>JAPVLO010000221.1:0-2720058 GCA_027257055.1 Cephalopachus bancanus | reverse complement strand
ACTCAAAAAACAAACAAAAAACACACACACACAAGAAAACACAACAATAGCAACAACAACAACAAATGAGTTGTCTTTTTATCGCTGAGTTGTAAGAGTTATTTACAGGCCAGGTGCAGTGGCTCACGCCTATAATCCCAGCACTTTGGGAGGTGGAGACAAGAGGATTGCCTGAGCTCAGGGTCTTTTTTTTTTTTTTTTTTTTTTTTTTGAGTTAGCGTCTCACTCTGCTACCCAGACTGGAGTGCAGTGGCCGCTCCTGGACACCGCAGCCTCGACCTGCTGGCCTCCGGCGATCCTTCTGCCTCAGCCTTCCAAGGAGCTGGAACTACAGGCGCGCCTGGCTAATTTTTTGATTTACTGTAGAGATGAGGTCTCGCCAAGTTGCCCAGCGGGTCTCGAACCCGCGGGCTCAGGCAATCCACTCACCTCGGCCTCCCAAAGTGCGGGATTACAGGCTGAGCCACCGAGCCCGGCCCCTTTTTTTTTTTTTTTTTTTTTGAGTTGGAGTCTCACTCTGTCACCCAGACTGGAGTGCAGTGGCCGCTCCTGGCCACCACAGCCTCGACCTGCTAGGCTCTGGCTATCCTTCCACCTCTGCCTTCCGAGTAGCCGGAATTACAGGCATGCGCTACCACGCCCGGCTGATTTTTTGATTTATTATAGAGATGAGGTCTCGCTGCCCAGGCGGGTCTCGAACTCGCGGGCTCAGGCAATCCACTCACCTCAGCCTCCCAAAGGCGCGGGATTACAGGCTGAGCCACCGAGCCCAGCTGGATTTTTCTTTTTTTTAAAGAATAGATTTTTGGGTTTTTTAGACACAAGCTCTCACTATGTTGCCCAGGCTTGTCTCAAACGCCCAGGCTCAAGAATCCTCTTGCCTCAGCCTCCCAGAGTTCTGAGATCACAAGCATGAGTCGTTGCATCCAGTTACACATTAGTTTTTCTTTCCCAAGATTCATATTCACAGTTAGCATTACAGTTTATCATTTAAATGTTCAGCATGTCTACATCCCTGTGTAGTTTTTTGTTTTGTTTTGTTTTGTTTTTGAGTTGGAGTCTCACCCTGTCACCCATGCTGGAGTGCAGTAGCACACTCACTGCCACTATAACCTCCACCTACTGGGCTCAGGCAATCCTTCTGCCTCAATCTTCCAAGTAACTAGAACTACAGGCTCACACTATCGTGCCCGGCTAATTTTTTTGATTTATTGTAGAGACAAGGTCTTGCCAAGTTGCTCAGGCTGGTCTCGAAACCCTAAACTCAGGCAATTCTCTTTCCTTGGTCTCCCAAAGTGTTGGGATTATAGACTTGAGCCACACTGCACCCAGCCCCTGTGTAGGTTTTTTGTTTTTTTTTTGAGTTGGAGTCTCACTCTGTTGCTCAGACCGGAGGGCAGTGGCCGCTCCCGGCCACCGCAGCCTCGACCTGCTAGGCTCCGGCGATCCTTCCGCCTCAGCCTTCCAAGTAGCCGGAATTACAGGCATGCGCTACCATGCCCGGCTGATTTTTTGATTTATTGTAGAGATGAGGTCTTGCTGCCCAGGTGGTCTCGAACCCGCGGGCTCAGGCAATCCACTCACCTCAGCCTCCCAAACGAGCGGGATTACAGGCTGAGCCACCGAGCTCGGCTTCCTGTTTTTAAAAGTATTTTATATACTCTATTTTTCTGGCTTTATGACAATCCTGTAATGGACAAAACAAAGTTTTCTGTCTCTACTCTCACACTCAACATAGAACATTTCTGTGATCAGCTGTGTGTGGGTTTTTCCCTACATACAAAGCAGTTCTCCAGTGGACACCAAATGGATGTTCTATTAATATGTTCCAATTCAATTCTGACACTATCTACCTGGAAGTAGTGTCAGATCCCAGAGATTAAGGATCTAATACCATAAGAAAGCTCCCCACTTCAGACACCAACGACAAGTCCCAGATTGTGACCTGGGCTATAAATCAGGGTTCTCATGACACTGTCATTCCATCCCTATCCTCAAGTCTAGCAATTTTCTAGAACAGCTCACAGGACTCAAGGGGACACGACTTACATTGACTGGTTTATTATGAAGGATGTTATAAAGGACAAAGATAAACAACCGGATGCAACTGGATGAAGAGAGGCGCAGGGTGAGGTATGGTGAGGCAAATGACTTCCATGCCTTTTCCGGGAGTACCGTATTCCAGTACCGCCAAGTGTTCAGCTACCTGGAAGCTCATTAAATCTGTTGTTCAAGAGTTTTATAGAGCTAGGTCTTCAGCCTCCCTCACCCTTCCTGGAAGTGGTTGAGTGTGACTGAAAGTTGCAGTCTTCTTGCCACTTGATCTTTCTGGTGACTGGTCCCCTGCTGAAGCCCCACCCTACTTCACTCATTAGCATGAAATCAGGTGTGGTCAAAAGGGACTCATCACGAATAACAAAAGACACTCCTCTCATCTGGAATTTTCCAGAGTTTTAGGTGCTTTTGTGACAGGAACCTGGGACAAAGACCAGCTATATTTCCTTAGACATGAATTGTCATCCATTTATTCATTCAACAATTGCTTAATGAGCATTTGTTGTGTGCACCTGCACTAGGCTGACACACGGGATATAATAGTGAGCAAAGGCCAGGCTCAGTGGCTCAGTCAGTAATTCTGCACCTTGGGAGGCTGAGGTGAGTGGATTGTCTGAGCCTGTGGGTTTGAGACCTGCCTGGGCAACTTGGTGAGACCTCATCTCTACAATAAATCAAAAAATTAGCTGGGTGTTGCCAGGCTCGGTGGCTCAGCCTGTAATCCCGTGCCTTTGGGAGGCTGAGGTGAGTGGATTGCCTGAGACCGCGGGTTTGAGACCCGCCTGGGCAGGCGAGACCTCATCTCTACAATAAATTTTAAAAATTAGCCGAGCGTGGTAGTGCGCGCCTGTAATTCTGGCTACTCGGGAAGGCTGAGGCGGAAGGATCGCCAGAGCCCAGGAGGTCGAGGCTGCAGTGGCCGGGAGCAGCCACTGCACTCCAGTCTGGGCGACAGAGTGAGACTCCAACTCAAAAAAAAAAAAAAGTGAGCAAAAAGAAGGTCCTAACCAATGTCGATGGTATTTACAGGACGGTAACAGACTTTAATCAAAGAACTACATAGGTAAATGTAAGCTTACAAGAATGCTAACCATTGCCAACATTTATTAAGCACTTATTATATACCTGACACAGTTCTATGTCCCTTATGGAGTTGTTTTTTTTTTTTTGAGTTGGAGTTTCACTCTGTTGCCCAGACGGGAGTTCAGTGGCACGCTCCCGGCCACCGCAGCCTCGACCTGCTGGGCTCCGGCGATCCTTCAGCCTCAGCCTTACAATTAGCTGGAACTACAGGCGTGCGCTACCATGCCCAGCTAATTTTTGATTTATCGTCGAGATGGGGTCTAGCCAAGTTGCCCAGGCAGGTCACGAACCCGCGGAGATTTTTTTTTTTTTTTGAGTTGGACTCTCACTCTGTCACCTAGGCTGGAGTGCAGTGGCACACTGAACGCAGCCTCAACCTGCTGGGCTCAGGTGATCCTTCCACCTCACCTTCCACCTCAGCCTTCCAAGTAGCTGAACTACAGGCATGCGCCACCACGTCTAGCTAATTTTTTGATTTATTGTAGAGATGAGGTCTCGCCAAGTTGCCCGGGCTGGTCTCGAACCCATGAGCTCAGGCAATCTTCTCACCTCAGCCTCCCAAAGTGCTGGGATTATAGGCAAGAGCCACTATGCCCAGCCCCCTATGGAGATTAACTATGAAGAAACACTATGAAAACAATATTAAAATCCCATTTTGCCAGGTGACAAAAATGATAGTTGTGGCAAATAAAAATAGGTGATATCTCAGTTTCCACAGATATTAAATGGGGTTGTTATGGCAATACATGAATTCTTTTTTTTTTTTTGAGTTTTTTAAAAATTTATTTATGTTTATTTTTCTATTGTGGGGTACAGTTAAGGGTTAGGTATACAAATATGCTCCGTTCAGGCACCCTTGTTGATAAGAGGTGTCTCCCCGTCCCCAAATAAATGAATTCTTTTTTTTTTTTTTTTTTTGAGTTGGAGTCTCACTCTGTTGCCCAGACTGGAGTGCAGTGGCCGCGCTCGACCACCGCAGCCTCAACCTGCTGGGCTCCGGTGATCCTTCCGCCTCAGCCTTCCAAGTAGCCGGAATTACAGGCATGCGCTACCACGCCCGGCTGATTTTTTGATTTATTGTAGAGATGAGGTCTCGCTGCCCAGACGGGTCTTGAACCCACTGGCTCAGGCAATCCACTCACCTCAGCCTTCCAAAGGCGCGGGATTACAGGCTGAGCCACTGAGCCGGCTAATACATGAATTCTCATTGGTGGGGCCCTTAGATCAATGCCTGACTTGTAGGCCTTTCCTGTCAGCTATTGTGATGAGATACTGATGATAATGATGATGAGTGATTAAAGAGCTGTGACCTGACGCAAGCCTCGGTGTAAACAAGGCCAAGCCGGGTTGAGTGAAGTTGTTCTGAGCTTTTTTTTGTTTTTTTTTTTTTGAGTTGGAGTGTCACTCCTTCGCCCAGGCTGGTGTGCAGTAGCATGCGCGCTCACGGCCATCCCAGTATTGACCTTCTGGGCTCCAGCAATCCTTCCGTCTCAGCCTTCTGTGTAGCTGGAACTACAGACACGCTGCCATGCCTGGCTATTTTTAATTTTAATGTAGAGATAAGGGCTCGCCAGGTTGCCCGGGCTGGTCTCGAACCTGCGGGCTCAGGCAATCCACTCGCCTTGGCCTCCCAAACTGCTGGGATTACAGACTGAGCCACCGAGCCTGGTCAGGAAAGGAAATCTTTAAAAAAGACCACTGTGGGCAGGATCACTCTAGGCCAAGAATTGGAGACCAGCATGGGCAACAAAATGAGACTCGTCTCTACAAAACAAAATTAGTCCGGCTGGTGGTGCTGCCTGTAGTTCTGGCTACCAAGGAAGCTGAGGGGGAAGATCACTTGAGCTCAGGAGATCGAGGCTGCGGTGAGCTATGATCATGCCACTGCACTCCAGCTTGGGTGACAGAGCAAGACCATGTTTCTAAAAATAAAAAAATAAACTTCATAAATAAAGTCATAAAAATAAAAAAGAAGGCCACTGTGGCAGAAACACATGGGAGCCGGGCTCGGTGGCTCAGCCTGTAATCCCGTGCCTTTGGGAGGCTGAGGTGAGTGGATTGCCTGAGCCTGCGGGTTCGAGACCCACCTGGGCAGCGAGACCTCATCTCTACAATAAATCGAAAAATCAGCCGGCTTGGTAGCGCATGCCTGTAGTTCCGGCTACTTGGAAGGCTGAGGCGGAAGGATCGCCGCATCCCAGCAGGTCAAGGCTGCGGTGGCCAGGAGCGGCCACTGCACTCCAGTCTGGGCAACCAAGTGAGACTCCAACTCAAAAAATAAAAAAATAAAAAATAAACACATGGGATGGGAAGCATGATGTTGGATGAGAATGCTAAATTTTGCAGGGGGCTGACCGTGTGGAGGATTTTGTCTTTACCTAAGAGCTCCTGAAGGGTTTTGTTTTTTTTTTTCTCAGAAGACCGGCAAGGTTTAACATGATCTAAGGTGTGTAAGATCCAGTTACAAAGATTGGGGACAGAAGCTCCTGAAGGGTTTTATTTTTTTATTTTTACTTATTTTTATTTATTTATTTTGAGTTGGAGTCTCATTCTGTTGCCCAGACTGGAGTGCAGTGGCCACTCCCGGCCACCACAGCCTCGACCTGCTGGGGTTCTGGCAATCCTTCTGCCTCAGCCTTCCAAGTAGCTGGAACTACAGGCGCATGCAACCACGCCCAGCTAATTTTTTTTTTTTTTTGAGTTGGAGTCTCACTCTGTCGCCCAGACTGGAGTGCAGTGGCCACTCCCGGCCACCGCAGCCTCGACCCGCTGCGCTCCGGTGATCCTTCTGCCTCAGCCTTCCAAGTAGCTGGAACTACAGGCGCGCGCTACCACGCCTGGCTAATTTTTTATTTATTGTAGAGATGAGGTCTCGCCAAGTTGCCCAGGTGGGTCTCGAACCCGCGGACTCAGGCAATCCACTCGCTTTGGCCTCCCAAAGCGCTGGGATTACAGCCTGAGTCACCTGGCCTACAGTGAGGGTTTTATACAACCTGCCTCAGGAAAGGCCAGAAAATCCTTTCTAGGTTTTATGGCCTAACAGCCTCAGGGGAGAAAAGGGTGGGAGTGAGAGTGACTTACCTACTTGTGTTTTCTCAGATTTCTTCAGCTTAAAATATTTAGTATGCTAAGGTGCCATTTTCTGGGCTAGTGTGTCCTGAACCCCATCACAAGCATGTTGACAGGAGAGGAGTAGCCAGGTGCAGTGGCTCCCGCCTGTAAACGGAGGTGAGAGGATTGCCTGAGCCCAGGGGTTTGAGACCAGCGAGATCTTGTCTCTACATTTAATTAAAAAATCGGCCAGACCGGGCTCGGTGGCTCAACCTGTAATCCCACGCTTTGGGAGGCCAGGGTGAGTGAATTGTCTGACCCCGTGGGTCCATGACCTACCCGGGAAACTTGGCGAGACCTCATCTCCACAATAAGTCAAAAATTAGCTGGGCATGGTAGCATGTGCCTGTAGTTCCAGCTACTTGGAAGGCTGAGGTGGAAGGATTGCTGGAGTCCAGCAGGTCAAGGCTGAGGTGGCTGGGAGCGTGCCACTGCACTCCAGTGTGGGCGACAGAGTGAAACTCCAACTCAAAAATAAATAAATAAATAAATTCAGCCAGGCATGGTGGTGCTCATCTGAAGTTCTAGCTACTTTGAAAGCTGAAGCATAGCCGGGCCTGGTGGCTCAGCCTGTAATCCCAGCACTTTGGGAGGCTGAGGTGAGTGGATTGCCGAGCCTGTGGGTTCAAGACCTTCCTGGGCAACTTGGCGAGACCGCATCTCTACAATAAATCAAAAATTAGCCAAGTATGGTAGCGCACGCCTGTAGTTCCAGCTACTTGGAAGGCTGAGGCGGAAGGATCGCCAGAGCCCAGCAGGTCAAGGCTGCGGTGGCCGGGAGCGGCCACTGCGCTCCAGTGTAGGCGACAGAGTGAGACTCCAACTCATAAAAAAAAAAAAAAAAAGATCATCTATACCATAGGCCCTGCCAAGTCCTAGTGACTTCAACACCTAGAAGGATGATCTGTCCATGGTGATGGGGGCTCCCTTCCTGGATTTCAATGTCCTTCTCATTCACTCAGCCCAAACAGCCCCCTCCTCTCATCAGCCCTTGAACTTTGTCATCAAGTGTAACTGGGTCACTTCTGGAATCTCTAGTTCAAGCACCCCTAATACATTGATCACAAACTCCTCTCCTTTCTTTTTCTTTTTTGTTTTTTGAGTCAGAGTCTCAGTCTGTCGCCTTGGTCTGGAGTGCAGTGGCACACTCACGTCCACCGCAGCCTCGATCTGCTGGGCTCAGACGATCCTTCTGCCTCAGCTTTCTTTCTTTTTTATTTTTTTTGAGTTGGAGTCTTCCAAGTAGCTGGAATTACAGGCATGCGCTACCACGCCCGGCTAATTTTTTTTTTTTTTATGTAGAGATGAGGTCTTACCAAGTTTCCGGCGGGTCTTGAACCTGCGGGCTCAGGCAATCCACTCACCTCAGCTCCCAAGGCATGACTAATTTTTAAATTCTTTTGAGGGATGAGGTCTCCCTATGTTATCTAGGCTGGTCTCTAACTCTTGGGCTCAAGCAATCCTCCTGCCTTGACCTCCTAAAGTGCTGGAATTGCAGGCCTGTGCCACTGCACCGGCCTGAGGGGAATAATAGCCACAGTCTACCTGACTGAGGGGATAGTTACAGAATGACAGAAATGAGGAACTGAGACTGAGATGACAAAAGAGAAGGGTAGGTGAGCAGCACAGATCTCAAAGGAGTTGGCTTTGCTTTCTTTTTAAAGTACAGATGAGAAGCCGGGCTCGGTGGCTCAGTAAACGTCTCCAGACATTGACAGATATCCCCTTAGGATAGAATTCCAGATTTGGCAAAACAAAAAAATCAGAACACACATATTGTATAAAAAAAAAAGTATTGATCTTTTTTTTTTTTTTGAGTTGGAGTTTCACTCTGTTGCTCAGGCTAGAGTGCAGTGGCATGCTTATGGCCACCACAGCCCACAAAAATGTCATAAAGGATGAGATGATGCTGAAATAAACATAATGTATATTTTTTTGAGTTGGAGTCTCACTCTGTCACCCAGACTACAGTGCAGTGGCATGCTCCTGGCTACTGCAGCCTCACCCTGCTGGACTCTGGCCATCCTTCCACCTCAGTCTTCCAAGTAGCCAGAACTACAGGCGCGCACTACCACGCCCGGCTAATTTTTTTGATTTATTGTAGAGACGAGGTCTCCCCAAGTTGTCCGGATAGGTTTTGAACCTGCAGGCTCAGGCAATCCACTCACCTCGGCCTCCCAAAGTGCTGGGATTACAGGCTGAGCCACTGAGCCCGGCCAAAACAATATTTTTAGAAATATCAGCCGGGCTCAGTGGCTCAGCCTGTAATCCTGCGCCTTTGGGAGGCTGAGGTGAGTGGATTGCCCGAGCCCGTGGGTTCGAGACCCGACTGGGCAGCGAGACCTCATTTCTACAATAAATCAAAAAATCAGCCGGGTGTGGTTGCACGCGCCTGTAATTCCAGCTACTTGGAAGGCTGAGGAGGAAGGATCGCTGGAGCCCAGCAGGTCGAGGCTGCGGTGGCCGGAAGCGGCCACTGCACTCCAGTCTGGGCGACAGAGTGAGACTCCAACTCAAAAAAAAAAAAAAAGAAATATCACATTTGCTATGTTGAGCCAGTCTTACCCCACACACTGGACCTTAGATTGGGGACAGGTGGCATTCATCCTCCCAGGGTGGCAGGGTCCACAGTCTGTCTCTGACCTGGTTTTCTGTGCCTGACACCTACTTTGTAGTCCAGGAGCATTTATCAAGCCAAATACCTGTTTTCCATGCTCTCCAACTTGGGGAAGAGGCCCCTGGCATGGGCTCCTCTGGTAAATCCAATCCGGGTATCTCCAATCTGGGTACCTCTAGTCCAGGTAGTCTTTAGTCCTGCCCTGGAGGGGTCTCCAGATCCAGCTGGAACTGGCTAGAACAGGCTTACTCAGGACCATGTAGCTGGCAGTGTCTGGGGGCATTTTCCTGACCCCTAAGTCCCCAGTGTCTCTCAGTGCAGTCCAACCCTGACCTTATACTTAAATGTAAGGCATTGCAGGGCACTGTGGCTCACACTTGTAATTCCAGCACTTTAGGGGGCAGAGGCGAGATAATAGCCTGAGCCCAGGGGTTCGAGACCAGCCTGGGCAACTTGGCGAGACCTCGTTTCTTCAATAAATCAAGAAAAATTAGCTGGACTTGGTGGCACATGCCTGTAGTTCCAGTTATTGGAAGGCTGAAATGAAAAGATAGCCGAACTTAGTAGGTTGAGACTGCAGTGGCCATGAGTGTGCCACTGCACTGCAGCCTGGGTGACAGAGTGAGAATCTGACTCAAAAAAAAAAGGGCATCTGTGTATGTGTTTTTTATATTATGTTTATTTTATATATACCTATTTATGTTTGTATATATTTCTTTACATATGTTGTATATATGCATATATGTAACTATATGTAATATTTATATTTATTTATAGATATATATTTATGTGTGTGTATCTATAGCTGTGTTTTCTTCTTGCTAATATGGAGAAACACCTTCACAAACTGGCATACAGCAGTACCTTATATGCATGCATAGCTATATTTTAATCTTTATTTATATATTGATGCATATATTTATGTTATCCAATTCCTTATATATTTCCAAATATAAATATTTATGTGTGTATGTATATTTCTTCCTTTCTTTTTTTTTGAGTTGGGGTCTCACTCTGTCACCAAGGCTGGAGTGCAGTAGCATAATCACAGTTACCATAACTTTGACCTCCTGGGCTCAGACGATACTTCTGCCTCAGTCTTCCAAATAGCTGGGACTACAGGTATGCACCACCACACCCAACTAATTTTTTTGTTTGCTTTTGAGTCAGAGTCTCACTCTCTCACCCAGGCTGGAGTGCAGTGGCATGCTCACAACCACTGCAGCCTCGACCTCCTAGGCTCAAGTGATCCTTCTGCCTCAGCCTTCCAAGTAGCTGGAACGACAAGTGTGCACCACCATGCCAGGCTAATTTTTTGATTTATTGTAGAGCTATGTTGCTCAGGTTGGTCTCAAACCCTGAGCTCAGGCAATCCTCTTGCCTCCACCTCCCAAAGTGCTGAGATTGCAGGCGTGAGTCACTGTACCGGGCCTAATTTTTTGTATTCATTGTAGAGATGATGTCTCACCAAGATGTCCAGGTTAGTATCGAACCCCTGGTCTCAGGCAATCTTCTCATCTCTACCTCCCAAAGTGCTGGGATTACAAGTATGAGTCACTGTGCCTGGCCTCTGTGTATATTTATTTCGAGTTATGTCTTTGCTTGTGCCTTGTATGCATGGAATACTCCAAATTGACTGCCCTACACTGTTCTTTTTGTAGAGGTTAGATAATTCATTTATATTTACACAGTCAATTTTATTATTTTCTTTCCTTTTTTTTTTTTTGAGTTGGAGTCTCATTCTGTCACCCAGACTGGAGTGCAGTGGCTGCTCCAAGCCACTGCAGCCTCGACCTCCTGGGCTCCGGCGATCCTTCCACCTCAGCCTTCCAAGTAGCTGGAACTACAGGCGCGCACTACCACACCTGGCTAATTTTTGACTTATTGTAGAGATGAGGTCTCGCCAAGTTGTCTGGGCAGGTCTCGAACCCGCGAGCTCAGGCAATCCACTCACCTCAGCCTCCCAAGGCGCGAGATTACAGGCTGAGCCACCGAGCCGGCCCAATTTTATTATTTTCACAACTATTCGTCACCACCTCCTCTCTCATAAGATTACAGATTACAGTCTTTGTCTTGCAACTTGCCTGCCTCTGGTGGGTGGAGCATATATCCCCATCTCATTGATTTTGTACTTAGCTGCATGACGTACATTGGACAACAGGATCTAAGTGGCAGTGGCAGTGTATCCATGCTGTACAGAAACTTTAAGAAGCTCTGCATGGGGGGGAGGGGGATGGGATTAACAGTAGCAAATATCTGTCTGGGGATGGGAAACACCTCTTATCAACAGGGTGCCTGAATGAAACATAATTGTACACCTAACCGTTAGCTGTACCCCACAAAACCATAATAAAAAATATTGATTAAAAAAAAAAAGAATCACTGCATGGCTGAGGTGAGTGGATTGCCTGATCCCGCAGGTTCGAGACCTGCCTGGGCAACTTGGCGAGACCTCATCTCCACAATAAATCGAAAATTAGCCGGGCGTGGTAGCGCGCGCCTGTAGTTCCAGCTACTCGGAAGGCTGAGGCGGAAGGATAGCCAGAGCCCAGCAGGTCGAGGCTGCGGTGGCTGGGAGTGGCCACTGCACTGCAGTCTGGGTGACAGTGAGACTCCAACTCAAAAAAAAGAAAAGAAGCACTGCATATTTCCACTGCTTCTCCAGAGAGCCTGTTCTCTGCCATGAGAATGTCATATGCTCTATGGAAAATGCTGACCCTCACAGAATGGGTCACAGAATAAGAAGACAGATGGGACAGATTCTAATCCACAAGTAGCTGGGAACCTCAGATGATATGTAACAAGAGTGCCTAGTCTTTGTTATTGCTATGCCTTTGAGATAGTGGGCTTGTTTGTTATGCTGTTTTGCTTCTGCAGAAGCTGACTGACACAGTGGTGGAGTTGGGATTTCACACCCCATCAAATGGCTGTGAGATGTTTCTTCATTCTGTCGCATCTGATTTTCACCAATATCTATTTATTTATTTATTTTTGAGTCAAGGTCTCACTCTGTCACCCAGGCTAGCATGTGGTGGCATAATCATGGCTCAATGCAGCCTCAACCTCCTGGGCTCAGGTGATCCTCCCTCCTTAGCCTCTTGAGTAGTTGGGACTATAGGTGCACATCACCATGCCTGGTGATTTTAAAAATTTTTTGTAGAGGTGAGTTCTCCCTATATTTCTCAGGCTGGTCTGGAACTCCTGGGCACAAGGAATCTTTCCACTTTTGTCTCCCAAAGTGCTGGGATTATAGACATGAGCTACTGTGCCTGAGTAATTTTCACCAATATCATTATTTGTTGTTTTGATTTTTCTTCTTTTTACTCCACTATAAGAAATGCCATCTTGAACTGGTCATGGTGGCTCACACCTGTTATCCCAGCACTTTGGGAGGCAGAGATAAGAGGATTGCCTGAGCCCAGGAGTTCCAGACCAGCTTGAGAAACTTCTCTACAATACATCAAAAAATTAGCCAGATATGGTCGGGCACGTCTGTAGTTCTAGCTACTTTGAAGATTGAGGTGGAAGGATTGCCTGAGCCCAGCAGGTAGAGGCTACAATGGCCATAAGCAAGCCACTACACTCCAGCCTGGGTGACAGTAAGACTCCAACACAACACACACACAAAGAAATTTTAAGCAGGGCTCGGTGGGTCAGCCTGTAATCTCACACCTTGGGAGGCTGCGGTGAGTGGATTGCCTGAGCCTGCGGGTTCGAGACCCGCCTGGGCAACGAGACCTCATCTCTACAATAAATCAAAAAATCAGCCGGGCGTGGTAGCGCATGCCTGTAATTCCAGCTACTTGGTAGGCTGAGGCGGAAGGATCGCCTGAGCCCAGCAGGTCGAGGCTGCGGTGGCCGGAAGTGGCCACTGCACTCCAGTCTGGGTGACAGAGTGAGACTCCAACTAAAAAAAAAAAAAAAAAAGAAAGGAAATTTTACCTTGAGTCAAATTCATGAACTATCCAGCCAGGACAGGCTTGTCTCGCCCTTTAAGCAAATGTCCTGAAATCGTTCTTCACTTGACACAGTGTCTGAAACGATACCATCTTGATGTCTGGTAGGCTTCTACAAAGTCCTTATTAAAGGGCAAAGACCCAGCTGGGCTCGGTGGCTCAGCCTGTAATCCCGCGCCTTTGGGAGGCTGAGGTGAGTGGATTGCCTGAGCCTTGCGGGTTCGAGACCCACCTGGGTAACTTGGCGGGATCTCATCTCTACAATAAATCAGAATGAGCTGGGTGTGGTAGTGCGCAGCTGTAGTTCCAGCTACTCGGAAGGCTGAGGTGGAAGGATCGCCGGAGCCCAGCAGGTAGAGGCTGCGGTGGCTGGGAGCGGCCACTGCACTCCAGTCTGAGTGACAGTGAGACTCCAACTCAAAACAAAACAAAAAAAAGAAAAAAAAAGGGCAAAGACCCTTGGCAGAGAAGCAATGTGAAGCTCATCATATTAAGGGAAAAGTTGTGCATTTTGACCGCTGGATTGCTTGAGAGCAGGGATTCCAAACCGTGGAGTCTCTATCCGGTGCTGTTCCTCTGGTCTAGTGGGAAGATGTCTCTCTGCATTGGACTTTGGGTGTCGGGGCCATTTTTCCTCTGACATTTGGGAGAAGTCCACTTCGGCTCTAGAGAGTGTTGATGGGCTGTTTTAGGCGAATGGGGTCACCAGGAACCTGTGGGACCCAGTGATGCCAGGTGGTCTTCCATTCAAGACCTGTCTGATTGCAAGCTCTCTGAGCTTCCAAGGACAGAAGAGACAGGGTGTTTTTGGCTTATGTGGTCATGCACTTCTCAGCCCAGCCTTGGTGATACAAAGGCCAGCCAGAAAGTTAGCAGTGCTCTTAGCCCAGGGCTAAGGCCCAGGTCAGGGCCTAGTCCAGGCTTGGGATTCTCTGTAGCTTCACAGCTTGCACATGTGCAGTTCACATATACCATGATGGCCCACCTCACCCCACAAGCTGGACCCTAGTTCAGGGACAGGGATCATCTGTCTCCTGAGATGCCAGTCCGACAATCTGTCTCTGACTGGTTTCTCTGTCTGACACATACTTTGGCGTCCACACGTGTTCTCAGTTCAAACACCTGTCCTCCATACAGCTCCAACCTGTGGAAGAGGTCCCAGGCACTTGGCTCCCAGGTGTCTCCAATCCAGACATTTTCCACACCTGCCCTTCAGGGTCTCTAGATCCAGCTGGAACAGCCAGAATGGCTTACTCAGCACCATGTGGCCTTCAGTGTTTGGGGCATAGCCCTGGCCCCTCAAACCCCCAGTGGCTTTCTGTGCAGGCCCCCCCTGGCCTGGCTGTCCCTCCAGCATGACACTATCTTTCCCCACCCAGTGACAGTGCAACCTGAGGACCCAACCTTCCTTTTTCTCTGTGAACAGCCTCTTCCCTCCCACCCAGACTGGGATATCAATAGATCACCCACCTTTAGGTTATCAGAGAGAAGTACCTGTCCTGACTTCCCCATTAGAGGGTGATGCCGCTTGGGCAGGGGCTGGTCATAGGGGAGTGGCCTGGTGTGCTCTATTGGTGTTGTTTTTGCAATTATTATTATTATATTGCAGAGATGAGGTCTTGCTATGTTCCCTAGGCTGGTCTCGAACTCCTGGGTCCAAGCAATTCTTTCACCTCAGCCTCCCAAAGTGCTGGGATTACAGCATATATATATATGTTTCCTTCTTACCTACATGGAGAAACTCCCCCGCAGACTGGCAGACAGGGCCATCATATTGTACGTAAACATATCTGTTTTAATTTTTTTTTTTTTTTGAGTTGGAGTCTCACTCTGTCACCCAGACTGGAGTGCAGTGGCCGCTACTGGCCCCCCACAGCCTCGACCTGCTGGGCTCCAGTGATCCTTCCGCCTAAACCCTTTCCCAAGTACCCGGAAAATTACAGGCATGCGCTCCCAAACCCCCAGCTGATTTTTTGATTTATTGTAGAGATGAGGTCCGCTGCCCAGGGGGTCTCGAACCCGGGGCTCAGGCAACCCACTCACCTCACCCCCCAAAAGGCGCGGGTTTTAAGGGCCCTGAGCCACTGATCCCGGTTTTAATTTTTTTTTTTTTGGTTGGCCCCTCTGTCGCTCGGGCTGGAGGGAGTGGCACGCTCACAGCCACCGCAGCCTCAACATGGTGGGCTCTGGTGATCCTTCTGCCTCAGCCTTCCAAGTAGCTAGAACCACAGGCGTGTGCCACCATGCCCGGCTAATTTTTTTTTGGTTTATTGTAGAGATAAGGTCTCCCCAAGTTGCCCAAGGCTGGTCTTGAACCCCTAGGCTCAGGCAATCTTCTTGCCTCTGCCTTCCAAAGTGCTGGGATTACAGGTATGAGCCACCACACCTGGCTGTACTTTAATTTCTATTTATTTACATGTTGATGCATATATTTATGCTGCCTTTTCTTTATATATTTAAAAATATACACATCTCTGTATGTATTTTGTTTATTATCTGTACTCCAAAAAAACCTTTTTGCTCCTACTTTTTTGAACAACTTGATCAACAATTTCTGAAAAAGAGGTTTAGCAAACTATGATATTATGATTTCAAACTATGATATTATGATTGTTTTTTATGATGTTTAATTCATTACTTGTTTTTTGTTTCTGAGTCAGTCTCACTCTGTTGCCCAGGCTGGAGTGCAGTGGCACGATCTCAGTTTACCACAGCCTCTAACTCCTGGACTCATATGATCTTCCTCCTCCTGTGTCAGCATCCCAAGTGGCTGGAACTGCAAGCATGCACCATCTCACCCAACTAATTTATTTATTTGTTTTTTGTAGAGATAGGGTGTCTCTATGTTGCCTGCGCTGGTCTCAAACTTCTAGGCTTAATCAATTCTCCCACCTTCGCCTCTCAAAGTACTGGAATTATAGGAGTAAGCCACTACACCGAGCCCATTACTTGTTTTTTTGGGGGGTTTTTTGAGTTGGAGTGTCATTCTGTCTCCCACTCCACACGGCCACTGTAACCTCGACCTGCTGGGTTCAGATGATCCTTCCGCCTTAGCCTTCCAAGTAGCTGGAACTACAGGAACGCACCACCAAGCCTGGCTAATTTTTTGATTGACTGTAGAGATGAGGTCTTGCCAGGTTGCCCAGGCTGGTCTTGAACCCATGGGCTCAGGCAATTTTCTCACCCCAGCCTCCCAAAGTGCTGGGATTATAGGCGTGAGCCACCATGCCTGGCCTCTGGCTTGTTTTTAATGGAAACAAAGCTGACAAAAATATAAAGAATAAGATGGAAGTATAGTTGTCTGGGCTTACTCAATAATGAAATCAATTTTTCAGACTCATTCACCAATTTGTGAAGGTGGTTTTGAAATTCAGCTAATTTTTATCTTCCGTGATCTCAATCAGCTGCCTTGTAATTAATCAGAAGACAGTACATTTTTTTTTTTTTTGAGTTGGGGTCTCACTCTGTCTCCCAGACTGGAGTGCAGTGACCGCTCCCAGCCACCACAGCCTCGACCTGCTGGGCTCCGGCGATCCTTCCGCCTCAGCCTTCCAAGTAGCTGGAACTACAGGCGCGCGTACCACTCCCAGCTCATTTTTGATTTAATTGTAGAGATGAGGTCTTGCTAAGTTGCCCAGGCAGGTCTCAAACCCGTGGGCTTAGGCAATCCACTCACCTCAGCCTCCCAAAGGTGCGGGATTACAGGTTGAGCCACTGAGCCTGGCTCGACAGGACCTTTTTATATTTTTAACAAATATATTTAAAATCCAATGAATTTCTCACTTTTTCTCTCTTTCTTTTTTTTTCTTTTGGATTTTTTTTTTTCTGAGTTCAAGTTTCATTCTGTGCCTAGGCTGGAGTGTAGTGGCACACTCATGGCCACCACAGACTTAACCTTCTGGATTCAGGCCATCCTTCTGCTTCAACCTTCCAAGTAGCTGGAACTGCAGGTGTGAGCCATCACACCCGGCTAATTTATTTCTTTATTTATTGTAGAGATGAGGTCTCGCCAAATTGCCCAAACTGGTCTCGAACCCCAGAGCTCAGGCAATTCTCTCGCCTCTGCCTCCCAAAATGCTAAATTACAGGCATGAGCCACTGCGCCCAGATTTTTCTTTTTGGAAGATTCATAAGCACAGTAGAAAACTGTTTACAAGGTTTTTTTTTTTTTGAGTTGGAGTCTCACTCTTACTCAGGCTGGAGTGTAGTGGCACTCTCATGGCCACCACAGCCTCGACCTGCTGGACTCAGGTGATCCTTCTGCCTCAGTCTTCCAAGTAGCTGGGACTACAGGCATGCACCACAATGCCTGGCTAATTTTTTTTTTTTTTTTTTGAGTTGAAGTCTCACTCTGTCACCCAAACTGGAGTGCAGTGGCCGGTCCTGGCTACTGCAGTCTCGGCCTGCCGGGCTCCGGCGATCCTTCCGCCTCAGCCTTCCAAGTACCCGGGAAAATACAGGTGCGTGTTTCCACCCCCGGGGTATTTTTTTTGTTTTATCATAGAGATGAGGTCTGGCCAAGTTGCCCAGGCGGGTCTCGAACCCACGGGCTTAGGCAATCCACTAACCTCAGCCTCCCAAGGCATGGGATTACAGGCTGAGCCACGGAACTCGGTTTAATTTTTTGATTTATTGTAGAGATGAGGTCTTGACAAGTTGCCCAGGCTGGTCTCGAACCCATGGGCTCGGGCAATCCTCTCACCTCAGCCTCCCAAAGTGCTGGGATGATAGGTGTAAGCCACCACACCCGGCTGTTTCCAAGGTTTTATATATGCAAATAAGCATTTGTATAAGTTACATATTTATATTATTTTTAGCAAAAAAATTACTCCAGAATTGAAACTCTTCCAAATATCATTTTTCAAAATATTCTTTTGCAATAGCTTTCCAAAAAGCAGTTGTTTTCTTACCTGTTATAATACCAATTCCACCTGGAAGGAATGGAGTTTTAAAATATTTTTTCTGCTGGGCTTGGTGGCTCAACCTGTAATCCCACGCCTTTGGGAGACTGAGGTGAGTGGATTTCCTGAGCCCGCAGTTCGAGACCCGCCTGGGCAGCGAGACCTCATCTCTACAATAAATCAAAAAAATTAGCCGGGCGTGGGAGTGCACACCTATAGTTTCAGCTACTTGGAAGGCTGAGGCGGAAGGGTTGGGCCCGGGGCCCAGCAGGTTGAGGCTGCGGTGGCCGGGGGGCGGCCACCCGCACTCCAGTCTGGGGGACAGAGTGAGACTCCAACAAAAAACAACAACAAAAACAAAATATATATATTTTATATATACATATATATATATATATATTTTTTTTTTTTTTCCTGGTGGCTCATGCCTATAATCCCAGCACTTTGGGAGGCTGAGATGAGAGGATTGCCAGAACTCTGGGTTCCAGACCAGCCTGGGAAACATGGTGAGACATCATCTCTACAATCACGGGCATAGTGGGGCATGCCTGTAGTTCCAGCTACTTGGAAGGCTGAGGTGGAAGGATCACCTGAGCCCAGTAGGTCGAGGCTGCGGTGGCCGTGAGAGTGCCAGTGCACTCCAGCATGGGCAACAGAGTAAGACTCCAACTTAAAAAAAAAATTTTTTTTCTTAGTATCTGTAAAGTAGAATACTTTGGACAGCCACCATGTTATCATCGAAACAGTCTGCAAAGTTAGAATGTTTGTCTTTTTTGTAAAAGAAATGTGTACATTATTTATGGATTCTGACAACTATTTTAATATTCTGACAAGAAATTTCTAGCAAACCTCTGAGTGAAGCCAACATTTTCATCATCAACCATTTCATCATAAACTATTGTATGATAGAGATTTTGCTATATAAAAGTCAGATCTCTACAAAATTTAACTTTTTCTTTTTTTTGAGTCAGTGTCTCACAGATCACGGCTCACCTCCTGGGTTCAGGTGATCCTTCTGTCTCAGCCTCCCGAGTAGCTGAGACTACAAGTGCATGTCATCATACCCAGCTAATTTTTTTTATTTTTATTTTTTAAAGTTTTTGTAGAGATAAGGCCTCGCTATGTTGCCTAGACTGGTCTTGAACTCCTGGGCTCAAGTAATCCACCTGCCTCAGCCTCCCAAAGTGCTGAGATTACAGGTATGAGCCACCATGCCTGGCCAGTAAATTTAGCTTATTGATGTCATCCCTCAGGCACAAAAAATATAATCAGGAGAAGCACCACTGTCATCCCATCTGTGCCGCGGAACTCCTGAGCTCTCTCAAGACGTCAACATGACTCATCACCAGCTGGCGTCCAGACCAAATAAGGATACTGGTGTCTATTTGTACATTAAATATTAGCAAAGCTGAATTTCTTTTAGATTAAAGAATATAACTAGAAATCTAACACTGTCTTCTAACACTTTAATAAATCATGCACACCCTGGTGTGCCTGTCCTTCTCCACTGTGGAACGCTTGTGCTAGACAGTGGGGTAACTTGGGGTCATTTGCACTTCCCTGTGGAGGAATGTGAGGCCTAGATAGGGTCAGGAAGATGAAGTCAGAGAGGCCTGGGCTGGAGTTTTCTGAACCAACTCCATCCCTCATCAGCTGTGTAGTCTTGTGCAAATTATATAATCACTGTCCTTCTGTTTTTACATTTATAAAGTGAAATAATATTATAAAGTAGAGACAACGATACCTTATGAGACTGATAACTTTTTTTTTTTGAGTTGGAGTCTCACTCTTGTCGCCCAGGCTGGAGTGCAGTGGCACGTTCATGCCACCACAGTCTTGAACTGCTGGGCTCAAGCGATCCTTCCGCCTCAGCCTTCCAAGTAACTGGGAACTACAGGCGCACGCTATCATGCCCAGCTATTTTATATTTTATTGTAGTGATGAGGTCTCACCAAGTTGCCAGGGCTGGTCTTGAACCTGCAGGCTCAGGCAGGATATCCAAGCACATCCATTAGCCTCAGCCTCCTAAAGTGCTGGGATTATAGGCTGAGCCACCGAGCCCAGCCGAAATCAAAGTATTTTATGGTCCTGCAAATCAGTCTCCTAGGGACTGCCAGACTGGATCCAGGCACCTCGTAAGACACCCATCCTCTCTGAAGTCTGTCACATGTAGGGAGTTTTTTTGTTCCCTTGTCTGAACAAGACATCTCTACTGCTTTCCAATAGTCCTTACAAAGACTTATAAATTGCCAGTCAAGAAGTCTATGAATCCACCTATAACCCACAAACTGCTGCCCCCCTCCCCTAGCCCCACTTGAAAATATCCTGCCTGGGTCCGGGGCGGTGGTTCAAGCCTGTAATCCCAGTACTTTGGGAGGTTGAGGTGAGTGGATTACCTGAGCCTGCGTGTTCGAGAACAGCCTGGGCAATTTGGTGAGACCTCGTCTCTACAATAAATTAAAAAATTAGCCAGGCGTGGTAGCACATGCCTGTCGTTCTGGCTACTTAGAAGGCTGAGGCGGAAGGATCACCTGAGCCCAACAGGTTGACACTGGGGTGGCTGTGAGCATGCCACTGCACTCCAGCCTGGGTGATGAAGTGAGACTCCAACTCAAAAAAAAAAAAAGTCCTGCCTTCCTGCTTCCTGGGCTGAACCAATGAAAATCTCACATATATCCCTTTACTGTTTTTTGTAACTTCTGCCTCCCTAACATGTACATAACCAAACTACAATTCAACCACCCCGGATACTTGCTCTCAAGACTTCTTGGAGTTTCGTCCTGGGCCTGGCCACTCACTTTTGACTCAAAATAAATCTCTTCAAGCATATTTGACTGAACTTGGAAATTTGGCACCATCAATATGACCAAATACCTTTCCTAAACCCTCAGATTGAGCATACTCCCCCAGCCTCTGTATTCAACCTTGACCTCCCATCTACCGCACAAGGATCACAGAAGCCACCAGTTGAGAGTTCTAACTTTAGGTCTCCTCATGGTAAAGCGCTATATCCAAGCACATCTTATCCAAGAACCTTGTAATTTTATCTTCTCTCTTTTTTTTTTTTTTGAGTTGGAGTCTCACTCTGTCGCCCAGACTGGAGTGCAGTGGCCGCTCTCGGGCACTGCAGCCTCGACCTGCTGGGCTCCGGAGATCCTTCCGCCTCAGCCTTCCAAGTAGCCGGAATTACAGGCATGTGCTACCATGCCCAGCTGATTTTTTGGTTTATTGTAGAGATGAGGTCTCGTCAAGTTGCCTGGGCGGGTCTTGAACCCGCGGGCTCAGGAATCCACTCACCTTGGCCTCCCAAAGTGCTGGGATTATAGGCGTGAGCCACTGCTCCCGGCTTATTTATTCTTACATGTTTAAACTTCAGTCACCTTCAAAGTAGTCACTGCTTGACGCAATACATCTATGAGACACTTTTTCCACTGATCAAAACAGTTTTTGCACTCATTAATTTTGATGCCTTTTAGTGCTTCTGCAGTTTTTTGTTTCACTCCTTCCACATCAGTAAAGTGTTTCCTTTTGAGGACTTTTTTTCATCCAGAGAAACAACAACAACAACAAAAAGTTGCTCAGGGCAAGATGGGGTGAATAGGGAGGGTGGGGCATGAGGGTCATGTCGTTTTTTTGGTCAAAAACTGCTGAACAAAGCCAGGCCCGGTGGCTCAGCCTGTAATTCGCGCCTTTGGGAGGCTGAGGTGAGTGGATTGCCTGAGCCCGCGGGTTCGAGACCCGCCTGGGCACCTTGGCAAGACCTCATCTCTACAATAAATCAAAAAAATTAGCCGGGTGTGGTAGCACGTGCCTGTAATTCCAGCTACTTGGAAGGCTGAGGCGGAAGGATTGCCAGAACCCAACAGGTCTAGGCTGCTGTGGCCGTGAGCGGCCACTGCACTCCAGTCTGGGCAACCGAGTGAGACTCCAACTCAAAAACAAAACAAAACAAAAAACAACTGCTGAACATTCAGCATGGTGAAAGAATCAGTCACCTGTTTGCTGCAATTTGAGACGTTTCTTCCACAAATTATGATGCAACCTTCTCCATACTTCCAAATATAAACTTTGACCGTTTGATTCGGAGGAACAAATTCTGAGTGTACTACAAGGGGCCTGCCCTCCAAAAGATACTTCCAGTTTCTTGGGATCCCCCCCTTGTAACTAAACCGCTCTAGTGCTACTGGTCTTTCCCCTAATCCAGTAAGTATTGAGGACTAACCTCTGACCTTTCCCTTTCCATTGCAAGTTCCTAACTAAGGGGCCTGGGGAGACGGTTTTGTTTTTTTGAGTCAAACTCTCATTCTGTCACACAGGTTGGAATGCAGTGGCACACTCATGGCCATTGCAGCCTTGACCTGCTGGGCTCAGGTGATCCTTCCTCCTCATCCTTTCAAGTAGCTGGAACCACAGGTGTGTGTCACTATACCCAGGTAATTTTTCGATTTACTGTAGAGATGCGGTCTCTCCAAGTTGTCCAGACTGGTCTCAAACCCCTGGACTCAGGCAATCCTCTTGCCTCAGTCTCCCAAAGTGCTGGGATTACAGGTATGAGACATTGTGTCCAGCTGAGATGGGCTTTTTATTAACTCTATACAGTGTTAACTTTCCAACCTGATACTCTGGCATTACATCACATAACAGATAAAGAAGGAAAATCCAAGTACTTTAGGAACCTGTAAAGCTGCCTCTTGGGGACTCCCGGACTCCAGACTCTTTTTTTTTTTTTTTTTGAGTTGGAGTCTCACTCTGTCGCGCAGACTGGAGTGCAGGGGCTGCTCCCGGCCACCGCAGCCTCAACCTGCTGGGCTCCGGCGATCCTTCCGCCTCAGCCTTCTAAGTAGCTGGAACTACAAGCACGCGCTACCTGTAGAGATGAGGTCTCGCCAAGTTGCCCAGGCGGGTCTCGAACCCTCGGGCTCAGGCAATCCACTCACCTCAGCCTCCCAAAGGCGCGGGATTACAGGCTGAGCCACCAAGCCCGGCTACTCCAGACTCCTCTTAAGACACTTATTCTCTCTGAGATCTGCCACCATGAGGCTTCATCTACACAAGAAATTTGGAATTTTTCCACCTCCTTATTTCAACAGGGCATCTCCTCTACTTATTTCCAAATTCCTTAGATGAAACTCTGACTCTTGGTAGCTAATTGTCAGTCAGGAAATCTTTGAATCCACCTATAACTTGCCAGACTGCCCTTCTCCCTGAGATGCCTCGCCTTCCCAGACCAAACCAATGCAAATCCCACATGTATTGGTTTATGGTTTTCTGTAACTTCTGTCCTCCTGAATATATATAATGAAGTTACAATTCCAACGAGAGTGGGCACACGCTGTCATGACCTCCTGGGGATGGGTGTCATTGGTTTAAGTTCACTCACATTTGGCTCAGAATAATCTACGTTAAATGTTTTACAGCGTTTGGCATCTTTCGTCAACAGCAAGTCAAGTGTCTCCCAATATTAAAAAAAAAATTTAGGCCAGGCACGGTGGCTTAACACCTGTAATCCCAGCACTTTGGGAGGCCGAGGCAAGAGGAGTGTCTGAGCTCATGGGTTTGAGACCAGCCTGGGTGACTTGGTGAGACATTGTCTCTACAATAAATATTTTTTTTTTTTTAGTTGGAGTCTCACTGTCGCCCAGACTGGAGTGCAGTGGCACGCTCCCGGCCACTGCAGCCTCGACCTGCTGGCCTCCGGCAATCCTTCCGCCTCAGCCTTCCAAGTAGTGGAACTACAGGTGCACGCTACCATGCCTGGCTAATTTTTGATGTATTGTAGAGATGAGGTCTCGCCTGTCCAGGCGGGTCTTGAACCCGCGGGCTCAGGCAATCCACTCACCTCAGCCTCCCAAAGGCGCGGGATTACAGGCTGAGTCACCGAGCCCAGCTAAATAAATTTTTAAAAAATTAGTCAGGCATGGTGGCACACGTCTGTAGTTCCAGCTACTTGTAAGGCTGAGGCGGAAGGATTGCCTGAGCCCAGCAGTTGGTCGAGGCTGCGGTGGCTGTGAGCCTGCCACTGCACTCCAGCCTGGGTGACAGAGTGAGACTATGACTCAAAAAAACAAACAAAAAAAAAGATTATGCCTTTGGGAGGCTGAGTTGAGTGGATTGCCTGAACCCGCGGGTTCGAGACCCACCTGGGCAACTTGGCGAGACCTCATCTCTACAATAAATCAAAAATTAGCCGGGCATGGTAGTGCGTGCCTGTAGTTCCAGCTACTTGGAAGGCTGAGGTGGAGGGATCTCCAGAGTCCAGCAGGTCAAGGCTGCGGTGGCCGGCAGCGGCCACTGCACTCCAGTCTGGGCGACAGAGTGAGACTCCAACTCAAAAAAAAAAAATTTAACTTAGGTAATAAATAAATACATGTTTACCTGATCTCCCAAGCCCACTTACCCCCTGAGAGGAAACCATGATTCACAGTTTAATCTGTATTTATAGACCTACCTCATTATTTCAGATTCCTGCATAACGTAGTGTTCCATAGTCAATTTGTAAGCCTTGAGTGTCTGCACTATCCTTACGCACTGAAGAGATAACCTCAAACAAGATGGATGGATAATATTCCCTGCCCTTTAAGGGTAGGGGCCATAGAAAATAACTAAGCTTAACAAGAGAAATATATAATATGTTTGATGGTGATATATGCTATGGAGTTTAAGTGGGGAGATCAGGGAACATGTCACTGAGAAAGGTGACATTTGGATAAAAATTTAAAGGAGGTGAAGGAGAAGCCCTCATGGGTATCTAGGGAAGAGCTTTCTAGGCCAAGGAAATAGCAAATGCAAATGTCCTGAGGCAGAAGAATGCTTGCTTGAGTTATAGTTACAGTATCCATATATAGGCAATGCTAATTACTTCTCACATTCAAAATCCTGTCTGAATATACTGAAACCTAAAGGCAAATTGTAAAGTCAACCACCCCTAGAGATCATTGCCATAAAATATAAGGGAAATGGGAGATTCTTTTTTGTGTACACACATAAAAAGTTGGACGAACATATGGACAGCTGGTATGTGCTCATTTCTGTAAGTGGTCACGAGGTCATTGAAAGGTGCAGACAACAGTCAGAAGAGCGTCCCCAAAATGGCTCTGCCTCCCAAAGACAACAAAGGCCCTAAGTGGTTTTTTCCGCCAGTGTGAAACTTAAACCTGTGCTCAAACAACCTCTCCCTATAGAAATGCTACCTCATAGTCTCCTCCAATAAGACTCAGGCATGGCACTGGCCTGCCCCTGCAAGTTTCATAAATGTACCTTTCTCCCTACATAGCTCTCTCCCTCTCTTGCTTTCTCTCATACTCTCTCGCCCTCTCCCCCCCCTTGCTCTCTCTCTCTGTCCCCGCCACTTTCTTACTCTCTTACTCTCTCGGTCTCTCTTTTTCCCTCTCTCTCTTGTCCTTCCTCGGTTACAGTCCATTCGTGTAACTGCCCCTTTAATAAATCTCTTGGTTCAGACCGGGGTGGAGTCGTTACTGGTGCCCAAACTTCTTTCAGTCATCGTTGACATCTATAACTGGTGCTTTCCACTATTTATTTTATTTGATTTGATTTATTTATTTTGAGTTGGAGTCTCACTCTGTCGCCCAGACTGGAGTGCAGTGGCCGCTCCCGGCCACCACAGCCTCGCCTGCTAGGCTCCGGCGATCCTTCCGCCTCAGCCTTCCAAGTATCTGGAACTACAGGCGCGCTACCACGCCCGGCTGATTTTTTGATTTATTGTAGAGATGAGGGCTCACCAAGTTGTCCAGGCGGGTCTCGAACCCGCGGGCTCAGGCAATCCACTCACCTCAGCCTCCCAAAGGCGCGGGATTCCACTATTAATTCATTTCTTCCTTGGGTCTCTGCTAGAACATCTTTTTCTGCCCTAGGTTCTTTACCTGGTGTGATGAATCAAACCATCGTTCCTAAAGGATCCAAGTTCCCTTCAGCCTTCTGCCTTTCTCTGGTTGCTTTCATTCTCCACTAATCTTTCCTATGAAACATGCAAGCGCTCAAAGGCTTCCTAGAGAATCTCTTGGATTCTAGAAAAACTCTTGGGTACCTGAGGTCATTGTCTAACAGTGGCCTGACTGCCCCCCGGCAAATTAACCTCAGTCCCCTCAGCCCGTTGAGCAATCTCCTCTTGGCTTTTGGTTCAGTGGCACAAGGAGCCCCAAGGGGCCAGGTGGCCTCCCAGCTTCTCATTCAAGGGTACAATTGTTGTGTTTCATGGCAGAAGTGTTTCTCTGTGGAAACAAAGACCTCCAAACCAGCAGAACTCAAAGTTGTAGAGCTGGAAAGTGAAAAATCTTAGAAGTCGGTTTAGGTATGGCTGTTTCTGTTTTTTTCTTTCTTTTTTTTTTCAGTTTTCAAGATAAATATTGCTTTTTATTATCCCCATTTTACATATGAAAAAGTGAGACTCAGAAATTGATGTCAACTGCTAATATAATTTAACAGAACCAGGATTTAGATTTAGATATGCCTTATTCTAAATTTCATAAATAGAACAGCTGCTATTAATTTAACATACCGGCTTTTTCTGGACAGTAATGGTTATAATATGATAATCCAAACTCAGTTCTTACAATGTGCTGTTAGTTAACTATGAGTAGTTAAGTGTGATAGTGAATGATTAAGTCTCTTGTGATTTTAGTCCCATGAGAACCTAACTCAAGACTGAATAGTATGTAAAAGTAAGGGACGGAAATAATTTCTACTATTATATTCTTGTTAGTCTTGACAGAACTCCCAACATTTAAGAAAATATTTTTATTTTCAGTGTAAAGCAAGCTGCATCCCGAAAAGTTTAAAGAGAGAAAAAGCCCAACTGTTTGTTTCTAACCCTTGATTTCTGGATCCACGCATTCTGGCTGTGGAGAAACAGCAACGTGATTGGGCGAAATACATTGACTTTTGTACTACAGAACACCAATCTTTCAGGTCCCAGGGCGGAAGCCAAGCCATCAGTAGGTGAATTCATCATTATATCAGCCAGCTCCTTCTGGGTCATGAGGTATGAGGAAAGAAAGATCAGTTTTCCCTTTTTTTTTTTTGAGTCAGAGTTTAACTGTCACCCAGGCTGGAGGGAAGGGGCACACTCATGGTCACCGTCGTCTCGATCTGTTGGGCTCAGGCGATCCTTCCACCTCAGCCTTCTAAGCAGCTGGAACTACAGACACACAATACTATGCCAGGCTAACTTTTTTTGATTTACTGGAAAGATGAGGTGTCACCAAGTTGTCCGGGCTGGTCTTGTACCCCCGGAATCAGGCAATCCTCTCATCTCTGCTTCACAAAGTGCTGGGATTACAGGTGTGAGCCACTGTGCCCAGCTAGTTTTTCCTTTACATCCTTGAATATATTTACGATATCTTCCTTCTTTCTTTCTTTCTTTCTTTCTTTCTTTTTCTTTCTTTCTTTCTTTCTTTCTTTCTTTCTTTCCTTCCTTCCTTCCTTCCTTCCTTCCTTCCTTCCTTCCTTTCTTCCTTCTTTCTTTCTTTCTTTCTTTCTTTTTGAGTTGGAGTTTCACTCTGTCGCCCAGACTGAAGTGCAGTGGCCACTTCCGGCTACTGCAGCCTCGACCTGCTGGGCTCCAGCAATCCTTCCACCTCAGCCTTCCAAGTAGCCGGAATTACAGGCATGCACTACCACGCTCGGCTGATTTTTTCATTTATTGTAGAGATGAGGTCTCACTGCCCAGGCGGGTCTCGAACCCTCAGGCTCAGGCAATCCACTCACCTCAGCCTCCCAAAGGCGCGGAATTGCAGGCTGAGCCACTGAGCCCGGCCTATTTATTTATTTTTTAGTTAACAGTCTCACTCTGTCACCCAGACTGGAGTGCAGTGGCTGCTCCCAGACACTGCAGCCTCGACCTGCTGGGCTCTGGCGATCCTTCCGCCTCAGCCTTCCGAGTAGCTGGAATTACAGGCATGTGCTACCACGCCTGGCTGATTTTTTGGTTTATTGTAGAGATGAGGTCTCGCCAAGTTGCCCAGGCGGGTCTCGAACCCACGGGCTCAGGCAATCCACTCACCTCAGCCTCCCAAAGCGTGAGATTACAGGCTGAGCCACTGAGCCCAGCTACGATATCTACTTTAAATCTTGACAACTGCAACATCAGTGTTAGTCTCTGCTGATTGTCTTTTCTCTCCAGAAGATGTGCTACACAGTCTTCTTTCTTTGTGTGTCAAAGAAGTTTGAATTGTTCCCTAGATATTGTAAATGTTAAGTTGTGCAGACTAGATTCTGTTTTGTTTTGTTTTGTTTTTTTAGTTGGATTCTCACTCTGCCACCCATGCTGGAGTGCAGTGGCACACTCACAGCCACCACAGCCTTGACTTGCTGGACTCGGGCGATTCTTCTGCCTCAGGCTTCCAAGTAGCTGGAACTATAGGTGTGTGCCCCATGCCCAACTAATTTTTTTTTTTTTGAGTTGGCGTCTAACACCTTCGCCCAGGCTGGAGTGCTATGGTATGCATGCTCACGGCCATCGCAGACGCGACCCAGCTGATCCTTCTGCCTCAGCCTTCCGAGTAGCCGGAACTATAAACGTGCGCTACCACGCCCAGCTATTTTTGATTTTATTGTAGAGACAAAGTCTCTCCATGTTGCCTGGGCTGGTCTTGAACCTGCAGGTTCAGGCAATCCGTTCACATCAGTCTCCCAAAGTGCTGGGATTGCAGGCTGAGCCACGGAGCCCAGCCATTTAAAAAGTTTATTATAGAGACGAGTTCTCACCAAGTTGCCCAGGCTGTTCTCAAACCCCTGGGCTCAGGTGATCCTTCTGCTTCAGCCTTCCAAGTAGCTGGGACCACAGGCACGCACTACCATGCCCAGCTAACTTTTTGATTTATTATGGAGACAAGTGCTCACCAAGTTGTCCAGGCTGATCTTGAACCCCTGGACTCAGGGGCAATCCTCTAGCCTTCACCTCCCAAAATGCTGGGATTACAGGCATGAGCCACACCGCACCCAGCTGATTCTGTTATGTCCCTTAAAGAGTGTTGAAAGCCAAGTACAAGCCTGTAGTCCCAGCTGTTTGGGAGACTAAGGCAGGAGGATCATTTGAGCCCATGAGTTTGAGGCTGCAGTGAGCTATGATCAAACCACTGCACTCCAGTCTGGGCAACATAGTGAGACTCCCATTACCAAAGGAAAAAAAAAGGAGTGTGATTTTTGATATTGTTTGTTTTAGCATGCCGTTATTTGAATGGACTGAAACTGCAAACTCTGGGCTGCAGAGTAAATCTCAGTTCAGTTATTTTACCTTTGACTGGGCTGCTTGCATTCTGCCCTAAGCCTGTGTGGTCAGGGGTTCACCAGAAAGTGGAACAGTTTTAAACACAAATATGGCTCCCCTTCTCTGGTTCTCTTTTTTTCTTCTTCCTTTCTCTTTCTTTGTTTCCTTCCTTCTTCCTTCCTTCACTCCTTCCAGATAGGATCTCACTTTATTGCCCAGGCTGGAGTGCAGTGGCACAGTCATAGGTCCCTGCAGCCTTAAACTCTCAGGCTCAAGCAATCCTCCCACTTCAGTCTCCTGAGAAACTGGGACAACAGGTGTGCACCAACACACTTGGCTAATTTTTTTCCCCATAGAGACAGAGTCTCAGTACGTTGTCCAGTCTGGTCCCCAGCTCCTGACCTCAAGTGATCCTCCTGCCTTGTCCTCCCAAAATGCTGGGATTGCAGGCTTGAGCTGCCACATCTTGGTACTCTCCTTTCTTGAATTCTGCTTACTGTTTAGCAGCTGTGGTCACCCCCTCACTATTTACTATGGTTTTTCAGCCCAGAAAGACAGTGGGTTTTCTTTTTTTCTTTTTGAGTTGGCGTCTCTTTCAGTCTTTAAATCTTGACAACTGCAACATCAGTGTCAGTCTCTGCTGATTGTTTTTCGCTCCAGAAGATGTGCTACATACTCTTCTTTCTTTGTGTGTCAAAGAAGTTTAAATTGTTCCCTAGATATTATAAATGTTAAGTTTTGCAGACTAGATTCTGGTTTTTTGTTTTTTGTTTTTTTGTTTTGAGTTGGATTCTAACTCTGCCACCCATACTGGAGTGCAGCGGGCACGCTCCTCACGGCCACTGCAGCTTCAACCTGCTGGGCTCAGGCAAGGCTTCCGCCTCCGCCTTCCAAGTAGCTGGAACTACAGAGCGTGCCACCACGCCCAGCTACTTTTTTTGGTTTATTGGAGCTACGAGGTCTCACCGAGTTGTCCAGGCTAATCTCGGACTCCCGGGATCAGGCAATCCTCTCGTCTCTGCCTCCCAAAGTGCTGGGATGACAGGCGTGAGCCACCGTGCCCAGCTTCAATTGAAATTTGATTGATACGTACCTGGTGACTGGACTGAGGTTACGTGCTTTGGGAGGACAGCCAGGGAGGTAGAGCGCTATCCTCCTCACAGCCTATAGAGGGCGCACACCGTCAGCATGGCTTACGCCCTGAGCGAGGGCTGCCACAGGGCTTGTCAGGTTTCTACACAGGAAGGTCACCTTCTTCTACACAGGAAGGTCACCTTCTTTGCATACTCTCCTCTGAAAGGGAGTCCACACACTGTCAACTCACATTGTTTTTGGCCTCTGCTACCCCGAGGACAGCAGGGAGCGCATCTCAACTGTAACATTTCCCTCCATCATATCCGTCTACAGAAAGCAGTCACCACAGAGTTTACAAGGATGCTGGTGCCACCTAGGAATACTTCTCTCAGTGTCTTAGAGAAGAATGTATCCTTTGGGATCTCCTAGGGCAGGTAGTTAGGGGCTGGCAGCTCATATGTTATGATTCACCCCAATATTTCTATCTCCTTAAGTGTTTAGATCACTTCTATTTGTTTGTTTGTTTGTTTATTAGTAGGAGTCTCACTCTGTTGCACCAGCTGGAGAGCAGTGGGCACACTCACGGCCACCGTAGCCTCGGCCTGCTGGGCCCAGACAATGCTCCCACCTCAGCCTTCCAAGTAGATGGAACCACAGGTGAGTACCACCACATCTGCTAATTTTTTGATTGATTTTTTTTTTTTAAGTTGGAGTCTCACTCTTGTCACCCAGGCTGGAGTGCAGTGGCATGCTCACGGCCGCCACAGCCTCGACCTGCTGGGCTTAGGCGATCCTTCCACCTCTGCCTTCCAAGTAGCTGAAACTACAGATGTACACCACCTCGCCCAGCTAGTTTTTTATGATTTATTGTAGAGATGAGGTCTCACCAAGTTGCCCAGGCTGGTGTCCAACCCCTGGACTCAGGTAATCCTCTCGCCTCAGCCTTCCAAAGTGCTGTGATTACATCTGATCCATTGAGCCCAACCTAATTTTTTGATTTATTGTAGAGGCAAGGTTTCGCCATATTGCCTGGGCTGATCTTGAACCCCTGGGCTCAAGAAATCCTCTTGCCTCCACCTCCCAAAGTACTGGGATTACAGGCATGAGCCACTGCACCCAGTCCACTTCTAGTCCACCCAGTCTGGGCGACAGAGTGAGACTCCAACTCAAAAAAAAAAAAAAAAAATCCCACTATTGAAACAAAGCTTCAGACAAGCAACCAAGTAACTTAGAGCCATTGCCAGCCACACAAGTGAACACATTAAATCCAGAACTTGTGTAGAAGCACCATGTCAAAATTCAGCCAACACTGCCTGGGTGCAGTGGCTTACACCTGTAATCCCAGCTCTCTGGGAGGCCGAGGCAGGAGGATCACTTGAGGCCTGGAGTTAAAGACCAGCCTGAGCAACACAGAGAGATCTTATTTCTACAAAAAATTTTTTAAAAAAATTAGCTGGGTCTGGTGGTTCACACCTGTAGTCCCAGCTACTTGGGAGGCTGAGGCAGAAGGATAGCCTGAGCCCAGGATGTCAAGGCTGCGGTGAACAGTGCACTCCAGCCTGGGCAACAGAGTAAGACCACAATTTTAAAAAACAAGAAAAGAAAAAGAAAATATGAAGGCCAATGCCGTGGCTCATGCCTATAATCCCAGCACTTTGGGAGGCCAAGGCAGGAGGATCACTTGAAGGCAGGAGTTTGACTAGCCTGGGCAACATAGCGAGATCCTGTTTCTACAAAAAAAAAATTAAAAAATAAGCGAGGTATGATGTCATGTGCCTGTCTTCCCAGCTACTTCAGGAGGTTGAGGTGGGAAGACGACTTGAGTCCAGAAGTTGAAGGCTACAGTGAGGTGTGATTATGCCATTGCATAATAAATCAATAATAAATAAATAATAGCTAAATAAGTAATGAACAAACAAACTCAACAAACAATTCAACCAAAGCCAGTGTGACAATCTGTCTTGGCAGTCTATTTCCATCTAGAAAGGAAGAATTCAGGCTGGGATTGGTGGCTCAGCTTGTAATCTCAGCACTTTGGGAGGCTGAGGCGAGTGGATTACCTGAGCCCATGTGTCTGAGACCAGCCCGGGCAACCTGGCAAGACCTCATCTCTACAATAAATAAAAAATTAGCCGGGTGTGGTAGCGTGTGCCTGTAGTTCCAGCTACTTGGAAGGATGAGGCGGAAGGATCACTGGAGTCCAGCAGGTCGATGCTGGGGTGGCCATGAATGTGCCACAGCACTCCAGCCTGGACAACAGAGTGAGACTCCAACTCAAAAAAAATTTTTTTTTAAATGAGCAAAATATTGAAATAAGTACAAGGGGAGGCCCCACAAAAATGGAATTTATTTATAACAATTGTGTATTTATTCTTACATGTTTAAGCTTCGGTCACCTTCAAAGTCCTCTCTGTTTGATGCTATCCAACTAGCGAGATGTTCTTGCCATCGCTCAAAAGTTTTTGAACTCGTGGGTTTTGATGCCTTCTATTGCTTCTGCTGTTTTTGTTTCACTTCTTCCACATCTGCTAAACGTTTCCCTTGGAGGATTTTTCTCATCGGAGAAACAAAAACCAAGTCATTCAGGATGAGGTAAACTGAATAGGGAGTGTGGGGTACGGGGGTCATGCTGTTTTTGGTCAAAAACTGATGGACACTCAGCAGTGCGTGCAGGTGTGCTCGTAAATCACCCATCATGAAAAGAGCAAATGTGTTGAAAGCATCTAAAAAAAAATTCACCAAAGCCAAACAGCCTCTTACAACAACACTAGCTGGCCCATGGATGCAATGGGTTCTAGGAACACTTACCCAGCGGGGGAAGCCTGTACTACAAGGGGCCTGCCCTCCAAAAAAAAAATTCAATTTTTTTAGGAGCCCCCCCCCTTGTATAATTTTTCTTTCCCAGTCAGACTTGGGAACATGCCAGTCTCTCACCTTACTCTGCATCCAGAGCAGTGGTTCCCAACTAGGGATGGTTTTGCCTCCCGTGTTACACTTGGCAGTGCTGGAGATATATTTTGTTGTCGCAGCTTGGAGGGGAAGTACTGCTGGATCTGGTGGGTAGAGGTCAGGGATGCTGCAAAACATCCTACGAAGCACAGGGCATCTTCTCAAACAAAGGAGGATCCAGCCTAACATGTGAGATGTCCTGATCTACAGGTAACAGTGGGAGGCTGGAGTGAAACTTGAGGAGACGAGACATCCCTCAAATGATGTTATCATGGTTGTTTTAAGTGGAGCAAGGAGGGCTGCGTGTCCGACTGGAGGATTAGAGGGCTTTAGGCATTGTAGACTCTCAGCTTTCTTTGAGTCAACCCAGGATCCCCATTCCAAGTTTCGGCGTCGTGCTTTTCCTAATTAGTGAATTCCCCCTCTTCTACTAGAGTGGACTAGCAAGACTATGGGGTCAAGTTATGTTGTAATTCTGAAATCTGCACAACTAAATTTTTGTTTGATTTCCAGAAGGGTTAGTTTGCAGGTACAAGAAATAAGGAATCCTATTTTATTTATTTATTTTTTTAGTCAGGGTCTCCCTCTGTCACACAGGCTGGAGTGCAGTGGCATGATCATGGCTCACTGCAATCTCGACTTCCTAGGCTTAGGTGATCCTACCACCTCAGCCTCCCGAATAGCTGGGATTGTAGGCGTGCACCAACACACCCGGTTGATTTTTTAATTTTCTTATAGAGACGAGGTCTTGCCATGTTGCCTAGGCTGAACTCCTGGACTCCTGTCTTGGCCTCCCATAATACTGGGATTACAGGCATGAGCCACTGAGTCCAGTCAGGAATAAGGAATAATAAGTGCTGTTGTAGAGTTGTTTGTTCTCTGATTGTAACTTGAACTGAATGTTTAATGACCTGAGCTTTTAATTTCCTTCTGCAAGTTCCTCTGTGCATTCAGATGAAGCCACCTCCAACCTACAGTTGTAGACACTGTTACTGTCCAGCAGTCAAATGTGGCTCTTCAGTACCTCCCATAGGAGACTCTTCAACACAATGGATCAGAGACAGTTGGCTGAGTTGACAAGTTACTCAAGATTTCGTTTATGCTTAAGGATGTGACTCAAAATCCTATATCTTTTTTTTTGGGGGGGGAAGCAAGATTTATTGAGAGGACAGAAAAGCTCCACAGTGGGAGGGGATACGAAGGTGTTGCCCTTTATTTTTTTTTTTTTTTTGAGTTGGAGTCTCACTCTGTCACCCAGGCTGAAGAGCAGTGCATGCTCACGGCCACCCCAGCATCGACTGCTGGGTTCCAGCAATCCTTTATCTCAGCCTTCCAAGTAGCCAGAACTATAGGCATGTGCTACCACACACCCAGCAACTTTTTTATTTATTATAGAGACGAGGTCTCACCAAGTTGTCCGGGCTGGTCTCAAATCTGTGGGCTCAGGCAGTCCACTCGCCTCGGCCTCCTAAACTACTAGGATTATAGGTTGAGTCACCTAGCCCAGCCTTTTTGTGTGTGTCAGGATCACAATCATGGCTCACTGTAGCCTCGACCTCCTGGGCTCAGGCAATCCTCCTGTCTCAGCCTCCTGAGTAGTTGAGGCTACATGCCCAGCTAATTGTTTGATTTTTTTTTACAGAGTTGAGGTCTCATTATGTTGCCCAGGTTGGTCTCAAACTCCTGGGCTCATGCAATCCTCCTGTCTGGGTCTCCTAAAGTACTGGGATTACAGGCAGGAGCCACCACAACTGGCCTCAAAATTCTACATCTGAAACATCTGAAAGTCTGTGTCTTGGCACCGTTTTCTATATCAATAAAGGATTCAATAAAGAAACAGTTTTTTGATTTATTGTAGAGACAAGTTCTTGTCATGTTGCCCAGGCTGGTCTCAAACCCCTGGGCTAAGGCAATCCTCTTGCTTTAGCCTCCCAAAGTGCTGGGATTATAGGCATGATCCACTGCGCCTGGCTGAGTTTTCTTTCTTTTTTTTTTTTTTGAGTTGGAGTCTCACTCTGTCGCCCAGACTGGAGTGCAGTGGCCACTCCCGGCCACCGCAGCCTCGCCTGCTGGGCTCCAGCGATCCTTCCACCTCAGCCTTCCAAGTAGCTGGAATTACAGGCATGCGCTACCACGCCCGGCTGATTTTTTGGATTTATTGTAGAGATGAGGTCTCGCTGCCCAGGCGGGTCTCGAACCCGCGGGCTCAGGCAATCCACTCACCTCAGCCTCCCAAAGGCACGGGATTACAGGCTGAGCCACTGAGCCCGGCTGTGAGTTTTCTTTTTAAAAAAATAAAATTTATTTTTTGAGTTGGAGTCTCATTCTGTCACCCAGACTGGAGGGCAGTGGCACGCTCCCGGCCACTGCAGCCTTGACCTGCTGGGCTCTGGTGATCCTTCCACCTCAGCCTTCCAAGCAGCCAGAACTACAGACATATGCTACCATGCCCAGCTAATTTTTTTTTTTTTTTTGTAGAGAGGAGATCTCACCATGTTGCCCAGGCTGGTCTTGAGCCCTCAGGCTTAGGCAATCCTCTTGGCTCAGACTCCCAAAGTGCTGGGATTATAGGCTTGAGTCACTGCGCCTGGCCCAGGGAACTATTTCTTTAAGACCAGCACAATCAGACAGTTGTTGTTCACAAAGCATACAAACGGATGAAGGAGAGGCAGGAGTCTAGGACATTCCACAGGTTCCTAACTTCAGTAACTAAATGGATAGCAGAGAGAGACTTGGGACATGCGTGGAGTCAGGAATAGGGAGGAGCTAGTTTGTAGCATGTGAAAAGATCAACCCCTGCTGGGGTAGATGCACTTTGCTTGAGAGCCTGGAGTCCAATACAGTACAGTTCATAGTGTGGTCTCTTGACTGACCTGTCTGTAATTTTTTTTTAAATTGTGGCAGTCGGGCACAGTGGCTTGTGCTGGTAATCCCAGCACTTTGGGAGGCAGAGGCGAGAGGACTGCCTGAGCCCAGGGGTTTGAGACCACCCTGGGCAACTTGGCGAGACCTCATCTCTACAATAAATTAAAAAAAAATTAGCCAAGTGTGGTGGCACACACCTATAGTCCCAGCTACTTGGAAGACTGAGGTGTGAAGGACAGCCTGATTCCAGGGGGTCTAGGCTGTGGTAGCCATGAGTCTGTCACTGCACTCCAGCCTGGACGACAGAGTGAGACTCTGACTCAAAACAAACCAACAAATGAATAATTGTGGTAAAAGATATATAACAAACATTTTCATTTTCACCATTGTTCTGTGGCGTTAGGGACATTAGCATTGTTGTGCCACCATCATCGCTATCCCTAGATGTTTTCCATCATCCTAAACTGGAACCCTGTACCAGTTAGGGGTTAATCCCCCTTTCTCTCCACCCGCCAGGCCCTAGTGACCCCCATTCTACTCTGCCTCTATGAACTGATGACCGCAGGTACCTCCCATAAGTAGACTCATACAACATCTGTCCATCTGTGTCTGGCCTGCTTCACTTGGTATAAAGTCTTAAAGGTTCTTCCATGTTGTGGCCTGTGTCAGAATTGTGTTCCTTTTTTTTTGAGTTGGAGTCTCGCTCTGTCACCCAGGTTGGAGGGCAGTGGCATGCTCCCGGCCACCACAGCCTCGCCCTCCTGGGCTCCAGTGATCCTTCCACCTCAACCTTCCACGTAGCTGGAACTACAGGCACACCACCACTTCCAGCTAATTTTTTATTTATTGTAGAGATGAGGTCTCGCCAAGTTGCCCAGGTGGGTCTCGAACCCACAGGCCTCCCAAAGTGATGGGATTACAGGCTGAGCCACTGAGTTCGGGCCCCCCCACTTTTTTTTTTTGAGTTGGAGTCTCACTCTGTCGCCCAGACTGGAGTGCAGTGGCCACTCCCGGCCACCATAGCCTCGACCTGCTGGGCTCCGGTGATCCTTCCGCCTCAGCCTTCCGAGTAGCCGGAATTACAGGCATGCTCTACCACACCCGGCTGATTTTTTGATTTATTGTAGAGATGAGGTCTCGCCTGCCCAGGCAGGTCTCGAACCCGCAGGCTCAGGCAATCCACTCACCTCAGCCTTCCAAAGGCGCGGGATTACAGGCTGAGCCACCGAGCCCGGGTGTTTTGTTTTTGAGTTAGAGTCTCACTCTGTTGCCCAGACTGGAGAGCAGTGGCATGTTCATGGCCACTGCAGCCTTGACCTAAATATGGTGCTTACTGAACTCATTGCTTTGCCTTCTGTCACAAGCATTTATCCTATGAGGACCAAAAACAAAAACAAAACAAATTGCACAACCTAGTCTAACCAAACAGTGGCATATTACTCAGCCTTAAAAAGGAACCCAATTGTTGAGTGCAGTGGCTCATGCCTGTAATCCCAGCACTTTCGGAGGCTGAAGCGGGAGGACTACCTGAACCCAGAGGTTCGAGACCAGCCTGGGCAACTTGGTGAGACCTCACCTCTAAATAAATCAAAAAATAAATTTAAAAATTAGCCAGACATGGTAGTGTGTGCCTGTAGTTCCCAGCTACTTGGAAGGCTGATGCGGAAGGATCACTGGAGCCCAGCAGTCGATGCTGGGTGGCCATGAGTGTGCTACTACACTCCAGCCTGGACGACAGAGTGAGACTCTAACTCAAAAAAAACAGAAACATTTTATTTTTGAGTCAGGGTCTCACTCTGTCGCCCAGGCTGGAGTACAGTAGCACAATTATCGCTCACCACAACCATGACCGCTTGGATTCAGGCAATCCTCCTAACTTAACCTTCCTAGTAACTGGGACTACAGGCCTGCACCACTATGTCTGAATCTTTTTTTGATATTTTGTAGAGATGAGATCTTGCTATGATCTCCAGGCTGGTCTTGAACTCCTGGGCTCAAATGATCCTCCTGACTTGGTCTCCCATAGTGCTGGAATTATAGGTGTGAACCACCATGCCTGGCCTCCTTCAACATTTTTGTAGGTAGTTTTTCTCAATGAAGGAAACAGAACACTGGTTTATATTCTGGAGCAGGGTCCTTGCCCCACTTCACCCTAGTACTTTGAGTACTGATTTAGCAGGTATTTAGAGCCTTGGGCTGGAGATTTGAGAGTCATCATCCTGTAAAAGAAAGAAAAAAAACACTAAAGCTGGACTAGGATGCAGTCTTTTGCACAATGTAATTGAGAACTTCCTTCTAGGAAGAATAGAGTTTCTGATAAAATGCCTATTCAAATTCCTAATAAACTATGGGATTAAAACTTCTAAGAAACCAGTCATCCACCCACTTAACTTTCAGTTAGGAGTGCAGTGAGTAACTTTTTTTTAATGTAACAATGACTTTCTAAACAATCTCTTTTCCTCTAAAATATTCCTACCAAAGGTGAGTGTTGGAATTAGATTTGTTAAAGGATAATAGTAAAAACAAAAAGAGGTAAAATCATGACTCTCATTCAGATTATAAAATACATAACAGTCAAGGATTTTATTTAACACACTAATTAATTATGGGAACTGAAAAAGTTGCTACAATCAGTTCATTAAAAAATATTTAAAAACCAGATGAATATATAAGCCCATCAGAAATGCTGAAATGAATTCTCTTTTTTTCTTTTTTTTTTTGAGTTGGAGTCTTACTCTGTCGCCCAGACTGGAGTGCAGTGGCCACTCCCGGCCACCGCAGCCTCGACCTGATGGGCTCTGGCGATCCTTCTGCCTCAGCCTTCCAAGTAGCCGGAATTACAGGCATGTGCTACCATGCCCAGCTGATTTTTTTTTTTTTTGATTTATTGTAGAGATGTGGTCTCGCTGCCCAGGCGGGTCTCGAACCCGCGTGCTCAGGCAATCCACTCACCTCAGTCTCCCAAAGGCGCAGGATTACAGGCGGAGCCACCAAGCCCGGCCTCTTTTTTCTTTTAAACATGCGCCATAGCACCATAGAAAAGTATCCATTTTCTTTCTTTTCTTTCTTTTTTTGAGTTAGAGTCTCACTCTGTCTCCCAGGCTGGAGTGCAGTGGCATGCTCACGGCCACCGCAGCCTCGACCTGCGGGGCTCCAGCGATCCTTCCGCCTCAGTCTTCCAAGCAGCTGGAACTATAGGTGCGCACTATCGCATCTGGCTTATTTTTTGATTTATTGTAGAGATGAGGTCTCACCAAGTTACCCAGGCTGGTCTCAAACCCCTGAGCTCAGGCAGTCCTCTTGCCTCGGCCTCCCAAAGTGCTGGGATTACAGGCATGAGCCACTTTGCCTGGCTAGTATCCATTTTCTTTTCTTTTCTTTTCTTTTCTTTCTTTTTTTTTTTTTGAGTTGGAGTCTCACTCTGTCGCCCAGACTGGAGTGCAGTGGCCGCTCCTGGCCACCGCAGCCTCGACCTGCTGGGCTCCGGCGATCCTTCGTCTCAGCCTTCCAAGTAGCTGGAACTACAGGCGCGCGCTACTACGCCCGGCTAATTTTTTATTTATTGTAGAGATGAAGTCTCGCCAAGTTGCCCAGGCGGGTCTCAACCTCCTCATCTACATTATCCTAACAATTACACTATTCTCCACATTAATTCTCTTTTCAAGCACTACAATTTTAATAATATCCAACTCATGAAACAAAACTCCACTAGCATCATCTATAATACCCCTAATCCTGTTATCCCTAGGAGGATTACCCCCACTTACAGGCTTTCTCCCAAAATGAGCAATCATTCAAGAACTCATAAAAAATGATAATATCCTCATCCCAATACTAATGGTTATCACAGCCTTACTCAACCTATACTTCTACATACGACTAACCTACTCAACAACTCTAACTATATTCCCAGTCAACAACAATACAAAAATAAAATGACAGTTCGAAAATACAAAACTAATATTCATTGTACCTACCTTAATAATCTTATCCACCCTACTCCTACCCCTATCTCCCACATTCCTACTCCCGGAATAGGAATTTAGGTTAACCTAGACCAAGAGCCTTCAAAGCCCTAAGTAAGCTAAATATGCTTAATTCCTGTTCTCCTGCATAAGGACTGCAAAGACTCACTCTACATCAACTAATTGCAAATTAGCTACTTTAACTTAAGCTAAGTCCTCCCACTAGATTGGTGGGCTCCAACCCCACGAAAATTTAGTTAACAACTAAATACCCTATACAGCTGGCTTCAATCTACTTCTCCCGCCGCCAAGAAAAAAAAGGCGGGAGAAGTCCCGGCAGAGTTGAAGCTGCTTCTTTGAATTTGCAATTCAATATGACATTCACTTCAGGACTTGGTAAAAAGGGGACTACACCCCTATTTTTAGATTTACAGCCTAATGCTCTTTCAGCCATTTTACCCTTACCTTTGTTCATTAACCGTTGATTATTTTCAACCAATCATAAAGACATCGGAACTTTATACCTATTATTTGGTGCTTGGGCTGGAATAGTAGGAACTGCCCTTAGTCTTCTTATCCGAGCGGAGCTTGGCCAACCAGGAGCCCTCTTGGGAGATGACCAAATCTACAATGTAATCGTCACTGCTCATGCTTTCGTGATAATTTTCTTTATAGTAATACCCATTATAATCGGGGGTTTCGGCAACTGACTAGTACCCCTAATAATTGGAGCCCCTGACATAGCATTCCCTCGAATAAATAACATAAGCTTTTGATTATTACCACCATCCTTCCTTCTACTTCTAGCCTCCTCAATAGTTGAAGCTGGAGCAGGAACTGGTTGAACCGTCTATCCCCCTCTAGCAGGAAATCTGGCCCACGCAGGAGCCTCTGTAGATCTTACTATCTTCTCCCTTCACTTAGCAGGAGTATCCTCTATTCTAGGCGCTATCAACTTTATTACAACTATTATTAATATAAAACCTCCCGCTATATCACAATATCAAACTCCTTTGTTTGTATGATCCGTCCTAATTACTGCTGTATTATTACTACTATCCCTTCCAGTTTTAGCAGCAGGAATTACTATACTTTTAACTGACCGAAACCTTAATACAACCTTTTTTGACCCTGCTGGAGGAGGAGACCCTATTCTCTATCAACACTTATTCTGATTCTTCGGCCATCCTGAAGTATATATTCTTATTCTCCCCGGATTCGGTATAATTTCCCATATTGTAACCTATTATTCTGGAAAAAAAGAACCATTCGGCTATATAGGCATAGTTTGAGCTATAATGTCTATTGGTTTCTTAGGTTTCATTGTCTGAGCCCACCATATATTTACAGTAGGAATAGACGTAGATACCCGAGCATACTTTACATCCCCCACTATAATTATTGCTATCCCAACTGGCGTAAAAGTATTCAGCTGACTAGCAACTCTGCACGGAGGGAACATTAAATGATCTCCTGCTATACTATGAGCCCTAGGCTTTATCTTTCTATTTACCGTAGGAGGCTTTACCGGTATTGTCCTTACCAATTCATCCCTTGACATTGTTCTCCATGACACCTATTATGTAGTAGCACATTTTCACTATGTCCTATCAATAGGAGCAGTATTCGCAATTATAGGAGGCTTCGTTCACTGATTCTCCCTATTCTCAGGATTTATCCTCCACCCAACCTGAGCCAAAACCCACTTCGCAATTATATTTGTAGGAGTTAATTTAACATTTTTCCCTCAACATTTCCTCGGATTATCAGACATACCCCGATGATACTCCGACTACCCTGACGCATATACTATATGAAATACTATCTCCTCCATAGGCTCATTCATCTCTCTCACCGCAGTAATACTAATAGTCTTCATAATCTGAGAAGCTTTTGCTTCAAAACGAGAAGTACTAGCAGTTGAACTTCCAACTACAAACCTTGAATGACTTCACGGCTGCCCCCCACCCTATCATACATTTGAAGAACCTACCTATGTAAAGGCATAATAAATTTCAAGAAAGGAAGGAATTGAACCCCCTAAGATTGGTTTCAAGTCAACCTCATAACCACTATGTCTTTCTTTATAACAAAATACTAGTAAAACTATTACATAACTTTGTCAAAGTTAAGTTACAGACTAAATCCCTGTGTATTTTCATGGCACATCCCTTTCAACTAGGTTTTCAAGACGCTACCTCTCCTATTATAGAAGAATTACTTCACTTTCATGACCACACATTAATAATCGTCTTTTTAATTAGCTCACTAGTTCTTTATATTATTACCCTAATACTAACAACTAAATTAACTCATACAAGTACAATAGATGCCCAAGAAGTAGAAACTGTATGAACCATCTTACCAGCTATTATCCTTATCCTAATTGCTCTTCCCTCCCTACGTATTCTCTACTTAATAGACGAAATTAACAGCCCATCCCTGACAGTTAAGACTATAGGACATCAATGATATTGAAGCTATGAATATACAGACTATGAAGACCTAAATTTTGACTCCTACATAATTCCCACAACAGATCTTAAACCAGGAGAACTTCGATTACTAGAAGTTGATAATCGTGTAGTTCTCCCTATAGAATTACCAATTCGAATATTAATCTCATCAGAAGATGTACTTCATTCATGAGCTGTACCCTCTCTAGGCTTAAAAACTGATGCCATCCCCGGACGTCTAAATCAAGCAACACTTATATCAACTCGACCAGGTCTCTATTATGGCCAATGCTCAGAGATCTGTGGGTCTAATCACAGCTTCATGCCCATCGTTCTGGAACTAGTACCACTAAAACATTTCGAAAACTGATCTACATCAATAATTTAACCTACACTGTGAAGCTTATATAGCATTAACCTTTTAAGTTAAAGACTGAAAGCACTAATCTTTCCACAGTGAAATGCCCCAACTAAATACATCAACATGATTTATTACCATTTTATCTATAACATTAACACTCTTTATCTTATTTCAACTGAACATTTCAAAACTGACTTATCCTCTCAATCTAAACCTAAAAAACATTAAAGTAGAAACATTTAAATTCCCCTGAGAACTAAAATGAAAGAAAATTTATTCGCCTCTTTCATTATCCCTACAATAATAGGCCTACCAGTAGTAATACTTATTATTATATTTCCAACTATATTATTTCCTACCCCAACCCGCCTAATTAACAATCGATTTATCTCTCTCCAACAATGGTTAATCCAACTAGTACTTAAACAAATAATGACCATGCATAATAATAAAGGCCGAACTTGATCTCTAATATTAGTCTCCCTAATTTTATTTATCGGATCCACAAATTTACTAGGCCTACTACCCCACTCCTTCACGCCAACTACTCAACTATCAATAAATCTAGGCATAGCAATTCCCCTATGAGCAGGAGCAGTAATTACTGGCTTCCGCTATAAAACCAAAGCATCCTTAGCCCATTTTCTTCCACAAGGAACCCCAATCCTCCTAATTCCTATATTAATCATTATTGAAACTATTAGTCTTTTTATTCAACCAATAGCCCTAGCCGTACGACTAACCGCTAACATTACAGCAGGTCACTTACTCATACATCTAATTGGAGGTGCCACTCTAATCTTACTATCAATTAATACCATTGCAGCATCAACAACATTTATCATTCTTATATTACTTACAATTCTAGAGCTAGCTGTAGCCCTCATTCAAGCTTATGTATTTACACTTCTAGTAAGCCTTTACCTACACGACAACACATGATGACCCACCAAATACATGCTTATCATATAGTTAACCCCAGCCCCTGACCACTAACTGGAGCCCTCTTGGCTCTCCTTATAACATCAGGCCTCATTATATGATTCCACTTTAACTCCTCCATTCTTCTAACCTTAGGCCTTATCACAAACACACTAACTATGTACCAATGATGACGTGATCTTCCGAGAAGGAACATTTCAAGGCCATCATACACCAATCGTACAAAAAGGCCTCCGATACGGCATGATTCTTTTTATTATTTCAGAAGTATTCTTCTTCGCAGGCTTTTTCTGAGCCTTCTACCACTCTAGCCTAGCTCCAACCCCCGAATTAGGAGGCTGCTGACCCCCAACAGGTATTTATCCCCTCAACCCCTTAGAAGTGCCCCTACTCAATACTTCCGTTTTACTAGCCTCAGGAGTATCAATTACCTGGGCCCACCATAGCCTAATAGAAGGTAATCGTAAACAGACGCTCCAAGCCCTATTAATTACTATTATACTAGGAATTTATTTTACTTTACTCCAAGCATCAGAATATTTTGAAACATCATTTACTATCTCCGATAGCGTTTGCGGATCAACCTTTTTTATAGCTACAGGCTTTCACGGACTCCACGTTATTATCGATTCAACTTTCTTATCTATTTGTTTCCTCCGACAATTAAAATTTCACTTTACATCTAACCACCATTTCGGATTTGAAGCTGCCGCCTGATACTGACACTTTGTAGACATAGTCTGACTATTCTTATATGTCTCTATCTATTGATGAGGATCCTGTCCCTTTAGTATCAATTAGTACAATTGACTTCCAATCAATTAGCCCTGGTATAACCCTAGGAAGGAACAATAAATTTAATTCTATCACTAATTACAAATATAACCCTCGCACTACTCCTCAGAATGCGTCTCCATCGCATTCTGACTCCCACAACTTAACATATATACAGAAAAGTCAAGCCACTCACCTCAGCCTCCCAAAGCACAGGATTACAGGCTGAGCCACCGAGCCCAGCTTTTTTTTTTTTTGAGTTGAAGTCTCACTCTTGTAGCCTAGGCTGGAGTGCAGTGGCATGCTTATGGCCACCGAAGCTTCAATCTGCTGGGCGTAGGCAATCCTTCTACCTCAGCTTTCCAAGTAGCTGGAACTTCGGATGCATGCCATCACGCCTGGCTAGTTTTTGTGATTTATTGTAGAGATAAGGTCTTGCCAAGTTGCCCAGGCTGGTTTCGAACTCACGGGCTCAGGCAATACCCTTGCCTCGGCCTCCCAAAGTGCTGGGATGACAGACTGAGCCACTGAGCTCGACCAGTTGTTTTTAATTTTTAATTTTTTTTGAGTTGCAGCTTCACTCCATTGCCCAGGCTGGAGTGCAGTGGCATGCTCCCGGCCACTTCAGCGTGACCTCCTGGGCTCTGGCGATCCTTCCCTCTCAGCCTTCCAAGTAGCCAGAACTACAGGCATGTGCTACCACGCCTGGCTAATTTTTATTTATTTATTTATTGTGGAGATGAGGTCTAGCTAAGTTGCCTAGGCTGGTCTTGAACCCCAGACTCAGGTGATCCTCTCGCCTCAGCCTCTCAAAGTGCTGGCATTACAGATTTGAGCCACTGTGCCTGGCTTTCTTTTATTTTTTAATTTTATTTTTTTGAGTTGGAGTCTCACTCCATTGCCCAGACTGGAGTTCAGTCATGCTCCTGGCTACTGCCGCCTTGACCTGCTGGACTTCAGCGATCATTCTGCCTCAGCCTTCCAAGTAGTGGGAACTACAGGCGTGTGCTACCATACCCGGCTAATTTCTTTTTTTAATTGTAGAGATGAAGTCTCACCAAGTTGCCCATGTGGGTCTCAAACCCTCAGGCTCAGGCAATCCACTCACCTCGGCCTCCCAAAGTGCTGGGATTACAGGTTCAACCACCGATCCCATTTTTTAGCATTCTTATTGGCCAGGTGCAGTGGCTCATGCCTGTAATCCCAGTGCTGTAGGAGGCAGAGGCAATAGGAATGCCTGAGCTCAGGGGTTTGAGACCAGTCTGAGGAACATGGTGAAAATTTGTTTCTACGGTAAATCAAAAAAAATCAGCCAGGCGTGGTGGCACATGCCTGGGGTTCCAGCTACTTGGAAGGCTGAGGTGGAAGGTTCACTTGAGCCCAGGAGGTTGAGGCTGCGGTGTCTATAAGCGTGCCACTGTATTCCAGCCTGGGTGACAGAGTGAGACTTAGACTAAAAAAAAAAAAAAAAGAAGAATATGTATTATATATATATTATATATATATATTATTATAAAGTTTAGAAAAATGAGAACAATATAAACACTAGTGGAAAATTTCACCTTGCATTTGTAAAACTGTCAATGTCTGGTTTCATGGAAGTGGTTGCAATTCTTGGTGAGTTCTCAAGGTGTCCATCAGAAATGTGTGTTCAAATTTTGCCCTTCATGTGCTTCATCACTGAAAACAGCTGCTCACAAATGCACGTGCTGCCAAAAAGCTATGTCATGAATAAGGTGTGATTGTGAACTTCAAAACTGGAAATATGCATGGGGTCACGAAGAAAATAAATGCTAAAAAACACGTGATGCAAAAAAAAGATTTTTGCAGGGTTGCATTACTGGCCATCCTGGGCTGCGGGTTGGACATGCCTTTTCTTGTGCTTCTTTTTTTTTTTGAGTCGGAGTCTCACTCCGTCGCCCAGACTGGAGTGCAGTGGCCGCTCCCGACCACCGCAGCCTCGACCTGCTGGGCTCTGGCCATCCTTCCACCTCAGCCTTCCAATTAGCCGAAATTAAAGGCATGCGCTACCATGCCCAGCTGATTTTTTGCCTTATTGTAGAGATGAGGTCTTGCTGCCCAGGCGGGTCTCGAACCCGCGGGTTCAGGCAATCCACTCACCTCAGCCTCCCAAAGGCGCGGGATTACAGGCTGAGCCACCGAGCCCGGCTATTTTCTTCTTTATTTTATTTTATTTTTTTGAGTTGGAGTCTCACTCTGTAGCCCAGACTGGAGTGCAGTGGCTGCTCCTGGCCACCGCAGCCTCAACCTGCTGGGCTCCGGCGATCCTTCCACCTCAGCCTTCGAGTAGCTGGAACTATAGGTGCGTGCTACCACGCCCGGCTAATTTTTGATTTATTGTAGAGAGGAGGGCTCACCAAGTTGCCAAGGATAGTCTCGAACCTGTGGGTTCAGGCAATCTTCTCACCTCGGCCACCCAAAGTGCTGGGATTATAGCATGAGCCACCGCGTCTAGCCTTTTTTTTTCCCCTGTCTGCCTTCCAGCCTCTGGCAAACACAAGAAAGGTGGCTGACTTTGGCAAGGGCAAGTTCTGAATAAATGGCCTCTGTTCTCATCTGGGGGGGGTCTTCACCTTTTTCTGTATCTTTTTTATTTTGAGGTTTTATGTTAGAGTGCTTTTTGTTTGTTTAGAGTCAGGGTATTGCTCTGTCACCCAGACTGGAGTGCAGGGATGGACTCATAGCTCATGGTAGCCTCGACTGCCTGGGCTCAAGTGATCCTCCCACTCCAGCCTCCTCAGTAGCTGGGACTACTGGCATGCACCACCACGCCTGGTGAATTTTTAAAATTTTTAAATTACTGTTTAGGCCGGGCTCGGTGGCTCAGTCTGTAATCCCAGGGCTTTGGGAGGCCGAGGTGAGTGGATTGCCTGAGCCCGCAGGTTTGAGACCCACCTGGGCAACTTGGGGAGACCTCATCTCTACAATAAATAAAAAAAATTAGCCGGGCATGGTCGTGCGTGCCTGTAATTCCGGCTACTCGGAAGGCTGAGGCGGAAGGATCGGCGGAGCCCAGCAGGTCGAGGCTGCGGTGGCCGGCAGTGGCCACTGCACTCCAGTCTGGGTGACAGAGTGAGACTCCAACTCAAAAAATAAAATAAAATAAAATTAAAATTAAAATTAAAATTACTGTTTTAAATTTTTTTTATTTATTTTAGTGTTTGGTGTACAAGTGAGGGTTTGGTATACAAGTAGCCTGCATGCAGGTAAAGTTTGGGCTTCTGAATTTTTAAATTTATATAGAAGCCGGGCTTGGTGGCTCAGCCCGTAATCCTGCGCTTTGGGAGGCTGAGGTGAGTGGATTGCCTGAGCCCGTGGGTTCGAGACCAGCCTGGGCAACTTGGCGAGACCTCATCTCTACAATAAATCAAAAATGAGCCGGGTGTGTTAGCGCGCGCCTGTAGTTCCAGCTACTTGGAAGGCTGAGGCGGAAGGATCGCTGGAGCTCAGCAGGTTGAGGCTGCAGTGGCCGGGAGTGGCAGCCAGGAGCAGCCACTGCACTCCAGTCTGGGTGACAGGGTGAGACTCCAACTCAAAAAAAAAAAAATTTTTTTTAATAGAGATGGGGATCTCACTATTGTTCCCCGGGCTGGTCTCAAACTCTTGGGCTCAAGTGATCCTCCTGCCTCTACCTCACAAAGCACTGGGATTAGAGGCTGGGATTGCCATTGCTTTGGAGGAGTTTCAGGGGGAAACAGAGTTGGATGTGACTCAATCTATCATCTTTAACTGGAAACCCCTTCGCATGCTCTTTTTTCTGTGACCTAGAGCTGTCCGTGTTCCTCCCTCCACCCCCAGCAGGCCCAGGAAACCTTTGTCTTTTCGTCTTGCAAACCTGGATACAGAATTCAAATCGATTCAAATTCCTCCAAAGAATCTGGAGCAAAAGCATGAGTGAACAATGCAGACTTTTCTGACGCTTACCTATGGAGGACAGAAAGTGGGGTTATATAACTCTTACGCATCCCATGGCAAAGAACTTCAACTCAACTCCTCAAACACCTTAAACATTACTTTCTCCCCCAGTCTCTTTTCTGTAGATATTATTTTTATCCCAAGAAATCTGGAGCTTTGCTCACTCCTTTCTTTCTCTCTGATCGACTCAGTGAGCCTCTCAATTTACCCTATAAAGCAATTCAGCTCAGCCCCTCATTCTGCTTCAAACACACCACTCACTGCAGAACAGGAGACAAGATGATTCATCAGCCTGGGATTGCCCTATCGTAGGTGAGTTTACCTGTTGTGTATGTGTGTGAGGAGCTGACTTACCCCCATTTTCAAGGCACTTTCATAAGTTTCTTCTAAATTAATACCTATGTCTCTCCCAAGAGGTAAACTCATTCCAGCTTCTTAGGAGAAAAAAAAAGTTTTCTGTCTCTCTAAGCCACCAAAAAAGGATACCTTTTCTCACTCACTAACATTCTTTTCCCAACTAGCTCCTAAGCTTTTTGACTCCACAGACAATAGCTATATATTTTATAATCTGTATAGCACCTAACAATGTTACAAAATTTATAGAAGAAAAGAATCAGTGGGTAGAAAGGATAGATAGAATTTCAATGGAAGAAAAGAGGATTTTCAGAAAAAGTCTTTCAGGTTCTTCTACGTTTTTGGTTTTTTATTCTTTTTTTTGAGTTGGGGGTCTCACTCTATCACTGCAGCCTGGACTTCTTTGGCTCAGGTGATCCCTCTCATCTCAGACTCCCAAGTAACAGGGGCTACAGGCACTCACAATCATGCCCTACTAATTTTTTAATTTTTTTGTAGAGATGAGGTCTCACTATGTTACCCAGCCTGGTATCGAGCTCCTGGGCTCAAGCAATCCTCCTGCCTAGGCCTCCCAAAGTTCTGGGATTACAGGAGTGAGCCATTGCACCTGGCCATCCCTTTTAAGAAATGTTAAGAAAAGTCCCATGCAAAAATTTTGCTTATGCCTCTTTAGCCAGAACTTAGTCATGTGGCCACACCTCCTCCAAATGAAGACAGAAAATTGTGAGGTTTTTTTGAGCAGGAGTCTCACTCTGTCACCCAGGCTGGAATGCAGTGGCACACTCATGGCCACTGCAACCTCAACCTGCTGGGCTCAGGTGATCCTTCCGCCTCAGCCTTCCAAGTAGCTGGAACCACAGGCATGCGCCACCACACCCAGCTGATTCTTTTTTTTTTTTTTTAGTTGGAGTCTTACTCTGTCGCCCAGACTGACCTCGATCTGCTGGGCTCCGGCGATCCTTCCACCTCTGCCTTCCGAGTAGCTGGAACTACAGGCGCGCGCTACCACGCCCGGCTAATTTTTTGATTTTATTGTAGAGATGAGGTCTCACCAAGTTGCCCAGGCAGGTCTCGAACCCGCGGGCTCAGGCAATCCACTCACCTCAGCCTCCCAAGGCGCGGGATTACGGACTGAGCCACCGAGCCCGCCTCTGGCTGATTCTTTTGCTTTACTGTAGAGACAAGGTCTCGCCAGGTTGCCCAGGATGATCGCGAACACCTGGGCTCAGGCAATCCTCTTGCCTCTGCCTCCCATAAGCGCTGGGATGCTAGATGTGAGTCACTGAGCCCAGCCAGAAACTTGTGTTTTTAAAGTGCCCCCTGATTTCCATTACTGAGCAGAAAGGGAAAATAGGTATTAGGCAGACAACTAGAACTTCCTGCCACTGTTCCTCTTGGAGTTTCTGCACGTGATGTCCCATGCATCCCTCGCCCTTGAGTTGTCCTTGGAATCAATCAATAAATGAATATATCATTTTTAGATAAATGTGAGTGACTCAAAGAATGATCTTAAAAAAATGACTACAATTACCATAATACTATAAGAAAGGGATTGGCAGTCTTGGGAAACTGCTGGGGGAGGGGAGACACACGTCATCAATAAGGGTACCTAATCTCAAACTAGGTGAAGTGGGGACCAAAGTGAGGCCCAAACTTTACCTGTACAATGACCATTTGTATTGCCAACCCTGAATTGTACCCATCTTTAAAATAAAAATAAAAATAAATTGACTTTATTTCTAGAGGAGTTTTAGTGTTATTGAATCAGAAAATTTGAACAGAAAGTGCTGAATTCCCATATTTCTCCCCACCACACACAGTGTCCTCTCTTATTGGTGACTTGCATTAGTGTTGTACATTTGTCTCAAAATTACATTGATATATTTACTTATTATTATTTTTGAGTCCAGTTCTCACTCTTTCTCCCCAGCTGGATTGCAGTGGCACAATCACGGCTCACCGTGGACTTGACCTCCTGGGCTCAGGCGATCCTTCCGCCTCAGCCTCCCAAGTAGCTGGGACTACAGGTGTACATCACCGCTCCTAGCTAATTTTTAAATATTTTTCTAGAGATGAGGTCTTACTATGTTGCCTAGGCTGGTCTTGAACTCCTGGGCTCAAGTAATCCCCCCAACTTGGCCTTCCAAAGTGCTGGGATTACAGGTGTGAACCACTGTGCCCAGCCACATCGATGTATTACTACCTAAGGCCTACAGTTTACATTAGTTCATTCTATGTTGCATGGTTCCACAGGTTTTGACAAATGCATAATGCCATGTGTCCACCACGCCAATATCAGTTTCACTGCCCTAAAAACCCACCGTGTCCCAGCAATGTGTCCTGTCCTTCCCCCCCGAAACTCCCTGCAAAAACTGATGCTTTTCCTATCTCTATAGCTTTCCCCTTTCCGAATGTCACACAGTTGGAGCCATGCAGCATGTAGCCTTCTCAGACTGGTTTCTTGCACGTAGTAACGTGCATTTGAAGTTCCTCCATGTCTTGTGTGACTTGATACCTTATTTCTTTTTCGTTTTGAATAATATCCCATCATACACAGTTTAGTATCACAGTTTAGTTATTCATTTGCCTACTGAAAGACATCTTGGTTGTTTCCAGTTTGTAAATAAAGCTGTTGGCTGGGCACAGTGGCTCACGCCTGTAATCCCAGCACTTTGGGAGGCTGAGGTGGGAGGATTGCTTGAGCCCAGGAGTTTGAGACCAACCTGGGCAACATAGTGAGACCTCTACCAAAAATTAAAAAAAAAAATTAGCCAGGCTTGGTGGCACAAGCTTGAAGTCCCTGCTTGATGGGAGGCTGAGACAGGAGGATCACCTGAGCCTGGGAGGTCGAGGCTGCTGTGAGCCATGACGGTGCCACTGCATTCCAGCCTGGGTGACAGAGTGAGACCCTGACTCAAAAAATATATACTAAAAATGAAAACAAAGCTGCTATAAACATTCATGTGCAAGTTTACACGTGATTCTAAGTTTTCTACTCACTTGAGTAAATAAATACCTAGAAGTATGACTGATGGATCTCATTCTTGGAATATATACATTTTTTGAGTTGGAGTCTCCCTCTGTCACCCAGGCTGGAGTGCAGTGGCATGCTCACAGCCACCTCAGCCTCGACCTGCTGGACTCAGGCAATCCTTCCACCTCAGTCTTCCAAGTAGCCAGAACTACAGGCATGTGCCACCACACCTGGTTAATTTTTTGATTTATTGTAGAGATGAGGTCTCGTCAAGTTGTCCAGGCTGGTCTTGAACCCCTGGGCTCAGGCAATCCTCTTGTCTCAACCTCTCAAAGTGCTGGGATTATAGGCACGAGACACCATGTCTGGTCTCATTTTTATTTTAATTTGCATTTTCCTAATGACCTATGATGTTGAGCATCTTTTCATGTGCTTATTTGTATATCATCTGTATGTCTGCTTTGGTGTTTATTCCGACCTTTTGTCCACTTTTTAAATGGGTTGTTTTCTTATTGTTGAATTTTAAGTGTTCTTTGCATATTTTGGTTACCAATCCTTTATCAGTGTTTTTTTTTTTTTGAGTTGGAGTCTCACTCTGTCGCCCAGACTGGAGTGCAGTGGCCGTTCCTGGCCACCCCAGCCTCGACCCGCTGGGCTCCGGTGATCCTTCCACCTCAGCCGTTCAAATAGCTGGAACTACAGGCGTGCGCTACACCTGGCTAATTTTTTAATTTATTGTAGATATGAGGTCTCACCAAGTTGCCCAGGCAGGTTTCGAACCCGCGGGCTCAGGCAATCCACTCACCTCAGCCTCCCAAGGCGTGGGATTACAGGCTGTATCAGTGTTTTGTAAAAATATTTTTTTTACAAGCTCTTGTCAGACCTTATTTTGTATTTTCTCTCAGTATATGACATGTCTTTTCAGTCTCTTGTCTAATAAACTTTTTTGGCATAAAGTTGTTCAATATATTTTCTTATTTCTTTTCTTTTCTTTTCTTTTTTTTTTTTGAGTTGGAGTCTCACTCTGTCGCCCAGACTGGAGTGCAGTGGTCGCTCCCGGCCACTGCAGCCTCGACCTGCTGGGCTCTGGCCATCCTTCTGCCTCAGCCTTCCAAGTAGCCGAAATTAAAGGCATGCGCTACCATGTCTGGCTGATTTTTTGCTTTATTGTAGAGATGAAGTCTTGCTGCCCAGGCAGGTCTTGAACCTGCGGGCTCAGGCAGTCCACTCACCTCAGCTTCCCAAAGGCGCGGAATTACAGGCTGAGCCACCGATCCGGCTATTTTCTTATTTTTTAATATCTCTGCTGCATTTTATCATGTCCCCTCTTATAGCCCTAATTTGTTTTTTTTGAGTCAGGGTCTCATTCTGTCATGCAGGCTGGAATGCAGTGGCATGATCATGGCTCACCACAGCCTAGACCTCCTGGGTTCAGGCGATCCTTCCTTCTCAGCCTCCTGAGTAGCTGGGACTACACGTCACTACATCCAGCTAATTTTTTATTTTTGAGGGGGTTGGAGTCTCACTCTGTTGCCCCGGCTGCAGTGGCAACACTCATGGCCACCACAATAGTGACCTGCTGGGCTTAGGCGATCCTTCCACCTCAACCTGCCAAGTAGCTGGAACTACAGGTACGTGCCACCACGCCCGGCTAATTTTTGATTTATTGTAGAGAGGAGGTCTCGCCAAGTTGCCAAGGATGGTCTCGAACCTGTGGGGTCAGGCAATCTTCTCACCTCGGCCACCCAAAGTGCTGGGATTATAGCATGAGCCACCGCATCTAGCCCTTTTTTTTTTCCCTAGAGACAAGTTCTTGCTATGTTGCATAGACTCCTAATATTTAAAATTTGATGTTATTTCTCTTTTATACAGATCAATCTAATAGAACTATGTTTTATGAGTCTTTTCAGAGATCTGACCTTAGTTTTATTGTTAATTTCTATTGCATATTTTTAAATTTTATTAACTTTTTTCTAATCTTTGCTATCTTCTTCCTTCTACTATTTTGGTTTTATTCTTTTGTTTTTTCTATATAATGAATTTTTAGTCTTTCTCATTTTCTAGTGTAAAATCATATAAGGTTGTTAATTTACCTTATCCTATATATATATTTTTTGAGTTGGAGTCTCACTCAGTCACCCAGACTGGAGTGCAGTGGCCGCTCCTGGCCACCACAGCCTCGACCTGCTGGGCTCCAGCGATCCTTCCGCCTCAGCCTTCCGAGTAGCTGGAATTACAGGCATGCGCTACCACGCCCAGCTGATTTTTTGATTTATTGTAGAGATGAGGTCTCGCCAGGTTGCCCAAGTGGGTCTTGAACCCGCGAGCTCAGGCAATCCACTCACCTCAGCCTCCCAAAGGCGTGGGATTATAGGCTGAGCCACTGAGCCCGGCTTACATTCTTGTATATGGTATTCTTATTACCAAAAAATCTAATATATAAATTCCCATTGGAGTTTCTTCTATGACTTTTTTTGTTTTGTTTTGTTTTGATTTGGAGTCTCACTCTGTCGCCCAGACTGGAGTGCAGTGGCTGCTCCCGGCCACCGCAGCCTCGACCTGCTGGGCTCCAGCGATCCTTCTGCCTCAGCCTTCCAAGTAGCTGGAACTGCAGGCGCGCGCTAACATGCCCGGCTAATTTTTTGATTTATTGTAGAGATGAGGTCTTGCCAAGTTGCCCAGGGAGGTCTCGAACCCACGGGCTCAGGCAATCCACTCACCTCAGCCTCCCAAAGTGCAGGATTACAGGCTAAGCCCCAGCTGACTTTTTAGATTTTTAAGAAATTCTATAAGTTCACATATAAGTTAAAAAAAAAGAAAAGAAAAAAGGCCAGGTGCGGTGGCTCAAGCCTTTAATCCCAGCACTTTGGGAGGCTGAGACAAGAAGACTGCCCGAGCCCGCGGGTTTGAGACCAGCCTGGGTAACATGGTGAGACCTCATCTCTACAATAAATAAATAAATTAAAAAAATTAGCTGGGAGCTGGGTTTGGTAACATGTGCCTACAGTTCTGGCTACTTGGAAGGCTGAGGCGGAAGGATTGCCTGAGCCCAGCAGATCGAGGCTGTGGTGGCCGGGAGTGTGCCACTGTACTCCAGCCTGGGTGACAGAGTGAGACTCTAGCTAAAAAAAAAAAAAAAGAAGGTTCGTGACCCGCCTGGGCAAGTGAGACCTCATCTCTACAATAAATCAAAAAAATTAGCCGGGCATGGTAGCGCGCGCCTGTAGTTCCAGCTACTTGGAAGGCTGAGGCGGAAGAATCACCAGAGCCCAGCAGGTCGAGGCTGTGATGGCCAGGAGTGGCCACTGCACTCCAGCCTGGGCGACAGAGTGAGACTCCAACTCAAAAAAAACCCCAATTTTTGCAGTTTGTAAACAGTTGTTCAATGGTCTAAATAAAAATTAATTTTCTTAAATCTTCCTTGAGTATTTGAAAAGTATATGTTTTCTCCAATTGTTGGGTGTCTAATTTTGCACATGTTCCCTAGAAAAGGTTAATTCATTGTGTGGAGACATTCCCACAATGATTGGTTGTGACCAAACGCATGTTTGGCTGTTTGTCGGTTGAAAGCCAAAGTTGAGAGGCAACGGTTGATGTAAAGAAGACAGGTTTATTCAAGAGCCAGCAGCCTGTGGAGATGGTAGCCGAATGTCTCAAAAACCACCTTGAGTTCAGGCTGATCATAAGGTTTTTACCGAGTGAACAGCTTGGGAAAAACCATCTACAAGGGTTGGGCAGTTTCTTTGTCCGAGGCCAGGTCACAGTGTTCCTTTAGATATTTGAGAAAACAGAGTTAGTGCACACTCCCCTTTTTCCCCAATGTTAGTCTCTACGCATGTTTGTTGTTTCTATGTAATCTCCTGGTTGTTTCAAAACTATTCTAGCCTACGTACAAGTATCAACAGAAGCCAGAGCTCTCCCTTCCTAGTCTAAAATGAAATTAGTTATGTTAACCTTTCGCCATTTCACTGTTACACGGTGATTTTTGGATATCTTTTCATATTTAAGAGTAGGGTGCTATACTTAAAAAGCTGATTAGCAATTCTGCATGCAGGCTGGTTGTGGTGGCTCACACCTATAATCCCAGCACTTTGGGAGGCTGAGGTGAGAGGATTGCCTGAGCCCACGGGCTCAAGACCAGCCTGGGCAACTTGGCAAGACCTCATCTCTACAATAAATCAAAGATTAGCAGAGTGTGGTGGCACGTGCCTGTAGTTCCAGCTACTTGGAAGGCTGAGGTGGAAGGATCACTTGAATTCAACAGGTAGAGGCTGCGGTGGCCACAAGTGTGCCACTGCACTCCAGTCGTGGCAACAGAGACTCCAATTAAAAAAAAAAGTTCTGCATGCACAGATGGATTTTGTTGACTGGACCTTCCATGCAGGTTGAACACTGGCTATAGACCCAGACAATTTGTATGGGATCCCCCAAATGTCAATATTCTGTCGTTCTAAGCGGTCTTTTAAAATTTTACTGATTTTGGGGGGTTTGCTATTATGTTCTTTTTTCTCTCTTCTTTGGGTTAATACATTTTTTACTCCTTTACTCTCATTTAAAAGAAAACATTTTATTGACGTACATATTTATCTAGAAAAGTTGCCACACTTCCCATGTCTCCACTTCCTCGTGCCTGGCTTTGCCCTTCTCACCAGTCATGGAAGCCAGCAGTCTCGGGCTCTCACAGTGCCTGAACTCACCCAGCAGGTCTTCAATATAAAGAACACGATGGCTGCCTGTGACCCCCATGTTGCTGGTACCTTACTGTGGCTGCTGGGTTCCGTGGATGGATGTCCATAGAGGAGGTAGACGAGCCAGTGCTCAACATGCAGAACTTTGTGGAATGGATCCCCAAAATGTCAAGATGGCTGTTGTGATATCCCGCCTCATGGCCTCAAGATGGCAGTCACCTTCCAGGGGCTCTTCAAGTGTATCTCGGGGCAGTTCACGGCAATGTCTTACCGGAGGGCCTTGGGCCTTCCTCCAGTGGTACACAGGTGAGGGCAGGGACTAGATGGAGTTCACTGGGGCCGAGAGCAACATGAATGACCTCATCTCTGAGTATCAGCAGCACCAGTATGCCACAGCAGAAGAGGAGGAGGATTTTTTTTTTTGAGTTGGAGTCTCACTCTGTCACCCAGACTGGAGTGCAGTGACCGTTCCCCGCCACCACAACCTCGACGGGCTGGGCTCCGGCGATCCTTCCGCCTCAGCCTTCCAAGTAGCTGGAACTACAGGCACACGCTACCACGCCCGGCTAAGAGGAGAAGGATTTTGACAAGGTGGTTGAAGAGGAGGCCTGAGGCAGAGCCCCCATCACCTCAGTCTTCTCTGTTCCCTTAGCCTTATTCCTCATCTGCCCCTTTCCTCTCCCTCAGAATTTGTCTTTGCTGCCTCTATCTTCCCCTCCCCATTTGGGGCATCTAGAACAATGCCCGGCCACATAGTGGGCACTCAATAAAAATTTGTTTGTAAAAAAAAGAAAAGTTCCCACAAATATGCAACCCGAACAACACATAAATCAGCACTCAGTGTAAGATCTAGAATGTTATTAGCATTTCATGAGCCTCTTCACGTCCCCTTCCAGTTACTCATCTCCAAAGGTTAATCGCGCCATACACTGAGTTCTCATAGCAGGGAAATTTGAGTAGTTCCCGGTTCGGGGTTATTTCGAAGTGTGGGTCTGAACTTTTTTTTTGTATGTTCTTTTAGTGAATATATGCAGACATGTCAATTGTGAATATACGTAGGAGTGAAATTGTTGGACAAAGTCTTTTTGTATATCTAGCTTTAAAGTGACTGCATCCATTTGTGAGGAGCATATGAGTGTTGTGGTTGCTCCACAGTCTTGCCAATACTTGGTATTGTCTGCCTTTTTTTTTTTTTTGAGTTGGAGTCTCACTCTGTCGCCCAGGATGGAGTGGAGTGGCACAATCATGGCTCACCATAGCCTTGATCTCTTGGGTTCAGGTGATTCTTCTGCCTCAGCTTCCCGCGTAGCTGAGACTACAGGCACGCGCCACCATGCCCAGTCAATTTTTTGATTTATTGTAGAGACCAGGCCTCACTATATTGCCCAGGCTAGTCTTGATTTCCTGGGTTCAGGCAATCTTTCCACCTGAGCTTTCCAAAGTACTGGAATTACAGGCATGAACCACTGTGTCTGGCCCATTTGGTTTTGTTGTTTTTGGTGTTGCAGGGGGTAATCCTCTATATTAACTGGAAATTTATCCCATGGCTACTTATCTGATGGAACTTTGAACACTGCCCTGGATTGGAGGCCATATCACATAGAGAACGAGGACAGCAAGCTTTGCAAACAGACATACCAAGGCCTGTTTTCTGAGTTGGGTCTTACTCTGTGGCCCGGGCTGGAGTGCAGTGCCACAATCACGAGGTAAGCCCACAGCCTCAACTCCCTGGGCTTAGGTGGTCCTTCTGCCTTGGCCTTGGAAATAGCTGGGACACAGGCATTACCACATGTGGCTCATTTTCTCAACTTTTTGTAGAGACAAGTCTTGCTATGTTGCCCAGGCTGGTCTCAAACTCCTGGGCTCTAGCAATCATCCCACCTGGGCCTCGCAAAGTGCTGGGATTACAGGCGTGAGCCAGTGCGCCTGGCCTCAGACATACCAAGGTTTAATTCCTAGTTACAATGCTGAATTGCCTTAGGAATGTTATTTAACCTTTCTCTCTTTTGCATAAAATGGCACTAATAATAGTTCCAGCACAAGGTGAGCACATAATCAACAAATGGCAACTATGATTATACCTTATGCTGGTTATTTATGCACATCTTATTTCTCCTTCTCTTTTACACCTTGCAAGACAAAGGAATAGCATATAGCACACATTAGCAGCCTCACAGATAACAGTTGCTGATTAGGACTCATTGAGCAGACGATTTAATATATAAATGGAGGTCGGGTGCAGTGGCTTATGCCTGTAATTCCAGCATTTAGGAGGCCAGAAGGTCGAGGCAGGAGGACTGCTTGAGCCCAGGAGGCAGAGACCAGCTTGGGCAAAATAGTGAGAACTCATCTCTGCATATAAAAAAATTGGCTTGGTGGCTCAGCCTGTAAGGCTCAGTGGCTCAGCCTGTAATCCCACGCCTTTGGGAGGCTGAGGTGAGTGGATTGCCTGAGCCCGCGGGTTCGAGACCCGCCTGGGCAACTTGGCGAGACCTCATCTCTACAATAAATCAAAAATGAGCCGGGCGTGGTAGCATGCGCCTGTAATTCTGGCTACTCGGAAGGCTGAGGCGGAAGGATCGCCGGAGCCCAGTGAGTCGAGGCTGCGGTGGCCGGGAGCGGCCACTGCACTCCAGTCTGGGCGACGGAGTGAAACTCCAACCCCCCCCCCAAAAAAAAACAATTAGCTGGGCACGGTGGCTCACATTTGTAATCCCAGCTACTTGGGAGGCTGAGGCTGGAGGATCACTTGAGCCCAGGAGGTAGAGACCAGTTTGGACAACATAGCAAGACCTCATCTTTATAAAAAAAAAAATTAAAAAATCAGCTTGGTGTGGTGGTGTGTGTATGTAGTCCCAGCTACTTGGGAGGCTGAGGCCAACCCCAACTCAAAAAATACACACACACAGAGCCAAAAAATGTATACATTTTAAGAAAGGTAAAACTGTATTAAATTGTAATACTCAATACATACTGATAACAAAAAATGAATACAAGTCATGTTTGACTTCTGCAATTCCAAGAGGAGCTCAAAGTGGTTACTATCAGCGAGACTTCTGATTACGGTGAATATCTCTTAACAGTTCTCAAAATATGTATACCTTTTTTTGGCACCCTGGCATATATATGGAAGGTACCGTGGCTAGTGCTACAAAAGATGGCATAAATTATTATAATGATGGTTATAGGATAATATGCGCTGCTAATGAGGACTATATTACACAGCGTTCCTATGTGTCGTCCTCATTTAACAGTTAAGAAAATTAATGTAGTCGAGAAACGCTTCCCAGTATAATAAAGAATGAAAATCAGATGTCGCACATTGCATTTGTGAAGGTTCTAGAGGTTTCTCACTTCAAAAGAAAACAAAACAAATAAAACCAAAAGTACCATCCCAGAAACAAAAGCACTTTTCTGAAGAGACGTTAAGTCCTTCCAGTTTCAACAGATCCTTTCTTTGTTCAGAGGGGAACTCCGGAAGACTCCAGCGGCCCTAGCACTTCCGTACAAGATGGCGCCGCCCGCTGGCTGCTCCGGCTGGGGTTACGCTTTTCCGGTCTGCGGCAAGAACGGAAGTGGTTACGGCGCTACTGTATCCGGGTGGGTGCGCGCGGGCGGTTGCGGAGGTTCCAGATTTGTAGCGTGAGGTGCCGCAGGTGTGCGGGCGGGTCCGAGACTGCCAGGTAAGAGAGGCTCGAAGACCCTCGAGGCCTTGTCCTTGGGGCGAAGGGGGTTTAAGGTGCATACCAAGAGGGGTCGTGGAGCGGGGGATGTCACCGGGGGGGGTGGATGATGGTGGGGACCCCGTTGCCCCCCAGCGAGTTGGTCCTGCCCCTCCTTTCACTCCCACAGAGAGGGCGTCTCAGTACCCATCCGCGCCCGCGGCATCCCACGCCCTCCCCGAGCCTGTCCCTTGCACGCTCTGGTCCTCGTCCTCTTTATTTTATTTTTTTGTGGAGACAGGGTCTCATCAAGTTGCCCAGGCTGGTCTCAAACTGCTGGCCTCAAACGCTCCTCTGGCCTCAGTCTCACAAAGTGCAGGGTTTACAGGCCTGAGCCACCGCCCCCGGTCCTTTCTTTAGGAGCATCTACCAACCCTCAAGGCGTCTTGACCCAATCAGCTAAGGAGAGGCCCCGCCCAACTTCTGGCAACTCCTGGTCGCTGGGAGTTCGAGGCGTCCACAGCTCAGTTCTTTCCCTCGGTTCTGGGAACCCTCACCCCCTTACCAACTCTGTCTTCCCAGACTGCTCGTGTGGCTCAGGGCCTTGCTGGGGCAACCTCTTTCTCTTTTCACACCTCCAGGATCCTTCAGAACAAGAACCCTAACCATTATGTATTCCAGAACTGACACCTGCTCGTTAAAATTCAAACGCCCAAACCTGCATACACGTTTGATATGCTATTGGACTCAAACTCCCTTATATGCCTGCTCCTTGAAAACAACATCATTTCTACCTAATTAATTTAGTTCTATGACAAGGCTAGGAGGAATTGCACTGAAAGGTTTTTGTTACAGGAATTAGGAAGTGCGGGAGAAAACAGGCTTATTAGGGGAAAGGAATGATTAAATTTCAAGTTGAGCTTGTTTTCAAAATGTATTTTTAACATATGTATTTTAGTTGCAAGTAATAGCATACAAGCCTGTAAAAAATTATGTAATTTTAAACAAGATACATTTTTCCTTGATGGTCTCCTATGGGGAGGTGGGGGAGGAAGAAAGAAAGATCCTCTTTGATCTATTTTTTCTTTTTCTTTTTCTTTTTTTTTTGAGTCAGAGTCTCACTCTGTCGCCCCGGCTGGATGTGCTTATGGCCACCGCTGCCTCGACCTGCTGGGCTCAGGTGATCCTTCCTCATCAGTCTTCCAAGTAGCTGGAACCACAGGTGTGCACCACCACACCTGTCTAATTTTTTGATAAATTGTAGAGACGAGGTCTCACCAGGTTGCCCAGGCTGTCTCAAACCCCTGGGCTCAGGTAATCCTCTTGCCTCTGCCTCTGAAACTGTTGGGACTACAGGCATGAGCCACTGTGTCCAGCTTGATCTATTTTTTTGTCTTTTTTTCTTTTCTTAACCATTCTCTTCCTCCAAAGTAAGAATTGTTGTCAGTTTGGGTGTATTTTTATATTTCTTTTTCTTTGCATTTATTGACAAGTGTGTGTATTATAAGATAGATGTTTACAAGTTTATGTGTTAAATTTTTACAAGTGCATATTTTATATATTCTGCAACTTGACGTTTATGCTTAAAAATGGGTCTTGGAATTTTTTCTTTGTCAATACAGAAAGATTTACCTTTTCTTTCTACTTGCTCTGTAAATTCCCTAGTTAAGTTTCTATAGTGTGTGAGATTCTGGAGACCAACTCTAGCTTTTCACTGTTAGACACAGTGTGTGGCAGAGAACATCCTTCCACACACCTTTGTGTGCTCTGAGCATTTCTCAAGGATAGGCCCCAGTGGGTGGAGTGCTGGGTGGCAGTGCGTGGACGTTTCATAAAGGCCAGGCTGCCCACCAGCAGTGCATCGTGATGTCCACTTCCCCCACGCTCTTGTCAACACTTGATGGTGTCATTCTTTTTTAATTTTGCCAATCTGATGGATGGACAGTGATTTCTCACAGCTGTTTTGGTTTATATTCCCCAATGGCTAGTGAGAGTGAGCATTTTTCTTTGATGATTGGCCGTTTGTGTTTACTCGTCTCAGAAATGTCTCTTTCCCTTGGATTGTCCTTTCCTTATTCTTTTAGAGTAGTATTTTCTATGTTCTGGATTTTGATCTTCTGTTACTTATTTATGTTTTAAGTATTCATTCCCAACTCAGTGCTTTTTTTAAGTTGTTGCATATATATATATATATATATATATATTTTTTTTTTTTTTTTTTTTTTTTTTTTTTGAGTTAGAGTCTCACTCTGTCACCCAGACTGGAGTGCAGTGGCACGCTCCCAGCCACTGCAGCCTTGACCTGCTGGGCTCCAGCAATCCTTCCACCTCAGCCTTCCAAGTAGCTGGAACTACAGGCGCACGCTACCACGCCCAGTTAATTTTTGATTTATTGTAGAGATGAGGTCTTGCCAAGTTGCCTCGGCGGGTCTCAAACCCGCGGACTCAGGCAATCCACTCACCTCAGCCTCCCAAAGTGCGGGATTACAGGCTGAGCCACCCAGTCCGGCTGCTTATATTTTAACCATATGACATTTTTGTTGAAACAAAGTTTTACTTGTTTGCCTTTATCGGTCTTTTCTGTGTATTTTTATTTTGTGGCTATCATCCCCAGCCCACTGGTTCTCAAAGGGGAGGTCTTCTGCCCCGGGGACCATTTGGCAAAAAGTTAGTGGACATTTTTGGTTTGCTTAATTGAGGAACCTGTCACCATAGTTTTTTTTTTAAATGACTTTATTGAAATGTAATTAATACACTATGCAACTCATTATTCAAAGTGTACACTCCACATAGAGTTGTGCACCCATCAGCGTAATCTAATGTTATAACCTTTTCATGACCCCAAGAAGAAATCCATAGCCGTTGGCAGGCACTCCTCATCCTTGACTTTCCTGACACACTGGGCTATGTGATGTGGCCTGTTAGGTCGCAAACTTGCACAACATGTTACTATGGAATGCTGTAGATACTTGGGACTCAGTGGTATTTGTGTATCTAAGCATACTTAAACATAAAAAAAGGTGCAGTAAAAATACAGCATAGAAGATAAAAATGGCACACCTGTTGAGGTACTAACTGAACAGAGCCAGCAGGACTGGAAGTTGCTCTGGGTGTCAGTGAGTGAGGGTGAGTGAGTGTGAAGGCCTAGGACATCACTGAGCACCATGTAGACTCTATAAACACTGCACACTTGGGCTACACTAAATTTATAAACAAATTTTATTTTTGCAATAATGAATTAATCGTTGCTTACTGTAACTTTTTTTTATGTTATAAGCTTAAAAATTTTTTAACTCTGACTCGTTTGCAATAGCTCTTAGAACATAAACATGCCGGGCTTGGTGGCTCAGCCTGTAATCCCAGCGCTTTGGGAGGCTGAGGTGAGTGGATTGCCTGAGCCCGTGGGTTCGAGATCTGCCTGGGCAACTTGGCGAGACCTCATCTCTACAATAAAATCAAAAAATTAGCCGGGCGTAGTAGTGTGCGCCTGTAGTTCCAGCTACTTGGCAGACTGAGGCGGAAGGATCGCTGGAGCCCAGCAGGTCAAGGCTGCAATGACCGGGAGCGTGCCACTGCACTCCAGTCTGGATGACAGAGTGAGACTCCAACTCAAAAAGAAAAAAAAAGAACATAAACACATTACACAGTTATACAAAAATATTTTCTTTATATATTTTATAAGCTTTTTCTATTTAAAATATTTTTTAAAACCTTTTAAAAAATGCATATTTTATTTTAAAGGTGGGGTATAAGTCAGGATTAGGTATACAAGTGGACATCGTACAGGTAAAGTTTGGGCCTCCCTTTGGTCCCCATTTTGCCTGGTTTGAGATCAGGTACCCTAATTGATGTTGTGTCCCCACCCTGGCAGTATCCCAATCCTTACTGCCAATCCCTTTCTTACAGAAATTATGGTAAATATTCTGTGTCCACTTATGAGTGAGAACATATGGTACTCTGTTCTTTGTTTCTGTGATGGATCACTAAGTATTATAGACTCTAAATCTGTCCAAGTTGCTGCCGTGAAGTCCATATGTTTGTCTGTCTTTATGGCTGCATAATATTCCATCATGTATATGTACCACATTTTTTAGCCAGTCTAGTTTCGATGGGCAGCACTGTTGGTTCCATGTGTTTGCGATTGTGAATAGTGCTGCAATAAACGTGTGTGTGGGTATCTTTTTGGTGGAATGATTTGGGTGCTTTTGGGTATATTCCAAGTAGGGGAATTGCTGGGTCATATGTGATGTCAATTTCTAGTTATTTTAATTTTTTAAAACCTTAAAAATTTTTTTGTTAAAAAGAAAGACACATAGCCAGGCTTGGTGGTTCAGCCTGTAATCCCGTGCCTTTGGGAGGCTAAGGTGAGTGGATTGCCTGAGCCCGCGGGTTCGAGACCCGCCTGGGCAGCGAGACCTCATCTCTGCAATAAATCAAAAAATCAGCCGGGCGTGGTAGCGCATGCCTGTAGTTCCGGCTACTCGGAAGGCTGAGGCGGAAGGGTCACTGGAGCCCAGCAGGTCGAGGCTGCGGTGGCCAGGAGCGGCCACTGCACTCCAGTCTGGGCGACAGAGTGAGACTCCAACTCAAAAAAAAAGACAAAAAAAACACAAAGACCCAAATCCATGCATTAGCCTAGGCCTACAACTGGGCCAAGGTTGTCAATATCGCTGTCTTCCTCCTTCGTGTCTGTCCCGCTGGAAGGTCTTCAGCTGTTACCTCCTAGGATAACTCACCTTCTTCTGGAATCTCTCCTGAAAGGCCTGCCTGAGGCTGTTTATAGTTAACTTTTCTTTTTTAGCAGTAGGAGTACACTGTAAAACAATGGTAAAAGTATAGTATAGTAAAAACATAAACCAATAACTTAGTCATTTATTGTCATAATCAAGTATTATGTACTAGATGTAATTGTATGTCTTGACTTTTATATGACAGTGCAGGTTTGTTTACACCAGCATCACCACATACATGTGAGTAATACATTGTACCATGATGTTAGGATGGCAACACCATCACCTGGTGATAGGGATTTTTCAGCTCTGTTATAATCTTACAATCTTAGGGGGCTATTGTCTGTGTGATCTGTCATGAACTGAAATGTTATGTGGTGTGTGGTTGTATTTTTTTTTTGAGTTGGCATCTCACTCTGTCTCCCAGGCTGGAATACAGTGGCACAGTCATGGCTCACTGCAGCCTCAACCTCCTGAGCTCAGGTGATCCTTCCACCCAGGCTCCTAGTATCTGGGCTTACAGGTGTACACCATGATGCCAGGCTAATTTAAAAAAAACATTTTTTAAAAATTTTATTTATTTATTATTTTTTTCTTTTTTTGAGTTGGAGTCTCACTCTGTCACCCAGACTGGAGTGCAGTGGCTGCTCCCGGCCACCACAGCCTCGACCTGCTGGGCTCCGGCGATCCTTCCGCCTCAGCCTTCTGAGTAGCCGGAATTATAGGTGCACGCTACCACGCCCGGCTAATTTTTTTTTTTTTATTTATTGTAGAGATGAGGTCTTGCCTGCCCAGGCGGATCTCGAACCCGCGGGCTCAGGCAATACACTCACCTCAGCCAGGTCTCACTGTGTTGCCCAGGCTGGTCTTGAACTCCTAGGTTGGGCTCAAGCAATCCTCCTGCCTCAGCCTCCCAAACTGCTGGAATCACAGTTATGAGCCACCATGCCTGGCATGTATTTTATTTAGCCCAGTATATTCAGAACATTATTTCAATATAAATATAAAGAATTACTGGAGTTCGTAGAGATAGAACTTGTAATAGAGGTTGCCAGGGATAGGAGGAAATGGGAGCTGCTGTTTACAGTTTCTGTTTGGGATGATGATAAAGTTCTGGAAATAGGTGATGGAGATGGTTGCACAGCAGTATGAATGTGCTTAACATCCCTGAGTTATACACTTAGAAATGCAGGTAAGTGTATATATGTAGTATATTACATGTATTTTATTATAGTAAAATAGTCAGCTTAAAAACCACTATGAAGGCTGGGCTTGGTGGCTCACGTCTGTAATCCCAGCAATTCGGGAAGTGGAGGCGAGAGGACTGTCTGAGTCCAGGGTTCGAGACCAACCTGAGCAGGTTGGCGGGACCTTATCTCTACAATTAAAAAAAAAAAAAAAAAATCAGCCGGGCATGGTGGCACGTGCCTGGGGTTCCAGCTACTTGGAAGGCAGAGGTGGAAGGATCACCTGAGCCCAGCAGGTTGAGGCTATGGTGGCTGTGAATGTGCCACTGCACCCCAGATTGGGCAATAGAGTGAGACTCTAACTCAAAAAATGAAACAAAATAAAATTAAAATATGGAAATTATCAATAAGATATTTTTACTTTTTTTTTGGTAGTAGGTTTTCAATATTCACTGTCTGTTTTACACTCATGGTACATGTTCCATGTGCTTAAGATTTCACCTAGCCGGACTCGGTGGCTCAGCCTGTAATCCTGCACCTTTGGGAGGCTGAGGTGAGTGGATTGCCTGAGCCCGCGGGTTCGAGACCCACCTGGGCAACTTGGCAAGACCTCATCTCTACAATAAATCAAAAATTAGCCGGGTGTGGTAGCATGCGCCTGTAGTTCCAGCTACTCGGAAGGCTGAGGTGGAAGGATTGCCGGAGCCCAGCATGTCTAGGCTGCGGTGGCCGGGAGCGGCCACTGCACTCCAGTCTGGGTGACAGAGTGAGATTCCATCTCAAAAAAAAAAAAAAGATTTTCACCTGTTTCCTAGTGTCTCACATCCTTCCTGTCCTTACACATGCTGTTCCTTGTGCTGGGGATGCCTCCTCCTGTCCGCCTCGTGCACCTGAAGAATGTGGGTTCCATTCTGAATGCCCATGTGGGATGTGCCCTCTCACCAGGTGTTTCTCCGAATAACCCCTGTCTCTGCAGCACGTGTACAGGCGTGGTGTGCTGACGCCAGTGCTTGACTTGTGCTTTGCAATGTGTTCACCGCATGCATTTCTCTTTTCCTGAGTCCTGAATTATTTGAAGGCAGATTGTGCCCTGTGACTCTTTTTATCCGGAGCCTAGCACATTATCTTATTGAAGGCACTGTGTACTTGTTTGCTGAATGACTCCTTTGGCTAGAAAAGAACACACGACTCCCAAAACCTCTTCAAATAGAAATGAATTAACAAAAGTACATGTTAGGAGATGTTGTTTTCTTTGAAAACAAAGATTCAGTTTTGTGTAGAAAATGATGTTTAATCAAGAAGAAGGACACGATCAAGATGCAAATTGGTTTCCATGGATGAGACCAACTTGGCTGAAACAAAATATGATTTAGAAAAAGAAGCATTTGGATTTAAGTGCAAAATATAAATTACATGTACATATGATGGGGAACTCAGTTTGGTGTCAGTGAATTTCAGTCAACTACAAGCTTTGTATGACCCAGCGATGAGATTCTGTTTCTAAAAAATGTATCATTTCACACTTTTTTTTTTTTTTTTTTTTTTGAGTTGGAGTCTCACTCTGTTGCCCAGACTGGAGTGCAGTGGCCGCTCCCGGCCACTGCAGCCTCGACCTGCTGGGCTCCGGCGATCCTTCTGCCTCAGCCTTCCGAGTAGCTGGTACTACAGGCACGCACTACCACACCCAGCTAATTTTTTGATTTATTGTAGAGCTGTCTCACCAGGTTTGCCCAGGCGGATCTCGAACCCGCGGACTCAGGCAATTCACTCACCTCAACCTCCCAAGGCACGGAATTATAGGCTGAGCCACCGAGCCCGGCTTCACACTTTTTTTTTTTAAGATTCGTAACTATTTAGAAAGTAAATGAGAGAGAGATTGATTCACCTCCCCAAGGGAGGGGAGGGGGCCACACAGTGTTAATAAAATTTGGGGTCCTGGTGCTGGGAAGTAGTAGTATCACTGAGTGCCTCAGCTGGACCATGTCTTGGGTGTTGGATGCGGGCTGGGTGCCACAATGAAGAGGTACATCAACACCCTTGGAGCTGTGTGGAGGCCTGGCTAGAATGAGGAGTCAGCAGACTGGGTCACCAGAGGACTCTGAGGGAACCGGGAGAGCTAGCTTCACACGTTCACAACTCTTAGGGGCGCAAACACTTTTGTCATTGCTGAGGCTAACTGAGAGTCACAGAGAGTAATTTCTATGTAGGCAACTTTTATAGCGTGTAGGATTTTTTTAGTCAGAAGCTGTCTCCTTTAACGTTTTAAACGTTTTAATTTTTGAGTCGGAGTTTTACTCTGATGCCTAGCCTGGAGTGCAGTGGCATGTTCACGGTCACCGCAGCCTTGACCTGCTGGGCTCAGGCACTCTTTCTGCCTCAGCCTTCTAAGTAGCTGGAATCACAGGTGTGTGCCACCATGCCTGGCTACTTTTTAAATTAATTGTGGAGACGAGGTCTCACCAAGTTGCCCAGGCTGGAGAAACTGTCTCTTAAGGTGACAAACTCTGTTACAGGAGTATTCAGGCAGAGACCAGGTCCTGATCTGACAGGTTTACCATGGAATGGATTCTTGAATTGGATGGGAACTGAACTTGACACCAGAATATTAACTCTGTGATTGTTTTCCTTTAATAGGAGTCCTGTGGTTTGTGGAACACCGTAGAAGTAATAGCTAACATTTATTGAACCTTAATGTGCTAAACAACATGCTAAGTAGATTATGTTGGCAATCTTTTTTTTTTTTTTTTTTTTTTTTAGTTGGAGTCTCACTCTGTTGCCCAGACTGGAGTGTGGTGGCCGACCTTGACCTGCTGGGCTCCGGCGATCCTTCTGCCTCAGCCTTCTGAGTAGCTGGAATTACAGGCGTGCGCTACCACACCCAGCTAATTTTTTGATTTATTGTCGAGATGAGGTCTCACTGCCCAGGTGGGTCTTGAACCCGCGGGCTCAGGCAATCCACTCACCTCAGCCTTCCAAAGGTGTGGGATTACAGGCTGAGCCACCGAGCCCAGCTATGTTGGTAATCTTACTTAAGCTTTACAGTAATCCTACATAGTAGGTACTGTCCTTTCCATTTTACAGATGAGGAAACTGAAGCTTAGAGAAGTTTGGTAAATTGCCACGTTCGTATCAGTAGCAAATGACAGAGACTGGATTTGGATACAGACTATTTGATTCTAGGGCCTGTGTTATTGTCTATCTTATACTACTTTCTGAACACTTTCAACATAATCATTTAATTCTTTAAAATGTGATTTATTCCAGGAATGTGATTGTGTTTCTTATCAAGTGGGATATTTACATTGCCTGTCTCTAAAGAGCACTATTAAAAAACTTGTATTTTTTTAGGCATGGTGGCTCACACCTGTAATCCTAGCACTTTGGGAGACAGAGGTGAGAGGATTGCCTGAGCCCAAAAGTTTGAGTCACTGTAATAAATTTTTAAAAATTAGCCAGGTGTGGTGATGTGTACCTGTAGTTCCAGCTACTAGGAATATTGGGGCGGCAGTATCCATGAGAGTGCTACTGTACTCCAGCCTGGGTGACAGAATGAGACGCCGACTCAAAAGCAAACAAACAAACAAACAAACAAAACCTTTGTATTTTTCTAATTCTGAATATACAGGTACTTGTATAGAATTTGGAAAATAAAAATTGTTCATAATCCTGCTACCTTTAGGCAACCACTGTTAAGAGGTTGATGTTCAATTATTATTATTTTTTTATTTTTTTATTTTTTTGAGTTGGAGTCTTACTCTGTTACCCAGACTGGAGTGCAGTGGCCGCTCCCGGCCACCACAGCCTCGACCTGCTGGGCTCCAGCAATCCTTCCGCCTCAGCCTTCTAAGTAGCTGGAACTACAGGCGTGTGCTACCACGCCTGGCTCATTTTTTATTTTATTGTAGAGATGAGGTCTCGCCAAGTTGCCCAGGTGGGTCTCGAATCCGCGGGCTCAGGCAGTCTACTCACCTCAGCCTCCCAAAGGCGTGGGATTACAGGCTGAGCCACCGAGCCCGGCTGTCTTATTATTATTTTTTAGTTGAAGTCTCACTTTGTCACCCAGGCTGGAATGCAGTGGCACACTGCTCACAGCCACCACGGCCTTGACCTGCTGGACTCAGGTGATCCTTCTGCCTCAACCTTCCATGTAACTGGAACCACAGGCATGTACCACCACACCCAGCTAATTTTTTGATTTATTGTAGAGATGCAGTCTTGCCGTGTTGCTCAGGCTGGCCTTAAACACCTGAGCTCAGGTAGTCCTCTTGTCTTGGCCTCCCAGAGTACTGGGATTGCAGGTGTGAGCCACCATACCTGGACTGATGTTCAGTTATTTTTATTTTTTATTTATTTATTTTGAGTTGGAGTCTCATTCTGTAATCTAGATTGGAGTGCGGTAGCATGCTTACAGCTACTGCAGTCTTGACCACTTGGGCTCAGGTGATCCTTCTGCCTCAACCTCCCAAGTAGCTGGAACTATAGATGTGTGCCCCCCTGTCTGGCTAATATTTTTGATTTGCTGTAGAGAGGTCTTGCCACGTTGCCCAAGTTGGTCTTGAACCCCTGGGCTCAGGCAATCCTCTTGCATCTGCCTCCCCAACATGTTGGGATTACAGGCATGAACCACCGTACCCGACCCACTTTTTACATTTTTTTTTTGAGTTGGAGTCTCACTCTGTTGCCCAGGCTGGAGTGCAGTGGCCGCTCCTGGCCACTGCAGCCTTGACCTGCTGGGCTCCAGCGATTCTCCCGCCTCAGCCTTCCAAGTAGTTGGAACTATAGACGCACGCTACCACGCCTGGCTAATTTTTGATTTATTGTAGAGATGAGGTCTCGCCAAGTTGCCCAGGTGGGTCTCGAACCCGCGGGCTCAGGCAATCCACTCACCTCAGCCTCCCAAAGGCGCGGGATTACAGGCTGAGCCACTGAGCCCGGCCACTTTTTAAATTTTTTAGTTGGAGTCTCACTCTGTCATCCAGGCTAGAGTGCAGTGGCACAGTCACGGCTCACTGCAGCCACGACCTCATGGGCTCAGGTGATTCTCTCGCCTCAGCCTCTCGAGTGACTGGGACTACAGGTATGCAAAATGTCACCTGACTAATTTATTTTTTATTTTTTGTAGAGGTGAGGTCTTGCTATGTTGCCTAGGCTGGTCTCAAACTCCTGAGGTCAAGCAATTCTCCCCCTCAGCCTCTCAAAGTGCTGGGATTACAGGTGTGAGCCATCACACGTGGCCAGATGTTCAATTCTTTTATACAAAATATTCAAAAATAAGAATGGCCGACTGTTTCAGTAATGGGAGATGGTGAGAGGTCTGGATCCCAGAGCAAACCCTTGGCAAGGTTCGATCTCTGACTCCCAGCCCAGTGTTGAGCCATATTGCCTCTTTCCAGCATCAAGGCTTAGAAAGGGAATTAGAGATCGTTATCATAAAAATGTTAAATACCTCTAACTGAGATTCATTCATTCAGTAAGCATTTGCTGAGTATTATCAGCTCTGTGCTAGTCACTGGAGATGTGGTGGTGACAAGCAGTTAAGGTTCCTGTTCTTATGGGTTTTACTTCTAGTGGAAAAGATAGACGGTGGATGAACCAACAGAGGTACTGCCATCAGTCAGGCCCACAGGAGAAACATCAGAGCTATCCCTGACTTTTTATTTTATTTTATTTTTTGAGTCAGAGTCTCATTCTGTCGCTCAGGCTGGAGTGCAGTGGCACACTCATGGCTACTGCAGCCTCGACCTCCTGGGCTCAGGTGATCCTTCCGCTTCAACCTTCCAAGTAGCTGAATTACAGGTGGAATTACAGCCATTCTTATTTTTGAAATTTTTGTATAAAAGAATTGAACATCTGGCCACGCATAATGGCTCACACCTGTAATCCCAGCATTTTGAGAGGCTGAGGGGGAGAACTGCTTGACCTCAGGAGTTTGAGACCAGCCAGGGCAACATAGCAAGATCTCATCTCTACAAAAAATAAAAAATAGCCACCATGTCTGGCTAATTTTTTGATTTATTGTAGAGATGAGGCTACAGGTTACCCATTTATTGTAGAGATGAGGACCAAGTTGCCCAGGCTGGTCTCAAACCTTGGGCTCAGGCAGTCCTCTCACCTTGGCCTCCCAAAGTGCTGGGGTTACAGGTATGAGCTGATCCCTGACTTTTAACAAATGCATACTCCTGTGTAACCCGAGCCCCATCAAGAGGTGGAACTTTACCACCATTCCAGAAAGTTCCTCATGCCTGAAATGCTCTTCCTTAGAATCTGGCATGATTGGCTCCTTTGGTCACTGACAGCTCAGCTTAAATGCCTCTTTCCTGTCCCTCCTTCCCCCAGAAGCAACCACTGTTTAGATTTTTTCTACCATAGAATAGTTTTAGCTGTTCTAGAACTTTAGATAGTACCATATGAATCTCTTCTGTATCTGGCTACTTTAGCTCAGCCTAAAGTTATTTGAGACTGTCAGTTTTGCATGTGTCAATAGTTTATTCCTTGTTATTGCTGAGTGGAACTCCATGGTATGAACGTGCCACCTGGGCTTATGAATGAAATTGTTGTAGACATTCTTATACAGGTCTTTTTTGTGGATAGATTTAATTTATCCAGCTTGGGACTCAGAGGATGGTACCAAATGTGACCCTCTTAAAACATTCCAAATCTTTTAGATTGGAAAATATAGTTCTTTTAGAAAGTAGATTAGGGAGAAAGAAAGGAAAGAGTCACCTCACCTCCCCATGGTAGGGAAGGGGGCCAAAACATGGCCTGGCCAGAGTTCAAAGAACAGCATGATCAGGCCAGAACTTGTTAAGCATGGCTCCAGTTTTTTTTTTGGTGTAGTTTTTTGTTTTTTTAAGTGGGGAGGGGACAGAGTCTCACTTTGTGGTCCAAGCTGGAGTGCAGTGGTGCCCTCCTGGTTCATTGCAGCCTTGACCTCCTGGCCTCAAGCAATCCTCCCACTTAAGCCTTCCAAGTAGCTGGGATTACAGGTACATGTCACCATGCCTGGCTAATTTTTGTATTTTTTGTAGAGATGAGGTCTGGCTATGTTGCCCAGGCTGGTCTCGAACTCCTGGGCTCAAGTGATTTTCCTGCCTTGGCCTCCCAAAGTGCTGGGATTACAGGCGTGAGCTCCCACACCCAGCCTCCAGATCTTTATTTCATGAATATTGGAGTTTCTCTGTCCATTCTCCATGTCTCTGCTGTGTTGTGTTTTCTTCCTCTTTATCTCTCTGTGCCACATTTTGGTGACTTCCTCAGACTTTTTTCTTCAATTCATTCTCTCTCCGTATGTCTGATCTGATGTTTAACCTATTGAGTATGAGTTTAAAATTTTTTTGATTAACCGGGCTCGGTGGCTCAGCCTGTAATCCCGCGCCTTGGGAGGCTGAGGTGAGTGGATTGCCTGAGCCCATGGGTTCAAGACCCGCCTGGGTAACTTGGTGAGACCTCATCTCTACAATAAATCAAAAAATTAGCTGAGCGTGGTAGTGCACGCCTGTAGTTCCAGCTACTTGGAAGGCTGAGGCGGAAGGATCGCTGGAGCCCACCAGCAGGTCGTGGTTGCGGTGGCCGGGAGTGGCCACTGCACTACAATATTTTTCATATCTAGAATATCTGCATTTAAAATTTTTTGTCTCCTGTACATGTTTTAGATACTATTTCTTTAATAACTCTGAACATTCTTCTTTTCATGTCCCTGTTAGACCACGGTTATGGAAGTCTTTGATGCTCTATGAGCTGTTTTTATTTGCTTTAGGGCTTTGTTTTGATTCATGTGTGAATCCTCTATTGGGGATTCCATGACTGTCTTCCATGACTGTCACGCATGTTTCCTATGAAGCAGAAACACACATATACATGCTTTTTGTGATGGACTCTGTCTGGTTCCAGCAGGGCTTCATTCCAGGTTCATTCCAGGGCAGTTTTAATTTAGTGTCTTTCCTGCTATTCGGCCCACGTGAACTTGGACCCTCCCTGCTCCAAGTGTAGGTGTGAGGGATTCCCTCCTGTGAGAGGCTCTGTTCACATGATTAGTCTGAGCCCAGGTGGATGGGCACTTCAGATCTCTGTTTGTGGACAGGGTGGCACACTCCAGGATTCCAGCTGTGTCCTGGGCCTGTGGCTTAGACTTCTGTCCCTGGGTGGGTGACATACCTTGGTGCTGGGCTGGGGTGAGTTTGGCCTCTGCCAAGTCTCATCTCCTCCCACTGTGGGTTCTCACTTTTGTTTCTGGCACTTGATGATTCCCCTCTCTCTCTCTCTTTTCTTTTTTTTTTTTTTTGAGTTGGAGTCTCACTCTGTCGCCCCGACTGGAGTGCAGTGGCACGCTCCTGGCCACCGCAGCCTCGACCTGCTGGGCTCCGGCAATCCTTCCTCCTCAACCTTCCGAGTAGCCGGAACTACAGGCGCGCGCTACGACGCCCAGCTAATTTTTGGATTTATTGTAGAGATGAGGTCTCCCCAAGTTACCCAGGTGGATCTCGAACCCGCGGGCTCAGGCATTCCACTCACCTCAGCCTCCCAAAGGTGCGGGATTATAGGCTGAGCCACCGAGCTCGGCCTCTTTTTCTTTATTATTATTATTATTTTTTAGCTTAGTTGTGCATTACATTTTTATCTTTTTAATGTTTTCACCAGCATTCGTGTTTAGAGTGGGAGAGGAAGAATTTTTTTGTCTTCTCAGATTATTTTAACCAGAAGTTTCTCTGCACAAGTTATTTAATTTCATGAACCCTCAGTTTCCTCTTAAATAAAAGTCCTAGAAGAGATGCATAGGAGTTTGTGAAGTAAAGTGTTTTTGAAAACAGCATAGCTGCTGTGTTTCCATTTTTCATTATTATACTAATTGTTGATTTCTTTTTTCTTCTCTAGTAGCTGAATGTCTCTATAGGCATTATGATCCAGGTTTGTTGTAAATATGAAATTATTTTTAAAAATTTGTTGTTGCAACTTTTGAAAAGCTATAATAACAGTGCACATTAAGTGGACACCTTGAGCCGTGGAGGTGTGTAGGCAGGATGCAGATGGTGGCTCTGTCTCTGGGCAGCTGGGTTTTAGGCTGGAGCCCACAGATGAGTAGTCCAGAGTGTTTTGTCTGACTGGCACAATAGGTTTTAAATCTGCATATTTATTGCCGGCACTTAAAAGTGGTGACATAGGCATAGGTCAGATGCGGTGGCTCAAGCCTGTAATCCCAGCACTTTGGGAGGCAGAGGTGAGGGGATTGCCTGAACCTATAGGTTCGAGAACAGCCCGGGCAACTTGGCGGGACCTCATCTCTACAATAAACCAAAAAATTAGCCAGGAGTGGTAGCGCGCGCCTGTTTTTCTGGCTACTTGGAAGGCTGAGGCAGAAGGATTGCCTGAGCCCAACTAGTCGACGCTGGAGTGTCCGTGAGCATGCCACTGAACTACAGCCTGGGAGATGGAGTGAGACTCCAACTCAAAATAAATAAATACATAAAAATAAAAGTGGTGACATTTCATGTAAAATGCAGATACCTGACGCCTGGGTAAGCAGAGTGCCAGGCCACGCTCTTCTTTACAGGGTCAGTCCGCTCTGCTGGATTCTGGGCCTGGGCTTTCTCCTTGTCCCTGGGCCAGGGACCACTTACCATTTACAGTTGTTATTTTAGTAGTGCAGTGATAGGGTTCTTGAAAATGGGAAAACAAAACATACATGGAGAAAGCCCCATTGTGAGAGACGGGGAAAAGGGCCTGTTTCCTAGCTTGATTCGTTTATTAACGTGGGCCTGGCCCTGTGGATGGGTCAGTTTGCAGCCTCCCCCGGCACCTTGGAGCTCTCTCTAAGCTCCGCCCTTCTGTTTTCTTTTCTCTCTTCTCTTTTGTGCTGTCCTGCTGTACCCTGCAAGAAAGAATGGAATCCGTTTCTATGGAGAACTGTGAGATTTCTGGAGCAACAGCAAGTGTTTCCTTAAGCCTGTTTCCTCCGCTCCCCCACTGCCCACACCTTCCAGAGAAGTAAGAAAGTCGCCCCACCAACTTACTGATGGTTGAAATTTTTTTTTTAATTGAGAAGCAAAAGCTTTCACTCAACTGTTAGGCATTAAAGGTTTAAAAAAATCACAAATCAGCAATTGGAAGCGAGACTCTAGCTTATTATTTTGTCTGACATGATTTTACATCGTTATGGGAGCCCTGGGCCACTGTCAGAGGGCAGGGACCTTTCTGGAGCAAGGATGGATTTAGGCATGGAGGACAGAGTACAAAAATGAAAAAATTAAAGTATTACTGTTTCCTGTAGAAATGTATAGCAGTTGTTTTAGTTTGTAGACACAGAGATTATAAATGGGACCCCGTTTAGGGGAAAGCTTGTTTATATTCTGTATAAATATCTTTTTGCATTTGTTTTGCAGATTGTGGGATTAGTGATGTACCTTCCTAAACAGTAACAGAGTTGAAGATGTCTAGACAGAACTTGGTGGCTTTTACAGTGACCACCCTTCTGGGTGTGGCTGTGGGGGGGTTTGTCCTCTGGAAAGGCATCCAGCGTCGGAGGGGTAAAAGCAGTCGGGCCACCCAGCAGCAGCTGCAGGAGGGGCCAGGCAGTCGTGAGCCACCCCCTGCGAATGAGGCCCAGCTGCCCCCCAGTGCCCCCCAGGCCGCGTGGCAGGAGCAGCTCCTCCAGGCAGAGGTGGTGACGGTGTCTCGGGAGGCCGAGTGGGATCACGTCGAGTCCTTGCTTAGACATGAGCTGGAAGATCTTCCAGTGCTTGGCATCGACTGCGAGTGGGTAAGTTAAAAAGCAAAAGTCAAGAAACATATCTGTTTTCTACTTTTCCAACGAGGAACCTTGGGTGTTTAAGCAGAGAGTAAGGCAAGGAAGAGCTAGCTTGTCCTCAGCTTGCTTGTGAGTCGGTCTTAGCCACTGCCCACCTCAGGATGGGGAGTGCTGGTGATCGGTGTTCTGAGCTACAAAGACCCGACAGTTCTGTCTCCACCACTTGGGGCTGGGTCAGGCTGCTCACCTCTCTTTGTCTCAGCTGACTGTTCGTAGTAGGGGTGCCATGGTACCTGCCTCCTCCAGTGGCTTATCTGAGGATTCCTATAGACAGCCCCTCTAAAGGCTTCAGTACAGTTTTAACATGCAGAATGTGCTAATTAACTATTAGCCACTATTAATGTCTCTAATAGCATTTTCATAAGGATATCTTCATGGAGAAGATGTTGAGGCCTGTTTATATAGGAATTATTACTTGAATTTTAAAAGATAACAGTGTAACCCCTTTGGATCCCCTCCCACTCTGGGAGCTTTTCTGTCCTCTTAATAAATCCTGCTTTCTCACTAAAAAACAACAAAAAAATAAGATAACAGCTGACATTTGAAACATTGTCTACTTAAAACTTTGCACTCATCTGTGCTCGGTGGCTCAGCCTGTAATCCCAGTGCTTTGGGAGGCTGAGGTGAATGGATTGTCTGAGCCTGCGGGTTCAAGACCTGCCTGGGCAACTTGGTGAGACCTCATCTCTACGATAAGTCAAAAACTAGCCGGATGTGGCAGCGCGCGCCTGTAGTTCCAGCTACTTGGAAGGCTGAGGCGGAAGGATTGCCGGAGCCGCCCAGCAGGTTGAGGCTGCGGTGGCCGGGAGCAGCCACTGCACTCCAGTCTGGGTGACAGAGTGAGACTTAAACTCAAAAAAAAATAATAATAAATAAATAAGACAACAAAAAACAAACTTTGCACTCTGCTGTTTTGCTTGCATAATCTAATTTAATTTTCGTAGCACAGGCATAACTCTGAGGTAGTGTAAGTTTGGTTGCAGGCTACTGCAATAAAGCGAATACTGCAATAAAACGAAGCTTGTGTGTTCTTTGGTTTCTCAGTGCATGTAAAAGTTTTGTGTACACCATACTATAGTCTACTAGGTGTGCAGTGGCATCGTTTCTAGAAAATGTACATCCTTTAATTAAAAGTGATTTATTGCTTAACAGTTTTGATCATCTGAGATTTCAGCGAGTTGGCTTTTGGTATGTGTTGAACTCGTGTTGGATGCCACATCTCCCTTCATGTGTGACTGCCTTTTTCTGATTGCTATCACAAAGAAGCCTCTTGAAAAAGTCAACCACTCTTGCTCTCTTGATTCCTCCATCCCTGTTCCACTTTCTGTTTCTTTTTTTTTTTGAGTTGGAGTCTTACTCTACCACCCAGGCTGAAGTGCAGTGGCATGCTCACGGCCACACAGGTGATCCTTCTGCCTCAGGTGATCCTTCTGCCTCAGCCTTCCAAGTTGCTGGAGCTACAGATGTGCATCACAATGCCCAGCTAATTTTTTGATTTATTGTAGGGACGAGGTCTCACTGTTGCCCAGGCTGGTCTCGAACCCATCGACTCAGGCAATCCTCTTGCCCTGGCCTCCCAAAGTGCTGGGATTACAGGCCTGAGCCACTGTGCCTGGCTCACTTTCTGTTTTGTCCACATTCGTGTGAGGGCTTGTTTGGTTATTATTGTTTTTTTCCTTGCTTTGTATAGCCAGTATTTGTTTAGATTTACCAAAGTGTTTACCCTTTCTTTGCTTGTCTTTTCTTATATCTCAGACTTTTTGGGGATCTTTTTCCTTATGGTCATTTCTGGAAAGCTCGTGGATGATGAACTGTCTTTGTCATTCTGAAAATGTCTTTATTTTGCTCCTAATCTTTTTTTTTTTTTTTTGAGTTGGAGTCTCACTCTGCCACCCAGACTGGAGTGCAGTGGCCGCTCCTGGCCACTGCAGCCTCGACCTGCTGGGCTCTGGCGATCTCTTTCCGCCTCAGCCTGCCAAGTAGCTGGAACTACAGGCGCACGCTACCACGCCCAGTTAATTTTTTGATTTATTGTAGAGATGAGGTCTCACCAAGTTGCCCAAGTGGGTCTCAAACCCGCGGGCTCAGGCAATCCACTCACCTCAGCCTCCCAAGGCACGGGATTACAGGCCGAGCCACCGAGCCCAGCTTGCTCCTAATCTTGAAAGACAGTTTCTGTGAATCTAAAATTCTAGCTTGGCAATTTATCATTTTCAGAATAGTATTCCAGGCTGTTTTTCTTTTTTGAGAAACTCACCCATGGCAGGTCTTTTTGCCATGAATCTTCCTTTTTGCATCTCTTCTTCTCACTAATAAACTGTTTTAAAACAAAACAAAACAACAAAAAAAGAATATGTCATTGTCTTCTGGCTTCCATTGTTGCTGTTGAAGATAACTTCATCTACATGTTGATTCTTGGTAGATACTTGAGTTTTTTCATAGTTCTTTTTAAGACCTTCCCTTTGAGTTTGTGGTTCTGAAGGTTCACTGTGATGAGTCTAGGTGTTTTCTTTTTGTTTTTCCAGCCTGGGATTCAGAGAAGTATCTGGACGTGAGGGTTGATGTCTTTCATCAACTTAAGAATTCTCTTTGAAGATTGCCTTGATTCTGTTTGTTTTCTTCTTCTTTCTTGCTGGCATGTGACGTTTAATTGTCTTAGTCTTTCCAGATTCATTTTCCATACTTTCTTCAGGTCTTCTTCACAGTTCCCGTTTTCTTGAGGTAGCTTTGTCCAATCTGCTGCTTAACTTGCCCCTGAGTATTTTTTTTTAGCCTTTTAATGGTATGACACATTGAGAAAAGTGCCTGAAACAAAAATAAACAGCTAAGTGGTGTGTGCAGAGAGAGCAGCTGTGTAGCTGAAGCTGGGCCAAGAAGCACAAGATTTGGAGGACTCCAGAAGCTCCCTTGGTGCTCCTCGCAGTTACTATCCTCCGAGGGCCTTTGTAGTCTGTTTCATACTAGCTTCTTTCTCGTTTTCTTTTATTACTTAGGCATGCCGCCCTAAGCACTGTAATTTAGTTTTGTCATTTAAAAAATTTAATTTAAATGAACTCATTGAGTATATATTGTTTGTGTCCAGTTTTTTTTGACAAATGTGCTTATGAGATTTATCTTTGTTGTGTCTCACTATGATTCACTGCCATATAGTATTCCATTGTATAGACATACCGTGGTTTATTTGTCCATTCCATTATTGGTAAGTATTTGGGTGATTTACATTTTGGGACTTTTGCAAAGAATGCTGCAAATGAATATTTACACATGATTATTGGACATATGTACCTATGAGTGGAATTCTGGGTCTGTGTGTGTGTGTGTGTGTGTGTGTGTGTGTGTGTATGCACACGTGCCCATGTGTGTGTCTTTGACTTTTATAGATGATGCTAAATGGTTTTCCAAGGTGGTTTAATGTTACCTTTCCACATGAGTGTTCAGCTGTTTCCCCAAGTAGTGGCACTAATTCAACCTCTCTTTATTATAGGCCTGAGCTACTGCGCCTGGCCCATTTCTCTAGTTTTGATAGATGTAGGTCCTGAGAAGTGTTTCTTTGTATTAATAAACAGTGCGCTCTACAAATATGATAGTAAATGGAAGATGCCAGTTGGCTTCACCTGAGGAGACATTGTGGTGAATTAGAGAAGTCAGGCCTCATATAAACAAGGAAGCTGCCCTCAAGCCAAGTGTTGCCAAATTGTCCAGTTCTTTAAAGAGAGACCTAGGAATTGCATTTTTAGAAATGTGAACTCTGTTAATTAAAAAATTCTGAAGCCAGGCTTGGTGGCTCAGCCTGTAATCCCGCGCCTTTGGGAGGCTGAGGTGAGTAGATTGCCTGAGCCCGCGGGTGAGACCCGCCTGGGCAAGCAAGACCTCATCTCTACAATAAAATCAAAAAATTAGCCGGGTGTGGTAGCACGCGCCTGTAATTCCGACTACTCGGAAGGCTGAGGCGGAAGGATCACCGGAGCCCAGCAGGTCGAGGCTGTGGTGGCCAGTAGCGGCCACTGCACTCCAGTCTGGGTGACAGAGTGAGACTCCAACTCAAAAAAAACAAAAACAAACAAACAAAAAAAATTCTGAAACACGTTTTTAAATATGTGGAGACCAGAAATAATATAATAATAAAAACATGTCTGTGAGTCAGCAGTTGGGCCGATGGGCCACTCCTTTGTGTCCTCTAGCCTACATTCTTTTCCTGTAATCTCATCCAATTTTACGGTTTTAAACATAACTGATATGCTGCTGACTCCACATGAGAACTCCAGCCTTTATTTATTTTTGAGTTGGAGTCACTCTGTCACCCAGGCTGGAGGGCGATGGCACTCTCCCGGCCACCGCAGCCTTGCCCTCCTGGTCTGTGGTGATCCTTCCGCCTTCCAAATAGCCAAGACTACAAGCATGCGCTACCACGCCCAGCTAATTTTTTTGATTTGTTGTAGAGATGAGGTTTAGCCAAGTTGGCTGGGTGGGTCTTGAACCTGTGGGCTCAGGCAATCCTCTCACCTTGGCCTCCCAAAGTGCTGGGATTGCAGGCTGAGCCACCAAGCCCGGCGGAGCTCCAGCCTTTAGATCCACCTGTCTACTTGATATCTGCCCTTGAATGCCCATTAGTCATCTCAAACTTGTGCTTTTTCTTCCCAAACCTGTGTCTTCTCTAATCTTCCTCACTTCTAAGATTAGAATAGGGGGACATCCTTTTCCCTAAGTATTGTTCAACAGGCTGGTGATGTGGTTGCAAGTCAGAAATAAACAGGCAGTTATACGGTATGTTAAATTCCTTTAATGAAAAAGTATGTGATAATTCAAACAGGCGGTTCTACAAAGCAGGAAATAACACAGCATGCCACTAGGTAGAGGTGTGGGTTCCCAGATCCCTAACTGTGGATAAGTCACCTGGGCAAGGTGGAGGTCCTGTCCTATTTAGATACTGGCACTGCCTTCCTCCTGAGGTGGTAGGGTAGAGATGTTGAATACTTTTCTGGCCCCCTGACTCCTTGATCTTTCTGGGACTCTGGCCACAGATGTCATTGCTCAACAGGTGCAAATAATTGGTGCATTTTCCTGAGACTGTCCTTTTCAGGCCAGACCTCTGGCCTGCCTGGGTTCACTTCCTTCCCCTTAATTTAGGAGCACTGTCAGTGGTGTCCTTAAGAAGTTGGAATTTCTCGCTTTTCCACTTCTCCTCTCTCTGCCTTGGCCCAGGCCTTAGTGTCTCCACTTGGGCAATGGCAGCCGCCTTCTCCTGACTGCCCCCCTGCTTTGACCCTTCTGCACTTGCAATCCTTTCTCTGTACAGTAACCAAAGTGGGCTTTTACAAATTTCAAAATGCAGCTCGTCTACAGCCATAACACCCTGAACGCGTCCAATCTTGTCTAAAAATGCAGATCACAGAAACTAAATAAAAGAAAAAAAATTGCAGATCAGGTCATGTTGGTCCTCTGCCTGAGACCTCCCATTGCCTAGAGTAAAACCCAGGGTGTCTTTTAACTACTTAATGCCTGGCTTCCCTCCCGTTACTTAGTTGGTTTCCTCCTACTCTCTTCTGTCCTCCTCTTGTTGAATTGCAGCCATGCTGGGCTTCATCCTGTGGCTTGAACAAGGCAGGCTCTTTCCTATCTCAGAGTCTAGTCTAAGCTTAACTGAGAAATCAGCTCCACAGGCAGGGGGAGCACATTAGCTAACCTGTTCCAGTCCAGAGGAGGGTCCCATATTATTCATCACTCTCTGCTGCCCTCCAGGGGTCATTTAAAGAATCATGAGTCAGCACTTTGGGAGGCCAAGGCGAGTGGATTGCCTGAGCCCAAGGGTTTGAGACCCACCCGGGCGACTTGGTGAGACCTTGTTTCTACAATAAATCAAAAATTAGCTGGGCGTGGTAGCGTGCGCCTGTAATTCTGGCTACTTGGAAGTCAAAGGCGAAAGGATCACTAGAACCCAGCAGGCTGAGGCTGCAGTGGCCTGGAGCGTGGCACTGCACTACAGTCTGAGTGACATAGTGAGACTCCAACTCAAAAAAAAAATCATGAGCCAGCTGGGCACGGTAGCTCACGGCTGTAAATCCTAGCACTTTAGGAGGCTAAGGTGAGAGGAGTGCCTGAGCCCATGGGTTCGAAACCATACCGGACAACTTGGTAAGACCTTGTCTCTACAATAAATCAAATAATCAGCTGGGTGTAGTGGCGTGCACCTGTGGTTCCAGCTACTTGGAAAACTGAGGCAGAAGGATTGCCTGAGCCTAGCAGGTTGAGGCTTCAGTAGCCTTGAGTGTGCCACTGTACTCCAGCCTGGGCAACAGTGAGACTCTGACTCAAAAAAAAAAAGAAAGGAAAAGAATCATGAGCCTTTCCAGAAACTTAATCAGCTCTGAAATTTTAAGGATAATGAGGCTAAAATGGATTATCCTCTGGCTCCCCTGAAAGGAGGAATCACTGAAACACAGATAAGCATTAGAAATTTTATCTATATGCTGGAGCCCAGCAGGTCGACACCGGGGTAGCTGTGAGTGTGCCACTGCATTCCAGCCTGGGCGACGGAGTGAGACTCCAACTTAAAAAAAAAATACAACCAAGAAATTTTATCTATAATTATTGATAGAGGCTGGACATGGTGACTCATGCCTGTAATCCCAGCACTTTGGGAGGCCAAGGTGGGAGGATTGCTTGAGCCCAGAAGTTTGAGACCAGTCTGGGCAACATAGCAAGACTTTGTCTCTACAAAAAAAATTTAAAAACATTAGCCAAGCGTGATGGTGCACACCTGTAGTCCCAGATAATGGGGGGCTGAGGCAAAAGGATCACCTGAGCCCAATAGGTTGAGGCTATAGTGAGCCGTGAGCATACCACTGCACTCCAGCCTGGGCGAAAGAGTGAGACTCTGACTCAAAAAAAAAAAAAAAGATTGATGATATCATTCCTTTGAAAATTTTGCTTTTGTAAATCTTTGATAATGCATATAACACCTTTTGTACTACATATGTGTAATTTATAAGTAAATATATGTGTTATATATATATTATTTGATTAATCAACCCATATAAAGTTTGAGTTCCAGCTACTTGGAAGACTGAGGCAGAAGGATTGCCAGAGCCCAGCCAGTAGACTCTGGGGTGGCCATGAGCGTGCCACTGTACTCTAGCCTGGATAACGTAGTGAGACTCCAACTTAAAAAAGGAAAAAGAAAAGACAACTTGGCGAGGTACAGTGGCTCATGCCTGTAATCCAAGCACTTTGAGAGGCTGAGGTGAGAGGATTGCCTGAGCCCGCTGGTTCGAGACCAGCCTGGGCAACTTGACGAGACCGCATCTCTACAATTAATCAAAAAATTAGCCAGGTGTGGTGGCGTGTGCCTGTAGTTCCAGCTACTTGGAAGGCTGAGATGGAAGGATCACCGGAGCCCAGCAGGTCGAGGTTGCCTTGGCTGTGAGCATGCCATTGCACTCCAGCCTGGGCGACAGAGTGAGACTCTGACTTAAAAAAAAGAAAATCAATTTACCTGTCTATCCAGTTATCTATTTAATGCATTCAATTTTTTTTTTAACTCATCACTATACTAACAAGAAATTTAATGCATTTTAGACAGTGGGACCTGACTATAGATGTACAGAGATCTGACCCTAGGAATTTGCAGGGAGTTTTATGTCAAATTAGCAGTATTGAATATTAGAAGTAGAGATTTTTAGCCTTTTCTTAGAGAAAACTGATGTTAAAGAGAGAGACAGGGAGCTTCTCATTAATTTTCTTCTTCTTTTTTTAGTTGGTGTCACCCAGACTGGAGTGCAGTGGCACGCTCCTGGCCACCGCAGCCTCGACCTGCTGGGCTCTGGCAATCCTTCCGCCTCAACCTTCCAAGTAGCTGAAACTACAGGCGCGCGATACCACACCCGGCTAGTTTTTGACTTATTGTAGAGATGAGGTCTCGCCAAGTTGCCCAGGCGGGTCTCGAACCTGCAGGCTCAGGCAATCCACTCACCTCAGCCTCCTAAGGCGCGGGATTACAGGCTGAGCCACTGAGCCTGGCTTAATTTTCTTTCTTTTCTTTTTTTTTGAGCTGGGGTCTCACTCTGTCATCAGGCTGGAGTGCAGTGGCCTGGTCACGACAATCATGGCTCACGGCAGCCTTGACCTCCTTGGGCTCAGGAGATCCTTCTGCCTTAGCCTCCTGAGTAGCTGGGACTACAGGTGTGTACTGCCACACCCATGTACTTTTAAAATTTTTTGTAGAGACAAGAATTTGCCAGGTTGCCCAGGCTGGTCTTAAAACCCTGGGCTCAAGTGATCCTCCCACCTCAGCCTCCCAAAGTGATGGGATTACAGTCACCCACCACACCCAACCTACTCATTAATTTTTAAAAAGGCAATTTGGTTATGTCAAGATTAATTCTTAGAAAACAGGAGCCTGCTCAGTAATCCCGTGCTTTGGGAGGCTGAGATGAGTGGATTGCCTGAGCCCGCAGGTTGGAGACCCGCCTAGGCAACTTGGCAAGACCTCATCTCTACAATAAATCAAAAAATTAGCTGGGCGTGGTAGCGTGTGCCTGTATTTCCAGCTACTTGGAAGGCTGAGGTGGAAGGATCGCTGGAGCCCAATAGGTCGAGGCTGCGGTGGCCAGCAGTGGCCACTGCACTCCAGTCTGGGTGACAGAGTGAGACTCTAACTCAAAAAAAAAAAAAAAAAAGAAAAGAAAACAGGAACCAGGCTGGGTGCAGTGGCTCATGCCTATAATTCCAGACTAGCCTGGGCAACTTGATGAGACCTTGTCTCTACAATAAATCAAAAAATTAGGTGGGCGTGGTGGTGTATGCCTGTAGTTCCAGCTACTTGGAAGGTTGAGGTAGAAGGATCACCTGAGCCCAGAAGGTCGAGGCTGCAGTGGCCGTGAGCATGTCACTGCACTCTAGACTGGGTAACAGAGTGAGACTCCAACTCAAAAAAAAAGAAAAAACAAGCATATTTCTTGTCTTTTGACCTTGGCTGGGTCCCAAGACATAGGCACTTTTGAGGTGAAGCTGGCATGCTTTGTCGAGGCTCTAGGTAGGCCTCACTGGCAGAGCAGCTCCTGAGAAGAAAACCCAGGGCCACTGTGGGTCAGTCGTCGTTTCACTCAACCCTAAAGGAGACACCAAGGACCAAGACCCTCCTCTTTTTTTTTTAACTGTTTCTTTTTATCTTGACTATTTGTGATTTTGGTCACTTCAACTAAGAAATATCCCTTCTCTGAGTACCTGTGACACTGCTTGAATCCCTCCTTGACATTTGCCACGGCATGTCCGTGTTTGTGTGTGTTCTCTTCTACCTGTGCAATTCCGAGTTCCTGAAGTCAGGGATGGCTCTTCCCTGACTTGTACTTTTCCAAATATCCCTGGGGCAAAATCACTCTCACTTGATAACTGCTGGTCTAGAGACTGGATAATGTAGGTTAGAGTCCTGGGTTTGCCTTGATCTCACCTAGCTAGTCAAACAAGTTTGCCCGTGGGCTTTTTAAGTTTATTCTCCTAAAAATCGAGGACTGGAACTTATTGGGTACTTCATCTGGGTTATGTGGGTAGCTTTAGGGAGACATTAATCCCTCGAAAATGTATGTGAATTTTTCTAGGGATAACATCCTTCATTTTCATCATCTTCTCAAACTTATCCACGATCCCAAGAAGATTAAACTCAGATCATTTAATATATAAAGTTATTTTTATCTCTTAAGATACAGAGGCCCTAACTTTTGCTCAGTATACATTTTTTCCCTTTTATGAACACAATTTGAGACTAGCAAATGCTGAGAAAGCACTTTGTGCTACCAGGACTCACTATGTTAGCAGATGCCACTTTCAGTACTGTAATTCCTACTGTAGCTTTTTTTTTTTTTTTGAGTCAGAGTCTTACTCTGTTGCACCAGGCTAGAGTGTAGTGGCATGCTCACGGCCACCGCAGCCTCAACCTGCTGGGCTCTGGGGATCCTTCTACCTTATCCTTCCAAGTACTTGGAACTATAGGTGTGTGCTACCATGCCTGGCTTATTTTTTGATTTATTGTAGAGATGAGGTCTCACCAAGTTGCCCAGGCTGGTCTCAAACTCTTGAGCTCAGGCAATCCTCTCGCCTCAGCCTCCCAAAGTGCTGGGATTACAGGCTTGATCCACCATGCCCGGCCCTACTGTAGTTTTTTAAAAATGGAGTCCTGACTCAGTGACGATGGGGTGAGTGAGCCAAGATACCTGTGCACAGGTTAGAGTCCAGGTGATGGAAGGAGTGTGTTTGTCATTTAGCATTCAACCCAATGGCCTTTGGCTCCCAGCATGTTTTGTGCAACTCTGCCAGCTGTGTTCCAGGGCACCTCTGTGTCATGGACTGCACACATCCATGGTTTTTGGGCCCCTAGGATCCTCTGTTCAGCTGTTGCTTTACAAGTCTATCGCATTTGCTACAACAGGGTTATCCATAGCCTCCGCTGAGACCCTGGTCAGGTGTTCCCTTGGAAAGCAGGGACGTGCCTCCCAGTTTCATGTTGTCCTTGCTGCTGCATTCGGTCATGAGCCTGCCTGTCCTCTTCTGTTGCAGGTGAATGTGAAGGGCAAAGCCAGTCCTCTGTCACTTCTACAGATGGCCTCCCCTAGTGGCCTCTGTGTCTTGGTTCGCTTGCCCAAGCTGACCTGTGGAGGAAAAACACTACCAAGAACGTTACTGAACATCTTGGCAGATGGCGCCATCTTCAAGGTCGGAGTGGGCTGTTTCGAAGACGCCGGCAAGCTTCTGCAGGACTATGGCCTCGTGGTCAGGGGGTGCCTGGACCTCCGGTACCTGGCCGTGCGGCAGAGGTGTGCTGTGTGTGAATGCTGGGGTTCCTGAGCTGTGGGACAGATGTTCTAGCAAGACTTGCAGATTACTGGGAGTCAATTGGGGGACATTCGAAAATCTTCAGAAACCTAGAGGCTTCTGAGAGGCGTATTGCATTTGTGAGGGGATAGTCCAAATTTTTTTGTTTTTATTTTTTAATCACATCTTTATTGGCAGGAATGCCATTCCAATTTCTTTCCTTTTCTTTTTTTTGAGTCAAAGTCTCCCAGACTGGAGTACAGTGGCACAATTGTGACTTACTGTAGCCTCAAACTCCTGGGCTCAAGTAATCCTCCCTCTTCATCCTTCCGAGTAGTTGGAATAACAGGCCTGTGCCACCATGCCTGGCTAATTTTTTAATTTTTTTGCAGAGACAAGGCCTCTCTCAGTATGTTGCCCAGGCTGGTCTCAAACTCCTGGGCTCAAGCAATCCTCCGGCCTGACCTCCCAAAGTGCTGGGATTATAGGCATGAGCCACTACACCTGCTGGCATTCTAATTTCTGCGAAAACTTTAGTTACCTAGAATTGGTCTTTTTTAGGTGGAATATTAATAAGCTAACTTTGTAAGCTACAGACTATATACTGATGGTCCTGCTGGCTAAATTGGGACTGCAGATGGTTTTAAAAATTTTTTCTCTATATGATATTTTTGGAAAGTGCTATTTTAAATGCAAAAGATTTTATTGTAAAATGTGTATTTCTGGCTTCTCTTGAGAAATGAGATGATCTGACTGCACTGAGTTCGTAGCTCCAGATGGCAGTGGTTGGCGGGGTAGTGGCCGTCCCCTGTAGATGAGTATACTCTGCTTGGATTGCCAGAGTCCCCGCTACTCTCACCGTAACCTGAACTTCTCCTGATAAACATTTGGGTTGCAAACCCCACCTCAGACCAGAAGTGATGGTAGTTCTCACCCTGGTCTGAGGAAGAGAGATTCTTCTTTCCCTCAGAATTTTATTCCTATGGAAATTAGACTCCAGTCTGATTTTGGGGGGCAGGGCCTCCTCCTGTGTGCACAGGCTGTTGTTAGGACAACATGGGCTGACACAGCCTCTTGTCCTACCTCAGATGACAGACAACGGAAGGCTGCAGGATTCCAGAAGCTAGGAGAAGTCCAATTAAAATCTGGGCTTATCATTCTTTTTTTAGTATAAAATGAAATTGTATATTTTAAAATTTAAAAATTAAAAATTTTATTAGTTTGGCTTATATTAATAGAATAAATAAAATAAATTTTAATTTGTAGTTTGGCTTATATAAATAAAGCTCTTCTAGTGAAGTATACATTTTTTTCAAGTGATATATATTAAATGTAAACGTATTTGGCGTATAGCAGCCAAAGCTGCCAATCCCCAGTCCCCCTCCCTTGGCATTGCCTCCCAGAGGTGCTTACTGTCACTCTGTGACTGGAGGCTGTGTGGATAGAGGCTAGAAGCTGACATGGAGCTGATGCCTGGGTAGGAGTCCCCGAGCTGCCCCTTATCAGAGGGGCAAGGTATGAAACCTCTCTGTTCCTCAGTTTTCTTGTCTATAAAGTAGAGAGGAAAATGTTCCCACCTCCTAGGATTGGTGTGAGAACTAACTAAATAAGTTAAACTGTGTGAACTTACAACAGTGTTGGACAGTTGAGTGCTGTGCACATTTTAACGGTTTCTGCCACTGTCATTGTCACTATCACCTCCAGCACTAACATCGCCCGATTGGTCGCTTCAGATCCTTTTCTGTGCACTCACAGTCATCTTTTGAATATATAGAAATTCGAGGTGCATTGGATTCTCTCTGTGGCTAATGCAGAATGGACATTTAGCCAAAACTGAGTATTACTGTGGACTTTTCTGGAAATAAGAAGGAAACTTTTATCAGGCCTTTCATTTTTTAGTGTAATTTTACTACAGTTTTAAAAATTAGGCCGGGCTCGGTGGCTCAGCCTATAATCCCAGTACTTTGGGAGGCCAAGGCAAGTGGATTGCCTGAACCAGTGGGTTCAAGACCCACCTGGGCAACTTGGCGAGATCTTCTCTCTACAATAAATAAAAAATTAGCCGGGCATGGTAGTGCGCGCCTTTGGTTCTGGCTGCTTGGAAGGCTGAGGCGGAATGATCGCCGGAGCCCGGCAGGTCGAGGCTTCGGTGGCCTGGAGCGTATTGCTGCACTCTAGTCTGGACAAGTTTTTCCAACTCAAAAAAAAAATTATTCTTGTTTTATTATTGAATATTTAGTAATGAAAATTTTTTGACATTACAGTGCAACAAGTTTGACATTATAGTGCTGGGATTGCTCCTGCTGTTTTCATGATGATCATTGTTGCTTTCTTTCTTTCTTTTCTTTTTTTTTTTTTTTTTTGTGAGTCAGGGTCTCGCTCTGTTGCCCGGGCTGGAGTACAGTGGAATGATCATGACAGTCACAGCTCACAGAAACCTCTACCTCCTGGGAACAGGAGTTCTTCCACCTCAGCCTCCTGAGTAGCTGAGACTACAGGCATGTGCTACCATGCCTGGCTAATATACTTTATTTATTTATTTATTGAGTTGGAGTCTCACTCTGTCACCCAGACTGGAGTACAGTGGCATGCTCATGGTCACCCCAGTGTCAACCTGCTGGGCTCAGGTGATCCCTCTGCCTCAGTCTTCCAAGTAGCCAGAACTACAAGCGTGTGCTACCACACCTGGCTAATTTTTTAAAAAAATTTATTGTAGAAATGAGGTCTCACCAAGTTTCCCAGGCTGGTCTCTAACCTGTGGGCTCAGGCAATACTTTCACCTTGGCCTCCCAAAGTGCTGGGATTACAGGCTTGAGCCACTGCACCTGGCCCCTTTTTAATTTTTGGTAGAGATGAGGTTTCCGTATGTTGCCCAGGCTGGTCTCAAACTCCTGGACTCAAGTGATCCTCCTGTCTTGGCCTTCCAAAGTGCTGGGATTACAGGTGTGAGCCACCATGCCTGACCTTCTTTCAACTGACTTTCAACTAGGAGGAGCAAAATTTCTGGAGCAGGGTGGTAATGCTATATTTTTTTCTTCATACTGTTTAGATTAAAAAAAAATTTTTTTTAATTTATTCTTTTATCTGGGCTCAGTGGCTCAGCCTGTAATCCCCCGCCTTGGGAGGCTGAGGTGAATGAATTTCCTGAGCCCCCAGGTTCGAGACCTGCCTGGGTAACTTGGCAAGACCTCATCTCTGCAATAAATCAAAAAAATTAGCCGGGTGTGGTAGCGCGCGCCTGTAGTTCCAGCTACTTGGAAGGCTGAGGCGGAAGGATCGCTGGAGCCCAGCAGGTTGAGACTGCGGTGGCCGGGAGCGTACCACTGCACTCCAGTCTGGGCAACAGAGTGAGACTCCAACCAAAAAAAAAAAAAAATTATTTTAATTGAGACAGGATCTCACTCTGTTGCCCAGGGTGGGGGACAGTGCCATGATCCTGGCTCATTGCAGCCTTGACCTGTTGGGCCTAGGTGATTCTTCTGCCTCAACCTTCTGATATCTTTAGATTTTTTATATGCTATACTAAGTTGACTTACTCTGGAAAGTTGTTGTACATGATTTTGGAACCTTTCTCAGTTGAAACTTTGAAGTGGCAAATGTGGCATTTTGTTTTTAATTTATCCTCAAGAGATGTGAAACTTTCCCAAATATGCCTTTTTACTTTTGTGACAGGATCTCACTCTGTCACCCAGGCTGGAGTGCAGTGATGTGATCATAGCTCACTGCAGCCTTGAACTCCTGGGCTCAAGCTGTCCTCCTGCCTATGCCTCCTGAGTAGCTGGGACTACAGGTGTATACCACCAAGCCCAGCTAATTTTTAGTTTCTGTAGAGATGGGTGGGGCATCTCACAATGTTGCCCAGGCTGGTCTTGAACTCCTGGGCTCAAGTGGTCCTCCTGCCTTGTCCTCCCAAAGTCCTGGGGTTACAGGCATGAGCCACCACGCCCATCTCCTAAATATGACAGTTTATAAAAAGACTAGTGCCCTGTCCAGTAGGAGTACTGGTTTCAAGAAATATGGATCACCTGTGATTGGAAAACTACATTAACTGTTGAAAAGAATGAACTAATGACATTTACACTTATTCTTTTTTTTTTTTTCTTATCTTGAGTTGGAGTCTCACTCTGTCGCCCAGACTGGAGTGCAGTGGCCGCTCCCGGCCACCGCAGCCTCGACCTGCTGGGCTCCGGTGATCCTTCCGCCTCAGCCTTCCAAGTAGCTGGAATTACAGGCATGCGCTACCATGCCCGGCTGATTTTTTGATTTATTGTAGAGATGAGGTCTCGTCAAGTTGCCCAGGCGGGTCTCGAACCTGCGGGCTCAGGCAGTCCACTCACCTCAGCCTCCCAAAGGCACGGGATTACAGGCTGAGCCTCCGAGCCCGGCTGCACTTATTCTTATGGAAGGATGGCCATGGTACATTAAGTGAACAGAGCAAGTTGCAAAACAAGAAACAAAACATATGCCAAAAACAACAACTCCATCTGACCACCTGTGTGTGCACACAGAAGTCTGGGGGGGGCCACCTGTTCTAGGGGTGGCTTTGTGGGGGGAGGACTTCTTCTCACCTACTGTATTTCTCTGTTGTCTGAATTTTTAATAACAAGCATTCATTTATTTTGCAATTTTTTAATGGAACAAAAGAAAGTTTTATGTCTCCCTCAAATCCTTAATTTCCATTATTTGAACCAAGGCCTTATGGTTTTACTTAAGTATGCCTAGGTCTTTTGTGTTTTGAGTCTGTGCAGCCTTTTGGGGTGATGATGCCCATCAGTTTTACAGCTTGTTTTACAGGGAAGTCTTCCTTTTCATCGTTGTCATGCTTGTGCTTCCTGCAGTCCCTGATGGTTACTGCATGTTGCAACACCCGCAGAGCCTTCCCTCCACGCCTCCTGCTCTGCACTTGCTAGACCTCACTTGGTGCCAACGGGTCACTCTGCGTCTACAGACCCATGTGTTCTTTTTTTTTTTTGAGTTGAAGTCTCACTCTGTCACCCAAACTGGAGTGCAGTGGCCGCTTCTGGCCACTGCAGCCTCGACCTACTGGGCTCTGGCAATCCTTCCGCCTCAACCTTCCAAATAGCTGGAACTACAGGCGCATGCTACCACGCCCTGCTAATTTTTGATTTATTGTAGAGATGAGGTCTCGCCAAGTTGCCCAGGCGGGTCTCGAACCCGCAGGCTCAGACAATCCACTCACCTCAGCCTCCCAAAGCGCAGAATTACAGGCTGAGCCACCGAGCCTGGCTGACCCATGTGTTCTTAGTGTCACATTTATCTCTCGGTTAGAGTCTCCAATCCATGGACAATTAATTTTTTACCACCCTGTGTTGATTTTAATCAGTAAGGGTTGGAAGAACAGAAAGAATAGGTTGTTACGATGACTGGTTTCATTGTACTTTTACTTCCCCTGTGAAAATAGTCTCCTCATTTGTCATATTTGAGAAATCACACATGAGCACTATGGGTGGCTACTAGGTTGTTTATAGTTCTTTCCTACTGTGCATAGTACTGCACACATAGTGAAGACACCCTAGTGTTTATTTGTCCTGGAGGGAAATTCCTAGAAGGGGCATTGCTGGATCACAGAATTTTCATATTCTTAAAATTTATTTTGAGTCAGACTCTTTCTCTATAGCCCAGTCTGGAGTGCAGCCTTGACCTCCTGGGCTCATAGATAATCCTCCTGCCTCGGCTTTCCAAAGTGCTGGAATTATGGGCGTGAGCCACTGTGCCTGGCCTGTGTTCAAATTTTTAATAGCTACTTATTAATTATTAAGTTGTTTTTGACAAAGGTTATAAAATGTACAGTTCACAAGTTTTACATGAGACTGCCTGATTCTTTATGCTCCACTGATAATACAGGTTTTAAAAATTTTTTGAGTAGGAATCTCATTTTGCCATCCAGACTGGAGTGCAGTGGCACACTCAGCCACTGCAACCTTGACCTGCTGTGCTCAGGTGATCCTTCTGTCTCAGCCTTTCAAGTAGCTGGAACCACAGGTGTGCTCTAACATACCCAGCTAATTTTTTGATCTTTATTATAGAGACAAGGTCTCATCAAGTTGCCCAGGCTGATCTCAAACCCCTGGACTCAGGCAGTCCTCTTGCCTCTGCCTCCCAAAGTGCTAGGACTACAGGCATGAGCCACTGTGCCTGGCTGATACTATAATTATTTAGAAAAATCTTTGCAATATGATAGATAACAATGATCATTTTCTTTGATATCTAGTGAGATTACCTGTCATCTGTTTATTTGCCATTTATACATCTTTTTAAAATTTTAGTGTTCATGTTCTTTGCCCATTTTGATGCATGATCTCATTTATTTCTTATAGAAACAATTTGCTCTGTAATGGGCTTAGCCTGAAATCGCTTGCGGAGACCATTCTGAACTTCCCCCTTGACAAGTCCCTTCTCCTTCGCTGTAGCAACTGGGATGCCGAGACCCTTTCAGAGGACCAGGTACTTCTTAGCAGAATAGTTGAAGACAGAAGGTTCTTGCTCCTGAAGTATAGTTGGTTTTAAAATTGTCATCCTCATGTATGATAAAAAGTATGGGTGGGGATGCCTTAAGTAGACTCATTGGCTGGTGATACTCAGGTAACTGCTCTACCATAATGTATATGCCGCCTACATGAGAGAGAAAGAGTTCATTTATTTTTTGAGTATTTACGATATGCTAGATATTTCAGCAAATGTAAATGTAGTGTTTCCCCTTGAATACAAATGCATAATTAAAAAAAACAATAGAAAAGACTTGTTCTAAGAAACAGTTAGTAGCTCACTTCATGACCTTGCCTCCTCCTGCTCCTTCCTTCCCTGAGGTAGCTGCTCTTAGGTCTTTCTGGCAATTACCCTTAGATTTCTAGCTCATATGCCCGCCTTTTTCTTTCCTATTTGTGCATATTCTCTCTGGCTTCTTCCTGTGGACGATGTGGCTCAGAGCTCTGGCAGCTCCCCGCCCCCAGACAAATAACTTGTTTTCTTCTTCGTCCTCCCAACTCAGCCAAATCATCATTTTTCATTAGATTGTTGTCCAGTGTTTGTACTGATGTTATTTACAGCTGAGCCTCACAGTAAACTGCAGCAATGTTCTCTTCCTGTACTGCTTCTTGTTTTCCTGGGACTGATGGTTGGTATTTTTGGTTGCTGAGTGTTCTGTATGCTGCTCACTGGTTCAGTTCCACACCTCCCCACAAAGCTGTAGGTCTCCTCTTGTCTGGACAGACACCCGTTGGTGACTTCTGGTTTCCTTTTTCCTGGGAGCCCCCTCCTGGCCCTCTGACACCCTGCCCTCTCAGGACTGCTTGTATGAGGCCTGCTGCCCAGCTCACCTCCTGGAATTTGCAGCTACCACAAGCCAGTGTCCACTCATCTGGGTCTGTGGCAAAGCCTCTGTTGTCTTCGTGCCTCCTGTCCCTTCTTGTCTGTGGAGTTCATTCACAATGACTTCCTGAGCAAGGGAGCCAGGAAATTAGTTTATGACACCCTGCTTGACTGGAAGCTTCTTGGCTTGTGGGTTGGCTGACTACAGAATTTTAGACTGGAATCCTTTTTCTCCAGAACTTTGAAGGCAGTTGAGTGCTCCTTGTCTTCTGGCTTCCAGGGTTGAAATTAAGTGCATGACCTGTTTTTTTCTGGAAAATCTTATGTTTATCCTTAGCTTTTGGAAATTCATGATGACAGATGTGTGTTGGCCATTTTTCATTCATTATATTAGAATTCAGTGAACTCTTTCAATGTGGAAACTTCATGTCTTTCAATTCAGGAAATTATTGTGTAATTGTTTCTTTGATTCTAGAACTGATTTTTTTTTTTTTTTATGTTGGACCCCTTGAATCAATCCTCTAGTTTTCTTAGAAAAATATTTTCTCTCCTATTTTCCATCCCTGTTTTTACCTTTTAGGAAATTTCCTGAAGTTTATATTCCCGTTTTTCTATTGGATTTTTAGTTATTTCTATCATATTTTTCAGTTGTAAGAGCTTCTTGGTCTAGTCTTCTCTGAATATTCACTTTTACTTTTTAAAATTGTTATTTATTTATTTTATTTATTTATTTTTTGAGTTGGAGTCTCACTCTGTCACCCAGACTGGAGTGCAGTGGCATGTTCCCAGCTGCCGCAGCCTTGACCTGCTGGGAACGGCGATCTTTCCGCCTCAGCCTTCCAAGTAGCCAGAACTACAGGCGCGGCGCTACCATGCCCAGCTAATTTTTGATGTATCGTAGAGACGAGGTCTCGCCAGGTTGCCCAGGTGGGTCTCGAACCCACTGGCTCAGGCAATTCACTCGCCCTGGCCTCCCAAAGTGCTGGGATTACAGGCTGAGCCACCGAGCCTGGCCAATTTTTATTTTTTTTAAGTCAGAGTCTCAATCTCTTGCCCAGGCTGGAGTGCAGTGGCATGCTCACAGCCACCCCAGCATCAACCTGCTGGGCTTAGGCGATCCTTCCGCCTCAGCCTTCCAAGTAGCTGGAACTATAGCCGTGTGCTACGATGCCTGGCTAATTTTTTTGCTATATTGTAGAGATGAGGTCTCACCAAGTTGCCCAGGCTGGTCTCGAACCCCTGGGCTCAGGCAATCCTCTCACCTTGGCCTCCCAAAGTGCTGGGATTACAGGCTTGAGCCACTGCTCCTGGCCTGAATATTTACTTTTAAAATAGCTTTCCTTTTTTGTTTAATAGATATAGTATCATCTCTTGTCTTAGGTTACTAAAGATTTCTGAAGTTTCTTTTACTTCCTACGTTGCCTCTTTTCTCTCTGGGTTCCTTTTTTAAATGTTTGTTTTGGTCTTTGTGCTTTTCATTTTCAAGGTTCTATCATGTGTTTAGATCTGTTCATATTTAAGGAGACATTAAAAAGCTGAGTGAATCCATCAACTGATGGGTAGATAAATAAAATGTGGTATATTATTTAGTAATAATCTCTTTCTTATAGTATTATAATTGTTCAGGGTCCTCTTATGAGTGAGAACATATAGTACTCTGTTCTTTTTTTCTATGATAGATCACTGAGTATGATCGACTCTGAATCCATCCAAGTTGCTGCGAAGTCCAAATATTTGTCCTTCTTTATGGCTGTATAAAATTCCATTGTGTATATGTACCACATTTTTTTAATACAGTCCAGCTTCGATGGTCAACATGATTGATTCCATGTTTTGCTATTGCGAATAGAGCTGCAACAAACATATGTGTGCAGGTATCTTTTTTTTTTAGAATGATTTCAGTTCCTCTGGGTATATTCCCAATAGGGGAATTGCTGGATCAAATGGAAGGTCAATTTCTAGTTCTTTCAGAAATCACCACACTGTTTTCCAAGGAGATTGCACTAGTCTGCATTCCCACCAGCAGTGTAGAAGCATTCCTTTTTCTCTGTATCCTCACCAGCATCTGTTGTTGTTTGTTTTATTAATGATGGCCGTTCTTACTGGGGTTAGGTGGTATCTCAGTGTGGTTTTGATTTGCATTTCTCTGAGATGAGTGAGACTGAGCACTTTTTTATGTGTCTGTTGGCTGCCTGTATATCTTCTTTTGAGAAGTGTCTATTCATGTTTTTGGCCCACTTTTTATCGGGGCTGTTTTTTTCCTTTTGGTGCATTTGAGTTCCTTGTAGATCCTTTGTCAGATATACAGTTGGCAAATATTTTTTCCCATTCTGTGGGCTGTTTCCTTGCTTTCTTGATGGTTTCTTTTGCTTTGCAGATGTTCATTAGTTTGATGAGGTCCCACTTGTCTATCTTATTTCTTAAGGTATGGGCATTTAGTGTTCTGAACAGGAATTGGTTGCCTTTTCCCATTTCCATAAGGGTGTCTCCTGCATTTTCTAAGATTCTTATAATTTGAGGTTTTATGTTTAGGTCTTTGATTCATTTAGAGTTAATTTTTGTGTATGGAGATAGATAGGGGTCCTGTTTCAATCTTCTGCATGTGGTCAGCCAGTTTTCCCAGCACCATTTAGTGAGCAGGTTCTCCTTTCCCCAGTGGTTGTTGTTGGAGGCTTTGTCAAAGATGAGTTGGTTGAGGAATTGAGGCTTTGCTTCTGGAATCTCTATCCTGTTCCATTAGTCTATGTGCCTATTCTTGAACCAATACCAGGCTATTTTGATTACTGTAGTCTTATAGTAAAGTTTGAAGTCTGGAAGTGTGATACCTCCTGCTTTGTTTCTTTGCTAAGGATTATATTGGCTATTCATGGTCGTTTATGTTTCCATATGAATTTCTGTCTTGTCATTTCCAGGTCTGAGAAGAATAATGTTGGTAACTTACTGGGTATTGTGTTGAATCTGTAGATTGCCTTTGGTAGGATGGACATCTTAACAATGTTGATTCTTCCTATCCATGAGCATGGAATATTTTTCCATTTGTTTGTGTCTTCTTGGATTTCTTTGAACAGTGTTTTGTAGTTCTCATTTTGTTGGATCTTTCACTTCTCTGGATAGGAAGATGCCGAGGTATTTCTTTTTTTTTTGTAGCTATTGTGAATGGGATTGTGCTTTTAATTTGGGTCTCTGCCTGCTTGTTGTTGGTGTATAGGAATGCAATTGTCTTTTGCACTTTATTTTGCACCCTGAGACTTTTGCCAAAGGCCTTTATCAGTGCAAGCAGGTTTTTGACAGATTCTCTTGGATTTTCAAGATATAGGATCATATAATCAGCAAAGAGGGATAACTTGACTTACTCTTTTTTTTTTTTTTTTTGAGTTGGAGTCTCACTCTGTCGCCCAGACTGGAGTGCAGTGGCTGCTCCTGGCCCCCGCAGCCTCGACCTGCTGGGCTCCAGCGATCCTTCCGCCTCAGCCTTCCAAGTAGCTGGAACTATAGGCGCGTGCTACCACAACCAGCTGATTTTTTGATTTATTGTAGAGATGAGGTCTCACCAAGTTGCCTAAGCAGGTCTTGAACCCACGGGCTCAGGCAATCCTCTCACTCAGCCTCCCAAGGCACGGGATTACAAGCTGAGCCACCGAGCCTGACTGACTTACTCTTTTACTATTTGGATACCCCTGATTTCCTTCTCTTGTCTAATTGCCCAAGCTAGGACTTTCAACACAGTGTTGAACAAGAGGGGTGAGAGTGGGCAGCCTTGTCTGGTTCCAGTTTTCAGGGAAAATGTTTCCAGTTTCTGTCCATTTAGCAATATGTTAACTGTGGGTTTATTGTAGATGGCACTTACTATTTTGAGGTATGTTCCTTCTATACCTAGGTGTTTGAGGGTTTTTATCAAGAAGGGATGCTGGATTTTATCAAAAGCTTTTTCTACATCTAATGAGATAATCATGTGGTTCTTGTTTTTACATCTGTTGATGTTTTTAATTACATTTATGGTCTTGTGAATGTTGAACCAGCCCTGCATCCTGGGTATGAAGCCTAACCTGGTCATGGTGGATGATTTTTGAGATGTGTTTTTGGATCTGATTTGCTAGAATCTTGTTGAGGATTTTTGCATCTATGTTCATAAAGGATATTGGCCTGTAGTTCTCTTTTTTTGTTGGATCTTTACCTGGTTTGGATATCAGTGTGATATTAGCTTCCTAAAATGATTTGGGGAGAATTCCATCTTTTTCAATTGTCTGGAATACTTTCAATAGAATTGGTATCAGCTCCTTCTTGTACATTTTGTAGAACTCTGCTGGAAAGCCATCCAGTCCAGGGCTTTTTTTTGTAGGTAGTTTTCGTGTGACAGAGTCAAAATTTCCTGGGTTGTTATTGGTCTATTTAGTGTCTCAATGTCTTCTTGTTTCAACCCGGGGAGGTTGTGTGATGTCAAAAAGTCCTCCATTTTATTTAGGTTATCAAGTTTTTTTCCATACAGGAGTACGTAGCAATCTCTGATAATCTTTTGTATTTCTTTGGGGGTCAGTTGTGATTTGATCTTATGTATTTCTGATTGTGTTTATTTGAACTTTTTCTCTTTTTTTCTTGGTCATTCTGGTCATTCTCATCAATCTTGTTAATTCTTTCAAAGAACCAGCTTTTTGTTTTGTTGATGTTTTCTATGATATTTTTGTCTTCTATGTCCTGTATTTGGGCTCTTATTTTGGTGATTTGGATTCTTCTGCTAAAGTTGGGGTTTTGGTGATCTTCTCTTTCCAGCTTCCTTAGGTAATTTGTTAGGCTCTCCACTTGTGATCTTTCCATTTTCTTGATGTGTGCTCATAGAGATATAAGTTCCCCTCTTAGAAGTGCTTTCCTGGCATCCCAGAGTTTTGGTAAGATGTTTCTTCATTTTCATTTGTTTCCAGGAATCTTTTAGTTTCTGCTTTGGTTTCAGTGTTGACCCAGTAATTGTTCAGCATCATGCTATTTAGTGTCCATGTCTTTGTGGGGTTTGGGGAAATTTTGTTGGTGTTGATATTTATTTTTATTCCACTGTGGTCTGAGAATGTGCATGGCAAGATTTCAACCTTATGGAATTTGTTTATGCTTGATTTATGGCCAAGGATGTGATCAATCTTAGAGTATATTCCATGTGGTGATGAGTAGAATGTATATTCTGTGGTTGTTGGGTGGAATAATCTGTAGGTATCTATTAAGTTCATTTGATCGAGTGTCAAGTTTAGGTTCTGGATCTCCTTGTTGATTTTTTGCCTTCAATGATCTATCTAGGGCTGTTAGTGGGGTATTCAAGTCCCCTGGTATAATAGTGTTAGAGTCAATATCTTTTTTAAGTTTGCTTAGTAGTTGCTTTATAAAAGCTGGTGCTCCTATGTTGGGTGCATATATGTTTAGGATGGATATTTCTTGTTGATGGATTGAACCTTTTATCATTATGTAGTGTTCTTTTGCATTTTTTAAAGTTTTTGATGGCTTAAATGTTGTTTTGTCTGATATTTAGATCATAACTCCTGCCTTCTTTTGTAATCCATTTGCCTGGAAACTCATTTTCCATCCTTTAACTTTTGAGTCTGTGTGTCCCTTGTAGTGAGATGAGTCTCCTGGGTGCAGCAAATAATTGGGTCATGGTTTCTTATCCAGTTTGCCATTCACATTCAGGCTGATTGTTGAAATGTGATTTTTTATCCTTGTCATGAGGTTCTTATCAAATTTTTTCTTTGTTTGCTTGTTTTCTTTTGGTTTTGGTGTTGATATATGTGTGTGTTTTCGTTTCTTGTGTGCTGTATTCTCTTTTGATTCTGTGCTCTGCTGTTGTCTTGGGAAGTGTATGGTCATTCTTGTTTTTCTTTCTTTTGTGCTTAATACTTTTTTAAGTGTCTCCTGTAGAGCTGGTCTGGAAGCTGCATAATCTCTTAGGGATTGGATATCTGGGAAGGATTTTAATTCTCCATCACAGATGAAGCTGAGCATGGCTGGATAGGAAATACTTGGTTGAAGTTATTTATCTTGCCAGGCTCGGTGGCTCAGCCTGTAATCCCGCGCCTTGGGAGGCTGAGGTGAGTGGACTGCCTGAGCCCGTGAGTTCGAGACCCACCCGGGCAACTTGGTGAGACCTCATCTCTACAGTAAATCAAAAAATTAGCCGGGCATGGTAGCGCACGCCTGTAGTTCCAGCTACTTGGAAGGCTGAGGCAGAAGGATCGCCGGAGCCCAGCAGGTTGAGGCTGCGGTGGCTGGGAGCGGCCGCTGTATTCCATTCTGGGCGACAGAGTGAGACTCCAACTCAAAAAAAAAAAAGAAATTATTTATCTTTGAGGACTTTGAATGTAGGGCTCCAGTGCCTTCTTGCTTGTAGATCTGCTGCTATTCTGATTGGTTTTCCCCAGTAGGTAATCTGACCTTTCTCTCTTATTGCCTTTAGGATTTTTTCTTTTGTGCCTACTTTGTGTAGGTGAATTACTATGTGTCTAGGGATTGATCTTCTCATTTGATGTCTTGTGGAGGTTCTCTGTATCTCTTGTGCTTGGCTGGTCACATCTCTGGTGAGATGGGGAAAGTTTTCTTGGATTACCCCTGGAATACTTGTTCCAAGTCATTTTCCATTTCCCTTTCTTCTTCTGAAATACCAATCAGACATAGGTTTGGCCTCTTGATATAATCACACATCTCTTTTAGACTTTGTTCTTTCTTTCTGAGTCTTCTTTTTGTGTTTTTTACAGATTGGGTTAATTCCATGTTCTGGTCTTCAAGTTCGGAAATTCTTTCTTCAGCTGGATTAATTCTGCTTTCCATGCTTTTCATCTTGTTATTTATTTCCTGGATGAAATTTTTTTTTGCCAAAATCTCTGTTACAAGTTCTTTCAGTGTTGCATCTTGTCTTTCTTGAGTCCTATTCACTCTTTCCATCCATTCCCTAATCAGTCGTATTCTGGGGCCAGTCCTTGGTGACTTCCATTGTTCGGGCACCAAGGTCTGATTTTTCAGTTTTGTCTTTGGTATACTTGAAATTGCCTGAGGTCTTCCTTTGGTTTTTCCTGATTTATGACAGATCTCTTGTTTTTCTCTTTAGTTCTGTTATTCAGTGTCAGTGGGAGAGGCTTTCTCTTCTGATGTTTGCTTAGTCCTCTGTTTTCCCCTGATCCCGGCTCTGGATTTGTTCACTATCTCTTTGGAGATCATCCTTTTTTGAATGTAGGGCTTTTTTTCCTTATCCTTTTCTGGCCACACCCTTTGTCCCACGGCTGGATCAGGGTATGGGGTGGGATGCCTGGGTCTCAGTACTCCTCAGGTCCCTCCGAAGTTTGTGCTTTCAGGATATTCCCTCTGAGTCATGATCAATCCCTGAGTGGTTGATCCGCCAGTCACAGAGATCGGGTCTGTTGCTCCGTGGTGAGCAAGTTGGAGCACTTTCCTGCCCCTCCTTCAGAATGGTGATTGGGCGCCTTTCTTGTCCTCTTTCTTGGGACTTGCCTCTGGGCTCCCTCTGCAGCTGAAGTGGTAAGGCAAAGCCAGGAGCTGGCAGTCTCTCTCCTGCTGCAATGGTGAGGGAGAGCCTGGGGCAATGGTTTCTCCTCACCGCTTTTTCACAGAAAAACTTTTGTTCGTTTTAGAAAATAATGGTGCTTGGCTTGTGCGACCTGGGAAGAGCCAGGGACGAAGCAGGGAAGCTGCAACACCAGCTGTTTCACCAGGGGCCTGGCCACCTACTCACAAACGAGCCCCCACGTACACGTGCAGTCTCTCCCAGCATTTTCTTTCCAGGGAGGGTTTGTTGATTTAAAAAAAAAAGAAAGAAAAAGAAAATGGTGTTTGGCTTCTGCGTCCTGATAGTTGCTAGAGTCCAAGCCCAGCTAGCTGTGGCACCAGCTGCTGTACCAGGAAAGCCCTGGATGCTAGTTCCCTAGCCCTCATTCAGTCAGCCACTCATATGCCCACTCGCTCACCAGTACGTACACAAAATTTTCCATACACTCACTCACTCACACGGGGGTCTCATAGTCCAACTGGCTCAGCCACCATCTTCCTGATGACTGGTATTCTTTATGGAGTCATCCCCTTGCCCCCACCCACCCCTCCATTTCACTCTTGCTCTCACAGATACCTGCTGCCCTCATTTCTCCTACTTCTTGACCTTTGTGGCTCCATGCTTAGAGGCCTAGGCTTCAGCCTTCTCTTGTTCTCCATGTCAGTTACCCCTCATTCATCCTCCCAAAAGTGATGTTAGCAGAAAGATTTAGCCACAATTAGTGCCTTGAGGTTAACATGATCCTGCAAGAGCGTTCTAGGAATCACACTGTCTGAGTTTTTCTATGGCAATTTCTGATTTGCTGTGACCTTAAGTTCCTTCTTTGTGCCTTGGTTCCTTTCTCTTTTTTTTTTTTTTTTTTTTTATGTTGGAGTCTCACTCTGTCGCCCAGAATGGAGTGCAGTGGCCGCTCCCGGCCACCGCAGCCTTGACCTGCTGGGCTCCAGCGATCCTTCCGCCTCAGCCTTCCAAGTAGCTGGAACTACAGGCATGCACTACCACGCCCAGCTGATTTTTTGATTTATTGTAGAGATGAGGTCTCGCTGCCCAGGCGGGTCTCGAACCCGCGGGCTCAGGCAATCCACTCACCTCAGCCTCCCAGAGGCGTGGGATTACAGGCTGAGCCACCGAGCCCGGCCCTTTCTCTTTTTTTAACAGTTTTATTGAGATGTGATTTTACGTGTAATACATTTAAACTGTACAAATCAGTGGATTTTAGTATATCTGCAGAGTTGTGTGACTATCACAACCTAACGTTTCCAGAAAGAATCCTTCCGTCCTCTGCTTGTCATCCCCCAGATTCCCCGCCCTAGGCTAGCACTGACCCACCTTCTGTCTCTCTAGATCTGCCTAACCTAGACATTTCACATCCATGAAATCCTACGACATGTGAGCTTCTGGGACTGGCTTCTTTCATTCACCATGTTTTTGTGGCTTATCTGTGTTGTAGCATGTATTGGTACTTCATTTCTTTTTATTGCCAAATGAAGTTCCCTGGTATGGAGCATCTTATTTATTCATTTCTAATTGTTGAAGACTTAGGTTACTTCCACTTTTTGGCTATTACAAATAATGCCACTATAATATCTGTGTAAAAGGTTTTTTTGTGGGCATGTATATATATATTTTTCTCTTGGACATATATCTAAGATTTAAATTGCTGGGCTGAATAGTAACTTTATGTTGAACTGTTTGAGGAACTGCCAAACTGTTTTCCAAAGTAGCTGTAGCACTTTACGTTCCCACCCACAGTGCATGAGAGTATCAGTTTTTTTGTTTGAGTTGGAATCTCACTCTGTTGCCCAGACTGGAGGGCAGTGGCATGCTCATGACTACTGTAGTCTTGACCTGCTAGACTCAGGTGATCCTTCTGCCTCAGCCTTCCAAGTAGCTGGAACTGCAGGTGCAAGTCACCACGCCTAGCTAATTTTTAAATTACTTTTATTTTTACTTTGAGTTGGAGTCTCATTCCGTCTCCCAGGCTGGAGTGCAGTGGCATGCTCACGGCCACCCCAGTGGCAACCTGCTGGGCTCCAGCGATCCTTACGCCTCAGCCTTCCAAGTAGTCGGAACTACAGGCACACACTACCATGCCTGGTTAATTTTTTGATTTATTGTAGATACGAGTTCTCACCATGTTGCCCAGGCTGGTCTCGAACCCATGGGCTCAGGCAATCCTCTTGCCTTTTCTCCTAAAGTGCTGGGATTACAGGCTTGAGCCACTGCCCCGGCCTAATTTTTTAATTTTTTGTAGAGATGCGGTCTCGCTAAGTTGCCCAGGCTGATCTCGAATCTTGGACCCCTAGGTTCAGGCAGTCCTCTCTCTTTTGACTCCAAAAGTGCTGGGATTATAGGCGTAAGCCATTGCACTTGGCAAGAGTTCCAGTTTTCTGCAGTCTCGCCAACACTTGTTATTGTCAGTCTTTTTGATTGGTGCCGTCCTAGTAGGTTGAAGTGGTATTTCATTGTGGTTTTGACTTACGTTTCCCTAGTGACTAATGATGCTGAGCACCTTTTCATGTGCTCATTGGCCATTTATGTATGTCCATTGTAGAAATGCCTACCAGATCCTTTGCCCAAATTTTAATTGGGTCATTTATCTTTTTATTGTTGAGTTTTAAGAATTCTTTATAAGCTGAGCTCGGTGGCTCAGCCTGTAATCCTGTGCCTTTGGGAGGCTGAGGTGAGTGCATTGCCTGAGCCCGCGGGTTCGAGACCCGCTTGGGCAACTTGGTGAGACCTCATCTCTACAATAAATCAAAAATTAGCTGGGCATGGCAGCGCGTGCCTGTAGTTCCAGCTACTTGGAAGGCTGAGGCGGAAGGGTCGCCGGAGTCCAGCAGGTCAAGGCTGCGGTGGCCGGGAGCGGACACTGCACTCCAGTCTGGGCGACAGAGTGAGACTCCAACTCAAAAAAAAAAAAAAGAATTTATATATATTCTGGATGCTAGTTCCTTTTCAGGTACATGATTTTTAAATATCGTCTACCATACTATGTGTTATCCTTTTACTGTCTTGATCGGGTCGTTTGAAGCACAGTGTTTAATTTTGATGAGCGCCAGTTGTTCTTTCTTCTATCAACATTTTCGCTGTTTATCTAAGAAATCATTGCTTAGCCCAAGTTCGTGAAGATATTTACTCCAATGTTTTATGCTAAAAGTTTTTAGTTTTAGCTCTTGCATCATGTAAGTCTGTGATTTATTTTGAGTTAATTTTTGTGTGTCATGTGAAGCAGAGGTCCAAATTCATTCTTTTTTTTTTTCTTTTTGAGTCAAAGTCTCCCTCTTTTGCCCTGGCTAGAGTACAGTGGCATGATCATGGCTCACCACAGCGTCCTTGGCCTCCTGGGCTCAGGCGATCCTTCCATCTCAGCCTCCCCAGTAGTTGGGACTCCAGGTGCATACCACCACACCTGGCTGAGGCTATTTTTTTGTAGAGATAAGGTTTCACTGTGTTGTCTAGGCTGTCTTGAACTCCTGGGCTCAAGCAATCCTTCCACCTTGGCCTTCCAGAGTGCTGGTATCACAGGCGTGAGTCATTGCTCCCACCTGAATTACTATGAAGTTTTTCATAATAAAAGTTTGTTGAAAGAGCCTTTGTTTCCTTGTGTTTTGAAAACAATGTGTTAAAAGCCCTCTGACACTTTTATGTTCAAGTATACTCTCTTACCATGGGATAGTTTGCTGATGTGTAGATGGTGGGATCTGGATGGAAACTTGTCTTCGAACGTGTTTTATTCTAAAAACATAAAAAATCTTTACTGAGCAATCCCCTTGGATCCCCTCCCACTCTGGGAGCTTTTTTGTCCTCTCAATAAATCCTGCTTCCAAAAAAAAAATCTTTACTAATAGGAATATTTGCTTAGCTTGGTTATGAAAAGGGAATTAAAATAGGCTGTTTGTTGGGAAGAGTCATTAATTTACGTTTTGACTGTAGAACTTTTGTTTATGACAACTTGTCTATCACCAGTTCCTTGGAAAAGTGACTTACTGTTAATAAATCAAGAAGTTCCAAGAATGGGCCCTGTGACCTTTGACTTGAGGCCCATGTTTGAAAGCCATTTATTTTCCTTGTTTTCAATATCTTATCAATAGGGTTGGCAGATAATTTCTTTTCTTTTCTTTCTTTCTTTTTTTTTTTTTTTGAGTCAGGGTCTCATTCTGTCACCTAGGCTGGTGGTACAATCACAGCTCATGGCAGCCTTGACCTCCTAGGCTCACGTGATTCTCCTGCCTCAGCCTCTTAAGTAGCTGGGTTATAGGCAGGACCCACCATACCCAGCTGATTGTTTTAATTTTTTTTGTAGAGACAAGGTCTCATTATGTTGCCCAGGTTGGTCTCGATCTCCCAGGCTCAAGCAATCCTCCTGCCTTGGCCTCCTAGAGTGCTTGGATCACAGGCTTAAGCCACTGTATCTGGTTGCAGGTCATTTCTGATTGACAGTCACATACGCCTCTTAATGAATCATGCAATCAGCTATTCTAGAGGGTGACTGCCCCAAAGTTAATTTCATGTACTATTGTGAGACCTTTTTAAACTACCCTCCCCCCCAAACTTGAGAGAGATCTGTCCAGCAGTTTGGTAGCAGATAGAAATAAACCTTACTGATCTGGATGGATTAGGGTTTTCCTCACCTGTGGTTAACAAATTAAGTCATTATTTTTGCTATTTTAGTTAAAAACGAAACACAAGTTAATTATAGCATTCAATTTACTTTTGTATAATTTGAAGTTTTTCATAATAAAAGTTTTAAAGCAGTACACAGTGCATAGGTGACTGTCTTGAATAGGACCCTGAAAGCTGTCTGTGTGTTTGTGGTTGACTTTGAAGTTGCTCTCTCTGGCTCACCTTCCAGATTCCACTGACCTCTGTCCGCCTTTTCTCTTCAGGTAACGTACGCGGCCAGGGACGCCCAGATTTCAGTGGCTCTCTTTCTTCATCTTCTTGGATACCCTTTCTCTAGGAATTCACCCATCGCAAAAAACGGTGACCACAGTGGCTGGAGAAAAGCCTTGGAGAAATGTCAGGATGTGGTCGACAAACCCTTTCGAAGCAAAGGAATTAGTGGCTTAGGAGAAGAGGTTCAAGGGGAGGCAGCCGAGTCTCAGCAGAAGACCAGAAGTAAGAAGTCTAAGGCCGATGGAGGGGCATCCAGCAACCACCAGGGGAGAGACCCCCGGAAGCACAGACGGAAGCCCCTGGGGGTGGGCTACTCTGCCAGGTAACGGAGCTGCTCCGTTCTCAAAGTCTTAGCAGAGGGTGAGATATTCCCCACTCTGGAATGTGTGGCCAGGGGTAGAGGCTCCAATCTCATTGCCCTCTCCTTCCCTCGGAGACATTTGGACCAGCCTTTGCTTTATTTGTGTGCATTTCAGCTTATCCTCTTCTTTTACTTTCTCATTTTATTCTTGTATATTTTATTTTGAGTTGGAGTCTCATTCTATTGCCCAGGCTGGAGTACAGTGGCACGATCACAGCTCACGGAAGCCTCGACCTCCTGGGCTCAGGCACCATCATGGTTACTGCAGACTTGATCACAATTTCCGCAGCCTTCATCATGGTTACCACAGTCTCATCCTACTGGGCTCTGGCAAGCCTTCCACCTTAGCCTTCCAAGTAATTGGAACTACAGGCACATGCCACCATACCCTACGGATTTTTTGATTTATTGTAGAGACTAGGTCTCACCAAGTTGCCGAGGCTGATCTCGAACCCTTGGGTTCAGGCGGTCCTCTCTCCTTGGCCTCCCAAAGTGCTGGAATTATAGGCATGAGCCATGGCACCTGGTTCACTTTTTTATTTTTTGACAGAGTGGAAATGAGGAGAGCATGGCCTAACTTTGCCTCTGACCCTGCTGTGGTGTTAGGCCTGGAACTACTCCAGCTGTGAGTGGATGTGTAGCTAGCATTCTTTGCTTGCTAAGGATAGCTGTGGATGAGTAGCATGAGGGGTCTCTTGCTTATCGGGAGAAACATGTCCTCTGGGCTCTGTTCTTGTGGTATTTGGTCATTTAGAGTGAGAGCCACTCTGAGGAAGTGTTAGTGTCCAACCAGTGAAAGTGTCCTGTACAACTCATATCTCGACGTAGGAAGATGACTAGTCAACTCTTAGATGTTTGGCCCAGTCTAAAGTGCCTTAGGACCAGGAGGAGTCCATTGAAGGGAGTATTCCATGTGAGCCAGAGATAAATCCCTGTGGCCCTCATACTATGGATTGAGCTTCTAGATTTTAACTTACTTTGTCTAACGTAGTGATTGGTGGCTGTCTTACTCTGCTCCTGCTGCGTTCACAGCGGAGCTGTGCTAACACCTCCCAGCTTGCCCCTCACATCCCATCTGCAAGTGTGAAGACAGAGGCGTGAACAAGTTCATTCTTAGTCGTGTCTCCCGGCCCAGCGCAGGCTGAGGGTGAAACATGGTTTCCTCCTTTTTTGTTTCCCCATGGTCGGTCTGTCTGACCCTGGTGTTGAGAATAGTTGAGCCCCTCAGAGGAGAGTGGGATGGCAGCGACACCTCGACCTGTACAAACTTTCCAGCTGAACTTGCCCTGTCTCTTCCCTGTAGGAAGTCCCCACTTTACGATAACTGCTTCCTCCACGCCCCTGATGGACAGCCCCTCTGCACTTGTGATCGCAGGAAAGCTCAGTGGTACCTGGACAAAGGCATTGGAGGTGTGAGGTTCGACTGTTGTGGTGTATCTGCAATTAGGTGCATGTGGGAACTGGCCAGGGTGGGGCGAGGAAGGGGGAGGGACAGAGGAGGCAGGAAGACTGTGAGCCACATGGTACTGGGCAGTCACAGTCAGAAACAGTGTCCTCTGCCACGATACATCAGAGAGCAGTGATGGTGTTGCTGCTTCCTGAGGTGGGGGTGGGGCATGGAGAGCAGCCAGCTGCTAACACTTCTTCCTCTCCCCAAGAGCTGGTGAGCGAAGAGCCGTTTGTGGTGAAGCTGCAGTTTGAACCTGCGGGAAGGCCAGATTCACCAGGAGACTATTACCTGATGGTTAAAGAGAACCTGTGCGTTGTATGTGGCAAGAGGGACTCCTACATCCGGTGAGTGTGTGTGTGGGGGGGGGCTGCCCTCTTTGGCCTCTGGTGGAACTGCCTTTGGAGGCAGAGAGAGCCTCAGAGGCCAGGCGGCTAGTGGTCTGCTTTAGCTGAGTCTTGTCTGATGGGGCTTCCCCAAGGGCTTGACACCGCCTGGCCTTGCTGTTGTGACACCTCCTGAGCTGTGGCTTTTCTCACTAGCAGTCTGCAAAAGCCATCTAGGGTTCAGTGGGTCAGGGAAAAAACTGCAGTCTGCAAGAGAGGGTCCCTTCCAAGGACAGTTCCTCAGCCACAGTGACCTTCCTGCAGTGGCACACAGGCTTTCTGAGCCTCTGTGTTTCCAAGAGTATCGGGTGGCTCGACGCTGCCCTGTGCTGTGATACTGATTCCTGTCAGACCTTCCTTGAGGGGCTACTTGGCCTGAGCACCCAGACCTGGCCTTCCTCCGGCCTCTGTGGAGTCATTTACACTCCTTCTTTCTTCCCCTGCAAAGTGAGACAACTTTTGTTGCTGCCAAAGATTTTTCCTGAGAGCTTCATTCTCCTTGGAAAATCACAGAGGGCCCTGGAGAGCCAGGGAAGTGGTGTCACAGGAGAGGGTTCCTCCCATGAAGGAAGTCGGCCTTTTCAGGGTACCAGGCTTTTCTGAGAGTTGTTTCTAAATGTCAAAGGCTATTCGAATGCCTTTTCATTTCTCTGAGACTTTTCCTTTGGGAACATGGCCTTCTCAAAGGTTGTAATTAACCTGGCTTTCATTGAGGCCTAGCAGCAGGTGGTCTGTACTCACTTCAGGGTGAGGGAAGCCTAAAAGCACAGGTGGGAACCCCAGGCACAGGTGGGAACCCCAGGCACAGGTGGGGAGCCTTAGTTCATGGGTGGGAGCCCTGAGCATGGGTGGGGGGGCCCCAGGCACAGGTGGGAGCTCCAGGGCACACGTGGGAGCCTAAGGCATAGGTTCGAAGCTAAGGCACAGGTGGGGCTGATAGACAGTATTGCCTTTATGTCGTCTGTGTTGGATGGTGGTGCCCAAGCCTTCTCTGTCACGTTTGAGCCTGAGTGAGCATCGCAGTAGCCCGTCTGCTGCTCCGTGGGTGCTGTGCCCTAAGCAAATGAGCCCTGCTTTCTGGGTGGACATGTTTTAGGAAGAATGTGATTCCACATGAGTACCGGAAGCATTTCCCTGTCGAGATGAAGGACCACAACTCCCACGACGTGCTATTGCTCTGCACCTCCTGCCACGCCATCTCCAACTACTACGACAACCACCTGAAGCAGCAGCTGGCCTGGGAGTTCCAGGCACCCATCGGCTCTGAGGAGGGCTTGCGCCTGCTGGACGACCCTGAGCGCCGTCAGGTGCGCTCTGGGGCGCGGGCCCTGCTCAACGCGGAGAGCCTGCCTGCTCCCCGCAAGGAGGAGCTGCTTGGGGCACTCAGAGAGTTTTATGGCACAGACACGGTCACAGCTGAGATGCTCCAAGAGGCCGCCAGCCTGGAGACCAGGTACAGTTTGCAGTTCTGGTTGGAGAAGGGACTGGAGAGTGGCCCAGGGACACCAGCCCTCACTAGTGTATGAGGATGCTTGCCAGGGTGGGGCATGTGTGGACTTGGGTGCAGTGTCCAGCCTCGTGCTTGCCTGTTAGGGGTTTGATGGTCTAGGATACCCTGGGGGTGAGGGAGAGAGTGTCCTCTCCACAGGAAGCTTGCCTTGTGAGGTGTCTGTCCTTGACCCTCCAAGGTCAACTGTGTAGCTCTCGTCAGCTTCGTGACTAGCGTGAGTGTGCAGGGGCCACAGAGTTGGCCATATCATCCTGGGCAGGGGACGTGAATCCTAAAGTCAGCATGTGAGATGGGCTAAGAACCTGGCAACACTCTGAGATCTCTGGTGTTTCCCATGAAGTGCAGTGCAGTCGTCCTTCAGTGTTGGTGGGGACTTGGCTCCCAGACCTTCCTTGGATACCGGAATCCACTGATGCTCAAGTCCCTGGAATGAGATGGTATGGTGTTTGCATATACCCTGTGTACACCTTCTTCCATACTTTCAGTCAGCTCTAGGTTACTTCTACCTCATACAATTCAAATGTCATGTAAGTGGTTGTTATGCTCTGTGGTTTATGGAATAATGACAAGGAAAAAAGTCTACGTGTTCAGTACAGATTCTTTTTTTTCTGGCTATTTTTGATGCAGAGTTGGTTGAATCCATAGACGCAGAACCGTGAGTACAGAAGGCTGGCTATGTGCGCAGTTTGCACCTCTGATTTGACATAGGTCTGTGAACACTGCGACCACAGGACATATGGCCCCATCTCACCTGGCCTCTGGGGTATTGGCCCACCAAATGGAATGCTAGCAACATTATTGTTACTATTTGAATCGTTTTCTCTTTTTTCCTTCCTTCCTTGCTTTCTCCCTCCTTCCCAGTGAGTACTTGGTTGAATTCACTTGCCATGACTCAGTGTTCCAATATGAGAAGACTATAAGCTCTTAGGTCCTGAGGAATGAATGGGTGTGAGGCTCGGGTGATGATAACTGTAGGAAATAGTGCATTGCTTCCCAAATGTCTCTTTTTTCAATAGTAATAGGGGCTGAAATAATTGAACTGATAAGTTCAAAACCCTGATAGTGATGTTGATTGCCATAGGGTTTTTGTTACCAGGAAAAAACAAAAAATAAAAACTTTGATGAAATGAGCAATTTAAAAAAAGTCATGCTACTGTCCTATCACAAATACTGCAAATATTTTTTAAAAATTTTTTAAATTTTTTTTTTGAGTTGGAGTCTCACTCTGTCACCCAGACTGGAGTGCAGTGGCCACTCCCGGCCACCACAGCCTCGACCTGCTGGGCTCCGGCGATCCTTCCGCCTCAGCCTTCCGAGTAGCCGGAATTACAGGCATGTGCTACGACGCCCGGCTGATTTTTTGATTTATTGTAGAGATGAGGTCTTGCTGCCCAGGTGGGTCTCGAACCCACGGGCTCAGGCAATCCACTCACCTCAACCTCCCAAAGGCGCGGGATTACAGGCTGAGCCACCAAGCCCGGCTTACTGCAAATATTTTTATACTGCATCTTGCAGTGTCAAACCAATGAACTTCACATGAATTACCTTAATTATTTCTTATGACTACCTGAAAAGGTAGAATTTAGGTTTCATACTGATTAACTGCTAATATTATGTCTTGCATTTAAAAAAATCAACATTTAAAAAATTTATCATTGACTTTTAACCTCATAACTATTCTGTGAGGTTCTAGAATAGATATTATTTTCCAAGTGTTTGATTAGCTATCCTGAGGTTAAAATTAAGTAACTTGCCAAGGTTATATTACAGATTAGTGAGATGCTCCTTTAACCAGTTCCCAAATATGTTTTCTGAAGCAGCTGAACCTCCCCTGACAGTCACAAGCCTTTCTCATGCATCCATCTTGCTGAATTGGGTGAATGGATGCAGGACAGCTGCTTGGAGACCCATAGGCAAGTGGGTGGGAAGCTCAGGAGCCAGGTAATAAGATATCCACAAGTACCCCAAGAGCACTGACACTGTCAGACTGGCAGGGCCAGGAGGAGGATTAGAAGTGGGAGCAGAGGAGTCTGTGGGCAGGGCACTTACTTGAGGAAGGTTGCCTTTGTTCATGGAAGGTGACAGCTCTGTTCACATGGCATCAGAGTGTTTCCGAGGCCTCCCTGTGTGGTTAGGAAGGAGGCAGGGGTCTGTCTTCTCATTCAGTGGCACCTCGCAGCCACATTTCATGGTACCTGAAACCCATGAAACGTGGTTCCTCGTGTGAAATACTCAGGTATTAAACTGTGATATGGAGGCAGAACTTGTGGGTGATTTAACAGCCTCATGGAAATACGGAGTATGCTTCAGAATGAGTAACATAAAAGAGGGGTGAGCTGGGTACTGGTAATCTTGGGAGAAATATGAGACCAGCATACCTCCCCCATTGTCAGCTAGATGGGAGGGCCCTTGATGGAGGCTGAGCCCGGTGCCGTGGCTGCCTCTAAGCCCTGCTCAGAGCCGCAAGGCCTTCTGTCACATTGTAAGCCTGTGCTCGTTCTCAGAGGTGAGAAATCAGGTGTTTTGAATATATTAAAGTAACCGACCCAATAGGAGTCTTAGAACCTCCCAGAACTCCTGCTGAGTTGGGGCCTGCAGTGCCACCTCCTGCACTTGCCTCCTTCAGACCCTCTCCTTCCTGTCTTGGCAGGATTTCCAATGAGAACTACGTTCCCCACGGCCTGAAGGTGGTGCAGTGCCATGCCCGCGGCGGGCTGTGCTCCCTCATGCGCCTGGAGAGCCGCTGGCGCCAGCACTTCCTGGACTCCATGCAGCCCAGGCACCTGCCCCAGCAGTGGTCGGTGGACCACAACCACCAGAAGCTGCTCCGGAAGTTTGGAGAGGACTGTCCCATCCAGCTGTCGTGACAGCCCAGCTGGGGCGGGGAGACCGGACCCAGGCCGACGAGGCACCTCTTCCTGTTGCCTGCATCACTAGTTGTCCGGACCAGGTGATACCACCCGGAGCATTGCCCTGCACTGATTCCCGGGCGCTGCTGGTGGAGCAGGGTTGCTGTTTTAAGGGCACGTGTGATTTGGGATTTTAACTGGGCAGGGTCTTTTTTCTTCCTCTCTTATTTTATCTTTGTGGACAAAAGAGGTCCTGGCCTTTATTTTTACTCCCTTTCTTCTATTTTCCCTGGGCAGAGGAAGAATGAAGAATTTTCCCTGAACTGACTGGTCAATACTTCCTGAAAAGGTTTTTAATGCATCTCTTCCCTGTCATTCCATGGGTTCATGTCTGGGAGAAGGAGTCCAGTGGATTAGGAGAGGTTAGGAGGAGAGAAAGACTTCTTGGGGCTGGAGAAGTGAGCGAGGGCTCAGATTCATTTCCCAGTTGTACCTCGAATGGCCGTTTCCTGGCCTAGTGTGCCCTGTAACTCACCCGCTGGAGCCATGCAGTCTGCCAGCCTCAGCTGATTTCAGTTTTGAAAATGCTCCTGCCTTTGCTCATCCAGGGCCGAATGGGGAAGTCCTGCCTGTGCCGCCGCCCTGACCTGGGGTAGCCTTCTCTGGAAACAGGCCTTGGAGCTGGGCGGGGCGGAGGAGCACAAACCCCACCTCCCATAGGTTGTCGAGGCCTGGGCTGGTTCCCCACAGTGCTGTTTGCTGTTGGCTCATTCCTCTCCTGCCCCAGGTTCCTAGCTTAGTCCTCTCTGAGGGAAAGACGACCTTTGCTCAGAATCACTGTCAGCTCCCCTGTGTGCTGTGCTCATCAGGTGTGCAGTGTTGGTCCCACCTAAGCACTTAGTTGGCTCCCAGGGTCACCTGGTCAGGTTGTGTCATGAAGGCTTCTCCATCTCCTCTGAAGCCTGGACCCCAAGATTAACCAGACACACCCAGTGTTCAAGAGGGGATGCAACTTCATTTTTGAGAAGGCCAGGCTGCCACTTTGAGTGTGAGACCAACTTGCTTATGATAAGTTTTTTTCTAAAGTATTAGGAAAACTTTATTTTACAAGATTTTAACAAACTTACAAAAGAATTTTATGAGCAGAATCCAACAAGAGCCCTATTTTAGAATTGTGCCCCAGCTAGCAATGGTTGCTCTAACATTGATAAATAAAACTTCTAAGCACAAGGCTCACTGATTGGAAATGTGGAACCTTTCTCCATGACTGTAAAATCGAGGAGTATTCCAGGGGGAGGGGATGTCTACCCTAAGATCCCTGCTGTGGCAGTGCCATGGTGTGTGTATACGGTGTAGAACACACGGCCACCGCAGCTATCATGGTGACCTGCAAGCTGGTGAGCTCATCCTGTGTTTCACCTTGCTGCCCTTTCATTACCACTTGTCTTCAAGCAGGCATCTCTGGAATCTCATCTGGAAATCCTTGTAAGCAAATAGAACCAGCCACTTTGGGGCATGTGTGTTCACTGTGGTAGGCTATGGTGGGGTCTGGCCTCTGGCTGTGTTCTTTGGACACCATAGGAATGGATGGGGCATCTGAGACTTGGTCGTGGCAATTGTCAGTCTTGCCACAAGGTGGCACTCGGAGGTTAGTTCTTTATATCCTCTTGAGAAGTAAGCGCCCACATAAGTGCCCACGGTTACTGAATATAACTCATGATTTACGTTTTAAAATTTGCATAGCTGATTTCAGTCATTTTGATAGCTTGACAAGACAACCTTTCCCTTTGAAATGAAGGTAGGGCTGCTGCTTTCTTGCTCCCTTTGATCCATATGCTAGGAGGTGAGAAACATGAGGTCATTGGTGGTGCCATGGTGGCCATGGGGAGAGGACCGTGTTCCCAGCAGATCTTCCTGCAAGGCCCAGTGAAATAGAGCTAGCAGCAGGGTGGGGGAAGTGCTGGGCCATGTTCATCAGATTTCTCATCCTTTCAGAAGATCGGTAGATTAGAAGATGGGTAGATCGGAATCTTTATTCTCTGAGTCTGCCCTGAACTTTAGCAACCTTTTCTTAAGACTGACAGTTGCTATCTTTTTTTTTTTTTTTTTTTGAGTTGGAGTCTCACTCTGTCGCCCAGACTGGAGTGCGGTGGCATGCTCCTCGCCGCAGCCTCGACCTGCTGGCCTCCGGCAATCTTTCCACCTCAGCCTTCCAAGTAGCCGGAACTACAGGTGCATGCTACCACGCCTGGCTAATTTTTGATTTATTGTAGAGACTAGTTCTTGCCAGGTTGCCTGGGTAGGTCTCGAACCTGCGGGCTCAGGCAATCCACTTGACTCTGCCTCCCAAAGTGCTGGGATTATGGACTAAGCCACTGAGTTGCTATCTTAAGTGAGAAGCTTTAGGGGAGGCATATTTTAAAATGAATACTTATTTTTTTCTGATATAAAAGTAGCATGTGTTCATTAGAGAAGAGTCTGAAGAAAGAATGCAAATCATCCATCTTTCTTCCATCTGGGACAGAGCTAACCTTTGCTGTTATATTTATGGGTTTCCTCTCAGTATTTAAAAATACCCGTGATATGTGCAATATTTATTTAAACAAAACTGAGGGCCATATGTCTATACAGGTTGATGTCCCGATTTTCCCCCTCATTTAATGTGGTGTCACAGGTCATTTCCTGTGTCTTTAAGTCTTTGAAAATGGATTTCTCTTTTTTTTTTGAGTCAATATCTCACTCTGTCACCCAAGCTGGAGTGCAGTGGCACAGCCACGGCTCACTGCAGCCTCAAAATCCTGGGCTCAAACAATCCTCCCTCTTTGGCCTCCCATGTAGCTGGGACTACAGGCACATGCCACCATACCTGGCTAACTTTTTTTTTCATTTATTTATTATAGAGACGAAGTCTTGTTATGTTGCCCAGGCTGGTCTTGAACACTTGGGCTCAAGTGATCCTTCCACCTCAGCTTCCCAAAGAGCTGAGATTACAGTTGTGAGCCACCACGCCCGGCGATTAGTGACTCTGCCTTCCTTTGTCCATTGCCCACACTGTCAGAAGCCTTGACTGTTAGATTCTTCATTACTCACCAGTGACGCTGTGAACAGCCTTCCTGTGTGTATCTCTTGAACTCTATTTCGGTAATTTCTTTAGAGTAGAGCCCTAGACACTGCCTGTGTGGTGGGGGACTCCCATTGCTGGAGTGGATGCAAATCGAAGCCACCTTCCAGGAATGGAATGCTCTCTGGGACCGTCAGCTCTGGTGTCTGGGCAGTCACCGAGCTTCTGTGTGACCAGCAGTGAGCACAGTGTCCCAGAGAGGGCCTCTCTGTGTGCTCCTCATCATGGCACATGTGGGCCCTGGACCTCTGCCTGCTTCTTTTCTGTCCCCCAGCCTCACCACCCTGCCTCCCCCTTGTCAGCACTGGGTTTTGGAAACACTGTTTCTGTTTGCTTTAAAAGAAAACTGTAAAAGAAATCTGAATTAAAAATAAAATTTAATATTTCAAGTAAAGGATACAGACAGACTTTGTCTCCCAGCTAGGTAAGCAATGAGTGATTTGCCACCTAGAAGTGAGCATGGCTCCATGTTCAGAGATTTGTTACCACTTAGGAGTGCAGCTGTAAGTTACTTACTCTTATCCATGTCATGGAAGGAGAGCGATGACAAAATGTGTTCTGTTGAAATGAAGCCACTTTAATTCCTCGTTTTAGATTCTTAGGAAGCGTTTTAGACTTTAGAAAACCAGCAGGCAGAAAGCGCTTTTGTTCACCTTCCTACCCTGCCTGCTAGTTTGTGACCCTGACGATCTGACTATAAGTTAGATTCTCAGTTCACCTGCCTTTCTGAGTGTTCCGTTCACTTACTCTTTCTTCCTTTTCTTTCTTCGTTGTGTTTAAACCTTTTAAGAGGGATCAGTTTTTTGAAAGGAGATATTTTTTCAGTTTGCTAGTTTACTAATGATTAGGTATTTTATTTTTTGAGTTGGAATCTCACTCTGTTGCCCAGGCTGGAGTGCAGTGGCATGCTTTTGGCCACTACAGCCTCAACCTGCTGGGCTCAGCCGATCCTTCCACCTCAGCCTTCCAAGTAGCTGAGACTCCAGGCATGTGCCACCGCACCTGGCTAAATTTTTGATTTATTGTGCAGACAAGGTCTCAGCAAGTTGCCCAGGCTGATCTCAAACCCTTGGGCTTAGGCAATCCTCTCACCTCTGCCTCCCAAAGTACTGGATTATAGGCGTGAGCCACCAAGCCTGGCATGATTATGTATTTTAAATGAACTGTCTTTTCATTTTGGTTATTGAAACTGTCTTTTCATTTTGGTTATTGAAACCGTCTTTTCAAGATGGTTATTTTTAGAGTACCAAATCACCCAAGGAATACAGTTAGGGTCAGTTTTTCTTGGCGGAGATAAGCTAAAAGAGGGTGTAAGAATGAGTCTAATATTATGATTAGCTCTTGATCTGTGTAACATAAAAAGAAATACATGATCCCCCAAATATTTTATTCTAGAATTCTTTCCAAATGCTTTTCAGGCACTCACCAAGTTTCACCTTGTGTGAGAGCCCAATACCTTCTGCCTGGCCAGTCCTGTCCCAGTTTTGTAGCCAGTGATATAGTAGGGCTGACATGTAGCAGCCATATGGCTACCTGGGCCACCGTCCTGCAGGGAGGGGAGAGGCGGTCATTGCTCTGTGTGCTTGAGGCCCTTGGCCATGTGTAAATGCCAGTATATTACTCAGGAAGATGCAAAGTACTGCTTCCTTTTTTTTTCTCTTTTATTTCTCAGAATACTACTTTCAACCAATGTCGTTTTCTTTTTCCTATTTATTTATTTATTTTGTGTCAAAGTCTCACTGTGTTGCCCAAACTGGAGTGCAGTGGCACAGTCATTGCAGCCTCAAACTTCTGGGCTCAGGAAGTCCTTCCACCTCAGCCTCCTGAGTAGCTGGGATTACAGGCCTGTGCCACCACACCCAGCTAATTTTTAAAATTTTTTTTGTAGAGAAGAGGTCTTGCTATGTTGCCTAGGCGGGTCTTGAACTCCTGGGCTCAAGCAATCTTCCTGCCTCTGTCTCCCAAAGTACTTAGATTACAGGTGTGAGCCACTGCACCCAGCCTTGATCATTTTTTTTTTCTAACCTGCTTTGTCTGTGGCTAGCTCTGATTGGAGGCCTCTAGTCACTGGACTAAATGGGTAGTCATTTGGGAGATAATCAATAACTGACTTCCTCTGCATGGAAATAGAGAATAGTAAAGGACCCAGTTCATGCATCCTAGGTTGTACCTTCTTCTGATATAGTGCCTCAAAGGGCATTCCGTGCTCTAACCAAATGGAGGTCGTTAATTTCATACCCTTCAGACTGAACTCAAGGCATTTGCCCTCCCTCCAGCTTTCTTATTTGTTATTGTTGTTAGTATTTTTTTAGAGATGGGGTCTTATTCTCTCTCCAGGCTGGAGTGTGATCATGGCTCACCACAGCCTCCATCTCCTGGGCTCAAGCGATCCCCCCACCTCAGCCTCTAGAGTAGCTGAGATTGTTATTAATTCTTGAATTTTTCTCTCTTGCTAGATAAGTAGCCTGTGACCTTTCTGCCAGCGTATGCTTCAAAAGTGTAGAATAAGCATCATTGTGAGCATGAAGTCCAGAATGTTCCCAAGCCAGAGCAACTGCTTAATTCTACTTCTTCCCAAAGCTCTCCCTTCTCTGGCTGCAACACGCTAGGGCACTGGGGCTCCGACTCCTCGGGCCCCCAGTGGGTCTCAAAGTCCTAGATAAGAATCAGAAATTGGAGCTTGGTGAGCCAGAGGGACTGAGAAGAGATGAGATTTAGACTGGCCATGGTGAGTCACATCTGTAATTTCAGTACTTTGGGAGGCTGTGGCGGGAGGATCACTTGAGCCCAGGAGTTCAAGACCAGCCTGGGCGACATAGCAAGACCTGGTCTCTAAAAAATAAAAAGTAAAAAATAAATGAGATAGAAACACCAGTAGTCTTAAAGGAGTTACATTGGTTTGGTTAGTGGGGTGGGATGGGGTCTTTTCATGGACCTAACTTTCTATTTTGCTTTTTCCTATTCCCAGTCCTGACACATGTTGGAAGATCAGAGAGAAGTGGGCTGGTGACCTGCATTCTATTCCAGCCACCAGCTGTGTGCCCCTCCACAAATCACTTAGCTTTCCAGGGCTCTGTTCTGTAGCTGTAAAATTAGGGGTTTGAATTAGGTGTGCTGCAAGGGCCCCCCTTTCCTGGCTGTGATGCTTTGTCACACACCCCACCACTTCCTCCCATGGCCCTTTCCCTGCATGCCACACCCTTTGCCTTACTGTGCTCTTCTGCCCCACCCCCAGCCTTGGGAGCCTGTGCATAAGAGGAAGGGTGAGGAGGCACATAGGGCGCCACATCACGCTCTGGTCTCCTTGAGGGGGAGAAGCCTGTTCTGTCTGTGCCATTGGGGTTCCAGTGCCTTCCTCGCAGGGGTGTCCGGGTGGGGCCCTGGCATTCTCATATTCCACCCAGTCCAGGATTGAACCATAAAGAGAGAAGGGAGATCTCTGTCCTTACTCATGTTGCCAGAGCTGTAGGTTCAACAAGAGCTGAGTGTCAGTGGAATGAGGGAGGCATGTCAGGGTGGTAGGTGGGAGGATATTGAGGGGAAAGACTGCTTCTGTGAGGAGGAGGGACAGTAAACATGGAGCATAGAGATTGAGTAGAATTAGGTACTTTAAAAAGGAAACGTTCAACCAGTAAGGAAAAATATTTAACGTTGCCATCCGTAACTGTCCGAGAAAATCAGCCACATCTGCTGTGTTTGTACATTTCAATCCTCCCGTGATTCCTGCGATGTGACTGACTCATGGGGAACAGGGTGGAAGCGTCTCAGGAACCTGTGTCTCATGTAATCCCGCCTTGCCTTGGACTTGGCCTGCCCGTCTGTGCCTTTGCGTCAGCTAGACAGATTTGCACAGTGTGGTGTTTGCATCTTGTAAGCTGCAAAAGACATCTCTCTCTGCACATCCACTTCCTATGACCTGACAGGAAACACTTCCCAACCCATCCCAGTGCTCAGTCTTGGTCCCAAAGTGTAACACAGATTTGTACCAAGTGTACTTGATGTAGACCTCTTTTCGCAGTCCTCACCTGGATGTAGACCTGAGCCCCACTTCCTACCAAATCGGGGTCCTTTATTGTTGTCATTCCAGAAAAAGTGACTAAAAGGAGGCCACTTAGCCCAGGAGGAGGCTCGGCTACATTTCTCCACCCGCTCCTGGACAGACCCTGAATTCATCCAAAACTCGGCTGTGTCTTGCCCTCTCCCATGGGGCCAGCTGAAGGCCCAGCCAGCTGGCTTGGTTGCTTTTTAATCACAATGTGTGTGCTTGGGTCCAGAGGCTGGGTAGCCTGAGCGATTGCACACATGGCTTCCCTAAGTTCTTGGACACAATGAGCAGGACCAAAGTTGGCTTAGAAAAGGAACAAGATGACTTGGGGTTAACTCTTCTCCTTTAAACGTTCTACAAGTGCGAAGCAGTTGGCTGCCAGCTCCCGCTCAAGCCAGCAGCGGAGTCTGACCTTGGCCAAGGCCTTGCCTCATCCTTTCGGCATCTCGGCTTTGCGTTGTGTTGCAGCCATGGAATGCTTAACCAAAAGCACATGCTGTCGCAGTGGGTTCCAAGGGTGCGTTTTTGCAAAAAGATCACTTCATGTTGTTTGCCCAAAAACAGCTTTCTCTGACCCACTAGCCCAGCAGACCTCTAAGTGGGGATCCTCTCAGTGTTTGTACATGAGGGCTGGGATTCTGTTGTTGTTAGTGGTTCTTTCTTGATGGGCAGCGTAATTGGCACACAGCAAAGTGCACAAATCTTAAGAGTTCAGCTAAGTGGCTGGGTTTAATGGCTCAACCTGTAATCCCAGCACTTTGGGAGGCTGAGGCAAGTGGATTGCCTGAGCCCATGGGTTTAAGACCACCCTGGGCAACTTGGAGAGACCTTGTCTCTACAGTAAATCAAAAATGAGCCAGGCATGGTAGCATGCGCCTACAGTTCCGGCTACTTGGAAGGCTGAGGCAGAAGGATCTCTGGAGTCCAGCAGGTCGACACTGGGGTGGCAGTGAGTGTGCCACTGTACTCCAGCCTGGGCAACAGAGTGAGACTCCAACTCAAATAAAAAAAAAGAGTTCAGCTAAGTGAATTCTGACAAGTGGATGCACCCATGTAACCATCATGGCCTGGGGCTTTGAATGTCACATGAAACACCATCCTGATGCTGTATACCTTGGGACTGGGAGGGTGGACATTCATCTAGCTGAAAGTCACTATAAAACAGTCAATCTGCCGGGCTCGGTGGCTAAGCCTGTTATCCCGTACCTTTGGGAGGCTGAGGTGAGTGAATTGCCTGAGCCCGTGGGTTCGAGACCCACCTGGGCAGTGAGACCTCATCTCTACAATAAATCAAAAAAAATCAGCCGGGCGTGGTGGCATATGCCTGTAATTCCAGCTACTTGGAAGGCTGAGGTGGAAGAATCGCTGGAGCCCAGCAGGCCGAGGCTGCAGTGGCTGGGAGCAGCCACTGCACTCCAGTCTGGGCGACAGAGTGAGACTCCAACTCAAAAAAAAAAAACAACAGTCAATCCATGTCAAAGTATGAGGCGGCTCTGGCAGTCTGAGCCAGAGAGTGTGCACATCTAGTGGACTTGGTTATTGCAAAACTTCATGATTTTTTTTTTGAGTCAGGTTCTCACTATTGCCCAAGCTGGAGTGCAGTGGCACAATCACAGCTCGCCGCAGCCTCAAACTACCAGGCTCAAGCAATCCTCCCTCCTCAGCTTCCTGAGTAGCTGGGACTAAAGCTGCGCACCACCACACCTGTTTAATTTTCTTGGGTTTTTTTTTTTTTTTTGTAGCGAGGAAGTCTCGATGTGTTGCCCAGGCTTGTCTTGGACTCCTGGGCTCCCAAAGCATTGGGACTCAGGTGTGGGCCACCATGCCTACCTCATGATGTTTTTAATGAGTTAATTTTGTAAAAAATAGGTTAATATATACATATAGTGTGAAATTCTAAGAAACAACAAAAGGGAAATCTTCCAGTCCATTCCCTTCTTGAAGGTAACTGGTGTTACTATTACATGTTGCATTGTGATCTTCAGAGAGATTGTGTGTGTGGCTATTTTTTTTTAAAGTCCCAGGTTTCTTCTTTGCTTGTTAACCAAGAATTATTTCTCCAGCCCTGCTCTTCATGTGAACTTCAGGGTCTAGTCTAGGGCATTTATGCAGAAACTTCTGGAATCCTGCAGCCTCCGTAAGACGGATCCTATTTGTCTTATACTGTGAGACTTACCCTCTGTGTCTATCAGCTGCCTCAGAAGTCAATGTTTTTTGCAGGATTAGCCTCGAATTGACCATTGCTGAAGCTGGGTTTATTATATTGGGCTCTCTACTTTTTAATATGTATTTGAATATTTTCATTAAAAATATTTTTAATACTCAGGTGTGGTGGCTCATGCCTGTAATTCTAGCACTTTGGGAGGCTGAGGCCAGAGGATTGCCTGAGCCTAGGGGTTCAAGACCAGCTTGGACAACTTGGCAGAACCTTGTCTCTACAATAAATAAAAAAAATTAGCTGGACATGGTGGTGCTTGCCTTTGGTTCCAGCTACTTGGAAGGCTGAGGTGGAAGGGCCACCTGAGGCCAGCAGGTCGAGGATGTGGTGGCCATGATTGTGCCTCTATAATCTAGCCTGGGCAACACAGTGAGACTCTGACTCAAAAAAAAAAAAGAAGATATATATATATATATATAAACTATATTAAATATATATATAAACTATATTAAATATATATATATATATATATATATATAAATTCATATTACTTTAGCTGTAGCTCAAGGATCATTTAAGCCCAAGAGTTTGAGGCTGAGGTGAGCCACTGCACTCCAGCCTGGGCGACAGAATGAGACCCCAACTCAAAAACAAAAAAGCCAATATCATGAAGCTTTGCGGTAACCAAGTCCACTGCTAAGCAACCATCTGCATATGTCATTTGCCTGTTTTAAGGTATTGTGTAATTGCAGCCTATAGGAGAATGTCTAGACAGAGCCCCCCTGCCCTAGCTGTCCAAATCTAACATTCAGATTTCCCAGCCCACAGACATGAACTGGGGTAACTCCTTACCATCACAAATGCCCTTCACTTTAAAAACAGAACTGGCCTCACATTTATTGTGGAAAGCCAGCTTCTCTGGCAGGCAGTGTTTGAATTGATTTGTGCACTACGTTTTTCAAGACTATAAGTCTCAGGCAGAGCTGAGGGCTCATGCTCAGTCTCGTTGAACAGTGTTCTGGACAAATCATGGGCTTCAGAGCTAGGGAGGGAGGACTGTTCCTCTCGGAGGACAGGAACCCAAGCTCGCATAGACACATCCCTCGGCTATTCCTCCCAAGCCTGGTGGCAGGTGGACAAAGAGGCGGGTTCTCTCCAGCTCAGAGCTGCCCGGAGACATGGTCCAGGGGAGGGAGACCCTTGGTGCTTTTGGATTCTGGTCCCATGGGGTTTCCTGATTTCATTTTCTCCTCTGTGCTCTCTTGTACTCACTTGTCTTGCCGTAATGTCATCACTCAGGGCCAATTGCTTGATCATCATTAGGAATCTTCCCACTGGCCAGGGAGCCCCCGGAAACCCACCCTTCGAGCAGGTGTCACACCCTGCAGCATGTGCTTCTTGACAAGCATTACAATGGATGAAGGGAGTCACAGACTTTCCCAGGGGAAATGGGTACCACAGGTGTCCTTTGGGACTGTTCATTGTGCCAGAAGGTTCTTGACTGGCTGCTGTGGTGGTGGAAGAGGGGTCATTTGGAATGGGGTGGGACATTCCTGGTGTCCTCTGCAGGGTCCTGATGCAGGAAGGGTTCCCACAGCCTTTGGCACCAGCCTTTTCTGGGCAGGGACGCAGAATGAGGCAAAATGCCCAGTGTGTTTTAAATAGATTCCACGTGCCGCTGCCAAGAAGCCCAGCAGCCTGCCCTCCAACCTCACTCATTTATGTGTCCGTTTTCACACTGCCCTGCACGGGGGGCATCATCAGCCCTTACTAGTTTCAGTGTCTATTCTGCTTTGCGTGCTGCTCTTCTTTCCCCAGTGCTGTTTTTCCTCCTGCTCTGTGCCTTTTTGTCCCTGGGAACCTGTCTGTATCCACTCTCTGTCTGCTGCTTGTCTGACTCTGTTGTGGCTTCTCAGTTGTCCTCTTGCCCCTGGCTTGCAGGGGGACAGCCCAGGTCCACCCAGGCCTATGTGCAGTCAGGGAGGCAAGAGAGGCCGTGGACACTTGGGCCAGTGACCTGAGGTCAGCAGCTGGTGCTCAGTCCCTCCGGGGCGCCCAGACTGATGCGATAGCACGTGAGCACACTCAGCAGGTTCTTGTAGCTGAGAGAGTTGTAGGGTAACAGAGGACCCATGTGGCCCCCTCCCAGCCTGTCCACAGAGGCCCCTTGCGAGACCCAAGAGTAATTACAGAAGACTTTAACCTTGATGACTGAATTCCCAGTAAGAGGTAATGCAGAAGAAGGAAAGGAACGCTTGTCACCTACTGATGGGCATGGCTGTGTGGATCCTGGGAAGAAGGGTGTGGGTGCGAGTGGAAGGTAGAGGAACCTGCCTTGAGCGATCTCAGCCATGGACAGGTGATGCCAGACTGGAACACGGAGTTCAACGATGGTAACTATCTCCTCACTGTGTGGCTATGCCATGCATTAGATGAGTCCTCCAAAGCGGGACCAGAGAAATCAGTGGGGATAGAGGCAACAGGCCAGCACCACCCAAAGCTGTCATCTGAAAAGAGGCAGAGGTGGAAGGCTGGGGGCGGCCCCATGTCCTGAGGGGAGCTGGTGTGGATTGGCACCGGAGGAGGCCTGGGAGTGGGGCCTGCCGGGTGCTGCGGCCAGCCCTGCAGATGGAGTGGGGGCGGGGGGCTTCTCACCACTTGGCTGTAGCCTGTGTGCTTCTTACCTGCTTTATGTTCTTGTCCACAAAGGCTGTCTGTCTGGGGGTTCTCTCTGCTAAAGAACAACCTTCTGAGTGTGGCTCACATGCTCCCTGCATCAGTCTGGGTGCCCGGGCTGGGCTGAGCACTGGCTGCTGACCTCGGGTCGTTGGCTCCGGTGTCCACTGCTGTGATGAGCAGCCCCTCCTGCCCCTCCTCCGACCACATGCAGGCCCGGGTGGGGTTGGGCTGCCCCCTGGCAGGCCAGGGCAAGGGGAGGGCAGGAGGACGAAGGCTGACTGGCTTCCTCGTCTTTGGAAGGAAAAGGCTTGGTCTGGAAAACATATGACTGGATGCCTTCCCCTCCCTCTTCGCTAGATTCTTAGACCTTTGCCCATCTGGGTGCTGGAGCTATGATGGCCAGGCCCTCATTGGAGCACCCAAACCTAGCCCTTTCCAGCCTGAGAGCCCACCACGCCTCCAGGGTAGTGTGGCCAACCAGGGGACAGGGCTTTGGCCAACCCAGCTGAGAGCAGGGCTTGCCTCAGGAAAGGCCTGGTCTGAAGGCACTTCTGGCTGTGATTCTGCTGGGTCCCCAGGTGCCCTTTCCCCTCCACTGAGCTGCAGGGAGGCCTGTGGGGGAGAAAGAGAAGGGGGACTTCTCTCTTGCTGGAGAAGATATCAGGTCAAGAAGAATAAATGCACGTGGCCACGAATTCAAAAGTTACCAAAGGACATACAGTGAAGGTTTCTCTCAAGTTCCGCTCCTTGGAGGCATCCCTGAACATACCCTTTCTTGGAAATTCTTCCCCAATTTCTCCTTTGGAGGTCTGCTGTAATCCAGAAGTTCAGATTCTTGGTCCCATGGACAATTTTAAGTGTTTGGATGTGCATGTGAGACCCAGGGGAGTCTGACAGTGTTAACATTGTATCCCAGTTTGTATCCCATCCTTGCAGGGGCAGGGAATTGTTTACATTAAAACAAGCAAGTAGAATCCTCAAGTGCTAGCTTGAAAGGACCATCCAATTGCTTTTGTACCAGTGCCCTTTTTTTGTATCATGAGAAAGAGACCCAGATGAGTGACTTTTCCAGGGTCACTTTGCTGCCCATGGCATGTTGGGAACTAAAACCTAGGCTCCTACCTCCTGGGCATTCCAGTTCCCCAAGAACACACTGACTGTTCCACCTTTGCAAAGATGCACACTTCAGAGGTGGAAAGAAAGGCGTTGAAACATGGAAAAGAAAGGCGTTGAAACGTGGATTTAGAAATTCCCTCCAGTGGACACAAATGGGAGGAAAGAGATGGGTAATTCCAGGAAAAGCCTGAATCTGATTTCAACAGAAAGCAAGCATGCACACCGCCTACTCCCACACGGCCTGGCAGGAGACAGGGCAGAGAGCCCATGATCCTCCCACCCTGCGCCACTTCGGTTGAAAACTCTGCAGTCCTTGGGCCGGTAGCCACTCGGTGGGTATTTTCTTGTGGGGCAGGAGGGAGAAATGTCAATTTAGACAAACTGACAACCTGTGCGCGGGGAGGACGCACCCGACCACGCCACCATGGAGCTTTGCCATGTCCTACCCCTTGCCAGGAGGAGGTGCCCACGATTTACATGCTGTAGGATGTCAAGGTGGTTCTTAAAACTCCCCCCGTTTTGTCATCAGCTCCAGACACTGTGCAAGACCCAAACCACATGGATGGGCTGAGGATGACTTCCAAGGGTGGCTTTGGCAGTGGGGGACGTGGATCCCCATAGACACTGGGGTGCTGAGAAACAGTAGATTTCCAGGCAGCATGGCTCTGACGTCACCTGCCTCCCGCGTGAACAGCTTTTTCTTCCCGTTCAATTATTTTGACTGGGAAGGGAGTTGAAATTACACTTGAGAATACATCGATGGATATTTTCAGCTCTGTTGAGAGCTTCAAAATACATACTAGTTCTGGGAACTCTGCTTTAATTTCTACAAGGAAAATGGGCACCGTTAGATGAAAGGACACAGAAGGCCAGGACTATGGGTCTCCTTTCAACTCAAATTCTCTCTGGGTCCATTGAAACTCCTTTGATCCTGAGCCCAATTTCATTCAAGCCCTACGCCTAGGGGTCCATCCTGACATGTGCCAGCTGGCCAGGTCCTTGAAAAAGAAACACGAATTCCTAAGAGCCTGGGTTTAGGGTCTGGCATCAAGGCATTTGACAGAGGCAGGAAAAAATGCCAGCTCTGTCTCTTGGTCTTCACACTAGGCGCCCAGAGGCCCTAGTCTCTGATGACATACCTCGTCTCCCACACCTAGGTGCTGGGTCCATACACAGCCACCTGGCAGCATGCCGATCCTGTTGTGTTTCTGGCTGTCTCATCCCTCCCCCTCTGACCCCTCCACTCCTCTGCCGACCTGGGTTTGCAGGTGCCTTCCTGGACCAAGCACAGAGAGCTAAGTGCAGTTGCACGCACCTCCTGAGTCTGCCCCTCCTCCCTGCCGCAGCTCAGGGTCACTTCGTACCCAAGCACTTGTCTCCTGGGCAGGAAATGTGCAGGTGACTCTCAAATCCTGTCTCACACATCCGTCTCCAGTGGCCACCACGTCCTCCCCCTTCTGCTTTGGTGTTTCTCCGGTGTTTCTCCCTGAACCTGGCCCTCAGCGCCTCTTGCGGGGACAATCAGGGTTACTGGGATCCTTGCTGGTCTTCAGCCTCGCTGACACTGATAAGTGATCTAGTCACTCTTTGTTTTTAAATTCTTGGCTTGCCAGAATACATTCCAGATTTCTTCCTTTTTTTTTGAGTCAGGGTCTCATTCTGTTACCCAGGCTGGAGTGCAGAGGCACAATCACAGCTCACCATAGCCTCGACTTCCTAAGCTCAGGCAATCCTCCTGCCTCAGCCTCCCAAGTAGCTGGCACTATAGGTATACACCACCGCTCCTGGATAATCTTTGTAGAAATAAGATCTCACTATGTTGCCCAGGCTAGTCCTGAACTCTTGGGCTCAAGTATTCCTCCTGCCTCAGCCTCCCAAAGTGCTGGGATAACAGACATGAGCCATCATGCTCAGCCAACATCCAGATTTCTTACAGAGGCGTCTGTGAGTGAGTCCACACCTGCCCCCCCCAACTTCCACCACTCCTTGCCCACACACACCTGGCATTGTTGCCTGTGCTGCCACACATTTGTTGTCTTAGCTACCTTCACCCTCTTCCAAGGACACTCTTTCAGGTCTTGCTCCTGCTTATCCTCTAAGGCTCTGATGACATCTGTGAAGATGCCCCCTCTGTGCTTCTGTGGGGCTCAGTTCCATCATATTGTGATTATTTACATCTGCTTCCCCAGTGTCAGTGATTCCTTAGAGGCCAGGGTCAGGTTTGGTTAATTTTTGTATCCCCAGTGCCTAGAAGTTCCTGGCATGGTTGGTGTCTGAGAAGGAAAGGAAGGACATGGAACCACCATCCCAGCGGGCACACAGTGGGCCTCGAAGTCTGAGTGGTTGCCTTGCCACGTGCACAGGATGGCCCAGTCTTTATTCAGTTGCTCACTGCAGTCATGTGGTGCGTGGCCACAATGCGCACCCTGTGCTAGAAATGGGTGAGACCAACCTGAGTAACATGACCCCATCTCTTCAAAAAATCAAAAAAATTAGAAGGGCGTGGTGGCACATGCCTGTAGTCCCAGCTACTCCAGAGGCTGAGGTGGGAGGATTGCCTGGGCCCAGGAGGTCAAGGCTGCAGTGAACCGTGATCATGTCACTGCACTCCAGCCTGGATGGCAGAGTGAGAACCCGACTCAAAAAAAAAAAGTCAACAGCAGCAAAAACAAACCCTCCAAGGAGAGTGCCCTGTTTGCTGCCACCATGAGCAAGGCTCTGAGCACGGGGAAAACGACGAGCAGAGCCATAAGGAGCCCTGCCTCACGGAGCTCATGCTCCATGGCAGGAACTAATCACCAGATGCCAGGTTGTCAGACAAATAGGAGCATGGTTGATAACAGGAGAACTGCGAGGCCCTCTCCTCTGTCTTTGGTGGTTATGGGAACTCGACTTAGTGACCTCTTCTCTTTAGAGACAGCTGGTGCAAGGTGTGTGGTCAGCGGCAGCGGGTAGCATGCTCCTCTTGGTGGCTGGTGGCCTCCGGAGTGTCGATCTCTTCATCTGTGTAGTGGGGATAAGGGAGCCTCCCCACAGGGAGTGTTCTGAGCTCATGTGCGGTGTGTACAGTGCTGTTACAAGGTAACATATGGGGGGGGGGGACAGGAAAACTGGAATTAAACTTTAGGAGAGCTGGCCCCTTGTAGTACAGGCTTCCCATGCTAGGCAAAGTGTTCTAGGAACCCATTGGCATCAGTGTACCATCTAGCATTATAGTGAGAGGCTGTGTCTGGCTTCAGGGAATTTTTTTTTTTTTTTTGAGAGTCTTTCAACACATTTGCCTATTTCATGCTGGGTGATTTAGGAACACACACTGCACTGAGCGTTCAGCAGTTTTTGACTCAAAACAGCATGACCCCTGTGCCCCATCCTCCCTATTCACCTGATCTTTCCTTGAGTGACTTTTTTTTTGTTTCCCCATATGAAAAAAGTTCTCAAAGGGAATTGTTCTGCCAATGTAGAAGAGGTGAAACAAAAAACAGCAGAAGCATTAAAAGGCGTCAAAATTGACAAGTTCTAAAACTTTTGGCAGTGGAAAAAGCATTTCAATAGGTGTATTGCATCAAACAGAGTACTTTGAAGGTGATGGAAGTGTAAACATGTAAGACTATGAACACAATTTTCAAATAGATAAATTCCAGGGTTTTTTTTTTTTTTGGTCCTTCCTCATGCATCATGGTCACCATCCCTGCCTTCTTTCCCACCGAGAGCAGACACGGGCAGGGTGGGGCCCAGTCGGATCCCCTCACCTACCTTCCAGACCCCTGCTGCAGCCACAAAGGGCAAGAGGCTTCTGTGCTGGCCCAGGATCTCAAGGGAAATGGGCCCAGAGAGGATAGGGCCCCACCTGTGCACCTGTCCTTCCTCCAGCCTGCCCAGCAGAGGCTCTGGCAGAGGAAGTGCCTACCTGCAGGTCAGGGTCACCCTTCTTGTTGGGCATAGGCATGGCTGGGGAGGCTCACTTAGGGTCTGCTCTTGGAGCAGCGGGGAGCATTGCCCTTCAGCAGTCCTGGCAGGAGCTCTGGGTAGCTGCCCAGCACCAGATTTTACATGCTTAATTCATCAGTGCCCCATTCTACAACTGAGAAAACTGAGGTTAAGAATGTGCCCAAGCCACTCTCCCAGTGTGTGACAGAATCAGCATTTGAATTCAGGCTGTCCCAGAGGCAGGGACTGAGTGTACCCTTTCTCCCTTCTGGCCTTCACTTCGCCCAAACCCTCACACCAAATGGGTGAGGGAGAGAGCTCCCTGGGCCTCTGGGAGCCCTGGGGCATGTGGCAGTTCCCAGCCTGCCTGAGTGCTAGCTCTGGCAGCCCCAAGAGAAGGTGAACTGTGCCTGGGAGAAATGCCCCAAGGGAGAAGATGCCCAAGGAACCGGGAGTCCTGGAGAACATCCTGTGTCCCTCTTTATGCAGAGGAGAAAACAGAGACCTGGGTGGGGGGGACACATGGGGTCCCTGCATACAGGACTTCAGACCATCCTGTGGACTTCCCGGTGGCCCCAGAAGCCTGCACCGGTGCCTGACAGGCATTGGAAGTGGCACAGGACCTAGATCCAGGTGGTGGCACCTACTTGCTGGAGGACTCCAGGTGGGCTGGGCACCCTCTCTGGGACTTAGCATCTTTATCTGCTGTTGGGAGGATCACCCTTAACGCTGAGCAGACAGTGACTATTATGATTACTCTTGCTCTTTTTGAAGTTCAAGAAACGTGAGGAAATGCAGGTCTTGTAGGGGTCGCCTTGCCTCCTTTGTTCTGCTGGGAACTACTCCTGGGACAGACAGAAGATAGGACTTGCTGCCAGCCCTGATGGCTGGAGTCTTTCCAGGAGGCCAGGTTCAGGTCTCTACCCACATGGGGGTCGGATATGGAGAAAGACCATGGGCATCCAGCCGAGGTGCACTCTAGGCCTGGCTCAAGATACATAACTCATCCTTCCTCTGCGCCAAGTTCCTGTCAGTCAAATGAGCATGGGAACCTCATGCCCTCCTGCCTCCCAGTCCCCAAGGAGGCGTCCCTTTAAGGGAGGCTGACTTTGGAGTCTTCTGGAGAGGCCGAGCTCCTGTGGGGTTTTTCTGGTGCTGGGAGGCAAGGAAGCCTTCTCTTAGGGATGGAGTGACCAGGGAGACACAGTTGGGTGCAGACATGTAGCATCTCACCACTGAGCCCTGGGAGTAAGTGGTGAGACTCAGGGAAAGCTGCCAAACTCCAGCCCCTCCCGCCTTCTCAGGGAACTTTCCTTGGGGCTGCCAGAATCCCCATCAATTGGGCAGGGTCTGACTTCACTCCCCAGGCCTGGGACAGGAGAGTGCTCACCAGGAGTTGCTGGATCCCACCTCCTTTTTCCTGGCCTCTCAAGACCAAGGGCAAGGGGATACGCATAGACTGGGCTGGGTGAGGGGAGCACCTGGTTGGCCTCCTGAGAGACTGAATAGCCTAAAGGTCCAGAGTGTGTAAGACCTTTTTGTGCGCAAGGGAGCAGACTGCCGTCAAGGGACAAGCTGCCGGGACTGCCAACTGGGATGCTGGGAGGGATTTGGTGGAAGTGGAGGGCCAGGCTGGGCGAGTCTGGACCCAGGCAGTCCTACAACCTCCTGTGAAGACAGGGCACCAGGAGGGCAGTGCCCTTATGTTTTCTTGGCTGACCCAAGATGCCTGTGGAGCCCGATTCCTAAGGAGCATGGTCTTCTGCGGCCCCTGTCCACTGAGTCTGCCCCATGGCTCCTGCAGACACCAGGCCCTGGCTCAGCAGCACCTTGTCCATCTCTGTAGGTGAGCCCTGCCCCTGGTGCAGTCTAAGCTCTCAGCAGGAGCATCCTGGAGAGAACTGCTGCTGCTGGTGCCAGGGCCTCTCCACGGTCCAGTCAGGTGGTTTGTGCCTCAGACCCCCTGCTGCCTCTGCAGATGCTTTGCAAGACCCTTTCTTGTGCATTCTCTCCTTTCTTGGGTCCATTCTGGGTGGGGCCATTTTGGACATGTCTAGGTGTCCTTGTGACTTGTCTTCTGAGTGAGGGTGTTGCAGTTGCAGTGACGACCCCAGGTTTTCTGCAGCAAAGCAAACAAAAAACCAGAGAGGGATTTCCTCACTTAAGCAGAAATGTTTTGAGTGTCCTGTTAGGCATGGTCCAGCCCCGGGGGGCTGGAGAAATGGAGAGATGCCATCTTATCTTTACTGGTGGTTGAGGAGACTTGGTGCTATGGCCTCAGTTTGCCAATGCCCTTTGGAAACCTGGCTCCATCTGGGCCTCAGAGGAGCTGTGGTGTGCAGCAGCACAGGGAGGAAGCAGGCTCCCTGCAAAATCCTTGGCATTCAAGGACTTCCTGGCCAGTCTCAACTCCTGCCCAATCCCTCCCAGCACCCTAGGTCCAGGCAATCCGGGCAGCTCGCTTCCCACAGGCAGCTGGCTCCCTTGGGTGCGCCAAGGTCTTCTAAACTCTGGACCTTGAGTGGGCTATTCACGCCCCCTCCCCTTAAGGATTTATCCAAAGGACATCTCTGCCTCCTTGGGAACCTTCCCAAAGACCACCTTGCAGTGCACGATTCCTTCCTCCCTGAATCGCTGCTTCCTGGCTTCTTCACACCTGTTGCCAGTGCCTGTTCAGTGCTGGGCTGGTCTCCTGACCCTGGCCCAGCCCTTCCTTTTGCTGGAAGGAGAGGGACTCAGTATCTCCAGGGCTGGGGCGAATTGCCTTGCACTTTGTCCGAGTGTCGGATGGACAGAGGGCTTCAAGGCGGGCGACCCACTCATTAGTTGCATGGTGCCCTGGGGGCACCATCCCGCCTCTCCGGCGTCCTTTCTTCTGAGGAAATAATGGCGATGATGATACCGCAGGGTTGTCCAGGGAACAGCGAGGCGGGGCGGAGCACCGTGGAATGGGGAGCCCGGCCAGTAAGAGGTGAGGGCGGGGGCACCCCGTTCTCCTTGCGCTACCCTCGCCGTGCCCGAATGTCAAGTGCAGCAGCTTCCCATCCCTCCCGGGCGGGCGCTCCGGAGTGATCCCGGGCTGCGGAGGACTCCGGGACCAACCCAGGGCTCCGCTCCCCGCCCCGCTGCCGCTGCCCAAGGACTCGCCGGACACAGTCTGAGCCCCGCGCCCGAGCGCGGCTCAGCGCAGCCGAGAGCTGCCGCTGCGACACGGGCCCAGGCCGGGGGTCGCGTAGCTCCGGTCGGTGACTCAGGGCCGTTCGGTCTGGGGTGCGTGTGGGGAGCTGACCCACCGTGGCCGCGCGAACGCAGCCGTGGGCGTGGGTCGCTTGGGGAAGGGGCCGAGGCCGACCCTGGCCGGTCGCCATTGCGCCGCGGGCGACTCTCTCGCGGGCTCCCGGGCGCGGGGGCGGCCCGACCGTTGCCACCGTTCCCCGGGTGCGCAGCGCGGGGCGCGGGGCGGCGGTGGCGCGGGGCGGCCGTGCGCGCGGGCGAGCGGGCGCCCGGGGGCCGCGCGCGGGGCTGAAGGGCATTAGGACCGTGCGGATCGCGGCGCGCGGCTCTCCCGATCCCCTCCCCAACCTCGCTCCCTCCCGGCTCCGCAGGACCGAGCGGCCGGCCGAGCGCGAACGCACGGCGGGCTGCGAGCGCCCCCGCCCTGGCCCCGCCATGAGGAAGATCCGCGCCAATGCCATCGCCATCCTGACCGTGGCCTGGATCCTGGGCACTTTCTACTACTTATGGCAGGACAACCGGGCCCACGCCGCCGCGGGCCGGGGCGCGCCGCGGGCCGGCGGGAGGCCGGAGCAGCTCCGCGAGGACCGCACCGTCCCACTCATTGTGAGTGCGCCGCGCCGGCCGGCCTTGTACGGCGGGGCTTGCCCGCCCGTGGTCATGGCAACCTTCGCGCCGCGGCGCCCGGCGCCCCGCGGGCTCCAGGGTGACAGCGGGTGGGGGCGGGGAGAGAGTGCTGCAAGTTTGGAGGGCCCGGCGCGCCCCGGGACGCGGCGGCCTGCTGGCTGTGCGCCGCCGGGCCGGGCGGGAGGCTGCGGGCACCCCGGGAGGCGCGGGCCAGGCGCGGCCCCGGGCGCCGGAGCCGCTGGCAGCCGAGCTCGCGGGCTGTGGCGAGCGGCCCTGCAGCCTCCGGGGGCCGGGTCGCGGGGCGGTGCGCCGGCGAGAAGGCTCTTCGCGCGCGGCGCCCCCTCGGAGCCCGGGCCAACTTGAACCTGCCGCCTCGGACACCCGCCCCCGAGTTCTCTGATCGGTGAAGGGTCTCGTCCTATGCGCGCCCGTCGCCCCCAGCATTGGGGTCCCGGTGTCCGCGCCCGGGCTCGGCGAGCCCCTCGCAGGAGGTCAGTGCCGCGGCCTCCGAGGCACCGGGGACACAAAGGCGCTGTGGCCCGGCGGGGACCTCGGCCGAGCTCTCTGGGGACCCCGGCGGGGGCGTGCAGGGCTTCCGCCGCCCTGCTGGGGCGTCCCCGTAGCCACCTTCGCCCGGGCCGGTGACAGCCCTAGGTGGCCAGGCAGAGGCACCTGTTGAGGCGGGAGGCTCTGCCACCGCCAAGCGCGCTGCGACGGCGCGTCCTCTAGACCCGGCGGGTGTGGACCGGCGCGACCCTAGGGACGTAAACCGGCTGGCTGGGCGGGGCGGCCTGGCCGAGAGGAGGCGAGGCGGGGAGGGAGCGAAGCGCCTGGGCTGGGGGCGGGGAGTGGGCGATGGCGACGTGGAGAGTTCTGGGCGGGGGAGGAGGGGAGCGGGGCTCGGCGGGGGGTGGGGGGTGGGGGTGCACGGCCAGGATGCTGTGGCGTGGAGTGGAGTCCGAGCATCCTGACTGGATGCTCGTCCAGAGGGACCCAAACCCCAGCAATGCCGGGAGACCACCGGGGAGTGCCCTCTCCAGCCCCCTTCCTGCCCGGGCTTCTCCAGAGCAGACCTGGGGGCGGGGTTGTCTGGATTCCAGTCTGGATGTAGTCTCTGGGGACAAGCCTGATGGGGTGGAAGGTCCCTTCTGGGCTGGGTCCTGTTCCTATGGCACCGTTTCCACAGCACTTGTGGTGTTTGGATTGCTAAGTGCTGAGGAAAGGAGGAAAACCTTCCTTGAGGGACACTCAGAGTGATGAGATCTGGGTGGAGGGACAGGTCAGGGTGGGAACCAGGCAAGCCAGTAGTTGGAACAAGTCCTCAGACCCGGTGGAGCATCCACACCTAGAGCTCAACTGCCTTATTCTCACTCTAAAGAGGACCAGCCGGGGTCTCAGGACGGGGCTGGAGCCCACTGGGGCAAGGCAGGCTGGCTGCTCTGACCCTCTCTCAGATGAGGCTAGGGGGGAGGGTCTGAGCTGGAAGGTCTGAGCACAGGGAACTGCTACTCAGAGCCCTGGTCTGGCCCACACACCCCTCCGGCCCCCCCCCACCCCCCCGGGCCCCCCTCCCAGCCCTCTGGCATCCAGGGATTAGCACTTGTTTTGCAGGTGGAAGCTGGAGGTCATGAGGGGTCCCAGGAACATCCTCTCTCCCCTCTTTATTCCCACAAGGTTTGACTTGCTGCAGAGAAAAAGGAACTGAGCACTGCTAAAGTTTATTTTTTACTTTATTTTTTTGAGTTGGGGTTTCACTCTGTCACCCAGGCGGGAGAGCAGTGACATGACCACAGCTCACCACAGCCTTGACCTCCTGGGTTCAGGTGATCCTTCTGCCTCAGCCTCCCAGTAGCTGGGACTACAGGTGCACACCACCATGCCTGGCTTTTTTTTTTTTTTTTTTTTTTTTTTTGAGTCAGTCTCACTCTGTTGCTCAGACTGGAGTGCAGTGGCACGCTTCCGGTCACTGCAGCCTCGACCTGCTGGGCTCCAGCGATCCTTCCACCTCAGCCTTCCAAGTAGCTGGAACTACAAGCGCACGCTACCACGCCTGGCTAATTTTTTAAAATTTATTGTAGAGATGAGGTCTCGCCAAGTTGCCCAGGCGGGTCTCGAATCCGTGGGCTCAGGCAATCCACTCACCTCAGCCTCCCAAAGCGCGGGATTACAGGCTGAGTCACCGAACCTGGCCATATTTTATTTTATTTTATTTTTGTAGAGACAAGGTCTCACTATGTTTCCCAGGCTGGTCTTGAACTCCTGGCCTCAAGGAATCCTCCTGTCTCAGCCTCCCAAAGTGCTGGCATTATAGGTATGAGTCACCATGCTGGGCCTTAGACACTAAATTTAAAGTAGGAAGGAGTATTAGGGAGATACCCAGGTGTCAGGACATGAAGATGCGGGAAGAAAGGGAGGGAGGAAGACCTGGGGGGTGGCAGGACCTGCTCCAGACACTTGGGGCACAGCTAGCTCCCACCCTGTTCCTCAGCTGTCTGATCCACCAGTGCTGGTCGCTGGTCACACATGGCCTTGGACGCTGCCTTCCAGTTACTTCTGTGGATTCTCAGTGAAGTGTGTGCTGTGTGTACAGGGACTGTGCTAGAAGCTTCTTGATGCACACAGCAAGGTGTCTTTAAGGTGTGGAAAAGCAGTTTTGCACATTTCTGGGAGCAGTCAGTGGTCCAGGCTTCATCATCTCTGTCCGACTGTGTTTCCAGCTCCAGGCTGCCTATGAGTAAGGAGGCAGGGGAGGCTCATCTAGGTTTTCCAGGAGGAACCTCCATCCAGCTAGAGAAGGGCAGGTGCAGCCCAAGGGTTACTTTCCCCTGCAGTTTGAGGCAACCACTCAGTGAGTGTCTTATTCTGAGACATTTCTCGTCTGGCTGGGCCAGGATGCTGCTTGTGGATTTTCAGATTCTTAGAGAATGAGGTGGCCAGCCCTGCTGTCAGAGGCTGAGGACACTCAGACATGCACGTCATCCTCACGCCCCAGGAAGTCAGAGCCCCGGGGGTGGGAGGGTCTGCAGAGCCTGGACCCAGGAGCGGCTCTGTGAGGCCAGAAGCCTGAGCTGGCCAAGTTGCTTCTAGACCTTGGAGATGCTTGTTTGGCATTGTGAGTGTCGGCATGGCAACCGTGTGGCCAGATTTCCCAGGGAGGTCCTGATTTGTAATATTCTGTTCCTCTGCTGGCCCATGTGTTGCAAATTTTGATGGGAAACATTTGGTTATGGAACTATAAAAGTGACAGGGGACACCAACTCCATCCTGCATGGCTGCTTATGTTGTAGCCAGGTCTTGGATTCTTCCAGGCTGCACTTTATGGGCAGGTGTTGGACTGGGGACATCCCCTTGAACTGACACTGTTGCCCGCTGGCACAGGACAACTACCCAGGCAGGAGGCGGAGCAGACATGGCTGGCCTCGAGGCTTCTGGCCTCACAGCTGAGGAGCACATCTCTGGCTGTTTTAGCTTGGGACTCGGGTTATCCATACACTAGTTCTCTGTCAGACATGGCTGGGGGCTAAGATGTGTGGAATTTTACTTTACTTTTTTCTTTTGAGTTGGGGGTCTCACAGTGTCACCCAGGCTGGAGTGCATTGACACAATCACAGCTCACTGCAGCCTCAACCTCCTGGGCTCAGGTGATCCTTCTGCTTCAGCCTGCTGAATAACTGGGACTACAGGTGCATGCCACCATGCTGGGCTAATTTTTTTATTTTTACTAAAATTGAAGTCTTGCTATGTTTCCCAGGTTGGTCTCAAACTCCTGGGCTCCAGTGATCCTCCTGCCTCAGCCTTCCAAAGTACTGGGGTTATAGGGGTGAGCCACCATGCTGGCCTTTACATGTCTGTGATGGGCATCTTCAGCACAGGTACACTCATTTGCATCAGCAGTCTCCTATTTCAAACCATGAGCGATTTAGGCAAGAGTTTTCCTAAGTTGGAGTTTCTTATCAAAAGTTGGGATCTTGCTGAATGACCCTGGACAAATACTTAACATCTCTGGCCCTGGATTATTTTGTATGTTAACTTTGGGCTAAATGATTTGCAAGATTTGTTGACTCTTAGACAAGAGGATGGTAGCTACATTTCTGGAAGTAAATCCGTAGCTTTTAGGTGAAGCTCCTGAAGGGCGATGTGAGGTTTATGCTTACGGAGGGACTTGCCGGCTCAGGGGAGGGGAAGGTCCCACAATAAGGGCAGGCCTTGCAGGGGTCCACCTGCCTGTCAGAGGGGACAGAGATGATGGCTTCCTTGGTACTGTTCTCCCAGAGCAGAGGCTTCTGTGAGATCTGGGTGAGTTTATATTTTATTTATAATGTGTGCGTTTTGGAACTGTGAGAATATGATTTGCCTAAATGACAGAAAATGATTTTGTGTGCAATTGGTTTAGGTGCCACACTCAAGGAGGAGCAGTGGGGAGGGAGGAGCCAGATGCCCACAATCCGTTTGCTGAGATGTTCCAATTTAAAGGGCCGGGTGTTTTCTTGTCAATGGGGACCATTCCTGGGCTGTTTTTGAGACCTGCCCATGGGACATGGGGACAGCATAGAGGCACCCAATCCTGGGGGTGTGGCTGACCTCCCATGATGCCCCTTCCTGGAAAGCCAGAGGCCCAGGAGCACAGGTGGGTTTTGGGATGCCGCCCATTGTCCTTCAGGCGTCTTACTCCTGTGATGTGGCAGTAGCCCCCGCAGCAGTGCTCCGAGGGCCCTGGAAGCAGTCTTCCTTCTCTGAAGGCTGCATCTGGGGCTGTCATGGAAGGTGCACATAGGGAGCACCAGTGGGCAGGGCCCGGCCACGTCGCCCAGGGGGACTGTCACTGTGCTAGAGGAAACTGCTCTGAGGTCAGAGGGGAGCCTCCACCTGGGCCTCCATTGGCTGCAGGATTGAAGTCTGATGCCTGTCAGCTTCTGGAGGAGACCATAAGCACTTCCTGTGAATGGCGGGCGAAGGCCCAAAGAGGTCAGAGAGATGCAGGAAGGGGCAGGGGATGCGCGCTCAGACCCGAGTCGATGGCGCCTGCTCTGGGCACTCGCTCGTCTCCCTTCATAGTTGGCGGCCTGCCTGCTTCAGCCCCAGGACATGCAGAGCCCACTCAGAAAAGGGTCCCAAGGGCCTAGTCGCCCTCCTCTACACACTTGTGGCCTTTGACCTGCCCTGTCCAGCCTCTGTAGTTACCATGGCCTCTGTCATATTTATGGTGGCTTCACTCACTGGATATTCGGATACTGTGTGAGTGTTTCGCAAGTTGAACCCCTCTGTTCCCTTAACTGCCTGGCGGGCTGGGTACCACGGTTAGGTCCTGGTCATGTGTGGGAAAGCTGAGGCCCACCTGGATGGAGCAGCATCAGCCCTTTTTCGTTTCAGCGTTGATTCTACTTTGCACTCTTTGCACAGAGCCATTTTTCCTCTTGCTCTGTGCCTTTTAGTCCCTGGGAACCTGTCTACGTCTACCCTGCCAAGTGCCCCTCTCTCTCTGCCATGCTCTGACAGCTGGTGAGTACATCTGACACTAGTGTTTCTAGGCGTTTCTGGCCCCCAAACCCACATTCATGTGTTCATTCCACGGGAGAAACTTCTGGGCAGGATCTAAGCCTGATGTCACACATGTCTTTCCTGGGGACCTGAATTGCCACCTGCTTTCTGTTCACCCCGTAGACATTGGCTGGGGGAGAAAATGCAATAACCACACAGAACAAAATGTGACCAGCAGGGAAGTAGGATCACAGGGAAGTAGAACCCCTTCCATCTTTGGGGTTTTCCCCCCAAGTATTTTCTGGAATAAGCATCTATTAACATTACAATGATAAGCCAATAAGGATAATTATTTTAAAAAATATTTTGTGACTGAGTAAATCATTAAAATATAACCATCTTAACTACGTCTTATGCTTCTGAGTCCTCATCAAAACTTAGCATTGAGCCAGCAGAAAAGGCACAAACCTTACTTGGATTATTCCGTAGTGTTCCAAGGAGTGGGATTGGGCCAGGAGGTAGAAGTTGCAGGGAGAGAGGTTTCTTTGCTGCATAAGGATCATTGGCGTGTCCACAGGCCACCGGGGTTCTTTCCACACTTGCTGCTAGTTGATGAGGGCCCCCAGCATCAGTGGAGAGGGGAGAAAGCAGGCCCATATCATAAAGCAGGGCCTGCAGAGCCCTGGTGCCCTGGGGAAGAGCTGTCCTGACACACCGAGGCCAGGCCTGGAGGGGTGACGGTCGCTGGGCTCTTCCTCCTCTCCCCCTGCTCCTTTGGAGCCACCTAGCAGCCAGGGAGAGAAGGACTGAGGCTGGGCAGGGCTGCGGAATAGACAACGCTGGTGTTCGAAGTCTGGTCTGTCCTGGGACTGGGGCCCATATGAGGTTTCTGCTTCACATCTGACCCTCCCATATTCCACAGCTTCTGCTTGTGACATCTGGCCCAGGTGTGGCTTCAGGGCCCTGTCCTACCTCCCCAGCCCTCAGGGTGGTGCTCTGCAGTGACCCTGAGTTGTGTGTTCACAGAGGAGGCTGGCGCCCAACACACCTGTCTCCCCACACGCTTGAAGTTCAGCTCTCCCTTGGACGGCATCTGGCAAGAGACAGCCTGGCCACCCAGGGGGCTTCTGTGGCATTTCCGGCCAGATAGGAGTGGCAGTGGATTACTGTGGGAAAGAGGAGCGCATTGTCAATTACACTGTGTCAGCAGGAGAGGGCGCGGGCATCACTGAGGAGGTGTTTGGCACAGCTGCCTGGGCACAGCCTGCCATGCTCCTGGGCCTGTTAGGACAAGCTTTACATTTAACTTAAGAGCACCAGTTCCTTTCTTGCTATCTCCCAACGGTAGGTGTGGCTCCATGTTGATCAGGGACAGCGTGTCTCAGAACTCAGAGGTAGGTGACATCTCTCTCTCTCTCTCTCTTTTTTGAGTTGAGTCTTGCTCTGTCACCCAGGCTGGAGTAGCACGATTATAGCTTACTGCAGCCTCGACCTCCTGGGCTCAGGTGATTCTTCTGCCTTAACCGCCCAAGTATCTGGGACTACAGGTACATGGCACTGTGCCCAGCTAACTTTTTTTTTTTTTTTTTTTTAGAGATACAGTCTCACTATGTTGCCTAGGCTGGCAGGCTGGTGTCACACTCCTGGGTTCAAGAGATCCTTCCCACATCAGCCTCCCATAGTGCTGGGATTACAGACACATGCCACCATGCCCAGTCAAATAGCGGCATCTTTTTTTTTTTTGAGTCGGAATCTCATTCTGTCACCCAGACTGGAGGGCAGTGGCATGCTCACAGCCACTGCAGCCTCCACCTGCTGGGCTCAGAGGATCCTTCTGCCTCAGCCTTCCAAGTAGCTGGAACTACAGGCACACGCCACCACGCCTACCTAATTTTTTGATTTATTGTAGAGACGAGGTCTCACCAAGTTGCCCAGTCTGGTCTTGAACCCCTGGACTCAGGCAATCCTTTTGTCTCAGCCTCCCAAAGTGCTGGGATTACAGACTTGAGCCACTGCGCTTGGCCTATAGTGACATCTCTTAACATGAATTGTGACACTTGCCATTGTGGGATTTCTTGGGCCCCTCACTGAGCCAGATGTTGGTCACCAGGGACGTGGGTGCGGGGGAAGAAGAGAGGTGTGAGTGAAAGCCCAGCTTTTCCTTAGGCGAGTCACTTCCACTCTCCAGGCCTCAGTTTCCTTATCTGTCAGGCAAGGGTTGAACTACAAGATCTGTAAGGTCCCTCCCAGCTCAGGCCATCCTTGACTTAGCTGAACTACTCTTGCACCAGTATGGTGACCTCATGTAGGTCTGAGGGTCTGACGGTGCTTGGATTCAGGAGAATGAAGGAAAAAATCCTGCTTTCGAGGGATCACTTCTAGTGGGGCAACAGACTGTAAACAGAGAACTAGACCATGGCTGCATGTTGGGCCTTGTTGTGGGCCTTGACTCAGGGGTTGTCACGGTGCCTTTTGGGGGGGCCTTGTCATAGGGCCGGCCGCCTGGAGGCCTGTGTCTGGGGAGAGCTTGAGCTTGCATGGGAAAGAGGCCTCTCCTCTGTGGGCTGGTACCTGACCGGTTCCGTCTTGTATCTGTCTGGCTCCTGGTGTCCTCTCCAGGTCCAGTTGGGACTTGGGACATGTGGTTTCCTGGCAGTGCAGGAGCTTGGGTTCCTCCATGGGTCCCCTCTGGACCAGCAGACTCCTGGGTGCTGGAGCAGGTGCCTGTGGGGGACATGCAACCTGGTGGATGTATGGGGGGCTGCCCTTAGGAGGCATGTGGCTCTGCCCGGCTGGGCGTCCAGGCTGTTTCCTCTGAGGCTCGTGGCTCCCGGATATAGACGCGGTGCTTTCTTGCTGTGTTCGGTCGCCTGCTTGTTCGTGCCCTAGGAGGGGCTGCCTGTCCCCTTCTCCCAGCAGTGCTGCCTTTGCCTTCTTTAGACACACACTGGAGAGGGCTTCTGACATGATGGGGGTCTTTTATATTGAGGGGCTTGGCCTTGCAGCACCCAGCCAGAGGAGACCCATGCAGCCTTCTCAAGCTGCCCGGTTAACGGTCAATTCCCGGGAGTTCACTTCTGGTGCCTCCCACATCTATGATCCCATTCTTTTTCCTTGCCTGGGATCTCTCACTGGGGCTAGGAGATGGGGGCAGGTGGATGGCTGGGGGCATGACCCCAGGGACTGAGACTCAGAGAGAAAGAACGGTGGTCAACTAGTGATGTCTGCTGGGGTTCTGGTGCCCAGAAGGTGAAGTGGCCAGGAGTGGGCATGGTTGGAACAGCATGCCAGCCTGGAGGCTGGATGAAGGGAGAGGACCCAGGGTTACTGCAGGGACAGAGAGGGCAACGAGGACCTTGTGGAGCAGTAAGCCAGAAGGACCTCTAGGTAGGAGGTGGAGGCTGCCCGTGGGAATGTGTTATACCAGGTGTCCCCAACCCCCGGGCCATGAACTGGTGGCCTATTAGGAAGTGGGCCATGCAGCAGTAGGTGAGTGAAGTTTCATCTGTATTAACAGCCACTCCCTATCGCTCGTGTTACCACCTTAAGCTCCGCCTCTTGTCATACCAGCATTAGATTCTCATAGGAGTGTGAACCCTATCATGAACTACACATGTGAAGGATCTAGGTTGTACACTCCCTAGGATAACCTAATGCCTGATGAGGTGGGGCTGAGGCAGTAATGCCTCATTGGGGAGTGCCTGCAAATACATATTAACATTAGCGGTGAGGTTCGACTGCACAGAGACATCATAAATCCATTGCTTGCAAACTCATATCAAAATAAGTTTCATAATAATTAATTATATATTGCAATGTAATAACAATAGAAATAAAGTACACAATAAACGTAATGAACTTGAATCATCCTGAAACCGTTCCCCTGACCCCAGTCCATGGCGAAATTGTCTTCCATGATACCAGTCCCTGATGCCAAAAAGGTGGTTGTGTTTCACAGTCTGGGGGCCACATTTGTGGGGTCCTGGAAATGGCAAGGATCTTCCCCCAAAATGCAGTGATTCACCCTGGATGCACCCCAAGGTTGCCAGCATCACCTAAACGGCCCTTTAAGACCAGCAGGGTTCCTGACCACACATGGGCCTGGGCCCTGGCGCTGGGCCCAGGCCTGGCAGGGAAACCTGTGGGAGGCAGCAGGCCTGCTGAACATGGGCAGAGGGGCCAGCCCTGAGTTCCCTGGAATCCGTGAGGTGACAGGGGCTCAGGTGGAGGCTGGCTCTGCCCATGGGTGGGAAGGACCCTCCCCCAGGAAGGTCCAGACCTGTGCCTAGTGTGGCTGTGGCCAGCCTCGTGGCTGTTAAGTGCTTGACATGAGGTTGGGGAACTGAGGAACTGAAGTCTTCATGTTATTTCATCTTCATTGATTTAAATTTTAAAACGACACTCATTTTAGTGGTGGGAAAACTTTGAGGCGCGTTCAGAAGAACTTCCATATGTGGAATCTACATTTGCAACTTTGAATTTTTATGAAATCACAACACAGATCAAGTACCTGTGGTGAACATTTAGTGTCTAAATGGAAAATGTGCTGTAAAATACACACTGGATTCAAAGACTTAGAAAAATAATGAAAATATCTCATTGGTATGTTTTTACATTTTGAATTATAGTATTTGGATATGTTGGACTGAATAGCATATATTATTAAAATTAATTTCACATGGCATGGGATGATGGACAGAAAATCAAAAAAATTAGCTGGGCATGATGGTGTGTGCCTGTAGTCCCAGCTTCTTGGGAGGCTGAGGTGGGAGGATTGCCTGAGCCCAGGAGGTAAGAGGCTTCAGTGAGCTGGGATGGTGTCACTGCACTCCAGCCTGGGTGACAGAATAAGACTCTTCTCAAAAAAAAACCAAACAAAAACAAAACAGAGGTTTACTTCACCTGTTTGGTTTGTTTAATGTGGCTACTATAAAATGTTAAATTACATACATGGCTTGTGTCCTGTTTCTGCGGGGCAGTGCTGGTGCTCATGTTCGTTCATGTCCCTTCTCTAAAGTACTGGCAGGTGGTCCAAGGAGTCATATACTGTGTAATGACCTTTTGATCAACGACGGACCACATTTACAACAGTGGCCCCATGAGATTAGGATGGAACTGAGAAATTTCTATTGCATAGAGACACTGTGGCCAGCCTAATGTTGTAGCACAATTACTTACTTTTACTTTTTTGTAGACATGAGGCCTCACCATGTTGCCCAGGCTGGCCTCAAACTCCTGGACTCAAGCAATTCTCCTGCCTCAGTCTCCCAAAGTGCTGGAATTACAGGCATGAGCCATGGCACCCAGCCAGATGTGTTTAGATACACAAATCCTACCACTGTGTTAACAATTTTCTGCAGCTCAACTGCTGTGCAGATGTATAGCCCAGGAGCAATGGTCTGGACCATGTAGCCTAAGTGTGTAGCAGGCTGTACCATCTAGGTGTGTGTAATACACTCTGTGATGTTCCTGCAGTGACCAGCTCGCCTGCTGACATGGTTCTCAGGACAGGTGGCAGTGCACAGCTGTGGAGAGTGTGGCTTCACCTCCTAGCTTGCCCTGACCTCAGGATGTGTCCTCTTCTGTCCAGCAGCCATAGGGCCCTTGGTCCCTAATTCACCATCATCTGGGGGTACAGACGCTCCCACCACAGACCCCAGGTCTCATACTGTCATTAAAAGCAAGGTTGGTATTTTCCTGAAGCATCTTTTCTTTCAGAAATCCCTCTAAGCCCTCACTGAGACGAGAATGGGTTTGGAGGAGCATGGAGTGGTAGGGGCGGGAAGCTGCTGATTCCCCTGGAAAGTGGAGGGATTTGTTTCAGGCTGTTGCTCTTGGTGCTTCATCTTTGTCCTGTTAGAGCCAGAATGACAAATAGGTCTCAGCTCTAATGCCAGCTCAAAACCTGTGCGAGTGGCAGCCTGGAGCCTCATGGGGAGAGGGATCCTGGAGCCACGTCGGAGCCCAGTGGGGAGGAGGCCACAGTTGATTAGCCATGTCTGTAAAGGGCTTGGAAAGGGACCCTGGAACTTGCGCCTTGGGTTTATTGAACCTGCATCAGACCAGATTGTCTCCTTGGAGGCATTTTTCCCCACGATAGGGACCTAACATGCTTTACGTCCCCGGCCCCTTTGCAGAAGCCAGAATGCAGCTTATGTTGAGCCAGAACATGTGAAGAAGAGACACTGCTCATCTCTGCAGGAACCCTACCAGAGAGACATGCAACAGTTGAGTAACCACTCCAGGCAGGAAAGCCTCAGTACCCCGTCACATGCTCTGGGGAGGGGGGGCTTAGCTCTGGTCCAGGGCCAGCCTGCTGGCAGCACAGGTGATGGTTAGAGCCATACACCCAAGAAGAAGGGTAGGAGCCCTGGGAGTCTGAGGAAGTGGGGAGGGTTGGCTCTTTGCCTTTTTCTTTCCTCCTCTTCTCCTTCCCTTAAATGCAGGCCCTATGGATTTGAGAACGTTTTCTGCTTGGTGCCACATTTCTGGTTATGTCTTTGTTTAAGATGCTGGATAGGGTAGTGGTTATGGGCACAGACACTGGAGCCAAAGTGTTGGGGTTCGTGTTCTAGTTCTACTACTTACTAGCATGTTGTTTAAGCATGCTGTGCCTTGGTTTTCTCATCTGTAAAATGGGGATCCTTTTAGTACCTGTTTCAGGGGGTTGCTGTGAAGACTGAGTTAATTCACGATGAGTTCAGAATTGTGCCTAGCACATAATAAATGCTGTACAAGCATTGGTATACTTGTACGTTGTTAGCAAAAGCAAGTTGTTATTACTTATTAGCTTGTATATTAGTTATCTAATGCTGTGTAACAAATCACCCCAAAACTTAATGACTTAATACTCATCTTTCTCGCTCACTAATTCTGGGTCAGGAATTTAACAGTGGTTTGGCTGGGAGGTTCTGGGGTTTCTCAGAGGCTACAGTGAGATGTCAACTGGGACAGCATCTCAAGGTGTGGCGATGTATCTTGCTCACAGCTGGCAGGTTGATGCTGGCTCTTGGCCTCAGCTCCCACCTAGAGTCTCACCTAGCCGGCTGGTATATCTTCATGGTGAGGTGGCTGGCTTCCCCAGAACAAGCAACCTGGGGACCAAGGTGGATACGACAAAGCCTTGGCTACGTGCTTCAACCTTGGAAACCACGTAGACAGAAGAGCATTATGATTTGGGAGATCACTGCAGCTGCTGGATTGGGAATAGATAGAGAAAGGGTGAGGCAGAAGTGCTTTTTTTGTTTGTTTGTTTGAGTTGGAGTCTCACTCCTGTCCAGGCTGGAATGTAGTAGCATGATCATGACGATCATGGCTCACTGCAGCTTCGACCTCATGGGCTCAGGCTATCCTTCCACCTCAGCCTCCTGAGTAGCTGGGACTGTAGGCATGCACCACCATGCCTGGCTAATTTTTTTATTTTTATTTTTATAGAGATGAGGTTTCACTATGTTGCCCAGATTGGTCTTGAACTCCTAGCTTCAAGGGATCCTCCTGCCTCGGCCTCTCAAAGTGCTGGGATTACAGGCATGAGCCACTGCGCCTGGCCAGAAGCACATTTTGACTGCCTGGTAGTGCTGGTACTTTCCTCTTGGCCGTCACAGCAGGCCGGTGCACTGAGCACTACTGTACCATTTTACAGACTAGGAACCTGATGCAGAGGTGTCAGGTTACCCACCCACACAGCCAGGATTCCCAGGGTATACTCTTCTCAGGGGGCCCCATCCGAGGGCACCGCTTCCGTAGAAAAACAGCCTCATCAAGTCAGGAAGGGGAGCCTGAGGGGGCAGAGAGGTGCTGCTGGGTCAGACTGAGGACTGGGGTGGGCTTGGCAGGTGCCACAGCTGTGGGAAGACAGAGGGACTGGGGCGGGACTTTGGAGGTGTTATGGACTAGAAGGATGTCAGCTGAGATCCCCTGAGATTGTCTTGGGCCTTCATATCTGAACCTCTGCGGCCAGGGAACGTCTTCATGTTAATTACTCCCCATGAGTTCTATGCAAAGGGAGCGTGCCCACCTACCTGGGGTGGAGTGCCTTGCAGTAGGAAAATAAATGAATTAGGTCAATATATATCAGTACAAATGGAGCTTAAAAATATGATGTCAAAGCTGGGCATGGTGGCTCATGTCTGTAATTTCAGCACTTTGGGAGGTCAAGGCAGGAGGATTGCTTGAGCCCAGGAGTTCGAAATCAGACCGGGCAGCATAGCAAGGCCTCATCTCTACAAAAAATTAAAAAGAAGCCGGGCATGGTAATGTGCTCCTGTAATCCCAGCTACTCGGGAGGCTGAGGCAGGAGGATTGCCTGAGCCCAGGGGGTAGAGGCTGTGGTTAGCAGTGATTGTACTACTGTACTTCAGCCTGTGCAGCAGCATGAGACCTCAACTCAAAAAAAAAAAAAAAAGATTTGGCATTTTGGGAAGCCGAGGCAAGAGGATTACCTGAGTCTAGGGGTTCGAGACCAGCCTGGGCAACTTGGTGAGACCTCATCTCCACAATAAATAAAAAAAATTAGCTGGGCATGGTGACGCATGCCTGTAGTTTCCGCTACTTGGAAGACTGAGGCGGAAGGATCACCTGAGCCCAGCAGGTTGAGACTGTGGTGATGGTGAGCGTACCACTGCACCCCGGCCTGGGTGACAGAGTGAGAATCTGACTAAGAAAAAAAAATATATATATATATACATTTATTTATTTATTTATTTATAGACACATACAACATACACACATATGTTGTTGTGGGGGAAAACTCAATTGTGCAGAACCAGATGATTTAGTATGATACCTTTATGTAAATTAAACTAATTCAAAACTATTCTATATGTTGTTCCTGGATGTGTGAATGTTCGTATATATCTCAAAGTATAAATATGGCCCAAAGAAGACACACAGTTCCTAAGACAGTGAGTATCCCTGGAGTTTTGTTTCTGTGTGTGTTTTTGTTTGTTTTCAGTTTTTGTTTTATTTTTAGAAAGAGGCTTGAAGCAAATTTAACAAGATGTTAACAGTTAATTCTGGTGGCAGTGCAAGTAATTATGTTCTTAGTCTTTGTACCTTTGGGAATTAAGGGAAAAAATTGCAAATCTTAAATCTCATTTTGAAAATTAAAGAAAAAGAGCTGGTGACCCAGGGCTGCTGGGTTTCGATGTGTGAAGGTTGAGGAGTGGGCCGTGGAGGACTGGAAGTGAGATGCCTGCCCCCCAAGCCTGTCACCCCTGTGGCAGTGTTGTCACCTGCCTGGATGACAGCAGAGCAACCCTCCATTCTCAGGCTTGTCTTCCCAACCTGACCATCAACCTGATGGGCTGGCAGCGAAAGCACTGAGGGTGGAGAGGTCTTTTCCCACCAGGAGCTCAGGGGAATGAGGGGGGATGAAGGGAGGAGGATACAGGGAGGGAGATAGAAGGATGAAGAGTGGAGGGAGGGGGATAGAGGGCAGGGGTAGAGAAAGGGGAGAAGGGCCATGAGGGCAAAGGGGGATCCAGGGAGGGATGGTGGAGGGAGGGGGGATGAAGGGAGGGGAGGTGGAGGGAGGGGGTTAGAGGGAGGAGAACAGAAAGTGCAGTAGAGAGAGGAGTAAAGGAGGGTGGTTGAGGAGGGATGGAGGGAGGGGAGTGGAGGGAGGGGTTAGAGGAAGGAGATGGAGGGCGCTTGAGGGGGGAGATCTAGGGAGGGGTGGAGGGAGGGAGATGGAAAGCCGCAGTGGGTGTCTCTTTGCCCTCCTGGGGCAAAGGGCTTAGAGTTTGTAGGAAGGTGTGAGAATGAGACCAAGGCTCTTTTTATTTTTACATGGGTCTCTTCTCTCCTCTAGGCATGCTACATGTCGAATACACAAAAGACAGAAGGGCAAAAAGAAGGAAGGAAAAACACCCCAAGTCCCACACTCAGGTTACTGCTATTAACATTCTGGCAAATAATTGATTCAGATCTTTAAAAATTTTTTTTTAAGGAAAATAATAGAATTTATGCTGTTTCGTATCTTGTCCTTTTCATTTAACAAGATATTGTGAACAGTCTTCTGTGTCACGGTCTTCTTCCAAATACTTTTTAATGGTTGCCTAGTATTTCATTGTTGTCTGGTGCTCATAGTTCATAAATGTTGGATATTTAGATAAGTTTGGACTATGTGACATTGTGGTCCTTTAGGCAAAAAATGGTCAAATTGACCATTTTATATGGTCTAACCAGATTTGTTGTCCATGTTTCATTGTTATAAACAACACAATGAACATTCTTGTAGGTAAATCTTTGTACAGTTCCCTAGATAAATACCTGGAAATGAGGTGTTGAACAAGATATCAAAATCTTAAATAAAGACAGTATCTGACAGGGCTGGAATGAGGGTGAGGTGACTAATCTAAGTACAGAGTCACAGCCTGTCTTTATCTAAAGTTTTAATATTTTGTTCATTAATCATTTTTGCAATAACTTTGATTTTTATTAAAATATTATGTTTCTTGGCCAGCCATGGTGGCTCATCTTAGCGTTTTGGGAGGCTGACACGAGTGGATTATTTGAGGCCAGGAGTTTGAGACCAGCCTGGGCAACACGGCAAGACCCCATCTCTACAAAAAATTAAAAAATATGTGCAAATATTATGTTCCCTGAGGCCACTTGACACTTGCACTTGAGGTGGGTGCCCCACTTGCCTCCTCTGATCCCAGCCCTGAGCTACAGCCAGCACCTACCTTGTAGAGTTGTGTTGAGTAAAGCTCTTGTAAATCTCTGGACAGTGTCCAAAGGATGCTCAACAACTGTCATGTTCATCTCTGCTCAGAAAACACAGACTTTTACTGTGCAACAGGCTCTGAACTAGAAACTGGGGTGCAAGGATGACTAAGACCCAGTCCTGCCCTCAAGTTGCTCTGGCTTGTAGCAGGGCTCCCTAACCCCCGGACCACAGTACCGGTCTGTGGCCTGTTAGGAACCAGGCCGCACAGCAGGAGATGTGTGACCGGCCAGCAGAGCTCCGCCCTCTGTCAGGCGTTCGATTCTCATAGGAGCGCGAACCCTATTGTGAACTGCACGTGTGAGGGATCTAGGTTGCCTGCTCTTTGTGAGCATCTAATGACTGATGACCCCCTCCCCCACGAAACAAGGAAAACAATTGTCTTCCACGAAAACAATTGTCTTCCACGAAACTGGTCCCTGATGCCAAAAGGTTGGGACCCACTGTTGTAAGGAACCCAGTGAGTATGGAACGGTTGTGGGGGTCCAGGAAAGGCGTTTGGAGTCTAGCGCAGTCCTGGTAAGATCGGAGACAAAGTGGTGGTGACTTGAGCTGGCTCTTCGAAGATGAGCACATTCTGGGTGAACACAGAGGAATCAGCATCTGGTGGGAGGTGTGACCTGAGTGAAGACCTGGCGTGGTCTCCCCAGTGCCCCGTCACCTTGTAAAGCCATAGCTAGAATGGATGGGACCAGGCCAAGAAATAAGAAATACAAAATAATGAGCTGTGTGGGGAGAGGCCAATACTTATTCTGCTCCCAAGCCACACAGCCCGTGGGGAGCCCTGCTGGGAACAACCTACTTGTACTTCCGGGTTCCACCCTCCCTATGCGACATATAGTGGCGACATGGATGACAAGTATCAATTTATTCTTGTCACTTTAAAAATTTTCATCATGGTAAAACATGCGTAACATAACTTCACCATTTTAACCAAGTGTAAGCGCACAGTCCAGTGGCGTCAAGGACATTCACATTGTTGTGCAACCATGTCTGCCATCCACTCCAGAACTTCCTCATCTTCCCAGTCTCAACTCTGTGCCCATTAAACATGACGTTCCCCCTCCTCCAGCCCTCAGAGACTACCGTTCCACTTCCTGTCTCTACCACGGTGACTATTTTAGGAACCTGGTGTAAATGGAGTCCTGCACACACTATCTTTTTGTGATGGCTTATTTCACTTAGCCAGTGTCCTCAATCTCCTCGCATTTTTTTGGTTTGTTAGTTTGAGTCAGGGTCTCCCCTCTGCTGCCCAGGCTGGAGTGCAGTGGCACGATCCTGGCTCACAGTAGCTGCGACCTCCAGGCTCAGGCAATCCTCCCTGAGGACTGCTGGCATGCCTCCATGCCCGGCTAATTTTTTGATTTCTTTTGTAGAGACGAGGTCTCCATATGTTGCCCAGGCTGGTCTTGAACTTCTGGGCTCAAGCAATCCTCCCACCTTGGCTTCCCCAAGCATTGAGATCACAGGTGTGAGCTACCGTGCCTGGCCAGAATCTTCTTTTTTTAAGGCTGAATCACATTCCATTATGTACTGCCACGTGTTGCTTGTTCACTCATCGGCCTTTGGACACCTGCATGGCTCCCACCTTTTGGCTGCTGTGGATACGGGTACAAGTATTGGTTCACGACTCAGACTTCAATCCTTTTGGGCATATACCCAGAAGTGGAATTGCTGGATCATATGGTGATTCTGATTTTTGTTTTCTGAGGAACTACCATGCTGTTTTTTTTTTACTATTCTCCAGTTGAGGAGTCGAGGTCCAGCCTGGCGCCTGCGTCTCATGAGCATGTGATAAATGAATACTGATGACTAGGTGAGGCTCATGGAGGTTAAGTCACTCACCCAAGGACACAGGGTCAGAGTGTGTGTGTGTGTGTGTGTGGTGTGTGTGTGTGTGTGTGTGTGTGTGGTGGGAGCAGAGCCAGATTCGAGCCCAGAGGCCGACTTCAGGGGCCAAGGCTCTCTACCTCCAGGTTGTCTGGCTCCATCAGGACACAGGAAGCCTTCTTCCTCTCCTCCCCTTGGGGCAGAAGCTGAGGATTCAGCCCTCAAGGGACCTCCTCCTGTCGGTGATTTGCAGAGGCTGTGTGACTGTTCTTGGCAGCTGACTCCAGGCCCAGGAGCTCCCCCAGACCCGGGCAACTGTGCTGCATGCCTACCAGCTGTGCCCTAGACACCCTCCCTTCACTGTTCCCCATAAACCAGTGGATATGGCCAGCATTTGCAGTTGACCTCCACAGTACCTGGTCTGTGGTGAGCACTCAAGGACTCTGCATGTTGACCTAAGGGGCCTACTGTGTGCTGGCCCAGGCGAGGAGCGTGCACATGGTCTCTGAGGCAACACTGTGATCCAGGGACCATCAGCATTCCGTTTTACAGATGAAGCAACTGAGGCTCAGGAGGGCATGATGGCTCATTAGTTGCAGGGCCAGGACGTAAAGCAGGTATTTGGGCTCCCAACTACGCCGTTGTAGAAAGAGAGGGTCTGGCTGGGTATGTGGGGACATACCCATGAGCCCCTGCAGTGAAGTGGAAGGAAGGATGAGAGGAGAAGGGACAGTCTCAGAGTTGGTGGCCTGGCTCTGCTGGTCCTCTGCCCCTGTCAGGGCCCTGCAAGCTACGTGGTGGACCCACCCCCCTCTGTGGCTAGGGACGTAGGTTGCATCCCCGTGTGGTCACGACACCAGCAGGGCCCTCTTGGATTCCTGTGGCCATGTGACTCTGAGAAGTGCCTTGCTCCAGGACTGACATGCTGTGAGCCCCATACACAGGCATGTGATATTTCTGAGACCTGATGTTTCACAGGCATGTGTCAGGGAGCCCAGCACAGAGCCCCGTTACTCCATGCACAGTGCTCAGCCCAAGGTGAGATGCTGAGCCTATCCCAGGGGCTTGCCTAGACCCTGGTGACCGTGAGGGTCATTAAAGAAATGATGTCCATCCTGAGATTGCTTCCTGCTGGTGAGTGCTTTCAGTCACAGAGCCTGCCACAGAACATGTGTCAGGATGATGGATGCCATGACTTAGGTAGTGGGGTTTGTCCTAGAGGGCCTGTAACATGCGTTGGGTTGACAGAGATGATGTCTGCACTCACTGGCTTTCCCTTGTTCCATCGCCTTTGGGGGGGCCTAACCTGGGACTGCCCGTGTCCCCTGGAGGTGGTCCCTTGAGGCCTGCCTCACACCATGTCATGTAGCATGAGGGGCCCAGGAGTCATCTGGGCATGGGTTCAAATTTTCCGCTTCACTGACCTTCTGTCCTTCCCTCCAGGCCCCATACTCCAACAGCACATCAAGTTTCTCTCCACCAGCACATCAAGTTTCTGCCCCCGGCCTTTGACACAGACCATCCTCACTTCCTAGATCGCCCCACACCCCAGACCTGAGCTCTCCTGGCCATGTTCAATCCTATGCCTGGCTTTGCTGCTATGGCCGTGCTGATCGCACTGAATAGGGTCGCGTTCACATCTTCTTCGCCTCTCTTCTGGGGACAGGGCCTCACCTCTCGGCCTTGGTTTCTTCATCAGTACAATGGGCATAATGCAGTCATGGGGATTACATGATAAGAGACACTATACACACCTGCCACAGAACCTGTACATCATAGATGATGGGTCATTGATATCACTCACTAGAGTTCCTCAGGTGCAGGGAACACGTCTCTCTAGTTGTGCCAAGGCCTGGACGGTACCTGGCACTTGGTGGGCATGAGGTGAACATTGTCTGAATCAGAGGGAGGCTGGCCACTTGTGGCATGGCTGCGGTGTCTCTGCTCACAACTTAGCCCTTTGTGGGTGGCATCTCCCGTGAGTTGGTTGCCGGGGCGTTGGTGTGTTTGTGGGATTCACTCTTGGCCACGTGCAGGTCCTAATTCCTGGGCTCAGGTGCATGAAGAGCTTTGTGGACTCTGCCAGCGCACTTGTCCAGGTGGAAAAAATAAGATGGTATCACCACATGGACTGAGACCACGGATTCTGGAATCCAGTGACCTGGGTTCAAATCTGCTCCACCACCTACTGGGTGTGTGACCTTGGGCAAGTTCTTGAAACTCTCTGTGCCTCCGTTCCTACATCACAGAGTAGTTATGAAGATTTAAAAAATATTTTTTTATTAGAATCTCTCTGTTTCCCAGGTTAGAGTGTAATGGTGCTATCATAGCTCACTACAGCCTCAAACTGCTGGGCTCAAGTGGTCCTCTTGCCTCAGCCTTCCAAAATGCGAGGATGACAGTTGTGAACCACCGTACCCAACCAGGAAGATTCGACCACTTCTATAAGTGGTGCTGTTAGCATGGTGTCCGGCACTTAGTAGGCACTGTGTTCATTTTATTTTATTTTATTTTATTTTTTTGAGTTGGAGTCTCACTCTATCACCCAGAATGGAGTGCAGTGGCCGCTGCCGGCCACCACAGCCTCGACCTGCTGGGGCTCCGGCGATCCCTCCACCTCAGCCTTCCAAGTAGCTGGAACTACAGGCGCACGCTCCCACACCCGGCTAATTTTTTGATTTATTATAGAGTTGAGGTCTCACCAAGTTGCCAAAGCGGGTCTCGAACCCGCGGGCTCAGGCAATCTACTCACCTCAGCCTCTCAAGGTGCGGGATTACAGGCTGAACCACTGAGCCCGGCTGTGTTCATTTTATTATTATCATCCTCCCTCTGCTTCCTCGGCTTCCCTGTGTCACACATTCATTCGTTTAAGACATATTTACCAAGCACAGGTGCTGGGGGTCAAAGGTGGAGGAGATGTTCTGGCTTCACCCTTGACGAGCTTTCGGAGAGGTGGGAGTGGATGGTGACAGGAGTCAGTGATGCCCAGGAGAGGGTGTGCTGAGGACGCCTCACTCACGTCCCCCTCCTAGCATGGATGCAGAGACACAGCCTCGCCAGCCTGCCTGCTGTTCCAGCTTTGACCCTCTTCTGGGACTGGACTCAGCTTAGCTTCTTGGAAGATGCCAGTCCTTCAGACCAGGGAGGGAACAGGGAGCAAAGCCGTCACCTCCATGCAACCCTCCAGCCACTGCCCAGGCTCTGGGGCCTGGGAGTCACCAGCGGCCATCCCGGGAGCTGCACAGTAGGGCAAAAGGGAGGACCCTACACAGTCAGCTCCGGCTGGGCCTTCCAGTAAATTCTTCCACCTGGTGCGTGCAGAGGAGGCTGAGGGCGGGGACCAGAGTCAGGAAGCTCTTGACACACTGCTGCTCACTGTTAACAAATAAATCCTCCGGGACAGAAAACCTGCCATTCGCCCGGGGGCCTCACTGGGGCCTGCTGCTCCCATTTAGCAAGACACTGAACTCGCAGCCTTGATATGTGGTGAGCGCCAGCTCTCGCATTCCCACTGTGTGGGCCCAGCTCACTCCACCTGTTTTTTCCTCACTCGCAAATTGGGGGCTGCAAAAGTGCCCACTGTGTGACCAGGACTGTTGTGGGGGTCAAATGCAATCACACGCAGTGAACGTGCCGGGCTGTGTGTGGCTCTCAGGTCCCCCTGTTGTCACTGCTGGCATAGCCTGCCAGGAGCTGATAGGCCATGGAAGTGGGAAGGCTCTCATTAAAGAAAGACCCTTTTGCTGGGCACTTTGGGAGGCTGAGGTGGACACTTTGGGAAGCTAAGGATTGTTTGAGCCCAGGAGTGTGAGACCAGCCTGGTCAGCATAGCAAGACCATATAAAAAGAAAAAGTGAAAAAAGGAGAAAGATCCTTAAATTTACAAACCAGACTGGCAGCTTTGTCCCATACGATGTACACCATGTACATTTCACTCACAGACTCTCAGGACACACAGAGCAGGGAAGCAAGGGGGAGGCGCTGGTGGAGGGCAGAATCCCGTGGAAAGGGGCAGATGAGGGAACTCTGTGGAGTGAATTGCTGCCGTTTCTTGGTAGGGATTTGGGCTACACACGTGAATGCCTTTATCAAAATTCATCCAAAGGTGCTCTTAAGATCCGTGCATTCATGCATACACATTTGTCTTAATTCAAGGGGTTCATGCACAGGTTTGTTATGTGGCTCTGTTGTGTGATGGTGATGTTTGGGCATCTATGGAGCCCGTCACCCAAGGAGTGAATGGGAGTGGTACCCAATGGGCAGTTTTCAACCCTTGCTCCCCCTTTCCCCACTTTAGAAGTCCTTGGTGTCTTTATGTCCACACACACACATACTTTAAAAGAAATACTGAATTCTAGTGAATGATGTGCATGCTGACACATTTAAATGAAATAGACTAAGGTCGACAGCTTGCTTTGAAGTGCACCAAAAAGTTAAGGTGATTGATTAACAGATGAGAGGACAGACAGAAGGATGGATGCAGGATAAAACCCTTCCCCCTGGAAGTGGAGGGGTATCCCCTCCCTTCCTCCCTTGACACTGGATTTTTTTCTTCCTGTGTCTAATGCTACAGAGAATGCAGAATAAAGAGGTGAATAGAAACCAAGCCTCACAGCAAAACAGTAATGGTGGTGGGAGAGGTCTTTCTACAAGTCTTTCTACTTCTTGGTTTGTTTGAACTTTTTTTTTGAGTAGGCATCTCACTCTGTCACCCAGACTGGAGTGCGGTGGCACACTCATAGCCACTGCAACCTCTACCTGGGCTCAGGTGATCCTTCTGCCTCAGCCTTCCAAGTAGCTGTAATCACAGGTGCATGCCACCACGCCTGGCTAATTTTTTGATTTATTGTAGAGACAAGGTCTTGCCATCTTGCCCAGGCTGGTCTTGAACCCTGGGGCTTAGGCAGTCCTCTCACCTTGACCTCCCAAAGTGCTGGGATTACAGGCATGAACCACTGTGCCCGACTTGTGTGAATATTTTTATAATAAAATGTAAATGTTTGAATTAAAAAAAGGGAGTGTGAGCAGGCAGGCCTCGACTGGCATCTCACTGCCCATTTTCTAGTAAACACGAAACCCTGATGCCCAGGCCTGCCCAGGGGGGCATCTTGTTGGCCAGCATAAGTCCCATCAGGAATCATAGAGTCTCCTAGATATGAGATGCTCACTGCTCCTGGGTGTCTAGACCAGGCCCCCACATGCTTTGCCATGGCTTGTGACTTTGTTCATGGTTGGGACATGTTTGTACAGTTGCAGCTCTGCACTGCACCCTCACTTTTATAGGGCCCTTTCTGGATCTTTTTTGTTGTTGTTGTTGTTGGGATCTCACTCTGTTGTCCATGCTAGAGTGCAATGGCACAATCATGGCTCACCGCAGCCTTGACCTTCTAGGCTCAGGTGATCCTCCTGCCTCAGCCTCCTGAGTAACTGGGACTACGGGAGCATGCTACCGTGCCTGGCTAATTTTTGATTTATTTGTAGAGATGGGGTCTCTGTATGTTGCCCAGGCTGGTCTTGAACTCTTGGGCTCAAGTGATCCTCCTGCCTCGGCCCCCCTTAGTGCTGGGATTATAGGTGTGAGCCATGGTGCCCAGTCCTTTCGGCATCTTTTGTATAGCCACCGTTGTCACTGCTGTTGTATTTCTGCTGTTTGGAAATTTGGCGGTGTAGAATCGGGAGATAATGTCCCCGTTGACTCCCTGATGCCGAGGGCCTGGGGTCTGCCCAGCACAGTGCCTGCCTCCCAGGAGCTGGGCAGAGGTTACTGGCTGAATGCAAGGATGAGTGATCACAGGAGTCCACATGGTGAGGCGGTGTCCCTCTGGCAGTGGGAGGCGCTCTTTCTGCAGCCAGGGTTGAGCCTCACACAGCTGCCCTTGCGGTGCAGTGAGAAATCCAATACAGCAATTATCAGCTACTGGCGAGTCCGAGCTGTGGAAGTAGTGGGTACCCACTCCCTCCCTCACACGGGTCTGAGTTTTTTTTCTTCCTGTGTTTAAGGCTGCAGGGAAAACAGAATAAATAGGAATGAATAGAAATCATCAAGACCAGCCTCGCACTTTGCTGGCGAGGAAGCCGACTCAGAGAGGTGGAGTGACTGGTCGCAAGACGACACGCCATCTGGGCAGCAGAGCCAATGCAGACCCTGCATGTCCCACCAGGGTTTTTTCTCCTGGCCCACACCGACCATCATGCACAGACCCCAGGTGAAGCCACAGCTTGGGAATGCTGCATTTGCCTCTGAGTGAGAGGTCTAAGCCTACATCCTAACTGCGGGGCCTAAATCTGATGGAAATCCCCTTGATCCCATCTGGGTATTTAGTGGCTCATTCTGAGGACTCAGAGAAAGCCCCCCCACAACACAGTGAACTCTTGATTCTCCCCGAACTCTCCCCGGTCTGCAGCAACGGGGTGCTGAGAACTCAAGCAATTCTTGATATCATTGACCCTCCAAGCCCAAAGCAAACCAATGGCGGTGTTTGCCACGGCTTGTCTCAAGTCCTTAGATGCTGCTTTCCCTAGAGAAGGGCCGGGAGCACTGGAGGAAGTGACCTGGGTGGCCGTCAGGAAAGAGTGGCGCTCGCCAACAGTCGCATAGCATGTTTGGCAGACGTGGGCTGGAATCCAGGTCCCACAGCGTGTCTCTTCCCTACGCCACGTGGGCTCTTTAAAAAGCCACAGGGCATTCGTTCTGCATTAAGGCAAATCAGACGGTGGCAGGAACAAGCTGACAGACAGCTGCAGAGAGGGCTCTAAGTCGAGGGGTGTAGAGCAGGCTTTAGTGGAGACACTACCGGGCCCAACCCCACCGACATGCAGGCCCTGTGACACAATGGCTCCCACACAGGTGACCCCAGCACGGGGCCCTTCCCCAGCAGGCTGGTTGCTGGCTTTTTGCTCATTCTGAGTTGAGTGAGCTCCTCACTGGGCCTGGAGGGGTCAATCCCAGACCCTACTGGCTCACTCCTGGAATGATGAGGTGATAGGTTCATGGGTCCTTCCCAGGGTGCACCGTGAGGACCCGAGTGTGCAGTTGCTCTCCACCAGCCCAGGACCCACAGATTGTGCGCAGCTGGTTTCCAGACATGTCTGGAGGAGGCAGCGCCTGGAGAACAAGGGTCCTCGCTGGGGGTGTAAGGCCGGGAACTGATGCTGGTGTGGACTGTGCTCTGGGCGGCGGACCCAGGCCTTTGCCGTCTTGTCTTGGGGCCTTCAAGGGGTGCTGAGGACCTGAGGGTCCAAGAGCGGTTGAGCCCATGTGGACTCGGTTGCATTGGTGGATCCCCCAACACCAACTTGAGGGAGGCCCAGCAGAGCCCCTGGTGGTAAGTCAGCATGCCTGACTCAGGGCACCAGGGAGCAGGTTGCTGGGATGCTGGAGCTGGGACCAAGGCTGCTCCAAAAGTCTCTGTGCCCAAAGCCTCCCACGGCTGCCCTCGCCCAAAGGCTCTGACTCCAGGTGTCCTGTGCTGCTGGTCTCAAGCCTGTGGCTTGGGAGGGCCCAGCGGGCTCAGCCCAAGGGCCACAGCTGCCTTTTGCAGGGAAGGAGCAGCTGTCTCAAGACTCCTTTGGCTTCCACCAGGTGTGGGGGCGACTCTGACCCTTGGTTGTACCCTTCCAGAGAAGCTGCTCTCAGATACAAGAGTCTCGTCCCCAGAGGAAAGCCAGGACACTCCTAGGCGGGGGACCTGGACACTAGGCCTCCCAGAGGCCACACCTGGTGGAGGAGCAGCTCTGGGTTATTTCTGTGAATTGATTTCATATGAACACATGCTCTGCTGGTCAAGATCAGCGATCTGACATGCACGACTTTAAAAAGCCGGGGACAGTGCTGCAGTGGTGGAGGCTGTGTGCCCGTGGGTGGCTTCACCACCGAAGCTGCTCTTTGGGGGTGCTCTCAAGTTTGCACTTTGACCCCCTATCTTTGCAAGGTTCCTGGGAGGCGGCTGCTGCTGCTTTACCCAGTTTGGGACTCCCAGGAGGAGGACCCTTGGCCTGAGGAAACCAGCATCTTGGAAGGCCTCGCGAGCAAACAGGAAGGCGGGGAAAGAGACACCGGAATGAACCCAGGCTGCCTGTGGTTGGGACAGCCCTGCAGGGATGGACTCCCAGATCCTCTGTCTCCCAGGCCTCCCTGGAGGCGCTCAGACGGGAAGTTGGTGTGGGCCTTGCCTCTTGGTTTCGCTGTTGATGATTTTAAACTGACAGACGCAAATGGAAAGGTTATAAAAATAGTAAGGCATTGACCCCACCCCAGATGCTGTGTAGAGAGGCTGGGAAGATTCACGTTCAGAATGTGGCCTTGGACCCACCTCCTGCATCCAGCCTGGCTGGGGATACTTCTCTGCACGACTTCCCTGCACGCCTACCTTCTGGGCCTGGAGCTACGTCTTAGCCCAGATGGTGATGGGCTCGGAGAGTCACCAGCCCTCAAAATGAGGGTGGAGAAAGGAAATGTGATTTTAGCACTAGCCAGAAAGAATTAAATGTCCAAACCCTCTATCCAGGTTCCATGGCCAATGACAGGTTCCATGGCCAGCTGCGATGGAGGAAGCTGATGTCACCTGAGCAGGTTCCCAAAGCTTTCAGGACCCACAGGGCTCCCTCGGCAGGTGTGGTTCTCCTGCTGCTGCGGCCTCCAGGGCAGGAATGAGGGTAGAAGCTCCATGTCAAGGAGGCTTCCAGACTTGTGAGCCTCAACATGGAAAATGAACCTCAGGGCTCCTCAGTGACTCTCTTCACATGTAAATTCTCAACTTTGATGATCTTTCCCTTCAGGCTAAGGGATGACAGAGATTCTTTTTGGAAACCTTACAGTTTTACATAGGAAGAGTTGGGGTTTATCCCCAAAACTTCCTGGGGGAACTGGGCTCTGACCCTCCCACAACTCCAGGCTGGGTGGTCCCAGGTGGACCAGGACCAGCTACCTGTGAGACCAGGGCCTGTCCCCATCCATCCTCCCTTGGTCAGGGCAGTGGGAGAAGCACCATCTCCTACTGACACCCACCAGGCCCTGGCCTTGAGCTGGCCCACCAGGCCTCCTGCCTGCACTCCTGACCACCAGGCACAGGCCTCAGGAGAGAGCGGGTGATGGGGCGGGAAGGTCTCACCTCTGTTCCATGACCTCGGAGTTGCCCAGGACAGGAGTCCACCACTCCACCACCATAGCTGCACAATCTCCCTCGACGTCCCCAGTTTCTTCATTTGTAAAATGGCTCTTGTGATGGTACTCATAGGCTTGTCAAATGAGAGTCTGAGGGAGATAGGACATGTGATGCCACGGCACAGACAGTCCAGTGCCATAAAAGCACAAGGAGCCACCGTCATTGCTGTGGTAGAAGGCCCAGGTCCTGCAGTGGGTGTGGCCCACAGGCACTGCTGACTTGGGAGAGGCCCAGATACCCTCTGGGCACAGACCCAATGGCGTCCTGGGTGGCTCCTCCAGACAAGAGCCTTGAGTGGGAATGGGAACCTGTGGGTGGCTTTGTTCTGCCGTAAGCTTTAGAGTAACAGCTGAGCTGGGCGTGGTGGCTCATGCCTGGGAAAGCGGAGGCGAGAGGACTGCCTGAGCTCAGAGGTTCGAGACCAGCCTAGGCAACTTGGTGAGACCTTGTCTCTACAATAAATAAAAAAAATTAGCCAGGTGTGATGGTGCACACCTGTAGTTTCAGCTACTTGGAAGGCTGAGGCAGAAGGATTGCCTGAGCCCAACAGGGTAAGGCTGCAGTGACCATGAGCATGCCACTGCTCTCCAGCCTGGGTGACAGAGTAAGACACCTATTAAAAAAAAAAAAAAGAAGCCGGGCTTGGTGGCTCAGCCTGTAATCCCGCGCCTTTGGGAGGTTGAGGTGAGTGGATTGCCTGAGCCCGCAGGTTTGAGACCCGCCTGGGCAGGCGAGACCTCATCTCTATAATAAATCAAAAAATTAGCCAGCCGTGGTAGCACGCGCCTGTAATTCCGGCTACTCAGAAGGCTGAGGCGGAAGGATCACCGGAGCCCAGCAGGTCGTGGTTGCGGTGGCCGGGAGCGACCACTGCACTCCAGTCTGGGCGACCGAGTGAGACTCCAACTCAAAAAAAAAAAAAAGAGTGGCATCTGATCACAGAGTGTTAATTCTGTAGACATATGTGCCAAACGTGTCACACACATGATCTACTTTCTCCTGCCAGCATCCTTGTGGGGCTGGTCCTGTGGCATAGTAGAAGCAGGCACAGAGAGGTTAAGTAGCTTACACAAGACCACACAGATGGGAGTGGCAGAGTTGGGCCTCCCGTCCAGGTTGCCTCATACCTGAGTTAGTGCCTCAGTTGGTGTGTCAGGCCACATGGTTGTTTCCCATTGTGACCTCTGTTCTGAGACACAGGAAAAAAGTAGGGCAGCTGCTGGGCCTTGCTCTCACTGGGAGAGGGGTCAGAGGCCACCGCAGGCAGGGGAGGGAGTGGGAGCGCTAGGCCAGGGTCTGCGGGGAGGGTGCACCTGACTGTGTCCTTCAAGCACACCGAGGCCTGGGTTCAGTGGCCTGTGGAGAAGTCCTTTATGCCTCATCTAACCAGCCTCCTGCCCCGCCTGGACCCAGTGGCTCTTTCTCTGTTCTTTGAGAGATGGAGACTTAGCCATCCTACCCATAAGAACCTTTCTTTTTGTTTTTACGGACAAGGTGTCCTCTGTCGTCTGGGCTGAAGTACAGTAGTGCAATCATAGCTCACTGCAGCCTTGAACTCCTGAGCTTGAGGAATCCTCCTGCCTCAGCCTCTTGAATAGCTGGGACTAAGGTGTGTGCTACCATGCCCAGCTGTTTATTTTTATTTTTACTTTTTGTAGAGATGGAGGGGTTCTTGCTATGCTGCCAAGGCTGGATTTGAACTCCTGGGCTCAAGTGATCCTTCCACCTTGGCCTCTCAGGTAGCTGGTTCTATAGGCATGTGCCACCATGCCAGACTCACATGATGTTTATGGAGCTCGTTCATGTTGTAGTTCACATTAGTGGTCTGTTTCTTCTTATTGATGAATAGTACTCCCTTGTATGGATATGCTGCATGTTGTTTTTCATTCACCAGTTGACAGACATTTGATGGTTTTCCCCTTTTGGTCTTTATGAATACCTTTTTATGTTTTAAAAATTTATTATGAATTTTTTTCAGATACAATTAATGTTCACAGGCTCATCAACCACCCTCAACATTTTTTTTTTTTTTTGAGTGGGAGTCTCACTCTGTCACCCAGACTGGAGTGCAGTGCCCACTCCCGGTTACCGCAGCCTCGACCTGCTGGGCTCCAGCGATCCTTCCGCCTCAGCCTTCCAAGTAGCTGGAATTACAGGCATGCGCTACCACGCCCGGCTGATTTTTTGATTTATTGTAGAGATGAGGTCTCACCAAGTTGTCCAGGCGGGTCTCGAACCCGCGGGCTCAGGCAATCCACTCACCTCAGCCTCCCAAAGGCACGGGATTACAGGCTGAGCCACCGAGCTCGGCTCACCCTCAACATTTAAAATGAACATTTTGCTGTTGTTTTTTCATCTAAACCCCTCCCACTATTTTTTCTTTTCTGGAGTATTCTATAGCAGATCCAAGACATATTGTTTTACTCTTTAATTAATTAATTTTTTAACACGAGTTTTAATTTAATTTGTCATAGGTGATATATCAGTAAGGTTCTAAGACCAAGGAGTATAAAAAGCTTCACTCTGGAAAGTCCCAATTCCAAATGCGCAGTGCTCTCCAACCACTGTTATGTTCACATGTCCTTCTAGAATTTCTTTTCTTTTTTTTTTTTTTTGAGTTAGTGTCTCACTCTGTCACCCAGACTGGACTGCTCCTGGCCACTGCAGCCTCAACCTGCTGGACTCTGGCGATCCTTCCGCCTCAGCCTTCCAAGTAGCTGGAACTACAGGTGTGCGCTACCACGCTCAGCTAATTTTTGATTTATTGTAGAGATGAGGTCTCGCCAAGTTGCCCAGGTGGGTCTCGAACCCGCGGGCTCAGGCACTCCACCTTCCAGAATTTCTTTACGCAGATACAAGAAAACATGAATAAGTATCTTTTCTCACCTTTTGCACAGAAGTAGCATATTGTATACTCTGTTTTGCACCTCGCTTTTTGCACTTAACACTATGGCTTGGAAATCCTTCTGTGTGAGAAGCCATTCTCCTCATTCTTTCACTTCTGTGGTTGTGTTACATGTGATGTCACTGTATGGATGTACCACAGCATATTCCACCTGTCCCTTGTGGATGGGCACTTGGGCTGTTTCCAGCCTTGTGCTATTACGGGCAAGGCCATGGTTCGTAACCTCATGTGTGTGCCATTTCTCACACTAGGATATCTACAGTAGCAATTTCCTAAAAGGGTGGCTGGGCCAGAGAGCATGTACATTTGTGGCATCCATAGTTATTGCTGATTTGCCCTCTTTGGCAGTCGAATCAGGTTATAGTTTGCCCTCCCGCCAGCGGAGTGTACACAAGGTGCCTGATTTCCCATTGCCTCGCCACTAGAGCCAGGTGTCTCGTCCATCCACTTCCACGTAGCGGTTCTGTTTTTCAGCTTTTGCCTCATTTTCTTTCTCTCTTTTTTTTTGCTTCAGTTTATACATTTTTATGTTAAGAATTTTTGAATGAGTTATTCTTGCATGCCTTGACTCATATTTTAAGGCTTTAAAAAATAACAGCTTGATTGAAGTTTAATTCACATACTATCCAATTCTTCCATTTGAAGTTTACCATTCCAGGCTGGGTGTGGTGACTCATGCCAGTCGTCTCAGCACTTTGGGAGGCTGAGCCGGGAGGATTGCTTGTGTCCAGGAATCCAAGACCAGCTTAGGCAACATAGAAAGACCTCATCTCTAGAAAAATAAAAAACAGCAATAACATAAAACAACTGGGTGTGGTGGTGTGGGCCTGTACTTCTAGGTGGGAGGATCACCTGAGTCCAAGGAGTCGAGACTGTGGTGAGCTGTGATTGTGCCTCTGCACTCCAGCCTGGGCAACAGAGTAAAACCCCACCATAAACAAACAAACAAATAAATAAAAGATAAATAAATAAATAGTATGCCATTCCACGGTCTTTAGTCCTTAGCTCACTTTTAATGCTCATCTTCAACTTTTAAAAAAGTATTCTTTTTCAAATTACAGAAGTATTACATGTTTAGAAACGCTGGTAAAACAAAAAGTACTAAGAGATGTCCATTGTTAACATTTTTTTAAACAAAAATAATGCCATAATATATATAGTACAATCCTGTAGTTCACTCCTGTCCTGTCAGCCACTTCTGACACTACTGGTCACTGTCTCTTCCTCTCATCACTCTTGGCTCCTGAGAGGCCACACTGGCCTGCCCTCTCTCCCTGTCTCTGTGTCTCTATGCCAGGGCCTCCCTTTCCCCTGACTCTTGGGTTTGGTGGGGCCCTGGGCCCAGGCTTGGCTCCCCCTGCCCCCATCAGTTCTCACCATATATACTGCTGAGGTTTGCTATGATCATTGTCAGTTCTTTTAAGTCTCATACTTATGGTCTGCTGATGACATAATTGTCACTGATGATGATAACAATAGCAGTCACAGTGGTGAGACTCCCTGCTTACTGAGTGTGTGCTGTGTGCCAGGAACTGTGTCTTCTTCTGTACTGGATGTACTCAGTCTCCATTAATCCTTGACATGATTTGATGAGCTTGGTCCTATGCTCATCCCCATTTTACAGCTAAAGAAACTGAGGCTCAGAGAGGTTCAGTAATTTGCCTCATGCTGGACAGGTAGCAAGTGAAGGACCCAAGGCTTGTGCTGTCATCTGTGTGACTTCAAAATCTCTGGTCACTCCGCTATAGTTCAGACTAGAGACTTTCAGGACTGGTTAAAAGAAACAGCACCTGGCCTGGGCAACATAGTGAGACCTCATCTCTACAAAAATTCTGCTACTCAGGAGGCTGAGGTGGAAGGATCACTTGAGCCCAAAAGGTTGAGGCTGTGGTGAGCCATGATCCTGCCACTGCACTCCAGCCTGAGTGACAGAGTGAGACCCCAATTAAAAAAAAAAAAAAGCCCTCTCTCAGGAAGTTAGGAGGGCACAAGGTTGCAGCCCCTCTCCAGTGCCCCAGGGCCTGCCCACCTGGTTCCTGATGACCCTTTACCTGCATTTGCAGGATGTCCTCCTGTCTGTCTGTGGCCTTCTCTCTGTCCCTGCGTCCCCCTGCCCCCCTTCGCTTGCAGAGGGGAGTGGAGGGCCAGGGAGGTGTCCCTAGAGAGACAGCCTACATGGCGGGAAGATGTGGGACCCCCCCATACCCCCTGCACAAGTCACCCCACCACGGCCTCCCCCACTTCCTGTGCCTCCCACCATGGTCCAGCCTCTCAGACATGTTGGGGGCATCCTCCCCTGCAGTTCCCTCGCCCAGGAGCCCACGAAGGTTCATGGCTGTTAGCTAGAACAGCAGGCTGGCTGCTTGGTTGCCACAGCAACAGCTGTCTCGAGTAAGTGGTCCTTGTGGCAGAAGACAATTTAATAAAACAGACTCAGGCCCAGCAGGAAGATTGGTGGAGGCGTTGTGGGGTGTCGGGGTGTGACTCAGGAGAGTTGTGGTCGGGAGGGCAAACGACTGCATGTGCCTGGGGCCTGGGACTTTTGTTCTGCAGAGCCAGGCCCGGCCATGGGAGGGCCGGCACCTGTGTCCTCAGAGCTCCAAACTCAGGCTGGATGCCACTCAGACATCCCAGGCCAGCTAGGACGATCTGACCTGTGTCAGGGCAGCCTTCCTGTGGAGGATGACTGGGAAACAACTGAGGACGATTTGGGACCAAGCATAACAAATGTGTGTGTGCAGCCAGGACGGAGGCGACAGGGCACGTGTCCACACATAGGGACAGGTCTGTGGCCCTGGGGAAGCAGCATGCTGCGTCTGTCACTGCTCCCAGGAAGACAGCGAAGCTCTCAGAAAGTGCCGTCTATGCATGCTGTGCTGCTCTTCTTTGTTTTTTTCTCAAATCCACTCTGGTTGGGTTTTTGTCCCCACCGTTCCTCCACAACTGCTTGTCAAGGTCACCAGTGACCTCCACACCAGTACAATCCCGTGGTTCTTCCCTGGTCCCGCTCCTCCTGTCCTGTCAGCCCCTTCTGACACTACCTGCCACTGTTTCTTCCTCTTATCACTCTTGGCTCCCTAGAAGCCACACTGACCTGGCCCTCCCTCCTTGTCTTTGTGTCTCTGTGCCGGGGCTTACCTCTCCCCGGTTCTTGGGTTTGGCGGGGCCCCGGGCCCAGGCTTGGCTCTCTCTGCCCCCATCAGTTCCCACTCCTCGTGCTCCCTAAGGATTTCCCTGGAGTCTTAGGGTTCTAGGCAGTGGCTCCTGAGGCTGAGATTCACATGCAGGAGCTCACTGGGCAGCACTTGGGTGTGAACGCCTGCAAGGCAGGAAGGGTTATGGGGGACACAGAGGGGGACACTGAACTGGATGCCATTGTAGCAGGGTCTCTAGTCACCTTAAGGGTGCTTGTGGGCTGGCAGCCTCGACCCAGGTGGTGTGGAGTGTGCTCTCACTCTGCGGGCAGGGTCTCATCGGGAATCTTTGCAACACCCTCCAGGAAGAGGCTCTGCCGTTGTGCCCATTTTGCAGGTGTAGAGGTCAAGGCGGGGTGAAGTCGTGCAACCCGCCCCAGATGGGGAGCCCAGACTCAGGCCCCGCCCTGCTGCCTCCCAGGTCCCCAGCCACGCTCCCACTTCGTAGAGCCTCCTAGAGCGTGTGGAAGAAGCTCCCAGGCCAAGTCCCCCAGGAGGCCTGTGCCCTCCACTCCCCTGGGCTGGCTGCCAGGACCCCCCCCACCTCACTGAGAGGTGTCAGGTTCCAGCAGGGGCTCCCCCAGACCCTGTCCTGGCCTCTTCCTAAGACGCCAAGGCCTCATGTTGCAGGGTCCGATGAAGCTGCTCTGAGAGGTTACAAGATAAAGGGGTGAGACCTCAAGAGCCAGGCCCTCCTCCCCAGCCTCCCACACCTGTGCAAAACTTCAGGGAGGTGCATTTCCTGGGGTGCTACCTGCTTCCTAGCCAATGGCTCCAAAATTTGGAGGAAAAAGTTAGTTCCAAAATCAGTAATCTCTAACCACAGGGGCTCACTTCTCTGTGCCTTCCTGAAGAGCTTTTCTTATTAATATATCTAGAGTGTGTGCACCATCCATACACAAGCACGCCTGCACACACAGGTGCCCTGAGGCACAGAGACATGTCCACGTCCACACCAGAACGTGTGCCCATGTGTACACATAAGCCTAGCACACAAGCATGCTCATGCGTGCACACAAACACGAAGACCTGGAAATGGGAATGCTGACCAGGCTGAGGAAGCCATTTCTGTCCTTGCTGTCACCGAGACTGTGGCTACTGGGGCTGCTGTTGCTGCCAGGGCCACCTCACAGCACCGCTGCACCCCAGGGACCCTGGCAGCATCCTCTGAGCTCTCAGAAAACCATCTTGCTTTGCCTGTTCAGGGCTCAGGTGATGCTTGAAGCTTGCAGGAGAGGTTTGTTTGTGTATTTGCTTGGTCTCATTCTGTTGTCCAAGCTAGAGTGCAGTGGAACCATCACGGCTCACTGCAGCCTCCAGATCCTTAGTTCAAGGGATTCTTCCACCTCAGCCTCCCAAATGGTGGGGCAACAGATGTGCACCACCATGCCCAGCTAATTATTTAAATTTTTTTTGTAGATACAAGGTCTCACTGTGTTGCCCAGGCTGGTCTCAAACTCTTGGGCTCAAGCGATCCTCCTGCCTCAGCGTCTGAAAGTGCTGAGATTACAGGCGGGAGCCATTGCATGGGACCCGTTTTCCTTCTTTCTTCCTTTCCTTCTCTTACTCTTTCTCCTCCCTCCCTCTGTCCCTCCCTCCCTCCTTCCTTCTTTTCTTTCTTTCCAGGTCTCTGAACCTCGATGGGCCTGGTTTTGAATGTTGATTTGCAGGATGACTGTTGGGCCATCCGCAGAATTTTTAATTTCACGGGGTGTGCCCATGTAACACTGGACAGTCACTGCCAGGTTGTCCACCCCTCGGGGCAGTCTCCTCCAAGTGCCCTGTGGCCTCTTTCACCAGTCGACAGGGGTCGTGGTGCTCTCAGTGGCATGGTTAGATGGGGTTCTTGGTGCAGTGCTCAAGAGAACTTTACAGTGAGAGGTCAGCTCCTTCCTGCCATCCCAAAGGCACAGGGCACAGGAAGTGAGAGGTGCCAACCCTGGGTCTCCCTTCCAGGTCTTCATCCTGTCCGTGGAGCCTCCTAATCAGATACCTATCAGCAGTGCTTGGAGTGCGGGAGAGCCTCCCTCTGTGCTGTATTCTTGTACGCACACACAGAGAGACACACACATGGCACATTCAGGCATGGCATGCACACATACACACACGCACATGGGTACACATGCACACAGACACACAGACATGCACACAGGCACACACAAACACACACAAGCACACACACAGACATACAGGCATACGCATAGGCATGCACACAGACACAGGCAAGCACACAGATGCACACAGGCACACACAGGCATGCATACAGACACAATCACACACACAGAGGCACACAGGCATGCATAGGCACACACAGACACACAGGCACGCACACAGGCATACACACAGGCACGCACAAAGAGGCACACACACAGACACACGCATAAGCACACACACTTTGCTTTAAAAGTGCTTGCTGTAAGACAGTGCCTGGGAGTGCTGAGCTGGATTCCAGCCCTGGCTTTGCCCCTTTATTCGAAGTCCATATTTAACCAGTTTGACCTTAAAGGCACTTAGGCGTTTCAGGGCTGCAGAGAGTGCCGGAGACTTGAGGTTTCCCCAGGGCTTCTGAACCCAGACTCTGAGAAGGGGCCTCAGGGGCTTGAGAGCCTCTGAAACCACCTTGAGCAAGTAGCACATGGGTCTAGGCATGCATTTATTCTGGGAAAGAGCCGTAACTTCTAACAGGGCCTCCAAACAGGTGTGTGATCACTCCTCCCTCAGGCTCCCCACCCCAGATTAAGAACCACGGCCACAGGGACAGAATACATAGGTTTATAAGCAGGCAGAGTAGAGGAACTGCGTTCTCAAATCAAGAATCCAGAGCAGGCTCTCAACAAGAAGGGAGGGAGCGGGGGCTGGATGCAGAACACTGTGTGAATATTCCTTCTGAGAACAGGACATGATTTCATCAGATCCACAGTGAGTTCATGCCTCCCGAGTTTAATAATCACAGATACAGAGACTTAATGATGTCACAGTATTAATGTCATAGTATTAATGTCACAGTATTAATGTTAATAGTGATTCTTTTTCAAAACACGCATTAGTTCATTGCAAAAAATCTGAAAAAAATTTTTGGAAATCTTCTCACCTATAATCCCAATAGCCAGGGATAATTTTTTTTTTTTTAAGATTTTTCCAGAGTGTCTGGTGCCTTCCCTCCTGTTGTCTGCCTGTCTCTCTCATCCTCTTTCTTCGTGTGCTGTGTGCAGGCACACACAAATCTAGAAGTATTACGGTTTTTAGCATAATTTTTTCCATTTAGTATTCTAGGAGTACACTCTCCTATTGTTAAATAGTTCTCTAAAACACGGTTTTTCTGACTTCTTTTAGTAATAGGACCCGTATTCAAATCATATCTTACACAGAAATCTAAAATATAAGCAAGATGAAATGGGGAGACACGCTAGCGAAAGCCCAGGGAGAGAAGAAACACAATTTGAAAGCCACCGCTCTGAAAACATGAGGGTTCATGGCTCTGTAGTATTCTATCATATGGCTGTGGAGGGTGGCCAGATTGATCAAATAAGAATATAAGAGCCGGGCTCGGTGGCTCAGCCTATAATCCCGCGCCTTTGGGAGGCTGAGGTGAGTGGATTGCCTGAGCCCGTGGGCTCGAGACCCGCCTGGGCAGGCGAGACCTCATCTCTACAATAAATCAAAAAATTAGCAGGGTGTGGTAGCGCACGCCTGTAATTCCGGCTACTCGGAAGGCTGAGGCAGAAGAATCGCTGGAGCCCAGCAGGTCGAGGCTGTGGTGGCCGGGAGCGGCCACTGCACTCCAGTCTGGGCGACAGAGTGAGACTCCAACTCAAAAAAAAAAAAAAAAAAAAGAATACAAGAGGTCCAGGTAAATTAGAATTTCAGATAAAACAATGAATAGGTTTGTCGTTGTTGTTGTTTTTAAGTATACCTGTGTTTTGATCTGAATTTCAGATAAACAATGACTACTTTTTGTTTTTGAGTTGTAGTCTCATGCTGTCTCCCAGGCTGGAGTGTAGTATCACGCTCATGGCCACCCCAATGTCAACCTGCTGGTCTCAGGTGATCCTTCTGCCTCAGACTTCCAAGTAGCCAGAACTACAGGCGCATACTACCACGCCCCGCTAATTTTTTGATTTATTGTAGAGATGAGGTCTTGTCAAATTGCCCAGGCTGTTCTTGAACCTGTGGGCTCCTCAGCCTCCCAAAGTGCTGGGATTACAGGCTTGAGCCACCGCACCTTGAATACTTTTTTAGAATAAGCATATCATATGCAATATTTAGGACATGTTTGCCCTAAGAAAATATTTGTTGCATATGTGATTTTTTTTTTTTTTGATCCAGGGTCTTGCTCTGTCACCCTGGCTGGAGTGCAGTGGCATGATAATAGCTCACTGTAGCTTCGACCTCCTGGGCTCAGGTCATCCTTCCATCTCAGCCTCCTGAGTAGCTAAAACCACAGGTGCACGTCACTACGTTTGGCTATTTTTAAATATTTTGTAGAGACAGGGTCTCTCTATGTTGCCCAGGCTGGTCTCAAACTCTAGGCTCAAGCAATCCTCCCACCTCGTCCTCCCAACATGTAGGATTACAGGTGTGAGCCACTGCGCCCGGCTACTTATCTGAAATTTTAATTTAACTGAGTAGCCTGTTTTACATTTATGATGTGCCTCAATTTATCTAACCACTTTCCCATTATTAGACACTTAGATTATTTCCAATGTTTTGGTGTTATAAAAATATTAATCAGTATGTCTTTGTAGCCATATACTTATTATTTTCTAACATCCTGGAGGGGTGTGAACGTTGTAAATGCTTTTGATGCATTTGCCGAGTTTTTTTCCACAAGGGACTGTACCTTTAGCAGCCAGGTGGGAGGATGCCTGTTTTAGGAGGGGCCAATATGCCTTAGTCCATTGTCAGTGGTTTACATTAGCTAGTCATTCTGCCTAGGCAAGGCCTCAGCAGGGCCCTGAGACACTAGCTGAACCAGACCCAGGGGGTGGGGCCCCAAGGCGCTGAAGAGCTCAAGGGGAGGGGCTGGCTGGCCCAACAGCACCTGGTGCTTGGGGTCAGGGGTCAGGGCTGATAGGAAATAGGATAGACCTGGTAGAGACTTCGCCCAGGATAAATAAAAGTCAACTTCAGCCATTAGAGACACCCACCTTCCCCCGTGTCAAGCAGTATCGTTAAACAGCCTTACTCCCCATGAAGACTGCCTTTCCAAGTAGGAGAGAGGTTGCAGAGGGAAAAGTCTGGAAGAGGACTTTTTCTTCCACTCAAAAAATAGAAATTACATAAACATAATAACAACGGGAAGGATGGAAAACCACCAGTAACCTCCCCATCCTAACCGATGACAGCTTTTATTTTTTGGTATACCCTTCTTGTCAAGGGTCATAATTTTTACATAACTGTAGTCACAGAGTGTGTCCTTTTTTCACCCTGCCCTTTTCTCCCTTCATTGTGCAAGCATCTTCCTGTTCTGTTTTCATAGCTAGTATCGTTTATGTTTTCATAGCTAGTATCGTTCATGTTAATTTTCTCTTAATTTCACGGGTAATAATTATTCATTAAGATAAATTAGAACATCCAGATAAACACAAATGGAATCACAATGCACATATTTATTTGTAGTCTGTTTTTTCCCCATTCAGTTGTGTGTGGTGAACATCTTTTCATGTTAAAAAAAATTCATTTTGACATTGTTTTTATACATTGCAAGGTATTCTATTCAAGGAGGATCCTAGAGCTTTTTTCCAGGTTCTGTTAGGATTTAATTTTGTAAATGGAGAAATGGAGATTCATAAAATGTATGTAAGTTCTAGTAGATCACACACCAATAAGTGAGAAAAATATAGGCCTTTTAATTCCATGTGTAGTGTTTTCTTTTTATTTTATATTATGGTGGTAAGAGCATGTAACAGAAGATCTACCTTCTCAGCAAATTTTGAAGTGGCCAATACATTATCACTGATGATAGGTCCAATGTTATACAGCAGATCCCTTGAGCTTAGTCATCTTTTTTGGGTGGGAAAGCAGGATTTATTGAGAAGACAGAAAAGCTCCCAGAGCAGAAGGAGACCTGCGGGGGCCCGCCCCACAAGAGTCATGAGATGTTTTGAAGGAGAGACGGACAGGCGAAGGACGAAGATAATATACTCGGACACCTGTTTTTTGAACAGATGACAATTTAATGTTAGTTAACACAGAGCTTTTATATCATTTATGAAGGGGCAAGACAAAGAAAATTTTTTTACGTATATATCTTTTAAAAGTTACCATTTAGTGGTCTTAGTAGTAAATAAACCAAGATTTTCATAAACATTTAGACAACAAGTCTTATTTATAAAGTCAATAATGATACTTTTAGTCCAATTCGAATTACAGTCTTTGAAATGTCTCAAGAAAGTTTTTTAAGTATATATTTTTTTATGTGTCAGAAATTTTTCCATCTTAGGCTTTTATGTCCTTCAGAGTCCTGTGATCGCCTCCCTTGTCCAGATGTCCTCGTTACTTTTCTCTTATCTTGCAGTGTTTGTTTCTAAAGAGAACTCAAAGGAAGCTTTTAGTAATGTTTTTCAGGCCCCTCAAGGTTGCTGTCTGTTTTAGCTGATCTGTCATAAAAGTGTTTGATTATTATATTATGAGTTCAGTGAAAACCCACTCTATAAATGTTAACTTAAAGTTTTAACTATTAAATTAAGTAAAAACCTTAACATTAATCTTTATCCTAAGTCAGTGAAAACAGTGTTATAAATCACCTACATAACTCCTATACAAGTGTTAGAACTTATAATGAATTCATAATGAACTTACTATAAACTTGTGCTTCTAAAAAACCTTATGTCTAAACGCTAAACTGCATAATTCTAAATCAAATAAGGAGTGAATACACTTATATCATTTATCACTTAAGCAATATCTAGTAACTTATAACCAAGTGATGGAAAACATTCTTGATGTGCTTCAGAGTTTAACCCTTGCATATGTTAGAAAAGGCCAAACAGCATAGTGGGAAATGGAAAAATAAACCATGACATTTCCAGGTTAGCTGTGAATACTTCACATAAACATGCCATTTTCTTCTTCCACGACTGCACAGAATTCTTCGGCGGTATCAAACAGCAAAGGTGGAAGACAGAAGGGCCTCAGCTTCCCAGGCTCGCCCTGCGGCCTGGGGTCTTTGGTCCACCAGGACCCTGTCAATCAGGTGGGCCTCCAAGGCTGGCTCCTGACATCTCCCCCTTTTTTGTTTTTTAATACGAAGTCGTGAAATTTCGTGTTTAGTTGAGAGATGTTATTTTTTAATGATTTGAAGAGTATTGGAAGTAAACATAATAGTAGCAAGATTATTCCTCCACAAATTCCCACATTGATTAATATAGATAATAATGATTTTTGATTGACAAGTGAAGAAAAATTGTTAAAGATTGACTGAGTCAATTGGGTGGACTCAAATTGTTTTTCAGCAGAACTAATGTCTTGTATTTTCTGATGAAGCTTGGAGAGATCTAAACTTATGTTGGAATGGTTTTAAATTTCGGAGATATGATTTTTAATCCTATCCCAGGTATGAATAGACTTGTTTACTTGGAGAGGTGTGACACAAATCCATTTAAACTCTGAATGACATTTTAAGGCCAATTTAATTTTTAAGGTTATAAGTTTTTGTCCTATAATCAAAATAGCCTCTTTTAATGTATTAACTTTATTTTTTAATTTTTGGTCAATAATTTTTTGAGCAGCTAAAGCTAATGAGACATTTTTGGATAACTGATTTATAAATGTAGTAGTATGTACTACTAGACAGAGACCCAAGGGGCTTGCCCTTTTTTTTTTTTTTTTTTTTTTAGTCAGTCTCACTTTGTTTCCCAGGCTGCAGTGGCATGATCACAGCTCGCCACAGCCTCCAAGTCCTGGACTCAAGCAATTCTCCAGCCTCAGCCTCCCAAGAAACTGAGACTACAGGTGTGTACCATCTTGCCTGGCTAATTTTTTAATTTTTTGTAGGGACAGAGCCTTGCTATGTTCCACGCTGGTCTGGAACTCCTGTCCTCAAGCAGTCCTCATGCCTCTGCCTTCCAAAGTGCTCACAGGTGTGAGCCACTGCGCCTGACTGAACTTATTCTTGTTGTTTGACTAGAACTTGATGCCTGTTGATCAGCAATTCCCATCTTCCCTACCCACAACCCCTGGCAACCATGCATCATATGCTTGGATGTCTGTGAATTTGACATTTTAGATACTTCATGTGAGTAGAATCACGTATTTGTCTTTCTGTGACAAATTTGTCTTTCTGTTACTTAACATAATGTCCTCGAGGTTCTTCCATGTTATTGCAAATGGTGATAACTATTTGACCTATAAAAAGAAGCCCAAATAATATTTTTAAAAGGCCAAATAGTATTTCGCTGTATGTACAGACCACATCCTCTTGATCCCTTCATCTGTCATGGACATTCACATTGTTTCCACATCTTGGCTATTGTGAATAATAATGCAATGAACAAGAGTGGTGCTAAGCAACTCTTCAAGATCCTGATTCAGTTATTTTGGTTTTGTTTGTTTGTTTTTTGTTTTTGTTTTTTTTTTTTGAGTTGGAGTCTCACTCTGCCGCCCAGACTGGAGTGCAGTGGCTGCTCCCGGCCACCGCAGCCTCGACCTGCTGGGCTCCGGCAACCCTTCCGCCTCAGCCTTCCAAGGAGCTGGAACTATAGGCGCATGCTACCACGCCCGGCTAATTTTTGATTTATTGTAGAGATGAGGTCTCTCCAAGTTGCCCAGAGGGGTCTTGAACCCGCGGGCTCAGGCAATCCACTCACCTTAGCCTCCCAAAGGTGTGGGATTACAGGCCGAGCCACTGAGCCCGACTTTGATTCAGTTATTTTGAATCAAGACCCAGAGTGGACTGCTGAATATTTGGGGAGTTCTATTTTTAATTTTTCGAGAAGCCTTCCTATTGTTTTCCATAGCAGCTGTGCAAGGGTATATATCCTCGCCAACACTTGTTTTATTTTTTTTAAAATAATAGCCATCCTGCCAGGTATGAGATGATATCTCATTGTGGTTTTGGCCTGCGTTTTCCTGATGATTAGTGATGCTGCATATCTTTTTGTGTACCTGTTGGCTATTTGTATGTTTTCATTGGCCAACATACAAATGGTCAATAGGTACATGAAAGATATTCAAGTCCTTAGCCCATTTTAAAATCATATTACTAGATTTTTGTTTTTGTTTTTTAACTATTGAGTTATAGGAGTTCCTTATTTTTTTTGGAAATTAACCCTTTGTCAGATACATGACTTGCAAAGATTTTCTCCCATTACGTGGGCTGCCTCTTCATGCGGTTGATGGTTTCCTGTGCTGTGAAGAAGCTCTCTAGCTTGGTGCAATCCCACTGATCTATTTTTGCTTTTGTTGCTTATGCTTTTGAGTCTTACACAAAAATCTTTGCCCAGACCAATGTCTTGGAGCATTTCTCCAATGTTTTCTTCTAGCAGTTTTACAGCTTCAGGTCCTGTGTTTAAGTCTTTAATCCATTGTGAGCAGCTTTTTGTGTGGAGTACAATAGGGGTCCAGTTTTATTCTTTCTCATGTGGATATTGTGTTTTCCCATCACTGTTTGTAGAAGAGACTGTCCTTTCCCAATTGTGTGTTCTTGGCACCCTTGTTGAGATCTGTTGACCGTATGTGAGTAGATTTTTGTGTTCCTGATTCTGTTCCATTGGTCTGTGTCTTTATGCCAGCGTCATACTGTTTTTTTGATCACTGTAGCTTTGTAATATATTTTGAAATCAGGAAGTGTGATGCCTCCAGCTTTGTTTTTCTTTCTCAGATTAATTTGGCTACTCATGGTTCTACAATACGTTACTGAGCCAATTGCCCACTGTCGGAAATTAGGGATATTTTCCACAATCTTTTGTGATTACAAATGAAACCCATTTTTAATCATTGCCTTAGGAAAAGCTCCTAAAATTGAATCACAGGTGCACGCTTTTTGCTCTTGCTATGCACCACTACATTTACTTTAGAAGTTGTATACTAGTTCATACTTCACTAATAACGCATGAACAAGTGCTTATTTCCCCATAGCCTGGATCAAATACCATAACTGGTTGCCAAATATCCTGTCTTGATGATGGAACATAATTTACTTGCTCCTCTCCCTGCTGTTGACATTTAGACTATTTTCAAATCTTCATTCTTTTAAATAAGACCATCACGAACATCTCTGTGCCCGATATTTGTCTGTAACTTGAGCCATGATTAAGCTAGGAATCCTAGGTGAGACAGCATTTTTATGTGTCACTCTCTCTTTCCCAAAGTTAAATTGAATGCGGGATGTGGGAGATTTGCGGCACTCTGCCATGTCTAGAGGAAGGTAATGGACAGAGTAAAATAGACCATTGCCCAAAGGGTACTAATTTAATCACCATTCTGGTGGCTTAAAAAGAATTTAATGTAATATTCAAAGATATTAGGTAAGGAAGATAAGCACTACCCACCATTAACCCTCAATAATGTCATTCCCCACTGAGGGCTCTTCGGTCACAATAAAACAAAACACGCATCTCTGTCCCTCTGGGATCCAAGTCTAGCATGCCTCTCCGCCTCCATGGGAGGCACCAGTGGGACTCACAGGGGAACCTGCCACCCTGGGCTCCCCCATCCGGGATCCTTTATATTCATGTCTCTTGTCCAAAGCTCAAAACCCCTGAGGGGGCAGGTACCACTTTGGTGACACAAGCTGAGTTGCTGACCACTTCTCCAGCATCCTGTCCAGAGACCCAACCCTCACTGCGTTGGCGTCTCTCCATGAACTCGATTTGCAGCCAATCTGTGTTGAACAGTGATGGGATGCACGGCGCTGCTACAGACCACGTGGGGTTCAAGGTGGAAGAGCACTCGGAGATCATCTGTTCAGGCCCCTCCTCTTAGACAGTCATAGAGTGATAGCCTCCCCTGACCCCATGCAAGGATTTTATTTTGTTTGATCAATACCCCTGGGATGTATCTCACCTCTTTTCTGCTGCTGTGGAAACTGCTCAGAGGTGAGCTCCCTGTGCTATTGAGTGGCTGTGGCCGAGCCTGAGAGACTTGGCTGACAGCCCTTCTCCATTCTCCTTGGCCCCACCCACCCATCAACTAAGTTACTAAGTTAAGCACTCAATACCAGGCACTTTTTGGTAAAGGCTGAGGCTGGAGGCTCGCTTGAGCCCAGGAGTTCAAGGCTGTAGTGAGCTATGATCGTGCCACTGCACTCCAGTCTGGGTGACAGAGCAAGACTCTGTCTCTCAAAAGAAAGAATAAATGATTAAAAAAAACAAACCCTGACTATATAAAGGAAAAGATAAAAGTCTTCAGTTTTCCAATTTACTCTCATACTACTGTCTGGAGGTGACCTCTGTCAAGCAGTTGTCTGTGCTTTTCCTGATATATCTATGCATTTACATATGCATGTATTTATAAACTGTTTATACAAAATGAATCACACTATATATACCTAACTTATTCCTTTTCACACTCCTTTAGAATTCTAATGTAAAGGAAAACCAGTTTATTTAACCAGCCTTTGATTGACAGTGATTTCCAGCATGTCTATTAAAAATAATGCTGTGAGTCGGGCTCGGTGGCTCAGCCTGTAATCCCGCACCTTTGGGAGGCTGAGGTGAGTGGATTGCCTGAGCCCGCGGGTTCGAGACCCGCCTGGGCAGGCAAGACCTCATCTCTACAATAAAATCAAAAAATTAGCCATGTGCCTGTAATTCCGGCTACTCGGAAGGCTGGGGGCGGAAGGATCGCCGGAGCCCAGCAGGTCGAGGCTGCGGTGGCCGGGAGCGGCCACTGCACTCCAGTCTGGGTGACAGAGTAAGACTCCAACTCAAAAAAAAAGTAATAATAATAATGCTGTGGGCTGAGCGCAGTGGTTCACGTCTGTAATCCCAGCACTTTGGGAGACTGAGGTGGGTGGATTGCCTAAGCCCAGGAGTTCGAGACCAACCTCGGCAACATAGCGAGACCTTTTCTCTACACAAAAATTTAAAAATTATCCAGGTGTGGTAGTGCACACCTGTAGTTCCAGCTACTTGGGAGGCTGAGGCAGAAGGAATGGCTGAATCCAGGGGGTCAAGGCTGTGGCGAGCTGTGATCATGCCACTGCACTGCAGCCTGGGCAACAGAATAAGAAGCTGACTCAAAAAAAATAATGCTGTGATTAATATACCTGTACATTTCATGTACTCATGTGAGTTTAACTGTAGAGTTAATGCCTAGGAATGTAAGTTGGTCCTATAGTCTATAGCCTAAACCAGGACAAATGCTTGTTCAGAGGGGCTCCTGGGTATAGGAATGTATACTAGAACTTTCTCAGAAAACCAGGTGCATTTTTACCTAAAAATGAAACTTTTGCTAAGTCAAAGGGTGATATTTAAAATGCTAACATACACTTTGGGAGGCTGAGGTAAGAGGATTGCCTGAGCTCATGGATTCGAGCCCAGTCTGGACCACTTGGTGAGACCTCATCTTTACAATAACTTTTAAAAAAAGTTAGCCAGGCATGGTGGCATGTGCCTGTAGCTCCAGCTACTTGGAAGGCTGAGGCAGAAGGATCCCCTGAGCCCAGCAGGTCAAGGCTGCGGTGGCCATGAGCAGTGTGCCACTGCACTTTAGCCTGGCTACAGAGTGAGACTCTGACTCAAAAAAATAAAATAAAATAATAAAATAAAATGAAATGCTAACTTTGCCAAATAGCCTTTTTCACCTTGGTTATACCACATTATCATCCACCAGCATATTTAAGGGCTTCTGTTTCTTCAAACTGTCAGAATTCTGAGCATTGATCATGCTTCTTGCCAGATGACTGAGCAAGAAATTATGACTTCTTTTAATGTGCACTTATTTAATAATCAGCGAAGTTGAACATCTTTTCATTTATTATTGGCCACTTGCACTTCATTTTTCTTTTTTTGGAGACAGGGTCTTGCTGCCACCCAGGCTGGAGCCCAGCAGTGTGATCATAACTCACTGCAGCCTCGATCGCCTAGACTCAAGTAATTCTCCCGCCTCAGCCTCCCAAAGAGCTGGGGCCACCAGGCTCCACTAATTTTATTATTTTTTGTAGAGACAGGGTCTCTCCGTGTTGCCCAGCTTGGTCTCGAGTTCCTGGACTCAAGCAACCCTACCACTTCAGCCTCCTAGGTAACTGGGATTACAGGTGTGCACTGCTGCACCTGGCTAAATCTTTATGTAGTGTTTTCTTTTATGACATTTGGGCTTTATGTGCAAGACTAAGGGGGGAGAAAAACTCCCCAAAGTAGCCAATTTTTTCTTTATACTTTTTAGTTTCTTCTCCAAATTAAAAATTTTGAAATTTAAAATTTTCAAATTTATTTTGCTGAAGAAATGAGTTGAGCTTTGCTGATTTCCACCCTGCTAGTCATGTTTCCTAACATCACTCACGTAATAGCACCGCTCTCCCTCCTCCCTGCTGTTTGAAGTGCAGATGCGTCTTTGCCAGCCCCTCATCTATATTTGGGTCTATTCCTGACCTCTCTCCTTCTGCTATGGATCTGCTTGGACTTAGAACAGTAATATTGTGCTGCATTAAGTCCACGTCTTCACGTCTTAATATCTGGTATGTCTACTTCCTCACCTTTGATTTTTTTCCGATTTCCTCTGATTGTTCTCTCATGTTTAAACTCTTCCAGCTGAACCTCCCCTCCCCCAGCACAGTGATTTCTCAAGCAGGATTGCACTGGACGTGTGTGTAGATTAAGTCAAGGAGGATTTCTGTCTTTACATCGCTGAGTCTCATTCTGGCGTAAGCTCAAAGGGAAGCCTTTGAGGTCTGTTTAACTACAGGGTGGGTGGCCATCAAGGGAAACACGGACACACATGTGTAGCGAGTGGCTTGTTTAGATTATATTACACTATGTGAAATTGTGCCGTTTCACTGACAATGTACGGTTCAGTGCACTGGGCACAGCTGCAGTGGATGCTGCATTCCACTGATGCCTCCATGTGCATCGGAGAAACGCTGTGATCAGATAATATGTGTCTCTGGCTTCTCATTGGATAAAACTGTCTTTGGCTTATCCCAGAGGTAATCAAGAGGGTTCTTTCTACCTATTATCCCTGTTTCCTGATTCTCCGGCCGCCTTGCGTACTGTACCTAGATAAAATGCTGGGCAACGGGGTATGGTCCTATTGCAGGGACAGATCCTACACTTCGGGGGGGGTGGTCCTATTGTGGGGACAGGTTCTGCCTACCCAGAAGTGGTCCTGTCTGACTTTGTGCTGCTGTAACAGAATACCATAGACCGGGTGGCTTATGAACAACAGATCTGTGTTTCTCAGAGTTCGGGAGGCTGGAAGTTCAAGATCAAGACGCCAGCAGGTTTGGTGTCTGATGAGGGTTGCTTTCTCGGTTCCCAAGTTGGTGCCTTGCTGCAGTGTACTCAGGGGGGATGAGTGCCTTGTCTTTGTATGGCAGAAGGTAGAAGGACAAAAAGCCGTAAACTCTCTCTGAAGCCCCTTTTATAAGGACATTAGTTCATTTGTGAGGGCAAAGCCTTCATGACTTAATCACTTTTCAGAAGGCCCCGCCTCCTAATACCACCACACTGGGCACCACGTTTCAACGTGAATTTTGGAGAGGACAAATTCAAACCATAGCAGAGACTGCAAGAAAGTCACACAAGAAGCAAGCTGCTTTTTCCCACATACTCCTTCCCTTCTCCCTTTTTTTACCCCCGGGCTGGAATGCAGTGGCACAATCACTGCTCACTGCAACCTTGACCTCCTGGGCTCAGGCAATTCTGCTGCCTCAGCCTCCCGAGTAGCTGGGACTACAGGTGTGTGCCACCCGTCCTGGCTACTTTTTTTCTTTTTTTGTAGAGATCAGATCTCGCTATGTTGTCCAAGTTGGTCTTGAACTCCTGGGCTCAAGCAATCCTCCCACCTCATCCTCCCAAAGTGCTGGGATTACAAGTGTGAGCCACCACGCCCAGCCCTTTTTCTTTATGCTTGATCTAATTCATTAACCTGACTGTGTCACAATCTGTCCTGTCGGTGGACATTTTTGAGGACATTTTGTGAGGGGTGTAGCTTAACTAATTATTGGTTGTGAACCACAGGTAATGTGCTTCTAGATTTGACCCACGATGCCAGCAAAGTGCCACATCAGTCACGGCTCTGTTTTTGGCTCCTTATTCTGAAAAGCATCATAAACCAAGTTGCCCCACTTGGTGACCAGGGCCCCACTGAGTTCTGGTGGGTGGAAGTCGATTCTGGCCCCGTTGGTCCCAGCCTCTGTCAGTGTCAACACCCTGGTAGTCGTCACCCTGTAGGTGTCCTCTGTGTCATGCAACCCACTCTTTCTTTTGCTTTTCCAGTTGATGTGAGAAGTCCAAGTTCAACAGATTCTGACCATGAAACACCTGGAGTGCAGTGACGCCACACAGACTGTGACACTTACACTTGTGACAGTAGCGGGGCAGTGTGACTTGTGCCCTGTGTAGGCCCAGCAGGGTGTCTGTGGGGGCCTGGGGAGCCCTGAGGCTGCCCTGCCCCCAGCACTTTCTGCTTACCTCCCTCCCCCCAGCTGCAGAGTGTGGCCAGGTTGTTTGGTTACAGGGGAGGCATGGACTGAGAGAAGTCGACTTCCCCTCCTTCCCTTTTTTTTTTTTGAGTCAGGGTCTTACTCTGTTGCCCAGGTTGGAGAGCAGTGGCACGATCATGCTTCACCGCAGCCTCGACCTCCTGGACGCAGGCGATCCTCTTAATTCAGCCTCCCGAGTAGCTGGGTCTTTAGGCATGTGCCATCGTGCCTGGCTAATTTTTTTATTTTTTGTGAAGATGAGGTCTCATTGTGTTGCCCAAACTGGTCTTGAACTCCTGCCCTCAAGCAATGCTCCTGCCTCAGCCTCCCAAAGTGCTGGGATCACAGACTTGAGCCACCCGTGCCTGGCTTGCCTCCCCTTTGATGTGACTGCAGCTGAGGGTGTTTGGGACACCCTGAGATGTTGCTGGCTGGGAGGATCCAGAGGGTTGGGCTGCCCCGGGAAAATCGGGTGGTGCGCTGTTTTGGGGTGAGTAACATAAGCTCTTGTGCTTCTCTGTTTTTTCGTGTTATTTTGAGCCATAACAGAGAAGTCTTTCCAAGCCTGTGTACAGGTCAAGGAGTGACAACATCAGGCAGGTCCTCATCTGAGCTACTAGCTGCTGCCCAGATCTTGAGCCAAGGAGGGAGGCAGCCGCCAGCCACACTTGTCAGGGCTCAGCTGTATGCTGGGTACCCAAGGCCAGCTTGCCCTAAGCCGAGGACTCAGAATGGGAGGACAGGTGCCCAGCACATTTGGCCTAGGAGTCATCTGAGGGCACACGGGGAAGGATTTGTACTCAGTCTCTGGGGCAGACCACTTAGAATTCTGGTCCCAGCCTGGCCACTCTGTAACTATGTGACCTTGCTCATACTGTTGCACCTCTCTGAGCCTCAGATCCCCCCTCTGTTAAATAAGGGTAAGGAGAGCACTGTTTTGCAGGAGTATTTGGAGACAGAAATAAGCACTTAGCATAGCACCCAGTGCACAGTGGCCCCAGTGGACTGTCAGGGTCCTCTCGCTCCTATGGGAAAGGTCCACTCTATTCTCGCACCCTGGACTGTAGCAGCTGTGGCTGGGAGGGTAGGGCAGGGCCTTGTACCCATCACTGACCCAGGATGCGCCACTGAGGCCAGGTGAACTGATCAAGGAGTAGAACTTAGCTGCCACATCCCATATCTCTGGCACAGACCATCCTCTGCCTCCCCCCATCCCCAGACAGCCTCCAGATGGGTGGGGGGTGGGGAATGGAGACCTAGGAGCCTGGTGGACCTGGAGGGGATGCCCTGGATCTGAGCCTTGAATAGAGGATGCTGGTTGACTCAGATTTCTAGGGAAATAGGCTCGTGGGCTTCCCCCACTGTCTTGGTGAGACACTGGAACCTCTAGCACTCAGAGAACCACTAGAGGTCTTTCTTGGTGACACCACCAGTGTCATCAGCTGTGAGGTCCTCAGCACCCCTGGGGAGTCACGCTGGGATGTGGTGGGAAATGTAACTGGAGGCTGGGGTGGGTGGGAAGTGTTTTCCAGGTGACCCTGATCCTGTGCTTTTTTTTTTTTAGTCAAGGTCTCACTCTGTCACCCAGGCTGAAGTGCAGTGACATGATCATGGCTCACTGCAGCATCAACCTCTTGGGGTCAATAGGTCCTTCCGCTTCAGCCTCCTGAGCAGCAGGGACTACAGGTGTGTGCCACCATGCCCAGCTGATTTTTTATTTTTGTAGAGACAAGGTCTTGCTCTGTTGCCCAGGGTGGTCTTGAACTCCTGGGCTCAAGTGATTCTCCTGCCTTGGCCTCCCAACGTGCTGAGATTACAGGCATGAGCTACCATGCCCAACTCCGTGCTTTTGATATGTGATCTAACTAGAGTTCCCAGGCAGCTGATTTCCGTGGTGACCCTGGAGGTTCTCTTGGAGTTGCAGTTGGCCTTGCTGCTGCGGAGATGCTGGGTCTGTACCAAACCAGACTTCCGGTGAGGCCCTAAGGTCCCTCCTAGTTCTGAGACCCTTTGGCTTCACCAGCCCAGGACCGGCAGTCCTGTGAAGCAGTGGCCCTCAGCCTCGGGGCACGTTGGAGTTTCCTGGAGAGTTTAAGAACTTCTGATGCATTTGTCCCACTACCAGAGGTCCTGGCTCAGTGGGTCTTGGGCATGGTCTTGAACCTTGGGCTTTTAAAAATCTGCCTCGGTGACTCTAACATGTGGCCAGGGTCGAGAGCCACTGGCAGAAAAGCAGGCCATCTAATAATAATTAATAAATACAGTGTATGTGCTAGGCACTGGGCTAAGCACATGATATACATTCTGTTCTTTGATCCTCATGACAATTCCCATTTTCCAGATGAAGAAACATGCTCAGTGCGGCTAAGTGACTTTCTAAGGCCAGAGAGAGGTAAGAATTGGCGTTGGATCCCAGGGCTGTCCAATTTCAGAGTTGTGGGTGGTCACCACTGTGATGACCACTCTTGAGGCAACACAGAGCAGAAGACAGGGACACATCTAGGGCAAACTCCAGAGGGAGCCCTGAGACTCACCCAGGGCTCCCTGGACCCACTCGGAGGTCTCCAGCCCTGTGCTGCGCAGCCTCTTGTCTGCCAAGGAGGTTGCTGGGAATCTGGTGGGGTCGACTGCTTTCTGGGGCAGGTCTTGGGCCACTTGTGGGGCCTACCTGGTCATTTGGGAGATCTAGAGCCTCAGGCCCTGAGCTCAGAGATGTGGAATCCTGTGCTCGGCTCTGACGAACAGCAGCCTTTCAACCCAGAACGGAGGGGCTGGGACTGTCCTCCCCGGAGAGCAGGGAGGGGCTGGGAAGCACATTCTGTTTACCAGGTGCTTTTGGTTTATAGCAGACTCAGAAAAAAAAAAAACCAGGAGCCATCCGTAAGACAGGGCCAGAACCTTTATATTGCAGTTTCATCGAAATTTAGTGAGAGGCAAACCCAGTGGGTACCTGCTTTACTGGCAGTAAAAGAAAATTGGGCAACAATTATTTAAAAAAGAGCTGGAGCTGTTTAAATCAAGAATGCAGGGGTATGTGTGTGCTGGGAAAGAAAGTTCACAAGGCCTGGGGGTTTGGGTTGAAATGTTTTTGATGAAAATGACATGGAAAATATTTTCCTTTCTTATTGTAAGCCTTCCCTTTGCTGTTCGTTTCCTAAATTTCGCAGTCCAGAAAGCAATAAGCAAATCTAGCTGGGGGGAGAAATCAGAAGCAAGTCGGGAAGTTTCAAAGTCTAATCGGAGTGGTAGACTGAGAAGAAAACTATCCAAGATGAGAAAACAATTTTCCCACTTGATAGAACAAAGTCATTATTTCAACTTAAACAATTGCTGATGTGATTGACCTTATTGGACATGGAAGTGCTGGGTTTGGCCCTCCCTAAAAGCAGAGACTGAGGAGGGAGGTGACTGTCTGCGTATCAGCCAAGAATGCTCTGCAGGAGCTGGGAGGATGTGGGAGGATCATGAGGCCATCACTCACTGTCTCCCTATCCCTCACTCCTCACCATGGCAACACCAGGGCTCCTGAAATTGAGGTCCAGATGGAGCCCCTGTCTGAAAGCCTGAACACAGCCCAGCCTGCTGGGGAAGGCTGGGAATGCCCCACCTGGCTCTGAACTCAAGCCACTGGCCGAATGCCAGAGACCAGCCTGGTTGATGTCTTGGAAGTGGAGGCTGCCACCGATGCCTGTCATTGTCATTGGTGACTGTTGGATCTTGCTGTTGTTTTGATTGTTTTTACTTTTGGGAAATATTTTTATTATTATTATTATTATCATCATCATTATAAAGATGTGGGGTGCAATTCAGGGTTAGGTATACAAACATTGATCATGCAGGTCCCCTTGTTGATGAGGTGTGTCCCTCCCTCCCCTAGCAGTTTCCCTCAGCTGCCAATCCCACCCCCTTCTCCTGACAGTTTCCCACTACTGCCGATCCCTTTCTTATAGTATTATAATTGTTCAAGGTTCACTTATGAGTGAGGGAAAGATTTTCTGTTCCTTAAAAGGACTGATCTATCTGAACTTTTGGTTACTAGAGAAGGATACTCAACTCAAACTAGTTTAAGAAAAAAAAATAGGTAGGTAGATAGATGGATAGATGAATAGATATGACCCATGCAATGATGTTAGAGCTCTCTTTCCATCTCTTGCTCTGATTGCTTCTTTTTGGTTAATTCTTCAGACAAAATTTCTCCCTGTGATGGGCAGGAAGATTCTCATTTTCCAAGCTTGGCAGTGCTGATAGAAAGAGCTCATTGTATAGAAAAGTCTTGGGGAAGGTTCTGATTGGCCCACATCAAACCATATGACCATTCCTAAACCAATCATGGTGTCTATGGGTGCACTAATGAGATTACCCTAGCCAGGATCTTGTGGTTACCCCTGTGGTAGTGCTTGGAGTATTGGTGGGAAAGGAGGACAGTGAGTGACAGCCCTGCCAGGAATTTGAGACCAGCCTGGGCAACTAGTGAGAACTCATCTCTGCAAAAAGTAAAGTAAAATAATTAACTGGGCATGATGGCACCTGTAGTCCCAGCTACTCAGAGACTGAGATGAGAGGATTGTTGGAGCCCGGGAGGTTGAGGCTACAGTAAGCTATGATTGCACCACTGCACTCCGGTCTGGGCAACAGAGGGAGACCTTGTCTCTTAAAAAAAAAAAAAAGAATTCCATCAATAGCCTCAAGTTCCCTCACTCCCTCCAGAAAGGGCAGTTCCATCTAGTGGCTCCAGCCCAGGATTGCCAGTATCTAGGCTGGTCCAGACATGGCCCCCTGGCCTGCAGCCGGATGGTGCCACAGGGTGGATTTCCCCTTCGCCAACAAGCTCAGCAAGGGATGTGGATGGCTGAGCAGAAAGCTCCCCGCTGGAAGAGGGGAGGAGGGAAACAGCACTCACTGGTCACCAGTTCGTGTCACATGACATCTGTGGGCTTCTGCCCCAGAGGGGATCAGTGTGGTTGAGGTCAGTCCTCCAGCTGCCCAAGCTCTGAGCTTTGGGTGGAGCCTCCTTCTCCCTGATCCTCCGTGGCCAAGCTCGATGCAGATGGGGCAGGAAGAGGCTGGATTCCTGGGCTCCTCTCGTGGGGGCCATGCGGTCTTTCAGTTATTTCCACATCCCTAGCCTCCTGCACAGCATTGATGAATAGCTGGTTTTCAACTAACGTTTGTGGAGCTGATGCCAGCGGGATGCCCACTGGACACCACCTGTGACACACAGGACAGAGGCCTGTCTCAGGCTGTGGGGCTTGGGGGGCACCCAGGGCAATTTTGTGGATTAGTGACTTGGAGGACTGCTGTGGCACTGCCGCAGGAGACACAGGGGCTTTGGATGACTTCCTTTTGAGATGCTGAGTTAGAAGCCCTCATGGAATATTCAAAGGCCTGAAGTCTCGAGATCAAAGACAAGTTGAAGGCAGCAGGAGGAGGTGGAGAGCTGCGGAGGAGGACTCATGGCCTGGGCATGTGGAGAGGGGTCAGGCGTCAGAGGTGGAACAGCTCTGGGTGGTGATGGGCGAGGCCCAGATGTAAATGCCCTGCAGAGGCCATGGAGTTGCCGGGAGCCACTCACTGCCAGCCCTGCCTCAGTGTCCCCTCCACTTGGCAGGCTCAGGGCCATGGACGCTTCAGCTCCAAACTCAAGGGACATCCGGGTCACCCTGGGAGAAGGGCTGCGGCCTCTGGGAGGGAGCGGGACTGCTGTGTCTGTGGCACCCTTTCCAAATGCTGTCTCACAGGCAAAGAGTGCAGCCCCAGACCTGGGCACCACCAGGAGAAGGGTTGACCCACTCAGAATCTCTGGCTGCGTGGAGGGAACAGCAGACCTTTCCAGGTAGCATCTTTGAGGCTGTCTGACTCCATTTTGAGACCTTGGGAGGGGCTTCTCTGGAGGGATCACTCTTTCACAACCTTTTCTGGCCCTGAGGAGGTGGTGAATGGGATAGGGAAGGGGAAACAGTTTCAGAAACGTGACTTTTTATTTTTTGAGTCAGGATCTCTGTCACCTATGTGGAAGTGCAGTGGCACAAACATGGCTCACTGCAGCCTTGACTTCCTGGGCTCAGCTGATCCTCTTGCCTCAGCCTCCTGGGTAGCTGGGACTACAGGTGCATGCCACCATACCTGGATAATTTTTCCTTTATTATAGAGACAGGGTCTGGCTTTGTTTCCCAGGCTGGTCTCGAGCTCCTGGCCTCAAGTGATTCTCCTGCCTTGGTCTCCCAAAGTGCTGGGATTACAGGTGTAAGCCACCATGCCTGGCCAGAAACAGGACTTCTACTTCCTGGCCCATGGGAGGTGCTCAGTTTAGCGTTGCTGATTGAATGAATGAGTGAGTGAGTAAACCCAAGCATTCATAAACAAATGGGTGAATGCTCAGGGGATCCAAAAGGTGCCTTGTCCCCGTAGATGGGTGGCTCTTGGTCAATGTTCATTAGGCAGTACGCAGAGTAGGTGAGCACCCAGAGGTCTCCAGAGCCCACAGAGTGGCTGAGTCCTAAATGAACAAACACGGTTCTTCCCCACTGTTGGCCTGTGGGATAGTGAGGTGCACGCTTGCCCTCTAGGCGCTTAGATAAGTCGGCCCTCCACAGTTTTCCTTGCATTTTAGCCCCTCAGCCTCCACTGGAGGCTATATTCCATGCTGGGAACTGGCAGGAAGGTGGGGTGGGCAGCCTTAGCAGCTGGGCTCTTACTACCCTGGCAGAAGGACACAGAGGGTCGCGCTCCCTTCCTTCCATCCTCACTCTCAGAGTGGGACAGCTTGGATCCTTCTAGCACCTCATGGCTCAAGCCAGAACATTCCTTCTCCCCCTCCTTCCGCCTTTCCTGAAGTGGATTTTGAGTTCACGGCAGGGTGGTGGATCTGCCCCATCTGTCTAGTTCCAGGCATAATACCGTCTCAGAATATTCTAGGACAGCCGCAGCGACCCACAGTCCCGAGCTTTGTGTCTAGGGATGTGGAGCAGTCCCAGGGGACAGGAGGAGATATCCCTCCATGCTGCACCCTTAGGGAGTTTGCCACGGGCTCCTGGGACAGAAGGGACCCCTGAGAAGGCAACAGTACTGCAAAGCCTCCTGGGACAGAAGGGACCCCCGAGAAGGCAACAGTACTGCAAAGCGGCTGCAGATCAGGCTCCCTGGGCCTTTGATGCTCCTGTCCTGCGAGGTGGGAGCTGGGCTCTCGGGGGGACACAGAGGCCCTGAGCTGCCCGTGGAGAGACCTGGTCTCACCCCACACTGGATTGCCCTGCCCCCCCCCGGTTTGGCTGCTGGTTAGAGTCAAGGGACAGGAGGCAGGGTTGGAGTGGGGGGCGAGGGGATGGGGTAGCTGGCGGGGAGCAAGGCTGGAGTCCGACCAGGTGGGAGTCGTGGGCAGGGATGGGGCTGGGGACCGGGCTGGGGCCTGGATCGAGGCCAGAGTCCCCCGGAAAGTGGAACCAGGGGCAGGGCTGGGGTCGGGACAGGGCAGAAGTCCCGGGGTGGGGTAGGTTAGGAGGCAGGCTGCATCCACAGAGGGTATTATTTTGCAGGGGTCTAGGAACAGCCGGCCAGGTGTTTGTTCAAGTGCCGTGATCATCTAGTGTCTTTCTGGAACTCTGGGGGCACAGGAGGCTGTGTCCCAGTCTCCCTCCCCCAAGGCCACAGCCTCCCGTGCCCCCACAGTTCCAGAAAGACACTAGATGATCGTGGCACTTGAACAAACACCTGCACCTAGCACCCTTGGGCCTAGGGGCTCTGCTGTTGCCCTGGCAGCAGCAAGCAAGTCCCAAGGAAGACAGGTGCTGTCCTTGCGCATGTCTTCTCCCGCCCATGGCATCACCCATGAGGGCCACATCCTCACAGGAGCTCTTAGCCCAGCCCTGGCATTTTGCTGACCAGGCACTACAGTAGGGACCACCTCTGTGCCTGGCCCAGTGCGAAACCACGTTTGTCCCCAGGACAGTGTCCACCTTCAGGGCCTTGGCAGCCTCCACTCTGGTCCACAGTGCCCTCAGCACACCTTGTCTCAGGGGTCTGCCTCAGTGCGCTCGGGGGCCACCCTCCCCATGTCCAGCACAGGGCATCGGGTATGGGTGTGGGCCTCAGAGTTAGATGACCCGTTTGAATCCCAGTCTTGCCACTTACTTGCCCTGACCTTGGACACTTTTTTGGGGAGGGGTCTCACTCTGTCACCCAGGCTGGAGTGCAGTGGCACGATCATGGCTCATCGTAGCCTCAACCTCCTGGTCTCAGGCAATACTCCTCCTCAGCCTACCAAGTAACTGGGACTACAAGTGTGTGCCACCACACTTGGCTACTTTTGGGATTTTTTGTAAAGACAAGGTTTCGCTATTTTGCCCAGGCTGGTCTCGAACTCCAGGGCTCAAACGATCCTCCTTCCTCAGCCTCCCAAAGTGCTGGAATTACAGGCATGAGCCACCTCACCGAGCCTGGCCTCAGACACTTCTTGAAAGTCTCTTGAGCTTCAATGTTCTCATCTGTAAAGGGGGGAGATAATGATCTCTTCCTGTAGAGCTGGGGTGAGGTGCAAATGAGGTGACCTGGTTGGTACACTGCCTGGCGTGTGCTAGGCACGTGGAGTTCTCCTGCCAGTGACCCTCTCCGATGCTGACTTTTGTCTCAGGTGACGGGAACACCCTCGAAAGGCTTTGATGAGAAGGCATACCTGTCGGTCAAGCAGCTAAAGGCTGGAGAGGACCCCTACAGGCAGCATGCCTTCAACCAGCTGGAGAGTGACAAGCTGAGCCCAGACCGGCCCATCCGGGACACACGCCACTACAGGTACAGCTCCTGCGGTGTCCATGGGGAAAGAGGGGTGACAGGACAAGGTCATTTCTCTTTCACTCGCAGCAATTCAGCCTGGTGATTTAGATGTCCGGGCCCCTCACTGTTGGCTGCTTTCTGACTCCTGTTTATGCCATTGACCTGCTGAGGCCTGGGAAGCTGAGGACACACCCAGCTGGGACCAGCAGGCCTGCAGCATGTCTGGCATCCCAGTGAGATGACCTGCAAGGGACCATGGGAAGGTTCTCTGTGGGTGAATCAGGGGCTCTCAGTGCCCTGCTGGTGGTGCCCGTGGTAGAGGGGCTCCAGCCCTCCCCAGTGCAAACAGTGGAGTGCTCTGCACTGCTCTTTTAATGTCCCTTTCCCTCCTTTCCTCCTGCCCCACCACTCCACCTCCTCAGCATCCCCTAGAGGTGCTTCCAGTCTTTTTTTTTTTTAGTTGTTGTCTTGCTCTGTTGCCCAGGCTAGAGTGCAGTGGCATAATCAATCACAGCTCACTGCAGCCTTGAGCTTCTGAGTGCAGATGATTTTCCTACCTCAACCTCTTGAGTAGCTGAAACTACAGGCAGGCACCACTATGCCTGGCTTTATTTTTTTGTAGAGACAAGGTCTATGCTATGTTGCCTATACTGGTCTTGAGCTCCTGGGCTCAAGCAATCCTCCTGCCTGGGCCTCCCAAAGTGCTGGGATTACACGCGTGAGCCACCCTGCCCAGCCTCTTCCTTGCTTGCACACACCCTGTTTCCTCTGCCTGTACACACTAACCCCCCACCTACGTCCCAGAAGAGGACTTCTGGGGAAGTTCCTCTGCATCCCGGCTCAGTAGGCCCTCCTCTGTGCTCTGGGCAGACCTCTAGTGGAGGGAGCTGCCAGACGCCATTGGAGCACAATCCCCACTGTGCCTGCAGCTTCATGCTCAGCGCTGGGCTGGATGCTCAACTGGTCCTGTCTCCAGGGTGGGCAATGATGACTTGGGTCGTGACCACTTTTTCCTCTGAAGCGGCCATTCCGTAGCACAAAGGATGTCTGAGATGAGGGTTCAGAGGGGACCTAGTTCTAGCACTCTGTGTCACACACAGAGGCAGGCCTGATCAAACCCAGGACCTTTCCGGTGTCCTGTGCAAGGTGAGCTGGAGGCAGGGCTGGCAGAGCCCCAGGCCTGGGCTTGCTGTCCTGTGACCCCAGCATCATCAGCATCCAGAGCCTTGTGTGCTACCGACTGCAGCAGCAATCCTGTTGGGCAGTGAGGTCCCACCAGGGCTAACGGCCATTTCTGGACTAAGAAATCCTTTCTTGGAAGTCCCGAGGCATGTCCCCGCATGTCCCCCAAGCTGTGACAAGGTCATGTCCATGCAGCTCCACTTGGAGACCTCTCACGGGCAGCCTGGCCATGCCAACCTCGTCCCCAGGGCCCAGAGGGTCTGCTGATCTGAATCTGAGGCTGGAGGGCTTGGCCTGGAGGCTCTTGTCCTCCCAGCCCATCCCCACTCTGCACCCTCTCAGCAGTCCCTGGGAAATGTTGGAGGAATTGCCCCAGGGACCATGACCATGTTAGATGAGACTCTAAATGCAGGCAATGGTGGGACAGCAAGGGGCCATGTGCTGCTCCTGGGCTGTCGGAAGGCCCAGGTGGGTCAGGGTGTGTGTGCACATGTGTGTGCATGTATGCCTGTGACTGTGTGTGCATGTGCATAGGTACCTGCATGTGTGCATGTGTACACATGCACATACACACATAGATATGTGAGTGTGCACATGTGTCTGCATGCATGCGCTTACATGTGCACACATGCATGCACATGCATATGTGTGTGTATTATGGATGTGCATTTTGTGTGTGTGGTGTGTGTGCATATACATGTGTGCATGCATGTGCTGGCTTGGGGGCAGGCTCCCTTGTGGGGCCAGTGTGCTGCTCTGAGCTCATAGGATCTGCTGGACTCCCAGTGTCAGGCTGGTCTCTAGCCCAGCCCTCACTCCAGGCTGCACCCCTGGAGGGGAGCTGAGGACCGTAAAGCACCTGAGACAGACCTACCAGGATCTCAGGGAAAGCCCACCAGCCCCAGACTCAACACGCAGGTGTGGAACACACACCCCATCCTCAGAGATACAAATCCCAGCGAAACATAGGGTGGAGAGGGCTGGAGGGTGGGGGGAGCTGGAGTTCACCCCCAGATGGGCTGTGGGTAGATTTGCCCCATTTGGGGAGAGACTGGGCTCTCCAGATTCCCTCTTTCCTGGGCACCAGCTGGTTGGGGGACAAGGACAGAGAGCAGGTGCCCTGGAGGGCAGTGCTGAGATGCTGGGCGCCCTGGGGGTGTTGGCTTCTCCAGCACAGCTCCCCTCCCAGCCCACTCCTGCCCTCTACAACCAGCACAGGCCCTGGGAGAGCTTGGCTTCTCAGGGGCAGGAGAACGTTCCACCCCACTGCTCCCTGCACCCCTTTCCAGGAAAATTTCTGTATGGCCTCTCGAGGTTCCCCTGATGTGGGGCTCCCAGGCTGGGGGTGCTCCACCTGTCTGACATGGGCCTGGGAGCCATGAGCCGCTGTGGGTGGAATGAATGATAATGAGAACAGTCTCTGCTGGAATAGTCAGGGAGCGATTGCAATAAAGGAGATCATTCGGAAAGCCTCCACGGAGGACACCTCCTGCCGCCAGAGTGGGGACAAGTGCATTTGCAGAGACAGAATGAGCCTGGGGAGGGTGGTTTCACCTCCATTTCCTGAGGAGCAGAGTTAGCAGACCCAAACGTGGTGTCTATTAGGGGCTGGTGGGGTGGGGGAGGGGTGGGAAACGACTTTGGTGTTTTCTCAGAGGCCTGTTTCCTCCAGGGGACCTCTGAGACCCCAGAGCAGCGAGGCTACCCCTAGCCCAGTGTCTGTGGCCAGCTGTCAGTGTCGGGTGTGGGGAGGAGTCCCCGATAGCAGGGTGGGGTGATTTCTCTCCAGATCTCATCAAGTGTCCCGAGCTACTGGGGGAAGAGAAAGAACAAGTCCCAGGGTGTCAGAGAACAGAAGACAGGGCTTCCTCTCGCATGCCATCCCAATTTTGCCTCATGTCCCTGCCATGTTGGGCAGGGGGTTCTGTCCTTTGGTCAGGACTGTGCCTGGGCCTGGTGTGGGCCTCTGTCGGGAAGGGAGCTTGGGCCTGGGAGCTCAGTCTGTGAGCTGCTGTCAGTGCTCCCTCTTCAACACCGGGTGGACACAGGGCTCTGGGTGCCTTGGTTTTTGGTGTAGAGTCCCCTGGCCTTGGGCAGTCCCCCAGCCTGCCACTTCCCTTTGCAGGCCCCAACTGGGTGCCTCTGGGTATGCAGGGCAGGTCCTTTGGCCCAGCTTGGTGTGCCTTCTCGGACCCCTGGAAGTATCCAGAGAGCAGTGGACTGGACCAAGAAAAGCCTAGTGCCTGTCCCAAGGAGGCCCACCCAGCCTCTGACCCCTGCTTTCTCCTCAGTTGCCCATCTGTGTCCTACTCCTTGGACCTGCCGGCCACCAGTGTCGTCATCACCTTCCACAACGAAGCCCGCTCCACTCTGCTGCGCACAGTCAAGAGGTAAGCCTGGCTGTGGCCCCTCATTCCAGCGGCGCTGCTCCTGGGCTGGGGCTGTCTGAGGTGCCACTGGCAGGGGGGGCATTGGGAGCACATGCTGGGGCCAGACAGTGTGAGGCCAGTGGCACTGGAGGACAGCCTATCCTTTTGAGAAGCTGGGGCTGTGAATCAAGGTCAGGAAGACTCCAGAAGTCCACCTGTTACAGAATCGCAGCGGTCACACCCAAAGCCAAGCAGAAAGGCAGGGAGTGCAGGGTCATGAGCAGAGGGAGGCAGGGCTGGGCACAGAGCCTCAGGGTGGAGGGCAGCCCAGCGGGTGCCTGTTAGCTGGTCAGAGGGAGGCAGCCTTCTGTCCTCCTCCTAAGCGAGGACTTGTGGTCAGGTTGAACCGCTCTCACCCAGCTCCTCAATGAACTTAGGCAGGGATGGGGCCTGAATAGGAGTGGCCAGGTCTTCCAGGGACTCAAGAAACCTGGGTCTCCTTTCCCAGGGAGTGAAAGGAGAAGAGGAAGGTAGGTGGGAGGGAGGGGGCCTCCTTGGGAACACTATGAGGCTGGAAGGAGCCTCACTAGCCCTCTGGGCTGGCAGCTCCAGTCTGGCTGGGGTTGTCCCCGGGCAGGGCTTAGGGAGCCCCAGGCCGCTCCAGCAGCTCATCTGGGGCGCCCCCCCCAATCTGAGGGGGGGCTCAAGTGCCTGAGGGCCCAGGCAGCAGGGTTGTCCGTCCCTGGAAGAGCCTAGAGCACGCTGCTTCTCGGCCACTGATCAGGGCCTGGGAAGCTTTCCAGCTGTTGTCCATGGTGGAGGTGCTGGCCCCAGACTGGGCGGCACAGGGAGGGGACAGTGTGGGTCAGCCCCTGAACCTGTGCTCCTTCTCTGTCCCTGTGGCTCCTCCAGTGTCCTGAACCGAACACCTGCCAACTTGATCCAGGAGATCATCTTAGTGGATGACTTCAGTTCAGATCGTAAGTACACACCTTCCTTTTTGCCCCCCTGCAGAGATACCCCTCTTCCCCAGAATGTGGGGCAAACAGGTCCTTTGGCTCGAGGGTGTCCTGGCTGCCACAGACGACCTCTCGGCCTGCAGTGGGAATCCTGTCTTTTCTAGGACCCCTCCCTGGCCCTGCTCCCTGGTACCAGAGGAGGGAACAGAAGAGTGGGTATTGCTCTGGATGGGACACCGGTGAGATGGCATTTTTTAGAAACAGAAGCAACATCCGTCACATCTTCAAGTGTAATGACTGCCAGGCAGGGGTGCTGGATGGTGCTGCTGCTGGTGTAGCCTCTCTCTGCCACTCCCTGGGCCTGGTGGGCTCTTCAGCCTGGCTGCGAGAGGGGCAGCCACTCCTCAGCCAGCAGTAATGGCCACGCCCCTCTGCCCTCCTAGGCCAGCCCCTTCCCCAGCAGGGCTGCCCCGGGCAGTTCCTGGGCAGCCCAGCCGCCGGTAGTCAGCGCCCGTGTGCCAGTGACCTTGTCTTCCCTCTCCCCAGCGGAGGACTGTCTACTCCTGGCCAGGATCCCCAAGGTCAAGTGCCTGCGCAACGACCGGCGGGAGGGTGAGTCCTCGGCCCCAGCCCTCCCCAGCAAGCCCCTATCGGTGCCGTCCTCTGCACCCCTGCAGCATGCCAGGCCAGCGGGCCCTCCGCACTGCTGGTGGCTGGGACCAGGCCCTGCCGAGGACCCTCCCCCAGCCCGGCTCCACCCTACGCACAGCACACCTGTAGGCAGCTCTCTCCATTTCTGGCCGCCTCGTTGGTCTCTTCTGAGAAACGGGAGAAGGGCAATGCCCTTTCTGCATTGCAAGGGGTGGTTGGAATTAAGTGAGATGGGCTATGTGGACAGGCTTTGAGAAAGTCACTGCCAAGTATAAGGCAGATGTGACCTCACTCACTTCCAACTGAGGGGCATGTGCAGGGCACCTGAGGGGACCCAGAAGGAGTGCAGAGCTGGGTGCAGTGGTACACACCTGTGGTCCCAGCCACTTGAGAGGCTGAGGCGGGAGGATCTCTTGAGCCCAGGAGTGCAAGACCAGCGAGGGCAATATAGCAAGACCTTGTCTCTACAATCATGAAAAATTAGCTGGCTGTAGTGTCTGTATTTCCTGCCACTCAGGAGGCTGTCGGGGGGAGGCTTGCCTGAGCCCAGGAGTCTGAGGCTGTGGTGAACTGTGATCATGTCACTGCACTCCAGCCTGGGCAACAGAGTAAGACCCTGTGTCTAAATAAGTAAATAGATACACGTTACAAAAATTTTTAAAAATTAAAAAAAGTTTGCTGTGTGGCTCCCACCCTGGAAGGGCTTGCAACACAGCAACAGGCTAGGTGGAGGTCTGTGTGGAAAACACGGAGATGGGAGGAGAATTGGAGGAGTGGGTGGGTCCTCCAGGCAGGAGAGGGAGGGCCTCAACCTGCTGGGGTGCCATGAGACAGGCAGGGGGGCGGGGGCAGGCCTGGCGTGGTAACCCTGTAGGCACCGGCAAGGATGAGCACACATCACACGGACGCCCTCCTGCGGCTCCCACCCCCGGAGCATCGTCTGGCCAACGTTCCCACATTCTCTCTCAAGTCCAGCCTTCAGAACAGCCCACAGCCTCCCCTTGCAGATCAGGAAAACTGGGGTTTAAGGAGGCTCAGGGGTTTTTCCAGAGTGAATGGGGGTCAACCTCTGAACCCCCTCTACTCATCCTGCCTTCCTGGGAGGGCCCAGACCTGCTCAGCAGGGGGAGATGACAGAGGGCCTGACAGGCAGGGACCATGAATCTTCTAGATAAGAAAACTCAGGCCCAGAGAGTTTGGAAAATGTGCTCAAGGTGAGGGAAGGGGCTGGCACACAGACTCAAGCCCGTCTCCATCTAGAAGGTTCTCTCCACACTGCACCTGCAAGGGTGGCTGAAGGGGATGCTTGGAGGCGCCCAGTGGAAGAGGTTTTGCTTTTGGGTTCTCTGTCAGCACCCAACCACACCTCACTGCACCTCCCACCTTCTGAACTGTGACCACTTACCCGGTGTCCCTGGAGCCCGGCGTCTGTCGTGTAGAGGTCTCTTGGGGACGGCCCTGGAGTAATAGTGGCTGGTGGATGGACAAGAAGAGGAAAGGGAGGGAGAGAGAACTCAACAGGAGGACTCCCCAAGTCCAGGAACAGAGGAAGCCCGAGCCCCTGCAGGGGTGGGGGGCCTGGGACCTTGGGGATGGTTGGCACAGTCCTGGCGCCGAGCCCTGTCTGTCCCTGATGCAGGGCTGATCCGGTCCCGAGTCCGCGGGGCAGACGTGGCAGCCGCTGCCATCCTCACCTTCCTGGACAGCCACTGTGAGGTGAACACAGAGTGGCTGCAGCCCATGCTGCAGCGGGTGAAGGAGGTGAGTCTGAGGGAGCAGGCATCCCTGGGGGTTGCGAGGGTGTGGAGGGTGGCTGTTGAAGCTGGGCAGGCACCAGAGGAGGCCCGAATGCTCTGTGTCTCCCGTGGGGTACGTGTGGTATGTGTCCCGCTGGTTGTCATGAGGATAAAGTTGGAAAAAAGCCTGCGTGGGCTCTAGTTGCTCCTGTGCACAGGCATTGTTTTCTCCAGGAAGAGGCCAGTTCCTGTGCTGGGGGAGCCTCTGGCCAGGCTGGGAAACCCTGGAGCCAGGGAGGAAAGGAACTGTTCTTAGCGGGGAGAGAACAGGAGGGCACCCACCACGTGCTGCAGTCCCCTAAACGGAGGATGAGGACATTGGCAGGAGAGGACGAGGCGTTGCCACCCACCATGAAAAGAGAAATAACCCAGTATAAAAACAGGCAGAGGACCTGTGTAGACATTTCTTCAAGGAAGATACACAAATGGCCAGTGAGCCCGTGAAAAGATGCTCACCGTCTTTAATCTTCAGGAAACGCAAGACAAAAACCACAGTGGATGGCTCTCACCAAAGTCTGACAATAGCAAATGCTGGTGAGGATGTGGAGACACAGGAGCTTTGTGCATTGCCGGTGGGAATTAAAATAGCACAGCCACATTGGAAAGCAGCCTGGCAGCTCCTCAAAAGTTTAAACATAAATTGATGGCAAGGGACAGTGGCTCATGCTTGTAATCCCAGCACTTTGGGAGGCCAAAGCAGGAGGCTTGCTTGAGCCCAGGTGTTCAAGATCAACCTGGGCAACATAGCGAAACCTCATCTCTGCAAAAAAGCAAAATGTTAGCAGTGTGTGGTGGCGTGCACCTGTTGTCCTAGCTACTCAGGAGGGTGAGGTGAGAGGGTTACTGAGGCCAGGGGGTTGAGGCTATAGTGAGCCATGATTGTGCCACTACATTCTAGCCTGGGGGAGAGAGTGAGACCCCGACTAAAAAAAAAAAAAAAAAAAACTAGACTAAAAATAAAACTGGCTGGGTGTGGTGACTTAAGCCTGTAATCCCAGTACTTTGGGAGGCTGAGGTGAGAGGATTGCCTGAGCCCAGGGGTTTGAGACCAGCCTGGGCAACTTGGTGAGACCTCATCTCTACAATAAATCAAAAAAATTGACTGGGCATGGTGACTTGCGCCTGTAGTTCAGCCATTTGGAAGAATGAGGTGGAAGGATCGCCTGAGCCCGGCAGGTCAAGGCTGCGGTGGCTGTGAGTGTGCCACTGCACTCCAGCCTGGGTGACAGAGTGAGACTCTGACTCAAAAAATAAAAATTAAAAAAAAAAAAACAACTAAAACTAAAAACAGTTCAAACTGGCAACATAAGAGCCACCTCAGACAGTGTGGCAATAGCAGCTTAAAAAGGGAAGAAATCCTTCAGCCTGCAACAGCCAGGGAAGGCTTCATAGAGGAGGTGAGATCCCAGTACACGGGTGAGCACACGGGAGCCAGGAGGAAAATTCCAGGAACTGGGGGTGGTGACACAGGCAGCCCCTGGGAGCCTGCCCAGGCTCGGGGTGGTCCTAGCGCACTGCCCCCGTGTCTCAGGGAGGCCTCCTTGGGCCTCCTCCTACCAAGGTACCCAGGCCTCACACCCTTTGGCTTCCCTCCTAGGACCACACCCGTGTCGTGAGTCCCATCATCGACGTCATCAGTCTGGATAACTTTGCCTACCTTGCAGCGTCTGCTGACCTGCGTGGAGGTGGGTCCTGCTGGTGGGGGAGGGTCTAGACCCAAAAGGAGGTGGGTGCGGGCAGGCCAAACCCCCGCGTTGTACTCCCCCTAGCTGTGCCAGAATCTCTCATTCTCCCACACCTGCCACCTCCAAAGAGAAGATGAAAGGGGGTAGGGAAGCCTTGGGGCTGGGGACAGGTTGTGGGCGTGTCAACAGCAGCCCTAGGCCATCTCTCACCTCTCCCTCCCTCCCTCTCGGCCTTGATGAGCTCCTCCCAAATGCTACTGGCCCAGGGACCACGGCCACAGTCTGGCAGAAGGTTCTGACTTGGCAGTTGTCATGGAGGTGGGGAGGGGGTACCTTCAGGCTGTAATGCTTCTTGAACCCCTCAGACATGGTCAAGCCCTGGCCTGCAATACGGTGACCACAAGCCACGTCTGACTGTTGAACTCCTGATGTGTGGCTCGTCTTGTAAAGTAACTAGCTGGAGTTGGGGTATGCTGTGAGTGTAGGCACACCCGGGTTCCAAGACTTGGTGTGAGAGAATGTACAATGTCCCACTGGCAATTTTTGCATATTGATGACATGCTGAAATGATAGTATTTTGGAGATATTACATTACAATATTGTATTCCATATTCAATATTAATTTCATATGTTCTCTTTTCTGATGTGGTTATTAGAACATTTAAAATGACATATGGGGCCAGGCATGGTGGCTCACGCCTGTAATTCCAACACTTTGGGAGGCCGAGGTGGGAGGATTGTTTGAGGCCAGGAGTCTGAGACCAGTCTGAGACATAGCAAGAAAACATTTCTAAGAAAAATTAATAATTAAAAAAAAAACAGCTGGGCATGGTGGTATGTGCCTGTCATCTTAGCTACTTGGGAAGCCTGTGAGTCTAAGGCTGCAGTGAGCTATGATTGCACCACTGCACTCTAGCCTGGGCGACAGAGCAAGACCATATTTCTAAAAAATAAATAAACAAAATGAAATAACATACAAGAGGGGAACCCCCAAAAACAGGAATTATTTTTTGGAGGACAGGCCCCTTGTAGTACAGGCCTCCCCCATGAGGTAAGTGTTCCAGGAACCCATCAGGCTCTGTGTACCAGCTAGCATTGTTGTGAGAGGCTGCATTCGACTTCAGTGAATTTTTTTAGAGATTCTTTCAACACGTTTGCCCATTTCATGATGGGTGATTTACGAGCGCACCTGCCCACACCACACTGAGTGTTCAGCAGTTTTTGACCAACAACCACATGATCCCCATGCCTCACCCTCCCTATTCACCCTATCTTGCTCCGAGCAACTTCTTTTTTGTTTCCTGGATGAAAAAAGTCCCTGATGTGGATGAGGTGAAACAAAAAATGGCAGAAGCACTAAGAGGCATCAAAATTAATGAGTTTGAAAACTGTTTTGAAATGTGGTACATATACACAATGGAATATTATAAAGAAGGACAAACATATGGACTTCGCAGCCACTTGGATGGATTTAGAGTCGATCATTTTCAGTGATCTATCACAGAAACAAAGAACAGAGTACCATATGTTTTCACTCATAAGCAGACTTTGAACAATTATTATAATACTATAGGAAAGGGATTGGCAGTAGTAGGAAACTGTCAGAGGAGAGAGGGTGGGATTGGCAGTTGAGGGAAACTGTCAGGGGAGGGAAGGGCACACCTCATCAACAAGGGTACCTGTATAATCAACGTTTGTATAGATAACCCCGAATTGTACCCCCACATCTTTATAATAAAAAATAAAAATAAAATAAAATGAATTTTAAAAAAAGAAAATTGTTTTGAGCAGTGAAAAAAAGCATCTCGATAGGTGTATTGCATTCAACGGAGAGTCCTTTGAAAGTGACTGATGCTTAAACACGTAAGAATAAATACATGGTTTTCATAAATACATTCCAGGGTTTTTTGGGTCCCCCCCCTTGTATATGGCTTATGTGTGTGGCTTGTATTGTATTTCTTTTGGGCTGTTCAGTACAGCAAACAATAACTGCATTTGGCTCTTTAAATGTAAATGAATTAAAGTTAAACAAAAGGTAAAATTCCATTCCTCAGTGGCCTGCGCCACATTTCCAGTACTCAATAGCCACATGAGGTTAGCGGCCACCCTGTTGGCCAGTGCAGATGCAGACGTTTCATCCCCGCAGAGGGTTTTGTTGGACAGTGCTACCATGGAGAGCCTGTGGCTGGGGCTCCTGGCCATGATGGGCCTCCTCTTTGGGGTCTGGATCCCCACCACATGGACCCAACCATTGGTTAGATCTTTGGGCTGGATGGGATTCTGAAGGGAACCAGGCATCTTGCCTTCGGGAAGTCACCTCAGGGCCTTTGCACTTGCTGTTGCCCCTGCCTGGAATTCCCTTTCCCAGATGTCAGGTCTCTCCACAAATGTCACCTCTTCAGGGGCTCTTTCCTGACTACTCTTACTGAACTAGAACGGGGGCTCTCCCTTTCTTTTCTGTTTTTAGCACTTTTCACCCCTAGCTGATGTATTACCCATTTATTTACATGTCTTCACAGTTTCTGTCTTGCCAATAGATTGTCATCTCCTCTAGGGCACGGCTGGCCTCTTTCTGAATGCAGGGGTGGCTGTACAAATTGCCCAGGGCCCTCTTTGAGCTGGGCTGAACAAGGGAGACTGAGGGTGGGAGGCACAAGGGCGTCCCTGCCCCAGTGGGCCCTGCCCTGAACGCTGTCCTCCCTGTTTCTCCCTCAGGATTCGACTGGAGCCTGCATTTCAAGTGGGAGCAGATTCCCCTCGATCAGAAGATGACACGGACAGATCCTACCCAGCCCATCAGGTCAGGCTGCTATGGCTCCGGGAGACCCTTCCCTCCCTGAGTCGGGTCCCGGGAGGCTCTTGGGAGGCTGCATTCGCTCCCGGAGTTTGGGGCTGCACAGTCTAAGGACTGGCTCTGCTCTGGGGCCTTGGACCCTGCCCACAGTGACAGAAGGGACAGAGGCTGTAGGCGCCGCTGTGGGGGCCGGGGAACTGACCAGACACCCTGCCCTGTGATTCAGCAGGCCCAGGCCCTGGGGGCAAATACCATGGGTCCTGGGGCATTGAGAGGAGCCCCTGCTGTCTCGGGCTCATGTGTTGCCTGCTCCCTCTCCCTGCTCCCAGGACGCCTGTCATCGCTGGAGGAATCTTTGTGATTGACAAGTCCTGGTTTAACCACCTGGGGAAGTATGACGCCCAGATGGATATCTGGGGGGGAGAGAATTTTGGTGAGTTGGGAAATAACACTACAAACAGCAGCAATAATCAGCACGCATGGTGGCACGCTCCTGTAATCCCAACTACTTGGGAGACTGAGGCAGGAGGATCGCTTGAGCCCAGGAGTTGGCAGCTGCAGTGAGCTGTGATGGGGCCACTGCACTCCAGCCCAGGCGACAGACCCTGACTCAATAAATGGGCGGCGGGGGAGGGGCTAGTATACCATGTGGGCAGCCATGGGGCTCCCAGGGGCAGTGTCGTACCTGTCAGGGCTGTGACTGCTGGGAGCTGTGGCCGCCGGAGCTCTGAAGGACGAGGAGGGAGCTGTGGTCTTGGGGTCTGTGCAGCCGGCCCACAGCACCCAGGTGGAGGGGTCAGGGGCTAAACATCCACCCTTACCTGCCCCCACCCCGACACCTCCCACTGGTGCCTCCGGCAGGCAGAACCCCACAGCCAGAGGGAAGGAGGCCCACAGGGGCAACCTGCCAAACGGAGGGCGATGGAGAAGGGGGAGAGCCATTCTAGGGTCGCCTGGGCCCGGGCAGGTACACTGTTGCCTGCAAAACCGTGGCCCCCGCCCTCTGCGGAGCGTGTGCCCAGCGTTTCCGGTTTCATCCTGCCCAGGTTGCTTGCGGTAAGACCAGAGGCCTCTCACCCACTGGGCAAGCGAGAGAACAGAGGTGGGTGCTGCCTCCCAGGTTCCCACCAGGCAAGTCCACGTCTAGCGGGTGTACGCACCTTGACCGGAGCCACTTGAGTGCCATGGGGCGTTGCCAAAATCACAGCCTGTGCCTCTGAGAGGTCAGGAGTGGGCCCTTTGTCCTCTGTCTCCTTGATCTGGAGCAGAGGCGAGCTATGGGGCTTTCAGCAGGCCCGATCCCCACTGCACACCAGCCGGCGTGGGAATGGGTGTGGGATTATCTCCCCCTGGGGACTCACTCTTGGCAGTGTCTCTGAGCACGTTTGGAGGAGTGAATTCTGAGAACTGGGGTTCAGTGACCCTTCCATTCTGTACTCCCTGCATGTGTTCTGGGCCCAAGTGACCTCCCGTGTGTCCTCAATTCCAGCCTGAAGGGGGAGTTTTGGCAAAGCCAGTTTCCTGTAAAGGCTTAGAAAGCTGGGAAACCATGTCTCCCTGAGCCCAGAGGCTGTTTCTTTTCTTTTCTTCTTTTTTTTAGACCAGGGACTGACAGAGAAGCAAGTGAGTGATCAAATAGCTGACTTCAAACTCTGCCTGAGGCAAGGCTCAGTGGCTGGGGAGCTTGAAAGGTGACCGTGGAGTGGTTCTCGCGAGGGTTTTGTTTCTTAGAGGAAATTCAAAGAAAAGTCTAGGGTGGCTGCAGCGCTCAGGCATTCTGCTGCTGGGGCCAGCTTTGAGCTGTAGACTCCTGTTGCTGGCAGGTTTGAGCCTTTCAATTTATTTCTTTGTTGAAGGAAGGGAGATGCCCAGACTGAGATGTGTTCCTGTGTCCCCAGAGACCCAAGCTCAGAAGCCCCAAGACGCCCTCGAGTGGAGTTTGTGAATGTGAAAACCACGAGGTGCACGTTAGGGGCCTTTCCAAACAGATCACGGGGCCCCTCTGCTCAAAACCCCACAAGGGTTCGAGTGCGGTGACTCCTGCCTATGATCCCAGCACTTCAGGAAGCCAAGGTGGCAGGATCGCTTGAGCCCAGGAGTTAAAGACCAACCTAGGCAACACAGTGAGACCTTGTCTCTACAAAAAACAAAAAAGTATTTTAATTAGGTGTGCCGGTGTGCACCTGTAGTCCTAGCTACTTGGGAGGCCAAGGGGAGAGGATCACTTGAGCCCAAGAGTTTGAGGCTGCAGTGAATTATGATGATGTCACCACACGTCAGCTTGGACGGCAGACTGAGACCCTGTCTCTAAAAGCTAAAACGAAAACAAAAAAACCTCGCAGCACTTCCTATGTTACCCGAAGCAAAACCCGAAGTCCTTGCATGGACCACCAGGCCCTGAGCTGTCTGCCTTTACCCCCAGCCCACATGAACTCTGCCCTCCCTCGCGTCTCCCATCTGCCTCCTCGTGGCTCCTAGACCCTGCCAGTCAAGTGCTCGCCTCTGGACACTCGCCCTTGCTGTTCCGTCTGCCTAATACTTGTCCTCGACAGCCGCATAACTCGCTCCCTCACTGTTCACAGGTGCCCCTCTCAGTGAGAACGCTCCAGTCAGCCTCATTTAACAGCACACCCCGCCACGGCCGCCCCACACTTCCTCCCTGCCCACCTGATCACTTGTTCTCCACTCACTTATCTCTTGCTTACTTGTGTTTTTTGCTTCTTATTTCACTGAGCTCCCGTCCCGCCCCCTAGAGTATGAGGATCTAGAGTGGTGTGTGGCATACGGTAGGCACTCAAACGTGGTTGGTGAACTAAGGAAGTGGATCCAAAGGATACAGCTCCCTGTGACCCTGATGTCGCAGTTCGGCAACTGAGCGTTGGCTGGTCTTACAGAGGTTGTTAATGTCTTTGAACTTCATGGTCCTTTTTAAAAACCTAAGTGTGGCTGGGTGCAGTGGTTCACACCTATAGTCCTAGTATTTTGGGAGGTCAAGGTGGGAGGATTACTTGAGCCCAGGAGTTCAAGACCAGCCTGAGCAATATAGTGAGACCTTGTCTCTCTAAAAAAAAAAAAAAAAAAAAAAGAAAATCAGGCAGGTGTGCTGATGTGTATCTTAGAGCTAGCTACTCAGGAGGCTGAAGAGGGTGGATCCCTTCAGCCCAAGAGTTGGAGGCTGCAGTGAGCTGTGATTGTGCCACTGCATTCCAGCCTGGGCAACAGAGTGAGACCCCAACCTAAAAATAAAAGAAAACAAAAAAACCTAAGTGTGGCAATACTGACTCCCTGTGGTTTCAGTGTGAATTAGATATCAGAGGTAGAGAGCAAGTCACATAATACATGCTCAGTAAATGGGTGAGGGTCCTTGCTGTTGTTCTTGCTGTTGCTGATAATCATAACAATAGCTAATAACAACAAGGAGAGCATGGGCTGAGTGAGATGAGGTGGCTTAACTGCATAAGGAAGTTGGTCTGGCAGGAACAGAGCCAAAATGCAGATCTTCCGTCCACCAGGGTGGCCCCCTGCTCCAGACCTCAGGGCTCTTGGTGGTGGTGGTGGGGTCGGCAAGAAGGGGACACATGTGCCTGGAGCTATGCGCAGACCAGGGAAGCCCACTCATAGAGCCCGCACTGGTTGTGGGTCAGGGGTGCTGAGTATTCTATCCAGAAGCCCGTCTTGCTTCTGGATGTGGTCTGGTGCATGCAGGCTGGCCAGGAGTGAGCCCTCATCCTGCTTCCTCCACATCCCACTTTGCTAGTCACCAGGACAGCCCATCTGGCTGAGCCAGGAGAGCACTCCCACACCTGGCTGGAGGCCATGAGTGTCTTTAGGGCCAACTGGGAGAGGAGAGAGGGTCCTGGGCTGGAACTCATGGGAGGATGTTCTTTTCTCTTTTTTAAGTTAAAAAACCAAGGTGCTGGCATGGTGGTTCATGCCTGTCATCCCAGCACTTTGGGAGACTGAGGCGAGAGGATTGCCTGAGCCCAGGGATTGGAGACCAGCCTGGGCAACATGGCAACACCTCGTCACTACAATAAATCAAAAATTAGCTGGGAGTGGTGGCTGGGAAAGGTAAGGTGAAGGATCGCTTGAGCCCAGCAGGGCGAGGCTGCGGTGGCTATGAGCATGCCACTGCTCTCCAAACTTGGCCACAGAGTGAGACTCCAAGAAAAAATAAAAGAAAAACAAGAGTCGTGGACTTTCTGGGCCAGGAAAGAAGGGTTAAAATGTCACAAGATCTCCAGTTACAGGGCTAGTGGGAGGGGCAGCAGGATATCAGAAGAGGTGGTATGACAGTCCAGCTGACTGCCACGTGGTCCTTGCCACAGATGGCGGTTGGTGCATGGAGACCAGAGTGGTAACTTCTTTTGTTCTTTCTTTGAGTTGGAATCTCACTCTGTCACCCAGGCTGGAGCGCAGTGGCATGCTCATGGCCACCACAGCCTCGACCTGCTAGGCTCCGGAGATCCTTCCGCCTCAGCCTTCCAAGTAGCTGGAACTACAGGGGCATGCCACCACACCCAGCTAATTTTTTGATTTATTGTAGAGACGAAGTCTTGCCAAGTTTCCCAGGCTGGTCTTGAACCCCTGGACTCAGGCAGTCCTCTCGCCCCCACCTCCCAAAGTGCTGGGATTACGGGCTCGAGCCACCGCACCTGGCTTAGAATGGTAACTTGTAATGTCCCCTTCTGGGAAGGAGGCCAGCCACTCCATGCCTCTCCCGACACTGCCAGGGACCATGGTCATCTGCAAAAGCTGGCTCAGTCCCCCCACCATCTGAAGGAAGCAGGTCTCAAGGGCCAGCGGAGGCCTGCCCACAGAGGCCACCAGGGCCAGTAGGGAGGTGGGCCAACCAGCCAGTGCCACAGGAACAGCCTGTGACTTGGGGGTGGCTGGTTTTTGACCGCAAGGGTGCCCAGCACTGGCCTGTGAGCAGATGTGTTCTTCCTGAACTCATGTGCAGCCAGGCTGCCTGGGCAGAGGCTGGGAAGGATGCTGTCCTTTGGTTCAGTTTTCTTTCTACTTATGTTCTTGGCATTCCTTCAGAGCTTTTTGCACTGCTCTCCCAGTACTCAGCTGCAGGGAGCTGTGTGTGTGTGTGTGTGTGTGTGTGTGTGTGTGTGTTTATACATGTGTGTATGCTTGTATACTACATGAGTAAGGTGAGCAGTCAGGAACACATGCAGGGAGCGGGGGCAGGCCCAGGGGCCCTGACCCCAGCATGTGCTTCCAGTGAGACCCCAAAGGGAAGCACACCAGCCCCTCCCCGCTCATTGGTGGGGCTCTGCCGAAGGACCTGCCCGCCCCTGATGGCTGCCGTCTCCCCCTTAGAGCTCTCCTTCAGGGTGTGGATGTGTGGTGGCAGCTTGGAGATCGTCCCCTGCAGCCGAGTAGGCCACGTCTTCAGGAAGCGACACCCTTACAACTTCCCTGAGGGCAATGCCCTCACCTACATCAGGTAGGTCACTGCGGAAAGGGCACTGGGTCAGGGGCAGGACACTGAGGCTCCAGGCTCCAGCCCTGCTACTACTCACCATGTGACTTTGGGCAGTCACCCCAAGGCTCAGGCCTCAGTTTCCCCAATTTCCCCTCCCAGGTCTTCCTGGGATTCCAAGCACTTTCAGAGGTAGAAGGATGAAGGCAAGGGAGTTGCCATCAGATCTCTTCCTGCCTTCATTTCCTTTGTCCGTGAGAATTGGAAAATTGGCCAAAGCTTGACTGAACTTTGCCCTCCACTCCCTGGGCTGCAAGTGTGGGTCACAGATACCATCGTCCTGACCCTGAGTTGGTTGAGCATTCGTCTGTCTGTGTCTCCTACAGGGTGCACTGGTCTGAAGGGGGCATGGGTAATGTCCTGGAAGACCACCGATGACCTGCTTTCCTGAGGGGGTGGCAGGGGAGCAGAGGGGTTGCCTTGTTGATAAAAAATGCCAAACTCTATAAAATATTTTTGAAAGTTTATTCTGAGTCAAATATAAGTGACCAAGGCCCATGGCACAGTCCCAAGAAGTCCTGAGAACCACCTGCCCAGAGTGGTTGAATTACAGTTTGGCTTTATACATTTTTAGGGAGACAGAAATTATAGGCAAAACGTAAGTCAGTACAGGTGAGGTTCACATTGGTTTGGCCGGGAAGGTAGGACCTATCCAAGCAGGGGATGAGGGAGAGGTGATTGCAGGTCATAGGCAGATTCAAAGTTTTCCTGACTGACAATTGGTAGAAAGAGTTCAGCCATGTCTAAAGGATTTTGAAGTCAGTAAAGGAAATGCTGAGTTGAGATGGTGGCGTTGGGGACACCAAGGTTCTCAATGTGTGGGTGAAGCCTCACAGGTGGTAGCCCTTAGGGAGAGTAGATGGCAGATGTCTGGTTCCTCTGGGAATCCCCAGGAAGGGGATTCCATATAGATGCAAGTTTCCCTGAGACCACTTTGCAGAGTCGTAAAATATTTTTTGTTTCCTTCCTTATCTATTATGTGATGTTACATCAGAGTTAGATTGGAAAGTAAACCACATTATATAGGGTTGATAAAAAACCCACCTGATGAGACTTTAGGGTTTGTAGGGCATGGGTTCCCAAGCCCTTGGATTAGAAATTTGGAAGAAGAAAAAAAAGAGGCAGAGTGTAGTTTTTGGCTGTGAGCACTGCTCCTCCATGGATAGCTGGCCAGCTGGTCACACCCATGCCTGTTTGTGCAGGGCTGGAGCAGCGGCCACCACATGAAGCCACTGAGTGACCTGGGGTTCTGTTCTGCTCCTCCCACCCCACTTTTATTGATTCTAGAATTATAAAAGTCATCTGTGTTCACTGTAAAAATGCAAGCAGTACCAGTGTGAATTATGTACATAAGCCTGTTTACATGATGTAGTTACTCTCTGCATCATTATGGAGAAAAAGGCAAAAGCCTTTCTGCCCATTCTTCCTCCTGCACATCCACTGGTCCCTCCAGCAGTGGCTCCTGCTCACAGAAGGGCTGTCATTCCAGGCCCTTTCACATGTGTAGTTTATGTCCAGGACACATACACACTGAAGGCTAGAATTTTATATAAACTGGGTTATGCTGTGTATACAAGGGGGGGACCCAAAAAACCTGGATTTATTTATTAAAAATTGTGTGTTCTTACATGTTTAAACTTCAGTCACCTTCAAAGTACTCTCTGTTTGATGCAGTACATGCAGAAGACTTTTTTACCACTGCTCAAACGGTTTTTGAATTCGTCAACTTGGATGCCTGTTAGTGCTTCTGCTATTTTTTGTTTCACCTCTTTCACATCAGCAAAACGTTTCCCTTGGAGAACTTTTTTCATCTAGGGAAACAAAAATAAAGTCACTCAGGGTGAGATCAGGTGAATCGGGAGGGTGGGGCATGGGGTCATGCTGTTGTTGGTCAAAAACAGCGAAACACTCAGCGTAGTTTGGGTAGGTGTGCTGGTAAGTCACCCGTCATGAAATGGGTAAACGTGTTGAAGGCATCTCAAAAAAAAAAAAAAATCCACTGAAGATAAACGCAGCCCTACCAGCAATGCTAGCTGGTCCACTGATGCCAGCAGGTTTCTAGAACACTTACCTAGTGGGGGAAGCCTGTACTAAAAACCTGCCCTCCAAAAGGTAATTCTGGCCCAGCACAGTGGCTCATGCCTGTAATCTCAGCACTTTGGGAGGCTGAGGTGACAGGATTGCCAGAGTCCAGGGATTTGACACCAGCCTGGGCAACTTGGTGAGACCTCGTCTCTGCAATAAACCAAAAAATTAGCTGGGCGTGATGTCATGGGCCTATAGTTTCAGGTACTTGAAGGCTGAAGGATTGCCTGAGCCCAGCAGGCTGAGGCTGCAGTGGCCATGAGCATGCCACTGTACTCCAGCCTGGGCGACAGAGTGAGACTCCTATTCAAAAACAAAAAAAAAATTCTGGTTTTTTTTTTTGAGGGTCTCCCTCTTGTATATATGTACTAAATTGTACACGCCCTTCTGTGATCAACACATACTGACCATAGGTCCTTTTCCAAGGCTGCCCAGGACTCCATCACAGGCAAGTGGCTTATTATTCTCCCACTGACGGGCACTTAGGCTGTGGTTTGTTAAACAGATATTCTTGTCCTTTTGCCCACATGCAGGCATTTCAGTAGAACAGAGTCCTCGTAGGTAAGGTCAAAGAGTGTACGGTACATCCCTATAAAGCAGATGGATACTGACAGAGAATTCCTCCAAAAGATGCTGCCGATGGATGCCATCCCCATCAGTGTTGTCTTGCTCTGGGATTCTCATCACCTTGTACCACCCAGAACTCCTCTGGGTCCTGCCCTAATCCTGTCGCCTTCCTGCTGACCTGACTCTGCCCTCTCCTCTGCTCTCAGGAATACCAAGCGCACTGCCGAGGTGTGGATGGATGAGTACAAGCAGTACTACTATGAGGCCCGGCCCTCAGCCATCGGGAAGGCCTTCGGCAGGTGGGCCGCACTGTCTGCTTCCCCCAACCCTGTGTTAGCACAGCCCACAAAACTCAAAGTGCTGTTGCACACCAGGGAGCACTCACAACCTCTTCGGTCTCCAGGCTCCCACTCCAGTGACTCCTAGGGCCCCGGGAGGGATCTCAACACAGACAAGTCCTTGGGGAGCTGGCGGTCTCACAGGGGAGAGCGAGAGCGCTGCCCGCACGAGAAAGAGCTGCCCATCCACAGCTGCCTGAGGAAAGGGGCATCCACTGGGCGCTTGGGAGGGGGCTGTCTGCAGAAAACATTTGGGATTCCGCTCCCAGCCCCGTTCCAGATTGCAGTCTGTCAGCCTATTTTTCTGTCACAGGCTGTTATGACTATAGTCTGGTTAAACATTTTTGAAATGCAGATGGCTGTGAAACCAATTTAGTGGGTCGTGACCAGCATCTAAAAAGAGAGAAAAATAGAACACTCCAGCTTAGAGTAGGACAGAACAGACCAGACCAGGGAAGAACTGGTGTTTGATGGAACTCGGATTTCAGTCGTGTGCGTGTGTACACGTGTACCTATATGCGTACAGTTGTCCCTCAGTATCGTATCTGTAGGGGCTGGTTCCAGGACCCCCATGGATGCCAAACTCCATGGATGCTCAGGTCCCTGGTACAAGGTGGCATGGTATCACATACAGCCCATGCACCAGCTCCTGAACACCTTACTCGTCTCTAGATCGCTCACGACACCTAACACAATACCTGCACATCACAGTGCCTGAACGGACCCTGTGTAGTACTTGGCATATGGAAAAGTCAGGTTTTGCTTCTTGGAGTTTTGTTGAGTTTTTCCCCCCAAATATTTTGGATCCACAGTTGGCTGAATCCAAGGATGTGGAGCCACAGGTATGGAGGACCTGCAGTGTGTCCTGCTGTGTGTCCCTGCAGTGTGTTAGATCGCAGGGTTAAGGTGCATCTATCTGCGGCTTATGTGTGTGGTCAGAAAAGTTTGAAAACGTTGTCCTTGATCATCAATGAATTTTCTGGCTTCTATTTATTTATGTCTGTCCTCTTTTGAAGAAAGAGTTCTGCCACTCAATACTTTTTGTAACAGGGAGCTCACATTTACTTAGGGCCTGCCCCGTGCTCAGCTCTTCATGTCCCGTTCATTCACTTGATTCTCATAAAAATCTTCCGAGATGCATGGTCATTGTCCCCAGTTTACTGTCGGAGAAACTGAGGCTCGGGCAGGTGGTGATGAGGGCCAGCCGGTGGCCACTGTGGTGGGTGCTGCTGAGGAAGGGTTGACTGCGGTGTCCCAAGCAGGCATCAGATGGTCCCAGAAGGCATCTAAGTTCTCCCTTCCTGCAATTGGACCCTTTATTCTAAGCTGGGATGCAGGAAAGGAAAGCATCTAGTCCATTAAGGCCCTGCTTGCGGAAAATGACCAGTTTCTGACGTGCTGGCTGAGGTCTTGAGTGAAGAAAGCTCAGCCTCTCCGGGCTGGGCTCCTCTGAGCAGGAATTTGAGGGGAGGGAGGAGTAGCCAGGAGACCTGGGTTGAGCTCACAGGGTCAAGAATGACAGCAGGCAGGTGACCAAGGCTGGATGGCACAGGCTTGACCAACTCCTGGCCCTTGCTTGCCTGAGGTAGTGGAGAGGGGGATGAGTCCTGGACTGGGGAAGGAGTCTGTGGCAGGCCAGAGCCAAGCCTTGCGTCCCTGCAGTGTGACCACGCGGGTCGAGCAGCGGAAGAAGATGAACTGCAAGTCCTTCCACTGGTACCTGGAGAACGTCTACCCGGAGCTCACGTGAGTGCTACCCTCGCCTTGGGTGTCGGCTGGGTTCGACCAGGGGCTCGGGGACCCCCATGTCCACCCTGGGGTCTCCCAATCCCGATCTTCAAACTCATTCTCACTGCTGAGGTTGGTCTTTGCATGAAGGCTCTGGAAGAGCTGAGAGGACATCACTGGGAGTTATACGGGGGGGACCCAAAAGACTCAGAATGATCTTTCGGAGGGTGGGCCCCTTGTATTGCAGGCTTCCCCCGCTAGGTAAGTGTTCTAGGAACCCATTGGCGTCAGCGAACCATCTAGCATTGTGAGAGGTTGCGTCTAGCTTCAGTGAATTTATTTTGGAGATTCATTCAACGTGTTTGCCCATTTCATCATGGGTGATTTACAAGCACACCTGCCTGCACCACACTGAATGTTCAGCTGTTTTTGACCAACAGTGGCATGACCCCCACGCCCCGCCCTCCCTATTCACCAGATCTTGCCCCAAGTGACCTTATTTTTGTTTCCCTGAATGAAAAAAGTCCTCAAGGGGAACGTTTTGCCAACGTGGAATAGGTGAATCAAAAAATGGCAGAAACACTAAAAGGCATAAAAAATTATGAGTTCAAAAACTTTTGGGCAGTGGAAAAGCGTCTTATAGGTGTAGTGCATCAATTGGAGAGTACTTCGGGGGTGACTGAGGTTTAAACATGTAATAATAAATATACAATTTTAAATTTATACATTCTGAGTTTTTTGGGTCCCCTACCTCATACATCAGGTGTGATAGGAACTGAATTTCTAGAAGACTGGGTCTTAAACCTAGAAATGGACACGGTCGCCTTAGGGAAACAACTCTGCATGATGTCACAAAGGCTGGGAAACATTTGCCCCCCCGACCCCATTCTCTCCCTTCTGGGAGTTTGTCTCAAGGAAATAAAGCAAAATGCTGGTGACAAGTAGAGACTGCAGGCTTATCCACTGCTGTGGGAAAAATCAGAAACGGCTAACAACAGACTGGTTCAGTGAACCATCATCCATCGAATTAAGCAAATGTTATACACCCATTAATCCTATAACTGTAAAGACTGAAAACACATGGGGAACTGTTTGCTCTTACAAGTGAGGACTCAATGCACATTGTGTGTGCACTAGGGTGGCAACTACATGTGAGTAGGTGAGAGGTGTGAATAGATGTGAGTAGGTGTGAGTAGATGTGAGGGGGTGTGAACAGGTGTGAGTAGATATGAGTAGGTTTGAATTGATGTGAGCAGGTGTGAATAGATCTGCATGGATATGAATAGGTGTGAGTAGATGTGAATAGGTGTGAGTAGGTGTGGGTAAGTGTGATGTGAGTAGGTGTGAATAGGTATGAGTAGTTGTGAGTAGGTGTGAATAGATGTGTGTAGGTGTGACTTGAATAGGGGTGAATCAGTATGGATAAGTGTGAACAGGTGTGCATAAGTGTGAGTAGGTGTGACAAGAGCGGGTGTGAATAGGTATGAGTAGGTGTAAATGAATAGATGTGAGTAGGTGTAAATGAATAGATGTGAGTAGGTGTAAGTGAATAGATGTGAGTAGGTGTATGAGTAGGTGTAAGTGAATAGATGTGAGTAGGTGTAAGTGATGAGCAGGTGTGAGTAGTTGTGACATGAGTAGGTGTGAATAGATGTGAGTGGGTGTGAGTAGGTGTGAATAGATGTGAGTAGGTATGAGCAGGTATGACAAGAGTGGGTGTGAATAGGTGTGAGTAGGTGTGAATCAGTGTGAATAGATGTGAGTAGGTGTAAGTGACGAGCAGGTGTGAGTAGGTGTGACATGAGTAGGTGTGAATAGATGTGAGTAGGTGTAAGTGCAACAAGAGTAGATGTGAATAGGTGTGCGTTCTCAACAGGACTGTGAGTAGCACACCGTGACCATCAACTTTCTGCATCTGGTGACACCAACATGGTTCCTTTTCTCACCCTCCTCAGGGCTGGATCCAGTGCCCCTTCTCAGGGAGACCTCCCAGCACACACTCGAGTGCCTCACTGTCTCCCTCCCTGGCAGCCCCAGCTTCTCCTTCCTCTGAGCCTGTTTCACCCCGGGCATGCATCTGGCTAACGAACTGTATCATATCTCCCTGAGGTGCCCATGAGCCTCACGAGGATGGAGGCTGTCATCTGTTCGCTGCCCTGCCCTCACACCCAGGCCAGTGCCTGTTGTCAAGTGGGCACGTGGGAAGCAGTTTTGCACATCCACAGGCCTCCATCATGCCTGAAAGCTGCACTACCACCCCCACACACACCGTCACCCTTGGGCAGGCTTCCCCCTGCTGCCTGCCTTCTCCCAATGACACAGCCATGGTTGTTTTCCAGAACACTCCACCCCTCAGAGCCTGACCATCCTTGGACGAGGCAAGGCTCTGTCCCTGGGGGGCAGATTTGACTTCTGGCAACCAGCCATCATGGGCTGTCACCAGGTCCAGTGAACACGCTGGGCAGTTGACCACACAGTCCTGGGTCCCAAACACAGCTCAGCGCTAGAGTAGCATGGAACAATATCCAAGCAACTCCAAGGCAGTTTGAACAATGGTAGCACCCTTGGGAGAAAGTCAGAACCTGGATAAGCCCAGCTTCCTGGACAACAGCTGTGAAAGGAAGAACTCTCATCTGTGAAAATGTATGAAGTGAACAACTTCCTGAAGGGGCTGCTCTAGGGGCCATGCGCGTTCCAATGTCTCATTCCTGAGACCCGGGACACGAGACAGCTGTTAGCGTTCCTGCGACATCAGGAAGGAGCCCAGACCCCAGGCCACAGGCAGGAGTGGGAAGGCTGAGTACGTGCACTCTGCTGCCCCGAGGACCCAGGGGAGAAGTGTGTTATCACTACCAGAAACAGGCTCGGTCACAGGAGAGGGGGTGGAGACCACCGTGTTAGGTGGGTGCAAAGGTCCTCTTCCATTTGTTCTGCCATCGTGTGAACATCGAAAAAAATAATATGGGGTTATTAGGATAGAAATGCCAGCACTTGTTCCTATGCAGGTTACTCACCCCAGTTCCCAGATGAGGGGCCAGGAGCTGGTCAGGTTGTTGTTTAGAAGGAAAGGTAGCCAAAGGTCCGAGTGATTCCAGCTTGCCTGCAGAGGGCACTGATGGCTGCATACGCCTGCAACTGGTCAGTGGGGAGACTGAGGAGGCTGAACAAAGAGGCTTTGGCTTTTCTGGGCCTGCCTGTAGTCCTGCCATGGGTCTGCCTCTTATCCAGGTTGGAGCTCTGCGGCTGGCCTCAGCAACTGCTAACTTATTACTTTCATTAGGACTGCCAGGACCAATTGTTCAGGCTGTGCATTGCACAAGCACACCACATCTGGAAGGGTGCTAATCACGTAGTAGGCGTTGTATGTTCATTACAGTAAGCATTCTTCCTCTAACAAAACATATAGTGACACATTTCTAACAGAGGTAAAGTTTCTTAAGGAATGAGTGCCTTTTGCACTTTCCTTCCTTTCTCTCTCTCTCTCTCTCTCCCCCCCCCCCTCCTTCCCTCCCTCCCTTTCCCCTTTCAAGACAGGGTCTTGCTCTGTCACCCATGATGAAGTGCAGTGGTACCATCATAGCTCATTACAGCCTTGACCTCCTGGGATCAAGCAATCTTCCCATCTCAGCTCCCAAGCAGGTGGGACTATAGGTGTGCATCACCACACCCAGCTAATACATATATATATATATATATTTTTTTTTTTTTTTTTTTTTTTTTTTTTTTAAGAGATGAGGTCTTGCTATGTTCCCAGGCTGGTCTTGAACTCCTGGGCTCAAGCATTCCTCCCAACTCAGCCTCCCAAGTGCTGAGGTTACAGGTGTGAGCCACCATGCTGGGCTAACCTGTTAGTATTTCTGCAAAGGCACCGTCAGGCCTGATGGCAGCCTTGCTTGGAGGAGAGCCACAAAGCAGGAAGGAGGTGCAGACCTGAGAGGCAATCACGGCTGTCCCAGCTGCTGTAGGATGCTGTCCTAGGGACAGCTCAGGACCACATACGGTCTTGAGGTTGCTCCTGGGACCCAGGGCACCTTCCTGAGTGTCACAGGTGGGCCCTCGGTGCCAGTGACCCTTGTCATGTAGTGGGAAGACAGAGAGATCGTGACACCAAGGCTATTATAGGAAGTGGCAACTTTTATTACGCTGGCCAGCTCAGCGGGCTCAAGGGGCTAATGCTTCCAGGTCGAGTCCTGCAGAATGGGAGAAAGAGGGTCTTATACCTTCGTTTAGGTAAGGGAGGGGGTCATGTTGAACAATTACACATTCTCTTTGGAATTTATAAGGTGGTGTTCAGAAAAATCAGATCTTTCAAAGAAGAAATGGTCTCCAGAAACTGCAGGGCAGCAGGGTCTGCAAGCAGGGTTGTAAACTGTCAACTTCAAAAGAGGGGTTTTGTATAAGTCTGTGAATTAGTTACTTTTTTGCATTTCCATGAGAGCCATCAGTCTTTGGCCATCTGACTTTTTCAAACAAAACTGGCCTGGTGAGTCTTTAGAGCTTGCTGCTTGACTTTCAAAAGGAAATACCTTTAACTGCTACCAACCCCCCTTTCTGCCACGGGTTAGTGGGAGACAATTTGTCATCCCAGGTGATTGCCATGGGGCCAACTGCTGACCCCGAAGCAGTTATTCATGTGTTTCTGCATTCATTCACTCAATCACACAAGAAATATATATTTGAGCATTTGCCACATTCTGCTATAGTCATACTTGGACAGCACCCGCCTCGCCTCTGACAGCTGATGGGCTTGCACACCTCCCTAAGCAGCAGGGGGTGGGGAGGAGAGGAGAATAGGGGGTTCTGAAACAAGCCCCCTGCTGCATTGTCCCTGAGCTCTGTCACCCATGTCTCAGTAGGCATCTGGTCTCTGTGGAGAAGAGAATTGTACCATGTGGCTCTGGGAGAGGCAGAGGGGGTGGAGCTCTGCCCCCCAGCACCCTGACACCAGCAGGGCTTGCAAACTCAAATCTTGCCAGTGGTCAGGAGGCGGTGTTGATAAGTCAAGTGGGAGGGGGGATAGACAATAGAGAGTTGTAGAGACTGTGGCAAACCGGATGCAACAGTCCCACTCAGAGGGACAACTGCTACCCACCACGGTGGGTTGGTGCCATGCTGGAATACCAGCTCCGTGTGACCTTTCTATTTTGTCAAGAGAAGCTCTATTCATATTTTTCTGTGTAACCTTCAAGTTTTAAAACATTGTCAACTAATTAAAACAGCGCTGAGCATGGCAGCTCATGCCTGTAATCCCAGCATTTTGAACAGCGAAGGAGGGCAGATCGCTTGAGGCCAGGAGTTTGAGACCAGCCTGGGCAACAGAGTGAGACCCTGAATAAAATAAAAGCAACAACCACATCATGCAGGTCAGACAAAAGGTGGCGGGGGCCAGATTCAGTTTGGCAGCCAGCAGTGTGCCACCTCTGCCGCAGGGCTGTGCAGGCTCCCAAGGGGGGTCTGGAGGAGGCCCACCCTGCTGCCATGGGTACGGGAGAGAAGGTGAGGGGGCTTCCTGAAGTGCTGAGAGTGAGCAGATCACCCTGGAACACCCGGTCCTTCTGGCCCTGGAGAGGGAGGACTTGCTGAGGGCTAACCCTGCAGGCGTCCACATCAAAGTGAGGTGTGATGCTACAGGCCTGGGCTCTCGTCAGAGGTGACAGGAGGCAGGGGACCTAAGGCCACAGCCACACTCAAGCGCTTCCAAGTTCCAGTCACCTTCGTGCCTGGGGGCTCCTTAATCCAAGAACATAAATGACCCTCTCAGCCCAGGCACCCAAGCCTGCACCTGCGGGGGACAGCAGCTTCCTTGGCTTACTACCCACTGGGTGTCAGAGTGTGTGTGTGCATGCATGTGTGCAGACTCACATGTGCATGTTGTCCTGTGCACAAAAAGTGTTTTCACGGCATGATATTTTTAAACCTGCCTGTCTTACTCACAATATGCTGTGAACAGTTTTTTACATCACTGGATATTCTTTCACAAAGTCATTTTTAATGGCTGTAGGATTTTCTATCTTATGGATAAAACAGTTTATTTAGCTCCAACTCTGTAGTTGGACATTGAGAATTTTCCAATGTTTTCAGTATAGTCAACCTTTCTGAGATGAATATCCTTTTTTTTTTTTAGTTTGGGTCTTACTCTGTTGCCCAGGCTGGGGTGCAGTGGTACAATCAGGGTTCACTGCAGCCTCAACCTCCTGGGCTCAGGTGATCCTTCTATCTCAGCCTCCTGAGTAGCTGGGACTACAGGTATGTGCCAACATGCCTGGCTAATTTTTTTGATTTTTTTTTTTTAGTTGGAGTATAACTCTTGTCACCCAGGCTGGAGTGCAGTGGCATGCTCACGGCCACTGCAGCCTCAACCTGCTGGGCTCAGGCGATCCTTCTGCTTCAGCCTTCTAAGTAGCTGGAACTACAGACACACACCACCATGCCCAGCTAGTTTTTGTGATTCATTTTAGAGATGAGGTCTCACCAAGTTACCCAGGTTGATCTTGAACCCCCGGGCTCAGGCAATCCTCTTGCCTCTACCTCCCAAAGTGCTGGGATTACAGGCTGAGCCACCGTGCCTGGCCTTGATTTTTTTTTAGAGATGGGGTCTCACTAAGTTGCCCAGGATGGTCTCGAACCCCTGGTCTCAGGCAATCCTCTCAGCTTGGCCTCCCAAAGTGCTGGAATTACAGGCTGAGCCACTGTGTCTGGCCTTGATTTTTTTTTTTTTTTTTTTGTGATAGAGATGAGGTCTTGCTGTGTTGCCCCAGCTGGTCTCAAACCCCTGAGCTCAAGCAGTCCTCCTGTCTCAGCCTCCCAAAGTGCTGGGATTACAGGTGTGAGCCACGACACCCAGCCTTGAGACGAATACCTTTTAACACTTCAATATTATTTCTGTAGGATCCATTCCTGGAAGTGGCATGATTAGATGGAAGGTGTGTACTTTTTTAGGGCTCTGCTACATCGTGCCACAGCACCTTCCCCAGAGGGTGGGTTCTTCACATCCCCATCAGTGGGGGGTGAGAAGATTACCCCCAGCTGTGGCCAACCCCAGGCGCTGTCGGTAGAGAGATGGGTAAATCGTAGGAGGGTGTGTGTGCAGTGTTCATGTGTGGTGAGCAAGCGGTGTGACAGGCTGAGGTGTGTTTCTTCAGCTATTGCTGAGATCAGGCACATTTTCATATCAGTGCATTTTAAACTTGCCCTGTCACTTCGAGGCTGATTCTTGAGCCGACGTTTGGTCTCCCCCCTTTCTGGGCTGAGGAGCCTGCTTCTGGCCCCAGAGTCCCTGATGTCTCAGGCCTGGCTCCGGAGCAGTCCCAAGGGCTCCCAGAGCCACCTGGAAGAACCCCTGAGGGCCAAGACCTGTCTTTCCCCTGCTGGCCAGGCCTGCCCAAGCACCCTTCCCATGGAGACCTCGGTGCCCCCAGGCTGATGGGCGCTGCCCTCCGGCAAGGGCGTGGGAGGCCTGGCCAGAGCAGAGGACCAGCCTGACACCACTCGCTCCCCCAGGGTCCCTGTGAAGGAGGTCCCCCCCAGCATCATCAAGCAGGGGGCCAACTGCTTGGAGTCCCAGGGCCAGAACACAGCTGGCGACTTCCTGCTTGGACTAGGCATCTGCAGAGGATCTGCCAAGAACGCCCCGCCAGCCCAGGTAAGCGCCTGGGGCCTCTGTTGGGCCTGGGAGGCGGTCAGAGCCGTGGGTGTTGCCCAGGAGCAGGTGAGGGGCTGCCCTCCACTTGTTCCCATCTTCCTTCCATCTACCCCCGCCACCAACCCACTTTCCCAGGGGCCTTCACATTCTGCTCTGGCTACACTCATAGCCCCTCTCCAGCCTGTCACCTGGTACCCGCTGTGTGCCACCCACTTTTTCCTGCAGGGGGAGAAATGCTGCCCAGGTCTTTCCGAGGCGCAGCTGTGGGTGGTTTGTAGGGTGTCTGGACCCCTGTGTGCACCTATGAGGAGTGCACCCAAGTCAATACTAGAACAGCCAAGCACAGTGGCCCATGTCTGTAATCCCAGCACTTTGGGAGGCCATGAAGAGAGGATTGCCTGAGCCCAGGGGTTTGAGACCAACCTGGGCAACTTGGCGAGACCTCATGTCTACAATACATAAACCAATTAGCTGGGTGTAATGGCTTGTGCCTGTGGTTCCAGCTACTTGGAAGGCTGAGGTGGAAGGATTGCCTGAGCCCAGCAGATTGAGGCTGCAGTGGCTGTGAGCGTGCCACTGCACTCCAGCCTGGGCAACAGAGTGAGACTTCAACTAAAACAAAACAAAAAAAAACCCCAAAAACGAGAGCAGGTCATAGCGACCCCAGCTCCCCAGTTGCCCTGGTCATATGTCCTGTTGTTCTTTCTCACCCCCCTGCATCCCTCAGTCATCCCCGATTGCCCTCTGGCCAGTTCCAGCCAAGCTCCCACATCCTAATATTTTATTATGAAAAATTGCAAACATATAGAAGCATTAAAAGAACTGTACAATGAATACCTGTGCATCCACCTGGATCCTAAAATTATTTTTAGAAAACTCTTCAAAAAATGCTTTACCACCTCTTTATTCCTCTCCATTTATCGCTGTCTTATTATTGTTATTATTATTATTATTTGGAGGCTGTGTTTTATTCATGGCCTGCCAGCCTCCTTCCTGCGCCTGTGGGTGAGGTAGGAAGGCTGCGGTGGAGGGGGAGGGAACAGGCTAGGAGGAGGCAGACTGAAGCTGCCCTTTGTAGACATATTCCAGCACAGTGGCAATGGTGCGCATGTCCAGCTCGATGCTCTGAGCCCAGTTCTCCACATCCCTGATCTCCTTGAGTGTCTGGTTGAAGTTCTCCACCTTTCCAATCCACTGGCCCGTCTGCTTGGCAGATTGGGCAGCCTGGACCTGCAGGGTCTTCACCTCGTGGTCCAGCTTTCTCTGGTTCATGTAGGCCTGGGCCACGCCCACATTGAGGTGGTCCACCAAAGCTCTGTCAGGCAGGTTACCGCAGTGATAGCCTCTCGTCTCCTCTTCTCCTGCAGAACCTTGCGTTTGGGTGTTCTTTCAGCAGGCGGGACAGCATGATGGCGTCGGGCTGGGGGGCTGGGCTCGCCGGGCCCACTCCAGTTCCCGACTGTTGTTATTATTATTATTATTATTTTTGAGTTGGAGTCTCACTCAGTTGCCCAGACTGGAGTGCAGTGGCCACTTCCAGCCACTGCAGCCTTGACCCACCGGGCTCTGGCGATCCTTTCACCTCAGCCTTCCAAGTAGCTGGAATTACAGGCACATGCTACCATGCCTGGCTAATTTTTGATTTATTGTAGAGATGAGGTCTCGCCAAGTTGTCTGGGCGGGTTTCAAACCCGCAGGCTCAGGCAATCCACTCACCTCGGCCTCCCAAAGTGCTGGGATTACAGGCTGAGCTACCGAGCCCAGCCTATTATTATTATTATTATTATTATTTTGGAGACAGAGTCTGGCTCTGTTGCCCAGGCTGGAATGTAGTGGCGTGATCATAGTTCACTGCAGCTTCAACCTCTTGGGTTCAAGTGATCCTTCAACCTCAGTCTCCTAAGTAGCTGAGAGTACAGACATTTGCCACTGCACCTGGCTAATTTTTAAATTTTTTGGTAGAGACAGAGTCTATGTTGCTCAGGCTGGTCTTAAACTCCTAGCCTCAAGCGATCCTCCTGCCCCAGCCTCTTAAAGTGCTAGGATTACAGGTGTGAGCCATCATCGCTGTCCTTTGTGCCTTGGCCTGCCTGGCCCCTGTCTTGCAGGCATGGCTGTTCAGTGACCACCTCGTCCAGCAGCAGGGGAAGTGCCTGACTGCCACCTCCACCCTAATGTCCTCCCCTGGATCCCCAGTCGTGCTGCAGGTGTGCAACCCGAGAGAAGGCAAGCAGGTAAGCCTCTTTACCCTGGGGAATGAGGCCCGCAGCCTCCAGGGACGTGCAACAGGGTGGCAGACCCCAATAAGGGAGCGAGTCCAGGTTGAGACAGAGACTCAAATCAGCGCTCCAGAGTGAGGATGTATGGGGTCACGTTGGTATCTAGGTCAAGCCTGTGACTTGACTCGTGAGGAGACACTTCTTTGGGTGAATACGGTTTGGTGGCCCCCTGCTGGGTCGTGAGCTCCAGGAAGACAGGGACACCTTGTCCTGGAACACTGTCCCCAGCCCCTGACAACCACCACGGCTCAAATAAGTGCTAGCTTTTACCAAGAGCCTGTCCTAGGAGTTTGAAATAGATCAGCTCATCTGATCCTCCCAGTTATCCAGTGACATGAGCCCCAGTATCATCCCCATCTTACAGGTGAGTAAACGGAGGCTCGTTGAGTCTAAAGAACATATGTGGGTCACACATCTAGGAAGGGGTAGGGCTGGGTTTGAAAACCTGGTCAGTGTGACCCCAAGTCCTCAGTGTCAGCCCAGCACAGAGTAGGTGCTCAATATTTCTCGAATGCTGGCCAACTGGGGAAACTGAGGCCCAGTGCTGTCCAAGCTGGCAGGAACAGCCTCACGTGAACACTACCTTTTCCGTTTGTCCAACATTCTCACCATGCTGTCTCCACTAGTCCTGGGATGCTGGTCAGGCCTACCTGCTCAGAGAGGTGAAGCCACTTGCCCAGGGTACACAGCAACCAGTGACAGTGAAAACAGAAGCTGGATTCTGGAGCCAGACAGCTTCTGTCTTCTCAGCTCCCTTCCGGTTTGGGAGGCTGCCTGGGCCAGGGAAAGGACTGGAGGTCAGAGACTGCCCCAGCCCCTGCTCTGCCCTCTTCTGTATCCCTGCTGTGCCTGCTGGTTAGTGCAGGGGTCGGGGAGAGGAGAGGAAGTCCTGGATCTGATTAGTCCTGAAGGGTTTTTCTCCTGGCCCTGTTGTTTGCCTGGGTCCGCTCTTATTATAGGGCTGACCGGCAGTTTGCTAATCCATTCTGGAAAGGCATCCAGACCCCCTCCCTCCAGCGTGTGTGTGTGTGTGTGTGTGTGTGTGTGTGTGTGTGTGTATTATTATGTGCGTGTGAGAGGTCTGTGTGCCTGGCCTGCTGGACACGTCTGAAGCACTTCCCGATCAGGGAATGCAGCCTGTCTTTGGTCCCGTCCTGCAGGGAAGCCACTGCCCAGTCTCCCTTCATCCAGAGCATCCACCTCTCAAGAAGGAGCCTTGAGCTCATACCCGCCCCCCTCTTGAGGAAGTGTCTCCCGGGACAGCCTCCACTCAAATACCTCTTTAGAATGCATGGCTCAATTTCCCTGGCCTGGCCTACGGGGTGTGTGGGGACTCCCCAGCCCTATCCTTCTGCCCGCTTCAGGCCCTCCAGGCTTCCTACGGCCCTGGGTGTCCTGCCTCTCCCTTTTGCCTGCCTTCTGGGTCTGGGCTTCCCTTCTTGGCCTCCCTTTAGCCCCATTTCCAAGGGTTTCATGTATCCCAGAGACTCCCTACGGGCAGACCTGGGTGACAGAGCCAGCAGGCCTCACTCATGCCCTATCACCTCTCTGGCTCTGTCTCTTCACTTGCAAAACGAGGGGCTTCCTCTCCCCTGCCGTGTAAGGATTCTGCGAGAACCCTGTGGAGACGGGAGAGTGCATGAGGGGCGTTGATCCTCTGGGCAGGCCCAGAACTGAGTGGTTGGAGCCTGGGACCGCAGGAAGGGGAAATCTTATTTGCAAAAGTACAGGATTCACCTAGGCCAGAACTCACAGACCCGAGTCCTCTGGGGGCTGCTGGGAAGCCCCTAAGGGAGCCAGGCAGGGACAGGCAGGCACTGCGGGCGCCTGGAGAACCGAAGCCGCCCAAAGCAGGGAGCGGGGCCACCTCCATTCAACCCGCCAATGCCTGGCATCTGGGAAGCTGCGCCCAAGGTCTATTTGTGCGTGGCCACTAAGCCAAATGTGTGTTTTAATTTTAATTGTAATTAATTATTTTTTTGAGTCGGGGTCTCACTCTGTCACCCAGGCTGGAGTGCTGTGACACGATCATGGCTCACCACAGCCTCGACCTTCTGGGCTCAGATGATCCTCCCACCTCAGCCTTAATTTATTGTAGAGATGAGGCCTCACCAAGTTGCCCAGGCTGGTCTACACGAGCACAGCACCTCACCTAGCTTAATTTTCAAAAAAATTTTTGCAGGGACAAGATCTCACGATGTTGCCCAGGCTGGTCACAAACTCCTGGGCTTAAGTAATCCTCCTACCTCAGCTTCCTGAGTAGCTGGAACTACAGGCATGAGCCACCACTCCCAAGTAATTTTTGATTTTTTGGTAGAGATGAGGTCTTGCTATGTGGCCCAGGCTGGTCTCCAATTCCTGGGCTCAGGCAATCCTCTTGCCTCGGCCTCCTAAAGTGCTGAAATTACAAGCGTGAGCCAATGCATCTGGCCCCAAGCCAAACTGTAAACAAGCACAGCCAGTTTCCGCCTTGCCTCTCTACTACACACAGTACCTTCTGACAACCATGGGGGAGGGGCGGGCACTAAAGAGAGGGTAGGGGAGCCTCTTGCACATGGAGCACACAGCCTGTTGCAATTGTGGGGGATGAGAAAATGTGGCACATACACACCACAGAAGACCATACACCCACAAGACAGAATGAACTCACCTCCTTGGCAGCGAGCATAGCTGGAGCTTGAGATCATCACCCTAAGTGAACTGGCTCGGAAGCAGAAAGCCAAACACTGCATGTTCTCACCTATGAGAGGGTACGTGTGGGCGTCCCGAGTGAGGTCCCTAAAAGTGGGAGGGTGGAAGGGATGAGGGCTGCAGAACTACCAGGTGCGGTGTTCCCTGCCCAGGTGAAGGTGGCACGAGAGGCCCAGCTACGCGATGCACCCATGTGGCAAAACTGCACTTGTGCCCATGAATCCATAAAAATTAGGGATTTAGGCCGGGTGTGGTGGCTCACGCTTATAATCCCAGCACTTTTGGGAGGCTGAGGTGAGAGGACTGCCGGAGCCCATGGGTTTGAGACCAGCCTGGGCAACTTGGTGAGGCCTCATCTCTACAATAAATTAAAAAATTAGCCAGGCGTGGTGGCATGTGCCTATAATTCCAGCTAACTGGGGAGGCAGAAGGATCACTTGAATTCAACAGGTGGAGGCTACGGTGGCCGTAGTGTGCCACTGCACTCCAGCCTGGGTGACAAAGAGAGACTCCAACTAAAAAAAATGAGGGGCTTGTGTCCCCAGCAGACACGGGGTTGTGTCCACACATGTGACAGGAAGGCACAACATCGCTTTTTTTTAATCATTGCTTTTCTCCCCCACCCCAGAAATGGAGAGAAAAGGCTCATTCATCCAGCACTCCATCAGCGGCCTCTGCCTGGAGACCAAGGCTGCCCAGCTGGGGACCAGCAAGTGTCAGGCCGATGCTCTGGCTCAGCAGTGGCAGCTGCTGCCACACACATGACGGTAGCTGGGGATTCCGTACTTTTGCATGAGAGGCTGGGACAGAGGGGCTGGGGGGAGCACTGTGGGTTGTTCTATCTCTTAACGTCTCTGCAGAATCATCGCTGACACCTGTGCACACATTTTTCTCCAGAACTTGTTCCGGGAGGGTGCAGGGGGTAAACCCACTGCCCCCATGCTGTCCCAGCTCACCCCGGGAGAGGAGGCAGTCGGGGCGCCGCACAGTTGCTGAGCAGGGACTGGGCAGCGCTCCCAGACCCTTGTCCACTCCCTGAGGCCTGGACGGTGGGGTGTGGCCCTCCCCTTGTCCCTGGGGAGTACAGGACAGAAGCCCCAGGTGGTTGTGGGGCCCAGGTGGGTTGTGGGGGCTGCTTGTGTGAACAGGCCAGGACAGGAGAAGGCGGGCAGTGTGAGTGGAGTGGCCGAGGGTGAGTCTGGAGGGAAGGAGGAGGAGGGCCACCTGTGGACAGCAGCGAGCAGGGGAGGTGGCGGGAAGTCAGTGGCCATCAGGCAAGCCAGGCCCAGGGGACACTGGGTATGTGTGGGGTGGAATGGGGCAAAGGACAGAAAATTTGCAAATGGGCATGGATGGAAGAGCATAGCACCAAGAAGCGTGGCCTCTTCCCTGGGACGCCACACCATACCTCTCCAGCCCCAGGGCCAAGTGGACACTGCACTCCCCTCCCGGCCCTGCGGTGCCCACATTCCCAGCAAGAGCTTGAGACTTGGGTACTAAGCAGACTCCACTTCTGTTTGGCCGTGTTTCGGGCTGAGACCTCTCTCTTGGGCCTTAATGACCAGCTGGTGGCCTGTTCCCTCATTGATCCAAATGGGAGAATGGGTAGCCCCATGCACCCCTAAGCAGTCCCATCTTCTTTGTAGTTTTTTTCTTGAGTCTGGTTTCACTCTGTCACCCATCCTGAAGTGCAGTGGCACAATCATGGCTCACCTCAGCCTCAACCTCCTGGGCTCAGGTGATCCTCCTGCCTCAACCTCCCGAGTAACTGGAACTACAGGCACGTGCTACCATGCCCGACTAGTTTTCTAATTTTCTGTAGAGACAGGTCTCACTATGTTGCCCAGACTGGTCTCAAACTCCTGGACTCAAGCAATCCTCCTGCCCTGGCCTCCCAAAGCACTTGGATGACAAGTGTGAAATACCATGCCCGTCCTCTCTTTGTAGTTTTTGACTTCTGCTTTCTCAAAGGTCTTTGCCTCCATCAGCACAGCATGGTGGGATGGGTTCCCGGGAAGAATGGAGTCTCCTTCCAGAGCAGGAACCACCCTAAGTCGTAGGGCCAGGCTGTCCAGGCTAAATCTCACCCTTACTCCCCTCCCCAGCATGGGAGGGGTTTCCTCTAGGCTCAGCGATGCCCAGGGCTGGCTGGTGGCTCCGTTCACAGAGAACTCCCCATCCCTCCTCACAGCCTCCCAGGACACAGTCACCTGCCTCCTCACGGTTGTGTCCCAGAACCATGTTGCTAGCCCCATGCCCTTCCTCTTTCCTACTGGCTCCGCAGTGTGGTCTTGGGCACAGCCTGCGGGTACTAGGACCCTGAGAGTCTCCCTGCAAAACACACCAGCCTGGGCAGGAGCCCCAGACTTTCATAGACCAGGAATCTGCACACTGGAGGGTCCGGGAATTTCCAGGAATTGCCCCAAGCATCGCACGTCCACGCATAAATGTGTTTTCCTGGGGAGGGCCCTTGGGTCTCCCCAGCCTCTGAGAGGGGTTCCGATCCCCAAAGGCTCTGAAGTTGCATTCTGGATGGGAGCCTTGCGACCCGAGCTGCCATCTCCGGCCTCCCGCCCAGTGTGCTCAAGCCACCATCGCCTGCTCCCTCCACGCAGCCGCCGGGAGCCACGTGTCTGTGGCCCACAGCACCTGCCCTGGAGGGCCCACCAGAGGCTTCCTGCCACCTCCCGACATCACCAGCGTCCTCTCAGCAGCACCCCGTGCCCGGTGCCCCCTGAGCCCTGCGTGGGGCCCTTGGCCCCATGGCTCTGCCTCGCTGTCCTCCGTCCTGTGTCGTTGTGCCAACCTCGGGCCTCAGGTACCCTGCTCTTCTGGGAGCCTCCTGCCACCACTGAGAACAGAACTGCGGGCTGAGTGGCCCGGCCCTCCTGGGCGTGGACCTTTGGGCTGGGCGCGGGGCTGCTCATATTGAGTGGAAGAGGACTGCGGCCTGGGGGTCCCCCTGCCTCCATAGTCGGGCCAGGCCCTGTACTTGTCCGCCGCCCCCCGTGGCGACTCAGCCTGTTGTTGCTTTGCCTCTTCTTGACCAAAGCATGTGCCACTAGCCGTCCTCGGGGACCTTGTCGTATGAAACACACCCAGAATAAAACCACTTCATACACGTTCCCGGCCCAGCGCCTGCCTGCCTTCCTTTCCGACTCTGGCCATGCCTCCCTCTGGTGCTCACCCAAAGGCTGCTCTGGGAGAGCCAGCGGGTGGCCCCGAGGCCAGCGCGGGCCTGGGACTAGAACCAGGACCAGCCCAGGGGCAGGCCGAGCTCAGATTCCGCTGCCTCCTCCCTGTCCTGTTGCTCCCCTCCCTCCGTCCCTGGGAGCCAGTCCTGTCCCCTCAGAGCCACCCATCCTCCCTGCCATGCAGGAAGGCAGAGGTAAACAGGCAGGATGCTCCTCCTGAGTGAAAACAGCAAAATAATTCCACAGTCTTCCCAGACGAGCCCTGCTTGATTGGGCGGCAGAAGCACAGCCCCCTCTGCCCTCTGCCCTCATCCCTGCCTTGCCAGGGCTGCTGATCTGGCTCCCCGGAACTCCTGACCCCCGGCCCCAGCTGGCGCTGAGCACACAGCTTGGCTGCACGTCCAGCTTGGTCTGGCGACGAGGCCCTGCAGCAGACCCAGGCTGCAGTCTCCACCCCCACTCCGGCCCATCCTCCCTGGGAGACAGGACCCTGCCACAGCCCCCACGGGCTCCCTCTGGGTCTCCTGGACCCCTGTCCACGTGCTGCCTGTCTTCACTCCAGCCTTGGAGGGCCCTGGTGCTGGCGTCTGCAAGTCAGTCTCTGCTCCCGCTTGCTAGCCTCCAAGCCTCCCTCTCAAAGCCCACTTTCTCTCCCACCCCTTTGTTCCTGGGAGCTGGGGCAGTCAGCCCTTAGCCAGGCCCTGGAGGAAGCAGCAAAAGCCCTCAGGCTGACTGCTAGCAATGGGCCTTCCTTAACTGCAGGCACTCTCCACAGGGTGGCAGGAGACGTCCACTCTGGAGCCAGACCCCTTGTGTCCATCAGGTGGCCTCCTGGGCCACTGACTGGGCTTGAGCTTCCTCTAGGACCCTTCCCTCTGGCCCCGCCATAGGATTCTCCCCACTCAGTGTTGGGAGAAATAAACCTGCCAGCATCATCCCAGGGCTCCAGCACCAGCTGGGGTGTGGCCCTCCCCACCAGAAAAGAGAGCCTGGAAAGGAAAGGCCAGAGTTTACCATGTCCATGCTCTCACTCCCAGCAGTGTCCCTGGTGTGCTTGGCATTCGTGTGTCCCCTGGGATGGTCTGAGTCAGTGTTCCTCTGGAAGGAGCAGACGGGGCAGCTGACTTCCTGGGAAGAGGCACTTAGGAAAGGCCTGGAGATGCGTAGGAAGGGCTGCTCTCTGCTGGCCTGGCAGCCTGTGTCTGGGTGGTTGGGTTGGCCTGAGGCTGCAGAGTCAACTGAGGGCGGCACTCTTGGGCTGAATCCAGCTCCTGAAGCACAGGGCGGGTCTTGGACTCCAAATACCCAATCAAGCCAGTTGCCACGGCTCATGTCTGTAATCCCAGCGATTTGGGAGGCTGAGGCTAAAGGATTCCTAGAGGCCAGGAGTTCGAGACCAGCCTGGGCAATGCAGCAAGACTAACTACAAAAAAGCAAAAAGTTAGCTGGATGTGGTGGCACACACCCATAGTCCTAGCTAATCGGGAGGCTGAGGCAGACAGGAGGATCTCTTGAGACCAGAAGGTTGAGGCTGTGGTAAGCTATGATCTCACCACTACACTCCAGCCTGAGTATCAGAAATCCTGTCTCAAAGAAATAAGTAAGCAAATAAATAAGACCCAGTCTGTTGGATCCAACCCCACTCTTCCATCTGCCAGCTGTGTCTCTTGAATAAGTTATTTCCTCTCTTAGCCTTGGTTTCTTGACCTGTAACATGAGGGTACTCATAGCCTGTTGAGAAGCCTGATTTATTTAATGATTGCAAAGCACCTGGTCCTTTCTAAGTGCATGATACACTCACGGTTACTATTACTATTATTTTGAGTCAGAGCCTCACTCTGTTGCCCAGGCTGGAGTGCAGTGGCACGCTCATGGCCATTGCAGCCTCGACCTGCTGGGCTCATGTGATCCTTCTGCCTCAGCCTTCTAAGTAGCTGGAACCACAGGCACCCCACCACACCCAGCTAATTTTTAAAATTCTTGTAGGGACGAGGACTTGCCAAGTTGCCCAGGCTGGTGTCGAGCCCCAGGGCTCAGGCAATCCTCTCCCTTGGCCTCCCAAAGTGCTGGGATTACAGGTGTGAGCCATCGCTCACAGCTTTGTGGTTACTATTATTAGTAAACATTTCTGAGGGCTGGCTACAGACCAAGCCCTTTGCTGGAGGTGATGACGGTCCGGCCCTCGAGAACAAAGGTTATAGCAGGGGAAAGAGACAGACAAGCACAACTGTGATCACCTGGGGCTGCAAAGAGGCATACATTCCGGGATGGCCTGGAATGACATTCCAGGTGGTGCTGCCTCTAGCTGGGTGATGGCAGGCTGGGTGAGGTCTAGGGCTGTCCCCTGGCCACATCGGCAGGGCTGGCAGTTCAGTGGACACCTCAGAGGGCTGAGACCTTTCATCCCATGCACCTGGCATCATGGTGATGTAGGCCAGCCTGTTAGAACAAGACTTCTGGAAGGACGCTACAGGAGCCATTTAAACCCAAGCAGACATACCCTGTGCTTCCTGAGCTAGTGGGCATTTCTCCAGGGATTAGAGTTTCTTCCTGGGAAGGCTGTAACCGATAGCATGAATTCATGGTTCTTGTCCGAAGGGCTGGCACATGTGGTTGGGGCCCTTGTCTGGAGAATGGATGCATGCGGTTGGGGCCCTGGTCTGGAGGGCAGTACAAGGCAGTGCACGAGGTCAGGGCCTTTGCCTGGAGGGCGGGTACATGTGGTTGAGGTGTCCCAGGAAAGACGTTTCTGCCAGTTTCCACGTTGCATCTGACCCCCTGGAGACTTTGAAAACAGTCTATCTTTCCACAATCTGTCTTTTCAGAGATGTGTCTCTCCCACTGTGATCCAGGTAACCTGCTCAGATCCTGTGAGGTGCTTGCAGACGAGAATGCCCCTGGGGCTGACCCAGGCCTGCCAGCTCAAATCTCTGTGTTTGTACATATGTGCATTTAAGTCTCCAAGCCTATGCACAGGGAGGGAGAGCAGGAGGTCCAGGGAGGAGAAGCCGTGCTCCAAATAATGTACCCAACACTTGGCACTGAACACACTGCAAGGAGAAGTGGCTGGGCGAGGTGGCTCATGCCTGTAATCCCAGGGAGGTAGAGGAGAGGAGTGCCTGAGTCCAGGGGTTCAAGATCAGCCTGGGTAACTTGGCTAGGCCTCATCTTTACAGTATATATATATATATATATATATATATATATATTTTTTTTTTTTTTTTTAAATTAGCTGGACGTGGTGGTACTTGACTGTAGTTCTGGCTACTTGGAAGGTTGAAGTGGAAGGATCGCCTGAACCCAGCAGGTGGAGGCTGTGGTGGCCATGAGCATACCACTGCACTCTAGCCTGGGCAACAGAGTGAGGCTCCAACTCAAAAACAAGAAAAAAAACTTAGCTGGTGTGCACCTGTAGTCCCAGTTACTAGCAGGCTGAGGTGGGAGGATTGCTTGAGCCTAGGAGTTTGAGGTTGCAATTAGCTATGATCCCACCACTGCACTCCAGCCTGCGTGACATAGCAAGACCATATCTTTACATTTAAAAGAGAGGCCGGGCTCAGGGCTCAGCTTGTCATCCCAGCACTTTGGGAGGCCGAGGTGAGTAGCTTGTCTGAGCCCACGGGTTCGAGACCCGCCTGGGCACCTTGGTGAGACCTCGTCTCTACAATAAAAAAAAATTAGCCAGGCATGGCACCATACACCTGTAGTTCTGGCTACTTGAAAGGCTGAGGTGGAAGGATCGCCAGAGCCCAGTAGGTCGACGCTGAGGTGGCTGTGAGTGTGGTACTGTACTCCAGCCTGGGCGACAGAGTGAGACTCAGAGAGAGAGAGAGAGAGAGAGAGAGAGAGAGAGAGAGAGAGAGAAGACAGAGAGAGAGAGAGAGAGAGAGACACACACACTGGAGGATTGAAGGTTGCATCAGGCCCCAGGAAGTAGCCTTGGTCCCGCAGCAGTCAGGCAGGGCTGGGGACTGGCTACTTTTGTCTGCTGGTTATTGGAAAGTGAGCAGGCTCAGGCCCGTGCGTCGCTGTTACCTGCGTCTCCAAGCCAACAGCGGTGTGCTGCACAGCTCCCACAAAGGATAGGGCCTGATCTTGGAGGAGTCCCATGAGCCAGGGCGATCCAGGCCCTATCCTAGATGGGCAGGCCCACCCAGCTCCCCCTCCCTCCCTCCCTGCACCAGGCCATGCTGAGGTGGCGTCTGCTATCCCAGGGTGCCCTCTGCTTCCTGCTGTCTGGGTGTCGGTGGCTTCTCCTGCCCTGCTTGGTTGTCACCTGGGGTTGCGCCCTGCCCCTTCTCCTGGCCAGCATGGCCTCTGCAGGGAACCCTCCCCTTCCTGCTGTTCCTCAATCTTTCCAGCTGGTCCCTCCGGCCCCGGTGTCCTCCCCGCCAGGTCACCTTCCTCTGATGCTGTGATGAGCACCTGTTTTCTGGCCCGTCCCCTCCTCTCTGCTAGACTGGGGCTCCCTGCAGACAGGAGCCAGGCCAGCTCCAGCCGTGTCCCTCAGCAGCCACGTACACATCCACTCCACAGACACAGATGTGTGCTTGCTGAATGAGTGAACAGATGAATGAATGAATTAAACATAAAGCAATCTAGGTACGATTGTTTTTGTTTTGCTTTTTCAGGGACAAGGTCTCGCTCTGTTGTCCAGGCTGGAGTGCAGTGGCGCCATCACGGCTCACCAAAGCCTCAAACACTTGGGCTCAAGTGATCCTTCCACCTCAGCCTCCCAAGTAGCCAGGACAATAGGTGCAAACCACCATGCCCAGATAATTTTTTTTTTGTTTTGTAGAGGTGAGGTCTTGTTATGTTGCCCAGGCTGGTCTTCAACTCATAGCCTCAAGCAATCCTCCTGCCTTGGCCTCCCAAAGTGCTGAGATTACAGGAGTAGGCCATTGTGCTCAGCCTTTTTGATTTTTAATGGTAAAGCATTCTTGCATTTAGGAATCAGTGCACTGCATACAGAAAGCACTCAATCCATACTTGTTCATTTTTCCTCTCACTTTTCATTAAAAGTCTGCTATCTTCACCTTTCTATCCTACTTATTAAATCATCCTTAAGACAACTTACAAGGAATCAGCACTTTCTGGGTAGCTGGAATCTTTTTTTTTTTTTGAGTCGGAGTGTCACTCCATCGCCCAGGCTGGAGTGCAGTGGCACACTAGTCACTCGTGGCCACCGCAGCCTCAACCTGCTGGGTTCAGGTGATCCTTCCGCCTCAGCCTTCCAAGTAGCTGGAACTACAGGCACACGCCACCATGCCTGGCTAATTTTTTGATTTATTGTAGAGACAAGGTCTTGCCAAGTTGCCTGGGCTGGTCTCAAACACGTGGACTCAGGCAATCCTCTCACCTTGACCTCCCAAGTGCTGGGATTATAGGTGTGAGCCACCACACCCCAACGGGTCTGCATTCCTAATGAGCTCCCAGGTGACACCCTGGACCCTGGTCTGCGAGGCCACACTGAGAGCCACTGGCACAGGCTCCTGTGGGGCCGAGAATGAACCTAGCTGTTCATTCTCTGGTTTGGATTTTTGTTCTGGGAGGTTTTCTGAGTCTGGGTCCCTCTCTGTCACCCAGGCTGGAGTGCAGTGGCACACTCACAGCTACCCTCTGCACCCCAACAAGGAAGGCTCCCACACGCTCACAATGAGGAGTGGGAGCTCAAGCAGAAGAAACTGGTTCGAGGATGAACAGCTAGGGCTGGGCGTGGTGGCTTGTACCTATAATCTTAGCACTTTGGGAAGCCAAGGCAGGAGGATTGCTTTAAGCCCAGGAGTTCGAGATCAGCCTGGGCAACATAGTAAGACCTCTGTCTCTACAAAAAATTCAAATATTAGCTGGGTGTGCTGGTGCTTGCCTATAATCCCAGCCTATCCCAGCTTGAGGGTGTGGTGAGCTGTGAGTTAGAGGAGGATGTGATTCGCTTCCACGAGACTCTCTGCCCCTCCACAGACCTTGCATGAGGCCTCCTCGAAGATCCCTAGGGCCTAAACTCCCCCGTTACCTTGACCTAGGGTGGGACTGGAATTGTATGTTTCCCTGCTGGAGGCGGACTACTCGAAGACAGAGACATGTCTGCAGCACAGGACAGGGGCCCGGCACAGGAGCCTAGGAAACGGTTGCTGAATGAATGAACAAGCGAAGATGAGCACAACAAAGCTGCAGTTCTCTCTCACTTTTTTTCTGAGTCGGGGTCTCACTCTGTCGCCTAAACTGGAGTGCAGTGGCACAATCACAGTTCACCACAGCCTCAGCTTTCTGGGCTCTAGTGTTCCTCCTGTCTCAGCCTCCCTAGTAGCTGGGATTACAGGTGCGTGACAACCACTCCCGGCTAATTTTTTTGATTTTTTGGTGGAGATGAGATTTTGCTATGCTGCCCAGGCTAGCCTCAATCTCCAGGGGCATCAGCCTCCCAAAATGCTGGGATTGCAGGCGTGAGTCACTGTGCCAGGTTCTCGCTCAGTTCTGAGCATCTTGAGTTGGGCCACATATCAGTTTGTCCCTGCTTTCTCTTCTGTCTTGCCTGCTGACATGGGTTTTCATGGAATCAGGTGAGGTTTGGCCGAGTGAAAATTCTCTTTTTTCAGGCACGGGACAGCCAGCATTTGCAAATTAATGTCAAATCAGTGCCTGATTAAACAAAGAACGAATGTGAGAACAAAGATTACCCAGGAGAGGAGGCACAAACCGCCTTGTGGGAAAAGTACCTTCTTTACGAGTGAATTCCTGGAGGACTGAGGTGTAGGGACTGCGGCTCTAAATTGTTGGAGGCTTTCCTTTAAATTGGCAGCAAAGAGAAACTGAGAAAGGCTTCTCTGCAGTCTGGTAGTAGTCTTCTTCAAGCTTTTGCCCAGGGCCAGGTCTTAGCTCAGGATACTTGTCTTTGGTTACTTGCATGCAAATTGCAAGCATCTACAAAGTCTAGCTCAGGCAATTTTTTTTTTTTGAGTAGGAGTCTCACTCTGTCACCCAGGCTGGAGTGCAATGGCATAATCACGGCTACCACAGCCTTGACCTGCTAGGCCCAGGCAATCCCTCTGCCTCAGCCTTCTAAGTAGCTGGAACCACAGACATGCGCCACCACGCCTGGCTAATTTTTTAAAAATTTTGTTGTAGAGACACGGCCTGGCTATGTGTTGCCCAGGCTGGTCTCGAACCCCTCTGGACTCTGGCAATCATCTCACTTCCTTCTCCCAAAGTGCTGAGATTACAGGCATGACAGCTCTGGCAATTTTAAGTAAAATGCTACTGCTACCCCGAGGTGATACGTCCTTGGTTTTTTCTCTCAGTGTCCCCACTTAGCAACCACGCACACACACTGGACTTCCCACCTCAGGAGCGGGCAGGAGCCTGGGGCAGCTAAGGAAGGGATAAGGTGGCTGGGGATGGAACCTGCTTTTCAGGACACTAGAACCTGAGTGTTTTAAGTATTATTTCGTGCAATCCTCAAAGCAACTTCTTGGGGCAGACATTATTACTGTCTCCATTTATAATGGGTAAACCAAGATTCAGAGACGCTACGTGAGTGTCTCAAGGTCACAAAGCTAGGAAATGGCAGGGCCTGGAATCCAAGGATATGTGACTCTTTTTTTTTTCAATTTTTTTTTTTTTTAGTTGAAATCTCACTCTGTTGCCCAGGCTGGAGTGCAGTGTCATGCTCATAGCCATCACAGCCTCAACCTGCTGGGCTCAGATGGTCCTTCTGCCTCATCCTTCCAAGTAGCTGGAACTGCAGAGGCGAGCCACAACACCCAGCGAATTTTTTTGATTTACTGTAGAGATGAGGTCTCACCAAGTTGCCCAGGTTGTTCTTGAACCCCTGGGCTCAGGCAATTCTCTTGCCTTGGCCTCCCAAAGTGCTGGGATTACAGGCTTAAGCCACCACACCCAGCCCTAGAATTTACTCTTAAGCTATACTATGTCTGTAAACCACTCACTCCTTACATCTCCTTAAATCTACTAGGCAGTTCAGAGAAAATTATTAATAATAGCACACAGAGTCTACTCACTTGTCCCTAAACTGTTTCAAATTTGAATGTGCTGGGAGCTTTTAGGAGTTAGTCAAAGTAGGATCAGCTATGTAATTTTTGGGGTTCCATGCAATATGAAAATATAAAGGCCAGGCACAATGGCTCACACCTATAACCCCAGCTCTTTGGGAGGCCAAGGCAGGAGGATTGCTTGAGGCCAGGAGTTTGAGACCAGCCTGGGTAACATAGCAAGACCTCATCTCTACAAAAAAATAAAATTAGCTGGGCATGGTAGCGTGACCCTGTAGTCCCAGCTACTTGGGAGGCTGAGGCGGGAGGATCATCTGAGCTCAGGAGGTCAAGGTTGCAGTGAACTATGATTGTATCACTGCACTCTAGCCTGGGCAGTGAGACCTCAAATCAAAAAATAAATAAAAGACTTGCAGAGGTCTCTGTCCATCCAAGCCCAAGTAGCCCCACACAATGTTCTCTCCAATGAGACCCTGATAATTTTCTTTGTAGCAGTGACCAGGTGTGACTTCAGCTTTACTTGTAAGCTCCCAAAGGTGTCATGGGCAGAGGGTCATGTTCACATTGTTTATGAACCTTAGTTAATGAAAACGAAGGTTGGCCCCCTCTCTGCTCCATACTCTTACCATGGAACCAGTATTAATAGGCAGGTACAGGTGCGGGTAATTCCCTAATACCATAAATCAATGAACTGGCTAATTAACTGATTAACCAACTCATAGCAAACATATGTTGAACCTGCTATTTAAAAGGCACTGGGGATTTTTTTTGAGTCGGAGTATCACTCTGTCGCACAGGCTAGAGTGTAGTGGCACGCTCACGGTTACCGTGGCCTTGACCTGCTGGTCTCAGGTGATCCTTCCACCTCAGCCTTGCAAGTAGCTGGAACTACAGGCATATGCCACCATATCCAGCTAATTTTTAAATTTTTATTGTAGAGACGAGGTCTCACCAAGTTGCCCAGGCTGGTCTCAAACCCATGGACTCAGGCAATCCTCTCGCCTCTGCCTACCAAAGTGTTGGGATTACAGGTGTGAGCCACTATGCCTGGCTGGCACTGGGGATTTTAATGTGAAATATTTGGTTCACCCTTCAAAGAGCAGTGATTACCAAGGGAAATGGAGAACAGCACCAACAGTTCCACACAGTGTGACAAAAGCCATGACAGAAGATATTGCGAGAGTGTGGCAAGTGGAAGGGTGGAGGGATCGGGTGGTCAGGGAAGGCTTTCTGGAGGTGGTGATGCCTGAGCTGAACATTAATCTGTGATGAAGGGTCAGAGTGTGTGGATCTTGAGGCATGGCGAGATTGTGTGGTAAGCTCAAGAAACTTCAGGAAGTGTGGTTGTGGCGGGGAGCAGAGAGGACTGGCAGGAGCTAAGTTGTGACAGGTAGGCAGTGAGAATCATGAAGGGCCCTGGGTGGCAAGAAATTTGAATTTAATTTTAAGAGTGAGCTACGGACTGAATGTTTCACATGTGGAAACCTGACCCCCCGTGTGACGGTAGCAGGAGGTGGGGCCGTGGGAGGTGATGAGGTCACGAGGGTGGAGCCTCGTGAGTGGGGTGCCTGAGAAGAGGCCCTAAGGAGCTCTCTTGCCCTCTTTCTTCCGCATGAGGACACGACAAGAAGGCAGCCGTCTGCAGCCCCTGGGAGAGCCCTGACCAGAACTTGCATGCTGGTACTTGACCATGGACTCCCAGCCTCTGGGTCTGTGAGAAATAAGCCTCTGTACAGTCCAGACGGACTAAGACAGAGTGACAGAGAGCAGGAGAGCTTTGAGATCTTTAAGCAGGAAAGTTATCCAGTAGAAATAACTTCCTCTTCCACAGTCTGAAGAGGGACCAGAGAGGCATGGGTAGACATCTTCTCTCTCAGTCAAAGCCACTCCCTCCCTTTCCTGGGAAATGCTCTTTCTCTTGTGGTTTGACTAGATGCTTCCATTCTATCACGGATCCATCAGCTATCTATTGCTGTATGATAAATCGCCCCACCACTTAGTGGCTGAGAACAACAAACGTGTTATCCCGCAGTTTTCCGTGGCCAGGAACCCAGGCGCGGCCAGCTGATGCTTCTGGCGCAGGGATTCTCATGAGGCCCTGAGTGTCAGGCCAGACTCCACCAGGACTGGAGGACCCACTTCTGGGTTCACGCCCATGGCAGGTCCTGATGTGCTGCTTCCAAGACTGCTCGCTGGGCCCTCTTCATAGGGCTCACAGCGTGATGGTCCCAGAGTCGACTGCCCAGAACGGGGGAAGAGTGCCCGATGGGAGCCCGGTCTCTCGAGCCCCATTTTGGTAGCGACTACCCTTGCTTGTCATATTCTGATTCCTAGGGGAGAGTTGTTAGGAAGTTCAGCCTTTCCCTAAGAGCAGGGTCTATTCCCAGACATGACCACCAGGAGGCGAGTCCACAGGACCGTCCCAGAAGCCACACACCACACGGACCCCTTTTTCTTTCTTTCTTTTTAGTTGGTGTCTCACTCTGCTGCCCAGGCTGGAGTGCAGTGGCATGCTTATGGCTCACTGCAGCCTTGACCTCGTGGGCTCAGGTGGTCCTCCAGCCTTGGCCTCCCACAGGCATGAGCCACCACGCCTGGCCCCCAGACCCCATCTTGTGCTCAGGTCAGGTGACCCAAGCTGGGATTTTTGAACTCGACTAGAAAGAAGGAATCTTTCCAGAGTGGTGAGATTTGAAGTCATAGGGGTCGCCCTGCTCAGCAGGGTGGAGGATGGAAGAGGAGGCTGTGCGAGGAATGAAGCTGTCACCTAGGGAAGCAGAGACCAGAGGCAGCAAGACATTCCTGGATGGCACCAGCTTCGGGTTCTGCCTGACCCCAGACTCACCTCTGCCCTGGCCATTGCTGTGGTTTGGCTACATGAGTCAATAAATGACACCCCCACTCTTACTGCCTGAGCTAAGGCAAGGTGGGGTCCTGTCATTTGTAGCGAGAATGATCACTGGCTGACAGCTGGATCCAGTCACCATGAAGTAGGAAGACCAGTTAGGAACAACTGCCGGTGATCTTGAGGAGGGCCCGAGCTAAGCCACTGGGGCGGTGGTCAGGACCAAACAGGAGAACAGACAGGAATGGAAGGCAGGATCATGCAGGACTGCCTGATCCACCATGGTGTTCCAGACATTGTGCCTGGTGCATCATAAATATTTGGTGCTCAGTAAATATTTGTGGAGATGAATGATTCAATGGATGAACAAAGGCAGGGAGAAAATGATAAAAGCAAGACATGGTAACCAACTGGACATGGAAAATGAAGGAGAAATGAAAGCTTCCACCCAGGACTCAGGCTTGGATGGTTTGGATGGCTGTCTGGCTAGCAATCCTGTTCAAGACAAGAAGGCCTGCTTGTAGTCTCAGTGACTCGGGAGGCTGAGGCAGGAGGATCAGTTGAGCCTAGGAGCTGGAGATCAGCCTGGGCAACACAGTGAGGCCTCGTCTCTACAAAACAAAAAAATTGGCCAGCATGGCAGTGCACACCTGTAGTCCCAGCTACTCGGAGGCTGAGGCCAAAAGATGACTTGAGTCCAGGAGGTCGAGGCTGCAGAGCTATGATCACCCCACCGCACTCTAGCCTGGGCAACAGAGTGAGATCCTGTCTTTAAAATAAAAAAGAGCTGCTGTGATGGGTGTCCGCGAGGAGGGGTGATGAGTGCACCACCTTCATGAAGTCAGCTAGATGAACCATCTGTTTTTTGTTTTTTTTAGGATTTGCACCTAACATTTCATCTGGTATTTAAGAACCTGTAGATAAAGAATGAACAAAACTCCTGCTCTATGGACAAATGTAACTTTGGGTTAACTTTCTAGCTGTGCTCCCGAGGAAATATAGTGGTGTAATATATTACCAGACGAGATTGCTTACAGTAAAAATGATTCATAAATGGTAAATTACACCTAGACTGGAAGAAACTATACATACCTGTTGGGAAGAGGCAGGCTTGTGCATCTCTGAAGCCAATAACTCTTCTAACTGGAGAGCATCTCTTACAGGGAGCTGGAAACTGTCTATGAAGTGATTATGAGAGATAGTGGCTCCTGTCTGTTTTACTCAGGCTTTTAAGCCAGGGTAGCTCTTATACTTACCTATGTCTTCTCTTGTGCCCAAGCACTGCATTTCTGTGTGCTGGGAGGATAATTCTTGGATAGCTGTGTGAACTGCCATGACCACCACTACCATGAGGAGGAATACCTGATGACACTGGGGTGGCACACCGTTTTCGGTGCCCTGTAAGCTTGTCTTATGTGTCCAAATGTTTGGATGAGTCTTAAAAAGGTGGCTTTGACAGGCATCAGAGATCCATTATTCAGCTCACAGTGATTACTTCTGCCTGCTCACCACAAGACCTTGGATGAGCTGGGTGTGGTAGCTCTTGACTGTAATCCCAGCACTTTGGGAGGTGGAAGCGAGAGAATTGCCTGAACTCAAGAGTCTGAGATCAGCCTGAGCAACATGGCAAAACCTTGTCTCCATAATAAAATTAAAAAAAATTAGCTGGACATGGTGGCATACGCCTATGGCTCTAGCTACTTGGAAGGCTGAGCGTCAATTGAAACCCACTTTTTTCACTATTTGTAGAGATGTACCTATTTTCTATCCCAAAGGGTTGTTGTGATGACTCAGATATAGACATGTTTCCTAGGCAGCAAAGTGCTAAGTGGAAATACTAGTAACAATATGCGAACATATGACACATATGTAACATATACATTAATATTTCTTCTAAAAGTGTCCTTACAAATGCAGTAATATTAAACAGTTCATATAGTAATCTTGATTTTCATTCCAATTTTCAAATGACGAGAAACACTTTACGCCAGAGGACTGGAAGTAAGATAGTTGGAATCTCCCTTTTATACTTCTGCAACCTCTTAAATCAAGCATTAAAAGGACAGAATTACTCATTATCAATAAATATTTTTGCAATTCTCAGGAATTCAGGAACTTTATAATTGGTCCAGTAGGTTTCATCTTTATATAATATATATCACTTAAAAAGCAGAAATCAAACCTGTTTTACTTGTGGCTGGGGAAAGGCCAACCGATCAACAATCTAGTCTCTAACATGGGGACAGTGGCAGTAGTTGGGCCAAACCACTCACAGTCCCATCACACATCTCTCTGGGACAACAGAAAGGCTCTTTTTCTGGGTAATGCTGGACAGAAATGGATGGGCATTTATTCCAGCTCTCTTCCTCCTTAAGCTTTTAATGAGATTCAAAATGCCGTGTGCCCCCCCTTTGCTCTCATTATACAACACCTAGGACCTGCATGTTTTCTCACTTCCTTAGAAAATCCTATGTACACCAGACACTGTACTGCATCTCAGAACCAAGGGAGTCCATTGCCTGCAGACCTGCTCTAGAGTATTTTTCAAAAAATGAAGCCAAGATCATGTATGTTAGAGAAATAAAACTAGCAAGTAAAGTGCAAAAGCAGGACATTCTGACTTACTTTTGGATCTATTTCTTTGAGAGGATTTTGGCTTTAAAATTTGGCTGATTCTACCTTATCAACAAGGGTACCTGCATAATCAACGTTTATATGCCTAACCCTGAATTGTACTCCACATCTTTATAATTAAAAAAATATATTTGGCTGATTCACAGTGAAACATTAACTACAACTATATTGATTTTGTCAGGTACCCTGATTTTTTTTTTTTTAATTTTTTTTTTAATTTTGAGTTGGAGTCTCACTCTGTCGCCCAGACTGGAGTGCAGTGGCCGGGAGCGGCCACTGCAGCCTCGACCTGCTGGGCTCCGGCGATCCCTCCGCCTCAGCCTTCCAAGTAGCCGGAATTACAGGCATGCGCTACCACACCCGGCTGATTTTTTGATTTATTGTAGAGATGAGGTCTCGCTGCCCAGGCGGGTCTCGAACCCGCGGGCTCAGGCAGTCCACTCACCTCAGCCTCCCAAAGGCGCGGGATTACAGGCTGAGCCACCGAGCCCGGCTGGTACCCTGATTTTAATAATCCCTTGGCAGTGATGATACTTCATTAACAGAGCGATTATTCTACAGAATTATTGAGCAAATACAAATATTAACTCAGAATTTTGTTTTGCAAGAAACACAGAAACATGGAAGCAGGAATGAGGAGAGTATTAGACCAGTCATGAGCTTCCAAAATATGCCAATCTTATGACATGTGAAGATATTATTAGTCAGATACAGTGGCTCACATCTATTATCCCTGTACTTTGGGAGGCAGAGGTGGGAGGAATGCTTGAGCCCAGGAGTGCAAGACCAGCCTGGACAAAATAGTAACACCATCTCTACAAAAAATAAAAAATTAGCTGGGCATGGTGGCAGGTACCTGTAGTCCCAGCTACTTGGCGGGCTGACACAGGAGGATGGCTTGAGCCCAGGAATTGGAGACTGCCACAAGCTATGACTGTGCCACTGCACTCCAGGCTGGGCAACAGAGTAAGATCTGACTCAAAACAAACAGAAAAGATGTTATTGGCTGTTGGTAAAGTGGTAACAGCAGTCAGTGTCCATGAACCTGGTGACTGGAAGTACAACACAGCGTATATCCAAATCACAACATGACCACGCTCTACATTAAGAGCAAGATTATCTTGTACTTCTCTGTGGTCTTTCCCTTGCCCTTACAGCTCCACACAGGAGTGGGTGATTAGTAGTCAACAGCTGAAGGCTCTCAGAAGGGCACAAAGAGCTTCTAGAAAGAGTCCTCGATCAAAGCTCAGCGTTAACCTGACTGTTATGCCGTCAAGCTCCACCACCCAAACGCCTTTTAGTGTTTGCATCAGCAGTAGGTGCTGGCCTTGGAGCTATAATTCAGATCCACTTAATTATGCTGGAAAAGAGAGGTAACAGCATATTAGCTTCACATAAGCCACTGCAAAATGTGTTCAGCACAGATTTAAATTCTCTTCAAATTCTTTGTGTTGAAACCTATTGGTTTCTAAACTTATAATGTGCATGAAAATTCAACGTTCGGAGATAAAAAAATTCACTCAAGGAGAAAATATAACTAAAGAACATTTATTTACTTTTCACTGAGACTTTATCTTGAGGACATAGCTAAACTGCGTCACCACCCCCACCCCATCTTGAAGAAGGGTTAGTACAGTGAATGTTGTAAAGAGGACATCAACAGTTGGAAGGATTGCAGCCAACATTAAATGACAAGGGACAACTTTCATCTAAATCACCATAAAAATGTTTAAAGTAAAAAATAAAAGGAAAAAAGGGGGGCAGTGGGGGTTTCAGATTGAACAAGATCCTCACATTTATGGAATACATTCCATCCTGGCTAGAATGTAACAAAATGGAAACAGGATTCCTATAATACAAAACTCCCACTATAGCTCGCTGCACACACTCATGTTCCACGCCCACCCCATTCCCAATGCTTCCCACTCGATTACTTCCCGGCCTGCTGGGCCTGCCGGCGAAGGAGCACGTAGATCTTCTCTTTAATCCAGTCTTTGTTATACGGTTGGTATGTCTGGGTATCAGCTCGGTAACTGAGGAACACAAAGGCAAGAAGCAGAGTTACAGTGGTCAGTTACCATCATATGTTTAAAGCCTCGAAGCATAACTGCCCACCGATGGCACAGATGTGCACGTTTCCACACATGATTGTAATGAAATGTTGATAGAGTGGATCTGAATTGTAGCTCCAAGGCCAGCACCTACTGCTGATGCAAACGCTAAAGGCATTTGGGTGGTGGAGTTTGTTGGCAGAGCAGTCACGTAGCTGTTGAGTTCCAAGCGTATGAACTTTGGACCACCTAGGATCATCTTACAGTGCAAAAAGGAACCAAGGCCTAGAACTCTTCAGTCAAATGCTCAATGTGTTACATATCTACATCTTGACAATATGACTAGAAGCCATGTGTTCTTCCTTCTACATAGTTTCTATTTTATGGTACTTTTAGTGAATAAAAAGCAAAAAACCAAACACTAGTACAAACTTTAGATTTGCTAAGTTTATTTTGAATTAACTAGAAACCTTTAAAAAACATGTTACTGCAACACAGTCTTCTTGCTGATTTCCCCCTTTGTAAAGTATTAAGAAAATCATATAGTCTATATTTTAGGATTTGCTTCTTAAATTTAACACTAGAGGCCTATGGAGAAGTATGAGAAAGCACAGCAAGCTCCCAAACGTCTCTCATCAGAAGAGACAGACACGGAGTGCAAAGACCAGATCAGCAGTGAAGGCCAATGGAACTCTGAGGGCTTTTAGAACCCATGGTGTCACCTAGTAGCCAGTCACTTAAGCTATCTTTACAGGACTCAAAAACAGAAAACAGCTGACGTAAAACTAACCCTAGCTGGTTAAGTCATAATTTTATTTCTGGAGCCCCATACTAAAGCTGTGGTATAAAAGAGCAAACAATAGGCAAATCAGATGGCACAGAACAAAGCATGCGACCATGTCTGGGAGCTGCCAGTCTTCATGGGCACACTCAGTTTCCTAACAAGATACTTTAGATACCCTAGATAAACAAAAACATCTGATTTATAAATTATTGTCTTGTTTTGTCTAGAAGTTCCACTTTTTAACTTCTCAGCAAAAAATTACACATACATATCAATGATAACAACAACACCTATTAAAATGTCACCAAGTACTACTACTCTTTTTAACAACTCTCTGAGTAGGTATAATTATCACTCCTTTTTTTTTTTTTTTTTTTTGAGTTGGAGTCTCACTCAGTCGCCCAGACTGGAGTGCAGTGGCCGCTCCTGGCCACCACAGCCTCGACCTGCTGGGCTCCGGCGATCCTTCCGCCTCAGCCTTCCAAGTAGCTGGAACTACAGGCACGCGCTACCATGCCGGCTGATCTTTTGATTTATTGTAGAGATGGGGTCTCGCCAAGTTGCCCAGGCGGGTCTCGAAACCGCAGGCTCAGGCAATTCACTCACCTCGGCCTCCCAAAGCGTGGGATTATAGGCTGAGCCACTGTGCCCAGCCAGTATCATTCCTTTTTTAACAGATGAGGAAACTAAGCCTCAAAAGTGAAGCAACTTATTAGCTACGGGATGCTGGACAAGCTGCAGAGTTCAAGAGCTCCTGACTTGAGTCTTCACTGTTAATGCCATGTTAGAAGTCTATGATTTTTGGCAAGGGAAACAAACTTCATAGAAATGCTTTATACAACCGATGTCATATTCTTCCTCTGAAAATAAGGTTAGAATCTGGTTGATTAAAATAAGATTCCCATTTTACAAAATGCTTAACCAAGTAAAAAGAGACATCTAACTTTTTACTAATGTTCTTTTGTTATGATGAGAAAAACTCAGAAATATAACTTTATATCCTTCATCCTTGTTTTCTAACTAAATAAGCTCCAAGTTAGCCTACTTCAAGATGCAGCAAAACAGACTGCAATATTTATACTTACACTTGAAAAGAACTAATATACGGGTGGGACAGGCTTGTTTAGACTATTCCCCCAACAAGAATCATTCTGGCTTTTTAACTGTTTAGGAATCCATCGACGTGCATACAGCGTTCCAACTCCTAAGAATAAGTAATAATGCCTTCTTTGTGGAAAGCTGTGTGCTGATGGCAGGAAACTGGCATTTGAAAATGAGACGATTAAATATTTAATACATTAATAAAATTACCAGTTGCTGGCACGGGTGAATCTTTTAGCCTACTGTTATGGTCACTGAATGTAGGTTTATACAAGAACAGAGACTGTGGGTCTGAGCAGTGGAGTTGGCAGTATCTTTAGGGATACCAAGTTCTTTTCCTAATAAGGAGTACCTCCTTATTGCCACACCTGAGGATAAAAATGTCCCTTTTGCCTCTAAGCAAACAAAGAAATTCTGCATATTGAAAAGGCAATTATTTCATCTTACTAAAAGCTCATTAAAAAAACTGTGGAAAAAAATCACGCTCTGATTTTAAGTATATGAAATACATTTTCCATGCCTACATTTTATTTGTTCTATTTCTTCCTATTTGGTTTTTTAAAAAAGTGTTTAAAAAATCCTAGGTCACTGCCATGTAAATTTAACAGAAGTGAACATACAACAATTTACAAAGCAAAAATGAGCTCCATGTCTCCATGTCTGGCCTGAGGAGTGCCAGTTCAAGTCCAACCCTTGCTCAGAGAGAAGCAGGATGTGCTGTCACAGGAAGTGCTATGGCAGTAGGTGACCTCTTTGGAAACAACTTATTTCTCCCAAGCGATCAAATAACAAAATGGGCATTCTAAATTTGATTCTGAAAGCTTTCAGAGGCCAAAAAATTGTCAACATTAGAAACAGAAACATAAATTGCTCAGCTTACATCTTTTTTCAGACAGACACTATAAATTATCTTCATCTCTCTCCTATGCTACTTGCAGCTGGAAAGAATTATCTAAGGAATCAAGGAGCCTTTTCCCTCTTTGCTTTAATAGAGCAAATACTGTATTAAGAATCAGTTTAGCATGTGGTTTCTGGTTTACATTAAATAGCACCAAGTTAGAAAAGTTGTGTTCTGTCATTAATTACATACTTGTAGTACGTTTCTTGTGCTTTACTTTGTGCAATTTTCACAGTAAAAACAAACAAAAAACCCGAAACAGCTTTTTATTGGCTTATAGTATAATTTAAATTCATATCCTTCTACTCCTGGCAAATTTAAGAACATATTTGTTGTAATTAAAAATAAAACTTGGACAAGCCCCTTGAGTCCCCTCCTGCTCTGGGAGTTTTTCTGTCCTCTCAATAAATCCTGCTTTTTCTTCTTTCAAACTCACTCAGTCCTGACTTCATCTAGTTAAAATAGAGTTTCTGGATATATCTAATCCTGCTGTGCTAAGCAGGCACTTGATCTTCAAAGTCTTGTGAACAAGAATCGTCTACATTTTACAAATGAGCACATGGAGATTTAGTCCTATTAAGTGCACTCATCTGAGGGGGCTCGCGAATGGCAGTGCCAGGACTTAACCCAGTTATATCAAATTCTCCCACTCCAGTCGGCTCTTAATTGTGGCAGCCCAAGGTAAGTAAACATGATCCTGGGTTTTCAGTTACTTCCCACTTCTTGGGAATGAGCACCTCAACCCAGCAGTACCAGAAGAGAATATGAAGTCTCTTCAAGTGTTTTTCATAAAATCACGAAGACAACCACTAGACTTTAAATTCTGACAATTCAGAATATAGTTCTGTAATGTAAATTAAGCAAGGGTAGAGGAAAATTACCAGTAATTCTTAAAAACTATGCCTTACTTGGGTGACAGACATCAATATTTACTCAGCATCAGTTATGCACCAGATACTATTCTAGGCCCCAAGAACACGGTAGTGAGCAAGACAAAGCTCCCTGTTCTAAGATTAAACTCTAGCAATTAAAAACACACACCACTGGTGATTTCATACCAGCAGATGACCCTGCCAACACCCAGCCTGAACGCTGATTCCCTCCTCCAGCCTCATTTCCCTTCCCTTGCCAGACTCACTCACAGGCTTTGTAAGCACCAGCAACTTCAAGCATCTCATTCTCTATCATTACTTGCTCAAGCTCTGACTCCAGCAGGCCTCTGACCTTGGAGGACCTCCACCTGTCTCCAGCATGACCCCCAGGACCCTCAGGCGAGTTACAGCCCCCTGCTGTTACCTCGCGCACATGGTCTCAACCTTTAGCAAAATCCTCCCAACCCTTCACCTGCAGCCATCCAGGTGAGGAACAACTAGAAAACCCCATTACAACTGATTTCACTTTAAATACATCACTAGGCACCTCAGAGGACACAACGTACCCATTTCCCTAATTCTTTCGCCTCCTGACTGCTTTCTTCTCCACACACCTGATTTCAAATAGGGACCTTGCTTTCTAATTTCCTGAGACAATGAAGCAAATAGAAATGACACCCCCATGCTCCCATCATACTTCCTGTCCTCCCTTTTTTACTAAGCAGCTGTCCACGATCCACTCGAAGCTATCCATTTTTCCTCTCCTAGATCATCCACCAATCTGCAAACTCACCATTACCTTTCCAGCCTTACCAAAGCTGTTTTCTCCTCTAGCTACAACCCCATTCCTCTGTTCATTCTAGCAAAAGTCTTTAAAAAGTCTGTATTGGACGCCTGTAATTCCTCTCTTCTCATTTCCTTCAACTGACTGAAATCTATGAAGATTTTACTCCTGTCACTCTACTACAACTGCTCTGGAAGTCACCAAAGACTTTCGTGGTGCCAGATGGAGGGGTCGACTCTGTCCTCATTAATAGCATGAAACACAACTGCAGGGCTCCCAGGGCACTACTGCCCGTCCTTAGCCCCTGCCCCTCGCTCATCCTCTGCAGCACCACATGCTCCAACATGCCAGGCACAGCACTACCCCAGGACTCTAATGCTTGCTCGGCACACTTCTCCTACAGACGTCTGTATGACTTATTCTCACCCAGGTCCGCAATCAATCAGAGAACCATTTACTCGCGACCCTAAGCACAACTGAAATCCACCTTCTGAAGCCCTCCTTTCCTGTCCCTGCTCTATTTCCTCGATGGTGCTTGGTAATAAGTAGACTATCAATACAAATTATTATAACAAATATGTTAGAAAAAATTTAATAAATTTCTGAGAATTAGTCTCCTCGTCAATTCTGCTACCTCTCCCCACTAGGATATAAGCTACAGAGGAATGGGGATTTTAAACCTGCTCTACTCACTGCTAAACTCCTGGTGCCTAGGACATACTTGGTATACAGTCAGCACCCAAAATAAATAAAATGTAAGTAAGCCAGAGGTGATTCAAAGCACATGGGAGAATGTACGCAGGTCATATGCAGACACTAGTCCATTTCATATCAGGGGCTTGAGCACCCACAGATTTTACTATCGGGGGTCCTGGCACCAATACCGACAGACTACACACACACACCAGGTTATAAGCACCCACAGATGTTACTATCGGGGGTCCCGGCACCAATACCGACAGACTACACACACACACACACACACACACCAGGTTATAAGCACCCACAGATTTTACTATCGGGGGTCCTGGCACCAATACCGACAGACGACAGACTACACACACACACACACACACACACACACACGGTTATAAGCAGATCAATCACAGGCATTACAAACGAATACGGCATAATACCCATAGCATAGCAGCTCCAATACCGACAGACGACAGACTACACACACACACACACACACACACACACACACACACACACACACACACACGGTTATAAGCAGATCAATCACAGGCATTACAAACGAATACGGCATAATACCCATAGCATAGCAGCTCACACACACACACACACACACACACACACACACACACACACACACACACACACACGGTTTATAAGCAGATCAATCACAGGCATTACAAACGAATACGGCATAATACCCATAGCATAGCAGCTCTGTTGGCCTTAAAGTTTTCTGAGCTTGTTTACATTTAAATAATTAGAATAAAATTTTTAATAGTAACATATTCCACTAAAGACTAGAACTGGATCAATTGAATGTTTTGAGTAAGCAAGGTTAAACACAATGAAGAGGTGCAGAAAACAAAACTCAAAAATCCCAAGGCAGGGCCTGTTTTCACCAGGACCCTCTTGGGAGACAGCAGGGTGTAGCCAAGCTCCAGTGGTAACCCAGGGAAGTGCCCACAGGCAGGACTTCTTTTTCACCAGGCTCTCTTACTCCCAGCATGTCACCTGGCATGTGATTATTCAGGTACCTGGTGACTGAGTGTCACCTCATCATAAGTGAGCTGGATTTATACTTAGTTTCTGTTCACTGATGTTGAGAAGATTAAGACTACAGTGATACCTTATGTTCCTTGATAGTAGTGGTAATAAGCAGATTATCAATACAAATTATTATAACAAATATGTTAGAAAAAATTTAATAAATTTCTGAGAATTGAAAACATAGGAGTCTAAAAAAATTTCATTTGACCATACCAAAGTATGTATGTTTACACAGTCTAGGATTAAAATTACATTTCCGTACTACAAACATTTAAGTTTTTAAAAAGTTATAAAAAGAGAACAATCTTAAGGAAATAAAAAAAAAAAACCTAAGAAAAAGATGATTAGGTAAAAGGAAGATAGAACCAGTAAGGGGAGCTTCTTAATTCACAACCTTTCTGCATACTAAACAGGTATCCATTTGCAAAGTTCTGAAGATTTCCCTGTCCCCTTGGCTTTATGTTGCCAACTTAACTTATGATCTATATATAAGTGAAACATTAATGACTATACATTATGCAAAATGAAATGCAAAGATCACTATTAGACAACAGAGCTCCCAATACCACAAACCCACCTCACACAGAAAACAGGAAAATACCAGGTAAGAGCCATGCCAATAAATACTTACACCAGGCAGCTGAGGTCTGCCAGATCATCAATGAAATCAAACAACTGACTGATGTCATATGTGATCGAGGGGCTGTTAGGATTCATCCTCTTCAGATGTTCTTCGTACATTTTACAAACGCCTAAGAGAGAGTGGAAGAACCAAGATCTTAACAACATGAGTATGATCTTATCTCAGTATGGGTAGTGTTGCATGCTGATATCATATTTACTTTAATAAAGGCGGGCTGGGAAAAAGGATCGTACGTTGATCACTTTTGTTTTAATTACTGTCACTAGCAAGCTTTTTAATAAATTCACCAGAATGTTGGTGTAACTATTTTGGTTCTTAAAAAAAAAAAAAAAAAGATTACTTTAAACCACTGGAGCTAAAGAAACTTTAAAGACTTGCCATCTGATGGTTCAAACAAATGATAACATTGTGGGCCTTAGCAGGTTTTTCAGTAAATCTTCCTAAAGCAACAGAGTAAAAAAAAATCACAAGAAAAACTGGCAACAAAGAGAATATTCCACTATGTTACCTAAGATCCTGGCTCTGGATTCAGACATACTGAATTCCAGCTCTGCCCTTTGAATGTGCAACCATGGCCATCGACTTATCCCCTGAACCTCATGGGCCAGTTGTAAGAGCATCTCTTCCTAAAGCTTTAAGGATTATGTGAGATCATGCATATGCAGGGGTCCTCAAACTTTTAAAACAGGGGCCAGTTCAGTCCCTCAGACCGTTGGAGGGGCGAACTATAGTTTAAAAAAAAAAAAAAAGGAATTTGTTCATAGTTTTTTTTTTTAAACTATAGTCCGCCCCTCCAACGGTCTGAGGGACAGTGAACTGGCCCCCTGTTTTAAAAGTTTGAGGACCTCTGAGAGCATCAGCACATACAATGAGCATATACATACTCAAATGTAATAAGAGATAATAAAAATCACACAGCAAAGCCCAAATTACAATGATCTAAATAGCACATTATCGATTTACTTTTTATTCAGTGAAACTTTCCTCTCTCATTCCTACAAAAAGAAAACAACTTTTCAGTCCATTCCAACTGTCACCCATTTTTAAGCCTACCACGATGAATGGACAAGTGACATAAGTGCTAGCTATCTAGAAAAGACAGGTCCTATGTATACAAAAGCCCTTTATATACTTCCAAATTAACTTCATAAATTTTCTAATAAAAAATAATATTCAACCACAGAACTATCAAGCAACTCTCACAGTTAGGGATTTTGATTGCTATTGGTACACTACATTGTAATCATGACTTATTGAAAGTAAAAAAAAAAACCAAAACAACACAGGAAAATACATTCACAACTCATCTTAAAATGGACCCACAGCTTCCATCATACTTAATGGCGAAAGACTAGATGCTTTTCTGCTAGGATGAGGAAGAACACTGAAACCTTTAGTCTTGCTATTTGTATTCAGCATTGTAGCAGTTTTAGCCAGGGAAATGAGGCAAGAAAAAGAGCTAACAGGCATTCATATAGGAAAAAAAGAGATACAACTATTATTATTCAGATGACATGAATGTGTAGATAGAAAATCCTAAGAAAACAACCAATCAACCCCCACCAAAATCTGAGCAGCTTTTCCAGAAACTGACAAAGTGATCTTAAATTTGACAAAGAAATCCAAAAGACCCAGGAGAGCCAAAATAATTCTGAAAAAAGAACAAAGTCAGCTTTCACACTACCTGACTGCAAAACCCCCTACAAAACTACTGCCATCAAGACAGTGGTATTGGCATAAAGGCAGGGAGATAGATCAGTGGAACGGAAATGAGAGTCCAGAAGACAACCCTCATGTTTATGGTCAACTGCTTTTCAACAAAATACCAAAACAGTTCAAAGGAGAAAGAACAATCTTCAACAAATGGTGCTAGGACAATTGTATAGTCACACATGAAAGAATGAACTCGGACCCATCCCTCACACACATACCTATATAAAAATTCACTCAAAATAGTCCAGAGACTTAAAAGTCCACACTATAAACTTGTTAAAAAAATACAAGCATTACTTTTTCTTACCTTGGATAAGGCAACAGTTTCTTAGATATGACACCAAAAGCACAAATAATGAAAGAAAAAAAATATAAGCTGGATTACATTAAAATTAAAAACTTTTGTGCTCCAAAGGACACTATTAAAAAAGTAAGACCATAAATGGGAGATAATCTTTGCAAAACACGATCTAATAAAGAACCAGTATCCAAAATATACAAAGAAAAGACACCTCACCAAGATGTACAGATGGCAAAGAAGCACATGAAAAAATGCTCAACAGTATGTCACCGGGGGAACTGCAAATTAAAACGGATTCTACTACACACCTATTAGAATGACTAAAATCTAAAACTCCAGCAACAATAAATGCTGACAAGGATGTGGAACAGATACTTTCATTCGTTACTGGTGGGAATGCAAACAAAATGATACAGCCACTGTAGAAGACAGTTTGGCAGTGTCTTATAAAACTAGACAGCCTCACCATATGATCCAGCAACCAACTTTCTAGGAATTTGCCCATGTGAATTGAAAAATAAGCCAAGATGTTCTTCACTAAGTGAGTGAATGGATAACTATGAATGGATACATGAACGTGTGATATGAATATATAACAATTCACACTACACATGTGTGAATGTGTAAATGTGCAATGTATATATGAATGTGTAAATTCAAATAATGGAATATTTTCCAGAGAGTAAAAAACAAAACCACAGAAGAACCTTAAAAGCATACTGCTGGAAAGGTCAAAGAAGACAATCTGAAAAGGTTTCATACTGTATACGAGGGTAACTACCCCCAAAACAGAATTATCTTTTGGAGGGCAGACCTCTTGAGTACAGGCTTCCCCTGCAAAATAAATGTTCTAGAAAACCATAGGCATTAGTGTATCAGATAGTGAGTATTGTGAGAGGCAATAGGCTTCAGTGAATTTTTTTTTTGAGTTGGAGTCTCACTCTGTCGCCCAGACTGGAGTGCAGTGGCCGCTCCCGGGCACTGCAGCCTCGACCTGCTGGGCTCCAGCGATCCTTCCGCCTCAGCCTTCCAAGTAGCCAGAATTACAGGCATGCGCTACCACGCCCAGCTGATTTTTTGATTTATTGCAGAGATGAGGTCTCACTGCCCAGGCGGGTCTCGAACCCGTGGACTCAGGCAATCCACTCACCTCAGCCTCCCAAAGGCGCGGGATTACAGGCTGAGCCACCGAGTCCGGCTTTTTTTGGAGATTCTTTCAACACGTTTGTCTATTTCATGATGGGTGATTTACAAGCACACCTGTCCACACGACGCAGAATGTTCAGCACTTTTGGACCTCAAAATGGCATGCTCTCCATATCCCAACCTCCCTATTCACCTGATCTTGCCCAGAGCAACTTTTTATTGTTTTCCTGGATGAAAAAAGACCTCCAAGGGAAATGTCATGTCTATGTGGAAGAGGTGAAACCAAAAATAGCAGAAGCACTAAAGGCATCCAAATTGACGAGTTCAAAAACTGGAGCGGTGGAAAAAGCATCTTAATAGGTGTACCGCATCAACAGAAAGCACTTTGAAGGTGACTGAAGTTTAAACATGTAAGAATACACAATTTTTAAATAAACTCCAGGTTTTTTTTGGGTCCCCTCATACCTCAATGACACTCCAGAAAAGGCAAAACTAGAGCCAGTAAAAAGATCAGTGGTGGCCAGGGCTCTGGGGGGAGAGACAGGTAAAGGGGGCGCATGGGACTTTTGGGAGTGAAACTCTTCTGTGTTATACAGTAAAGTGGATACATGTCATTACATGTATGTAATAACCCATAGAATGCTCAAAGTAAACAGGGAATCCTAATATAAAAGCTTCTGGGAATAATGCATCAATATTGGTTCACCAATTCCAACAAATGTCTCACTAACACAAGATAGAATAACGGGAGAACGGGGAGGGGTTTGTTGGAACTCTGTACCTCCCAATTTTCTTATAAACCTAAAACTGCTCTAAAAAATTTGAGCCTGGCACGGTGGCTCACGCCTGCAGTTCCAGCACTTTGGGAGGTGGAGGCAAGAGAACTGCCTGAGCTCAGGGGCTCGAGACCAGACTGGACAACATGATGAGACCTCATCTCTACAATAAATCAAAAAATTAGCTGAGTGTGGTGGCTCACGCCTGTAGTTCCAGCTACTTGGAAGGCCGAGGTGGAAGGATCACCTGAGCCCAGCAAGTCGAGGCTGCGGTGGCCATAAGCGTTGCTACTGCACTCCAGACAGGGCGACAGAGTAAGACTCCAACTCAAAAAACAAAAAGAAGCCGGGTTCGGTGGCTCAGCCTGTAATCCTGCGCCTTTGCGAGGCTGAGGTAAGTGGATTGCCTGAGCCCGTGGGTTTGAGACCCGCCTGGGCAACTTGGCGAGACCTCATCTCTACAATAAATCAAAAAATTAGCTGGGCATGGTAGCGCACGCCTGTAGTTCCAGCTACTAGGAAGGCTGAGGCAGAAGGATCGCTGGAACCCAGCAGGTTGAGGTTTCGGTGGCCGGGAGCAGCCACTGCACTCCAGTCTGGGTGACAGAGTGAGACTCCAACTCAAAAAAAAAAAAAAAAATAACCCCCCTCCCCCCCGCAAAACTCAAAACGAAGTCTGTTGATTTAAAAAAAAGTGAGAGAGGTTAAGGAGGAAAAGATCTGCTTTAGGAGGGATATTAACTACTAAAAGAAAGAAAAATAGAATAAGAAAATTACTATTTAGCAACCACCATGTGAGAACTGATTTAATATCGTTGTAACTTTTTTCCCCACCTTGGTCTCCCAAAGTGCTGGGATTAATAATTTTGTGTGAAACTGCAATGGTGGACATATAAAATTATGCATTTGGCAAAACACAACTGTAGGACACAAAGAATGAACTTCATGTTAATGAAAAACTTTAATTAATTAATAATTATATAACAAAACTGGCTCACCACTGTACAAATGCACCACACTGATGCCACATTTTAGTAATAATATAGGACACTGCGGGGGGGGAGTCGTGAGGAATAATAAATCATCGGAGCTTGACAGTTTCTATCCAGTGTTATAAATCTAACACTGCTCTAGGAAATAAAGTATTTTTTCTAAAAGTGGGACTTTACTAAAATCAACAAAGGTTAGTAAAGAATATTGCAGAATAAGAGACCAAATATGAACATATAGGTAAGTTAAAAACTGCCAAGGAAGCGTGTACACAAAGTCCACCTCAAAGGCAGGCAAAACACCAGCAGAGGAACAGATCTGAAAAAAGAGCAATAAAAACTGCCTTGCTGGTCTTTAAAAATTAGAGCAGAATCTGATGGCAGCCGGAAGGAACAGCAGTAGCTTCTAGAAGCCATCTCTGATGACTTATTACAAGTAACTTTTTCCCACTGGTCTACCCATTGTTGGCTTTACATAGATTTTAAATCTAACCAAGTGACTGCAAAATCTTTATAGGAAGAAGTAAAGAACGACAACATGCTAGAAAGGATGTAGAGCATGCACAGCTAGTTTACTTGACAGTAAAACTTAAGAATGAACCCAGTTAGTGAAGACTCACTCTGTGTGCTCTCACCTGATGGTTTACTAAGGAAAGAAACATTAAGTGCTAATAGTTCCCTTCAGGGTAGTGTCAGCTTAACAAATGCACAATAAATTTTACTGTTTTGGTTCCATTTGGCTTTATTATCTGAGCTTATTTTTATTTTCTAACAACATTCTGATAGCTGTCACCACATCTCTTTTTTTTGAGTTGGAGTCTCACTCTGTCGCCCAGACTGGAGTGCAGTGGCCGCTCTCGGCCACCGCAGCCTCAACCTGCTGGGCTCCCACGATCCTTCCGCCTCAGCCTTCCAAGTAGCTGGAACTACAGGGACACGCTACCACGCCCGGCTACTTTTTGATTTATTGTAGAGATGAGGTCATGCCAAGTTGCCCAGGTGGGTCTTGAACCCGCAGGCTCAGGCAATCCACTCACCTCAGCCTCCCAAAGTGCTGGGATTACAGGCTAAGCCACCGAGCCTGGCATCACTACATCTCAATGGCTTTTAACGTTTGTTTAATAAGCAGACTACTAGGTTCTGAAGCATACCCAGAGCCTGCCATATCATCTCAGAGTACAGACACAGACACACTGATCAATAGGACAGAAAAGAGAACCCAGAAATAAAGTCACACTCCTACAACCAACTGATCTTCAACAAAATTAACAAAAACAAGACATTGGGAAATGGACACCCCCCATTCAATAAATGGTGCTAGGATTATTGACTAGAAGAATTCTATGCAAAAGAATGAAACTGGACCCCTATCTCTCACCATATGCAAAACAAAGAGACTTAAATATAAGACCCAAAACTATAAAAATGCTTGAACAGAACCTAGGAAAAACTCTTCTGGATATTGGCCAAGGCAAATAATTTATGACTAAGACATCAAAAGCAGCCAGGCACAGTGGCTCACTGTAATCTCAACACTTTGGGAGGTTGAGGTGAGAGGACTGCCTGAGCTCACAGGTTTGAAACCAACCTGGGAAACATGGCGAGACCTCCTCTCTACAATTAAAAAAAAAAATTAGCTGGGTGTGGTGGCACATGCCCATAGTTCCAGTTACTTGGAAGGCTGAGGTAGAAGGATGGCCTGAGACCAACAGGTAGAGGCTGCGGTGGCCATGAGTGTGCCATTGCACTACAGTCTGGGTAACAGAGTGAGACTCCGACTAAAAAAACAAAATAAAAAAACCCTCAAAAACAAATGTAACAAAATAGATAAATGGAACTTAAACTCAAAAGTTCTGCAGAGCAAAAAATAAAAATAGACAGAAAAACTATAGTAGAAAATAGCTGCAAACTATGCGTCCGACAAAGGACTAATATCCAGACTCTACAAGGAACTCAACTAAATAAGAAAAACACAAATAACCCTTTTATTAGCATGATATCCTTATATAATGAAAAACAAACAAAAGTAACCCCTTTAGTAAGTGTGCAAAGGATACAAGCACACATTTTTAAAAAAGAAAACATATAAACAGCCAACTAACATTAAAAAAGGCTCATCACTAGTCACTGGAGAAATGCAAATTAAAGCCCCAAGGGGATACCATCTTATACCAGTCAGAATGGTTACAATTAAAGTCAAAAAAACAAAAGCAAAACCAACTACATGCTGGTGAGGATGTGGAGAAAACGAAAGGCTTATATATTGCTGGAAGGAATGTAAATTAGTACCGCTACTGAAAACAGTATGGAGATTAATCAAAGATCTAAAAATAGAACTACCATGTGATCCAGCAATCCCACAAGCTATCTACTCAAAGGAAAAGAAATCATTACATTAAAAAGATACTTGCATTTATGTTTACTGCAACGCTATTCACAATAGCAAAGTCATGTCATTAACCTAAGTGTCCAATAGCAAATGATGGGATAAAGAGAATAAGGTACATATACATTGAATACTATTCAGTCACAGAAAACCACAAAACAAAATCATGTCTTCTGCAGCAACATTGATGGAACCGAAGGCCATTATCCTCCATGAAATAACCGAGACACAGAAAGTCAAATACCTCATGTTCTTACTTGTAAGTGGAAGCTAAACAATGTGGACATACGGACATACAGTGGAATAATAGACACTGGAGCCTTCAGAAAGTGGAAAGGTAGGAAGGATAAGAAATTACCTATTGGGTAGGATGGTCACTATTCAGATGATGGTTACACTAGGAGCCCAGACTTTACCACTATGCAATATGTCCCTGTGGCAAAACTGCACCTGTGCCCTCTTATTTAAAACAAACCCAAAATTCTACAGTGTTTGAGATTAACCAGAATATATAAGGGATACTTGTAAAATATTTACTTAATAACAAAATAATACATAACAGTAATAGAATATTTACCAAACAGTGAAAAGCCTTGAAAGTCCTTCATTATAAGCGAGCTTAATTAAAAAAGTAATATTTGAAGTAAGAACAGTATACTATATAATTAATGTGTGCAATGTTAAAAAAAAATGGTGTGCCCCAAATTCTACTTTCCCTGCTCAAGTTAACAATTCAAGAAATCTGGAAAAAAACCAGTTCATAAACAAGACATTTTAAATACTGAATGTCAGGAGAAAAACACCTCCAGGTCTCACCCCTTGCTATGTGTCCCACTCACCTTCCATACACTCGTTCACAGACTCATAGTCGGCGTAGGTCCTCCCTTCCGGCCTCTTGGTGGGCTGCACCAGCAAGATGGTGTGAGACTGCAGGGGAAAAACCGATGTCAACACAAGTGTCAGCTTTTACCTGAGAAGTTCATAGGATGACCCACACCCCCTTTCGTGACACAATAATGATGATCAGCTGCCAAGACATAGTTAATGAGGGTGCCCTCCCAACATCCACGTCTCTACCCAGATTCCCGACTCCTCTGAGGCCCCCGGTTGCCCGTCCTCCAAGGGCTTTCTCAATCCTAGCGCACTCGCTGTCCTCAAGCACTCAGCGCAGCTGGGTGCAGTGGCTCACACCTGTCATCTCAGCACACTGGGAGGCAGACACAAGAGGTCTGGCTAAGTACATGGGTTCAAGAACAGCCTGGGCAACTTGGTGAGACCTCATCTCTACAGTAAATCAAAAAAATTAGCCAGGCATGGTGGCATGTACCTGTGGTTCCGCTACTTGGAGGCTGAGGTGGAGAAATCACCTAAGCCCAGTAGGTAGAGGCTGTGGTGGCCGTGAGTGTGCCACTGAACTGTAGCCTGGGTGACAGTGAGAATCCTGCTCAGAAGAAAAAAAAAAAAAAGCAAGCACTCAGTGCACCCTGCACTGCTTTTCCTTTTGTAACTTTTCTTCCCAACTCGACTACAAACCTGCTTGGGCTTTCTGTCTCCATTGGTCACCTTCTACCTCTAGCCTTGTAAGTCTCTAATAAAAAATCTGATGGGCCAATGAAAGGAAACACAAATGGCTCCTGGGAAGAAAAATGTAACCCTGTAGAGAATCATGGGTCCACTGAAATTATGCCCTCCCCGGCCAGGCACAGTGTTTCATGCCACTAATCCCAGCACTTTTGGAGGCAGTGGCAGGAGTTCAAGACCAGCCTGGGCAATATGGCAAGGCCTCATCTCTACATTAAAAAAAAAAATCCAACTATATATCTTTATCTATGTATACGCAAATTAAAAAAATGAAATTATGCATTCCCCTAATTTTTTGCATGTGTAAGGGTGACTATTAAATGCAAGAACTCTCAAATACCCAATCTCAAATCACACTATCTACATTTTTCCTTCTGTTTTGCTGTACTGGTATCTTTCAGCCAAAAAAGAGGTCTCCTAACAAGAGGACTTTTAGTTGCTTTGAAATGCTCAAAACTTTTAGTTATCAACAAACTGAAACTGAAATAGCTGAAACCTGGACTTGCTGAATAGACAATGGAAAAGCAGTAGTTTGAACGTGAGATACAAAGGCGTTATCATACACCTCCCTCCCCATCATGAACCCAGCCATTTTGACTAAAAGTTTGAGAGGGCTTAAAATAAAAATAGCACTTGGAGACAAGAGATGAGGGCAACTCTCACCGTAATGATTCAAACACAGCCAAAGCCCTTGTTAAATAATGATTAAAAGCCAGAGATATATGGAAGATTGAGCAAACCCATTCAGATGATCAAGAATGTAAAAAAAAAAAAAAGCCAGAGAAAGCATATTAGATTATTTATCACACACGTTTTTGGAAGCTAGCTACACTAAAAAAGCAATTCCGATGGGCCAGTTGTCGAAAATAGTGTCATAGAAACCACACGAGCGTGTTTGCCATAGAGCTGTATCAGTGGCTACCGCGTTAATTTTATTCTTAGTCTAATGGAAATTAAAGGACTAATTCATCTGAAAGGGAACACATGGGAATGGCTATAGAACACGCTGCTTTTCACGTTTAGTCTTGCCATGACCCGGGAGCACACGTGCTGCTTTCAACGCTTACTGACCAAAGACTAGGATTAAAGAACATTACCAACACAGCACGACTAAATGTTAAGAACTGTTGTCAAACGGTTATCGTCTCTAAGTGGCACTGCCCTCCTGTCGCCAGTTTTTAAGAGCCCACGATGCCTCCCAGGTCAGCTGCGGTCACCTGCTTGCTTCTCGCCGGGCTCACTGACCTCCAAGAGAGCCTCTCTTTTCAGCCTCTAGCCCCAGTGGGATATAAAGTGAAGAAAGGGACGCGGGCGGAGGGAAACGCTACGCGAGGCACCCAAAGATCTTTCTCTTTTGATTCGGGGTCTTGCTGTCACCCAGGCGGGAGTGCAGTGGCGCGATCACGGCCACCACAGCCTCGACCTCCTGGGCGCAGGCGATGCTCCCGCCTCAGCCTTCCCAGTAGCTGGGACTGAGGCATGCGCCACCACGCCCGGCTAATCTTTCGATTTGCCGTAGAGACGAGGTCTTGCCAAGTTGCCCAGGCCAGTCTTGAGCCCCTCAGGCAATCCTCTCGCCTCCGTCTCCCAAAGCGCTGGGATCACAGGCGTGAGTAGCCGCGCCCGACCGACCCGGGGGCCCTAAACAAGAGGGAAAAAGTAAAGAGAGAGGGCGCAGGGAGCGGGAGCAGGGGCGCACGCGCGCCGAGTGTCAGCCCCGGGCACGGCGGGGAGCCGGCCATTGTTTCCGACGGGCGTGTCGAGAAGGGGGCAGGGGCGCGACCCCGAGGAGGCGCGGCCGAGAGGAGGCGTCCCCGACCCCGGCCCGGCGGCGGGTTCGGCCTACAGTCGGGCCCCGCGCGACCCCGCGTCTCCGAGGCGGGAAGAGGGCTGCACTGCGGCGGCGGGGATGCAGGCTCGCACTGCGAGGGGCGGGCACAGGAAAACGAGCGGGGCTAGGGTCGCGTTGGAATCAGGGGGGTCGCCGAGGCCTTTCTCACCATCGCGCCAAACTCTCCTCGCCGCAGCCGCCGCCAACACCGCCGCCGCCACACGAGCTGAGCTGCAACGCCGCGCGCAGCCAATCCCCGCGAGAGGAGCCGCCGGAAGTCGGCGGAAGCGCAACGCGAAGATCATTCTAGACCATAGAGACGCACTCACTTCCGGGAGCTAGAGTTGACGCTGATGCTGTTTTAGCCATCTTGGATAATGGCAGTACCGTCGGTAAGGGAAACCTTCCGAACTTTAGAAAGAATTATTTTTTTTTTGCGAGATACCGTCTTCCATATAGTCTCTATGAGACATATGGAGAACGTGCTGACCGGTGTAGGCGTGACACAGTCATCTTTCCGCAGCCCTATTCAAAAATGGCGGCCATATAAATTTCCCGGGCCAGAGGTCGGTTGTAACCCGGAAATGCCCTTCTAAAGACGGGGGCGGTGAGACAATCCGGAAGTGGATGTCAAGAAGAGGTGCCACTTGGCGGCCATGGCCGCTGTGGTTTCGGTGACTTCGGGTCAAGGCCCGATGGAGTGGGGTACCATGCGTAGCACCGGGGCTAGGGCAGAGATAGCTTTGTGTCAACTTCGCTGCTGAACCACCAAGACCTGTCACTAAAGGCCTGCAGGACTCCTCTCCCCATCCTAGACTGGCAGGGGAGTTTGCCGGGACCGGCGGGCTGGTGCCTGTGCTGGGGGCGGACCGCCAGCGGGCGGCTTCGGGGATACCGGGTGCCGAAAGAACGAACAGGCTCGCTTGGGTTCTCCTCCTTGTCCCGCTGCCGCCTGGAGCGTTGTGCTACCCTCACTCGACGGCTGGAGAAATCGCTCATTCGCACGTTTTCGCGTTGACTTCTCTCTTCTCTGTTCACCCACGAGAACTCGGTTGCTGGCGCCTGAGAACCCGCGGACTGGGACCTGAGACTGCTTGGTGTTCTCTGGGACTAACAGCAACAAAAAGGGGCTGTTTCCAGGTACGTTCGAGAGAAAGGTGCCTCGTGAACACCTGGGAAGGCCGAGAGACCTGGAAGGCGCCCTTGTTCTTGGGAACACCCACACGTGTTGAAGAAACCTGAGCACCTTCTGAAGCCACTGGAGATTTGCAGTCTGGTGGTGGGTGAATCAAGGAGGGCAGCATGGATGATTTCCTCTCCATTAGTCTGCTGTCTCTGGCTATGTTGGTGGGATGTTACGTGGCTGGAATCATCCCCTTGGCTGTTAATTTCTCAGAGGTAAGAAATTCTCAAGTTGATATCACCTGTCAGTATGGCTGCTAGAAAGTCGTGGTAGTTGAGAAGAGAAGCTGCTTGCCTAGTTAATCTCACAAGCTGAGAGTCTCCTTAAGGAAGACTGTCTTTTAAACAGATGCATTGGCCGGGTGCGGTGGCTCTCATCTGTAATCGCAACACTTCGGGAGGCTGAGGCGGGAAGATGGATTGAACCCAGGAATTCGAGACCAGCCTGGGCAACATAGTGAGATCCTTTCTCTACAAAAAAAATAAAATAAAATCAGCCGGGCGTGATGGCGTACGCCTGTAGTTCCAGCTACTTGAGAGGATGAGGTAGAATTGCCCGAGCCTAGGATGTTGAGAGTGTGGAGAGTCATGATCTTGCCATTGCTTTCCAGCCTGGGCTACAGAGTGAGACCCTGCCAAAAAGTAAAATAAAATAAAGAGATGCACAACGTTTAATAATAGAAGCTAACCTTTTATGTTCAGTACTTGTATTTTTAACCTGGGTGGATGGATATTCCATTGAAGATCCTGGAGTATTCTGAATCCCCTGAAATTTAGGTATTTTTACAAAAATGTGGGGCTGTGTGCATTTTCCAGAAGAGAGGCACCATAACATTTCTTTTGATTCCCAGAAGTTTCAAGGAATTCCAGATTGTTATCGAGAAAATAAATGGAGAATGTTATTTGTCCATATGAGTTGAAATCAATACGGCAACTTTTTTTTGAGAAAAGCATACCTTTTTGAGGAAAACTAAGATTTTTTTTAATGCCTGTACTAGAATGAATGTAAGAAAAAACTAGATTGTTCTGAAATCACATTTTTAAAAAAGTGTTGGAAATGATGTTGTGAATTTGTTTTCAAATCTGTTTAAAATTAATTTTTGGTTATATGTTTTGACATTTTAGTTGATTTGGTTGTCCTTCCTTGAATACACATTAACGGGGAAGAAGGACAGATGGAGCATTGTCCAGTGAAAATGCTCCATCTGTCCTTCTTCCCCGTTAATGTGTATTAGATAGCTTCTTTAGCTAGGCATAGAGTGCTCACAAACTGCACAGTGCTCAACGATGAAAGGGGGAACTGCTACATCTGAGGGACCTGGATCTCATGAGTTTGTCCTGGAGGTCGGCAGTGAAATAGACCCTGGCCTCAGTGCTATTCCTGAGAGTGCTTTCGGAGGAGATGGGAATAGAATGGTCTGAAGTGGAAAGGTAGGTACACATGAGGTATGCCGTAGGCCTTGTGGAAGCTTGAGGATGAGGGGGTATTACTGGTGAACAGAATCGCCTGTGGGTGGGAGAGACGGGCATTGTAAGTTTGAGGCAAAGCAAAGCCCACAGCCAGATGGAAGGGAGGCTTGGATTGCTGCTGCTCCTTTTCCATTTCCTGTTTTATCTGTACCCCTCAGCATCTAGTGATAACAATTTTTTTTTATCATTATCTACGTAACCTAACTTTAAAATCTCAAGCTGAGTGTAGTGGCATGTCTGTAGTCCCAGCTATTTGCTTGAGTCTAGGAATTACCCTGGGTAACACAGCAAGACCCCTTCTCTTAAAAAACAACAGCAACAAACAAACAAACAAAAACCCCCAAAATGCAACAAAATGTAATTCAGTGAGGTACAGATGAAGAAACTGAGACTCAGGTTATTGGATTTGGACCAAACAAGTTCAAGAAGTATATTAGAATCAGAGGTGTTTTTTAAATCTAGGTTTTTCTGTCTCAGGCCTGTTCTTAGTTTCTCTGTCCATTTTGGCAAATTATTATTATTATTATTTTTTTGAGTTGAGCTCTCACTCTTGCCCAGGCTGGAGTGCAGTGGCACAATCATGGCTCCCTGCAGCCTCAATCTCATGGGCTCAGGAGATCCTTCTTCCTCAGTCTCCTAAGTAGCTGCGACTACAGACGTGTGCTACCACACCTGGCTGATTTTTGGTTTTTGCAAAGATGAGGACTTTCTGTTGCCCAGGCTGGTCTCGAACTCCTGGGTACAAGCAATCCTCCCACCTCAGCCTCCCAAAGTGCTAAGATTACAGGCATGAGCACCTGGCCTTTAATTTTATTTTAATTGTTGTTTTTTGCCTGTATTTCCTCAAGGCGACAGTTGCTGAGTAGCAGCTGTTCCTCCTTGGCCTGTAAAGCCTCTGTTGCTCATTTGGGTCATCTGCCTACCAGTACTTTGTGACCCTGCTGTTTTGCTCTGACATAACCGTATTTCCTTGTAACTACATTTGAATTGACTTGACATTAATAGGGCTGATAGTTGTGAGATTTGGGTTGGTTTGTATATTTAAAGACTTGTTGAGGTAACAGTTATAAAGAATTATAATTCAAATAAGCAACTGGCAAACTTTTTATTTCTATAAAATACTTAGAACGTTTCCAATTTCAGTATTTTCTCAAACCATCTTGAATAATTATTGCAATATGCAGATATGTGCTGTATTTCACTGAAAGGAAATGTCTACATGAGTGGTGTTATTAACTCAGCCATTGATAGTATAATTAGTATGTCATGTCATTTGTGACTTTCTAAATCAGTGGTCAAGAGGTCTTTTCCAGCTGTAGCTATTAAAATGCTATAAATCAACATTCACAATATCTGTTTATTATTACAGCAGAAGCAATGCATTTTGAGTTACTAGAATAAAAACGAAAGCTATTTATAACTTAGACGAAGACATTTTAGAATTCAACTGGTATTTTCTATCTACTAGAAACTAAATATTTTTTTCTAGATGGAGTATGCTATTATTGTGTGTCGAGTGTCGTGAAACTAGTGAGGTGATAAATTTGTAAAAATAACCTTGAGGCCTGGTATAATAGCTCACACCTGTAGTCCCAGTACTTGGGGAGGCTGAGGTAGGACGATTGCTTGAGCCCAGGAGTTGCAGACCAGCCTAAGCAATATAACAAGATCCTGTCTCTTAAAAAAAAAGTAAGCTTCATTCATAGGGAACTGGGAAGCATTTCTATCCTTAGAATATAACTCATATAACTCCCAAACTCCCACATTGACTAAAAGACTTTCCTTTTTCAGAGACTCTAGCTTTTCTTAGGGACTAGTTGTATTTACAAATAAGAGGGCCGGGTAATCTTACTTTATTTTACAGTTCACTTTTATTTACATTGCTTTTTATTCATATAGTTAGTCTTTCTACTGCCTTGTCATTCAGTACATTTTCTTCAGAATTTCTCAGAGCAGGAATAAAGTTAGATGACCAGTAAAACCCTTAATTATGGCAGGATTCATGTTTAGGAATGAGTTAAAATCAAGTAGTCTAAAATTGCTGTAGCAGTGGGTTCACCTGTCAGATCTGACCACCGAGAGACTTCTGTGCCATTGATTTCTTTCACTTTCTCCAACACTCCTCACCCCTTGCCCTTTGACCTGGCGACTGAACCTTCATGCTTAACTGGTTTATAAAATGAAGGGCTGGCCGCACTGGGAGGTGGAGGCGAGACCAGCTTGGTCAACTTGGCGAGATCTCATATCTACAAATTAAAAAAAAAAAAAAATTGGCTGGGCGCAGTAGCTCACGCCTATAATCCCAGCACTTTGGTGAGAGGATTGCCTGAGCTCATGGGTTCAGACCAGCCTGGGCAACTTGGTGAGACCTCATCTCTACAATAAATCAAAAAATTCGCTGGACGTGGTGGCGCACATCATAGTTCTAGCTACTTGGAAGGCTGAAGAGGAAGGATCGTCTGAGCCCAGCAGGTCAAGGCTGCAGTGGCCATGAGTGTGCCACTGCACTCCAGCCTGGGCAACAGAGTGAGACTCCTGACTCAAAAAAAAAAAAAAAAATTTTACCAGGGCATGGTGGTACACACTTGTGGTTCCAGGTACTTGGAAGGATGAGGTGGGAGGATCGCCTAAGCCCAGTAGGTTGAGGCTGCAGTGGCCCTGGCTAAGCGTGCCACTGCACTCCAGCATGGGTGACACTGTGAGATTCAATACAAACAAAAAAACCAAAAGAAAAAGTCTCTGATTCTCAAATGCAATTATAAATAACTACGATAATCAAGATTATCAAGGAGACCAAAGCATGCTTTATGCAAATGAGGTCTTCTCCAGTAAGGGAGTGAGACAGAGTGGTTTAGCACTGTCCTGCATTTTTTTAGATTTAGTTGTTAATGAGTTTTCTTTAGCTCTAAATAACACGGTTACAGAAGCAGGTTGAGCGCTTAGTTGCCTGGTGTAAACCTAGTGTAACTGCTCACACTGATGAATGAAGTTGCCATACAGACTGATGAACAAAATGGGAGTTCAGATTGATTGTCTGAGGGTTGTCATTTGCTTGAGGCTGTTAACCCTGTCACAGCGTGGGTAATAGAGCAAGAGTGTAGCAGTGCTGCGGAGCAATGTTCCTCATACTAGCTGGTCAAGGACCAGTTCTTGTTTTTCATTTTTATACCTGTCCAGACCAGTACATTTGTAAAGACAAAATACTGGAAAAATACAGTGGAAAAAAATACATAAAGTACAAGCACAAATGCATTGTTATTAGATTCAACAGACATAAAAGTACTCCTATAAGGCTGAGCGCAGTGGCTCACACCTGTAATCCAGCACTTAGGGAGGCTGAGGCAGGAAGATCTCTTGAGCCCAAGAATTGGAGACCAGCCTGAGCAGCATAGCGAGACCTCGTCTTTATGAAAAATCAGAAAGTTAGCTGGGCATGGTGGCATGTGCCTGTAATCCCAGCTACTCAGGAGGCTGGGGTGGAGGGACCTCCTGAACTTAGGAGGTAGAGGCTGCAGTGAGCTGTGATCATGTCATTACACTCTAGCCTGGGTGACAGAGTGAGATGCTGACTCAAAAAAAAATTATTCCTATAATTTTAATATTTATATAGCTAGTACAATTTCTGAGGGCTTTCTCTCAGTTTCTGTATATTTCTTGTTGCAGATCAGCTTGGGTTATAATGCCACATTTTGATACAGCAAAGTTGGCTAGGTGCAGCAGCTCACACCTGTAATCTGAGTGCCTTGGGAGGCCAAGGCAGGAGAATCACTTGAGGTCAGGAGTTCAAGTCTAGCCTGGGCAACATGGCAAGACCCTGTCTCTATAAAAAATTTAAAAATTAACTGGACATGGTGTCATGTGCCTATAGTCCCAGCTACTCAGGAGACCGAGGCTGGAGGGTCGCTTGAGGCCAGGAGTTGAAGACTAGATCACCATGGTCCTGTGAATAGCCACTGCACTCCAGCTTCGGTAACACAGCAAGACCTTATCTCTTAAAAAAAAAAAAAGAAAGCATAAATCGGTAAGTAGGCAGATGAAAGCAGTGCTACTCTTAGGATGACCTTAGAGCTTAACATGATTAATTATGCTCTAATTTCAAAAGGAACTGTCTGAGACAGTATAGTTCAGAATCAGTGTCACTACTTGAACAAGCTATTTAGCATCCAAATCTCTTCTGTTAAATGACCTTCTAGGATTGTTGTGAGGATGAAATGAAATGATATAAGCACAGGGCTTAACACTATCATCGAGCACGTAATAAGAACTTTTGAAAATGTTGAGGTGGAATCTCAGTACTGATAACAAAAAATTTTTAAGATTTTCATTTTTATAACTTTGTTCTGACTTATAATTTTTAACCATCTAATAATGGGTAAACCCTTGTCTCTCCCCCCTTCCCAATCACAGAAACTTCTTGGCAGGTTTGTCTGGAATCCAGAGGCCTTGATTTGGGGTTGGCATTTCTGCTTGCCATGAACGTTGCACTTGGAGAGGCCAGGTCTTTCCTCTAGTCTGTTCAAAAGTATTTTTCTTAGTACTTAGCTTTCTTTTCTTCATTATATTTTTCTTGTTTTAAACTTTGTTTTGTTCTTTCATGTTTTAAAATTTTTTTCTGTGTCTAATTTTAATAACTGACTCATTTGTAGTAAGTGTCTTTGGGGGTTTGAGTTACCACCAAATCAAAGGTTTATTGTATCTCAAGAACAGATTTGTTTAGTATGCTTTTCTCTTGATTGGTTCTCTTTGAAGTAAGTTTAACAAAGTTGCATTTTTAAGGACGTTTGCTTTGTCTGGTATATTTTATTCCTTTATTGTAATGTAATCGATTTTACACCTATTTGGAATTTCATTTTTAAATTCCAAGATTTCAAACTTTGCAATCTCAGTAAATGTATCCATATCTGAGAAGAAACCAGTAACTTGTCTCTCCTCAGATTTGAGCTACTGATTATTATCTCATAAGGATCTTTGGTTGATAAAACTAAGTTTGGGTCAAATAAAATCTGGATACAGTCTGATTCAATATTGTTTTCCTGACAGATTTTCTTTTCTTCAGGATACTTTGTGGATAAACATAATTAAGACTTATTTACATAATAATATGAATATTAGTCAGTGTTTGTCGAGGCATTTATGTACATTATCTTACTTAATCCTCAGGACAAGATTATGAGATACTGTTAAAACCTCACTTTACAAATGAATAGACTCAGGTCTGGAGAGGTCAAACCCTTCAGTAGAGGTGGGATTTGAAACTGAGTCAGTTTGACTTCTAGTGCCAAAGCTCTTGACCACTAGGTGATAATGCCTTTCCTAATAATGTAAATAAGGAATGAAGGTATGATTTATCTAAGAGGGAGGGTTTTCCTTCTTGGCCATTGTATACTTGCTCAGCAGACCTCACCCAACACTATTATCATGGCAAAGTGTAAAAACAACTTAAATGCATAATAAGAATTTCAGTATATAAAATAACTAAATGTAGCGAAGGCATTTGAAAATGTCCTGAACAAGCTTTTAAAAATAAAGGAAAATGTTTATTATATACTACCAGGCTCTAAAGGGAGAATATCAATTATCATATACCACATATCCAACCATGTTAAAAATGCAAACAAACAGGAAAAAGAATGGACAGAAACAAAGTGTTACTAGTGACTCTAACTGGACAGTAGGATGGTAGATCATTTTCTTTTCCTTTTACACATTATCACATTTTCTAAGTTTTCCACAAACTGCCTCTATTATACAGTCAGGCCTATTAGCAATTAATTAGAGGCTATATAAACAATGGCTTTGTACCTACTAAACATTGAGGCACAATTTCCTCATCTATGTTTTGTTTTGTTTGAGTCAGAGTCTCTGTTATCCAGGCTGGAGTGCAGTGGCACAATCTTGGCCACAAACATCATTATTCATTTTTAAAGCTACACTGATTTAATAGAGGAAAAATGTATTTTTCTTATTTTAGTTTGCTCAGTTTAGTTGAACTCCTTATATATTGATATAGTATTTATTGCCAGTGTTTTCCTAGGTTCTTTCCCAATGAGCTTCTGTTGTTGTAGTCACATCAAGCAATCTTTTTATTAGGGGATTTCTGTTTATATTTTGTTCTTTTATGTTTAGATAGGACTTTTATGCAAGAAGAAAAATCAGCTGGGCTTGGTGGCTCAGCCTGTAATCCCGCGCCTTGGGAGGCTGAGGTGAGTGAATTGCCTGAGCCCGCGGGTTCGAGACCCACCTGGGCAACTTGGCGAGACCTCATCTCTACAGTAAATCAAAAAATTAGCCAGGCGTGGTAGCGTGCTCCTGTAGTTCCAGCTACTTGGAAGGCTGAGGCGGAGGGATTGCCGGAGCCCAGCAGGTCGAGGCTGCGGTGGCCGGGAGCATGCTACTGCACTCCAGTCTGGGCAACAGAGTGAGACTCCAACTCAAAAAAAAAAAAAAAAAAAAAGAAGAAGAAGAAAAACCAATAAATCTTCTTTTCCAGGATTGGAGGAAGTTAGTGGAGCACTTGCTTGTTATGCCTCCTGAACTATATTGAGTAACTTGTGTCAGATGAACTAGGAGATGGGACCCTGTGTCCACTGGAGCTGTTATCCAGCTGTCTGGTTTTGTTTGTGATTCTTGCAGTGGAAGTGCTTAGAAGCTTTTGTTGCATGCTGCTGCTAATGTTGAAGATAAGAGCAACTCACTCTGCTAAGTGTGCTGATTCCCACTCCTACACAGTACTCATCACAGTAGTAGTAGGACTCTGATGCCCAGGAAGGTTAAAGAACTTGCTCAAGTTCACACAACTGGTACTCAGCGCCAGGAGGCTTTGGAGCATCTTGTTTTAGCTCTGAGGACTTGAAAAACAAAATTCAAATCTGAGTTTTCTTCATTACCTGTTACTAACACTTAGTAGCAGTTAATGTAGTGGCTAAATTGATATTAGTAAATGTCTTCATCTTGAAGCAGATTTGTTTGTAAGAATACAAAGAAAAACTTTGTTGCCTGAACAAGAGTTACTGCATACCCTGTGATATTTTATCTCTTCAGTGCCTAGAACTTTGAAGGGATCAGTCTTATAATAAGAGATACACCTTTGATTTTTCTTTTTAGGCATCAGTAGCTGATGCTTTGAGTACTAAAATGGGCATGGCACAAGGAAGATTGAGATAAGCTATTTTCCATATCAAAAGCCTTTAAAGTTATTGGCTTATATTTAATTGAACCAAGCGATTTGTTGATTGTTCCTATGAGCATGAAAAGAAAGATCATTTTACTACCTTGGTGACTGCCAAGAAAATTAAACTGACTTCAAAGCTTGCACTGATAGTTAATGGCATAGAGTACAAGCTGTTGTTTTAATTAATACAGCTGGTTGATCCTTTGGCTCAGACAGGCCACAACTGTGAAATTCTAAAATGATGTAAGATAAAAGCAATGGCATTGCACAGTTCATGCCTCTCTTAAGCAAATATTTCGTCTCACTGACAGAAACTGTTGCTTTGGGAACTCTCTTCATCTTGAAATACACTTGGAATTTGGAGTTCTTCATTTAAATAAACACTTTTAGTGATTTACCATAAGCAAAGGAGGGGATTTGTCAGCATTTTGTTAACTTTAATATAAGTACAATTTGACATTGAATCCCAAGTTGTGAAGTTGTGTGAAAGAATACAGCCATACAGATAACACGGATCCTCAACTCTAGTGCTTGGAATAAATCAGACGGAGTCTAAAATGATCAAGTAACGAGGAAGTTTTTTTTCAAATGAAAATTGAAGCCGCAACCCATGGCAGTGGTGCTTATTTTCTGACTGCTGGTTCTTCTTTTCATCAAAAGCGGTTGCTCTGTAATATTGGTCACTATGAAAAGGCTCATAGGCATCTATCAAACTGATGAAAGTTTTGTAGGACCTTTACTTTGCGGAAGATTGAAACTGTCTGAACAAGGTCTTGAGCCCCTTGGGAAAATAGATGTTGTTGAAGATACTCACATTAATGACCGAAAGATGGCATTGATTCTCATTTACTTTGATGGAGTCCTGTTCTGGTCCTTCAGTAAATGTATTTATATACTGCTTGAGCCATATCACAAATTCTGAATCAACTACTCACTGAAAATTCTTGATTAGGTATACTATGAGGATATGTTAGACTTGTTTCCCAGCATTGGTGTTCTAAAGAGGTTCCACTGTATTTGGGTCTATCAGAGCCCAGAGGCAGGAACCAAGCTCCCAGTGCCTTGCATGGTGCTGGGCATTTAACTCATTCTTTCAATAAATATTTAAGGAGAAACTGAAGATACTTTCTTATAAACTGAGAACTCAGCAGTAAATTAAAAATCTCTACCCTGACAGAACTTATAATTTTGTGGGGAAGGGGTCACAGGGACAAACAGTAAACATAGTGTTCCCTGGATGTTTAATTTCATTTGGTAAATGAGAACACGTACTTACAGAATGAACTGAAAACATAGTACAATAGTTTTACCTCAGTTGCCTTTCTTCCAAGGAAATCTTACAAATCTAGGTGATTCACTCAGATTTACCTCACTGGTCTCTTCCTACGAATTCCCAAATTCTTCATTTCTGAATTGTTGATGGTATTATGCTCTCAGGCTTGCACTTAGATCAGAGTTTTCCAGGCTTTTGGATTTCATGGGCCAGTCATATTTTTTTAATTTGAAAGAATTAATACAGGCTTACCTCTTTTCAATTTTGCCAAGTAAGGTAAAATTTTTATTTTTGAAAATAAAAACAAAAAGTGTTGTCACCATTATTTCTTAACAAAAAGGACATTAGGTAGGACATAAACTCAGATTAAAGAATCTTTATGAAGCACTCACTGCATTGTCCTTATTTCTCTTATTTTGTCATGAACCTTAAGAAACTATCTGATAGGCCAGGTGCGGTGACTCAAGCCTGAATCCCAGCACTTTGGGAGGCTGAGGTGTGAGGATTGCCTGAGCTTAGGGGTTTAGAAAAGAAACTATCAGAACAATATAACTAATTGTGGTTTTGGTTTTCCTCTTGATGTTGCTGAGGGATTTGCTGCCTCACACTGCTTAAAAAGGTTGTGTGAATATCATGTTTTCCTGGAGGTAAATTTTATGTAGTGGATTGTGTCTGCTGCACTATGTGACGAACATCATCTTGGAGTGGCTGTGCCCCACCACAGAGTGCAAATGTCTAATCCCGTCATACTTCACTACCTGCCAGACTGGCCCTGTGACCTCGGGCAAATCCTTCTCATCCTTGACCTTGGACTCTCCACCTCTGTATTGAGTGACGCTCGTTTCTTACGTATTCTAACAGTTCTTTAACTTGGATTCTGTGATGATAACTTTGGTAGCTAGTATCCCTTTTTAAAGTGTGGGTCTTGGGTCTGAAGATTAATAAGAACCTTTACTGTGGCTTTCTAAGAATATGGACCAAGCTCCTCTTCATATTCCTTCAGCTGAGAACTTTGAATTGTTCACATGTGACTAACATAGAGATGTGCAGTCATCCCTCAGAAAGCTTAGGAAATCAGTTCCAGGACACCCCCACCCTCCAGACATTTATCAAGATTGGAGACAACTGGGGCCTGCTACCTGCCCCACAGGGCCCATGTATATGAAAAGTCAGCCCTCCACATACAGGACTTCAGTGCCATAAGTACTGCATCTTCCCTGTATAAGGGCACCCACGCAGCTCAAACTTATGTTGTTTAGGGTCGGCTGTATTTTCATGACTGTACCTTAATGATTTACTATGATTTTTTTGTAATAGCATTAGCTGCACAGATGCTCAGCTGTTTTCTAGCTTGCCAGGGCCTCTGGGGGAAATGCTTATAGAATTTCAATTAAAATAAATAATATTCAGAAATTTGGTCCATGTAAATAAGCGAATGGGATTATGGGTAATTTCACCTTGGAAACAAGAATATGATACAATGTTATTTTGAATTGCTGAAATAAAAAGGCAGCATTTGAAGAGAATTGCACTTTGCTTTGCTGGTTTGAAGTTTGTGTTTGTAGTGCTTGTGGGTTCCTGAATTGTTCTGGATGGCAGGCATTCCCTCCATTATCCCAAGTGACACAGTTTCCTTGGTGACACCATGTGTGGTATGCAGGCCTCAGAAGCTCACCTCTCCTCCTGCTTTGAAAGCTCATCACAATGTAGTCCTTTATGTGACCCCAGAGTAGAGTATTAGGAGGCACTTGGGAACTGCCTAGAGAATTGTGGATTGCTCCAGAATTGTGATCAGCACTGTTTTCCCCATGCAGTTATTGACATGAAGTGATGATAAATTATTTTTAAGTAATAGCTTAATGAATGACAGTTGAGATTGTTTAAGGGCAATTTCTGGAAGTGCCTTTTAGTATTCTGTATGGACCTCTGATCTTGATTTCAAAGAACTGCCATGAAAAAGACTCGTTAAAATTGAATGGTTCTCAAATGAATCCTTTTCGGAATCTTGGCTGAGTAAATTACCACCCAGTTCATTTTTTTATAAATATGTAATTTTATAGAATGAAAGGCACAGTTCTTAATATAGTTTGATGAATTTTAACAACTCACATCCTAATCAAGATTTAGGGCATTTCAGTTATCCAAGAAAGTAACCAGGTGCCTCCTTCCAGTTAATCCCCTCTACCGCCATCCCCCTTCTCCACCCTCCGTGGAGGCAGCACTGTTCTGCTTTCTGTCACTACAGGTTAGTTGACCTGTTTTTAAACCTCACATCCGTGGACTCTTATGGGGCTGCTCTTTTGTGTAAGGCTTCAGCATTCATGTTGTGGTGTGTAGCAGCAGTTTAATCCTTTTGATTGCTGAGTGTACTCCATTGTTAAATATCCCACAATTTGTTGGTCTGTTCTTATGTTGATGGACATCTGATCCAGATCATGGCTATTATTGATAAAGCTTCTGTAAACATTCTTGTGCAAGTTATTTGTGGACAGGGTTTAATTTCATAGGAGACTGGTTTAATTTCATAGGAAACTGCTTTTCTGCAGTGGTTGTGCAATTCTGTGCCCCTACCAGCATCATGTGAGTGCTGGTGGCACCATGTCCTTGTTCTCCAGTGTTATTGGTCTTGTTCTTTGTGGCCATTTTCATGGATGTGAAAACATATCTCACATAGTTTTGATTTGCATTTGTCTGGTGGCTAAATGGGGTTGAGCATCTTTTCATGGGTTCATGAGCCACTCATACATGTTTTGTAAAGTATCTGTTCAATGTTTTACCCTTTTTTTTCTGAATCAAGAAAGGTAGATTTATTAAAGAAAAGATAGATATGTTGCGAAAGTTAGAAGGGGCAGGACAACAGCATGGTTGTCAGTATCTGCTGTCTGCTGCCTGTTTTACCCATTTTTAAAGTTGGGTTGCTGGTCTCTTCTCATTGAGTGGTGTAAGTTCTTTATATTTCCTTTGTCAGCATCTTAGGTTGTGTCCCCAGGAAACTCTGAGAAGGTTAGCATGCAGGGACTTCCCTGGAGAGCTTCTTGGAGTGACATTTGGGGGAGAATAAGCAGGAGGAAGCAGATGGAGAGGCTGGGATGTAATTCAGTTGCAGTAGAAGCCTCAGCTTAGCCTTTAGTAGGCTCTGGGGCTGGATGGCCCTTAGAGAGATCCTGGGTTGAGGCGGGGGTCGGCCCCGTACTCTTTCATGTAGCCCCATGGCCTGGTTACTGGATGTGGACTGCCCTGGGGGAGGGGGCGTCCTCAGGTTAGCCATGTTGGCCCATGTCAGGTCTTCAGCTTTGAGCCACCAGTAGGCAACACATCCAGCTGGGTAACATGTCTCTGACCTGAAGTGGACAGTGACCGGAGCACTCGCAGAGCTGTGTATTTCCCCACAGGACATACATGTGTAGCTTATGTGATCATTTTCTTAATGGATCATTAAATATTTTATATTTTGATGTTAAATTTTTCTTTTATGATTGGTATATTTTGTATTCTTGCTAAGAAATCTTTGCTGGGCCTGAGGTTGCAAAGATATGCTCCTGTGGGAAGCTTTTGAGTCTTGGGTCTTATACTTAGGTGTGTAATCCACCAAGAACTGATTTTGGGTGTCTTGTGAGCTGCCCCCAAGTCATCTTGAGAGCGTCAGCTGCTGCCCTTTGGACATACCCCTTCATCACACCCTGTCTTCCCTTGACTTGCAGAATGAGCAACCTTTATTTCTGCTTCCTGGAGTAGAGTAGCTACAGTGCTGACGGGACTGTGTTCTTCCTGAGCATGCTGTTCGTTAATTTGAATTGTGAAATTAAGAAATCAAGTTTCTGGAAGGAGACAGTCCAGTTTTCTGCTGATTTTTGTGCTTCCTTAGGAATAATACTTTACATCCATTAATTTTTTTAAAGGGTGATTTTTATGAGTTGTTTAGAGACAATGATGAAAAGACTGATTAATTACCCTGTCACCTTCTCACAGAGTAAAGCCAGTTTCTCGTCTTGTGTTTTCCTTCCCCTGACAGTTGGTCTCAGATGAGTGTCGTAAGTAGCAGTATATTCAGGGAGTTTAGTAACTTGGAAAAGACAAGGAACCTTAGAATAGCTCACTATTAAATAAAGTAGTAAGGTGAATCCTTATGCCTGTAAAAAAAATTAATAAACAGTAAAATAGTAACACCAGTGATTTGGTGTTATTTTCCAAAAATACTTCAATCACTTTCTTCTGTTACCTCCATATACCTTTTTTTTTTTTCCCCCAAGACAGGGTCTCATTCTGTTGCCCAGGCTGAAGTGCGGTGGTGTGATCATAGCTTACTGCAGCCTTGAACTCCTGGGTTCAAGTGATTCTCTCACCTTGGCCTCCTAAGTAGCTGGAAAATGTATGACACCACCGTGCCTGGCTACTTTTAAAATTATTTGTAGAGACGAGGTCTTGCTATGTTGGTCAGATTGGTCTTGAATTCCTGAGCTCAAGCAATCCTCCTGTTTTGGTCTCCCAACGTACTGGCGTGAGCCACGGCACCTGATCCCATTTTTGAGGCTTCAGGAGTCTAGATTGCCAGCTTGTGGTCCAGATAGGTAGCACCAATTCACACTCCCTCTAGTGTCAGACAAGTGTACTCATTTCTACCTGTCACGGAGAGTAGACATTTTCCCAAGTCATTGCCATTGATCAATTAAAAATGGCATCTCCGTGTTTTTAACTAGCATGAATTATTCTTGAAACTGACCGTTTTTCCTGTTCACTGCCATTGTAGATATTGATCTCACAATGAGCAGCTCGCAATCTTGGTTCCAGGTACTGCAAAATTTTCCCTGACTCATTAATCGGTCCTTTCAGTGGTTTCTTCTGTTTTCTTTCCAGGAGCGCCTGAAACTGGTGACTGTCTTGGGTGCTGGTCTTCTCTGTGGAACAGCATTGGCGGTCATCGTGCCTGAAGGAGTGCATGCCCTTTATGAAGACATTCTTGAGGGTGAGAAAGCGCAGAGCCTTATTAGAGAGACATTACTGACTTGGGGGGTTGGCAGGAGAAGCTTAGTGGTGTGTTTTCTGAACTCAGTTCATGTTTACCATAGAATTCTACCTTGAGATTTTTTTCTTTTTTTCTTTTTTTTCTTTTTTCCCTGAGAGTGTTGCTGATTCGGTGGGCTGGCAAGGAAGTGTTTTTTAAGAGATATCTTGATGTCTTTAACATTGAGTACACCCATAGCCGTTTATGAACTAAATGCCCCAACTCATGAATACCTCTTAATACTTATTTGCCTTTATACATGAATTCCAGTCTTTAAATGTCACAGTTCTTATTTAATGCCATTCAAAAACTTCCCAAATCCTGTAATACATGGTTGTATTTTAGTGTTCTTTGGTTTAAAATATATATAGATACACACATTTGGATTCAAGGACCCTCCGCCACCTTTTGTAGATAATTGGTGAGGCCTATTTAGTGAAGGTAACTAATAAAAGAAAGGACTTTACCTGACCTTATAACAACAGCAGAGAGAACCATGTGAGAGTTAGTGCTCGGTGGTGTGTTTGGGTCATTCACCAGCAAAGTAACTTGGTCCTTCACACCAGCTTAAAAGCACACTTGACTCACATTTGTAACTGCAAAGTCAGGTTACTACGTGTCATGAAACTTCGGTTATCTGTAAAGGATTGACACCACAGCTGTTATATCTATGAGCTGGGTGCCAAGAGTTTCCTGGGTTTTAAGATAGTATAGAGAGGGAGGCACCTTCCACATGTCTCATTAGTATATACCAGGGGTCCCCAATCATTGGACCATGGACCGGTAACTGGTCTGTGGCCTGCTAGGAATCAAGCAGCACAGCTGGAAGTGAGCGATGGGTGAGCAAGTGAAGCTTCATCTATATTTACAGCCACTCCTCATTGCTCACATTACCTCCTGAGCTCTGCCTCCTGTTAGATCAGTGGATGCATTAGATTCTCATAGGAGCACCAACTCTTTTGTGAACTGCACATGTGAGGGATCTAAGCTGTGTACTCCTTATGAGAACCTAATGCCAGATGATCTGAGTTGGAGCGGAGGCGGTGATGCTAGTGCTGGGGAGTGGCTGCAAGTACATATTAACATTAGCAGTGAGGTTTGACTGCACAGAGACCCTGGTAAATCAATTGCTTGCAGTCCCATATCAAAACCCACCTGTGAATGGCAAGTGAGTTGATGTACTTCAGTTGTACAGCTGCATCTGGTGGCAGGCTTTAAGTTAGAATTGAATACTTATTTTAGTTCTATTTTATAATAGAAATAAAGTACACAATAAATGTTATGTGCTTGAATCATCCCAAAACCACCCCCTACCCCCCCCATAGAAAAATGATCTTCCACAAAACCAGTCCCTAATGCCAAAAAGGTTGGGGACCGCTGGTATATACTATACAGCATAATAAATTATATAAATGTAATAAATCCGTGAGCTGGGTTCTCAGATGCCAGGAGTTTCCTGGATGTTAAGATAGTAGAGAGAGGTAGGCACCTTCCACTTGTCTTACTAGTATATACTGTACAATGTAATAAATGCCGCTTCAGATCTTGGTGGAGGAAAATAAATGTGTCCATTATCCAGAATGATTATGTCCTCGTGTTGGGGTTTGGTGGGCAAAGGGTGTGGGGTGTTATAAATAAGAATTGTGGAAGTGTTCTTGCAAAATAGGACAGGGGCTGAGGCTTGGTCCATTTTAGGGGACAGCAGTAATAACTCAGGAGCTTTAGAGCAGTGGTTTCCACTTTTCTCTTGGTCACACATCCTGCTGTGGGGGGAAATGATTGACATGCTCTCTTGCACTGATTTAACGTATACATCATAAAATATATTCCTACGATAGGAATGTTTTGAAGTCTGAGATTTAAAGTAATTATATATAGAAGATCAGTACTTTCTTTCATATTCCAGTGGTTCATCTTGAATTTTTTTGGGATGTGATTCCACTGTAGAAATCACTATCCTGGTATACTAGAGAACATTCAGAACATGACTGAGTTAGACAATTAAAAATATTTTTACTTAGCTTTGTACCTAAGAATTATAGGTGACAGTTGTTTTCTAAATTTGTCTGGTAATAAAAATTCCTTGAAGGAGATATGCATTTGAAACATCTAGTTTCCTGCCCTCAACCTAGCTCTTCAGGAAGGGACCTGGGAATATCTATTTTTAACAAGTTATCTGTGATTTTTATTAGACAAGTTTGAGAAACACTGGAGTAAGGGAAATTAGTGCTTCAGATATAGTTTCTTTGTTTTGTTGTTGTTGTTGTTGTTGAGTCAAAGTCTCACTCTGTGTCCTGGCTGGAGTGCGGTGGCACGCTCATGGCTGCTGCAGCCTCGACCTATTGAACTCAGGTGTTCCTTCCACCTCAGCCTTCCAAGTAGCTGGAACTACAGGCAAGTGCCACCACACCTAATTTTTTTATTATTGTAGAGATGAGGTCTCGCCAAGTTGCCCTGGCCAGTCTTGAAGCCATGGGCTCAGGCAATTCTTTCACTTCAGCCTCCCAAAGTGCTGGGATTATAGGCGAGCCACTGTGCCCAGCCTGTTTTGTTTTTAAAAAATACCATTTTGAGATATAATTTACATACCATATTTTAGGTGTAGTTTTAAGGCTAATTTTAGCTATCATGTGTTGGATTGCATTCCTTTATTTTCAATTTTCCTGACTTTTGACCCAAAATAATTTTTTGGATTCATTTGAAAACAGGTTATAAAGTGCTTTATAAACCTTTCTAAAAATAAGCATCTAGTCTCTTCTCTTTTCTTTTTTTCTGAGTTGGAATCTCATTCTGTCGACCAGGTTGGAGTTCAATGGCATGCTTACAGCCACTGCAGCCTCAACCCTGCTAGACTCAGGTGATCCTTCTGCCTCAGCCTTCCAAGTACCTGGAACTACGGGCGTTCACCATCATGCCTGGCTAAGTTTTTTATTTTTTGTAGAGATGCAGTCTCGCCAAGTTGCCCAGGCTGATCTCGAACCCTTGGACTCAGGCAATCCTCTTGCCTTTGCCCCCCAAAGTGCTGGGATGACAGGCATGAGCCACTGCACCCGGCTCTTTTTTTTTTCCATCATAGATTGGTTTCCAGCCATACGCCTTCATTTACATTTTTAAAAAAATTTTTATTTTTATATTTTGTATTCGCTCTTTTCTTGTACACATCTATAAGTTCTGACAAATTCATGGAGCGATGTTGTCACCACTATAGTCAAAATATAGAACAGTTCCGTCACCCCAAAAAAAGTCTTCCTGTCCTTTTTTTTTTTTTGAGTTGGAGTCTCACTCTGTCGCCCAGACTGGAGTGCAGTGGCCGCTCCCGGCCACCGCACCCTCGACCTGCGGGCTCTGGCGATCCTTCCACCCCAGCCTTCCAAGCAGCTGGAATTACAGGCATGCGCTACCATGCCCGGCTGATTTTTTGATTTATTGTAGAGATGAGGTCTCCCTGCCCAGGCGGTCTCGAACCCGCGGGCTCAGGCAATCCACTCACCTCAGCCTCCCAAAGGCGCGGGATTACAGGCTGAGCCACCGAGCCCGGCTCTTCCTGTCCTTTTATCGTCAAATCTTTTCTCTATCACAATCCTTGGGCAACCACTGCTCTCTTCTCTTTACCTATAGTTTTGCTTTTTCAGGATGTCACATAAATAGAATCATGTAATTTCTGGGCTTGGCCACTTATTAGCATAATGCATTTGAGGGTCATTATATGAGGTATCTTCAAGAAGTTGGAAAACACATATTATGAAAAAATATGCGCAGATTTCAGAAACATTTTTGCACCAAAACAAATTCGTAATAATAGCATGTCATACATGTCTGAACAGGATACAGGTTTGAGGTACTACAAAGGATAAGACATTAGTTTGAAAAGAGTCACTATCAGAGCTACATGAATTTTGCTAAAATTGGAGCAAGAACAAACATCAAATTTATGGTGTAGCTTGATGGAAGAATGGTGATGTCACTGGTACTTTATTTACAAAAGGTTTATGAGGACAGTGCCCCAAAGAAATCAGAGTTTACAAGTGGATGATTCATTTTAAGAAGGGATACTGCACTGCTGAAGATACAACTTGCTGCAGCAGGCCATTCACATCAATTTTCGAGGAAAGTATTAATCTTGCTCATGCCATAATTGAAGAGGACCGACAATTAACAGCAAAAACAACAGACAGCACCGTAGACATCTCAGTTGGCTCAGCTTACACAATTCTCATTAAAAAATTAATCGAGCAAGTTTCCACTCAATGGGTGCCAAAAACATTGTGCCCAGAGATGCTGCGGACAAGAGCAGAGCTTTGAATGGAAATTCAAAATCAAGATCCTGAAGCATTTCTTACAAAAAAAAAAAATTTTTTTTTGAGTTGGAGTCTAACTCTGTCGCCCAGACTGGAGTGCAGTGGCATGCTCACAGCCACCCCAGCATTGTCCTGCAGGGCTCTGGTGGTCCTTCCTTCTCAGCCTTCCAAATAGCTGGAACTATAGGCACATGCTACCTTGCCTGGCTCATTTTTTATTTATTGTAGAGATGAGGTCTCGCCAAATTGCCCAAGCTGGTCTCTAACCCGTGGACTCAGGCAGTCCACTCACCAAAGTGCTGGGATTACAGGCTGAGCCACTGAGCCCGACCAAAAATTTTAACAGGAGATGAAACATGGTTTACCAGAACCATAGTCAAAGCAATGACTACCAAGAGTGGGAAGTGGTCCAGTCAAAGCAAAAGCAAACCGGTCAAGAGCAAAGGTCTTGGCAACAGTGTCTTGAATGCTTAAGACCTTTTGCTTGTTGACTTTCTGTCATATCTGACAACTCTGAATATCTGAACCCAAATTCACAAGTATATTCTCTTTTGTTTTTCTCTAGTTTTATAGTTTCAATTTTTACATTTAGGTCTGTGATCTATTTTGATATAATTTTGATTACAGTATGAAGATTCTGAAGAATTGGCATCTTAAGAATATTCTGTTTTCCAATCCATGAGCACAATGTATCTCTCCATTTATTTAGATCTTTGATTAGCATATGGTAGACGTTCAATAGTTCCAACATCATTTGCTGAAAAAAAGCATCTTTTCTCTATTGAATTGTCTTTGCACCTTTGACAAAAATTCATTTTCCATATTTGTGTTGATCTCTTTCTGGATTCTCTGTGCTGTTCCATTGACTGTGTTTTTTCTTTGTCAACACTGTGTTGTCTTGATGACTGTAGCTTTATAGCAGATCTTGAAATCAAGCAGTAGAGGCCTCCTCACTTTGTTCTTATTTTTTTCAAGATTGTTTTGGTTTTCCATAAAATCCTTTGCCTTTCCATACAAAGTTTAGAAGCAGCTTGTCAATATGTACAAAAAAAATCGTGCTGGATGAAGACTGAGTCGAACCTATACATTTGGTGAAAAATTGGCATCTTAAGAATATTCTGTTTGTCAATCCATGAGCACAATATATCTCTCCATTTATTTAGATCTTTGATTTTTCATTAGTGTTATTGTAGTTTTAGCATACAGATCTGCAGATTTTTGATTAGATTTATACCTAAATATTTCATGGTTTTAATAAAATTGTAAATTATACTTTAAAAATGTTTTCAATTTCTAGTATCTTAGTATATAGAAATGTGCCATACTCACTTATTATAGATACTTTTTTATAGATTCATTGGGATTTGCTACATAAATAGTTGCCATCTGTGAGTAGAAGCAGCTTAATATTTTCCTTTCCAGTCTACCTTTTTTTTTCTTTCCTTATCCCATTGACTAGACCATCCACCATAAGGCTGATTAGACATGTAACTAGGCATTTTTGCCTTACTCTGATTCAGTCTTCAACCAGAAAGTATGATGTTAGCTATGGGTTTTTATAGATTCCCTTTTGCAAGTTAAGGAAGTTCCATTCTATTCCTAGTTTGCTGAGAATGTTTATCTTGCATGAATGTTAAATTTTGTTAGATGCTTTTTTTCAATCTGTTAATGCAGTGATTGACTTTCAAATGTTGAACTAGAAATATATCCACCCCTGGTAGGTTATGCATTATTCTTTTTATTTATTACTGTATTCCATTTACTTATACCTTGTTAAGAACTTTTATGTCTCTGTTCATGAAGAATACTGGTCTGTGGTTTTCCTTTCTAACAATATCTTTGTATGTTTTTTTGTTTTGCTTGGTTACCCAGGCAATGCTGGCTTCTGAAACAGAGTTGAGATGTGTTCTCTTCTATTCTATATTCTGGAATAAAATCAATAATATTTCTTTTTGAACTATTTGGTGAAATTTACTGGTGCATTTGCCATTTTGGCCTGGAGTTTTCTGTGTTGCAAGGTTTTTAACTAAGAATTCAATTTCTTTAATATAGAGAGATACAAGACTATTCAAGTTACCTGTTTTTTCTCAAGTATGCTTTAGAAGTTTGTGTCTTTCAAAGGATTGAGTCATTTCTTCCAAGTTGAAAAATTCATGAGCATAAAGTTGTTCATAGTAATTCCTTATTATCTTTTTAATAACTGTAGTACGATCTTCTCTTTCATTTAATAATGGTAATTTGTCTTCTCTCTTTTTCACTTGGTTATTCTGGCTAGAGATTTCTCAATTTTATTAAATTTTTTTTCCCCAAAAAACGTATTTGAGATCAGGCATGGTGGCTCACACCTGTAATCCCAGCACTTTGGGAGGTTGAGGAAAAAAGAGTGTTTGAGCCCAGGTGTTTGAGACCATCCTGGGTAATATAGTGAGACCCTGTTTGTACAAAAAATAAAAAAATTAGCTGAGCATGGTTGTGCATGCCCATAGTCCCAGCTACTGGGTGAGGGTGGGGAGGCGGTGAGGTGGGAGGATTGCTTGAGCCCAGGAGTTCAAGGCTGCAGTGAACTGTGATTGTGCTACTATACTCCAGTCTGGGTGACAAAGTAAGTCAAAAAAAAAGTTTGAGTTCATTGATTTTTTTTCTCTATTGATTTTTCTGCTTCTTGTCTCACTGATGGCTGCTCTTATCTATTATTTACTTCTTTTTGCTAGCTTTGGACTTTATTTGCTCTTTTTTCACAGTTTCTCTAGGTAAAAGGTTATTGATTTGAGGTCTTTTTTTGTTTGTTTCTAAAATTTTTAAAATTTTACTCCACTAGATAACTTATTCACTCTTCTTTTTAAATATAATTTGATGCTATAAGTGTTCCTCTATGCATGGCTTTATTTGCTTCTCACAAATTTTAATGTGCCACATTTTTATTTTTGTTCAGTTCAAAGTATTTTCTAACTTCCCTTGCAACTTGCTATTTTACTTGTGTGTTGTTTAGAATTGTGTTATTTAATTTCTTAATATTTGAGTGGTGTTTTCTGTTTGTTTATTTTTAGGTCCCCAGATTCTTTCTGTTACTGATTTCTAGTTTAATTTTATTATGGTAAGAGAATGTGCTTAGTATGATTTGCATACTTAGAAATTTGTAAATGATTTTTAATGGTCCAGAATGTGGTTTATTTTGATGAATGTTTCATGTGTTCTTGAAAAGAATGTGCATTCTGTTCTGTAAATGTCAGATCAAGTTGTTTGATAATCGTAGTCATCATGTCCTTGCTGATTGTCTACTTGTTCTGTCTATTACTGAGATAGGAGTATTGCAGTCTCCAGGTATAACTGTGGATTTATCTATTTCTCTTTTCATTTCTATCAGTTTTTGCTTGTCCACATTGAAGCTCTTTGGCTAGGTGCCTACACATTTAGGATTGCTGTGCCTTCTTGGTAAATTGTACTTTTTAGTCATTATGCAATATTCCTTTTTGGTTTTGGTGATTTTCCTTGTTCTCCAATCTACTTCATCTGGTTTTAATATATCCACCTAGTTTTCTTTTTCTTTTCTTTTGTTTTTTTGTTGTTTTTTTTTAGAGGCAGAGTCTTACCCTGCCACCCAGGAGTGCACTGGTGTGATCATAGCTCACTGTGACCTCAAACTCCTGGGCTCCAGCGATCATCCCGCCTCTGCCTACCAAGTGGCTGAGACTATAGGCACATGTCAATACACTCAGCTCCAGTTTTTTTTGGATCCGTGTATATCTTTTTCCCATCCTTTTATTTGTTGTCTATGTCGTTCATTATATTTAAAGTGAATATTTTATAGATAGCATATAGCTGGATCATTTTTAAAGACTTCAGTTTGACAATCTCTGTCTTATATTTGTTTTTCTGTAAAGCACTGGATAATAAATCTTTTCAGCTCTGTGATCTTAATTGGTGCTAATTATCTTTGTCATTGTTGCCAACTTGATAGTTGGTCAAATTTTCCTGTTTCTTTGTATGTCAGGTAAGTTTGGATTGTATCCTGGATGTTTTGAATATGATAATTTGAGACTCCGAGTCCTCAAAATCTTTGGAGAATGTTTATTTCTTTTGTTTTAGTAGGCTGTTTTATTTTAGACTGAACCCACTCAGACTAAAGTTCTATCTTGTCTTTTTTGGGTGATGGTTCTCGTTTTAGTTCAGTTTTCAAAGTCTTTGTGGTGCTGTTTTGGATATGTTCTATCTAATCAGAGTTCGGGGGTCAACCTGAGACTTGTGCCATTTATTCCATAGGGTTAGGGAATCTGCCTCTCAGCTCTTTCCTCTCCAGTATTCTTTAAACACTCTGTGGCTCCCAGACCCCCTTTCCTGGTTATTTGTCCTAACAGGCATGGTTTCTCTAGGAGCTTGGTTGTTTGTGCAACCACTGTACAGTTCCACCTGACTTGGGTATCCCTTAGGGCAAGGTGGTTGCAGCAAAGACAGAAGAGAATAACTTGTCCCCCCCCCCTACTTCAGACCACCGGGATCCAGGTCCCTTTTTCCTGTTGCTCTGGCCAGAAAGATGGGGTTTTAACTGTCTCTGTTGCTTCCTGCGGTTCTGCAGGTGGGACTGCCTTCAAGGTGGGCTGGAAAGAGAAAGAAGGGAAGAGGAGGTTTTCCTCTTTGTCTCTACCTCGCAGCAGAAGCAACCTCTTCCTGGTCCTCTGGCCAGGACAGGGCTTCTCTGGACGTGGTGTCGCCTTTACCCCTCTTGCTGTGGTTTACTCCTTGTAGTCCTCTGGGAGTTGGTTTTTGGTGTGTTTTATACAGAGTTTTTGTTGTTGTCAGTGGGTGATTGAGGTTAAAGTGTGCTTACTATAAGTTGATCAACACCAGATGTCTCCAGCATTTCTTTTAAAGATGAAATATTAATACCCCAATTACAATTTTGTTAATTAAACGAAAAATTTTTGAGGTGACTTAACCATGATGTATTACCTTTCAGCTAAACTGTCTCCAGATTTTTTACATCTTTCTTCATACTGACGAGTTTAGCTATAACACTTTAATTGTTTTTGCTACTTTACTTTCTCTTCTCCTGCCCCCTCCCCTTCCCCTTTACTTTTTTGTAGATCGGACTAACTTCTCTCTATCCCTCAAGAAAGGCATTTGTTTGCATGTCACTGCAACCTTTGGGTTTCTTTTGTGGACCCTATAATTAATGATAAGTAACAGATACTGTTTTCAGAACTCAGTATACCTTGCTAACTAAGTGTTCTCAGGCTTTAATTATAATAAGCATTATTAAATACTAGTTAACATAAAAAGAAAAAAAACTCTCACATACTCTTATATAATTGTAGCCCTAAAATAACTGAAATTAGGTGATTATCAGCTTTCATGTGAGAAAATTGCCTTTCTATAGAAACAAGTTTTAAGATCCTCATAATTTGAGTATTGCAGTACTTGTTTACTGTGGAGCTAAAATCGGAAACCATCACCATTTTTTGGACTGTTAGAATTGGTATGTTTGGGAAGGTAGACTATTGGGTTAAAGACCCTAAATATAGGTGTGACATATTCATAACTGGATAATCATCAAAATTGCTCTTTTCAGGAATGGTTCAATATTGATTATCCCAGTCATTTTCACCAATTCTCTTAGAATACCAGGTATTCCAGTCTTTGGAGAGGTTCAGTTATCTGTGGCTTTTTTCCTCATTTTGCTTTACATTTAAATACAAACTGAGCCCTAGGCAGAGCAGTTAGGCAAATAAAAGAGATAAAAGACATCCAAATTAGAAAGAAAGAAGTAAAATTGTCTCTGTTTGTAGATATGATAATCTTATATATAGAAAATGTAAAAGATGCCACTAAAAAAGCTGTTAGAACTAATAAACAAATGCAGTAAAGTTGCAGGATACAAAATCAACATACAAAAATGGATTGCACTTCTATACACTAATATAAATGATTAAAGAAGAAATTGCTAAAACAATTTCACTTATAAAAATGTAACTTAAAATATTTAGGCATACATTTACCTAAGGAGTTGAAAGATGTGTACGTCGAAAACTATAAAACATTGACAAAGAGAAGACACAAAGATCTCCTGCATTCGTGGACTGGAAGAATTAATATTATTAAAATACCCATGCTACTTGGTGAGATCTACAGATTCAGTGCAACCCCTATCAAAATTCCAGTGGCATTTGCTATTGTTTGGATGTGTGTCCCATCCAAATCTCATGTCGAAATGGGATCTCCAGGGTTGCAGTTGGGCCCTACTTGAAGGTGTCTGGGTCTTGGGGTTCAATCCCTCATGAATGGCTTGGTGCTGTCTCCGCTGTAATGAGTGAGTTCTCCCTTTCTCTCTCCCTCTCTTGCCATGTGACACATCAACTCCCTTTCCTCTTCCACAATGATTGGAAGCTACCTGTGATCCTCACCAGTGCAGATGCTGCCATCATGCTTCTTGTACAGCCTACAGAACTATGAGCCAGTAAACCTTTTTTCCTTATAAATTACCGAGTCTCAAATATTCCTTTATAGCAGTACAAAAGACCCTGGAGCCAAAGCAGTCTTGTGCAACAAGAACAAAGCTGGAAGCATAACACTACCTGATTTCAAAGTATATTACAAAACTGTAGCAATAAAAATAGTATGGAAGCACAGCCCGGCTCACGCCTGTAATCCCAGCACTTTTGGAGGCTGAGATGATAGGATTGCCTGAGCTCAAGAGTTCGAGAGCAACCTGGGTAACTTGGTGAGACCTCGTCTCTGTAATAAATCAAAAAAGAAAATTTGCCATACATGGTGGCATCTGCCTGTAGTTCCAACTACTTGGAAGGCTGAGGCGGAAGGATCGCCTAAGCCCAGCAGGTTGAGGCTGCGGTGGCCGTGAGCATACCACTGCACTCCAGCCTGGGCAACAAGAGTGAGATGCCAACTCAAAAAAAAAATAGTATGGTACAGGGATAACAACAGACATGTAGACCAATACAACAGAATACAGAGCCAGGAAATAAATCCTTGTGGTTACGATCAAATGATCTTAGACAAAGTACCAAGAGCATATAGTTGGGAAAAGACAGTTTCTTCAATAAATGGTATTGGAAAATTTGTTATACACAAGGAGAAGAATGAAATTGAGCCCTTATCTCACACTATTTAAAAAAATCAATTCAAATCTGATTAAAGACTTAAATGTAAGGCCTGATATGATAAAACTACTAGAAGGAAACGTAGGGGAGAATGTTCTTGACGTTGATCTGGGCAATGATTTTTTTTGATATGACCCTCAGAATCACAGGCAACAAAAGCAAAAATAGACAAATGAGTTCCTATCAAATTAAAAAGCTCTGGGCCATTGCTTGCTAAGCTCTGCACTAGCCATATGCTCTTTGAGCTTTGACTGGGCCATGTTTCCCCAAGCTTTGGCCCCCTCCCTTACCTTGAGTAGGTGAGTCTCCTATCTCTCTCTCTCTCTCTCTCTCTCTAATTTACTTATGAAATAAACTATATATTCCGTTCTAACGACTGTGCAGTTCTTTGCATCTTATGCACAGCACTGGGTCACAAACCTTCTGTTCCCCACCATCCCCTTCCTCCGCAGGTCTGACCTAACATTTTGGAGGCCCCATTGGGAGATTTTAACCCAAAAATAACCAAAAGATGGCACATATGTAACATGACTTGACTCCTCTTTTGTACGCCCTTGACAGATACTGTTGAATCATCACAGTACTTGCTTACAGAACTCAGACACAGCTTCAAAATCCTCCCCAACACAGTCCTACTGAAAGCCACAACCCGAAGATGAATGTTGTCATGCAGGTTGAAACTAGTTATTTTTGACTGACCTAAACCAATAATGAGAAGTCAAATATTTTTGGACTGAGGTCATACAATTAACAATAGAAGGGGGAAAAAAAAAGCTCTGCACAGTGGTACACACACTCACAATCAACAGAGTAGAGGCAACCTGGAATGGGAGAAAATGTTTGTAAACTGTATATCTCATAAGGGTTTAATATTCAAAATATAAGAAACTCAACCAATTTAGTAGCGAGAAAACCCAATTAAAACATGGACAAAGAACCTGAATAGACATTTCTTAAAAGAAGATATACAAGTGGCCAACAGGTATATGAAAAAGTACTCAACAACATTATCAGGGAAATGCACTTCAAAGCCACAGTGTTAGAGTGGCTATCATCAAAAAAACAAAAAAGGACGAGTTCTGGCAAGGGTGTGGAAAAAAAGGGATCCTTGTACACTGTTGGTGGAAATGTAAGGCAGCTATTAGAGATAACAGTATGGAAGTTCCTTAGATTAAAAATACAACTGCCATATGATCCAGCAGTCCCACTTTTGGGTATATACCCAAAGCAAATGAAGTTGGATCTCAAAGAAGTATCTGTACTGTCATGTTCATTGTAGCATCATTTGCAATAGCCAAGGTACAGAAATCAGTATAAGCGGTCTGTCAACAGATGAATGGGTAAAGAAATTGTGATACACACACCCAATGGAATACTCAGTCTTTAAAAAGAAGGAAATCCTGCCATTTGTGGCAACATGGACGAACCTGGAGGACATTATGCTAAGTGAGTAAACCAGGCTTAAAAAGACAAATACAGCAGGGTCTCATTTACATATATGTGGAAGCTAAATTCGTCATAGTCATAGAAACTAAGAATGATGGCCGTCAGAAGCTGGTCAGAGGAGAAAATGGGAGATACTGGTCAAAGGAAACAAAGTTTCATTTGTACAGGATGAATGGGGCATATGTACAACAACGTGACTAGCTAATAATGTTTTATTGTATACTTGAAGTTTGCTAAGAAAGTCAATCATGTGTTCTCACAACAAAAAAATGGGAGAGAGGGAAGGGTAATTATGTGACATGATAGATATGTTAGTGTTAGCTTCGTGGTGGTGAATATTTCACAATGTATACATATATCGGATATCAAGTTGTATACCTTAAATAGATAGAATATATATATTTTTTGAGTTGGAGTCTCACTCTGTCACCCAGACTGGAGTGCAGTGGCCGCTCCCGGCCACCGCAGCCTCGACCCGCTGGGCTCCAGTGATCCTTCCGCCTTAGCCGTCCAAGTAGCTGGAATTACAGGCATGCGCTACCAAGCCCTGCTGATTTTTTAATTTATTATAGAGATGAGGTCTCACTGCCCAGGCGGGTCTCGAACCCATGGGCTCAGGCAATTCACTCACCTCAGCCTCCCAAAGGCGCGGGATTACAGGCTGAACCACTGAGCCCTGCTGATAGAATTTTTAATTGTCAACTATACCTCAATGAATCTGAAAAAATAATGAGTGAATGAATGGGAGCAGGTAAAACCTGCTATCGTATTAACTCTTGCCTTTATCATTCATTAATAAAAATGGAGTTCTTTAAGATTTTTTTATTTGCATAAATATACAGGGTACAAGGGCAATTTTGGTACATGGTAACGTAATGATTTATTTTCTTTTGGGTACTTACCCAGTAGTGGAATGGCCAGATTTTACTTTCAGGACTCTGAAATGTTAATGATCGATTGTGGACTAATATCACTTATGTCTTCCACCTCTTATTTTGGCTGCTCAATGAGCTGGTCTCTGCGTTTTCTCTGACTTCTTCTCTCTCCTCCTCCCAACATAGGTTTTGGTTTTTTTTTCTCCTCAGTGTTGTATCTGATTAGATAGGCCAGATATTTAGCATATAGTGCTTATAAAGGAATCTCCTAAATTAGTTCCATTTACTATACATCTATCTGTGTTCCTGAACATAAGTACCAGGCATCATGCAAAGCTCTTGGTATGTGTTGTCTAACTTAATAATCTCGACAACCCCTGACTTGGATACTGTTGTGTAGATGAGGAGGCTCAACGACTAAGAGGTTGAGTAAGTTGCCCAAGGTCCCAAACAGTGTCAAGACTGGAATATGGCACAGACAGTCCTGCTCTAAAGCCTGCACTGCTAATAACACTCTGCTATATCATATATATCATAAGGAATTTAGTCACCAACAAAGTGTTCATCTGCTACAGATATCTGTTTTCTTACTTAGAATAAGAGATTTTTTCATTTAAAATCTCATAATATAGCTGGGCGTGGTATTGCACACCTGTAAGTTGTGGCTACTTGGAGGGCTGAGGCGGAAGGATTGCCTGAGCCCAGCAAATCGAGGCTGCGGTGGCCGTGAATGTGCCATTGCACTCCAGCCTAGGCAATGGACGGAGTGAGACTCCAACTCAAAATCACAATAATATTTTGATCAAATGTTCACTAACATCCCTTTAAAATGTGTTAACTTTATGCATTTGATTATGAAAGGTTTTCTCCTTTACGTTAGAAGCAGAATACATCGTACTGATGGAAGAGCTGTCTGCCCTTACTTATGGAAGGCTCATGTGCTGTGTAAAGAGCTGTTTGTCTTTGCCAGATAAAAAAAGTATATGATAGAGAGCTATAAAGACTATGAGCTAAAAGTTAAGGGATTAAAAATAATCAACAGGCCAGACATGGTGGCTCACACCTGTAGTCTCAGGGCTTTGGGAGGGTGAGGTGGGAAGAGGTTGAGGCTAGGAGTTCAAGACTAGTCTGGGCAACATAGTAACCCCATCTCTACAATTGTTTTTAAAAATTAGCCAGACATGGTGTGCATGCTTGTAGTCCCAGCTATGTAGGAGACTGGGGTGGGAGGCTCACTAGAGTCCAGGAGTTCAAGGCTGCGTTGATCTGTGATCAAAGCACTATGCTCCAGCCTGGGCAACAGAGTGAGACCTTGTCTCTGAATAAATAAATAAATAAAAATTTAAAAAGCAATCAACAAAGGTCAAAAATACACAAATCAAAACTGGGATCACCAAAAAAAAGCTAGATTACCTGTAGGCTTGATTCAGCAAATACTTTGTCCTCTATAGAAGTGCAAGTTAATCTGAAGGAGAAACACCAACTAATGTTGTCAAAGAGTAAACTAATTCTATCACGTGTAGTTTAGCGTATGTTTCTGTGACATAGAAAGACTGCATACCATAGTGATAGAACCTACTAGAAGAATTCCTACTGCATGAATATCTAGAGAAAGAGACGAGCCTGTAATGATTTGCTGAACACTCTGTTAGTGGCATGAGAAATACATGCCTGATGTATGATATTCAGTGGTAACACCATTGGTTTGTGTATGTTGTTATGTGATTATCACTCATTTGAAAGTTGTCTGTATTTTGTATATTACCATTGTATATTACCCAGTATTTAATGTTTTTATATAAAGTTAAATTCTGCTTAATGGTAAGCATCCAAATCTTTTCATCAAAAGCCCCCATTAATGACCTACTTATTTCAAGAAGTATTTGTTATATGTTGCTGATATTTACTTTGCCAGAATTTTCCATCAAAATAAATGTCAACCCCACCAAAAAGGTGCCTTATTCCAGTGATTGCTCAAAATATGCTGGTACTCTTTCTTTGATTTATCTCTAGCGTATACAGCATATTTTTTGTTTTCAAAGTAATAGTACTGATTTACATTCCCAACATTCGGGTTTCAAGGATCCTGTTGCTTCATACTCTCACCTATCATTGTCTAACTTTTTAATTGTCATAATTTAAAAACATCATTCAACCCTTGCCCCCTCCTCTCTCCTCCCTTTAGGAGTTCCCAGTGTCTTGTTCATCTTTGTGCCCATCTGTATTCAGTGTTTAGTTCCCACTTATTAGGGAGAACATGCAGTATTCAGTTTTCTATTGCATCATCTTCATCCATGTTGCTGCTAAGGACATGTTGTCCTTTTTATGGCTGTGTAGTGTTACGTGGTGTATACATGCCACATTTTCTTCATCCATTTCACTGTTGATGGGCACCTAGGTTGGTTCCATGTTTTTACTGTTGTGGATAGTGCTGTATGCAGCATATTTTAATTAATATAATCAGTGGTAGCAGAATTCTCCTCACAAGTAGTTTTGGTTCAGGGATGTATAAGTTTCCTGCAATGCCAATCTGTTTACTAAGGTTAGTTGATCAATTTATTCAGTACCGTTTTAGAGCAAAAGCAGGTGATATTATAAAGTAATAAGACAGTTTTCCTATGACTTATAAACTTGCCTCTGAAGGCGGCACCAAAAGTGGAGTTCCAAATAAAGAAAAGCACTGTTGGGAAAAGCTATGAAAGGACTTCAGACCCATCTAAATTTTAAAATTCTGATATACCTCATAAAGGGGAGTAATGTTGACCATCCTTTGGAATTTGTCGTAAGTAGGCTTGACATTTAGTTTTAGAGCTGTGGGTACTCCAGAAGTAACTGTCTTTAAAAACTATCGTGGCCATGCTCAATAGCTCATTCCTGTAATCCCCACACTTTGGGAGGCTGAGGCAAGAGGATTGCCTGAACCCAGGGGCTCAAGATCAGCCCAGGCAACTTGGCGAGACCTCGTCTCTACAAGAAATCAAAAATTAGCAGGGCATGGTGGCACATGCCTATAGTTCCAGCTACTTGGAAGGCTGAAGCAGAAGGATTGCCTGAGTCTAGCAGGTCATGGCTGCTGTGGCTGTGACCATGCCACTGCACTCCCACCTGGGCGACAGAATGAGACTCCACCTCAGGAAAAAAAAAAAAAAGGAGAAAAAGCTAACATGCAAATGTTCACAAACACTAGTATTACACATTTAATAAGGTGCTAACCCACACTCTTCCCTGAATTCTCGTAGCCTCTCACCTTTTTAGCACATAACTATTACAAATAAAGGTTGGATCTATAGAGGCATGTGCATAATTTTCTTAAAATATAAGATCAAAGAATTATATTTTATGTAAATTTTTTAAAAGTCTGTTTTGGGTAAGATTATTAAATGTCATGACTTTTTTTTTTTTTTTTTTTTTTGAGTTGGAGTCTCACTCTGTTGCCCAGACTGGAGTGCAGTGGCCGCTCCCGGCCACCGCAGCCTCGACCTGCTGGGCTCCAGCGATCCCTCCGCCTCAGCCTACCAAGTAGCCGGAATTACAGGCATGCGCTACCACGCCCGGCTGATTTTTTGATTTATTGTAGAGATGAGGTCTCGCCGCCCAGGCGGGTCTCGAACCCGCGGGCTCAGGCAATCCACTCAGCCTCCCAAAGGCGCGGGATTACAGGCTGAGCCACTGAGCCCGGCTTGTCATGACTTTTAAAATGAAATATTGAACTTAAAATTGTAGACGCGAAGGCCTTTTTTTTTTTTTTTTTTGGTCTTCAGCATTGATTCTTTTAGAGTGTCTGGTAGATTTCTGGTCTTCTATTGATTGTTAGCAGTTCAGCACTCTAAGACAAAACTCTTGCCTTCGAGGATTCACAGCCAATGGAAAATAGATAAACTGATGGTCAATGACAGCAGGAGCTGGCAAACTTTTTCTCTAAAGGGGTAGATAGTGTAAATATTTTAGGCTTTGTGGCTATACGGTTTATATTGCAGTTACTCAGCTGCCTTTGTGGCATGAGAACAGCAATAGACAATTTATGAACAAATGAATATGGCTGTGTTCCAATAAAACTTATATTGACAAAAGCGGACAACAACCCCTCTACTGTATTTTGCTGAGCTCTGAATTCCAGTATCGTGAGATTAGACCTGTGTATACACGAGAAAAGGAGGACAGAGAAAACCTTGAGGAGGAGGGGACTTGTGAGCTGAGTCTTAGAAGACAAGATGTTATTCAGGAGGAGCAGCATGGAGGACCCTGGGTTCATTAACTCATGTAGAGAGGAGGCAGAACTGAGATGGCAGCCGGCTTGTTAAGTAAGTAGGTAAAAAGATTATGAAAATATAACCGTTCAAATCCTTACCAACAACGTCTTTCTAAATAGTACTGAAAATTGTAGCTCCCAAAATTCTGTGATTCAGTTCACACGGGTAGCTTTTTAACACCCATAAATATGAATAATTAAATCATGATTTTTCATGTTAAAATGGAAGCATACCCCAAATTGCCTTTCCTTTAGAGAAAAGCAAGTGTTTTACTTCATTTATTTAACATTCTGGAGACCTTGCTGACCTACTTGGAAAATGATGAGGTCTCCCATTTCAGTATTGGACATCAAAGCACTGTATTTTGAATTTATTAATTTTTTAATTGAACTATTATATACAAAAAAGCTTATGTCTATGTATAGGAAAGTGCACTATTGACAATATATAACTCAATGATTCTTCACAGATTAAACACACTCATGCTACATAAGGCTACTTTTAATTGTCCAACATCATTGATTCAAGATTCTTAGACTACTTCGCTCTTAAACTTATTTTTTGTTTCTGAGTTTTCAGTTAATTCTTTGGCTTAGAATCCTTATTGCTAGCAGTAGTCTTGCTTGCGTATGGAACATAGCGGCAGATACAACCGACCCACCTTTTTCTTCTAGGCTTGTCTAGCATTCAGCTCTTTGGTTGGCCACTATAGTCTAGGCTTCTGATTTCTGCTCCTTATTCCAGAACCACCCATTTCTCCCTCTTGTGGTCTCTCTAGTAGTGCTTTCAAACTGATGGTCACAACTCAGTGGACCTTAAATTCTATGTAGCAAATTAGATTTGTGACCAGCATTTAAAAGGAGACCATGGGAGGGACAAAGAGAAAGAAATAGCATTGTAAGGTTAAGTATTATTTTGTGAAACTTTTGGTGGAGTTTTTTATATATTTGTATGTTTACCAGATTATGATGTAAATTATTTCTTACTATGAGTCACGGTCTTACACGTTTAAAATACATTGCTGTATCTCATTTCAGCTATTTCAAAAACTTTAACATGAAGGTTTTATTAGCTGAAATTTACTGGCTGGAGGAGGTCCTTTCTCGGTCTTTTGGAGGAGCACTCCGTGTTATTTAAAGATGCTTGTATAACACAGAGACATTACAAGAAAAAAAGTTACAGGCACATGTCCCTCTTATCTGCAGATGTAAGAGTTCTAGCCAGTTGAGTCCAGCAGTATATAAAAAGGATAATATCTTTGGACCAAACAGAGTTTATTCTAGGATTGCCAAGCAGGGGTCAGATTAGTATCCAAAAAAACCAATTCATTTTTATTAGAATAATCAAATAAAGTAAAAAAAAAAACCCATTTGATTATTCAAACGTGACAAAATTAAACTGTCATTCATGAAAAAATTATCAGCAAACTGGAAAAGAAAGAAATTTCCTTAGTCTGAGAAAAGACATATTTGAAAAACCTACAGATACCATTGGGAGCACAGAAGGCTGTCTGTTCTCAGCCACTTCTACCTACCATTGTACTGGGGATCCTAGACCAATTCTAGCATGCAATAAGACCAAAAGAAGAAATAAAAGGCATAGAGACTAGAAAGAAGAAGTAAAACTATTTCTGTTTGCAGATGACATAATCATGTGTGTAAAAATCAACATCAAATGTTGATAATGGTATAGAGGAACTAGAACTCTCATATGTTGCTGTCGAATGAGTTAGATGGTACAACAGTTTGGAAAACAGTTTGACAGGTTTTTGCAAAGTTAAACATACAGCCCATCAGTTCTGCTTCTAGATATTTACCTACAGAAGGACTCGCACCCCAGCTGGGCTCGGTGGCTCAGCCTGTAATCCCGCACCTTTGGGAGGCTGAGGTGAGTGGATTGCCTGAGCCCGCGGGTTTGAGACCCGCCTGGGCAACTTGGCGAGACCTCATCTCTACAATAAATCAAAATGAGCCAAGCGTGGTAGTGCGCGCCTGTAGTTCCAACTACTTGGAAGGCTGAGTGGAAGGATTGCAGGAGTCCAGCAGGTCGAGGCTGCAGGTAGCCAGGAGCGGCCACTGCACTCCGGTCTGGGCGACAGAGTGAGACTCCAACTAAAAAAGAAAAAAAAAAGAAGGACTTGCACCTGAATGTTGATAGCGGCTTTACTTATAGTAGGCTAAAATTAGAAGTAGACCAAATGTCCATCAACAGATGACTAGGTAAGCAGATTGTGATATGGCCACACAGTGGTACACTACTCAACAAAAAACAGATGAACTACTGTTACATTCAAAACATAAATAAACTTGAAAACATGCTGAGTAAAATAAACTTTACACAAAAGCATATGTTATTTATGTGAAATTCTAGTTTCTAGAAAGAAGCAGATTAGTGCATGCCTGGACTGGGGGTGACATTAACTTCAGAGGAACACTAGAGTACTTTTTCAAGATAATTGAAAGATTCATTACATTTGTGGAAACTCATTGTGTTTTATTGTATTTAAATTATACCTCGATATGGTGCTGGGCACTATGGCTTATGTCCATAATATCAGCACTTTGGGAGGTGGAGGCAAGAGGATTGCCTGAGCCCAGGGGTTCCAGACCAGCCGGGGCCGCTTAGCAAGACCTCATCTCTATGGTATATCAAAAAATTAGCCAGGCATAGTGGCACGCTCCTGCAGTTCCAGCTACTTGGAAAACTGAGATGGAAAGATCACTTCAACCCAGCAGGCCAAGGCTGTGGTAGCCATCAGCATGCCACTGCACTCCAGCATGGGTGACAGAGTGAGACACTGACTCAAAAAAAAAAATTATCTCAATAAAGTTGATATAAACAAAAGAAAATTTAGACATTTTATTTTAAAACAAGTGAATGAAATCACTATTAGAAAAAAAGTCTTGACTTAAAAAATTTCTTAAGAAAGATGAAAAAGTTCTGGAGATGGATGGTAGTGATGACTGCAGAAAAAAGTGTGTCTGTAATGCCACTATCTGTATACCTAGAAATGGTTAGAATGGTAAATATTATGTATGTTTTACCATATCTAAAAAGTTTTTTAAAAATAAGAGCTATGAAAACCAAAAAAAAATGTATTTCAGGAAGTAGAAAAATATGTAGGCTTCCGTGACTGCAGGTGGCATTTGCCTTGTGCCCCTCTCAATGACTTTCAAAGTTAGAGACTAAGCTATAATAGGCCTCTGTGTAATTTCTTTAATCAAAAGATTTAACTGAATAATCTAACTGTAAATGATAAATGTCTAGTGTGTTAGCCTCTCTTCACAAAATAACAGAAGATAAGGGTTTTGGTTTTGAAACATTTATGTTTTAAGTGATAAGCACGTGAATATAAAATAGGAATATTGCTGGTTGTGGTGGCTCATACCTGTAATCCCAGCACTTTGGGAGGCCGAGGTGAGGGGATTGCTTGAGCCTAGGGGTTTGAGACGAGTCTGGGCATCTTGGTGAGAGCTCGTCTCTACAATAAATCAAAAAAATTAGCTGAATATGGTGGCTCGTGCCTGTAGTTCCAGCTACTTGGAAGGCTGAGGCAAAAGGATCGCCTGAACCCAGCAGATCAAGACTGTGGTGGCTGTGAGCATGCCACTACACTCCAGCCTGGGTGACAGAGTGAGACTCAAAAAAAAAAAATAGGAGTATCAATTGGTGCCATGCTGTAATTCAGACAGAGTCTCTCAGCAACCTTGATATTTCCATAACTGAATTTGGACTGCAGGATGTGCCTCTTAAACTGCTCTACCTTTTGGTTTTTTCTTGGTGATTGTCTGCTGTTATTTATTTATTTATTGAGTCAGGATCTTACCTTCTTGTCTAGGCTAGAGTGTAGCTGGAGTGCACTCACAGCTTACAGCAGCCTCAACCTCCTGAGTTCAGGTGATCCTTCCACCTCATCCTCCCAAGTAGCTGGGACTGCAGGCATGCACCACCACACCCAGCTAATTTTTTGTTAATTTGTTTGTATTTGAAACTTTTCAGTTAACCTAGGTGTAAACTAGATGAGTTTTGCAGGGGGCCAGCCCCTGCAAGTTTTGGGGAGTCCCTTGGAAGATGTGGCGGCGTTGGTGAATCTGTAGGTACAGATATTAAAAGAAAGAAAGAGAAAAAGGGGGAGAAAGAAAGAGACTGGATTCTGTCTACTGCAGAAGCCGATTCTGTAGTAGGGATAGATATTAAAAGAAAGAAAGAGAAAGAAAGAAAGTGAACAACTGTTCAGTGAAATGAGCAGAAGCCGTTTATTGAAAGTTACAGCAGGTATTTATCCCCAAATTTTACACAGGCAGTCTCACAAGTCTTTCACGTGAACACAGAGCCAGGTGTAGGAGGGGCATCCCCCACCCATCAGATGCTTAAGTGTGAGGAGGGACAAACCCCAAGATTGTTTTATTGTTCCCTTTGCTAGTTAATGCTTTTCAAAAGCAATGTAACAATCCTTACTAGCCTAATGATGCTCTGATAATCAATAACTTCTAGAGCTCACACAAAACCCATGATGACTAACTTAAACTTTATTACCTTTCTATTCTATGCTAATACTACTTACACAATGCTACGGAAACTCTTAGTTATAGCTTAAGCCAATTCCTAAAGAATGTGGCCCAGTCCAAAGATCACACTGGGTTCTGCAGGATGTGACCCAGTCCAAGGTTCACAGTGGGCCACCTTTTGGAACAATAGACTACAATCTCTTAACAAAATGGCTATTCTAAAGTCCTCTATATCTATCCTAATTTCTATGAAAGTTTCTAATTCCTAATCCTAATATATAAAGCTGATCAGCAGCAGCAAAGCTTCTAAAAATAAAACCCAAATATAAACTGTAAATGTACTAAGGCCAAAACCACGATAGTAGAAAATGGAGACAATGAAATTTCTAAAGTTAATTATATTCTTATTAAACCTAAAAATATCATGATTGATTATGCTTGAACTAACATGATTCCTTGACGTAGCATGATCTATTCTCCAATACCTTCTATAAATAAAATAAATTCAATTTCTATAATAGGTAGAAAAAAGACCTTACACTAACTGTAGCTAAAGCCGGCCTAAAAGAATGCAGCCCAGGCCTAAAAGAATGCAGCCCAGTCCAAAGTACGCGCTGGGCTCTCAGGAATGTGGCCCAGCCCAAACTCTGTGCTGGGCCACTCTTGATAATCATCTATACCATTGAAAAGCTGAAAACAGCTCTCCATAAGTACTAATTCTACAAATATTCTTTTAAATCTTATAAAGCAGCTTGTACCGTATAAAAGGCTCCCAAATGTGACCTGAATTTGAATTATATCTAATACCTAAGCCGAAACCACAGTTTATGGGAAACAGGAACAATGGGTTTCTAGAGTGAGCTATGCCTGTCACAGTCATAGAACCTTCAGCTTAGGCCAGCAGAGTTCCTTTAGGTTGTTTGTGCAGCATGGCAAAAGGGAGAGGAAAATGGGGTCTGCGGCTCCCGAACACGTCCTAGCGGTCTCGGGGTCCACGGCCCTCCCTGATCCCTAACACTCAGTGGGCCTCCGTGACCGGCTCCCAACAGAGTTTGATTATAATTATTTTCGTGTTACTGTTCTTCATTTGCCTGTTTTCATCAGTATAACACTTAGTGTGGTTTCTGATGAGACTGGCATGAGTTTCTCAGACAGAAAGGAAAATGTGAGGATGGCATCCTTTTGGGAGTATGACCGCTTCCTTGCATGGCAATTTGCTCCCGCTTCCCAGGTTTCGAGAATGATAGGCCGTCCGAAGTCTGCATGCTAAAAGCAAAGACACTGGGGAATGTTTTGTCATGAAGTTTAAGTTGAAGAGTCTGTGATTGCCTGGATTACAGGATGGAAAGTGGATGTCTTTACAGTGAAGTAAGCCATGCTTGAAATATAAAAGAAATGGAAGCTCCACATGCATGTGTTTTTAGAGGAAAAACCCAGTTTTTCTTTCTGGTTCATTTCGTTCTAGGGAAACACTACCAAGCGAGTGAAGCACAGAGCGTGATTGCCTCGGACAAGGCTGCGGAGATCTCAGTCCACGAGCACAAGCACAGCCGCGGACACACGCAGCTGCATGCCTTCATCGGTGTCTCCCTTGTGCTGGGCTTTGTCTTCATGCTGCTGGTGGACCAGATTGGCAGCTCCCACACACACTCGGCGGATGGTGAGCATGTGGAACTCTCTGGGGTGCGGTAAATGTGCAGACGAGAGAGTTGTGAGTGACTGAATTGCGCGGCCCGTAGCAGTGGCCTTCCTCAGGTTCCAGTGTGCATCTGGCTGAGGCAGGAGCTGGAGAGTCACAGCAGTGACACAGGGACCTGTCTTTTGACTTACTACCTGCTTGTCTTAAAGCCAATATGTTCAGTTGGGAGCCTGGGGCGGAGGTTCCTGAACTGTTTTTATGCCATGCTGCCACGGGAGTCCAAAGACCTTTTGTTGGAATATTGCTTTTAAATGTATAAAGTGTAGTACGTAGAATCATAAAAACCAGCAAACCAATTAGAGTGAAATACAGCTCCCAAAGCATTTTAACAAGTTTGTGGTATAGCAATATATGTCTTCTTTATCTGTGCATTAAGTAATGAGATAATCCACTGCAATCCTATGCAAGTTAGGGTTGAACTTTCTTTTTTGGGACATTAATACACTCACTGTTACTTAGCTTGAGAACATGACATTGTGAAGTAGTCTGTAATAAGGCAGCTGTGTGTCAGTTTTGACCATCCAGTTGATTTTGGGTTTTTGCTTTGATGATTCCTAGTGTAGAAAATATTGATTCACAAAAGTGTTTTCTTACAAATGTACGTCAACACCTTTGTAGCTTGCTTTCCAAGGAAAGATAAGCTTCTCTCAGGGACAACTAGAATTCTCCAAGACTTTAAAAATTTAACTCGTAGCCGGGCTCGGTGACGCAGTCTGTAATCCTGCGCTTTGGGAGGCTGAGGTGAGTGGATTGCCTGAGCCCGCAGGTTCGAGACCTGCCTGGGCAACTTGGTGAGACCTCATCTCTACAATAAATCAAAAACTAGCTGGGGTGGTAGCGCGCGCCTGTAGTTCCAACTACTTGGAAGGCTGAGGCGAAAGAATCACCAGAACCCAGGAGTTCGAGCCTGCGGTGGCCAGGAGCAGCCACTGCACTCCAGTCTGGGCGACAGAGTGAGACTCCAACTCAAAAAAAAAAAAAATTTAACTTGTAATAACGTTTTCTGTAGACCAAGGATTCTTAACCTGGGGTCCACAGAGAAGAACACAGGTAGAATTCAGGGGGTGTCAGTGACTTTAACTTGAAAAAATCCTTTTTATTTTTGCTAACCTCTAACTGAAATTAAGCATTTCTTTTAATTATAAATTTAGAAAATAAATCACAGTAACATTAGCACTCCCTGTGCTTTATTACCAATAGAAGTCGGATTATTGTATAGTTGTCGATATCTTTAAATACTCACTTTCACTCATCACTGCTTTAAATCAAAGATGTAGAGAACTGCTTCCACGCTCTGTGATTACAGTTTTCCTGTCTGCAGTTTTCCTTTGTAGCTTGCTTTCCGAGGAGAGAGAAGCTTCTGTCAAGGACAACTAGAATTCTCCAAGACTTTAAAAATTTAACTCCACTTGTAATAATGTTTTGTTTGAAGTCTTTATCTTTAGCCAGGTCAACATCTGTTATGGTTTATACTAAATAAAAAAGGATTCTGATGCAACTTTGATGGCATGGCAACAGAAATAAATTTGAGAGTTATAAAACTTTTCCAGGGACTTATAGATGTCTCTTTTCAAATATGCTGACAGTTTCATAGATAGGAAATGTTGGAAAGCAGCATAAATGTCCTGGTCCCTATGGTGAGACCCGTGATGATACTGTCTGGTGCCTGAGTGACTGCTCGGTGGTTGCACAGCTGCTTCCGTGGGCTTCTGCAGACAGGAAAACTGTAATCACACAGCGTGGAAGCAGTTCTCTACATCCTCAATTTAAAGTAGTGATGAATGAAAGTGAATATTTAAATCAACAACTGTACAATAATCCGATTTCTATTGGTAATAAAGTACAGGGAGTGCTAATGTTACTTGTGGTTTATTTTCTAAATTCATAATTAAAGGAATGCTAAATTTCAGTTACAGGTTAGTAAGCATAAAAAGGCATTTTTTTCCAAGTTAAAGTCACTGACCCGCCCTGAATACTACCTGTGTTCTTCTCTGTTGACTCCAGGTTAAGAATCGTTGGTCTGCAGAAGGACCTGTAGCAAAGCAGGCAAAAGCCATGAACAGATAATCCACAAAAGTATATTAAAATGACCCTTAAGCATACGAAAGGATGTTCAATTTTAGAAGGAGTGCAAATCAAATCTTTACTGATAACACCATTTCTCACCTGTTGGGCAGAAATTCAAAAGCTTGACGGAAGATGAAAATAATAGACACCGAGGGCACCAATAAGGGGGAGGGTTAAGGCTCGAACTACCTATGAGGCACAATGTTCACCATCTGGGGAATGGGCCACCTGAGACCAAGTCCCAATCACTACACAGTACATCATGTAACAATGACTCACGTATACCAGCTGAATCTAAAATAAAAAATTAAAATAAACCCAAAAGCTTGACAGTACACTTGGTTGGCAAAACCGTGTAAAATAGGCACTTTTCTGTTGCAGGTGGCAATGCAAAATGGTAAAACACCTGTGAAGAAGAATTTGGCAATATCTAACAAAACTACATACGTATTTACCCTTTGACCCAAAAGTCCCACTTCTAGGAATTTGTCTGCTAATACAGCTCCAGTATGAAAATACATATGCACAAGATTATTCAATACCACATTACTTACTATCGGAAAACACTGGAAAATACTTAAATGTGCAGTCATGGAGATGGGCTGGATGAACTAGTGTATGTACACGTAATGGAGTACACGTAATGGAGCCACAAAAAGAATAAAGATACCAATATCTGTGAATGAACAGGAAAAAACTTCCAGGAGGTATTGTTCAGTGAAAAAACACCAAGAAATGTAAAAGACCACCTAGAATATACTATGTTTTGTGTGAAAAAGGGGAGATAAGGAACATGTGTGTTTGGTTGACCCTTGAATCACAGCTTTGAACTGTGTGGTCCACGTATACTCAGACTTTTTCTTAATGGAAGTGACACTGAATGTGCCCACCTCCCCTTCTACCTCTTTCACCTCTGACACCCCTGACAACCCTGAGGCAGCAAGAACAACCCACCTCTTCCTCCTCAGTCTACTCAGTGTGAAATTACAAAGACAAAGACCTTTATGATGCTCTACTTCCACTTAATAGTAAATATGTCTTCTCTTCCTTAGATTTTTAAAATAACGTTTTATTTTCTCTAGCTTATTTTATTCTAAGAAAATAATATTAATACATATGCCATATAAAATATGTGTTAATAAACTTATGTTATTGTTAAGGCTTCTGGTCAGCAGTAGGCTATTAGTAGTTAAGTTTTGGTGGAGTCAAAAGTTATACACAGATTTTCAACTGTGCAGGGAGTCAGCGTTGCTAACCCTCACGATGTTCAAGGGTCAACTGTATCTTTACAAAAAAGACAGGAAGGATCAGCTAGAAATAAAGACATTGGCTAACTGTATGGTGTGGGGTGAAGAGCATGAGAAAGCATGGGTTTTAGGAGCAGATGAGGTTTTCTCTGAGCAGCCTTTTTGGTACAGTTTTGACTTTGGGAAACATGTTAACATTCTACCTATTCAGAAATAGAATGAAGTCAACATGGATGGGGTACTGACTGAAACAGATGAACTATGTTTCACATGAATAACACAGTCACACTGAAGGGAGTTAAAAAAAACTAAATTCAAGTAAATGATGAATGTAGTATTTAACCTTCAGTCTTGGTGGAGTTGGTGAAGAACTGTAAACAAATATGGATCTCTTTGTTTTTGTTTTTGCTTTTTATAATATGAGCAAAACAATTCTGAAACAGTTTTAGAGGTATTATAGGATTGAGCAAATGAGTGAGTGGGTTGATGTTGGTAGAGCCAGGGTTCTCAGTATGGAAAAAAGGAACAACACAAGCATGGAGTGGAGGAAGGCAAGAAAGAACCCTGAGAGTGATGGATGGGAATTGGAGGCGTAGGGGTCATGATTTCTAAAATGTGCCAGGTATATATTTGTACATGCATATATATGTACGTGTGTGTGTGTGTGTGTGTGTGTGTGTGTGTGTGTGTGTGTGTATGTGTCCTAGTTCTATCTGCAAATAGAGCCTAGAAGTAATGACATCCCAGTACCACGAGCATCCCAGGGCTCTTCAGAGGAATGACTGATTCCGGAACAGGGCAGGGTGTTAAGTACCAATGAGTTTGGTACATCTAGTGCTCAGAAAAACAAAAGGAGGAGAAAGATGGGAACACGTCACAGGATATAGGAACCAGCTTCTAAGGGCTGCCACGGGCCATGTCAGGGATTATTTGAGCACTACAGTAGTTAAGAACAGTACTGAGCCATGGCTCACACCTGTAATCCCAGCACTTTAGGAGATGGAGGTGAGAGTATTGCCTGAGCCCAGGGGCTCAAGACCAGCCTGGGCAACTCAGGGAGACCTCATCTCTACAATAAATAAAAAGGGGAGAATCCTAGAAAGGCGAGAACCAGAGAAATTCAGCCCCACATTCTATATATAAACTGTCCATATCTCTGACTGACCCTTGAGGCGTACTTGTGTGGGCAAACTCAAGTAACTCAGTGGAAGAGAAAAGAACTAAACTAAAATTTGAGCAGCTGCCCAAAAGACAGAGTTTGCAGTTTGAGTCAAACCAAGTTACTTAAAGCAAAACAAAAACATCAACACTATTTGGAGGAATATAACAGAATCCAGACTATTCAGACACATTAACAGTGCTCAGGATATAGTTCAAAATTAACATTACCAGTGAGCAGCAGCTGTTCATCCTGTACCTCTAGACATGATGCCCTGACAAACAGCATCACCTATGTAGTATTTCATTCAAGAACTCATAGCCTAAGGACACACCAGACAAACCCAAAAGGAAGGTTCATTTTACTAAAAGCAATAAGGGTCCAGGGAGGGAAATGTATTCTCCAAACATGGCGATGTCATACAAGTGAAAGGCAAATGTTCCAGATTAAAAGAGACTCAAGAGTTATAGCTAAGTGCAATGTATGATCTTAGACTGGATCCTTATTGGAAAGGAAAGGTGCTCTGAAATGCACTCTTAGACAGTTCACAGAATTAGAACATGCAAGAGAAGTAGAAGAAGTATTGATGTTGAATTTACTGATGCTTACAACTATACTGTGATTATGTAAGAAAATATCCTTTCTCTTAGAAAACATACGTTGGAGTATCTAGGGATGAAGGTTATGATGTGTGCAGCTAGCTTTTAAATGGCCCAGAAACCGTGTATGTATAAGAAAGAGCATGGGTGTAAGTGATGAGGCAAAGGGAGCAAAATGTTAGACAGTAGGTCAGTCTGAGTAAAGGGGAGATGAATGTTTTTCTAACTATTCTTGCAAATTTTCTGAAGGTTCAAAGTTATTTACAAATTTAGGTTTTGTAAATCACAGGATTAAGCTTAAAGCAAAACAGACAATATCCTAAGTATTAGGAAGATTTTTAATCATCTTGTATTTACTATTCCTTTAAAGATTTTTTTTCAGAGACTTAAATAATACTATTTAAACAATAGTATTATTTAAGTCTCTGAAAAAGAATCAACAAGTAAAGGTGATTTAAGAGTAAATAATTTTATTCATGTGCTTTATTCCAAATAGCAGATGAGCAGCACTGTTGGCTGGTATCTGACTCTGGCTATATTACATAATTGTCCACAGTGGCCTCTCAGACATTTTTCTTGTGATTCTTGTCAGTTTCCATTAAAAAATGTGTGGGCCAATAATGCCCTGTAATCCTATACAAAGATGTAAATGTAGCCTGTGTTCCCTAATTCTTCCTCTTGCTTTATCTCTAAAGTCACAGTTCATGCTGGCTTTCATGTGTCTGATGATCTGGCTTTGCCTATTCTTTGCAGGTTTTATGTATTATTAAATATCAGCAAAAGTAAATTCATGTATTAATTTGTTCAGTCTTTTCCTATAGCTTATAAAAACTGTATTTTAATGTTAAAGCATCTGATTTTTATTCAAGATGCTGCTTCTAGCTAGACCACAAGGTTATGTATAAAGAAAGGTCAAAACAAGCTTATTGACAGTATATTCTGACTGTTCTTCCCAGTTTGGGGTAATATTGAGTATTTGTTGTCTCAGGGTGATTAGGGTCTTTGACTTTCCTTCCTTGCAGCGTTTTCATAAGAAGATAAAATGCATTAATAAAAAGTAATGTTACTTTATTTATGTAGCTTTACCATTGTAAACCCTTCCTTCTGTGTGCTAGGCACCTCAGGAATATTCAGTACCCTGTGATTTATTTGACTACCAATCTGTCATTTCACCTGGCATTTTGATGTCCCTATCTTTTAACTCTATTTGATTGTATGTTTCCTATAATAACAGTAACATCTTTTGTAATACAGGTAATACTAACTTTTTTCACCTTCCAACAAGGATTTATTAAGCAAGGATTGGGTTGTGCTGTATTACATTCATGTTAAAAAGAAAGAGATCAAAGTAGGAAAGTGGATTTTTTGTCACTTGCAGTCAGTCTGGGGATGTGCATGGCAAAGGCTCTCTGTGTCTGCGGTGGTCACATGATAGGGCTCTGAAGCTGCACGTGGAGACTGCCTGCATAGAGTACTGGATCTAGCAAGGGGAGGGTTGTTTTGAGCTGGAATTAAGTTTTGATTCTTTCTTGAGGAAGATGATGCTAGAGTTAGACTTTGAATGATATCTAGGTTTGGAGTTGATAAGCCGGAAGCTCAGTGTGTACCAAGAATGCAGGAGGAGGAGATTTGGGGAAAGGAGGATGAGAGTGTTTTGTTGGGCATTAAAGAAGCTGGTTGAACTGGACTGGAGCATGAGAAACACAGTGGAACAGTCTACAAAGAGCTTCAGAACCTCCCAACACAGGAGTCAGACCGCATTTGAGAAGCAGCAAGTTCTTAGCTGATGCATCAGAAGGGTGGTGTTTTCAAAATATGAATCTGATGTGGATGTGAAAGATGGACCAAGTTTGGGAAAATGAGAGTAGGGAGGCTGTTGCCAATTTAGGTTTGAGCTGATGAAAATTGAGGTTAGGATAATGGCAGTACAATGGAAAATGGCAAATGTGACCGACACTAGAGTGAAAGTAAAGTGACAAGAAACTGGGGAAGAGGAAGAGGTGGATGGTGATGATTTGACTGGTCTGGAAATAAGTGCTCAGAGACCAGAGAGCACTTTCCATTGAGTGGTAGAGGAAGAGGACTAAGGAGGGAGTGAGGCCATGGGGGTTGTACATTTCAGGAATTTGTTAAGAGGTGGCTGCATTAAATGAAGAGTGCCCTCTTACCCCCCTTCTTCAGGACATGAAGTAAAGAGACAGTAGCGAGGAGAGTGGTAATCTACTTTAAGACTTTTCAAACAATTCTTCCACCTCCAGACCAGTGTTGAAACAGTTTGTTGCACATTACTTGACACTGTCTTTCTCATTTTCATTTAGATCCAGAAACAGCAAGGTCTAGCAACTCCAAGGTCACCACCACGCTGGGTCTGGTCGTGCATGCTGCAGGTAGGCTCGGATTGTTCATCATCTCACAGAGGAAGGCTTGTTGTTGACATTACAGGGACTGTTCACACTGAATAGTCTTGGCCTGGCCTTTAGGCAGGGGATCTTAATGCAGTCTTCCAACACAAGCATAAGCCCTGGTGTCCTCAGTGTCAGGGGTTTGTGAGCTAAGAATGGTGCCTATATTTTGATGGTTAAGAAAAAAGAATGTTTTGTGGCACATGAAAATGACATAATTTAAATTAATAAAGTTTTATTGGCACAAAGCCATGCTCACATATTTCTGTGTCATCTATGGCTGGTTTTGCACAACAGTAGCAGTTGGGTGATTGCACAAGACCAAATAGCCCCCGAAGCCTAAAATATTTACTGTCTGGCTCTTTAAGAAAAAGTTTGTTGGGCAACCCCTTTTGGGCCCCCTCCCACTGTGGGAGCTTTTCTGTCCTCTCAACAAATCCTGCTTAAAAAAAAAAAAGGAAAGAAAAAGTTTGTTGACCTCTGCCCTAGAACCCCATCTGGAAAGCACCTTGGCACTTTGGTCTTAAACAGCCCTGTGGCCCGGTTTATCCCCAGAGTGCCAGTTTAAGCAGAGGTGGTCTGTAGTAGAATCCGCAAGTCCCAGCATTGCTGACAGGCACACCTGGGAATCATAACCTAGACCTGGTCCCAGGAGTAGGATTCTGTCAGTGACAGGACAGAAGAAGGTGGTGCACTGTTATCTGGTCCTCTCTAGTGTGACATGCTTTTCGAACAAAATTCACCCATTCAGCCAATATTTAATCATTATGTATAAATCATGTAGGTAGAGTCCTAGTAGCTTTATTTTGTTTCTTTGTCCTTAAGATGAATAGATTCTTCCTTTGAAATCCTTCTTTGATATTCCTCATGTTACAGTTTGATTAACTAATCAGTGGCTTTTTGAGTGTTGTACTTTTTTTTTTTTTTTTTTTTGAGTTGTAGAGTGCAGTGGCTGCTCCTGGCCACCGCAGCCTCGACCTGCTGGGCTCCGGTGATCCTTCCGCCTCAGCCTTCCAAGTAGCTGGAACTACAGGCGCGCGCTACCACACCTATCTAATTTTTGATTTATTGTAGAAATGAGGTCTCGCCAAGTTGCCCAGGCAGGTCTTGAACCCGCAGGCTCAGGCAATCCACTCACCTCGGCCTCCCAAAGTGCTGGGATTACAGGCTGAGCCACCAAGCCTGGCCGTGAGCATCGTACTTTTAAAAATAACAACAACCAAAATAACTAGCATATTGAATACTCTGGGGGCAGAGCTCTTTCCATAGTTTATCTCATTTAATCCTCATGAAAACCCTAAAAAATACATATGTGATTGAACCCATTTTAAAGATAAGGAGGCTGAAGTTCAGAAAAGTTAAGTAACCTTCCTGGAGTCAAATCCAGCTCTGCCTGACCACACAATCCACACATTTGCCACTACACCGTTGTTGTTTTTGAAATTTACGGCATTTTATGTTTCATTTTTTCCAAATGTAGCTGATGGCGTGGCTCTGGGAGCGGCAGCTTCTACTTCACAGACCAGTGTCCAGTTGATTGTGTTTGTAGCCATCATGCTACATAAGGTACGTGGCATTCGGTGTTAGATTTGATACTGAATATGTTCCATTTTCTCATGGTCCTTAATGTTTTTCTGGGGTGGGAAAACTTTATAATTTCCTAATTGCTTTTTGTTTTGGAGGATTGAGTAAATCTGTACATAGCTACTTTGTTACTGTTTTCTTAAACTTTTAGTTGAAAGATTTTAAACTCTATGTGTGTGGTCATATATGCAAACTGTTAAGTTCTCTTCAGATTTCTATATTTCATGGTAATTTTTGTTCAAAAGTGGTTTTCTTGGCTGTTTCCCTTTTTCTACTATCCAAGAAACACAAATAGAATGAATCTTCTTAGCTTAGAGGATTAATTCATAAAAGGCACAGCTCAGGCTTGGTAATATGCCTGTTTGTTTTGTATGAGAAATTATAGTCAAATGACATGTACTTCTTGATGTAGAAGCAAGTGATGATGAGGGATACTTTTATTTCTAGGCGCCGGCAGCTTTCGGGCTGGTCTCCTTCCTAATGCACGCAGGCCTGGAGCGGAATCGAATCCGAAAGCATTTGCTGGTGTTCGCATTGGCAGCGCCAGTCATGTCCATGGTGACGTACTTAGGACTAAGCAAGGTAATCTGACCCGTTCCTGGTTTAACCAAACAAGTGTCCAGTTCTTTTGTGACCTCTTAGAACTTATGGTCTCTTACACTGAGTTTTTCAACCAAATTGCCCTTTCAAACTATAGACAAAATTAGGAGTAAAAACCTGAACGTGGTAACAATCTTAATTCCAAGTCATCGTCTTCATAAATTTAGCATTTCTTTACTGATTAGATTTGAAAACTTCTTCCCTATCAGTTCCAAGAATATTTGCACAAATACATGATAGCACATCAATATTGAAAAGAATCAACAGAACCAGCCCTGCTATTTTCACTCGGCAGACACTGAGGTGGCACATGGAGCCTGAGTGGCAGCTGTGTGGTAGTTTCTAGAAGAGGTGGGGCTGAGCAAGAGAATGCTGTATTCAGCTAAGACTTGGCTTCCCCAACTGCCAGCTCTGGATCCAGATCACTGTAAATGCCCATTTCTTCATCATTGGACGGAGCATAGCTTCAGGCCTAAAGTGACACGTGTTGTTTGGCAGCTCAGAGCCTGGGCACTTGCGTTTCCAAGCCTTATAGCTCATTCTTTCTGGGCTGCAGTCCTCAGCAACAACCTCCCCATTTAACCTCAGTGTCACCTGGAGGGAAATCCTGGCACTGAACAGACTTTAGGCTGGTTCCTGGCAACTGCTTCCCCTGCCCTCTCTGAAGGTCATCCACTCTTCTGAGTGTCAGTGGATTTTGTGTTTGATATGGTGAAAACTGTGCTAAGAAGGGCACATGGAAAGTGAGGTGGTTAAGGAAGGTTCTATTCCTGCTCGTCTAGAGTCTGCTGATCTGGACTGCTAGCAGTGTGTTACAAAACCCTTTCCACTCACTGAAGTGTCTCATCTTCTTCCAATCCAGCAATATGTCGTTCCTTTTAAAACATGACTCTATCATTTCACTAATCGGTGCTTTTACAGCTTTTGACAGGAAGGTTCTGATAATTCTGGAGACAAGGAGTTCCTTGCTGCATCTGTGGCATGTTCTTTTATTAAAATTTTAACTGATCATCTTGGTCTATGGCTCCACTGTTTTAATAGAAAAGTTTGAAGTTAGTTTTCTAAAGACTGCACTGTATCTCAGATACCCAGCCTAACTCCCAGTGTATGGGGGTGCTTGTCAAATATTAGTATAGAATAGGTGAATTCATGTCTGAAATGTGATATTTGCCATTAATATGTTGTTGATTCCATCTCAAGAATAATATAGGCCAAACCTATTCAGTCAGCACATGAAGTTTGTTTTGAAAAGCACTTGTGAGCTGGTATGGGGGCAGGTACCTGATGTCCCAGCTACTTGGAAGGCCAGGATGGGAGCATCGCATGCACCTAGAGTTCAAGGCTGCAGTGACTTGTGATCGTGCCTGTGAATAGTCATTGCACTCTAGCCTGGGCAACAGAGCGAGACCCCCATCTCTTAGGAGATACAAAAATTAACCGGTCATGGTGGCTTGTGACTGTAGTCCTAGCCACTCAGGAGACTGAAGTGGGAGTATTGCTTGAGCCCAGGAGTTCGAGGATGTGTTATGCTACAATTGTGCCCACTGCACTCCACCCTGGACAGCATAGTGAGGCTTGTCTTTAAAAATAAGTTAATAAGCCAGGCTCGGTGGCTCAGCCTGTAATCTCATGCCTTTGGGAGGCTGAGGTGAGTGGATTGCCTGAGCCCGCGGGTTCGAGACCCGCCTGGGCAGCGAGACCTCATCTCCACAATAAATCAAAAAATTAGCCGGGCGTGGTAGCGCACACCTGTAATTCCGGCTACTCGGAAGACTGAGGCGGAAGGATCGCTGGAGCCCAGCAGGTCGAGGCTGCGGTGGCCGGAAGCAGCCACTGCACTCCAGTCTGGGTGACAGAGTGAGACTCCAACTCAAAAAAAAAAATTAGAAAAAAAAAAAAGTAAATAAATAAATATAGATAAAACAATTGTGGTGATATGGTTTAATAGTAGTGTATTTGTACATTTCAAAATTGCTAAGAGAATAAATTTCAAATGCTCTCCCCCATGAAAAAATGATAAGTATTTGAGGTGATGAATATATTAGTTTAATTATTCTACATTGTATTTCTAACTCATAACATCACTTTGTACTCTGTAAAAATTTTTAATTTTAAACAGTTGACTAATTTTAAAAAAGCAATTGTATACATCACTGATGCTCTTAGACCCTTATTTGGAAGCTTCCCATAAATAACTTAAAAGTCCTCCAATCTCAAGCTACCCCTAGTGTCCTGGACAGCACCAATTATGCATCGTGGTTTTAATGAGACTTCTTTCTGACCTGACTTGTACCTAACTTTGTTTTTCCTCTTCTCTCTTAATTCACAGAGCAGTAAGGAAGCCCTTTCTGAGGTGAATGCCACCGGAGTGGCCATGCTTTTCTCTGCTGGGACTTTTCTTTATGTTGCCACAGTACATGTCCTCCCTGAGGTGGGCGGAGCAGGGCACAGCCACAGGCCTGATAGTGCCGGGGGCAGAGGCCTTGGCCGCCTGGAGGTAGCTGCCCTGGTCATGGGCTGCCTGATCCCACTCGTCCTGTCAGTGGGACACCAGCACTAGACGTCCAGGTCCAGCCTCTACCCACACGATGACAGCCAGCAAGAACCACGGCATGGGACAGCCACTCACCCCTCTGTCTCTGTCTGCCTCGCCCATCTCCATGTGTACTCCCAGAGCCCAGAACGAGGGAGAGGAAGCCTGGAGTCTCGGAGCGCTTTTATAGTATAAACAGCACACTGCGACTAGCCTAGACATTTCCTGTGTTGTCTCCTAAAGGGCCCTCGGTATTTTGAGTTTTGATGTTTCTCTTAACCCTATTCTCAGGGAAGATGAAATCTGACTTAAGGAAAAGTGGAGAACTCACACCCACAATGAAATAGTAATCACGAACATGCAGTGTTCTATAATCAGCCAAATCTCTTTCCCTTGTTTCAGAGGCTCTGCCCCTTCCTCTCTGGACACTTGACATGGTTCTCACTGGTGAAACTGGTACTTTGTGTGTGCTGCACGCCTTGAGGGAGGGAGGGCAGAGCCAGCTCTCAGACACTAAAGGAGGTGCAACTGATCTGGGACTTGAGTCAGGAAGATGGCAGCAAGACACACTGAAGCTGACACACTCAAAAGCTCTGTCCTTGGCAAGGACAAGAGTGACTTGTACCCTCCTGGTGCACAGCTTCTCTGGACACAGCATACAGGTCCATGTGGCAGAGCCTAGAGTGGGCCCATCTCTGAGGACATGACTCTTGCTGTAGCATTTCTTGTCAAGGTCCCCTTTGCAGAATCCCCACCTCCAACACATTCTCCAAGTGGAACAAGATCCAGGAGGTTCAGGCCTGGTGTTCCTTCAGGAACTGTTGGATCTTTGGAAATTAAGGGATATTAGAGTTTAAGTGAACTTGGCTAGTTGTTGACATCTTTGTAGTAACCTTTTTAAAAGTTAGACTAGCAAAATTTCTGTGGTCCCTGTTTTTAAGTATTTCTCTCAGCAGGTCAGCAGTCCTTCTGGCTGAGCATGTGGGCAACTCGGGGACCGCGGCATCTGCTCATGTGACCACCTAGAGCACTGAAGTCAAGATGGACGCACTGGGAGGCATTTACCTGGTGATCACGGCTTGTTGAGATCATCTTTTGTCTTGGGTCTTTCTGTGCTTTTCTCCTAACTTTTCCTCCAGTCCCCTCTCCATAACTTGCTACTCGCTGTGGGTGTTAATGTCTGTGTGAGATGAATCCTTAGCAGGACAACCACTTGTCGAACTGCGATGGCGAAAATGACAGTGTCTTCATTTGTGTCCCATTCAGAGAAGTTACCTTCCTATCGGAGGCAGCCTCGTTCCCTTAGAACATGGCCTCCTCAGATGTGGTTGACACCATCACTAATTTAAACAAGATAGCAAAAGTGTTCAACAGTCTAGGGGAATTTTTACATATTTGCCAAATATGTGTAAACCCTGTTTTGTCAAATAAGTGTATAATACTGTATTATTAATTTATTTTGATTTTCTGTTCCATTTCAAAACACATTACATTAAGGGGGAATCAAGACTAGTTTTTTCAGGGCAGTGGACTTGGTAGTTTGTAAAAACATCTTATGTTGTTGCATGAGCCAGGATGCCTGTGATTTCTCTATTTCCTTCTAAAATTTGTCACTGGGTCAGCAGCTATGGAACTAAGCTCGGGAGACCCCTGCTGGCCACAGCGAAGGAAGTAGCTTGAGCAGGATGCAGTCTTACAAATCCTGGCAGCCACTGCAGCTTTAAACCGAAGAGGAGGTGCCATGTGGAGATTGGGAGACCCCTGACGATGATGCTGACTCAGGAGACTGGGATTTCCCTAGCCCTTCACTTTCCCAGGGTTCCGAGGCCATCTCCAGAAACGGACTCTGAGATAAGCAGTAGATGGTGGTGTCTGGTTTGCCTTGGATAGTAGGACTTTCTGTCATATTGGGTACAGTGGCCGCAGATCTACTCTGCCGGCCACAGCCTCTTTCAGCAGTGCCTTGCCATCATGCTTAAACGTTTAGCTAGAATGTCTTGCTGGACAGAGCCTTGAGCTCTGGCAAGGGTTGAGCCGTCTGACTTCCAAATTTGCCTTCCCCACTGGGCCTCACTGTTGACAAGCAAACCTGTAGAGGCCCTGCCGGCTCTCAGAAGCCGTTGACTTTTCCGGATCTCAAAACTGCTGCCTCAGGAAGACCCCTGTCTCCTGGCCAGCAGGCAGCGATAGCCATACTAATCTCACAGGGCTCAGATCATCTTAGGCAGCAGGGGGCCTGGCAGCACAGGGCCTCTGCACGGGAGGAGGAACTCGCTGCCGCCGTGGGCAATGCCTGGAGGACTGTGATGTGTCCACTAAAGGTACACTGCGGTTCTGTGTTCCTGTTTAAAACTGCCTCTTTAGATGTGGATGCCTTAATGCTCTAGCACACTCGACAGCATTGGCAATACGTGTGTTGCTGCCGTGATTGCAGATGGAGTCACTGGCAACCAAAGAGACACAGTTGGCGAGGGCACGATCCTTCCTTCCACGTGACCAAAGCTCATTGCAGTTCGACTCCCTTTCTCTGGTAGGGAGAGACTTTCTTCAGATTCCAAGTGTTCTCTTAACTGGCACATTAGGTTGAACAGTGCTATTGACCCATTCCCTCACTCCTCTCCAGCCATGGCCGATCAGTGATGTCCCAGCTGTCTTGCTTTTCCTGTGCACACTGGTGCCACATTTCTTTTTCAGGCAAGGGTTCTGCGCCTGAGTGTATGGTGGTCTTGCCTGTGAAGGCTCCGTGTTCTCCCCCTCCCCTGTTTATTTCCCAATTTGGAACAGCCCAGTCAGCCTGTTCCGGGATCTGGAATTCTTAGCAAAGAGAGCTGCTGTTTTGGGTTGTCTTTTCTTTGTAGAAGGGAGAAAGTGTGCTTGCGTACTTTCCCAACCTCCTCCTGTGTCACCGCCTGGGTTTCCTCTTGTTTAAGAGTCAGGACCAGAAGGACACACCAGCATCAGGCATATGGAGCCCCAACATGGGAGCTTGGCTGCCAGCAGCACCAACCTCCAGGAACGCCCCTGCCTTCACATCCTGGGGTCTTGGAGACTAGGAAGAATGGCCAGGTTCAGCCAGGTGCTGCAGTGCTAGGCGAGACCTCTCTGTGGTTATTCTAGGAGAACCTCCCCTGCATTAGAACATTTCTGCTCATGCAGAATGTCCATGGCACTCGAAGAGCACTGTTGCAGATACTGTGAAGTTCAGCTGAGACATCTAACAGTTGCCCTGGGTGATGGAAGAAAGTGTGTGACTTGTGGGCAGAAATAGCCGACCCTGTGGGAATTCTAGATATGTCAGTGTGACACAGTGGCTTAACACAGGGATACTGACTTTGGTCTTTCTCTGGTGGCATCTTCCAGCATGTTAGGAGCCTCGTGGAATAGCACTGCAGTTCTCTGGCTCAGTAGCTGGAACCGTGATATTAAATGTCCCCTTTTCTGGGTCCCTTGTAAACATGAAATCATTCCATGGACAGCTGCCTTATAATTTTGTCTCTTTCCACTTTAATTGTGAACAGTTTAATTAAATGCTGTTTCTGATTTGTTTTATGATATTAAATTTTTATTAGTGCATACCTTACAGGAGTGCTCATTCCGTATCTGCTGGCGTTATGTTCTGCTTGATGATCAGACTTGACCCACAGTTCAACATCAGAAGAGGGAAAGAAGGCTGTGAAGGCCCATGGAAGGGCTTACCTACCACATGCACATCCTCTAAGGAAGGGAGGAAGAGGAAACTGAGGGCTCGGCCAGCTGTCTCAAAAGACACAAGTTCACTGGCAATTGCTTCACCTTCCCATTGACAACCAGTGCTACTTACGAAGGCAGCTCCTACTCCACAGAGAGAGAAACTGGCAGCCAGTCCCAGTCACAGTGACCTCATTTCAAAGGGCAGAGTTGTTCTAGGGGACAGAGGCTGTGACAGCTGCCCTGGAGGAAAGGGAGATGTCAACAGAAGTGCAGCATGTGGACTCAATCAGGGTTTCCTCCCCGTGGGGCCGTCAGTACCAGGGCTTGTTTTTAGCTTCAATACCAATGTGTGCTAGATGTCGCAGGGTGTCACTGGGACGTGCAGTCTGTGTGTTTGGTCACCAGATTTCTTTACTTATTGTGGCCTACTTGGTGCTGGTTTCTATATACATTCCTTATAGTGCAGCCAGCCAGTTATAAGAGATTGTGCCCTGAGTGCCATGTTTTCCGAAAACATCTCATACAGAACAAAACCTTCAAAGAGAGTGTGCTATGTGGGGCTTCTGCCACCTCTGCAACCTGTGGGCGGAAAGCACATCCTTCCTCTGCCTTGACAAGGACTTTGAAATCAAGGTAAAGTCGGGCTCGGTGGCTCAGCCTGTAATCCCGCGCCTTGGGAGGCTGAGGCGAGTGGATTGCCTGAGCCTGCGGGTTCATGACCCGTCTGGGCAACTTGATGAGACCTCATCTCTGCAATAAATAAAAAAATTAGCTGGGCGTGGTAGCGTGCGCCTGTAATTCCAGCTACTTGGAAGGTTGAGGCGGAAGGATCGCCGGAGCCCAGCAGGTCGAGGCTGCGGTGGCCGGGAGCGGCCATTGCACTCCAGTCTGGGCGACAGAGTGAGACTACAACTCAAAAAAAAAAAAAGAAAGAAAGAAAGAAATCAAGGGAAGTCGGCGTTGTGCCCTCTCACACCCAGCCGCCCTCAGAACCACACACAAATTAGCTCACAATCCTTATTCTTGTTTGGAGTTTTGTTTTTGTTTTTTCACTGACTATGATCTGTTTTGTTTTGTTTTTTAGTTGGAGTCTCACTCTGTCACCTAGGCTGGAGTACGGTGGCTCACGGCCATCACAGCCTTAACCTGCTAGGTTCAGATGATCCTTCCACCTCAGCCTTCCAAGTAGCTGGAACTACAAGTGTGAGCCACCACACTCAGCTAATTTTTTTATTTATTGTGGAGATGAAGGCTCACTGATTTGCCCAGGCTGGTCTCGAACCTGTGGGCTCAGGCAGTCCTCTCACCGCGGCCTCCCAAAGTGCTGGGATTATGTGCGTGAGCCACCTCACCCAGCCATGATCTGTTTTTTAAATGTGGGTGCTGGCTATAAGGTTACAGCAGGTGAAAAATTCACCAAGCAATACATAGGCTTTGTGCTTTTTACTTTATGTTATAGTTCAAAAAAAGTCTTTAAAATCTGTCATAAAAGGTGAGGGTTCTGTTCTAAAGTAAGAGCGTCTGAAGAGACATGTCATCACATGCAGTGTATGAGCTTGGAGTTGAGACTAGGGCAGAAATGTAAAAGTTCAGAGAATATGTTGGAGATGACAGTTGACAATTCTGTGGATATTTGAAAGCCAAATTGTACACTTTAAAAATTGGAACCAAGTGAGGCACATCTGGATATGGGACTTGTGGACATTCCTGATATAATTAAATTGCTGTTGATTTTCTTAGGTGAGATAACGGCATTTAAAAAGAGCAAGGTAAGGAAGAATCGGGACTGCTGGGTTGAAGTTGTAACTAGGACCAGATACTTACCTGCCAGACTAAAGTTTAAGGGCACCTTCCTCCAGGTGACCCCTCACTTCACCAGCTGCACATTCAGGGGTTCCCAGGCCACCCTCACTTCTGCAAACTGGCTACACATTTGGAGTTTCTTACAACCTCTTTCTGGTTTGATCATTTTCTACAACGATTCAGGAAAGCACTGTTACAATTACAGTTTTATTATAGCAAAAGGATAGAGATCAGAAACAGACAAAAGGAGAGACACCTAGTGCAAAGGCTGGGAGAGTTCCAAATGCAAAGCTTCCATCATCCTCAGGGACACATGACCCTCCCAACATCGAGTGTGACCATACGCTGACCAGGGCATCTCTCCTGAGTTTTGGTATCCAGAAATTCTATTGAGACTACATTATTTAAGCATGATTGACTGACTCGTTGGGCATGTGGTTGAAGTCAGCCTCTAGCCCCCTTCTCCTTCCTGAAGGTCAGGCTGGTGTCAGGTAACTCAAAGCCCCAACTCTAATCGCATGTTTGGTCTTCCTGGTGTGGCCAGCCCCCATCCTGAGTTATCTAGTTAGCATACACCAGGGGTTCCCTGAGTCACCTTGTTAGCATCAGCTACTAAGTGTGGTCCTCAGGGCCCACCATGAATAACCAATACTCCTATCACTCACTTCTGGGAAACCAAAGACAAAGGCCAATCAAATACCCTATTACACAGATGGCCATAGGAGGACACTTGAAAGTGAAACCTGAGCCAAGACTGGAGAGGTAAGTTGGGTAAGCAGATGCCTGGGAGGAGGGCATTCCTGGCAGTCCGTGAGATCTGGAGCAGAGTCCTTCAGGTAGAACTTGCTTGGCTTGTTCAAGACAAAGCAGGAAGGTGAGTGTGGCTGGATGGAGTGAGGAAGGAGCAGCTTGGAGCGAAGGCACGCGAACACATCGGTCAACTGGCAGTCCCAGGGTCAGCCCTGACGCACAGTAGGGTGAAAGGGAAAGCCCAAATAAGAAGCAAAATCTTTTGAGAATCTGAACTACAGCTAAGGAGGCCGAGGTAGTTTGGGTGTTTGTCCCCTCCAACTCTCATGTTGAAATGTGACCCCCAGTGTTGGAGGTAGGCCTGGTGGGGGGTGACTGAGTTGTGGGGGTGGATCCCTCATGAGTGGTTTGGTGCCCTTCTCACAGGAAGGAACTTCTCCCCCTGTTAGTTCATGCAGGAGCTGGTTGTTTAAAAGAGCCTGGCCCCTCCCTTCTCGCCATGTGACACATTTGCTCCCCTCACTTTCTGCCATGATTGAAAGCTTCCTGAGACTTTACCATAAGCAGATGCTGGCACCATGCAGAACCATGAGCCAAGTAAAGCTTTCTTTATAAATCACCAGCCTCGGCCAGGCTCAGTGGCTCAGCCTGTAATCCCGCGCCTTTGGGAGGCTGAGGTGAGTGGATTGCCTGAGCCCGCGAGACCCACCTGGGCAGGCGAGACCTCATCTCTACAATAAATCAAAAAAATTAGCCGGGCGTGGTAGCGTGCCTCTAATTCCGCCTACTTGGAAGGCTGAGGCGGAAGGATCCCCGGAGCCCAGCAGGTCGAGGCTGCGGTGGCCGGGAGCAGCCACTGCACTCCAGTCTGGGCGACAGAGTGAGACTCCAACTAAAAAAAATAATAAAATCACCAGCCTCAGGTATTCCTTTACAGCAATGCAAAATTGGACTGAAACAGATGCCCTAAGGGGGAAATGCCATAGTATAGAAAAAAATTCAATACATTGGAAAATTTTAAAAATCAGATTAAGTGCTTGATTATACTATATATGCAATAAATAGTAGCTGTACAAGATGACAAAATATTTTAAAAAATGGAACCCAGTATAAAATGAAAGTTTCTCAAGAGCATATCAAGGCTGGACACAGTGGCTCATGTCTATAATCCTAGCACTTTGTTAGGCCAGGATGGGAGGATCACTTGAGGCCAAGAGTTTGAGACCAGTCCAGGCAACATAGTGAGACCTCGTCTCCACAAAAAACAAAAAAATTTAACTGGGTGTGATAGCGCATGCCTGTGGGTCCCAGCTACTTGGGAGGCTGAGGTGAGAAGATCACTTAAGCCCAGGAGGTTGAGGCTACGGTGAGCTATAGACATGCCACTGCACTCCAGCCTGGATGATAGAGACCCCGTCACCAAATTTAAAAAAAAAGTTTGAATGTGTTTGTATTTTTTAATCTCAGGCCTTTTGGAATTTATCATAATTACTAAAATATATATATGCCTAGAAATGTTTATGGCAAATGTATTTTATATAATAGCACAAATAATTAGTCTAAATATCCACTAATATGACTCACTGAGATTATGTCAGCAGAGGAAAAAATATTACATAACTGTGACTAAAGGCTGGGACAAAATCTGGTTTCCATTATGGTTAGAAATATTTAAATGTGTTAATGTATTCTAGTAAAAATACATAAGTGTCACTAGGACTTTTAGTTATGAGTAACCTTGTATTGCTAAGTGATATGCATTTATGATTATGCTGCTTTTGTAACTTTTTTTTTTTCTTTTGGAGACATCTGGTCTCACTCTGTCACCCATGCTGGAATGCAGTGGCACAATCATAGTTCATTGTAACCTTGAACTTCTGGGCTCAAGCAATCTTCCTACCTCAGCCTCCTGAGTAGCTAGAACCACAGGCACATGCTGTCACACCCAGATAATTTTTTAATTTAATTTTTTGTAGAGATGGAGTCCTGTTATGTTGCCTAGGCTGTTCCCCAACTCTTGGGATTCAAGTGATCCTCCCACCTCCACTTCCCAAAGTGCTGGAATTACAGGCATGAGCCACCTGTAAAATAGTTTTTATCAGTGCAATTTTCTCATATCTCAGAGGAAGAAATCATTCCACTTAAGCCTCCATCAAATTTATTTTTTTTATCCCACTCTACTGAAACAAGATTCCCGTGTCCAACTCCAAAGGTCCTTTCTAGGTTGTCATTTCCATCTAGCTCTCGGGACCCTGTGACATTGTTAATGACCATGTCCTCCATGATAGCAGGGTCCTAACTCTTCAAGGAACACGGGGTGCCCCACACAAGGCATTCCACCCAGCTTGCTCCTCCCAGCACAGCCCCCGCTACCACTTAGATATCAGGGGAGATAAATTACTGCAAAGCTGCAATTGTAGGTGACACCATCTTCTGGAGAAGAGGAAGACACAGCTTCCAGTGAGGTCCTCAGGCTCCACTGTTTCTCTGAACAGGAGGTATAACACCAAAACCACCTTTATAAGAGGGATTGAAACCACCTGTATACAATTCATACAGGGTCACATTGCAAAAATGATGGGAAAGACCTGGGCCCTGCAGAGTTGCAGCTATGCCAGACTGGAACAGACCTGTCATTTCTAAGTTGGCTTTCACTTCACTAGAGAGCAATTGATGACCTTCATGTCATGGCCCTGGGGAGGGGGAGAAACTGTGAGTTTGAAGGATGTATTGTCCCTTAAACAGTGGGCCTGAGGTCAGAGATCTTGATAGCATCCTGAAGTGTGATCAACCAGAGCAGCTTTAATTCAGGGAACCCACCTACCACATACCTTATCTCTATGATGGTCACTGAACCTGCTTTATGGATAGCCTCTCTATTGGAAAACCTAAAGTCTTGAGATGATTTTCAGGCTTTGCACTCTGATGGACCTGTGACCCACCAGGACCCAGGACTCCTATTAAGCAAGAAGCTGCCTCTACTGGTCCTGGGACCCCTCCCAGAAACTGCACAGGAAGACGGTTTCAATACCTCATGACTTCACTCCCAACCAATTGGCATGCCTGTTCCCTAGCCCTGTGCCTGCCAAATTACTCCTTAAAAATCTCTATCCTAAGACTCTTGGGGAGGCAGATTGGAGACACATCTCCCGTTCTTTCACTTACCTTGCGTTTTTTCAGCTCCCTCTGTTGCAATAGCCGCCACCAGTCTACTGGCTTCTCTGTGCAGCAGGCGTAAGAACCCAGTCAGGCTGTGACGATTTAATGGATGAGAAAATGTTTCACAAGACACTTGTACACAGTCACACATAACAAGTGCATGTCCACCACAAAATGGTCCCAGTCACATGCTCGATGATCCTTGCTGAGCCAGACCAACACAGTATCCACGGGGTCATTCACAACAGAGAGAACCACACATAAACAGCACACCCACCACCACAGACCTCCACACAGTGACCCAGGGGTCCACACACGCCCTTTTTAACTCTTATAAGTTAGAGACACATCCTCAAACGTAGTTCATAATAAATAACCAGCCCTGTGTCCATGTCTGTGTCTGGGACACTCCTCCCACTCCATCAGCTCGTGAGCCAATGTCTCTTTCCAGGAGGCTTCTTGTGACCACCCAAGTTAAAACTGTCATCGGCCCCACCACATGCTCCTTATCTGGCTCTATTTCTTTCTCTCTCTGTTGCATTGAACACTCTGTATATGCTTTATAGCAGGGGTCCCCAGTCTCTGGGCCTCGGACTGGTACCGGTCCATGGCCTGCTAGGAACTGAGCTGCACTGCAGGAGGAGTGTGGCGGGCGAACAAGCGAAGCTTCATCTGTATTCCCAGCCATTCCCCATCACTTGTATTACTGTCTGAGTGCCGCCTTCTGTCAGATCAGCGGTGGCATTAGATTATCATATATCGCAATGCAGAAATAATAGAAATGAAGTGCACAATACATGCAATGCGCTTGAATCATCGGGAAACCATCCCCACCTCCCACCCCCAGTCTGTGGAAAAATGGTCTTCCACAAAACCAGTCCCCGATGCCAAAAATGTTGGGGACCATGGCTTTATCGTACAGGCATGCACCACAGAGTGCTGTTCAGGTCATGGAAGGGCTGCATGTACAGCAGTGGTCCCATGGGATTATAACACCATATTTTTACTGAACCTTTTCTATGTTTAGATATGCAAATCCTTTGCTACTGCGTCATGATGGCCTGCAGTATTCAGTGCAGTCACATGTTGCACAGATGTGCAGCCTAGGAACCCATAACCTGGGTATCCGGTAGGCTAGACCATCCGGGTTTGCATGAATACACTCTGCTGTTCCCACAAGGACAAGATCGCCTAAGGATGTGTATCTCCATAGTTAAGAGACACAAAACTGTGTGTCTTCACCATATCCCCCTTCCCCACTGGAATACAGAAGCAAGCAGGTAGGTAGGTTCTCAGTAACTTTTTTTTTTTAGTTGTGGTCTCACTGTCACCCAGGCTGGAGTACAGTGGCACAATCATGGCTTACCACAACCTTGACCTCCTGGGTTCAGGTGCTCCTTCTGCCTCAGCCTCCCAAGTAGCTGGGAGTACAGGCGGACACCACTGCATGTGGCTAATATTTTACATTTTTTGTAGTGATAGTGTCTCACTATATTGTCTAGGCTGATCTTGAACTCCCGAGCTCAAGCATTCCTTCTACCTCAGCCTCCCGAAGTGCAGAGACTGCAAGTGAGCCACCATGTCCAATCTCTATGTGTTGTTAAATGAACAAGTCTGTCTTGATGCTGGAATCTGTTTCTGGCTCAGCTACTGATTTCTGTTGGAGCATCGGCCATTGCACAGGTCTATGGTTTGGGAGTGGTGTATGAGTGAAAGCACATGTCCCTCTGGTTGCTATCAAAATGGAGGGACTCTGACAAGTTCAGGAGCCAGCAGAGGAGGAAGCCCAGAGGAAAGGGGAGGGAGGGGGAGGGAAGAACTTCTGAAGAAGTTGAAAGGAACAGGACTGTTGCCTAGGCCTGGCATGCTCCCAACAGAGTTGGACAACCAACTTCAGATACAGCTGGCTGCTTGCCAAAGCCTGCAGTCCACCCCTGGCTTCCTTCTGGCCATGCAGCACCTTTCTGAGTGGGGAACAGAGCTTACACGATCTCTTCTGTCCCCAGCTCTGTCCAACTCAGCACTTTGAGAAATCAGACAAGACATGCTATTAGACTTGGGAAAACATCTCCAGGCAACATGATGCCAAGATTAGAAGGCCCCTTCATGATCGGCGAGGCCAAGAGGGTCTCAAATAACTTCCCCAAATTCTTTTCATTGAGTGAGATGGAGGCAACCCTGGTTGCCCAGACTCTTTACCTGGTACAGGAATTGCTAATTCTGTTCTAGCTGTGAAACCAGCACACAGGCTCTCCTTCAGATGTTCTGGGAGAAGGGGTGAGATTGTCATGATAGTGGCTGATCAGCCAGACTCAGCACACCCCCCCCCTGCACCCCAAATAAATATACTTGCTCTTCGAAGCCAAATTAATGTATATGTTTTATTTATTTATTTATTTGGGTGTCTCACTTGTCCCCCAGGCTAGAGTGCAGTGGCATGATCACAGCTCACCACAGCCTCAACCTCCTGGGCTCAGGTATTCCTTCCTCCTCAACCTCCCAAGTAGGACTGCAGATGTGTGCAGGCTAATCTTTGTATTTTTTTGTAGAAACAAGGTCTCACTATGTTGCCTAGGCTGGTCTCAGACTCCTGGGCTCAATCAATCCTCCTGCTTCAGCCTCCTGAAGTGCTGGGATTACAGATATGAGCCATGGTGCCTGGCCTTATTTTGTCTTTTGAAATGAGGTCTCCTTGTGTTGCCCAGGCTGGTCTCCACCTCCTAGGCTCAAATGATCCTCCCACCTCAGCCTCCCTAGTAGCTGGGACTACAGGGGTGCACCACCATACCCAGCTAAGTTAATGTTTGCATATATTTTCTTTACCAATCATCAGGGAAATGCAAATTAAAACCACAATGAGATACCACCATACCCCAGTCAGAATGGCCATTAGTTAAAAAGTAATAAAAAAAAAAAGAAATGTTGGTGCAAAGAGAGCACTTATACAGTGTTGTTGGTGCAAATGTAAACTAGTACAACCTCTGTGGAAAACAGAATGGATATTTCTCAAAGAACTCAAAGTTGATCTCCCATTCAATCCAGCAATCCCACTCCTGGGTATCTACCAAAGGAAAAGTCATTACACAAAGAAGACACCTGCACTTGTATGTTTATTGCAGCACAATTCACAATTGCAAAGACATGGAGTCAACCTAAATACCCATCAACCAATGAGTGGGTAAAGAAAATACGACACACACACACACACACACACACACACACACACACACACAAACAACATGGAATACTACTCAGCCATGAAAAAAGATTAAATCATGTCCTATGCAGCAACTTGCAACTTGGATGGAACTGGAGGCCAGTATCCTAAGCGAAGTCACTCAGGAACAGAAAACCCAATATGGCATGTTCTCATTTATGAGTGAGAGCTAAACTCTGGGTCTGCAAAGCCATAGAGAATGGCATGACGGGCATTAGAGACTCAGAAGGAGGAAGGTGGGAGGGGCTCAGGGATGAAAAATCACCAATTGGGGACAGTGTACAAAAACCACTTGTACCCCTAAAACTTTTGAAATAAAAAAAAATAAAGGAATGAATGAAAGGCTGTGTTTTAACCCATGTGCCATCCACAAGAGGGAGGAACATAGATACCCTTGGCATTCCTGAGCCACGCTGTGCACAGCAATGCCCTCAGCTACCAGATCCTGGACTTGAACCTGTCTTAATGCTAAACGCAGGTGACAGGTCTGCCAAGTTTGCTTTCACATGCGTTCTCAACCACCCCCCAGACTGTTCTATGGAGGAGGGTCTGAGAGGGCAGTCTCTACCTGGCAAGCAAACAGACAGGAAACGGCACCCCTGAGGCAGGAACGGCACCCCTGAGCAGAGGCCAAGTGAAGACAGATCAGTTCAGTAAGTATGTGTTGAGCACCTACTGCTTGCCCTGGACTCTGTCCTCAAGGAACTCCGGGCCTGGAAGGGAAGCAAGCACATCAACTCCAAGCAAGGCAGACAGATGCGGGCTAGAGTGGGCAGAGTCAACAAGAAGCAAGAGGGCAAGGTGCAGCCGAGATGGGTGCCATGATTCTGGAGAGCTGGAAGTGGCAGCCAGAGTGACGGCACGGCTTGGAGGTCTTTCTCTTCGTTTTTTAGAGACAGGGTCTTGCTCTGTTGCCCAGGCTGGAGTGCAGTGGCATGCTCATGGCTCACTACAGCCTCGACCTGCTGGGCTTAGGCTACCTTTCCTCCTCAGCCTTCTAAGTAGCTGGAACTACAGGCGCACGCCACCACACCTGGCTTATTTTTTAAATTTATTGTAGAGATGAAGTCTTGCCAAGTTGCCCAGGCTGGTCTTGAACCCCTGGGCTCAGGCAGTCCTCTCGTCTGGGCCTTCCAAAGTGCTGGGATTACATGTGTGAGCCTCTGCGTCCAGGTTGATCTATGTTTCCCAGACTGCATGTGACTTCACACGATTATGCTGTGGTGTGAGGGGGTTAGGCTTAGGATTCAGATAAACCAGGCACCGCAGGGTGTCATGTTCCTCACCCCACCCAGATTTAGCACCTGTCCTGTTCTGGGAGGTGACTGGCCGTGTGACCTCAGGTAGCTGATTTTTTTTTTTTTTTCAGTTGGAGTCTCACTCTGTCACCCAGACTGGCGTGCGGGAACGGACACCGCAGCCTCGACGTGCTGGGCTCCGGCGATCCTTCTGCCTCAGCCTTCCGAGTAGCTGGAACTACAGGCGCACACTACCACACCCGGCTAATTTTTTATTTATTGTAGAGATGAGGTCTCGACAAGTTGCCCAGGCGGGTCACGAAAGCCGATTTTTTTCAACTTCATTTTTCTCATCTGGAAAACCATAAGCAATTCGAACCTCATGGGCCTATTGTAGGAATCAAATGAAGCGGGTCAGTGGTGAACAATGCATTCAGAACACCAGTGCTTTGTCCAAGCAGTGTGGGGTGCCTGGGGACCTGAGCTCCCGCCCCTGACGGGTCTCTAGTCCTGACGAGTCCCGACAGCCCTGACCACCTGGTCTGGGGCACAGGACGGGCTCCAGCTTGTTTTGTTGCCTGCAGAATGAGCAGGGAGGCAGTAGGCACTCCCCCAGTAGGGGCAGGGATGGTGTCTTCCAAGGCTGGTGTGGCATGACCTAGACTGGTTGTTAGGGGGAGCAGAAGCCACGGGAGTACCAGCGGTTGAGCAGACTTCTGCCCTCTGCCTCGGGGTGGTCTCCACTGCCTCTGGATCAGCCACGGTCTATTCAGATGTCCCATATGCAGAGGGAGTGGGCAGGGATGGGTGTCTCTCTGCCATTGAAGAGACGGTGCCCATTCCTTCCATGGAAGGAACCAGCCTTTCGTAGGGCACGCTCAGCACTTCCCCCGAAAGGACTCTCTCCAGGGATTCCAGATACCCTGGGGAAACCCGACCCATGTCCCCCAAGCCCATCACCTGACCCCCAGGGCCCACAGGGCTGCTGACCTAACTCCGAAGAGCAGGAGTGAATGTACCGGAAGGGTGTTGGGAGGGCCAGGCTGACAGGCCCCTCAGGAGTGGTGCCAGAACCTCACTGCAGAGGTGGCTAGGGAGACGCTGTGGATGCCATGGGCCTTTCGCTGGCACTGAGGCCACCTCCCCAGGACTGCCACTGCTGCCACGCCCATGCTGCTGCCTCTGGAACCCCAATTGACAGCTAGTGCAAGTCGTAGGCTGTCACTACCATGCTCCCTTGAAAAGTGCATGGCAGCCGGGCTCGGTGGCTCAGCCTGTAATCCCGCGCTTTGGGAGGCTGAGGTGAGTGAATTGCCTGAGCCCGCGGGTTTGAGACCCGCCTGGGCAACTTGGCGAGACCTCATCTCTACAATAAATCAAAAAATTAGCCGGGTGTAGTAGCGCCTGTAGTTCCAGCTACTTGGAAGGTTGAGGCGGAAGGATCGCTGGAGCCCAGCAGGTCGAGGCTGCGGTGGCCAGGAGCAGCCACTGCACTCCAGTCTGGGTGACAGAGTGAGATCCTGTCTCAAAACAGGAGGGGGAAAGGCAAAATGTGAAATGTCCACTTTGCACTCTAGCCCTGGTGCTCATCATCTTCCCAGCCCCACCCTCCCGCTGAGGGCCAGGGGCCTGGTCTCCCAGCAAGGCTGGGCCTGAGATGTCCAGCAGAGGAGTGTGAGTCCTGGGAGAGGCGCGGTGCTGCCTGGGCTAGAGAACCCCAGAACCGGTCAAGGGACGGGAGCTGGTGGTGATCACGGAAGCTCCTCTGAGGACCCTTCTCAACTAGATCCTTAAGATGTGAGCCCTGGGGAGGCCTTGAGGGGCACCTAGCGAGGGTCACAAGTCCAAATGCCACAGGGAGGAGCCGGGAAGGCAGGACAGGAGTGGACAAGGGAGGCGAGGGGCCTGTGGGGGCATCACATTCAAGAACTTTAAAATGCTGTGCAGATGGGTGGCAAGATGGGTGGTGGAGGGTGAGGAAGGGGGAGGGGAAGAGGGGGAGATTGATTAGAGAGAGGCTGGAGGGAACTTCCTAGTGGTGGTGGGAACACCCTCATCTTGCTCTGGATGGTGGTTAGTTACCTCGTGTATATCGCCAAGAAATAAACACTTTAGATCTGCAATTTACCATATACTAAGCCTGCCTCATTTTTTTTACTTGGAGCAAGTTAACAAAGTCTCTCTGTAAAAGGATTTGGCTCTCGGGCTAAACATTTGCAAACATCTGTTCCAATCGGACTTCTTCCCCTTCTTTTCGGGGGTCGGAGTCTCACTCTGTCGCCCAGTCTGGAGTGCAGCGGTGCAATCATAGCTCACTGCAACCTCGGCTTCCTGGACTCAAGCGAGCCTCCCGCCTCAGCCTCCTGCGTAACTGGGACAACAGGCGCCACCCCCACGCCGGGCCCAATCCGACTTCTTTACCCTGTACACGGGGAACCAGAGACCCCGAGGGCGCAGGCGAATCCGACCCGCCCAGAGCGGGCCCGCGACTCGTCGGCCTGGAAAGGGTGACCGCGGGCGGCCAACGGCGGCCTCCCACCGCGCAGCCTCCGTGTCCGGCCGGGCCGCGACGCCCGCAGTGGTGCCAACCGAACGTCTGCGCCGCCGCGGGGGCGGTCCCCGGGGCGGGCACGCGCCCGCCCGGGCCGAAAGCGAGCGGGTCGCCGAAGGCCTCCGGGAGGGGGACGGGGCGAGCGGAACCGCCTGTCGCGCGGGCCGCGCGGGCCAGTCAGGGCGCTGCGCAGCGCGGAGGCGCGAGGCGGGCGCTGGATGCCAAGCCCCGTCACGGACAGTCGGTCCCGGGAAAAGACCCCGGCCCGGGCGGCGCTCGGAGCAGCCTGCCTGCGGGGGCGGGGACGCCCGCCTGGCCGGACCCTCCCTCGAAGGCCCGGGGGACACTTGACGCGGAAACCGAGGCTCCGCGGTTGCCAGTGGCACCAGGACAGGGTCGAATTCCCACCCCGCCTCCTCACCGACCCCGGGGACCCGCAGGGTCACCCGCGCCCGTCCCCAGGCGGCCGCGTCCCGTCTCGATGCGGGCGCAGCTAGCGAGGGGCCCGGGAGCGCCGGGCGGGTGAGTGCGGGCCGAGTCGGGCTCCGCGACCCGCCGGGACCTTCCGGACGCGCGGGGCGCTGCCTCCCGCCCTGATTGGCGCTGGCGGCGGCCGCCGGCGCTCACCCGCCACGCCCAGCCAATCGGGGCCACCAGAATTGGGGCTGCCGCGGGGGAGGGACGCGCGGCCCGAGGCTGAGCGCCCTCCCGCCCGGCTCCCGCAGGCCGCCGCCATCCCCAGCCCGCCCCGCCGGCCGCGCCCGCGCCCGCGCCCGCTCCGGCCCGGGCAGCTCCGCCCGGCCGCCCGCGCCTCCTCTCGTGGGGCGCGCCCCGACGGCCCCAAGCCCCGTCCCGGGGAAGAGGTCCGGGCCCGGAGCGGCCCCGCGGAGGCAGGATGTTCACGTCCAAGTCCAACTCGGTGTCGCCGTCGCCGTCCCTGGAGCAGGCCGACGCAGACGCGCTGGACATCAGCACCAAAGTGCAGCTCTACGGGGTGCTGTGGAAGCGGCCCTTCGGGAGGCAGTCGGCCAAGTGGTCCCGGCGGTGAGTCGCCCGAGACCCCGCGGGGAGGGGGCCCGGGCCCCGGGTCGCGCCCTGCCCTGCCCGCCCGTGTGACCTTGGCGTCGCGCTGCACGCCGGCCCCCTGGGGGACGTGGAGAGCTGAGGGGGCTTACCCGCAGGATGAACCTGGGTCCCGGGTGGGGGCTGGGCGTGGGCAGGAGGGACCCGGCGGGGCGGGGCGGCGGGGTCAGCTCGGCCCGGCTCTGCCGCGGAGGGAAGTTCTGTCTCCAGCCCAGAGACCCTCCTGGGACACCCGTCGACTCCTCTCTCCCCCAGCTGCCTGGAGGGGCTGAGAGATGGGCTCGCGGAGGCCCTGCCGCCTACCCCACCCTTCCGGGAGCAAGCTGGGTCGCTGGGCTTCTGAAAGGCTGGGGTGGGGAGGAGTGATGTTGGCAATTCCTCCACCTGTCCCTTGAAATACTTTTTTTCCGAGTTGGGGTCTCGCTCTGTTGCTGGAGTACAGTGACACCATCATGGCTCCGCACGACTTCGACTGTCTCAGCCAGGCGATCCTCTGCCCTCAGCCTCCCAGTGGGACTACAGAAGCTAGGACCACAGGCTCGCACCAGCACAACTGCCTAATCATTTATTTTTAGTAGAGGCAGGAGCCTTGCTATGTTGCCCAGGCTGACCTTGAAATAATTTTACAAACATCTGTGGGCTGAGGGAAAGAAGATTCCAGTGCTTCAGGCAGAGGAGGTGGAAAGGAGAGGTGAAGCTGGAGGGGGCAGAGACAGACTGGCCCTGTCCAAGGACTGACTCCTTGGAAGGGTTGGTGGGGTGGGCCAGGGCAGTCCCTTGGTGTCAGAACCAGTTTTTTGGTCCACAACTCAGAGGCAGCTCCCCAGGGGCCAGCAGACTGCTTCTATTTTCCAGTAGGCCTGGAAGGTATGTGGGGAGGAGCCCAGGCCTGGACCCCAGGAAGCTACCTGCTGCTTGAAGCCCCACCAGCCATCTTCCGGACAGCGTCACCCTTGAGCTAGTTTCAGCTTGTTGTTGGCTGGCCCAGAGAACCCAGATCCCATTCCTACCCTTCCCTGGAAGTGTGACCCTTCCAGGAAGCCAGGGGTGTCCAGCTTCCCCTTCACCATCCCACACTGCCGTTCTGCCCCCAAGTGAAGGGGGTCTCAGGTGGTCCCAGGACCAGAGGTCACATGGAGGTGGTGGCAGCTGGTTATGATATTCTAGCCAGATGAATATTTTGATATTTCTATGAGTCTGCAGGACACACAGAACTGTGGACAGTTTCTCACATTTGATGTTGCTGGTTTTGCACCCTTTCGTTTCTTCTGACAGGTTTTTCTCTCTGAGATTTAATGGGATACAAGCTCCTTGAGTTCCTCCAAAGTTAAGCTTATCTCAGATGCCCTAATCAGAGACTTGGAGCAGGATGGAGAGTGTTGGGGGCTTCCAGGGTCATGCTGTGTGAGCTGCAGCCCCCAAGGGCCAGGTGCAGCCTTATCTCTGTCAGGGCACTTGTGCAGGGGTGGGGAGGTGCATGTGGATTCAGGCATCATGGGCAGAAATGTCTCCCCATCGTTCCCCTTCCTCAGTGCTCCAGGCAGCCGACACCTGTCTCCCCACAGGGTCTGGCTACTGTCCCTGGCATCACCCCTGGGTCCCGTCAGCCAAGACTTCCCTTACTGGATATGTTCACCTGATTGCATTCCTAGTAAAGACTCGTGCCTGTGACTCTCAGGGTGTGTCCTCTGGCCTCCTCACTGCCACAGGTGCTCAGGGAAGCTGGTCCCTGCACTGGATCCCAGGCCTAGAGATGGCAGGGTCTAGTTCCCCAGCTAAAAGCACAGGGGTGGAGTCTGGTGAGGCTTGGAGAGCTTCGGCCTCCCTGTCCCGAGGGTCTCCACAGGAATCCCTGCAGTCCCCAAGAGGCCAACCACAGTAAGAGCAGTGCGCAAGTCCTCCAGCCTGGTCCAGGGAGATGACACCAGGGTTCCCTCCTTTATAGGAATTCCATAGCTGCCATAGTGTGGGGGCTCTCTCTTCCCTTGGGCTCTGGAAAGAAGTAAGATCCCACCTGCCACTCTAGTTCTCATCGATGGGCCCAGTTCTGGGAATACACAACACACACACACACACACACACACACACACACGACAGAGACTTGGGCCAGCGACAGCCAGCTGGAGGGGGTCTGGGTGTGGGGTAAGCATGTCAGGCTCAGCCCCCTCTGGCTTCCCAGCAGAGTCCCCAGGGAACCGGCCTCTCATCCGCAGAGTGGAGCCTCTGGATGCAGCTAATTGGCAGCTGTGAGATGGCTCAGAGACAGCTCGCAGAGCCTTGCCATTAGGGCGATCGATGCAGGTGGAGGCAGCTGAGGGGAGGGGGTCCATGGAAACTCCACTGCACTAAGAACCCGTGGGCGGGATGGAACCAGCTATGGCCGGCTGGGCCCGATCAAACCTCTTTCTGCTCAGAGCCCATCATAGGGGCCAGAACCCATCTTAGGATGTGAGCCTCCGGCCCCCTAGGCCCAAGCAGCCCTGCCTCCCTGGGTGGGAAGATGCCCTCAAGCCAAGGGTTCACTATTCCCCTCGGAGAACAAAAGTGTGAATTAGTAGAGCCTAGAGGATCTGGGAGAAGCATCTAGAAGGGAGGGTGGGTGTTCGCTCCTCCCCTCAGTCTGTGAGCAGTGGTGATGAAGGTACCAAGCCTGGGCATAGATAGACCTGGGGGACTCCAGGACAAGGAGGAAGGGATGGGGGTCTCAGTTTCCAGTCGTGTCAGCTGGGACTGGGCGGGTCCAATAGCCAGGCTAATATTTCCTGGGGGCCAGCCCTTTCATAGCATTCTAGCCACCCTCCCAAAACCTTGTGGGCACCTCCCGAGGCTAGAGTCCTGATGGGAGGTCCTAGCCCATTCTTTCAGGCAGCAGGAGCTTCTATACTCCTTCTCGTCCCTTCTCCCAGGAGCAAGGAGACCTTAGGACCTGAGCCCAGCCTAGCAGCAATTCACTCTTGGGAAACACTGGTGGATCATCAACTCAGGGAGCTGAGATTTACTGTGTATTTATTTAACAGAGGTGGACTCTTGCTATTTTACCCAGGCTAGTCCCAAACAACTGACCTCGAGTGACCCTTCCGCCTTGGCTTTCCAAAGTGCCACGATCACAGGCCCCAAACTGAGGTTTTTAAACTGTCCCACAGATGATTCTAGAGGTAGCTTGAGTCTACCACAGGAGCATGTGAAGCTCCAAGGCCCCCCTCCCTTCCACCAGTACCTCTATACTGTTGTTGGCTTTGCATGGTAAGCTTATCTTCACTGTGAAGAATTCTGCTAAATGTTTCTGAACCGTCTTGGATTTGGCGATCTCTCCATGAACTCCAACATGTCATGACTCACAGGTAGGATTCCTGCTGTCCAACCACCTCAGCTCTAAGGTCAGACCAGTAGCATAGACCAGGATGAGTTCCCTGAGCGCACCAGGCCACCCAGAGTGGACACAGGGGACACATGCAGGGTATGAGGGGGTATCATTCCACCTTTCGCCTGCCACTCTGAAAAGGACACTGCTTTTTTGTTCTTGTTTAGTATTTTTAAGAGACAAGGTCTCACTCTGTTACACAGGCTGAAGTGCAGTGGTGGGATCATAACTCACTACAGCTTTGAACTACTGGGCTCTCCAGTGATCCTCCATTTTTAGCCTCCCGAGTAGCTGGGATTGCAGGTGCACCACCACACTTGACTCATTTTTAAAATTTTGGCATAGATAGGGTCTTGTATGTTGCCCAAGCTGGTCTCGAATTCCTGGCCTCAAGCAATCCTCCTGCCTCAGCCTCCCAAAGTGCTGGGATTACATATGCAAGCCACTTTGTTCTGTAAAGGACACTCCCACTAAAGTCTCCTCCCCACACAGCCATCCTCGGTGTCCAAGGACTCAGAGATGAGGGAGCCTGGCTACTGAACCTCTTCTGGAAATTTGTATCTGGGGAGGAGGGAGCAGACAGGCCGAGCATGCACCTTCTGGGAAAAATAGCTGGTGTGTAGCCTGTGCATTCACTGGGCATATGCTACCCTCTGGGGAACGAACTTAATTAGGCCCCAAGATCGAATCCCACATTCCTAGAAAGTCTACAACATGCCCCAAGAGCTCCAAGCTCCTGTTTCTTCGTTTGTGCATTAACTTGCTGCTCATTAGAGATGGTCTCTGTGGCACAATCAGAGGTGAAACTCAGCTTCTGTGCCTCAGTTTTCCCCACCCTCCCCCACTGTCCACAGATACAGCAGCCTCTTTCACGAGGGACTTGAGTCTGGCAGCCTAGGGAGGCATTGACATCACAAGGTGCAAATGTCTCATGCTGAGTGTCCCCACAGAGATGGCACTGGTCACCGTTGTCCACATTGCAGGACCCAGACTCTTGCGTCCTCCCAGATCCCCTTCCCTCTGTCACGTCTCCTCCCTGTTGCTCTCTGGGACTTTTTCACCTTTACATCCCTTTCTGGCTCCTGCTTCCCAGCCCAGTGGCTTTGCATCTCCTAGCTTTACAGAGCAGAGTGGACACAGCGTGGCCAGGCCCATATTTAACAGGCCCTGCTCAACAGGGCAGGACCCTTCTGTCTAAGCAGCGTTCCCTGGGCTCCAGTTGGACCTGTCATGAGGCTGATGTCGGCCACTGAACTCTGGTAGAGCCCTTGTTGCATTCAGAGCAAGGGGGTGGGGGTGCCTAAGGAAACTCTCCTGGGCTCCCTAATTCAAACTGGATGGCACCTGTATCCATCCTGTCACTGAAGCTGGAGTCCAGGTCACTGTGTCATCCCTGACCTGCTCACCTTGCCCTTGTCTAGTCATTCGACAAGCCCTGCTGATTCACACCTCCCAATAACTCTAACGTGCCCCTTGGCCTGTTGTGGACACCCCGAGGCTACCCTCTCCATGCCTAAAACTACTATCTGACCTAACACATGCCCTGCTGGAAACCTGCCAGTAGCTCCCCTGGTCTGCAAGAAGACCAGCCTCTTCGCTAGGATGGTGCGCCCTGGCCACTCAGCAGGTGCTTTTCTCTCCGACCTTGACTCACTCTTCCCCTCCTACCAGCACCACTGCTGCCTCTTAGCCCTTGTCTGCCAGTCGTACCAGATCTAGCTTCAGAGCCTCAAGTGCACTAGCCTCTGCATATTCTGTTCTCTCTGTCTGGAATGCAGCTCCCCCCACCTGACTTCCACAGCCTCCTAAATTTCTAAGGTACTCCTATTCATTCTTCAAAACCCTGCTCAGTTGTCACCTCTTCTCAGAAAACTTCCTAGACTGGACACCTAAACCATTCATTCCTCGCTGGTCTGCATCTTCCTGTGCAGCATACAAACATGCCCTGTTGTAGCCCCTGCAATGTTGCAGTATGTCCTGCTAGCATGTTACAGTGGGGGTGTCCAACCTTTTGTCTTCCCTGGGCCGCATCGAGTAAAGAGGAATTGTCTTGGGCTGCACATAAATTAAATGATGTAGTTAGTGTATATACATAATGACTTCTTTTGGGGGGGGGCTGAAGTCTCACTCTGTCACCTAGACTGGAGTGCAGTGGCCGATCCCGGCCACCGCAGCCTCAACCTGCTGGGCTCCGGCAATCCTTCCACCTCAGCCTTCCAAGTAGCTGGAAATACAGGCGCACGCTACCATGCCCAGCTAGTTTTTGACTTATTGTAGAGATGAGGTCTTGCCAAGTTGCCCAGGAGGGTCTTGAACCTGCAGGCTCAGGCAGTCCACTCACCTCAGCCTCCCAAAGTGCTGGGATTACAGGCTGAGCCACCGAGCCCGGCTCATAATGACTTCTTTAAGAAATTTTTTATTATAGAGTTTAGAAAAATGAAAACAGTATAAAGCTAGTGGGAATTTTGACCCTGTTTTTGTAATACCCATCTGTCAATGTCTGGTTTGATGAAAGTGGTTGCAATTCTTGGCGAGTTCTCAAGGTGCCCGCCAGAAATGTGTGTTTTAATTTTGCTGTTCATGTGCTTCATAACTGAAGATAGCTGCTTACAAATGCATGTACTGCAAAAAAGCAATGTCATGAATAAGACGTGATTGTGAACTTCAAAAATGGAACTACGTATGGGGTCATGAAGAAAATAAACAGTAAAAAACACAGGATGTTAAAAGATTTTGTGGGGCCATATTACTGGCTGTCCTGGGTTGCATAAGGCCCATGGGCTGTGGGTTGGACATGACTGCTGTACCATGTTGCATGTATCTTCTAGTGCTTTACAATGCTGTGTTACAATGTTGCTCTCTGTCCTGCCTCTTCATACAGCAGTTCTGTCATCTGGTCATGTTACTCTACCTCTCTGTGCTCCTGTGTCCTTTCCCCCCTCATGCGGGCAGTGAGTGACTTTGGAGGGAGGGGTGGAAAGAGGAAGGACCTCTCTGCGCGTGCGCCAGGGCTCTAGGTCCCACCTGCAAGGAGGAAGCTGAGGACCATGGATGATACAGCGGGGAGCCACAAAGTAGCCTGTGAGCAGAGTGGCCTTTTGGGTCTTAGGAGAATGTGCTAGACAGGCCCCCTGCTGGGTGGAACTGGACCCTGGGCCAGGCGGTGGCCCTCCTCCCTCAGGTTCAGGCCGGCCCCCTCCCCAGCCTCCACCTTCTCCCAAGCCACACTGGAGTCAGCGATGGCCTGCCAGGTGTGGGCCCTTCACAACCCTACTGAGCCCCGGCCATCCTGACCTCCACCCTCCCTCCCTGCCTCTCTCCGTGCTGTCCTTCAGAGGCACCAGAAGAAGGAGGGCATGGCATTAGGGGATGCCTCCTGTGTGCTAGGCACATGCCAAGGACTTCATGGGCCTCCACCCACGGGACCCTCTCTTGCCTCCTGACCACTCTCCTGACAACATGTGGCAATGGCCTGAATGGGTGTCCTTCTCCCCCACCCTTTGCCCGACAATCTGTTACCCACACATCGGCCAGGTGTGGGCCTTTTGCAATGTAAATCATGTCACTCCTGCTCAAGAAAAGTCAGCCTCTCCCAGGCTGCAGTCCAGCCCTCAGCGGGCGATGCCCCCTATTCCTACCCATATAAAATACAGGGGCAAGCCGGGCTCGGTGGCTCAGCCTGTAATCCCGCGCCTTTGGGAGGCTGAGGTGAGTGGATTGCCTGAGCCCGCGGGTTCGAGACCCACCTGGGCAGCAAGACCTCATCTCTACAATAAATCAAAAAATCAGCCGGGCGTGGTAGCGTGCGCCTGTAATTCTGGCTACTCGGAAGGCTGAGGTGGAAGGATCGCTGGAACCCAGCAGGTCGAGGCTGCGGTGGCCGGGAGCGGCCACTGCACTCCAGTCTGGGTGACCGAGTGAGACTCCAACTCAAAAAAAATAAATAAATTAAATAAAATACAGGGGCACCCTGTTTATTGTACCTGTTAAATGCATGAATGAGTGACTGCTTGGAGTCAGGCACGGTTGTAGCCTGCATGAATGTCAGCTTGTCATTATTGCCACTCCAATAGCCACAGGGCCTTTGCACGGCCCAGCCTGCAGCTGCGACCGAGCCAGGCATGCCTCCCACCCAGGGACTTTGAATCTGTGACTTCTCTGCCTGGAGCATCATCTCTCTCCTGCAAGGTCACCTCCTGAGCAAGGCTGTCCCAGCCACCCTCTCATATAGACCGGCCCACACCCATTCTTCCCAAGTCCTACCCTGCCTTGCCTCCCCGCAGCTGCTGGCATGGGACATCTCTCTGTCATTGCTTCACCTCTGCCCCCATGACCTGCAAGTCTTGAGAGCTCCATGGGTACAGGGATTTCATCTGTCTGATCCATAGCTATCAGCAGGACCCGGCACAGAGGGGTAGCCTGGAGCTGGGTAGCTGCTTGTTAAATTGGTGAGGGGGGCTTCACAGCAGCCCCAGGAGACAGATATTTGTACCCCAAGTTTTTGGAGAAAGAGAGGAAGGCTGGGAGCCAGCCTGAGGCTACCCCATGGTGGGGGGCCGCAGAGCCCCGCCCCCTCCTCACCCATGTTCCAGCACTGAGCCTTGCCCTGAGTAGGCAGGACTCCGGAAGAGGCAAGAAGGCATGAGGCATTTATGTCTCAGCTTGGACAAAGTGCCGTAGACCAGGTGGTTTAAACCCCAAACACTTGTCTTCCCACAATTCTGGAGGCTGGGAGGCTGAGCTTGGGGTGGCAGCATGGTCAGGCTCTGGTGAAGGATGCTGCCATTTGGGTACGTCCTCACGTGGTGGGCAGGGGGAGAGAGAGAGAGAGAGAGGCAGGAGGAGAGACCTTGTGCCCTTTTCTCTTGTTGTAAGGCCACAGTCCTGTTGTCCCCCCCACCCCCTTATGACCTCATTTAACATTCATTACCTCCTAAAGACCCTACCTCTGGATATAGTCACAGTTGGGGTTAGGGCTGGGGGGACACATTCAGTCTGTGGCAGCAATTCAGGAGCTGTGGGGAGGAGAGGACCCCAGGAGCTGTCTTGTGGAATGAGATTCAGACCACAGATGCATCCTTCAGCCCCGTCTGGGTCCCCTGTGGACTGGCTGGTCCCCTCTGATCCTCACAATATCTGCATGAGGTAGATGTTCCTTTCCCCATCTTACAGGCCGTTTGTGAGCCCAGGGCCCCCAGCTGGAACACAGCAGGTCTGTGCTCTCAGCTGCTTCATGACATGCCCTTGTGACGGGCAGGGGATCGAAGTGGGACATGCCCTTGGGACAGGACTCACACATGGGGCAACTGGTGCTAAGTGCAGGAGGCCCTTGACTGGTCACCAGGGGTGGGACAGTTCCAGCAAGGGAAGAGCAAGAGGGAGGGGCTTCCAGGCCCTCAGCGCTGTCTCCATTTGCAGGGCCATGTGGGGGCAGTGAGCTCCCTGCTTCCCTGAAGAGGTGGGTCCGGGTCAGGGGCTAGCGGGCCCAGTGTTTCCATGTTCTGCACGGGTGGTGTTCAGAGCTCTTTCTGCACTGGGAGCAGAGAGGCCTTTGGGAAGAATTGGCATCAGCACGTGTCACCCGTGGGCAGGGTCCCCAGGGTTGCATTTGTTATGAGCATGGGCAGAGAGGATCGGCCCAAATAAACAAAATAGGGGGAGCTGGCTGGGTGCAGTGACTCACATTTGTAATCCCAGTGGCTTGAGAGGCTGGGACAAAAGGCTAGGAGTTCGAGACCAGCCTGGGAAACATGGAGAGACCCCGTCTCTACACAAATTAAAAATGTAGCTGGGCAAGGTAGTGCATACCTGTAGTCTCGGCTACAGAGGTGGCTGAGGTGGGAGGATCACTTGAGCCTGGGAGTTTTAAGACAGCCTGGGCAACATAGCAAGACCCCGTCTCTAAAAATATAAAACATTTAGCTGGGCATGGTAGTGCATGCCTGTAGTCTCAGTTACTCGAAAGACTGAGGTAGGAGGATCACTTGAGCCCAGGAATTCAAGATCAGCCTGGGCAACATAGTGAGACCCTGTCTCTACAAAAAATAAAGATAAAATGGGTGGCATGAGGCTCACACCAAAGTATAAAACTGAGTTCCACTGTCAGCTGTCCCAGGCCTGCCTCCCTCGATAGCCATGGCCTCTGGGGAGCTCTGTAGCCAGTATGACCTACAGATGCTCACCAGCAACTCTTCAAGCCCTTCAGAGCGAGGACGTCCAGTCAGGGGTGTGCTGGCAAATGCTTAACCCCAGGTTCCAGGAAAGAGGTGGGGCAGTTTTGTAGGATTTGGTTTTCAGGATGTGAATGACCCCACGGTGGCCACCATCAGGCTGCTGATGTGGTGTCACTGAATGCAGAGCCAGTAAAGGTTGACACCATTGACTCCCGTGAGGCCGTCTGAGCCGGCTCCAACATACCCCTTCGTCAAACACATCTGCACACAACTTTCAGAACTGCCAGCTCATCCCACCCACCTCTGTCACTACAGGAGCGCTCTCAGCGGGGGCCCTGGAGGAGGGAGCCGGCCACCCTGGTGAGCTGAGCCTCTGAGCAAGTGATGCTTTGGGAACTTAGAGCAAAAGTATCCTCAGAAGGAAAAAAGCTCTCAGTGAGCTCTGCCATAACCCATCCTCCGGGAGGTGCCCAGGGTCCGAAGGACCCTCCCCTCTTGGGCTGAGGGAGATCTTGGTGTGGATTGGCCCTGTCTGCATGGAGACGTCACACGTCCAGTCTCCTTGGGCTCTGTTCCTCCTCTGTGTCCAGCTGGGGAGTCCTAGGGCAGCAGAGAGGAGTCACGGGTAGCAGGGAGGTTTGAGGTTTCCAGAACCCATGAATTTTGAAAGACAGCTGTGGGCAGGATGTGGCAACCCAAAATTCCTACATAGAAACCTTCACTCCAAATTGGGCCTTGGGGCTGCTTGGCATCTCATCACAGCCAGCTCCAATCATCAGTCCCAAGTGAGCCCCCATGGTGGGTCCAGGCACTCCACATGGTGGGAGGCTGGGGCAGGAGGACAGAGGATGTGGCCTCCACAGTCAGAAAGCATCAAATTAGAGACCCTCAGTAGACCCCAGTCCAGAATGGGCTGGGAAGCAGTCTGGGAAAAGGGATGTGGTGGCACCCCTGGGCGTGTGTGGGCTGTCCACTCTGTAGGATTGCCATGAACCGCCAGCCTCCATGCCTGCCTGCAAAGACCTGTCTTGGTCTCCCATGTCTTTTCCCCCTCCTTCTCCTCCTCAGGAGGCTCTCAGTGACAAGGAGACAGCTCAGGGGCAGAAGGTGACCGAGCGGGGGACCATAGCTGCCCTGCAGTCCTCAGCAAGGGTGCTGATGCAGGGGCAGAGGCTGCCCACAGCAGGCCAGCCAGCCAGCCAGGCCCTTGTGCTGATGTGGACTGTGTGTCTGAGCGGGTGTCCCAGCAGGCTCCTGTGTGAGTCCAGGACCCCCGAATACTCTTGCTGTCTGAGAAGCCTCACTCTGTCTCCCTTGGCTGTCTCTTCTCCCACCCACTCTAGGTTTTTCATCATCAAAGAGAGCTTCCTGCTGTACTACTCTGAGAGTGAAAAAAAGAGCTTTGAAACCAACAAATACTTCAACATCCATCCTAAGGTGAGAGCCCCTCCCCCAGGCCACACAGGGGAGGGCCTCATGGGACATGGGGATGGGGAAGCATCTCCTGATGGAGGGGCCTGTCTGCTGGTCTGCTGTCTTGCTCTAGTCCCCTGACCTGCTCCTGGGCTGGCCCCCTGCCCACCCGTGCCCTGGAGCCTGCCCCAGTCCTTCATCTGTCCTCTAGGGGGTCTGTTCGGGCCTTTGTGCAGTGGCCCCAGGGCCCAGTCTCCAGCTGGGGGCCCCTGGCAGGACCTGGCTTTGTCTGAGGCTTCCAGGGGCCCTGAGTGCCCTGAGCCATGTGGGAGCTGCCTGTTCTGGCTCCTCCTCAGGGCGTGATCCCTCTTGGGGGCTGTCTGGTGGAGCCCAAGGAAGAGCCCAGCATGCCATATGCCATGAAGATCTCCCACCAAGACTTCCACGTGAGTGAAGCTCGCCCCTCAGCCTGGCCTCCAGCCATCCCGGCTCCCTTGGCCCAGGAGGGAGCCAGTGCCCAGGGGCGTGGGGTGGGGGAGCAGTGCCAGGCTTCTGTGCCCCTCGCAGCTGCCTCTTAGGCCTACCCGGTGCCTCTTCCCCACAGGGGAATGTCTTGCTGGCTGCCGAGTCCGAGTTCGAGCAGACCCAGTGGCTGGAGATGCTGCAGGAGTCTGGGAAGGTGTAAGTGCCCCTTGAGGAGGGCAGCCTGAGGGTTCAGAAGGGGGAGGGTGTGGCGGGCTGACCCTGAAGCCCCGCCTCCATGCTGGGATCCTGGTGGGCCTGGGGACCAGGCAGTGGACGTTGCTGGGGTGGGCAAGAAGAGCCAGTGCTGGCTGCAGAGCATCTGGGAGGGTCTGGAGTCACGGGCAGCATTGTTTGCCTCCAGCACTTGTGGGGTGGCTGTCGGTATCTGGCATCTCCTTGCACCTGCCACCTCCCAGGCTCCCCGGAGTCCCAGCAAGGGCCAGAGCTGGCACTTTGTAAAGCGGGTCCCGCCGACACTGAGCAGGTACCACCCACCCCTGCCTGAAGCCCGCCCCCTGCAGGCCTGGCACCACGGCAGCACCAACCGTGCACCGACTATGCTGGCCTTGGCCTTGGCGTGCGGCATTTCATGGCCTAGAAAGCCACCGGGAAGCAATCTCTTCCTGCTCTCAAGGCACGCTTGGCCCAGCCCCTGGCGGCCCACTTTGCAGCCTGGGCCAGCCGCCAGCTTCGTTAACTGATCACCGCTGGGCCGTGCCAGGGGCTGGGCGTGGAGTGAGCGCAGGCTGAGATTCCGGAGGAGGAAGTGTGGGCCAGTGCCACCCGTGTGGGTCTTTCTCCTTCACCCTGCCGTGCTAATGGTTTTTGTTTCCTCCTCTGCTCTCCTCTGTCCCATCTGTCCTCTCTCCCCAGGACCTGGAAGAATGCCCAGCTGGGAGAAGCCATGATCAAAAGTCTGGAGGCCCAGGGGCTGCAGTTGGCTAAAGAAAAGCAGGAGTATTTAGGTTAGCTGGAGGGGAGGACTGGAAGCTGAGCTGCCTAGTACTTGGGGGCGGGGGCTGTGGCCAGGAGCTTGGTGAAGCACCCAGGTGGGGGCGGGGGTGTCTCAGGTGGGGCCTAGCAGGCTCTGAGGGCACAGTGGCAGTTCAGTGCCCCGAAGGCCTTCTGGTGCAAGATGTGACCTTTGGGCCTGCACAGTAGAAGGCAGGAGTGCCCGGTGGTTAGAGCCCGGGCTCTGACCCGGCTTCGCCACTTATCTGTCAGCTGTGTGTGTCTTCAGGCGGCTTGGCCTGTCTTAGCCTCAATTTCCTCATCCTTAAAGTGGGGATAAAAATAGTTCCGAGCTCTTAGAGTACCAGGTTGGATGGGAAATGTCTGTGAGAGCTGGCAGTAGGCATATAGTGAGGGTTGTGTAAGTGCAGTTGATGGTGTTATCCTACCCTGGAGCCTGGACTTGCCCCACCTCCCTCCCAGGCCACCTTAAACCTGGCCACAGGATTCCAGAAGATGGTGAGACTGAGGGTTTGTGTCTGTGCCTGCGCAGACACCTGGGCCCAGCACTGGTTCCCCCCAGAGTTCTGCCCTCCCTGCCAGCCAGACACTAGTGCAGGTGGAAGATGGGGGGCTAGCCCAGTTGCAACAGCGCTGGAGGTGCAGAGACCCCCCTTAAACTCCCAAGGATGAGGCCCTTCATGGCCTGTGGAGGCACAAAGCAGGGACAATGATGGGAAGGTGGATGTGGCTCCGGCCAGGCCAGGAGGCAGCTTCCATCACAGGGGGCTGGCCCCACCCTTGCCAGCAGGGGCCCCATCGCTTCCCCGGGAGAGGCTGGGGGTGACTGCCTCAGCCCTGAGCCCTGGTGCGAGCCTTTCATGAGCGTGTGTGTGCTTGCCTTGGCAGACAAACTAATGGAGGAGACGGAGGAGCTGTGCCTGCAGAGGGAGCAGAGAGAGGTGGGCGCCGCGGTGCTCAGGTGGCTGTGCTGCCCTGCGGTGTGGGGCCTCGACAACCTAGCCTGGCACGCTGGGGTTCTAGGCATGGGTTCTGGGCATGCTGGCCTGGGGATCCTTGGCGTGCTGGTCCAGGGTTCTAGGCATGCTGGCTCAGGGTTCCAGGCGCACTGGCCTGGAATCCTAGGTGCACTGACCTGGGGTTTATACCTGCTGGCCCAGGGTCCTAGGTGCACTGGCCTGGGGTTCTAGGCATGCTGTCGTGGTGCACTGGCCTGGGGTTCTAGGCATGCTGGCCTGGGAGCTTAAATGTGCAGGCCCAAGGCTCTAGGTGCACTGGGCTGGCGTTCTAGGCACACTGGCCTGGGGTTTGAGGTGCACTAGTCTGGGGTTCTAGGTGTGCTGGCCAGGGGTTCTAGGAGCGCTGGCCTGGGGTCCTAGACACTCTGGCCCAAGGTTCTAGCATTAGGGAACTAGATAGGGGACCTGGGTACCAGAAACCCTGCTGGAAAACTAGATGAACAGGGCAGGGAGGCCAGTGGGGTGGCAGTGCTGAGAGTTTGTTGTAGCATCTAGCAAGAAGTGTATTTCTCCTCACCAGCCCCCAGGAGGGATGTGAAGGAGGTGGGTGGTCAACTTCTAGAGAAGGAGCCGCCTGGGCGTGTTAAAAGCTGTGTCCACAGGTGATGTGCTCTTGCCAGTGACATCCACAGGAGGCTGCAATGGCCTCTGCTATCCACAGAGGACTCTGGCCCTACAGGAGCGATTGGGCCTGTGGTTTCAGAGGTGCCTTCATACTCTGAATGTTGATGGAATGAGTGTGGAGTGGCCAAGCCCTGGCTGAGGCAGCCTGTGGCCTCGTCAGCGGGCAGGAGGTACGGAGGCCCACTTCATGTGGAGTCTCCATAGTATTGGGCCTGGACTGTTCTGGGGAGTTATTACCACACCTGAAGGGCTGGGAAGGCAGTGGTCAGCATGGCAGACTCCATGTGTGTATTTGACTTTCACCACTTCTAGTTCTATGACCTCAGGCATGTGACATGACCCCTCTGAATATCGATATTCTAATCTGAAAAATGGAGTCAGTAATAGAACCCATCTCATTAGGGGAGTCATAACGATTCAGTGAGGTGTTACACAGAAAGTGCTTGGTGCACAGTCCATGTGTGTAAAGTATTGTCCAGATATGGACTGTTTTCCCCTGTACCTGGCTTCTTCCTCTCCCTCCCTCAGGGAGTGGCCTCTGGTCAAAGCTGGTGTCTATAGGGTATGCACATTCATGGATTGCAGATGACCAAGCAAAACTCAAGACCATGTAGTTATCACTCTTTTTTTTTTTTTTGAGTTGGAGTCTCACTCTGTCGCCTCAACCTGCTGGGCTCCGGTGATCCTTCCGCCTTAGTCTTCCAAGTAGCTGGAACTACAGGCGCGCACTACCACGCCTGGCTAATTTTTGATTTATTGTAGAGATGAGGTCTCACCAAGTTGCCCAGGCGGGTCTCGAACCCGTGAACTCAGGCAATCTGCTCACCTCAGTCTCCCAAGGTGCGGGATTACAGGCTGAGCCACCGAGCTGGCTAGTTATCACTCTTAAACCATCTTAATTGTACATGCCAAATGACAATGGGTGTGAGAATGCTTTGATTATAAAACTGCCTGCTATATGGCCCGAGGTGTGAATTCTTCACCGACTGGCTGCTATCGATGCCTCCTGTAAGTTCTAATAAACCAGTGTCTTTCCCTGCTGGGCTCCAGGTGACTTCTTTGGAAAGGTAAACACTATGCGCAAGCCCTTGGGTTTGGGTTACCGCCTTACAGTGTGTCTGTTAGTCTTGTGGTCATGTCATCCTACGTGTGGACTGTTTGAGGCCTGACGAGAGGGCGAGCCCATGGAGGGGGTCCTGATCCAGTCCTCTTCTCTTTGCTCTTCCCTGTCCTCTCCCGGGAAGTTCACAGGGACAGGGCCGGCAGCCAGGGCTCATCACCTGATGCTCTGACCTTGGACCTCCTCGTCCCAAGCTCTCCTCTGGGTCTGGCATTAGAGTTTGAATTTTCTCCGTTCAGTTCTGTGCATTTCATGCTGACGACGGCCGCTGCATCATCAGTCTTTGAAACAGGTGGTTCAGGGAGCTGGGGATGGGCTAGGGTGACAGACACAGCCGCTGGCAGGAGAGAAGTGGACTTATCCACCAGGAGGCTAAATCTGGGGCAGCAGTTGGCTGCAGGAAAATTTAGACACTCTATCTAGGTCTTTAGCCGGGAAATTAGGCCAGCAGAGACCTGCCTGCGAGCACACTGGCCCCCCTCAATGCCATAGTGTTGAAGGAGGGAGGCCTGACCCCTGTGAATGCCTGGGTTTTTGGTATAAAATGTGAGTGAGACTCAGGCCCAACTGGTGCCCACCCTGAAGGCTGCCCTGGACAGGTAGGTGGAGGGAGTACTGTGCCTGGGTCCTCACTTCTTGTCAGCCACATGCTCTAGATCAGGAATAGAACTTGGATTTTAGGCCAAGCTCATGCCTGTAATACCAGCACTTTGGGAGGCCAAAGTGGGAAGATCACTTGAGCCCAGGAGTTCAAGACCAGCCTGGGCAACATAGCAAGACCCTGTCACTACAAAAAAATTAATTAAAAAAAAATAGCCGGGCATGGTGGTATGTACCTATAGTCCCAACTACTCAAGAGGCTGAGGCAGAAGGATCCGTTGAGCCCAGGAGGTCAAGGCTATGGTGAGCTGTGATTGTGCTACTGCACTCCAGCCTGGGCAACAGAGTAAGCTCCGGACTCAAACAACAACAACAACAACAACAAGAACTTGGATTCTAATCTTTGCTGTCACGTCATTCTGTCAAAATGTTTCCTTGCTTAGCTTGCTCATCCGTAGGATGGGACCACCTGTGCCCCGTGCCCTCCTAGTCTCCACTCAGGGCAGAGGTTTTCTGGGTATGCCTTGGGTCACTTAGAAACATATTTGATGATAGATGAAGAGTCTCCTGTTTGTTCCTGTGGTCTCTTGGAGATGGCTTAGCCAGCAAAAGATAAAAGATTAGGGCTGGGGGACATGGACTCTCTCCTTGTCTGTGTGCCCTTTGGCCCATCAGTTACCCTCTCTGAGCTTCAGTTTCTCTATCTGGGGTGTCTGATGAGAGCAGCACCGGTCACTGCCCACCTCTTGGGCTGCTGAGGGACTCAAGGAAACAAGGCGCAGTGATGTGGCTTGTGAACCGGAAAGCCCCTGGTTATATCACCCGTGTTGCAGAAAGGCCTGGGACTCGGGGGATCGAGCAGAGAGTGCAGGGGGAGCCCCTCCCCCGGTCCCTGCCCCCAGCTTCTCTTCCTAGAGCCAGAGCCCCTGCCCTTCCTCGAGCTCCTGGCCTCACTCTCTACCCTGGAGGAGGCGGCCTCTGCCTTTCCTCTTTGAGCTGTGAGAGCTCACCTTGCCTGTGGGCAGGCAGAGAGGAAATGAGAAATGCCAGGGCAGGGCAGGGTTTTGGGCAGGGTTCTTGTCACCTGGAGGGCTCCCAGTCAGAATACAGACTCTCTGAGTTGGAAAGAACGTCCCTCTTCAGGGGAGACTCTGTCGACCTCCCGGATGGCTGTTGTTCCTGTCCTGTGATAAGCAGCTCACTACCTCCAGGACTGTGTCTTTGCATTGCTGCTCAATTAAGCTCCTCCTTTCATTGAGATGAAATCTGCTTTCTAGTGAGTTTCCCCACCCATGTACTCCTGCAACCAAGGTGGGCCCAGAAGTCTCAGAATAATACAATATGGTTGGAGAAAGGCATTACCACAGCAGGTCTTAGCGGACACTTGATCTATGGTGTCCTGCTGTGTCCATACCATGCTCGACGTCAGGAACAGAATGTTCTGTCTGCTCAGGCTTTTGAAGTAAAACTTCCATTCTGAGCAGTGTTCTCAGGCTATGCCTGGACACTGGCTTCATATAAGAATCATGCAGGTGGCCGGGCTCGGTGGCTCAGCCTGTAATCCCGCGCTTTGGGAGGCTGAGGTGAGTGGATTGCCTGAGCCCGCGGGTTCGAGACCCGCCTGGGCAACATGGCGAGACCTCATCTCTACAATAAATCAAAAATTAGCCGGGCGTGGTAGCGTGTGCCTGTAGTTCCAGCTACTTGGAAGGCTGAGGCGGAAGGATCGCTGGAGCTCAGCAAGTCGAGGCTGCGGTGGCCGGGAGAGGCCACTGTACTCCAGTCTGGGCGACAGAGTGAGACTCCAATTCAAAAAAAAAAGAATCATGCAGGTAGTGAATTTCTCTCTCTCTCCTTTCCCTCCGTCTTCCTCTCCCCCCTCCTATCTCTCCCCCCACCCCGTCTCTCCTCTTTCCTTCTCCCCCCTCTCCTTTCTCTCTCTCCCCCGCTCCACTTTCTCTCCTCTGTTTTTCCTCTCTCCTTTCTCCTGTCTCTCTTCTCTGTCTCCTCCCTTTTTCCCCCTCTCTTCTCTTACTCTCCCTTCCCTCCCCATCCTTAATTAATACACTTTATTCTTTAGAGCACTTTTAAGTTCACAGCAAAACTGAGCAGAAGGCACAGAGATCTCCCACATCTCCCACCAACATCTTGTACCACAGGGTGCATTTGCTGCAACCGATGAACCAACATCGACACATTGTCACCCAAAGCTCAAAGCTCATAGGTTATGTTAGGGCTCACTCTTGGGGTTGCACATTCAAATCATTTCACTACCCTCAAATGCGTCGTGCTCTGCCTGTACATTCCTCCCTCCCGCTAACCCCTGGCAACCAGTGACTTTTTCACTGTCTCCATAGCTTTGTCTTTTCCAAGTTGTCATAGAGTTGGAATCATAGTTTGCAGCCTTTCCAGTTTGGCTTCTTTTGTTTAGTCACATGCATTTGGGTTTCTTTCATGTCTCCTTATGACTTGATAGCGCATTTCTCTTTAGTGCTGAGTAATATTTCATTATCTGGATGTGCCATGGTTTGTTTATCCATCCCCCTACTTACGGACATCTTGGTTGCTTTCAAGTTTTGGCAATTATGAATAAAGTTGCTATAAACATTCATGTGCAGGATTTTGTGTGGACATACATTTTCAGTTCATTTGGATAAACAACAAGGAGAGTGATTGCTGGATTTTATGGTGAGAGTATGTTTAGTTTTTTAAGACCCTGCCAAGCTGTCTTCTATAGTGGCTGTGCCATTTTGCATTTCCACCAGCAACAAATGGGAGTTTGTGTTGCTCCACATCCTTGTCAGCATTTGATGTTATCCGTGTTTTGGATTTTGGCCATTTTAATAGGTATGCAGTAGTTTCTCATTGTTTTAATTTGCAATTCCCTGATGATATAGAATGCGGGTCATCGTTTCATATGCCTATTTGCCATCTGTATACCTTCTTAGTTAAGATGACTGTTAAGGCTGGGTGCAGTGGCTCATGCCTGTAATTCCAGCACTTTGGGAGAACAAGGCAGCAGGATTCCTTGAGCCCAGGAGTTTGAGACCATCCTGAGCAACATAGTGAGGCCTCATCTCTATAAAAAAAAATTTTTTTTTTTAAAATTAGCCAGGTGTGGTGCACCGCCCCTGCAGTCCCAGCTACTCAGGAGGCTGAGGCAGAAGGATCACCTGAGTCCAGGAGGTCAAGACTGCAGTGAGCCATGATTGTGTCACTGCACTCCAGGCTGGGTGACAGAGTGAGACCCCCAATTAAAAAACAGCAACAATAACAAACAAAATGTCTGTTAAGGTCTTTTGTCCATTTTTGACCAGGTTGTTTATTTTCTTATTGTTGAGTTTTGTGAGTTCTTTGTATAATTTGCTTAACAGCCTTTTATCAGATGTGTCTGCAAATATTTTCTCCCAGGCTGTGACTTGTGTTCTCATTGTCTTCATGGTGTCTTTCACATAGCAGAGAGTGTTAATGTTAATGAAGTGCAGTTTATCAATTACTTCCTTCAAGGATCATGCCTTTGGTGTTAGAGCTAAAAAAGTCATCACCATAGATTTTCACCACCTAGGAGAAAATCTTTTTATAGTTATTTCATCCTGTGTTATCTTTTAGGAGTATCTTATGTTTTACAGTTAGCTCTATATCCACATTGAGTTACTTTTTGTGAAAGGTATAGGGTCTGTGTCTGGATTCCTTATTTTGCAAGTAGATGTCCAGTTGTTGTGGCACCGTTTGTTGACAAGACTGTCTTTTGCAATACCACTGTATTACCTTTGATCCTTTATCATAGTTTTGTTGTCTGTATTGACGTGGGTCTATTTCTGGGTTCTCTATTCTGTTTCATTGATCTACTTTATTCTTTTATCAATATCACACTATACTGATTACTGTAGCTTTATAGTAGGTCCTGAAGTTGGGTAGTGACAGTCCTCCGATTTTGTCCTTCTTCAGTATTAAGTCTTTTGCTTCTCCATATAAACGTTAGAATAGTTTGTCAATATCCACAAAATAAGAACTAGGATTTGAATTAAGATTGCATTGAATTTATAGATCAAGTTGGGAAGAAATTATATCGTGACAATGTTGAGTCTTCCCATTCATGAACATGGAATATCTCTTTTTTTATTTAGTTCTTCTATGATAGCTTTCATTACATTTTATAGTTTTCTACATATAGATCTGGTACATATTTTAAAAATTTATACCTAAGTATTTTATTTTGAAGATTCTACTATAAATGGCAATATGTTTTTAATTTCAAATCCCACTTGTTTATTGCTGGTATGTTGAAAAATGATCCATTTCCTACATTAACCTTGTGTTCTACAATATTGCTACAGTTGCTTTTTAGTTCTAGGGATTTGTTTTCTTTTTGGTCAATTCTTCCAGATTTTCTGCATAGACAGTCATGTCAGCTGTGAACAAAGATAGTATTTTTTTCCTTTCCATTCTGTATATATTTTATTTCTTCTTGTTTTATCACATCAACTAAGGCTTCCAGTGCAATGCTGAAAAGCAGTGGTGAGATGAAGCATCTTTTCCTTGTTTTTAATCTTAGAGGTAAAGCTTCTAAGTTTCTTACCATTAAATATGATGTTAGCTGTAGATTTTTGTAGATGCTCTTTATCAAGGAGGAAAATCCCTCCTATTCCTAGTTTGCTGAGAATTTTTATCATCAATGGGTATTGAATTTTGTCAAATGCTTTTACTGAATCTGCTGGGTTTTTTTCTTCTTTATCCCATTGATGTGATGAATTTTATTAATTGCTTTGTAAATATTTAACCAGGTTCGCATGCCTGGAAATAAATCCCACTTGGTTGTGATGTATTATTCTTTTCATACGTATTAGATTCTATTTGCTACTATTTTGTTGAGAATTTTTTGTGTCTATATTCATGAGAGACATTGGTCTGTAGTTTTATTTTCTTCTCATCTTTTTGTGAGGTTTTGATTTTAGGGCAATGCCTCATAGAACAAATCAGAAAGTATTCTCTCTGCTTCTATCTTTTAAACAAGAGTGTAGCAAATTGGTATAATTTCTTCCTGAAATGTTTGCTAGAACTCGCCAGTGAACCCATCAGGGCCTGGTGCTTTCTGTTTTGGAAGGTTATTAATTAATGATTCAATTTCTTTAGAAGATATCGGTCTATTCAGATTGTCTACTCCTTTTTATGTTTGTTTGACAGATTGTGTCTTTCAAGGAACTGTTTAATTTCATCCAAGTTATTAAACTTGTGTAGATTCTTCATAATATTCCTTTATTATCCTTTTAATTTCTTATTTTTATTTTTTAGTTGAAGTCTCACTCTGTCACCCAAGCTGGAGTGCAGTGGCAAATCTGTAGGGCTCAGGCAATCCTTCTGCCTCAACCTTCCAAGTAGCTAGAACTACAGGCACGTGCCACATGCCTGGCTACTATTATCCTTTTAATGTCTGTGGCATCTATAGTGAGGTCTCCTCTTTCTCTCTCCCATTTCTGATATTAGTAATTTGTGTCTTCCTTTTTTTCTTAGTTACAAGAGGCTTAGTTTAAAAAGCCTCATGCTCCAGGCTCATGAATTTTACTTACCTTTTCAAAGAACAAGCTTTTGGTTTTGTTGATTTTCTCTATTGGTTTTCTGTGTTCAATTTCATTTATTTCTGCTCTAATTTTTCTTTTCTTCTGCTTACCTTTGATTTAACTTGCTCTTCTTTTTCTATTTTCCTTAGGTGGAAGCTTAGATGATTAATTTTAGATCTCTCTTTTTTTTTAATATACCTATTCAATGCTACACACTTTCCTCAAAACACTGCTTTTGCTATATCCCACAAAATTTGATGAGTTGTATTGTAATTTTCATTGAGTTCAAAATAAGTTCTTTGACTCATGTTTTATGGGACTCATTTTTTTTAAAGAAATGTGTTGTTTAATCTTCAAGTGTTTTGTGGGTTTTCCAGCTGTCTTTCTGTTGTTGATTTTTAGTATAATTCCACTGTCATTTAAGAGCAGACATTATATGATTTATATTCTTCTAAATGTGTCCAGGTGTGTTTTATGGCCTAGAATGTGGTCTATCTTGAGAAGCTCTGCTGTTGCTAGATGAAGTAGTCTATAGATCTCTTAGTCAGCTTGATGTGTCATAACAAAATACCATTGACTGAGTGGCTTGAACAACAGAAATTTATTTCTCACAGTTCTGAAGACTGAAAATTCCAAGATCAAGGAGCCAGCAAGGCAGTTTTCATTCTGTGGTCTCTTCCATTGGCTTGTAGATAGCTGACAACTCATTGTGTGCTCGTATACCCTCTTCTTGTGCATATATGGAGAGAGAAAGAGCAAGCTCTCTGGTGTCTCTTCTTGTAAGAGCATTAATCCTGGCTTAGTGGCTCAGCCTGTAATCCCACCACTTTGGGTGGCCGAGTCAAGTGGATTGCCTGAGCCCATGGGTTTGAGACCAGCCCGGGCAAATTGGCAAGACCTCGTCTCTACAATAAATAAAAAATTAGCCCGGTGTGATAGTGCGCACCTGTAGCTCTCTGGCTACTTGGAAGGCTGAGGCAGAAGGATTGCCGGGGTCCAGCAGGTCGACACTGGGGTGGCCGTGAGCGTGCCATTGTACTCCAGTCTGGGCCATGGGGTGAGACTCCAACTAAAAAAAAAAAAAAAAGAGTATTAATCCTGTCATGAGGGTCTCACTCTTATGACTTCATCTAACCCTAAGTACTTCCCCAAGTCTCCATCTCCACATATGATTATACTGAGGGTCAGGACTTCAACATTTGAACTTGAGGGAACACCAACATTCAGTTCATAACAGATGTCAATTAATATCTAGTTGATTAATGGAGCTGTTGAATTTGATTATATCCTTACTGATTTTCTGCCTGCTAGATCTGTCAGTTTTTGATAGACAGGTGTCAATGTTTTATCTCTGATGATAGATTCCTGTTTCTCCTTTGCCACATGTATTTTCATCTCTGTTAGGCATATGCTCATTAAAGAATGTTATATCTTCTTAAAGTATTGACCCTTTTATCATTATGTCTACCCCACTTAATCCCTAATAACTTTCCTTGCTCTGAAGTCTGCTCTGTCTGAAGTTAATATCTCTACTTTTGCCTCCTTTTGATTAGTATCAACCTGGATGTTTTTCTCCACCCTTTTACTTTTGATCTATATGTGTCTTTATATTTGAAGTGGGTTTCTTGCAGACAGATTCTAGTTGGGTCTCTTTTGTTTTTGTTTTTGTTTTTATTCCATTTTGACAATCTCAATCACTTCACTGATAGAGCTAAGAAGAGTTGCTGATTTTTCAGTTTGTTCAGCTTTTTACTTGTTAGGATGGAATGGCAACTTCTTTTTTTTTTTTTGAGTTGGAGTCTCACTCTGTCGCCCAGACTGGAGTGTAGTGGCATGCTCCTGGCCACCACAGCCTCGATCTGCTGGGCTCAGGCAATCCTTCCACCTCAGCCTTCCAAGTAGCCGGAACTACAGGCGCGCGCTACCACACCCAGCTAATTTTTCTGATTTATTGTACAGATGAGGTCTCACCAAGTTGCCGGGTGGGTCTCGAACCCACAGGTTCAGGCAATCCACTCGCCTTAGCCTCCCAAAGTGCTGGGATTACAGGGTGAGCCACTGAGCCCAGCCTAGAAAGGCAACTTCTAAGCTCCTTACATGCTGGACCAGAAACTGGAAATCTTCCGCTCTCTTTCTTTTTCCTCCTTAATATATAATTAAATTCCTAATAGTAGAAGTCATGCTCTTTGTAGAAAACTTGAAAAACATGAATAAGAAAATAAGCCTACAATTGACAGACAACTATTGTCAACTTTTTGGTATTTTTCATTTCCATCTTTTTTCCTCTGTGTATTATACGAGAGGGCTCAAAACACCTGGCATTTATTCATTAAAAATTGTGTATGTATTCATACATGTTTAAACTTCAGTCACCTTCAAAGTACTCTCCATTTGATGCAATCCACTTATCGAAATGCTTTTTCCACTGCTCAAAACAGTTTTGAACTCGTCAATTTTCATGCCTTTTAGTGCTTCTGCCTTTTTTTGTTTCACCTCTTGCACATCAGCAAAATGTTTCCCTTCAAGGACTTTTTTAATCCAAAGCAACAACAAAGACAAATCGCTCGGGGCAAGATCCAGTGACTAGGGAGAGTGGGGCATGGAGGTCATGCCATTTTTGGTCAAAAACTGCTGAACACTCAGTGCGGGGTGGGCAGGTGCACTCGTAAATCACCCATCTTGAAATGGCCAAATGTGCTGAAAGAATCTCCAAAAATAATTCACTGAAGCCCAGTGCAGCCTCTCACAACAATGCTAGCTGGTACACTGAAACCATGGGTTCCTAGAACACTTACCTAGTGGGGGAAGCCTGTACCACAAGGAGCCCATCCTCCAAACGATAATTCTGGGGTTGTTGGGATCTTCCTTTGTATGGCATCAGTGTCTTTCCATATTATTTACCAGTGGATCAGTTTCTCTTGCTGCTTCTCAGAGGCAGAATTGGGACCTGCTGGCATCACGAGGTGCTTAAGTGCTAGGGAGGGAAGGAAGGGATTTCATCATTTACCTGTCCCCATTTCAATCACAAAAAGACAGCACACTGTAATCTTAAGTAAAGAGACATATTTGCAAGCCAGAGTGTGGGAGAACGAGGCTTTCCAGGAAGGGGAATGCTGAGGCTGTGGGTAGAGTCCCCTTGTGTCCTGGGAGCTCATTTCTGAAGCAGCAGAAGCCTTGGAACCTGTGGGAGCCACGGGCCTCTGTAGTTTTTCAGGTGTAAGTCCACGGGTGCCCACAGCTTGTGGTTTCCCAAGGTCTCCAAACAGCTCAGCCACAGCAGATGGGGCCAGCAGGAAAGGGAATAAGTCAGGCTTGTTGAATCTGAAGCCAGAGAGGTCTCTCATCATTAGCAATATCAAGTGTCAGCTACTGAGGATTTATTAAAATAGGGTTCAAGTTTTTTTTGAAACTCTAAATTTTTGTTCAAAAGAGGGTGGAGGCCGGGCGCAATGGCTCACACCTATAATCCCAGCACTTTGGGAGGCTGAGGTGGGAGGATCGCTTGAACCCAGGTGTTTGAGATCAGCCTGGGCAACATAGCGAGATCTTGTCTCTACACAAAATAAAATAAAATGAAAACGAGCTGGGCATGGTGGCACGCACGTGTAGTCCCAACTACTTGGGAGGATGACTTGAGCCCGGGGGGTTGAAGCACTCCAGCCTGGAAAACAGAATGAGACTCTGTCTCTAGAAATAAGGGGGTGGGTGGGGTCTACAGGAATACAACTTAAATTATATTTATATTATACCTATCCATGTCATCTCATACATAGACCCCAGTTGCCTTGGTGGGGAAGGGAACATGGCATGACACAATCAGTCTCTTCAAGGCCTCTGCCTGGAAGTAACACACTTCCACTCACTTTCCATAGGCCACAGCCAGTCCTGTGGGCCTTCCTGTCTTTAGCAGGTGCTCTGTGGCCACGACATGTGCCCAGAGGGTGTGCCACATACCAGTGAGCAACCCTGGTGAGGACAACACTTGGCAAACAGGTCAGGCTGTAACCAGTCATCTGTGACAAAAGTATAAAAATAATGACTAGAAGGGAAAAAAATAGTCGCTCTCTGGGTAAGAAGCTTAGGGATGAATGTTGTGGGTTTGAAATCAGACTCTTCCCTCTCATCTTTTTTGTTTTTGTTTTTTTTTTTGAGTTGGAGTCTCACTTTGCCACCCAGGTTAGAGGGCAGTGTTATGATCATGGCTTACTTCAGCCTCGACCTCCTGGGCTCAAGTGATCCTCCCACCTCAGCCTTCTGACTAGTTGGGACTACAGGTACACACCACCACACCTGGCTAATTTTTAAATTTTTTTGTAGAGACAGTGTCTCACTATGCTGCCTAGGCTGGTCTGGAACTCCTGGGCTCAAGTGATCCTCCTGCCTTGGCCTTCCAAAGTGCTGAGGTTACAGGCATGAGCCACTGTGCCTGGCCCTCTCCTTCATTGAAAAAAACATTTTAATTGTAATTTTTTAGAGACAGGATCTTGCTCTGTCACCCAGGCTGGAGTGCAGTGGCACAATTATAGCTCTCAGCAGCCTTGAACTCCCAGGTTCAAGTGATCCTCCCACCTCAGCTTCCCAAGTAGCTGGGACTACAAGTGCATACCACCACACCCGGCTAATAAATTTTGTCTGTAGAGACAAGGTCTAGCTATGTTGCCTAGGCTGGTCTGGAACTCCTGGCTTCAAGCGATCCTCCCACTCCAGTCTCCCAAAGCGCTGAGATTACAGGTGTGAGCCATTGTACCTGGCTCCTCTCCCTCATGTTTTATTCCTGCTCTGCATCTCCTCAAAGTCCATGGCGATCTCTCCTCATGAGTAGCCTCACTCCCTGGTGAGGTTCCCTTATCCTTGGGAACAGAGCCCCCGGGGAAAACAGCTGTGTGGTCTGGAGCTGGAAGCTGAGAAAGAAAGCAGCTGTGGAAGTCATGTCTTCCCATGGTGCACAACAGGGAGAGACAAGGTGTTGTCACAGCAGTGCATCAAGCCCACCCTCACCTGGTGGAGTATGCCCGATGCCACCTGCCACAGAACTCCAGGAAACAGGGGCGCTGGGGCATGTACTTGCTGGAGAGCACTCAACCTTGCCACCATTCCTGAAGGGACTGGTCTCTCCCCGGGGCCTGTAGTCTGGGAATGGTGTTTCCTTGCCACTCCTGAGACACCACCAGAGGTCTTTCACAGAAATATACATGCACTGCTCTTCCCTCCAGCTTGGGGGCCCAACATCTAGAACTACAGTCACATCTGCCCCTGCCTCCAGTGGGCTGAGTCACCACAGATGCTGGGTTTGTTGAGACTCTGTCAGTGGCCAGGCCAGCTCTTTGGGGTTCTACTCTGAGCCTGGTCCAGCACACCCAGGCTGCACTTAATCCCCGAGGGTCCCCCCAGGTCAAAGTGGGGTCCCGATCACAGGGCCCTTTGCTGCCCAAGACTCTCCTCTTCCTCTCTGGTCTTTCAGGAGCTTGAGCGCCTTAACCAGGTGCTGGAGGCCGAGAAGCAGCAGTTCGAGGAGGTGGTACAGGAACTGAGAACGGAGCAGGAGCAGATCAAGAGGTGTGGTGCCCGGGAGGGGTGCGGGGGCAGCAGCCTAGGGCACGGCATGCAGGGCCCATCTTCCCGGTTCACCCCAGAGTGGCCTCCACCCAGAGACATGACCTAGTGACTTGGTTTGGGTATCTCTTCCTGATGCTGCAGGCCCCGGGTGTGCCCAGGAGAACCTGTGGACCCCCTCTACCCTCCAACAGGGTCATTTCCACCCACTGGAGCTCAATGCATGATCAAGTGCAGACAGGGCCCTCCCGTCTCCAGGAAACCCCTGGCTCAGGGCCAGACCAAGAGACGGGAGGAGCTGTGGGCTGAGACCCCAGCACTCTCCTGCATGTCCTCTGCATTTTGGTGAATGACACCCTGTGGAACCTTTAGTCCCAAGTATTGTCTGTAACCTGGTTGCCCTTTATAATCATCTACTGAGTCAGAATCTTTAGAAGGTAGGGCCCAGAAGTCTGTATTTTTACAAAAGCTCCCCGGGGTGAGTCTGATGCAGGCTGCCTGGGAATTTGAAGACTGCTGCCCTGGGCAGGGATGATGGTGGTGGTCCTCCTCCTCCTCATCCTCATCGCCACTGCTCATCAGTGATGGCCCAGAAAAATGTTTCTTCTACCAACTGTATAAAGGGGTGTTGATTAAATCTGTGTTTGGGGGAGGGAGAAACATACCAAGTCAATAGCCAAGCACCAGCTCAGCTTCTGGAACTGTGCCAGAACTGGGATGGCAGGAAGTCCCCTCCCTTGAAGACCTCCCCCAGGAGACATCAGGGCCATAGTGTGTCCCAGGCACCAGGAGGTGCCTTGCAGACCTCCTGTGTTGCAGGAATTCAGACCTGGGTGTGCCTGGTGGGCTCTAGCAGAGGGTGGATTGAGCTGGGCCCTGAGAGGCAAGTGGGATTGGGAACGTCGGGCAGAAGGGGTAGACCTTCCAAGTGGATATGGAGCAGCCAACGTAATGGCCTGCAGCAGCCAAGGTTAGTGAGGGAGGTGGTGGGGAGCTGGGTGCCCAGTGGGGGCCTTAGCTGTACCTATGTCAGAATGAACGTGAGTCCCAGCAGGTGCTGTCCAAGGAGGATGAGGGTGAGTGAGAGTCCCAGAAGGTGCTGTCCAGGGAGGAGAGGGGCAAGCACAGGTCCCAGCACGTGCTGTCCAGGGAGGACGAGGGTGAGCATGCATCCAGCAGGTGCTGTCCAGGGAGGACGGGGGTGAGCCTGGAACCCGTTTGCATCTTCCCTCTGCCTGCAGGGTGGCCCCAGCTTTATCCTGTCTGACAGGTGCATATGAACCTGTGGCGAGTGATCCCGACCCCACTGGGCTGGGATCTCCTTTCAGCCCCAGGTCTCTACAACTGCTGTCGGGGCCCAGCAGTGCAGAGGGGCGGTCATCCCAGAGCCCTTCTGAGACCTAGCCGGAGGTGACACAGAAACCCTTCTGTGTGCAGAGGAGGGTGGGCAGGGTGGGCCCCCCTACCCAGACCTCTGTTCCCTAGGGAACTGGAGCTAACTGCAAGGTGCCTGAAGGGTGTGGAACAAGAGAAGAAAGAACTGAGGCACCTTACAGAATCCTTGCAGCAGACACTGGAGGTGAGGGGCCCAGGGGGCTGGGTGGTGGGACCACATGATATTGACTTTTCCAGTGGTGTTTCCCAGGGGGTTCTTTGCAGGGGAAATGACACAAAGGGTGCTGATTTAAAGGGTCCCTTTGGGCGGGGGTTCTTTGCAGGGGAAATGACACAAAGGGTGCTGATTTAAAGGGTCTCTTTGGGCTGAGTGCAGTGGCTCACACCTGTAATCACAGCACTTGGGGAGGTCGAGGTGGAAGGATCACTTGAGGCCAGGAGTTCAGAAATTTGAGACCAGCCTGAACAACATAGCAAAATCTCATCTCTATAAAAATGAAGGGCCGGGCATGGTGGCTTAAGTCTGTAATCCCAGCACTTTGGGAGGCCGAGGTGAGAGGATTTTCTGAGCCCATGGGTTCAAGAACAGCCTGGGGAACTTGGCGAGACATCATCCCTATAATAAGAAAAAAATTAGCCAGGCATGGTAGCGTGCACCTGTAGTTCCAGCTTCTTGGAAGGCTGAGGCAGAAGGATCACCTGAGCCCAGCAGATTGATGCTGGGGTGGCCGTGAGTGTGCCACCAAACACTCCAGCCTGGGTGGTGGAGTGAGTCTCCGACTCAAAAAAATAAAAAGAAGGATGTCTTCTCTGGATTGCTGGGAACTCTAGCTGATGCATGAGGCCCAATGCAGGACGTGGTAGTCAGACCCAGAAAGACAAATGCTATGCCCTTGCTGTGACCTTGGCCCCAGGAAATCCACCTCCTTAGGCACTTCTATTTTTATACCAGATGGAGGATCAATGAGGGTGGGCAAGGGAGCTGCCCACCACTTCCTTCTTGCAGCTCATTCTCTCAGCTGCTCTTGATGACACTGAGCATTAGGGAAACCAGTTGCCAGGCCACCACCATCTGATAGCACATGGGGGGAGGGGGACACATGTCAAGGACAAAGTGCACCTCCTTAGTGCCAGCTCTGGCCCAGTCGCTCCCCTCCCACCCCTTCCTTTGCTACTGTCCACATCTGAACAAAGACACACAACTCCTGCCTAAACCACCTAACGCAGGTGCCCAAGGAGCCAACTCCTCCATCCTCCATACCTTTGCCCCCACTGTTCCTCCTACAGTGTGGCCTTTCCACCTCCTCTCTGCCTGGAGAACTCCTACTCATCCTTCTAAGACTCATCTCATATCTCCTTAGTCAATCCTCCCTGACTCTTCCAGGCAGGGATTTGCTCTGAGCTCTGGGCTGCCATGAGATTTTGTGCAACTGTTGTGGCACTTGACACTCTAGGTGTGCTCTTCAGACTGTGAACCTCACAGACTGTGTCTGCATGGTCTTTCTAAGCCCAGCCCTGGAGTGGGCCCAGCACATGGAGCGTGACCCACATGTGGACTGAGCCGAGAAGCTGCCCTCAAGGCTGCAGGGTTTCTTGTCTCCCTTGACTGACCAGAGCCTGCCTGGGGTCTTGGTTCGTGTCTCTCTCCCTGGTCACACTGGGGCGGTGCTTCCCCCGGACACCCTCAACGCGTTTCTGTGTGGTGCAGAATCGCGGTGTGAGAAGGAGGAACACCTAGATCTGCCCTTGGGCTGTTGGGTGCTCTTCATGGAAGCTTAGTACGTCTCCTCACTGTCCCCCGGAAGAACAAGGACCCAGGCAGTCACAGCAACCCTGCGCCTCAGGACCCAGGAGTGGGTCCCACCTCTACCAGGAGCCATGTTGGGCTCCTTTCTGACCCCTCGAGGGAGAAATCACCTCACTTTGTTGTGAGGAGAGCTCGGCCCTCTGCCCCAGGGAAGAGAATGAAGACATTCTGGCCGTCAAGGAGGACAGAGAGCAGAGGGGGCCCCGCCCTGGGGTTGCCGGGCAGGTGAGGACCGCCATGCTGGAGAACCCGAATGGGGCTTTCTCGTCTCCTTCCCTCCCTCCGTGCCAGGAGCTCTCCTTAGAGAAGAAGAAGACACTGGAGCTGCTGGAGGAGAATGAGAAGCAGCTGCAGACCCCGGCCAACCCGAGTGAGCAGCCTCCTCCCCACGGGGGGCTTCACAGCAACCTGAGGCACATCGAGGAGAAGATGCAGCAGCTGCTGGAGGAGAAGCTGCTGGCAGAGAGGCGGTAAGGGCGGGACGCGAGGCCACGCCGGCGCCTTCCTCTAGCTGGGCAGCCAGACCCTTGGGTCCTAGTTGGCACTGACCCCGTGGGCCCCTCACTGCCTCTCGCCTAGCACTCAGTTTCCCCACCAGGCATACGGGAAGGGAAGCGCCTGAGCTGGCTTGAGAACTATCTCTTGTAGCGGCGGGAACAGGTGTCGTCCATAGGTCCTTGCCACTGCTTCAGCCCCCTTCCCTACAGGGAAATTGAGTCTCAGAGGGGTTCTGTGACTTTTCTTTTCTTTCTTTGAGTCGAGGGCTCACTCTCGCCCAGGCTGGAGTGCAGCGGCTCAGGAGATCCTCCCTCCTCAGCCTCTCAAGTAGCTGGGACTACAGGCACACACCATCACGCCTGGCTCACTTTTTGATTTTTTTTGTAGAGACAAGGTCTTGCTATGTTGCCTAGGCTGGTCTTGAACTCCTGGGCTCAAGCAGTCCTCCCAAGTTGCTGGGATTACAGGTGTGAGGCACCACACCCGGCCTGGCTTCGTGACTTTTCTAAGATCCCAGAATGAGCCAGCCCTGGACCCAAGAGTCCAGTCTTCTCAACTTAAGCCTCAGGCTCCCGCCACAGCCATGCTGCTGCTCTGACCCCCTGGTGGGGCTTGTGAAGCCTGGGGTTGGGCTTCTCTAACCAGACCTCTGAGAGGAAAGACCCTCCCCCTGGCAGCCTGTGGGCGAGAGGGCCTCGAGCCAGGGCCTCTTCCATCCTGCAGCATGAAGGAAAATGAGGAACGCTCACGGGCCCTGGAGGAGGAGCGTGAGTTCTACTCCAGCCAGTCCCAGGCGCTACAGAACTCACTGCAGGAGCTGACAGCCGAGAAGCAGCAGGCAGAGCAGGAGCTCAAGGTGTGCCCTCCCCTCGCCCGGAGACCCTGCAGCCCAGCTTGAACAAGCCTGACCAGTTGGCCAAGTACAGGGTGGACCCACCAAGAGGGGACACAGCCTGTCTCTGCTCCACTGGACGCCTGCTGGGTGTGGGGGCCGGGCCAGGCTGTCTGGTGTGGGGGCCAGGCCCAGAGGCAGGATGTAATGACTCTGTGGAGCCAGGGGTGACAGGGGAGGGCTTCTGGGGGAAGGTGGCAACTGCCCTCCACGCCCCTCTCCCCTCGCCCTCAGGCTGAGGTGAAGGTCCGCATGGACCTGGAGCGGCGGCTGCGGGAGGCCGAAGGGGCCTTGCGGAGCCTGGAGCAGGGGCTCAACTCCAAGGTGCGGAATAAGGAGAAGGAGGAGAGGATGAGGGCAGACGTGAGCCACCTGAAGAGTAAGCCCTGCCCTCTGCGTCCTCCCACCTTAGCACCTAGCCCCAAACTGGGCCCTGTCGATCCTGGAGAAGGGCCTAGTGGTCCTGACGTGCTCTGTGGACCGGATTGGGCTCTTTCCCAGAAGCCTGCCTGCAGGCATCTTCTTGAGTCTGGGGTTTCCTCCTCTTCTCCAAAGCTCAGAGCTCTGTTCACTCACACACACACACACACACACACACACCTGTCCTGGGACGGCCACAGCCTGTGCTGGAGGGGCGCAGGAGCCCTGGGAGGTGGCTCTGAGTCTCAGGGGAGGGGCCCACATTCTCCACATCAAGCTCTCAGGGATCCCTGGGGATGGTGGGTGGGGGACCAGTGGGGCAAGGGGTGGAGGGGGCCCGGGTGGGTGGCAGGAGGGTGGGGAGCTGCCTACCTGCCACCCTGCCCCGCAGGGTTCTTCGAGGAGTGCATTCGTAATGCCGAGCTGGAGGCCAAGATGCCTGTGATCATGAAGAACTCTGTGTACATCCACAAGGCGGCCACGCGCCGCATCAAGAGCTGCCGCTTCCACCGGCGCCGCTCCAGCACTTCCTGGAACGACAGTGCGTGTGGCCGTGCCTGGGTGGGCAGGATGGCTGTGGGCCGTGGGAGTGGTGGGCGGGCCAGAAGGGGCCAGGGTGGGGTGACAAGCCTTGACCCAACTCTGGGATCAGGCCTTGTGGCCTCCAGCCTGGCTCTAGGGAGCTGAGTGACATCTCAGGTGTAACCCGAGGAGGGCAGGGGCCAGGAGGGGCTCAGCTCACTGGGCGGGGTGGGGTGGGGCAGGCCACGCCCTGGCATGGAGGGTGTTCATGGCTGGCTGGCCCTGTGTCCCCAGTGAAGCCGTCCCAGTCCTTCATGAACTCTCAGCTAGAAGCCAACAACCTGGAGGAGCTGAAGGAGGTGGCCAGGCGGCTGAGCAGGGACCAGCGCTTCCGCGAGTCCATCTACCACATCATGGCTACCCAGCCCGGAGCCCCCGCCGCCCTCTCTCGGGGTGGGAAGTGAGGGGTGCTCTGCCCCTGCCCCCCAGTCTCTCCTCCATGGCAGGAGGGGATGGGCGGCAGAGGGAGGACTGCTCCACCAGCTCCAGCCTCGCCCTCAGAGGTCAGGGATGCCACCTCCTTTGCCTCATGCCACCCCTCCCCTCGGGTCTACACCAGGTCCATGAAGGCCCACCTGGGTGCCGACTGGCTGTCATGGGAAGGGGAGGAGGGGCCTGGCTGCACATGGGATTTGTGCTAGGAGCGGATGGGGATGGGCTGTCCACCCCTTGGGTCCCGCAGGGCCTGCCCCGCTGGGTAAGACTGCAGCCCATCTGGTGCCCAGCGGATTTCCCTGTGGCTGTGCTGCCCTGCCCTGTCCTCATGCGCAGAGGCCTCACCCCCCCGCCTGGATGCCCCCTTCCCAAGGCTCCCCAACCCTCTAGCTGCTCCTGACACTCAGCGAAACATCCCTCCACCGAGGACCCTCCCTTACATGTCACGGGTCGAGAATCAAGGGATTTCGGACAGCAGCTTCTGGACTCACTGCGCCACCCCTCCTGGCCACGGGGGCCCGCCGACTCCGCTCCTCGGGCGAGCTCATCCACACAGCCTCCGTGCCCACAAGGTGCTGCAAAACCCCCGCGTCCCTCCTGTGCCTGCACCTCAGGCCTAGGCCCTGGAGGGAGAGGGGGCCGGCAGTGACCTGGGGCCATGTTCCAGAGGACCCAGCAGGCTCAGAAATGGGGTCTCCAACCTTACTACTCCTGGGAAGCAGGATCCTTGCCGGCCGAGAGATCCCAGCTGCTCCTGGGCCTGTCACGCCATACTTTCCTTCCCCTGCAGAGGCTTCACCAGGGAGGTGATGTGGCTATGAACCCTGGCAGATGGGAGCCCAGGCCTGGGATGAGGTCAGGAGCCATTGGGTGGCTCAGTGTTATTAGGGTTGAAGCTGGAACTCCAACCTGCAGCTTCGGTGGTTGACTGCGGCCCTTTAGGCAGCAGAGGGCGGCAGGCCATGTCCCTCACCCACAGACACACAGTCTGCCCTGCGCATCTCCCTGTAGGCCCTCCAAGTCTGTCATCCTCTCCAGAAAAGGGAGCGGGGTACTCTGAGACCCTGGTGGTATTTAAGCTGCTGACTCTCCTCTGGGAAAACCAAGAAGTTCTGAGAGATACACAGGACCGCAGGCGAGTCCCAGCAGAAGGTGCAGGTGCCGGGCGCCCACCAAGTCTGTTCTGTGGGGAGAGGAGCCTTGCTGCCATGGAGAACACGGGCGTCTCTGCTACTAGGCCAGTCAAGGACAGGCCTGGTTGTCCTGTTCTGGACTCAGGGCTGCCTGGTGACCCAGTCTCCATGGTCCCTTCCAGGGGTAGGTGGACTTCGATGGCATCATCTAGTCTCTGCAGAATCCAGCTGGGGCCAGGGGAAGACACTTCACAATGAATGCAGTAGAGAGGGTCGAGACTAGATGCCAAAGCTTTAAATATGTATACACCTGAACACACCTGCAACCTGTTTATCTGACACATAGGATGAACTTTGAAATGAGGAAGAGTTATAAAACCAAGATATCTTTTAAAAGAGTTAAATTAATGATGACTTGCTCTTGGAGAAAGGTCTTCCGGAAATTTCCAAATGCATTTGCTTTTCCTGGGCAAGCTATTAACCAGAAAGGAATGTGCTTGTCTTAGTTTTGTGCTGCTACAACAGAACACCTGAGACTGGGTGATTTATAAAGAACAAATGCATTGGCTCACAGATTTGGAGACTGGAAAGCCCAAGGTTCAGATGCTGGTGTCTGTCGGGGACCTTCTTGCTGCCACATCCCACAGTGGAAGGACAAGAGAGGGCTAGAGAGAGCAAGGGGGCCAAACTAACCCTTTTGTAATAAACCCACCCCCTCCTTAATGACGATAATTCGTTCATGAGGGCAGAGCCCTCACTGCCTAATCACCTCTTCATACTATTACAATGGCAATTAAATTTCTTTTTTAATCTTGCAAACTGGCCAGGCATGATAGCACACGCCTATAATCCCAGCACTTTAGGAGGCCAAGGCGGGAGGATCACTTGAAGCCATGAGTTTGAGACCAGCCTGGACAACATAGCGAGACCTTTTCTCTACAAAAACTGAAAAAAATTAGCCAGGCATGGTGGCGCACACCTGTAGTCCCAGTTACTCAGAAGACTGAGGTGGAAGGATTACCTGAGGCCAGGAGATTGAGCCTGCAGTGAGCCATAATCATGCCACTGTGCTCCAGCCTGAGCAACAGAGTAAGACTCTGACACACACACACACACACACACACTCGCTCTCTCTCTCTCTCTCTCTTTCTCTCTTTCTCTCTCTCTCTGTCTCTCTCTCTCTCTCTGTCTCTCTTTCTCTCTCTGTCTGTCTCTTTCTCTCTGTCTCTCTCTCTCTCTCTCTCTCACACACACACACACACACACTCCTGCAACCTACTGGGGAGATGGCAGTTAAACTTCCACATGAGTTTGGGGAGGGACCAACATTCAGCCCAGCAGTGCTTTCCAGTACCCTGACCAGTCCCTAGATCCCCCTGTTCTCACTCTATGTTTTCCATGCCTTCGGTGAGCCTGGATTATCTCTGGCCAACTGAATAATCCATCCATTCTGATTTGTTAAAAGCTTACTAAGTAACAGACACCGCAGATGGAAAAGGAGCAGCATCTCTACATGAAAATATGTAGGGGCAGGAATTGCTTAGTAGAAATGTATTATCTGGATGTTGGTGGTGCATGCCTGGAGTCCCAGCTACTCAGGAGGCTGAGGCAGAAGGATCGCCTGAGTCCAGCAGGTCAAGGCTGCGGTGAACTGTGATCATGCCACTGCACTCCAGCCTGGATGACAGAGCGAGACCCTGACTCAAAACAAAACCAAATCCCCAAAATCCTCTTATTCTTTGGCCAATTAAATGCCTTTCCTGCAGTGTCTCTAAGTGCATAGTGTGGTTATTGCTAGAGAAATGTTGCCCCCCGCAGGAATGATAGAATCGCGGCTGGCAGGGGCGCATCTAACACACACCTCTGCACACATTTCTCTGCCCATGAGGATGTGTTCCCTGCTGCTGTGCCCCTGTGAGTGGCTTCTTAATAATTAACTGAGAAATCCGTCCTCCTGCCCCGAGGTCCTGGCTGTCCCCATGTGGCAAAGACTGTCAGTTGCACTTTCTTCTGATTTCAGCACAGACGCAAGAGATAGGGCTGGCTGTGCTGGCGGTGATTGGCTCAGGGAGACCAAGGAGACCTAGATGTATGGCCTGCCAGTATCCCTGCCAGAGACGGGCCACACTACCTGCTCTGCTGAGTGGTTGATGCTTTTGTTTAGTAATCATATAAGGGGGAGCCAGAGATACGTGAGAACGGCGATGACTCGACTCTCCCATCGAGCTAGAGTGCTTTTTCCCCCAGCGACACTTTTTTTTTTTTTGAGTCAAGATCTCATGCTGTCTCCCAGGCTGGAGTGCACTGGCACTCTCAGCCAGTGCAGCCTTAACCTTCTGGGCTCAGGATATCTTTCTGCCTCAGCCTCTGGAGTAGCTGGGACTACAGGTGCATGCCACCACACCCTGCTAATTTTTCTAATTTTATTGTAGAGACAAGGTCTTGCTATGTTGTCCAGGCTGGTCTCGAACTCCTGGGCTCAGGCAATCTTCTTGACTTGGCCTTCCAAAGTGCTGGGATTATAGGTGTGAGCCTCTACACCTGGCCCCAGTGATATATTGATGGATGGGGCAAGAAATTTGTGAGACGTGGCTTCTGACCTCCCCACCTCTGGCCACACAAAGGGTGCCTGGTCTCTCCTCATCCTGGGGAGGATGTAGTTCTCACCCAAACCCATCCCAATCCCATCCAGTTTAGCATGACGTGGGCAGTCTGTGCTTGGAGCCCTCAATGAATGATCAGACTGGAAAAAAAAGTTTGCTCGAGTCTCAGAGAGCCAGCCCAGAGGGCGTCAGACTTGATCTAACAGGAAAGTGACTAAATACCCCTGGACAAGACAGCTGCCCCAGAACCCTCAGATAAAGTCCAGCTGCCCTCAGGAGCCTTGTGCTTCTGCTATCAGCCGTGATGAAGCCTCTTACCCCCCAGCCTCTGCAGGGTCTCCCCCAAATCAGAAACCCTGTAGCTTTGACTCCTAGAGGAAAAACCCGCTTGTGTCCTTTGCAAGGCTCTGGGAGAGGATTCAGTAGTGGTTTTTGCCTCTTGGGAAAGATCCACTCCCAGACACCCAGTGCAACTGAGAGAAGCGGGTCACTCCAACTTCCATAGGGGGTGGTGTCAGCCTTCCACGTTCCACCCCCCTGACTCTACACACCATACTGCCCTTCCTTAGACTCAGGCTTCCACTCAAGGCCACTCAGACCCAGAGGTGAGAGTTACCACTTCATCTGCGGGGTTCAAAGTATTCAGGGGAGGACTGGGTGCAGTGGCTCACACCTGTAGTCCCAGCACTCTCCAAGGTGAGAGGATTGCCTGAGCCCATGAGTTTGAGATCAGCCTGGACAACATAGCGAGACCTCACCTCTACAAAACATGAAAAAATTAGCTGGGCTCGGGGGTGCATGCCTGTAGTCCCAGCTACTAGGGAGGCTGAGGTGGGAGGATTGCTTGAGCCCAGGAGGTCAAGGCTGCAGTGATCTGTGCTCATGCCACCGCACTCCAGCCTAGGCAACAGAGTGAGAACCCAACTCAAAAAATAACAATAATAATAAAATAAATAATAAAAATAAAGTATTCAGGGGAAGTTAGGGAAACACCCCCAGCCAGGAATCCTGGAGTGAGGGGTCTTAATAAACGAAACCTCCTTGTGGCCACCTCTAGCTGCTGCCGTAACCAAGTTTTTAAGTACGGTCTAGCACTCTGTGTCTCTCTGGCTTGGTCTGTGGGTGACACTTGGTGATAGGGCAGGGCCACTAAAGTGAGTCAGGGCTGCGGCATCAAGGCTCGGGGAGACCACGGGCAGCAGCAAGCCTGCTGTGTCTGGGGCTCCTTGTGCCCGGCCTTTCTTTCCCGGAGGATTCGACTCCTGACTGCGGGCTGAGAGTCCACTACAAACAGACTTGACCAGCCCTTGTCCCCTTCGCAAAAGTTGTGACTGATGGGCCTCCGGGTGTCCACAGGGAGAGTCTTCCCCTCACAGAGCAAGGACTCCACTGACAAGACCCGGAGAAAAGGAGCTGGCCGCACTCTGTCTGAGGCTACAGAGTGAGGTGGGGAGGGCTCTGGCTTCTGAAGTGTCACTAGTTAACATGTTTTATGGCTGGGTTCAGTGGCTGATGCCAGTAATCCCAGCACTTTGGGATACTGAGACGGGAGGACTGCTTGAGTCTGGGAGTTGGAGACCAGCCTGGGCAACATAGCGAGATCTCGTCTCTACAAAAAATTGAATAATTAGCCGGGTGTGGTGGCGTGTGCCTGTAGTCCCAACTACTCAGGAAGCTGAGGTGGGAAGATTGTTTAAGCCTGGGAGGTCACGACTGCAGTGAGCTGTGACCATGTCACAGCATTCCAGCCTGAGAAATGGAGTAAGAACTGACTCAAATAAGTAAATAAATAAAGATTTTATGGATTTACACATTTTTATTAGGTGGGAGAGAGGTCTCTTCAATCTCACGAGCTGCTCAGAGCCCCTGCGTTTCTGAAGTTCTAAAATCTGGGATCTTGTAGCCCTGGAATCAACAGACAATGGACCGCCACCCCCAACCATGACCAAGAACACACAGGTTGCCAGGTTTTGACTCAGGCAGACCTTGGTGCTATGCCAGCCTCAAATTTTCTATGAAAACAGAAAATTTTGGATTTGAGAAGAGGAAAGATAACTGATTTCTCTATCATCCCAAAGAAAAGGTAGTGTGACCAGTCACCATTGCCTGGAAGCTTTCCTGGTGAGGAAAGATGCACATTGTCGTGTTCACTGGGCATCTGAGGCTGTCAGGTGGCATCCCTTCTTCCCATTTTCATATGATACCCACTCGTGGTGATTCTACTGTGTGATGTCAGGCACCTCCCACGTGCATATTCGTGTCATCTCCTGGCTTTTAAAATTGCAGTACTCATAACAAAGCATTTGTCTTTTTTTTTTTTTTTTGAGATAAGGTCTCACTCTGTCACCCAAGCAGCAGTGCAATGGGACTATTACAGATCACTGCAGCCTTGACCTCAGGCAATCCTTCTGCCTCAGCTTCCCAAGTAACTGGGACTACAGCAGTGTACCAACACGCCCGGCTAATTAAAAAATTTTTTTTGTAGAGACAAGGTCTTACTGTATTGCCCAGGCTGGTCTCGAACTCCTGGACTCAAGCGATCCTCCTGCTTCAGCCTCCTGAGTAGCTGGAACTATAGGCACGTACCATCATACCTGGCTAATTTTAAAAAAAATTTTTTGTCTCTCTCTGTTGCCTGGGCTGGTGTCAAACTCCCGGCTTCAATGGATTCGTTCATCTCATTCTCCCAAAGTGTTGGGATTACAGGCATGAGGTGCAGCACCCGGCCTAATACTCAGCCCCATCCCTGGGTGGGCACGAACCACCAACCTTTTGGTTAACAACCAAATGCACTAAGGAGAAAAGCAGGTGGAAATCTTATTCTCCTGACAAATTGTTGGTCAACGAGGAGGGCCCTGACCGCCTTTAAGGACAAGAGTGTCACAGCTGCGGGGAAACTGGATCCCTGCCCTTCCCTTTTCCAGCTTTCTCCTCACTGCAGCCGGTGTGGAGGGATGCTTCGGTGGTGACGCTGTCCTTATCCCCAGCAGATGGCAGCATGCTGGGCCAGGCCTCTGACTGGTGGGGGTGGGGAATGAGCTGGGGCTCCCGGAGAAGCGGGGCTGTGACACTCCACCCGAGCTCCTGCAGTGGTGGTGTTGAACCTCCCCGCTGGTCTCCCCTTTAAGACATGTGACGGTCGAGTCCATTATATGCCATGCACGCTCACCCTGACGCCTCTCTGTGCAGCCACAACATTCCTTTCCTCCATTTATAGAAAAAATGGAACTCACAGAGGCTCAGAGACCTGCCCAGGGCCACGCAGCTTGTAAATGACAGCTCATGTGTGGGAGCGCAAGGCCAGTGTGCTTTCTAGCATCTCCTGGTAAAAAAGTAAATTTTAAAAGTGAGTTTCCTCCATTCATGCATTCACTCACTCGGTTCTCTTCAGTAGGTGTATCAAGCACTTCTGTATTCTAGGCCCCAGAAGTCTCCCCTAAGAGATTTTCTATCACGGGTCCTTAAGGGATTGCCTCAGCTGTTTGGTAGCTGGTGGTTTCCTGTGGATTCTTATTTTCTGGAAGTCTGGCTATTCCAACAGGGCAGGTTCAGCGTTTCTCCTCCAAAGGGCTTTGAAAAGTAATCAGGCCTGACCCTGCCACCTCCAGCCACTTTCCAGGCTGGCATTCTCTTTTTTTATTTTTTCATTTTTAGAGACAGGGTCTCATTTTGTTGTACAGGCTGGAGTGTAGTGGCGCAATCATAGGTCACTGCAGCCTCAAATTCCTGGGTGCAAGCAATCTTCCCTTCACAGTGTCTTGACTACAGGTATGAGCCACCATGCCTGGCTACTTTTAAAAATTTTTATACAGGTGGAGTCTCCTTATGTTTCCCAGGCTGGTTTTAAACTTCTTGGACTCAAGCAATCTTCTTGTCTTGGCCTCCCTAAGTGCTGGGATTACAGCATGAGCTGCCATGCCCGGCAAAAAAAAAATCATAGTATTTAAGCAAGCACAAGCATACAACAAGGAAAAGTGTGGACATTTCTTCCACTCCTATTAAGAACCGTGTTAACCCTCTATACTAGGTGGGAACAAAGATGATCTAATGAGACCTAATAATAAGTTGGCCCCTACAAGGGAAATGATCAAAAAACTTGGGGTGGCATTCAGTTGCAAGTAACAGAAAGTCCCATCACAGTATCTCATAAAGCCTTGTCCATGTGGTTTCTCATTCCATTTGCCTGTTTTCTGACAAAATAATTCCAGTTGTAAAATAGTTTTTTTTAAAAGGCTAGGCGCGTGGCTCATGCCTGCAATCTCAACACTTTGGGAGGCAGAAGTGGGAGGATAGCCTGAGCCCAGGAGGTGGAGGCTGCAGTGAACCATGACCATGCCACTGTTCTCCAGCCTGGATGAGAGAATGAGATCCCAACTCAAAAAAAAAAAAAAAAGTAAAAAAATTTAGTGAACTATCCAGGAACCATCTTTCCTTGGAAGGCAGAATGTACATGTGCCAAGTGTATTGCAATAGAAAACCATCCTCTTCTTTGTCATAGTTCATAGCTATAGATTCTCCAGTCCATCAGGATGTGACCAGAGGGACTCCGAGGTGGAAAAGAGACCAAGTAGCCCATCCTTAAAGAACAAATAAAAGCAAGAATTTACACATGGGAAGGCTGGGAACAATCCTAGAAAACCTTATCTCAGACCAACCGGTACCCATGAATGGCACGTGCTGGGTCTAAGTGGCATGAAAACCCGAAGGCAGACACAGTTCCTGTCTCAGCCCTACTGGAATCGACCAACAACCCATGCGAATCCAAATGACATGAACGCCAGAGACAAAGGGCACCAGAATTTCTCGAGCAACTTCCCAAATTGCTCATGATTACTTAAGCAGGCACCGGTGAGGCTGCGGGATAGGAAAGAACGAAGGGGCACGGAGTGGGGAGGAAGGAGGGGAGAGAGAAGAAGAGAAAAGAGAAAGAGTAAGAGAGGACTTGAAATCGTCCCTAATTCCACGTTCCATTCCAGCGGCTTGTGACACAGCGGGGTGCCCTGCACCCGAGGCTGTCTTCAGTGGGAGGACGTGTGCCACGTGCACGTACCAGTCTGGTGTATGGACACAGCCGTGAACAGCGGAGGCGAACCTGGGTCGTGTGTGCAGGCAGACAGTGCAGAGGCCTCCGTATTTCACCCAGGGACCTACATGGCGGCCACTTTCCCACCACCCAGGAGCGCGCCATGTTGCCCTGCGGTGGAATTCTCCGCAGTGCAAAAGGACTTCCCCTTCCCGTGGGCCTGGGAGTGGCCCAGAGCGTCTCTGTCTCGATTTCAGCTGAAGCTCGGTCACATGGCCACATCCACCTGCTGGGGAGTCGGGGAAATGTAGTCCAGCCCAGTGTCCAGGCGAGCGGGCTGCAGGTGAACAGGGATGTTGTGGAGCGCTTGGTGGTCCCTGCCATGCACTGTCAGTGATGCTGGGAGGGTGTGGAGGAGGGTTCCAGAAGCCTGGGGCCCCCCAAAGAAAAGAAAACAAACCCCCCACCTGCCTGTCCTGTCGCAGTCTCTTTTGAGTTGGGTTCTTCAGAATCGGATACGCTGCCCAACAGGAAGCTCTTCATGACTCAGAAAAATAGCCCCACCGGGAACCGGGTTTAGCAGACCCATGGGGCTAGTGGAGCCTGTGATGCTTCTTCCAAATCATGAATCTCTATTCGAGATACTTTGGGGCAGAAGAGTTTTTCAGGAGTGCCCAGTGGCCCATCACTCAGCACTGCTGATCCCAGCCACTCCATCTGCTCAGAGGGGCTGGAGGTGGCCAGGAGGCTTGCACAGCACAGCATGTGTGTGACTCAAAACACAAGGCTGCAGCCCCAGGATACAGGACAGAGAGAGGAGCAGAGGCAGCCAGAAGCCCTGAGCATGAGTTGGGTGTTACCAGTTGCGGGCTGTGTGATTTGGCTGAATTATTTAGCAGTTTTGAGCGTGGGAGGCCTTGTTTGTAAATGTCCATTCCTCAAATATAAATGTGGCTGTGACACTGACCTTACCACCCCCAGATTGTTGAGAGGATCTGGAGCTGGAACAGGGGAAGACTTAGGGAATGGTCAAGCTTTACGTAAACACTAAGTTGTGTTGGCGAGGGCAGTCGTGTCTGCACTTATGAGGGGCCACAGGAATCCTCCTTGAGGGAGTGATGGTAGTCTTGCTCATGCTCACTACGTTTGATTTGACCTTTTTTTGTTTCTTACAGATGGGGTCTTGGCTGTGTTCCAGGTTGGAGTGCAATGGCTTGATCATAGCTTGCTGGGCTCAGGCGATCTCCTGCCTCAGCCTCTCAAGTAGCTGGGACTACGGGTGCACATCACTATGTCTGGCTAATTTTTAAAAATTTTTGTAGAGAAGAAGTCTCACTATGTGGCCCAGGCTGGTCTCGAACTCCTATCTTGGCCTCTCAAAGTGCTGGTATCACAAGTGTGAGCCACCACACCTGGCCTGATTTGACATTTTTTTTTTAAAAGCAGGATTTATTAAGAGGACAGAAAAACTTCCACGGTGGGAAGGGACCTGAGGGGTTGCCCTGACTTGACATTTTAAAGCCCCTTGTTTGAAAGCCTTCCCCCCTCCTTCTCAGCACCTTTGGGTATGTACAAACATGTACACATGTACACACACATGCACAAGTGCATGGAGTTTGTTTGACCTTCAGCGTAAAGTCTGCAAATCAGAGCTGAGGAACTGAGGTCTAACGTTAATGGAGAATCCTCCAAGAAGGGGAAGCTGGGACCGTGAATGGCCTCTCCCCTGCAGCAGCTGGATGCCCTGGTGTGCGGGAGGAGCCCATGAATGGGCCTGCACCAGCACACAGCTCAGGAGTCCTCAGGCCAGCTCTGCACCTCTCCTTCCTCCTTGACACAAGCCGTCTGTCACTCCCCAAGCCCTGTGACACTCCTGACATGAAGCCTTCCACCACCTCCTCTTGCTCCCTGACAGCTCCTGGAATAAAGAGGCTGGAAACCTGCTTTCATTTTGGAACTATGAAATGAAGGCACAGAGAGGGGACGTGATTTCTTCCTACGGGGCCAATGTGGTGGGTGGGATCTGAGAAGAGTCCCCTTGGAAAGAGGATGCTTTGGTTGCCATGACGGGACCCAGTGGCATCAGAGGCAGTGAAGGCCTCTAGTGGAGGTGCTAGCTGTGGGAGCCTGCTCGGGGCAGCACTGGGGACTCGTCACCATGGGGACAGTGGCCATCTCTGCCTGTGCGTGGTGGCTTCACTTTCTCCCACTGAGAACCCTAGGTAAGAATACAGCCACTGGCGTCCCTGGCCGGCCCCACTCAGGGAGAGAGCTTTCCCCTGAGGACCCTTGGGTTCATCCCAGGAATGAGCTTGCCCTGCTGCCTGGGGTACACTTGCCATCCGGCTGAGTCACAGCGGTGGGTGGGGAGAAGGGGGCTCTAGGATTGCCCAGGCAATCCACCAGGGTGGGAGGGAGCCTAGGGAAGGATAAGTGCAGAAGACAGATGGGAGGGGCATGTGCACCGTGGAAGGATGTGCAGGTGTGTGCGTACATATGCATGGTGTGTGTGCGTGCGAGTGCTCATGCGCGTGAGTGTGCGTGCATTGTGTGCGCACACATGTGAGTGTGTGCATGTGTGTGGATACATGTGAGTGTGTATGTGCACACATGTGTGCATGTGTGGCCCACAATTGGCCAGGATTATGGTTGCATTGTCCGGTGAGTCATGTCCCAGCAGCAGCAGGGCCTCTTCTCTTCTGGGCTCCGGCTGCTGCTTCCTGATGGCTGATGGCACTGGTTGTCATGGCAACAGCCTGATGGAAGGTCCTAGGAAAAGGCAAGCCTGGAGCATCTTGACTGACATCGTGAGTCCCTCTCTTGCCAAGAGCCAAAAAGAGAAAAACCCCACAGTCTGGGCCCCTCCTACGCCAGCAAGGGGTTGGCAGAGGGGGCTGTGGCTGAGGTCTCCAGAGAGCTGGCCCAGCTCTGCCTGTGCATGGCTGTCACAACTAACAGAGATGTGTATACTTGGAAGCGTGCTGCAGTGGATGCCTGGGGTGGGCGCAGCCCCTCTCCTGAGGGCTTCCATCCCCCCAGACCCTCCTCAGCTGCCCAGGTGATCTTCCACCAAGTAGATCCCAGCAGCCGGCTTTCCTGCTCAGATCCCACAGAACACTGCTTGGCTGCTGCCTTATCCGCCTCCTGTTACCCTCCTTGTCCTTATTCCTGGCCAATCTGTGCCCTGACAGCCTCTGCCACCATGCCTGCAAGCACACTGTATGCTTAGCATGTCCTCCTTCACCCGTGGAACCGGCTCCTTCTTAAATCAAGCGTGTGACGCCTCCAGGCCTCATGACTCTCCGGTGAGGAGGGAACCAGCCCAGGAGTCTTGTCTCAAGCCTCCTGGGCCACTGCATTCCCTCTGGGCACCTGAGGCCTCTGCTAGGACCACTCAGCTCTCCTGCCTGCTCCTGGCTGCTGTAGGTGAGCAGCAACTAGATAAGTCAAAACCCCTCTCCTTGGTTCTTGTTGCACATTCGAGAAGGATGATTTATGTCTTCACTTGACAAAGTTGTAACAAATGCCTATTATGTACCAGGCATGGTCCTAGGCACTTGGGTGCATTCGTGAACCAAACAGAAATTCCTGCCCTCGTGGGATGTGTGTTCTAGCTGGGAGATAGAAATACTATATATATATATGTATACACACACACACACACACACACACACACACACACACACACACACACACGTGAAAAAGTAATTATATAATACACCAAAAGGCATAAAGAACTATGGTAAGTAGACAAAGTAGACTGGGAGAGATGGCTCACATCTGTCATCCCGGCCCTTTGGGAGGTTGAGGTGGGAGGATTGCTTAAGGCCAGAAGTTTGAGACCAGCCTGGGAAAAATAGTAAGACCCTATCTCTACAGAAAAAGTAAAAACTTAGCTGGATATGGTGGTGTACACCTGTAGACCCAGCCACTCGGGAAACCAAGGCAGCAGGAGTTTGAGGCTGTGGTGAGCCGTGATCTTGCCACCGTACTCTAGCCTGGGCGACAGAGCAAGACCCCCAACTCAAAAAAAAGAAGAAGAAGAAAGAAAAGAAAAAAGTAGAATCAGCAAGGGAGTGTGGGAGCCCCAGGGAGGGAGGTGGGCGGGTGGCAGTAGCACAGAGTGGCAGGACAGGCCTCATATTAGGTGGCTGGTGGCATGACAAAATACGCAGGCTAGGTGGCAGAAGTGACAGAAACTTCCTTTGCACAGTTCTAGAGGCCGGAAGCCCGAGGTCAAAGTGCTGACAAGGCCGTTTACCTCCTGACGCCTCTTCTCTTGACTTGTAGGTGGCTACCATGACACTGTGTGCTCCCAGGACCTCCCAGGACCTCTAAAACTGAGACTAGATCTTTCTGTGTCGCCCAGGCTGGAGTACAGTGGTGCAATCATAGCTCACTGTAGCCTCTAAGTCCTCGGTTCAAGTGATCCTCCTGCCTCAGCCTCTTGAGTAGCTGAGACTACAGGCAAGTGCTGCCACTGCACCCGGCTAAATATTTTGTGTTTTTTGCAGAGATGAGGTCTTGCTACATTGCCCAGGCTGGTCTTGACCTCCTGAGCTCAAGCAATCTTCCTGCCTTGGCCTTGCAACGTGCTGGGATTATAGGTCATACTGCTCCTAGACTCTGGATGCTTTCTAATCCTTGGCCTTTTTTTTTTCTTTCACAAATGCATAAATCTGAGGTTAGAGCTGTAAGGTCTGGCTTTGATCATCCTCTGATTACCAGCTTTCAGGGACAATGACAAATGTCACGAAGTTCCCTCCCTGTCAGGATTGCCCAGATGTGCAGGGGTGGGGGGTGGGGATGGGGAAGTGGGCACTGCACAGTGGCTCCCCTCCCCAGGGTTCTTCCTCTGAGACTCCTCTCCCCCAGAGTCCTTCTCCTAAACTCACCTCCCCAGAGTCCCTCCCCTGGGCTCCCTCCCTTGCAGCTCCCCTCCCCTGGGAGTCCTTTGCTTGCTCCCCTCCCCACCCACCTTCCCAGGCTTGTCCCCCACAGTGGCCAGTGCTGTCTTTGCCCCAGGACCTCATCTCACCAGGGCTGGCTCAGGTTTGCCATCCTCAAGCTCATGAATGGGTGGTTTTGCTGAGGTGACAGGGCACAGCCTTCTCCTCCCTGAGACTCAGGTGGTCCTCCCTACAGACCCAGCCTCAGGGGCTCCCAGAGTTCATGAATCTTGAGAAAGCCTCCGGGGACCCTCCGAAAGGGATGCCACTCCTTTCAGATTCCAGGCTCTCATCTCCTGGTGCAGGGCAGAGCACAGGGATGGCCTGGGGGCATCAGTGCTGGGTAAAGGCACCCTGTGTAGATGGCAGAGGTGTAGGTGGCAGAGGAGGCCCCTCCCCTGTCCAGCTCCCAGCAGGTGCAGCCTGGCTTAGCTTTCCTTCTATAGCTCACCAGATCTTCTTATGTCCAGGGAGAGGCCGCCCTCCCACCCCGCTCCACCCAGAATTAGAAACATCTCCCTCTGTGGCTGTTGGGTGTTCAGTCATGATTCCTCCTGGAAGGTCGCTCTGCTCTCCACCCCTGCAGGCTGGGCTGTCAGCACAGAGCCTGGCATGCCCAACACCTGTGGGTCTGACCCTTTGTAGCAGGAGCCGAAAGGCCCATGTGAAGAGGTCACCCCAAGCTATGATCGGGACAAGGTGGGAGTGGGAGGGAATGTACTCCTGGAGGTGTCAGCAGGCTCGAAAAGACCTCCAATATTCTAATGTCACTTAAAACAATGATTAGCCAGGAATGGTGGTGTGCACCTACAGTCCCAGCTACTAGGGAGGCTGAGGCAGGAGGGTCACTTGAGCCCAGGAGGTCGAGACCAGCCTGGACAACATAGCAAGACCCAGTCTCATATAAAGCATAAATAATCAGCCAGGTGCACTGACTCATGACTGTAATCCCAGCACTTTGGGAGGCTGAAGCGAGAGGATTGCCTGAGTCGAGGGATTCGAGACAAGCCTGGGCAACTTGGTGAGACCTCGTTTCTACAATAAATCAAAAAAATAGCCAGGTGTGGTGGCACATGCCTGTGGTCTCAGCTACTTGGAAGACTGAGGCAGAAGGATCACCTGAGCCTAGCAGGTCGAGGCACCGGTGGCCGTGAGTGTGCCATGCACTCCAGCCTGGGTGGTAGAGTGAGACTCTAAAAAAAGTAAATAATAATAACAATAATAATTCAATGTTTTTTCTATTCAAACCACAGCTATTAAAACTTAATAGATTATTTGTGAGTGAGACCATTCTCAATGGCTCACATCTGTAATCCCAGAGTTTGGGAGGCTGAGGTGGGAGGATTGCTTAAGGCCACGAGTTCAAGACCAACCTGGGCAACATAGCAAGACCTTGTCTCTACAAAAAACAAAAACATTAACCAGTCATGGTGGTGCAGGCCTATAGTCCCACCTGTTTCGGAGGCTAGGGCAGGAAGATCACCTGAGCCCAGGAGGTCAAGGCTACAGTGAGCTATGATCGCAACTCTGCACTCCAGCCTGGGCAACAGAGTGAGATTTTATTTCTTCTCTTTTTTTTTTTTGCGTTGGAGTCTTACTCTGTCGCCAAGACTGGAGTGCAGTGGCATGCTCCCGGCCACTGCAGCCTCAACCTGCTAGCCTCCAGCGATCCTTCCACCTCAACCTTCCAAGTAGCTGGAACTACAGGTGCATGCTCCCACACCCGGCTCATTTTTTATTTATTGTAGAGACGAGGTCTCACCAAGTTGCCCAGGTGAGTCTCAAACCCGTGGACTCAGGCAATTCACATGCCTCGGCCTCCCAAAGTGCTGGGATTATAGGCTGTGCCACTGAGCCTGGCCAAGATTTTATCTCTTAAGAAAAAGAAAAGACAATAAAAGCAGAATTTCGTGGATGGGATGTGAGCTAAAAAGTGTTGAGAGCCAGGGCCTGGGAGTGTGCCCCGGTCAGCTTCCTGGCTGTGGAGGTTGAGTCTCCCCTGAAGCCTAGAGTTGGTCCCCGGGACACTGGGCACAATGGGGCCCAGTACAGAAAGAAGGAGGTACTCCCAGGGCTGGGAGGCAGGTGCCCAATGTCTTGGCCCCTTCCAACCTCGTTGAGGCCAGTGTCCAACGTGCAAGCAACACCGGCAAACCACGGTCCAACTCACTCCTGTTCTCACAACAGAACGGTTCATGCAGGACAGAGAAAGAGAGGCAGAGGCCTGCTGGGAGAGGCTGCTCCTGCCCAGGCGAGGAAGCAGGGCCCCCACCATGTACCCAGCGGGAAAGAGGCCCTGGGTGAAGAGGGGTGGGAGGCGACCACTGCACACTTGTGATGAAGCAAAATGATGCCCGGGGAGGGGAAGCAGCACCCTTGGGTTTCATTCTTTTAAGAGAAGCCTTCTGGTCCCCACTATGTCCCTTGAATGGATTTATAACATCCCCAAAGGCTGTGTGCTCCATGCCAGTGAAGGGTATTCTTCCTCTGTAAGGAATGCATTGTTGGTCAGACATGGCGGCTTGTGCCTGTAGTCCCAGCACTCTGGGAGGCCAAGGTGGGAAGATCACTTGAGCCCAGGAGTTCAAGACCAGCCTGGGCAACCTAGCAAGACCTCATCTCTAAAAAATACAACAATTAGGTGGACGTGGTGGTACATGTCTATAATCCCAGCTACTCAGGAGGCTGAGGTTGGGAGGATCTCCTGAGCCTGGGAGTTTGAGGCTGTGGTGAACTATGATGACACCACTGCCGTCCAACCCGGGCAACAGAGCAAGACCATGTCTCTAAAAAATAAATAAGGCTGGGCACGGTGGCTCACGCCTATAATCCCAGGACTTTGGGAGGCAAAGGTGAGAGGATTGCCTGAGCCTGTGGGTTCGAGACCAGCCTGGACAACTTGGTGAGACTTCATCTCTACAATAAATAAAAAAAAAAAATTAGCCGGGCATGGTGGCATGAGTCTGTAATTCCAGCTACTGGGAAGGCTGAGGTGGAAGGATCGCCAGAGCCCAGCAGGTCAAGGCTGTGGTGGCTGGGAGCATGCCGCTGCCCTCCAGCCTGGGTGACAGAATGAGACTCCAACTCAAAAAACAAACAAAAATAAATAAGTAGAATAAATATGTGTCACTGTGCCCAGCCTACTTTAAAAAAAAATTTTTTTTGTAGAGATGGGGGTCTTGCTATGTTACCCAGGCTGATCTCGAACTCCTGGACTCAAGCAATCCTGTCTCTTTCGGGGCCTCCCAAAGTGCTGAGATTACAGGTGTGAGTCACCATACCCAAGTCCACTCCTCTCTCCTACTTCTTCTAGTCTTGAAACAAAACTGGGCCAAAATTGGGGTGGTGGTCCTGTCACCGTGGGCATCACGGGATGAACTCTGCACTGGCCCTAAGCTCCTGCTTCAGTCCGTGGTTCTTCAGTGGACAAGCTCCAAATCCAATTCTTGCACCCCTCCAGCTGCTCTGGGAGGCGGGGTGACCTGTCACTGAGGCAGTGCAGTGCCCACAACCTGACCCCAGCCCTGTCCCAGAGCCTAGACCCCAGCATGAGCTAAAGTCTTTGGGGGCTTCCAAGACAGCTTGAAGGAGGGCGTTATTCTATCTTTCCTCCCCACCCCCATTTCCTTTCCTTGATCTGTCCTTTCCTCCCGCCTCCCCCACCCACCCGCTCAACTGTAAGCAGATGTGTTCTGCTGCTGTGGCTGGCTGCCGTTTTTCTAGACCAGGAGGCCTCAGACACAGGATACTCCCCCTGAGCAGGGAGCCACCCTGAATTATTCACGGACCAGACCTACTGCACGTGCCAGAGGGTTTCTCTTCAAGGTCATGCTGTGAGGCTCAGGGTGGAAGCGGTAATGAACATGCCTGACCTTCCCAGAAGTGGCAAATGCTCCTGGAGGCAGACAGCCCAAGTCTTAGGACAGGCTCAGGGAGGACGTGTGCTCTCTGCCAGGACTCCCCGTCCTTGGCCTTGGAGATGAATCCTGGTCTCCCTTAGCCAGTCCACCGGGCACAAGAGTAAATAGCTGGGTCCCCCCACCCAGCCTCCACACCTGCATGAAATCTGTTTTCCCCTTGCTGGCCCATTGGAAGGGCATCTGGAACCTGGCGTTGTGTCACAGGCACCGGCTGGGGAGGCAGCGAGGCTCCAGCACAGAAGGTGTCAGGGCTGGCAATGAAGGCTCCCATCCAGCATGCTGGCTTGGGGTGGAGGCTGGGATAGATGTCTGTGCCTGGTAATTCAAAGGCAGCCTGTTGGCCAGTTTGAAGGCCAAGGTCACCCTCCCATCAGATTTTCTTGAAAGGTTCCTCACAGAGCTAGGGTTTGGCTACTAAGAATGGCTCGGTCTCAGAGCAGAATCTCAATTTTGATTCTTGGCCCGGGTCCAGTGGCTCACACCTGTGATCCCAGCACCCTGGGAGGTCGAGGTGGGAGGCTCACTTAGGTGAGGAGTTCGAGACCAGTCGGGGCAAAATAGTGAGGCCTCACCTCTGCCCCCCACCAAAAAGAACTTTGATTCTCTTGGCCTCAAAGCTGGCTGACGTTACTGGGTGTCACTTCCTGGACGCACCCGCAGACCCTGGCCTCCCTGCCTTCTCATCTTCGCTCACTCCCTGTAGTGCTCATGGTGGCCTCATTCTGCCTGTGACTCCAGGATCTCTCGCTGTCTCCTGCCTTCCAGGTGGTTTCACAGAGAGGATATATCACCTCACGGAGAGACCCGCAACTCTGGAGCTGGGGGGACTTAGATAGCCATATCTTGGCTTCACTGTGACATCTGTATGACCTTGGCCAAATCACCTGACCTCTCTGACCATCACTGTCCTCTTCTGTAAAATGAACACGGTGACACCCCCATTTCCTGGACTGTGGGGCTCTCATGAACTCATGCAACTAGGGTGCCTGCTCCAGTGCCTGGCATGTCCCTGCTGTGCTGGTTGGCTCCTCCCTTCTGAGCGAGGAGTCCCTGTGGGTCCCCCATGCCCACGCTCTCCCACCTCCTGCCTGATGCTAGCTCTGCATGGGGCTTTCCAGCCACACTCTATTCTCTAGCCTCCACAGTAGCTGGACATGCCACTCTTGCCAGTGGGACGGAAGCCCAGGGGATGCATGCAGCTTCCCAGGAAGAAAGTCAGCCTAAACATCCTCTTTTTCAGGAGTGTGGCACTGTGCTGGTGACTTGGCTTCGACTGGACAGTGCAGACACCCTGGAAGACAACACCTGGTGGTCTGGGACCAGCTCCCCAACCTGACAGTCCGCCTCCCTCCAGACCATGCTGCAAGAAGAGAACAAGCCTCTTCCCGGCCCCCAGACGCTGTCCCTGACCATCCACAACCACTGCTTCTCTCTGCCTCCACCCATGACCTCCACCCACAACCTCCCTGGGCACATGTTACAGTGTCCTATAAAGATGTATCTGCAGACCACTTGAGGCTGGGAGCACCAGGAGACAGGAACCGCTGTCTCCTCTGCCCTGTTTTCTCAGGAACTTGCCCAGGCACTTAGTAAATGTTGAATAATTGTGATAGAGCCGCACACTTACAGACGGCCTTGTTCTTGCCTAGAGGGAAATTTGGCCCTTTCCCGTGCTTAATCCCAAACAAAAACTGCAGAATAATTCCCGTACCTTCCTTCCTTTCTCCAAACAAACCCAGCACCCTCTTCCCTGTCCAGCCAGCCAGGGTAAGCCCTGGAAAGACACACTCCTGGGGAGCTTGGTGACTATGGCCAGAGCCCCATCCTGTGCTGGACAGCAGTTCACCTGAGGATATTTCCTATGTCCCGGTTACCAGAAGATAATCCCAGTGAGAGACCCAGTGGTGTTTGACTAGGTCCATGATGTATTAGCGGGAGTTACCCTCAGTGGACTATTTTTGCCTTGAATTTTTTTTTGACACAGTGTCTTGTTCTATGCCCTGGCTGGAGTGCAGCAGCACCATCATGGCTTACTGCAGCGTTCACCTCCTTGGCTCAAGTGATCCTTCTGCCTCAGCCTCCCAAGTAGCTGGGACTATGGCACATGCCACTTTACCCGGCTAATTATTTTTATTTTTATTTTGTTTTTTGTTTTTTTTTGAGTTGGAGTCTCACTCAGTCGCCCAGACTGGAGTGCAGTGGCCGCTCCTGGCCACCGCAGCCTCGACCTGCCGGGCTCCGGCGATCCTTCCGCCTCAGCCTTCCAAGTAGCTGGAACTACAGGCGCGCGCTACCACACCCGGCTAATTTTTGATTTATTGTAGAGATGAGGTCTTGCCAAGTTGCCCAAGCAGGTCTCGAACCCGCAGGCTCAGGCAGTCCACTCACCTCGGCCTCCCAAAGTGCTGGGATTACAGGCTGAGCCACCGAGCCCGGCTTTATTTTTATTTTGTAGAGATGAAGTCTTGCTATGTTGCTCAGGCTGGTCTCAAACTCTGGGGATCAAGTGATCCCTTCACCTTGGCCTCCCAAAGTGCTGGGATTACAGACATGAGCCACTGCGCCCAGCCTAAATTTGCCTTGAAAGTCTAAACAAAAATAGTCTTTTGGTTAAAAAAAACAAAAAAGAATGGAACAGGTTGGATGTGGTGACTCATGCCTGTAATCCTAGGACTTTGAAAGGCTGAGGCGGGAGGATTGTTTGAACCCAGAAGTTCAAGACCAGCTTGGGCAACATAGCAAGACATCGTTTCTACAAAAAAAAAAAAAAAAAATCAAAAAATTAGCCAGGTGTGGAGGTATGCGCCTGTAGTCCCAGCTAATCAGGAGGCTGAGGCAGGAGGATTACCTGAGCCCAGAAGTTGGAGGCTATGGTGAGCTGTGATTGCACCATTGCACTCCAGCCTGGGTGACAGAGTGAGACTCCAACTCAAAAAAAACCAAAAAAAACAAAAACAAAGGAGGTCCAAACATGTAAATTAAATGCAATTGGAAGAGATATGCAAACTCCTTTATGACTTGTTTTCAATAAATATGCAGCTGCAAGATCTATTGACAAGCCTGGACTAGGGCAGCCCTGGTGATCTTCTCTGGTCTCTGTGTAGAGGGAGCCATGCACCCACCAAGGACCAAGGCCAGCAGCCAACCCTGCAAGTCCGGGCTTTGGCCCCTGGCCAGTCTTTCCTTGAGACACTTCCCGAGAGTACTGGCCTTGGCAGCACTTGGACTTGCTTTTTATTCATTCTTCCTTCTCTTTTGCCAGGCCCTTCTTGGGTTCTCTCCGCAGACAGTGGCTTTTGTGGTGGCTGAGGGGTCAGGAGAGTGTGGTGTGCCTTCCTTACTGCCATCAGCTCTGCTCTGGGGACTGAATGTGCAGCACTGTCCATGCTCCTCAACTGACCTCCAAACACGGAGCAGTGATCTCGGTGTCCAGGATGGTGAGACGATGGCAGCTCCCCTGAGGGCTCCATGGGTCCCCCTCAGCTGCGGGCACAAGTTTTCAGGAGTTTCAGAAGTTGAGTCGGTACCAGGGCAGGGGGCGCCATGTCCTTTTGCCTAAGGAGAGGGAGACTGGTGCTTCTGGGAAGAAGGCAAGGACTGGCTCTGGGGGTAAAAGACTCAGACCCCACCTCTGTCCCAGATGTCCTCTGCCGTAGCCAGGTGACTACAGTGGGTTCACTGCCCTTGGTGTTAAAACTGGACCTCTCGGATTGGTGGTATGTGCCTGTAGTCCCAGCTAGTCAGGAGGCTGAGGCAGGAGGATTGCCTGAGCCCAGAAGTTGGAGGCTGTGATGAGCTGTGATTGTACCACTGTACTCCAGCCTAGGTGACAGAGTGAGACACTGACTCAAAAAAAAGGGGAATCCTAACGTGTCAATTAAATGTAATTGGAAGAGCCGCACCCTAGCCACCTTTCATCATGGCCCTGATCTTGCAGTCCTGTCTTGGAGGGCTCCTCTCCTATTTCCTCCTAGTGGGACACAGGATGGACTGGGGTATAGGGGTGGGATGAGTAACGGGACCACCTTCAAAGAAACCCCTCAAACAGGGGAGTTGTCCGGGGCTACCGATATCCTCTGCTCCTCCTCTGGTGTGACAAACAGTCAGTGTTGACACAAGGCCACTGTTCCAACGTCCGCCTTCATCTTCCTTAAATCTGTTCAGGTGACAAAGCCCTTGGCGTCATGGATTTTTGTAGTCTTAGACCTTAGAGGTCATGGGAAAAACATCATTGGGGAAAATCTAAAAGTGGGACTGTTTTATGTTTTGACTTAATTTTGGGAAGAGAACGGCCTTGATTCATCTTTAGGGTAGGGGAACGATGCAGGAGCTGAACTAGGGACAGGGGTCCCACTCTGGTGGACTGCTAGGGTTCGTGGTGGGAGTTGGACACAGACACCCCCAGCCAGCCTCTCTGTACCTTCCAGCACCTTTGCTCTGAGAGTGTGAAACTAGGAGAAGCAGCTCAGCTTGTGACTATCTTGATGACAACAGAGCTCGACTTTTAGAATCACCCCCTTAAAAATAACGATGAGATGAATAATAAAAGTGGTTTTTTGAGCATGTATTATGCACCAGGCCCTGTGCAGTTCTCTCTGCGTGCCTTTTCTCATTTAGTTCTTGCAACAAGCTGTGTGGCAGGTGTCATTTTCATCCCCACTTTATAGATGAGGAAACTGAGACTCAGGGAAATTGTGTGATAGATCAAAGGTCTGGGTTGTCTGAATCTAACACGCTTTTACAAGAGGGCTGGTTCTCAGTGGATAGGCAGAAACGGCTTCTGCCGCTTTGGGAAAAGCTGTGTCCTGCTACCCATGTCTGACAGTTCTGGGGAGCCCTGACCCTTGTTCTCACGTGTAGAGAGGGAGGTGGCTGAGCATTCGATGAAGAAAAACAGCACAAGAAGGTGTCTGGATTTCTTCCTTTGAGCCAATGCCAGACTGGTTCTGCAACCGTAAAAATCCCAATCACTCACAAAGTTAAAAAGTCCAGGCATTTTCTCTCCTGGTGGCTTGGCCATAGCCTCTTCTCCCAGGCACACTGACTTGGCAGGGGGACGTTGCCCATGCGGTCCCGGGGGCACTGTGCTGAGAAGGGTCCCGTGGCTTCCTGTCCCGCTGCTACCATCTTGGAATTCTCAATACTCTTGAACGTGAGGCCACACATCTTCATTCGGCCAGACCCTGTGAGTCAAGCGGCCCCTCCTGGAGCTGAGGAGACTCCAACCACTCCCAGCCCTGCGACCGAGAGTGGCTGAGCCGTGAGCCCCTCTGCCAGCAACTGGGGTCCTCCCTCGTCCTCTCTCCTTGTGTGGAGAGCAGGTGGCCAGGCAGGAAGATGCCCCTCCCTCGCCCTGCGGGGGGGCTGGTGTTGGCGTCAGAGCGGAGATGCAGGGAGCCCAGTCCTGCCCACAGTCCCAGGAGAGCCCCAGGAGAGTGAGGGGAGGTAGCTCCAGGCTCCAGGTTCCCTGAGTTTGCTCAGATCCCTGGGGGGATGGGGCAGAGGGGTTGGCTTCCATGTCTCTGGCAGGAATACGTCCTTGTCCTTCAGATTCCCGATTGCGGCTCAGAGCCTTCAGTACCTCTGTTTTGAAACCAAGGCATTGAAGAGGGCTCTGCACAAATGGGGGGCTGGGGAAGGGGAAGGGCTAGAGTGAGAGGTGAGGGCTGGAGAGGGGGAGGGGGAGGGCTGGGGAGGGATAAGGGTTGGAGATGGGGAGGAGTGAGGGCTGGGAAGTGGAGAGGGGGAGGGTTGGAGAGAGGTGAGGCCTGGGGAGGAGGGAGGACTGGGGAAGGGTGAAGGTTGGGGAGGGGTGAGGCCAGGGAGGGATGAGGCTGGGGAGGGGTGAGGCTGGGGAAGGGGAGGTCTGGGGAAGAAGGACTGGTGAGGGGGAGGGCTGGTGAGAGGGAAGGATGGTGAGGGCTTCGAAGGGCCCAGGAAGGGGATAGGCTGGGGAGGGGTGAGGGCAGGGAAGAGAGGAGGGCTGGTGAGGGGGAGTGCTGGGGCGGAGGAGGGCTGGGGAGGGTGCAATACAAGCAGGTAGCGAGGTGACGTGGAGATCTGGACAACCTTTCAGACTAAGCCGTAAAGAAACTCATGGAGGGCAAGGCTGGGAAGGAGTGCTGGTGCTGTCCAGTCTGGCTCCTGTCATCACTCCCTTCTCCCACTCACAGATATGCCCCTTTCTCTTCTTCCTTTGCTTTCTCATTTGTTTATAATTTTTATTTTTCTTTTTATGTAGATGGGATCTCACTGTGTTGTCCAGGCTGGTCTTGAACTCCTGGCCTCAAGTGATCCTCCCAACTCAACCTCTCAAATAGCTGGTACTATAGGTGTGAGCCATCATGCCCAGCTGAATTGTTTATAACTTTTCTTTTCTTTTCTTTTTTGAGTTGAAGTCTCACTCTGTCGTCCAAGCTGGAGTGCAGTTGCATGCTCCTGGCTGTTGCAGCCCCAACCTGCTGGCCTCAGGGTAATCTTTCCACTTCAGCCTTCCAAGTAGCTGGAACTACAGGCATGTGCCACCACACTCAGCTAATTTTTTGATTTATTGTAGGAATGAGGTCTCATCAAGTTGCCCAGGCTGGTCTTGAACCCATGGGCTCAGGCAATCCTCTCGCCTCTGCTTCCCAAAGTGCTAGGATTACAGGCGTGAGCCACCGCACCCGGCAACTTTTCTTGAAGATTCCCCGCCCCCACACCAGGTTATCTCTAAGTTGCTTCTCCGAGGACTCTGGATCTTAAGCAACCATCTCAGCTGTGCCTGACATTCTGCCCAAGGCATCAATGTTGTCGTTAAATATTAGAGAGAAAGAGAGAGTTGGGATTCTTGTTTTTACAAGGGCTCTTGCCACTGAGAAACCAGTTGGGCCTGGGGGTGTTCCAGGTGGAGGAGGGGGCTGGAGCAACATCTGTGAGACACGCCATCTGGATCACACTTTTTTTGCTTTCTTAGAGACAGGGTTTCACTCTGTCGCCCACGCTGGAGTGCAGTGGTATGATCATGGCTCACGGCAACCCCAAACTCCTGGCCTCAAGTGATCCTCCTGCCTTGGACTCCCAGAGTGCTGGGGGTTACAGGCGTGAGCTGCTATGCCTGGCAACATTTCTGATTTGTAAAGAAGGTGTCCCATCACAAGGCACCGGCAGTCCAATAAAAAACTCAAGTCCTTCTTTGCTGGTTTCTCAAAACTTCTATTCTCTTGCTCAGCTGCAAAAGATCTTTCAAGAAGAGAGGAAGTCCATGCTGCCCTGGACTAGCTGGCTTCTATGCTGAAATTAAGGCTTGTAAGTTACCACCATGGGACATCTGTAGCCGTGTGCTTACCACCTCCCTAGTCTCCGCAAGTCTTGTAATGGCATGCCCAGGCTCCTGGGTGTGTCACCTCCGATGACCTTCCTTAAGGCAGAATCTCAGTATCCCCTGGCTGCTCGGCCCTGTTTATACTGCCTGCCCTGGGGCAGCTGGCTGGCTGGCTCGGACCTGGCAGCCAGTTCTGCATTGTCATGGAGAAGGTTTTAGAAACATAATGCTGGACTGCGGGTGTGTTTTTGCCACCTGGTAACAGGTGAGTTTGTAGACAAGCCATGATGGGGAGAGAGAAAGAGCTCTCTGAGGGCAGAACAGGTGCCAGGGACACCAGCTGGGCGGAGGGCCGGCCGCCCTGCTGCTGCTGTTTGGTATTCTGAGCAGGCAACAGCAGGCTGATTGTCTTGGTTCCTGCGGGACTCCCGGGTGCTGGCATCGGGCAGGCCACTGCCTCTGCAGAGAAGTGTGCAGAGTCTGGGGAGGACACCAAGTGGGCTCTCTGCTGTTTAGACACTCTGGCGGCAGTGGATCTTCCGTCAGGCTGGACAGCTGCCCTTGACCCATCTGTGCTGACTCCTCATGGGCCTGGATGCCCAGCCATCTGGGATCCCTCTTTCCACCCCCAGTTCCTGCAGAGACTTCAGACAGCCCATTTAGGGCACCTGCCACCTCACTGCCTGCAGCTTTGTGGGTCAAAAATAGTTGAATGTTGACAATTTCACGCCTGTAATCTCAGCACTTTGGGAGGTGGAAGCGAGAGGATTGTCTGAGCCCAGGAGCCCAGTCTGGGCAACTTGGTGAGACTTCATCTCTACAATTAAAAAAAAAGATTACTGGGTATGGTGGCAGGTGCCTGTAGTTTCAGCTGAGGCAGAAGGATCACCTGAGCTCAAGAGGTCAAGGCTGCAGGAGTCATGAGCATGCCACTGCACTCCTCTTTGGGTGACAGAGTGAGACTGCCACTCAAATAAAGTACCTACCTCATAGAGAACATGTGAGGATCAGGTGCTTGGAACAGTCAGCTGCATGGTGCAAGTGCTTCGTGCACACTGGCCATCATGATTCCTGCCATCTCAGCATTTTGCAGCTTGTTCCCTTCTGCTATGCGTGTCTTTTACCCTGTGAGCTCTCTCCAAACAAGCGAGTGCTCCCAGGAGGCACACTCTGCCTGCTCTACTCTTGTCCTGAAGGCTTGGGAGGCCCCTGAGGTGCAGTGAGGTGTCCCCCTGGGTATCCAGGGCAGGAGAAAGGTGGGGAGCAGGAGAGCTCCCGGCAGCCTACCACACACTCTGTTCTCACCTCCCCACGCATGGTGAGCGCCAGCACGGGCCTGCTCATCCTGAAGCCAACTTCCAGACAGCTGTCTACGGAGCCAAGGGCCAGGGGAGGTGGCGAGAGACGGGGCGCGTTTGCTGAGGCTCCTCAGAGACCATCCTTAGCTGAAGACAAAGTGATGCTGACGAAGGCACATCCCACATCTCATTCTTCAGTTCCATCTTGTCCAGGCTGGGTCTGCCCAAGACCTCCTCCTCACTCCCATGTGACCCCACTAGAGATGGCTGTAAGGCCCAGAGTCCCCGGCATATCAGAGTCTCCCCCAGGACAGGGACTCCCTCATCTCCTACCTGGTTCTGTGAATGATGCCATCATAGAATCTGGGTGTCACCAGGACAGAAGGACACCCTCTTCTGTGCAAGAGAGAGAGAGCCACCTTTTACAGCATTCTGCCCTTTTAACCATCATGTAGGAAGTCTTAAAATAACATTTCCAAAGCCTTCATTGATGTCCATTTTATTGCCAAACAAGGTGATTTGGTAAACAAGTCAATCCCTCTCCCAAGACTACTGTGTGTTACTAGGAGAACCTGTTCCAAGCCCCTCCTTCTGGAATGTTTGGAAGATTGCCACAAAGCGAGGGATGCAAACAACCCCAGAAGGGCTGCCATCCATGCTGGGGTCCACCAGGACCATCTGCTTATGCTCAGCTGACCCCACTCCTGCTCATCCTCCCGAGTTCAGAACAACAGTGTCCATGAACTGTGTGCTCACTGCTGGGAACCACGCGCTCTGCATTCCAAGAATCGACAGATGCAACAACCAAGCAGGACCTGGCATCCCAGCTCACAGAGGACAAGAGGTGAGTATGGGAGGGCTTGAGCGGGCCAAGACACTCACTCCTTGGCCAGACTCTTTGCCTTGAAGGTGTGACAGCCACATGGACTGGATTTGGAGAACTCGATGGCTATCCCTCTTTCTGTCATACGGAGCTGTTCCTGAATACCGACTTTTGGCGGTTAAATTCCACTTCCCAGTCAAAGTCTCACACTGGGCGAAGGGAACATGCTGGGAAGGAGGCATGTGCTGTGGGGGCAGCACAAAAACCCTGTAACACCACAAGGCTGGGTGATGGGCTTGGGGAGTGTGGACACCATACGACAGGACACGGCCCTGAACAGCCGTTGGCCGGAGGTAGGTGGAAGAACCGGACCCCTAGCAGGGGTGGCTCAATTCTCCAGAGCTTACCCTTCCCTGGAAGCATGAGGTGGCAAAAGACTCTCCCCTGTGGAAGAATCCCGGTGCTAGGATCAGTAGGGTGCTAGGATCAGTGTGGTGTGTGTGTGTGTGTGTGTGTGTGTGTGTGTGTGTGTGTGTGTGTGTGTGTGTAGGGGTCATCTCTCTGAGAGTCCGGTGCGAGTTGTGCAAGTAAGTTTGACACAAACGCATGCCACCAATACCATACAAGGAAGGAGAGGAAGAAAGGCATGAGCACTTCAAAATAAATCAATTAAAAAAAATAGAAATGGGGTCTCACTATGTTGCCCAAGCTGGTCTCAAACTCCTGGCCTCAAGCAATCCTCTTGCCTCAGCCTCCCAAAGTGCTGGGATTATAGGCGTGAGCCACCCCGTGCCTGGTCATGACAGTTAATTTAAAAATCATGGTGCATCAGGTTTTGTGCACATGTGGGACAAGACAGTATCTGATGAACAGTAAGTACTAACACCGTGCAAGATGGTGTTGCCGATGTCCTCAGAAAGAAACCATCCCACAGCCCACCCTGACACCTGCTGATTCTATCCTCTGTCCCTGACCTATTGGAAACCAAAGCAGCAGCTGGGGTGGCAGTGAGGGCTGGGGGTGAGCTGAGGAGACACATAGAGTAGAAAGAGGCATGTGTAGAGAGGGCCGGAGGGCTCTATGTAGCAGAGCACATCTGTGAACTGATGAGGTGCTCTTGTCCAAAGATACACATGATAAAAACATGTGATTGGGCATGATATTCAGGAGCTGCACCCGACACCCAAGGCCAAGTGCACCACATAGGTGGCCTCAACATTTCAAGAACAGAGATGTCTGCTGCTGATCCCTGGAACTCTCTTTCTGGGCTGCATCAAGAAATGCCAAGCTTTTACAGGTTCCCCTGCCATGGGTTTTCCTAGGACACACAGGCTGGAGATGATGCAGTCAGATGGTAGAGAACAGGCAAGTCCACACAGCGGCCCCTGGGCCCAGTTACCCAGAAGTGATATTTTCTGGTTCACTAAACCGTCTCATCAAGTCAGTATTGACCAGAAATCTCTTGGTTGGGTCTTTTATTTATATATTTATTTGTAGAGAAGAGGTCTCGCTATGTTGCCCTGGTTGGCTTTGAACTCCTGGGCTCAAGCAATCCTCCTGCCTCAGTCTCCCAAAGTGCTGGAATTACAGGCATGAGCCACCACACCCGGCCTCGTTGGGGCTTTTAAACTGGATGTCCTTCTGCAATGCTGACTTTTGTGTGCCAGCAAAATGGAGCTGGTGCCCTGTCTGGTGAACTGGGACTCAGAACAGCCTGAGGCTCAGTGCCCTGGGCCTGTGATCATTATTTATGCTGCATCTCTGAAAGGCATGACTGACATGCCTCTGAAAGTGATTAATCGCTCTCTTTTTCCCATGATCTCAAGCTAAGTGCATGCCATGAATTTGACCTGATTAGTCAAGACTCCTCCAAGGAAGCGAGTGACAGTGACTAGATGAGGATTGCTTGGTGGGTGGCTTGTCCCCAGGAAATTGAAGCTAGAGCTTGGGGGGCCATCAGGTCTGCCAGCAGATGGGTTCCCGTTGGGAAGGTGGTTAGATCCAACCTGGAAGCAAAGATGTCTGCCACTGACATTGCAACATACAAGGGGGGGACCCCCCAAAAAAGCCCTGGAATTTATTTATAAATAAATAAATAAATAATGCACTTATTCTTATACATTTAAACTTCAGTCACCTTCAAAGGACTCTCCGTTTGATGCAACATACCTAACAAGACGCTTTTTCCACTATTCAGGTTTTGAGCTTGCCCATTTTGATGCCTTTTAGTGCTTCTGCCGTTTTTTGTTTTACCTCTTCCATGCTAGCAAAATGTTTCCCTTGGAGGACTTTTTTCATCCAGGGAAACAACAACAAAAAGCCACTCGGGGCAAGATCAGGTGAACAGGGAGGGTGGAGCACCAGGGCCATGCCATTTTTCATCAAAAACTGCTGAACACTCAAGTGGTGGCAGGTGTGCTTGTAAACCATCCATCATGAAATGGGCAAATGCATCAAAAGAATCTCCAAAAAGAAAAATTCACTGAAGCCAAGTGTGGCCTGTCACAACAATGCTAGCTGGTACACTGATGCTGATGGGTTCCTAGAACACTTACCTAGTGGGGGATACCTGTATTTCAAGGGGCCTGGCCTTCAAAAGTTAATTCCAGGGTTTTTGGGGGGATCCCCTTGTACGTGATCTCCAAGGTCGGTGGTCAGAGCCTGTTTCCTCAGCACCAAGGGCAGAGCCTGACCACAGCAAGCGCTCAAGGAAAATGTGTTGAGTGAGTGGAGTCCTGCCCACCTGACCCGCACACGCTTCCTCTGCCAGCCACTCCTCTACCCTCCACTCCACCCAGGTCTTGTGTGCTTACCCCATGTGAGTTGTGGAGCCATGGGCTACACTGGTTCTGTGGGGGACAGCCCCTATGTAGAGCCACCTCTCTGTTTCAACAGATTGGTTCTTTATGAGTCATGGTCTCACCTGTTGCCCAGGCTGGAGTGCAGCGGCACGATCACAACTCACTGCAGCCTCAAACTCCTGGGCTCAAATGATCCTCTCACTCTAGCCTCCCAAGTAGCCGGGATTTCAGGCATTCACCACCATGGCTGGGGGGTCTCGCCATGTTGCCGAGGCTGGTCTTGAAAACCTGTGCTCAAGCAATCTTCCTGCCTCAGCCTCCCACAGTGCTGGAATTACAGGTGCGAGGCACTATGCCTGGCTTTCAACTGACTGTTTAAAGACACTGAGGGGTAGACTTTACAGAATGGCCTAGACACAGACCACATTCTCATTCATCTTCACTGGCCCACAGACTTCAGCTTTGGCAAATCCTGGTTACTGGGGATTAACAGCCCATAGGCTTCCGAAAAGGACCTTCCATCTTCCTTGGTCACGGCCCGAGCAGGATGCTGGACTGTTTCTCCAATGATTTCACCTAAAATGGCTTTGTCCTGCTTGCTTCCTCAGTGATGAACCACACTAAAGCTTCTTCCACCCCTCCCATCCCTCCTCCCCTCCTCACATTCTGTCTTTTCTAAAACAAGGGGCAGTTCCTTCCAAGGGCACAAGTGTGAAGGTCTGTGGCGACTTCAAGGCTGCCATCCCGTGGACAGTGAGAAAACCTCCAGCATGGCGCTCTCCAGTAAGCTCTGGGCACTCGTGAGACCGTTATCTGGGGACAACTCTGCCCAGAAGACTCTATAGTCAGGAGCCTATTGCACCCCCATCCTTGCCTCTCCACCCCCTGTTCTCCTGCTCTTCCCAATAAGAAAACAGCCTCTTGGCATCACTTCAAAGAGAATATAAATACTGGGCCTGACAAGGATTCTGGAAACTGCTCCTTCTCACGGAGCAACATGGACACTGACCCTAGAACACGGAGGTGGGTCTGTGTCCCAGCAGGTGGTCTGGGGTGTGGAGGAGCCATTCTTGCCTGTCACTAGGTTTGGCTCCTGTGTTTGCTTAATTCCACTTGGCTATGTGGATTTCTGAAGAATCCATAAGCTTTTGTCTTTATACAGTGCTTCTCTCTAAGTGCAAACCTCTAATTTGGTAGCATTCAGGCCTGAGCCTTTGCAACCCACCAGACACTGTAACCTGCTGTGTGCTTTTCGAGACCTTCCTTTCTGCACCAGGTATATAGCCCCGCCTGTTTACAGTACATGCACCTGCAGTTCCAGAGTCACAGAGCCGGGACCACGTGGATTCTGATCCATCCTCAGTGTTTGTGTGAGAGGGAGGACAGCAATCATGACCTGCATTTCACAGGTGGGGAAACCAAGGCACAGACCTACCCAACGTCATTCAGTGAGTCAGAAAACTGGGCAAAGACCCAGGTCCCTATCACCTACATCCTGTCTGTGCTTTATCCAAAAACATCTGATTGTCTTCTAGGGTGATACATATACTTTAGAAGTGGTGGCAGGGTGGAGCTTTCTATGAAGGTCTCAAAAGCTCTTTGCCAACTCAGGAAGCACAAGGCAAGAGCCAGAATCGCATTAACCTTTTAGCTAAATGGTTCTGACTCACAGGTAATGCCACTTCTTACAACTCATTGACAGCCCGGTTACCAACAAGAACACTTAAGGGGAAAATGCACCCATTCAAGAAATACCCCTGGGTACACAGCTCCTTCCCTGCCTCTGCAACATCTTCAGCGTGACACCCAAGTGCTGCGTCCTTCTGCAATTCTCCTTTTGTACTCGCTGGCATGAGGCGGGGCGGGGGGGGAGCGGTGGTGAAATGTGTGGGGATGTGCGTGTGTGCATGTGTGTTTAAAAACCAGTCATTTCAGGGACAACTCTGCCCAGCAGAACATACATGAAATATGTCTAATGTAGTGAGTCTTGACCCTGATTCCTTTCTTTTTTGGTAACTTTTTGTTTCCTGATCCTGATATTCTACTTCCCACCCTCCCTTGAAGGCAGCGTCTATGGGTGGATACAGCAGAGGGCCAATTCTGGCTTCATGGAAGGGAAGTACTCCAAGGGCTAAAACTGCCTGATGACAACCCAGTGTGACCTTCTAGGCCAGGGAGTGGCCTGGTTTTGCAAGAGTTTCCCCCCAGAGGCTAAATGAGCACTAGTTGTGATGTCCTGGACCTTCCAGCTGGACATCCATATTCCCAGAATGAAGCCAGGCCAACAGCAGTAGCCCTCCTGCCCTACAACTCCAGGTCAAGAAAGGCACAAAGAAGACCAACACACAACACTGACTTGGTGCTTTGGATCCAGAAGACCTCGCGGTACCAGGGGAGGAGGACTGAGGCCTTATCTGCCCATGGGACAGGGGAGGAGGTGAGGAGAGGCGAGTGAAATACTGCCAGTCGTGGGCAAGAGGGTACCAGGAGATGGGGGGACTCTCCTTGGCGGGGGGAGATGCACTTCCATCGGTGGCCGCAGAACTCTTGACAAAGAGGTAATTCCAGCTCCTCAGCCCCCACAGTCAAGCAGCCGGCGATGTCCTAAGTGTCCTCAGAGCATCGAGTTGATTCCTTTACAGAGGGAGCCCCACACCCACCCACTCTGGGGCTCCCGCTTGAGACTGCATCCTGGCTCTTGATTCGGGCAGGAAAGCCCAGGCAGGCACATAAGGTGGCTCTGCTTCTTAAGGCATGGCTGCTGTCTTGGTGGAGGGCCGGAAGTGGGATGCTGGCATCAGCCCCACCCTCTGAAAACCGCCCCAAGGAAGCTGCTGGGGTGGAACAGCGTGGCCGAGGAGCCGCCTCCCCAGGGCTGGGGGCTTCATGACAGCTAATGGCAGCACCAAGCCAACAGGTTTCCGGTGCCACGTGGTAGAATGGGGGGGGCAAATTGAATGTTATCTGCAGATGATTGTCAGACTATGGGACTCAACTGAAAAGATGATCAGAACTAAGACGAGAATTTGCTCACGCAGTCGGACAAAGGCAAGTATAAAAAACCAATTGCTTTGGGGTCACCTGGGCCTGGCTTCATGTCTTGGAAGAACTGTGCTTTCTGGGAACTCCCAGCCTTTGTGCAACTTGCTGTATTTTGAGAAAGAAGTGTGAGCCAAGGAGGGGTCCCCGCAGCGGACTCGGACACCAACATCAGAAATACGCTGGGTGGGGCGACTCTCTCCTGGGGGGTCCTCTCTCCCAGCCCTGCAGCCTCTTTCCCGCAGCTCCTCTCTATCCAACCAAGAGACACACAGGGAAGCCTGGAGAGGGCCGGCGCGGGGGCCACCCAGGGTGGAGCCGGGCAAAGACTGTGCTGTGTCATCTCCAAACAAAGTGAGTTTTTAAAAACAAAGGGGCCGGCTGACAGGCCCTCCACGTTTGTCCTCTCGTGACTCCCTGATCAGCATCCTGGAGAGGCCACACGCGAGGACTCCCACGGACGGACCAGGTGGCCGGGGGGCCCTGTAGGCTGTATGCGTCGATGTAGTGGGCAAGAGCCGTGGTCACTTGCGGTCCAGGCTGGCGTGCAGTTGGGCTTCGCGCACCATGCGGTCGAAGGAGCGCGTGTTGGTTTCCTCGCGCACCTTCTCGCGCACGTGGAAGGAGGCCCGGGCCGTGGAGCGCGCACTCTCCAGCGCGCTGCGCCGCTCCCGCGACAGCTGCTCGCTGCGCTCTAGCTTGCGCCCGATGGCCTGCAGCAGCTCGCGCCGGCGGCCCTCCTCGTCCTTCTCCACTTTCTCCTTGTTGGCTCGCTGTGCCCGCTCCTTCTCCAGCCGGCTCTGGCCCACGCGCCTTGCCTTCTGCTGCACGGCCTCCTCGGCCGCCTGCGCCGCGTGCTGCAACCGCCGCTCCCCCGCCCGCGCCAACGCCTCCAGGTGCGCCTGGTGCTCCCGCTCCCGGCGCTCGGCGGCCTCCTTGGCCCGCCGGCCCTGCAGCGCCTCGCGCCGCGCCCGCTCCCGCAGCTCCCGCGCGCGCTGCTCCACCAGGTGCTCGTAGTTCACCTGCGCGCGGCCCAGGCTGGCCTCCAGGGAGCTCCGCAGGCCCTCGAGCTCCTGGCGCTGCTGCCGCGCTCGGCCCTGCAGCAGCGCCTCGTGGCGCGCGCGCTCGGCCCGGCTCTGCTCGCGCCGTTCCCGCTGCAGCTGCCCCTCTTGGCGCTGCCGGGCGCGGGCTGCGCGCTGGGCGCGATCCCGGCGCCCCTGCTCGGCGCGCTCGCGCCCCTCCTGCAGGCCGTCCTCGCGCCGCTTCAGGTTCTGCTCCTGCTGCAGCTTGCGCAGCCGGTCTTCGCGGGCCGCGCGCTCCGCCCGCTCGCGCCGCAGCAGGCCCTGGCGTTCGGCTAGCTCCCGCCGCCGCTCCTCGCTGCGCTCGCACTGCCGCTGCCGGCGCCGCGCTGCGTCGCGCTCCTCGCGGCCCCGCCGGCCGCGCCGCTCCTCCACCTGCGCGGCCCAGGCGCGGCGGCCCTCCTCCAGCGAGCGCTGCTTCTCGCGCTCCTCGCGCTCCCGCCGCTGCTCGGCGCGCGCGCGCTGCTGCTCCCAGCGGCCGTGCGCTGCGGCGCGCCGCTCCCGCAGCAGCTGCTCCTCCTGGTGGCGCGCCAGCATGAGCGCCGCGATCTTGCGGTCGCGCTCCGGCACTCCGCGCAGGCCCCGTTCCGCGCGCACCTGGCGCACGATGCGCTCCACATGTTGCGCCGTCTGCGGCGAGTGGCTCAGGTCTCCGAGGCTGAAGCTGCGTCCGCTGATGGGGACCAGGGCCAGGGCGCACGGGCGGCCCAGCGGGTGCGGGGCGGAGGCGGCCGACCCAGCAGGGCCGCTGCCCCTGGCCGAGGCGCGCGGCGGCCAGCGTAACTCCCGCAGGCTCTCTCCGCTGAAGGACGACGACGACGCGCCGGACTCGGAGCTGAGCGCACCCTCCCGCCGACGGGACAGCGAGTCCAGCGAGTGGCTCTTCCTGCCCGTCCGAGCGCCCGCGGGCGGAGGCGGGGGCCGGGCCGACGAGGGGCCTGGCGAGACCTTGCGGGCCGCTCGCGGTGCTGGCGAGGCGGGAAGACTGGTGCTGCTGCCGCTGCTGCTGCTGCCCGCGCTCGGAACGGAGGCCGAGGAGGCCGCGGGGCCCAGGGGCGTGAAGAGGCGCCGCTTCTCCGCGCGCACGATGCGCTCACGCTCGGCCCGGCACTGCTGCAGCTTGGCGCGCCGTTCCGCCTCATAGGCCTCGTACAGGCCGCTGGCCACGCGCATGGAGCGACCCGGGGCTTCGCGCACCAGGTCGGCCAGCGCTCGCGGCAGCAGCTCCACCGGCTTGACGGCGCAGCGCGCGCAGGCCTCCAGCGAGCGCGGGCTGGTCAGCACGTAGCGGCTGCCCTCCGCCTCTGGGCAGTCGAAGTTGAAGAGGTCCAGGTGCAGCAGCGGGGACTGCTCCCGCCGCCCCCCTTCTCCCGCCGCACCCGGGCATTCCGCCTTGCAGGGCGCCGCCGCGGCAGCGGAGGCCGAAGCTGAGGCAGAAGGGGCGGCGGGCTGCTGCGCGCCCTGGGCATCGGGGGGCACCGACGCCGCAGCCTCGTCTCCCTCGGAGCCGCCGGGCTCGGCTCCCGCCTTCTCTTCAGGCACTGGGTCCACCATGGCTGAGCGGCGTCCTTTATTGGAATCTCTAAGGATGGCAAAGAGAGACATCGAGGAATACGCGGGAAAGCTGTTCCCCCTCCTCATCCATATCCACCCTCCCACTTAATCCGATTTGGGATTAGGCTCAGGGGCCTGGTGGAACATAGATCGAAAACCGATGCCCACAGCGGGGCTGGGCGCCACACAGCGGTGGGGCGGGCACTGGTGCTCGGGCAGCGGCCTCGGTGTCCCCCTCCCCGGCTTGGAGCGTGCGTGGGGCCCGTGACGAGGCTCCTCTGGGTGCCTGGCTGCGGGATGCCTCCCAGCCTGCTGCGGGGTAAAATGGAAAGATCGCCGGCGGGCGGCGAGGGAGGCGCTGCGGGATTCCCGGGAGGATTAGCGTATTTGTTTGGGGCTTAGGCGGGCTGCCGGGGATGCAGCTTTGCAGCGACAAAAAAGGAGGGGGCCCGCTGGTCCCAAAGCGCACGGCGGCGGGGACCTCCATCTACCCAGGGAGGGAGCCCAGGCCGGTTTCCCGCTGCCCAGGGAGCCCCGGCGCGGGCCCACGGGCGACGCCAGGGCTGAGAGACGTCCCCGGAGGCCTTCCGGGGGTGAGAGATTCCTGCTCGCGCCGGTTTACTGCCCCTCCCCCTCGCACCGGGCTTCTGCGTGGGACGGAGAAGCGCATGGACCCTCCCGGGGCCCCGGGCCCCTCCACGGCTGCCCGCGCTGGAGACACCGCCCGCCCAGGTGGGCTCCCACGCCCTCCCTCGAGCGCCCTCCGCTTCCCCGCCGCATCGCGGGAGTGGGCTCCCGGGGGAAGCGAGCCCGCCGCGCCGGTGCCGCAGCCCCGTCCCCGCGCCCGCGCACTCACCCGCGTCCCGGCCCCGGCGCTGGGCTTTGTTCGCGGCCGGCCGCGGTCCCCCGCGCGTCTCAGTCCCTGTGCCCGCGGGGTCGCGTCCCCGCCCGCCGCCGCCGCCAGCGCCTCTCCATGGGGCCCGCGAGCGGGGCGCGGCCCCAGACGCCACCGACCCGCGGGAGGGGTCGTGCGACACGGTCCCCCCGAAACACCGCGGCTCCGCTCGCTTCTCACACCGATGCTTGAAGGAGGAAGCCGGTCTCCATCGCTGCGGCGTCGGTCTCCCCCTCTCCAAGCGCGGGGGAATCGCCGCACTCGCCGCCCCCGGCGCCCCCTGGTGGACGCTCGGGGTTGGCTGGTTTGCCGAGAGGACGGGGGAGAAATGTTAAAACATGTATAATGATATGCATACATACACCACACACAGCTATGGATAGGTGGATGTGGATATAGATGTGTGTAGATATAGAGGGGAGACGGGGAGGGGCTGGGGCTGGAGAGAGAGAGAGAGAGAGAGAGAGAGAGAGAGAGAGAGAGAGAGAGAGAGAGAGAGAGAGAGAGGGAGAAAGGGGGAGAGGGAAACTAGAAACCCTCGCCTTTCAGCACCTTTGTAGTGGGAAGGAACCGCATGACTTGTTTCTCAAGGGGACCCTGAGGAGCAAACTTGATAGAGAATAATTGGGTAGAGATATGGCACCTGATGCAAACTGGGATTTTTTTTTTTTTTTTAAGAAAAACTAAAAGCACTCCTATGGGTTTGAGACCTGCAGAACATGTGTGACTCGTGTTTAATGCAACGTTTCATGACTTCCTGGTTCCAGATCATAAAAGTCATAACCAGTTAGTGCTGTATAATGAGAGTTATTTTGAGATGCCTCCTGCCCACCTCTTCTCCGTTCTGAGTGGCAGTGGCCATGGGGACACATGGAGGATACTTGAGGGAGGACAGTCCGGGAGCAGTTGTCCAGGACAGTCCAGGAGCACATGGTATTAGGGAGCATGGTGGACTGTGTGTTCGATGACTCTGACGCCAGTCAGGTAGGCAGTGAGGAGAAGGTGAGGGAACATAAGCAGAGAAATGGCATGATTAGGTTTTTGTTTTAGGAACACAACTCCAGCAACAGCAGGGTGGAGGCAACAGGGTGGAGGCAGGAGCATGGTTATCTGGACACCACAGTCACCTGGGTGGGAGAGACTCAGGGGACACAGCAGAGGAGGGATAGGCCTGCTGGTGTGGGGCATGGATCCTGGAAGCAGGGAGTAAAAGAAGCAGCCCTTGACCAGGCGCAGCTCATACCTGTAATCCCAACACTTTGGGAGGCTGAGGAAGGAGGATTTCTTGAGCCTAGTTCAAGACCAGCCTGGACAACATAGCAGGGCCTTATTTTTACAAAAATAAAAAATATTAGCTGGGTGTGGTGGCTCACAACTGTAGTCCCAGCTACTCCAGAGGCTGAGGCTGAAGGATCACCTGAACCCCGAAAGTCGAGGCTGCAGTGAGCTGGGATTGTGCCACTGCACTCTAGCCAGTGCAGGAGAGTGAGACCCCAAACAAACAAAACAGAAAGAAAGACAAAAGGCAGTACTCCATAAGGGATGACTGCCTGGAGCAAGTGGGAGCTGCATGTACCCCAAACTGAGAGTGGACACACGAGGGAGGATGGCCTGGTGTGGAGGGCTGGGGGAAGATGGACTCCTTTCTAGACCACAGGAGTCTGCGGGCGATCTGCACAGCAGGTGGCTGAGAAGTTGTGTTGGAGGTGGGGACCCCAGAGCTAGGGTTGGGGCGTCAGCACCACCTGCACAGTTCTTAAAACCAATCGCATGCATAAGATCACCCCAGGAGGGTGGGTGGGGCCATGAGAGAGGCCAGCAGGGCATGGGTGGGCCAAGGAAACTGGAGTCTATAGAGGAATGGATCAGGGCAGGCAGCAGGGTGCAGTCTGTGGCACACTCCAGGAGAGTGTGCCCGTGTGTAGAGGGCTGCAGGATCTGGGAGAATTCCACTTGGAGCCAAATACCTGCTGAAACTGGCAGTTGTTGGTCTTGGGTGACCCGGGTTCAAACAGCTTGAACTGTACTGGGACAGATGCCCCAGAGTAAGAATTTGGGGTGCAATAGGAGGCGAGGACATGAAGATTAAACAGATTCTTCTGGTTTTGGGATGGTGATATTAAGGCTGTGAAGGAGGCCTGGTACAGTGGCTTGTGCCTGTAGTTCCAGCTACTCGGGAGGCCTAGGAGGTCAAGGCAAGCCCGGGCAGCATAGTGAGACCCTGTCTCAGAAAAGAAAAGAAAAAAAATTAAGAATTGTGCATGTCATGCCTGTAATCCTAGCTACTCAAGAGGCCAAAGTGGAAGGATCACTTGAGTCTGGGAGTTTGAGACCAGCCTGGGCAACATAGTGAGACCCCCATCACTACAAAAGCAAAAAAGTAGCTGAGTGTGGTGGTGCATGCCTCTAGTCCCAGCTATTTGGGAGGCTGAGGCAGGAGGATTGCTTGAGCCCAGGAGGTCAAGGCTGCAATGAGCTATGATTGTACCACTGCACTCCAGCTAGGGCAGCAGAGCAAGACCCTATCTTTAAAAAAAAAAAAAAAGAACAACTTTGAAGGTTTTGGAATTTTACCTATTTTATCCTATTCCGTAGTAACAGGATAGCCTGTCACAGTTTCGTAGATGCTGGCAGATGACAGGAGATGTCTGGGTCAGAAACAAAGGACTTCTGGCACGGCACAGGGTCATGGTTCTGGGGCTCCCTTTGCTCCACACATCCCATGGCTGTGGAGAGGTAGGCACAGGTAGGCACAGACACTGCACAGGTAGACACTGCACATATGTTGGGTTTGTGCCATGGCTGAGTGATCCCAAGCTTAGTCAACCCTGATCTTTTAAAGGGGCTGCTAGACTAGCCGGGCTCAGTGGCTCAGCCTGTGATCCTGTGCCTTTGGGAGGCTGAGGTGAGTGGATTGCCTAAGCCCGCGGGTTCGAGACCGGCCTGGGCAGGCGAGACCTCATCTCTACAATAAATCAAAAAATTAGCCGGGCGTGGCAGCGGGCGCCTGTAGTTCCAGCTACGTGGAAGGCTGAGGCGGAAGGATCGCTGGAGCCCAGCAGGTCGAGGCTGCGGTGGCCGGGAGCAGCCACTGCACTCCAGTCTGGGCGACAGAGTGAGACTCCAATTCAAAATAAATAAATAAATTTTTTAGAAAGGGGGCTGCTAGAAACCCCATTCGACCTCTGCCCTGGGATGATCCCTTTTATTCCAGACACCAAACAAATCTTCCCTCTGCCGTGGCAGGAGACACTGTGTCTGTCATCCAAGGATATTTCCTGCACAGACATCCTCGAAAAACAGTTTGGAGCAAAAGCCATCACAAAGTGGGCAACAATGACTCGAAGACTTGCTCTCAAAAGATGAAGGAAAAGTTGGCCCCATGGCTGGTGGAGTGAGGCTGGTATTGGAGCCCGGCCCTGTCTGAGGCTGAAGGCGGCCTCCTGCACTGTTTTTCCACATCGAGATGTGGTTCCGGTCAAGGTGAACAAGTGGGCAAGTTAGTCTCGCCAAACCTCAGTTTCCCCTCTTCATAGAGAATCCTGCCGAATGCCACCCTCAAAGACTGATCGTGTCTGTGAAGGAGCTGTATGACATTTTCTTTGCCCTTCAGTTGTCACGTTTGTTAGATAAGGACCAATCCCTACCTTCCAGGGTTGCATCAGAACTGGAAAGATGGCACACGATGCATTTAGGTCAGCGTGTGGTCAGTAGAGGTGATCAAGTAGTGACCGTTTATTTTGAAAAGCTGTGTCTCACGGATGGTCAAAATCGACACCTGTAGCTTCTTAGGGTCCTGGAGAAGTCCAGGGGCTGTTCTACTCTGGGTTATGGAACCTTCCCCATGTGGGAAAGTCATGCAAGGAGAGGATGTGGGAATGGGCCCTTGAACTAGGACGCTGACCAGCCAGTGCTCTAGCAGAACCCATGTGGCAATCACTGGTGCTGCTGACTATGCGGCTGGCTCTCACCTCTTGTCTGTAAATGCCTTGTTTCCAGAGATGGATTTCACTCCCGGCCGGGAGCCCTCGCCTGCCAGAGGTCAAGGTGTTAATCCAATTTCATGACGGCACCCAGGAGAGAAAGCAGTCCAACTTGGGAGCACTCACCTGTCCCTCAGGAGTGGAGTTGGTGGACATGATGGTGAGGACTGTGGGCTAAAGGGTCAGAAAGACTCAAAGTTCAAATTCCAGCTCCACCAGGCTGTGTAATGTGGGGCGAGTTTCTTAACCCCTCTGAGCCTCAAATTCCGGTCTGTTTAAGAGGAAGGCACAATATGAACTGTTATTCTGCCCTGCACAGACTCTTAGAAATAAGAATAATTTATTAAATACTCTGTTAGATCCTTTCATCCAATACTCACTAATCCAGACAAGAACCTGTGCAGTGTAGACACTATCATCCACACCCACACAGCTTGTGCCAGCCCCCATCCCTACCTCAGCCCTGTGCACTTGGGTTCATTCCTTGCCCTTCCTCTCAGTATTTGCAGATGGAGGTTTTTTTCTCTCTAAAGTTCTACATCAGGTACTGGTAAAATATGTTCCATGGGCCAAATCCACTCCCTGTTTTGTTTTTATTTTTATTTTTGTAGAGACAGGATCTCACTCTGCCTCCCAGGTTGGAATGCAGCAGTGTGATCATAGCTCACTGCAACCTCAACCTCCTGGGCCCAAGGGATCCTCCTGCCTCAACCTCCCGAGTATCTACGATTACAGGTGTGCCTCAACACACCTGGCTAACTTTTTAATTTTTGGAGAGATGAGGTCTCCCTATGTTGCCCAGGTTGGTCTCGAACTCTTGGCCTCAAATGATCCTCCCTTCTCAGTCTCCCAAATTGCTGGGACTACAGGCAGGAGCCACTGCATCCAGCCTCATCTGCAACCTTAAGGGCGTTTCCTGCTTGTCCAACAAGTGCAGAGCAACTCTGTCCCGGGCAAACTTCTCTGCAACCATACCTTCTCCAAGGAGGTCTCAACCCCAGTCTTGAGGAGGGAGCTCCCCTTCCAAGCTGTCCTCTCTTGAGTATTCTCCCCCAGCCTCTGGGAGACTTTAGAGTCCTTTTTACATCTCCTCTCCTTTCATAGCTTAATACCTCTTTACGTTAAACTTTTTCTGTTTAAATTATTGTGTGGTTTCTGTCTCCTGGTTGAACCCAGATCAATATACAGCTTAAAGTGTGACCATTCATAATTCTTTTTTGAGTTGGAGTCTCACACTGCTGCCCAGGCCAGAGTGTAGTGGCATGCTCCTGGTTACCACAGGTTTGACCTGCTGGGCTCAGGCAATCCTTCCACCTCAGCCTTCCAAGTAGATGGAACTACAGGTGTACGCCACCACACCTGGATAATTTTTTGATTTCTTATAAAGACAAGGTCTCGCCAAAATGCCCACACTTGTCTTGAAATACTGAGCTTAGGCAATCCTCTCACCTCGGCCTCCCAAAGTGCTGCGATTACAGGTGTGAGCCACCTTGCCCAACTGCCATTTCTAATTCTTGAGACTAAGCTTTAAGAAGAAACTCAGGACATAAACCAACAGGTAAAAGACAGAATGTGAGCCGGGCTCGGTGGTTCAGCCTGTAATCCCGCGCCTTGGGAGGCTGAGGTGAGTGAATTGCCTGAGACTGCGGGTTCAAGACCCGCCTGGGCAACTTGGTGAGACCTCATCTCTGCAATAAACCAAAAAAAAAAAAAAAAAATTAGCTGGGTGTGGTAGCGCGTGCCTGTAGTTCCAGCTACTTGGAAGGCTGAGGCAGAAGGATCGCCAGAGTCTAGCAGGTCGAGGCTGCAGTGGCCAGGAGCGGCCACTGCACTCCAGTCTGGGCGACAGAGTGAGACTCCAACTCAAAAAAAAAAGACAAAATTTGTTAAATATAAGGTGTTTTGTTTCATACTTTAATGAGGTAATATATGTTCATCAAAGTAGGAAATTAGAAAGTACAAGGAAAAACAAAAAAAAAATCACCTGTAGAAAGTAATTATTCAGGCTAGGCATGTTGGCTCATATTTGCAATCTCAGCACTTTGAGAGGCCAAGGTGGGAGGGTCCCTTGAGCTCAGGAGTTCCAGACCAGCCTGGGAAACATTGTGAGACCCCTTCTTTACAAAACAAAAATTAAAAATTAGCTGGGTGTGGTGGTGTGCGCCTATAGTCCCAGCAACTTGGGAGTCTGAGGTGGGAGGGTCACTGGAGCCCAGAAGGCCAAGGCTGTCTTGAGCCATGATCATGCCACTGCACTCCAGCCTGGGTGATGGAGTGAGACTCCAACTCAAACAAAAGAAAAAAAAAGAACCACTCAAAGACCACTGCATTATACCTTGGTGTGTGAGGGGCAGGGCCTTGAGCTGCAGAGGACAGACGATGTCTGTGTCTGACACAGAGGCCCAGTCCTCCTGCTGTGTACTGGGGGCTATGAGTTCCAGGCGGTGCTACTTGGCCCATGTGCATGTTGTGAAGCTACCCTGTCAAATGTCTCGAGTCACTAAGCTCCTTTGGCGAGTATTCTGAGTTAAGCATCTTAAGCAGGGATGCTCATGTTGAGACCTGCCCTGGGACGGGGACCAGCCTGCCTGGGATCAGAACCGAGGCCGTGCATTCAGGGAAGTCGAGAAGGCACCTTACACCTCATCCACCAGGCTTTGCCTCCTCCTGGTAGGCTGCCCCTCATGCCAGCCACTGCCCTTGTGTGATGCTGCAGCAGGGTCCTCCTTCCCGGGCATGACAGGGGCATTTCCTCTGTGGAATTATGGCTCTGCTTGGGAGACTGGACTGGTGCCAGGAGCCAGGCTTGTTCCCGATCTCTGCCTCTCCTGCTGGGGTGTCTGGGTCTGGCACAAGCCAATGGCCAGTTCAGGGCCTTTGGGCCCCTTCTGTTTCAGAGAGGCTGCTCTGACGCTCCAGCCACTATTTCTGTGCCCAGATCCTACCCGCCAACAAGTGCATGCACACACATGCATTCTTACATATTCCTTTTTTTTTCTTTAATGGGCAATCCTAACTTTAAGCACTGTACACCATTGCCTTCCATCATGCCGTAGACCAGTTTCCCAATGTGGAGACTCAGAAACGAGTCATATTCTGTTTCAGGAAATGGTGAACCCTTTGTCTGTGTCTCTTGGGGATCAAGAATTTACCATCAGGCTCCTTTTTACTTTAATATTTTATTTTTTTAACTTTTGTTATTTTTTGTTTTTGAGATGGGATCTTGCCATGTTGCTCAGGCTGGTCTTGAATTCTTGGCCTCAAGCAATCCTGCTGCCACAGTCTCCCAAAATATTGGGATTGCAGGCATGTCACCAGGCTCTTTTTTACCCATCCAAATATGTCAGTCAAGCACATAACAACAACAGATGCATTAAAAACATATTTTGTTTATTTATTGTTTGAATTGAAACCTCGCCCAGGCTGGATGCAGTGACATGATCATAGCTACCGCAGCCTTGACCACCTGGGTTTAGGTGATCCTTCTGCCTCAGCCTCCTAAGTAGCTGGGACTATAGGCATGCATCACCATGCCTGACTGAATTTTTTCATTTATTGTAGAAATGAGTTCTCATTATGCTGCCCAGGTTGGTCTTGAACTCCTGGACTCAAGAGATCCTCCCGCCTCTTTCTCAAAGTGTTGGGATTACAGGTGTTAACCACCGTGACCAGCAAAAACAACATCTTTTAAAAGCACCAAGTTTAGCTAGGAAGTCTGGGGATACTCTGAAAGGTAAGATAAGGCTCTTACCCCATGTGCCGAGTGGCCACTGCACCAGTCTGGGTGACAGAGTGAGACTCCAAATAAAAAAAAATGCATTTTAAAAAAAAGGGTTCAATCCCAGTCAGGGCAATATAGCAAGGCTCCTTCTCTACAAAAAAGAAAAATAAACTAACTGGGTGTGTGGGGGGGACCTGCCCCTGCAAGGATCGGGAGTCTCTGGTCAGTGAGATGGCGTCGGCGATTATACTGGAGGGATAGATATAAAGAGAAAGAAAGAGACTGGACCCCTGTCTAGTACGGAAGCCATTTATTGGAAATTACAACAGGTCTTTTATCCCCAAATTTTGCACAGTTAGTCTCACATGTCTTTCACGTGAACACAAAGCCAGGTGGATGAGGGGCATCCCCCACCCACCAGATGTTTTCTCAGGTATGAGGAAGGACAAACCCAAATTGTCTTATTGTTCCCTTTGCTTGGTTAATGTTCCTCAAAAGCAATGCAACAATCCCTACTAGCATCAAGATGTTCTAATAATCAATAACTTCTAAAGCTCATGTGTACACAACACCTATGTTGACTAACTTAAATCCTATTACCTTTCTATTCTATGCTAATTCTACTTACACAATTGCTATGGAAACTCTTAATTATAGCTCAAACCAGTTCCTAAAGAATGTGGCCCAGTCCAAAGATCACAGTGGGCCACTTCTTGGAACAATTGATTGCAATCTCTTAACAAAATGGCTACTCTAAAATACTATGTATCTTTCTTAACTTCTATAAAAGTTTCTAATTCCTAATCCTAATGTATGGAGCTTGTCACCAGCAATAAGACTTCTCAAATGTGACCCAAGTTTAAACTGTAAGTTGTACTAAAGCCAAAACCACAGTTAGTAGAAAACAGGAACAATGAGATTTCTAAAGTTAGCTGTGTTCCTTTTAGATCTCAGAGTTTTATGCTTGAACTAACAGAGTTGTTTCTGGCTTAAGTGCCAAATAAGAAAAGGGAGAGGAAATGGGGTCAACAGCTCCCGAACGCATCCTAGTGGTCTCGGGGTCCACGGCCCTCCGTGATCCCTAACGTTCAGTGGGCCTCTGTGGCCAGCTCCCAACGGTGTGATGGTGCTCGCCTGCAATCCCAGCTACTCAGGAGGATGAAGCAGGAGAAGTGCCTGAGACCAGGAGGTTGAGACTATAGTGAACTATGATCATGCACTCCAGCCTGGGTGACAAAGAGAGATCCCATCTGCAAAAAATAAAATAAGGCCGGGTGTAGTGGCTCATGCCTGTAATCCTAGCACTTTGGGAGTCCAAAGCAAAAGGATTGCCTGAGCCCAAGGGTTCGAGACCAACCTGGGCAACATGGTGAGACCTCGTCTCTATAGTAAATAAAAAGTTTAGCTGGGTGTAGTGGTACACACCTATAGTTTCAGGCTCTTGGAAGGCTGAGGCAGAAGGATCGCCTGAGCCCAGCAGGTCGAAGCTGTGATGGCCATCGGTAATCATGTAATTGCACTCCAGCCTGGATGACAGGGTGAGACTCTGACTCAAAAATGAATGAATGAATGAATGAATAAGAGTTAAATCAGTTACAAGAGTTGGTAAACAACAAACAAGAGTGATCAGAGGCAGAATGGATTAATATATGACACAGCCGGGCACAGTGGCTCATGCCTGTAATCCACAAGCCTCTTGGGAGGCCAAGAGGGGAGGATTGCTTGAGGCCAAGGAGGGAGGATTGCTTGAGTCCAAGAGTTCAAGACCAGCCTGGACAACATAGTGAGATTTCATCACTACAAAATTTTTTTTAAAAATTAGCTGGGTGTGGTGGTGCACACTGGTAATCCCAGCTACTTGGGAGGTTAAGGCAGGAGGATTGCCTAAACCCAGGAAGCTGAGGCTGTGGTGAGCCATGATTATGCCAGTGCATTCCAGCCTGGATGACAGAGCCAGACTCCAACTCAAAAAAAAAAAAAAAAAAAAAAAGACATTACTCATGAGCTGTCAGCTTTGCTGAATCTGGCTTCCTTTCTTGATTGCATTCACTTGCTGGAGCAAAATCCCACAGGCTAGGTGGCTTCAGCAACAGAAACAGATCTTCTCACAGTTCTAGAGTCTGGAAGTCCAGGATGATGACGTCCGCAGCTTGGTTTCTTCTAAGGCTTCTCTCCTTGGCTTGCAGATGGTTGCCTTCTCTCCGGGTCCTCACTTGGCTGTTTCTCTCTGTATGTTTTTTGTGTCCTAATCCCTTCTCCTTTTCTTTAGCGACATGGCCTCACTCTGTTACCCAGGCTGGAGTGCAGTAGCATGATCATGGCTTACTGCGGCCTCGACCTCCCTGGCTCAGGTGATCCTCCCCCTCAGCTCCCCAAGTAGCTGGGACTACAGGCATGCATCACCATACTTGGCTAATTTTTTAAAAAACACCTTTTTTTGTGGTGACAGGGGTCTCGCTATGTTGCCCAGATTGGTCTTGAACTCTGGCCTCAAGTGATCCTCCCACCTCAGCCTCCCAAAGCACTGGGATTACAGGTGTAAGCCAGCATGCCTGGCCCTTTTCTTATAGGACACCTGTCACATTGGACTATGGTCCACCCAAGTGAGTCCACTTCAGCTGAATTACTTCTTTAAAGGCCCTGTCTTCAGTCACATTCTGAGGTCCTGGGGGTTAGAGCTTCCACATATAAATTCCAAGTAGACACAATTCAGCCCATAACATTGATGAGACGGAAATAATGAGTCCTGGCTCTCTTCAGTCATTCAAATATTATTGAGTGCCTACTGTGTGCCAAGTACTGGGCTGATAGTTGTGGAGCCCTGTAGTTTGGAGTCTACAGAGGAAGGTTCAATTACAAATCATCACACATGTACTGGGAAGGAGGGGAGCTGCCAGGAGTCCATTCAGTCAAGCGAGACATGACTGTGGCCTCAACTAAGGCAGCAGCAGTAAAACAGAGAGCATAGAAAAATTCTAAAGATATTTATGAAGCTAGGGAAGATGGCTCACACCTGTAGTCCCAGTGCTTTGTGAGGCTGAGGTGGGAGGATTGCCTGAAGCCAGAAGTTTAAGACCAACCTGGGCAACAGAGCAAGACCCTGTCTCTACAGAACTAAAAAAATTAGCCAGCTGTGTTGGTGTCTGCCTGTAGTCCCAGCTACTCAGGAGGCCAAGGTGGGAGGATTGCCTGAGCCTATGGGGTCAATGCTGCAGTGAGCCATGATATTGCCATGGAGACAAAAAAAGAGGATGTTTATGAGAGAGAATCAACAACGTCAGTGAGTGATGAGGTGTGGGGCAGAACGACCATGTTTCTGACTTGGGCTGAGGAGGGCAAGTGGTGACGCCTGCTGAGATGGAGCTGGAGGAGGAGGGGACAGGTGATGCGCTCCACTTGCAGCCTGTTGACTGGTCATGCCCCACAGGCGTCTAACTGACGGTTAACAGCGTGTGTTTCAGAGTCTACAAACCCAAGTCAAAACCCAGCTTGTTCCACATCCTGGCTGTGTGTCCTGGAAATGATGCTCAACCTCTTTGAGCTGCTGTTTGTTCATTACAAAATGGGCATAGTAATGTCTCCCTTTGTAAGGTCACTGAGAGTTGATATTAAATGCGTCCAGCACACAGAACCGTTTGCCACACATCTGCCACCTAGGAATCCTCTGTAAATGGAAGGCTGTGGTCACCATCACGAAATGTTCATGGAATGGGCAGAGCCAAGCTTCCTTTGGCTGGTGTCCTGTGTGTTTCGGGATCAGGCCTCTAAGTTGGAGTTCAGTCCTCTGTTCCACGTGGAGACATGCCCTCTGCTTATTTTGTCATTTGTTCCTGGAGATCAGAGGCTTTCCCCGATGCTCAGCTTTTGATAGGATGGAACAGAAGCCAGGACTATTCTGTTTGCTGGCACGTTTCAGGAGACTCACTCCCCACGCCCACCTCCAAACAGCGCCGCTCCTCTGCGCACCTGCCGCGGCTCTGGCGCTCATCCACCCTGAAGAGCCCAAACCAAACTCTTCAGACCCAGAGGAGTGTGGGATGCGCCAGAGGACATGCACTGTGAAAGGGCACTTGAAGAAAGCACTTCCTCACTCCGGCCGTGGGAACTGACTTGAACCCATAGTTCTCTCAAGGAAGCCATGCTGTCTCACACTTCTCTGTCTTCCTACATGCCATTTGCAGGCAATTCCTGTCCCATGTGACTTTGCCTCACTCCTTCTCTATCAAAACTCTGTGCAAGGTCACCTCCTCAGTGAAGCCTTCCTCAATTGGCTTTTCGGTCTAGGTTGGGCACCTCACCACAGGGTTTCTGTCCCACCCGGATGAAGCTGCATTATATGTTTCTTAGCATTTTCCTTAAAAGGACTTCAAGCATTAAAGAAGAATGAATAATCTGGTAACTCCCCACGATGTCCATCTTATTGACCCACAGGTCTCATCTAGTTCGCCCGCTAGATAGCGCCCTCCGTGAGGAGAAGACCCATGCTTTGTGACATTTCATCCTCAGCCCCTGTGCCTGGTGTAGATACTCAATAAAGACTTGAGAAATAGGCCGGGCTCGGTGGCTCAGCCTGTAATCCTAGCACTTTGGGAGGCCGAGGTGAGTGGATTGCCTGAGCCCAGGTTCGAGACCTGCCTGGGCAACTTGGCGATCCTTCATCTCCATTATAAATCAAAAATAGCCGGGCGTGGTAGCGCACGCCTGTAGTTCCAGCTACTTGGAAGGCTGAGGCGGAAGGATCGCCGGAGCTCAGCAGGTTGAGGCTGCGGTGGCCGGGAGCGGCCATTGCACTCCAGTCTGGGTGACAAAGTGAGACTCCAACTCAAAAAAAAAAAGACTTGAGAAATAAACAGGTCTCTGTTCATACTCCTCTCCCTCTTGCCTCCAGCTCTGGGACGTTCTCTTCCCTGCCTTCAGTCTGGGATGCAAGCAGGGAGTCAGCCATGGGCGCTGCCCAGCACTGAGGACCACACGTGGCCCACCATGACACCCTCTTCCACCCAAGCTTGGAATGATCAGAATGGCATGGGTGTGGAACCACACATACATGTATCCAGATTGCAGTTCTTTCTCTTGTTTTAAATGAACATGACAAACTGCCGAACGTCTCCAAGGCTCAGTTGCACCATCTGCAAAACTGGACGTACATTTGCTTTGCAGAGTGGTTGTGAGAATCAAATAAGACACCTGATTGCTTGGTGCATAGTAGGTGTGCAGGAAATGCTTACCTGCTTTCCTGTGGGCTTCACATTGGTTTTGGAAATGACTTCATCCTTGTTATCCACGATGCAGCCTGAACACTTAACAATATGGATCTTTGGGAAGCACCAGCTTCCTCTGCCTGGGCACAGGAAACAGAACGCCACCTCCCCACATACCCAGACCTCTGGGTCCAACAGGCCGGGGACAAATGAGAAGGGGCGGCAGGGCCGCTGCACCGTGCCCTTCCAGTCCCACCTGTCCCTTCTTCCACTCGTGAATCCACTTACTGATGTAGTTTGGATGTTTGTCCCCTGCAAGTTTCGTGTTGAAATGTGGCCCGGTGTTGGAGGTGGGGCCTGGGGGAGGTGACTGGGGCATGAGGGCAGATCCCTCTTGAATGGCTTGGTGCCCTCCCCACAGTCATGAGTGAGTTCTTGCTCTGTTAGTTCCCACAAGAGCTGGCTATTTAAGAGAACCCGGTCCCTCCCTCTCTCCTGCTCCCTCTCTTGATGTGCGACACGCTGACTCCCCTTCCCCTTCCAAGGCTTCATCAAGAACAGATGCCAGCCCTTTGCAGAACGTGAGCCAAACAAACATCTTTTCTTTATAAATTACCCAGCCTCAGGAATTCCTAATACATTCACCCAGCACTCTGTGTATGTGAGTGCCTGCATGTGCAGGTGCTGGACTGGGTGTTGGGACTCAGAGGTGATCATGTAGGCACTGAACTTGCTGTGGAGTTTGCAGTGGGGGTGGAGGACAGGCAGGCATACCTTGCCACAGCCCTAGCTGAACTGTGGAAAGGACTATGACTAAAAAGTGTGGGGGAAGTAACCTGGGGACTGGGTGGGGACTGGGTGGGTTCCCTGGGGAACTGGGTGGGTTCCCTGGGGAACTGATGTTGCGGCTTAGATATGAAGGGCGGGGGGAGTCAGCCAGGCCGAGCGGGAGGGGAGGAAAGACCCTTCAATCCTTCCACTCTACTCTTCCTCTTTCCCCATCATTGTGTAGGGTGCCCAATGCAGGTGCCCCACCCAGAGCTCTCTGCCACAGATTGCCACCTGGGCCTCACCCCCAGAACCTCCTAGCCCAGCCCCTCTGGCCCTGTTCTCAAGTGGCTGCAGGAGCAAGCATCTCCTGCTCGCCAAGGAAGTTGTCCTAAGTTAAAAGTGGGCAGGTGGGTCCCCTTCCAGGAGCACAAGCCTTCTGTCCGAGAATGCATGCAGATCAACTGTCTTCAAAGACTGGATTCCAAACTGCAAATCTCAGGCACTGCTTGGTCAGGGCTTTGCTGGCTTTGCCATGAGGGCCATCTTCTGCCCTACAGGTCCACCTTCCATCTCTCCCATGTAGCCTCCGCACACCAGAGCACCAGGCAGCACTGAGTCTGTCCTTCCTGCTTTGGCAGGGCCACCAGCCATGGCCCCAGCAGCCCAAGGGATCAGGAAAGGGTGCACAGGTGTTCTTTGGTTGGGCAAAGGGTCCCCACCCACGCAGGGGCAAAAAGTGAACTTGATGTCAGTCCTGGGTGAGGTCAGCCAAGAGATGTTCTGTAAGCCTCAAAGAAGGAAGAAGGAGTCCTAGAGGATGGGATTGGGTTACTTCCCTTTTCTTTTTTGACTAGGCAGGCAGGTCAGGACAGTGTCAGCAGTAAAAGGTAAGACCCTGGAAACCTTTGTGGATGGGATGGGGAAGGTTGTGCCCAGTCAGACCACAGCCACATGGAGTCATTTCTAGGTCAGGACTGTCCCAGATGCCGTGCTGTTTAATGGCTTTATCAACAACTTGGATGTAGATAGGATGATCAAAGGTGACACTAAACTGGGCAGAGAGACAATAAAACTAATTACAGCCAGGATTTATATGCCAGGCACTTTTCACTTTGCCATATGCTTTTTACTTTTTTTTTTTTTGAGTTGGAGTCTCACTCTGTCGCCCAGACTGGAGAGCAGTAGCCGCTCCCGGCCACTGCAGCCTCAACCTGCTGGGCTCTGGCGATCCTTCCGCCTCAGCCTTCCAAGTAGTTGGAATTACAGGCATGAGCTACCACGCCTGGCTGATTTTTTTGATTTATTGTAGAGATGAGGTCTCGCTGCCCAGGCGGGTCTCGAACTTGCAGGCTCAGGCAATCCACTCACCTCAGCCTCCCAAAGGCGCGGGATTACAGGCTGAGCCACCAAGCCCGGCTGCCTTTTACTTTTTATTTAATTTTCATGATGACCCTCAGAAGTAAGAACGATTATAGTACCTAGGGAAAGATGAATAAACAGAGCCTTAGAGGGGCTGAGCAACATGCCTAAGGTCACATGGCTAGTAAGCAGTGGGATAGGCTTGGAAAACCATCCGAGTTCTCACCAGAACTGACAAATTCCACCCACCTAGCAACCCATCAATCCATCCATTCAACTGTCCATCCATCCATTTATCTGTTCATCTACCCACCCATCCAACCATCCATTCATCTTTCCTTCCTTCCTTCCTTCCATCCATCCATCCATCCATCTACCCATCCATCCCACCAACACATCCATCCACCCATCCACCCATTTATCCATCCATCCATCCATCCATCCATCCATCTATCCATTCCATCCAACTATCCAACCATCCATTCATCCACCACCACATTCACCCATTCATTAATCCACCCACCCACCCACCCATCTATCCATCTATCCACCACTCATCATCCCATCCATCCATTTATCCATCCATTCATGCATCCATAACCCATCCATTTATCCACCACTTATCCATCCATCCATCCATCCATCCACCACATTCACCCATCCATTAATCCACCCACCCTTCCATCCATACATTCATTCATCTGTCCATCCATCCACCTACCCATCCACCCACCCATCTACTCACCCATCCACCTATCCACTCATCCACACATCCATCTATCCATCCACCCACCCATACATCCACCTACCCACCCACCCACCTGTCCATACACCCATACATCCATTCATCCACCCACCAACCCATTTACTCACCCACCCAGCCACTCATCCTTCCATCCATCCATCCATCATCCATCCATCCATCCACCTACCCAGCCGTTCATTCATCCACCCACCCAACCACCAACCCATTTACTCACCCACTCAACCACTCATTCATTCATCCATCCACTCACCACCCACACACCCACACGCCCATCCACCCACCCATTAACTCATCCATCTGTCCATTCACCATCCCACGTATCCAAGCATCCCACCCATCCATCCATTTAATAATCCACCCACTCATTAACCCACCTAACTACCCATCTACCCACTCACCTATCCATCCACCCATCCATTCATCCATCCACCCTTCCACTCACCCACTCATCCATCCTACCACCTATCCATTCATCCATCCATCCACTTACCCATATATCCACTCATCCATCTATTCACCCATTCATTTACCTACCCACCCATGCACCCATCCATCCATTTACCCACCAGTTCATTCATCCACCCATCCACCCACCCACTCATCCTTCCTACTACCCATCCATCCACCCATCCACCCATTTTCCATTCATCCACCTGCCCATATATCCATCCACCAATACCTCCATCCATCCACAAACCCATTCATCCATTCATCCTCCCATCCATCCACCAATCCATATACTCACCCACCCAATCACTCATCCATCCATCCATCCACCTACCCACCAAGCCACCCGCCCAGCCACTCACTCATCCATCCATCATCAACCCATCTATCCACCCATCGACCCACTCGCCTACCCATTCACCCACCCATTCGTGCACCCACCCATCCAATCACCCATCCATAAATTCACCCACCCACCCATCCATGCACCCATCCATACATCCATCTATCCATCCACGCACCCACTTACCCATTCATTCAACAAATATTCATTGAGCTCCTTCCAAGTGCCAGGCAGTGTTTGAGGTAAGGCAGACAAGGACCTGCAGTCACAGAGCTTACATCCTAGAGGTGTGAAAGAGATTAAAGAAGTAACCAAGTAAAAAAGATAATTTCACAGTGCTATAAAAAATCAGATGGGACAGAGAATGGTTTTTATACTGAGTGGCCAGGGAAGGTTTCTCTGAGAAAGTGACATACAAAGGGAGGACCCCTCCAAAAATGGAATTATCTTTTGGAGGGCAGGCCCCCTGTAGTGCAATCAGAATTTGTTCCTCTGGATCAAATCGTCAGTCAAAGTTTCTATCTGGAAATTTTTAGAAGGTTGCATCATGATTTGTGGAAGAAATGTTTGGAGTTGGGGCAAACAGATGACTGGTTCTTTTACCATGACAACGCACCTGCCCCATTATGCTGAGTGTTCGGCAGTTTTTGACCCAAAACGGCATGACCTCCATGCCCCACCCTCCCTATTCACCTGAACTTGCCACAAGTGACTTTTTGTTGTTGTTGTTGTTTCCCTGGATGAGAAAAATAAAGTCCTCAAAGGGAAACATTTTGCCGATGTGGAAGAGGTGAAACAAACAAACAAAAAAACCAGCAGAATCACTAAAAGGCATCAAAATCAACAAGTTCAAAAACTGTTTTGAGCAGTGGGTGTGTGGCATCAAATGAGTTACTTTGAGGTAACTGAAGTGTAAACATGTTAAAGAATAAATACACAATTTTTTATAAATAAATTCTGGGTTTTGGGGGTCCCTTTCATATAAACCAGAAAGAAACCTCAGTGGGAAGGGTCTAGAGAAGTCCCTTAGGACGAATGGGTTTGGCATCTTCGAGAAACAGCATCAACTTTAATGGGTTCTAAATGAGTTATGATTCTAGACTGAGACTCAATATATATTTTTTTCTTTTAGAGAGAGATAGGGTCTCACTACATTGCCCAGGCTGGTCTTGAACTCTAGGACCCAAGTAATCCTCCTGTCTCGGCCTCCCAAAATGCTGTGAACACCTTGGCTAGTTTCAGGGAATTGATTGAGATACATATTAGGTCTTGTGCTTGGGCTCAGGACAGCAACTGTCTAAGGACATGTGGACTTGCCTAGACTGGGCATGAGTGAGAGAAACTGGAATTTCCGTTGATCTGGTGATGTTCACATGATCCTGAGTAGCCTTGATAAAGTTGCGTCTGGGGTGGAGAAGGGTGTGGACCCTCCTCTCTCTGTGCAAGTCAGACCCTCTCTAGAGAGCTCTGTGTGCTCTAGACACTGCACAAAGACACATTGGCCATCTTACCTGGAGAACAGCCCCCAGGATGGCAAGTGGGAGCAATCAGAATAGCCATTTATTCCTGGTAGGGGAGATATGGGCGGGGGGAGGCACAAGAGCTGCCTCCAGAAAGATCTAGGGCCTGTGGGAAGGAGTTACAAGGAATTCGAATTCTTTCTTTCTTTTTCACTGATAGTTTCAGGGAGAAAGGAATGAGGCCTCTGGGGTGTGGGCTGTGGGGCCCTGCACCTTCCCCCCTGGAAGATTTGCAGAGGAAGGCCTGTCAGCAGTGATGGGCTTTCACTCAGTGCTGTTTCTGACCCCAGTGAAAGAGCCAGTCCTATGAGGTTGGCTGGGTGGGGTGGTGGTTGCCAAGAGTCTTGGCTCTGAGGGCCCTGGAAGGCTGGAGTCAGAGGGCTGAGCCTGGGGCTAAGAGTGGGGGCAGGGAGAGCCTCTTAGCCAAGAGACCACAGGATAGTTTCCCAAAGCAAACACTCAATCTTGTAGAAAGTCTATGGGGGCGGGGGCCCACAGGGAGGAGGCAAGTGACTTGAGAGCCTGGAGGACTTGCTGCAGAGCTCTGAGGCCAGTGTAGCCCATGGGGACTTGGGTCCCTGAGCCCAGTCCTGGGAGTCATTAGGTTGTTAATTATGTGGTTTTCTCTGCAAAATTGCTGTGACCTTTGTCAAATTACTTCTTGTTTTTGAGCATCTGTGTCATCACTTGTCACAAAAGCCTCATCTTCTTCTGAGGCATATCATAGAACAATTCTTTAGAATAATCTGTGGAGCTGGGGACCCAGGGAGCAGGACTGCAGAGAGTGTCTTGGCCAGGTGCCGTGGCTCACACCTGTCATCCCAGCACTTTGCGAGGCTGAGGAGGGAGGATTACTTGAGCCCAGGAGTTCAAGACCAGCCAGGGCAACATAGTGAGACTTAGTCTCTTCAAAAAATTTAAAAAATTAACCAGGTGTGGTTGGTGTGCTCCTGCAGTCCCAGCTACTCAGAAGGCTCAGGTGGAAGGATCACCTGAGCCCAGGAGGTGGAGGCTGTGGTGAGTCGTGATTGTGCCGCTATACTCCAGCCTGGGTGGAAAAGTGAGACCCTGACTAAAGAAAAAAAAGTGTCTTTGTTGATATGATCACAAAATTCTGAAACACCCCCTAAGTGGATGAAAAGGTGCATTCATAGCCACTCCCTAGCTCCAAAAGATAAAAGATGTCTCCACAGATACTCCTTAACTCTGGATTCCACAAAACTCTGCTAGCAGGGAAGATCTTTCTGCCTGAGGGGTGGTATCCAAGTTGAATTTAAACATGCAAATCACACCTGTCGAGTCCCAGGCCTAGGAGCCCTCAGGTGCTGTGTGGAAAGTCTTGAGCCTGAGCAAGTGGGGGCAGGCCTTCCTCTCAGCTCATTTTCATCCTCCTCCCACCCTTTTCAGCCCTTCCCAGCAAGGTGATCAAAGCCACTGCCCTCTGAGCCATGCAAATCCACTGCTGGGAAAGCCACATCAGTGCCATCAGTGCCGCAGCTCTTTGCTGTCCAGGGCTGGGAGTGGCGCCAGGCCATGGAGTTGGGAAGGAAAGCTGTCCAAATGCGGGATTAACCTCCAGGGGCAGATGTTGGCTGTGGATCCACAGCATTCTGAGAGCTGGGCAGGCAGCAGGCAAGGGCTGGGATCTGGAGAGCTCAGAATGCCACTGCCCCGACAGACTGAGGCAGGGTCTGCTGCCAGGGGTTCCTGGGGGACCCCCCTCAGTCCCCCTAGAGACCAGAATTCCAGCAAGTCACTTGATGCATGAAAAGAAGGCCGGAACAAGAGTTCCTGTGAATGCCTCCTGACACCTCCCACAGGGCGCTCAGAGGAGCCCCCCACCCCTTTCAGCCTCACGCCAGCGTCCCCACTTTAAAAATGGGAACAGCTTGATCCCCGAGGCTGGCAACGGAGCCAGGATCTGAGAAACAGTAGAGATCATGCAGGCACCATGCCCACGACCACATTTCTGCACACAGAGCCCAGTTGGTCCAGATAGAGTCCATCTCACACCTTTTGGAATCGGTGATTGGAGGAAGCAGGGAGGTGTGCCAGTTGGCAGACACGCTCTCCACAGGCATGCCTCAAGTTCTGCCACTGCCAGCTTGAAGCCCTGGGTGGCTGAGTCAGGGCAAAGAAGAAGGAGGCCAAAAGGAGAGCCAGGAGACCTGAAAAGACACGACGAGAGACGCTCTCGATGGACAGTGCTGACCTGCTTAGAAGTGAGACTCAGGCTTAGAAGTAAGACTCAGGATCCCATAGTACAGAGATGCTCGCGTTGGTGTGGAGTCAGTAGACCTGGGTTTGAAACCCAGACTGACATGAGCTCGTAATTTTGAGCTAGTTACTTGACTTTTCTGAGCCCTCGTTTCTGGTTGCTAAAGAAAGGCTCATAAGTCCCACTGTTCAGGGTTGCTGTGAGTGTGAACAGGCTCTTAACTGAGACTTTGCACACACGTGCCATTTATTAGACGCCGTGACCCCAGATGATCGCTGGCAGTGCATATCTGGGGCCAGGATGTCCTATTAGCCCAGCAAATTCTCTTTGCTGTCATTGTTCAACTCAGCTCCAGACCCTGGTTTGTTCTTGGGTAGTGATTTCAGAAGCTATGGCATTTCCCACAAGCTGTTGAGAGGCTGGAGGCTTGGATCTCGCCGAAGAATTCAAAAAGTACTTGCATTTTGAGACTGCTTTCCCTTGTCATGTTTTTCCTATTTATTCTTGGCCATTGAGAAAAGGGTTTCCAGCTTTCTAGTTCCCCTGAAATTAATTTTTCTCGGAAAGTATTTCTTACCACCAAAGAAGAGCTGGGTCCACCCCAGACAATCTGCAAAGAGGTTGGGACAGGCCCCTGGGAAGGGTCGGAACAGAAGCCAGAGGAAGGGAAAGTAGGAAGGAAGTCAGGAAGAGGAGGAGGTGATGGCAGCAAATCGAGAAAGTGCCGGGTGTTCAAGGTGATAGGTAAGGGCCTTGCAGCTGGGGTGTGAGCCAGTGTCTGTGGACAGGCTTTGGACCACGATCCAGAGACCCCTGTCCACTCCAGGATCAGAGCAGGCAGCTCCTCCTGGAGCTGTGAAGGGGATGTCACTGTGTAGGTTCTAAAATTGACACCAGGCCAGGCGCGGTGGCTCATGCCTATCATCCCAGCACTTTGGGAGGCTGAGGCCGGAGGTTTGCTTGAGGCCAGGGGTTCAAGACCAGCTTGGGCAACACGGTGAGACCTCAGCTCAACAGAAAAAAATGTTTAAAGAAAAAATAAAATCGACACCACGTCTGTCCTCAGTCTTCCGGCTCCTTTTCTATCAGCCCTCCTGCTGCCTCTGGGAGGCCAGTGGATCCTCCTGGTAACTGTTCTCCTAAGTCCCGCCTCACACATTGCCCATCACTCCCCCACGCAGAGCCAGTTTCCTAGGTGTGCAGCTGTGCGGCTGTACCAGATCTTGTGCTCAGAAGGCCCCTGTGTGATTTCACGCTCCGCTGCCTCATTGTGAAATTCTCTCTTTAATTTTATCTTTGGACTTGTGTTTTGTCAGTGAAAACCAGTGGATCAGGGCAGCCTGGATGAGAGTAGAGATTAGACCCTGGTGCCAGCACACGCCAGGCAGGACAGGCTGCAGAAGCACAGAGCAATGGGCCTGAGGGTCCTCAAGGGTGCATGTCTGGAATAGTCTGGAGCACCCTTGGGCCCCAAGCTGGTCCGAACCTGAGCTCAGACTGGTGGGAGCGACGCGACCACAGGAAAGGGGACGGGCCACACAAGACAACAGCACTAGCACTCACGATGGGAGACCTGCTTGTCTGTCCCAGACGGGGCAAACAACAACTCTTAGGTCTAAGCTCCAGGACAGAAATAGCAGGCCCTTGGGCACTAAGTTTTGTCAGTAAATGGTCAGAAAATAAAAGTGTATATATGGACATCATATAAAGCACATCAGGGAATTATTAGGATTCTTCAAAGAGTTTAGAATCTTCAGTTTTGAAAAATACTGCAAAATTGCAAGCAAGTCTGAGCCCTGGCTCACACTGGCAATCCCAGCACTTTGGGAGACTGAAAGGGGAGGATTGTGTGAGGCCAGGAGTTTGTGACCAGCCAAGACAACATAGCAAGACCCCCATCTCTACAAATAAAAAAATTATTAGTATTATTATTTTTTGAGTCTGAGTCTTGCTCTGTCACCCAGGCTGGAATGCAGCGGCACTCATGACTACCACAGCCTCGAACTGCTGAGTTCAGGCGATCCTTCTGCCTCAACCTTCCAAGTTGCTGGAACTACAGGCACGTACCACCATATCCGACTAATTATTTGATTTATTATAGAGACAAGGGCTCGCCAAATTGCCCAGGCTGGTCTTGAACCCCTGGGCTCAGGCAATCCTCCCACCTCTGCCTCTCAAGGTGCAGGGATTACAGGCAAGAGCCACCACACTCAGCTTCTACAAGAATATTTTTTAAAATTAGCAGGATGTGATGATGTGCTGTCTGTATTCTCAGCTACTCGGAGGCTGAGATAGGAGGACTGCTTGAGCGCAGGAGTTCGAGACTGCAGTGAGCTATGATAGCAACACTGTACTCCAGCCTGGACAACAGAGGGATACCCTGTCTTAAAATAAAATAAAATAAAATAAAATAAAATAAAAAAAATAAAAGCAAATATTTATAGACTTTAAAAAAGAAATTAAATTTATCTTAAAAATTTTTATCATAATGTTTTTAATAATAGAGACAGGATCTCACTATGTTCAGGCCAGTCTTGAATTCCTAAACTCCTGGCATCAAGAAATCCTCCTACCTCAGCCTCCCAAAGTGCTGGGATTACAGGCATGAGCCACCATGCCCCAGGCAAGAAATTAAAGGTTGTTGTACTCAATGGAAAAGAACAATTTCATATGAAGCTTCAGATAAGTCAATTGTTAATGAGTAAATAATTTCAAAATTAATTTTTCTTATAATTGCAGACACAGAAAGAATGGATCAGTAGGTATTTAAAATTATATGCAAAAGATGAAGCCACTTTTGGTTTCTTGTATGACCTCCACAAATTACAGGAAATGCCAGAGAAAACATTAAAAGTTCATTGAGTAAACTTACATTTAAAATTAAAATTAGACTTACATGAAGCTGATTTGTATGAAGAACTAAATTTGTTTGGAAAAATTATTCCATGAGAATCGACAACTTTAAATGCACTAAAATGTATATTCTGAAATAATGTATAAGAATTTGGGCATGCCGGGCTCAGTGGCTTAGCCCGTAATTATATCTCAGCACTTTGGGAGCCTAAGGTGAGTGGATTGTCTGAGCCCAGGAGTTTGAGACTGGCCTGGGCAACATGGTAAGACCGCATCTCTACAATAAATCAAAAAGTTAGCCGGGTGTGGTAGCACATGCCTGTAATTCCAGCTGCTTGAATGGCTGAGGCAGAAGGATCATTGGAGCCCAACAGGTTGATGCTGGTGTAACCATGAGCGTGCCACTGCACTCCAGCCTGGGCGACGGAGACTCCAACTCAAAGAAATAGTCTTTTTAATTTTTTTTTTTTTGAGTTGGAGTCTCACTCCATTGCCCAGACTGGAGTGCAGTGGCCGCTCCTGGCCACCGCAGCCTTGACCTGCTGGGCTCTGGCAATCCTTCCGCCTCAGCCTTCCAAGTAGCTGGACTACAGGCGTGCGCTACCACACCCGGCTAATTTTTTTTTTATTTATTGTAGAGATGAGGTCTTGCCAAGTTGCCCAGGCGGGTCTCGAACCTGTGGGCTCAGGCAATCCACTCACCTCAACCTCCCAAAGCGCGGGATTACAGGCTGAGCCACCGAGTCCAGCAGAAACAGTCTTTTTAAAAGCAAAAACTGTGTGTGTGTGTGTGTGTGTGTGTGTGTGTGTGTGTGTGTGTGTGTGTGTGAGTGTGTATGTAGGCTATAAAAGTGTGCATTCCCAAAGCTTCAGGAGCAGGTGTTTCCTGCTCTTTGCATAAGGGCACTTTGTATTGGGCCCTACAAGTTATGTGGTCTGCCCTGTTCTAGTGCCTTCTCTAGACTGCAGAGAAGTCCACAGACTTTTTTGTTTTAAGAGTTTCCTTAGATCCTCCCAACAGAGGATTTAACCTGAACCTCAGGAGTCATGGGGTGGTGCTTGCAGGCATTTTTTACAGGAAATTTTTATTGTCACAACGAGGGGACTGCTACTGACATCTAGTTGGTAGAGGCCAAGGATGCTGTCAGACGTCCTACAATGTACAAGGCAGCCCAGGTGAGGATTGGCAGGGGCCACATCTTAACAGGGCCACAGTTGAGAAACCTGCTCTGACTTCTTGTTCCTCCTGGTGTGGCCTTTGGGCAACATCCCTAGCTGACTGTTTGAAATGAAAACTGTCAGACCTACTAAATCCGAATCTACATTTTCACAGGATTCCCAGTTGTCTCGTATATGCAGAGAAGTCTGAAACACCCTGAGCTGGGGACGCACATTCCTAAGTCGTCATTGCAGACGTGGGGGAGCCCTCTTCTGCCCCTCCGGTCATAACCCTGTAAGGCTTGCCCCACAGGGACCTGAGGACCACACTGATCCTGCTGTTGCCCTCGTGTTTCTTGCTCATCTCCTGAGGCCCTCCCAGGCACATGACAGGCAGGTCCACGGGAAAGGACACCGTGAACACACTCCTACAGTCACTCAGCTCTGGGGCTCACCCTGAATCTGAAGTTAAGCCTATGCTAGTGAGTATGTAGAGAAGGCTGCAGATCGGGGTCAGGCCCCGGGAACTTTAAAGCTCTGGCCTGTCTCCTGCCTGGTCATCGGCCTCCTGCTGCAGCAGCCTGAGCTTTCTGCCATCATGTGCTCTAGGGGTCCTCTGACATGCTGATTTCCTGGCAGGGACCTCTGGGCATGTGGCTCCTTCCACCCAGGGCATCCTTTCCTACAGCATCTGCCCTCCTCTGAGGCTTCAGGGCTCACTTATTCTTCCCCAGAAGTTCTGTTCCTCAGGGACAGACCTCAAGCTCAGGGTCTGCAGAGGCCTGCAGGGAAAATACAGGAAGGCTGGGGATGGGGAGAGGAGAGGGGCTTGGCAAATACAGGGCTCCTGACCACACAAACACAGCCCCTATATTCACAAAACTTTGGATTTTTCTTTTTTTTTTTTTTTTTTTTTTTTTGAGTTGGAGTCTCACTCTGTCGCCCAGACTGGAGTGCAGTGGCCGCTTCCGGCCACCGCAGCCTCGACCTGGTGGGCTCCGGCGATCCTTCCGCCTCAGCCTTCCACGTAGCCGGAATTACAGGCGTGCGCTACCACGCCCGGCTGATTTTTTTTGATTTATTATAGAGATGAGGTCTCGCTGCCCAGGCGGGTCTCGAACCCGCGGGCTCAGGCAATCCACTCACCTCAGCCTCCCAAAGGCGCGGGATTACAGGCTGAGCCACCGAGCCCGGCTTATGGATTTTTCAAGAGAAGCAGAAAATCTGGATTTTTCATATATGAAATCTTCTCATTTCAAATACTGGCAACTAAATAAAACATAAAAGTAAACCAACCACAAAGTAGAACAGACGCCCCTGCAGGAGGCTGGGCCTGAGATAGACAATTTGTGAACACCATCATACTATGGACACCTTTATCTCCTGCTCAGCAACTGGTGGGCAGGGCCTGGAACAGAGGCAGTCATCAGCACTGACTAGGAATGAATGAATGGATGAATGATGCTGCTACTTGCTGTCAGTTCTGGCCATCTGGTGGGTTGAAAGTCATGGTTCTCAGTGGGCACTGTCACTCCTAGGGTGCGCATCTGTAGGAGGGTCTTTGGTTGCTAGGATGATGAAGGCACCATTAGCATTTACTGGGTGAGGTCCGGGATGGTACAAATCATATCAAGTACTTTTTTCACCCACTGTGTGCAAAGCATGGTTTTGAGCACTTGATTTAAATGACCTCATGTCATCTTCACGATGGCCTCACAAAGTAGGCACCACCATCATCCCTACCTCACAGACCAGGTGGAGAGCCAGGTTGCAGTGGACAGGTCAGCACTACACAGCAGAGAACTGCCATGTATTTCATGGATCTTGTAGGCCCCACTGGGTACTTATGCAGGGAAACACCTGTTATCAGGACCAGAAGTACAAGGACAGGAGTGTGCTTTATTTTTCAGTACTTTCCTGGGAGTTCAGCATCTCACAGCACAACAATGATATTGTCCAATGTGTTTGCGTCAGCAAGACCATACACCTACCTCCACTGTATTTGTAATTGCTGCTGCAGTGACTCTGGGTGCAAGCAGACTTTTCCTTGTCCTTTATATTACTATTAGGGCATTGTGTTGATTGGGTTGGTTGATTTTTATTTTAGAAACAGATTTGCCCAGGCTGGAGTATGGTGGTACAATCATGGTTAACCACAGCCTCAAACTCTTGGATTCAGGTGATCCTTCTGCCTCTGCCTCCCAAGTAGCTGGGACTACAAACACGTGTCATCACGTCTGGCTAATATTTTGATATTTTGTAGAAACAAGGTCTCACTATGTTGCCCAGGCTGGTCTTGAACTCATGAGCTCAAGCAATCCTCCCGCCTCAGCTTCCCAAAGTGCTGGGATTACAGGTGTGAGCCACTTCACCTGGCCAGTTGATTACTTTTTAGGTTAGCTTTTTGTTGTATAATTACATACTTCAGAACATGAACAAATCATATGAATGCACCTCTATGAACTTTTGCAAAATGAGCACACTTGCATCACCACACTCAGATCAAGAAACAGAACATCCAGCACCCCAAAAGTCTGTTTGTAGGAACTCCCACCACAACTCCCTCTCTAGGAAGACCTCTAGCACCTTGAATTGATTTTGCCTACCTTTGAACTTTTTTAATGTCTGGCTTCTGTCCGTCAAAATCATGTTTGTCAATCAGAATCATGCTCCCTGAACATTTTTGTGTGAAGTGGCGGTATGTTTATTCTCGTCATGTGGACCTACCACAACCAAGGTGTATCCATTCTACGAGAGGTGAGTGTTGGTGTTGTCTCTTGTTCTGGTCATGATTAATAACAGTGTGTGTCTTCTCGTGCGTGTGTCCTGGTGAACACATGCAAGTGTTTACGTGTTTTTTGCAATTATGTGTGTAGGCAGATTATGCTGTCTATGACACCTAACAATCTATATATCGATCTGTATCTATGACTTCTAGCCATCTATCATCTATCTATCTATCTATCACGTCTATCTTTCTAATCTTTCTGTGACTCATATCTATCTAATCTATTTATCTATGACTGCTATTATCTACCTATGACATCTATCTATCTACCTTATCACTTGAATCTATCTTTCTAATCTATCTATGACTTCTATGTATCAATTTTTTATTCCTATCTATGACTCTTATCTATCTATCAATCATTTATCAATGACTCCTATCTATCTATCTTATCTATCCTATCTATCTCTGTGTGTGTCTGTGTCAGGGCTAGAAACGTAATTGGAGACCTTGCAGTGCTTCAGAAAAGCAGGTGGGGCTGAGTTACCCTTTAATGTGCACCTGCTCACGGGGATTCTCTAAGGTGCATCTTCTAGAGCTGGGGTCAGGCTTGGGCATTTTCTGGGGCTGAGTCAGGGTCACGGTGGGCAGGGATCATAGCTGCTGCCCCGGGCAGCCTGGATCTGAGCTCTGACCTCTACAAAGTCCCCTCAGACCAGCGGCCAGCAGGGATGAGCCACTAAACCTGGCTCCAAGGAGGAGTGTGAAGTGTCGGTGCAGCTCACATATTCGGATGGCTACTGGAGCTCAGAACTTCCTTCTCCCAGGGAGGGAACTTGACCCTTACTCCTGACCTCTCCTCCACTCAGCTCCAGCCTGGACTCTGCTTTCTGTGGTGAGAGTGGCCTGAATCTATCTATCTATCATCTATCTATCTATGACTTCTATCTATGGTAGTCGGAGTTGACATAAAATACATACTATCCAAAGGGGGCTTAGGCTGTGAGTGGGTGGTTGAGACCCTCTGGCTTGTAGCAGGTGCTCCATCGATCGTCCATTTGTCTGTTCCACAAGGACTGTCCCAGCCATCCTGTGCTCTACGCTAAATGCTCGTGCCCTAAGGCTAGAGGGCAGAGGCTGCATTCTCACCACCACCACTAGAGGCCAGGCGCTCACAAGGGATTTAGGATCGGCAGCCCCTTCTTCCAGGCAGGAGGCTGGCTGCCCCTTCATCTCCCGGGATCACTGGGGAGCCAACTCAATTGGGGAAAGTGAAGAAATAAGAAGTGTTACAGTGTATCTCGGTGGAGGCAGGTGGACCTGACACCAGTTTGGGGCATCATACTTTTCTCACCCAGCCTGGGAACCCACCTTCCTTTTCAGTGGAGAATCTTGGGGCCTGGCTGCCTCCAGGGAACCTGCCATGGGCTACCACTCTCTCTCGTCCTACTGGCGTGGCCGGTGAGCCAGTTGGCCCTGGGCCCATGCTGGTTCACATCCTCTCCTGTGCAGTCCCTTCTCCAGTTGCGAATGTTTCACATTTCAGCTATAAACGTTTAGCAACTTGTTCTGGAGGTAGGAGCTGATTTATAGTGTTTGCTCATTTCTGTGGTATAAGTACTTCCACCATGTCTGATTTCAAGCTACCAATGTGATGTCACTAAATTCAGAGTTGGGAAGAGATGCTAAGTAGAATAGTGTTTTTTGGGGGGGATGCAGGGACAGGGTCTCACTCTACCGCCTAGGCTGGAGTGCAGTGGCGCCATCATAGCTCACTGCAGCCTCAAACTCCTGGGCTCTCGTGATCCTCTTGCCTTGGCCTTCCCAGTAGCTGGGACTACAGGTATGTGCCACCACACCCGGCTAATTTTTTTATTTTTATTTTTGTAGAAACAAGGTCTCTTGATGTTGCCCAGGCTGGTCTCAAACTCCTGCCCTCAAATGATCCTCCCACATCAGCCTCCCAAAGTGGTGGGATTACAGGCATGAGTCACCATACCCAGCCGAGTAGCATAGTATTCCTACCATACAGATATAATAGATGCAAATAAACTTGAAGGCATAGAAAAGAGCACAATGTAGTAAAATAATTAGGAATTGGCAAGATTTTAGCATTACTTTTAAAATAAGTATGTAATTTCATACATACATAATTTAATTTTTAATGAAGATATGTTTAATAACAAGTCCACAAAAATCTTGGAAAATTTACAGTTGGTTCCTGAGAGACAGAACCAGCAGGCTCTAGCAACCCACTGCAAGTGATCTGCTCTGGTCCCCTATTAAAAATCATGTTTGCTTTTAAAAAATGTAATGTTTTGAGTTGGGGGTCTCATTCTGTCACCCAGGCTGGAGTGCAGTGACACGAACACAGCTCATCACAGCCTCCTGGGCTCAGGTGATCCTTCCACCTCAGTCTCCCAAGTAGCTGGGACTATAGATGCGTGCCACCACACACACCAGGCTAATTTTTAAAAAATTTTTTGTCGAGACAAAGTCTTACTATGTTGCTCAGGCTGGTCTCAAACTCCTGGGCTCAAGTAATCCTCCCACCTCAGCTTCCCAAAGTGCTGGGATTACAGGCTTGAAGCACCATGCCTGGACCTCATTTGCTTTTTACAGAACAAACTAAGAAGAAGGAAGGCCTGACCCTGCTATTTAATAACTGTGGCCTTGACCTGAAACCTTTCTGTACCTCAATTTCTTCATTCATAGAAAGGAAAGAACAGTATTAATTTCATAGTTTATTACAAGAATTAAATGAGACCGTATGTGAGAAACCATTATGGTGCTTGGCAGACAGTACATAAATTGTAGATTTTTTGGAGGGTGATTATCATGCCTGGGGGTGGAGCTGCACCTTGGTTTCTGTCACCAGGCCCCTCAAACTGCCCTGAGTTATGACCAGAGTGTCTTGTTCCTGGCCAGCTAAGGGGAAGCCTGCCATCAGATCCTGGTGCCTCGGAGGCACTGTGGCTGCTGGCGCCTCATAGCCCCAACCCTGCCTCCCCAGCGGGTCTAAAGGACAGCTCCATTCTTCCACCCATGGGCGGCTCAGAGCTAGTGGGGACAATCACGTAACCCTTTCTCCTCGCCGTGAAATCACATGAAAATGAACCCTCTCTCCTCGCCATGAAATCACATGAAAATGAACCGTCAGGGCAGCCCTGAGGAAGAAAGTCACCAGGGACTGCAGTGTCGGAGGACTGGGAGCAGTGTGTGTGAGTGTGTGAGTGTGTGTGTGTGTGTGTGTGTGTGTGTGTGTGTGTGTGTGTGTGTGCATAGGGTTTTGTGGCTGACTGTGTGTAGGAAGACCTCGGGCCCTGAGCTAATCCAGTACCTTCCTTCTTCCTTGCTGATGGTCTCCCAGTCACTGCCCAGCCCTTGGGTACAGGGCAGGGAGGAGCAGCCAGTCCTTGGGCAGACAGGCACCAGGGCTGGCACTTGTCCTTCTTCTACTGGGTTACCATCTGGGGACACAGCAGGTAGGTGCTCACTTTCCTCCTTGGCTTTTCCTTGTGTAAAAAATGGGGCCAACACTTTTGCCAGCTCGCCTGGTCTGTGTCAGGGCTAGAAATATCATCGGAGACCTTTCAGTGTTTCAGAAAAGCAGGTGGGACTGAGTTACCCTTTTATGTGCACCTGCTGACTGGGATTCTCTAAGGTGCACCTTCTGGAGCTGGGATCGGACTTGGGCATTTTCTGGGGCTGAGTCAGGGTCAGGGTGGGAAGGGATCATAGCCGCTGCCCTGGGCAGCCTGGAGCTGAGCTCTGAGCTCTGACCTCTGCAAAGTCCCCTCAGACCAGTGGCCAGCAGGGATGAGCCACCAAACCTGGCTCCAAGGAGGAGTGCGAGGTGTTGGTGCAGCTCACATATTTGGATGACTACCGGAGCTCAGGTCTTCCTCTTCCCAGGAAGGAAACCTGACCTCTCCTCCTGCTGGCCTAACTCCACCCAACCCCCATCCTGGACTTTGATTTCTGTGGGGAGAGCGCCTGAATACTCCGCCTTCCTTGGGGTCAAGCAGCTTTACTTGCATAGGGCTTTGAAGGCCGCTGGAGGAGTCTTGAATGGAAACGTGAAGCCCAAGCTAGTTCCCATATGGAACCAGACAAGCCAATGATCTCTCTAGACACCTCAACTTCCTTACAGGTAAACTTGGAGGATGATAACATCCATTTATCTTGCCAAGATGTGTAGTAAAACAAGCTGGTGTGCAATAAAGCACTTAAAAAAAAGAATCACGAGATAGATGAGGACAGTTTGGGTCATTAGCTGCTATTTTTATTTGGGGTAAGAGGAGCTACGTGGTTTATTTGGAAAAGTGTGACCTTTGGAATAGACAAACAAGAATGAACTCTGGTTTTATAACATGCATACTGTGTGGTTTTTTTTTTTTTTTTTTGAGTTGGAGTCTCATTCTGTCGCCAGACTGGAGTGCAGTGATTGCTCCCGGCCACCGCAGCCTCGACCTGCTGGGCTCCCGCGATCCTTCCGCCTCAGCCTTCCAAGTAGTTGGAATTACAGGCATGCGCTATCAGGCATGCCCAGCTGATTTTTTGATGTATTGTAGAGATGAGGTCTTGCTGCCCAGGTGGGTCTCGAACCCGCAGGCTCAGGCAATCCACTCACCTCAGCCTCCCAAAGGCGCGGGATTACAGGCTGAGCCACCGAGCCCGGCGCTGTGTGGTTTTGATAGGTCACAAAAATCTCTCTGAGCCTCCTGTGTATAATGATGTTAGTGACACTTAACTGGGAGGATTGTTGTCAAAATTAAAGAATACGTGTATAAAGTCCCTACCAAAGTCACCTGGCACACAGTAGGTGCTCTGTACGTCGTAGCTGTAGTTACTGCAATTATGTGTAGCAACTGTAGTCACGGGGATTCTGTGTACTTGTTCTGAACCCTACCTCTCACTTTCAGAGTGCCAAACTCCTCCATCCTGCCCTGCCCCGTGTGTAGTAAAGGCACCCATCCCTGGCTGGATTCCCAGGAGGGGAGAGGAAGTCCAAGCCTTCTGACCCTTACGGCAGGCGTGAACGCCTCATTCTGCTGTGCCCAGGGCTGTCTTAGTTTCAGTACTGGATGTCAAATGTGCCAAGAACCCTCTAGACTCAGATGGTTGGCTCTTCTAATCACCACCACTTGTGGCTGATCTAACCCCTGTGCCATTTTTCAGGGCCCAGGTTTAGAGTATTAAGATCTGTGCTGGAGGTCAGGCACAGAGGCTCACGCCTATAACCCCAGCACTTTGGGAGGCTGAGGTGAGAGGATTGCCTGAGTCCACGGGTTCAAGATCAGCCTAGGCAGCTTGGCGAGACCTCATCTCTACAATAAAATTAAAAAATTAGCCGGGTGTGGTGGCTTGTGCCTGTAGTTCCAGTTACTTGGAAGATTGAGGCGGAAGGATCACCTGAGCCCAAGAGGTCGAGGCCGCAGGGGCTGTGAGCATGCCACTGCACTCCAGTCTGGGTGACAGAGTGAGACTCCAATTCTAAAAAAAAAAAAAAAAGATCTGTGCTGGAAGTAATATGAGCTCAAAGAGCCATATGAATCCTTCTAGAATAAGACTGGGCCTGAATATATAAGTGAAAATAAAACCTTAGCTCTGGCCTTATAGTCCATTATGTTAGGTGGAAGAAACAAAAAATCAATTATGAGGACCACATATCATATATATCCATTTATAGGAAGTGTTCAGAATAGGCAGCTCTATAGAGAAAAGAAAGTAGATTACTGGTTGTCTAGGAAGGGAGGTGGGAGTGATCGTGGACAGGGGAGGGAATGGGGAGTGGCTGATGATGGGTGTGGAGTTTCCTTTTGGGGTCATGAAAATGTTGTAAAATTAATTGTGAGGATGATGTACAACTCTGTAAATACATAAAAATCATTGAATCGTACACTTTAAACTTACAATTGTATAGCTTCAGTGTTCAGTTGTACATTTAAACTGTGAATTGCTGGTATGTGAATTATATCCCAATAAACAATTTTAATTAAAAAGAATCAATGGTCCCTCCCACTTGAGAATCTCTAAGTCTAAATGATTCTTAACCCTCATTTTGGGAAATCTCTTCAATGGCATAATAATCATATTTACCCCAGGCCAGGGAGAGCCACCCCCATTTTGCTGACTGGAAGGGCGAGGCCCTCAGCAGAATGTAACAGGACTTCTGCCCAGTCCTGCTGGAGGCCAGGGGACCCTTAGGCAGGAGGGGAAGGGGAGAGGAAGGGCTGGTACAGCATCCACAGGAGGAGAGAGGCCTACTAGGTGCCACCAAAGTGCCACAGAAGCACAGTTTTTTTTTTTCCTTTTTGAGTCCTGGTCTCACTCTGTCACCCAGGCTGTAGTGCAGTGGCATGATCAGGGCTTACCACAGCCTCAGCCTATTGGGTTCATCCTTATGCCTCGACCTCCTGAGGCAATTCTTCCACCTCTAGGCACCCTCCACCATACCCGGCTAATTTTTTGATTTTTTTGTAGAGATGAGGTCTCACTATGTTGCCCTGGCTGGTCTCAAACTCTTGGGCTCAAGCAATCCTCCCACCTCAGCTTCCCAGAATGCTGGGATTACAGGCATGAGCCACCACTCCTAGCCAGCCAGAAGCCTCAAGTGGGGAGGGCTTTCCAGGTAGAGAAAGTGGCATGGGTAGGTGGTATGTGACTGACATGGGACAGCAGTGACTTGTGAGAGACCAGCAGGCTGTGTGGGGAGGCTGGAGCATGGGGTGAGTGGGAGGTGCTTTGAGCCAGATTGTGGAGAGCACTGGACACTTCCTTGTTCATGGGTTTGGTTTCATTCTGTGGATCCCGGGGGGGGGGGTCTGGGAGAGGAGTTTTAGGTAGTGATGAACAGATCTGCATAGAGTCTCAAGCAATTTCACAAGGTCAGAGGTGACAGGTCTTGTGTGAAGTCTCTGTGCCTGTTAGTGGCCAAGCTGACCTCAGTGCACAGCTACCCTGGCAGAGGTTCTGACCTGCACTGCTGTGCCTGCTTTCTCCCCTTCCTTTCTCATCTCCAAATCTTCCTCCACCCCTTCCCCTTGCTTCCTTCCCCCTCATCCCTGTCTGCCTGGGGTGTTCCTGACCAGGTTTTGCCAAGCTCAGCTTCAGGCCTGGGTGGTTCTGATGTTTGCTTTTCAACCCCCTAGTGGTCTAGGCATGGCGGCCCCAAAGGAGGGGTATAATGAGCAGGAAAGGAGGAGTGTCCATATTCTCCAGTGAATCTGGGCCTATGAAGGCAAGGAAGAAAGAAGTCAGGGCAAGAATAGGCTTCTGGAAAAGGCAGCTACAGGCCACAGGCTGCTGTGGTGCCCAGCAGGGAAGGGTCCTGGTGGGGATGGGTGTGTGCATGGGGGAGGGGCACCCTGCTTGTCTGGTTTCAGCTACTTCAAGGACAAGCACTGTTATTTCACGGCAGTTTTCCCAAAAGCCCACTAGAACTGGGCCTGGGGAGAGGCTCTGATGTGGTTGATCCTCTCCACACAGAGCATCTGGGAGAGACCTAAGCAGCAGCAAAGACAGAAGTCTGTAGGTCCAAATGTGGACTCTGCCACTGATGCTCGAATAGGAGTACTTGACATTATCAAGTGCCTCTGAGACAGGCACAACACAAGGCCCTGGGTCACGATGAAACACCACAGGCTTCTCCATCAGGGGCCACAGACCCTGCAAACACATAAACCAGGACACAGGGCAGTGAGAGACTCTATACAAGGTGCAGCCATGCAGAGCATACGCTGCTTTAATGGCATATGTTCTAGAACAGCCCAGGGGGTGAGCTCCAGAGGGGAAACAGAGTTAGGAGTGTCTTGCCATGTTGCCCCTGCGGTCTGGAACTCCTGGCCTCAAGCAATCCTCCCACCTCGGCCTTCCAAAGTTCTGAGACTACAGGCATGAGCCACTGCACCCAGCCTGAACTTCAGTTTTCTCAACCTCGAGAACTGTTGTGTGATTTTAGGAGTTGAAGGGTCACTTCAGATTGCTGGTTAATAGAGAAATGCTTTGTTAACATCCAGATTCCGGCCGGGCGCAGTAGCTCACTTCCACAATCCCAGCATTTTGGGGGGGCCAAGGCAGGAGGCTCACTTGAGACCTGCTTGGGCAACAAAGTGGAATCCCATCTCTTAAAGCAAAGGACAAAAGAAGAAGAAGAAAAAAAAAACGAGACTCCCAAGTTAGAATCAGAACGGCTGGGGGTGGAGCCCGAACCTGCACCCACCCAGCCCACGGGCACCCTTGAAGCGGGTAAGCTAGGAACCCTGGCTTGAGGCGTTCTGCTCCATAGGCAGGTAATCACCTGCTTTAGAGATAGGCCAGCATCTCAGGAGCAAACAAAGCAACGTGCGTCAAAAGCCATCCAAGTCTTTGCAAATAATAGGAACTAGATAATCCAAATAGTAATAATCACAGTCAACCACCCGGAAGGCGCAAAGGAAACGCGGCGCGGTCTGACCGAGCAGGGGCCATCGCTCAGTCCACCCCAGCTCAGACTGCGCACGGTCCCCTTAAGGCCCCTCCTTGCCTCCGGCGGGAGCAGGGCGGGGCCGGCGACGCGTGCGTGCTGAACCCCCCGGCGGGGCGACGTCGGCGCTTGTTGCGTGCGCGCCGGCCACGCCCCCGCCCCGCCCCGCCCCCTCCGCGGAGCCTGCCCCGCCTGCGCGGTCCAGCTGGGCCAGTGACGCGGGCGCCGCCGCAGCCGCCGCCGCGTTCCATTCTCCGTCGCCGGTGCCCGCCTCGCTGCCTCTCTGCCTCCCTGCCTGTCTCCCGCCGCCTCTCCTCCCGCAGCCGCCGGACCACGGCACGCGGGGCTCGCCAGGACCCAGGGCTGCGGGCGCGGCGGAGCGGACCCGGCGGCGTGGAAGCCGCGAGCGCCCTCCCGAGCTCTCCGCGAGTCCCGGTGAGTTGTCACCGCGGCGGGGGTGGCGGGTCGGCCTTGTGTCCCTGCGCGCGGCCGGCTGTCAGGGGCTCAGGGCCGCGCGCGCCGCCCGGGGACGCTGTCCACCGGGACGCCCCGGGTCGGCCTGGCCCGGCTGAACCGCCGGGTGGCGGGTGCACTGGGCCGGGCCGGGACCTTGGCGGAGGGCTGGCGGCCAGGACCTTGGAGACCCCGGCCCCGGGCGCACCGCTCCGCCTCCCTGCCCCGGCCGCGCGGGGCGGGTGCGGGGTGCGTGCGGGGAGGCCAGGCCCGCGCGTTGCCGCCGCTGTGTCCCTCAGCTGGGCGGAGCGCGGGTCCTGCGCGGGCAGGCTCGGCACCGAGGAGGTGGGCTTCCGGGGGAAGCCTTGAGCCCCCGTGCCTGCTGCTCTTCAGTCTCAAAAACTTTCCTGTTCTCTGGGCTGAAACTCGCCGAAACCACTTCCTTTTTTTTTTTAAGGGCACACGTACATACAGACTTTCTGTTTTACGCCTGGCTTTTGGAGAATCCGAATATTAGTGTGGGTCTGAGTCTTCCGCACGCTTGTGGCCCTGCGGCTGCCGAAGTGGAAAAAGTTACCTCCGAGGGAAGGTGACGATGGGGACAGCAAGACTCGGGAGAAAAGAGGCGTCGACAGAAGTTTGGCTGCCCAGGGGGAAGTCGGAGGCTGGGCAGAGAGGCCTGATGCTGCTGTTCCCACAGCGTGCTCCCTCGGTGGCAGGCGACATGCTGGGCTTTGTTGCCGGCGACAACTGGGCTGTGTGTGCTCTGCGAGATGCAGTCCCAGCCCAGTTCAGTTACTGGTAGATATTCACTCCCATTTTAGATCCACAGAGGTGGGAAGCGTGTCTTTCTGCCCTCCACAGCGGCTGGTTCATTACTTGCTATTTTCACTCCTCTGGCGTGAAAATAGACAGATATGAGCGATGCACACACACCTTTTCTGTTTTGGGAATTCCACACCCAAATTGTCACCATCTAGTGGAGGCTAGTAGAGACATGTGCTTGGCACTGAGTTCTGAGTGTTCAGGTTTTTGCATTTTTGGCTAGATGTATGTACAACCAGAAATAAAAACTTTTACAGAGTTGGCGGGGGTTATTTCTGCACCCCAGTATAGAAGGTATTTAATCAAGCTTTGGTAATAGCATTAATATAGAAGAGTGCTTGGGGACCTACTGTGTACCAAGCTTTGTGCTTGGAGCTTTGCTTTCTCTATCTCATTTAACAAACAGCAGACTTTTGAGGTAGATGTTATCATCCCTTTTTTTCTAGTTGAGCCCGAAGCCAAACAAGTAACTTGCCCGAGTCACAAAGGCAGCTCATGGTGGAGCCCAGGTTCTGAGTGACTCGATGCTACTGCTAGTTTCTAGTTTGTTTAGCTTTTGGTAAAAGCGGAACGAATCTTTCTGGAACCTTCTCAGAGCACTACTTCTTCAGGCTGTCTCTCAGAACACGAGCATCCCGAGCTCTTCTCCACAATATGCGTAACCACACGTTCGCTCTTCCACCTGGTGTTCCCAAGTATTTCTGTGATATGGAGTGTGCTCCAGGGACCGTGCTGGTCGGGACACTGCAGTGAGAAAGTTGGAATCCAGCTGTGCCCTTCAGGAGCACAACCTTTCCGTCAGTTTATTTTGGTGTCTCTGCTAGCTTTCCCTGGTGGCCTTTTGTTGCTTAAGGAACTCCTGTCCAGTGAGTTAAACGGGCAGTATTGGTATGAGACTGGTAGGAGTTCCTGTCTGCAGAGGGATTTTGTGGATGCTGTAGTAGAAATGGCATGTGAAACAAATCCTCACCTACAGCCAGATGGGAGCAGGTCCCTGGGCGCTCAGTGTCTAAACCCCTGAGCAGTGCCACAGCCAAGTAGCCGAGAGTGGCCTGCCTTCTCAAGCCCAGATCTGGCCAGAAAGGACGAGGAAGCCAGGTGGTGTGAGGTATTTAGAACCAACTGTCTGAGGTTGAGACCTGAGCACTTGGTCTGGCCTCCTGGCAGGTCTAGGGTGGTGATTTAACTTGGTGCTGTTACATAAGGGTGTGTCTGGGCAGGGATTTCCTTCTCTGCTGTTGCTGGAGCAGCAATTCCTGCAGCGCCCCTCCCCCTCCACACAGGACACACATGCACACACATGATGCACACACCCTCCAAGATCACTCACCTAGCTTCTTACTAGGAAGGCCTGCTTTCAGGTGTGCTCCTCCTAAGCATGGCTCCTCTATCCCCATGCCAGTCCTTCCCGCTGTAAGGGTGCCTTTTGCTCGGATCTAATCCTGTGCTATTTCCAGATCCCAGGTCTCCTCTGTGGGCTGGGAGGGGTACTGCATCCTTAAGAAAACAGGCCCACAGTCCTCCTCCTTCCCCAGGCGAACTGGGAAGAACCACTTGCCAGCAGGGAAGGGGAAGCTGGAGACACACACACCTGTCCTGACCCTTGGGGTCCCTGTTCCCCAAGGGACGTTTCACATGCACAGGCCTGAGCACCTGCGGATCCCTGGCCTGGGCTGAGGACTTGCCTTGCATGGAACTTCCTGGAGCTCCCCTTCGTGGTGAGCCCTTTGCGGAAGCTGGTGGGGAGGATTCATGCTCTCTCTCCCCCTTCTCTCTGGACATCAGGGAGTCATGTTAGGGATGTTCCTGCAGGCAGTAGCAGGAAGACGAGGAGGAGCAAACAGAGGAAGGAGGCCCCGGTCTTTTTTTTTTAATCTTTGAGGGCAAACACTGTTTTGCTACAGACTTGGAGGACTGGGGCATTGGGTCAAGGGCAGGTGAGCATGGGACAAGTGCATGTGGGATAATGGAGATGCTTCCCAGTTCCCTTCCAGGATGCTTTAGTTAGGTGCACCTGCCTGTCCCCACCACAGTGAAACTTCGCTCAGCATACTGGGGTTTTAAGTTCCTGAGTCTTGCTGCCACATTATGGGAACCTCCCAGACCACAGTAGTGAGAGTCATCAGGGTGGGCAGTTGCTGTGAGGGAGGGTGGGGGCTCAGCCACGGGTATCTGAAGCTGTTGACAGCTGTGGGTCTGAGACCCGGGAAGCCATCAGGCCAGCCTTGGGGTGATGGCCTTAGTGTTCCCTAGGGTGATGGCTGACTCATGAATAAAGACTTTCGTCCGAAAAAAGTGGGTGTTCCGGGTAGAGCCGCCCTGGCAGAGCTGTGGGCACCCTGCCCCTCTTTGCCTTGTGCTAGTGTGTCCTTTCTCCCTTTCAGTATTTTGGCCTAGAAACCCTCAGGGCTCCTCTGTTTGCTCTGTCATCCTCTGGCTCTTGCCAGTGTGTGGAAGTCTCACTCTGCTGCTTGGCCTGGCAGAGTGAGACTTCAGCAGGGAAAGGCCAGCTGTACCACTGGCAGGACTGGGGATAGCTGTGTCACTGGAAGGTGCTGTACAGTGGCAGCAGGAAGTGCAGCCACTGTAGTAAAGACGGAACTAGGCTTCTCAGCTGTTGGCATTGCCTGTGACGTGCTCTCCCATCTTGGTAAAGGGAGATGGTCAGGCGTCCACCAGCCTCCCAAGCAGGGGGCACGGCCACATTTTTCTCAGCAGAGACACATGTAGTTCCCTGTGACTGTGGCCGGTGTTCATAGATCCTTCCAGTTACCTGATAGCAGCGTGCCCTTAAATGTACACTCCCCCCAAATATACATAAGTGTTTTATTCGATGTTATTATTTGGTGGATCCTTGGTGCTTGGTTTGGGGAAGTCAGCCTGGGACTCCTGATGACAGCAGTGAGTTCTCCGTGGGTTTGCAGGTGCAGAGGTGGTGGCTGGCAACTCTTTATTACTCAGAAGAGGATGGTGAAAAACCAAATGGTGCAGGACTCTTCTCTCCTGTAGTTGGAGACTGATGATAAGACCTCAGAGGAGAGACCCAAACAGGGCCTTTCTCAGCCTCCCTTTCCCATCACCCTTTCCTAAGGAGAAGGAATATCTGGTCTTTCCAATCCTACCTGCTGCCAGCAGGCTGGTCTCCACCCTATAGAGATAGGGAAGCAGAGCGTGGGGCCGGCCTGTGTGCGGCCTGACTGTCCTTGCTAAAGTTTCCCTTGACTAGACTAGGCCTCGGCTTCTGACTAGGCAGGAAAATGAAACCGGCTTCAGGGAACAGGAGCAGAGCCTGTGAACTTGCTTCTTTCTTGGGGTGGTTCTCAGTGGATCTAAGTGGGTGCAAGTTTGAATGAGGGAACAGCTTGGTTTGTATTTTTACATTGTACTAGTCTATGCAGCTGTTTGAGGGAAGACTGAGAAGGGATTTTTTAAAAATTGTCCTTATGCAGGGATAGGATTACAGACAGCTTGGAAAACCGAGGGGAAAACAGTCACCGCGATTCTACCACCCTCAAATAAACCTGTTTTCTGTGCGTCCTGGTCTTTTCATCTTCAGTTGATAATCCCTGCACATTTAGTTTTTGGTTTTTATTTTTTTTTCACTTAGCGTTATACCAGAACCATTTTCCTGTGGTGGCACATACCTTTTACGATTATTTTTAATGGCTTTATAATATCCCATCAAGTGGATGAGCTGTGGTTTAAATATCTTTCCTTACATGTCTAGATTATTTCTACATTTGCTCAAGGAAAGTTTCTCAGGGGTTGCATTTTATATTGCTGTAGTATATATACCTTTTTTAAAGAAACAGCTTTGTTGAGACATTATTTACATATCATAGTATTCACCCATTTAGTATATTTACAATTGTACAACTACCACTATAATCTAATTTTGAAATGTTTCATCACCCCAAAAAGAAACCCATTACCAGTCACTCTCTATTTCTACAAGTCCCCGCCCCTAGGCAACCAATAATCTATTTTTCTCTCTGTAGGTTTGCCTATTTGGACATTTCATAGAAATGAAATCACACGCTGTGTGGTTCTTAGTGACCAGCATCTTTTGTGTGGCATGATGTCTTGAGGCTTATTCACGTTGTAGCATGGGTCTGTACTCCGCTCCATTTTATTGCTGAATGCTGCTCCATGTGTGGATAGACCACATTGTTTATCCATTCATCAGCTGATGGACATTGGGTTATTTCTGTTTTTTGGTTATTATGAATAGTGTTGCTAACAACATTGTGGACGTGTTCTTTTCTTTGCTCAGGGATATTTTCTTTTTTAAATTCAAGAACTTACATTTACTGCAAACAAACCAAAAAGAGCAAAGACAAGAGAAAATGGTCAGAAACATAACACATAAGGTTAAGAATCTAAAAGCATCTTACATTCTGCCCAAATGGCAGCATAATTAATAGCAACAAATGGTCATCTCACTGCTATAGCCGGAGAGTATTTTTGCAGATCTGACAATCAAATTTTGTGAAATATGTGGTATGAAGAAAGAAAACTTGGCATGTCTTCTTCACTGCAGACTTTGGACTCCCAGTGTTTCGGACCGGCATCCCTTGCATGGCTTGGTGGGACACGTGACTTCTTTTTTTTGAGTTTGAGTCTCACTCTCTCACCCAGGCTGGAGTGCAGTGGCATGCTCACGGCTGCTGCAGCCTCAACCTGCTGGGTGATCTTTCTGCCTCAGCCTTCCAAATAGCTGGAACTACAGGTGCATGCCACCATACCTGGCTAATTTTTAAAAATTTATTATAGAGATGAGGTCTTGTTAAGTTGCCCAGGCTGTTCTCGAATCCATGGGCTCAGGCAGTCCTCTCACCTCAGCCTCCCAAAGTGCTGGGATTATAGATATGAGCCACCATGCCCAGCCTGGGACACATGACTTTTAACATGAGTATCTGGAAGATAAGCTGCGTCTATAGTGCTACATTGAAGTTAACATTCTACTTGGTTATGCAGTTTGTTGGAAGAAGAACAGCGTTACAGTACAATCTTCTGGTCCTACTGTGATGTAGTAGATAGATACTGCCCTGGTAGATGGATAGATTTATAGTTACTGCCCTGAATCAAGAAAAGATGGTCCAAAAAAAAAAGAATCCTGTGTTTAAGTTCAAACTCTCTGTTAAAAATCTTTGGTGCAGAACTTTACACGTTGGCGAGAGTTGACAGACGCAACAGTGCCTAAATTCAGTGCACATGTGCTGCTGCTTTAAAAAATAAAGAGGATTTCCAACGTGCAGCCTCAGTTCTAAGTCCTATCTTTGAGTTTTAGAGAGAGAACTTTATTGTGAACCCCACGAGCCTGCCTTATCACATGTGATTTATGGTTTTCAGAAGCTTTTCCTTTCCTTGTGGAAGATTCTGTGCCAGGGTCTATGCACCTGCTCCAAGGCATCTGTTGACTGGGAGTGGGATGTCTGTTGAACAGAGGGCCCCAGTGGGGGTGGGGGAGGTACTGTGTGTGCCTGGGAAATGTGGGTCTGGGAAAGGATGCTCTTTAGAACAGCTCCCACGGGGCCCTTGCAGGTGGGCCTCAGGTTACACCCAAGGTTAAAAATACAGATGGTGCCAGACACAAGCAGGAGCAGATGGTTCTAGGGAGTGTCACTTCCTCTGCAGGATCACCCCTGGGTGGTTCACATCGGGTCACTGTATTAATGAAATAGCAACAGAATGTCTTCTTTCTCCCTTGCCCTGGTAGGAACCACAGGTCAAGTATTCCTAACCTAAAACCCAAAATGCTCCAACATCTGATGCTTTTTGAGTGCCCACATGACGCCAAAAGTGGAAACTTCCACACCTGTGTCGTGTGATGGACCGCAGTCAAAACAACCAAACCTTTTTTTGTGTGTGCAGAGTGATTAAAAATAGTTCATCAGTTACCCTCAGGCTGTGTTTATAAGGTATCTATGATACATAAAGGAATTTTGTGTTTAGAGTTGGTCCCATCCTCAAGATATCTTACTATATTTATGCAAATATTCCCAAACCTGGAAACATATGAAATTTGAAACATTTTTGGTCTCAGGCATTTTGGATAAGGGAAACCCATCCTGTCCCAGCGTTCGTGAGCCATAACGGGTCTCACATTCTCTGCTCCTAGATCTCTCTCAAAGCTCTTGAAAGTGTACATGTGCAGTTGATCACAGGGTCATGATGGTTATACTCCAGAGAAACATGTGGGACAGGGTATGTGTCTTTTATCAGGCAAAAAACTAGGAACTTGAATTATTATCTCTGGGTTCCTGTATCTGGAGCCAAGCTCAGGAATCAGTTCTTCTAGAAGGATTTGTGTGTGTATGTGCATGTGCACGAATGCAGCCTTAGCTTCCCTGCCACATTTCATTGCCAGAAATTTTGGGATTTGGAGCAGGCCCTACCCGTTAATGCCACTTTTCTTCCCAAGTCCTAGGAGTTTTTAAAGGCTGAGTGAGACTCTCATGTGAAGATCCCATTCTTGATTGTAGGTGTCCAGATGGTTTTAGACTCCTTGCACAACACAGACTCATGTAAAGATCCAGTTCTCAACTGTAGGTGTCTGGATGTTTCTAGACTTCCTGCACAATGTGGACCCTAATGTGAAGATCCAATTCTCCGCTGTAGGTGTCCAGATGCTTCTAAACTCCTTGCACAACACGGACTTTGATGTGAAGATCTGATTCTCGACTGGAGGTGTCTGGATGCCGCCAAACTTCTTGCACAGCGCAGACTCTCATGTGAAGATCTGATTCTTGACTGTAGGTATCTGGATACTTCCAGATTTTTTGCACAATGTGGATTCACATGTGATGATCTGATTCTCGACTGTAGGTGTTCATATGTCGTCAGACTCTTTGCACAACACGGACTCTCATGTGAGGGTCCGATGCTGCCAGACTCCTTGCACAACAAGTCAAGTATGTGAGAGAGACTCGAGGCTCATGAAATATTAGAGTTGGAAAGATGGGGCTTCAGGGATTGTCTTATTGGCCCTCTTCTTTTTGTAGAAAGGAAAAGTGGGTTCTGGGTGTTCAGTGATGGAGGGGCCTATGGAGAGCCAGGAGCGTCTGACCTCTGGGCTGGGTCTCTTCACTGGATCACTCCTGGGTCACTCCCCCTGGAGTGATCTCCCCCTCCTGGGTGTGGTTACCCCCTTGTGTCTCCTTCTCCTCTGGGCCTGCCAGGGAGTCTGACAGTGTATGTGGGTCATATTGTTTGGAACAAACTCAAGTTCTTCTGTGATTGTGGTTTTGATACTCATAGTGAAACGACAAAGGGGAATGAGTCTTTGAGCCTGGTTCTTCTGGAGAGAACTTAAAATGGGCATGGTTGTGCATGGGCTGGCCCATTTGGCTTCGTCTCTGTGCTGGGCTTCTTTGCCACTCACTGTCCCTGGGCCAGTGGATGCCTGCTTTGTCTTTCTCCCTTTGGGCACTCCTTGCCCAGGTGGAGGGGTGGCGCTTGTTGTTAGCATCCTCGAGATGGTAGGGTTATCCAAAGATTGGGAATGTGCTGTCTGGGAGAGCTGACCGCGCCCCTGCACTCGCCTCCACCCTGATAGCAGACCTAAACCCTTCACAGCTGTGGTTCTAACGTCCTCAGGCTTAGTTCGTGTGGAATCAGCCACCCATCTGAATGCCGTGCACACACATGTTCCTAACCAGACAGGAAGGAAACAGGTCACACAGGCTGGCTTGCCCCATCCGGAAAGGCGGCAAGCCAATGTGTGTTCAGTGGCACATACTGTTTCAGTTGGCAGGCTCCAGGCCTTGCTGGAGAATCAGCAATGGAATGCTGGCCAGTCCCACCTTTATCCACCTCCAGGTGGAAACCCTGCCATGGGAAGGCCCTCTGCCTCCTTATGTCAGTCCTATGGGGATTCTGCTTGGTACTCAGCAAGACAGCAAGAAAAACAGGCTGAGTTTCATAAGGGTCCACTGATGCGTCCTCCCTTACTTCACATGTACTCCAAGTCATGATAATTTGTGAATTGATGGTCTGATTGGGCTGTGATGGGCGGGGGAGGGCGGTGGGTGGTAATTATGCCATTCCAGGCACTAGGTGAGTACGACGATGACCTATGTGGGGTTAGCATAATGGGTGCGCCTGCAGCCGCTTGCTTTAAAAAAAAAATTGGAGGAGTGTGTTGTGGACAGCTGACTTTCAGCTGACTGCTCTGGCTCTGCTCATGACTTTGGTGTTCCAGCCAGTAGTCACCGGGAAGGGAAGACTTCTCAAGGGTCCCTGGAGAGTCCTCAGCCTCCCAGCAAGAAGGCAAGGTGTCACTCAGCAGGGAGCTGGGGCTAGGAGTTTGGTCCGGTGTGAGGAGTCCTGTTTTCTGGCTTTACTTAAGCAATTAGTTTTTAACCTGGGAATGGTTTCAGACCCTGAAAGTATCCTTTTGTTAATTAAGAGAGAAAAGGAGGTGTGGCTTCCCCCTTGTGAGAAGGGAGAAGGGGAGTATATGGGGCCAGGGCCTGAGCTCCTTGGGGAATTCTTTTTTCTTCTCCCATCTCCCTGAGGCCTCAGTTTTAAATAGAAGTGTTGACTCGTGAACTCTCTTTTCCTGCCCTATCTATGACTTTTCGACCTGTTTGGGAATACCCACCTCTGCATAGGCCTGCGTTCCAGGCTGATCCTGGGAGTTACCTGAGGTCAGTGACTGTCTCCCGGATTAATGATTGACCAGGATTAAAATAACAAGTATAGGAGGGCAAGGTGACTCAGGCTACAAGCCTTGGTGACAAGGAATGAAAGAGTGTCATTGTTGAAATTTTTTAAATGGCCATGTTTGAAGGGAGGCCTGGCTTGAGTGAAAAACATAAACAAGGTGATAAACACTTGTTAATGGTTACCAAGTTTACCCTGTCTACTGACAAGGAAGATAGCTCAGGACCCATGGTGTGGGAAGTGAGGGAAGGGGTGTCAGGGCTTGTCCAGAATGTCTCAGCAAAGCCAGTCAGAAACAGGGAATGGGGCCCCCTTCTTATAGGTGAAGACCAGCGACTTGGCCCTGCTCATTTCAGGTGCAGGTCTTTGTTTCTAGAATTGTCTTGTTCTTTTAGAAGCCTCAGGAGGCATCATTTCATCATTTACTCTTCCCCATTTTTTTTTTTTTGAGTTGGAGTCTCACTTTGTTGCCTAGGCTAGCGTGCAGTGGCTGATCATGGCTCACCAGAGCCTCAACCTCCTGGGGTCAGGTGATCCTTCTGCCTCAACCTCCTGAGTAGCTGAGATTACAAGTATGCCGAGTATACTTGGCTGTGTTTTTTCTTGGAGATGGGCTCTTGCTATGTTGATCAGAATGATCTCAAACTCTTGGGCTGAAGCCTCCTGCCTTGGCCTCCCAAATTGCTGGGATTACAGGTATGAGCCACTCTGCTTGGCTTGTCATTCAGTCTCTAAAGTCATCTCACACATTTGCCCCTGTAGTTTGGAGAGAGAAATATATTTAGCATTTAGTATGAATCAAGTTGCAGGCAGGAAATAGTTCACATAGGATGACTTGTTTCTCTTTGTTCTCCAGAGTTGAGCTCTTTTTGGGGGCAGTTCTTCTGGAATTATAAAATATTATTGTGCAGGTCATCTCCTTGGAAGGTCTGTGCAGGCTTTTTTGAAAGCATATTGTTGTACAAACTCGGGTATGCTCTTGGGATAGGTGTGAGTGATGGTAGAGTGCAAGGTTTCCAAGCCTTTGGTGTTGGTAGAACTCTGAATAGTGAAGTTATTAGTTGGGTAGTGTTAAACAACAAGGTGGGGTGTGTTCCGAACTGCCTCTGAACTCACTCTTAATCGAACATGTTTTTATTGGATGCTTTTTGCATATGGTAGTTGTCTTCCCCCCAGGAATTCTTGGCAGCCCATGGTCTAACACTGAATTAGACATTTTCGACTTGTCCGCCAGTGTTTTGGTTGGTCTTTTCTCCTCATAGATTTCAACCCTTGAGGATGGCCTAAGTTTCTTGTGTGTTTACTGTGCAGGTTGGACATCATGTTAATAGCAGTAGAAGTTTCTTCATTTTGACTCTATCTTACACGGGAGCATGATGAGGCCTTTGGCAGCTAGCTGGCCTGTCATGGGCCCAGACCTGTGTGTAATGAGCTGGTCAGCCCAGGCTCACACACTAATCACACACTGGTCTGTGTGCTTGCCCAGATGGGACCCTCTTGGGCCTGCAGTCCTGATGGACTCCAACTTGCTGAGGAACAGCAGGTGACAACAAGGCCCTTCTCTGTCTTCCACCCTCATCTCAGCATAGGTGCCCTTGAGGATGGTGTGTTTTTGTGTCCTGGCAGCATAGCAGTGTGAACGTGCACCTACTGTCATGTGCCACGTAACTTTCCGGTTGGTGATGGACTGCATACATGTCGGTGACCCCTAGGAGTATACTGGAACTGGAAACTTGTGTTACATGGTATCGTTGTGGCTATGGCAGTGTCACCGCACAATGCATTACTCATGTGTTTAAGTGATGCTGGTGTAAACACACCTGTGTGCTGCCAGTTGTGTAAAGGTCTCCACATGCAGTTAAGTACAGTACATACTGCTTCATCATGATAATGCATGACTGTGTTGCTGGCTCACATATTTATAATATATATTCACTACACTGTGTTTTTGGTCGTTAATTTACAGTGTACTCCTTCTATTTATAAAAAAAAAGTTAACTGTAAACAGCCTTAGGCACCTCTTGGGAGGGATTTCAGAAGAAGGTGTGTTATCCTAGGAGATGACAGCACCATGCATGTTACCTCCCTAAAGACCTTCCTGGGGGACAGATGTGGAGGTGGAAGACAGCAATATTGATTATTTTGACCCTGTGTAGGCCTAGGCCAGTGTATGTATTTGTGTCTTAGGTTTTTACAAAAAAGTTTAAAAAGTAAAAACAAAATGGAAAAAGCGTATAGTTTAAGGATATGAAGAAATGAAATATTTTTGTACCACTGTACAATGTGTGTTTTAAGCTGAGTGTTATTACAAAAGAGTCAAAAAGTTTTAAAAAATTAGAAAGCTTACAAAGTGAAAAAGTTCAGTAAGCGAAGGTTAACTTACAGAAGAAAACTATGTTTCATAGGTTTGGTGTACCCAAGTGTGCAGTGTTTATGAGTGTATGATGGTATACAGTGATGTCCTGGGCTGTCACACTCACTCACTGTCACTCACCGATGCACCCACAGCAACATCCAGTTCTCAGACCCCAGTCATGGTGGGCACCCTACACAGGGGGACCAGTTTTGATCTTCTATGCCACATTTTTATTGTCCTTTTTCTGTGTTTGGGTATGTTTAGATGCACACATGCTTGATGTTGTGTGTGATTGCCTTTGGTGCCCCGTGCTTGCTACAGCATGTAGTCACCTGCTATTCGGTATGTAGCCCAGGAGCAGTGGGCTGGACTGTCTGGCCTAGGTATGTAGAAGGAACTGCCGTCTAGGCATGTGTCACCCTCTGTGATGTTCGCATAGCAGTGCCGCCTGACAGCACACTTCTCAGAAAGTGTCCCAACCGTAAAATGACGTGTGACTGTCATTTCAAAGGGCAGCCCTTGTCTCTTGTCAAAGGAGAAAGCATTCCCAGACAGGATGAGGGGTTTTTATGTTTAGTTTTTTAGAGGAGAGGGCTGGCCGCAGGGATCTAGAAATGGTACCTAGGAATGCATGCTTCTGGGAGATTATTTGAGGGTCCAGATGGGAGTGAGCCAGGGAAAAATCCAGAGTTCCCTGCGGTCCAAGGATCATAGTGGGTTTTAGTGTTGCCCCAAGCTCACCCCATGTCAGGTGCGGTGGGAGTCTTCATCCTGACTGTCCTGCAGGTGTGTCTGATGGTACAGCGACGGTGGGTCCAGGGCCCCCAAGACGCCCTGATATGGTTCCCTAAGGGGATAGTCTCTACCTCAGAACTTTTAAGGGCTCCCAAAGGATCCTCCATCCTTTGCCACCGACAGGAGGAGCCCAGTGTGTCCCATAGGTCTCTGCAGTCCTGCCCTTGTTTTTGGGGGCTAGAGGTGGCCTGTGTGGGAGGGGGGAGGTAGGAGGTGATGGCTCCACCCTGGACGGCCTGGCTGTGAAGGACTGAAGATTCCTGTGTTTTCGGCAGGGCTGCGCCTGGACTGCCCTGTCAGGTTTCCCATTTAGTTGGGAGAGTGGAGGAGGGAGACTGGCCACGGGCCTTTCCTGGGATGGCTGGAAATGGACAGTTGTTCTATCAGGTGGGTATTTAGCAGGAAGCCATGGAGGCAGTGGAGGGCTGTGAGCTCTGGCATCAGAGTGACCTGCTTTCAGTCTCAGCGCTGCAACTTGCCAGCTACTGACCTTGAGCGAAGTCAACCTTTTATTTTATTTTTTAAAGACAGGGTCTCACTCTATCACCCACTCTGCACCCTAGACCTTTTGGGCTCAAGAGGTCCTCCCACTTTGGCCTCCTGAGTAGCTAGGACTATAGGTGTGCACCACTGTACCCAGATACTTTTTATTTTTTGTAGAGATGGGGTCTCACTATGTTGCCCAAGCTGCCTTTGAACCACCTCCTCCTTCCTTGATCTCCCAAAGTGCTGTGATTATAGGCATGAGCCACTGAACCTGGCCAAATTTAACCTGTTTGATCCTTAGTTTTGCCATATGTAAAATGGAAATGATTCTAACACTACTTGTCTCTAGGAGGGTTGCTGCCAAAATATTAATATTTACTTGGGGTGAGGAGTTCTGGGTGATGACGGTAAAGGGAACTGAAACTTCTTAAACTTGCATTTTATGTCATTTGAATTTTTCTCTATTGGCATGTATAACTTGAATAACTTACTAAAGTTACATTTAATAGTACCCACTTATAGAATTGCTATGAAAATCAAATTAACTAGGATATTTAAAATGGCAGTTTCAGTGCCTGAATCTGAAAGGGGGCAGTTTGGGGAAAAGGCATTCATGAGCTGCCAGCCACTTTCTTGTAGTGTTAGACGTCCTGTCTGGCTATGTGACTTTGGGCAAGTCTCTAACTTTGTTAAGCTCCAGCTTCTCCACCTGAAAATGGAGCCAATGGTAGTGTCTATTCCATGCCGGGGTTTTGAGTGTTGAATGAGGCAAGACATGTTAGGGTCAGCCTAGCATCTGGCACATGGGAAGGGCCCAGTCATGATGAGCCGGTGCCAGTAGGCATCCTCCTGGTGGTGCTTGAAGAGAGGTGGGTGTTGTGCCCACTTTAAAGTTACAGAAAGTAAGGTGCAGAGCAGTAGTGCCCTGTCTTAAGGCCAGATGCTGGGCTGGCGGCAGAAGTGGGACCAGCACCTGCACAATCTCCCCTGTGCCTCGGCGCCTGCCCCTGCCTGAGTGGGTGGTACAGACTGCAGAGGCTGCAGGTGTACATGCAGGAAGTGCTGGCTAGGCTCTGGGTGTGAGACGCATTCTGTGGGCTGCACGGGGCACTGGCCAGGATCTAGAGTGCTGGGTGAGTGGGAGAGGCCAGCTCAGGGCCATGTCCCCATCCCACTTCTGGAGTGGCCAGAGGGAGGGCTGCTTCCTCTCCCTTTGGCACACCCTGCTGAGTTTGGTGGGTGGCAGACCCCCCACCACCCCTCTTGTGGGCACCTCTCCCTCAGCTCTGTGGGACTGTTCCTGTTGCTGGCATCCACATGACCGCCCCCCCACCCTGCCTGAGTCTGCTTGTGCCCCCTTTCATCCTGGAAGGTCTGGCCTGGGACAGGCAGCCTTTCCAGGGAAGGTCCCTCTCTCTGGATGCTCAGGCACTCCCCAAGGCCTTCCACCTGCTGGAACACCCTGCTGGTGTAGACTGAATGGTAGATTAAGCCAGGTGGGTGGGTGTAGGCTTGATGCTTGCCCGGGTCCCAGTTCTGTGTACTCACAGTGTGAGAGGGGTGCTTGGTGCTGTGCAGGTGCTGTGTCCTTAGCGCACTGTCCTGTCCTTAGGCCAGCCCTGGGCAGGAGACTGGGGTCCAGCACAGCCTCACCCTGTGCCTCTAGCTTCCTAGGTCCCCTTTCCCCCTTGGCCCCTCCTTACTTCTTCTTCCCTCTCTGCCCCCTCCTGCCTCCTCCTGTTCCCTCCTACTCCCTCCCGCCTGGATCCTGAAAAGTGACAGGCAGCAGGGTGTGATGGGTTTCCCAGTGGGCATCTGCATGGTGGGGCGGGGTAGGAAGAAGGAGCAGGCTATCTGTGCAGACCCTCATGGCATGTGGAGGTTTGTGTTGTTGCATGTGCTTCACATAGATCCTTCTCCACGTGTGCCTGCGTGGTGGCTGCAGACCCTAGCATTGTGTGTCTTTGGGGGATCTCCTTGCTGTGGGGTTACCCTGTTGGGATCTGAAAAGGGTGAGGGGCCACCTTCGTGGTACCCATTTCCTCTGCTTCAACCACCCAAGTCACCACCCTCTCTAGCCTACTCTGAAGCCTGTCCATTTGGTAACGGGAGGACCCCAGAGGACCAAAAAGAGCTCGTGGACAGGACCCACTTACTCTTTACTAACTACATATATGGATCTTCAGTGGAGGAGCCCCCCTTAGTGAAAGCCCCTCTGAAACTCATGTTATCAGGCCCTTTGTCACGTGTCTTTAGAGCGCACCTGGGTTTGGAAGCTCATCCTTTACCTCAGTTATTTCTGGCTTTGAGGGGACAGCAGGAAGTTTTGGAGGATATGCTTGTAGACCCATGCTTCAGGTTTACTCAGACCCATTGTGGGTGTGCCAAGTTCTGGGACCTGGGAGAGAGGCACACATCCTGCCCTGGAGCTGTGTCTGGGAGGCCTCTTCTGGGGACTATGCTGGGCAGTCCCTGGTCTGTGTGACATTGTGCCTGGGCCTTATCAGAAATGAACCAGATGGCATTGCTAGTAAAACTGGCAGATGTTCTTGCTGCCAGAATTCATTACAGGTTTTTACATGAGAATATGGGATTATGGGACTCCTCCTTTGGGGCTTTAGTCTCCGGTGGAGGTTTCTCTTACTCGTAGATCCCTTAGTGATCTCTGCTGTGGCCCAGAGGGACTCTTTTTAAAAAATTTTTAAATTTTTACAGTTTTTTTTTATTTTAAGGATGTGGGGTACAATTCAGGTTAGGTATACAAATGTTCATTATGCAGGTACCCTTGTTAATGAGGTGTGCCCCTCCCTCCTGCCCCTACCCCCACACTGATGACTGCTTCTCACAACTTGGTCTGTGGTGGGTAGGTAGAAAATGACGAGCCTTCCTGCTAGTGTGAGACTGCTGATGGGGCCAGGTGCCTGCTACAGAGATACCCTGGGGACTGAAGGGTGTATTGTGTGTCACTGCTTTGGGTGAAGACACATCTATTTCGAGCATGTGATAACCTGGAAGGCCTCAATCAAAGTATCCTAGAAAAGAGGAAAGAAGAACCCCTGGGAGGGGGACTAGGCAGGAGATGTTGGATGCATGCTCTGCTGGGACACCAACTTGTGCTCTGGCTGGGGGTGATTGCACTGTGAGGTCAGAAAGCTCCCGAAACAGGCAGGTGAGTACATGTGGATTAGAAAGCTGGGGAGGATGAGGGAGATAGAGAACGCAGGCCTGGAGGGGAGAACAGGGCCAGGTGGAGCTGGGGGGCTTGGGAGGGGACAGTCCTGCTGAAGGGGGGTATTAACATGGAGAAAGGAGTGGGGGGGTCTCTTGGAGGGGGTGGAATGTTGGCCTATGGCCACTCCCCCTTGATTGGCCAGGGATGGGACAGAGGGGCCTGGAGGACCCACAGCCTCTGTTCTTAAAGCAGTGGCCATCAGGCCACAGGGAGCCTCTTGGTCCCTGGTGTTCACAGGCAACCTGTGTACCTGAGGGACAGCTCCAGGTTCACCAGCCAGGGCAGTGTCCCCTGCCTTTGAATCCCACCTGCACGGGCCATATGCCAGTGGGAGAGCTGGGCGGGGCTAGTCACACCTTATACCCTGCAGACATAGAGGTTGTTCAGGGGCAGTTCTGACCCTGCCCCGTGACTTCTGGCCGCCCCTCCTCCAGATACTCCTCTGTTACAGTTGGCTAGCACGCTCAGGACAGACCAAGGTTTGTGGTCCAACTGTTCCGTTGTAGTGCACCCAACCTGTAGAGTGTCCCTCAGCTTGGCATTACTGAGCACCGGCTAGTGTGTTGCAGTGGCCTACGGAGACCACTGGGCATCCCACCCTCACAGGGGAGACTTAGAGGGCAACAGCTTGCTTTCCTCTTTGTAGCAGGAAGCACTGTGCGCTTGTAGTCTCACAACGGGTGTTGTGAGGGTTGAGTGCAGTGAGGAACTGAGGCTGCCCAGGGGCTGGCATGGCTCTCGATCTGTGCAGCTTTCTCCCCACTCAGCAGGCTGGTGATGTTAGTGATGTGCACTGCTGCTTCCCTGTGCCGGGCACTGCCCTGCATGCCTTCATGTATTAGCTTCATCTTCACAGCAGCTAGTGGCAGGTGCTGATACTGTACCCATTTTACAGATAATGGGGGTAAAAAGGCATTCTGAGGATGGACCCTCTGGTGAGTAGCGAGCTGGGCAGTCTGCTTCCAGAAGGATCTTGTGGGAGCAGGAGGGGAGGGGCCTCCCTTGGGGAGGCAGCAGCCAGAACTCAGCAGAGTGTCTGGCTGCTGCTTGGGCAAGCGCCAGTGTTTCTGCACAACTTAATTAGACCGTTTCCAAGCGTGGAGCCATTTTCCTGGGAGGGTAATGTGATTGGAACGGACCATTGAGGGCCAGGGAGGGACAACAGACCTGGTGAACTCACATATGGACAGTCACTGATTGACTGGTCAGGACACTAAGAGGCAGGACCCTAAAGCGGATGCATCTTGGCTCAGTTTCCATATGCACAGAGCCTGGGCAGCTGCTTCAGAGAGCACACGTGCATGGTCGCTCTTCCACCCCAGCTCTTTCTGTGTAGGTTTCTATTAAGAATCTTAGTTGGAGCCTTCACCTGCAGTTCACCTGTCTTCACAGTTATTTCCCTAAGAAGTCATGCTCCTTGTCAGGTCACTTCAAATGTGGATGCTTGGGGACAAGCGTGCGTGTGGACGCAGAGAAGGTCGCTCAAATGTATGCCTGCAGAGGGCGGGAGCCAGTGTCCCTGTGTTCCTGTCCTCTTCATCCTGTCCACAACTTTCTCAGGATGAGGCACCCAGGGCTGAGTGATGCTTTGTGTCATTTGCAATGCAGAGGAATTAACCATATCTAGTGATCTTTGTGTCTAGTGCAATGCAGAGGAATTAACCATATCTAGTGATCCCAAGGCTTTCAGTGGCTGTGGAAATCTCCTAAGATGCCCCATGGCAGTGTCTCTCAGCATCACCTAGCCAGCCTAGACCTTCTAAGTCAGCCCCTCTTATCTGTGTGTTGAGCCAGCTTTCCTGTGCTCATGTTCTGAAGTAGAGCTAGGCCAGATGCAGTGGCTCACACCTGTAATCTCCAGCGGCTCAAACCTGCAATCCTAGCACTTTGAAAGGCCAAGGTGGGAGGATCACTTGAGACCAGGAGTTTGAGGCTGCAGTGAGTGAGCTATGATTGCAACACTGCATGCCAGCATGGGTAACAGAGCCAGATGTCTTATCCCCCCCAAAAAAATGGAGGCCAAGCACGATGGCTGACACCTGTAATCTCAGCACTTTGGGAGGGCAAGGCAGGAGGATTGCTTGAGCCCAGGAGCTCAAGACCAAGTTAGGCAACATAGTGAGACCCCCGTCTCTACAAAATAAAATAAAAATGTAGCTGGGCATGGCAATGTATGCCTGTAGTCCTAGCTATTCAGGAGGCCAAGGTGGGAGGATTATCTGAGCCCAGGAGGTTGAGGCTGTAGTGAACTGTGATCAGGCCACTGTATTCCAGCCTGGGTGACAGAGTGAGACCCCCAACTAAAAAAAAAAAATTGTAGTCGAGGAGGGAAGCCCAGCTCCACCCACTTCCAGAAGATGCATATAGCTCCAGGCAGCAGGGAAATATCTTGGAAGCGTCCCATTTCTTTTTATCATGATGCCACCTAGTTCACATTACATCCAGGATAATTTTTACATTTGAAATCAGTTACATTTTACAACATAGAATACCCTTGAACCTCTGCTCAGATGCCTTGCTTTGGGGTCATACACTTAGCTTGAAATTTCGGACTTAACACTTTCTGTGTGACCTTGGGCAGGTTGTTGTAAGGATTAAACCAGAGATGAGATTTAAATACTTAGATCTGTGCACAGTGAATAAGCACTCAAATGCCAGCTAGTAGTAATGATACTATTATTATTGTCCTGAACAGAATGACAAAATATCCCTCTCCCCATGAACACAGCCAGGCAACAGACTTTTTGTTTTTTTTAATTACTTTTTTATTTTTTTGAAATTGATGTCTCACTCTGTCACCCAAGATGGAGTGCAATGGCATGATCATGGCTCACTTCAGCTTTGGACACCTGTTCTCAAGCAATCCTCCCACCTTGGCCTCCTAAGTAGTTGGGACTACAGGTGTGTGCCACTGTGCCTGGCTAATTTTTTTTTTTTTTTGTAGAGACAGAGTCTTGCTATGTTGCCCAGACTGATCTTGAACTTCTAGGCTCAAGCACTCCTCTCCCCTTACTCTCCTGAATAGCTGAGACTACAGGTACATGTCACCACACCTAGCTGATTTTTTTATGAAGACAGGGTCTTGCTTTGTCACCCAGGCTGGAGTGCAATGGCATGATCAGGGCTTACTGCATCCTCAACCTCCTGGGCTCAGGTGATTCTTCCACCTTGGCCTCCTGAGTATCTAGGACTAAAGGCATGCTACCACACCCAGCTAAGAGGCCACAGGCTTGTGAACAACCGTTTGCCATCCTGGGAAGCCTAGCGTAGAGCCCTGGGAATACATTGGTTTGCAGTAGCATATTCTCAGATCACAGCCTTGTTTTAGCTCCTGTCCCCTGTGTGGAAAGGCACAGCAGGGATGTTCTAGGGTCAGCAGTGTCTGTCACAGGCCCGGAGATGTTCTTATTTAGAGAAGGCAGAGAAGCCACCACACTGGTAGAACCAGCAGCAATGAGTCTTTCATTCCATCTGAGCTGTCTTCTTGCTGATGCTTGTTTCATGGTTAGGAAAGAGGACCAACTGCACTCTCCTTTGTAGAGATGTGCATCTCTCATTTGCTTCCTCAATAACTTGCTTTTTTTTTTTTTTTTTTTTTTTTTTTAGTTGGAGTCTCACTCTGTTGCCCAGACTGGAGTGCAGTGGCCACTCCTGGTCACCGCAGCCTTGACCTGCTGGGCGCCAGCGATCCTGCCGCCTCAGCCTTCCGAGTAGCTGGAACTACAGGCGCGCGCTACCACGCCCGGCTAATTTTTTATTTATTGTAGAGATGAGGTCTCGCTGCCCAGGCGGGTCTTGAACCTGGGAGCTCAGGCAATCCACTCACCTCAGCCTCCCAAAGGCGCGGGATTACAGGCTAAGCCACCGAGCCCAGCTTCTTGTTTTTAAGAGATTAGAAGGTATGCCTGTTTCTCAAGGAAAGATGAGGAAGCACAGGTTAGTCCAGGGGTACTTGGTTCACCTCTGTTCCCTCCCTGACCTGGAACGGTCTAGACAACAGAGGGGCCAGCAGGAAGGTAGGCCTGAAGGAGGGCCCATAAGGGAAGCAGACCTGAGGGAGGCCCAGCAGAAAGCAGGTTTGAGGGAGGCCCAGCAGGGAGGCAGAGCTGAGGGAGGCCTGGCAGGGAGGCAGGCCTGAAAGAGAGCCCATAAGGGAGGCAGGCCTAAGGGAGGCAGGCCTGAGGGAGGCCCAGCAGGAGGCAGTCTGAGGGAGGACACACTTCTGGGAGCCAGGCTGGTCTGCTGTTGGGGCTGATGCTTCTCTGTCTATCCCTCCTTCCTCACTACCTGCAGCTGGGGAACTCCAGCCTGGAAGGGGAACAGCTGTGCAGGGGACATTTCCCCAGGCTTTAAAAATATGTGCTTTCTTCCCCTTCTTTTCTTCCTATAACAGAGCTCTGGTGCAGGGTGGTGAGGTGCACTGAAAGCTGTGGTGGGAGGGCCAGTGTGATGGAGGGGGCGGTGGTGGGTGTGATGGGAGTCTCATGGCTTCTCCTTCCTCATCTCCACATCTATCCCTGCCCCTTGCAGAATTACAGGAAATCATGCTGGGCAGATGGGAAGAGCAGGATGTGCAGCCCTCCTTCCTAGAAAACAGGCGGGACCGCTGGGCACACTGACCTCAGTGCTCGGTGTTCAGAAGCCAGAGCCTCTCCTGGAGATGTTGGCTCCATCTGGAAATTGAAACCGCATCTTCCTGCTTTCGCCATGACTCCTCCTCCCATCGCCTTCTGTCTAGCTGCAACTAGCTGCTGCCAGCTCTTCTGTGGGTCTCGAAATGTTGCCTAGGCTGGCCTTGAGTGATCCTCCTGCCTTGGCCTTCCTAAATTAATGACATTGCCAGTGTGAGCCACCGTGCCTGGCCCAGGCTGCCTTAGTCTTCTGCCAGGGTCATCTTCCCTGAACATGGGCCTTAGACTAGGTGCCACTCCCTTCCCACTGAGGGAGGCCCAGCAGGATGAAGGCTTGAAGGAGGCCCAGCAAGGAGGCAGAGCTGAGGGAGACCCAGCAGGACGGGCTCCTTGAGTATCTGAATGCTCATTTCTCATGTAGAGGAGGCCTGTAGTGAATGCTTGTGGAATTGCATTAGGTCAGGTTTCCTGCTTAAGAATGATTGTTGGCTGCCCACTACCTGCAGATCCAAGGCTGCCTTTCCCTGCCTCACTTTCATGACTGTGCACACTGGCCTTACCTTAAGTCCTCAAATGAATACATCATGCTTTGCGGATTAAGTAGCGTGCCGTGTCACAGACAGCAGGGAAACCAGCAAGAACTGTCATTTGCCCTGCAGGATTTCAGCGTGGCATTTACTTCCCCCCACCCCCCATCTAGCCTGCCCACTTCAGCCTTCCTGCCCCAAAAGGAATGTACTCTCTTTCCCTCTTGAACCCTCCTCTCTTCCCATCTCCCTGACAATTCTGCCTTCAGGGCTTTCATGCCAGTACTCCCTGCTTTCCTGTATAAGGCTCTTGTTGGTGCTGGTTCTGGTCAGTTTCTCTTTTTCGCTCTTTTTTGTTATTTTATCTGTGACTCTCAGTAGCCTCTGCTTGCTCTCCCCTGTCTTCTCGTCATCCACACCTCACTGCTTAGTGAGTTGTTGCAGCCATGCAGAATACTGATAAGGACACGCCTGTCTTGCTGTGTCTTGACTATGTCTGGGATTGCAGCATCCCCAGCTCCAGGGGCAGTTTCTGGTGAGCTGGGGACCATACCTTTCAGGCATGTTGCAAGCTACGTGTCGGAGACTGGCAAGAAATAGGGGTGTCTGTGTAGATGACAGCAGACTCTTGGAGGCCAAAGGCGATCTGTCCATGCTTTGGGGGTGTGGTTGCCAGTGGGAGTTGAGTGGCTTGGGGAATGTGCTGCTGCCCCCGAAGAGGCCTTTTATGATGGTCTAGTGGTCCCTCTGGAGCTTCCAGGGATGTTCTTATCCACTCTGTCCTATATTCACTGCTGCTTTACCCCAAGGGAGCAGAGAGAAAGAACAAGAAGTTCTCTCAGGCAGTGAGGCTTGGAGTCAAAATCTGTGCTTTGCCTTTTGGAGGGCATGTCCTTTGGATTGTCACTTGCGGGGAAGCGGAAGGAGTCATCCCCCCACCTCTACACACGTGCACACCATGCACACAGACAGGCTCCACACAGAGCCTCCTCGAGGCAGCGTGCAAGCATCCCGACACGGTGCCCACCAGCCCCCCTTGTAGTGCAGGCCCAGACACGGCCTCTCCACCAAGCTGGGCAGTGTTTCTGGTGAGCCACTGTCTTCCCCTGCCCGTTTCCACCCCGATGGCCAGGCCCAGCCTCTGCTGGCACAGAGTGTGCGTCAGAGGCAGCATCTGAGGGCATTTGAACAAGAGAGAGTTCTAGTAGCCAGAATGTGTTATGTCACCTGGGCTTCAGGGTCTCAGAACAGAGGGTCGCTGGCATCAAGATGAGGTCGGTCCATGGGCTGCAGCCTGGTACCCACATCTCTTCCTGTGGCTGCTAACCTGCTGGTTGGGTGTGGACATGTGCCTTTGTCAGGAGAGGAGGAGGAACTGCCCTGACTTGAATTCCTGCGCCTTCTGTTTGGATTCTGTTGGGTTATACTCAACACCAGTGAGCACAGTCTCCCTGCACATGTGTTGGGCCAGCATGGGTGGCAGATTGGAGACTGGAGGCCAGAGGCTGGAGGACCATGGCAGAGCGAGTGCTGCCCAGGGCAGGGACTTGGGGATGGCAGGGCCTGAGACTCCCGTTGCTGGCCTGGCCCCTGGCTGGAGGCCCACCTCCTGGGCAAGGCTGACAGGGTGTCTTTCAGCTTACCTGAAATGACTGCTGCCCCCAGCTACTCAAGTGTGTCTGGCAGGAGGAGGGTGGGTGTCCTGGGGAGGAGGGTATTGATCAAGCCACTTGGCTGGAGGCATCCTATGTCTCTGTTGGCTGGTGACTTCCTTCAACTCCCAGAACATCCCTTCTTCATTTCTGAGGTCAGTCCATGGGCTGCAGCCTGGTACCCACATCTCTTCCTGTGGCTGCTAACCTGCTGGTTGGGTGTGGACATGTGCCTTTGTCAGGAGAGGAGGAGGAACTGCCCTGACTGTTGAATTCCTGTGCCTTCTGTTTGGATTCTGTTGGGTTATACTCAACACCAGTGAGCACAGTCTCACTGTGGTCGGTCCATGGGCTGCAGCCTGGTACCCATACACTTTTTTTTGCCCACACACTTATGTACACACACGCACACACATGCACAGCCTGTATCCAGCACTCCCTTCCTGGGTGAGTGGAGGCCTGGGTGGCCCGTTCCTTGGTGTTTGGGACAGTCCATCTTGGTAGAGAGCAGTGTGGGGTGGCCCTCGGTCTGGAAGGGTCCGTCAGCACTCGGAGTATGATGGGAGACATTCGAGGGATCTTTGTTGAGTCAGGAGGATGGGCTCTGGTTCAACCATTCATGAGCCCTGTGTCTCTGGTCAAGTCACGGTCCTCCATAGACCTCCGTTCCCCCACTTAAGATGAATGGATTGGACTTGACAGAACAATATCAAAGTTCCTTTAGGCTGGATGTGTCGTGATTCCATGACAACCAGGAGCCTGCTCCTGGCACACATGGGTCCCTATTAGGCCTTTGCGGTTCCGGTTCTCCTCTCAAGCTTTTGCGTGTGACCTCTCTTTGGAGCGCTCTTCTCCGCACCCGCCTCTCTGCCCTGCTTGGCCACCTTCCTGGCTGCTGCCAGCTGGTGTGGTGCCCTCCTCTGAGCTCAGCACCACCCCACTGTTAATCTGTCTCCTTGTTTTCCCTGCCCTTGCTGTGTGCTTCTAGAGGGCAGAGGTCATCTGCCATGGCCACTGTGTCCCTAGTTGCAGGCATGGCGCCTGGGTTGTGCATGCACGGTGAGTGCTGGGTGGGTAGGCAGCCCTCCCAGGTGCCATGCCTGGGGCACTCCAGGAGTGTTCAGGGCCCCCTGCACCCCTGGGCTCTCTTTCTGAGCTTTTGTAGGTTCTGGAAAGCCTTGGACAATGTGAGCTCTTTCCAGGTGTGTCTCACTGGGGCACAGCACTGGGTGACCTTGCCACCCCCACCCTAGGGCACTCTTGCAGGATGTCACTTCCACCAGGACAGAGACAGGTGTTGATTTTGTCCTGCTGCTCACATCTCCAGCTCTGGGGGAGGAGCAGACAGGCACACAGACTGCTGTCCTCTATCAGCTTCCCGGGCCTGGCCATCTGCTTCATGTGTCAGCAGGCAGGGTGAGGGGTGAGCAACTGTGCAGGGGTGTGGGCTCCTGGTAGCCCCATCTCTGAAGCCCCCACCTTCTCTGTTGCACTGCCCTCTCTGCTCTTTGTTTTGTTCCAGCCGCCCTCTGCAGGAGAGCTCTCCTGTATCTTTATCTACTCTGTGTGTGCCATGTCCTTTGCCCAGTCCCCAGAGTCTTTATATAACTTAAGATAGCAAGCAAAAAAAGAAAAACTTCAGAAAGGAGGCTGTGGGCACCTGCAGTTCTGTTTAGATGCAGATGATGTGTGTCCACTCTTTGGAGTGTGTACCTTGGGGTTCACCATTTTTCCATCGCCTTCATGGGGAATCCTTGACCTGTAGGAGGGCTGAATCCAGCACTTGTAAGAGCTCTGGCCTGATGTAGATATAGGAAGGGCACAGGAGGAAGTAGACCACCCCACTACTGTTGTGACCGTGGGTGTCAGGGTTCTGGCCTGGAGAGAATGTGTGTGTATTTGTGTGTGAGAGAGCTGTACAAGAAGTTGGAACTGGGACTGTGGAACTGGGACTGTGGACAGCCTTGAAAGCCGCCTTCACCAAGTACGGAGGTGACAAGGCAGGGGCTGGAAAAGCAGCATACCCTAACCAGGCCTTTCCAGACATAGTCACCAGGGAGTCTGAGAATGTGGGCTGTGGTCCAATAGGTCAACTCTGTTTAGGAGCTCGATGGGTACCCTTGCATGGTCACGACAAGTAAGACCCAGCCCTTCTTCTTCACCTCTTTGTACTTGATTAAAAAAATCAGACTCGGTTGGGAGTGGTGGCGCTCACGCCTATAATCCCAGAACTTTGGGAGGCCAAGGGAGAGGATTGCCTGAGCCCATGGGTTCGAGATCAGCCTGGGCTACTTGGCAAGATCTCATCTCTACCATAAATCAAAAAATTAGCCAGACGTGGTACAGGCATGCCTGTACTTCCAGCTACTTGGAAGGCTGAGGCAGAAAGATCATCTGAACCCAGCAGGTTGAGGCTGCAGTGGCCATGAGCGTGCCACTGCACTCCAGCCTGGGCAACAGAGTGAGACTCCAACTCAAAAAATAAAAAAATAAAAAGACTCAGGGAGGAGGGCGGGAGGCTGGTCAGGACATTCACATTTTAAATCCAAGGATGGGGCTGGTCTCAGCAATGTGTGCACAGCCTTTTCTGGGCCCCTCTATACACACACACACACACACACACACACACCACACACACACACACACACACACATTATGTATAAATATAAACATATACATAATATAGAGTGTTCATGTTTCTTTCTCTCTCCGTGGAAGTAGTTTTAAATCATCTCTTTCAACTCCTCTCTTTGTGGAGGAAATGGACCCAGAAAAGTTTTCTAACATTTCCAGAGTGACAGCCAGAGGCAGAGCTCAGGTCAAAAGCCTGATGTCTTAATCCTAAGCTCCTCTTGGAGGGACTATAAGCCCAAGTTGGAGACCAGAGGATCACAGTGTTGGCTTGGCGACATGCTGGTGGGATAGACTTATCTTTTGTGGGCAGGGGTGTCACACCTCGTATGCAGCTAAGGTGGATCTGCCGATGCCAGGCAGCCCAGTACTTGTTCACTCAGCCAGGCCCTCAGCTGCAGAACTGGTGACATTTTAGACCAAAGGATTTCATGTGGTCTGTCCTGTGCATCATGGGATGTTTAGTGGTGTCTCTGACCCTACCCATTAGCTTCTGGTACCATCCCCTAGTTGTGACAACCAGAAATGCCCCCAGGCATTGTGAAACGTGGAGAGGGCACGATTGCTCCCTGCTAGAACACTAGTTCAGGCAACCGGTGTTCTGGGAGGAGGGTCCCTCCTGGCACCTGCATGAAGTTTTTAGTATTTTGTTCTCAGGGTGGTAGAGGATATAGGGCAGACAGGACCAGCCTACCTGCCCCGGGGGCTCATAGCTTAGCTCACAGTTTCGGGGGACCTCCCATCCCATGATGGCCCCTCCAGGCCGACTCTGAAGCGTGGTGCCAGCCCAGGATACTTGGTGAGGAGCAGATACTGCTGCCCTGGGCTGGACTACAGGGCTGGGTGGGAGTCGAGTGAATGTCATTCAGGCTGGAGTGACTCCAATCTGCTCAGAGGGCATCCACTTTTCTGAAGACACTTCTTATCTGACTTAGTAGAGGCCAGTCAGACACACATGCCAACATATATCTCCTAGGGAGGGAGGGCAGCCTCCCCAGGCCTGGCACTGAGGGGGAAGCTCCTTATGTTGGTTTTGTCCTGCTATGGGACGGTCTCCCGTTGCCCTCCCCTCCCCCGCTCCAGCCCTATTTGGTAGCATTGCCGTGGCACTTTTTTTTACTTGCACATTCTGAGGAGGAAACTACACATGCGTGTGTACCCTTGGTGGGTGTGGGCCCAGAGAGGCTCTTGGGGAGAGGATGCTGAACTTGCAGGTGTCTTTGATGCCCAACCCCACCCAGCTCAGCACAGCTGCCTGGGGCATTGCTGCCTGGGGGCACGGTGCTGGTGATGGAGTGTGTGGCTTCCCATCTGCCTCTGCTGGATACTTTGTGTCTCTGGACACACTGAGGGTGTTTCCCCCATGGCTGCTTTTAGGGCTTTCTCTTCATCACTGGTTTTCAGTATTTTATGTTGTGCCTTGTGTTTTTCTTTTGTGTTTCTTCTTTTTGGAATTTGGTGGACTTCTTGGATCTGTGAGTATTGATAGTCTTTGTCAAATTTGGGGTTTTTTCTGTCCATTTTTTCTCAGTTTTTTGTCCAGGCTTGCTGTCTCAGCTGCTTGATGGTGTTCTATAGCTCACTGGCATTCTGTTTATGTTTTCTGCCTTTTTTTTTCGTGTATCATTTTGAGTAGTTCCATCACTATATTTTCAGGTTCACAATTTTTTTCTCCAGTATTGCCTAATTTACTGTTAATCCCATCCTGTATGTTTCTCATTTCAAATGTTCGTATTTTCCCTTTAGGAGTTTAGTTTGAACCTTGGTTATGTCTTCTCTTCCCTCATGCCTTCCTTTTAAACACACAGAGTATGTTTACAGTAGAGACTTAACGCTCATATCTGTGCGTTCTGTCATCGCTCCCATTTCTTGCTGTGTTTCTCTTGTTTGATCGTTCTCTGAGTTTGGCTCGTATTTTTGGTTTTGTTTTTGCATGCCTGTTAATTTCTCCTTAGAAGCCAGGCATACTAGGTTTGACCTTGCTGGGTGCTGGAACTTTTTGTATTCCCTTAAGTGCTTTTGGGCTTTGTTCTCAGAAGTGATTCAGTTACTTGGAATGGGTTTGATCCTTTCAGGGCATTTTAAACTTTGTCAGGGCGGATTCAGAGCAGCTAAGATGGCCGAGATGCCCCACTTGGAGGCAGAACCCTTCCGAAGGCTCCTTTTGGTGCCCGGGTTGGGGGGTCTATCCTAGCTGGTGGGAGCAGGCCCTGCCTCTGGCTCCACGTGAGCAGGGCTGGTGCTGCCCCCCTCTTTCTGTGGCTGTGTCCTGGTCATGTCTGTTCCCTCGCAGGCAGGTGCAGTTCAGCAGGTGGCCCCAGACTCTCGGGGATCCTCCCTGCAGTCTCTGGATTCTGCTGCTTGCAGGCCCTCTTCCTTCCAGTTGACTTTCCTGTGGAGTCCAGATGCCCCGTCTCTCCAGATTCCCAGCTGAGAGCTCTGAGATCCTCCTCCACATCGTGGCCTGGAGCCTCTGGCGTGAGCCAGCCTCCAGGGCACTGCTGTGTTGCCTTCCAGGTTCTCAAGGATCACACCCTGTGCTGTCTGCTGTCTAGTGTCTGAAAAGCATTTCATGCATGCCATCTGGTTTTCTAGTTGTTGAAGGAAAGGATGACTCTCATACCCGTCATTTCATTGTGGCTGGGGGTAGAAGTCCCTTAACTTACTCTCTGGCCAGGTGTGACTGTGGGTGTCGTTTTCCTCTGTGTTCATGTGTGGGAACACGGATCTGTTTAGACACATCTTTTTTTATTTTGAGTCAGGGTCTCATTCTGTTGCCCAGGCTATAATGTCTGATCACAGCTCTCTGCAGGCTTGACCTCCTGGGTCCAGGTGATGCTTCTTCCTCAGCCTCCTGAGTAGCTGGGACTACAAGCGCATGCTATCACATCTAGATTATTTCTTTATTTTTGTAGATATAAGATCTCGCTATGTTGTCCAGGCTGGTCTTGAACTCCTGGGCTCAAGCAAGTCTCCTGCCTTGGCCTCCCAAAGTGCTGGGATTACAGGTGTGAGCCACTGGCACTTGGCCTAGACACATCTCATTGAGAGTTCAGCCAGGTTCAGATCCCATCAGTTTGCCAACATTTACTGAGCACCTGCTGTATCTAGAAGAGTAGCATGACCCAGCGCCACGCGGAGTGTGGTGTGTTGTGTAACGTCACCTGATGCTGCACTTTCCAGCAGAAGGATGGCATGCGTTTCCAGGCATATCCTGCATGTGACATAGGCACACCTCGAGCCTTCTTTCTTGGACCTTCTGACCATTGTCCATTAAACCTGGGCAAACAGCTGAACTGACTAGTCACTATTGATGAGCAATCAGCAGGTGCTTGGCTGTCTGCCTATCAGTGAGATAGCCCATGGGGGAGGAGGAGCATGATACCCGTGTGTGGTGCACACTCCATCTACCTGGCCTTGTTCTCTGTCAGATTCCATATCAAACTTTTTCAAACTGTGTGGACCCATTGATTTTGTAATTCCTTTTTTTTTCTTTAAAAAACTTTTTTTTTTCTCTCTCTCTATGTTGCCCAGGCTAGTCTTGAACTCCTGGCCTCAAGCAACTCTCCCATGTCAGCCTTTCAAAGCACTAGGATTGCAGGTGTGAGCCACCACACCCGGCCTCAACTCTGATCCTGTGAAGTAGGTGCTGTTACCTTAGTTTTATGTGTGATGGCTGAGGGTCCCAGCAGTAAGGCAGCATCCCTGGGTGCTGTGAAAAGCCCCCCTCGTGTGACTCTAGAAACCATGCAGTCGTCAGTAGACCACATTGGCCCTGAAATTAGTTTTCACTTCCCTCTTCCGGCCAGCTTGCCTTCCTGTTTTGTCCTGGGCGCTGGCTTTGTGTCTCATGACTTTACATTTTCTCCCTCGCAGTGCAGTTATTTCTTTCCTTTTCTTCTTCTTTTTTTTTTGCAGGATTTATTAAGGTGACAGAAAAGCGCCCTCAGTGGTAAGGGATCCGAAGGGGCTGCCCAGGTGCAGTTATTTTATGTGTGTCTTACATATACACACAGCATCCAACTGACTATAGACTCTTGGGGCAGTGCCCCCCTCCACAGCCTCTCATGGATTCCAATATATGTGTTGAATCAAGCTGGTGTGTTCCTTAAGAAGGAAGTGTGTGGGGAGGAGCCCTGGGCCCTGCCTAGAGGGAAACCTCATGTTCCTCCTTAATTTATGAGGTTTCTTCCTCCTCTGCTGTGTTTACCATAATCTCTCCTGACCTCTCCCTGGGTCTTAGAAGCTCTTGTACCTTTGCCTGAGTGCTGACTGATTTGAGGTTCCTGATGGAGGGCCCCATGTGGAGAGAACTGGATGTGTGACTAGACCTAGGATGAGCAGGCCTTGTGGAAGGACATCAGGCAATTGGAGGGTCATGTGAAGGTGTGATGGGGGTAGGGGTGTGGGCCTCATCAAGGGAGGGGCGGTGACCAGTTCCTCCTCCTCACTCTTGTTCCTCACTGTCCAGCTTTGCTGGCTTTCAGGAAGCTTGGGCAGTTTGTGATGAAGAAGACGGAAGAATCATGGTTTGATTGTGCCTCAAGAGGCTTCTTGGAGCTCAGATGAGGTGGAGGATGTGTGGAGCCAGAGGACAGGGTCTGATGTGCCACTTCCTTGGGGGAGGTGAAGATATGTTCCTAGGATCTTAGGCCTGCCCTGGGGGATCTCACCCAGTTGCTGATGACGATGGTAATGACAGGTGACATGGCCAAGACAGTAATTGCCATTTTTGATGACTCACTAAGTGCGAGGCATGGTGCTGGGTGCTTGAGGTACATTTCTCCGTGTGATGCCTACAGTAGCCCTGTGAGACAGGCATGACTCGTGCCATTTTATAGACGGGAAACTGAGGCCCACGAAGCTTGGCTACCTGCGTCAGGGTGAGGAGTGTGCTGAAGTAGCTGTTGTGTGGGAGATGAAGCATCTTGCTTGCTCAAGGCCAAGTTCCAGTGAAGGGCAAGACACAAGTAGAATCCAAGGATCTCAACCTTGAGCTCAGTTTAGCACAAACTTTTTTGTTTTCACCCAAGGACTCATTCTCTGAGGTTGTTTTTGTCTCATTTCTCATTCTCCTAACTTCAGTGAAATTGAATGGAATAGAGGGAAGGGTGGTTTAGGATTGGGGTTTTGGTGAGTTGTTAAAGTTTATTTTTAAATAGGCAGCCTTCCCAGACTGCTTGGGAGTGTGAAAGACCTGAGAACCCGGAAACGACGCAGACCTGTTTATCCTTCCCGCTCAGCCTTGGGAGGCCAGAGATGGTGGGAAGGAAACACCGCCTAGCTGGTTCTTGGCTGCTGTTTCTGACCTGGAGGCGGTTTCCTGTGCAGCTGTGAGTGCTCTGACCACTGAGATTTAACTCCTGAGCCTCCCCTGCAGTAAAGGTGTATAGACAGATACTTCCTGTTTCTGATGGCAGAGCCCAGTGGTCTGAGAGATGCAGTGGACATCTCTTCCTCCTCTCTGTCATCCTTTGGCAGCTGTTCATCCGCTCTCCCTTTCTCTGTCAGTCACACTGTGCATGCAGGCACTGTCTCAGGAGCCCCTGGTATGTGGGATCAGGCCCAGTGCAAGCTTCCTCTTTCCACCACCCACCACTCCACTCCATCAGGAGCCTTGGTTCCTGTCTCCTGTTCTCAGAGCACTTTTTAAAACCTGCTTTTGCGCCCTAGTGACTGGTTGACAGTGCTGTGTAGATAAACATGCAGTTCCTCTCAGTAAGCTTTGAGTTCCTTGAGCGTCAGGGCTGGGCCCACCCATCTTTGTGATCGCCCATACCTTGTGCAGAAGACAGCCAGTGACTGCTGATGGAGGCGTGTCACAGGAGACACAGAGCTTTGTGAGCTCAGGCTGAACCCGTCAGCTTTCTGGACTAAGTTTGCAAAGTGGGCACCAAAGCCTGTTCTACCCTGCCCAGATGAAAACCAAGCAGAGGGATGCAGTGACCCAAGAGAGATGTCCCCTGGGTCCCAGGGCCAGTTACAGGGCTACTCTGCCAAGTGTCCGGACTTCAGGATTGAAATATCCTCCTCCCTCCTGCTTTGTGTCTGCTGTTACCCTGCCATTTTGTATTCTCTGTACAAGTCACATCATCTGGGTGTCTCTTTTTCCCTTCTTTCAACAAGAATTTGCTGAGCACTTTGGAACACAGAGAGCAGCAGACTTGGTGTTCTCTCGGGAATGCGTTCCATGTCTTGAATGTAGTGCACAGGAGCTAAGTGATGGCCCGGGCTTTGGGAGGGATAGACTTGGCTGTCCTTTTGAGGTCAGGCAGCCTTCTGTGCCTGTGCCTGAAGGCAGGAGACGTTTTCCCAGAAAGAAGGTGGGGACTAAGCTCGACCTTTCAGTTGGAGAACAAAAGGGCAAGGGGCCCTTTTCAGTGGGGAAATGAGGAAAGGCTTCCAGATACTGTAGATTCTATTGCTCTGTAAAACAGGGCTAATACCGCCTTTTTATGAGAGAGAGAGAGAGAGAGAGAGAGAGAGAGAGAGAGAGAGAGAGAGAGAGAGAGAGAGTGTGTGTGTGTGTGTGTGTGTGTGTGTGTGTGTTTCTAGGCCCCCCAGACACTGGCATTATTTTAATTTATTGAACTTAATTTTATTTTTTTGAGACAGGGTCTCACTCTGTTGCTCAGGCTAGAGTGCAGTGGCTTGATCATAGCTCACTGCAGCCTCCAACTCCTGAGCTCAGAGATCCTCCAACCTTAGCGTCCTGAGTCGCTGGGACTATAGGTGTGCCACTATGCCTGGCTAATTTTTTTTTTTTGAGATGGGGTTCTTGCTATGTTGCCCAGACTGTAATATTATTTTAATATAGTCATAAACAGTTTTTTAATTTGGGGGCTGGGTAGTACTAAGTGCCTTAAAACATATTTTTAGAATTTGGTGGGAAAGAGCCTGCTTAACCTTTTGACTATTTGTTTGTGTAAACTCACACTGTGTTTTGAGCCTTGTGTCAGGAGATGTGTTTCCAAACCAGCTGAAATGGTGCCTTTTGGGAATCTCTCCAGGTCAGATGCAGGCTGTCAGGACAGGAGGGGCTGAACCATGCAGATATGAAGGCCTGTGATCAGGCACCACCTATGTCTCCCATTCACCTTGCTTCCCCTCACAGCACCTAGTAAGGTGGGTGTCAAGTGTCCAGTTTATAGACCACCCAGTTTATACCACCTGTAGGCTTTCTGCACCCGAGGCATGTCTGGTCGAGCTCACTTTACAGGCAAGAAAACAGGCGTGAGTGCAGAGTGCCTGTCCAAGGTTCCTGTCTATCATGTGACTGCTAGGCCTGGAGAGAGTCCTGCTCCGGCCAGGAGTGTATAGCAGGCGACCCCTTCCCCTTTCTGCTGCCCTTCCTGGTTTTCTCAACTCTGCCCTCCTCCTGGCATCCTCTCTCCTGGGTGTGGAGGCTGGGTTTGTTAGATGCTTGTTATTTTTAGGAAAGCACTTTAGGAGCACTGTGGATGCACACGTACTGGTGGATGGGTCACACTGGCCCCTGGCGTTGCAGGAGTTCTGGAGAGAGGGGCGGGTCGCCTGCAAGACGGAGGGGAAGGGCTGCCCAGCAGAACAATGGCAATACTTTGACACTTCTTCCTAGCAGTCAGGGATTATGTTGACTTGCTTTTAGAGGAAATGCTTTTGGCCCCTCCTGTTCCCTAGAAGACTTTCTAGATTTCTCAGAACTGCAGGGCCTTTGCGGATCTCCCACACCCCTGGGAACAGGATGCCTGCCCAGCCTGAGGAGGCCAAACTGCTGTTGGGAGCTAGACCTGCTGCCTCCTTGGACTCTGGGGAGATGCAGGGGGCTTCACGGTGTGTCTGGGGCTCCCGCTGTTTCACTTAGGGACTAAGAGTGGGAGGCAGGATCCCCAGAGGGCATGGTCAGAGGTTCTTGGGGAGAAGACAGGGCACAGGGAGTGTCACAGTGATTCAGAGCCACCTCTGGCACTACGGGGGCTTGGGCATCTTGGAGGGTTTGGAGGGGGCGACACTTGAGCAAGAGTCCTGCCTTCTGGACTAGGAGTTGAAGCTGGAGTGGAAGTGGGTGAGGTCACATTCTGGCCTTCAAGGCCCTTCCGAGTCCCATAAAAGAGTTTGTGACTGTTGGGGCACTGGAGTGTTGGTGGCACAGAGGAAAGGGGCAGGGGTAGAGGACTGCCAGTGCACGGGGAGGGGACAAGGCATCAGAACAGCATTTCATGGAAGCAGAGTAGGAGACTTTGAGATCTGTAGGTATTGAGGTATCTCTTCAGGTGAGTGGGAGAGGAGTGGGGAGCCACTGGCAGGAAGGGAAGGCCCTGGCGCTCTGGCCAAGTTAGTTGCTTCTCTTATCGTACCCTTCTGGGGAACTTTGGACTCTGGAGTGTTAGGTCTTCTTACTGCTCCACCCTGAAATGGAATTAGCTGGTTAGATCCTGCTCACACTTCTAGAGCTGTCCTTTGTCCTCTCCCATCATGGGCAGTGTCAGAGTTGGTGAGGATGGTTAAACAAACGAATAAACTCGCTCATTCCAGACTCTCACCACCCCTAGCACCCTAGCACCATCCCCGTTCTAGGTTATTCAGGGCAAGACAAAGATTTATGTTGCTTTTATCTTCCTAGCCCTCCTAACTGATTGGCAGAGGAACTGTGATTTAGGGAATAATGTGTCTAGCACCGTGGCACACACCTGTAGTTTTGGCACTTTGGGAGGCTGAAGCAGGAAGATCACTTGAGGCCAGGAGTTTGAGACCAGCTTGGGTAACATAGTGAGTCCCCATGTCTACAAAAAATTCAAAAAAAATTAGCCAGGCGCATTGGCGCAAACCTATAGTCCCAACTACTCAGGAGGCTGAGGTGGGAGGATAGCTTGAGCCCAGTAAGTTGAGGTTACAGTGAGCTTTGATCATGTCGCTGCACTCCAGCCTGGGCAACAGAGTGAGACCCTCAATCTCTAGGGAAAAAATAAGAAAAGAAAGGAAAAAATTTGTTCTAAACATTACAAGTGAGCTGAGGCTGACTTTATCCACTGGGAGCTGAGTCAAGCTGGCCTCTTGTCTCCACAAAGGAGGCTCAGTAGGTCCAGAGATGACCTTGCACTTCTGCTGACCATGGTGTTCTTGGCAGGGTGGGCCCCAAGGTAGCCAGGTGCTGGGCTGTCTAGGAAGCCAGGACCCTGGCTGTTGCCTGACTGGCCACACCTGCTGCTCTCTCCCAGCCTTGGGATGATTTTGTAGGTGATGACAGGGCACCTTTAGTCTTACTAGCAGGCTCTGGGTCAACCTGGAGGTGTCCACGGCAGCCACAGGCAGGCATGTGTGTGAACTTCAGGCTTGTGCCATGGGTTCTCAGCACCAGCAACATGATTGTGTCTCGGCTGTGTTCCGCCATCATGGCTTCCAGCTAAGATGAAACAGAAGTCCTGATCTTCCTGGTCCACAGAGCATTTCCTGGTCCTTGGTGCATTCTGAGCCTCACCAAAGCCTAGTGAGACAGCCAAAGCAAGTGGCAGTTCTGTTTTACAGATGAGGATACAGAAGCAGCAGTGAGATCAGTGGCTTCCCCAAGGTCAGAGCCGTGACTGGGGCCATGTCTTTCCTCATTGGAGGGACTTCTGGATAGGAAGTGAGTGTCTATGAGTCCCACCCAGCAGGGCACAGTCACCCAGCTTTTGTTGTTCAGGGCCAAAGGCGGAAGAGGCTCACCTTCCCTGGCAGGGCTGATGGTCTAGCTCAGGGTCTCCTTCTACCATGGGCTGGAGGTCAGGGTGATGCTGGTTTTGCCGGCTCTCCTCACCTAGTCTTTTGAGGGTAACTGGCCCTTGGAGGAAGGAGGAATTTCAGAAGGAGAGGAGTGGAGGTAATGAAGAGTTCTGGGGCTGCAGCGGGCCCAGCCAGCCAGGCTGTCCCAGTGCCTAGGCATAGAAGTGATACTCCTCATATAGACTGGCCAGTGTAGGCTTTGAACCTGAGACTTCATTCCAGCTTCCTCTTCAGTGGTCATTTTTAAAATTAGGTGGCATGGTGCTAACATACTGAAGGGATATTTGTGTGAAGCAGATCCTTTTGTCTAAACAGAGTTTTAGCTTCAGCATTTCTTTAGGGGTTTTTGGTCTTGGTTGTTCTGAAATGTTTTTCCTTTCACTTGGTGTGCTAGAGTCACAATGCAAGGGCAGGTTTTGTTTTTATAACCCTCTATTTAAAGTTGATCATTTCTATAATGATCAGCTTTACAGCGTACCCTTTCTCCCTGGTAGCTGGGTACTCCCACTCTGGGCAATACTCGGGCTTGGGGGCTTTCCTCTGTGTTGTTTCTGAAGCAGTGACCCCTGGCCTTGCCTTGCACATAGACGACCCCACTGACTCCCTTCTGACTCTTTCTCTCCAAAGCCCTGTTACCATCCCTCTACCTGTTCTGTACTCGACCAGGTCTTGGGCTTCACGATGCTTCAGTGGCAAGGGTGGAAACAGCTGTCTGTGACCAAACAAAACGAGTCAGGAGCTCTGCGTGTCCATTCTCCCTCCTTAGCTCCATGCTTCCTCCTCAGTTCCGTGCATCCTCCTCTCCAGTGGTCGAGACTTGGGCCAATACCTGCTGCCCTATGGGTGCTGGGCCCTGTGCTGATCCTGGAGACTCCAAGTTGAACCACTCACTGTCCCTGCCTTCAAGGAATGGCCTCATGAGGAGGGATGGAGAAGCCAATAGGTGTCAGAACCTGTTCAAGGCATAGTCATAGGGCGGCTCTGTCTGGGTAGGCATGGAGCAATGCATCAGGAGGAATTCCTCCAGGCGGTGGTCCTTACGCCAGCCCTTAGAGGGACTGTGGACCTGGCAGGGGAGCAGTCAGGTGCTTGAGGCATTTGTCCTGCCAGTAGCTTTGTTGAGGGAGGAAACAGTCTGCAGGAAGGCCCTGCTTTGCTAGCTCTGTGTTATATCTGAACACGTGATGTGTATACAAAGCAGCACTCGGGTTAGAGGGTGTGTATGCAGTGAGGAGTGTTCTCCTGCCCTGATTGTTAGCCCCTCAGCCCTTCCTGAGGGCCGTCGCCAGGTACAACCTCCTTGTGTGCAATTCCAAAGAGGTTTTCAGTGCACCCGGAATGTGTACATGTCCCTTATAAATACACACACCCTCTCAAATGATTCTCTTCCCATACTCACCTTAACTGTACCCCACAACTTTAAAATAAAGAATATATATTATTTTAAAAAAAGAAGTCATCCATGCTAGCACAGGTTGAACTGTCCTGTTCTTTTTGAACCACTGTGTAGTATTTTGTTACATGGGGTGAATGAGAACTTATTTAACTGGTCCCCCTTTAAAGACCTTTCGGGTCACTGCAATCTTTTGTCATTACAAATAATGCAGTGAGTAGCCTTCATATATGTCATTGCATACAATTTCTGAGGACAGATTCTGGAAGTCGAATTGATAGGTCAGAGAATGTGTGCACTTTTGGGGACAGATATTATCAAGTTGCCCTCCAAAGAGCTCTACGTTGAATATCAAATACTAAATTTAAGAATCTTGGCCAGGTGTGTTGGCTCATGTGTGTAATCACAGCACTTTGGGAGGCTGTGGTGGTAGGATTGCTTGAGGCCAGGAGTTCAACACCAGCCTTGACAACATAATGAAACCCACCTCCCCATCTCTACAAAACAAACAAAACAAAAACAGCTGGACATGGTGGCGAGTGCCTATAGTCCCAGCTCCATGGGAGACCGAGGCGGGAGTATCACTTGAGCCCAGGCGTTCAAGGTTACAGTGAGCTGTGATCATATCACTGCGCTCCTGCCTGGGCGACAGAGGGAGACCCTGTCTCTAAGAATAAAAAATAAAATTAAATTTAAAAATAGCCTGTAATCCCGCGCCTTTGGGAGGCTGAGGTGAGTGAATTGCCTGAGCCCGCGGGTTCGAGACTCGCCTGGGCAGCGAGACCTCATCTCTACAATAAATCAAAAAATCAGCCAGGCGTGGTAGCGCATGCCTGTAATTCCAGCTACTCGGAAGGCTGAGGCGAAGGATCGCTGGAGCCCAGCAGGCGAGGCTGCGGTGGCCGGGAGCGGCCACTGCACTCCAGTCTGGGCGATTGAGTGAGACTCCAACTCAAAAAAAAAAATTAAAAAAAAATAAATAAATAAATAGAAAAGAACCTCCAGCACTTGGCCCATAACTCTCGTCCTGCTCTCCCTCTGGTCCTCTCAACTCCCTGCCAGAGTGAGCTTCCTAAAGGAGTTTGGGCTCTTTCAAGTCCTTGTAAGCGCCACTTGATTTTCAGGGTAAAGTTTAAGCCACTTGGCTTGCGCCTGCTTATAGCCTCTGCCGGGAGTGCTGTTTCCCCTTGGTGCTCCGGCCCACTTGTGTTTTGGGGCCTCCTCCTATTCATTCTCTTTTGTTACTAGGCACATTCTTTAGGGTGTAATGTCACCTCCTCCAGGCAGTCTCTTCTGACTTCTTCTGCTCATGTTTGGAACACCTAAGCACCGCCAGATGTGCCTTGTCCATTCCCTGCTTAAGTGTGTGTTGTGCACGTGCTGTGATGTGGCACATGCAGATGCCATTTGTGATGAGTCACTGGTGGTTGCCTGGAGGGATGACGACTTTCTGGGAGGTCACCTGTGTGACTGCGTCTAAAACGCCAGCACTAGAGGGCCAGTTGCCTACTCTGTCACTAGCCAGCCAAGGGCCCTGGTGTATCCTTTCACCTCTTCAGACTTTGGGTTGGCATCTGTCAAGTGAGCTGGTGGTGTGTGGTATGTTCAGAAGTCCCTGCAGCCCAGGTCTTACTAACAGTGGCGACAGCAGCCAGCGTTCACAGGGACCCCCCAGGAGCCAACTGTTTGTCTTTCCTGATCCTTGCAGCAGTCCTATGAAGGCAGTGCGGTTACTGTCTCCATTTTACTGATGAGGAAAGTGAGGCTGAAAGGTTAGGCTTGGCCACCAGGTTATCATCCTACAGGAAACAGATCTGAATCTACGCATTCTGGCTTTCCTTTCTTAGCCACACAAGTGCATACACATTACCTGCACACACACAGTTTTGTGTAGTATTTGGGGTCACTCATGGACTCCCCCTCGACCTTTCCCTGAACCTCCCTGCATCTCTAGAGGCTCAGGTTAGAGTCTGGGCAAAGACTGGGGACAGAAGCCTACTGTAGCCACCGTTAGTAGAGGGAGGTGGCTGAAAGCCATGGCCATCTCTGTTCATGTGCCCCTTCCTTTGGACCGAGGCACCTGTGCTACCGTTCTTAGTCGCTTCTGAAGGAGAAACACAGGCCTGAGTCACACACACAGGTTAAAGTCCTGTCTGATTCCCGTGCTGGTGAACTCAGGCATCCTTTATTAGGGCTGTGAGTGGCAGGCTCTCTTATCTGTACACGGAAAGCCTCATTAATGGGTGGGAGGTGAGGGATTTAAAAAACGAAGCTTAATATTTGGAATACTTGTTATGAATACATGAGTAGCTGTCAATGAAATCGAGTGAGTTCATTCAGTGTCACAGGCCCACATCATAATGTGCTGCCAACCTAGCTGCCCCCTTAGAGGCATATGAACATATCCTTCAAGTCTTGGCCTCTGACTTTTCTTTCTTTTTTTTTTTTTTGAGTTGGAGTCTCACCCTGTCACCTAGACTGGAGTACAGTGGCCACCCCGGCCACCGCAGCCTCAACCTGCTGGGCTCCAGCGATCCTTCTGCCTCAGCCTTCCAAGTAGCTGGAACTACAGGCACGTGCTACCATGCCCGGCTAATTTTTGACTTACTGTAGAGATGAGGTCTCGCCACGTTGCCCAGGCGGGTCTCGAACCCGCAGGCTCAGGTAATCCACTCACCTCAGCCTCCCAAAGCTCCGGGATTACAGGCTGAACCACCAAGCCAGGCTTGCCCCTGATTTTTCAAAAGGATACTGTCTCCTCCTCTTCTGAGGTCTTTGAACTGGATTGGAGCACAAGACTAATTAGCAATTGTGGCCCATCCTTCGCCTCTGTATGATGGGGACGGTTGGCAGTGTGTGGGCATAGGTGTATCCCCGAGCCGTATTCATGAGCCCATTTTTGAGACACATGGCTGTCACGTCCTGTCCTGTCCCATCCAGTCCATGGGGCTGGTCTGGCCTCTGGTGGCTCCACTGCCACATTCCTTCCCAGGGGATGTGTTGCTCTCTGAGACATGTGTTCTTGCTCCTTTCTTCCTCCTGGTGAGTTGAACTTGTTTTGAGTCCTGGGGGCAGAGGCCCGGCTGGGCCCGGCTGGGCCCGGCTGGGCTGATCAGGTACGCTTTGTGTTGAGCAGTGTTCCTCTCCATGGGCAGAGTGGACAGCACTCAGGGGCTCTGCTGAACTTGGTGGAAGCCCATGTGAGACTGAACTTGACCCTGGCCTGTGAGTGGTGCCAGCCCCTGGGGCCTGCAGGCCGCATGTCCTGGGGAGGAAGCCACTCGGAGCCCATCTCCTGGCAGTGAGGATTCAGTTGAACTTTGATGTGATCATGGCCTCTTACCAGAGTACTTGCTCTTAACCCACACGTGGCTGACATTTCCACTGTACTTATGTCCTTGCTTTTTGTTTGTTATAGGAGAATCTGCCCCGGCTAACTTCAGGATTCTTACTTCTGGATTTTAAAGTGTTTCTCTTTTAAAAAACTTGGACGAATAAAAGATGTACCATGGCAGGATAGCACCAAAGAGCACCTCCACGCTGGTAGTGGCCTCCGTGGGACATGGAGTATTCCTTCTGCTGGTGATCCTCAGCTCCCTGCTTGGAGACGGGCTTGCTTCCGGTAGGTCCTAGACTCCTGTGTTGGGGAGAATCGGTGCAGTTGTTTCTCCAAAAGACTGGAATGGGCCTACCCTCCCGGGACGGGGCCTCCCCTCCGGGGAAGGCTGTCCTTCTAGCAGGTGGCTGCAGGGGAAGCAGTGGGCAGAGTGCTTTGTGCTGTCGGATACAGCAGGGAGCCGGCACTTCAGGAGCCTTCCAACCCCGGTGGGTGTGTGGGAGCCTGCTTGGGGTACCCTTGTCCCTTCTCAGTAATCAGCGCCAGGCAGGACAGAAATGTTGGGTTCAGTGCACACTGTGTCAGGGAGGTGCAGGCTTTGGAGCCAGACCGCCTGTGTGCAGAGCCTCTGCCTGTTGCTTGCTCTGTGATCCGAGTAGGCCACTTTACTGTGGTAGCCTCAGTTTCCTCAACTGCATAGTGACCAAGATACTACAATAGGCACTTAATGATAAGTAGCTCTTTTTGTTCATATCTTTCTATGCTTTTTCTCAGAGTGAGCACATAGTTGAGATATTGTGATTTTGTGACAGTAAGACCTAGTCACCAATACTACAAATGTTGTGATCTTGAACAAGCCCTTGACCGCTCTGGGGCTTAGTTCCTCCCTCTGTCAAATTAAGGGACTGACCTGGATGACCTTTAAGGTCATGTTGAGCTCCCTTGGTTTGCATTGTCATGGCTGTCAAGACATTCTGGTTGAAGATGGTGAACTGGAGAACCCTAGTGGGACTGGAAGGCAGCCCGGAACCTTTCCGAGTCTGTACAACCCTTGCCCCAAAGACCCTTCTTGCCTGTCTCCATGTGGTCCCCCAGACCCAGTGTCTGCTTTAGCTAGGACACATTTGGGCATGTTCAGGAGGCCTCCAGGTGGAGGACTCTGTGTCTGCAGCCTTGGTGTCAGCATTGAGCCCACCAGAGTGGTGTTCTTTCCAGACTTCATTAGGGATGTTTATGTGGCAGTTCCTCAGTCTGGCGCTTCCCAGGGGGGATTCTCAGAATTAGGTCTAGAAGGGACTTGGTGGGGGGATGTTATGGCTGTAGAGTCCCTGTAGCACGGCAACATCCCTTCCTTTTACCCACCCCTCCACCTTCTCCTCAGTGCACACAAATAGCAGTGTAGTCTACTCTGATCTTCTCCTTCTGAATTGTTGCAAGGAACACTTTGATGATTGTTTGACTGATTTGGTGGTTCTATCTCAGCCTTCCCTGCCACACACACACACACACAGATTTCCTTTACTGGGGTCTCTCCTTCTACCCCATCCTGACACTTGGGGCCATGGTGATCGGAAGCCTATTGTGCGGGCATCACAGTTTCCAGGAAGACAAGACCAGGCTGCACCAACATGCAACAGTAGGGGGCTGGGTCTCCATTTGTGGGGTCACCCAGCCCCAGAGGAGGCCATTAGGAGTGTCGTCACGGGAACCCAGAGTGGGAGGCTGTCTCCACCACATGGCCCTAGAGCAGAAGGTGACAAGTGATGACCAAGACCTGTCTGCTGTCTGCTTTTGTGTGGCCCTCGGGTTAATCATTCATATTTGCAAGTGGTTGGAAAAAATCAGAAGAATGATATTTCCTGGCATATAAAAATGCAAAAGTGAAACACAAACATTGGCGTGCATAGACAAAGCTTTGTGGGCGCTCTTTCTCATTGTGTTGTCTGTGGCTACTTTTGTGGCAGAGTTGAATAGCTGTGACAAAGACTGTGTGACCTGCAAAGCCTAAAACATTTAGGCTTTAAAACATTTAGCTCTTTACAGAAGAGACTCTCCCCAGCCCGGAACAAATAGTACTCAATAAGTATGTATGAATGAATGAACAGAAGGGAAGGAAGGAAGGAAGGATTGGTCAGAGCCAGGTCAGGCTTCAGAAACTGTGCACTTGTTGCTTGGAGTCCGAGAGCCAGCGGTAGGCTGGGTCCTGGCACCTTGCTGTGACCTGCTCCTCTAGGGAAGCTGTCCCGCCCATCACACAATAGTAGCAGAATGGCTGCCCGGTCATGTGGTAGTGGTGGTGGTGGTGGTGGAGGAACATCTGCCCTCGTGGCCAAATCTTCAGCCTCTTGACTTCGTGGAGCTGTCCTGCTCACCCTCACCCCCTTTTGTTAACTCCACCCATCCCCACTCCTAGCCCATTTTCCAGCTACCCACAACTTCTTAACTCTCCACTCAAGGTCAGAAACCAGTTATCAGCTTCCAGACTGACTGGATAAAGGGTTTATTATTCGCTAATGTGGAAAATGTGTCTATTTGTAGTGTGAGCTCAGAACAGGATGGCAGAGCTGGCTCTGTTGCTTTTCTTTCCCCTCCCCCATCTGCAAAGACTCCTCCCTCCCAGCCCCCTAGCCCCACATCTCTTCTGTTCCCCATGAAATGCGCGTACTGGCAGGACAGGGTGCAGGCAGGGGAAAGGGCTTCATCGTCACTGGGCCAGTGTGCCAGGTTGCTGCTGGTGCTACCCTCCCTCTGGAGGGGCTTCTGGCCTGAAGCCCCTGGCCTGAAGCCACAAGCACACCTGTGTGACTGTGCCTGCCAGGAAGCCAGGCTTGCTGGACACTCCAAGGCCAAGGGAAGGTAATTCTGTTGGGAAAGGCTCTTTGCCTCTTCCCCATTCCCATAGCTGCCCTGAACACCCTTTCCAGGGACATTGTAAAATGGATGCTTGTGCAGTTCACAACCTTGACTGTAAGATGGGTGCTTGTCCATTCTACAGCCTCGACTGTAAACAGGTGCTTGTCCAGGCTTCAGCTTCAATTGTAAGATGGGCGCTTGTGCAGTCCACAGCCTTGTTCCCCAGTGGCTCTTGTGGGCCTCTGAGAATCCCCTGGACATGGATGAATGGCACCCATGGGGGGCAGTTTGTTTGCATAGTCTCAGGTCATAAACACCACAGCTACTCCCTAGTCCTGATCATGAACTCAGGTTTAATAGAAGAGAATCACGTGTTAAGAGACCCTTGAGATTCTGGGGTAGTTACCTCACGCTTGGGGTTCATCTTCCACACTGGCTTCTCTTCTCTGCAGCTTGAGATTTGGAGCTACCCGGAAGGTGTGAGGGAGGCATGGCGTCCAGCCCTCCTCGAGCATTCCCTTAAATGGGGAGAGTTATTGGAAAGTTCCCTTTTAGGAGCAGCAAGAGGAGGCCTGTCTTACTCTTCACACCCAGTCACACCATGTGGTGGGAAGACTGGAGTAAAAATAAAACCTGTACCATGCTGCCCAGCACCCTTCTCGAACTGGAGAGGAATTTGGATCCTCTCCCTTTACCTGGGACCTCAGAAGTGTGCTGGATGACCTCAGCTGAGTCATGTGACCTCTGTATGTTCTGTAAAACAAAAACAGTGATCCTAAGAATGGCAGGCTGGTGTTGTGTAGGTTAATAAAAATGATGGGCGGGCACTTGGCACATAACATGTGTGATACACTTCCAAATAACAACAGCAGCAAAGCTGGTGCATGACCTGCTGCGGAGTCACCACTCAGGAGACTAAGTAGATGACAGTCTTTGCTGTCATTCAAACACAGGATTGACAGGCAGAGTCACTGTTGGGTTGGGGATAAGAGGTTTCAGAGCAGGTGTCCAGGCTGGCCCACGCGGGGGAGTGCTTCCTGAGGAATCCTGTGCTGCCAGAAAGCACATGTGTGCACGTGTGGCATCTCGACCTCATGCATGCACATATGGCATCTCAACCCGCCTGGCTTGCTGGCTCGTAAAAGACTTTCGCTTGCACACTCTCTCTTTCCTGGCCATGTTTGCTAAACAAACTCGGTGTTTTCCTCGCTTCTGATTTTTTTTCTCTTAAAATGCTACTGTGACATGCTAGCTATGTTGAGCACCACAGTCACCTAGCGTGATTTTAGCCTAACAGGACAGCAGCTGTCTGTAATTCCATGTGACAGAATGAGCATACCAGGTAGTTGGATTTCATTGAGATGAAAAATGTTGAGAACAAGGTTCTCTGGGAGACGATGTAGCTTTGGCCTGTAGCATTGCTGTGGCAGAGAGGTGTGGTGTGTGGCCCAGGCTCACCTCATCATCTCTGAAGAGACCTGGAGTCGGAGATTATATCCCCTGAGCTGAGGGACAAGTTGGAAATTGACCCCATGTTGCCCCACAAAGCTCTCAGAATGCTTGTGGGCCAGGCAGTTGTGTAACCATTTTACAGAAGGGAAACTGAGGCAGGGCGAAGTTAGATAACCTGTCTGAAGACAGACTGACTGGGCTCTGGGTCCCGTGTGTCTGACTCTTGGCCATGGTCTTGCTGGGGACTCTTGTGTTTCCTGGTTGAAGCTCTCGAACGGGCCTTTCCAGGGTCGTGCTGACAGTGGAAGAAAGGTCCTGCCTGTGTCCTCCCCTTGCGGCCATGTCTTCCTCTGTGCTTGCTTCTGTTCTTGTCTACAGTGTTAACTTCCAGTGTAGGCACAGGGTTCGCCAAGGTGGTTCTATTCTTGGATGAGAACAATAGGAACCCTGGCAAATTGTTTGCTAAATCAGGATGCAGTTCTCAAAACACTCTTGGAACACCTTCCTGTCAGCTGCAGGCCCTAGTGACACACGTGGTACAGTTACTACATGCTGTAATTACCTGGGACTATAAAAAGACTTGGGGATTGTGGTGGGAGTCTGGGTGGGTCATTACAGGGCTGGCTGAACCCTGATGTCAGGAGGAGACATTGAGAAATTACCCTCTGCAAGCTGAGGGTTTTGCCATGTTTAGAATACTGACAGCACAGGGTGGTACCCTTGCACAGCAACTTTCTAACAAAAGAAACCTGGAGCTTCTGAATACTAACTGAGCCTTGCCTGGGTTAAAGTCCTCATTAAACACAAATGCCACCTGTGGAGCAAGGGTGGCCCGACCTGCCTCGCTTGCCAGCTTGAGGTTATTCTTCTTACCTGCCCGACTCTGTGTGAGGGCGTCACAGGGTGCTAATAACGCTAGGGTTGACACCTGGAGCCTCCAGTGGTTCTGGTAGGTTTCCAGAAAGTCCCTCCCATCACCTCCAGCCCACGGGAGAGTCCTTTCCTGTGTGTCACTGGGAGCGCACACCCATGGCAGGCGTGGGCACTTCTGCGTTCCAGGTGGCTGTGCCACTGTGGCTGACTGCCTGGACTATGGCTGCCTCTGGGGTGATCTTGGCCCGCCCCAGGTATAGTTGGGGACCCAGAGGAACCGTAGTGTTTAGAGGCAAACTTTCTTGAAGCTATGTGAATGAGGAGCACCCTGGCCATCAGTCTCCTTCTGCCAGTTCCATGCATGAGAGTCAGAATTCACTGGAAGGTGAGGGGAAAATGAGGGCTTTTAAAAAAGGATTGTCCCTAGAATTTCTCCACGTAGCTGCCTCTTGTCAGGTGGAGTGGGGCAAGTCCTGTGCACCTTAGAGTAGCAAGTCCCGCCTTCTGCTCTCCTGGCCACTGAGGCCACAAGCACGACTGCAGTAGATTTGGCTCATGGCCCGTCAGCCCCCACATCCCATGCTTCTTAGGCCATGCTGTCTCCCTAAAAGCACATGCTCAGGAGCCAGCTTCTAGGTATGGATGCCTTGCTGCTATGTCACCTCGGGTCATCTTCTGATCCCACTGTCTGTATTTCCCAAGATGGGGATAGCGGCACTGCCCACTTCTTAAGGGTATGTGTGTGTGTGGCACTTGGAAGACTGCCCGACATACAGAGTTGGGCCCGTGCTGGAGGATCAGAGTCTAGACCAACTGAGCCCACTCCACATTTTACAGTTTTAGACGCCACCGCGAAGCAGGTCCAGACAGACTGGTGGGGCAGGGGGAGGTACACCTCGTTTCTTCTCCCTCTGGGATTCTGTTTGGTTTAGTTCAGTGCCTGATGAGTGGAATTGGGTCCCTGGTATTCACGAGGTATTCCTGAGTCCCTGAGTTCTCAAATGCCACGTGCCAGTTTCCCACACATGAGGACAGTGGCAGAGAACAGTGGTGCCCCCTGGGGGTGCTGGTGCGAGGTGGTGAGGTGTCGCGGCATGAACCCTCTTGCGGGAGGCAGTCTCACTGGGGTTCCAGAGCTGGTGTTTCTCAGGGCTACCACTTGTTAGTAAATTCTGCAGTCAGTTTTGAAACTGTACATGCTAAGTTTCAGAATGCCTGGGTTCTGCTCTTTTATTTATTTATTTCTATTTTATTTTTTGAGTCAGTCCCTCTGTCACCCAGGCTGGAGTGTGGCTCACTGAAGCCTCTACCTCTTGGGCTCAGGTGATCCTCCTGCCTCAGCCTCCAGAGTAGCTGGGACTACAGGCATATGTCACCAGGCTAATTTTTTAATTTCATCATGTAGAGACAAGGTTTTGTCATGACACCCTGGCTGGTCTTGAACTCCTAGGCTCAAGCGATCCTCCCTTCTTGCCCTCCTGAAGTACTGGGATTACAGGCATGAGCCATCGTATCTGGTCAGTTCTGTTCCTTTAAAGCCGTGCTTTATTTCATCAACACCATGGTGTGTTTGAAAGGTTACATTTTTCCAAAACATCTGGGAGAACGCAATGTTAGAATGAAGAAATGAGAAGCATGGGCCCTGTCTTCGCCCATAGTTGCCTTGCCGGCTCCTGCTTCCTTAGCTGTGTTTGTCAGCTCTCTTCTCATGGGAGCCTTCTCCTACTCGAATTCCTTGGCATTCCTGGGACAGAGGACGGCACTCACCCCCTTGTTTGGTGTCCCTAACTCACTAGCTCTGCCAGTAAGCCACATCTTTTCAAGCACAGTTGTTTAAGCATTCAAAGTTCTGGGAACGGGTGCCAGGAAGATAAACAGATTCTCTTCAAGATTTCTTCTTTGCAAACCTTTTGTTTTTTTCTTTTTAACTTCACAAAAGTATTTTAGGCATTTCAATGAGGGTGGGGGGGTGGGCACAGATTGTGCTTTAGGAAGTTGTGGCCAAGTCCAAACAGGGTTATAAAAGTGTTCTGCCATGTCCTTTGTTAAGCGAAGCTTTCTGAACTACAAAGGGCCTACTCAGTTCTTCCCATGCACAGCTCCTTGGTGGAGGCAGGCCCTGTGGGCGTGTCATCCCTGGCTTGGGTTCTGATGTGTGGCCTTACTGACCTGGCTGTGGTGGGAGGCTCGAGAGAATGCCACTGGAATTGTCACACGCTGAACAAGGCCTATGTGGGTGTGTGAATTGGCCTGCCAGTGTGTCCTAGGCACTGGACTAGGTGCAGAGAGGTTTGCGGCAAATGAGAGGAAAGCTTGGCTCTCTGCTCTTCCTGGGTAGTCTTGTGGGTTGCAGAGGACCCAGTGGTGTCTTGAGCCAGGGCAGCCCCACTGGTGCCTTGGTAACTCATGTGGCCATGGCCACGCATAGTTGCTGGCAGTGGCCATGAACTCCGCTGGGACTCCAGTAGACAGCATAGCTCTATGTCCCCCTCGTGCAGTGGCCCTTCGAGTCTCTGAGCTGTGGGATCTCCCACACACACGTCTCTTGGTCCTGGGTCTTTGTTCTCATTCTGGTTCTATATGGTGCTCCTGCTGTAGGACAGGCGTTGCCCCAGGTGGGCCCGACCAGCGCATCCCAGGGAGGTCACCAGGAGGATGGTATAGAAGCGTGGCATGTCTTCCATGTGAGGACAGCGGGACTGAGTCCAGGGCCCTGTGGGTAGCACGTCCTGGGGACCTCCTGCTGAGTTGTGGTCTCTGTCTTCTCCAGAGGGCGTAAGAAACCTGCTGGGGCATCTTTGAACCCCAGGGTGCAGGTGGCGGCTCTTTTGTAGGAAAAAGGAGGCCTGGAGTCACCACCTTGCCATCTACAGCCTAGGGGAGGATTTGAATCTGGTGTGGGTCCCCTCAGTGTTGAGAAGTGGGGAGAGGCAGGCTCTCATCACCAGGGGCAGGTAGACAAGGGAGATGATGTGAAGGCCTTACTGGCCCCACCGTGTCCTGATAGAGGGCAGGGTGCTAGGCTGCCTCATGGCCTCACATCTGCTGCCTCACATTGCTGGTTCCCTGGGAGGCTGGAGGGTGTGAGAGGTTCCTGGTTGACTGGAGAGGAGTCATGGAGGGGCAGACGACATCTGGCCATGCAGATGTCTCTGGGACTTGTCACTCGGATAGGGCTGGGTGACTGGAGTGGGGGATGAGGACTGCCGTTTGATGCACTTGGGTGCAGAGTGGTGTAGCTTCCAGTGAGAGGTGTCCTCTGGAGGGCCTTCAGCAGGAAGCCCTTTCTCTGTGCTGCTGTTCTCAGCACCTTGCTGTGAGGCAGTTTCAAGTCTCTGCAGTGGTCCACCCCTGGCATTCAGAAAATCCATCCCCAGCCTTGGCAGACCCTGGCCTTGTAGGAATAGTCAAGACGTGAATAATAGGATTAAGTGAGCTAATATATGTAGGAGTGCTGGGTAAACAATAAAAGTCTACTCCCATAGAAGGGGTTATCATGATGCTATTTTTTCCATTGGCATCTCTGTATTGAATTGCTCAGAGCTCTTGATCAACACTAACTGGTCAGTTCACCATCCTTCCGGGCAGGAGTCTGGCATTTAACAGCCTCCCTTTGTATACAAGATTAAGCTGGTTTTCGCCAGAGCTCCTATCTCGAATCCGAAGCCCTCACCTATGGAATCTAATTCTAGAGCATGGACTTGTGAATGTGGCGGTGCCTCATTCCTGTGACCGAAGAAGGTGAGGAGGGAGAGGGAGGATCACGTGATGTTTTTCACTGACACCTGGTCATGTTGTTGGAGCAGGTTTTGAGTGACTTGAGGTCAGCCATGCATCTCCTCCGAGAAGCCAGAGCTCCTGCTGGGAGCTGGAGTGACGAAAGGCTGAGGAGAGAGTTGGGTCAGGAGTAGGGAAGCAGGGGGCCGCCGGTCCCCTCGTCTTGTCCCACTAGGCTGCGGGGGCAGCACTGAGAGGCTGACTTCTGTACCAGTGGCCTGCCCAACACTTGTCTGTGCAGCCACTCTCCCCTGGGGCGTGTCCTGGGACGTGTCGCAGCCCCACAGCAGTGCCCCATGGGAAGCCCCTGGAGTGGGCTCAGGAACCTCCCACCCATGCTGGCGTTGTGCAGCCCAGTTTGGCAGAACGGGGTCTGGGCAGATGGGCCTCATGCCGGCCAGGCCCATCGTCCACTGTGTCCTTTCCAAAGTTTGGTCACCCAGACCAGCGCTGGTATGGAGAGCCCATCTTGCTCACTTCATGAGGGTGGCCCTTCCCAAGCCAGTGCTCTGCAATCTCTGGTCAAAACTTAGAGGGGTCCCACCCTTGCCTTGTGCTCTCATGCACACAGAAGCAGGAGGGGGCTGTGCCGCATCAGGAAGCCCCTCCCCCCCAGGGTAGCCATGTGGACTCCCAGGCTGAAGATTCTGAAGGTCAGTCGGGTGTGCGGGAAGAGGCATGTCCTTGTGAGGGAACCGGCAGGCTGGACCTTGGGGGTTACTAGCACTAGTGGGGCTCAAGTTTGAGCCAGTGTCAGGATCCCCGGGGACTTGGTAGCTGGGCCCCACTCCAGAGTCTAGGATGAGGCTTTCACATTTGTGAGTCCTCTGGGTTCTTTGCAGTTGTTGCTGCTGGTCTGGAGACTACACTTTCAGGACCAACAACTTATTCTTGGTCTGAACAAACCTGTCTGACTTTTTCAGAACAAATTTTAGTAAAACGGGGACAGAGGGTGGAGAGATCTTGAGCCCACTGGGGGTGAGAGGTAGTTCAGAAACAGGATACTACATGTGGGTCAACCAAATTTTATCTGTGCATTTATTTTTACACACAGGATCTCACTCCATTGCCCAGGCTGGAGTACATCTATGCAATCACAGCTCACTACAGCCTCCACCTTCTGGACTCAAGCAGGAGTTCTGCTTCAGTCTCCTTAGCAGCTGGGACTACAGACATGCACCTGGCTAATTTTTTTTGTTGTTGTCTTTTGTAGAGATGGGGATTTCACTATGTTGACCAGGCTGGTCTCAAACTCCAGGTGTCAAGTGATCCTCCCGTCTCAGCCTCCCAAAGCTCTGGGATAACAGGTGTGAGGCACCACACCTGACCATCTCATTTTAAAACTGGGAGAAGTCTAAATGATTAAGGGAGGATGTGGGCAGGTCTGTCTTTGTCTTCTCCAGGCTGGTCTGGTCCTTGCAGAATGTCTGGAGAGGGGCAGCCCTGGTGAGCCCTAGGCTGGGTTGCCTTACCCTCTTGTTCTGCCCTCTAAGCAACAGTGAGCTCCAAAAACCTGCTATGTTAACTTCCTCAGCCTGTGCTCTGGTAGGAAGGTGCCCTTTGAGGCAGGTGCTCTGGCTGCTTCAGCATTCTGCTTGACAGTGCCCTCAGGGCTGGGCACTCTGCTTTCCCTCACCTTGCCTGGCCCAATACTGGCTTGCCAGATGTGACACTAGCCTGGGCTTGGGGCTTGGGGAGGACAGCCAAGGCTTCCATGGGAGCCTCTGGTGTGTGCAGTGCCACCCCACATGCCTGCCTCCAGAGAGGCCTGCCATGGCATCTGGCTATGTGTGGCCCTTGGCCATGTGTGACCCTTCACCCCAGGTTGCTTCAGCCCTGCCAGCTTTGCTGGCTGCCTGGGCAGTACTAGTTCCCAGGGTACTTGGGGCTGCCAGGCAACATCACCACTGCCTTGTGTGAAACTTGCTCATGGGAGGGTGGAGGGGGCTGAGGATGGAGGGGGTCTTACCATAGCCAAGAGATCTTCCAGGGCTCTCAGTCTCCTCCTGTGTCTTCTGCTCACATTGTCTAGGGCAGCTATGAATGTCTTGCTGTCCCTGGGAGTTTGCGGTGCTTCTGGTTGAATCTGACCTGTTTTCAGCCTTCATTCCTGCTGGAGCCAGGTGGTATTTGTCTTGGCAGGCCATAGACTCCTGGCTGGAGACAAGCAACTGGCCGACCTCAGCCATTACCTGGCCCGTCTCTTCAGCCTCTGCCTCAAGGGCCAAGGAAGATCTCCCGGCCTCAGTTCATTGTCACCGAGCTCCCCAGGCCCTAGAGCCTGCTTGGACAGCATGAGCACTGACTAGGGGCAGCTTTAGGTTGCCTTCATTCATCTTCAGTGAAATCACCAGCCTCTTAGGACCCGCATGGTTTCCTCCTTTGGAACACCCTCCTGTTGGCATAACAGGAGCCTGGCTCTTTCTGTCCCTCAGAAAACCTGAGACTGCTGGGCCTGGGTCTGCCTCTCCATGGACTGGAGGAGCAGTGTGAAGATGTTTTAATGACAGGCATCACAGTGTGTCCAGAAGCAGAGACTGCCCTGTGCCTAGGTCCATGCCCCTTGGGGCTTCTGGAGTGCCTGCTTGGCCTGTGAAACCAGCTTGGCTCTGGGGTGCAAGCCCTCTGTCACCCATTGCCACAGCTCAGCCCTTGCAGACCACTGGGGCACCTGGTGCTGTTCCAGCAGCACCTGCGTGCTTCCGCAGTCCCTGCCCACTTCCGCAGTCCCTGCCCCGTGGATGTGCAGAGGCCTAGGAGGGGGCTTCCGGCAGGGTGATGACTGCACATGGACCTTGGGAGTGGAGTCTCTGCGGCCTTCCCTTTCAGAATGCATTCACAGTTGCAACTCCAACTTCTGTTTGTCCCTTTCTTGGCTCTAAAGAGTAATAAGTTACATGAATCACATTTCACATCAGAGAAATAACAGGGACAGTTGCTGTGATAGTGACCAGTGTGGCACGATGTAAAGCACTTTATGTAGCATACCACACTGTTGGCCTCACGGGAAACCTACACAGCCAGTAAAGGACAGAGCTGGGGTTCAGCCCAGGTCCCCCTAGTGCAAATACAATACTTCCTGACTGTTATTTCTTGTAGAGATGAGGTTCTTGCTATTTTGCCCAGACTGGTCTCAACCTCCTAGCCTCCTCCTGGCTCAAGTGATCCACCTTGGAATTACAACAGAACCACTTTTTATAATACCTTGATTTGTTTGTTTGATGGTTTTGTTTTGTTTTTACCACTGACTTCCTGTTCCTTTGTCTTTAGAATGACTCAACCGTGTAAGTGTTAGGAACCATTCAGTGTGCTGGGTTCTCTACCAGGAAGTCAAGACCTCGCAGTCTGACTGGGGGAAAAGATAACAGAATATCTCAGCTCCCCTGAGTAAGTCAGGGACTGAATGCTGTTAGGAAAGAGAAGTAACCCTGACACCTGCTAGGAGGCTTCTAGAAGGGCTGACGCTTACACTCGGCCTGGTGGGCAGGTAGGACTCACGTCATGGGAGAGCTGGGAAGAGAGTGTGGTCTTGTTTGATTCACTCTGGGATATGGAGGAGATGGTAGATGTAGTTCCTTCATCAGATGTAGAGATGTAGATATGGAGGAGATGGTGAATGTGGTTCCTTCATCAGATGTAGAGTGTCCTCTGGGGTGATGCGCCTCCAACATTACTGTGCTTTTAAGATCAAGTTTCCACACCCTGTGCCCACAGAGAAGCATTCAGTAGATCTGAGGTGCAGCCTAGCAGTCTGCTCTTTGTATGTTTTTTTTTTTTTTTGAGTTGGAGTCTCACTCTGTCGCCCAGACTGGAGTGCAGTGGCCACTCCCGGCCACCACAGTCTCGACCTACTGGGCTTCGGCGATCCTTCCGCCTCAGCCTTCCAAGTAACTGGAACTACAGGCACACGCTACCATGCCCAGCTAATTTTTTATTTATTGTAGAGATGAGGTCTCGCCAAGTTGCCCAGGTGGGTCTCAAACCCGTGGCTTAGGCAATCCACTCACCACAGCCTCCCAAAGCGTGGGATTACAGGCTGAGCCACCGAGCCCGGCTTCTTTGTATGTTTTTAAATAATGCAAGATACTCCCCGAGTCCCTCCTGAAGAGAATGCAGAAAGGGTGCAGATTTCACTGGTTCTTTTCAGAGGCAGAAGCTGTTTGTTCAACCAGCTGCTCCCTGGTTCTGTGGCAGGTGGTGGGGTGGCCCACGCATTGAGAAGCACTGTAGTCCTGGGCTTTGACGTGGTGGAGGGCCCACCCTTGAGGACTGAGTGCTCAAGACAGAACCAAGGAGGGATCAGAGGAGAGGTAGTAGTGATGTGAGTCCTGGTGACTGGTAATTACACTGGCCTCGGAGACTGGCAGGGGGCCACAGGCTTAGTCTCTTTGACATCAGATTCTGGGCCTGCTCAGAGTTGCTCCTGTTATACTAACTCTTAAGAAAAGTGCCTTTACAGAACCTGTTTGGTAGGTGACTGGTATGGGACCGGGGCAGGGTCAGAGTCAGTCAGTGGGTGGGTGGAGACAGGTCTGCCAGAATTCAGCCGTCTCTCAGGATTCCTATTTGCATTTTGGGACCAGACGGAACCTAGATGTTTGTGAGGGTTAGAAACCAGTCACTAAGATACCAGGTACCTTGCGAAGAAAGATATGCCTTAGTTTGGGGCCTGGTAAAAACACTGTAGGTGAAAAGAATGAACACTTAAATCCAGCCACTTTAAATCTGTTAGCCCATTTTTAGTTTTTCAGTGAAAATTGTCAAACATCTTTTTAAAATGCGGAGAAAATGTAATCATTACCCAGAGACTTGGCACCCAGATTTCATATTCTGTCATATTTGCTTCAGATCATTTCCTCCAGCGATAACCAGTGTCCTAGGCTGAGGTGCAGCCTTCCAGCACGCTCCTGTTTTTACGTGCTTACACATGCATTCCTCAACGGTGTAGGATATCGTTTTATGTGTTTTACAACCTTCAACAGCATCTTTTTTTTTGAGTTAGGGTCCCACTCTGTCGCCAAGGCTGGAGGACACCACAGCCTTGACCTCCTGGACTCAGGCAATCCTCTCACCTCAGCCTCCTGAATAGCTGGAGCTACAGGCGTGTGCCACCATGCCCAGCTAATTTTTTAGTTTTTTGCAGAGACGAGATCTTGCTGTGTTTCCCAGACTGGTCTTGAACTCCTGGAGTCAAGCAATCCTCCTGCTTCGGCCTCCCAAAGTGCTAGGAGGACAGGCATGAGCCACTGTGCCCGGCTTGTAGTAGTATCCTTTTTTCACTTAATGTTGTTTTTGATACTTTGCCATGTTTATGTTTGTTTTACCTGTAGTAGTATAGCATTCTATTGTGTTCACTTAGTTGTAATATATTGCAATTATAATTATATTTACAGTTGTACATTATAATGGTGTAATATTACAATTATACATTACAATTATAATTAATTATAACTATATACAATTATAATATTGTTGTATGACTACTAGACTGCATGTGACCATTTTCTCCCTGATGGGTCTGTGGGCGACTCCAGGTGTTCAGGACTCCGAGTGGCACCACATGGGGAATTCTTGCACAGGCGTCCAGAGTGTCCCTGGTGGGTACATCCAGCCGTGGATTGCTGGGTTGTTAGAAATGTCCAAGTCCAGCTTGCTGCATGGGGTCGCTTGCCCTCCGCAGTGGTTGACACCGCTCTGACGCATGCACCACTTCTTAGCTGCAGGCATGGCTCAGCGCTGGTGGTGTGGGCCGCTCATCTTTACCAGTCGGATGGGTGTGCAGTGGAATCTTCATGAGACTTTGATTTTGTGTTGCCTTGTCTTCTCCCAGTTTGTAGGTGATTTGAGCTTTCCTCGTGGCAGTGGTTCTCAAGGGCCTTGATATCCTTTTTGGGGACTGATGGGGTTGGAGCTATTTTTGTATCAATAGAAAGCTGCCGTCTGCACGAGCGTGTTTTGCACAAGCATGTGGTTGAGTTAGCAGAGGTGATCTGTTGTATGTTCTTGTGATCACTGATAACATTAGTGGGTTTATGGTGGTCACTTTAAAAATGAATTTATCAATCTTTAAAATGTTTGGTTTATTTTCAAATGTGGTCATATTGCTAGATGTGAAGTGCAGACGGAAAATGTCTGGGGTCCTTGGTGACCTTAATGGCGTGAGGGGACTCGAGAGCAGGAGTTTGAGAACCATCGCTGCCTCGTGATCGTCGTGTTGATCATGTTCCCTTTCTGGAATGTGTCTTGTTTAAGAAATTCTTTCCTGTCCAGATTTCATAAGGATGGGCTTTTATATTTTCTTCTGGAAATTTTGGAATGTGTTTGGGCAGTGTCAGCCGTTTTCCGGGCTCTTTGGTCACTAGGAATAGTTGCTGGTTTTACACCTTCCCCAAAACACTCATCCAGCCTGCATGGAACGTTTTCTCAACCTGTCCGTAGAACAGGGATTTGGGGGTGGGGTGGGTTAGGGACTTGGCCACCATCTCCAGACACCTCCTGTCCAAGTCTCCAGTGCTTTGCCAGGTAGAACAGCCTCTCCTTGGGCAGTACACACTCTCAGTTTGGATTCTTGGGTTCACTGTTTTGCAACCTGTTATCCAGAGGCCTGGAACCCACTGTGATAGGGTTTCTGGAAGCAAATTTCCTCTCGAGACCCCCCCACCCCCCAGTTGCCACTGGATATTTGAGTTTCTGTGGAGACTTCAGTGCTTTCATTCCTGGCTGGGCTGGGTAGGTGGGCAGCCCACTGGTTAACTGCAGCTACATGTGTGGACAGTGGCCCGTACAGGGACAAAGCAATGCTGCTGACGTCCAAGGTCCATAGCCGTATCGTCTCACAGGTTCTTGCTGGCTTCCCACTCCATTGTCTTCACCCCTCCCCACAAGTCAGCTTTCCATCCCACTGCCAGAGAAACTCACAGACCCTTGTATTGGCACAAGGCTCCTCCTCTGCTTAAAACAAGAAAGCAAGCTCAGGGCTCCTGTGGGCTTGCGGGAAGGCCACACCCTGGCAGCAGAGCCCCCACCTGGGCCTGGAGCCTGGCCGGCCAGCCCATCTCCCCAAGTGCACCAGGCGTGTGCCCCAAGCCCTGAGGGTGCTGCTTTTTCCACTCAAAACTTTGTTCCCACCTGTCTTTTGTGGGGCAGGGGAGGTTCCTTCTGTCTCTCTGATCCCACACAGCTCAGCATGTATGATTCTGAGAGTTTGGTTCCTTTCATCTCCCCCTGACTCAGCCTTTCCAGCCGAAACAAAGACTCCATGCAAGTCTGTTCCTCTTTCCGCTTGCAGCTTTGTCAGGGAAGGTTGATAATGCCTCCTTCCCCAAGTTTCCCCCCCCATCTCTGCTGTAGAGCTTGCAGCCTGGCCCTGCAGCAGCTGCGGAAGGGGCTGCTTGCATGTGGCTGAGAGCTTTTGTGACAGCCTCATCACTGGTCTCCCAGCACATCCTGCCTGTGGGGAAAGAACATCCTGTACTAGGTGCATGGAAACACCTAGTCCCTCCCCCCACTTCACTTATTCCTCATTTTGAGAAATAGGAAGTGGACATCTGGCATGAGTAAAAAGTGGCAGATGCACAGCATAGCTGGCTGCATGTGCTCCTGTGAAAAATGCCCTGTTGGGGAAGGAATTTGGATGGCTGGGCTCCCCTTCAGCCACACCCAGCCTCCTGCCTCCCCTTGAGCAGCCACAAAGTAACACTTCTCAAGTCCTTGAGGTCTGCCAGACATTCACAGCTGGCATATCAGTTTTGACTTTCTGAAAGAGCTGTGCAGCAGGAGTCCAGAAGGAAATGAAGAGAGGAGCTCCTTCCTCCTGAAAGAGGGCAGGTCCTCGTGGCTTGCGTGGTGGGAAGCAGGCAGTGGGGCTCGTGGAAAGGGGAGTGGACTGCAGTGAGAGGGGAACTTGCAGGTGGCCTGTTTGTAGTACTCAAGAACAGTCACTCTAGAGGGGAAGTCTCCTTAGCTCACCTGCTGTGATCGGAGACATCTAAGCTGAGTCCACGGCTCGTGCTGTCCAGTCCGTGCAGACAGGCTGGGGGATGTGAGTTTGCAGGTTCCTGAGAAGGGCTTGTGCTGGGGAGTGGGGTCTGAGCACCCACAGGTGCCATGTGGTATGCTGTGCCAGGTGTTCCTGAAACACGCAGTCTCGTGGGACTCGGGGCGAGGCTTTCCTCTTACTTGGGGAGTGCTACTGTGTGACCATGCCGCTTGGCCAGCAGTGGTCTCAAAAGGGAAGAGTGAGGGGTATGAGATGGTCTTGCCTGCCAGGCAGTGGCACAAGGTTTCTCCTTTTCCTCTTGCTTGCCCAGGCCCCTCCGCTGGGACTCAGGTACGCTGGAATACATGAGGAAACAGCTCTTATATCTAACCAAATGTGTGAAATACAAAATAAAAAAATAAGAATGTGATTATTGCAGAAGGATTTGCCCACCCACCAAAGGAGCTGCTGTGCAATTGTTTTTAAATAACAAGTGCTCTGCTGTCTCTGCAACATGATTGCGTTTGCCCTAGTTTTTTAGGGTCATGTTTGTTGCTTAAGGTCCATAAGAGAAAGAGAAAGTGTGTGTGGGGGGTGACACCTTGGGCAGTATCAAGTGAACATGAGCTCTGTGGTGAGGAGCTGCCCCTCTCCCTGCAGCCATTCCTCCTGCCCCTGCAGCTCTGTCCTTCCTGGCCATACGACAGGCCCTGCCAAGGATGCAGAGCCTGGGTGTCAGGTCCTTTCTTGCTCGGCCCTGGCAAGGAAGCTATCCTGTTTGTTTTCCAAGAAGCCTTTTTTTCACTTGGGGAATTTTTTTCTCTCCTCTTATGGGAAGTTGCATCATCATTTCCCAAAAATATACTGCACCTCTTGTTTAAACAGGGTGCCCTTGAAGCGCATTGGGAGTGGGGTGTTGTGAAACTCTTGTCCATGCTTTGATATGAACTGGCATGGAGGCTGTCTGCAGGCAGAAGCCTCGGAGTGTGCTGGGAGCAGGAGTGGTAGAAGAGAGAGAGACCCTTCTTGGGAGGCAGGAGCAGGGTCTTTTTAAGCATATAGTTTGTAGGAGTCAAGAGAGACACAGGCTACAGCAGGGCCTTGTCCAGTGTCTTATGAGCCAGGATGGTAAAGATGGATGCTCTGCCCTTTGGAGTAGCTCTCCCCAGTGCCCTCGGGAGGCAGGGCCAACACACAGAAATGGCGGGCAGAATGGTGTATAATGGCTGGATGGTATAGACATAGACGCCTGTTTCAGAGAAGAAAGACGTTCCCATGGAAGGGAGCTCTAAGATCAGTCCTGTGGTTCTGGCTGGGTTTGAGTGGGAGAAGAAAGTAGAGGATACTGAGGGTGAGGGACAGGAAGCTAGGAAGGGCTGGAAGGTTGAACTAAGGCCACGGTCAGGGGTGGGCCCAGCCAGTGGGCAGCCTCGTGGGACTTGACGCTGGACAGATAGAATTGGCTGGCATGTGGAGACACTTGCACACCTAGCAAAAACAGTTGAACTTGGAGAAAGAAATTGGCAGCTTTGGGAAGGTTCTGAAAGAAAGCATCATGAGTAAAGTGTGTTGGGGGAGATCAGCCAGCAAGGTAATTAGAGTCTGCCTCCAAGTGGGCTGCCCTGTCATCTGCAGTTTCCGGGAGGACATCTTGTTGTTAGGTGCTACGAGGGAGGAAGGGGCTGGTAGGAGGAGGCAGTGGCTTCTATCTTTGGAGAGCGTGGTCCCACAGTGTCAGGGCACAGTGGTGGGGACGTTATTGCTGACTGAGTAGGATCAGCTCCTGGATGCCACCCTGAGTGGGCTTGGGCAGGCCCTGTGCCAATTGGAGGTCACATCCCCTATGGGCCCAGTGGGACCAAGTATGACATGCACTGGGTTTCAGGCCTCTGCTGGCCATGTCAGAATGAAATTGGCAGGGATCACCACCAGGTCCAGGTGACACCAGCTACCCCACACCCAGTCAGCAGGAGAAGCGTGCTGTCTTCTTGAACCCTTGCCAAAACAGGGTCATTACCTTCCTCTGTGCCCTGTACCCACCTTAAAGGTTTTTTTTGTTGTTGTTGTTGTTTTTCTAAAGCAGGATTTATTGAGAGGACAAAACATCTCCCACCTTGGGAGGAGACCTGAAAGGGTTGCCCCTTAAGGGTTTTAAATAAGGAATTTGATTATAAGTAAAATAAAAGAGGACCAGTCAAGAAGTGTTCTGAATAGAGCATGTGTCTAGTAGTCGCTTTTTATGAACAGTGGAACTGAGAAGACGTTTTGAGATTCCCTCAGTAGGACCAACAAGCGTGAGCATGTTCTGCTTACTCTGAGATCTGTCGATTTCCAGGAGAAGTGGAGAGAGGAAATTAGGGAGGTGCTGCCCAGTTTTCTTAATGGCCAAGGAGTGGAGAATGGTTTCCATTTTAGCTGCTGGGCCTGGACCAGGCCTGCTGCTCCAGCCGGCCGTCCCAGTACCCCAGCTCAGACCCACATGTGGCGAGTGGAAATGTCGGGTCCCTGGCCCTGGGGAGTGAGTTGTTCCTCTTTAGGGACCGGCCAGGCCCAGGCTCCACGGCTTGGTGTGGCTCCCTCTGCCAAGGGCTTTGGGGCAGAAGGAGCCCGTATCTTCAACTTCCACCTCTTGTCATTGTCCTCAAATAACAGTGCTTTCTTCCTTCCTCTTTTTTTTTTTTGTTTGTTTGTTTGTTTTGAGTCGGGGTCTCATCTGTCACCCAGGCTGAAGTACAATGGCACGATAACTGTTTACTGCAACCTCGACATCATGGGCTCAGGCAATCCTTCTACCTCAGCCTCCCAAGTAACTGGGACTACAGGCATATGCTACCACACCTGGCTCACTAAAAAACATTTTTTTGTTTTTTGGTAGAGAATGGTCTCCCTGTGTCGACCATGCTGGTCTGGGACTCCTGGCCTTTAGTGATTTTCCCTCCTGCCTTGACCTCTCAGAGTCCTGAGATTACAGGCATGAGCCACACTGCACCTGACTAGGAAGTGTATTTGGAAGACTAGTTTTTGTTTGTTTTGTTTTGTTTTTTTGGTGTCAAAATCTCACTCTGTCACCCAGGCTGGAGTGTAGTATCATGATCATGGCTCACCATAGCCTCAACCTGTCAGGCTCAGGAAGTCATCCTGCCTCAACTTCCTGAGTACCTGGAACTACCGATGCATGCCACCATGCCTAGCTAACTTTTCGATTTTTTTTTGTAGAGACGCGGTCTCACTGTGTTACCTAGGCTGTTTTTGAACTCCTCGGCGCAAGCAGTCCTCCTGCCTCAGCTTCCCAAAGTGCTATGATTACAGACTTGAGCCATCATGACGTGCCTGGCCTCTTCCCCTTTCTTGAAAGTCCCATACTCTGAAGCTGCTGATAGATGAGTTACTAGCACCCTTCTGAGTGATCACCCTGTCATGACTGACAAGCAGGGTCTCCCCTAAAACAGGGTTGACTTCCAGTGGCTCTGCCACCTTTGCGGAAGTCACAGTGGAAATTTTCACCTTAATTCTCCACTATTCTGAGACAAAATGATTGAGGGATGTGGGGAGGGCTGAGGAAGGAAGCAGCAGTCCAGATTCTGAATCAGTCATCCTGCAGCTCCTGCTTTTAAGCATTTGTCTTAGGAACAGCCATCCTCTGATACATGTAAGTCGACACGCTGCTCACCTTTGTGTGGCGAACATGGACTTCCAGGCAGCAGCTGAGAGGGTGCCTCTCACTGGCCGAGCCCCACCACCCAGCAGTCTGTGGATGCACAGCCAGGGCACTTGCAGGGTCGGTGGACCTTGGTTTTGTGAGCATGAGCTGAAAGTGGAGATGTGACATTGCTGGTGGTCATTACAGGACCAGTCCTCCAAAGCCCGTAGAACTGAAGGATTGTAGCATCAGTGCACCTGTCGGCAGTGGGAGTCACTAGTGTCTGGAGCGCTTGCTGACACGAGTCAGCAGCCCTTCTCATCTGTGATGGGGAACATCACATGTGGCTGAAAGGTCATGTCTAGAATGTCCAGGTTCTCTTGCACTGTGTCTAAAAGGCCAGTGTAAAGAGGCATTTTATGAACTTGTTTGGTTTTTTGAGAAGACAGTCTTCTTATGACATGTCACCTATCACTGGATTCTGAGGGGCCGGGAAGTAGGGGCTGCCTGCAGCAGGATCTGAAGTCGGGCAGCACAGAGTTCCCTCTGAGAGCTGAGGCTGTCACACGCCAACTGGGTCTGTGTGTATATTAGGGCCTTCTTCTGTATGGCACTCACTCACACACTAGCTTTTGCCATCTTTATTCCACTTCGATACATGTAACCTATGATTTTAAACTATCCGATGGGCTTTCATTTAAAAGACTCGCCTACTCAGACATTGCTAGTCTTCTCTATGGGAAAACCCCAAGTTTAGGGAGTCGAGAAAAACTACCTCCACAAAGTAAGCTAGCTCCTGGACTGTGGACTTTCTCATTCTGCCATCTCTGCCCTTGACTGTGGGTGGAGCTGTTGTGTGTGCTTTAAACAACTAAGTTTTCCAGAAAAAAGGACCAACATGCCACACCAGGGTACTGTTACAATAGACAAGAGAAAAATCTCCAGCGACAGCAGTGTCGTGGCATCCCCCGCCTGGCGGGCCGCCGTGTGGAGCTGATGAGTGTGCAGTGTCTTCCTTCTTGCTGCTGCAACATGTTAATTAAGAGAATTCAGCTGTGGCACCAGCTGGGATGTCTGGCTTTGTGGAGGATTTCAATTAGATGCCTGCTTTTCTATTTTCCCCTTTCAACTTTGGTGGAATGCCTTTGAGTCGGGGCTTTTCGTCGCAGCAGTACGAGTGCTTTTATGTGCCTAATTATGTAATCATGAGTCCTGCTCCTCTGTGTACACACATTTCTGTGGACTTCCACCCTCTCTCTAATACACAGAGCCCCTTGCCTGCTTTTGGTGGGTTTGGTGGAGCCAGATTCCTCCGTGCATCAGGTAGGAGGAACAGGACCCGGGCCCTCCGTGACTTCCCTATCATCATGGTCTGCCCCCTCTGTCCTCCTCCATCCTCTTCCTGACCGTCTTAGGGTCTCCCAAGTGATTAGCATCTTAGTACTTTCCTGGCAAAGGCAAGATAATTTAATCACATTGGATTTCATACTACTCTGTCTTTCCATGAATTTGCGGATACAGCCTTGTACATGTGTTTTGGTGTTTCCTGGGTATGACCCTCCGTAGCAGGCAGGAAGAGGGCGCCATCTGGCCCAGAGGGCGCAAGCATATGGGCACAATGGGACATGTTGATTTCTGGCATTCGGCTTGTGCCTGCAGGACCTGTGGCCCAGCTGTTAGCGCTGGGACCTGGGAGCAGCTGCCATTGGGATCCTGTCCCCCAGGGAGGGACCATCTTCCTGGAGTCAAGGAAGATGCTGAACAAGGCAACTTTGTGCCCGCTCCCACTCTCCGGCCTGCTTGTCTTTCCTGTCCCTCCTCACCTGGGCCAACTCAGAAGCAGGATGAATCTGCACTGGAAACCCACAGGGCCGTCCCTGTTCCTCCCTTTCCTGAGGAGGCCAGTGGGCTCACACAGATTTTCTTGGCAGGATCAGTGCATCGAGCAGGCTGCTGTTTACTGTGGGGAGCATGGTTTTGCAGGCCCGGCAGGGTCCTGCAAGTCTCCTATGGGAGAGTAGCCGCCACATTCCTCAGCCCTGCATGCAGGGCCGGCTGCTCTGGCGCCAGCCTGACTTCCTACATCTTCAGCTGCCTCCTACACTCCAGATGACTTGGCTTACTTCCTGTGTACCTACCCCTTCCTGCCCTCTGCCAGTCTTTGTGCCCTCATCCCCCAGCGAGGTCTCTGCTCCCTTGTCCCCACCACTGTCCTCCCTCCTGGCTTGCGGTCCCCCTTCCCTTAAAGCTGGAACCCCAGTGCCATTTCTCCTTCCTCTGGTCTCGTGCCTATGGGTAGGTACTTCCTCTGAATAGCCCATCTCGATTTCTAGTCTGTGTCTCCTGGGGCTGCTTGTTAACCAGTGGGCTCTTAGAGCATAGGGCTGGCATCTTCATCCTCCCACCTGCCTGCCTGCATCACCTGCCACGGTGCCTGTGCTTGGTGAGAACTTGTTCAAAGAGTGAGTGAATGCATGGCTCATGCATGGCCCATACCAGACTCTGGGAGATGAAAGAGTGATATTACTGTTATTTCCATCTGGTTGGGCTCTTACTTGCATTCCCAAGAGATGGAGGCTTCTCGGGGAACGGACCATGTGTGTCACGTGCTCCTGAATTTCTAGCATTAGCTCATGGTAGGCACTTGGCAGGTATGCATTAACTTCCTGAGGTAATTTCTGTTGGGAAATGCCGAGAGTCAACACTTATGAATACCTCTTGCTCCCTTCTGGGTGAAAGGTGTTAAACCTGCCGTCTGGAGGACAGGAGACCGAAGGGCATAGTTACTTCCTGGCACACAGAACAGGAGAGACAGCAGAACCTCACAGTGGTCAGTCTAAGCAGGCTTGGCAGAGCCAGGGGTCTAGAGAGCATGCGAGGCCAGGGCAGGTGACAGGCCGGACCCTCAGCCTGATGAATCAAGGCATGGTAGAGATCCTCCCTCTGCCCTGACTGTCCAGGCCTGGCTTCCTGAGCCTGCCTTTCAGGACTGCTCTACTTAGTACTGAAGGAGGCAGACAGTGTGCTGAAGCCCGAGGTACACGAACCACAGGGGAGCCCTCTACTTCCAAGTCAGCACCTCTCTACTCCAGGCCAGCTGTGGGTCTGCATAGATTCTTGATCTTAAAGATCCTGAGAAAGGCTCATGTGTGGGAAGAGCAGAGGGATCTGCCAGGAGCACTGTGTGCTGAGCAGCCCTGGATTCACCTCCATGGTGTCATCTGATCCTGACCTTTATTTTTAAATTAAGTTAAATTTTTTTAAAGACAGGGACTTACTCTGTCACGCAGGCTAGAGTGCAGTGGCATGATCATAGCTCACTGCAGCCTCGACCTCTTGGGCTCAAGTGAGCCTTCCGCCTCAACCTCCTGAGTAGCTGGGACTACAGTTGGATGCTACCAAGCCAGGCTAATTTTTTTTATTTTTTATTTTATTTTTTGTAGAGAATAGGGTCTTTCTATGTTGCTCAGACTGATCTCAAACTTCTGGCTCCAAGTGAGCCTTCTGCCTCAGCCTCCCAAAGTGCTGGGAGAACAGGCGTAAGCTGCTGAGCCTAGCTTAGACCTTTATTTAGCAAAACCCCAAATTGAAAGGAGTGAAGAGCAAAAATACACCCAGGGGATTTTGGCCCTTCCCTTTCCAGAATCATCTAGAGAAAGAGGTACAGAGGAAACCAATCAGGCACGACAGATGGCCTTTCCTGTGATGGCCGCATAAGAGGAGGTGGCCTTAGATAGGGTGTGTAATGCAGAGACTCTAGCCTCACAGGACGGGGAGGAGGCTGGTCCAGAGGGGTAGGCCCCCGTCTCATCTCATGGTGGACCAGGCCTGACACAGACTCCCATGGTTGTGTAGGAGGGCATGCCTGGCCCAGGCTAGTTCTTTCTTTGGAACTGCCCAGACCCTGGCCTTCAGCTGCAGGGTTCTGGTTGCAGGCATTGCCTCTGGGCTAGGGCATCCCGACTAGATTCCCCAGCATGTCCTTCTTTCCTTGCATTGTCTCGGCCTCCATGTACACATGACCTGCTGAGCCTGGTGGGGCAGCACACACTGATCCTGTGCTTAGTGGAAACTTATTTGAAGAGTAAGTGGCTATATGGAAGATGAAAGAGTCGATATTGCTGATATTGTCATCTGGTTGGGCTCTTATCTTGTATTCCTAAGAGATGGAAGCCTCCCAGGGACAGATCATGCATGCCTAGGTAGGTGTTTATTTGGGGCTTTGGCAGGGCTGCCCTGTGGCCCCATGTTTTCTGGGCACCTGGCAGAAAGGTCTTGCCTAGCCCTGACCATGCCCCATTCTGTACTTAGAGACAGCCTTCCTTGCACATTCTGAAGGACTGGTGTCCCCAGCCAAAGATGCCCACACGACCCCTCCTGGTGGCAGCTCTGGTGTCTGCTCCACGAGGGCTCCATTGTCTGCACAGAAGCTGAGAAGGAACCATCTTTTGCCTTTCCCTCCATGTCTCTGGAGAAATGTGGCCCCACTCGAGACATGGACACAGCAGGCCCCTTCACTTGGGAAACAGCGGCAGCTTATGTCCACACGTGCCTCCACCCCATGTCCTGTTTGGGGGATCTGGGCCAACTTTCCAGAGGTGCCTCATAATGAGGCTCCCCCATAATGGGGAGGACAGCCACCAGGTGCATCCAGACCCCAGTGCTTAGGAGCTTGTGGCTTCAGGCTACACTAGATTCTTCAGCCGTCTTTGGTGGTGGAGGGGAAGCCTACAGGATGCCATGCCTGGGTACCAGCTGAGCCTGGGGAAACTAGTGTTCTTCCTCACTTCTGCCTCTGAGCAACAGAGACCATTAGACTTGTCTTGGACTGAAGCCCTGCTGCGTGAGCCTGGCCCTGGACTTGGCACTGGGAGTTACCATCAACTGGTCGAATTGGAAATGAAACCACAGCTTTGATCTTTGTCCCTAGGAGTCCAGCCTGTATCAGATCCTGAGTTAATGATCGCCTGCCCATCAGTGGCCCTCAAGTGGCCCTTTGCAGAGGACTAGCAGCCTCCTCCTGGGGGTGAGGGGTTGGGGGGAGAGTGAACAAGTGTTCGGCCTGGGTAGATAGTAGGCAAGGAGAGGAGATCCGGAAAGAGCCGTTGCTGAGGAGGAAAAACAAGCATCCTCGACCCTCAATAAACATTTTAACCCTTCACCTGTCACTCTCAAGAGAAACAAAGCAACACTTATCAATGCATACAGAGCCTGGCACCCTTGCTGTGCTGTTACCCATCATCGGGAGTAATGGGGGACGACTGTGGGCTCTGCTCTGGAGGTCACTGCATGGGGGCCACTTTGGACACTCAAATGGTCCTTGTGGACCTGGAGCAGCAGATAGAATGAGAGTAAGTCCTCCTGCTGGCCCTCTCCCAGCAGTCCCAACAGTAGGTGGGGGCATCCACCCCCAGTGGCAGCCTGCCCCCCTGGGGCCCTGAGCTGGGGGAATGAGGAGGGGAGCAGGCCTTGTGGAGGCTACGGTCAACCTGGAGCAGCCCCAAACATACTGCCCAGAAGGTAAGTGGGAAAGGGGCCAGCTTGTTCCTGAGCTGCTGGAGTGAGGGGAGACCTCGAGTGTTCATCCTGTCCCCCCAGATCTCTAGAAGCCTCTGAAACCTTTTTCTTTTCTTTGTCAAAGCCTTTGCCCATTCCAGAAATGAGAGAGAGGAGTTCCATTTACTGTGTAAGGCAAATGTCTGTGTTTACATGGTTGGCATGTGCAGGCTGACACAGGCACCTTTCATGTGGTTCCTCAGTCATCTCCGACCTGCGGGCTGGGCCCTGGCTGCCAAGGAGTGAGGCTGGGGAAGGCTAGGGAGTTGGCCAAGGCTATCCTGGGCTACAGCCGGATGCAAGCCTCACCCCTAGGACCAGGCTGTGAGTCCTGGGCCCTGTCCTGTTAGGTGGGCAGTGTTGGCATTTTCACAGGTGAGTACTGATTTAGAGAGAGTGAAATGTGCCCTGAGAGGGGTTCTCATGTCTGTTGTCTCTTACGGACACGTCTCATATCAGAGCCAGTGCCCACTGCAGCTGAAAATGTCTAGAAATGTGCGTGGTGTTTTGTGAGTCACATCATTTCCTACTTAGCATCTTCTACCTGCCAGATTCCTCACAAGCAGTGGGGACACGAGGTGAGCAGAACAAACCTGCCCCACAACTCAGGTGGGTGGGTGGGAGTACAAGGGGAAGTGGGGGAGGCCTGGCCTGTGAGGAGGCCGTTGCAGAGACCGTAGCAGTTTACAGAGGGGTGGAAAGGATATGTGGGACCTGGAGAAGGGGTGATAAAGGCTGCTGTTTACTGAGCATGCAGCTTGTGGCAGACCCGTGCCAGGAAAATTACTGCATGGTTATGATTAACCTGTACAGCAGCCCTTTGAGGGAGGTACCTTTTGTATCCCTGTGTTACAAGTGGGGAAATTGAGGAATTGGAAGCTCTCCTGAGACTACACAGTGGGTGACTGCTGGAGCAGTGTGCAACCCTAGCTTCTGATTCTTGGTGGAACTGGATGGTTCTCTCCGGGGATGTTGGGGAGGCTTCCTAGAGCGGGGCCTGGGGACTTTGGAACCTTGGGGGCAGGTCGGGTCCAGCTGGCAGTGTGCCTTCAGGTCAAGGTATCGCCCTGGAGAGCAGCATTGCTACTTGCTGAATGACTAAGGACTTTGGGGCTGCCTCCAGGTGGCAGGAGCATGGTTTTGGGGGCAGGGTGCTATAAAGGAAACGCCCCTTCCTTGCTGGCTCTGAGGCCTGCCTGGCATTTCCCCTCTCCTTCATCTCAAGGTGGAGGGAGTAAGGCCAGACCAGCCTGTCCCTTGCTGATCTCCCAGTGGGGCTTAGACTGGGCCCCTCCTAAGGAGATGGCAGTGGGGGTCATGGGGGCAGCCCAAGTCACGGGTGGCTCCCACCCCAGCTTTACACCACAACCTGAGAAAGGCCCAGCCTTCCTCCAGCAAGGGGAAGTTCTCGTGAGAAAAGGGATCCTGGCTGGACAAAGGGCTTCCTGTCTGACTGCTGAGGTCTGTCTCATGGGAGGGGGTGCACATGGCATGAAAAATGGCTTGGCTCCCTCCTGCTGCAGCCTGTTCAGATTCGACCATCCAAGTGGGGGTTGGGGAGGCGGGGCTGGGCAGACCTGTGGATGGGGGCACCTTGGGTGTCTTTCAGGTGGTAGGACCCCCACCTGTTTTCCTGCTCCCCCTACAAACCTGCCTGCTTCTTCAGGGACAGGAGATGTCTCCTGTGGCCCCTCGCCCCCGTGCCCAGCCTAGAACCACGGTGGCTGTGGGACTCTTATGGGGGGACCTTAGAAACCTCCAACTGCTTCCGGCAATTGGGCTGGTCAGTGCCCTCGTGACACTGAGACCCAGAGCAACCAGTGTCCTTCAGCAGAACCCAGAGCACTTTTGTCACTGGTCCCGCTGCACTGTTCTCCCTGGTCAGCTGTGGAGTGGGGAGCAGCCTGGCTCCAGCACGCTCTGGTGCTCTCTCATGCTCTTGGTGTCCACAGGCGACTTGGCCTTCTTTTGCCCTTTCTCCCAAGGCCTCCTGGTTGCCTCCCTTGAAACATCTTTTGACACACTCCAGCTTGTTTCTTTGCGTGACCTTCATTGATAAGCAGAAAGAAATTTGTGCACTGAGTTGATTTTACCATCCTGGGTTGCTGGACTGTGTACATAATCCCAGGGGCCACTCCCACTTTGGTCCATCTTGCACTCAGCTCAGCTCCTCTTGTGACACTGGCCTCCAGAACCTGCAGTGGCTCCCCTATCCTCTGAGTAGAATTGTAACTATCTCCTGTGGCAGTCAAGGCCTTTACAAGGTAGTTTCGTTACCCTTCACATTACTGATTTTTGGCACATGTTTTTCTTGTTTGTTTTTTGGTTTTTTGGTTTTTTTTGAGTTGCAGTCTCATTCTGTCACCCAAACTGGAGTGCAGTGGCTGCTCCCAGCCACCGCAGCCTCGACCTGCTGGGCTCCGGCGATCCTTCCGCCTCAGCCTTCCAAGTAGCCGGAATTACAGGCATGCGCCACCACGCCCGGCTGATTTTTTGATTTATTAGAGATGAGGTCTCGCTGCCCAGGCGGGTCTCGAACCCGCGGACTCAGGCAATCCACTCACCTCAGCCTCCCAAAGGCGCGGGATTACAGGCTGAACCACCGAGCCCGGCTTGGCACATGTTTTAAATGATCCAGCAGCCAAGCTGGGCTCCTTGGTGCTCTCTGGGTCTGACCACCGTCTCCTCCCTGAGTGCATGGCTTTAGCCTGCCACTCCCTTTCAGGTGCCGTGAAACCCACCTGAGACCAAGGGTCCCTAAGACCCTGTCCCCGTCTCCCCACCCTGCCTTGAGCCACCTCTCTTGTGGCGCAGATCACATCCTTCAACATGTGTTAGAATAACCTGTGTGTTACGTCTTTGAAGGAACACTGAAGCAGTGGTGCTGTGCCTCTGGGGGGGACCTAAGCGGCCAGGACAGAGGAGGGGCCTGCGCCTCATGGCACGCCTCTCATTCTGAGTGTTGCAGCATGTGTGTGTTTCTCCTACAAGGTTTATTTTTCTATAAAAGTATTTAAATAACAAAAACCCAAGTGATAAAACATTACAGAAAGATATTGGAGAGGGTGTTTGTAACCTCCAAGTAGAGAAAGTGTCCTCAGCCCTGAAGCCCAGAAGCCATGAAGAAAATGATCTTTATGTCCATGTGTGCCCTGAATGGCCATCTCTGTATGACCACATACCCTGCTGAACTGTCTTCTCATCCTTGTCAGGGCGTAGCCCTGGCCCCTCACAGGGTCAGTATGCATCCGTTGACTTGGAGTCAAAGAGGATGGCAAGGCGCTTCCTGGAAGGCCTCACTGTGTTCCCTGATGAAGTGAGTGCCAGGTGACCCCCAGGATCGAGGTTCTGTGGAGGCCCAGGTTGTGGACAGAAGTACCCAGAGGCAGATGAGGCTCAGGAGTCCCAGCACCCTGGCCTCATGGGTCCTCCTGCTTCCAGGAGCTGCCCTGGGGTGCTTGGCCTTCGTTATGCCAAGGAAAGAGCCTCTTAGACATGGTCCAGGGAGACCAAGCAGTGAGCAGGGGCTCGGGCAGTCCCTGAGCAGGAGGAAAAGCAGACAGGTGGCTCGCCATGGCATCTTAAGTATCTTTGGATGACTGGCGGCTCCCTGAACTACTTGGCAGGCATGAAGAGACCAGGAGCATCTGCGTCAGCTCCCTCCTGCTGAAGACCCTCGTGGGGGCAGTGGGCAGCAGGGGTAGCCTTGGGGACTGAAGGCTCATTAGGCTCATCCCCCAGTTTCCGAGAGCCATGCTTTCTGGGCAGCTGTGCCCCACCCCACTTTGTTCTGTTTGTGAGTAGCTTAGAGTCCTTCCTCCTCCTCAGGTGTGGGCAGTGAAGGGCCGGGAGCTGTCACCTCTTGGCATGGTATACCCCTAGTCAGCTGTAGAGGAGCCATGTGGGGGCAAAGGGTGATGGAGCTGGTGAGGTCCTGGCTGCTGGGTATGCGGGAGGGCCCCTTATCTCAGGCAGTCAGGCACCCGGTGTCTCCTGATCACCCAGGCCTGTTGGAGGAAGTGAGAGAGCAAATGGCTGTGCTTGTTCTCATGCAGATGTCCTTGTGATACTCAGGATGGGCGAGTGTTCATCAGCAAACTGAACTTCCTTTGGGAAGTGGCCGGTCTGTCTTGCCTCATGGGTGCCTGGCCATCCTGTCCATGTCGTCACCTACTCAGCCCAGCCTTCCCACAGTGGTCCCTCATGTCCCTGCTGTGCCCACCTGTTCTGAATGGGAATACCCCACAGTCTACCGCCTGGGGTCTCACCTCTGCAGGGTCTGCAGCATGGACTCAGAGGCTGCCCTTCTCCTGGAGGCCACTCGGACCTTCCAGCTCCTCTAACTTATCACTGTGACAACTTATGGGGTTCCCACTGAGCCTTGCCTCCCCTCCCCATCTCCCTGGCACCTTGACGCCCACACCCTTCAAGGCCACATAGCCACTTATGGGGTAGGAGCTGTGTCTGCGAGTGGGAAGGGCACCATCTAGAATCAGAAGACTGGGCTGACCCCAGGCCTGCCATCTCCCCTGCTAGAGCTTGGCTAAAAAGTCACCTAACCTGGTGGGCCTATATGTCCTTGAAGGGGAGTAGTGATAATGAGCTCAGAGTTGTCAGGACAAGTGAGACGGGAAGTGACATGCTCTTACAACTAGACAGTCTACCCAAATGGAGCATGTTGGATAAACTGTGGAATGGGCTTAGGTGATGACTGTGCCTGCTCTAGTCAGAGAGTGCACAGGGGCTCTCTGGAAGTCTCCAGAAAGCCACTGGAAATGCCCCTGGCCAACTGCACATTGTGATTACTCTGTGGTATCCTTCCTGACACTGGTGTTGGAAACTAGGCTGGCATTTCACTACCTTTTGCTCTGATGCCTTGTGTGCATTAGTAGGCCATATTAGAACCATATTAGGCCAGGATGGTGGCTCATGTCTGTAGTCCCAGTGCTTTGGGGAGGCTGAGGTGGGAGGATCATGTGAGCCCAGGAGTTTGAGACCAGGCTGGGCAGCATGGTGAGATCTCCATTTCTACATAAAATTTTTTAAAATCCGCCAGTTATGGTGTTGTGTGCCTGTATTCCCAGCTACTTAGGAGGCCAAGGCAGGAGGATCACTTGAGCCTAGGAGATCAAGGCTACAATGAGCCATGATTATGCCGCTACAGTCCAACCTGGGTGACAGAGCAAGACCCTGTCTCTAAACAAAACAAGGCTGGGCTCAGTGGCACAGGCCTGCACTTTGGGAGTCTGAGGTGAAAGGATTGCCTGAGCCTGTGGGTTTGAGACCAGCCTTCTCTTCTGATGCAACATATTCATCAGGAACACTCGCGTAGTAGTCTGAAGTGGCCTTGTCTACAGTTAGTGATAAAACATGTGACTGCAGGTGTAAAAGGTTTTTCATTATTCAGCTGCTCATTCGGGCATGTTAATATGCACCTATAGTTCCAGCTACTTGGAAGGCTGAGGCGGAAGGATCGCCGGAGCCCAGCAGTTTGACGCTGGGGTGGCCACGAACATGCCAGTGCACTCCAGCCTGGGCGACAGAGTGAGACTCCAACTCAAAAACAAAGCAAAGCAAAACGAAAATCCATATTATGGCTAGGTCTCCATGGGTTCTGACTTGTTCAGTGGTGGCTGCCATTCTCCCAAGGCATGGGAGGGAGGGAAGTGTTACAAGCAACTAGACTTGTGTTGCCAGCGTGTTGCCCCACTGGTGGCAGCCTGAGCTTCCAGCCTTGCCAGCCACCTTTCCTGGGATGGGCTCTGTGCTCCTCCGTTTCCTGGGGGGCATCTCTACTGCGTCCCTGCTGGAGCCCCTCCAGGCCTCCCACTGGACTGCTGCTCTCTCTCTCTTGCAGTGTGCCCCCTGCCACCGGAGCCAGAGAATGGGGGTTACATCTGCCACCCCCGGCCCTGCAGAGACCCCCTGACGGCGGGCAGTGTCATCGAGTACCTGTGTGCAGAGGGCTATGTGCTGAAGGGCGACTACAAGTACTTGACGTGCAGAAGTGGCCAGTGGAAGCCGGCCATGGACATCAGCTGCCGGCTCAACGAGGGTCAGTCCGCGACAGGCTCTCCCTCCTCAGCCCTGGGTGCCCGAGTGCCCATGGCCTCCCTCCCTTGGGATCCAAGTCTCTGTGGAGACTGGGGCTGCTGGTGCATGTCCTGCTGCCCAGCCAAGGTGCCTGTAAAGCCCTTTGACACCAGGGTCCCCGTGTGCCTGGCTGAGTGCATATGACCTCTGACTGTGGCCTGCTGGCACCTTCTCTAGTGTCCCTCATTGCATTTCTCCTTGAGTGGAAGTGGGCTATTCTTTTAGGGGCCCCATCTGGCTGAATGTTCAGAAGGCCTCCCACCCCTCCTGTCTTGTCTTGCATGAAGGAGAATCCAGCCACTTGGGAACATGTGTCATGGGGCCATCTTTGCACTTCCTGTTCAGTCTTCAAGACCAAAGCATGTTTAACCTGTGACACCCCAGGATGGGTGGGAACCAGCCTGAGGGTTAAGACCAAAGCTGTGGGATCTTAGGACAGGGCCTGTCACAGCCCGTCCTGCCCCTGGGGAAGAGCATGGTGGGACCTGAGACGGGAGTGGTATGCCCATTTGGGGGTGGGGGTCAGTGTTTACCGACCTGCTGAGGATGGAGCAGAGTGGCTTATGAAGGTAACCTTGCCAGGGCTCCCTGGGTTTAGGTGTCAGGTGGGCCTCAGAGGCCAGAGGTAAAAGGATTTTAAATGCAGGATGCAGGAGAGAGAACAGTCCCTTCCAGGAGCTCCACATGTCCACAGGCCATTCTGTGCTGCTGCTCCTGAAATGACCAGGCAGGGGATGTTCCTGTATTGCACCATGCAGGGAGCATTCGGCAGGATCAGTGGTCGGCTCTTGTTCTGTGTGTCAGGGCACAGAACCCTTCTGACAATGGCTTGTTCTTATAGATAAAGACACCCATGCATCCCTCGGGGCCCCCACACTGTCGATTGTGGCTTCTACTGCCAGCTCTGTGGCGCTCATCCTCCTCCTGGTGGTGCTGTTCGTGCTGCTGCAACCGAAGCTGAAGTCTTTCCATCACAGCAGGTGAGCTGGCATCAGCAGGGTGTCACCATGGGGCCTTGAGTGGCGGAGGGTACTGGGGCCTCCCAGCCCTTGCTGGTCTGTGTGTGCCAGGGCGGGCCGGGCCTGCCATATGTCAAACTCTGGAGTGTCTGGCGTTGGACTTGTTGCTTACATATGTTTTCTTAGTCCTCATCGTAGCACCTCAGATGGGGAAACCGAGGCTTAGTTGTTCACTCAGGGTTGTACCTCTAGAGAACTGCAGAGCTGAGGTCAAAGCCTGGCTCTTCTTGACTCTACCACCAGGTCACTTCTACCCCATGCTCCTCCAGGTGTGTCCAGCGGCACCAGTTCCTGGACACACTGAGTAAACCTCCAGGCACCCCTTATGAATGCAACCACTGTCCTGTGTGGGTTACAGCCATGCTGCCCATGGAGATACCTGTGGGGAGGGAGACACAATGCCAGCATCTAGACCCACCCCAGACTGTCTGGTGTGACTGGCGGGGAACCTTGGCACGAGCATTTCATAAAGAGTTTCTTGAGGTTCTCTGCAGCGGGGCTCGAGGACCCTTCCCTGAACAGCCAAGGAGCAGGAAGCGGGCACCTCCCATACTGCGCTTACCTTCCCCAGGTACCACGGCTGTGCCAGTCAGGGGCCCTTTCTCGCAGGCCCTTTCCCCCTCAGGAGTGTGTGGCTTGTGTTCATGCATCGCCTTTCACCGGTCTCACCATGGCTCACAGACACGGGGCCAGGCTCACGGCGAGGGAGAATGCGTGAGGCTTGGAATTACAGACCAGGGCAGGCTGGGTTTACCTCTGTACACTGTGTGGCTTTTCTTTCTTTCTTTTGTTTTTGGCAAGCGGGTAGCAGCTATTTTTAAAGGTTGTGAATAGAATAAAGATGATTTGAAGGAAATTGTATACTTGACACGATAAGCTATTTCCACATAAGTTCCAACTGCTCTACTCTGCATCTCGTCTGAATTAGGGAGTTTTTCCCCTGTAGTTAACTTGTGAGTTTGTTCATAGTAACTGACTGGTTTTGCCTGACTTGCATAGAAGGGAGATTTGGTTTTCATTATTACCCCATTTACATCTTGTACAATATGATTTTTTAAACAAAAAACATGTATTTTGAATAGCGAAAGGCATGTGCCAGGGCACACACAGCTCTCTGAGCCGCCTTGTGGGATTCCCTGCCCAGCAATGGTCCAGCAACGACAGTATGGCCCCACCACAGGTTCTGTGTCCTTCCTGATGGACTGGGCTGAAAGGACATGGCACGACATGGCATCACCTATCATGGGTTTGGCAGGAGTTGGCCTGAGTCCCATCCTGGGGAAACAATTAGAAACATCCAGGTTGTGGGACATTCTATGAGACAGGTGGCCTGCACCCTTCAAAAAAAGGTCAGTGTCATGGCAGAAGACTGACAGAGAAGTGTCACAAATTGGAGGTGAGATAGGATGTCTGAGTGCAGCCTGTGGTCCACAGTGGGGTCCTGGGTTGAAGCTGAGGCAGATGGATTTTTTAGAGTGTTAGGAAGGTTGGTGTTCTGGTTTTATACCAGTGTTGAGCTTCTGGGATGTGATCATGTGGTCGTTATCAGAAAGGAGGTTCTTGGGAGGTGTGTGCTAGGGAATATGTTCACCTTAATTTAGATGGTTCAGGGGATAAAGGGGGATTTCTGTGCATAGCAAAAGTGAGCCCCCCAAAAAGTTGTCTGCATGACCAAATCTCACACACGTGATGTTGAGTGAAAGAAGCCAAAGGAACATAGACACACACAACCACATTTTCCCTGTGGGTCCCATTCCTGTAAAGATGAAAAGTGTGTAAAGCTAAACTCTAGTGTTGAAGGATTTGTGTTTAGTGGTAAAACTATTATAATAAAAAGCAAATGCGTGGCTTCTGTGCACACCAGGGTAGGGGTTGCTCTTTGTGGTGAGGAAATAGGTGACTGGGACAGCTGCGAGGGGTCTAGAACTTGGGCAGTATTCTGTTTCTTGACCTAGGTAGGGACTTGATGCCAGTATTTCCTTTGGAATAAGTATTTCCTTTGGAATAAGTATTTCCTTTGGAATAAGCTGTATGTAGATTTTTTCTGTGTTCTTTTCTGTATTTGTTTTATAATTCACATATAATTTTCTTAAAATTTACAAAGTTTTTTAAAAAAGCCAAGCAATGTGGCTGAGTCAGAAGAACACATAGTTCCTCTGAATACGAGCACCATAACCTGTGTTCAACCCTCGCCCTCCCTCTCTCCCAACAGTTCTGTGGTGCTGGAACTCACCAGCACCACAGAGTGCGGTTTACTCTCTAGTACATGCAGTGACATGGTTCTAGTGTGTCCACAGATATGTGCCACAACCATGCACCTACTTACTCAGCTGTGCTGATGAGTGACTTTGTTTCCAAGTCTCTAGGCCCCTAGTTCTTGCCAGGACCCGCGGGCTGGGTGACTGTGTACCCTGGGGTTAAGAACATAGTCTCTGGAGGCAGGTGGAACAGGAGTCAAATCCTGTGCCATCCTTCACCAGCTGTGTGACCTTGGGTAAGTTAATTAACTTCTCTGAGCCTCAGCTGCATTCCTGGTGATTACCTAGCCAAAAGGGCTCAGGTGGGATATGTGTGACAGAGTGTTTAAAGTGCTCAGCATGTCAGAAGTGCTCAGGAATGGCAGCTGCTGTGGGTGCCGTTACGAAGCTTATTTCTCCATGTGCTTATTCTGATTCTTCCTCTGTCTTTTCCTCCCTCCACCCAGGCGTGACCAGGGGGTGTCCAGAGACCAGGTCTCCATCGTGGTGGATGGTGTCCAGGTTGCGCTACCGTCCTACGAGGAGGCTGTGTACGGCAGTTCTGGCCACTGCGTGCCACCCGCTGACCCCCGAGTGCAGATCGTGCTCTCCGAGGGCTCTGGGCCCGGCGACAGGAGTGGGCCACGGGAGCAGCAGCCACAGGACCTGGGGGCCTGCTCCCCTGTGGGCGGAGAGGAGGAGGCCCCGGGCCAGTCGGGACTGTGTGAAGCCTGGGGCACACGGGGCTCGGAGACTGTGGTGGTGCACCAGGCGGCCTCCTCGTCCTGGGTGGCTGGCTCGGGGGGCAGCCGCCTGGCACACAAAGAAGCAGCAGACACAGAGAGCAGTGACATCCAGAGCCTTCTGTCCCTCACGTCGGAGGAGTACACGGATGGTGGGTGTCTGCATGGAGCCAGAACTGTTCGCTGCCAGGGGTCCCGGCTGGGCGGGAAGGGGATCATGAGCCTCTGTGGTCATGCACGTATTTTTAGCAAACAAAGATGATACCTGGGTACATACCTGCAAAGTAGGATTTCGCCCTCAGAGTAGCAGGTCAGGGCTTGGGTCCTCTGGGGGAAGGTTCCACTGTTGCCTGGGAATTCTGATAGTTTGAAGTCTCTGAAACTGTTCCTGGCCACAGAGCTGGGTTAAATCAGCGTGGACAGCTTGGTGGAGGTGGGTGGAGCCTGTTCTCTTGTTATTATAAACTGTGTGTTCCTGAAAGGTTGGGAACGACAGGGAGGTGTGGGGTGGTGTTGCAGGGAGATAGGTATGCAGAGATCATGCTGGGTGGTTGTCTCAGGTCAGCCTCAGGGGACTGGAGATGTGGGTGCTACCAGCCCCATTTTACAGGGGAGGAAGTGAGAGTGGGAGAACGTGAGTCACATGACCTGTGGCAAGTGGCTGAGGTGGGTAGATCTGGCCCCAGAATCTGCATTTTAGCTGCACAGCCGCATGCTGCCTTCTGGGGACTCATCTGTAGGATGAGAGCACTGCCCTGGCCTTGCTGCCGGGTTAGAATCTGTCACTTAAAGAATACCTTGAATACCTTTCTGTGAAGCCCGGTGCAGTTCAGGACGTCCTTTATGCCGGCGAGGACCCAGGCACTCCAGAGCCCACTGAGGGCCTGAGAGGGAGGTCCTACATCTTGGGGTCCTGAGCCTGGCAGTGTCTCAGAGTTGAGCAGGAGAGCTAGGAGCTGCTGAACACAGGACATGTCCAGCCTCAGCCTCTTCTCTCTTGGCTAGTAGAGAGCCAGCCAGGGGCCACCCATGGCCAACTAGGTTCAGGTGTGGGAGACAGAAATTCCTGGGCAGTCAGCCACACGTTGCAAGGTGGCCAAGCTCGCCCCCCCCCACGTCCTCCCAAGGAACCCAGTCAGGCCTGCCCTTCCTCACTGTGCTTTTGTATTGAACTTGCATCCTGAGAGTCCATCCTGTGCCGGGTGCTGGGCAGGGTTTCAGGGGTGACAGAAATAAGACACTCACTCTCTTCTGCCCAGGTGTCAGTCAGGAAGATGGGGTGAGGGATAACGGGCTTGAGAGTTGTAGGCTCTGTCAAGACAGGGGTTAGAAAACAAGACACATTGGACAACACATTCATGGCAGACCCTGCCCAAGTTATCTGGGGCTGGTGATACCAGAGGCAGTGGGAGCACGAGGCCCCTTGACATAGGAGGAAACAGACCAGAGAGGGGAGCGATTTAACCTAGGCCACACAGCTGGTAGATGCTTTAGGAGGTGATGGGACTTCAGGGCTTGTAGCCTTGCAGGGTGGCCCTGAGGGGAGGTGACTAGATCAACAAAGAAGGGAGGGAAGAGGCTCCTGCTGGTGCCTTGGATTCCAGGCTAGTCATCAGACTTTGGTGCCCAGTGGGAGAATGAGCCAGAACGGCCCAGGACAGAGGCAGGGAAGTGTACATGGAGTGTGTTCTTTCTTTCATTGGGGGCTGCATTGGGCTTACAGTGGGATTGGGAGTGCAGTAGAGACCCCTTGGAGGTAACCCTGTGCTCCTTGCTGTCTCCTGCAGATATCCCCTTGCTGAAGGAAGCGTGAGACCTACTGGGCGCTCTGCACTGTGAGGCCCTCAGCCCACCTCTCTCTCCCCATGGATCTGAGCACCTGTTCTCTCCTGCCACCCTGCCTGGATACCTGAGCTGCCGCCTGCGTGTCTGTGTGTCTCTGAGGGTCTGTGGGCCCTCCTCGCTGGAAACTCAAGGAAGATTCTCACTGCCTGCTGGATGCTGGAGGAGTGGGCCTCTTGCCTGGCCCAGCTGTCCCATCTGTTGGAGACATGTTGGAATGTTCTGGACCTCCCTTTCCCTAGTCCCAGCACCCCTGGCCAGCTCCTGGGTGGCAGCCCCTGGCAGCCCGCAGGAGGCTGAGTGCCACTGTGTTTACTTGTGCCTTGCCCCACACCTGCCCAGTCTCCCTTCATGCAGGCTTGTCATCCACAAGCCTTAGCAGCCACACCGCTGCCCCTACCACACAGGGCCAGGCTGAGTCTGGCCTGTGTCCTTTGAGGCTGTCACTGCTGCCCTTTGCAGGAGCAGACCCTAGAGTGTGAGAGCCTGTCAGAAGTGGCTCCAGCTGGGGCAGGTGTGGGCCCTGGGCGTGTTTCCTGTGGAGGGAGGATTTGGAAAGTCACGCCAGAGCCATCCAGCACCCGCTGTCTGGCTCAGAGGTGCAGGCTGCAGTCACTGGTGAGCTGAGTGTTCCCAAGGAGCACCTGGCAGATCCCAGGGGAAGAGGACCATGGCCGCGGGGGACTGTCTTTCTGACATGCAAGCTCTCACTTCCTGCATCCCACATCGCCTTCTGGCCCTGTTTTCCCATTTCCTGAGTGTGAGGGGACGCTGCCTGGGCTCTGGCCCACACGGCCCTGGCTTCCTCGCTACCCACAGGGCCAACAAGGGAGTGGTGGGGATGCCAGGGTGCGCCATCTGGTCCCTGGCAGTCTCTGGGGTCCACCTTCTAGGTTTGTGGTGAGGGAGGGAGGCCGAGAGGCGCAGACTGAGGCCCGCTGGCTGCAGGCAGCTCCAGCCCGGCCCCAGGTCCCCCTCACCACGTCATGTGCCTTAGGAACTGTGCCCAGGAGGGGGCCCACTGCCTGATGCTTCTTCTGCTCCTGCCCTGCCCACTGCCTGCATGTCATGGCTGACAGACAACTCCTCGTGTCCCAGCACCCCGGGGGCGGGGCTTGGCCCATGCCCCCAACCTTACTGGCCTGCAGTGGGTGGATGGGGCTCCCTCGGCTTGCCCGCTGTGGCTGAAGGCCAAAGGCCAAGCCCTGCGCCTACCAGGCTGCACCACCTCCAGAAGCTGCCTGCGGGTTCAGGAATGCTTGCTTTGCTTTTTGTTTTCTGAAGCGCTGGGCTGGGAACCTTCGCGGCTGGCCCTGTGCTGCCTACCTGCTCCTCCCTGAGCCTGTCCTTTTGGGGTGGTGGCAAGAATAAAAAGCCTGGCACACCCTCAGTTCCTGCCTGACAGGGCAGCTGGGAAGACAAGGGGCATGGCCTCCCAGCCCGCGGCCTCAGCCTCCTGCCTCTGCCCTCACACATGCACTTTACCACCATGGGTCCCTGCCTCCTGCCGTGTCTTCCTCCCTTCTTCCTCTCAGGGTAAGGGCAGCGCCCTCTGTGCCTGTCAGCCCCTCTCATGCATCCCCTCCCAGAGCCCTCAGTTGTCGTGCCCAGAGCCCAGGCCAGCACGGTTAAAAAATGGATTGGAGAAGGTGCTAGAACTGGAAGGGAGATGGGACTAGCATGGCCACCTGGGAGGGCCCCCTGCCGGCCGGCCGCCTTAAGCACACTCCCATGCCCGTGTCTTCCTCCAGAACGAGAAAGCAGGGATGGGGGCTGAAGCCCCACTGCTGACTGTCAGCTTTCATTTCCCACTTCCCAACACCTGCTTCTATTCAAGGATTTTTTTTTAATGAATGATCTTACCCTTTTCTATTTTGTTCTGAGTTTTCCCCCTAAGCCATTGCACTTTTTGTTTGGGGGTCACTAGGTTACCCAGGTGACCAGTGGGGCCCTTGGTGACATGAATGGCATCCTTCTCCCCAGCGCGGACACATGCCTTCCCACCTGCTGGAGAGCAAGATGATGGGGCAGAGCCCCTCCCACTTGTCATCGACTTGGACGAGGCCCCCGGCCCACAGTGCAGGGGCTCATGCCCCATTGCTAAAGGCCATGGCAGCCGCTTCCCAGTTACTGCCTTTTCCCAAAGCAGTTTCTTAACCTGGGCTTTGTCCCCTGCAGAGGGATTAGGAACTCCACAGCTGCCTTGAGGTGGGGCTTGGCACAGAGACAAGGCCCTGGGCGGGAGGTGTTAGGAAAGGGCTGCCTGGCAGGTGGAGGAACCTGGTCCCACCCACCAGCGGCTCGCAGCTGAGCCCACGCTGCCCGCAGGACTGGGCCTGGCGATACTGGCCCAAAGGACTTTTAAAAGGGTTTGTTTTTTTTGCACACGTGAGCTGACTGAATGCAGGTTTCATATCCTGGAGACTTGCAGTCACATTCTAGTGACCACCAAGAGCCAGAGCATGGTGAGCTCACTTGCCAGTTCCGTCCCTTCCTGCTCTGGATTGCAGGTAGGCGCCACCTTGCCATCTCCTTTCCGAGGTCCACAGACGCATCCTGTCTGGGTGCTGTGAGTCTGCTGGACTGGAGGCACTTCGGCCTGCTTTTCACAAGCACTCCATCTGCAGGCGCGTCTGCCCTGGCGTCCTCCCGCTTCTCCTGCCCTACTCCTCCCGCCCCAGCTTTATGGTTCTGGGCAGAAGCCAGTAGCACTTCAGACAAAGGGATACTCTTCCTGCTTCCTGGTGGTGGCATGGGCCGGATGGCATCCCCCTCTCCTGCCCGCTGAGCTCAGACCCCTCACTTCCCACATGGCCCCTTTGTGTAGAGAATGGAGATGCTGATGCTGATGTTTCTAGGCCTTGCTTTTCCCCCCTTCCTCAAAGAGAAAAAGGGCCTGAGGGGAAATGGCACATGGGCTCAGCCTGAGTCCAGATGTGCTTGCCAGGCTGATGAGGCAGGAGTCTCTGGGGGGGGCTGCTGTGCCGGGAAAGGTCTCGGTGAGTCTTGCTTGGCAGATGTTTGGTCTGAGGGGTGCAATCCTGGCTCCCTGAGGGAGAGGTGGCTGACTCTGATCCCGGGTGGAACCCTGGTCAAGTTGCAAAAAAGCCCCAGGGAGACCGGAAGGCTGCAGGGGGGGGGGTAGGGGGCAGTCCGGCAGCCCCCTCCCCCAGGTGACTGCACCTTGTGAGCCCTTGCAGAATGGTACTCACAGGATGGTCTCAAGCAACACTTGTCAGCAACTCTGTGCAGGACGTCACTCAATCAGTTTGGGTTTGCTTTATTTTATTTCATATATATATTTTTTGGTATCCTGTACATTGCAGTGGGTGTGAAGATAGTATTTTAATATTTGTATAAAGTTTAATTTAATTTTAATTGTTCTATGTATATAACTGCATTTCTAAGTAATAATTAAAAAAAGTTCTTACGAAGGCCATTGTGGAAGATGTGCTCCTTCCAGAAAGCGTCTAGGAAAAAGCCCAAGGTTGGAAAGGGCAGGCTCCCACAAGCTGAGGCACTGGTTTTCTGGAGAGTGCCTGGCGGGGTGGAGAGGACCACTGGGAAGAGGGGAGATGCGAGGAGACGGCTGGGCCAGGAGGGGACTGCTGGGAGATGGGCAGTGGTGCAGGGAGGAAGGCCCACACACAACCACCTCATTCTGCTGCTGTCTCTGCGCCGACCATGTGCACCCTCAGGGACTCAGCCGTGCAGGAGACACTGTGAACTGGACCCTGCGCCCACATGGCCTGTCCCAGGTGCTGGGAAGGCAGTCAGCAAGGTCCTGAGGGTCCTGTGCGGGACCCTCAGGATCAGGCCTGTGGGTGGCCCAGGATGGGGGAAGGCAGGCACCTGTGGGTGAAAAGGTGCTTCAGCTGAGGGGGCTGGTCCTGCCCAGCAGGTGTAGAGCAGTGGGAAGCATGTCCTGTTGAAGAAGAGACCAAAAGGGTGTCGCAGCCCTGCAGGGCGGGAGCAGACAGGAGCCCCCACCAGCGTAGTTGGGATCATCCTGGGGCAGTAGGAAGCCCCTGAACAACTTTAAGTAACGGGCGGGGTGGCCGTGGTCTTGTCTACGTGAGAGATGATGGTGGTCTCTACAGGTGATGGTGGTGGGACTAGGAGAAGCTGGTGGATTCAAGAGATGCTTATTAAGAAGTCAGAATCCACAGGGGCGGGTGGTGGCTGGATGTGATGAAGGAAAAGGCATCAAGATTGCTAGCGTGGCTGGGCGCAGTGGCTCACGCCTGCAATCCTTTTGCTGGGTAGGGTGGGATGTGGTGCCCGCTTCGCAGGTACTCTGGCCTGCCGCAGAAAGGAATTTCAGAGCTGTCAGTATCATTTTAAAACAGCTTATTAGGGAGAAAGAGAGGCATGCTCGAGAGGCACAGGCGTCTTGAAGGAAAGACCACACGCTTGCCTTTGACAAGAAGCTTTATGTATCTTTACAGTGATTACTAAGCTAACCAATGAGCCAATGGTCACAAGTTTTTTTGTTTTGTTTTGTTTTGTTTTTTGAGCTGCAGTCTCACTCCATCGCCCAGGCTGGAGTCCAGTGGCACGCATGCTCATGGCCACCCCCAGCATCGACCCATTGGGCTCCAGCAATCCTGTCTCAGCCTTCCAAGTAGCCGGAACTACAGGTGTGCACTACCACACCCAGCTAATTTTTTTTTTTTTTTTTTTTGTAGAGACAAGGTCTCACCAAGTTGCCCAGGCTGGTCTTGAACCCACAGGCTCAGGTAATCCACTCGCCTCGGCCTCCCAAAGTGCTGTAACTATAGGCTGAGCCACTGAGCCTGGGGGTCACAAGTTTTAATGAGCATCTCTCAACTTTCTAAGGTCACAAGGACCTTCTAAATAATTAAAATTGTTGCCTAACTAGATTTGGGCTTTTCTTAAGATATTACGGTTGTGTTTTGGGTAAGTTCTTATTGTTTCTGTGATTTACTGCACTGGTAAATCCACATTCCAGCCCACAAAGTGTTCAGGTCTGGTGGGTCAGGTGAAGTTCATGTGCTGATAAGAAGATGTCTGAATGCTTACCCTGTTTTAGCTAATCTGCCTACAATAAACCTATCTATGTCTAACCCATACTAAAATAACCTGCCCCAAGCCCAGCACTTTGGGAGGCTGAGGCAGGAGGATTGCTTGAGGCCAGTTCAAGATCAGCCTGGGCAACATAGCGAGACTCCATCTCTACAATAAAATGTTCAAAAATTAGCTGGGCATGGTGGTATGTGCCTGTGGTTCCAACTACGCTAGAGAATCACTTGCTATCACACCATAGCTCTCAAGCCTGGGTCACAGAGGGAAGTCCTGTCTATTAGAAAGGAAAAAAACATCAGCCAGCTTCTGACTTGGGCAGCTGGGGAAGGCATCACCACATTCTCTGAGATGGGGAAACAGAAGCAACAGTCTGGGACATGCTGGGTTGGAGGCACCTACATGACAGCCAGGTGAGATGCCACCAGGCAGGTGGGATTTACATCCAGGCCCCAGAAAATGATGAAGCAAACATGAAGTGGGTAAGAAGAAAACTGCAGGAACAGATGAGAAACCAAGGGAGGGAGGAGGAGGGGAGGGGAGAGAGGAAGGGATGTGGGGGAGGGAAGGACAGAGGGACAGGGGAGGGAGGAAGGGATGGGGAAAAAGGAGGAGAGGGATGGTGGCAAGAGAGGAAGGGAGAGGGGGAAGGAAAGGAGGGAGGGACAGGGAGGGAGGAAGGGATGGGCGAGAGGAGGGAGGAAAGGCCGGGGAGGGAAGAGGGGAGGGGGGAGGGATGGACACAGGAGTGGAGGGTGGAAGACGGGAGAGCAGGGAGGAAGGGACAGTGGGCGGGAGTGGGGGGAAAGGGCTGGAGAGGGGAAGGCAGGCAGGATGGGGTAGGAGAGGGAGGAAGTTGGTGGGGAGGTGAGGGTGGGAGAGAAAGAGGAGATGCTCCTGGCTGGAGAGGCCTAGGGCAGGGGGAGCGGGGGTTCATGAAAAGAGGGCATTGGAGACAGTTTAGGGACTCTGACACATCTAGTGCCCCTGCAGAGGGAGAGTTTGAAGTGGGGAGGCTGGGGCCAGGATCTTTTCCCGTAGATATCGGGTGGGTGACACAGACAGGGTTCTGGAACACACTCCAAGGCCTGGACCCCAGCTCTGCTGGCCAGTTGTGGGCCCTGGGCATGTGTCTGCTGCCTAGGCTTCGATTTGCTCAGCTGTGAAAGGGAGACGATGGTGCCTTGAAATGTGCAGTCTCTTTCCTAAGGGACTAATTCAGGCGTCAGAACAATCAGGCACCGCTTGAGTAGAGGCTTGGCATGGAAAGCAGAGGGCGCTTGTGGAAACGACCAACCAGGAGCAGCCACCACCGGTGTCAGGGAGTGAGTGCAGGATGTACAGGGTGGGAGTGTCCGGGTAGTAGTGGTCAGGATGTGTTTCCATAATGAGAAAATTTCCTTTGTTCTCTTTTTATTTTGGTCACCCAGGCTGGAGTGCAGTGGTGTGATCACAGCTAACTGTAGCCTCAAACTCCTGGGCTCAAGGGATCTCTTCACGTCAGCCTCCCAAGTAGCTAGGCTAAGTTTTGTATTTTTTGTAGAGACGTAGGTCTCACTGTGTTGTCCAGGCTTGCCTTAAACTTCTGGGCTCAAGTGATCCTCCTGCCTTGAAAGTGCTGGGACTGTAGGCACAAGCCACTGTCCCCAGTTAAGAAAGCATTTCTAATGGGGAAAAAAATGTAGGGTCATCTCCACCAACCACTCAGTCCCACCCTTGGTAGCACCAATCCCACGAAGAGTCCCACAGACATCACTGCCATGAGTGAGAGGACTTAACCAAACTGTAAAAGCGATGACCACAGTAGTTGGTACGGACTAGGCCCTTCCTGTGGACCAGGCTCGGCTCCAAGTGCTCGTGTGCAGAAGTTTGTGGGTCCACACAGCGACTCTCCGTGCCGGTGCTGTTCCTTTACTGTGGCTCAAGAGTCACGCAGAACGAAACAGGGCAGAAGGAGGTGAAATGACTTAGCCAAGATGATTCAAATCAAGCCAGGATTTGAGTCAAGCACAGGTGGTTCTGGGCAGCCCCCTGCCCGCCCCTCCTGCCCCCTCGGACAGGGCCTGCCTCTGGAGTCCTCAAGGCCCCATAGATGCCTTTCAGGGTCTTTGTCCTAACCTGTGGGCTTCAGGTAAGGAAAGGCTTTCATTTCAGGGCAGAGAAATGCACACGTTCCATTAGAATAATAAACTACTCTCAACTCAAAGAATGGGACATGCACAGCCCAGGGGGCGGGGGCGGGGAGGGAAGCGTCTAAGCTATACAGAATGTGGTCAGAGATAGATTCCCTAAGTGTCAGGACCCATTCCTTCTTAGAAAAGCATAAGGGCCAGGTGCAGTGCTCACGCCTCTAATCGCAGCACAATGAGAGACTGAGGCAGGAGGATCACTTGAGCCCAGGAGTCCAAGACCGGCCTGGGCAACATAGAGAGCCTCATCTCTACAAAAAATAAAAAACTTAGCCAGGTGTGGTGCCACACGCCTGTGGTCCAGCTACTTGGAAGACTGAGGTGGAAGGATTGCCTGAGCCCGGAGGTTGAGGCTGTGGTGAGCTGTGATCATGCTGCTGCACTTCAGTCTGATGACAGAGTGAGACCCTGACTCAAGAAAAAAAAAAAAAAAAGGGAAAGGAAAAGAAAAAGTATCAGGAGGAGGCTGGGCACAGCAACTCATCAGAGGAAAGACTGCTCATGTTAGTGACAGATAAGCCATCTTTGTCACTAGAAGACAGGAACAGACACACATCCCATCAAGTCAGGAATGCTGGCAGCAGAGCCTGGGGAAGCGAAAACGTATCCACAGGTCAGGGAGGATTGTTGCCTTCCTCTTGATGACAGGGAGGAGGGGCAGAGGTGAGAAAGCCCACAAAACCTGGAGTCTTTGTGGCCCTACAAAACCTGCAGATCGGCTGGGGCCGGGGCTGGAGTACGGTGTGAACTGGGATGGGGCAGAGAGACAAGAAATTCTCTGCTGTGCTGCAGAAGCCCACCTCCCACTCAGGAAAGTTGAGCCCCCCCCAGACAACCTTAAAAGTGGTAACAATCTCTCAAATGGATTTCTCAGACTGCTTAAAAATATCTTCAGACTGCTTAAAAATATCTTCAGACTGGTTGTAGTGGCTCGTGCCTGTAATTCCAGCACTTTGGGAGGCTGAGGTAGGAGGATTGCTTGTAGGCAGTAGTTCAAGACTAGCCAGGGCAACACAGCAAGACCCATCTCTAAAATAAAATTAGCCAAGTGTGGTGGGGTGTTCCTATTTCCCAGCTATTCAGGAGGCTGGGGTGGGAGGCTCACTTGAGCCCAGGAAGTCGAGGCTGCAGTGAGCTATGGTGGTGCCATTGCATTCCAATCTGGGTGACAGTGAAACCTTGTCTCTAAAAAATATATGTATCTTTAACCACACAAAAGAAATACCTATTCAGTTTAGATAATCTAGAAAGAAAATTAAGATCATTTTTAATACTACTCCTGCTGTAATGTTGGATATACTTTTCAGTCTATCTTGTGTGCCTGTATATTTTTTTCTTAAAAAAGATCACTTTTTATGTGTGTGTTTTTAAAACTTTGCAGCCTATTGCAATCTTTTAAAACATTCATCTTCGTTTTTACCCAGTTGCACCATATTCTATCATCTTGGTAATTTGGACTTCTAGGTTCCCAAGTGTTTAACTCAAATGACTAATGCTTTGATAGCATTCTTAACTATTTCCTTAGGATGAATTCTGGAAATGAAACTGCTAGGTCAAAGAAGTGTATGTTTTAATGGCCTTTGATATGTCTCACATTGCCCACCCCCAGAACGTTGCTCCAAATGATACTCTCACTTGCTGGGCGTTCGTTTTCCTACAACCTCACCAACACAGGGAATTGTTACTTCACATAATATACCAGTTGAGAGAAAACTGTATTATTCTACTTCACATTGGCTTCATTAATCCAGAAGTTGAATTTTTATAGAATTTTAGGCCAGGCACAGTGGCTCATGCCTGCAATGCTTTGGGAGGCCAAGGTAGGAGGTTTTCCTGAGCCCACAAGTTAGAGACCAGTGTGGACAACATAGCAAGACCTAGTTGCTACAAAAAAAAAAAAATTAAAACTGTACCAGGCATGGTGATGCACACCTGTAGTCCCAGCTACTTGGGAGACTGAGACAGGAGTATCACATGAGCCCAGGAGGTGGAGACCAAGAATTCAAGACTAGCCTGGGCAACATAGCAAGACCCCTGTCTCTACAAAAAACAAAAAAGCCCCTCAAAAAACATTAGCTGGGCTTGATGGCACGTGTTGTTCCTGCTACTCAGGAGTCTGAGGCTGGAGGATTGCTTGAGCCCAGGAGGTTGAAGCTGCAATGAGCCATGATCGTGCCACTGCACTCTAGCCTGGGTGACAGAGTTGAGACCTCGTCTCCTTAAAAATAATTTTTAAAAGTATGTTTGCTCACTCTTTGTAATGACGGCAACTTGAAAATTGTGAAGAAGTCCCAGTTTGAGATGAAAAATCAAAACAGTCATTCCTTCTCCAAATTCAAAATATGTGTGTGTGTACGCACGCGCGCACGTGCACGTGTGCATGTGTGTGTGAAATAAAAACCTGGGACCCAGACAGAACAACTCATCACTTGCAAAGCTTCCCCAGGAGGTTTTAAATCCTACTTGATTAAGGGAAAACATGTCTTGCACTTGGTGTTTAAGAAAGCGTTTGATACTGTCTTGAGAAATGTTCTTGGGAAGATTCGCTGAGGTTGATCTGAATTTTAAAGCTAAGAAGACTCGTCACCAGGGCCTAAGCGATGGACGGGTGGGGTGGGGCTGCCAGGGCAGGGACAGAGCAGCGGCAAAGGGACGCTGACCCTGGGCAGGGGCGGCCGGGCTCCGTGTGCTGGGAGGCACACCAGCTGAGCTTGCGAAACATCGCTTCGGGTCGCATCCTGGAAAGGGCCTGTCTTGGAGCAGGCGGGAGGGATGAGGGGTGTGGTGACACACCCTCCAAGTCACCGAGGGTCTCAGGAAGAAGGCAGCCAGGGCTGATTTAGAAGCTGGGATGCTCTCCTCATCTGAAGATACTCGATTTTTTTGTAGAGATGAGATCTCACTGTGTTGCCCAGGCTGATCCCGAACTCCTGGGCTCAAGCCATCCTTCTGCTTCAACTTCTCAAAGTGCTAGGATCACAGGCATGAGCCACCGCATCCAGCTTAGGGCAGGAGTTAAAAAAGCAAAACAAAGCTATAACTCCGCCCCAGCAGAGTGCTGAGGGAGTGAGCAAGGACTTCCCAGGGCAGGTGTCTCTTGCTTTGGGTCTGAGTGAATTCTGACTCCACCCTGTTGGTAGAGACGTGAGACGGTGAGGGCTGGGGGTGGGAGGTGGGGAGAAGAGGATTTTCCAGGCCATGGAGACCTAGGGTAGCCAACATACCAACATCAGGAACATGGGCCACGTGAGACTGCCATTTTTGCAGGTTCAACAAGAAAAGGTCCCACTGGGCACAGTGACTCATACCTGTAGCCCCCAGCACTTTGGGAGGCTGAGGCGAGAGGATCAGGCCCAGGAAGTTAAGGCTGCAGTGAGCTATGATCACACCACTGCACTGTAGCCTGGGTGACAGAGCAAGACCTTGTCTCAGAAAGAAGAAAAAAAAAGTCAAATACGGGCAATTTCAGCTTAAGACATAAGTATCTTAAGATCTGCTCAAGTTAGGAATGCCTCTGTTCTCTGAACTAGACTAAATTTTATTTTAAACACGAAAATGAAATTTCAGGACACCTATAAACAAGTGTCCTGAGGCTTCCTGTCAGAAGTCTATTACCTACAGAAACAGCTCCAGGCATAGCAAACCTTCTGTTCACAACACTCCAGCTCCTGCCCCTACCTGCAGAGGCGTCTTTGGACATCGTGTGAAGGGTTCAAGCCTCCAGACGGACAAACTCTCTTGCAAAAAAAAAAAAAAAAAAAGAAAGAAAAAGAAAAACGCATGCTGCCTAGACATAGACAGAATATTTTCAAGAAATTCTGAAAATGCATCTGATCTCTTGTCACAAATTAGGGATCTGCTCTCTGGGACAGGACACACAGCTCTCTTCAGAGTGGTGCTTAATGTTAGGGTTCAGCAGGGACAGGGTGAGGGTGGAGAGGCGCAGGGAGGCGCGCAGCACTACTGGGGCTGGCAAGCCGGAGGGGCACACTGGAAACCCAGAGATCCGAGTGAATTGCAAATAACTGCAACACACAAAAAGGTTAAGAAATAAAAGTTTATTTAAAAGTAAATTAGAGAAAGAGAAAGAGAGAAGATTCACCTCCCCAAGGTGGGGGAGGGGGACCAAAGCCAGGAAGCCTGGTGACAGCCATGGCTCAAAGAGCACATGGCCACACCAGAGTCTAGCAAGGCAATGGCCCCCGGTTGAGTCCTTTTAACCATTCCCCTTGATGAGGGAAGATCATTAGGGTGATTGGGTGGCGGTCTGCTTTCACGTCATCACAAAGGGGCAGGCAAGCGCAGGTACTGATGATGTCAGGTGATGGACAGCAGGCAGATGGGTGGGTTAGTCACATGATTGCTGCCATGGTGGGGCTTATCTGTGTCAGTACTTCACAGAGGGCTGATTAGGTTAACCCTGGGGGTGGGGGGTGATTCCTGCAAGAGACTTGTTAGACATTTGCAATTCAAAAATTCCTTGACCAAAGGTGGGGTGGTCGGGGACAGGATAGGCTGCTGTTTGTCCTGCAGTAGAATGTCTGAATACTTGCTAATGGTTACACTGAGGCAAAAAAACTAAAGAATAAGCTAAGTTTCTTCTAGGTTTCTATAGGTACCTTTTACTTAAGAGCAATAAACAATACTCATGGCCTCTTATTTCTATCTACCTTCCCTGAAGAAATCTGATTATTTGTGGGGTCTTGGGTGTTACGGACTGAATTGCATCATATGTTGAGGTATTGAAATCCTAATGCTCAGTAACTCAGAATGTGGCCACATTTGGAGACAGGGCCTTTAAAGGGGTGTGGACATTAAAACAAGGTCATGGGGGTGGCCCTAATCCGATATGGCCAATGTCCTTACAAGAAGAGGAAATGTGCAGGGCATGGTGGCTATGCCTATAATCCTAACGCTTTGGGAGACTGAGGCAGGAGTATAGCTTGAGGCCAGGGGCTTGAGACCAGACTGGGCAACATAGTGAGACCCTGTTTCCCAACAAAATAAACTGAAAACACTTAGCCGGGCATGGTGGCACATGCCTGAAGTTCCAGCTACTCAGGAGGCTGAGGTGAGAGGATTGCTTGAGCCCAGGAGTTCAAGGCTGCAGTGAGCCATGATCATGCCACTGCACTCCAGCCTGGGCGACAGCAAGAGACCTCAACTCAAAATAAATAAATAAATAAATAAATAAATAAATAAATAAATAGAAACAAGAAGAAGAAGAAAGGGGGACACTTGCATAGACTGAAGACCCTGCGAAGACATGGCAGAAGACAGCCCCCTGCAGGCCAAGAAGGGAGACCAGGGACAGGTCCCCCCCTCACAGACCTCAGGAGCCAGGTGCAGGAGCTAGCGCGTCCAGAACCGGAAGTAAGTACCTGTGTTGTTGAAGCCATCCAGGCGGCGGAAGACTGTTACGGCAGCCCTAGCAGATGGGCATTGTCTCATGAGGGGCATCCAACCAGGCCTCTCTCCCGCAGCAGGAACTTAGCCAGGGAACGGGTGGGCATCAGTCATGGAGAGACCTGGGAGGGAAGCAGAGGCGTAAGCAGGCACCATCAGGGCAGGGCATTGAGTGCCATGCTGAGGATGCAGGATTCTACAGGCGAAGGGGAGCAGCTGTTGAAGGAAAGGATGGCGTGCACCCAGTGTCACATGCTGTAAAGATCTTGGCAGACCAGGGGTGGGGTGGATGCACACTAGAAGAGCACTGCTGGCGTCGATGGAGCACTCGGATGAGGGGAGCAGAGGGGGACGTGAGTTAGCTTGGAAGGATGGAAAGAGGGCCTCACACATGTGGGAAGATCCTTCGGGGGGGGTCTGACCATGTGGAGGAAAGAAGAAACAAAGGGCCTGAGAGACCGTTCACCTCCATGCCAGGAGGGAGGTGGGGGAGGGGCACCGGTGTGAGCAAAGGGCTTTGATGGGGAAGGGAGGTGGGCAGGGGGAGGAATGGGAGCAGTGGTCTGGGACCAGGACCAGGCAGGGCCCAACACACTCGTTCTGGGGACCAAATCTGACCTTTTTCTCTTACCCAAATTCCTAACGTAGAGGCTTGGGGAGTCTCACCTGATAAGGACTCCCCAGACAGGGTTTCCTTACCCTTGGTTTTCCAACCTGACCCTGACATAACATCACATAACAAACCAAGAAAGAAATCAAAGTATCTTATGGCCCTGAAAAGCCATCTCTGGATTCCCAGACTCCCGGAGAGCCTTGTAAAACATAGGTCCATCATCTCTAAAGTCTGTCACATCTGGGACTTCATCTGCATATCAATAGACCTGGTGTCTTTCCACATTTTTTCTCGCAAAACATCTTAGCTCTTGATAAAAACTACATAAAATCTTTGGACCTAAACCTGCCTGCACCCCACCCTACCGGTTTGGAAATGTCTCTTCCCCTGGCCAAACCATCGAGAATCTCACATGCATCAACTTAATGGCTTTTGTAACTTTTGCTGCCCTAAAACTATAGATAACCAAGCCACAGTGGGCACATGTTCTCAAAACGTCCTGGGACATGTGCCACAGGTCAAAAAAATGCCTTATAGAGTCTTGGCATTTTTTTTGTCCACAGTTCAGTGGGGGACCAAAGCTAGCCTCTGGGTGAGATGGATGGCCTGGACCTCCTGTGGGAAGATGCAGGGAACTTGAAGACCAGAGGACAGCCCACCTTCCAGGGCAGACAGAGGCAGTAGCCTGCTCCCCATTTCTCCAGGGCTGGATCTTGGGGGCACAATGCCCACGGCTTTGCGGATCTGATGCATGTCTCGCTCCTCATTCCTGGGCTGAAATTCATTCATGTGCAGTGCCCTCATGGCTGTGCTTCAACACACGATAATTGACAAATGTGCAACTGACAGATGAGTGTGAGCACTCACTGTGTGCCAAGCCCTGTGTGAGGCGCTAGGAATACAGAAGGGAGTGGATCGCTCCGACTGTGAGGGCTGGTCAGCTTGATTGGGAAGGGAGTGGGACTTAAAAATGCAGAGTTGTTGGCCAGGCAGGAGGGCTCTCAGTGGACGGGACAACAGTCCGGAGGAAGTAGAGAGTGGTGTGAGATGAGGCTGGGGAGGCAGACAGAGTATCTGAGAGGTCGTGAGTCGGGCATCACATTAAGAGCAATGGGGAGCCATTGAAGGTTTGCAGCAGGGAGGGAGCTCCTCTGATGTGTCTTCAAGAGGTTCTTTTTTACTATGTTGAAAATGCATGGAGAGGTGGCTGGGCATGATGGCTCACGCCTGTAATCCCAACATCAACATGTTGGGTAGCTGAGGCAGAAGGATAGGAGGATTACTTGAGCCCAGGAATTCGAGACCAGTCTAGACAACGTAGTGAGACCTCGTCTCCAGAATAAATTAGCTGGACGTGATGGCTCATACCTGTTGTCCCAGCTACTTAGGAGGAAGACTGAGGCAGGAGGAACATCTGAGCCCAGGAGTTGGAGACCGTGGTGAACCCTGATCATGTCACTGCACCTCAGCCTGGACAACAGAGTGAGACCGCAATTTAAAAAAAAAGGAAAACGCATGAGGGATGCAGAGAGGTGTTAGTACCCACCTTGAGAATTCTTCTACCTCCTGATTTACTCAGGAACTTTGCTAAAGACAGGCTGAGATTCATCAGGTCTGGAGTGAGACTGAGTCCCACATTCCTACAAACATCCAGGCGATGTCTGTAGGAACAGCCCACAGACCACAGTGTGAGGAGTCAGGGGCCTGTCCAGCAGTGGCCTGGACCCGGAGTTGGCAGGGGAGGTGGGGGAAGGGGCCGCATCCCAGAGGTACTTTGGAGGTCTAGTAGATGCTCTGGGACTTGGTGATTGGCATGAGGTTGAGGGAATGGAGAAGAAGGTATCAAACGTGACTTGTTGGCCAGGTGTGGCGGCTCACATCTATAATCCCAGCACCTTGGGAGGTCAAGGGAGAAGGATCACTTGAGGTCAGGAGTTTGAGACCAGACTGGGCAACACAGCGGGATCCCATCTCTCTCTCTCTCTCTCTCTCTCTCTCTCCCGTTCTCTCTCTCTCTCTCTTTCTCTCTCTCTTTCAACAACAACAACAAACGACTTGCAATTCTGGGGTGAGTTCTCTGAGATGAAGACTGGACAAGGAGTTGAGGGCTGTCAAAAGCTCAGACCCGAGGGCCGTGCTTGGAGATGTCTGTGATGCATCTCAAGGGAAAGGTCCAGCTGGGAGTGGAAGGCAGAGTCCAGGACAGGGCATGGACCCACCTGTCCCCCCTCCCGAATGCCGCTCCCTGGGTGAGGTGGCTCCTCACGCACAGAAAGCCAGTCCGGCTCACCCCAAAACACCCACAAGTGTTCCTGCCCACGTGGGCCCGGGCTCTCCACCTGCTGGACGCACCTCCTGGCAGCTAGCCGGGAGAGGACCCAATCTCTTCCCTCTGTCCAAACAAAAGCACTTTCTCGGGATCACCTTAAAGAAGTGAGACGTCTGATCTTCATCTCAGATTTGGGGTGTCACCCACACCCTAGAACGCAAGGAGCATGTGACCCAGCCCACTGGCGCCATCTAGTGTTGGATGGGGAGGCGGCCCCCTGCAAGTTAAGGCTGTGAGTCAGAGGGAGCTGACTGCTACCAGAGACTTACTGAGACAGGTAGGTGACCTGGGCCGGGGGTGGGGTGGGGGGTGTGCAGATGGGACCTGGGGCTTTATGAGAAATCAACTCCTATTTGCACTCTGTTATTTTTCTAGAGATGCCCTAAAACATCATTGCCACCTGGGTGGCCCAACACAATGGAAGTTTCTTCTCTCAGGGTTCTAGAGACCAGAAGTCAAAATCAGGGTGTCAGCGGGGCTACGGCTCCAGGAGAATCCTTCCCTGAAAGGTGACAGAGAGGCTCCTTCCCTGGAAGGCCCTAGACAATCTTTCCATAAAAGATTCTAGAGAGGATCCTTCCTGGGAAGGCCTGGGGACAATCCTTCCCTGGAAGGTAGGGGGAAAATCCTTCCATGGCAGGCTATAGAAAAAATTTTTCCCTGGAAGGCTGGGGGAGAATTCTCCCCTGGAATACTCTAGAGGAAATCTTTCCCTGGAAGGCTGGAGGAGAATTTTTCTCTGGACGGCTATAGAGAGGATCCTTCCCTGGAATACTCTAGGGAGACTTTTTCCCTGGAAGGCTAAGGGAGAATCCTTGCCCAGAAGGCTCTAGAGAGACTCCTTCCCTAAAAGCCTGGAAGAGAATTCTTTCCTGATGGGCTCTAGAGAGGCACCTACCCTGGTATGCTCTAGAAAGAATCCTTTCCTGGAAGACTGGGGAGAATCCTTCTCTGGAAGACTCTAGAGAGACTCCTTCCCTGGAAGGCTGGGGGAAAATCTTTCCATGGAAGTCTCTAGACACAATTCTTCCCTGGAAGTTTGGGAAAGAATCTTCCCCTGGAAGTCTCTACAGAGGATTCTTTCCTAAAAGGGTCTAGAGAGAATCCTTCCCTGGAAGCCTCTAGAGAGGATTCTTCCTAGGAAGGCTCGGGGAGAATCCTTCCCTGGAAGGCTGGGAAAAAATCTTGCCTGGAAGATTCTTGAGGGAATCCTCCCTATAAGGCTGGGGGAGAATACTTCCCTGGAAGACGAGGAGAGAAGTCTTCTCTAGGGGGTTGGAGGAGAATCTTTCCCTGGAAGACTCCAGAGAGATTCCTTAACTTTAAGTCTCAAGGATAATTTTCCCCTGGAAGGCAGGGAAGTATCCCTCCCTGGAGCTGGGAGAGATTTCTTCCCTAAAAGATTCTAGAATGAATCCTTTTCTGGAAGTACCTAGAGCGAATCCTTTTCTGGAAGGCTCTAAAGAGAATCCTCCCTGTAAGGCTGGGAAAGAATCCTTTCCTGGAAGCCTCTGGGAGAATCCCTCCCAGAAAGGCTGGAGCAGAATCCTCCCCTGCAATGATCCAGAGAGAATCCTTACCTGGAAGGCTCGAGAAGAATCTTACCGTTGAAGGCTCTAGAGCGACTCCTTCCCTGAAAGTCTCCAGAGAGTCCTTTCCTAGAAGGCTCTAGAAAGAATCATTTCCTGGAAGACTGAAGAAGAATCCTTCCCTGGGAGGTTTTAGAGTAGATCTTTTCTTTGATGGCTCTAGAGAGGATCCTTCTCTGGAAGATTGTGGGAGACCTTCCCTGGAAGGCTATAGAGAAAATTTTGCCCTGGAAGGCTTGGGCTGTATTGTTCCCTGGAAGGCTCTAGAGAGGATATGTCCCTGGAATGTTCTAGAGAGAATTATTTCCTGGAAGCCTGGAGAGAATTCTCCCCTGGAAGGCTGGGGGAGAATTTTTTTCTGGAAGGTTCTAGAGAAAAATCTTTCCCTGGAAGGCTGGAAGAGAATCCTTTCCTGAAAGACTCTAGAAAAAATCCTTCCCTCAAAGGCTCTAGAGAGAACTTTTCCCTGGAAGTCTAGAAGATAATCCTTCCCTGGAAAACTTTAGAGGGGATCCTTCCCTGGAAAGTTCTAGAGAGAATTTTTCCCTGGAAGGCTAGGGAGACTTCTTCTCTGGAAGGCTCTATAGAGGATTCTTCCTTGGAAGGCTCAAGGAGAGTTATTCCATGGAAGGCTGGAGGATAATTTTTTTTCCTGGAAGACTGGGGTAGAATCCTTCCCTTGAGGGCTGGGAGAATCCTTTTCTGGAGGACTGGGGGAGAATGCTTCCCTGGAAGTCTCTAGAGAAAATCTTTCCTTCCTTGGAAGTCTCTAGAGAGAATATTTCCCTGGAAGAATCAGGGAGAATCTTTTTCTGGAAGACTCTAGACAGTATCCTTCCCTAGAAGGCTCTAGAAATAATTCTTTCCTGTAATGTTCTAGGGAGAATCCTTCTCTGGAAGACTCTAGAGAGAAACCTTCCCACAAGGCTGAAGGAGAATTCTTCCCTAGAAGGCTGGGGGAGAATACTTCCTTGGAAGACTCTAAAGAGAATCCTTCTATGGAAGACTGGGGAAAAATCCTTCTCTGGTAGGCCTTACAGAGAATTTTTCCCTGGAAGGCTCGGGGGGAATCCTTCCCTGGAAGGTGGAGGAGAATCCTTACTTGGAAGGCTCTAGAGAAAATCCTTCCCTGAAAGACTGCAGAGAGAATATTTCCCTGCAAGACTTGGGGAGAATTCTCCCGTGGAAGACTCTAGACAGAATTCTTCCCTGTTAGGCTCTAGAGAGGATCCTTTCCTTAAAGGTTATAGTGAGAGTTCTTCCCTGGAGGACAATGGAAAGAATCCTGCCCTGGAAGGCTAGGGGCAGCAGAGGGGTGGTGTCCTTCCTTGTGAAGCTCTAGAGAGAATCCTTCCTTGGAAATGTAGGGAAGTATCCTTACCTGTGAAACTCTAGAAAGGCTCCTTTTCTGGAAGTCTCTAGAGAGAATCCTTCCCTCGTAGTGTATAGATAGAATCCTTCCCTGAAAAGCTCTAGAGAAAATCATTCTGTGAGAGACTGATGGAAAATCCTTTCCTGGAAGGCTCTAGAGAGAATCCTTCCCTAGAAGATTGGGGGGAATCCTTTCCTAGAAAGCTCAGAGAGGATCCTTTACTGGAAGAGACTAAGGAAAATTCTTCCCAAAAGGCTGTCAAGAGGATTCTTCCCTGGAAGACTCTGGGAGAATCCTTTTCTGAAAGGGTGGAAAAGAATCCATCCCGAAAAGACTGAGGGAGAATCCTTCCCTGGAAGGCTCTGGAGAGAAAACTTCCCTGGAAGGCTGGGAGATAATCCTTCTCTGGTAGGCTCTAGAGAGAATCTTTCCCTGGAAGTCTTTAGAGAGAATCCTTCTTTGGTCATCTCATGGAGAATTTTTCCCTGGAAGACTCTAGAGAGATTCCTTCTCCATAAGGCTGAGGGAGAATCTTTCCCTGGAAGGCTCTGGAGAGAATTTTTCAATGGTAGACTCTAGAGAGTCCTTCCCTGGAAGACTGGGAGGGGAATCCTTCCTTGGAAAACTCTTAGAATACTTCCCTGATGGCTAAGGAAGATTTTTCCCTGGAAGACTCTAGAGAGGATTCTTCCCTGGAAGGTTCTAAAGAGAATTCTTCCCTGGATGTCTCAAGAGAATCCTCTGGAAATCTCTAGAAAGGATTCTTCCCTGAAAGCACTAGACAGACTCCCTCCCTGGAAGGCTGGGGGAGAATTCTTCTCTGGGAGGCTCTAGAGGGAATCCTTTCTTGGAAGCCTGGGTGAGAATCCTCCCCTGGGAGACTCTAGAGAGAATCCTTCCTTGGAATGCTGGGGGAGAATTCTTCTCTGGAATTCTCTAGATAGAATCCTTCCCTCAAATGCTTTAAAGAGGAACCTACCCTGGGAGGCTCCAGGAGAATACTGTCCTGGAAGGTTCCAGAGAGAATCCTTCCCTGGAAGCCTGGGGAAGAATACTCCCCTGGAAGGCTCTAGAGAGAATTCTTTGAAAGGTTGGGAGATAATCCTTCCCTGGCAGACTGGGGGAGAGTCCTTTTCTGGAAAGCTCCAAAAAGAATCCTTCTCTGGAAGGCTCTAGAGAGGATTCTTCCCTGGAAGGCTCTAGAGAGAATCCTTCTCTGGAAGGCTCTAGAGAGAATCCTTTTCTGGAAGGCTCAAGGAAATCCTTCCCTGAAAGGCTCTAGAGAGAATCCTTTCCTGGAAAGCTGGGAGAGAATCCTTCTCCAAAAGGCTGGGGGAGAATTTTTTCCTGGAAGGTTTAGAGAGACTCCTTCCCTGGAAGGCTCTAGAGAGAACCCTTCCCTGGAAGGCTCCAGGAAATTTTTTTTTCTAGAAGGCTCTAGGGAGAATCTTTCCTTGGAAGGCTCCAGGAAAATCCTATTTTGGAAGGCTCTGGGGAGAATACTTCCCTGCAAAGGCTCTAAAGAAAATCCTTCCCTGGAAGTCTAGACAGAATCCTTCCTTGGTAGGTTGGGGGAGTCCTTCCTTGGAAGGCTGGACAAGAATCCTTCCCTGGAAGGCCCCAGAATAATCCTTTTCTGGAAGTCTCTAGGGAGACTCCTTCTCTGCAAAGCTGGGGAGAATCCTTCCCTGGAAGGCTCTGGGAAGTATCCTTTTCTGGAAGCCTCAGTTAGAATCCTTCCCTGGAAGTCTAGGGAGAACCTTTCCTTGGAAAGTTGGGGGAGAATCCTTCCCTGGAAGGCTCTGGAAAGTATCCTTTTCTGAAAGTCTCAGGGAGAATCCTTCCTGGGAAGGCTGGCAGAGAAACCTTCCCAGGAAGGCTCCAGAGAGGATCCTTCCTAGAAGTCTCCAGAGTGGATCATTTCCTGGAAGGCTCTAGAGAGAATCCTTCCCTGAAAGGCTCTAGAAAGAATCCTTCCCTGGAAGGCTCTAGAGAGAATCCTTCCCCAGCAGACTAGGGGAGAATCCTTTCTTGTATCTCTTCAGCATAGTGGCTGTGGTAGTTCTTGCTGTTGTTTTGCTTACAGATACCCACTTCACCCTCTTTCTCTATCTTCATGGGACAATCTTCACTGTATTCCCAAGCCCAGACTTTCCTCTTTCTGTGAGGACAAAATTTACTGGATTAGAGACCACCAACTCAGTGGAACTTAACTTGATGACACCTGCAAAGATCCTATTTCCAAGAAGGTTACATCCGCGGGTACCTGGGGGCTAGGACCTCAACGTATCTTTTGGGGCGACACAACTCAACTCACCTTTGGGTCAACAGATGTTCTCTGAGCATCTACGAAGTGCCAGGTGTGGGGGCTGAGCACACGGCACTGCTCTCTGGCTGAGGTTCTCATGTATGGCTCTGGAATGTTCTCGCACTGGTCTGTGGCCCCTGGCTCATCCTTGACTCCTCAGAGCCTAGCAGGATGGTCCAGAGGCTCTCTGTGTTTCAGTGAACTGGGAAGGAAAATGGAGGACTGGCAGAAGAGGGGACAGAAGGACCACAGGAAAGGCGAGTGGGGGCACTGCAGGACATTTGGAGGCTAGAGCTTTATGGAGCAAGTGCCAGTGGAGCAGGTTTAATTTCCAGACCAGGTGCAGAGGTTCATGCTTGTAACCCCAGCACTTTGGGAGGCTAAGACAGGAGAATCACTTATGGCCGGGAGTTCGAGACCAGCCTGGGCAACAGAGCAAGACCTCCATCTCTACAAAAAAATTAAAAAAGTTGTTGGGCATGGTGGGCACACCTGTAGTCCCAACTATCAGGAGGCTGAGGCAGGAGGATTGCTTGAGGCCAGGAAGTCGAGGCTGTAGTGAGTTATGATCGTCCCACTGCACTCCAGCCTGGGAGACAGGGTGAGACCCTGTCTCTCTCTAAAAATAAATAGTAGTTTGCCAGAGAGAAGAGCTGAATAAGCGGGACAGTCTGTCTTCAGCACCAGCAATGTCTAGGGAGTGAGTGGGCCACAGTGTTGTGGAAGGTGGGCCTTGGCTGTGGTTGAAAAGGGAGTGTCAGGTTGGGTGTAGCCAAATATCCATCACCTGGAGACTGCAGCTTCATGGTGAAGGGCTTTGAGGGTCTTTCTCGTGGTTGACAGAGCTTTCAGGTGGGCCCCCTAGAAGATATCATAATCACAAGGAGTGGAGACGGAGCAGCAGGCAGAGACCCAGAAACAGGTCCATCTGCCTCCTAGATGAAAATTAAGACAGCACCTAGTCCAGAATAAAACCATATCTCAAACTTCCCAAAAATGCTTCCACCGGCCAGACTTCTCTGACAAGCTCCTGTGGTGGCCTCTGACCGAGGTATGCCTTCCTCTTCCAGGCAATGGGCACCCAAAAGTCCATCTTCATGTCCGTAGGTTTGGTCTTTGGCCAAGGGCATCAGCATCGTTATGGAAATTTCTTTTCATTCCTAGTTTGCTGAGTGCTGCTAATAATTAATGTGTTTAATTTTATCATTTTACCTTTTCTGCATCTATTAAGACAACATGTTTTTCTTTAGCATGTTAATGTAATGTATTGTTTTGCATATTGATGGAGTTTATTGCTATTAAACCATTCTTTTTTGTTATTGTTTTTCTGAAATGATCTCACTCTGTCTTCCAGGTTGGCATGATCATAGCTCACTGTGGCCTTGAACTTCTGGGATTAGCGATGCCTCAGCCTCCTAAGGTAGCTGGGACTACAGGTGTGCACCGCCATGCCTGGCTAATTTTTTAATCTTTTGTCGAGACAGGGTCTCACTGTGTTACCCATGCTTATCTCGAACTCCTGCGCTCGAGGGCTCCTCTTGCCTTGGCCTCCCAAAGTGCAGGGGGATTATCAGTGTAAACCACTGCACCTGGCCCTATTATTGCATTTGGGGAGTTCTTTTCTGAATACAAATTCTTTGCCAGATATGTATTTTATGAATATTTTGTCCCTATTTACTTTTTCTGCAATTTATTTTTTGTTATTTTTTAAATTTTTGTAGCGATGAGGTCTCACAATGTGGCCCAGGCTGGTCTCAAACTCCTGGCCTTAAGCAATCCCCACGCTTTGGCCTTCTAAAGTGCTGGGATTATAGGCATGAGTGACAGCACCTGGCCAATTTTATTTTTTAGTTGGCGTCTCACTTTGTTGCCCAGACTAGAGAGCAGTGCTCACGGCCACCGCAGCCTTGAACTGCTGGGCTCAGGCAATCCTTCCACCTCAGCCTTCCAAGTAGCGGGAGTTACAGGCATGTGCCACCAGGCCCAGCTAATTTTTTATTTATTGTAGAGATGAGGTCTCGCCAAGTTGCCCGGGCAGGTCTCAAACCCCCAGGCTCAGGCAATCTTCTCGCCTCGGGGTTCGATTAGTGCTGGGATTACAGGTTGAGCCACTGTGCCTGGCTGTATTTTTTTAGTTAAGTAAAAATTGTATATATTTATGGTGTACAACATGACATTTTGATATATGTATACATTGTAGAATGGCTAAAACAAGCTATTTAACATATATGCTACTGCACATATTTATCATTTGTGTGTGTGTGTGGCGAGAACACTTGAAATCTATTCTCTCAGCAATTTTCAAGCATATAATACATTGTTATTAGCCGTAGTCACCATGACGCAGAAGAGGGCACTTCTCAGCAGTGTTGTTCAAAGTTTTCCGTTTAGATGAAGTTTATCCAACTTTAAAAAGTTGGGTTTTTTCAAAGAATTATTTTTGGAGTTTGTGATCCTTGACTTTCTATTGTTTTTGTTGTTGCTTTCTATCTTATTAATTTATTATTTCATTAAAAAATTTCCTTCTTATTCTTTCTTTAGGTTTATTCTGTAGCTCTTTGGCTTCATGGGTTGAACGTAACATATTCATTTTCATTTGTTTTACAGTAAATGTATTTAGACTATACATTTCCTCTAAATATCACTTTAGCTATATCCCAGAAGATTTGATTAGTAGCACTTCCAATTTTCAGTTTTAAATAAGCACATTTTCCCCTTTAACCCTAAGTTACTCGGAAGTACATTTTTATGTTTTCAGATATGGATCAAAGCATTTCAACTGCTGGTTTTTAATGTAATTGCATTGTGTCTAATAAAGACAGTGATTAGTATACCATAGGTTATTTGAAGCATGTCGGTATTTCCTTTGTGTCTATCTAATCTCCATGCCAAGCACCGCTCTCATTCGTTCCATTTGCAGGGCTCGGGCGCATGGTCCTCTTCCAAATTAAAATGAAGATGCTGGTGAAGCTTAGAAGCAGCACCAAGTTTCTAAATGGCAGTCACGCCCTGGAAATGGATCTGAAGTGAAGGGTGGAGCTTACTTCAGAACACTTGAAGAGCTTTCTCAAACTCCCGGGCTCCAGCAGTTTTTCTGCTGCAGCCTCTCAAAGTGCTGGGATTACAGGTGTCAGCCACTGCGCCGGGCCCCACTTGAAAAGCTTTCTGAAGCAAGCACTCCTTTGTGGCCGCAGATGTCAGCTCTCCCACCAGGTGGCGCAAGACGCACACGGCATGGTGTTCAGTCCGCCAGAGCTACTTGGGCAGGAGCACAGGACCCCATCAACAAGGGGAGCCGTCCAATGAATATTTGTATACCTAACCCGGAATTGTACCCCACAATTTTAAAATAAAAAAATTTAAAGTTAAAAAAAAGAAATATACAGAATGGGGGATTTCTCAATGAAAGATGAGAGGTCTATTATATCCAGTCATCTGGGTCTGTGTTCCAGGACTAGGACCAGGACCAGGACCTTACAATCCCAGAATGTGAGATCTGAACTGGATCTTTTGACTTGCCGATTTTTTTTTTACAAAGATAATCAAGCCAGGGTGGTTAAACAGACAGAAGCTTTGGTCTGTTCATCTGACAATCTATCCATATAGCCACCCATCCATCCATCCATTCATCCACCAGTTCATCCGTGCATGCATACTTGAATCCATCCATCCACCCACCCATACCTCCATCCATCCATCCACCAATCCATCCATCCCTCCATCCATCCACCCGTCCATTCACTGCCAACCCATCCACCTATCCATCCCTCCACCCATCCATCCACCCAGTTTTTAATGACTGTCCCCAAGCACTTGTCAAGGCCATATTGTTAGGTAGTAGCAGAATTTAGTTGACCACCAGATCACTTAGAAAAATCATGCAAAATCTTAGAATAGTTCTAGATTCGATTTGCTTTTGAAAAGAGATTTTGGCTTTCATTTAAATATCAATGTTTAATATTTTGGAAATTCACAGCAGCCGAAACATAAGAAAGGTGCATTGTGGTACATATGGGGAGGCCTGGTGGAGAGGCTGCTCCTTCCCCAGGGGATCAACTCACAGGCAGCCCTTCAAGAGAGACAAACAAACAAACAGAATGTGTGACCCTTGGATTGGGGGGGAAATAATTCTAGAGGAGACATTTTTCTGGGAAATTTGCATATGGCAATAGGGGAGATTTGAAGATGAATACGTATGAAGTGATGGTAAAGAATAATATTTGGGTTTTTTTTTTTTGCATGTGATAATGGTGTTGTGGTTATGCAGGAGAGTGTCTTTCTATTTGAGAGACACACCCTCAAGTGTTTAGGGTTGAAGTGTCATGATTATGTGACTGACTCTTAAACCGTTTAGCCAGACACACACATGTACACACACAGTCTGTAAAGCAAACAGGCTAAATTGCTAACAGGTGCTGAATCTGAGTGGGGAAAACACCAATGTTTACTGTACTGTCCACTCAACTCTCCAGTGCTTTGGAAATGTTCAAAGCTGAGAGTTGGGCGGGCCACGCAGTGCCCCGGGAGACTGAGACACACACTGCTAGGAGCCATATGTTGGGTCTAAGGGGGAGGGGAGGTGGCGCAAGTAGCATTCCTGAAGGTTAGAGAGCCACGGCGCCACTCCCTCCTGCACACAGGTCTGAGAGGCGGTGTACCTCTCGGGAGCCTGGATGTGCCCAGAAGCCCTGTGGGAGAACTAGAGGGAAGGGCCACAGATTGTACTTGGGAAAGGAGCCACAGGGCCCAGTACAAAAAAGCAGTCTTGGGCCTGGCTGTGACTTGCACATAGTAGATGCTCAGTAAATTAACCTTCTTTTTTTTTTTTTGAGTTGGAGTCTCACTTCGTCGCCCAGACTGGAGTGCAGTGGCTGCTACGGCCACCACAGCCTTGACCTGCTGGGTTCTGGCGATCCTTCCGCCTCAACCTTCTGAGTAGCTGGAATTACAGGCACATGCTATGACACCCGGTTAATTTTTGATTTATTGTAGAGATGAGGTCTCACCAAGTTGCCCATGCAGGTCTCGAACCCGCGGGCTCAGGCAATTCACTCATCTCAGCCTCCCAAAGCGCGAGGGATTACAGGCTGAGCCACCGAGCCCGGCTAGCCTTCTTTTCTTTTTTTTTTTTTTTTTGAGTTGGAGTCTCACTCTGTCGCCCAGACTGGAGTGCAGTGGCCGCTCCCGGCCACCGCAGCCTCGACCTGCTGGGCTCCGGCGATCCCTCCGCCTCAGCCTTCCGAGTAGCCGGAATTACAGGCATGCGCTACCACGCCCGGCTGATTTTTTTGATTTATTGTAGAGATGAGGTCTCACTGCCCAGGCGGGTCTCGAACCCGCCGGGCTCAGGCAATCCACTCACCTCAGCCTCCCAAAGGCGCAGGATTACATGCTGAGCCATCGAGCCCGGCTAGCCTTCTGTTTTAATTCGGTGTCTCACTGTGTTGCCCAGGCTGGAGTACAGTGGCATAATCACAGCTCACCGTAGCTTCAACCTCCTAGGTTCAGGTGATCCTTCCGCCACAGCATCCTGAGTAGTTGGGACTACAAGCTTGTGCCACCATGCCTGACTCATTTTTTCTATTTTTGTGGAGATGATCTCATTATATTGCCCAGGTTGGTCTTGAATCCTCTCTCCTCAGCCTCCCACAGTGCTAGGATTATCGATGTAAGCCACTGTGCCTGGCTTTGGCCTATATTAATCTTGCCTCAACAAACGCTTATGAATTGCATTGGCCATTCTATCATAAAATTGGAAATCCAAAACAGCCTGTTTAACCACTGGTCTCCTCTACCATAGTGGCAGATTCCCGTGCGGTGCTGGTCCAGTAGTCCCTGGGGAAGGAGCCACGGCTGCTGCCAGTGCTGTCCTGACAACCCCCTCTCCCTTGGATGCCTAGAAAGACACCCCAAGTGGGTGGGGCAGGCCTTCCAACCCACCCCACTCCACCCTGGGATCAAGAGGGCCAGGGAAGTTAGGTGGCAGAGCACCACGGATCCAGGAGTGCTTGGTATACAGTAGGCACTCAGTGATGTCTTCTGGGTGGCAACCAATCATTTCTTAAGCACCCATATGAGCCAGGCGCAGTGTGACAAGTCTGTCGGCTTTTCTGTTCTCACAGCAACCTCATGGACCAGGTTTTACTGGGTTTCGTTATTCTGGTTTTACAGACGGAGAGAGAAGAAAGGGACCTAGGCTGACAGGAAGCTCTCTCGTGGGTCTGTGCAGCAAGGGGAAGAAACAGAGAGGGCGAGGGCATGGGGAAAGGGTGTTGGGAGCCAGTGGGACCAGCCTTCCCGCAGCAGAACAGCCAATGAGAAGGAAGCAGCATTGCAGCTGCCCAGAGGAGGGAAAGCAATGAGCTCCTGGTGGAATGGGATGAGGCCCAGACACAGGTGCCTGGGGCCCCTCTAGGCATGAGGGGTTGACCTTTCTGGGGCCTTAGTAGGCCTGACCCCATGGCTGGCTCGAGGCACAGCGAGTGCCAGCTCTGAAACTGCAAGACCTGAACTGGTCCTGATGGGGCGCCTGATGGGGCGCCTGGCGGCCGTGTGGGTCATGGGCAGGCCAGTGCCAGCAATAGGAGAGTGACCGTGGGAATTCGTAGACGATGATAAAACCGACTAAAAGTCACCCTGCTTGTAATGTCACCATGTGCAGGCCGTCTTGAACAACGTCTGTGATAAAGCATTCCACCCTGAGGGAACTCTGTGGTCAGCCTGAGTGCTAAACAATTGCTGCAGTTGCTGCTGAGTTTTAATAAAATATGGCCAGGCGTTGTGGCTCACACCTGTAATCCCAACACTTAGGGAGGCTGAGGCGGGAGGATCTCTTGAGGCTAGGAGTTCAAGACCAGCCTGAGCAACATGGCGAGACCCTATCTCTACAAAAAATAAGAAAGAAATTAGCCAGATATGGTGGTATGTGCCTGTAGTCCCAGCTACTTGGGAGGCTGAGGCAGGAGGATCACTTGAGCCCAGGAGCTTGAGGCTGCAGTGAGCTTTGATTGTACCATGGCACACCGGCCTGAGCGACAAAGTGAGGATCCTGACTCAAAATATAATAAAATAAAAGTAAAGCTTCAAATCAACTCATTTTTATGATCTCTCTCTCTCTCTCTCTCTCTTTTAACTTTTATTTCCTTATTTTTTTATTATAAAGATGTGGGGTACAATTCAAGGTTAGGTATACAAACATTGATTATGCAGGTACCCTTGTTGATGAGGTTTGCCTCTCCCTCCCCTGGCAGTTTCCCTCAACTGTGAATCCCACCCTCCCTCCCCTGACAGTTTCCCACTACTGCCAATTGCTTTCTTACAGTATTATAATTGCTCAGGGTCCGTTTATAAGTGAGAACATATGGAACTCTGTTCTTTGTTTCTGTGATAGATCACTGAGTATGATTGACTCTAAATCCATTCAAGTGGCTGCAAAGTCCATGTTTGTCCTTCTTTAGGGTGGCGTAATATTCCACTGTGTATATGTACCACATTTTAAAAAATCTTCGATGGGCAGGTGGGTTCCATGTTTTTGCTATTGTGAATAGAGTTGCAACAAACATACCTGTGCAGGTATCTTTTTTGTAGAATGATTTGAGTTCCTCCAGGTATATTCCCAATAAGGGAATTGCTGGGTCATATGGAAGGTCAATTTCTAGTTCTTTCAGAAATCGCCACACTGTCTTCCAAAGAGGTTGCACTAGTTTGCATTCCCACCAGCAGTGTAGAAGTGTTCCTTTTTCTCTGCATCCTCGCCAGCATCTGTTGTTGTTGATTTTATTAATGATGGCCATTCTTAATGGGGTTAGGTGGTATATCAATGTGGTTTTGATTTGCATTTCTCTGATGATGAGTGAGGCTGGGCACTTTTTCATGTGTCTGTTGGCTGCCCATATATCTTCATTTGAGAAGTGTCTATTCATGTCTTTGGCCCACTATTTAATGGGGTTGTTTGTTTTTTTCCTTTCGGTGCATTTAAGTTCCACGTAGATCCTAGATGTTAGGCTTTTGTCAGATATACAGTTGACAAATTTTTTTTTCCCATTCTGTAGGCTGTCTCCCTGCTCTCTTGAAGGTTTCTTTTGCTTTGCAAAAGCTCATTTGTTTGATGAGGTCCACTTGTCTATCTTATTTCTTAAGGTATGGCATTTAAGGTCCTGAATAGGAATTGGTTGTCAGTTCCAATTTCCATAAAGATGTCTCCTGCATTTTCTAAAATTCTTAGAGTTTGAGGTTTTGTGTTTAGGTCTTTGATCCATTTAGAGTTAATTTTTGATCCATTTAGAGTTAATTTTTGTGTATGGTGATAGGTAGGGGTCCTGTTTCAATCTTCTGCTTGTGATCAGTCAGTTTTCCCAGCACCATTTACGAATAGGTTCTCCTCTCCCCAGTGGTTGTTGTTGGAGGCTTTGTCAAAGATGAGTTGGTTGAGGAATTGAGGCTTTGCTTCCAGAATCTCTGTCCTGTTCCATTGGTCTATGTGCCTGTTCTTATACCAATACCCGGTTGTTTTGATTACTGTAGCCTTATAGTAAAGTTTGAAGTCTGAAAGTGTGATACCTCCTGTTTTGTTTCTTTTGCTAAGGATTGTTTTGGCTATTCATGGTCGTTTATGTTTCCATATGAATTTCTAAATTTTCATTCCCAGGTCTGAGAAGAATAATGTTGGTAACTTAATGGGTATTGAATTGAATCTGTAGATTGCCTTTGGTAGGATGGACATCTTAACAATGTTGATTCTTCCTATCCATGAGCATGGAATATTTTTCCATTTGTTTGTGTCTTCTTGGATTTCTTTGAGCAGTGTTTTGTAGTTCTCATTGTAAAGTTCTTTCACTTCTCTGGTTAGGAAGATGCCGAGGTATTTCTTTCTTTCTTTTTTTTTTTGTGTGTGTGGCTATTGTGAATGGGATTGCGCTTTTAATTTGGGTCTCTGCCTGCTTGTTGTTGTTGTATAGGAATGCAACTGTCTTTTGTATGTTTATTTTGTACCCTGAGACTTTGCCAAAGTCCTTTATCAGTGCAAGCAGGTTTTTGACAGATTCTCTTGGATTTTTCAAGGTATAGGATCATATCATCAGCAAAGAGGGATAATTTGACTTCCTCTTTTTTTATTTGGATACCTGGGATTTCCTTCTCTTGTCAAATTGTACAAGCTAGACTTCCAACACAATGTTGAACAAGAGGGGTGAGAGTGGGCAGCCTTGTCTTGTTCCAGTTTTTAAGGGAAATGTTTCCAGTTACTGTCCATTTAGCAATATGTTAGCTGTGGGTTCATCATAGATGGCACTTAATATTTTAAAGTATGTTCTTTCTATACCTAGGTGTTTGAGGGTTTTTATCAAGAAGGGATACTGAATTTTATCAAAAGCTTTTTCTGCATACAATGATATAATCATGTGGTTCTTGTTTTTACATCTGGTGGTGTATTTAATTACATTTATGGACTTGCAAATGTTGAACCAGTCCTGCATCCCGTGTTTGAAGCCTACTTGCTCATGGTGGATGATTTTTGAGATGTGTTTTTGGATCTGATTTGCTAGAATCTTGCTGAGGAATTTTGCATCTATGTTCATAAGGGATATTGGCCTTTAGTTCTCTTTTTTTGTTGGATCTTTACCCGATTTGGGTATCAGTGTGATGTTAGCTTCATAAAATGATTTGGGGAGAATTCCATCTTTCTCAATTGCCCAATACTTTCAAAAGGGTTGGTATCAGCTCCTCCTTGTACGTTTTGTAGAATTCTGCCAGAAAGCCATCTGGTCCAGGGTTTGGTTTTTTTTGTTTTTTTTGTTTTTTTTTTTGGTAGGTAGGTTTCATATGACAGAGTCAATTTCTTGGGCTGTTATTGATCTATTTATGTCTCGATGTCTACTTGTTTCAACCAGGGGAGGTTGTGTGATATAGAAAATTCTCCATTTCATATAGGTTATCAAGTTTGTCCATATAGGTGTACATAGTAAACTCTGATAATCTTTTGTATTTCTTCCATGTCAATTGTGATTTGACCTTTTGTATTTCTGATTGTGTTTATTTGGGCTTTTTCTTGGTCATTCTGGCTAGGGGTCCATCAATCTTGCTCTTTCAAAGAACCAGCTTTTTATTTTGTTGATGTTTTCTATGATATTTTTGTCTTCTATGTCCCATATTTGGGCTCTTATTTTGGTGATTTGGATTCTTCGGCTAAAATTGGGATTTTGGTGGTCTTCTCTTTCCAGCTCCCTTAGGTGATTTGTTAGGCTCTCCACTTGTGATCTTTCCATTTTCTTGATGTGTGCTCGTAGAGATATAAATTCCCCCCTTAGAACGGATTTCATGGCATCCCAGAGGTTTTGGTAAGATGTTTCTTCATTTTCATGTTTCCAGGAATCTTTTAATTTCTGCTTTGATTTCATTGTTGATTCAGTAGTTGTTCAGCATCATGCTATTCAGTGTCCATATCTTTGTGGGCTTTGGGGAAATGTTGTTGGTTTTTGATATTTATTTTTATTCCACTGTGGTCTAAGAGTGTGCATGGCAAGATTTCAACCTTATGGAATTTGTTTATGCTTGATTTATGGCCAAGGATGTGATCAGTCTTGGAGTATGTTCCATGTGGTGATGAATAGAATGTATATTCTGTGGTTTTTGGATGGAATAATCTGTAGGTATCTATTAAGTCCATTTGGTTGAGTGTCAAGTTTAGGTTCTGGATCTCCTTGTTGATTTTTTGCCTCGATGATCTATCTAGGGCTGTTAGTGAGGTACTCAAGTTTCCTGCCATAATAGTGTTAGAGTCAATATCTTTTTTTAGTTTACTTAGTAGTTGCTTTACAAATGCTGGTGCTCCTGTGTTGGGTGCATATATGTTTAGGATGGATATTTCTTGTTGATAGATTGAAATTTTATCATTATGTAGTGTCCTTTTGCATCTTTTAAAATTTTTGATAGCTTAAAGGCTGTTTTCTCTGATATTAAGATTGCAACTCCTGCCTTCTTTTGTGATCCTTTTGCCTGGAAACTCATTTTCCATCCTTTAACTTTGAGTCTGTGTGTGTCCCTTGTAGTGAGATGAGTCTCCTGGATGGAGCAAATAATTGGGTCATGGTTTCTTATCCAGTTTGCCATTCTGTGTCTTTTCAGTGGTGCATTTAGTCCATTCACATTTAGGCTGATTATTGAAATGTGGTTGTTTATTGCTGCATGAGGTTATAAAGTTTTTTCATTTGCTTGTTTTCATTTGGCTTTGGGGTTAATATATATATGTGTTTTCAAGTTTCTTGTTGTGCTGTATTCTCTGTTGATTCTGTTCTCTGCTGTTCTCTTGGGAAGTACGTGGTCATTTTTTTTTCTTTCTTCTGTGCTTAAATACCTTTTTAAGTGTCTCCTGTAGAGCTGGTCTGGAAGCTGCATAATCTCTTAGGGATTGATTGTCTGGGAAGGATTTTAATTCTCCATCACTGATGAAGCTGACCTTGACTGGGTAGGAAATTCTTGGTTGAAATTGTTTATCTTTGAGAACTTTGAATGTAGGACTCCAGTCCCTTCTTGCTTGTAGTGTTTCTGCTGATAGGTCTGCAGCTATTCTGATGGGTTTCCCCCGGTAAGTAGGCTGACCTTTCTCTCTTGCTGCCTTTAGGATTTTTTCTTTTGTGCCTACTTTGTGTAGATTAATTACTATGTGTCTAGGGGTTGGTCTTCTCATTTGATGTCTTGTGGGGGTTCTCTGTATCTCTTGTGCTTGGCTGGTCACATCTCTGGTGAGATGGGGAAAGTTTTCTTGGATTACTTCCTGGAATACTTGCTTCAAGTTGTTCTCCATTTCCCTTTCTTCTACTGAGATACCAATCAGATGTAGATTTAGCCTCTTGATATAATCACACATCTCTTGTAGGCTTTGTTCTTTCTTTCTGAGTCTTTTTTCTATGTTTTTTACAGATTGGGTTAATTTCATGTTCTGGTCTTCAAGTTCTGAGATTCTTTCTTCAGCTAGGTTAATTCTTCTTTCCATGCTTGTCATCTTTTTATTTCCTGGATGAAATTTTTTTATTGCCAAAATCTCTGTTACAAGTTATCAGTGTTGCATCTTGTCTTTCTTGAGTCCTATTCACTCATTCCATCCATTTCCTAATACCAGTCGTATTCTGGGGCCAGTCGTTGGTGACTTCCATTGTTTGAGCACCAAGGTCTGATTTTTCAGAAGTTTTGTCTTTGGTACAGTTGAAATTGCCTGAGGTCTTCCTTTGGTTTTTCCTTATTTGTGACAGATCTCTTGTTTTTCTCTTTAGTTCTGTTATTCAGTGTCAGTGGGAGAAGCTTTCCCTTCTGATGTCTGCTCAGTTCTCTATTCTTCCCTGATCCGGGTTCTGGGTTTGTCCTATTTTGAAATAGGATGGTGGATGAGAAACTTTGCTGTCTTTTGTAGTTTTTGAAATTTGAATAAAGTAGAGGCACTAGGGGTGCTAGGATTCAGAAACTACTTGCAAATTACAATGTTCATTTATTGTGGTATGTGTTCCCTGAGACTCACTCCCCACCACCACTCTATATGACGATGTAAAGCAGAGACAATTGCAAAAAACAATTGAACACACACACACACACACACACACACACACACACACACACACAGAGACACACATACACACTCCAAAACAAACTGGAATAACAACTAAGTGAAACAAAACAAACAGCAACAACGAACAAAACCAAGAAAACTAAACACACGCCTAGCATAAAAGTGAATAGAAAAGGAAAACAGAAAGTCCAGAGGAAAAAGAAAAATAAAAGGGAGCTCAGGTCGAACTTCACACATATATTGACACACACCTTAAACTATAAGAAATGAAAAAAAAAACCAGAAGAACAAAAGAGCAAAAACAAACCAACAACAAAATTGAAAGGTGAACACTTAACCATTTACATACACACATAAGCAGAAAACGACAAATAAAAGAAAAAGAAAAAAAATGGGGGGGGGTTGCAGATCAAACCCTCACATACACAATTATGCACAAAGGAAAAATATTTTAAAAACTAGACGAACTGTCAAAAATTTTTTTAAATGAAAAGAAACCCTGCTCTCTGGTGGCAGGCTCTGTCATTGTTTCTCTAATCAGGTCTCTCCTCCAGAAGTAGGAAGGGCCATGGAGATTGGTGGGGCTGCAGTCCTCGGCTACCACAGTCGTATGGTGAGGGAAATCTCTGGTGGGGAGGTATGGATTGTCTCTTCCCCAGCTATGTACTGGGGGGGGTGTCCCAGCCAGGCCTATCCTGGAATGGAGCTCTCCTATTGCGACTGATGGTCAGGCTCTGCCTGGGTTTGTCCCTCTCAGTTGTGTCCCAGCTGTGTGGGTCTGACTTTGGGAGCATTGCTGGGGAGGAAGGGGTTTGGGTCAGCCCGGGACTCACCACTGATCTCTTTAGAGTTCTTCCTCGTCCTTTTCTGGCCACACCCTTTGTCCTGCGGCTGGATCAGGGTAGGGGGTGGAACGCCTGGGACTCAGCACTCATCAGGTCCCTCCAAAGTTTGTGCTTTCAGGATATTCCCTCTGGGTCACGATCAACCCCTAAGTAGTTGATCCACCAGTCACAGAGATGGGTCTGTTGCTCCGTAGTGAGCAAGTCAGAGCACTTTCCTGCCCCTCCTCTGGGCTCCCTTCACAACCCCTGCTGCCAGTTTCCTGCCAGGCGCTGAAGTGGTGAGGCAAAGCCAAGAGCCGGCAGTCTCTCTCCTGCTGCACCAGTGAGGGAGAGCCTGGGTGATATTTTCTCCTGCTGCTTTGGTTCGTTTAAAAAAAAAATAATGGCACTTGGCTTCTGCGACCTGGGAAGAGCCAGGGATGAAGCAGAGAAGCTGCAGCACCAGCTTTTGCGCTAGGGACCTGGCCACTTGCTCACCAGCCCCCACTTAGACAGTCTCTCCCAGCATTTTCTTCCCAGGGAGGGCTTGTTGATAAAAAAGAAAGAAAGAAAGAAAGAAAAGGAAAATGGTGCTTGGCTTCTGTGTCCTGGGAGTCGCTAGGGTCCAAGCTGCTGCACCAGGAAAGCCCTGGCCGCTGGCTCCCTAGCTCTCATTCAGTCAGCCACTCACATGCCCCCTCGCTCACCAGCCGTACACAAAATTTTCCATACACTCACTCGCTCACACGGGGACTTGCATAGTCCGACTGGCTTGGCTGCCATCTTCCCCAAAATCCCTTACTTCTTTCTTAATAGATATTTCATACAATATGGAAGTCCTGTGATTGGCTAGAAATAGATGGACTCACCTAAACACATTTGGTTCAAGAGTAAGTTCATCAGGTTCAGAATTACTTAGCTCACATTGGCGCTGTCTATGTCTCAGGTTCCTGTGATGTCTGTGTTTCCGTATTTGAACAGATTCCAAATCAGTAGTGGTGGTGCAGTAATGGCAAGGTGGAAGAAATTGAATTTGGGTTACACTCTGTGTGCTAATTACTTGCCAAGCCTTGTGGGGCATACTTTTTTTTTTTAAGTCAGACTCACTCTGAGAGCCAGACTGAAGTGTAGTGGCATGACCATGGCTCACCACAGCCCAGCCTCAACCTCCTGGGCTCAGGTAATCCTCCCATCTCAGCCTCCCGAGCAGCTGGAATCTACAGGTGCAAGCAACCATGCCCGGCTGATCTTTGATTTTTTTGTAGAGATGAGGTTTCTCTATGTTGCCCAGGCTGGTCTCAAACTTCTGGGCTCAAGTAATCCTCCTGCCTCAGACTCCCAAAGTGCTGGGATCACAGATATGAACCACTGTGCCTGGTGGGTTTACTCGTTTAGAAACATTTCTTCATATATTTCTTCAATTTTGTAAAGAGAAAATAATGTAAGAAGAGCTTTAATTTATTATTTCTTTCTGTAATGCAATATTTCTTTTATGTCTTATTTTAACTGTTACTAGGATGATTGCTTATACAAAGGCTAATATAAGCTAACACTGTTTCTTTTCCGGCCACCTTGACGATTTATTCACTCCGTGGTGATTGCTGCAAGCACTTGCTGTGTGGAAGAGGATGGTGTTAAAACCGATCTGCTCTGGAGGTCACATGTGCAGGGTGTGCCTACTGGCTTCTCCTCTGTCCACAGGGATTCAGAACAGGGCTGGTGGGGTTGAGTGGGAGGATTTGCATCTGTTAGTTGAAATGGTCATGACGTTGGTAGGGACTTAGATGCCTTGAATCACACAGCCTGCCAAAGGGAGGCTGGAGGCATCACCAGAGTCCTTTCTCTGAATGGCATTCCACAGTCTAAGCCATGTGTGGGACCGGCAAGGCTTTGTCACTGGTGCCAAGGAGGGGCGGGTGGGGAGCCAGCTTCTGGCCTGCCTCTGTGGCCCTCCCAGCAGCCGTCACAGCAAAGGTTGAAGGTCTCTGGTTAACTTGCGTAAACACCCCAGAAATGACAGGAGAGCTCTATCTCCACTCAGCCTGGAAGTCAAAGTCGGACAGGCAGGAGAAAGGTGAGGCTTCAGAGGAGACAGCTCAGAGTGACCTGCTCTGCTGAATGCAGACAGCCTGGGTAGGCTGGTGGCCCTGGGGACCTGGACTCTTTTTCCACAAGGGCCTCTGAGTTTCCCATCTGGTTGGTACCTTGGCCATGGCCTGGTCCCGGATTTGCCAGGCTTTCCCCAGGGAGCCCAGCTTGGGATTCTGGGCCCAGGACTTCTTGGCCCTCTAGCCTCTGCACATGGCCCATGCCTGTCTGTCCTGTTCCCTGATGACCAAGAACGTCCATTTTTCAGATATGGGCACTGAGGAGGGCTTTCTTATCTCTAGGACAGCAGGTACCCTCACCAGAAGAAGCTCCATTCTTCGAGGCAAAAACTTTCTCATCTGGGGAAACTGAACACCTCACAGGTCTCAGCAAATCAGGAATCTTGGTGTGTAGGACCAGGGTTCAGTGTGCAAGTGGTTAGACCCTGAGCTCCCTGAGGAGACCGGTGGGCCCAGCTCTGTTCCTGGATGCAGCACGATGACTGACTTGTGGCTGGAGGAGGTGACAGTCACCACCACTCTGGCAGGAACCGTGTGGGAGAAACTTCATGCACTCCTGGGAGGATGATGTTCTTGCTGCCCCATGTCACCGATGGAAACTGGAGTCAGAGAGGTTAGATGACTTGGCCAAAGGTCCTAAGGGACTGAGACCAGACTCTGTGTCTTTCACAAGCATCCTGAGTAGTCCAGGGACAGGTGGTCCCTTCCCCTGAGAAATGCCATCTTAAAGGGGCCTTGGGCCTTGGGATTGGGTTCTCCTTTCTAATACACAAAGGGTTTTCTTTTTTTCTTTGAATTGGAGTCTCACTCTGTCATCCAGGCTGGAGTGCAGTGGCACACTCATGGCCACCACAGCCTGGACCTGCTGGGCTCAGGCGATCTTTCTGCCTTGGCCTTCCAAGTAGCTGGAACCACAGGCATGTACCACCACTCCCGGCTAATTTTTTGATTTATTGTAGAGACGAGGTCTCACCATGTTGCCCAGGCTGGTTTCGAACACCTGGGCTCAGGCAATTCTCTCACCTTGGCCTCCCAAAGTGCTGGGGTTACAGGCTTGAGCCACTGCACCTGGCCCACATCAAGGGTCTTAACCTGAGTCCCACTGACTTCGAGTTGGTTTAGGTGGTCTTTCCCCTTGGCCTGGGGTCAGGACCCCAGATTCTCCTCCTCACTCTCTTACTAGGTCCCTTACTGGGCTAGTTCAGCAGTTCTTGAAGCCTCTTCTCTCTTGCAGTCTTTTATGTCCTCTGATAGCCCAGAGTCTCCTCCTCTCCCCATCTTCCCTCCCCTCCCATCCCTGTCCCTCCTCTCCCCTCCTCTCCTCTCTACTCCAGTCCTCCCTTCTCTTTTCCTTTTTAAATTCTATTTCACTAAAAATGAGGTGTGGATTGAAACCTACCACATTGATTTCAAGATCCACCAATGGGTTGAGACCTCCAGTCTGGAAACGTTTGGACTAAGCAACCTGCTGACATTTGTGGGGGTCTATAACCATTGGTCCTGGGCTCTGGATTCTGGGACCAGCAGGAGGGGTGGAGGGGACGGTGGGTGGCAGGCAGTGATTGGTGGCCCTGCAGCTAGCAAGAGAAAGGCAGAGCTCCAGATTCCCTGAAACCAGCACAAAGCACAGTGTCTTGGGTGAATTAACTCCCCTTTTTTAGTTGTTAGCAGGTAATAACTCTGGTTTTAAATCAGATATAAGAAGTTTATCGTTTTGACTTTTGAACGCTGTGCAAGAAAATAAAAAAGAAGAAAGAAATGAAACCCCATCGACCAGAAGCTTCTGTTCTCCTTGTGAATGTTCTGTCCTCCCTCCCCACCTGCTCCAGCCTGTCCCACCTCAGATCAGTCCAGCAGAGTCATGTAGCCAGGAAGGCCAGGTATCCAGGAGAGGGCCATGTCTGCTAGTCACCTCCAGGACATCTTCCCCAGCCCAGGTTCCATTGCATCGCTGGGTGAGTTCTGCAAACATTCGCTGGAGGCAGAGAGGTCATAGGGAGGAGAAGAGAAAATGCTCCCTGAGAACCTTCTCTGCACCCTCCCAGCCCAGCGTCCTCCAGTGGGCACCACAGGCAGCTCCTCCAGAGCCCAGGTGCTGAGGACAGACCATGGTGCTTGCAGCCCAGATTGGTCCAGGGGGCAGGAGGAAGGGAGGGACAGGGCCTCCTCTCAGGAAAGGGCGGCCAGGCAGAATAGCTGGCCCTACCTCTGCATTCTCCTCCTTCTCTTGCCCTGTTGACCTTACGATCAATTTGGGTTTTGTTTTTTTTTTCAGATTCAAGGGTCCATGTGCACTTTTGTTATATGGGTGTGTTGTGTGATGGTGAGGTTTGGGCTGCTGTTGAACTCATCACCCAAATGGTGAGCATGGTACCCAATGGGTGGCTTTTCAACCCTCACCTTTTCCCTCCCTGCCATCATTTTTCTAGAGTGAGAAACATCCACTCTACACCTGTGATTGGTCTTTGGCTCCAAGCTGTCACTCCCATCAACTGAACTTGAATTTTCTTTCATCTCTTCGGCCTTGAGGTGTAGGCTCAGGAAACTAAAGACAGGATGTAAAAGCAAACTGTATCTTATTTTTAAAAATTATTATGGAAAATTCCAAACACACACAAAATTAGAGAATAGCTCCACAGACCTGCAGGTGGCCATTGAGTGTTTTCTCAGTTGTCGACATTCCATCAGTGAGTTGCACTTTTATTTTTACTTTTTGAGGCAGAGTCTTACTCTTTTGCCCAGGCTGGAGTGCAGTGACATGATCATGGCTCACTGCAGCCTCAACCTCCTGGGCACAGTCGATCCTCTGCCTCAGCCTCCCAAATAGCTGGAACCATAGGCATGCATCACCACATTCAGTTAATATTTTGATTTTTTGAATAGACTGGGTCTCACTGTGTTGCCCAGGCTGGTCTTGAGCTCCTGGGCTCAAGCAATCCTCCATCCTCAGCTTCCCAAGTGCTGGGATTACAAGCATGAGTCACCATGCCTAGACTAATATTGCATTTTTTTTTAAACCGAGGGTTTTAAGTTATATTTACTGACAGGAAAAGATCTTTCTGGTTTATGGGACAAGACAGTTTATAAAGTATCATTAGTTGTTGATAATTGTTAAATTGCACCTTTAGACATCTGGAAAACCACAAAATCACTTTGCCCAATGGACTCCCATGGAGCACATCATATCTGTGGCTTGGTGGCTTTTAGTTATTTGTTTATTTATTTATTTGAGTTGGAGTCTCACTCTGTCGCTCAGGCTGGAGTGCAGTGGCACGCTCACGACCACCGCAGCCTCACTGCCGGGCTTGGTGATCCTTCCACCTCAGCCTTCCAAGTAGCTGGAACTACAGGCATGCACCACCACACCCAGATAAATTTTTTTTAACTTATTGTAGAGATGAGGTCTCACCAAGTTGCCCAGGCTGGTTTTGAACCCATGAGTGAGCTCAGGCAATCTCACCTCAGCCTCCCAAAATGCTGGAATTATAGGCGTGAGCCACTGGGCCTGGATAGGTGGCTTATTTTTAAAAGGCGCTTGTCCTGTTGAGAAGACAGGGCGAGGCTGTGAGACGTGCAGCTGCCTGACACCTTCTTCAGAACACGCTGCTATCCACCATTCACCCCTGACCTGTGTCTTTGGTGTTAAGAAAAACATCACCATGACAAAAAGCACCTGACAAAAAGACTTCAGAACTCTGGTGCTGAAGAAGAAACAGCCAGCAAGCCAGACCACCTAATGATGAGGAGAGTGGTCTAAGGCTGACAGGAGTGTGTCTGAAAGCCTGGAGTGTGCATTGCCCACCTCCCCTCCATCTGTGAATACAAGGACATCGGACTGTTATGGGCCCGGCTCTGGGAATTAAAGATTGTTACAATTATGTTTCAAAACAATTTAAAGTTATCATCTTAAATGTTATGATTTTTCCTTCCAAATGTTGCAATTGTCTGCCCCTTCCTCTAAAAAAGACAGTAAATTAACAAGTTGCAAATACCAAAATGTTATCTAAAATGTCTGCATGACTAGGAGACTTTGTGTCACATCGGTGGTCGCGTCAGTGGCTCAGCCTGTAATCGTGCGCCTTTGGGAGGCTGAGGTGAGTGGATTGCTTGAGCCCGCGGGTTCGAGACCCGCCTGGGCAGGCGAGACCTCATCTCTACAATAAATCAAAAAATTAGTCGCTCATGGTAGCGTGTGCCTGTAGTTCCAGCTACTCGGAAGGCTGAGGCGGAAGGATCGCCAGAGCACAGCAGGTCGAGGCTGCGGTGGCCGGGAGCGGCCACTGCACTCCAGTCTGGATGACAGAGTGAGACTCCAACTCAAAAAAAAAAAAAAAAATATATATATATATATATATATTGTTAATGTAGATCTCAAGTCATGCTAAAACTGCACGTAAGCTTCAAACTCGGGGTAGATGAAGAGCTATGAATTTTGGGTGTAAATACTGAAATAAATCTGTGTTACTTTGAGAAGTTTTTTTGGTAATAACGCCAATCTGACTCCCTATAACCTGGTTCCAGAAATTAAACACTCCCTTTTCTTCTAGTCTCTGCCTCTTGCATTTTCATCAACCAACAGGAATAGCCAGTTTATCGGATTGGGCTGTAACAATGCTATCAGCCTGATGATCCTAGCTCTGGGGTTTGAGCAAAGAATGTTAACACAGGAAGAAGGCTTGGCAGGACACACACATGTCACTGTGAGTTATGGGGTGGGCTCAGGCTGGGCTCATGATGATGTCCCAGGTCTCCTGCTTACCTGTGTGGTCTATTTGTTCCTGTGTGGTGCATATAGTAAAATTAAAGCAATTTAAGCACTCAAAATATCCCCATGTTTATTTTGTAAATCTTAGTGTCATGGCATTTGAAATTGAGAGGTGGGGCAGGTGCTATACTCAGAGAAAGAGGGCCCTGAGCTGGAAGAACCCATCCCAGGAAGAACCTGTCTCCCCGGACAGGTTTGAGGGAGGACACTGGAACACTCAGGTGTCAAAGAGGTGGAGGTGGGGTTACAGGTATGGGTCTTGTACAGGAAAAACAAACACCCAAGGAACCCGGGGAGTCCTTTGGTTTTGGGGGAGTATGCATGTGTGCACATGTCAAAGAGAAAGAGAGAGAAGGAAAGAGAGGTGAGAAAGAGGGAAAGAGAGAAAAAAGAGAGAAGGAGACAGATAAAGAGAAGGAGATAAAGATAGAAAGAAAGGGAGAGAGGAAAGGAGATAGAGAAGGAGAGAGAAAAAGAGAGAGAAGGAGATGGAGACAGAAAGAGAGGGAGGGAGAAGGGGGAGAGAGAAGGAGAGAGAAAAGAAGAGAAGAGAGAGAAGGAGAGGAGAGAGAGGAGAGGAGAGAGAGAAGAAGAGGAGAGAGAGGGGAGGAGAGAGAGAAGGAGAGAGAGAGAGGAGATAGAGAAAGAGAGAAAAAACAATAAGGAGACAGAGAAGGAGGGAGAAAAAAGCAAGGTAGAAGGAGAGACAGAAAAAAGAGAGAAAGAGAAGGAGAGAGATAGGAAAAGACAGAAGGAGAGAAAGAGGAGAGAGAAAAAGAAAAGGAGAGAAAGAAAGAGAGGAAATGAGATAGAGCAGGAAATAGAGAGAGAAGGAGAGAGACAGAAAAAGACAGAGAGAGAGAGGGTAGCGGAGAGGATAGTGAAAGAAAGAAAAGAAGATAGAAAGAGAGGGAGGTAGAGAGAGGGCAGGGTAAAGAGAGACCCTTTGGGCAAACGTCCTCCTCAGTGCAGCTGGGTTGACTGAGTCAACAAGATCCCTTCCCCAGGGAGGCTTTAAGCAGCCTGCACATGGAAAACAAAACAAAGTCCACAAGTGAAGCCCTGACCAGTAAATAAAGAAAAACAAGTGTTTGTAGCTAAGAAAAGTGATGACCACTGACAACCAAGATGGCGGCTAATTTGCCTGCTGCCTGACCTTGCCCCTCATTATATGCTTGTTATAATAGATCAGCAGGCTAAGTGACACTCTCACCAGCACCATGACAGTTTATAATACCAGTGACAACCCTTGGAGGTTAACCTTTATTGTATAAAAGAAGGAAAGCCCCTGGATTCTGGGAACTCCTCACCCCTTTCCCAGAAAACCATGAACAATAAACCCCTGGCTTGGCATGTAATCAAGAGGTAGCTTAAAAATAAACCCCTGCATGCACAGCTGCTGCTCTTCCTGTAGCCCTGCCTGGGCAGCTCTGCCTGCAGAGTGGCTGTTCTCTGTCATTTCAATAAACTTGCTTTCATTTTCAAACTGAAACCCAAGCAATGCTGGGGGCTGCCTTGCCTATAGAGTAGCTTGCTTTCTGTTTCTCTTTCCTTTTCATAAACTTACTTTCGCTTCACTTTGTCAGCTCCCTCTTGAATTCTTTCCTGTGGGAAGCCAAGAACCCATTTGACCTGTTAGGCTGGACTCCAACTTAGGGGTTCCCCATCCTGCGTCATACCAATAACCTAATGCTAAAAGCTCTTACATCTGTGACATGCAGCAGGGCCTAGCGTCAGGAGCCTACTATCCCTCTGCTGAGGTCACCGTCACAGAAAAAGCAGTACATTCTGCTGCTAGATCTGTCACTGCCTTCTGAGCACGTGAAACTTTGACTAATAGATGGGCTTCTGTAAAGACCGCTGAGGAAGAACTGTGGTTGAAAGAGTGACCTGAAAATCAGGGGGTGTACAAGAATCATCTGGAGCAGTTGTTGAAGTGCAGATTTCACCCCTCGCCCCAACCCAAGCAGTTAAAGCACCTTTCAGACACGTTTGGTTAGACACACATGTCAACATTTTGTTTCAAACTTGCTGCAAGGCAGGAGGAGGCTTTCTAAAAACAGAAGAAAAAAGACAACATTCTAAAAGGTTTCTCTCTGGGCAGAGACATTATAAAAGGAAAAACTAAGAGTGTTTAAAGGTTCACTGGTCAATAGAGTAACCACAGCCACACGTGGCCCTTGAGCACTTGAACCATGGCTGCTCTAAACTGAGGAGTATTGTGAGTGTGCGATACATACCAGGTTTCAAAGGCCTCACTGGGAAAAATGTAAATGATCACATTGATAACTTCTATATGATTGTATGTTGAAAGGATAATAATTGGATATATCAAGTAAAGCATGTTATTAAAATTAATTCCTTCTATTTCATTTTACCTTTTTAAAAAATGTCACCATTAGAAAATTTATATTTATTTATTTGTTCGTTTGTTTAGTGGAGACATGATCTTGCTCTGTCCCCAGGCTGGAGTGCAGTGGTGTGATCATAGCTCACTGCAGCTTCAAATTCCTGGGCTTAAGTGATCCTCCAGCCTCAGCCTCCAGAGTAGCTGAAACTAAAGCACATACCACTCCTGGCTAATTTCCTTAAATTTTTTATTTTTTTGTTGAGATGTAGGGGAGTCTCAATATGCTGCCTAGGCTGACCTCGAATTCCTGGCCTCAAGAAATCCTCCAGCCTTGGCCTCCCAAAGTGGTGGATTATGGGGTAAGTCACCATGCCTGGCTGAAAATTTAAAATTATTTGTGAGGCATTTATTTTATTTCTATTTGACAGTGCTCGTTTAGATAATCATTATTAGACTAGAGACTCGCCCTACTCACAACCACCAAATAAAAAGAATGTCTGGCTAAAGATCATTAGAAACCTCCTAGGACTGCTTCAAGGTCCTTAGGCTCCTCCAAGACCACAGTTTGGTGGGTGGAGTTCCTAGAAAGGACTCAGGAACAGTAAGCACTCAACAAACATAAGCAGTTATTGTTTTGGCATGTGCTCTGAATTTGGCCTAGCTTTTAAATCTCCCTGGAACAGACAGCGTTCTCAAAATGTTCTGAAACTCAAGAGATAATTCACAGTACAAGATCTCAGCCCTATTTCTACCACTATGTTACTCTGCTCCAAAGGCCCAATTTTACTGGGAAAGGTTGAGTTAGAGAGGCATGTGCTCAGTCAGAGTTGTCGGGAGCATCAGAGCCTCAGAGGCCAGGTGGGACAACCGCAGCGTCTGAGGTCCTCAGGCAAAACTCTGTTTCCGTTGCAACGTCTGCCTTTCTGGCCAAGACACACTCCACTCTTCTACCCCGTGTTCCACACTAGACTTCACCTTCATCAAGTGGAAAGAGCAAATAGGCTTTGAGTTTAGACAGACTTGGGCTTGGATCCTATACTGTCACTAATGGTTACTGAATTTGGGAAATAAACTTCTGGGAACGTATTTCCTCTACCATAACATAAGATTAGCAATACATGCCCTGAGTCTAGGGAGAGGGTCAAATGAGATAAGTCTGTAAAACTCCTTGAGCAGTGCCTGGCATATAGCAGAACTCCAATCATCCCTGAATGTTACAAGGTCCAGTCGGTAACTATTAGGGTGTCTTCCTGTGCTAAACTCCCGAGGAATACAGGTGTGACTCAGCAGGTAAGATGGCTTCACGTGTCTTTGCCAAAGCACAGCCTAGATGAGCCGGTTTGGCCTGCTTTGGTGGAAGGTTGGTGGGTGGTTGGGAATTGGCAAACAAGGCTGCTTTGAAGTCGAGCTGTCTCTTTATTCAGCATTTGGGGTGTTAGCCTTGTTGACAATAGCCCTGGGAAACATCATCCTCATCCAAGAGGTGGTCTCTTTGGCAGCCATGTTTGTATCACCTTTTCTGACTGAACCAGGATAGAAGCCCTGACCAAACTGGGTCAATTGAATTGTCTTCTCCAGGGAATTTGGGACTGAGACTAAGAGGTCCCATCCTCTGGGAGCTATGCTTGAGTGGAGCGGGTATAGAAACCAGTGGTGTGGTATAGCCATCTTCTCTTGGATGGATTGAGACGCTGCAGGGAGTCAGCCAATGAAATAAAAAACAGAGGGGAGGTGGAGACTGTATGTTACTGAGTTTCGGACGGTTCCCACTTCCTGTTCCAGACTCCTTCTCAGGCCTGGGCACATTCTTGCCCTTGGAGTTCGAAAGACACCTCTGAATCCTTAATGATAAACCCAGCTTTGCTTGCTCATATCGGATCATGCATGTTCAGCTATTCTGCTCTCGGGCTTCAGAAGCCAACCTGAGCTGGCTTAGGCAGAAAGAAGTTAGTGGAGGGTTCTGGGTGATCTCATGAGAGCCACACTCCAATGACCCAGTGTTGCGGGTGCTGGTGCCAGCGCCCCCACAGATGGGACAGCCAACTTCCTTCTGACCTGCTGTCGTTAAGAGGCCTCAGCTTTGGGTCTCTCAGTTCAAAATGGCAAATTCCTGGGGTAGAGAGAATCCCCCTAATCCATGATGAGCAGTTAGCAATGGCAGGGGGTAGCTCCAGGCAGCAGAGACACAGCTGCTGAGAGAGTTTAACTTCCAGGACAGGACATGCCATGACCCAAGGAGGGGGAGTGGGCATTGGTCAGGCAGCCCAAGTGACATCCCATACAAACTGCTCTGTGCACCTGCTTAGAGCTTGCTGTGGGCGAGAGATGTGTGTTTCTTACTGAGAGGAATGCAAAGATTTGTAAAACAAGGTCACCAGCATCCAAGAATTAATTGTCTGTCTATCTATCCATCTATTGCTATCTATCTATCTATCTAGTCAGGGTCTTATTCTGTCACCCAGGCTAGAGTGTAGAGGCATGATCACAGATCACCACAGCCTCAACCTGCTGGGCTCAGACAGTCCTCCTTCCTTAGTCTCCCAAATAGCTGGGACTCCAGGCACACACCACTACAACAGCTATAACTATATATATATATATATATAGTTATAGCTGTTTTATATATATATATATACATGTATATATATATATAGTATACTATATATATAGTAGCTATACTATATATATATATAGTAGAGACAAGGTTGTATATATATATATACATGTATATATATATATATATATATATATAGTATACTATATATATAGTAGCTATACTATATATATATAGTAGAGACAAGGTTTCGCCATGTAGTCCAGGCTGGTCTAGCATTCCTGGGCTGAAGTGATCCCCCCCCCCTTGGCTTCCCAAAGTGCTGAGATTACAGGCAAATTGTTTCCTGGACAAAACACACTGAATATGCCTTATTATAACAGCCGGCAGGAGTATATATCTAAAATCAAACGTGAAGTGCAATAAAGCAAGAACATGTTTTGATGGACTAACAAGTCATACACGAGCCACACTGACATACACAAATGCACTAAGACAAGAGTGGATGCAAATTGGCTGTGTGAGGGCTCTGCCTGGATTTTAAGGTGAGTTAATCATATCCCCGTGATCCTTGGTGCTGGCCCTGGTTCCGAGCCTCTGTTACTAGTCTCCCCTGAACTCTTACCCCACGGTGCTTGTGCTTGTGCTCTTTGGCTCTGGTCACTGGAAGGCTCCTTCCAAGGCCAACACATGCTGAGTCTGAACACAGAATGTTCCCCCCACATCCTCACCTCTCCAAAAACCTGGGTGACTTCATCTGTTTCATGGTTTCAACTGACACCCATATAGGGATTTCTCACAACTTGATTTTAATAACTGCTCTGGGGCAGGCATGGTGGTTTACACCTGTAATCCCAGCACTTTGGGAGGCTGAGATGGGGAATTGCTTAAGCCCAGGAGTTCAAGACCAGCTGAGGCAACATAGCAAAACCTCGTATCTATAGAAAATAAAATTTAAAAAAATTAGCCAGGCATGGTGGTGTGCGCCTGGTATCCCAGCTGCTTGGGAGGCTGAGGAAGGAAGGTCGCCCGAGCCAAGGAGGTCGAAGCTGTGGTGAGCCAGGACTGTGCCACTGCACTCCAGCATGGGTGACAGAGTGAGACCATGACTCAAAATAAAAACTGCCCTGGCTCCTATTTTATGCCTCAGCTGTAGGCATCCTACTTCCTAGAGGCCTCTCCTCTAGGGTGTCCAGGGTACTTCTGAGTCAACAAGCCTGCATGAACACACAGGCCATTCCCTCTTTGTTCCCTATTCTCCACTCCCTGAACTCTCTACTGCACTCACACTACAGGCTGGAAGTGAATTTTGAATCTTATCCCTCCTTTACCCCCCATGTCAAGTTGATCGCCAAGCGGAGATGATTTGTCTCCTCAACATTTCTCCGCTGTGTCCCCTTCCTTACAACTGCCCTCTCCATCCCATGATTGACCTAACGCACCACTGTTGTTTTTGTCTCGCCAGCTGTGTTCATTGTCTGTTGCTATGTGACCAATTACTCCCAAATGGAACCGTTTAAAACAGCAGATATATATATATGATTTCCCCAGTTTTCTAGGGTTAGGAATCTGAGAGCAGCCTGGCTGGGAGGTTCTGGACGAGGTATATGAGGGTGCAGTCAAACTGTCTGCTGGGGTGACAGTCATTTCAAGGCTCAACTGTGGCTGGAGACTGCTCCCAAGCTCACTCAGGTGGTGTCAGCAGGCCTCCCTGCTTTGCTGGCTGTTGGTTGGAGGCTTTGTAGGGTGACTGAGTGTTTCACCCCAGCTGCTGGCTTCTCCCTGAGTGGGGTGTGTGTGTGTGTGTGTGTGTGTGTGTGTGTGTGTGTGTGTGTGTGTGTGTGAGAGAGAGAGAGAGAGAGAGAGAGAGACACAGAGAGAGAGAGAGAGAGAGGTAAAAGACATAGTCTTTTAAGACATAATTGTCCAGGCTGGAGTGTAGTGGCATGATCACAGCTCACCACAGCCTTAACCTCCTGGGCTCAGGTGATCCTCCTGCCTCAGCCTCCTAAGCAGCTAGGACTACAGGCACGTGCCACCTATCCTATTTTTTTTTTTTTTTTTTGAGACAGAATCTTGTTATATTGTTCAGGCTTGTCTCAAACTCCTGGGCTCAAGCAATTTTTCCGCCTCAGCAGGAAGCCAGGCATGAGCCACTGCGCCCAGTCAGATTTTCAATGTTTTCCCTTCTGCCATATTCTACTAGCTACATAAAACTCCCTTGGCACATGTGGGTGGGTGGGTATGAATTCCAGGATGTGAGAATCGAGTGTCACAATGTCAATTCATCCTTTTTGGGGGGGTAGCCCCATGACCCAAACAACTCCAAATCTCATATTGAATGTGATCCCCAGTGTTGGTGGTGGGGCCTGGTGAGAGGTGTTTGGGCCAGGGGGCGGATCCCCCATGCAATTAATGGCGTGGTGTCATGGTCATGAGTGAGTGAGTTCTCTTCTGTTAGTTCACACAGGAACTGGTTGTTTATAACAGCCAGGCACCCTCTTACTTCTGCTCTTGCTATGTGACATGCCTGCTGCCCCCTCACCTTCCACCATGATTGGAAGCTTCCTGAGGCTCACTGGAAACAGATGCCAGCGCTATGCTTCTTGTAGAGCCTTTGGAACCGTGGGGTTCTTTTTGGGCCTCTTTTCTTTATAAATTACCCAACCCAGCTGTTGGCTGGAGGCTTTATAGGTTGATAGAGTGTTCCTTCACAGCAACACAAAACAGATACAATCACTTGATTTTCCTTTGGGAACCTATCTGTCCTCCACTGTCAAGCTGTAGTCTGAGCTGGGCTATCCCTTCCTCATTTCTGACGTGGGTCCCCATTGGGAGCACAGTTCTAACTAGCTAGCAGTGTGTCCATTCTGCTATGGGCTGGATGTCTGTGTCCTCCAACATTCACATGTTGAAACCCTAGTCCAAAATGTGATGGTATTTGGAAGTGAGGCCTTTGAGAGATAATCAGGATTGAGGGAGATCATGAGGATGGGACCCCCATGGAATGAATGCTCTTAAAAAAAAGGAAGAGACATGAGACCAGTCTCTCTCTCTCTCTCTCTCTCTCTCTCTCTCTCTCTCTCTCTCTCTCTCTCTCTCTCTCTGTTCACATGCCAATTATGGTCACAGGGGGGCATGACCAAGAAGAGGGCCCTCACCTAGAACCTGCTCATGCTGCTGCAACCCTGATCTCAGACTTCTGGTCTCTAGAACTATGAGAAATAAATGTAGGTTGTTCGTGGTCATTTGTTACAGAAGGCTGAACTGATTAAGGCATTGTCGCTCTGGCCTTAGCAGTGGACTCAAGGATGAGCAGATAATCCAGTTGAAAGCCAGAGACGTTAGGAAATTTCTCCGGAGTTCTAGAGAGGATCTAAGAAGCTTCATGGAAGCTCCCAGAAGAGAGGCTCTCTCTTCCTCGGGCCTTGGTGGTGTGAGGCTGTGAAGCTGGAGCTACTGGTATTTTGCCAACATGAGGGAGCCAGCTTGGGAGTGCAGCTGCTCCTTAGGGGAGGCAGAGCCAAGAGATGGGTGCTGGGGACACCCCCTGAGTGTATATCAAGCCAAGCCTATGGCGGGCCTATCTGCAAATTGTTCAGTTATATTAGCAGAAAACACAACTTCTCTTAAGGTGGTTGTACCGGGGTTTCTGTTTCTTGCCATATAAAGAGTCATCAACTGAAGACTCAGAAGGTTCGTACAATTTGAGAGGAGACTTATTTCTCATAAAAGGTTGCAGCCAACGGGGTGGCCATGCTGACAGGCTGGGAAGCGTCGCCTCCAGAAACATGGCACTATGAGTGGCGGAAGAATACAACAGGCATTTATACTGAATGGGGTGGTCAAATATACACATTCTATAAGTTGTAGGAGGAGTTGTGAATATTTACAAAAGACAAGCCTGCGCATATACAGTTGAGCTCCATACTCCACGCATCCGCTGTTCAAAAACGGTGACATTAGCATGATCCAAAGGTGGAGGTTTCAGCCCTTTGATGTCAAAGGGCGAAGCAGAGGTCATGAAAGCCTTCCCTGTGCACCTTCCATAGACCGGTCAGCCCCACCCCATGGACAGAGATCTCTTATCAGGAAGGGATCCTAGTCAGTTGTTGTGTTGAAACCACAAAGGGGAGGGGCAGCATTAGGTGGGAGGTGGATACAGCATCTCTCTCTTTTTTTTTTTTTTTAAAAGAGTTGGAGTCTCACTCTGTCACCCAGGCTGGAGGGCAGTGGCACACTCCTGGCCACCGTAGCCTCGACCTGCTGGGCTCCGGCGATCCTTCTGCCTCAGCCTTCTGAGTAACCAGAACAATCCACTCGCCTCTGCCTCCCAAAGTGCTGGGATTACAGCCTGAGCCACTGTGCCTGGCCAGCATCTTTTTTGAAAAGGCTGGTTTCTGTTAAGCCCTTAGGGAAGGAAGTTTAATGGTGGATAGTGGAGAGAGGAGATTGCTGAGGCATGTCTAGCCTTCCATCCTGCCACGACTGGGAACTCCAAGGATTCTCTGGTGTCCCCTTGGTCAGGAAGGTGTCTGTTTAGTTGGCTGGGGAGCTTAGGATTTTATAATTATTTCTTAGAGTCCTAAGTGGTTTTGACCACTGTACCCCTCAAAGCCTTTCCCGCCTAAAACATAAACAAGGTTTCTGGCATAAAACCTTGTAACATCTACTCAGTGTCCACTGGATGAGTCCAAGCTCATTCACATGATGGTTGAGGTCTACCACCATCCTCCCAGCACCCACCACCCACCACCAGCTTCTTCTTTCCTTGCTTCTGTGTTGAGCAACACTCAGCTACTCATAGCTTATGTTCTGCCAATCTGAAGAAGGTCCTTGGCTGGGGGCTCATGAAGCTTAATCAGGAATTAGGTCAGTAGAATCCATGGGAAAGGACTGCAGCCAACCTGGTCAAGGCAGCCCACATGCCCCAGAACTTAACCCAGAATTGTATTAGTTTAATATGCTGCTGATGGAGATGCCAGCTCTTTCCTGGTCACTGGTTGCCACCGTCTGAATGTATCTCCCAAAAGTGATGTGTTGGAAACTTAATCTCTAATGCAACAGTGTTGAGAGGTGGGGCTTTGGGGGAGGTGTTTAGGTCAGGAGGGTGGTGCCCTTGTGACTGAATGAATGACATTATAAAAGGGCTTGGTGGAGGGAGCTCACCCCTCTTGCCCTTTTGTCTTCAGCCATGTGAGGACACAGAGTTCCTCTCCTCCAGAGAACACAGTGCTCAGTGTGTTCCAAAGTTCTTTTGGAAACAGAAAGCAGCCCTCCCCAAGCACCAGCTCCCTGATTTTAGACTTCCAGTCCCCATCACCGTGAGAAATACATTTCTGTTCTTCATGAATTACTCAGTCTGTGGTATTCTGTTACAGCAGCACAAATGGACTAACATACTGGCTTTTGGTGAGGCTTCAAGTCTTTGGAGCATTGTATTCCTAATGGTATCTCACTGTGGATTCAACCAGTTCTCTGCAGAGCTCAGGCCAGGTGTAGTGACTCACATCTGTGATCCCAGCCCTTTGAAGGCCAGGGGGAGAGGATTGCCTGAGCCCAGGAGCTTGAGACCAGCCTGGGCAACATAGTGAGGACTCGTCTCTACAATAAATCAAAAAAATTAGTCAGGTGTGGTTCCTTGTGCCTGAGTCCCATTTACTTGGAAGGCTGAGACAGATGGATCACCTGAACCCAGCAGGTCAAGGCTGCAGTGGCTGTGATCATGCCACTGCACTCCAGCCTAGGTGACAGAGTGAGACAGACTCAAAACAAAAAGAAAAACAAAAACAAAAAACAGAGCTCAATATGATGGTCTAATTGCTTCACCAGTGGGTATCTTGGTTCAATTCTCTTTAACTTAAGCTATGGGCCATTTGAATTAACATTCAGTATCCAAGCTCTTAAAAGAGGAAGCTGTTTATCTGAGGTTCAGTAGTCAGGAAGAAGCACATGGTAGAGCCTCCCATTCCTTTCCACTCTTTTAGTCAAAGGGGAAGTCTGGATGAAATGCGCCCCACTTGTTGATACTCTATGTATTGAACAGATTGGATGTCAAGTGCTCTTCACTGAATTATTTGTGCCTTTTCCCTAATAAAGGTACAGGGGAAGGAATAATTTACAGGACTGGGGCTGATTTGGGTGGGGCAGGGGAGTTCTCTGCAATGGCACCATTGTGAATTGGTTTAGGGAGTTCATGCTTTTGGGGCTTCCCAGTTGATATCAAAGATGGAAATGGCCTGGTAATTAGTCATTCCCACTTCCTCACAACGTGCGGGGGCGAGTGAAGCAGGTTTAGAGGGTAGGTACTGGGGTGGCTGTTGGGCAGATCTGGTCCCTGTCCAGTTTTTTCTTGCTCTCTCTCTTTTTCATAAATCTCTTGATTTGAATGCATCCCAAAGTTCATGGGTTGTAAATGTAATCTCCAGGGCAACAGTGTGGAGAGGAGGGACCTTTTAGAGGCAATTAGGTAATGAGGTCTCTGTTCTCCTGAATGGATTAATGGCATTATCACAGGAGTGGGTTCATTATCCAGAGAGTAAATGTGTTATGCAAGTGAGTGTGGCCCTCTCTTGCTCTGTCTCTCGCATTCTCTCACCATGTGGTGACTTCTGCCATGTTATGATACCGAAAGAAGGCCCTTGCCAGATGGGGCCCTTGATATTGACCTCTCAGGTCTCTAGAACTTTAAGAAACAAGGTTCTGTTCATTGTAAGTGCCCCAGCCTCGGGTATTCTGCTACAGCAGTACAAAGTGGACTAAGACAAGGTCTTGCATGTTTCCTTCCAGAGGATTTGGGGACACGAGAAAGAAATGTCCATGTTCCTTTAGCTACTGTCTTATCAGGCCTATTTGTTCCTATTTGTAACTCCACTGTGATTTTGTCCTTTCTGACTAGAAGTCAGGGGTACTTGCATTAATTATGGTAGCCAAAAGAAACATGCTGAGGGTGCTGCTGCTGGGGGGGACACACCACATGAGTCACCTCCCTGAATCCTCATTCAATCCTATGCTTGAAGTGTTGTTATTGACCTGTTTTTACACGAGGAAACTGAGGCTGAGAAAGGTCCAGCAGCATATCTGAAGTCATAGATTCACTCCTCATCAAAGCTTGCTGGAGTGCTTGCGATGTGCCAGGCCCCATGTCAGTCTTTGGGGCTCACAGTCCTAAGTGTTGGACCTGAAATTCCACCCCACATCGGATTCCAGCTCCTGCCCGCAAAACTGACAGACTCAATGGCACCCCCATGTGATCTGGCCTGTAGGTGTCCTCTGTAACACAGTTTAGATGTTCTGGTCTTTGGTAGTACCAGTGTATGCTAAATTTCTTTTTCCATTCTAGCATACACCTTTGTAACACAAAGACAAAGTACCTACACCCACTTGCCAGTAATGAGAAATTTTCCTTCTTGGCTTAAAATGCTATCAGGCTTTTGGTATCCCCTGTGAGTAACCCCTTTAACTCTGGAAAGAAATTCTTTTCAAAAAACAGAGTTGGAAAAGACACATTGAGTTCAATTCATGGTTCCATCACTTATCAGCTGTGGGACTGTGAGCTTCAGTTTCAACAAGAAACTTTTTTTTTTCTTTTTGAGACAGGGTCTCACGTCGCCACCCAGGCTGGAGTGTAGTGGCATAGTCCAGGTTCACCGCAGCCACAGATCTTGGCTCACTATAGTCTTGATCTCTTGGGTTCAAGTGATCCTTCTACCTCAGCCTCCTGAGTAGCTGGGACTACAGGTATGTGCCACCACACCCAGCTAATTTTTGTAGAGACTACATTGTCCAGGTTGGTCTTGTGCTCCTGGGCTCAAGTGATCCTCCTGCCTCAGTCTCTCAAAGTGCTGGGATTACAAGCATGAGGCACCACACCCACTCTAACAATTTTTTTTTAAAGGGAGACTAAGCCAGGCTCGGTGGCTCAGCCTGTAATCCCGCGCCTTTGGGAGGCTGAGGTGAGTGGATTGCCTGAGCCCGTGGGCTCGAGACCCGCCTGGGCAGCGAGACCTCATCTCTACAATAAATCAAAAAATCAGCCGGGTGTGGTAGCGCGCGCCTGTAATTCCAGCTACGTGGAAGGCTGAGGCGGAAGGATAGCCGGAGCCCAGAAGGTTGAGGCTGTGGTGGCCAGAAGCGGCCACTGCACTCCAGACTGGGTGACAGAGTGAGACTCCAACTCAAAAAAAAAAAAATAAAAAAATAAAAAAAATAAAGGGAGACTATTCACTGCCTTTAGAGAGTTGCATAAGGGCTAAATAGACTAATAAATCTAAATTCCTAAGCACTGTGCCAGGCTCTTAGTAAGGGAAAGATAATAGCAGTTTTAATTTATTATTATTATTATTATTATTATTATTATTATTATCAGAGACAAAGTCTCACTCTGTCACCCAGGCTGGAGAGCTGTGGTGCAACCATAGCTCACTGCAGCCTTGAACTCCTAGACTTAAGCAATCCTTCTGCCTCGGCCCCCTAAGTAGCTGGAACTACAGGTGTGCACTACTGCACCTGACCGATTTTTACATTTTTTGTAGAGATGGGGGTCTTGCTATGTTGCCCAGCTGGTCTTGAGCTCCTGGCCTCAAGCGATCCCTCTGCCTGGGCCTCCTGAGTACTAGGACTACAGACCTGAGGTACCACACCCAGCTTAATGGCAGTTGTTATTAACTAGGATGAGGACTATAAAGATGCCACTGGATTTTGCAATTCCATCATGGTGACCTCAAAGCGCAATTTCAGTGGAGAAGCAGGTGAACAAGAGCTTAAGAAAATGGTACTTGGGAGAGCACAGACCAATGACCCACTCTTTTCGGGGCCTAGGAGAGAGAGAGGCAGCAGCTTGAAAGGTGATATGGGCTGAGAGGAGGGGCTTATGTTTATGTTTTTAAGTTTTCATAGGGAAACTAAGAATATATGAAAGTTAAGGATTAAAGAGGTAGGGGAGAGGCTGGTACTGAAGACAAGAATAAAAGAAATAATTAATGGAGCAAGGTCTGGAATCAGGTGCATCAAAAGCCAGGGCCTTGGGAAGACACTGAACTCCTCCTGTACTTGAGATAACAGACAGGGAAAGGAAGATGGGTGAAGACAGAAACTCGGAATTTTTTTTTTATAAAAAAAGTGTATTTATTCTTACATGTTTAAACTTGTCACTTTCAAAGGACTTTCCATTTGATGCAATACACCTACTGAGATGCTTTTTCTACTGCTCAAAACAGTTTTTGCACTAGTCAATTTTAATATCTTTTAGTGCTTCTGCCATTTTTTATCTCACCTCTTCCACATCAGCAAAATGTTTCCCTTTGTGGGCTTTTTTCATTCAGGGAAACAAAGATAAAGTCACTCAGGGAGCGATCAGGTGAATAGGGAGGGTGGGGCATAGGGGTCATGCCATTGTTGGTCAAAAACAGCTGAACACTCAGCGTGGTGTTGGCGGTGTGCTTGCAAATCACCCATCATGAAATGTGCAAGTAAGTTGAAAAAAATCTCTGAAAAAATTCATAGAAGCTGAACGCAGCCTCTCACAATGCTCCTGGTACATGGTTGCTGATGGGTTCCTGGAACACTTACCTAATGGAGAAAGCTTGTACTACAAGGGGCCCACCCTCCAAAAGATAACTCTGGGTTTTTTTGGATCCCCTCTCATAGGTCATTTGAAGTTGGAGAGAAGGGACACTGAGGCAATGGTGGCCTTATCACGCCTGTTTTCTGTGTGAAGTAGGAAGCACTGTGCTGACCTCCAAGACGCCCCTGATTGTCCCCACCTCCTGGTACCCCCAGCCTGTGTGGTTCCCTCCTGTCACTGGGTTGGGCTACGTGACCAATAGCATACTGTAGAATTGTGTCCCCCCAAAAGGTACACTGAAGTCCTAACCCCAGTGTTTCTGAATATGACCTCATTTGGAAACAGTGTTTCTAGAGGTAATCAAGTTAAAATGAGGTCCTTAGGGAAGGCCCTAACTTAATATGATTGGTGTCCCTCCAGAAAGGGGAACTTTAGACACAAAGTTCTGGGCAGACATGCCCAGAAAAAAGACAAGGGGAAGGCGTGTAGGAGAGGACGGCCATGTGGCTGGCGTGATGCATCCATGAGCTGGGAGCCTAAAGGATTGCTGGCCAATATAGGGCTGGAAGAGGGAAGGGAGGATCCTCCCCTGGAGCCGTCAGAGGGAACCTGGCCCCTGGACACCTTGGTTTTGGATGTTTGGCCTTGAGAAGAGCAGGACAATGAATTTCTGTTGTTTCAAGGCAGCTGGTATGTGGGACTTCCTTGCAGCAACTCTAGAAAACGAGTATTCTCTCTCTCTCTCTCTCTCTCTCTCTCTCTCTCCCCTCCCTCCCTCCCTCTCTCCCCCAACTCTCTCTCCTGAATACCCAGCAGCCTGTGGAGAGGCTCATGTGGAAAGGAACTAAGGACTCTAGCCAACAGCCGGCAGGGAACTGAGGCTTTCCTTCCCAAGGTCATGTGAGTGAACTTCGGAGAAGAGCTCCCCATCCCCAACGGAGGCATCCGAGGAGACCAGCACCAGCCAACAGTTTGCAGCTCTTTGAGAGAGTCTAAGCCACTGCCACCCAGACAGGCCACTCCTGAATTCCTGGTTCATGGGGACCAAGGGATAATATTTATTGTCTTATACTGCTAAACTTTGGGGAGATTTGTGACACAGGACAACTACCAACAAGGACGGAGAAGTGGCAGCTTGGGAAGAGAAGACAGCACAGAAGGCAGCTGAGATTGTGAGAGAGGACAGACTGAACTGAGCAGTGCTGGTCTGATGAGGGGTTGTAAAACTGGCCCCATTTTCCAACACGCCGGACGCCTGTGCATCTGAAGCTTAAGTAATGTGAATTGGACAATGATAAGCACCTGCTGCCTATTGCCAGCTCCTCCTCCTCACCTTCCCGGTTCCTGTCTTCCCACAGTGGATACAATGTGAGCCAGGCCCCTCATTTGACCACAGGCTATCTGGGGACAGCCCCTCTTCCTCGTCCCTCCTGTTTTCCTTCCCTACTATATAAACTCCTCACTTTAGCTGGAGGGGAAGGAACAAATTTGAGGCTTGGCTCCCGTCTCTCTGACTGGTATCACCTGTTAAGACAGTAAAGCCTTTGGCTTTCTGTGCCATGAGCAATGGGACCTAGACAGAACCAATGGTGCTCAGTAACAGTTGTGAACTGTAGTTGGGGGCACCTGATTAGGGTGCCAGTTAAACACCATTGCTCTTTCAGTGACAATGGGATTGCATCCCAATAAACCCATGGAAGGTCAGAAATGCACTTAATACAACTAGCCTACTGAACCTCATAGCTTAGCCGAGCATACCTTACGTTACACGAGCTCTGAGCATCTATACATTAGCTAACAGGTGGGCGAATCACCAGGCAACATAGTACCCTGGAGACTGTTGGTGTTTCTCCCTTGTGGTAGCTGGCCAACTGCGAGCTGCCTGATATCACAACACAGCATCATAGCTTTCTACTTGAATGCTGATCTTTCTCACACCATTAAAAAGTCGATTTCGAAAATTGAGTCATTCATTGTAAGTTGGAGACCAGCTGTGTGCAGACACCTGTACTGCAGATTACTGAATCAGGCTTTCTGGGAAAAAGGCACTGAAAATCTGCATTTGGGATAAATGCGCTCATGATTCTTTTAAAGAACCACTGAGTTAGTGGATAATTGAGAGGAGAGGTAAAAGCGGGGACAGAAGGAGCAGCTAAAACTAGAACTGGATGTTAATTCATAGCACAAAGTGACATCAAATAAACACTATGCTGTGGATGTACAAAGAATTTCTAGGTTTTGTCAACACATTCTGAATTAGTGGGAATTACTTCTATCTCTGCCTAAGAAAATATTCTCAGGAGCCCTCGTGTTAGCGTTATTTCCCCCTTTCTCTGTAGTTACTGCCCCATTTCTCCTTCAGCTCAATTCCCATGCAGAGCTGCTTTGCCAATTGTGATTTCTACCTCATTCTAACCTACTCTGGCCTTGGTGGTTGGGGCTCTGCACATTCAGCAAAAGTTCTTCATGCTTCTGGGGTTTCCCGGGCTGCTCTAGTGCACAGAAAGGTGTACCGGGAAAGCCAGGCAGCAGCTTTTGCAAACATGGGATAGTTTGGACAGAAAATATTGTTAGACTCTCTAAGCTTCCATATCCTCATTTTAAAAAATGTCATAATAACCTTCATGGAAGGACTGGAGAGAGGACTGATGGAGATGGCATTTGTGGCATCCTTAGCACAGCACCTGTCACATTTCATGGCTTGCAGGTAGTAAGAGTGAAAGGGATGGTGAAGACAACACACTTAGGTGCCCTGCGCTTAAGTGTTCTTGGTGTTAAAATGGTTTGTGTCCTGAATCTGCTTCCCACTGTCTGTCCCCATCAGGTCTCCGGTCATAACCTGAGTGAGGAGAAGGGAAGACAGAGCCAGAGGACAGCTGGGGTTTATGGAGACATGAACGAGTTCCTAGACATAGGTGGGTAGCCTTCAAACCTGGCTGAATACTGGAATCACTTGGGCTCTTGCTAACAAACTAGGGCCAACTCAGGCCAATTACATCAGAGTTTCTCCCAGTAGAGAACCAGGCGGCAGAATGTTATTAACACAGCCTAGTTGTGTTTTTGGTATCCTTAGATGGGCTCAACCTCAGGTGTTTCTAATGAACAGCTGGTGTTGAGAAGTACTCAACAGGGCACTTAACATAGTGAGTTTACAGGGATTTTAAATATTGTGCACTAAATTAAACAACAGAAAATCAGAATGTAACAACAGAAAGAAGTCAGCTAGGAATGAAGGGGTGAATCCAAGTCAGCTGAACATTTTCTTAAAAACCCATACATTTCTAAGACAAATTACATAAGCCTACTTATTCTTTTGAAAAATCTTTAGAATTAAAAGCTGGAAGCAAGGAAATAACACGTTTTCTTAGTGTTGGGATTTTTGGGGGTAGGAATTTTTAAGCGTCTGGTGATATTTAGGATTATTTTCAGAGAAATACAAAAGCTAGTCAGAAAGAACATTTCCCCCAGGCATGCAGTTGTGTAATAAGTGGAAAAAAACAGTACAAATCTGAATACACATTTAGGATCACAAATATGTTGAAACAGAAACATGGTGAGTGCTCATGATTAAGTTTTAGAAATTAAAAATCCCTCATGTTACCAAATTATATAGATGAGGATGATTCATATTTTGAAAGTACAATTTTGGTTATAGAAAACATTAAAGGGAAATTTAAATAATATTAAGTAGCTACCTCTTAGGGGGTCAGGAATAGAAGTGACTTTTAAGTCTCTTATACCCATTTTTAAAAAAAATGATGCTGAATTACTCTTGTATTAGAAAAGCATATTAAAAACAGAAAAAAGGCCATGTGTAGTGGCTCACACCTGTAATCTCAGTACTTTGGGAGGCTGAGGTGAGATGATTGCCTGAACCCAGGGGTTTGAGACCTGCCCAGGCAACTTGGCAAGACCTCATCTCTACAATAAACAAAAAAATTAGCCAGGTGTGGTGACATGCACCTGTAGTTCCAGGCTGAGGTGGAGGGACCGCCTGAGCCCAGCAGATTGAGACTGCGGTAGCCATGAGTGTGCCACTGCACTCCAGCCTGGGTGACAGAGTAAGACTCCAACTTAACGAAATAAAACAAACACCAAGAAGGAAATACAGCAAAATCCAATCAGAGGTTGCCTTGGTGAGATGGGATTGTGTTTTCCTCTTCTTTCGATTACTTTTCCTATTGAGCATTTTTTCTATGATGAAGATATATGTATTCCTTTCTATAATTGAAATCAAATAAACTTTACTCATTATATATAATATATATAATATACATATCTAAAATAAAATTTGTATATATATTTTTTTGAGTTGGAGTCTCACTCTGTCGCCCAGACTGGAGTGCAGTGGCCGCTCCCGGCCACCCCAGCCTCGACCTGCTGGGCTCTGGCGATCCTTCCGCCTCAGCCTTCCGAGTAGCCGGAATTACAGGCGCGCGCTACCACGCCCGGCTGATTTTTTGATTTATTGTAGAGATGAGGTCTCGCTGCCCAGGCGGGTCTCGAACTCGCGGGCTCAGGCAATCCACTCACTTCAGCCTCCCAAAGGTGCGGGATTACAGGCTGAGCCACCGAGCCCGGCTATGTATATTTATTTTTAAAAATAAAGATCAAATCCTGTTTCCTTGTTTACAATTTTATTATCTGACAAAGAAAGTTGGGTGGAGAATTCATAGAGCAGGTTAAAGTCTAGGAATCAAAAAAGAAATGAAGTGTAGGAATCAGTTAGTTCAAGGGCCTGCAAATTTTGTTGTTTGGTTTTTTTTTTTTTTTTTTTTTGAGTCAGGGTTTCAGTCTGTCACACATCCTGGAGTGCAGTGGTACAATCACAGCTCACCTCAGCCTCAACATCCTGGGCTCAGGCAATCCTCCTGCCTCAGTCTCCTGAGTAACTGGGATCACAGTCGCACACCACTACACCCAGCTTATTTTTTTGCTTTCTAGAGCTAAGGTCTTGCTATGTTGCCTAGGCTGATCTCCAACTCTTGTACTCAAGAATCCTTTCTCCTTGGCCTCCCAAAGTACTGGGATTACAGGCATGTTCCAACTCATCCTGTCGGCGATTTTTTAAATTAATATTTTAATTATACATAACATTTGTACATGTTTCTGGGTACATGTAATATTTTGCTACATGCATAGGCTGTGTGATGATCAAGTCGGTGTGTAGAATATCCATCTCCTTGTGTATTTGTCATTTCTATGTGTTGGGAAGACAGTAAGTTCAAGGAACTCTTTTCCAGCTGTTTTGAAATATAAAATGCATTACTGTTAACTATAGTCGGCCCACTCTGCAAGGGAACATGAAATCTTATTCCTTCTGTTCAACTGTATTAACCCTCCTCTCATCTCCTTCCCCACCCCCACCAGCAAATGTGTTCTGCAAAGATCCAGAAAGTAAATATTTTTAGGCTTTTTGGGCCATACAGTGTCTCAGCCTTACATTAGTGGCACAATAGCAAAGTCAATGAGCAGGAGTGGCTGTGCTCCAACTTTACTTATAGATACTGACCTTTAATTGTCATATAATTTTCATGTGTCACCAAATCATCTTCTTTTGCTCCCCCCAACTATTTAAAAAATGTAAGCCCATTCACCTGCCATATAAAAACAGGTGAGCGGCTGGCTGAGGCCCATGTGTTTATTTCTGAATCAGAAGAAACCAGGATTGTGATGAATAGCACTTACCATGGTTAGACTGAAGTCACCAACAGATGCCAACAAACTTTGCGTCTAATCTATGATTCCTCAGCACCCTTTTATCTTTACTGAAGATTTGCAACTCACTTGGATGACTTAGGAAAAGGATGCCCAGTCATTCTGTTGAAACATTAACATAGGAAGAGGGCGACCTGAAGAAAATGCTCTTGCAAATCCAGGTCTGTAACTATCGAGTCTTTTCTGTACTGAACTCTCCTGGAAAGCGTGAACAACATGTCTGAATCAATGATGAGATATTTAGAGGGGTAGAAACAGAATACTGTAGGGTCACACAGGAGAGGGAGTAATTCCACTCTTGGAAAATTACTTTGTGATTATTGGAGAAATTTGTAAGAAGCTGTCCAGTAGGGAGACTTGAGTTTAGACAGCCATCATGGCAAAAGCAAACACTGTGGAAGACAAATGTTTCAAAATATTGTCACTAGGCACTACTAAGGAAAAGTTACTTTTGTGAAACTTGCAAACTTTTAAACAGCAAATAGAGAGAAAAGTGTTTAGTAAAAAGTTAGTCTTGAAGAAAATCACAGCACCATGGGTTGAAAACAGCAACTTTCTGCGTGGTGTACAATACATACCCCTAGAAAAATTTTTTTCAAATTATTTTTCTTATTGCAGCAAAAATAATGTGTAGTTAGTGGGAACACAAGCAGTTGCCTTCATAGTCAACACAAAATGTAGAAAATAACTGGAAGACAACTCTTCTTCTTTTTTTTTTTTTTTTAAATTATGCAGAAACCAGTTAAATAAAAACTGGATTGGGGCAAATTTGTGCATTATACAATGCCAATGTTTATTCGGCCACAGCTAACAGTATGTATCTTCTCTTAAACCCATCCTTAACTCCCCCACCATAAATGACTTCACAGTTGTCATAAGCCCACTGAGGCTCTTTTTGTTTGCACCTATAACCAACCACATGAATGGACACACTCAGCCCATACAAACCAGCCAAGTTCCAGGCCAGTATTTCCAAAGGCCCCAGAGTGAGGGTGGGCTGCTCACCTTCTTATCTACCTATTTTATCTCTGTGTAACTCTAGATGCAAGTAGGCACTTCTCAAACATGGGGTACCCTGTGCTCCACCTAAAAGCATTAAAGAAAAAATGACCCTTTTTAAAATTCTTTTTTTTAATTGTAAAGATGTGGGGTACAATTCAGGGTTAGTTATACAAACGTTGATTATGCAGGCACCCTTGTTGATGAGGCCCACCGACCTTAGGAGGAAAACGCTGGAGTTAAGAACGTGGAGGGCATCATTTCACACCCACTTTGGGAGCACAAGATTCTGTTTCCGAAGAACTGTGGAGTTCTGTGTGTTACATTACAGAAACCTGAACAGGGAGGCCTAACCAAATATCATTTGGACTTAAAAGCAGCTCGAAACCTCTTCCATCCAGTTCAGTCCCAGCGTGACAGAAATGAAGTAATCTGTATTCCGGCTTCATTTCAAGATGGCTTTCTAGCTGCGGTCCCCGTTTCAACACCTCATCACACAAAAACCTTCCATTTAAAACACATTTCAGTTCTTTAGTCTTCTCACTACAACGAAACCACACATCTGACCTGGTGCGGTGGCTCAGGCCTGAAATCCCAGCGCACCGGAAGGCCGAGGTAGGAGAATCGCTCGAAGCCAAGAGGTCGAGACCGGCCTGGGGGAACACAGCTGAGACCCCCTTCTCCATCTCTACGATACATTTATTTTTTTATTTTTATTTTATTTTTTATTTTTTTGAGTTGGAGTCTCACTCTGTCACCCAGACTGGAGTGCAGTGGCCGCTCCCGGCCACTACAGCCTCGATTTGCTGGGCTCCGGCGATCCTTTCGCCTCAGCCTTCCAAGTAGCTGGAATTACAGCCGTGTGCTACCACGCCCGGCTGATTTTTTTTATTTATTGTAGAAATGAGGTCTCGCCAAGTTGCCCAGGCGGGTCTCAAACCCGCGAGCTCAGGCAATCCACTCACCTCAGCCTCCCAAAAGCGCGGGATTACAGGCTGAGCCACCGAGCCGGCTTCTACGATACATTTAAAAATTAGCCGCTGGTGGTGGCACGGGCCTGTGGTAACAGCTACTCGGGAGACTGAGGTGGGAGGATTGCTCGCCCCAGGAGAGGCTGCAGTGAGCTATGATCATGCCACTGCACTCCAGCCTGGGCGACAGAGCGAGATGCAGTGTCTAGAAAGGATAAGTATTCACTTGAACATCAAGGAGCTGTCATGAGGGCGACGTTACGCTACAAGCAACAAGTCAAGAAGGCCATTTTTGAAAGGCCTGCGTCCTTTTAAAAATGTCATCTTCCGGGTACCTAGCAAAAACTTCAGACACAAAGCAGGGGCGCTTGTGTTACGAGAGTCTTACGGGAAAGACGACCACGAGCCCAACTCCAGGGCTCAGAAGGAGCGAACCACTGCGGAGGCCGCTCTAGCCGGCCGACCGCACCCCCGCCAGTCCCTGCTCCCGGCCCCTCCCACCACGGGCCGACAGTGACTCGCGGGGTCAAGGTAAGGAGGCCTCGCCTACCAGTCACTTCCGGTCCCGCCGAAATTTCCGGTTCCGGATCCCACGGGAGTGGGTTCCCAAACCCAGGCGCGGCCCCGGAAGTGACGCAGGAACGCGCCTTCCATTTTGTGGAGCGCCGGAGCCGCGAAGTGCGTCAGTTGTGGAGAGACGTAGCCGAGTTGAGTCCCGTCCTGCGTGGAGGCAGACGGCTCCGTCGCGGACTACGGCCCTCTCCGGGTCTCAGCCGCCAGAGATCACGTCTGGTAGGTGAGTGGCTCGCTTTGAGGGCAAGGCTTCTCGGATCGAGGCTACTCCATGGCCGCCCAGGTGGCGAGCGGCCGGGGCCGCGCTCTTTGCGGAGGATGGCGTCTAGTGAGCGCAGTCGACTCGAGGTGGGCGCTGGGGCTCGTCTCCGTTTGGTACTGTGTGCGGGGTGCTGCGGGGAGGACGGTCGGTCACGGGTGTGGTCGTGTTTGCACGGACTCGCGCCCCTTCCTGCCACCCGTGTCGTTATCGGGGCCCTTCGAGTGGCGTGGGCCGGGGCCCTTCTGACTCTGCTTGGGGTGTGGCGGTGGCCCTGAGGCGGGTATGGGGCGGCCGAAGGGAGTAGGAAGGAGCCGGGAGCAGGCTCGCGCCGCTCTCCGCGGCAGCCATCTTGTGACTGTGGAGCGCCCGCCCGCCGCCGTGTGCGCAGACGCGGCTGCGGCCTCGCGCGATCCCGGCCTTCCCTGCTGTGACGTCGGGGGGCGGGGACGCGCGCGCGGCCCGCCGCCATTGGGCGGGCCCTGCGGAAGGCGGGGCCGGCTCCGCCCGCACTTCTCGGCCTTTCCGAACTGCGGCAGATGGGAGGGGCCGGGAGCCGCGGGGCGTGCGCCTGCGCAGTGGGCGAGGCGGCAGTGGGCGTTGCGGCTGCTGCGGTCCCGCCCGGGAGGCGTCCTGGGGAGAGTCCTGGTGGGAACCGGAGTTTGATCCCGTCCGCGCGGCCCGGCTTTGCTGGGTGAGCGTCTCGTGCCTCGGCGCTTCTTGTGACGGCCACCGGTGTGGCCCCGTGGCTTGTTTCCAGCAGGAGACGCTAGCCGGACACCATGAGCGGCTGTCGGGTGTTCATCGGGAGGCTGAACCCAGCGGCCCGGGAGAAGGACGTGGAGCGGTTCTTCAAGGGATATGGGCGGATCAGGGATATCGATCTGAAAAGAGGCTTCGGTTTCGTGGTGAGTTTCTGATCTTGAGTCCTGGGTGCCAGAATTGTCTTGAGAACAGCGCAGCCTCAAGGCAGCGGATTGACTAAGGTTAAAGGACCCACCTGGCTGGAGCCGCCTCCCCGTCGCTCCTCGATCAGGTTTATTCCTCTTCCATCACGCTTCCAGTGTTGTTAAATGCGTTGTGGAGCTCGTTTAGAGCCCTGTTGAGCCACCCGTGTTTACGTATTTTAGGAATTTGAGGATCCCAGGGATGCAGATGATGCTGTCTATGAACTCGATGGGAAAGAACTCTGTAGTGAAAGGTGAGAGTCTTAGTTGTTTAACTGTTAGCCCTGGAGTAAGGGTAGGCTAGGTCAGCTGAGGTGTTTTTCTAAGTAGACCGTGTAGCTTGAAGTGTGTAACGAGATCTTTTTTCCCCTTTCTGTAGGGTTACAATTGAGCATGCTAGGGCTCGGTCTCGAGGTGGAAGAGGTAGAGGACGCTACTCTGACCGTTTTAGTAGTCGCAGACCTCGAAATGATAGACGGTATGTGATTGGTGAATGGCTGCTTTGAACAGTCGTTATTGGAAGGGCAGCATTTAAGGCTCAGGAGCCATTAACAGTAAATGATCCTGGGATTCACTGTATAATCTGTTCTGTTCTTTATTCGCTCACTGTCCGTGATGAATCTACATGTAAGGAATCAGTATAGAATAACAGAAACTTGGTGGAAGTCATCAGAATGACTTGTGTCGGATTACTTGAACTTGTCCACAGTTGAACACAGGAAGTACACGTCCACTGTATTTCTTCCATGTGAATACTCATTTTCTTCCTCAGAAATGCTCCACCTGTAAGAACAGAAAATCGGCTTATAGTTGAGAATTTATCCTCAAGAGTCAGCTGGCAGGTTTGTTGAAATACAGTTTTGAGTTGTTTTGATGTGGCTTTTTAAAAAAAAGTTAATGGGTAGCTAATGTTTTAGTAATATATTTTATTAAAAGTAATTTTAACTTTAATTAATTTAATGGATTTAATGGAATTGTAGTTTTAAAATTTAATTAAATGTAATTGGGGGATATTTAAAATTTAATATTAGTGATCAAATGTAAATGTTTTGAGGATATTTTTCTTGTTTTTTAAAATAAATTTTAACCAAATATTAAACCCTTTATTTGCCAGCCTATCTGTGTCGTTGGCCTTATGACGAGGAGTGCCTGTGGGTTATCCTAATCGTTGTCTTGGTCACTCTTGGTTGGGCCTGGTTGACTTTGCCAGTCAACTCCTACCGTGATCAGTTGGCCACCTCTAGATCTGCGTTTGCCGGTCTAGACGTAATCGGTGCACTTACTTGAAGTGCCGGGTTGCAGCGATCCCAGAGCGTTGATAACGTGATCCCTAAGTTGAGAGCTGTCTTCCTGTAACGCTTCCGAATAAAGAGGTCCTGGTCGAAAAGAGTTGAAAGATACGAAATTAGGTGGTCGTTGGAATCCTGATCGCAGTAAAGTGGTCCTTGGTAACTGCTCAAGAGTAGAACGAGTCTGCATCCACGACTAGTCTGCTAATAGGGAGGGCCGTGCGATTAAAGGCTTCCACCGATTGGGTAGTGTCCTTCAAGTGGGTGGCGAAGAGCCAGTCGGGCAAATGTCATGAAGGTTTCTTCGACCGATTAATGGTTTGCTGCTTGACTAGCCTAGGGAAATATTGATAAAGGTAAAGTAAACTTTTTTAATGACATATGGGGCACAAAATAACTGGTGTCTTGTATATGTTCTGTTTTTTAAATATAAAACTTTCTACTTTAGTCTTTACTTTAAAAATATGTACTGTTTCTTTTTTGTTTGTTTTTTTGTTTGTTTTTTTTCCTTTTGTACTGAGCTCAGTATAGACTAATACTACTTTAATGTTAAAATCTGAATTTTCTCTAGCATTTTGCTTAAAAGCAATATGCTATTTGCTTATTTCGTGCCCTGGCATAGTTAATTTTTGGATTCTGATAGAATACAAGTGTGGTAAATGCCATGTTTGTACTTTATCTAACATCTTCTCTTTCAGTAGTCTTGTTTTTATACCATGTGCTTGTTTGTGTGTCACCTTTTCCTCTTCTCTGCTTAACAAAAGTATCTTGTGTTAAGGATCTCAAAGATTTCATGAGACAAGCGGGGGAGGTAACCTTTGCGGATGCACATAGACCTAAATTAAATGAAGGGTGAGTATGTATTGCAGATTGTGAAAGCCTTTTAAAGTAGCCTGTTCGCTCTTGCCTTGCTAGACTGGTGTGACCATGCTTCCTGAGTTTGGCCCCCTCCACCACCTGGGGGAGGTGAATCTTCTCTCTCCCTTCTTTTTCTTGCTCTAACTTAAAAATATTTAAAATATAGTTTAAAATAAACTATCTTTTTACATCTAAATAAGATAAAAATAATAAAATAGCCTGTTAATTTACCATGACCATTTCTGAGGGCTTATATGCTCTCAGGTAGAGGTTTTTCAGAAACAGTTTTGCTTCCCAGGGGATATTTGGCTTTGTCTGGAGACATGCTTGGTTGTTGCCACTGGTCGAGGGTGCTACTGGCCTCTAGTGTGTAGAGGCCAAGCATCCCACAATGCGAAGGAAAGCTCCCCACAATTAATATAATAGTGCTGAAACCTTGTTCTTTAATGTTGTTATCCAGAAATGAGGCCTAATATAGCAATGGCAAAGTGAATGCAGAAACAAACTTACTTAGACTGTTATATGCAGCACATGAGATGAGAAGATGGATATACTTTTAAAATGTTTTTTCCCCATTTCAGGGTGGTTGAGTTTGCCTCTTATGGTGACTTAAAGAATGCTATTGAAAAACTTTCTGGAAAGGAAATAAATGGGAGAAAAATCAAATTAATTGAAGGCAGCAAAAGGCACAGGTATCTCTAATATTTTGAAGTCAGAAGTTGGATTTGATGGATATGTAGGGCCCTTTACATTAGCTAATTTCCCCCTCTTTTCTGTCCCTTTTTGTAGTAGGTCAAGAAGCAGGTCTCGGTCCCGGACCAGGAGTTCCTCTAGGTCTCGTAGCCGGTCTCGTAGCCGGTCTCGTTCCCGTAGTCGCAAATCTTACAGCCGGTCAAGGAGCAGGAGCCGGAGCCGGAGCAAGTCTCGTTCTGTTAGTAGGTCTCCCGTGCCTGAGAAGAGCCAGAAACGTGGTTCTTCAAGTAGATCTAAGTCTCCAGCATCTGTGGATCGCCAGAGGTCCCGGTCCCGATCAAGGTCCAGATCAGTTGACAGTGGCAATTAAACTGTAAATAACTTGCCCTGGGGGCCTTTTTTAAAAAAAACAAAAACAAATTCCCAAACCATACTTGCTAAAAATTCTGGTAAGTATGTGCTTTTCTGTGGGGCTGGGGTTTGGAGGGGGATGGGTTGGGCTGGTTTTCTTTGTAGATGTGGACCACCAAGGGGTTGTTGAAAACTAATTGTATTAAATGTCTTTTTGATAAGCCTTCTGCTCACATTTTTGTGAATGTCTGAAGTATATAGTTTGTGTATATTGACAGAGCTCTTTTATAGCTAAAGCAAATTTAATTTTTTTGTACTAGAAAAAATTTTGAAAATTTTAGTTCCTGGTTATTCAAATGTTAATTCAGAATTAGTTTAATGCCTCAATTAAGCTAATTAATAGCTTTGGGCACATAAAAGAGCTCTAAATTTGCTTGTACATAAAGGCTTAATTTGTTTTTCTTGTTAGGGTCAAGGGTGTACTCCCACTCACCATTTAACAGCTGCAGGACAGACACATTAAAGCAGCTGTTTGTTATTGATAATAAAATATTATAAAACTCCTTGTCTGTTTGTCTGAAGAAGTCCTGTGCTGTTTATTCCTCACCCCCATATACATACAGTACATTTAAAACGCAGCGATTCCAGATTCCCGGGGTTTGTTATGGCCACTCTCTTTAAGTGGTATTTTTGACTTTTTCAGGCTAGTCAAAAGATGGTTGAGAGTGGGAATCTCCATTTGAGGGGAGAATTGAAAGGTTCTGGTTTCCTTGTATAAAGGTCACTTCCCTGCTTTCTTCAAGACTAGGTCTTTTGCCACGAAATTGTAAAGCTGATTTAAATATGAGGCAGAATTTATGTGTTAGTGGTATACCTGTAAATTTGAGGGAATTGGGTTAATTTTAACCTGGTAGATAGAGGTTTTCTTTGTGATGTGTCTGTGGTAGTACCAGTATGAAGTTGCTGTCAAAGGCAGTTTTTTTCTCTTGGGCTCTTTAAATGGTTCTAGGACAGCATAGTGGTATATTCTTTGATGTTTCGGCTATTGTGTTTTTTCCTCTGTCTTTATGTGTAAATAAAATGTCAAAAACAAATTTTAGAAAGTCTTTTGTTTTGAAAAATATGACAGATAACTGAATTGTGTTCCAAAAAGGAAGTCTCAGAACCAGGACTTGAGAAGTCAAGAGGTGTGTGGATGTGATCCTGAGGAAGGTTTTAGGACTAGTCTTTATCATGGTATAATCTTTCTGTTCATGTTCCTTTCATCTCATTCCTCTCAAGTGCAGTTTGAGACCGATTGTCCTTTTTTCTCAAAAGCTAAACGACATTGTTCTTGTATGACTTGGTTTTATGTAACCATGTCTAGCAGGGATTTAGAGGACAGCAGAATTAGAGGCACTGGATGTTAGAGAAAATAATTTGAATTGGTAGGCATAAGTGGATATAACCTGTAAAAAAATGGTAGAGAGTAGACCTTTTCAAACATCGCATTTTTAAGGGGATGTTAGTAACCCAAGTTGCTGATTCTTTCAGTGTTGGGAGTTCTTGTTCTGCATGACTGCTAGACTGATGGCCTAGAATTGACTGTCTTGGTTTCATTTGTACCTGCTGGATGATAGAATGACACGTATTGTGACATGGTTAATGTAAGTGCTGATATTTGTAATCTCTTAATCCTTAATTTAGATATGGGTGATATGCAACATCTGTAAATTTTACTAGAGAAAATTCTCAGATTCTAGCTGAGTGGGGTTGTTTTTTTTTTATTTGGGAGACCACTCATTTTGGCGATAGTTTGCTGTACTTCGAGTTTTGGGGGTGCTTTATGTTAAAACCACATACCTGATGAACTTAGTGAAATGACATTATGTTAGTGTGTTTCTTTTTGTAGAAGTTTCTGTTTTAACTTGTATTCTTAATTTTCTTTCCTTTTTTTTTTTTTTACCACATACCTGATGAACTTAGTGAAATGACATTATGTTAGTGTGTTTCTTTTTGTAGAAGTTTCTGTTTTAACTTGTATTCTCAATTTTCTTTCCTTTTTTTTTTTTTTTTTGAGGCAGGGTCTCAGGCTGGAGTGAAGTGGCATGATCACGACTCACCACAGCCTCCAACTCCTGGGCTTAAGCCATCCTCCTGTATCAACCTCCTGAATAGTTGAGACCACAGATGTGTGCCATCACACCCACCTAATTTTTTTTTTTTTCATAATAGTCAAGGTCTCACTGTTGCCTAGGCTGGTATCGAACTCCTGAGCTCCAGCAGTCCTGCCTCGGTCTACCAAAGTGCTGGGATTACAGGCATGAGCCACTGTGCACAGCCTGTTTTCAGTTTTAATCTGATGTCAGAAGAAGTGTGTCTGAATTCTTTAGGTTGGAACTCCTGTAGTCTAATCCTGCTGTACTCTTGATTATTTATTTTTCCCTTTCAAGACCCAAAAATTGGAGTGTGACTTGTGTATTTGAATAATGGGTAAAACCCTTATGTTGATTAGTTCCCATGGTGAGAAATCGCATGGCTTTGTGCTCATTAACTCCGGTTTAGAGACCCAGGGGTGAGAGGCAAATCTCGTTTCTGCTTTTATGGAGTTTGTAGTCATTGAACAAGTCTCTTTATTATTTAAATAAGTACTAAATTCGAAGCTGATGGCTAAGTGGGAGTCTTCAGACACCTCTGTCCTCCCAGCCACAACTTGATGGGAATGAGTTTGCTGGGAAGTACTGGAGAGAGACTCAGGCAGGGCTGGTATGTTTGTTCTCTGGATTGCCTTGAGACCAGAACCTGGCCTGCTGGGAAGGCCTAGTCTGTGGTGGGGGAGCACTCCTTGTGTGTGTGATTGCCCAGGGCTGCTGCAGTTGTGTCTTCAGTTAGGGCAGCTGTGTAGATCATTTTTGTTTTATCTGTGAAGTTAAAAAGGACCATAGGTATAGTAGTGAATGATACAGCTTGACAATCTGGAAAATACAAGATAGCAGCTTAAGCTGGGTGCAATAGCTCACACCTGTGGAGGTGGAGGCAAGAGGATTGCCTGAGCCCAGGAGTTCAAGACCAGCCTGAGCAACTTGGCAAGACCTTGTCTCTAGCTGGGTGTGCTGGTGCGTGTCTGTGGTTCCAGCTACTTGGAAGGCTGAGGAGGAAGGATCGCCTGAGACCAGAAGGTCAAGGCTGTGGTGGCCATGAGTGTGCCACTGACTCCTTCCTGGGTGACAGACTCCAACTAAAAAAAAAAAAAATCAGCCTACCCTAGGGTGTGCCATATGTGTATCTTTTACCTCTGTAGTCGTCTCGCGTGATTTACACTCAGACTTCCTCCAACCTCCCCAGGGTTAGTAATAGTAGTAAAGGGCCTCACTGGTGGAACTTTGCTTACAGTAAAGCAGCAGGGGGGTGGGCTTATGTGGGCAAGCAAGGTTGCACTCAGGGAGTGAGGAAGGAGTTTAGTATGTCTAACCAGGAGGTTCCAGGCTCCTCCCTTTTCCCCACAGCTGGTCTGCCATTTTTCCTGCCCATGTGCAGGGGAGCAGCTTTGAAGATAGTGCAGACCATAGTCCCCTCTTGTCCCATGTCTAGAACGGTACAGGGGTCAAAAGCATAATACTCTGTCTTCACTCTGAGAGCAGCTGCTTTGGGCCCTTAGCTCCAAAGAGAGAAGTTGCTTTTAGTTTTGCCACTCTGTAGGTCTTGAGAGCTAAAGATTCATAGAATATTCCATTTTGAGGCTACCCCAGGCTGTTCTGTGACTAAAACCTCAAGCCCGGGCACCTTGTTGGTGGGTCTAGAAACTTATCCCTTTTGTACTTTTTGTAAGAGAATGGGAACCTCATTGGGCAACATTTCTCAGATAAGCACCAGACTAGATCCTTCCAACAACTCCACTGTAGTTTTGAACCAAGGCCTATAAAATGGTTCTGGAGTAAGGCCAGCCCACTTAGGTTTATTTTTGGCTGCTGATAACCAAGATCACTCATCTTTTCTAATAGGGAAAGATGTCTATTTCTCCTAGGGTGTAAGTCATGATCCCCAGGGTCTGGAAAAGACTTTTAAGTCACCTTCAGATTCAAAGGGATTAAGAGACAGTTGAAGAATTTGGGTAAGTGGTTAGGAAGAACACAGATTCAGAGCTATAAGATGTGTTCCAAAGTAGGGTTGAATTTCATGGTTTAGAAAAGATATTTGGTGTTAAAGTGTACTTTGAGGAAGTGCCTCAGGTCTTGAGCTTTGATAATATTTCTAAGGTAATGCTCAGCATTTTAGAGAAAAGGTGCTTCATTAATTCAGTAGTAATCAGATTAAGGTATAAATCATATATTGTTTGTTGTGGTAGTTTTTGTTCAGCACGCTTAAGCTTACTGTGCAGTCAGAGTTGATTCTTTGTTTTGGATTTGGGGTTGTGTTAGGCTGCGTTACTTTCATGTGTTTTTCCTCATGGGGGTGCCAGTGGTACTGGGTTCAGAGCCAGGTCGGATATGAGAACCTGGTCCTAAAAAACAGTCTCCCTTAATTCTTGCGAGTACAGGGCTTTGACATAGTGGGTATCTTGGGCCTGTCTAGTGTAGAGCCATTTTGATTTCCCTCACACTAAGGATTTGGTGTCCCCACTCATATACAGCAGCCAGCTTGTATGAGTCCTGAGGGGACCTGCAGCCACAGTTCGACCCCTAGCTGGAAGGCAATTGTAGTGTAGTCTCAGAGTTGTCTTGGCCTTTTAAGGTCTTGCCTACTTGGAGGTGCTACCAAGACTTAGGGACTTGAAATGAGCTAAAGCGTCATCCAGAAAGTCTCTGCTAGAAGCTTCCTTGCTGGCAGGCTCAGGTCCCATATGGAAGGAGGATGAGTACTCACCCTGGGAAGCCATGATTTTCTCATAGCACCAAAAGATGGCGACAAGTAGAAGCCCTTCTCCCAGCTGGAACATCATGTAGAATTGAGGAAAGAAGAAAAGTGGCCCAATGACTTCAGGAGCAAAGGCCACATTGAGGATGGTGGAGCAAAGTTGAACGTTTTGGAATCCGGTCTCTATGCTGACAGTGCGGCTACACCTGTGTAGGTGGGAAAACCAAGTCCACGAGCACTCAGGGAGGAAATGTGGAGCATGGTGGCTTGTACCTTTCCTCCCACCCTCCTGGATTCTCTGGAAACCATGAATAGTCCAGTGTGTTGTGTTCATGGGTTCAAAGAAAGGTAGGCTCACTTGACATCCTGTGGGGGGGATGGTGACGAGGAGGCTTATGTCAGGAAGCTTGGGGGGATTGTGAGTAGCTTGGAAGTCTTGTGATTCATCTGTTTTTGTAGGATTGCTGAATTAAAATTGTGAGAAATGTTTGGCCAGTGAAGGGTGGTGGTGTGAGCTGGTGTCACATTAGTTGGCTTGTTATGTTGGGTTTATGGGACAGTGACATCTCCAACATACGGTAGAAGGTTTGTCTGAAATGTTGGAAATCTTGTCCTGTTTCCAATTTCTGGCTTGGGCATCTTTATTTTTTTATTTTAAATTGGTTAATTTCTGAGTTCTGAGGGAGTTCACTGTGATGGCACTTGCCTCTGACCATTCGTTATAGCCCCGTTTAGATGAAAACTGACATTGCTGAATGGTCATTGGCAGCCTTTGGACCCACCATATCATCATGTGTTACGTTCTGTAGTTTGTTCTTTATTAAACTAACATGTATTTAGAAATGGATAATTATTTTTAAATTGTATTTTTAAAATAAATCTGGTGGTTTTGCTTGGTGGGTGCTGCTGATTCCTAGACTCCTGTGTGAGCATTTGTCTTCTGTGTCTGAAGAGGAAAAAGTCCCTGCACTGCCCCATGGTCAGGGTGCCTATGGCTCGTGCCCCATTCCCTCAGATGGGCGTCCGCTAGAGGGAAGTGGGTTGCGCCAGCCAAGGTCCACAGGTGCTTCTCTGAGTGCTGCTTAGCAGAGCTGTCACCCAGTGGTGGTCTTTCCCTGGGACTGAAGCCTCGGCAGAAAGGTAGGAAAAGTGGGAAAGGAAAAGGAATGTTCTCAACACCTGTCAGGATGACATGAAATTGCCCCAGCTACCAACTACCAAGGAGTTGGACAGGAGACCAAATCTAGACTCTGGAGGGAGCTACTTTGCTGTTAGCTGTTGCTGCTTGGATGATGCCTTTGGTGTCTGGATTTAACTTCTATTTTTAACCCATTTAATACCTTCCCTCGATATTTCTCACTGTCTAAGGCTCCATGTTCACTTGGGACATTTGAGTGTATTGCTGGGAAAATGCCTTGCCCGGATCCCAGACTCCTAGCTCCTCCTTTTCCTGAGCAACTAGCACAGGAGTGAACCCCATGGGACAGTGGGACCTGAAACACCTACCGTGCATCGAGGCGGAAGAGGGTAGAGAGAGCATAGCCCAGCAGGAAGCCGATGAAAGGCATCAGGGAGGAGGTGACCAGCAAGTGTGGTGTCATGGCAAACAGGATGCTTTTGCCCATATTGATGACAGTCAGGACTATGTAGGCTACAATACACAAAATGATGACCAATCCTCCCTGGGGTTGAGGACAAAAAGAAAAGGTCATTGGAAGGGTAGGGGACAGGGAACAGGTAAGGAGGCACAGGTGAAACAATAGATGCTGGAAGTGGAAAGAAACATATGAGAGACCCATGTTGCCCACATTTTTAGGTTTCTCATTGGTCGCTGAAAGCTTGGAGGACAGAGAGCTGATGAGCAAGCACTTCTGTGACTGAAAACAGCTGGGCACACTTCTGCTTTGACGCACTTTTGGTTGGCAGGTTTCAGGGAAGGACTAGCTCCCAAGAGACCATGCAAACCTCCTGCAAGGTGCATATTATACATTAAAAATTTCAAGGTCATTAGTTTTGAAACCTGTGTAACCTACAACATTGTCATTGTTCCAGAGATTTTGGAATGCATTAGAGCTTGTCATACTTTATAGAACACTTCCATCCCAGGTAGGGATTTCTTCCTAAGATGAATTTGCCTTTTAGAAATTGCTAAGAGTCATTTGAAGTGAAGTTGGTGAATAAGGTGGACGATCAAGCCATATATAATAGAGTTTAAACCTGAAATGATGAGTAACCATAAGGGGACAAGCCTGTTTTCTCAAGTGACATGCCAGCTGGATATGAAGGAAGTTCCCCAAAGAAGCATCAGAAGCATCTTGGATAATAACCTAATTGGAAACTCTGCAGGGCCACCCTGCCCCAGGGGAGGACTGTGAAAGCCGTGTTTATTGGGAGTGTCTGCGTGTTTTCATGAGTTTTAGAAGTTATTCATTACTTTATAGTTATATCTTACGTAGTATGTAACATTTTCAGTATGTGAGTTTATGATGAAATTATAATGCTCAGATTTGTTCATCATGTAACATTGGTTGCTGGAGTTCAAAGTGCACCTCCATGCATTTTAGGGAATTTCTGCTCCAAATGGTAAACATGGATGCATGAATTTAAGGCTCCCTTGCCTCTTCTGTCTTCTCAGGAAAGGAATATATAGCAAACTTGTCTCAAACTTCCCATGCTACTTTGAAATGGTTACGTATGTTGGTTCAGTTTCCAGTTCATACCCATTTGTAGCACTTTATTTTTCTCATGATGATTTTAAGAAAATTATAAAATATATATGGCAAAATTTGCTATTTAAATCATTTTTGAATCTACAATTCAGTGACAAATACATTCACAATGTTGTCCTAATGACATTTTGAATGTATATTGCTCAAATTTCAGCTACACAGCTTTGCATTTTTTTGTTGTTGTTTGGGGTTTTTTTTTTTTTTAGTTGAAGTCTCACTGGGTCGCCCAGGCTGAAGTGCAGTGGCATGCTCACAGCCACTGCAACCTTGACCTGCTAAACTCAGGTGATCCTTCTGCCTCAGCCTTCCAAGTAGCTGGAACTACAGGCATGTGCCACCATGCCCAGCTAATATACACATGCGGTCTCACCAAGTTGCCCAGGCTGGTCTCGGACCCCTGGGCTCAGGCAATCCTCACCTCAGCCTCCCAAAGTGCTGGGATTATAGGTGTAAGCCACAGCACCCTGCAACCCATGATATAGCTGATGTGATCATACAAAACATCACCTGTTCCAACTAGTGGTCCTGTCCCAGGGAAAGGAAGGGCTAGCACACATCTCATCAGTAACCATGGGCTTCAAGTTTCATTCGAAGACCTGTTAACTAACTGAGCTGTGCAGCTTGCCCTTACATATTCTGTTGACTTCTTTTGGAATTTTGTCTTTTGGGTTTGTCTTCTGCCCAAGGACAAATAGTTTTTACCCCCAACAAAAGGAGTGCAGTGGATACTGTAGGGGATACCAGGCTACAGGAGCTGGGCCAAGTGCAGAAGCCCTCTTCCGCTCCCTGGGTGTGCAATCTCCCTCTTGTTCTCCCACTCTTGGGGCTGCAGAGTGATCGTTATGAGTCCAGACCTCGGCTCTGCCAGCCTCTAGGTTCATACACTTTGGTGGGTCACTCAACCTTTGAGTGAGGTTGACAGCACAAGACCTGGCGCGGATGAACCACTCGCTAAACTAGCTCCGATTATTACTTGAAAGGAACTGAACATTCCAGAGTTTCCTGTCCCTCTCACTCCCACCACCTGTGGACATCGGTCATACCTACAACTCGTGCTGAGACACATGGCTCTAGGTCATTGGTTCCCCACAGGTCCCACGTGGTCCCATGTTTGCACCATCCAACTTAACTGCCTTGCTCATAGCTAGGAGTGCCCATTGGTGGGCAGCCAGGCCGTCAGCTTACTGGTGACACATAAGATGATACACCTGCGCTTGCTGCCCCCAAAGGGGCCTTGCACAGGTCAGTAAGTGGTTGAATCAGCTTTTCTCCTTTAGGGAGCTTGAGGGTTACAGAGAGGGAAGCAATTATGGGGGACAAGTGTTAAACACACAGGCCCAGGAGTAACAGAAATCCAAGTTGGCAGAAGCTCTGAGACCAAGGAGGGTTGTGGTCAGTAGCAGCAGGTGTGGGGACGGTATAAGTAGAGCAGCTGAGTAAGTGTAGGGCAGGATCCTGGCTAAAGGTGTGGGTGGCTTGCGAGAGTGGCTCCTGGGTTCGTCAGCCTTCTGACCACAAAGCCTTTGAACAAATCTTGCCTGGGCACATTACAAAGTTACCTGAGTTGACTTTCAAATTGGACATCACTGGAATTGTACCTTGGTATATCGAAATGTGACCTTACCCCACGGAGTGCAGCTGACTCTTGCTGTGCCTGCCCTCCTGGCCTGGGTGTTTCTTAGCCTGCCCAGTGTTCTCTGGGTCATTTTGACTATTTTGACTACTCGATGCTGTGGCATCGAGTAGTAGATGTGCAACACAACAGGAGCAGGAGTCAGTGATTATTCTGTAACTTTTCTGGACCTCAGTTCTATCTGCAAAAAAGGAATGAGGTTGGGCTTTATCATGAGGGCCTCTCCAGCTTAAGGACTGAGATTTGGCTTTTCTGCATCCTCGGAAGAACACTTTTTAAGTGACTCAGGTAAAAAGGAGATAATGTATTCTTCTGTCAGTTGTTATTAGCGTGAGCTTGGGATTCTGCATATGTTTTCCTGTCGGTTGTTCTTAGCAGTGTGAACTTGGAATTCTCCCTGGTTTTCCTTCCTGTAAAATGGGGGAGGACAGAGTTGCACTAAGTGGCAGTGGGGGGGTCATTGCACTCTTATATTCTGTGAGAAAAATTCCTGTGCACTCCACAGACTGTCTTTAAAAAGATAACGGACACAAACATGTTTCTGGCCTTTTCCCTGCAGATGCATGGAAGAGATAGGCAGCAGCAGATGGGACTTGCCCTTCATTCCTTTGTTCTCAGGCAGTGGCTGGAAGTGGGGGGAGTGAGGGGGTGCTGTGGTAGGTGCGTGGGTTCCGTGTAAAGTAAAACAGCCCATGGATGTGCTTCTTGAGGAACAGGTGAGTGTTTCTAATACAGTGTGGTGGCCGCCACAAGGTTGGCAGGTGTCAGGCACTACAGGAATGAATAGGACGAGCATCCCACGCAGTGGGGGCTTCTTGGAGGAGGTGCTATTTGTGTTTGCGATGGTGAGAGGATGGGGGATGGGAGGAAGAGTGTTTGCGGGGAAGGGAAGGGCATGTGCAAAAAGAAAAGCGCTGAGCCAGGTGAGGTTGGCTGAGACCAAGCCAAGATGGGCCCATGGGGCCATGTTAAGGGGCGTGCACTTTCTCCTGGAGGGAGTGAGGAGCCAGCAAGAGGGGTTCAGCAGTGGGTGACATGGCAGAGTCTGGACTTCCTGTCTCCACCCGCAGGTGAAAATGGGCAGAGAGTTGGGTGGAAGCTGCCTCAGGTGTCTGGCAGGAGGTCAGGCTAGAGAGGAGCCGATGGAGTCGGGCAGTGCATGGGAAGGACGATCACAGAGCAGCTGGGTAAGAGGGAAGCAGCAGGGAATGTGGAGAATGACTCGGCAGGGTGTGCTTGAGGTTGTTGGGCACAGAGAGTCCTCACCGAGGTCATCCCATGGGGAGGAAGGGAGGAGCAGGTGCGGAGGGCATGGCTCTGACTGTGGACACACTAGGTTTCCCTGCCCGAGGTGTATTCCAGCAGGAAAGTCTAGCCATTAAGACATGCATTCTGACAGGAGAGAGTTAAGGGCTGTGGTGCCGTCCTGGAAGCCTGCAGGTGGCAGATGCAGACCTGAGGTGGACCAGTCCCGTGCTGAGGAGCTATAGGGGAAATCTGACGAGGGAGTCAGAAAACTTGGTCTGGATACGGAGAAAGACCTTCTATCAGACGAACACACACAGGAGCAGCCAGAGCTCAGTCACTGAAGCAGAGGCAGAAGGCCTTGGAGGCAGGGGCCAGCTCCATGCTGCTAGAAGGCTAAGGAAGGACTGAGAAATAGCTATGGGATTTGGCAAAGAACGTGGGCAAGTAGTCAAGTTTCGGAGTGGGGGGGCTGAGGAGGAGAGAAGAGAGGGGTTCAACTAAGTAAGACAAACATGTTGAGTTCTGGAGCAGTGGAAGGGAAGGCGTTCGAGAGGAAACAAATTGGCAAACACATGCACACACACAGGGAGGGAGACAGACGTAAAGAAAGATACAGAGAGAAAGAGGGCGAGAGACAGAAAGGGAGAGAGCTAGAGGGGTGGGAAAGAGAGGAGGGAGGGGGAGTTTCCCTGAGCCTGACCAACAAGGGGAGCAAAGATAAGTGTTAGCTGGAAGGGGAAGCGGTTTCCACATAAAACCCCAGCAAGGGTTTATTTTGCTTTGTAAAGACAGGAGAAGTGTGGACCCGTATCACAGCTGACTGAAGAGCCAAGGCAGAGACGTTCAGAAATGAGAGTGAGGAAAGGCTGCTGGGGGGGCCTGCTCAGTGGAAGGAGGTCTCAGAAGCCAGGGCGGAGAGGAGGATATAAGCCCGGGCTGGGGCAGGGTGACAGCCACGGGAAGGAGCAGGAATGACTTCTCTATGTCCCCCAGCAGGGAAGAAGGGCTGTGGCCATGGCATTCGGACAGGGCAAGGGCAAAAACTACCCTCAGGACAATGGGGCTGTGAAACCTGACGTGCAGCCTTTTTGTTCCAGGCCAGGGGCATTGATCCAGGGACAGAGAAATGGCAGTATGTCAGGAGGCGAAGTCCTTCTGAAGACAGGTTGAACCCGTGGCCTTGGGGGATGAACAGGTACTAGAGGAGAGGGTGGCGTGACCCAACTCCAACTTGAAAAAGTTGGAGGACTCCTGGAGTCTGGCATTCTTCCATGGCAAGGCAGTGACACGGTGCCCTGCCCGTGACCACAGACTCTTCCAAGCCCATTGTGGCCTTACTCCCTTCACTCCGCCACCACCCTCCTGAAGCACCTGGGGTGTGTCCCCACCCCTCCTCCCCTAGGATCCTCACACTTCCTCCCAGATCTCCTCCCTCCAGCCTCTTGCTAAGTGTGCCATGTTTGCCCTTGGTATTTCCTGGACTCACTCTTATTCCATGTCTCCCTGAGGTTACCTAAATCCTACTCTTTTTTCATGGCCCATTTCAGGCCCCTCCCCTCTAGAAGCCCCCTGGCCCTCACTAATCTCCTCCCTGGCGTTCTGCCAGGACTTGCTTGTGCTCTGGTGTTGGGTCTTGTTTCTTTCATGTGATTCTTTCTGCAAATGTCAGACCTCAGGTCTGACCTGAGGTCTCAAGAGTTCAGTGACCCCTCAGAGTTCAGAACACAGAGCTTAGCATCTAGCAGGAACATGATGCAAGTTTCATATTATGATCACGATGATTATACCTCATCGTTGTGGATGGTGCTGGTCCTTACCTTGATGACACTGCAGACGCAGTGTGGCCACTTGGATTTGAGGATGATCCCTGTAGTGCAAGGAATGAGGACCAGGACCAGCGATATGATGATGCCTCCATAGGGCACCTTGTCCTTCAGGTCCCCCTCGTAGATCCCCCTGGAGTAGATGTACAGGAGGAGTGGCATCATGGCCAGGGCAGAGAAGGTGGAGCAGGTGGTCATCACAATGCTGGAGGGAGACACAGAGAGCTGTTAGCGCACACCTCTGGGCTGAGGCTGCAATATGCCAAGCGCTGCTGGGTGCTTCACGGGCATTGCTCCTTTCCTTTCCCCCTGTCCCTAGGCAGGGCACAGACTGTCTTCTCGCTGGGAAGGAAGCTGAGGACCAGAAGAGCTGTGACTTGGCCCAGGTCACACAAAGTGGTTAGTGGCTGATGCAGGATTTGAACCCCAGGCCTGTTGAGCTGCTACTGTTCCTGTGTGCGTCCCTGTGGAAGGAGCTGTTCTGATCTCCCCGTCTGTAACAGAACTCTTTTTTCTTTGAACCCCTGCCCCATGCAAGTCCATTCTGGAGAAGCTAACTTTGTGACGCCCTCACTCTGACTGTAGCCCGTGGGGTCATGGAGCAGCACCTGACCACCGTCACTAAGTTTAGAGCCTAGGAATGGCTGATGTCGTAGCTTTGTCCGGTGGAGATGAGGAGAATTAGCTATGTCAGGTACATTTTACCTCTCAGGGGCTTTGTGAGACACAGTGGCAGAGCACTTGGCCCTTGGGGATGGGTGACATGGGAGTGACGGCCAGGCAGCAACCAAGAAGCCTGCTAGGAAAAAGAAACAGCAAAGCCGAAGAAACAGAATAATGGGAGGGCTGTAGGGGCAGAGCCATGGAGGAGGCAGCAGCTACTCCTTCCCATTGTTGAGTCAGGGACAGGATGCCCTGGTCAGACTTACTTTGTGTTTTGGATAGTATTCTAGTCCCCAACACGGACGTTCTCATGTTCCTTACTTTTGGGTTCCTCCTTATATATTTAAGATAGTTGAGTGTGAGCCTGGATCATTTGTATCCTACTTGTCCAGTTACCTTTCCTGTTTGGAATTCTGTGTGTGTTAGTCCCAGGACCCTGTCTAGGGAGAAGCCCTCTAGAAAGGCCAGCTGAGGAGGAAGTTGTAGGGGATCTTCTTAGGTTTGTGGGCATTCACAGTAATGATACATGACTCTGGCTTCTGTTCTAGTGGGAAGGTGGAGGGGTTGGCAAGACCCCAGGAAAACCCCACCAAGTGTGTCCCACCCCTGCCCTCTATCTGCTCTTCTTCACTGTTTCCACAGAGGTGGAGTATGGCTTAGTTAAACATCAAGAGCAGCCTAGAGCCAAGGTTTCAGAGCGTGTTAGGATGTATAACTCCACGGCCCAGCAGTCCTGCCTTACCTACATGCTCCCTCCTATGTGGGCACAAAGGACACATGCACGAGACTCTTCACAGAAGCAAGACGATGAAATCCACATGAACCCTGGCCACAGGATAATGGACAAGTACAAGCAAACTAAGCATCCAGACGCAGAAGGAGTTATTCTATTTAACTGTCTGTCTCTTCATGAAAGCAGGGTGTCAAGTGACAAGGCAGTAGGATACTGTTTGTGTAAATTTTTTTTTTTTTTGAGCTGGAGTCTCACTCTATCACCCAGACTGGAGTGCTATGGCATCCTCACGGCCATTCCAACGTCAAGCTCCAGTGATCCTTCTGCCTCAGCCTTCCAAGTAGCTGGAACTACAGGCGCAGGCTGCCACGCCCAGCTCATTTTTTATTTATTGTAGCTACGAGGTCTTGCCACATTGCCTGGGTTGATCTTGAACCCCTGGGCTCAGACAGTCCACTCACCTCGGCCTCCCAAAGTGCTGGGATGGCAGGCTGAGCCACCAAGCCTGGCCCATGTACAATTTAAAAACCTGCAGCACATCTTGTTTATGAAGACACGTTTGTGGTCACAGTTGGAAAGGGTCCGTGGGAATGCTCAGCATCAAGTCCTGTGGGGTGCTTCTTTGGTGGGTAGTAGCAGGGAATGAGATTGGGAGGGGCCCAGGGGTGTCAGCGCTGGTTGTTGATCTCAGGAGGAGTCACACATGACTTGTGTGTTTTGCTCTGGCTGCATTGAGGGACCCACCTGGTGGCCCTGCCTCCTGTGATGTCAGTTGTCCCCAGTCTCCCCCCAGCTATGAGTCATGCTTACTTTGGCTTGGTGTGCAGAGGTTTAGAGTTTGTCCTTGGACTTGGTGTGCCTTGTCAGTTTGAGTATGCAGGCGGGTGAGATTATCCCAGAACCCAGCATGCTTCCTCCTCAAGCACAGGTGCTGGGAACTGGTCAGGGACATCTGTCTCCTAGTCTGCTGGTATCTGTGACTGTTGTGACCCTCAGCTCACCCCAAGGGACAGGAATGGAAGGTAACTGTTCCAGACTCCAACTCCTGAGATTGGAACCATGATAACCTCGTGGGCCTAGCTGTCTCTTGGGGAAAGGGGCACTTTTTTTTGAGTTGGGGTCTCATTCTGTCTCCCAGGCTGGAGTGCAGCAGCATGATCACAGTTACTGCAGCTTCCACCTTCTCGGCTCAGGCAATCCACCCACCTCAACCTCCCAATAGTTGGGACTATATGCATGCCACATGCCTGGCTAATTTTTTGATTAAAAAAAAATTTTTTTTTTAAAAGATCTCACTATGTTTCCCAGGCTGATCTTGAACTCCTGGGCTCAAGCGATCCTCCCACCTCAGCCTCGCAAAGTGATGGGATTACAAGTGTGAGCACCGTGCCTGGCTCCATTTGGTGTTTTATTTTTCCTTCCTGCTTAAGTTCTGAAAGCACTGCACAGACCCTGCTTTTGGATATCTGTATGCCCTGTTTTAGGGACTGGTCTTGACCCCCAGTCAGTGGAGATATTGGAGGCAGAACATGAGGGAGCTGTGAGGGACCCTTCAGAGTGCCTATGAAATTAGAAACTTCTGGGAACCCTGATGGCTTCCAGCTCGCCTTGGTTAGGCTTCCTCTCTCAAGGCAAGAATACCTATGGAGTGCTCAGGTTGTGTCCAAGCCTATTGTCCCTACAACCATTGGCTCAGGGCTCTGCTGTGAGCAGGGAGGTAGGGGGTGGTCACGGGAGGCCACCTTCCCCTGGCACGCTCTCCTCAGTCCCCGACAAGCCAAGCTCACTTCAGCTCTGAGGGCATGTCCTCTTGCCCTGGTCACCTACATGTTTTGGGGCCAGTCTAGCAGTGTCCTTGAGGAAGGCGCTTCATGCCTGGCTGCATTGAGGTACCCACTGGGTGGCCCTGCCTCCTGTGATGTCAGCTGTCCCCAACCTCCCCCCAGCTACGAGGCAGAGTAACCGGAGGAGGAGAGCTCTGGACTGGCTCTAGACAGAGCTCCGCACAAATCTCGGGAAACCTCTGGCAGGTCTCAGGACTTCGGCCTCCTCACATGCAAAACATAGTCAAGGTTGTCAATTACTCCCCACCTCCCAGTGGGAAAGAGCAGAGTGTTGTGCCTGAAGAGGCCCACCCTGGGGCCTGGGGCAACACCTGGCCCTTCTACGTGTATGTTTGGGTTGCACAATCTTGGCTCAAAATTCGGATGAGTTGCCAACTTCACATAAAAGTGGAGATTCTGCCCACTCTGGAAAAGCAGGATGCTATGGCGACAGTGGCCCTGCACCCACAGGACACCTGCTGCTGGGCCACATGACTCCTGCCTAGGACTTTGAGGCTGGCAGACAGTCCGCCGCCTCTGTTTATGGTCATTCCGGCTTCAGGCCTAGAGTGAGTGCACTGGCCTTTCTGAGACTCAGCTTCCCGTTGCTAGATGTGGCTAGTGACGGTGCCTGCTCTGGGGTGGAGGGGCTGCGTGAAACCCACACATGCGTTACCTGGACACAGGGTTGTAGCATGTGTAGCAAGCTATCTCGGATGAACTCAAGCTGGAGTCAGGTCTGACAGTACCTGGTGGTGGGTGGTGAGACTCCCACTCCACCGTGGGGTCTAGGCATGGTTCAGTGTGTGGGAGGGTGGTTTGTTTATGGCAGAAAGTGGCTGTCCCAGCAGAGCGTTGTCTCTTGTGAGGTCTAGGCAGAAGTGACAGTCACCAGGGGCCTGGACAAGAAGGCTGAGCAGGACAGCATAAGGGGTTGTGTTGGGTCACCAGGGGTCTGGCTGGCTGGGGCCTGGACCACAGAGAAGCAGGCGTCCTAGGCATCTGCTGGCCATGAGCTGGGATGTCTGGCCACTCACCCTTGAAAACCTCCCGTTGTCCTCTGCGCTGTCCCCTACTGCTCTGCTTCTGTCCTGATACACAAAGCCCTCAGGGTTCCCCTGCCCAGTTTCACTTCCTGCATCCCTTTCCACCCAAATGAAGGCATGGTCTGGGTTTCTTTGGACGCAGAGGCTGCTGGGAGCCTCGTCCACAGGTCAGATTGAAGACTGGGGGTGTGCTTAGCAGCAGGAAGAATGTGGATTAGACAGAGGGAGGAATTTCCTTGCAGTGGGGCAGTTGAACATTGAAAGCAATTCCCACTGGCTTGGTCCCCTCTCTGTGCCTTGCATCCCACTGACCCTGCCAGCAAGGGTTGACTCATAGGGGACAGAGCCCAGGGCTTCTCGGATGATGGGTCCCACTAAATCCAACCCTCACGCTCGCCTGTTTCCTTGAAAAACCTGTCCCAGGGTCATTCTGTGTCACTAGGACTGGCTGCTTGACTTGGTTGGTTTACTTGGTGAAGTTGGGTGGGGCAGCATGGTGGCAGGCACAGCAGGGCCTCTCCGGATCCCAGGTTGTCCTGTCCCTGATGTGGAGTAGCATCTCTGCCGAGGGCTGAGCCAGACCTCTGACTTGAGCCCAAGGCTCAGGCCGAAGGCACACGCTTCTGCTGGGGTGTGTCCCTTGCCTCCTCACAGCACTGGAACTGGAGCTGGTCTGACGTGGCTCCTTCAGGGGTCCAAGGCCAGAGCCCCCGTGCTGGGCCTCCAGGAGTGGGCCTGGGTAATGATGCTCTGCATGGGTGGGTGAGGGTGCTGCCAACCCCCTGCTACAGGCTTGGCCAAACTCCCTAGTTGTGCCTTTGCGTGGAGGCGTTGCTGTGGCTGACAGGGAATGAGAGGCCTTAAAGAGCAGAAAGCCCAGACTTCCAGATGATTGGGAGGACCTTCTGGAAGTTCTTGCCTGCTTGGGTTCCAAGTCACCGCGCTCTCCCTGGTGATGTTTGGAGCCACTGCACCCCCTTGCTCTCCAGCCTCAAAGCAGGCAACTTGCCCACCACAATCAATGGGACAGTTATCCAGGGGCCCTTGCGCTTAAATCAGTGCTCCTCCAAGGTGATCCTTGAGAGGCCTCTGGGAGTCGGGGTCTCCTGGCTGCTCTTAGATCAGCCTGGCCCCTTTGCCCTGGCCTCCGCCCATGCCCATCACTCCCTCTCCCGGCTGTCGCCCGGCACTTCCCTGCAACAGTGACGTCTCTCCTGCAGCCCAAGCCTACCTGAGGTTCATGTCCCCCTTCACAGCCAGGCTGAAGATGCTGGACAGGTTGCCCCCCGGGGAGCAGCCACACACCAGAATGGCCAGCGCCTCAATGTTGCTCAGCCGGAAAACCTTGCCCAGCGCAAAGGCTGTGAGGGGCATGATGCCGTACTGCGCCACCAGGGCGATGGCCAGTCCTTTGGGCTTCCACAAGTGAGCTTTGATCTTGCCGAATTCCATGGTGCAGCCCAGCAAGAGCATGATGAAGAACAGCCCAAAGATGATGACCGCCTTGAGTGCCCAGTCACTGGGTCGCTTGCCGTAGTTGGGTGGCAGGCTGAAGTTGAACGAGACGGTGGTGTTGAGGGCCTCCATCCTCGGGGCAGCGGCGGACCACCTTGGGCTCCGGCTCACTCCACTCCTTGTCCAGTCCTTGCTGGGTGCCTTCTCTGAGTCACCTCTCAGGACAGAGAGTTTCTGGACAAAATGCGGCTCTGGGCAAATAAAGGGATTACACAACCCCGCTGGCTGCGGCCCCACGGGGGTGAGCCCAGAGCCTTATCTGCCTGGCCTCCTTGCCTCTGCTCACTCCCTCACCTCTTCCACCTTCCTGGGGCCATGCACTCCTCCCTCACCGCTCTGCTGGCTCTGGGCTCAGTCTCTCCTCAGCCTCTGCTGAGCCCCCCTCACAGGCATTCCATTTCTGGGGTCCGGTCTGGCCTGTGCAAAGCCAGTCCCAGCCCTTGCCTTCCCTGCAGGTCCCCTTCCTAGCTCAGCCCCGATGCCTTGGTTTCCCAGTAAGGAGAGGGTGCCCTTCCTGTGCCCAGTGGATCAGCATGCGTCCCAAAACCATGGGAGTACAAGGAGCGAAGTGTGGCCTTTAGTGTCTGGATGCAGATGTGTAGCCCAAGGAGAAATGAGCTGCGGTAGGAGCAGTGGTGTTGCTCCTCCCCAGGAGGAATGCACCTATGACCTTCTCCTGCGAGATGGGAGGATGCTGTGATGGGTCCATGACACTCTCCTGGGAAGTAGGTGGTGGCTAGGATGCACCTGTGACCCTGGGAGATGAGAGGATGCTGAGATGTACCATTACTCTTTCCTCGAAGATGTGAGGATGCCAGGATGCACCTATGACCATCCTGAGAGATGTGAGAATGCCAGGATGTGCTCATGACTCTCTCCTGGGAGATAAAAGGATGCCAGGATGTGCCCATGACCCTCCTTAGAGATGGGAGGATGCCAGGATGCACTCATGACAATCCTGGGATGGGAGGATTCTGGTATATACCCATGACCCTACTGGGAGAAGGGAGGATGTGCTTATGATCATCCTTGGAGATGGGTGAGTGTTGTGATACACCCATGACTCTCTCCTTGGCAATGAGAGATTGTCAAGATGTGCCCATGACAATCCTGGAAGATGGGAGAATGCCAGGATGCACCTTAGACTCTCTCTCTCTGGGGTGATGGGAGGATGATGGGATGTGCTCATGACCATCCTTGGAGATGGGAGTGATGGGATGCACCCATGACCATCCTGGGAGATGGGAGGATGCTGGATTGCATCCTTGACCCTCTTCTAGAAGATGAGAGGATGCCAGGATGCACCCATGATGCTCTCCTGGGAGATGGGAAGATGTCAGGATACGCCCATGACCATCTGAAAGATGAGAGGGTGCCGGGACATGCCCACAACCCTCCTGGGAGATGGGAAGATGCCAAGATGTGCCCATGACCATCCTGGGAGATTGGAGGGTGGCAGATGTGCCTATGACCATCCTCAAAGATGGGAGAAAGCCAGGATGTACCACTGTCTCCTGGAAGATGGGAGGATGACAGGATGCACCTATGACACTCTCCTGGGAGACGGGTTTCTGGACAGAATGTACCTCTGGCAAATAAAGGAATTACGCAACCTGCTGGCTGTGGTTCCGTTGGGGAGAGCCTGGAGCTTTATCTGCCTGGCCTCCCTGCCAAGTCAGGTTCCGCTCATGACCATCTTGGGAGAAGGGACAATACCTGCATGCACCCATAATCCTCCTGGGAGATGGGAAGATGCCAGTATGCACCATGACCACTGTAGGAGATAGGAGGATGCCACAATGTTCCCATGCCTATCATAAAAGAAGGAAGGATGCCATGATGTACCCATGACCATCCTGGAAGATGGGAGAGTGGCCAGATATGCCCCAAACCATCCAGGGAGATGGGAGGATGCCAGGATGTACCCATGACTCTCTCCTGGGAGATGGGAGGATGCTGGCATGCACCCATGACCATTTTGGGAAATGGGAAGATTCTGGAATGTGCCCATGACCCTCCTTGGAAATGGGAGGATGCCAGGATGTACCCATGACTCTCCTGGAAGATAGGAAGAGGCAGAGATATGCCCAAGACCACCCTTAGAGATGAGAGGATGCTGGGATTCACCTATGAACACCATTAGATGGAAGGTTGCTGTGATGCACCCATGACCCTCTTGGGAAATGGCAGGATGCCAGGATGCACCCATGACCTTCCTGGGAGATAAGAGAATTCCAGGATGTGCCCATGACTCCTTGAAGATGGGAGGATGCCAGGATGCACCTGTGACCCTCTCCTGAGACATGGGAGAATGCCGGGATGTGCCATGACTCTCTCTTGTAAGATGGAAGGATGCCAGGATGGTCTAATAACCATTCTGGGAGATGGGAGGATGCCAGCATGTGCCCATGATCATCCGGGGAGATGGGAGAATGCCAGGATGGACCCTTGACAATCCTGGGACATGGGAGGATGCTGAGATGGCACCCATGACTCTTCTGGGAAATGAGAGGATGCTAGGATGAGCCGATGACCATCCTGGGAGATAGGAGTGTGCCTGGATGACCCCATGACCTTCCTGGGAGATGGGAGGGTGCTGGGATGGGTCCATGACCATCCTGGGAGATGAATGAATGCTGGGATGTCCCATGACCATCCTGGGAGATGGGAGGATGTGAAGATATGCTAATGATCCTTCTGTGGCAGATGGGAAGATGCTAGGATATGCCTATGACTCCCTCCTGGGTGATGGGAGATTCCAGGATGTGCTCATGACCATCTTTGGAGATGGGAGGGTGCTGGGAGGTGCCCATAACTCTTTCTTGGGACATGGGAATGCCAGGATGTACCTGTGACATCCTGAGAGATGGGAATATCTTGGGATGTGCCCATGACCATCATGAAAAAAGGGAGGATGCTAGAATGTGCCCATGGCCATTCTGGGAGATAAGAGGATGCCAGGATGGGCTCATATCCCTCTTCTGGGTGATAGGAAGGTGCTGAAATGTACCCATGGCTCTCCTGGGAGATGCGATGATGTCAGGATATGCCCATGATCATTCTTGGTGATGGGAGCATGCCGGGATGTGCCCTAGATTCTCTCTTGGATGATGGAAAAATGCTGGGATGCACCCATGACCCTCCTGGGAGATGGGAGGATGCTGAGATGTGCCCATGACTGTCATGAAAGACAGAAGGATGCCATGATGCATCCTTGGGATGCTGTGATGAGAGGTTGCTGGAATGCTTACATGACCATCCTTGGAGATGGGAAGATGCTGGCAAGTGTCCATGACCATTCTGAAAGATAGGAGAATGGCAAGATGGGCCCATGATTATCCTAGGAGATTGGAGGATGGTGGGATGCTGAGATTTCCCTACGACTCATTTGTGGTAGGTGGGAGGATGCCAGGATGTGCCTATGATTTTCTCCTTGGTGACAAGAGGATGCCAGGATGTGCTCATGACCATCTTAGGTGATGGGAGGGTGCCAGGATGTGCCCATGACCATCCTGGGAAATAGGAGGATACCTAGATGTAACCATGACTCTTTTCTGGGAGATGGAAAGATGCTTGGATGTACCTTTGACCATCCTCAGTGACAGGAGGATGCCAGGATGTGCCATTACTCTCTCCTGGAAGATGGGAGGGTACTGGGATGTGTCCATGACCATCTTGGAAGATGGAGAGTGCCAGGATGCACCCAAAACCTTCTTGGGAGATGGGAGGATGCCAGGATGTGCCCAAGACCATCCTGTGAGATTGGAGGGTGCCAGGATGTGCCTATGACCATCCTGGGACATGAGAGGATATGCCATAACTGTGTTCTGGGAGATGGGAGGATGGTGGGATTAGCCCATGACTCTCTCCTGGATGATGAAAGGTTGCTGAGATACACCCATGGCCCTCCTAGGTGATGGGAGGATGTCAGGATGTGCTTATGACCATTCTGGGAGATGGGAGGATTCCAGGATGTGACCATAATCTTTCTGGGAGATGGGAGAATGATAGAATGTGCCCATGACTATCCTGTGAGATGAGAGGATGCCGGGATGGGTCCATGAGTATCCTTGGAGATGGGAGGATTCTAGGATGTCCCATGACTCTTCTGGGAGATGAGAGGATGTTAGGATGGGCCCATGAACATCCTGGGAGATGGGAGGGTTTCAGGATGGGCCCATGACCATCCCGGGAGATGCAAGAATGTTGGGATGCCTCCATAACCCTTCTTTGAAATGGGAGGGTGCCAGAATGTGCCCTTGTTTATCCTTGAAAATGAAAGGATGCTGGGATGTGTTCATGACCCTCTCCTGGCAGATGGGAGGATGCCAGAATGCACCAATGACTCTCTCCTGGGAGATGAGAAGATGCCAGGATGTGCCAGTGAATGTCTCCTGGGAGATAGGAGGATGCCAGGATGCGCCCATGACTCTCTCCTGGGAGATTGGAGGGTGCCAGGATGCACCTATGACCATACTTGAAGATGGGTGCCAGGAGGTGCCCATGACTCTTCTGAAAGATGAGAGAATGCTAGGATGGGCTCATGGGAGATGAGAGAGTCCTGGGATGGGTCCATGACCCTCCTGGGATATGTGAGGATGCCAGGATGCAACCATGACCATTCTTGGAGATGGAAGCATGCTGGATGTGCCTTAGACTTTCTCCTGGGAGATGAGAAAATGCTGGGAGGCTTCCATGACCCTCTTGAGAGATGGGAGTGTGCTGGCATGGGTCCACTAGCAGATGGGAGGATGCTGGAAGGCCCCAGTGATCATCCTGGGAGATGACTGATTCTAGGATGTCCCTATGATCCTCCTGCAAGATGGGAGTGTGCCACAATGTGCCCATGACCATCCTTGGAAGTGGGAGCATGCCAGGATGTGCCCATGACTCTCCTGGCAGATGGGAGCATGCTGGGATTCACCCATTACTCTTTCCTGAGAGATAAGAGGATGCCGGGATGTGCCTATGACTCTCTTCTGGGAGCTGAGAGGGTGCCTGGATGCGCCTGTGGTCATCCTTGGAGATGTGAGGATGCCAAGATGTGCTGTTACTTTCTCCTGGGAGATGGGAAACTGCTGTGATGTGATGTGCCCAAGATTTTCTCCTGAAAGATGGTAGGTTGCTGAGATGAGCCCACAACCATCCTAGGAGATGGGAGGATGCTGGGTTGCACCCATGACTTTTCTGGGAGATGAGAGGATGCTAGACTGGGTCATGACCATCCTGGGAGATGAGAGGGTGCCAGGATTGTCCCATGACCCTTCTGGGAAATGGGAGGGTGCTGGGATGGGCCCATCACCCTCCTGGTATATGGGAGGATGTCGGGATGCGACCATGACCATTCTTGGAAATGGAAGCATGCCCAACGTGCCCTAGACTCTCTCCTGGGAGATGAGAGGGTGCCAGAATGTGCCCATGATTTTCCTTGGAAATGGGATGATGCCGGGCTTTTCCCAAGTCCCTCTCCTGTCAGATGGAAGGATGCCAGGATGTGCCCTTGACTCTCTCCTGGGAGATGGGTGGAGGCCAGGATGTGCCCATGAACCTCTCCTTGGAGAAGGGAGGATGCTGTGATGAGCCCATGACTCTCTCCTGGGAGATGGGAGGATGCATCCATGATTCTCTCCTGAGCAATGGGAGAATGCTGGGATGCATGCATGACTCTCTCCTGGGAGATGAGAGGATGCCAGGATGTTTCCATTATCCTCCCCTGGAGCTGCCTGAACTCGAGAGCTCTCAGGGACTGCTGGAGGCCTCAGGAATTCTGCTTAGGTGGAGCGGGTGGCAGGAGCCACACGGCACAGCACACTCACAAAGAGTCTCCTGGAGCTGGCAGTGCCCAGCCTGTGGGGCTGCAGATGTGGCCTGTGACACATGAGCATGAAGCCCTGCCCTCCGAGAGTCTATGATTGATTTCTTGGTGCCTGAGTGGAGCTGTTATCCCAGGGAGATGGGAAGTGCTGGGCATTGGTTGCTGGTGTGGATGTGCAGTGCCTACCTGAGTGTTCCCAGAGGGCCATGGGAGGCTCAAAGGGGGCGGCTTTCTCTCCCTGAGCCAGTCAGGAGAGTTGCCGGGAGAGAATGACTGATCACCAGCTAGTGCCAGGCCTGGTGGGAGGCAACAAACAACCTAATCCATTTCCTGCCCTCAGGGACCTCATGGGCCATAGGAGACCACAGGTGGTGCACAGCTCCAAGCAGACGCATTGAAGGTAAAGGCTGCCGTGTACAACTGTGCAAGTGTACACTGCACAGTGCTCGGGACACTCCACACAGACATCCTGTGCACCTGTACATGGGGCCCTGAAACTGAAGGAAGACATTTGTTTCTACACAACTGCCCCATGACCAAGGGATGAGGCATGATCAATCAGTATCCGCTAAAGACCGGGGCGTGGAGCCGTGTCTGCTGATCAGACTGTGCACATGAGCCATGCTCCCGTGAACCCACCTGTAAACGGATTCTAAACCACTTCATCTCCACCAACTCTCCCTCTTCACATCTCAGAAACTCAAAGTTCTACCTCCTCCTGTGAATTCTTCCCTTCAGCCCTGCCTCCTCCCCGCCCACTCAGCACCCCCGCCCACTGCACCTTTGGAGAGTGGAGAGGTCTTCCAGGAAGCTGTCGTCTCCATCATTTTCTCCTGGTCTGCTCTGCACTTGCTCTGATTCCAAGCAGCTTGGGTTCGGGAGGACTTTTGGTGCTTAGTGCCAGCCGAGCGTGGTTGAGCACACACTGAGGGACAGGATGTAAATGACACACTCCTGGGGGGTGAACTGCCTTGCCTGTGTTGTCTCACAGAGCCTTGGGGGTCAGGCCCCTTTGCTGTCCTTATTTTCAGGTCCGGAAAGAAGGGCTTGGAGAGTCCCAGGACCCGCCCCTGCCCCTGTCCCTGGATGAGCTCATGTCTGCGCCAGCCTAGCTCAGGCCCCCACTGCCGTGTGGTGCTCTTTGCTGTGCCCTGTGTCTCCCCTCATCCTGTGTCCCTGATTATTTCGCTTTTTGAGACCTGGAAGCTTTGATCGGAAAAACCCCTGTGATGGCAATTTTTTCCAAACGGGCCTGGATTGGTTCTTTCACAGGCTGGAGGCACCAAGCACACAACGCCCAGACAATCTGCAGGGGGAATGGGACTCAGTGAGTTGCCGGGGCTGCGGAGTGGCATTCTAACTTCAGGTCTGGCAACAACTGAGCAGTTTTCTTAGATGCTGAAGTGGCCTAAATAAAGTCTTCAATCAGCCATTGCCCTTCGCCTCCAAATTCTGCTTGAGGAAAATGATCCTACAGAAGTCATTATTTGAGGTTATATGTTGAGATATTTTCACTGCAGCTTTGCTTCATAACAGTGAAATATTGGAAACAACCTAAATGTCTATGAATAGGTGATTGATTATGGCCCATTTAAAAGAATGTACTCATTAAAATATATATGTATATGGTGGTGGCCAGGCACAGTGACTCACACCTGTAATTCCAGTGATTTGGAAGGCTGAAGTGGGAGGATCACTTGAACCCAGGAGTTCGAGACCAGCCTGGGCAACATAGAGAGACCTCATCTCTACAAAAAATATTTGAAAATTAGCTGGGCATGGTGGTGCGCCCCTGTAGACCCATCTACTTGGGAGGCTGAGGTCAGAGGATTGCTTGAGCCCAGGAGTTGGTGGCTGTAGTGAGCTATGATTATGCCACTACACTCCAGTGTGGGCAACAGAGTGAGACCCTGCCTCAAACCCCCCCCCCAAAAAAACAAAAAACAGTGGTAGTGACTTAGGGTATAAAGTTCACTGTAGAAATCAGTACCTCCCCCTGCTTTTCCTGGAAACTTTTCAAAAACAAGAAAAGCAGAGAGGAGTCCCATAGACAATACATCTTGGTGAAACTAGGAGCAAATATAATTTGCAGACTCTGGGATACGTGGAGAGGCTGCCATTGCCACAGGCCAAAGGTGGGCTGGAAAGTGGTCATGGCCCGTGGCTGTGGCCCGTAGCCGAGGGGTCAGGCGTCAGAGTGCTCCAAAAGCATGCTTGCCTCTTGCAGGTGGAGTATGCAGCCTCGGCAAACGTGGCCTCACTCCCCTGTGACAAGTCACAGGACTGGAGAGCAAGGCTGCCCACAGAGGTGTCTTTCCCCCTCGGGTTCCTGCTGCCATGGAAGTGGGTGTGTCAGTTCTGCACTTTGCATAACGAGCCACCTCCATGTGAGGACTTCAGACACCAACTTAAGATCTTTCACAGTTCTGGGATGTGGCAGGTCCAGCTGAATCCTCCTCCTTTTTTTTAAGTCGGGATCTCACTCTGTTGCCCAGGCTGGAGTGCAGTGGCACAATCATGGCTCATCACAACCTTGACCTTCTGGGTTCAGGAGATACTCCAACCTCAGCCTCCTGAGTAGCTGGGACTACAGGTGTGCACCACCATGCCCGACTAATTTATTTATTTATTTGTAGAGATGGGGTCTTGCTATGTTTCCTAGGCTGGTCTCAAACTCCCGGGCTCACGTAATTCTCACACCTTGGCCAGTCAAAGTAATCCCAGGAGGGATTACAGGTATGAGCCACCGTGCCTGTCCTGAAGCTTTCTTTCTTTCTTTTTTTTTTGAGTTGGAGTCTCACTCTGTCACCCAGACTGGAGTGCAGTGGCCACTCCCAGCCACCGCAGCCTCGACCTGCAGGGCTCCGGCGATCCTTCCGCCTCAGCCTTCCAAGTAGCTGGAACTACAGGCGCGCGCTACCACGTCCGGCTCATTTTGATTTATTGTAGAGATGAGGTCTCGCCAAGTTGCCCAGGCAGGTCTCGAACCCGCGGGCTCAGGCAATCCACTCACCTCAGTCTCCCAAAGGCGCGGGATTACAGGCTGAGCCACCGAGCCCGGCTCTGAAGCTTTCTTGAACCACATGTTGGGTGCCTGGGTTGGCAGGCTTTCCTCTCTTCATGTGGCCTTTCCATGTGACCAGCTGGGTTTCCTCAGAGCACGGTGAACTCGGGGTCGGCAGACTTCTCATCTGACAGCTGATGTCCTCAGAGCAGTCATTCTGAGTGGCCTGGGTAGACGCTGTAAGGCATCTTGTGACCTTATGTAGAAGCTCGACCTTCTCAACCTCAGAATGGTGTCATTTTCAGCACATTCCACTGGATAAGCAAGCTATTAAGAGCAGCCCAGATTTGAGGGAAGGGTGAAATTGACTCTACCTCTAAATGGGAGGATAGCAAAGGCTGTGTGGCCATCATGAAGTCTCCTGTGGGCTTGAAGAGCCACACGGTGAGCCACAGGTGTGGGAAGGGTCTGTGTCTGAGCCTGACGGTGGTGGGAAACCAGCTCTCCAGAGAGGCTGCCCTGGTCTCTCAGGGTTCATGCAAGTTACTCGCCATTCCACGTGGGCGTGACACACAGCATTGGGTTAAGCCACAGTAAGTAGGAGGAGGAAGAGAGTGGCAACAGTTCCCAATCGTGGTAAGCACTCACTAGAAGACACTCCATGGAGCAGGTAAAGACCATACACGCTCGCACAGTTGGATTTAAGAAGCTAATGCAGTAATTGCGTCCATGAGGGAAGACCACGAAACAGAAACTTTTAAAAAAATCACCTCTTTGCAGCCTCCGATGTGATAATCAACTCAGGTAAGGATCATCCATAGATGCCTAAGACCTTGGGTAAGGGTAGTTGAGGAACAGGATGCAAATATGGTGATAAAGCGTCACCATGGATGGATGAGTAGAGAGGAAAGCATTTCCCCCTGACAGTGGAGAAAACTGGCTGTTGCCCACCTTGACTGAGAGGCCGCACATGGAATCACTAGTCTCAGGTCGGTGTCAAGCCATGTGTCTCCTGACGGAATGCGCTATGAAATGCAGGCATCAAGTCATGCTCCTCCCAATGGGACACACCAAGAAATGCAGGCGCCAAGCTGTGTGCCTCCTGACGGGACGCCGGATGAAATGCCCAACGCTATAGGCAAAGTGTTGGATCTGAATCCAGTCAAGTCTTAGGCCTAGCTGGCAGTTTATTGGAGACACAGGTGCAAGAAAAACACACAAAATATAAAGAAACAACCCGACAAACCTACAGTATGGGACATTTCACAAAATATCTGGCTCACACTCTCGGCCTCTCTCTCTTCCCCACACGTTGGGCACTTGTTTGTAGGAGACCACAAGCTTTGTGCCCCTGGTCACAGTGGCCTGAGGTTCTTGTTAGGTGTGTTCTGAGCAGAGAAGCCTTTCTTCAGGCCCCTGCTCTGAACACACCCAGGTGTGCACTCTTAGAGAAGTAAATGTTGTAACGAAAGTTGGAGGGCTGTTCTAGATTAAAAGAAAATAAAGAGCTGGGTGCAGTGGCTCAAGCCTGTCATTCCAGCACTTTGGGAGGCTGAGGTGAGAAGATTGCCTGAGCCCAGGGGTTTGAGACCAACCTGGGCAAGTTGGTGAGATCTTGTCTCTACAATAAATTAGAAAGTTAGCTGGGCGTGGTGGCATGTGTCTGTAGTTCCAGCTACTTGGAAGGCTGGGGCGGAAGGATCGCCTGAACCCAGAAGGTCGAGGCTGCGGTGGCCATGAGTAAGCCCCTGCACTCTAGCCCGGGCAACAGAGTGAGACTCCAACTAAAAAAAAAAAGAGAGAATAAAGAGACATAACCAAATGCAATGTATGATTGGATACTGGATTGGAAAAGTATCTGAAAAATAGTTTGGGGAGTAGTTGGGGAAATTTGAATATAGATTATATATTAGGAAACATTATGAAATTATTGTTCAATTAGTATTGTGGTCGCTGTGGTCTGAATGCTTGTGTTTTCCCCAAATTCATATGTTGAAACCCAATCACCGATGTGATGGGAGATGAGGCCTTTGGGAGGTCATGAGGGCAGAGCTCTCGCGAATGGGATTAGGGCCTTTATAAAGATTCCCTGTAGAGCTGTCTTGCCCCTTCCACCAGGTGAGGACATGGCAAGAAGGCACTATCTGTGGACCAGAAAGCCATACTCTGCAAACACTGTGTCTGTGGGTGCCTTGATCTTGGATTGCCAGGCTCCAGAACTGTGAGACATACCCTTCTTTGGTTTACAAGCCACCCTCTATGGTACTTTGTTATGGCACCTCAGATGGAACAGGGGTTCTTTAATGGAATGCTCTCATTTTAGGAGATGCAGGCTAAAGTTTTTACAGATGAAGTGTCCTGATGTCTACAGTCTATTTTAAAATGGTTTGGAGGAACGTGTGTGTGTGTGTTTTGATCATGTGTGTAGAGACATCAAAAGCAGGCGTGGCAGCGTGATAACAAGTTGCGATTCTAGGTGAAGGGTGCATGAATGCTCATTATGTTGTTTGTCCAGCATGTCTGTAGGTTTGCAGTTTTTCAAAAGAATAGTTGAAGAGAAAAGAACACAGGGAAGAGATGGGGGGTAAGAGGAGGAGATGCAGCAAGGGCTGGCAGGACTCAGAGGAACAAAGTGTCAGAGAAATCAAGATGAAATGGAAAAGTACAAATACTAGGCAATTTACAAACCCTAGCAAGGAACATAGGGGAGAGAAATGAGAAAGGCAGGCAGGGTAGAATGATCATAAAGAGTTAAAGGAAGAGCAGAGAGAACATGATATAAGCAAAACATTTTCATTTTCAACATGTAAACAAGGAAACGAATCAAGAAAAATATAATTTCTGAAATAAAGGAGACATTGATTTATGCCATGCATCAGGGAAAATTAATGCAGGAGAGTCAGCCTAGAGATGCATCCTTGTAAAGTTATTAAACTTCAGAGGCAATCAGGAGAGGTGATCGAGTACTTAGAGAGGAGAAAAATCAGCAGTCTGGTCTCAGCAGCATTTGGTGTCAGAAGAAGTTCGTGCAATTCTTTTTTTTTTTTTTTTTTGAATTGGAGTCTCACTGTTGCCCAGACTGGAGTGCAGTGGCTGCTCCCAGCCACCGCAGCCTAGACCTGCTGGGGCTCCGGTGATCCTTCTGCCTCAGCCTTCCAAGTAGCTGGAACTACAGGTGCACACTACCACGCCCGGCTAATTTTTTGATTTATTGTAGAGATGAGGTCTTGCCTGCCCTAGAGGGTCTCAAACCCACAATTCTTAACAGATGTTCAGGGAAAAAGAAAGTGTCGTCCAAGGAGTTTATATCCAGCTGAATTATCCTTCAACTATAAAGGCTACAGATAGTCTCGATCATAAAAGAATTCAGGGATTATTGATCCTGTGAGTTTTTGTTGATTCTTGAGTTTTTTGTTTTTTTTTTTTAATCTTGGAGAGACAGGGTCTTGCTATGTTGCTCAGGCTGATCTTGAACTCTTGGGCTCAAGTGATCCTCCTGCCTCAGCTCCCAAAGATTACAGGCTTGAGCCACTGCACTCAGCCCTATGAAGTTTTCATAAGGAAACTACCAGAGGATGAATGCCAGCCAATTAAGCAATAATTGAGAAGATTATAGAAAACATACCAGCAGCAAGTTCTGAATATATGTCATGTGGACTTAAGTTAAAATAAGTCCACACATGAGAGTGATTGAACAGGTTGTAGATAGTATATGTCCTGACGATGTATGTACAATGCAATTAGCACATATTAGTGGAAGAAGGGGGAGAGTAAGTGAGAGGTCAGTTAAGTTACTGATTGCTACATCTGTACTGACAGGGAGTCAAGAAATGTTACTCAAGACCGACTAAATAATAGAAGCATAAACATTTTTGACAGTACAAAGGTAAACTCTGAGAAAGACATTGACTAAAATTGAGTAGAGAAGGAGAGGAAGGAGAAAGCGGAAATGAGCTCTTTCGCTGTTCATAGCAAGGCACTAATAGACATTTGCTGAATAACAGAAAGCTAGAGGTATTGTTTAAAGTTTTTATTCTAAGAGTAACTACTAGAGCAAAAATGGAAATCTTCTGAAATTGGAAAAAGTATTCATAGCAAAAAGACAACAGACTACACAGTGAAAGCTTTTTTACAAGAACAGAGCCAAAGATACAATGTTAATATGGTAGAACTAAGGCTGATCTACCTGGCATATGCATGGATGTTGAAACAGGCTTAACTCCTATTAAAGAAAAGAAACAGAGTGTTCTTAGGCAACACCCATCTTCGTACTGTGCTCAAGCTAGTGACCACCTAGAATAAAGTGTTTTCAGAAAGACTGAAAATAAAGAATATATGAAGATTTGTGAGGCAAATGCAAAAAAAAAAAAAAAGTCAAAAAAGAAAGCCCAGGTCATAATTTTAAAATCACAGTAGGTGAAGATGAAGAAAGGCACTTTATTATACATGATGCAAGTCGCAGTGAGGATATAACAGTTCTGAGCATCTTTGTACCAAATAACAAAGCACAGCATTCTTAAAGCAAAAATTATGGGAGATACAGGGTTAAAACAGACAAGCAAACCAACAGTGGGAGACTTTAATTCACATCTTTCCATCAATGATAGATCAACTGGAAAAATGGGATACTGAAGACCTCCATGCTGTAGCAGACCCAGGGCCACAGTCCTTTCCAGAACCCTACTCGAGTTTTCGAAGCTGGGAAGGTGATCTGGGACATACATTGTATCTTATGGAACATCTCAGTCGGGATCCACAATCAAACACATCGATATTTCTGCAGTGACTCATCCGAGGAGGGGAATGAAACTATAAATAGTCTCACAGCAGTCTACAAGAGGGCTTGCTGTCAAAAGAATTACAAAGTCCTTCTGGATTTCAGGACATTTTGGATTGAGAAACTGCAGAGTTGGAGAAGTCTCTCTGCATTTGGCTCCACACAAAGGAAAACTTTTAACCTGTAACTGTCTAGGAGAGAGGGAGAAGTGCCCTGGCAGTACCAGTCCCTAAGACTCTGGGGTTGGGGAGAGAAGCGGGGTGGGAGAGCTACAGAGGACTCAAGGGTCAAGTGGGGAACTGGACAAGGAGACCACTAAGTCATTTTCTGACCTGGGGTCCTAAGCATTAGGCTAGCTCGGGAGGGGTGGGTCAGAGTAGGGAGATGGAGAGGGGTTCACATAACCTAGAAGTATTGTCTGTTAGTTATACATCTGCAGACACTAAAGCAAGACGGTACCTATCCTGTGTACCAACACGTGGGTGGAAAATGTGCACACAAGCTACTAAGTCAGCAAAGATCACAGGCAAGGAGGTTTTAATAAACTCCCAGAGGACGTTCTGTAATACACAGTACAATGTAGTATGTCACCTTTCCAACTTCAACAAACCCTGGAGGGTTCTGGACAAGAGACTGTGACTCTGTATCTGCTATGACATTTTATACCTCCAAAATAAGTTTAAAATGCACCCAAAATGCCAGGCACAGTGGTTCACACCTGTATTCCCAGCACTTTGGGAGGCAGAGGAGAGAGGACTGCCTGAGCCCAGGGATTCGAGACCAGCCTGGCAACATGGCAAGACCTTGTCTCTACAATAAATCAAAAAATTAACTGGGCGTGGTGGCATGCACCTGTGGTTCCAGCTTCTTGGAAGGCTGAGGTGAAAGCATCGCCTGAGCCCAGCAGGTCAAGTCTGCAGTGGCCATGAGCATGCCAGTGCACTCCAGCCTGGGTGACAGAGTGAGACACTGACTCAAAAATTTTAAAGCAAAACCCCAAAAACAAAACAACAAAAAAATGCACCAAAAGGTCAGGTAGCAGGTGGGGCTTTGAAAGAACAGCTTGATCCACACCTGTAATCCCAGTGCTTTGGGAGGTCACTTGAGGCCAGTAGTTCAAGAGCAGCCTGGGCAACATGACAAGACCTTGTCTGTACAAAACACAAAAAAAAATAGCCGGGTGTGATGGTGTGCACTTGTAATCCCAGCTACTCGGGAGGTGGAGGTGGGCGGACAGCCTGAGCCCAGGAGTTCAAGGCTATGGTGAGTGGTGATTGTACCACTGCACTCCAGCCTGGGCAAAAGAGTGAGACCCTATCTCTAATTTAAAAACAAACAAACGAAAAACTAGCACCCGTCCCACACTTCATATGGCTGAAGACGACGATCCACTCCAGGAGTACTTCTGACCCCTTTCTGTCCCTACAAGCACACTGTAAGTGCCTGTGCTTGGTGCTACATGGGGCTAGGGCAGGCCCATCTCGGAGCTGATAGGTTGGGAGATGCCGGGAGGCGGGGGTGAGTGGAGAGTGTGAGGCCTTTGTCCAACCATCCCTGGCTGATTGATGGCTATGAGCCAAAGCCAAGGAGTGGGGACGACAGCCCTTGGTCTTTGCACCTGCCAGGCATCGGTGCTGTTTTCCCAGCGAGTTGGACTTCCCGACACTTGTTGGATTGTTCTACCCTGTTTTAAAACATCCCAAGGACTCATGCTGCCTCCCTGGAAACCGCTACCAGTGTTTTGTTACTTTCACTGAGTAAATTCTTCCAATTATCCTCCTGGAATCACTGAAGCTGTGGTTATTGTTACGCTCTCTGATTCCGACATCTCTCGGCCTGGAATGTGGTGAACCTGGGAGTGGAGGTCAGCTACCCCAGAAGCACTTCTTACCCTCTTGTGAATTCAGCAAGCATCCCGTGCCCAGAATGGGGGCAAAGTGTGTGGGAGGGCTGGGGGCAGGGGTCCCACGGGGCAGAGGTCCTTCTAGCATTGACCTCTTTCCAGCTACGCATGAGAAGACACAGAGCGCTAACATAAGCACGAGGTGAAACAAATCTCACCCTAGAGACGGGGTGGACTATGCATCAGGTTGGTGCTTCCCGCCTGGTTCCTAGAAGTCCCGGGACTCTGTGGGAGCTATGAAGACACTTAAATGTTGGCCGGCATTTGAACAAAAGAAGCACGAGCGACACTGGCTGTATGGATGTGGCAGTAAACAAGGGTGCTGCCTGCCTGGGCAAATGACAGCTCGTGCCACCCATCGGAGCCTGAGCAACGTGTCTCTGTCAGCTTCAGCTTGGCCTTTCCTGCTGCCCTGGTTTCTTATTTACACTTGTCATGAGTGTAACTTGGTCACAAGGCCAGACTCCTGTGGACCCACAGGCCTGACAGGAGGCTGAGGTCTTCTCAGTCGCACATGCAAAAGCAAAAAGAGAGTTAGTGACACCGTGGGATGTAGGTCTACTGTACTATGGATCTGTGTAGCACCTGCCTTTTGTTTTTATTATTGAAGTATGGAAAATACCTTTTTTTTTTTTGAGACAGAGTCTGCTCTTTCACCCAGGCTGGAGTGAAGTGGCACGATCATGGCTAATTGCAGTCTCAACCTCCTGGGCTCCAGTGATCCTTCCGCCTCAGCCTCCAAGTAGCTGGAACTACAGGTGTGCACCCCCCCTGCCCGGCCATTTTTTTCATTTTTTTCTGAGATCAGGTTTTGCTATCTTACTTAGACTGGTCTCCAACTCCTGGTCCCAAATAATTCTCTTGCCTCAGCTTCCCAAAATGTTGGGATGGCAGGCATGAGCCACCACGCCCAGCTAAATAAACTCTTAATGGAAATAGCTTTTAGTAAGTGGCAGGACGTATAATGCTAAATATCACCTTCTCCATCCCCAAGGCCATAGTGTCCTGCACCATGGCTCCTTTGCCACCTGGCCGCAAAGTTGGCTCATGCCTTCAAACATGTGATGGGAAGGGAGCAGGAGGGCGCTCAGCCTTTTTGTTGAAAATAAAAACAGAAATCTCGACAGCTTTCAAGACCGGAGTCTAGACATGGGCTCAGAAGAAGATCTGGGTGGGGGAGAGGAAGCCAGAGTGAGAGAAATTCCCTGCATCCTGGCCACTGTCTCACCTGGGGTCACAACTTCAGACTGGAGACAGTCACCTGAATGAGTCTGGGGACTCTGAGGGCAGAGAGGGCCTGTGGTATGGCTTGGGAAATTGGCTGTGGCCCGAGTGTCCCTGGTGGTGGTCCATAGGCATCGTGGCCAGATGGTGGATGGCACAAATGGGCAGAGAGGGCCCGAGTCCTCTTCCCTGAGCCTCCTGCACCTGGGCGTGTGGCTGGTTATGAAGGGTTGAGATAAGGAGAAGCAGAATGCTGCCTGGGGTCGGGGCAGGAGAACTCTAGGCAGAAGGAGAGGCAGGTGGGGTGGGCCTGGCTTGGGGCTCATTTAGCTGGAAGGATGGCGAGGAGGTCCCGGAAGCGAGACAGCCGCAGAGGGACAGAGGCCGAGGAGAGGAGGCTGGACAGGGAGCCAGTGGCTGGAGCTCGCTGGCCCTTGTGGGCGGTAGAGGGGCCCCGCGACCGTGTGCTCAGGGTGGTGGGAGCGAGAACATTGTGGATTTTGTCATGAGTGTGATTGACAGACTTCCGTGTTTGTGTCTTTCTACGTCAGATTTTTATCGATGCAATTGTGGTGAACATGAGCCGCGTTCTCCTTCCGGATTTCCCCAGCGCAGTTGTCAGAGCACTCCCAGGTTGGCACACTAGTCAGTGCCGCGGGCACACAGGTATCTTGGCACAAGCTTTGCTATAAGCCGGCCACTGCACGTCAACCATAGAGCATACAACATTACATGCAAAGAAACGCCAGTCACTCACATGACAGTAGAGGGGGAGAAAACAGAGAATCCCTGCAGGAAAGGAACGGGCCTGGGGCAAGAGGGACGGTGAATCGGTTCTCCAGGTTGATGAAGAATGACACCAGGCACGAGGTCTGATCTGGTGGTTAATCCGCGGCATGCACCACACCATGGCGAACTCCACACCTTACAAGGGAAATGACAGGGTCCGCACAGCAACGCCCCGGCGCATCAGCAGGACAAGAAGAAAGCTCAGCAGGAGCGCCAAACTGTGTCTGAGCAAGCCCCACACACCGACCTCTCTGGCAGATGAGCACAGGTCTCAGTCTGGGTCTGGTCTCTGTGGAGTCTGAATCTGGTAAACATGTTTTGATTTGTGGTTGAAAGCTTGTTAGTTTCTGTGTTGAATCCACAGTTACACATTTCATATCCAGTTACACGCTTATCTCCAGTTGCCAGTTCTGAGTACAGTCAACGTGCTTCTGTCTTTATCAGTTCTTTTTTTTTTTTTTTGAGTTGGAGTCTCACTCTGTCCCCCAGACTGGAGTGCTATGGCTGCTCCCAGCCACTGCAGCCTCAACCTGCTGGGCTCTGGTGATCCTTCTGCCTCAGTCTTTCAAGTAGCTGGAACTACAGCGTGCGCTACCATGCCTGGCTAATTTTTTGATTTATTGTAGAGATGAGGTCTCACCAAGTTGCCCAGGCAGGTCTTGAACCCGTGGGCTCAGGCAATCCACTCACTTCAGCCTCCCAAAGCGCGGGATTACAGGCTGAGCCACTGAGCCCGGCCTTTATCTGTTCTTGACACGACGTTTACAAAGTAAAATGTCTTGACATCAGTTACTCCATTTTGTGTGCTCTATACAGGTTTAGGAGGGTGGTGACGTGGGCTGCCAGCTTCTCTCTGGCTGGTTTGTAGGAAGACACCTTCAGAGGGCATGAGTGTAAGAAGGGCGGTGGCTGTGATTGTCCAGACTCAGGAGAAGGGTGGCCACAGGAGTGCCATCCAACGAGGGGCCACAAGCCATGAGCACTTGGAACATGTCTGCTGTGAACTGAGACGTGCTGTGAGTATAAAATATGCACTGAACTTTGAAGACTTAGCATCTAAATAAAACAGAAAAAATCACACTGATCATTTTAGAACTATGGACTGCATGTTGCACAGAAATACTGTATTGTGACTACACTGTACTGGGTTAAACTATGTTGCTAAGGCGAATCTCACTTGCTTCACTTTACCTTTTCAATCTGCCTTTTAGAAGTCTAAACATACATGTGCGGTGGGCGTCACGTTTCCACTGGACAGTACTGACTTGAGTGTGGACAGCGGGGTCGGCAGGACAGGGCTGGGGTCTGGGTTGACCCAGAAGCGGAGCTGATGAGGGCATGGCAGGGTCCAGCGCTAGGCGGAGTGTGGCTTGGGGTTCTGCAGAAACAGCCCCCAGGAAGGGGCAGGTCCAAGGAGGTGATTCGGGAACACATGCGGGAAATGCCAGGTGCGTGTCCCCTCGCCAGCTGAGTGGAGACACGGGCACCAGCTGGGATTTAGAGGAAGTCAGGACAGGCATTTGGACATCATCAGGGGTGGGTTGGGAGGCAGGAGGAGATGGGAGGGAAGCCCACAGAGAAGGTCATAGGTGGGTGCCCTTGGTCACGTCAGCACTTCAGCATGGAGGAAGGAGGAAGATCCGTAGGGAAGACCAATGAGGGATGACAGGACAGCGTGGTGTCAGCCCCTGGAAAGCTCCCCCAGGGCTTGGACCTGAGTGGCAGCCACTGGCAGCTGGTCCTGGAGACATGGAGCCAACAGGCTGGGTGGGACCCCAAGTTCAGCCTTCATCACAGTTGCACGTCCTCAGGGAGCGAAGGACGGGAAGGACCGAGTCAGGAGGGTCACTGCAAGGCCGAGGATGGAGATGCCCTCATGCCTCCTGCACCTTCCTCTTGCCTTGTGTCAGTTCAGCTCCAGAACCAACAGTGTTACTGCACTCGGGTCTTGTCCCTCCGGTCTGTCAACACTGTGTGTCCACGCAGTCTCTTGAAGTCCTACTCTGTTCACCCACAGGCATCCCCTGTGTGCCACGGGATTAAAATCCAAACTCTTCTGCAAGATGGGCAAGGCCTCCAACTCCCTGACCCCCCATGGGCTCCTTCCTGTCCTGGGACTCAGCCCTCCTCGGAGGTGAGGGCTCTCCCTTGAGCTTCTATCGCACTTGTGCATCCTCAGGGAAGGGGCTGGACCAGCCTCTGCAGTCCTCCCGGGATGCTGACACGGTTCCTCAGCCCCTTTCTCCCTGCCAGAGCTTCCCACCGGAGGACTCCCTTCTGGAAGACACAGGTGGCTACAGGCGTTGTGGGCTAGCCGGGCAGCTCTGGGAGGCCTCTGGCTGCGGAGACTGCTTTTTGTGTCGGTACTAGTTTGGGGAGAGTGCTAGTGGTGAGGGGTGACTTGTCATCTACATTTCAAACCCTTAACTTTGCCTCTCAAAAGGTTGCCCAGTGAGTAAAACTGCCAAAGAAAACAGAAGAGAGAAGAAACACAGGCACGCTGAAAGCTTTTTCTGACAAAGGCAGGGCTTCTGAGCAAGTTGGACCTTGCTCCATGTCTACATGCTTGCAAAGGGTCTTCCTCCTTCGTTAAGTGTGGGTAAGTGAAGGTTTCTACAGGCACATGTAGGAGGGCCCCTGTTTAAACGCAAGGGGTTGTACACTTTTTGTTTTATCAAGCAGAGAATCCCAATCCCTGCTGAACGTGTTAAACAGATTTGAAGGGGCCCAAGTCACCATCAGCTGCCCAGAAGCCCTAATGTCTCCATCTGACTCCAGGAAGGAGAGTGGGTTGGCCTGTCTACACAGTCCCTGTAGTTCTTAGAACCCTGTTAAATCAGTCACACATTCTGCGTTTACCAGAAGAATCAAACCAATGGATACAAGCTCAGCCATATGTACCAATCCCACCACCAGATGGCAGTGGGCCACCTTGGATGGGCTCACCCGTTACTTCGGGCTGTGGGCCAGGGGAGGGCGGGAGGCTTGACAGGAATGAGGCGAGGCAGAGGTAGGGGAAGGGATGCTGTTTTGAGAAGGAGAATCCTTCGTGGAAGAGGGAGAAACCTGCCAGAGGTCTAGCTCAGCTGTACGGGACTCACGACTTCTCAAAGCACCTTGTGTGAATAGAACTTTCTTGAATTTTCTGTGTATCTGTACGTTCTCTTCATTTTCCATGCACAGTAGTTCTGAATAATATAAACTCCTCTTGCTTACATGGCTCCCATCTTCCCTTCCCACTCCCAGACTTCTACTGGTTCATAACCCAACATTTAGAGAATACAAGCCTGGGTATGGTCATCCTGTAATCCCAGTAATTTGGGAGGCCAAGGCTGGAAGATTGCTTGAGGCCAGGAGTTCGAGCCCAGCCTGGGCAACATAGCAAGATCTCATCACTACAAAAAGTAAAAAAAATTAGCAGGGTATGGGGCTGCCCTCCTCTAGTCCCAGCTACTTGGGAGGCTGAGGTGGGAGGACCGCCTGATCCCAGGAGGTCAAGGCTGTAGTGAGCCATGATCATGCCACTGTACTCCAGCTGGGCGACAGCGTGAGACCCCGACTCAAAATAAATAAATGAACAAATAAATAAATAGAATAGAATACAAAGATCTGCCTCCTTCCTTTCTTAAGGCACATTTATGACATTTAAGGAGGGCCTACTATGTCTAGACATTTTACATATTAAGTTCCCTTTATTTCTCAAAACAACCCTGTGAAATAGGTTCCATCAACTCAGTTATACAAATGAGAAAGCTGAGGTGCAGAGAGAGAAAATAATTGGTTCCAGAACAAGCTAGTGGTGGAGTTAGGGTCTGAGCCCCAAATCTGAAGTCAGTGCCACATTCATGCATGTGTTGCAGGGTTTGTAGGCCTCAGCGATGTGGACACGTAGCACTGGATAACCCTTTGCTGGGTGGGGGCGGTCAGCTGTGTGTTGTAGGGTATTTATTGGCATTACTAGCTGCACCTGCGAGATGCCAGTAGCACTCTCTCCCCCATTGTGACAACCAAAAATGTCTCCAGATGTTGTCCCATGTCTCCAGGGCAGCAGAGCCAGCATCAGGGAGAATCAGTGACCTGTAGAAGCCGGGCTGGGCTTCTGGTGCTGTAGGCTCTTGCTCCTTAGAGACTGGGCTCTGTCCTGCCGCTAGCCTCTCACGGCTCCTGCCCTAGCCTCGGGGTGAGGTGTCCGCAGAGCCGAGCAGACCTGCCTCCCCACAGCACCTTCACCTCCCTGCACCATGCTCTGCTTGCTGCCGTCTCCTGGTGTCAGAGGGTGCTCATTTACCTCCACCATGTGCCAAGGGTGTTGCCCTTGTCTGTTTTGAGATGCTTTGAAGGAATCCCCAAGACTGCGTAATACACAAAGGAGACAGGTTTATTTGGCTCACAGTTCTGCAGGGCCCTCTGGGGAGGCCTCAGGGAGCTTCTGATCATGGCAGGAGGGGAATGTGTCATGTGGCGAGAGCAGGAGTGACAGAGAGAGGAGGTGTTGGGCTCTCATGTGAACTAACAGAGTGAGAATCACTTGTGACCGTGGGGAGAGCCCCAAGTCATTCATGGAGGATCTGTCCTGCGACCTAACCCCTCTCACCAGTCCCCGCCTCTGATGGGGGGGGCACATTTCTACATGAGATTTGGAGGGGACAAACGTCCAAACCCTGGGGGATGCAGGTGGGTAGAGATGGGCAGGAAGACCAAGACGTCTGGCTGCAGAAGTGCAGGTGGGGAGCCCTCTGCAGGAGATGGTGTCAAGGTGGCAGGGCAGGATGGGTGCCACGGGAACTCCATGGGAACCTTGACTCAGCCTGCAAATACAGGGCTGGCCTGCTGCTGGGACAAGGAAGGAAGTAGCCGTAGGCCACACGTTTTGAGACATCCGTAGAAAGGCTCTCAGGGTTCCAGGCATCTCCAAATCATGTTCCTCTAGAGAAATGCTCACCATGGCCACTTCTCCCTGGGTGGTCATTTCCTATATGGTAACGATTTGGTGTTTTTTTCCTGGAAAAGCATGCAGGAGTCCACCAAGAAAGGCACATGGGCATGGGGATCCCTTGGCCTCTCCTCAGTGGAAGGGCCTCACCCAATAACCTTCTAGAAGCATCAGTCAAATTCATGCTATCAGCTCCCCTTGGAAGTAGCTTTACTGTTCTCACTGGAGGAACCCATTGAACCGACCTCCAGGCAAACCTGGTCACAAGTGTTATAGGGGTGGACATATTTTAACTCATTTGCAATTACTTGAAGTACAAAATCTGTCCGTAATCCTTATGAATGGACATTTATAATTGGTTTTCAATTTTGTGAACATTATAAATAATACATGTCTGTCACCAGAAAACTCATCATTAATTTGTAAGATGTGCTGGAAGCAAGACAACCACTGAGAGCTGAAGCAAACTTGAAAAGACTAGCCCAGCTGGGCACAGTGTAGTCTCAGCTACTCAGGAGGCTGAAGCGGAAGGATCTCCTGAGCCCAGGAGGCTGAGGCTGCCATGAGCCGAGATTCTGCCACTACACTCTAGCCTGGGCAACAGAGTGAGACCCTGACTCAGAAAAAAAGTATTTGTGCTATTCAGGATTGTGGATAAATTGCAGAGAGTATGCTTTCTATTTTGTGTACTTTTAAAATGACTTGTCAACATCCAGAAACAAATTAGGGGTTTTGATTGATTAATTGCACTTAATTTATAGATGACTACAGTGGGTGGCATGACCATCTTCATAATCCTCAGCATTCCTCTCCAGGAATAGGGCAAATCTTTCCACATAAGTGTAAGACTTTCTGTGTATATTCAAACCATGTCTGCCCTGCCCTCAAATTAAGTGTGATGGTTTTGCATAGTTTTTTGTTTTTTGTTTTTGAGTTGGAGTCTCACTCTGTCGCCCAGACTGGAGTGCAGTGGCAGCTCCCGGTCACCACAGCCTCGACCTACTGGGCTCCGGTGATCCTTCCGCCTCATTCTTCCAAGTAGCTGGAACTACAGGCGCGCGCTACCACGCCCGGCTAATTTTTTGATTTGTTGTAGAGATGAGGTCTCGCCAAGTTTCTCAGGCGGGTCTCGAACCCACGGGCTCAGGCAATCCACTCACCTCGGCCTCCCAAAGCGCGGGATTACAGGCTGAGCCACCGAGCCCGGCCGGTTTTGCATAGTTTTAAATACATCCGTCTTTCATACTTCTTGTCAAATTGAATCCTAGGTACTTCGTAGCTTCAGTTTTGTTTGCTGCTTTAGAATGGACCCACCCTGCCACCCAGTTTCCTTTCTAACTGCTTATTTCTTGGTGTTAATCTTCTCTCAGCTACTGGTTTAAACATCTTATTCATGTGACATAAAATTAACCTATGTCTTTTGAGTCAGGGTCTCACTCTGTTGCCCAGGCTGGAGTGCAGTGGCACCATCATGACTCACTGTAGCTTCGACCTCCTGGGCTCAAGCGATCCTCCCACCTCAGCCTCCCGAGTAGCTGGACTACAGGCACACACCACCACGCCTAGCTAAGTTTATTTTATTTTTTTGTAGAGACGAGATCTTGTTATGTTGCCCAGGCTGGTCTCAAATGGTCTCAAACTCCTGGGCCCAAGCAATCCTCCTACCTCCACCTCCCAAAGTGCCAGGATTACAGACGTGAGCCGCTGTGTCCAGCCAGAAAATTAACCATTTCCAAGTGAACAATTCAGTGTGAATTTAGCACATTCAACAGTGTTATGCAACCAACACCTCTGTCTGATTTCAAAGCATTTAATCACCCCGAAATAGAACCCACTATTCTATTGGCCCACTAAGCTGCAACTTCCCCCTGAACCATCTTATTTTCTTGAGTTGATTTTTTGGGCCATGCAGAATTGCAGAGCAGGGCAATGGACCAGGCACAAGGTGTCTCCACATCCTGGACACATCCCTATCCTCATCTTCAGCCTGCTAGGAAATAAATATTTCAAGAAATTCATGCTGAAGTGACCCCCAGACCTCCCCTGGCCAGTCACAAGTCTGGGTCTCTCTGCCAAGGATGATCGGAGCTTCCACACGGCTACAGTTGAGCTACACGCTGCCAGGCCAGGAAGCCCTGGGGAGAGGCTGCGGGGTGGGAGAGAGGGGCCAGGCCCCAAAGCCAGTATTTGCATGAGATCTGCATGCTGTTCTACAAGCTGAAATGTGTTCTTACCTTTCCCACGCGCTATAAGGCATTCTATATCAAAGACCTGGGTGATACAGAACAACCTTCCCAAGGTTTGTGTGACTGTCACAGATCTGTCTTTTAATCTCAGCTTCTGTTTATCTATCTCTGGATCCAGGCAGGGCTGCTCTGTGAGCATGTATGTGCGTGTGTGTGTGTGTGTGCACGATCTGGGTGCCAGACCCTAAAGATATGAAGGCAGCGATCATCTAGGCTTAGACTTCCCCCAGCCCCCACCAGAGAGAAGTAGAACCCAGCTCCCTCAGCTCGCAGCCCAAGGCTGCCCACCTCCACGCCACGTGGCTTCTTCCTGCTCCTTCTTCGGTGGCAGCTGCGACTGACGTGGTGGGTTAGTCACGTCCAGCAGACCACGTGTGGGTGGTACAGGCTAAAGACGGAGTCAGCTCTCAGTGAACCCCTGTCGAGGACACCCAGTCATGACCCCTATGTGGTGACCCAGTGCCCTCTGGGCCCCTGCTTTGGGCTTTGGCAGTCAGATCCCCTGAAAACCTAATATTGGTGTCCTAGGGGATCTGCTGTGCACTGGTGGGGCGGGAAACTGATCCTGGAAGGCTCCTTTTCCTCTTCTCCTTGCCCCCAGAGCAACCCTGCTGAGAACCTCGCACCTGCTGGCTTCACAGTCCCTGCCTGCCTCTCCCACTTCTCACATGCCCTCTTTCCAATTGTGCATTTTCCTTTTTTAAAGTTTTTGTTTGAGTCGGGGTCTCACTCTGTGGCACGACCACGACTCACTGCAGCCTCAAACTCCTAGGCTCAGGAGAGCCTCCTCCCACCTCCGCCTTCTGAGTAGCTGAGACTGCAGGGGTAATGATGCATTCGTCACTGATTTTCCATAAGTGTAAAATGACAATGATGAAGGCTTGCTTCATCTATGCCTCATCCATACTCCCTGCCCCTCTTATTCTCAAGCAAATCCGAGTACTTATACATTTAATCTGTAAATATTTTATTATGTATCCTCTCACAGTTAAAGTTGCTTAAAAACCATAACCCAGGGTCTACAAGGAACTCAAATGCACCGAAAGGAAAAAAAACAAACAGCCCCATTAAAAAGTGGGCAAAAGCATGAATAGACGCTTCTCAGAAGAAGATATACGGGCAGCCAACAGACACATGAAAAAGTGCTGAGCCTCACTCATCATCAGAGAAATGCAAATCAAAGCCACATTGAGATACTACCTAACCCCAGTAAGAATGACCATCATTAATAAAACAAACAAAAACAGATGTTGGTGAGGATGTGGAGAAAAAGGAACACTTCTACACTGCTGGTGGGAATGCAAACTAGTACAATCTCTTTTTTTGGAAGACAGTGTGACAATTTCTGAAAGAACTAGAAATTGACTTCCATATGACCTAGCAGTTCTCTATTGGGAATATACCCAGAGGAACTCAAATCATTCTACGAAAAAGATACCTGCACATGAATGTTTGTTGCAGTTCTATTCACAATAGCAAAAACATGGAATCAACCATGCTGCCCATTGAAGCTGGACTAGATTTTTTAAATGTGGTACATATACACAATGGAATATTATGCAGCCATAAAGAAGGACAAACATATGAACTTGGCAGCAACTTGGATGGATTTAGAGTCTATCACACTCAGTGATCTACCACAGAAACAAAGAACAGAGTACCATATGTTCTCACTCATAAGCAGACCTTGAACAATTATCATAAGACTATAAGAAAGGTAGGCCGGGCTCAGTGGCTCAGCTTGTAATCCCATGCTTTGGGAAGCCGAGGTGAGTGAATTGCCTGAGCCTGTGGGTTCGAGACCTGCCTGGGCAACTTGGTGAGACCTCATCTCCACAATAAATCAAAAATTAGCCTGGCATGGTAGCGCGTGCCTGTAGTTCCAGCTACTTGGAAGGCTGAGGCAGAATGATCGCCGGAGCCCAGCAGTTCAAGGCTGCGGTGGCCGGGAGTGGCCACTGTACTCCAGTCTGGCGACAGAGTGAGACCCCAACTCAAAAAAAAAAAAAGGGATTGGCAGTAGTGGGAAACTGCCAGGGGAGGGGGGGCATACCTCATCAACAAGAGTACCTGCATAATGAACATTTGTATACCTACCCCTGAATTGTACCCCACATCTTTAAAATAAACAAACAAATAAAGTAAAAATTTTTAAAAAGGAAAAAACTATAACTCAATACCATTTTCGCATCTAAAGAAATTAACAATCTCTTAATTATCATCAATTATTGGTGTACACATTTTCCTAGTTGTCTTATAGTTTTTCCAAATCTGTTTGGATCAGGATTCAGAAAGGTACATACACTGTGATTGGTTGATATGGCTCTTGTATCTCTATGAATCTGTAGTTTCCTCTACCACTTCTATATTTTTCTCATAATTTTATTGTTGTTTTTGAAGAAACTATCTGATCGTGCCACTGTACTCCAGCCTGGTGACAGAGTGAGACCCTAACTCAAAAAAAAGTTGTAAAATATATACACGTATATATATTCACAGTCCATTCTTTTTGGAAAACCCAGTGGCATACTGTGTGTATGTGTGTGATTTTTAAGCAGTCTTATTTTATTGCTATCATTTTTTAAATGGGGTTTCGCTATGTTGCTCAGGCTAGAGTGAAGTCGGCTCACAAGTGCAATCACAGCACTTTAGGGTCTTCACCTCCTGGGTTCAAGCAAGCCCCCTGCCTCAGCCTCCCAAGTGGCTGGGACTACATGTGCACCACCATTCCTGCCCTCTAGCTCACTTTTCTATGTAGTTGTTGGCTATTTTCTCCTCTATTTTGGAAGTTTTTTTTACATTTCAGAGATCTGTGATACAAATTAGAAATTTTATCACCATTTATGATATATGTTAGACATTTTTTTCACTTTATTGCTTGTCTTTTTTCCTTCGCTTATAGTTATTTTTGCCACGGAGAGAGAACATTTCACTTTTTATGTAATTTTGTTAAACCTTCCTCTTCTTCTGATTTTGAGTCACAGGAAAGTTTTTCCTACTCTCAGATTGCAAAAGAATTTATCCGTATTTTCTTCTAGAATTTTTTTTTCTCATAAAGGCAATTTATTTTGTTTTGTATAAATTGTTTAGTAATTTATTTTAGAGTTGTGGGGAGCAAGTAAGGATTTCCTACATAAGCAGGCTGCATGCAGGTGAAGCTTGGGCTTCTAGGTGGCCCTCTCTCCCCCGGGAGTGGAACAGGTGCCCTTGGTGTGGTCACGTGCCTCCTAGCCTGCCTCTCTCCCCTTGCTCAGCAACTGCCAATCCCACCCTTGTGCTAATGTGCCTAGTAGTGTTCAGGGCCCACTTTGAGTAGAACGGGCAGTATTCAGTTCTTTGTTTCTGGGACAGTTCACTTAGTATGGTGGTCTCCAACTGCATCCAAGTTGCTGTGAAAGCCATGATTTTGTTCTTTATGGCTGCATAATATTCCATTGTGTATATGTACCCCATTTTCTTTATCCAGTCCACTTTCAATGGGCAGCAGTGTTGGTTTCACATTTTTGCTATTGTGAATAGTATGGCAATAAACACGTGTGTGCAGGTGTCTTTTTGGTAGAGTGATTTATGTTCCTCTGGTATATTCCTAGAAGAGGGATTGCTGGAGCATATGGAAGATCAATTTTTAGTTATTTCAGGAATTGCCACAGTGCTTTTCCATAGAGGTTGGACTAGTTACAGTCCCACCAACAGTGTAGAAGAGTTCCCTTTTCTCCGCAGCCATGTCAGCACCTTTTGTTTTTTGACTTATTAATGATAGCCATTCTCACCAGCGTCAGGTGGTATCTCATTGTGGTTTTGGTTTGCATTTCTCTGAAGCTGAGCATTTTTTCATGTGTCTGTTGGCAGCTTGTATGTCCTCTTTTGAGAAATGTTTGTTCATGTCCTTTGTCTGCTTTTTCTTTTTCTTTTTTTTGAGTTGGAGTCTTACTCTGTCGCCCAGACTGGAGTGCAGTGGTCGCTCCCGGCCACCGCAGCCTCCATCTGCTGGGCTCCGGCGATCCTTCCGCCTCAACCTTCTAAGTTGCTGGAACTACAGGGCCACGCTACCACGCCCGGCTAATTTTTGATTTATTGTAGAGATGAGGTCTCTCCAAGTTGCCCAGGTGGGTTTCGAACCCACAGGCTCAGGCAATCCACTCACCTTAGCCTCCCAAAGCACGAGATTACAGGCTGAGCCACCGAGCCCGGCTCTTTGTCTACTTTTTAATGGAGTTGTTTTTTTGTTTTGTTTTGTTTTTTCTTTCAAGTTGTTTTATTCTTTGTAGATTCTGGATGTTAGACCTTTGTCAGATGCATAATTCATCCTTCCGGACATTGGAATAGGCAAATGCTACAAAAGCTGAGATAGACAGGAGGGATCTCATAAAACTGAAAAGTTTTTACACAGCAGAAGAAACCATCAAAAGAGTAAAGAGACAACCCACAGAATGGGAAAAAATATTTGAAAATTCTTCCAGTATTTTTATACTGTCATTTTAAGAAATTTAAGTCACTGATATTTTTGGAATTTTTCCTGGTTTATGATTAAGGGATAATTTCAATTTTATCTTTTTCCATATGGCTGTGCAATAAATCTCTATCTCTCTATAATTATATCAAGAAAGTATCCATGGACTCCTAGTCTAACTATTTTTATCCTATTGAGTGTTTTTAAAATGGATACGCACTCCTGAAAATATGGAAATAATTATGTGTTTTTCTTTAGCTCTATTAATAGAATGGGGTTTGGGGTCGGGCTTTGGTGGCTCAGTCTGTATCCCAGCACTTTGGGAGGCCGAGGCGAGTGGATTGCCTGGGCCCTCAGGTTCAGGGCCCGCAGGTTCAAGACTCGCCTGGGTAATTGGGCGAGACCTCGTTTCTACAATAAATAAAAAATTAGCCGGGCGTGGTAGCGCATGCCTGTAGTTCCAGCTACTTGGAAGGCTGAGGCAGAAGGATTGCCAGAGCCCAGCAGGTCGATGCTGGGGAGGCTGTGAGTGTGCCATAGCACTCCAGCCTGGGTGACGGAGTGAGACTCTTACTCAAAAAAAAAAAAAAAAATAAATAAATAAATAAATAAGTAAATAAATAAATAAACAGAATGGGGTTTTTTAGTGGATTTCCTAACTCTGAGTTGCCCTTGCATTTATGGGCCAAATTCTATTTGGTTGCAATGTGCTATTTTGTGTGTGTACTGTTGGATCCTGTTTGTTATTTTGTTGAAGATTTTTGTAACAATATACAAAAATGAGATTGGTTTTTTTTTGGAGCAATCTTTGCCAAATTTGGTATCAGTATTGTACTCACTTTACAAAACAAAATTAGAAGTTTCCTTTCTTTTTCTGTGCTTTGAAATAGTTTAAATTGTATAAGGATTATCTGATTTTTAAAAGTTTGGTAAGATTCCCTTGTGAAACTCTATGGGCCTTCTGGTGATTTTTTTTTGTCTGTGGAGAAGCTCTTTAAGTACTTTTCTCTTTCTTTTTTTTTTTTGAGTTGGAGTCTCACTCTGTCGCCCAGACTGGGGTGCAGTGGCCGCTCCAGGCCACCGCAGCCTCGACCTGCTGGGCTCCGGCGATCCTTCCGCCTCAGCCTTCCGAGTAGCCGGAATTACAGGCACGCACTACCACACCTGGCTAATTTTTTGATTTTATTGTAGAGATGAGGTCTCGCCTGCCCAGGCGGGTCTTGAACCCGCAGGCTCAGGCAATCCACTCACCTTAGCCTTCCAAAGGCGCGGGATTACAGGCTGAACCACCGAGCCTGGCTACTTTTCTCTTTCTTACATGGCAATTGGTCTGCTTAAATTTCCTTCCTTCCTTCCTTCCTTCCTTCCTTCCTTCCTTCCTTCCTTCCTTCCTTCCTTCCTTCCTTCCTTCCCTCCTTCCTTCCTTCCTTCCTTCCTCTTTTCTTTTCTTTTGAGACAGGATCTCACTCTGTCACCCAGATTAGAGTGCAGTGGTTCTATTCTGGCTCATTGCAGCCTCGATCTCCTGGGCCCAGGCAATCTTTATCAATCCTGGGCCCTGCTAATTTATTTTTATTTTTTGTAGAGACAGGGTGTCTGCTGCCCAGGCTGGTCTTGAACTCCTCAGTCCAAGCGGTTCTCCTGCCTTTGGCCTCCTCAAGTTGCTGGGATTACAGGCGTGAGCCACCATATAGAGCCTTAAATTTTCGTTCTCAAAAAAAAGAAATCTCTATTACTGTCAATTTTTGTTTTTGTACTTTTTCCTTGTCTCTAATTTTGAATATTTGTACTTTCATCCCCTCTTGATTTTTTAACCTAGATTTTGTTTTTGATGTTTTTAAAGAAACTGCTTTTAAAATTTATTTATTAATTCTGCTGTTTTTCTGCTTTCTAACTCATTAATTTCTGGTTTTGATCTTTGTTGATTTATTCTTTCTAATTACAGTCGGTTTACTTTGTTGATTTTTTTCTAGCTTTTTGAGTTGGTGCCTAATTCACTTATTTTGGTTTGCAGAGATAGAGGTATTTAGTACTATAAATTTCCTGATAACTGTTTTTGTTTTATACCACAGATTCTGATATGTCATGTTTTATTTATAATTACTTTCAAGAAGTTCTGCAACTTCATTTGGTATTTCTCAATTTGATTCAATAATGGTTTCATTTGTTTTTTAGTTTCTAGGTAGAAAACCTTTTGGTTTTTGCATTTTATTATTAATTTCTTTTTTTCTTTTGAGTTGGAGTCTCACTCTGTCACCCAGATTGGAGTGCAGTGGCGGCCACTCCAGCCTCGACTTGCTGGGCTCCGGTGATCCTTCCGCCTCAGCCTTCCAAGTAGCTGGAACTACAGGTGTGCACTACCATGTTGGCTAATTTTTTTTTTTTTAAATTTATTGTAGAGATGAGGTCTCGCAAGTTGCCCAGGCGAGTCTCGAACCCACGGGCTCAGGCAATCCACTCACCTCAGCCTCCCAAAGCGCTGGGATTACAGGCTGAGCCACTAAGCCCAGTCATTAATTTCTAGTTATATTAGATTGTAGAGAGAGAATATTTTGTATTTGATTCTGTTCTTTGGGACTTACTGTGGCTATTTTTGTGACCACAGATATGGTCAATTCTGGTGTCTGTTTCAAATGCATGTAAAAAAAGACCGTAGTTTCAATTAGACAAGAGGAATACATTTTTAGAACTGTTGCACAGAAAGATTGACTACAGTTAATAATTATGTAATGTATATTTCAAAATTGCTAAGAGAGTAGATTTTAAATGTTCGTGAGGTGATGGATATGTCAATTAGCTTATTTAATCATTCCATAATGTACAGCATACATAATGGGGGTGCCAAAAAAATGTATATGCATTTTAAGAGATGTTATCTATGTATTACTTTTAGTTTACTGTAATCAGCTGTGTCTGGATGCTGATGGTAACCACTTTGAGCACCTTTAGTAATTGCAAAAATTAAGCATAACTTGTACTCATCTTTTAATTTCTAATAGTTTCTTCCCTTCTTAAAATGTGTATACATTTTTTGGCACCTATGTATATCAAAACATCATCACACTGTACCCCCATATATATATATAATTATTATTTGTCAATTAAAAATAAAACTTAAAAAGGAACACAGAAAAAAAAAGCTGTATTCTGTTACTGGGGATCAGATTTGGGTCCATATTAACAAGACTTCTTTTACTGTTACACTGCTGAGGTCTTGATGTGTGTCCTGAATTAAGAGAAATATATTACAGTCCCCTGTCATTGGTGTCTTTCTTTTCTTTTTCCTTCTAAAGGCTCTCTAGTTTTAGAAGATTTTCTTCTTCTTCTTCTTCTCTTTTTTTTTTTTTTTTGAGTTGGAGTCTCACTCCGTTGCCCAGGCTGGAATGCAGTGGCATGCTCACGGCCACCCCAGTGTCAACCTGCTGGGCTCAGGCAATCCTTCCGCCTCAGCCTTCCAAGTAGCCAGAACTGCAGGCGCGCATTACCACACCCAACTAATATTTTATTTATTGTAGAGACATGGTCTCACCAAGTTGCCCAGGCTGGTCTCGAACCCATGGGTTCAGGTTATCCACTTGCCTTGGCCTCCCAAAGTGCTGGGATTACAGGCTGAGCCACTGAGCCCGGCCAAAGATTTTCTTCTTTATGAAAGTTATTGTTGTATATGAATAACTTCATATCTTCATAGCGATTTATAAATTTTGTCATAAAATGACCTCTCTTGCGTCCATCACTACTTTATTTTGAGTCTAGGTTCTATCCTTTTAGATAGCAAGAATGACTTCTATTGTTGTCATTTTTTGGATTTACAGATACTGATATGTCTTTGTTCATTTAAGAATTGTTAACCTTGCTTGATCTCTTTGTTTTAGGTGTGTCTCTTGTGTACAGCACAGATTTTCAGTTTGCTTTGTCAGCCAACCCCAAAATCTTTTCCTTTTAATGAATGAGTTAAACATAGTGACACTATTGACATGCTTAATGTGTTTGGCTCAGTTCCATCATATTTTTATGATGTATGTCATCTACCTCTTTTATCTTTCACTTATCTTATCACATATTTGTCACTATGCGAATTTTTTTCATTTTATGTCTCTCAATATGTTTTTTAGTAGTTTTATTTTTTCTTTTGAGTTGGGGGGGTCTCACTTTGTCACCCAGGCTGGAGCTCAGTGGACAATCACGGCTGGCCTTGATCTCCTGGGCTCAGGAAATCCTCCCTCCTCAGCCTCTCGAGTAGCTGGGACTACAGGCACCCACCAACACACTCAGCTAATTTTTTTGTAGAGACGAGATCATGCTATGTTGCTCACGCTAGTCTCAAACTCCTGGGCTTAAGCAATACAGCCTTGAAGAAGGTTTTAATTATTGTTCTAATGGTTATCCTTATATTTATACTTTCATGCAATTGTGCTTTCTTTTTTGGAGGTGGTCTGTTAGTCTTTGGGGCCGTAATAGGAACAATATCGAGTTTAGGTTACGTCTTCTCCCTGTTCCCTCTTTCCCACCAGTATTTGAGGTAATATTTGCATGATCTCAGATAACACTCTTTAGAGACCCAAGAAGCCTATTCTACTTTTCATATGCACTCTCCATTCTGCCTACATTTATTGCTAGCTGTACTTACCTTGTCAGAGCATTTAACCATCACCTGTTGGTTGGATTGGATATTAATTTTACGGGTCTCACCTAATTGGATCTTAATTTTACAGGTCATTGCATAGTTAATGTCTACCACCAGAGCTTATGTAGGTATCTTTCTAGTCTCTCTCTCTTTTTTTCTCAACTAATTTTCTAGAAGTTTCTTCAGGAAGGGATCATGGCAAACATATGTATGAGCTCTTGCACATTGTTAAAAGTGTGCCTGTGGCCTCTATGCTGGAAGATCAGTTTAGCTGGATATAAAACCCACAGTTCACATTTTCTTTTCTTGAGTATCTAAAATATGTTACTCCATTGTGTTTGGGCGTAAAGCATTGCTGTCAAAATGTCTGATAACAGTCTCATTTTCTTTCCCTCAAATTACCCGTCTCTATAACTAACTACTTTGTAAGAAGCAAATCGAGTGTTTTTGGCAAGAGGACTGAGTCAGGAGAGTTCTGCCAACTTCTCAGCTCTGGTGCTTCCTCTTCTGTTGTTTTGCAAAGCGATAAAAAAAATATTGTCTGGTATTTTATGAGATCTGTTTCCTCTGTTCCACTCTCCTTCTTTTATCTGACATTTTCTTTCTTTTCTATTTTTAGAGATAGGGTCTTGCTCTGTCACCCAAATTGGAGTGCAGTGGCTTAATCATGGCTCACTGAAGGCTCAAACTCCTAGGCTCAAGCAATCTTCTTGCCTCAGCCTCCTGAGTAATTGGGACTGCAGGAGCCACCATGCCCAGCTTATTATTTTGTCTGTGTTGCCTGGGCTGGTCTTGACTTCCGGGCCTCAAGCAGTTCTGCTGCCTCAACCTACCAAGGTGCTAAGATTACAGGTGGTAAGCCACTGAGATTACAGGTGCCGGGCCTTATCTGACATTTTATATCCTTTGTTCCTATTGACTAGTTCTGCTCCATGTGGATACTATTTCCAGTACTTTTTCTTCAATGTGGAGTTTTTTTTTTTTTGGGAAACAAGTTTATGCTTGCTGGTATTGAGAGTTTACAGGGCCCAGTCTACTCCAGCATGATTGGTCATTATTACATCATGGCCTCCTTGCCCTGACCCACAGATTGGATCCCACAGACACTCCTTTTTATGTTGGCAATTCTTCTTAGATTCTTCTTAAATTCACCACATCTTCCTGTGAATATTGGGCTTCGTCTGCTGTAAGATAGCCCCTCTGTTCCTGCTCAAACAGATGCCAATCCTTCATAGTTCTTGTGCTGCTAAAGATTTGCTCCCATGTACATGCACTTAGTGGTTTGTGGGGAAGCAACAAATATTGTTGTAGATGTTGTCTGTGGATTAATTTCCTGTCCTGGTTTTGCTATCCTGGAGGAGATCACAGGAGATTAAAAAACTGTGCTGTTGCCAGCTTCTTTCCAGAATCCACTAGTTCATCCCCAGTTTTTAATACATTTTATGTTTAAAGACAGTTTCAAATTTACAGAAAAATTGCACAGACAGTGCACAATTTCCATATACTCTGCACCCAGGTTCCTTTGCTATTAATGACTCACGTTACTATGGTGCATCCACTGTAATTAACAAACTGATGCTAGTATGTTATTGTGAGCTGGAGTTCACATTTTCTCCAGATTTCCTTAGATTTTACTTAATGTCTTTTCTGTGTTCCAAGACCTCGTCCAGGACACCCATTCTTTTTTTTCGTCATGTCTCCTTAGGCTCCTCTTGACTGTGACGCTTTCTCAGACCTTCCTTGTTTGTGGCGACCTTGGCAGTTTTGATAAGCAGCAGTCAGGTATTTCATAGGATGTTCCTCGGCTCCAATTTGATGTTTTTGTCATGATTATTCTGGGGTTGTGGGACTCTGGGAGGAAGACCACAGAGGTAAAGTGCTATTTCTCAGTACATTTCATCAAGGGTACACCCTGTCATATGACTTATCCCTGTTGGTGTTGACCCTGATCACCTGGCTGAGGTCTCATTCTTCAGGTTTCTGCACTGTGAAGTAACTCTTTCTTCCCCTTTCTAGACTGTCCTCCTTGGAAGGGAGTTGCGAGGTGCAGCCTGAAATCACAACTGCTTCCGTGAGGGTGGAGTGCCTACACACACTGTGTGATGTTCTTCTGCATGGAAATCTATCTTTCCTTTTCCATTTGCACTATTTATTCCATCACTTATTTATGTCAGTGTGGGTCCTGAATATTTGTGATGATTTATTAACGCTGTTGTTCACGGTGTGCCAGAGCGAACACTTGAGCTCTTTCAGTGGGTTCCTGCATCACTGTGACATGCCCCCATTATTACGTGTGTGGGGAAGAACTTTCTTTGCTTTCTGGATCTACCAGATGCTTCAAACTCATCACTTCCAAATCCTAGAGCCAACCATTTTCCCCAAGGACCCCTGGTTGCTTTTACTGGAGAATGGTATTGGCTTTCAAGAGCAGGGGGCTGCTAGCACACAGCTCGTCCTTTTTCCCTATGCTGGTGGCCTCTACTCCTGGGCCTCTGTTCTCTCAGGGCACCACTTCTTTCCTGCTTTGCTTCCTGCCTGAATCCCACAGCTAAGCTGCCCTTGGCCTGACTGCCCTTCGCCATGCAGACACTTGTCCCGCCAGGTCATACTCATGGACCACCTTGATTTTGATCCTGCCCTGAGGCTGTCAGGTGCTGAGAGACCCACTGGGCTCCCCCGTGATGTGGCAAACTCACCACTCTCTATGGAGGCTGTCCCACACCACTGCCCTGAACGGCCCACCAAGGAGCAGTCTCCCACTTCATCGAGAAGATGGAGACCAACAGGGACTGAGTCCCAAAATTCCCCTCCTGCCAATTCCAAACTCAGTTGGCTCTTCTGCCTACCCAGCCTGTGCTCCTCCCTTCCTTCCTTCTCTGCCATCTCAGAGAACGTGAGGTTTTTTCTTTCTTTCCTCCAAGCCAATCTCTCCAACAGCTCAACTCACCAGGAGCAGGTTTCTCTTTAATCTTCTCTAGAATTTTGCACCATCAGGACCCTAATTTCATGTGTCCTGAAATGCTCCGTCAACACGGCTTCTTCCTTTCTGCCTGTGAACGTGTGTAAACTTCTCTCATCCTAAACACCCCATTTTTGCATGACCGCCCCTTCCCTGCTTCCCCATTTCTCTTCTTCCAACACACTTGAAGAACCTCTGAGCCAACCGTTTCCTCCTCACCATCATCCGGTTTGACCCCTCTTAGGGCGGCCTCGTCCCTCCTGTCCTTGCCTTCCCTTGGCACCCTCCACCCTCCTCTGGCTTCGGGGATGGATGCTCTTTCCATGTCCCGCCCTCTGTCCCGTCTCGTGGCTCTGTCCTGGCCTTGTCACTGGCTCCTCTTCCTGAACACCAACACTGCCAGATCTGTCCTTGCTCCCCCACCATCCTTTGCTTTCCACCTGGGGGAGAGTTTCTACGCCAGCTGAGATTCAGCCCACCCCCCAGGAGGTCTCCGGGTTGTGCACCATAACCTCTGGGAACTTTAAGAAAAGGGCCAACCTCCAGGGCCCGAGACACATTGGGCTAGATTCTCCCTGGAAGAAATCTGGGCTGCTCTGCTGATCTCAGCCCATAGTGGCTCTGGGAGCAGCTGGATGAAGACCCCAGCCTCTGAGGTTAGGATGCCCAGAGGAGCTCCCACCAGCTCTCCCTACTGAGTCCCAAGCTCATGTTCCCAGCCACTCAGAAGCCGCAGGGGGCTTCAGGTTGACAGGTTCAACAGAGGACTCCCCCAGTCCCTCTGCTCTGCAGTGAGTTTCACCCTTCCCTGTCCTCTCTCAAAGGCTGTTCCCGCCTGCCGTTCAGGCAAACAGAGCCCTCCCCTCGCCTTTCCCCACCCCACATCCAGCTGGCTGCTGTGCCTGCGACTCTGAGAGGCATCCCCTCCGACCATCCCCCCGCCGCTGCTTGGTATCAGGTCCTCACCATCTGGCATCTGAGCCTGGAGTTAGATTGGAAATGTCCTGTCTGCCCCAGTTTCTCCTGCTCCTTAATTCAGTGGTCTCTAATCTTTCCAGAAGGCAAATCTGACCATCTTCTTCCACTGTGAAAACCCTAGGACAGCCATCCGATGCCTGGCGATGCTTCTCCAAGTGAGCCCTCAGCCCCGGGGAACCAGCATCACCTGGATGCTCAGTAAAATGCAGGTTCCCAGGACAACCAGACCTGTGAAGTCAAAAGCCAGGAAGCTGGAGACTATGTCTTGAGTATGGTCTCAAAGTCTTGGCGTGAACCCTGGCCTGGTGTGATGTCCAAAACCTAGAGCTTTCTCCCCAGCCCATCTCTGGACAGCTTGGCCTCTGTGGGTCACCAGGGTCACCAGGTTGTGGAGCCCCTACCTAGAGCATGGCCACCTACCTAGAGCATGGCCAGCCCTCTCAGTATACTTCCCTCTATCCCCTTGCTTGTTCTGATTCTTCTGCGTGACTCCCGAAGCCTGAGGATGATCACAGAGGTGGCAAACTGGGAGCTGGGAGCCAGGAGAGGCCTGTATGACCTTGGGGCAGCCCTTCATCCAGTCGCCAGCTGGCTCTAAGACCCACTAGGGAATTCAGCCAAGGGTGTCCAGGTCCAGGGCTGCCCCTCCCTCAGAGCCCCTCTCCCTAGGGGTCACGTACCCTGTCCATCTTTGTTTCAAATGGAAGACGGCTGCTCCTCCTCCCTGACCAGAGGCTGGTCCGCTTCCCCCTCGCCCACCCCTCATTGAGTTGCAGAGAGGCCCAGGGATGAATGGGAGGGAAGCGGAAGGTGGGGGAAGGGGGAAAGGGCGGGAGGGTGGAGGAGGGGGAGGAGAGAGGAGGGGAGGGGAGGGGGAGAAGAAAGAGGAAGAGGCTGCTGAAGCAAGCCTTGGAGGGAGAGTGAGCAGTGCCAGGGCACAGTCTCTAATTGAATCACAGGGCCCCACGCTCAATTTAGCCGACACAAGGGCTCCCAATGGGGTCCCTGTGCGGGGCGGGGCTGCCGCTGGCCGCAGTGCCTGGGAAAGCACTGATTGCAGATGACAGTGTGTAAACACGGGGGATGAATGGGTGTGCAGGTGTGAGCAGGCGGCCGGGCTGTTTCACAGAGCTGGCTCCCCTACTGCCTGCCTGCTCCCAGGGCCAGAGAAGCCCACAGCGGTTGAAAACCGTTGAGGGTGTTGGGATTTGGCAGGGGCAAGTGGTTGAGCGGAGTTGGGGGGAGGGAAGGGCAGGGCCTAGAAGGTGAGCTGTGGGGCTCGTGTGTGCACGTGTATGTGCATGCGTGTATGTGTGTGCATGTATGTGTGTGTGTGCACGTGTGTGTGTGTGTGTGTGTGTGTGTGTGTGTGTGTGTGTGTGTGTGGCTCTTTCAGCAAATAGGGATATTAAAAAAAGAATTGGCGTGGCATGGTGGTCCAGGCCGGTAATCTTATCACTTTGGGAGACGAGGTAGGAGGAACAATTGAGCCCAGGAGTGTGAGACCAGCCTGGGCAACACAATGAAATAACCATCTCTACAAAAAAATAGAAAAATTAGCCAGGCATGGTGGTGCATAGCAAAGCAAAAAATGCTTGTGTGTAGTTGTGCACGTGTGTGCATATACACGTGCGCATGCGTGTGTGTGAGTATAGGTGTGTGCATGTGTGCACATGTGTACGTGTGTGTACATGTGTGTGGGAGTACAGGTGTGTATGTGTGCACACGCAAGTGTGACTGTGGGCTGCCTGTGTCTGGCCCCCATCCATGCAGCCGGCTCTCTGGAAGGCAAGGCTGGGCTTGACACAGCAGCGAGGGTGGCTGGCCTGCATGACTTGAGGCTATTCTCAGCCCGAGTTCACCTGGACAGAGAAGCCACTGATGGGAGGCTGGGGGAGTTCCAGAGGCCCTGAAACAGGCTGAGGCAGGCCAGCTGAGGCTCAGGCCCTGGGCCAGTCAGGCCCTGGCCTGACCTGGGTGGGGAAGGTTGTAGGTGCCAGGGCAGGATGGGGGATTGACAGGAGCTGGAGGAAGGCTGAGGAAAGTCCAGAGAGCCTGGATTCTTGAACATCTTTCACCTGAGGAGCTTGAAGCTCTTCCCAAAGCCATCTCACCCCGCAGTGGAGAGACTGAGGTCCAGGGTATGCAGGATCAGGCTGACTTTTCCGCCCAGCCATAGTTGTCTCCTGACTTGGCCCACCTAGAGCCAACACCACTGGATCTTGGCAGATGATTTCAGAGAGTAATATGATTATCATCACAGATGCTACTAATTGGGCTCCTATTTTGTGCCGGCACGCTGCTCAACGTGCCATTGGACACGTCCCTCTGGTCTTTCCGGTCCCACTATGACTCTCTGGGGACAAGGCGGCACCCCCATTTACCTTCTCTGTCCCACAATCCCCAGAATAAGTTGACCCTCAGGAATCCCAGGGGCCTAGGCTCTTTCTGTATGGAGTGGAGTCTGTGGGCTGTCCTGGGTGGGTGATCGCTATGGCTTTCAGGAAGGTCACAGGGTGAGAGCTAGAGAATAGGGTGGTGCCTCAGAGGCCGGGGGATGGAAGGAGGAGGAGGGCATGCTCGAGACCCTTGAGAAGATGCTTTCTCAGAACTTCAGGACCAGCTGGCTCCGAGGTGTTTGGTTTGAAAGACTGGCTTGGAGGTAGCAGCAGCATCCTTGTACCTGGCAGGGACACAGGAGAAGAGAACGCGCTGGATTTTGAGTGACTTTCGGACAATTACTGTGGACTCCAGGCTGTCATAGTGAATAAGTGAGAGTCAAAAAATAGTCCCAAATGAGCCTGGTGTGATGAGTGCACCTGTAATCCCAGCTACTCTGGAGGCTGAGGCGAGAGGGTCACTTGAGCCTTAGAAGATTGAAGCGAGTTGTGATTGTGCTGCTGCACTACAGCCTGGGAGATAGAGAGACTCTGTGACTGTTCCCCATGTCTACTTTCAGCTGAGAGCCCTGGGTAGCAATGCATTGTCCCAGCAGGATGCACCTGCCTTACGACACCAGGCTCACCCTGGACACCCTGGGCTGCCCTGTGCTGGGGAGCAGGCAGGGTGAGCTGGTCGTGCAGACTGGCGACAGGCTCGGAAGAGAAGCGTCAAGCCTGCTCTCAAGTATCTGTCTCCTGCTCAAGCCGGGAATAATGACGTGCAGCCGTGAACTGAGCTCACTGCCTGGAATCTGTGTCTCCTTCCCGTAGCCCATGCAGTCTCTCCCCTGGCTCATAGTAATTTTCTTTTTAGAGAGAGAGGAATTACTTCTTTCCTTGCAAGGTCCAGGCACTTGAAGTGAGGTTAAAAGCATAAGTGACTCTCCCGTCAAAGGAAGGTTCCTGGTGATCCAGGGTTAACACGTTGGTTTGAGAAGCTGGGTGTCGAGCACTGTCTGCCTCTCGGGGTCATGTTCCTGTCTTAGCTATTCTGGTGGTCTCTAGTAAGTGACTCTGGTCCAGAGCCCGGGGTCGAATCCCAGCTCTGTCACTTGCCAGCTGCGTGACTTTGGGCAAATCCACTTCAGCGCTCCATGCCTCCGTTTCTCACCTCCAATGGGAGGTAATAATGCCTGCCACACGGCGCTACTGGGGGACTGGATGGATTCGTGCAGCTGTTTCCCTCAGAGGAGGTCTGGCTCACCGTCAGTCTGCCTCAGCAACGTGATAGCCGGGGCTTTCCCAGCTTCCCGCTTCGGTCCTTTCCCAGCTTCCCGCTTTGGTCTTCAGGCCCTTCCTGGAGAGGCTCTGGATCTCATACTAGCTGTTGGATCAGTTTCTTGGGCCCTCAAATGAAGTCCTACAAGAGGCTGGGGGCATCTGGCAGGTCATTCCTGCCCTCTTACCTGTGGTGTGTGGCTCTAGGGCCAGTCTTGAACCACAATGGCGTTTCTGAGTCAGTTACATACATGGACGGGTAGATCTAAAGTGGCTATTTCAGCAAGAAGGGATATTAAAGAAAGAATTGGCGGGGCATGGTGGTTCACGCCTGTAATCCCATCACTTTGGGAGGCTGAGGTAGAAGGATCACTTGAGCCCAGGAGTTTGAGACCAGCCTGAGCAGCATAGTGAGACCCCCATCTCTACAAACAATAGAAAAATTAGCCGGGCATGGTGGTGCATAACTGTAGTTCCAGCTTCTCGTGAGGCTGAGGTGGGAGGTTCGCTTGAGTTGAAGAGATGGAGGCTGTGATGAGCTATGATCGCACCACTGCCTGGGTGATAGAGTGAGACCCTGTCTAAAAAAAAGAAAGAATCATCATTCACATATCGTATATGGACAGTTCAGCACCAAAAATGTTGCAGGGGGCACTGGACATGGACTGTTTTGAGCACCAAATGCTCATCACCTGCTCCAGATGACGCCGCCAACTGTGGTGTACCCGCCTCTCGCTGACGCAGTGACAGATGGAAGCGAGTCAGGACCTCTCTCTCCTCTTCCTGGCGACGGAGAATAGAGCTCACCACAAGCCATGAGGCACAGAGACTTCCTCGGATTCTGGGAAAGAAACCCTTTCTGCAGAACTCCAGCCAGAGAGGACACAGTACTGGGGGCGGGTGTCCCTGTCGTGTGGTGCCCGAGGCCGCAGAGGAGGGTGGGGTTGCACGCTGAGGTCCTGGCTTGATGGCAGTGAGTGCCATGGACTGTCTGAGCTCTGAGTCCAACCAACCCTGGAGCCCCTGGCTTTTTTTAAAAGTTGCCTCTTAATTTTAAAATAGTTTTAGATTTATAGAAAAATTAAAATACTGCAGAGAGTCCCGGTAGACGCCATACCTAGCTTCTTCTATTGGTAATATCTCACGTTAGTCACAGTTTATGAACCGATGGTACATTATTATTAAATTAAGTCCATATTTTCTTCAGGTTTTCTAGTTTTTGCCTAATGTTGTTTTCCTGTTCTGGGATCCTGTCCAGGACACCATGTGACATGCACCGTGTCTCCTAAGGCTCCTCTGGGCTGTGACAATTTCTTAGGCTCTCTGTGGCTTTGGTGACCTTGATAGTTTTGAGGAGGACTGGTCAGGCATTTTGCAGGATGTGTCTGATGCTTCACTCATGAGCAGACTGGGCTCATGTGTCTTTGAATGAAGGCAGAGCTCCAGTCTCATCATGGGTCAAGGGTGCACACTGTCACGTGACTTGTCACTGTTGATGTTGGCCTTGATTACCTAGTGATGGGAGGGGTCATCTCTGAAGTCACTCTCGCCGTTGCCCCCACCCCAGGCTGTACTTTCTGGCAGGCAGGTGCTTTCTGCAGCTTCTGCTTAAGGAATGGGAGAGTGTGTCTTCCCTGTGAGGGTCCTAGAAATCACTAGGAATTCTTTTGCATGGGAGACTTGCCTTTTCTCTCACATTTGTTTATTCAACTGTGTATTTATATAAGTGTGGACCTCTGGATATTTATGTCACACTTTGGGTTATTATCCAATACAACTTTATTGTGTTGCTTCAATTGTTCTAGCTTCAACTGTCAGGAGACCTTTCCTTGGTAACTATGTCCCTTTGACATGACCCCCACATTGTGGTCTTCTGAATTTTTCAGTTGACATGAGCTATTTATTCCTTTCTAGTTTAAGGTAGTTTAGATCAAGGGTTTTGTCACTTGTAACCAAAAGGTCCTCAACAAATCTTGGAATAAGAGAGAGACTTCCAACTGCATTGCGTGTTGAAAATCTCAGACAGGGTCCACATCTTTCTTGTGTTGGCACAGTTGAATGACATTTTTGAACTGGAAGGCATAGATTCTCACTGGGGCTGTGGTGGACACTGTATCAGGAGACTCAGGAGGCGGGGGCTGTGTGTGGTTCAAGTGCCAGCCTTGTGTTCTTAGACAAGTCACTCAACCTCTGAGTTCTAAAATGGGCCCAGAGATGGGAGAGGACTAGGTGACATCACAGCATTGGGATGTGATCTGGAGCCAAGACTGTGCCTCTCGTCTGTAGAACCAGCTGCTGGAGCATGTCATGAAGCCCCCTGGTTAGGGCTGCTAGACTTGAAGTTCAGATCCGCAGTGAAGAATTTTTAGTATGCCTCAAGTATTGCAGGGGTATACTTATACTAAAAAACCTGCTTGTTGTTTATCTGAAGTTCAAAGTTAGTGGGGTGTCCTGTATTTTTATTTATTAAATCTGGCAGCCTGACCCCTAATGCCCTTCCATTTTTAGGCTCCGCAGGGCATAAACTCCAGAGAAGAGGTCTCTGCACCTTTATCTCCACCAATGCAGGAAGGTGAGCCTTGTGGTCTCCAGGGAGGAGCAGAAAAGTGTGGTCAGACCCTCAAAGGTCACGTCTCTGTTCTGCCACTCTGGACAAGTCCCTTGGCCATTGGGAGTTCAGCGTCCATACTTGGTTGTGCAATGGGTTGGTAATTCCGACTCCTAGAACACTTGGCGAACCCTGACGTCTTGTGGGAACTCAGGCCACAGTGGCCGCTGCTGATGTTATTCTTATCTGGACAAAGAGAAAGTTCCAAGAAGGCCAGAGAGGAGACTGAAGACCACGGGAGGCAGCCCCCTCGCTCCCTCCTGGCACCTCCTCTGAGCCATGAGAATGCTGAGTCCCAGAGGCAGAGGCTGGGTATGGGGCTCTCCCAAGGGTGTAGGATCCTACAGGTGGAGCAAGGGCTGGGCTGAGGTGGGGGGAGCCTGTGCTGATGAGGGTTTGGAAAGGGCTAGTCCTGGGAGGTGAGAGAAAAAATGGGTTGGGGGAGGGGCAGATCTTACTTTCCACCAGCAGAGCCAGCAGGTGCACACTGGTGAAGATGGCACATCTATGGACCACTGGGTATGCTCCAGGCACAGTTCCGTCTGCTTTTCATGTTTTACTTCCTTTAGTCCTCACAACATCCTGTTTTATAGGTGGGGAAATTGAGGCACAGAGGGACCAGGCAACTTGCCCGAGGTCACACAGTTGGTGAGGGGAGCCGCCAGGCAGTTGTGTCCTCATCACATGCAACATGGTTTCATTGAGTTCTCAACAACCCTCTGAGGCTGTGATTGTGTCGTCATCCTGGATGGGGGCACGGAGGTTCATGCAATTTGCCTGGGGCCGTAATTTATAGGGTCCAGGATTTAAACGTGCATTTCCAAATGCAGGTGCCTGGAGGTGTCAGGCAGGGGAGGGAGAGGCCAGGGTGACCTTTCCCCTCCCACCAGCCCCAGAAGAGCTGTGAGGGCCTGCCTTAGGCCTTTGATTTAGAGTGGGGCAGGGCCTGGACCCAGCTGTCCACTTGGGAAGTCACTAGGGGAGTCAACTTTCTGAACGACCTTGTAATTTATACTAGTGGCGGTAAAAGTCACCACCCCCACCCAGGCAAACAGGGACATAACCTAAATATCCAATAACTGGGTACCAGTCGAATCAATTGCGGTGCAAACCCATGATGGTGTATTTGGCAGCCGTTTAAAAATATCACATTGACAAAGACTATTAACATAGGGAAAGGCCTTCGGACATAAGTAAAAGCAGGAGACAAAACTGTAAGTACACGTGATCCCCTCTGACTTCTTAAACATGGAAAAAGACTGGAAGAAAATGCTCTGGAAGGTTGATGGTGGTTATCTCCAGGCTGGGGAACTAAAGGCAATTTAAATTTTCTTAATTATTCTGTTATTACATGGGCTTTGTGATCAGTTTGTAGTCTCGCACACCACTGGAGTTGAAAGGCATCCAGGTGGCATTTAGCCGTGGCATTTTGAAGAAGGGGAGACCAAGGCCAAGGCCTGGGAATGGGTTCAGGCTGGCCAGGGAGCCAGGTGTGCATGCTCAGCTCTGTGCACCCTGCCCGGTGTGGGGAGGTGCCCATGTCTCCCGGGTTCCAGCGAGAGTAGAGTAGAGGAGAGAAAGGAGGGGTGCCAGTGGGGCAGGAACTGGAGCAGCAAAGATGGGGGGAGCCTTTCGAAAATGGAAGCTAGATGAGTGCTCAGAGGGGAGCCATTCTCTACAGGTTCTTTGTTGAAGGTGGAGTTGGCAGCTGTGGCCTTGCCCCGCCCTGGCCCAAGGGGGTGGACACGGATAACTGCATTTTACGCACTCTGCTTTTTTCAATAAGCCCCCTTGTTGGAGGCACAATAGGGGAGTGAGCAGCAAGCCCAGGCCAGTAGGCACCCTGCTTCCCTCTGGAGTGCAGCACGCAGGGTGAGCTCATTTTTCAGGGCTCATCTGCTTTGTGGTTGAAAGGCTGACCCCTCAAGTCCACTTCCACAGGAAATGAACCTCCCTCCCCATCCTGCCCCAGGTCATCTCTGGGGGCCTAACAGGGGACCACATCATCCAGTCACAGGCTAGGGGGCCTGGGCCCTGCAGGGCTCATTCTTGTGCTGTCTGGACTACGAGGTAGGGTGTCCTGAGGACCTCTCCAAAGAAGGCAGCCCCAAGACACCCCGGAAAGAGACAGGTGAGAGCTTGTGAGTGTGGAAGGCTGTTTCCAGGCTGGAAGACATCATCCGTGATTACTCAAGTGCTACATTCTTCCAGTGAGTCTAGTACAGATTACAAGACATTCTTTTAAGTTAGAAAAGGAAAAAATGGGGAAAGACTTGCTATTTCTTGAGCTCCCCCATGAGCTGCTTTGACTGTGAACTTATTTATTTACCAGGCCTGATATGCAGACGTGGAAACCTTGGCCAACAGAGGCTCCTAGCTTGCTAAAATTGCAAGGTAGGGCTGGGCATGATGGCTCACATCTGTAATTCTAGCACTTTTGGAAGCCAAGGTGGGAGCATCGCTTGAGCCCAGAAGTTCAAACCCAACCTGTGAGCCCAGAACTTGTCCCTACAAAAAATATAAAAATTGATCAGGTATGTTGGCATGAGCCTATAATCCCAGCTATTCAGGAGGCTGAGGCAGAAGGATTGGCTGAGCCAGGAGGCTGAGGTTGCATGAGCCATAATCGTGCCACTGCACTCCAGCCTGGGTAACAGAATGAGACCCCGACTTAAAAAAAAATTGCATAGCTTGGATGTGGTAAAATTGGAACTTGAACCCTGTCGGTTTGACCTTGAAGTAGGGTTTCTCAACCTCGGCACTGTTGACATTTTAGCCTGGTTAGTTCTTGATGTGGGGGCTGTCCCATGCATGGCAGGATGTTTGGTAGCATCCCTGGCCCTACCCTCCAGATGAGGTCACCAAAAATGTGGCCAGACATTGCCATTGCTCCCTGGGGACACACTTGCCCCATGTTGGAATCACTGTGTTAAGGCAACCCTGGCGTGTGGCACGTGCTGTCTTGCTTGTCTTTGCTGGGCTCAGGAATTCCATCTTTTGGGGAAACCAGTTGGCTAGCCATGTGGGATTCTTTTGAAAGTCCAGTCTGTGGCTCTTGGGGTGGGGGGTGGAGGGAGGGCAGGAGAAGAGTTGGTGCTTGGACCCAGGTCCGTCGAGTGCTTGAGGCATTTCACCGTGTCTGCTGTTCACATTTCTTGGGCCCCATGGACTGAGAGTGGCCCTAGTCCCTGCAGCTGCACTCCCAACTCTCCCTGCTCTGACTGTCCCACAACCCCCTCTCCACCCACCATGCCTGACAGTGAGGGTCGCTGAAGAGGGCAGGGAGGCTTCTGTGGCAGGCAACCAACCCCATGCCAGCCCACCATGCTGAGGAGGGGTCTCGGCCTGGTTTTCACTTTTGGCTGCCTCTCCTGCATAACCCTACCTCCACTTCCACGTCAGCCATGGCCTACTGCTCCCTCCCTAGCCCCCAAGGCAGACAGGCACCCAAAGCCAGCTCCAGGGTCCAGGACAACACTGAGCTGCGGTGATTCAGTTCAGTTCCTTCCTCTCACTTGGACAGGTGGATTTGTACTTGGGCTCATCTTCACGCCTCTTTTCCAATTCTAGCTCCCTACTGCTCAGTGACTCTCAACTTTTTTCCTGGAAATGCCTTGGGAAGAGTGACAGGTCCAAAGGGAAGGGAGTGGCTCCAGGCCTGTCCCCAGCACCCTCCTGGGCTGCTCATTTTCTCTTTCTTTCCCTCCCTCCTCCTCCCCCTTTCTTTCTCTCTTTCTTCTTTTTTTGAGACAGTAACTTGCTCTATGCCCAGGTTGGACTGCAGTGGAATGATGATCGTGGCTCACTGTAGCCTTGACCTCCTGGGCTTAAGTGATCCTGTTGCCTCAGCCTTCTGAGTAACTAGGACTATAGACATGAACTACCACGCCTGGCTATTTTTTTTTTTTTTTTAGAGACAGGATCTTGCTATGTTGCCCATGCACTGACCTTGATAATAACCTCCACCAAAAACTGAATGGAGACCTGTGGTCTCAGAGTTGTTATGTAATTGTTGGGGCTGTCAGCTGTGTTGCTGCTACAGGACGGTTTTAATGAGAATTATGGAGGGGTTGGAATTGGCACAATCCTGGCCTCAAGTGATCCTCCTGCCTCAGTCTCCCAAAGTGCTAGGATTATAGGCCTGCGTCACTGCACCCACATGAGCTGTGCTTTCTTTCTTTCTTTTTTTTTGAGTTGGAGTCTCACTGTGTTGCCCAGACTGGAGTGCAGTGGCCACTCCTGGCCACCGCAGCCTCGACCTGCTGGGCTCTGGTGATCCTTCCACCTCAGCCTTCCAAGTAGCTGGAACTACAGGCACATGCTACCATGCCCAGCTAATTTTTTGATTTGTTGTAGAGATGAGGTCTCACTAAGTTGCCCAGGCAGGTCTCGAACCCATGGGCTCAGGCATTCCACTCACCTCAGCCTCCCAAAGCGTGGGATTACAGGCTGAGCCACTGAGCCTGGCTAGCTGTGCTTTCTTGAGCACGTACATGAGTGAGGGTCTCAGGGACTTGGGAGTGGGGCTCATCTTTCATTACTGAGCCTTGCAAGGGAGCAGAGAGGACAAGGGCTTGAGGAACTAAAAAAGAGGAACAGAGTCTGAAAAGAAAAGAAATAAGAAATCCAGAACATAGGAGCAATCAGCATTTCAGGTTAGGAAGGGTCAGGACTATTGATATCTCTCTCTTCCTCTAAGACACCGGTAAACTTCTGGATTAAGCATAAAAACATGTGTGCATTACACACACATACACATACACATCAGCCTTAGTCTAGCTGAGTGTCATATCCAATCTTTCTTGCTTCCTCTCTGAGCCAGTGATACACATTTGGTGGCCACAATTTCTTCTAAAAGGACCATTTAAAAAGGAAGACCTGGCCAGGCATGGTGGCTCATGCTTGTAATCCCAGCACTTTGGGAGGCTGTGGCAGAAGGATTGCTTGAGTCCAGGAGTTTGAGACCAGCCTGGGCAGCATGGCAAGACCTCATCTCTACAAAAAATAAAAAAGTGAGCCAGGTGTGGTGGCATGCACCTGTAATCCCAGCTACTCGAAAGACTGAGGTGGGAGGATCGCCTGAGCCCAGGAGGTTGAGGCTGTGGTGAGCTGTGACTGTGCCACACTGCACTTCAGTCTGGGTGACAGAATGAGACCCTGACTCAAAAAATTAAAAATACATAAATAAGTAAAAAGAAGACAGAAAAGTAAGCATGTATGAACGCCTGTGTCTCTACCATGTGAACTGCTTTCTTTTCGAGACTTTCCTGTGCCTTCGCGCCCTGTCTGGCTCACACTCGCCCTCCTTTCGCTGAGATAACTTGCACTCTTCGCTTCATTAACTGCACTCCCCTCCCATCCTGAGACAAAACCTAGGGCCAAACTGTTCAAAGGAACACATGGAGACCCCATTAATGCTGGCCCTAATTGTGCCAATTCCACCCCCTCAATAACTCTAATTAAAACCTGTCCTGTGCGGGCCTGAGCGGCAACACAGCTGTCTGGCCAGACAATCACACGACAGCTCTGAGAACACAGGTCTCCATGGGCTTTTTGGCAGAGTCGTTATGGCCAGGGTCAGGGCAGGAGGATTAAGACAGGGGTGCTGCTGGAGTGAGGAGCCTTAGAAAAGTCTCCCGTGTCAGGTCACAGTTTGAAGTCGGAAGACCTTTAGTTATTTCCTCTGGCTCCCCCTTTCCCTCCCCCTGGGCAGCAACACCTGCAAACCGCTGGGAGGGGCGTGACCACCAGACACATGGACACCACAAGTTGAAGGGAACATCTGAAAGTAAAGCTCCCCGCTACCCACGCAAAAAAAAACCCCAACCAGCAAAACCACACACCCGAAGCTGAGAAAGAGTTTTTTCTCTGCCTCCAACTCTGTCTTTAGGATCCAGCTGCACTTTGCTGGGCACCATAAATAACTCCGCAATTACGTTAATTGGTTGCATATTTGTTGACACTGCAGCGGCAGCCCCTCAGGCAGGCTGCAGCTGCAGGCGCACACGCTTCGCCCAGGCCCCCCACCAGCTCAGTTTTCCTGGGTGGGGGAAGAGGTGGGCTGATGGGCTCGTTTCTGAAAAGCTTTGGCAGCTCCCAGTCGGATTCCTGTCTCATCTGCTGGCTGTCCCCAGATCCTTTGACCTACTGGGTTTAGAAGGTGGTCCTGCCCTGGGGGGACTTGAGAGGTGGGTTCCTGGCCGCACTCAGTGGGTCTGGGGCTGTGGCGGCATATTGCCAGCCATGTTGCTTGGATCAAAGGAGAGCTGGCTGGACCTTTGCCCCAACCCCCAGACACATCTGGGATCCTTCATGGGGATCCTCACCTTCTGAGTCTCTCGGATCCGTTCCTGGCTGCAGCAGGATCTTGGTTACCGAGTTCGTGCTCCCTCAGTGAGTGGGCAAGACTGGATTGTCCATTTGAAACCAGCCCTCCGTTAGCTGGGGATGCTCAGAGCATGGGTGACAGGCAGCTGGCGGACACAGGCCCGGCTGGCAGCTCCACATGACCCAGACCCTGGGGCCAGCACTCCTTCCGTCTGCCAGAGCCAAGGCTGGAGGAATTCCTCTGGGCCCTGGCCTAGGGCTGGGGCACTGGGGGTGTGTGCAACAGGTGAGAATGCGTGCTTTGACCCACCACCGGCCGGATGAGTGGCCAGGCATCCTTGGGGAGAAGAGTGTGTTCTGCTGTTGCTGGTGCACTGGGATCTAGTGTCTGCTGGGGAGAGGGGGGTGTGGGTAGTTGAGGCCCAGGTGTTCTGTGTCTGGTGCGCTGAGCCCTAGAGAAACGAAGTATGACCTTGGTCAATGGTCACAGGGCTCGCTTCTTCACATGAGCACAGGCTTTGGGACTAGAAGGCCGTGACTCTGAACAGCCGGCTTTGCAGAGCCAGCAGAAGGATAAAGAAACTCCTGTCAGTAAACACCAAGAAAGTGACTTTCTTCTCCCTCCTTTTTTTCTTTTCTTTTCTTTTTTGAGTCAGAGTCTCACTCTGTCACCCATGCTGGAGTGCAGTGGCACAATCACGGCTACCACACCTTCGATTTGCTGGGCTCAGACGATTCTCCTGCCTCAACCTCCCAACTAGTTGAAGCTACGGATGCTCACCACCATGCCCAGCTAATTTTTTTTTAATTGTAGAGACGAGGTCTTGCCATCTTGCTCAGACTGGTCTCCAACCCCTGGGCTCAGGCAATCCTCTTGCCTCAGCCTCCCAAAGTGCTGGGATTACAGGCATGAGCCACTATGCCTGGCCTCTTCTTTCTGTGAGAATCCATCAAGGAGATCAACTTTATGGTCTGGGCTTCTGTCATCCTCACTGTAGAATGAGGATAATACAGTCCTGCAGATTCGTGGAGGGAGCAGGCCTGAGAAGTTGAATGATGGCTCAACGGGCCTCGGGCTGCTCCCTGCTCTGTGCACTGTGCCTGCTGTTCCTTCTACTCGAATGCTCTGTACCCTGATTTCTGCGCAGCTCAGTTCCGCCTTCCTCGGCTCCAGTGTCACCTGGCGAGGGCAGTCTTCCTTGAGAACCCCCTTCCCTGTCACTCGCTGTCTCTTGCTCACCGCTTTATTTTCCATAGGGTGGATATCACCCCTCACATATCATATATTAGTTGATTTGTTGATCTATCTTCCTTTTTTGTTCTTCTTCTTATTTTTTGAGTTGGGGTCTCACTCTGTCGTCCCGGCAGAGTGCAGTGGCACTGTCACAGCTCACTGCAGCCTCTAAACCTCCTGGGCTCAGGTAATCCTTCTGCCTCAGCCTCCCGAGTAACTGGGACTACAGGGGCGTGCCACCATGCCCAGTTAATTTTTTGATTTTTTTGTTTAACTCTGTTGCCCAGGCTGGTCTTGAACTCCTGGGCTCAAGAGATCCTCCTGCCACCCAAAGTACTGGGGATTATAGGTTCCACACCTCATTTTACTGCCTTTATTCCTCTGGTCTTTTATCTCTGAAACTTGCACTGGGTTGCCGATCACACAGTCTTGTAGATGCAGAAGGACCACAAATTCCTCACCAATTTATCCCCTTGAGCTTGGACAGCTGGTGCAGATGGCCCCCAGATGGTATTTGGGTCATTCTCACCTTGACAAGGAATCTGATTCCTCTTCAAACCCGAGTAGGTTTTTGTCCACGGCCAGAGTGGATGCTGTCCCTTGTAAGAGGCATTGGAGCAGACAGCTCTGAGTCCTGTTTTCCAGCTCTGCTGGGATGTCATGAGTGGGCACGTTGCCTCACCAGCGGCCAGGAGCTGAGCCTACGTGTGCCCAAAGCAACAGGCTCCAGGCTCTTGGTTGTCACCCAGGTTGAGACCTGTGGCCTTTCAGGAACAGCCAGCCTTATGCTCCTGCAGTTGCTTGTCTATCCATGTGCCCCATGTTTGACTGTGTTGTATGACTGTCTGTACGTGTATGTTTGTGTGTACATATGGAAGCACGCTATGTGAAAGGGACCCAAAAACCCCTGGAATTTATTTTAAAATTGTGTATTTGTTCTTTCTTTCTTTGTTTCTTTCTCTTTTTTTGAGTTGGAGTCTCACTCTGTCGCCCAGGCTGGAGTGCAGTGGCTGCTCCCGGCCACCGCAGCCTCGACCTGTTGGGCTCCGGTGATCCTTCCACCTCGGCCTTCCAAGTAGCTGGAATTGCTACAGGCATGCGCTACCACGCCCGGCTAATTTTTTTATTTGTTTATTGTGGAGAGAGGTCTCACCAAGTTGGCTAGGCGCGTCTCGAACTCACAGGCTCAGGCAATTCACTTGCCCCTTCCAAAGCGCGGGGGAGCCACCTAGCCCAGCCGGTGTTTATTCTTAAATGTTTATACTTCAGTCGCCTTCAAAGTCTTCTCTGTTTGATGCAATACACCTAGTGAGATGCTTTCTCCGCTGCTCAAAACAGTTTTTGAACCCATCGATTTTGATGCCTTTTTGGGGCTTCTGCCATTTTTTGTTTCACCTCTTCCACATTGGCAAAACGTTTCCCTTTGGGGACTTTTTTCATCCGGGGAAACACAAAAAAGGTCACTCGGGGATGAGATTAGGTGAATATGGAGGGCAGGGCACAGGGGTCATGCCGTTTTTGGTCAAAAACTGTTAAACACTCAGTGGGTGTGGGCAGGTACGCTCATAAATCACCCATCTTGAAATGGGCAAACGCACTGAAAGAATCTCCAAAAACAAATTCACTGAAGTGGAACCCAGTCTCTAACAACAATGCTAGCTGGTACACTGATGCTGATGGGTGCCTAGGACACTTACCTAGCAGGGAAGCCTGTACTACAGAGGAGTCCAACTTCCAAAAGTTAATTCCAGTTTTTTTTGCGCCTCCCATACATTAGTAGGTGTTCTTGCTGCCAGCAATAGAAAGATGTTGGGTGCACTGAGTAAGACTAACCCTCTAACTGTCTAGATGGACTCACTGAACGTGGACAAATGAAGCCACACATCCAAGGTCTTCCTTTGAGTTTATCTGGCCCAGGACTCAGGTAACTGCCTGCCCAGAGCTTCAGTGGCAGGGGATTTTATTGTTGTTAAGGATATAGCTCCTCCCAGTCCCAGCGCATGACATGTGGGTCAATGAAACGCTTAAAGTCTTTGTATTTTAGCTGTATCTTTAAAAAAAAAAAAAAAAAAAGGGAGGGGGTTGGCAGAGTCAAGGCCCAGCTGACATCCAAGAAATGTCACCTCAAGAGCGATGGTCTCTCACACCAACACTTGCCCACGAGTAACCAATGAGTGGACTGTATTTAATTCTCATCTACTGAAGATTTCCAGTGCTGTTACCCTGTGTCTTTCCTATTAGTGTATATTCCAGAACTGAACAAAATTGAATTTCTTTAGAAATATTCCATTCACCAAGGTTTTAATTGATCAGACTCCTCTTCCGTCAATTAGGGAAGAAAGAGGGAATTTTACTAGCACTTAGAAAGTGCTGGAAACAGGGCCTGGTGCAGTGTCACACCTGTAATGCTAGCACTTGGGGAGACTGAGTTAAGAGGATGACTTGAGCCTAGGAGTTCAAGACCAGCCTGGGCAACATAGCAAGACTTTGTCTCTATAAAAAAATTTTTAAAATTACCTGGGTGTGGGATGGGATGGGGGTGGTGGCACGTGGCTGTAGTCCCAGCTACTTGGGAGACTGAGGAGGGAGGATGGCTTGAGTCCAGGAGTCAAGACTGCAGTAAGCCATGATCATTCCACTGCACTCCAGTTTGGGCAACAGAGTGAGACCCCAACTCAGAAAGAAAAAAAGTACTGAAAACAGTGAGGGGGGTGGGGCTGCTAAGAGGGAGCTGAAAGGGAGGGGCAAACAGAAACGGGACACCCAAGGAGAGAGACTGGAGAAGGGTGGCCCAGCAGGGGAGTCTAGGAGAGCAAGTCAGGCATGGAGGAGGGGATGGCGGGTGGGGAAGGGGCGTCCTGGGAGGAAGGGCCTGGCTTACTGTACTCCTCGCTTCTATTAATCCAATTAAAGTGTTGAAAATCAGACCCCATGTGAAGCTTTGAACATGAACTTTTCATTACATTGCTGAGCTGGGGGAGGGGCAGGGGAGGAGGGAAGGAGGGGCACCCATGGCCAGAGGTGGGGGTAGGGAGGCCTCCCAGTCTTCCCCAGGAGAGATGTGCCAGTGCCACACTGAAGACGAGAAGCCCAGGCCTCCTCCCTCACACACCCTCTGCCCTGTTCTCTTTTTTACCCCTGACAACCCACTCTGCTGGCAGGCACGTGGCAGGTGTAGTCAGAAAGAGCTAGTCATTGTGGGCTTCTGCTGGGGCCTCAGCAAGGACATCCCTACCAGGTCCCCACACCCCCTCAGCAAAGGAGGGAGGAGTGAGACACCGATGCCCAATGCCACACGGTGAAGCACCATCCGCTTCAAAACCTGGTATGAGTAGAGGAACCCAGGCACTCACAAATATCCCCCTCTTGGCCAGGCTGAGGAGCCCTTGAGGCCAAGAGTTCAAGACCAGCCTGGGCAACATAGCAAGTTCTCATCTCTACAAAAAATAAGAAAACGTAGCTGAGTATGGTGGCACGCTCAAGCTACTTGGGAGGCTGAGGCAGGAAGACGAATTGGGCCCAGGAGTTGGAGGCCACAGTGAGCTATGATCATGCTGCTACACTCCAGCCTGGGCAATGCAGCAAGCCCCTATCTCTAAAAGTGCACACACACACACACACACACAAATATACGTATACATCTGCTTCTGATCCTGAGAAAGCAGGTCACCACAAAGGGAAGGTTGCGCTCAGGAGGGAAGGACAGCGTCGTCCTCGGTGCTCTCTCCCTCTGTCATGTGACTTCTGTGCTTGATGGCTTCATCTAAACAGGTCTCCAGCGCCCAATGACACCACAGGAAGAAACAGTGGACAAGGAGGACAAGGAAACTACTCCTGAAGATTGTCCTAAGTAAGGCAAGGAGAGGCCCCACCACACATCAGATCTGCCTTCTCCGTACTGTCTGTGGCCTCCATGATCAGAAATCAAGGTTGATGACACAGCCAAGGCTCCAGGAATCTTCAACCTACCCTGTTAACTGGTGGGGCCAAGATGAAAGCCCAAACGATGCCTCCTTTCTGCCGCCCCCTCCTTCAGACATTCCCCCAAAGTAAGTTTGTTATGTGGTCAATAAATTTGTTTAGATTAAAAAGAAGAAGAAAAAAAAAAGCTGGCCGGGTGCAGTGGCTCACTTCTGCAATCCCAGCACTTTGGGGAGGTGAGGCAGGAGGATTGCTTGGGTCCAGGAGTTTGAGACCAGCCCAGGCAACATAACGAGATCTCATTTTTGCAAAAAAAAATCAAAACATTAGCCGAGCATGGTGGTGTGTGCCTGTAGTCCCAGCTACTCGAGGCTGAGGTGGAAGGATCGTCTGAGCCCAGCAGTTAAGGCTGCAGTAACTGTGAACATGACACTGCACTGCAATCTGAGCAATAGAGTGAAACCTCCACTCGGGGAAAAAAACAAAAACAAAAAAAAACAACAAAAAAACAAGCTGAGGGAAGCCACATTTCATCACATTCAGAACTCTGTGCCTTGTCTCTGACCTGTTCCTGGGCTTCTTGTAGTGAGGAAGAGATGCCAGGCTCTGATTAGATGGAGATGGGAGGAGGGGGTCTCTTCTTGGACACCCCTCTCCAAGCTCAGCTCCCTTGGGCTGCCCCTGCCCTGCCGAGAAGGGGCCTCCCCGCTGCAGGGGCTAATCTCCGCCAGGACTCTGCAGGCTGGGCGGTATGTGGTCCTGAGCTCTCCTGGGCCTTGGCAGCTGGAAACAGTGAGGAGGGAAGGAGACCTCGAGCATAAAACCCTGGCACGTCTCAAAACAAAGCCAGCGACTCCAGTTTTTAATCAGTTCAGGGCGGAGGCTGGAGTGTGTTTGGTTTTATATAGACAAAGCCCTTTTTGGGCTCTGCATTCAGGGGAATCGCTGCTGCCCTCCACTCATGGGCTGTCTCTGGGCCGGGGTGGAGACAGGCCCTCTGGGTGCAGGTTGGCGACAGGGGCTTTCTCCCCAGACCCTCTATGGTGGAATGGCATATCAGCTACCCCCTCTTGTGCTCTTGGAAGCCTGAAAAGCCACAGCGTAGGAACTGCACCCTGTTCTGCCTTGAGCTTACAAGGTGAGTTTCAAAGGCGGGGCTGCAAATTTAAGTTTTGAAGGTAAACATTGAAGTCGAGGCAGAGGATTGTTTGAGCGCAGGGGTTTGAGACCAGCCTGGGCAACATAGTGAGACCCTGTCTCTACAAAAAAAAATTTTTTAAACAGTTGGGTGGGGTAGTGCGTACCTGTACTCCCAGCACTTTGGGAGGCTGAGGCAGGAGGATTGCTTAAGCCCAGGAGTTCAAGGCCAGCCTGGGCAACATAGCAAGACTTCGTCTTTACAAAAAAATAAAAAATTAGCTGAATGTGATAGTGTGTATCTGTAGTCCCAGCTCCTCTGGAGGCTGAGGTGGAAGGATTGCTTGAGCCCAGGAGGTTGAAGCTGTGGTGAGCTGTGACTGTGCCACTGTACTCCAGCCTGGGCGACAGAGTGGGACCCTGACTCAAAAAAAAAAAAGTGAATGTCTAGTTACAGTTAAGGAAACTTGCTATCGATAGGACCTCAACTGTGAAAGGATGAATTTACCAAGTGAAGAATCCTGCCCCACTCTGCTCCCAACCTCTGGCTGTCCAGATCTGTAGCTACTGGACTATTCAGCAGTCTGTAGCCACACCTGAGTGCCTTGGTGTCAAAGCCTGACGGATGGCCATGCCTCTGGCCTGGGATTGCCAGACTTAGCACCTCAAAACACAGGCTGCCCAGCCAAACTGGAATGTGGGATGAATGAATACATCTTTAGTATAGACATGTCCCATGCCATAAAAAAAAGTTATGCCATATATGGGACACCCTTGTGCTAAGAACGGGTTCATTGTTTATCTGACCTATGGATGTAACAGGACATCCTGCGTTTTATCCGGCAGCTCTGGCCAGCCCTCACCCTTGAGTCCTGCTGGCCTTTCTCCTACTCTGGCTCCTTAGGTCCTCCTCTCTTCTCCTTGGTGCCTTTGGACGTAGGTCTCCTGGGCCGTGCACTGCCTCCCTCTCCCTGTCTGGCTGTCACCCCCTCGCCTCTCTGCAGCTTCTCTGCTTACCTGCCCACCCTCTTCTCCCGGGTCAATCCTCCTGGAGGCCTGGGCTGGCCAGGATCCAGCCTTTGCTTCTGAGGACGAATGTCCATGATGATGATACACCTTCTACAATTTTGTCACCACCTCCCATGTGCCACACTGGGAGCTGCTTTACCAATGTTAACCCATTTAGCCCTCACAGCAGAACTACAAGGAAGACGCTTTACTTGAGTCAGGGTCTCACTTGTTGCCTAGGCTGGAGTGCAGTGGCACAATCACGGCTTACCACAGCCTTGACCTCCTGGGCTCAGGTGCTGTGGTTGGGGTTGTCTTGCCTCTTAGACTCTGGCTCTTTCCTGAGTGCTGCTTTGCCCAGAGGCCATGGCCCTCGGATTGCACCATTGACTTTGAACTGTGGTCCCATGGAAACTGCTCAGCTCCTGCCTCTGGTCCCAGCCACACCTCTAACACTGGCTCTTAGGGGAACCCCATGTGGGTGTCCAGTTCCTATAGTACAGGCGAATGGCAAAGAACGTGGGCTTAGGGTCAGACCTGTCCAGGCTAGAAAACAACTCTGCTGGTGGGTCCTGCGTGACCTTAGGAAAGTATCTTAGCCTTTCTCTTATACATCTGAAGTATGGGCATAGTGGAAGGGATAATGTGGTTGTCATGAGGATGAAAGGAGACATTTATAATGTGCTTGGCATATTACAAATGCACACTAATGTCAGCTGTTAAAACGCATATAGATGTGAAACCCCCAGGAATAAACCACTGGACGTGTATGTACTTCCCTTTGTTGTTGAACAGTTTCCGAATTTGGCAACATCACCACGCTCACCCTCAGCAGGAAGAGGCCAGTGGCCTTGCTGGGGTGGGGATTCTGGGAGGTATGGAGGCTGCATGCTGCAGGGCGTGTGCCTCACTCCGAGCAGGTACATGCTAAACGTTGACGGGTCCATGTGTCTGTTGGAATGGGGGCTCCAGACAGGAAGCTACAGATGGACGTGAGGGGTGTGCAATGCACAGGAGAGGGGTAGGGGGTGGGGGGATGGAGGGAAACAGGGATGGCAAGGAGACAGGACTCAATCTTTCTTTTTAATATTTTATCTATTTTTTTATTTTAAGAGACAAATCGTCTCATGTGTCGCTGAGGCTGGAGAGCAGTGGCGTGATCATATCTTACTGCAGCCTTGACCTCCTGGACTCAGGCGATCCTCCTGCCTCAGTTTCTGGAGTTGTTGGGACTACAGGTGAACACCACCACTCCTGGCTAATGTTTTGATTCTTTTTTTTTTTTTTTTTGTAGAGACGAGGTCTCACTATGCTGTCCCAGCTGGTTTTAAACTCCTGGGCTCAGCCTCCCAAAGTGCTAGGATTATAGACATGAGCCATCACATCCAGTCTTCCTTTTGATATTTTAAATAACACTTCTCCCTTGATCACAAATATAAAGTATGAACACATTAAATGCAGATAAGTTCAGCTACTTGGACAGGAGACATGACGGAGAGAACACACTGGAAAGCCATGGGGCAGAGTGGACACCACAGACCTGGAAGCCATATGACAGGGAAAGTGATGGGATTTGGAAGTGGGTGGGAGAGCTTGTGAGCTGGGAGGACCAGAGGCTTGGGGGTACCATTGGTCATGGTCTAGGGGTAGGGTAAAGTGAGGCTTTGGGGTGGTGAGGAACTCCTGCATGCTGTATGAAAGGAGACTAAAAAAAGCCCAGAATTATAATTTGGAGGGTGAGCCCCTTGTATTACAAGCTTCTCCTGCTAGGCAAGTATTCTAGGAACGCATCAGCATCAGTGTACCAGCTGGCATAGTTGTGAGAGGCTGTGTTCAGCTTCAATGAGTTTTTTTTGTTTTGTTTTGTTTTTTGAGATTCTTTCAATGCGTTTGCCCATTTCATGATGGATGATTTGTGAGCACACCTGCCCACACTACACTGAGTGTTCAGCAGTTTTCAACCAAAACCAGCATGAACCCCGTGTCCTGCCCTCCCTACCCACCCAATCTTGCCTTGAGCAACTTTTTTTCTCAGATGAAAAAAGTCTTCAAAGGGAAACATTTTGCTGATATGGAAGAGGTGAAACAAAAGCCCCAAAAGGCATCAAAATTGATGAGTTCAAAAACTGTTTTGAGCAGTGGAAAAAGCATCTCACTAGGTGCACTACGGTAAATGGAGAATACTTTGAAGATGACTGAAGTTTAAACATGTAAGAATAAACAGATAATTTTTTATCAATAAATTCTGGGGGTTTTGGGGGTCCCCCTTGTATATGCACAGATTGAAACAATATAGGGCCATGAGATGGAGGACAACACTAGAGAGGGGTGTCACACATGGGTTGAGGGCATTCATTTGAGAATCACCAAAGCACAAGTCACTGAGGCTGTGACAGTGAACACAACACCAGATGGAGGAACTGGGTGTCGGGGGAGACAAGCAGAAGGTTGGAGCTGGTGACATCCTAGGAAAAGAGAAAGCGTGAGGGTCAGAAGGAATGAGATGTGGGGGTGTAGCAGGCTTAATAAAGCTCCTCCCAAGATGTCCACAACCCAATCCCCCAAACCCATGAATATGTGGCCTTGTAGGGCAAAAGAGGCTTGCAGATATGAGTGAAGTAAGAATCCAGCCACGATGGATGAGCAGAGTGGGCACTGCAGCCACGAAGGCCTTGTGAAAGCGAGGCAGGGGAGCAGAGTCACGGAGAGGATGCACAATGGTGTGCTGCTGGCCTTGAAGAGGAAGGATGAGGCTACTAGCCAAGGAAGACAGGTGGCTTCCAGAGACAAGGCAGGAAAACAGACTCTCCCCTAGAGCCTCCAGAAGGAAGGCAGCTGCCTTGAGTCTGGCCCACTCAGACTGATTTTGGATGAGACTTCTTCCTCTTCTTCTCCTCCTCCTCTTTCTTTCTTTCTTTCTTTTTTTTTGAGACAGGGTCTCTCTGTCACTAAGGCTGGAGTACAGTGGTGGGATGATGGCTCACTGCAGCCTTAACTCCTGGGCTCAAGGGATCCTCCCACCTCAGCCTCCTGAGGCACTGGGACTACAGGCATGTGCCACCATGCCCAGCTAAGTTTTTGATTTTTGGGGGGAGGAGGGGGGAGAAGTCTATGTTACCCAGATTGGTCTAGAACTCCTGGCCTCAAGAGATCCTCTCGCCTCAGACTCCCAAAGCATTGGGACTACAGGTGTGAGCCACCATGCCCATGCCCACTAGGTTTGTGATAATGTGTTGTGACAGCCATGGGAAACCAACACAGGAATGGGACTAACATGCTAAATGTTGACAGGCACAGTGTGGGGCTTGGCCAGGTTGCTGACATGTTTCAGTACAGTTGGGGTATGGGTAGTGTATTATTAGTCAGAGCTCTCTAGAGCTTGAGACCCCAGAGGGCCAATGGTGTAGTTCTAGTGTGCAGGTCTGAGGTCCAGGGAGAGCCAATGCTTCATTTAGCATCTGAAAGCCAACACCCTACTGCTAATCCCATTAAGCATGAAAATCTCCTTCCTCAGGGGAGAGACAGTCTATATGATCTATCCAGTCCTTCAACAGATTGCACGAGACCCACCCACATCAGAGAGGACAGTCTGATTTACTCAGTCTACCAATGTTCATGTGAATTTCATCCCAGAAACACTCAGAATGATGCTTGACCAAATATCTGGGCACCCTGTAGCCCAGTCCAGTAGACACATAAAATGAACCACAACATGCCTGAGGCTGTGGTATGCAAGCCCTCGCCTGCCGCCCCTTTCTTACCTGCACCAAGGATCTCCTGTGCTGTGACCTTAAGGAGGAGTCACACTTGCCTTCTGCACTTCTCCATAGCTGACAGTGGCCAAAATTGGTGACCTCTAGGGGCCCCAGGATGCTGCCCTGGGAGATCATGAAGGCCATGGACGGCAGGACACCAGAGCACTGTTCGTGGATGGCTGGTGGCCAAGGTAGGAGGTGTGTCTCTGTGGCAGCCAGAGGGAGGGGACGTCCCAGCTGTGCTGGTGAAGGACTTTTCTAAGGGCAGAGCTTGGGCGCTGCGAGGCTAATCTTGCTGCTGCAGCAAGTACTGAAATACCTCCATGGATGGCGCCTTCCTCCCCAATGCCAGCCACACAGGAGCCTGTGGGCCAGGCCCTCAGACCCAAGTCCCCATATCCCAGCTCTCCAAGTCCTGGCTCCCTTACACAGCCACTCCCCTGGTGCAGACGGCTCCAGAAGGGCTGCAAGGATGGCTCCAGCCCTGCCATCGCCCTGACTCCGACCCAGCTCCCTCTTCCTCCCAGTGACCAAGATCTTCTAAAGGAGCCAGGCAGTGTTTAAAATCTCCTACAACACAAGAAAAGTCTTGTTCTGCCCTTCTCCCAGGACACTGATACCTGCCTGCTGACCCTTCATTTATGTAACTAAAGACGGTGACTCAAGAGATTCTTCCAAAGGAGATCTGCTTTGAGGGGGTTTTGGCTCCTGCCTACACCCTAAGGTAACTGGCAAGTCATCTTGCTAAAGATTAAAAACACAAGTTTGAACCCTGACAGTGTATTCTGCTACAACCCACCATTTCATTGAGTCCTTTCAGCAGCTTTGTGAAGATCATGTCATTCCCCTTGGGTAGAGGTGGCAAAGTTGTCAGTGGCCTGGATCAGAACCCAAGTCCTGCATCTGCTCCACTGCCCCAGGTTCTTTCTTAAATAAGGTCAGACTGTCCCTCCCCCCCACACCCCAAGCCCATTTCAAATTTTTGTTAAATGGATAAAGCATTTCCGATGGTCTTAGACAGCTCTCTGCTCCAGTGACCTCCAAGAGCACATGAAACAGTCTTTCCCTGCACTCTGTCTACCCTCTTTACCCTTGCCTTGCCACATGGCTAGCAGACATTAGCCTTGCTTTGCTCTGCTCTGGGTTGAGGGTGTCTAGATAAAGCAAGTCCAGCCCGACCAGTGATGTGTGAAGCTGTAGCTGCCTTGTCACAATGTGGGGTTTCATCATGCGTCTTGGTTCAGGCTCTCCCAATAGCTGATTCCGAGACAAGAAATTTCAATGCAAGTCATTTATTTGGAAGTGACACAGGGAAGCACAGGAATGGAGCGGGGACTTGCAGCAGGCAAGGGAGAAAAGCCACTTAAGGTTTCATCCATGAGAGGGCCACCTCTGTGGGTGGCTGGGTCTCAATCTCGATGTGGATCCACTAAGAGACGGATGCAGTTTGGATTGCTGTTCCCTCTAGATCTCATGTTGAAATGTGGTCCCAGTGTTGGAGGTGAAGGTGGAGATTGGTGGGAGATGATTGGGTCATAAACGGTTTGGTGCCGTTCTTACTGTTATGTGTGAGTTCTCACTCTGTTGTCCACTTGAGAACTGGTTGTCTAAAAGAGCTTAGCACTTCCCATTTCTCTTTCTCTCTTGCTCCCACCGTGTGACATGCCTGCTCCCCTTCTCTTCTGCCATAATTGTAGCTTCCTGAGGCCTCTCTAGAAGCCCAGGAGATGCTGATGCCATGAAGAACTGTGAACTAAAATAAACCTCTTCATAAATTACCCAGCCTCAAATACTCCTCAAGAGCAACGCAAAAGACTAGTACAGAGACTGTGTGTAACACACCTCAGCATTGCCTTGTGGAGGGCTGGGGAAGTTGGGGGATTTGTCCATTGACCCTGGTTCTCCAGGGTTTGAGGGCTGTTACCTCCCAGGAACCCCTGGCCACCCCCTCTATGCATAGAACGGGCATGCATCTCCAGACGGAGCTGTCAGGAGCTGTCACACGAAGAGGGAGGTGTGTGAGGTCAGGAAGCTGCTGGAGAACTCTGGGGCTGAGAGCTATGAGTGAGGTTTCTGGGGGGGGGTCATGGGTCACTTGTCCCGTTGGCGTCAGATGGTCCACCAGAATGCAGGGTCTGAAAAAGGTCTCAAACACTAGTCATAGGTTTTACAATAGTGATGTAACTTACAGAGGAAATTGGGGGAAGTGATAGGTCTTGTGACCCCCAACTATGTGACTCTTGAACAATAAGCAGCTAGGGAAGCAGGCTAGGAAACAATGGCTGGTGACTGTTTAACTAAGCCTGTATCTTAGTAGAGCTCACCATCAAAGAGGTCAGAGTACCCAGAGGACCCCAGAAGGCCAGCATGAGAAGTAAGTTCACCATCCTTGCAGGCAGCCCCAGCTAGGCTATGCATGGAGGGAGACAACACAATAGAGAAAAGAAAACAAGGAGGACAAGCATCCTGTGATTTAGCTGTGCCCATATTGTAACAAAAGTCAGGTCCCCCATTACAATCCTAATCTTGTGGCCTTTAATTAATTTTTCAAAAGTGGTTTAAAGACTGGGGCTACTGTCTTTGTGGTCTGTTCTTATTTAGCTTTCATTAAACAGAATTGAGAAGTCTGGATTTTCCATTTTCTGCCTTTTATGGCAAATAGAAGAAAATTGATAGAGGAAGAGGTTATGTAATTTTTAGATAAATCAAAGAGATCAATTCAATAAGACAGTGAAGTCCAAACAAATGGTGGTGAAATGAATTTTATGTAAGATGTATCCTGGCCTATGAGTCTCCAGATGATGATATCCTAGATGATTTTTCTCAAGCTCAATAATAAATGAATTAAGAATATGTGTTTAGGAACAAAAAGGAAATAGAGTATTTTCATTCAGTCACTCAACACGATGAACTTAATCACACAACATTTTAGGAGAAGAGCCTGGGTCTTCCTCTTTTGCTAAAAAGACATATGACAATATTCCTTAATTTTTTAGATTTTTGTGCAAAGTTTATTTGAAATGAACAAATGCTAGAGGCAGGTGTATATGTAAAGAGACAATAGATGATGAAAAGAATACACACACACACATATTTATTTATTTTTGTAAAGGTAGACTCTTGCTATATTGCTCAAGTTGGCCTTAAACTTCTGGGCTCAAGCAATCCTCCTGCCTCATGAGTGGCTGATTTGACAAGTGTGAGCAATCACACCTGGCTAGAAAAAAAAAGTTAATTGGATCGAAGATTTTAAACTGTGTTTATAAATCTAAGAGACAAAAAATGAAAACATTTTGCAGTTATGAGACAAAGGTGAGCACTCTCCTTTCAACAAAGTCATGAGCCATCAAAGCTCTCAAAGCATCGTGTTTTGATGACACAAGTACAAACAGAAGAACCACAGGGAATGACAAGCTAGAACCAATTAAGGACATGTCAGAAACCCAGACTCAGTACTTACAAAATGAATATGTTTCAGGTTCATGACACTGGATGAGTGGATGGTTTCAGAGTTCACTTTCTATTTCAGGTATGATATCTTTAAAACTAGGAAAACCTAGAATAAAATTTTAGATTTATTATATTTACCTTCTTATTAACATTTCTAAGGTAGCCTTCCAGATGGCCCTCAACAATCCTGGCTTCCTGGTACCTATACCTTTGAGTAGTCCCCGCCCATGTTGTACCAGGATTGGTCAGTGTGACCAACAGAATATGGCAGAAGTAATGTGCTGTGGCTTGATGTCTGTCCCCTTCAAACTCATGTCGAAATTTAGTTGCCACTGTTACTGTATTAAGAGGTGACCAGGCCATGAGGGATCCACTCTCATGGGTGGGATTGGTGTTGTTACAAAAGAGCAAGTTGATCTTCTGATTGTTCTCCTGCCTTTTTTCCTTCCGCCAGATGCGGGCCTCTGAATCTTAGACTTTCTAGCCTAAGAGATGACTTAGCAAGAAGGCCCTTGCCAGATGCCGGCCCCTGAATCTTGGACTTCCTAATCTAAGAGATGACTTAGTAAGAAGGCCCTCACCAGATGCCAGCTCCTCATTCTTGGACTACTGAGCCCATGGGATGACTCAGCGAGAAGTCCCTTGACAGATGCCCCCTCCTTCTTGGACTTCCCAGACCATGGAATGACTCAGCAAGAAGGCCCTTGCCAGATGCTGGCCCCTTGACCTTGGACTTCCAACCTCCACAACTGTAAGCCAATACATTTCTGTTCATCAGAAATTACCCAGTCTTGAATATTTTGTTATAGCAGCTAAAACAGACTAAGATATGATGGTATATCACCACTGAGATGAGACTATAAAAGACATCTTGGGCTCTCTCTCCAAACACTTGCTCTAGGCAGGAAGCCAGCTACCTCATTGTGAGAGTTGTGTGGAGAGTAACAGAGAGGTCCTGTCTGCAGCCCTGAGGCCTGCTAAAAACTTGTGAGTATGGGCTGGATGCGGTGGCTCACGCCAGTAATCCCAGAAATTTGGGAGGCCAAGGCAGGAGGACTGCTTGAGTCCAAGAGTTCGAAACCAGTTGGGCTGTTGCCCAACTTGCCTCTATAATAAATCAAAAAATTAACTGGGTGTGGTGGTGTGTGCCTGTAGCCTAGCTACTTGGGGGGCTGAGGCTGGAGGATTGCTTGAGCCTAGGAGGTTGAGGCTGTGATGAGCTATGATTGCACACTGCACTCCAGCTTTGGTGACAGAATAGACCCAACTCAAAATAAATAAATAAACAAAATAAACAAAACAAATAAAAACATGAGCAAGCTTGAATGCGGATCCTCCAGCCCTGATGACTGTAACCCTGGCTAATCATTCGACTACAACCAGCACCAGCCACACAATTTATACACTCTAGTGCGAAATGAAAATAGGGCTCCCTTTTCGAAAATTACTACAAATTTCAAGACAGCAGCAGCAGAGTGTTAGGCCAAGTGTAGGGTCTTCTGTGAGTGCAGAGGGTACCTGCCCATAAAGTGGCCTTGACTGCAACCCCCTGACAGACCCTGAGCCGGGACCACCCAACTGAGCCACTCCCAGACCCCTGGGCCACAGAAGCCCTGAAATGAGAAACGTGTGTTGTCTGAAGCTGCTACATTTTGGGAGGAATTTGTTATGTAGGAATGAATAATGAATACACTATCTCTTTATTTCCACTTCTATAAATTATGTATAAAAGGACTTTGCATCAGACCCAAATGGTAAATGGTGCTAGCTGTTTTTTCCCTGAGCCACGAGGAGTTAAAGCATAAGCATGATCTAGTCCATCACAAATGTATTTCCATATTCTTCCCACACCAGTGCCTTTGCATGTGCTGTTTGCGATGCCCCGAATACTCCCCACCCCATACTTCATTCAGCTTAGCAGCCTTTAGGTCTCAAGCAACCATCGCCTCCTCAGGAGAATTGTCACTGACTCTCTGACTGGGTGAAGTACCTTTTAAAATAAACTCCCCAGGCAGCTGCACCTCTTTACAGTCTTGTGGACATATGTAATGAAGACCTTAAATATTATTTTTGAGTCAGAGTCTCACTCTACCACCCAGGCTGGAGTGCAGTGGCATGATCAAGCTACCACAGCCTTGACCTGCTGGGCTCAGGTGACCCTTCTGCTTCAGTCTTCCAAGTAGCTGGGACTACAGGCATGTGCCACCACACCCAGCTAATTTTTTGATTTATTGCAGAGAAGAGTTCTTGCCAAGCTTCTCAGGCTGGTCTCGAATCCCTGGGCTCAGGCAATCCTCTCATCTCGGCCTCCCAAAGAGCTGGGATTACAGGCATGCTAGCAAATTAATTATTGATAATTAGCTGCCTAACTAGGTTCTAAGTTCCTTGGGGTCAGTTTCCCCTCTTTGTTTGCATCATATACCCAGGGCCTGGGGCAGTGGCTGGCCTGAAGTAGGGGTGTGGTGATATCTGTTTGCTGGGTTTGCCTCTGCCAGGATTAAGTGGCAAGGCTTTGCAGCAGAGTATTAAACTCCAGATAGAAAGAGGCCCTTGTGGAAGTGCTGCTTCTGGAGGGAGAGGCCCCTTCCCTCATAGCCACTGTCTGAACAATCCAAGCTAATAAACAGGCAAATGAAAATAAAGCCAGTGAATGGGAAAAAACAGGAGCTATCCTTCAGTAATGCCCAGAGAAGCGTCTGCTATGGGGTCTGCACTTCCAACCCTCAGGGACGGGGGTTAAGAGGATGCCGACACTATGGGTGGAATTGCAGAATTTAAGGGCTGCCTCAGCAAGGTTGCTCTCTGGGGTTAAGCCCCAGTTCCTCACCTACATGATGGGACCAAGAATACCAGCCTCAAAAGTTGGGCCTGAGGAGATGGGATCAAGTAGGGAAAGTGCTTAGAACAAAGGTTAGCTCTCGGTAGCACTAGGGGGCCTGGGCAGAGTTCTTATTCTGCTACTTGTTTCTGGCTATGTGAGTTATGTAACCTCCAAAAGCCTCATTCTTTTCATTCATAAAATGAGGAAAATATGTATACACAGAGCCCTTGTATACATCTTGCATTTATTCTGAGGCTCCTACCTCATAGAATAAATGCAAGATGTATACAAGGGCTCTGTGTTTGGCCTCTGCTAACCCTCTAGTACTAGTATTATTAATTTTGAAACCAGGTCATAGAAAAGCAACCAGGGGAAGAGAGAGATTTCCCTGTAGGTGGACAAGCGAGGGGAAGAAACAGAGGAGTGAGACAGCTGCCGGGAACATTTTCACAATGGCACGCATGATCCCAGTGATCAAAGCTGGCCCCTGGTCTCTTGAGGGGTTTCCTTCTTGGCCTGAGTTCTACCCCGGGACATCTCGGCTCCTTCCACTGAAGGTGCCCAAGAGAGAACTCCCAGAAGTACATTTCTGTGGCATCAAGAGTCTGGGTGTGGCCCTCTGGTCATGGTCTCATTCAGCTCAGGCTGCTATAACATCACTGGTGGTGCAGAAACAGCAGAGATGTCTTTCTCACAGTTCTGGAGGCTGGAAGTCCAAGGTCAGGGTGCCTCATGGCTGGGCCCTGGGGAGGCCAGACTGCTTATCGTACCCTTGCAGCAGAGAGTGGAGAGGGAAGGCAAGTCCTCCCAGGACTTACCTGTAAGGCACTGATCTCTTTCACGAGGGCTCTACCCTCATGACTGCATTGGATCCTAATAACCTCCCAAAGCCCCACCTCCTAATGCCACCAGATGGAGGGCAGTGTCTCAACACAAGAATCTGGGGGAGACACACTCATTCCACAGCAACTACAAATATTTTTTAACAAGGGAGCTGGGTCTGCAGAACTAGAGGGAAGTCACACCTGGACACTCTGGACTCCTTATGCAAATCAAGATATTATAATGACGACAGACTCTATGGCCAGTTGTGCCCCAGTATTTTATCCTTTCTTAGTAACATAAGCCTTGAAGTTTTAGCTGGACACAGGTGGTTACCTCCAAGGAAGGCTACATTTTTTAAAAGCCCCTTTTTTGCTGTATATGATCACATGACTAAGTTCTGTCAATGAGATAAAATGAAATGTGACTTCTGGAAGGTGTCCTTTAAAAAGAGACCATGCTCTTTTTCTTTCCTGCTGGTCAGAAAGCAGATGTGATGGCTGGAGCTTATGCAGCCATCTTGTAGCACCAGGTAGAGTTGCTCACTATGACAGAGAAATGACAGAAGGAGCCTGGGTGACAGAGAGCAGCCTGAAACTTAGTTTGTGAACAAAAGTGAGAAACAAGCTGGGTGCGGTGCCTCACACCTGTAATCCCAGCACTTTGGGAGGCTAAGGCGAGAGGACTGCCTGAGCCCAGGGGTTTGAGACCAGCCTGGGCAACTTGGCAATACCTCGTCTCTACAATAAATAAATTAAAAAAAAAAAAAACTAGCTGGGGTGTGGTGATACGCACCTGTAGTTCTAGCTGCTTGGAAAGCTGGGGCAGAAGGATCACCTGAGCCCAGCAGGTTGAGGCTGCAGGGAGCCATGATTGTGCCACTGCACTCCAGCTTGGGAGACAGTGACTCCAAATTTTTTTTAAAAAGTGAGAAACAAGCTTCTACCCTGTTTGCCAACTGTAATTATTTTTTTGCCATGCACACTTAAAGCTTAAGGAGCAACCTTGGTAATGAGGGTAAGCCTCATTTGCACAGTGGAACTCATAATACTTACAGTAGCCTGATGCTTGGGTCACAGCAAATTAGTGAGAAATCCAGAAACAGCCCAGGATTCTTGGTGTCCCAAGTGTCTGAGCTCAGTCTTGTATTGACTAAATCCTGAACTCAGACACAGTTTTTCTCTGTTGGCAGCTGCGGTAACAGGGTAGGCAAAGATAAATGAGGGTATATTTATGCCATGGAAACACTGGGCCTCAGAGCCCCATTTGGGATCTGCCTTCTTTGTGAGACAGCCCCGCCCGTAGGTGGGTAGTGGGTCCTCACGCTCTGGGCCCCCAGAATGCATTTCAGGCCTAGCTCTAAGATATGGTCTCTAGGTGTCTGGTATGTGACTGTAACCTCTCAGAGGGCTGGGTGTACACCCAAAGATCCCGCCTAATGATGCGCACTGTGCTGGCACAGAAGGAGAGAATCCAAGTGGTCGGGAAGGTGCTGCTCTAAACACATGAGCCTCCTATGGCGGGTACAGAAACACAGGTAGATCTGAAACTGATGCTCCTAGCTAGTACTAAGTACCTGAGGCCCTCAGACTTCAATCTGTGACATCAGGTATTATTTTTCCTCTATTGAAATATCCCCTTGCAAATAGAGGTCCCACAAGACAAGAAGCATGGCTGAAACTGGACAGACCAGATGCCAGGATAGCTAGATTTATTTTTGGACCTTAGCCTGGCCTCCAGGGAAAGAAGGAATTTGTCAATTTCACTTTTGTGCTTGGATCTGAAGACTGAGCCTGGCAGAGAGATGCTGTTGGGATTAGTCGTTCTCTGGAATTTCTAACCTTCTCAGGGCTTGGGGGAAGTAGGCAGAAGAAATGCATCATCTGAATGATGGCCATGGTCATGGCAGGCCCTGTGTGCCAGCCGGACGGAAAGAAAATACTTGCTGAGCAAAGTAATTGGAAAGTGGCTGCTCATATTTTACACTAAGTGACATGACGGAAATCCAGAATCATGAAGATGGTTGGGCCAATGAGCACTTGGAAATGAACTTTCTGGCTGGAAAGTGGCCTTTGGTGTTGGGACAACTGCAGTGCCTTCTCCCCGAGCACTTTGTGCTGCCAGGTCTGGGGGGGGTCATCCCAAGCACATTTACTTACTCCAGCAGATTTCCCAATCATCCTGGCTGCAGGAAGAAGTGACCAGCCTGATGGGCGCTCACAGCCAGTAGCAGAGTCAAGGAAAACCTGCCAGGCCACGGAGCCCGATGCCACATTTCCATTCCAAGGAGCCCCTGGCGGGTGGACACTTAGGAGGGCATACAGAGGCTAATGTAAGTGCTGCGTGAGGCATAGCCCTGGATGAGTGTCACAAGTCCAGCTGGGCAGATTCCCAGGATGCCAGATCACAAGGGCTGTTTCCAGGAAGGCCTGACCCCTGCTGCTTACTTCCTCTTCCCCTGAAGCACAGTAAAGCTCACTAGCTTCGTCACCTTGGAGGTCATAGAAGAACCTCCCAATTAGCACACAGGGAACGTCTAGCCCGATGGCTGGAGACTGCAGTCATCACATGACAGAGGTAGAGTTAGACTCTAAAAGCCCGGCCTTGAATCTCAGCTCTGTCATTCACCAGCCAAGTGAGGCCAGGCAAGGTACCGTTTCACGGAGTGTCCGTTTACCTATCTGCAAAGTAGGGCATCTGACCTACCCTTTCACAGGTTTGTTCTGAGGCCAATGACAGGAGGCACTTGTCTCACCCTTTCCAAAGGCCAGACTGGGACATTTTTAACCACCATTCCAAGAGCTTAACATATTCCAGCTCCTTTAATCCTGACCACAATGTGTGGCTTGGATGCTATGTTTACCCCCATTTCACAGAGGGGGAACTGGACCCCCACAAGTGAAGTGACTTGTTCAAGGTGACACCATTAGGTGGCAGCCCCAGGATCCCAAGCCCTGCTGTCCAGCGCCAGAGTGGTCATCTGACCACTGCACTAACTCCCAGGAGGGAGAAGCCCCATGATTCTGTTAGGAGCACACTTCACTTTTGTTTGGAGAACCATAGTACGTTGTGACTGTCAGCACCTAGTCTGGGCTTTTTCCTCTGAAGGCACCGGGGAAAGGTGACACATTTTATGCAGGGAGTGCAGTGTAGGGGGTGTGACTGGCCGGGTGTGCAGACTGGATGGGACCAGCATGGGGCAAAAAGGAACAGAGGAATCAGGGGGTCGGGGGAAGCATGCTTAAGTCACCTGGAGAGAAGCCCTAGGGAGCAGAGTTCATCTTTGTCAGGACCTCAGACCAGGCAGCCAGGAGGAATTATGCTGGGACTTACATCCCCATTGGAGAAAAGAATCCCTCCCTGGAAATCAAGTAGCCCACAGGGTGGAGAAGAGCCCTGGAGGTTGTGCTCGCGAAAGTTGGTAGCCATGGGTCTCTGGGGTTGAGTGCGGTGGAGCAGAGCACCTCATTCTGAACAGGAGCTGGTGTGAGCAGCTGTGCCCATTCCCAGCATGGCCCTCCAGCGTCGGCCCAGACAGAGCCCTCCAGCATCCAATTGGACATTTGCTGGGCTGTCCTCTCCAGGTGGTTGGGCACCCAGGAGAGACCTTTCCCCCGTTCGCCCTGTCTTGGGGATCTCTGTACCCACAGACTACCTCCTTCCATCCATGCCTCCCCACACCTCACCAGGGGACCAGGGCCTCTCTATGACACCCTCTCCTAGGGCTGCTAGGCCACAGGGAGGCTGTCCCGTGGCCCCCAGGTCAGAGCCAGGAGCAGGACCCCTGGGTTCCAGCCTGGGTCATCAGACCACAGGCCTCGGTGGGGGACACCACACCCACAGGGGCCTGTCCAGTTCATGCTCACCCTGTCTCCCCGAGGCCACTCCCGGGGCGACCGCTGTGGGACTCGGGGTGTCACCCGGGAAAACGTCTTTGAGAGAGGTGAGTGCTCCCATTGCCACTCTGAGCTGGTCACCTGGCATTTCCCGCCTGCTCTCGGTATCCACGCGGCCCTAGCGAGGTGGACTCCAGGCCTCGAACCGCAGAGCTTGCATCTGAAAAATGGGGCTACTTTTCTTGCTGGCTTCACCGGCAGCTGTCACCAGACATGCTTGTGGCATGACGAGCCAGGTGGGCGTTCTGGGGGCCTCAGGCTTCCGAGGGCCGGGAGGGCCGGGAAAGGGAGGCGCCCTCCCCGGCCTCCAAGGAGCCCACCCCGCGAACTCCTCGTGGGGGGTGCCCGCGAGCCGCCCCAGCCGCCCCTCTCCCATTGGCCTTCACCTGCCAGAGGGGCGGCTGCTACAGGCTTCCCGGTCCGTCAATCAGGCGCGCGGGTCCTGCCCCGCCCCCCCGGGGTTTATAACGGGAATTCCCATGGCCCGGCCCGGCGTCCAACCTGCTCCGCCTCGGGCTGCCGAGCGCACGCCCGTCCGCTTGCTGCGTCCGCGGCTCCCGAGCGCGTGCCCTGGCCGCAGCCCGCCGCCCCGCCGTCGCCCAGCCGCGAGGTCCCGCACAGGAAGGCAGGCGAGAAGGCAGCCAGGCCGGCGCGGCGTGCGCCCCGGAGCTTGCGCCCCACCGCCGCCGGCCCCGGCCCCGGCCCCGGCCCGGTCGGACCATGCTGCCCGCGCGCTGCGCCCGCCTCCTCGCGCCCCCCCTGCTGCTGGTGCTGGTGCAGCTGCCCCCGGCCCGCGGCCACCGCACCGCCGGCCCCGGGTAAGTGCGCCGGCCGCGCGCCCACCTGCGGGGAGGCCGGGTCGCCTGGCCGCGCGACCCGGGGCGGGAGAGGGGAGAGGGCTGTCAGCTCTCGTCGTCCCCGTCTGCGACCTTGTCCCCGCGGGCTTCGTGGGCCAAGTGGCTGGAGTCGTGTTTTCCCCCGTGGGCACCCCCAACCCTCTCTTGCGGCACCCACTTCCCCCCTCCTCCCGCCGTCCCCGAACTGTCACCGGCGGGCTTTCTTTCCCGATCTCTCGTGGCCTGTTGCTCCAGGACCCCTAGAGGTGCCGCCTGCGTCCGAGGGCAGCGCGCCCTCCGCGCGAGCGTGGTCTCCCCCGCGCCGGGTCCTGCGCGCTGCGTTCTTGGCAGGCGTCGGGGGGAGGGGGCAGCTCTGCCTGCAGAGTTTTAGGTTACCCGTGAGCCACACAAGGACCTTGTGTTGTTGTTTTTAAAAAGCGATCACTGCTTGTAAAACCCACAGCAGATAATTTTAATGCCCCCTCCTGCCGGGCAGGCGCTGGAGGAGGGTGGAGGTGGGGTGGGGGTGGGGGTGGGGTGGAGAGGTGGTGGGGAAGAGTTGCGCAATGTCCGGGGGTCTCTTCCCCTGGGTCCAGCGCTGGGATGTTGAGTTACTGGTTGAACCTTGTTCCGATTGGAGTTTCTGAACGACACGATATGGGCCAATTCTGTGCACAGGATGGGCTGTCCAGGGCACTGTAAAATCTCCTGGAACGGACAGCATTGTGTTCGTTTCTGTACTAGATTATTGCCCACCCCACTCCCACCCCCACCCCCACACCCCACCAATTGGTCTAATAAGGAATTTCACTGCCTTAAAAAAAAAAGTACTATTAAGCCACTTAGTGGCTCGTTTGACCAAACTTCACCCAGGCAGTCTCAGGCCAAGCATGGGTTTATGTCTGGGCAGTTGTCTCTCTCATAGGATAGCTGCTTGCCTGGACTGGCTGCAGGGTGGATGTGAAGGGAGCTAGAAGCTTTGTGAAAACGAGGTGGACTCAGCTAGCTTGTGCTTCTTTTCCTGGACAACCTTCAGCCTGGCCCATGGCCACCTGTTCAGATCGCAGGTTCTTTGCTCACAGCCTTAGCTCTGTGAGAATCTTCTTTATCGCCTTCTGCATGGAGGGAAAACTTTACAATGCTTGGCAGGCCTTCACAACAACCCAGATGCCAACCGATCGCCCTGAAGCCCAGCTATCATCCTGAGATCAGATTTGCAGCCACTTAGGAAAGAAAAGTGTTTGTCCCCGTGTTGGGCGGGCCCTTGCTTTTATGACCAGATGCACAACCGCAGCAGTTAAAGTGTGGCAGATTAGATCCAGGGCGTGCCATAAATCCTCGACAGCAGGCATTCCCAAGGCTGGGGCGAGTCAGGGCCCCGGGAGTGACTTTTATGGATGCAGATGAGGATGCCTTTTAAATGAAGCTGCTTGGTTTGATATTAGGTCCCGGGGCTCTTAAACTCTGAGGTCAGGCGAGCCATGCGTTCCCTGCAATAATTAGGAACAGTCAAGACAGAGACGCAGACCAGAGCACCCCGACTGAAATCTGGATGCCCGCCCATGGGAGGGCTGAGGGGGGAGGCGTGGAGACAAATGGCGGGGGGCTGGTGTGTTGTGGGGCTTGCCTGGCGCTCCAGCCATATGGCTCTCCTTCCCTGCCTCCTGGAAAGGAGGAAGCAACTTTAGGGGAGAACAGGGGCCTTGGTTAGGTTCCTTCCCAGGTCCCTCGTTGATTAGTTTGCTAGAAGTGATGTGTGATGGGATGTAAGCAGGAGCCGTTAGGGGGCCTGTGTGTGCCCAGTTGCTTTGCTTTCTCTCTCTCCCTCTCTGTCTTCTTTCTGTCTCTTAGACACACACATGCGTTTGTTTAGAGAGTACAGAGGGGCAGCTGCTGCATGGGGTTACCTGGTTGTATCCGTGGGCACCAATGAGAGCAACACTTACGAGCCTTTGGGCTGGGCACGTCTCATGATCTCTTAGGCCAGCAAGACCAACTTAGTTGGATCTTTCTGATGCCATTTCCCAGGCAGTGGAGTGAGACTCAGGGCTTGCTTGAGTCACTCATGGTGCGGATGGGGCCCTGGGAACGCAGGCCCAGTGTGTGTGGGTGTAAAGGTGGCATGTCCTCCCACCACTGCGCAGCTGCAGGGTGTGCTTCTGCAACCGGTGAGGCTAGCTGTGCCTGTCAGAGGAAGAGAGCTCGGTGAGAAAATACAGGCCCGGGTGTGCTGGGTGAGTCTGCAGAGAAGTGCCGTCAACAATATTTGTCGGAGTCTGTATCTGTGTTTGACTTCCAGCCCATCCCCAGAGCTTCAGTCTTCCTCCGGCTTCTCGGTGGCCCCAGAAGTGTGTGGTTGAGGGAGGAGCGGGAACATCTGGCCCTTTGCATGAGTCTCTTCGCACTCTGAGGTCTCTGCTGTTAATCTTTTGAGTGACAGAGGCTTAAGGATTGGCATCTCCTCCAGCTGGCTCTCTAGGAAACTGAGAGCATGCCCTTTGGGCTTAACTGTATTTGGCTCCCTCCTGGACCCCTCCCCCGCCAGACCCAGACCCGGCCCTGGCCCACTCCTTTTGCTTCCTGCCTTCCTTCATGAAATTCCTGATGTTTGCTTGCCTCTGGAAGCTGGCAGCTATCAGGTGTCAGATTGGAGGCTGTTATGTAGGAAGCACCTGATCTGAGGGTCTCTTGGCTCTCAGCAGCCACTTGGCTACCTGGGCTGCTGGGCAGGATTCTTTTAATTACTGACGATGCAGCCATTTCTTTAATCCCATGCAATTTACTGAGAATGTTTCGGAGGAGGGGCCCTCTGTCAACAGGTCAGGCCCAGTCAACTGCTTGTCTGTGTCTAACTCTGTCTTTCTGGAAGACAGGCTGCTGGGTGAGGGCAAGAGCTGTTCCTGGCATGCTGCGATGTGTCCTCAGAGCTCAGCACTGGCCCAGGCTACCGGTGAAGAGCTCCCTTGTTGGTGTTTGTGGAGTGAACAGATAAATGCTGATAGTATGTGTCCACCATGACCCACTATGACTGGAGCCAGGCACTAGATTCAAGAAATTTGAGACATAGAAGATGCCATGGTCAAGAGGTCTGAGCCAGACATTGGTTTCTTTTTTATTTTTTAAATCTGACAGACAACAGGGTATGTATGCGTCATGTACAACATGATGTTTTGAAGTATCGTGGGATGGGTAAACCTAGCTAACCAATGACTGCTTGACCTCACATGGTTGTCCTTTTTTTGGCGAGAGCACTTGTCCGCTCTGCCTTTTCATATACAATAACTTGTCAACAACCGATTGCTTGAATGTATTCCTCTTACCTGACTGTAATTATGTGCCCTGGTGCCAAACCTCCCCATTCCATCCTCCCTCCCTTGCCCCTCCTCTGCCCTTGGCAGTTGCTGTTCTACTCTGTGCTTCTAGGTCTGCTTCGCTGCTTTGTCTTTCTGGGTCTGACTGATTTCGCTTAACATAATGCCCTCCAGGTTCATCCAGGTTGTTGCAAAGGATTTCATTCTTTTTTATGCCTGGAAGGTATCCCGTTGTGTATCTGCATGGCGTTTTCTTTGTCCATTCATCTGTTGATGGACACTTGGGTTAATTCCATATTTTGGCTGTTGTGAATGGTGCTGCAGTGAACATGGGGGTGCAGATGTCTCTTCAACACGTTGATTTCATTTCCTTTGAGTGTATAACCAGAAGTGAGATTGCTGGGTTTTTTTTTTTTTTTTTTTTTTTTTTTTGAGTTGGAGTCTACTCTGTTGCCCAGACTGGGGTGCAGTGGCATGCTTCCAGCCACCGTAGCCTCGACCTGCTGGGCTCCGGCGATCCTTCCACCTCAGCCTTCCAAGTAGCTGGAACTACAGGCGCATGCTACCATGCCCGGCTAATTTTTTGATTTATTATAGAGATGAGGTCTCGCCAAGTTGCCCAGGTGGGTCTCGAACCCACGGGCTCAGGCAATCCACTCACCTCAGCCTCCCAAAGCGCAGGATTACAGGCTGAGCCACCCAGCCCAGCTGATTGCTGGGTCTTAATGGTAGTTGGTATTTTCCATTTTTGAGGAACCTGCCTCCTTACTGTTTTCCATAATGGCTGTACTAATTTACATTCCTACCGGTTGTGTGGAAGAATTCCCTTTTCTTCACATCCTCACCAGCACTTGTTATTTTTTGTCTTTTTGATGAAAGCCATTCTAACATGAGTGACGTGATGCCTCACTGTAGTTTTGGTTTGCATTTCTCTGATGATTACCAATGTTGGGCACTTTTTTTCATATACTGGTTGGCTGTTTATATGTCTTCTTTTGAGAAATACCCATTCAGATCTTCTGCCGGTTTTTCACTGTGTGTGTGTGTGTGTGTGTGTGTGTGTGTGTGTGTGTGTGTGTGATTTTAGTGTTTTGGGCTCCCTGTATGTTTTGTATACAAACCCCTCATCAGATGTTCAGTTTGTGATAGTTTCTCCCATTTGGCAGATCATCTCTTCACTCTGTGGACTGTTTCCATTGCTGTGCAGAAGCTTTTTTAGTTTGATGCCATCCCATTTGTCTATAATTGCTTTTGCTTTTGAGGTCTTAGCCAATGTTTCTTTCTCCCAGATCAATGTTATGGAGCTTCTCCCTATGTTTTCTTTTAGTAGTTTCAGAGTTTTGAGTCTTACATAAGCCTTTATTCATTTAAAAGTTGATTTTTCTATACAATGAGAGATGAAGGTCTAATTCCTGCAGGTGGTTTTCTCAGCACAGTTTATTGAAGATTAGCCTTTCCCCACTCTGTGTTCTTGTCACCTTTGCTCATAATCAGTTGGCTGTAAATATGTGGATTTGTTTCTGGGCTTTGTATTTTGTTCCATTGGTCTATGTGTCTGTTTTTATGCCATTACCATGCTGTTTTGTTTACTACAGCTTTGTAGTATAATTTGAAGTCAACCTCCAGCTTTGTTCTTTTTACTCAAGATTTGGTTTGGCTATTTGGGTCTCTTAATAGTTCCACAAAAATTTTAGGGTTGCTTTTCCATCTCTGTGAAGAATGTCATTGGTATTTTGATAGGGATTGCATTGATGTTTGGATGTTTTAGTAATATTTATTCTTCTAATCTGTGAACATGGGATCTCTTTTCATTTATTTATGTCTTCAATCTGAAGTTGATTTCTTCATTGTTTTGGGCACCTTCTTTATTTGTTCTCTCTTCTCTCAGTTACTTGACTGATCCTTCAAAACCCAGTTCCAGCATCTCTCTCTAGAAACTCTTCTGCAGAACATTTCTTTGGTTAGAGTTGATTGCTCTCTCTTTGGGCAGCTCCTGTGTCTGGCCCGCTTGTGTTCTCCATTCTCCTAACCCTTCTGCAGTGAGCATCTTCATCTCAGCACTGAGTTGTCCTCCAGCACTTCATGCCCGAATCTGTCTTGCCCAGTGAATAACCTTGTCTTGCCCAGTGAATAACCTTGTGGGTCTCATAGAGAGACCTGGTCATTAGTGTGCTTGTTGCGCTGTAAAGCATTCTGTAAATATTTGTTGCGATGAATGGGACTGTGTTGTGATGTCCAGCCTGGACCCCTGCTCTCATTTAAACCTGAAAGTCGATTCCTTACAACCTGACTTTTCCATTTTTAGGCTTTTATTTTTTGTTTAAAGACGAATGTGTGTGGCGGCTACGAGAAGCTTGGGTCAAGAGAGACTTGAGCAGGGACGCTGACATGAGCTCTGCTCTGGTCCCTTTTCTTGTGCTGCATTTGCTGAAAGTGAAGCGGCACCTAAACTGCTTCACTTTCTCCTGACTAGCCTGCCCAGCATCTGGTCCAGGTAGGTCCTTGTGTCTGTTCAGATGCTCTTTCTACTGTCTGTGTGCCTGACAAGGACCCTTCTTTTCCACGTGGGGGGATTCAGCCGAGAGGCTACTCAGATGTTAGACCAAGAGCCCGATTTAACCATTTCGGTAGAGCTGATGTGTGAATTTTTTTTTTTTTTTTTTGAGTTGGAGTCTCACTCGGTAGCCCAGACTGGAGTGCAGTGGCTGCTCCCGGCCACCGCAGCCTCGCCTGCTGGGCTCCGGTGATCCTTCGGCCTCAGCCTTCTGAGTATCTGGAATTACAGGCATGCGCTACCACGCCCGGCTGATTTTTTTTAATTTATTGTTGAGATGAGGTCTCACTGCCCAGGCGGGTCTTTAACCCATGGGCTCAGGCAATCCACTCACCTCAGCCTTCCAAAGGCACGGGGTTACAGACTGAGCCACCGAGCCCGGCTGACGTGTGAAATTTAAAGAAACAAAATTGAGGATAGAGAGAGGAAGCGGTCATCATAGCGGCTCTAGCAGTCAAAATGGCAAAGCCTTGGTGGACATAACCTCAGCATCTCCAGAGTTGAACATTCACATTTCTTACCGTACAGCAGCTCCACCCCCAGGTACACACTCCCAGCAGGAGGCCTGTACAACTGTGTTCAGCATCCCAAGGGTTGGAAAGGGGCCCAAGTGTCCATCAGGCGGAAGCGGATGAATACACTGTGATGTATTCACACGGCAGAAAACGGTGCTGAGCCAAAACAGAAACAGCAGTGGTATGCAAAAATGTGGATGAGTCTTGGCGATACGATATTAAGTAAAAGACGTGTCCCAAAAGATTCAGTGTGACATCTCTTATAAACCACAAATAACTAAAATTAAAAAAAAACTTTTTAGGAACTAAAATTAAAAAAAACCTTTTTAGTAATACATATAGCTACAGTGAACCCAATGAAAAGCAAATCATGATGGATACAGATTCGGGGTGACATTGGGGTGAAGGAATAGATTGCTGGGGGAAACCAGGTGGTTGGGTAAGTTAGTGTCAGCACTTGGCCTTTATTAGGGGAGAGGGAGGATGGGCTTCAAGCGCTTGTTTGTTATTAAAGGTCTAACAGCTGACAAATAAATAAATAAATAAAAGTGGGCCCTGCATAAGCTGGTGTTGTATTTCATGAACTAAAGGTCGTGATGAATCATTTCTTTGCACCTGAGGGCAAACAGACGCAAACTCCTGGCATAGGGGGCTCTTTCTAGCCCCCCTCTGCCTTCTCCTTCCCCTTTCCAGATGGGCACATGGTCCTGTCTAGAATACCCCAGAGGCGAGGGATTTGGGCGTTTGTTTTAATTAGTAGCTGGTTGGACCCCTGTGGGCCCTTGCCCTGGCATCAATGTGGACGTCACATGGTCTAGGCGCTTCTTTGTAGAACCAAGCTGGTGGTGGGCGAGTCTCCCTCTTCCTCCCAGGTGCTCAGCCCCACCCTGTAGAGGGGAGATGCCCACTAGCCGAGACCTTATTTGCCAGTGGGGGGTGGCGGTGGTGACTGGGGGTAGGGATGCCTGTGTCTAGGCTGAGGCCCATCTTCATTTTGACCTCCTGCCCTCACCCTCTTTCATGGGTGGGGGTGGGGTGCACGGCCTGCTTGGCAGGTGCAGGCACCCTTTCTCTCTGGGCCACATAGAGACGTATTGTTCAGGCAGCCAAGTTCTGGCCTTGCTGCTCTTGGTGGAGGATGTCAGTGTGGAGGGCCCCTCCTGCTGCACTGGGAGGGGACAAAGGTTGAGTGGCTGATGAGAAATCGATCGGAGCTGCCTGTGAGCCTGCCAGACAGGGCTAGCATTGTGCCATGAGTCCCCGAGGGTGGAGGAGAGTCGGGTCTCCCTGAACACTTCCAGCATCCCAGTAAAGACCCCAGAGCAACACAGATCATGAGAGTAATAGATTGGCTTTTTCTTGGCATTGGATGCCATTCTGAACTTAATTGCTAGATCACAGAATAACCTTACTTTTGGCTACCACCTGAGCTTGTCAAGGATGAAGCTCTGTGCATCTCCAGGATGTGGCCCAGATGGTCTCAGCCTCCTTCACAAGCCAGAGTGGACCAGCTCTTTCCTCAGGAGGGCTTCTTCACTGTCAGAGAGGACCAGGCCTAGGTAGGGTCCATGAGGTAGTGCGTCAGGTGTTTTGGAACCTGACAGATTCTCTACAGGTGTGAGCAACTCTGCCTTTCCCCCTTAAACACCATTTTACACCAGTGTTGATTGGACTGTATAAGATAAAGGCTATGTGTGGTGGCTCACGCCTGTAATCCTAGCACTTTGGGAGGCCAAGGCAGGAAGATGTCTTGAACCCAGAAGTTTGAGACCAACCTGGGCAGCATAGCGAGACACCTGTCTCTACAAAAAAAAAAAAAAAAAAAAAATAGCCAGGCATGGTGGCATGTGCTTGTAGTCTCAGCTACTCGGGAGGTTGAGGTAGAGGGATCGCCTGAGCCCAGGAGGTCGAGACTGTACTCCAGTGTGGGCAACAGAATGAGACCCCATCACACACAAATACGCGCACACACAAGAAAGGGCTGAGTGTGCGTGTGTTTGTGTGTGATGGGGTCCTACTTCACAGAATGGTTTGTTTTAGGCCTAGATATGCATCTCCAGGACAGTGCTGGGAGCTTTAAATACGGTTTTGGATGTTTATCGTGCATCTATTCTTGAAAACCTCCACCAAACCCCTGAGAACAGGACACATAAGTAGGTACAAGTAAGAGGGTGTGGTGGGGGTGTCAGGAATCACTCCTTCAGGTACACAGCACCCCTGGCCAGCTCAAAAGTAGCAGTGTAAATGTCTTTCCTCCTTCCACAGAACATACCAGTGCATGGACACGTTCCATACTGCCCTATCCATTGTCGGCGACACAGCCCGCTGAGTGCTTGAAGTGTGGTTAGTATAACTGAGGAACTGGATTTCAAATTAAATTTATTTTTATTTTATTTTATTTTATTTTTGAGTTGGAGTCTCACTCTGTTGCCCAGACTGGAGTGCAGTGGCCGCTCCCTGCCACTGCGGCCTCGACCTGTTAGGCTCCGGCGATCCTTCCGCCTCAGCCTTCCAAGTAGCCAGAACTGCAGGCACACGCTACCATGCCTCGCTAATTTTTATTTATTTATTGTAGAGATGAGGTCTCGCTGCCCAGGCGGGTCTCGAACCCGCGGGCTCAGGCAATCCACTCACCTCAGCCTCCCAAAGGCGCGGGATTATAGGCTGAGCCACCGAGCCTGGCTCAAATTAAATTTAAAGACTTGTGTGGAACAAGCAGTTCTTCCATACCTATCTGTTTCTGTGCATGGCAGCCTCCCCAGAGACTGCTGACCACTAGGTAATAAATAACCAAGTTGTTTCTGCCCCAGTGAAGGAATCTTAGTCTTTGCGGGGGAGAGCTGTTACAGGACAGAGGCTGCTCACTCGGCAGGCAGAGCCTCGTGCCCAGCAGCTGCCCACATTCCTTGGCTCCTGGCCTCTTCCGCTTTCAGAGCCAGTGGTGGCTGGTCAAGTCTTCCTAATTTTTTTTGTTTGAGTCAGGATCTCTCTCACTCTGTTGCCCAGGCTGGAGTGTGGTGGCACCATAACAGCTCACCGCAGCTTCCACCTTCTGGGCTCAGGCGATCCTTCCACCTCAGCTTCCTGATTAACTGCCCGAACTACAGGCTGCCTCCTGGTTCTGACTCTTCCTTCTTCTCCACTTAAGGACCCTTGTGATTACACTGCCCTTCCCCCCAGATAATCCCAATTTAATTAATTTAATCCAGATATAATTAATTTAAATGTGAATGTGAATAGCCACACACAGCTAGTGGCTGTCGATTTGGACAGTATTGGTCTCTGACCAACTGTCCAGCCTCACCTCTGCCTGAATACCCCGACACCCCCCAGACTTCAGCCACACCGAACCCCTGTGCAATTCCTGATCTCTCTTTCCTTCCCCATTTGTGTCTGTTAAAATCCTGCCCTCATTCGAGAGGTCCAGATGCTCCTGCCTCATGGTCCTCTCAGATGGGTCCTAGGCAGAATCGTCTCAGCCCTGAGAGCAAAGACTTCTTTGCATACCCCCATGACAATGTGTGTCCCCATCCATCCTGGATCCCAGCTGACCAGGAGCAGCCTCAGCACAGACTTGGAGGCAGATGCACTTGGGCTTGAGTCCGGCTGTGCTACTGGCCACCTGGCTAGTCACTTAACCTCTTGGGTCCTCAGTTTCCTGATTTGTCCAGTGGAGGCCAGCGTCTCTGTTCCGGGGTAAGGGAGGTGGGTGGTGTTCATTGTATGAACTTCCTATGGCTGCGCTATAAATGACCACATACTTGGTTGTTTCTGGAGGCTCGAAGTCTGACATGGTTTTAATGGGCTAAAAAATCAGTAGGGCTGGGTTCCTTCCTGGAGGCTCCAGGAGAGAGTCCGTTTTCTTGCCGTTTCCAGAAGCTGCCCACGGTCCTTGGCTCACGGCCCCCTCCACTTGCAAAGCTAGCAGTGGCTGGCCACACCTTCCTCTTGCTGCTGTCTGATTCAGACTCCTCCCTCTTCTCTACTTAAGGACCTTGTGAGTACATTGGGGCTCCGCAGATAATCCAGGCCAATCCTTTTATTTTGAGGTCAGCCGATGACAGCCTTAACTCCTTCCCATGAACATCATTAGGATGAGGACATGGTCATCTTTGGGGGTTGTTATTCTACCTCCCGCATTCATTGAGGATCTAGCACCGTACCTGGCTCACAGAAAGTGCTGGATAAGTAGGGGCTGCTATTACAACCCACATCTGTTAGTTTCTTTCCTTCAGCATGGGGGCCTCTTAGTGACAGAGTTGCTTAATTTTCTTTATAGACTCTGTCTTGCCCAGGAGCAGGTGCTTAGTAAATGTTTAATGAATAATAGAATTTTCAATAAAGGCAGATGGTTTCTTTCCTTGTAAAGATATATTGGACAGTAAAAAGAAGTAAAATGCAAACCAGAACATATAATCTCCTTTGTGCAAAAAATAAAAAAAGGTTATATATTGAAAAATTGGGTGGATTATATGTCATGCTATGGGTGTCGTGGGCTGTTCAGCTTCGATGAGATGCATTTTAATAATCATTAAAATAATTTTGTTTGCAATGTGCATATTTTAGAGCAAAATAATAAATGTTAAAACATGCACAATTATAGACACCCCCAAACCTGTCTCAGTCCAGTCTGACTCCCGAGCGACCCCGGGTTCAGTCTGTCTGACACGCTGGCCTGCATTCATGTTAGCCTGGCATTTAGAGCCAGTCACTGCTAATGCCAGGTTTTCTCCTCAGAGTCAGCGTGCTCTACCAGGGAGTTTTCAGTTAACTTAAGCAGGACATAACTGTAAAAAATGTATTTATTGCTGCTGGTGGATTAGGATGATCACTTAGTAGAATTGCAGTTGCACACACTCTTTGACCTTGGAATTCTGCTCCAGTACACACCCTGGAGACACTTTCATGTCTAAGGTTGTTCATGGTAGTATTTTTTTCGGTAGGAGTAAAACTCTGGAAACTAGTTAAATGCCCATCAGCAGAAGAATATAAAAACAAATAATGGCATACACACGCGATGGAGTTCTATACAGCACTGAACTCGACTAGTTTAAAGCTAGACTCATCGTCATGGAGCAATTCTATGATTCAAATGTAGAGTAAAAAAGGCAGACTGCAGAAGCACACGTGCATCATGCTACTATTTGTGTGAAGAATGAAAATATGCAGAAACAACAGATTGTTTAGATACAAAAAATGTGTGAGAAAATTCAGGGTGATACTAAGTGCGGTGCGGAGCTCAGGTTGATCATCATGGGCAGTGGGGAGAGGGACTTGTCAGAGGGGTTATGGAGAAGGCTTGGGTTGGATCGGTAATCTTGTTTGTCTTTAAATTGGGTGAAATTTGTGACACAACTAGTCTGTTATTATGGTTTCTATCTTTGGTTTTAAATTTGTTTTAAAATTGTTGCTGGTTTTTAAATTGGTGAGTACATGGATTTTAAAATTCTTTTTGTATATATTAAGTAATATGTAGTAAAGTGTTTCATAAAAGATTAAAATGCCTTTTGCAGGCACAGTGGCTCACGCCTGTAATTCCAGCACTTTGGGAGGCCAAGGCAAGAGGATTGTTTGAGCCCAGGAGTTCGAGACCAGCCTGGGCAACATAGTGAGACATTGTTGCTGTAAAATATCAAAAAATTAGTCGGCTTTCCTGTCCTCTAAAGAACGTACTCAGGGATGTTTAACCCAATTTGCAGCCCTCCCCTCCCACTGCTTTCCCCCACCCCCCACTTCTCTGCACCACACTGGCCATGTCCCTCTTACCTTCCTGAGACCAGCCTCTCAACTGTGATGCTCCTCTCTGCCCCTCCGGCCTCTGCTCCCGTTGTAGGAATGTGGCTCATCTTCTCAAAGCTATTGGCCATTCTTTTTGTTTGTTTGTTGAGTTGGCGTCTCACTCTGTCATCCAGGCTGGAATGCCCTGGCATGATCACAAGGCTCACCACAGCCTCAGCCTCCTGGGCTCAGGCAATCCTTCTACCTTAGCCTCCCGAATAGCTGGGACTACAGGCATGTGCAACCACACCTGGCTAATTTTTATTTTTTGTAGAGATGAGGTCTCCCTATGTTGCCCAGGTGGGTCTCAAATTTCTGGGCTCAAGCAATCCTCTTGCCTTGGCCTCCCAAAGTGCTGGGATTATATAGGCGTGAGCCACCGTTCCCAGCTGCCATTAGTTTAAGATGTCCGGAGTTGGAAAGTACAAAGACAGGATGTCCAGGTAAATGTGAATTTCAGATTACAATAAATAACGTTTTAGTGTAAGACCCAAATAAAAATGATTCTTTGTGTATCTGAAATTGACATTTACCTGGGTGCCCTATATTGTATCTGGAAGCAATCCTACATTTCTTCCTTTCCTTTTGTAAATTATCTGCCCAGGGTTATTTATAATTTTAAAAATAGGAGTGGTCGCTTTTTAAAAAGGTACTGCAGATATTAATTTGTCTTTCTAGCATGTCTGTTAAATGCTTTTCTCAGTATATCAAAAGATACCTGTTTCAATCTATTAACATTTTACTTCTTTATGTAGCTAATCTATTATGGTTTCTGTCTTTGATGTCAGGCAGAGGAAAGCCTTCCCCTACTAAGATGACAGAAATTAGGGTGAATAATTCCTAAAGACTTGGGTTGCACAAACAGCAGCAAATACATGATGCTCAGGTCCTCTGTGAATGTTTGCTGTGAGCTGACATGGTGTTTTCTGTGACATGAGCTTCTGGGTATGACCCTTGAGGAGAGTGTTTGCCCCATGTTTCAGAAATTCCCAGTAACATTGAGAAAGAAGCTGGAAGTGTTCCCTGAAGGTCACTGGGGGAATTTACATAAAAGGCGGGACTTGGGAAGCAGGCTACGCTGACAGGGACACCAGGATTTTGGTAAAGAATTTAGACTCTCCATCTTTGAGTCCTTGCTATTCATTACATTTTTAATTTTCATGAAAGCTCTAAATATACATTAGGAAAGAGAGAATAGTGTAATGGGCTCCCTGGGACCCGTTGCCTACTTTGAGCAGGGACTCCTCACAGCCAATCTTGCCTCTCCCACATCTCCCTAGTCCTCTGTGAGATGATTTTGAAGCAAATCTGACATTGTATCTTATCACCTGTAAAGATTTTCATATATATCTCTATAAAAGATTGGAACTAAGACAAATGAGCCACAATACCGTATCACAACCAAAGAATGTCAGCAATTATTCCTTAATAGAATACCATCGAACACTCAGTCAATACTCAGATCTTCCTGATTATCCCTTAAATATGCTTTTTTCTATTTGCTTGAATCAGGATCCAAATAAGGTCCACATATTGCAATTGACTGGTCTGTCTCTTGTCTTTTTAAATCTCTGGGCTTCCCTTCTACTCCTGTTTTACTTTGTAATTTATTTGTTGACTAAATAGGCCATTCTTGGGTTTCCATAGTAGATTTTTGTGGCTTGTCTTTTTGCTGTGTTTTTATAATATATTCTCTCCTTTGTATTTCTTCTAAAAGGAGAGCTATAGCTATAGGTTAGATCAGTTATTTCTTTTCTTTCTTTTTCTTTTTTTTTTTTTTGAGTCGAGGTCTTACTCTGTGTAAGAGTGATGTGATCACGGCTTACCATAACTAAAGTACAGTGATGCGATCACGGCTTACCATAACTTTGACCTCCTGGGCTCATGTGGTCATCCTGTCTCAGCCTCCTGAGTAGCTAGGACAACAGGTATGTGCCACCATGCCTGAATAATTTTTTGATTTTTTTTTTTTTTTGGTAGAGCTTGGGGTGGGAGGAATGATCTCACTATGTTGCCAGGCTGGTCTCAAACTCCTGGTCTCAAGCAATCCTCCTGCCTCAGCCTCAAAACATGCTGGGATGTTTTGAGTGCACCTGGCCTTGGTATTTTTTTTGGAAGTGTATTTCATGGGTATTAGCATGTGAGTCCATCAGGAATCACATACACCTGTGATGTTAGCACCTGCTGGTGATCATTGCTGGACCTGTTAGTTCACTGATTTTTTTTTTAAAACAAGTAACAGTTGTTTGAAAAGAGTGGCATTGCCATCATCTTCCTGGATTCTGGTGCTGCTCTGGAGGGATGGAGAAGGGGTTTTGGTGCCAGCGCTGCCTTCTCAGCAGCCCCTCGGTGGAGGCTGCATGTGGCTGCAGAGCTTTGAGAGGGTGGCCTTGCAAGCAGGGCCTCCTTGGTTCCTGGCGGAAGTGATAAGAGCATCAGGGAGCTGGGTGTACGCCTTGGTGCTAGTTGGGAGGCCTTTCGGGCATCGCTGTAGGTCAGCTTTGTGTGAGACCTTCGATGTGTTTGTATGAGGTGGGGATCCCCCAAAACTGGGAATTTTCTTTTGGAGAGCAGGCCTCTTGTAGAACAGGCTTCCCCCGCTAGGTAAGTGTTCTAGGAATCCATTGGCCTAGTGTACCAACTAGCGTCATCATGAGAGGATGCATTAGGCTTCAGTGGATTTTTTTTTTCCTGGAGATTGTTTCAGTGTGTTTACCCATTTCATGATGGGAGATTTATGAGTGCACCTGCCCATGCTGCTGAGTGTTCAGCAGCTTAGACCAAAACGGCATAACTCCCATGCCCCACCCGCCCTATTCACCTGATCTCGCCCTGAGCAATTTTTATTGTTTCCCTGGATAGAAAAAAGTCCCCCAAGGGACATGTTTTGCCGAGTTGGAAGAGGTGAAACAAAACATGGCAGAAGAACTAAAAGGCATCAAAATCGATGAGTTCAGAAACTATTTTGAGCAGTGGAAAAAGTGTCTCCATAGGTGTATTTATTGTATCAAATGGAAAGTACTTTGAAGGTAACTTAATGTTTAAACATGTAAGAATAAATACACACATTTTAATAAATCAGTTCTGGTTTTTTTGGATTCCTCTCATGTGTTGGGAATTTACATTACAAGAAGCAGACAGCACATTCTGAACTGGCTGACACAATGAGGGGGATTAATTGGCTCAAGTAACAAGGTACAGGCACAAGACAGGTGCTGTGGACTGAATGGTTGCCTCCCCCAGATTTGCCCTAACTCCAGGACCTCAGGATGAGACCGCATTTGGAGATGGGCCTTGAAAGAGGTGACTGAGTTAAATTGAGGTTGTTGGGGTGGGCCTCATTCAATCTGCCTGGGGACCTCGTCAGATGAGGAGACGAGGACACACAGAGGCACCCCAGGGCGTAACAGTCCGTGAGAGTGGGTGAGAAGGCGGCCATCTATCTGTAGGCCCAGGAGAGAGGCCTCAGAGAAAGCCATCCCTGCTGATGCCTTAATCTTGGACTTCAACCTCCAGAGCTATAAGGCTGTACATTTCTGTGGTTTAAGCCACCCTATCCATGGTGTTCAGTTATAGCAGCCCTAGCAGAGTAATACAGTGGCTTTCAGGAGTGGCTCAGTGGTGCCACCAAAAACGCAATGCCTTTATTCTCTCCCTCCATCTTTTGTGGTATCTATATATCCCAAGATTGCCTTTCTGTGGGTTGAAGGACTGCAGTGGTTCTGGGCCTCTTAGAGCTCTGCAATCAACCTCTCTAGAAGAGGGAAGAGAGAATTGGCTTCCAGGAGCGCTCTCAGAAGGGGAGCGTCTCCGTCCTAGAGAGTCCCTTTGCTTACCCATCTGCACTGGATCCCTTTGGCCTGGTCAGTGCCATGCTATGAGTGACAAGCCCTCCTTGGCTAACGCGTGAGGCAGGGATGGGAGATGGGATGCCCCATTTCTGGGCTGGGAGTTGGGTTAATCCTGCCAGCTCCTCCTGCCCTTGTGACTGTTGGACTGGGTGGGAAGGAACACTGAAGTGACAAGCACTGGGTCTGTTTAGGGATCTGGGGCTTTGGAGCCCCATAGAAGGGCCAGGTGTGTGCTGAGAAGCATGCTGGACGCGGACAGTCAGCCTGGAGAGGGGCTTTCCTTTCTGAAGTGATCACTTACTTCATCTCTTAGAAGAGTAAATGACCTCCAAGCGATGCCCAAGGCAGATGTTCCAAGGGGAGGAGCCATAGGAAAAAGGGCATGTAGAAAAAGTTTGGAAACTTTTGGAATAAGGTAAGTAGGCCATGTGAAGATGATTCCAGAAAACCCAGGATGGGGAAATGTGATTGTGTAGGCTTGCATGTCTGTGGATGATTCCTACAAAAACCTTCATTTTACGTATGCGGTTAAGGACTGTCCCAGGGCACTTGGCCAGCCGGTGGTAGGGCTGAAACCCAGATCCCAGGTCTGTCCCTTCATTGCCCTGTGTTCAACTAACTTACTTAATCCTTCCTTCCTTCCTTCCTTCCTTCCTTCCTTCCTTCCTTCCGTCCTTTCTTCCGTCCTTCCTCCCGATAGGGTCTTGCTCTGTGACCCAGGCTGAAGTGCAGTGGCGCCATCATAGCTCACTGCAGCCCCAAGTGATCCTCCCACCTCAGCCTCCTGAGTAGCTGGGACTACAAGTGCATGCCACTATGCCCAGCTAATTTTTTGATGTTTTGTAGACACAAAGTCTTGCCCAGGCTGGTCTTGGACTCCTGGGCTCAAGCGATGCTTCTACTTCAGCCTCCCAAAATGAGCCACCAGGCCTGGCCAGATTTTTCAAAGATCCCTGGTATACTTGGGAAAGTTGCACAGTTTTGACTGAAGAGAGGAAATAGCTTGACTTTCCATAGAGGATTGTGTTCCTGAGTTTCCTTTGGCCACTTTGCCAATTTCAGCGGTTGGGATATGTGACCAAGACTTTGTGTGGAAACTCCCTGTCGCTGCCGCCTGACTGTGCCTGCTTTTCATAGCCTTCTGGTTCCCCCAGAAGGGTGGGTTTCTGGTTTCTGCAATGAGGAAGGTTTCATTCCAGAAATGTGAAGCAGGGTCGATGGGACAGGCAGCCAGGTACTCGGTTTGAGGAAGTCTTGGTGCAGGACTCTGGATGCTTGTTGACAAGAACAAGAGCAGTGTAGACTCTACCCTCCTGGACGTCAGATGGTCCGGAGCAGAAGCGCATTTGGTAGTCGGCATAGTCACTTCCTGGGGGGCCTTTAAAAGGAACACTCTCCTGGGGTATAGATGGAAACCGCTGGCTTTTGTTGAGGAGGTCTGAAAGTGTCCAGGGCCTACCTTCTGTGGACACCTCCTCCTGCCTCTTGGGCAGACTTCAGAAAGCCTTAGAGAGATGGATGGCAGAAGTCAGGGCTGGGCAGAGGACAGGAGGCACCATTTCTAGCCTCCTTACTTCCAGCCTCCTCCCTGCTTTGAGGACCACATGCTGCTTCTGGTGGTGTGATACTAGTCTTCTCCTATCAGGGTTGAGGCTTAGAAAGACTGCTCACAGCCTCGGGTCCATCTGTAGCTGAGTCCCAGTTCGTACTTTTTTTTTCTATTTGTAAGATGAAGTTTTGCTCTGTCGCCCAGGCTGGAATGCAGTGGTGCGGTCATAGCTCACTGCAGTCTCAAACTCCTGGGCTCCAGTGATCCTTTCACCTCAACCTGCCGAGTAGCTGGGACTACAGGTGTGGGCCACCATGCCCGGCTAAGTTTTTGATTTGTTTTGCAGAAATGGGGACTTGCTATGTTGCCCATGCTGGTCTCAAACTCCTCCTGCCTCAGCCTCTCAAAGTTCTAGGATCATAGGTGTGAGCTACCATGCTTGGCCTTCAGTTCATGTTTTTTCTTTCCTTAAAGCCTCAAGTACTTTGAGAATGAAATGCATGCCTGTCTCATTGCTGGTGATAGGAGACATCTGAGCCATTGCCATTCAACTGGCTACCTGCTCTCTTGTCCACTCGGAGGGCAGTGTAGCATGGTGGTTTGGGACTAGAGAGACCTGGGATTAGGTTTTTGCTCTGCTGCCTTCTATCTGTGTGTTCTTGGGCAAATTAACTAATCTCCACACTGCTGCTTCCTCGTCTGTAAATGGAGGGCATTATTGACCTTCTTGGGTCATTGAGGAGCTCCAGGGGGGTGAAGGCAGGCAGCTCAGTTAGTATTAACTATTAAAATCATAGATGTGATAGGCACTAAGCCATTTTATATAAGAGACTTGAGTATCCACAGATTTTGATACTGTCACTGAGTCCTAGAACCAGTCTCCCATGGATACTGAGGAATGACTGTAAATACAGTTTTTGCCAATTAAAAAATACTATGTAGAAAAACAATCACAGACGTAACAAGGAGATAGGAGAGGTTCACATGAAAACCCCAAATTAGTTTCCCCCCTTAGACTTAAAGCTAAAAAAATCCCATCAACACTTGGAAGATTTAGTCTGTGGTTCTGTTCCCTTCTGTTCAAAATGAAGTTTTTTGTGTGTGCAGTGAATCAAATTCATTCCCGTTCTCAACCTGTGGTGGTGGGGGTGTCAAGAGGAACCTCTCCTGTGGGCCGATGGAGGGAGGGCACTTTCCACGTGGCTTCCTCCTCATGCAGCCAGGTCTTCTCCCGGTGCCTAGATACCCTGTCCCTCTAGAGGTCTTCCTTCGCTTCCGCTCCTCTGGTACTGCAGGGTACGTTCCTGAGTGCAGCATCTGAGGGAAGCTCGTGCAGTCCTGGTCACCTTCTCTGCACTCGCTGAGACTGCGAGCGGTGCTTTTGCTGGAGGAGATGGGCAGAACCTGCTGAGGGAGGCGCCCTCCTCCTGCATCTGTGCTCAGGGTCAGGCTGGTGACTGCTGATGTGCTGCCACTCCTGGTCCAGGACATACCATGGAGCTGGAGACGAGCCCCCTTCTCCCCTCAGCTCACGGGAGCCTTCCCTTATGGGTTGGAAAGCCAAGAAGGGCAGGGCTGTGATGTGCTCACTCATGGACCCAGATCAGGTGGTTTGTGGTAGCCACACCCACTTTTTTTTCTTCTAAGTATTTTTAATTGGTATATTTAGGCCATTGATACTTAAAGTGACTATTGACATATGGCTCATGCCTGTAATCCCAGAGCTTTGGGAGGCTGAGGCAGGAAGATCACTTGGTCAGGAGTTCGAGATCAGCCTGGGCAACATAATGAGACTCTGACTCTACAAAAAAAAAAAAAGAAAAAAAGTAGCCAGGTGTGGTGGCTCATGCCTGTAGCCCCAGCTACTCGGGAGGCTGAGGTGGGAGGAACACTGGAGCCCAGGAGTTCAAGGCTGCAGTAAGCTATGACAGTGCCATTGTACACTGACCTGGACAACAGAACGAAATCTTGCCTCTAAAATCAATAAATACAAATACAAGTTTTTGTTTTACTTTCACTTATTTTTTTTCTCTAATGCTCTTCCTTTCTTTATATAGATCTGAATTTCTGACCTTGATCATTTTTCTTCTTTCTGAAAACCTTTTAACATTTCTTGCAAGGCGGGTCTACTGGCAACAAATTCTGTTTTTGTTTTCCTGAGAAAGTCTGTTTTTTTTTCACTTTTGAAGGATAATTTTGCAGCATACAGAATTCTAGGTTGGTTTTTTTTTCTCTTAACATTTAAAATATTTCACTGTACCTTGCATGATTTCTGAGAACTCATATTTTAATTCTTATTTTTCTCCTCTGTAGGTAATGTGTTTTTTCCCCTCTGGCTTCCTTTAAGATTTTTTCTTTATCTTTGATTTTATGCAGTTTGAATATGATCTACCTAGGTGTGGTTTTGTTTTGTTTTTTTTTTGGCACTTATCTGACTTTGTGTTCTCTGAGCTTCCCGGATCTGTGGGCTGATATGACGTGAATTTAGGGAACATTCTTAGTCACTGTTGCCTCAAATATTTCTTCTGTTTCCTTTTCTCTTCCTTTTCCTTCTGGTATTCCCATTATGCATATGTTATACCTTTTGTGTTGGCTTAAAGTTCTTGGATAATCTGTTCTTTTTTTTTTCAGTCTTTTTTCTCTGCCTTTCAGTTTTGGAAGTTTCTATTGTATTCTCAAGCTCCGAGATGCTTTTCTCTGCCATGTCCAGTCTACTAATGAGCCAATCAAAGACCATCTTCATTTCTGTTGTAGTGTTTTTGATCTCTTGTGTTTCTTTTTGATTCTTTCTTAGGATTTCCACTTTTCTGCTAACATTGTCCATCTGTTCTTGTATATTGTCTGCTTTTTTTTATTAGAGTCCTTAGCCTGTTAATCCTAGTTTTAAACAATTCCTGATCTGATAACTCCAACATATCTGCCATATTTGAGTCTGGTTCTGATGATTGCTTTAGCTCTTTTTTTTTTTTTTTTTTTTTTTTTGCCTTCTAATATGCCTTGTAATTTTTTTGTTGAAAATTTTTTTGTTGAAAGCCAGCCATGATGTACTGGGTAAAAGGACTGGTGGGAATAGGCCTTCAGTGATATGGTGGTGATGTGTGGGAACAGGAAACCTTTTGTAATGCTGAAAGTAGGTCTCTTTTTCTGAGCCTGCACCCCTGGACTCTGAACATCACAATGCTGATTCTCAGTATTTCCCCCACCTTAGGTGAGACAGGATGGCTGGAATGAGCTGAGTTGGGTATTCCCCTTCCCCCAGATAGGCTGGGTTCTGGTAAAATCCTAGCAGGCCAGGCTCTGGTAAAATAGGTTCTCTTGAAGGTGGACTTTGTTAAGAAGAACAGAATGCTCTACTGTGTTTCAAAATGGCTACTTTCCCCCTCCCCCTGCTGGAAGCATGAGAGGATTTTTCTCTTGTACTCACAGAGAACCTGGTAGGGCTCCTGGAGGTAAAACTCACAATAGTGTGGAGGTCCTCCAAGATTGGACCTCTTGGAGTTTTTAACTCTTGAACTTGTTCACACAGAGCCTTCAGGAAGTTGTCAGTGACATTCTGGGTTTTCCTACCACGCTGTTTCCTACAGAGGCTCCTTGTCTGCCCAGTTGTGGTTCTCTGCATCTGCCTGCCTGTCTCTCCGGCTCTGGGGCAGTGGTGTGCCCTGTGGAAGGAGAGCTGTTGCCTTGCAGTGTGTTCAGTTTTTTGTTTTTTTTTTTTTGAGTTGGAGTCTCACTCTGTCACCCAGACTGCAGTGCAGTGGCTGTTCCTGGCCACTGTAGCCATGACCTGCTGGGCTCTGGCGATCTTTCTGCCTCAGCCTTCCGAGTAACAGGAATTACAGGCGTGTGCTGCCATGCCCGGCTAATTTTTTTAAAAAAATTTATTGTAGAGATGAGGTCTTGCCTAGTTACCCAGGCGGGTCTCGAATCCGCAGGCTCAGGCAATCCACTCACCTCGGCCTCCCAAAGCGCTGGGATTACAGGCTGAGCCACCGAGCCCGGCTTTGTTCAGCTTTTCACTTGCTAGGAGGATGTGGAGATGTCCATGCTTCTGATGTGCTCACCATACCCACTTTTGTTCACTCTGCACATACATAGTGTGCTCCGTGGTAGGTCTTTGAAACTTCTTCCCAGTCCCTGCACAGGTAGCTGTGGGCTGCAGAGGTTGTCAGTGTGGAGGGAAGCCTAGGGAGAAAGGGGTGGATCACAGAGCCTCCTGGAGCCAGTCGTGTGGGAGGCACCTAACTTGCAACCTTGTCTTTCAGAGATATGGCAGAGGCTGGGACCGCATGCATTTATTCTTCTGTTATGAGGCACCCAGCAAAGGACCGGCACAGAACTGGTGTTTTCTGCTGTTCAAATCAACAATTCCACAAGAGTTTATTGAGTTGCCATTGTGTGCTGGCCAGTGTTCTAGGCACTGGGGATGACAGAATGAGACGGGACAAGATAGGGCCTGACTTTGTGGAACAGTGCCTGACGAATCCCTCATAGCGCTCACCTGGAGAGATAGGTACTTTCCCAAGACCTTACACATAGGAAGCCATTTTATTCTTATGGCAACCTTATGAGGAGAGCATTATTATTATCCCATTTTACAGATGCAGAAACTGAGGCATGGAGAGTCTTACTGACCTTAGAAGCTTCTCTTGGGTAGCAGGGGATTGACTCATGATGTAATTGTGTGATGGAAGATGTCACAGAAGCAAACATGTTCTTGCCCATCCCCAACACCCAAAGGCTGTCCCCTTTGATATTTCTGACCTGGATAACCGGGTAATCCCAGGGCTCAGGCAAGGTGCACCACGTGCCACAGTGAGGAGTCTCCTCTAGCCCTGTGTTTACCATGGCTGGCTTGGCTGTGGGCCACGTGCCACACTGGCCTGGCCTAGCATGGAAGCCGCAGTCATGCCAGCCTGGGCCTGAAATGCAGCCATTGAGCAGCTTGTGACATCCTGCAGGCATGTATTTCTTGAAGGGTGGATTTCCTGAAGTACAGCCTGCAGCTTACCTGAGTTGCTCTGGCTTGAGGAAACGGCGTTTCTACAAGGGGCCGCGGGTGACAGGCACACTCTGGTTTAGGGCTGTTTCTTCCACGAACACTATAGAACAAAATCAGGGATATCAGGCAAGGGCTGGAACCCATGGCCTAGGCAGTGGTGACTTTAAAGAACACGAACCACTCCGAATTCCACTGGCTTTTGCCAGCGGCTACTTACATATGCCAAGACAAGCTCCCTTGGAAGGAAGAGAGCCTCTTGAAACCTCTGGCCTCTGCACGCGCAGATATCAGGCTCACGCTTGAGGGTAGAGGAGTGTCTTGTGTTGGGGTTGGAGCTGTTCCTTATACTGAGGCAGAATTGGGGATTGCAGCTGGCCAGCCGCAGTTCTGGAAGGATGCTGTCCACTTCAGTGGAAGACCAAGACTTAAGGGCCGCATGCAACTGCTGTACCAAGAGATGGAATTTAGTGAGAATTCTTTCTCTCAGCCCCTCTGTTCATACTCAGGAGATGGCCAGGAAGTGAAGGGAGTGCTACCATGTGAATTAGTGATATTCCAAGGGGTGGGCTGCTGGGACTGCTTAGGCGCATTTGCTCCTCTGCAGTCTTTGCCTCTGGGCCTGGGACTTGGGGCCTGAAGCAAATCTCTGGCTAGGAGGGCATTTGGGTTAATTCCCTCACTCATTTTCGCAGTCTTTGACTCACTCGTTCATTCGTTTGCAGTGGAGGGCCTGGTTTCTGTGGGTTATGTGGGAGGTGTTCTCAGGGTGGAGCTCTCTGACCTTCACTGGAGGACCTCAGGCTTCATGGTGTTGACCCCGGTGCTTCCAAGACTTTATGAGTTGACTGGTGATGGAGCCATGGGCGACGGGGGGGCAAGTTGTGTTTGCATCTGATCCAGAGAAATCCCTGAGCGGAAAGACAAGGCCTTCTGCCTCCTCTTAGGGTAGGCCATCTGAGGAGCAACTTGACTGTGTCTGAGAAAGAACATCTTTGCCAAACTGAAGAATTATGCAAGTGCATGTTGCAGAAGGCTTTGTCTTATGTCTTTGTTTTTCACATGCACAAGAAGCTATTCAGTGGTGCACACACTACCCTGCTGGGAGGCCGGGACTTGTCAGCTGGCAAAGTTCCATGATGCACTGGGGCAAAGAAACTCTGCACATTCTGTGGTGGTGGCTCTCTGTGTTGACTCTCTGCCCTGTCACCATCTCAAGAGGGCTATTTTGGGACACATCTGTTGTTTTGATCTGCCTAGCATCTATTCTGTCTTTTCTGGCAATAGAATCTCTACTTTCCTTTGGGGAACACCCCCTCCCTCTTGCTCCCTGTAACTTAGTGGACTGGACCCACTTCCTAGTTTTAGGGTGAATGTATGACCCAGGCTTGGTCAGTGTAATCCCTCCCATGGCTCAGAGATGGTCATGTGATCCAAGCTGGGCCCATGGATTCAATTCTGCGACTTTTTTTGTTGAAACTATTAGGAAAGAGAAACCCCGGGGTTGGTACACTCTAAAGATGTTAGACCTGCAGTTGGTAGCCATGTGATCACGATGACAGAACAGCTGCTCAGAATAAAACCAACACAGAGCAAACCAAAGCTGAGAGAGGAAAGAGACAAGTTTCTTAATACGGTGTGAGCGCCTGAATTCAGCTATGACCAAAGCTTCCTTGAATCTCTCATTTATATTAGCTAGTAACTTCCTGTCATAGATTAAATATTGTCCCCATTTTTCTTTTGAGTTGGAGTCTCACTCTGTCACCCAAGCCAGAGTGCAGTGGTACACTCACGGCCACTCCAGCATCGACCTGTTGGACTCCAGCAATCCTTCTGCCTCAGCCTTCCAAGTAGCTGGAACTACAGGTGTGCACTACCACGCCTGGCTAATTTTTGATTTATTGTAGAGATGAGGTCTCGCCAAGTTGCTTGGGCTGGTCTTGAACCCGTGGGCTCAGGCAATCCACTCGCCTCGGCCTCTCAAAGTGCTGGGATTACAGGCTGAACCACCAAGCCTGGCCTGTCGCCATTTCTTTGTGGCTCCTTTTCTTAAAAGATGGGGCCTTTTCCCATACCTCATGAATCTGGGCTGGCCTTGTGACTTGCTTTGACTCATAGATGGTGGGGTAGTGACGTTGTGTGAGTTTTGGAGATGCCCCCTAACCACTGGCCTCTGCCCCCTGAGACAACCTGTAGGAAAGCCAGACTCACCTACAGGAGGAGGAGAGGCCCTGTGGAGCAGAACTGAGTCAACTGCTGGCACTGGCTGCCCAGCATGTCAGCGAGGCCTCCTCAGACTCCAGCCTTGTTGGCCCTCTAGCTGGGTGTGGCTGCACTGGGTGAGCCCAGGTGAACCCAGTGGGTAAACCGCCCAACAATCCACAGAATCAGAGTTATTCTTTTAAGCTGCTAAGTTGGGGGTGTTTATTAGACATCAGTAAATTAGCCGACATTCTTTCTCTTTTGGCTTAAGTGAGTTTGACTGATATACTTATGTGATGAACTGAACCTCACAAGAGATGTATCTCTGTGGAACTTACCCCCTCCGGAGCGACAGCAGCCGCCATGACCTGGACCCCCTCTCTCATGCGTATGCGTGTGTGGACGCTGCCCTTGGCTGGTGGGATCCGTTTCTTATGTGTGTGTCACTTATCTGCACAACAGTGCCACTCACTGTCTCCTGAAGGGGGGATTTCTCCAGCATGTGCGCCTCAGGGGAGGCCTTCCAGCAGCTCCTTCTCTGCTGGTGGTTTATGGGTAAAACAACGCTTGGCATTCCTCAGCCCCCACACGGGACTACTGGGGCTCCCAGTCTGTCCTGAAAGTGCTCTGAAGAGGTGAAGCCTCAGTTCTGCAAGTCTAAGGAAGGTGGCAGAGGCAGTGAACTAGCATGGGACCTGGTTCTAGGCCCTTGGGGGCTCAAGGCTGACTCCACCACCTGTCAGCTGAGGGCCTTATGCTCATCACTGACCCCGAGACTTGGTCTCCTCATGGGCGGATGGAAGGTAACAATGCCCCCTTTTGGAGGGTCGGGTGACCCTCACACACGTGCTGGCAGCCCAGATCTAGCAGCGACCCTTGAACTTTGTCCCTCTTGAGGGAGATGGGACATCACAGAACACCCCCTCTACCCCAACTTTATCTCAGGAAGGAGTTGGCTTCTTGTCGGGTTGGGTCAAGTTTGTGATGGGTGGCCTGTGGTGAAAGGCGTCTTTTCTTATCGCGTGTCTATTTACAAGTCTTTTCACACACAGACTCATACAGTGACGGCAGCCAGAATGGTGATGATAATATAAATGAATGATGGCATCATGTGATCATGTTGCATGTGATGAAAAGATGCAGATGTTGGGAATGGGTGCTGTGGTGACACGTAGGACTTGCAACTGACAGCCTTCCAAAAGCAGAGCCAAAGCTGTCCCACTTGATGTAGGTATTTGACACTGAGTAGAAGTTTCTAAGGCAGGGGATGGAAAGGAATTTCCTGGCAGAGGGAACAGAATATGCAAAGGCATGGAAGTATGAGGAAGAATGTTCTGGAGACTGCAGGAGGTTCAGTATGCCGCAATGTAGGGTGACTCGTGAGGGAATAGGAGGAGGGAGGCTGGGAAGGGCAGTGATGGCCAGTCCTGAGGGCCAGCACTTCTATACATGGAGGAATTTGGACTTGGTGCTGAAGGTAGGGCCACCATTCAAGGGTTTCCAGGGGCGAGTGACAGGAGCAGTGTTACAGACAGATCGGGCAGTGAGGAGTGTGGAGGAGGGCACCCTTGGAGGTGGGGAGGCCAGCTTCAAGTTATTACCAAAGCCCCTCTGGAGACGAAGAGGCTGTGAGTTCAGGCAGGGGAGGGGCCAAGGGCGGGGGAGAAGGTCTGAAGTGTCACTTGGGCAGGGCTCCTGAGAGCTGACGGCCGTGGGTGTGGACAGTGAGGATGGGAGGGTGACGTCGAGGATGCCTTCACAAAAATGACACTGGAAACCAGATGGTGTCACAGTCACACTGGGCAGTACCTGGGGAGAAGCTGGCTTGATGGGGGTATGCGAGGGCTGTCTTGGCTGTGTTGATCTGGGGGCATCTCAAGAAATCCAGGCGAAGGTGTCAGCGCATATTCCAGATCAGGTGTAGACCAAGATGAGTGTTGGAGCCACAGGTGTGGATCCACTTGACCAGGGACAGTGTGTGCTGTGAGTCTGTGGTGAGACTCTAGAGAACGCTGCCATTGAGGCAGGCACGGGAAGGGCAGTCAGGAAAGAGGATGGTGGCAGATTGCGCCAACGATGACTTCATTCCACTTGCTCTCTCTCTTTTTTTTTTTTTTGAGTTGGAGTCTCACTTTGTCGCCCATTCTGGAGTGCAGTGGCATACTCATGGCCACTGCAGTCTTGACCTGCTGGGGTCAGGTGATTCTTCTACCTTAGCCTTCCAAGTAGCTGGAACTATAGGTGCATACTATGATGCCTGGCTTATTTTTTGACTTATTGTAGAGTCGAGGGCTTACCAAGTTGCCCAGGCTGGTCTCAAACCCCTAAGCTCAGACAATCCTCTCACCTCGGCCTCCCAAAATGCTGGAATTACAGACTTGAGCCACCATGCCTGGCCCAGATGCTCTCTTACCATGTGATGTCGACATGCCTCCAGGGTGGGGAGGCTGTGTTCCTCTCCCTCGACCTGGGAAAGCTTGAGACTTCAGGGGAGGAGCTGCAGTGTGAGCCTCAAGGCTAGGAAATACAAGAAGAGAGCTGCTACTAGGTTTTCTGGGACAGTCCTCTTTGGAGCCCCAAGCCATCATGGAAGAACTGGAGGCTGCATAATCTGAACTCAGGCCTCAGGCAGAAGCTTGAGTTAGGGGTGTTAGGTATTCTGGTCAGCAGTTCCAGCTGAGGTCCCATAGCTAACATTGACTCCTGATGTGAATGAAGATTCTGGCAGATGGGTCCTTCCCCAGCCGGAAAGCCATCCCAGGCCTCAAGTCCTCTGTGGAGGAGCAACAGACCTCCTGGACCTTCATCACAATTGCTGCCTCCAGTGGCAAAGTTTTGGGCAACTTACTGTGGATAAGCAGGACAAGGCCAAAAAAATGAGTCAAGGGAAGCCAGAAGTTAACCAAGAGTGTGAAGAACCTTAAGGAGGCCAAGACAGTGGTACCCAAGGGGTATCTGCTGGATTAGGCATCCACCGACTTCACCAGGAGCATTTCCAGTGGCATCAGGAAGGCCAAGGTCAGCTGCCAGGGTAGAGCCTGGGGATAGATGGAGGGAGGGGCACCTTTCCAGTGAGCTTGGTCATGAAGCATGGATAGGGACGGGGGTAACTGGATGGAGATGCAAGGCCAAAAGTTTCTTTCCAAAATGGTAGAGATTTAAAAGGAGAAAGAGGTTGGAGATGCAGAAAGAAAAAGTAGTTATGAGGAATGTCCTGGAGGAAGGAGAAATCAGATGGACCTGACCATACTGCTGAGGAAAGGTCTTGAGCAACCTTTGGTGTGGGGGAAGGAGGTTTCATGGGGTAGGAGAGGAATCCTTTCTGAGACTGGTGGCTGTAATTGCTGTCACTCCTGAGGGCTTTGTGAAAGAGGCATTACCCTAGAATCCATTGACAACCGCAGGAGGCAGCAACATACCCTTTAATAGCTTATCACTGAGGAACTGTATTATTATTTTGATAGCAAAAATGAGTTACCATTACTACCTATCTATAGAAGGTAAAAGCCACCATGAGGAGTCTTAGCATCTTTTTGCCTCTACTCTGATAAATAAATTCTTTCTAAAGCATTCTGTTTTCTTGCTTAAATACATAGTGATTGCTTCCTCCCACCCCCCCACCCCCCAAGCCAAGGTCTCACTCTTTGGTCCAGGCTGGAGGGAGTACAGTGACACAATCACGGCTCACTGCAGCCTTGACTTCCTGGGCTCAGGTGATTAGCCTGCCTTGACTTCCCAAAACGCTGAGATTATAGGTATGTGTCACCATGCCTGGCTAATTTTTTGATTTTTTTTTAGAGATAAGGTCTCACTTTGTTGCCCAGGCTGGTCTCAAACTCCTGGGCGCAAGCAATTCTCTTGCCTTGGCCTCCCCAAGTGGATTACGGGTGTGAGCCACCATGCCTGACCATGCTTTTTGTATTAAATATAATTAATTCTGCCTTTCTGAGCCTTCTCTCCACTGGTCCTCGTTCTCCTGTTGGTACTACACAAAAGAGAAGACTTCCAGATCCCATTTAATCTTGTAATTCACCAGGGGTAGAGAGCACAAAGGTTAGGACCCAGAATTGAAGGCAACTGCTACTTTTAACTCTGAATATAGAGTGCCTCTCATTTGGTAACATTCAGTAAAAATGGAGATGGCGGGCGATGAGTAAGAGAGAAAACAAAAAAGAAGAATTAATAATGAACCTAAGTAAAAGTAGGTGTCGTAGTCTGTTCGGCATGCTATAATGAAATACCAAAGGCTGGGTTCCTCATAAACAGTAGAAATGTATTGCTCACAATGGTGGAGGCTGGATTCTGAAGTCAAGATGCCAGCAGAGTCAGTGTCTGGTGAGGGCTTGCTTCCTCACAGATGGCCGTCTTCTCAGTCTAACCGCAGAAGGGGTGAGCGGTCTCTCTTGGGTCTCTTTTATAAGGGCACTAATCCCATTCTGGAGGATTCGGCCTTCATGACCTCATTACCTCCCCAAAGACCCTGAGACCTGATACCGTTACCTTGAGGGTAGGGATTTCAGCATCTGAATTTTGAAGGGACAAAATGTTCAGACCACAGCAATAGGTGCATAAGTTATGGCCTAGATCTATGGCACAACACCTATAAAAAAATCGTGTTATGTTTTTGATGAGGATGAGTTCACAGTAGATTCAGTGTGGGAATAGAACATTATATTGTAGAGTCCCATTTTGTGAATGACCAGTTATGCATAGAGAAAAAGAGTAGATGTCAAAACATTGATAGCTTTCTCTGGGTATTGGTACTGTGGAGATTTTCATTTTCTGTGTCTAAAAAGAACATGAGTTTCTTGAGTGTATAAATACATCCAGTAAAATGGAAGCAGCCACTGGTCCATGTGTCTGTTCAATGCAAATATGGAAGCTGACAATGCCGTGGAGAGGAGGCCTGGGTCCCGGAGTCCTCTGTGCTCTTCTTACCTGGCCTCTGTCCTGCTTCCTTGGGAAATACGTAGATCTTGGATGCCCCCCCCCAAGACAGTGCCTTGGGTCCTGCGGGTGCTGTGTTGACCTTCTGCACACTCCAGCGTTCTTGCGTTAGTGTTGGAGGCTGAGAGAAGGCTGCTTGGTACATTGTGGTCACCTCCTCAGATGCAGTAAGGATGGGGCCAGCTGGGCTCAGCTCACACAGCACAGGGGCTGTTTTCCTGTTTCTTTTCTTCCCTCTGTCCTTTTAATCTTAAGTGTTGGGGTGAGTGTGTGTGTGTGTGTGTGTGTGTGTGTGTGTGTGTGTGTGTGTGTGTTGTTTGTGTGTGTGTGTGTGTGTGTGTGTGTGTGTGTGTGTGTGTTTGAGAAATGTGTTAGGGGAAATTCTGTTTCTCCTTCCTCCTGGCCTCCCAGCATTCTGTACTCCTCTCTGCGAAAGCCCCCCAGGGTGATCAAGGGTTGGCTTGATCACTGAGATTCGCTCTTTGCCCCGTTGAGAAACGGGCGGACTCTCTGAGGGCACAGATTCTATTTCCAGTGACATCAGCAGAGCTCAGAAAGCAGGAGCGTGTCTGAAGTCTCTCTGCTCACAGCACTGTGTAGAATGATGAGCAATGATCTACAAGCAGCATTTCATCATAAATATGCCACTTTCTTGTGTCCCTGAATCACAGTGCTTGTTTACTCTATACGCTGCCTTATTCAATGTTAGGGCATGAAATCCTGCCTGAAGATCTGGATGCACCGTTTACTGTGTCCAAGAGCAGGAACTGACTGGGCTCTTCCCTGTTGTGGTCAGCTTCTCTAAGCAAATCCATTTCCTTTGATGGACTTCATATTGGTTTTACAGGCCATGTTTAGCCAGTGCTGACCCATGCCATTCCCACTGCAGGATCTAGGTGCTGGGAAGTTTGACCAGGGAGGGAGACAGCTTTTGGTTCTGAGAGGAGCATCGGGGAATTGTGATTTCTGGCGAGGTTTTACGTAAAATTGTGACTGTATCTTTAGTGGATGTTCAGTCTCTTATTTTTTGTGAAGAGCTATTTTCCATGGGAAAACAATCTTAGATTGTAAGTTAGGCTGTGTAAAAATTTCCAGAAAATGTCGGAGCATTTTCCAAGGGTACCCTAGGAGATAGGAGCAGTTAAAAAAGTCTGTCTTCTCATGAACATTATTTGTTTTTCATTGGTTCTTGGGCTAAAAAAATCAGTCCAGCTGAGTATGAATGAGAATTGGGGAGTGAGGGAGTGGAGTTGGTTGGTCTAGCACTCCCTGGGATGGGGCTCCCTTGATTTCATCAAGGGACACAATTAGAGACCCTGTTCCCTTGATATTCATCCAGGGGACGCAATTGAAGACCTCATTCCTATGATATTTGTCAAGACACAATTGGAGACCCTGTTTCTTTTTCTCTGCTCACATGTTGTTCACTTCTTTGAACTGTGATCCCCAGCCTGGAGCAGAGGGCTTCCTCTTGGCATTGGGTCATCTGCCTCAGCGTTTCAGGCTTTCTTCCAGGTGGAGGAGATGGCTGGAGGAATGTGGGATTTAACTTGTGAGCCTGTTTTATGGATGGAGTCCTGGGATGGATGTTGTGCATTGACTCATTTATTTGTCAGCTGTCCTGCAAAGGAGCCCAATTGTTATTTCCACCTATGATGAGCAAACCAAGGTGCAGAGAATTTAAGAAAAGTGCTTGGGGCCCTGGGAAGAGCCTGGATTTGAATCCGAGTGTGCCCAGTTCACAAGTCTGTTCTTTCCAATGTGCCTCCTGCCTCAGGTTACCTACTCAGGTGGGTGGAAGGCACCAGCTGAGAAGAAAGTTTTCTGCGCAGGTTCCCTGATGTTCTGAGCATCTGGGGTGGAGTCCACGACAGCCAGGCGGGAGGCTTGCAGCTGGCACAGTCGCTCTGGTACCTTCTGCCCACAAGACAGGCTCTGTTTATTTCTTGCCAGCTAATGTGGAGGCTGGCGTAAATGATTTATGTTGGAAGGATTTTTTTTTTTTTTGGTTGACAAAAATGTCCCTATTGCAGTACGCCTTGGATACTGAGCCTTTAAACCAGGCTGAGCAGCTGCATCAGGTCAAGAGAGGTGGGTTGTGTTTACGCAGAGGAGGTGTCAAACCAAACACACCCCTGCTCAGAATCCCTCCCGAGCAGATGGGTTTTCCCTGGCCTGACTCTTGGGGACAGTTACAACATTAGGGCACCCTGTCCTCCGAGAGGTCATCAAGGAGAGCTGTTAGCAGGCCTGAAGCTGGGGACCTCGATGGGAGTGGGTCTGTGGGCTGTGTCATTACCAGGGAGTTTCCCAGGACCCAGGCTGCTAGAAGCTATAGATTTAAGACAGACACATTGAACTGTTTCCAGATGCCATGTTGCCCTGGGCAGGTCCTCAAGCCCTGGGAGCTGGGCAGCTGCAGGGGCCAGTCACCATGGAGGAGTCACCATGGAACTTGTTGCTAATGTTTATGCAGAGGCCTGTATGGGCAGCGCACAATATGGCTATTGTTCTGTGGTTGGGAGTGCCAGTTAGTGGCTGGTGTTAAAATGTGTCCAGCACTTGGTGGAGAATCCTCTCTGCCTACCACTGCGCTGGGCTTTGGAGGCACATCCAGACGGTGCCTGAGGGTAGAGGTGGGGGCGGGCTACAGCGGGCGATCCTGAGACTGGGCCCCTGCTGGACAGCCTGGGAGGGCCTTGTGGCCCAAGCCTCTTCCTGAGGGATCTCCTATTTAAACTTTCTACAGGTTTATTTTAAAATTTGTTTTCAGTCAATGCAACATAGTTTTTGGCGAACAGTTCTGTGAATTTTGACATGTACACAGCTGTGTAGCCACCGCAGTTGAGACACAGTGGTTTCCCTCCTGCCCCTCATTCTAATTCTCTATTTAGTGAACTCGCTGTACCCCAAGCCCAACAGCCAGTGGTATGTGTTCTGTCTCTGTTGTTTCAGCTTTTCTGGAGTAGTGTCATGCAGGTGGGGCTGGGTAGTCTTTGGAGCTGGCTCCTTTCAGGTACTGTGGTGTGTCTGAGATTCATCTGTGCGATGGCACATGTCAGTAGTTGGTTCCCATACATTGCTGAGTAGTATTCCATGGCATGAGTGAATCACAGGCTGTTTATCCATTCACCCGTTGAAGGACATGTGGGTTGTTTCTGATTTTTGACAATGATGAGTAAAGCTATTGGAAGCTTTCAGGCCATATTAAAAAGACAAAAAAAAAAAAAAAGTAACAGCTGTCAGCGAGGATGCAGAGAAAAGATTCCCACTCTTATACACTGCTGGTGGGAATGTAAGCTAGTTCAACTGCTATGGAAAACAGTAGGAGGAATTTCTCAAAAAACTAAAAAAGGGAATTACTGTTTGATCCAGCAGTCCTGCTACTGGGTGTCTACCCCAAGGAAAAGCCATCACATGTCAAAGGGATCCCGGCACTTGCAGGCTCATTGCAGCACTATTCATAATAGCACGAATATGGGCTCAATCTAAATATCTGCCAGTGGACAGATAGTTAAAGAAAATGTACATGTACACAATGGAACACTATGCAGCTGTAAAAAATAATGAAATAAATTATTTTGTAGCAACATGGATTGAACTGGAGACCACTACAGGGTCTGACAATTAAGTTTGCGAACTCATCCTAGAAAAGTGCTACGTACCTCATGGCTGAATATCGCTATGGTCCCTTTGAAGTACTCCCCTTGGAAAGATATGCACAGATGCCAGCACCTAGTTCACCCGTCAAAGCAATTTTGAAACTCTTTCTGGAATGCCCATCAGGGCTGTCATATTACCCTTGATGTCCTGTAGGTCATCAAAATGTGTTCCTTTAAATATTTCCTTTATTTTCAGCTAAAGATAAAAGTCATTGGGGGATCAGGTGAGTAGGGAGGGTGTTTCAATACAGGTATTTGTTTACTGGCCAAAAACTCCCTCCCAGCTCACTGTGTGAGCTGGTGCACTGTCACGATGTAGGAATTCCTCTGGGACCATTTTTGCATACACCTTTCTCATGCCAAGATTTTCTTTTCTTTTTTTTTTTTTTTTTAATTTCAATTTTTTTTTTTTTTGTAGAAATAGGGTCTCGCTATGTTGCCCAGTTTGGTCTCGAACTCTTGACCTCAAGTGACCCTCTCGCCTCGGCCTCCCAAAATGCTGGAATTACAGATGTGAGCCATCATACCCGACCCAAGATTTTCAGTTAAGATATTCTAACTGTTTCTCTGTTGGTTTTTTTGGAGTCTGCTATGCTTCTCACAGTCAGCTGATGACTTTGATGCACAATTTGATGAATTTTTGCAATGTTTTAGTCAGTTCTACTCTTGACCTCTCTTCATCAGTGACGCTCTCTCCCCTCAGAAAAACATTTAAAGCATTTGTACACTGCCATTTTCCTCATGGCACTATCCCCATAAACTTGCATTATCCCCATAAACTTGGGATAACATGTCCCTGATTTCACTCTTGCCAAGTTTAACAAGATATTTAATGTTTGTTCATTGCTCTAATTAAAGCTCTGACATTCTTGTGATGACACACGAAAACATGCAACAACAATGATGAACACCACTCAGCAAGACACCGCCACACGTCAACATGAACACAGCTGTGAGACACTGATATACCAAGGTTATGAAACCTTACCGAGTGTTTGCACATTGCTGCCAATGTAAGTGCACGGTGGCAAGTTTATAGACTTAGTTGTTAAACCTCATATGTTAAGTGAAATAAGCCAGATGAATATCACATGTTCTTACTTGTATGTGGGAGCTAAGAAAGTGGATCTCATAGAGGTAGAGAGGGAAAAAATAGGTAACACAGACTGGGAAAGATGGACAGGGCGGATGAAGGGAAGTGGATTAAAGGGTGCAAACATGCAAGTAGATAGATGCAAGTATAGATCCAGCAGATCTTCTGGATAGCAGAATAGGATGCTCTACTGAACAAATGTGTACGGCACTCAGGTTGATGTGCACCCTGAATACCTCAACTTGATCACTGTGTGTTATAGGCAGATAACACATTTTCTCATGTACCCCATAAATTTTTACAAATTAAAAAAAAGGAAGAGAAGGTTAAAAAAGAGAAACATTCATGTCCATGTTTTTGTGTGAATGTAAGTTTTCATTTCTCTTGTCTAGTGGTCCAGCCAGGTCACTTGGGAAATATACGTCTCACTCACATTGTGAGAAGCTGCCGCACTGGTTTCCAGAGTGACTATACTATTTTGTATTTCTGCCATCGATGTGTGAGGGTCTAGCTGCCCTGCATCCTTGCTAACACTTGGAATTGTCATTATTTTTATGTATTATTTTTAGCATTCTAATAATGCGTAGTATCTTTCTGTGACTGTAATTTGCATTTCAGTTTACGTGTTTTGGATGTTGTTTCCAAATGAGATCACATGTACAGTCACTATTTTCAGGAATAAGAGAAATAGCACGAGTGGATTGAGTTGTATTTTTGTATGTTGAAAAATGTTCATTTGTCAAGTGTATATATTTAGCATTTACCACAGTGTTGGTAACCTTGTTTTGGTGTTTTTTTATATTTTGATATACTCTGGACCTGTTAGTACAAATATGTCCCATGTAATATATATCCAGGAGACACACACACACACACACACACTCCAATTCATTGTTCATCTGAAATTCAGATTGACTGAGGTGCTCTGAATTTTATCTGGCAGCCCTAGCTCTAAGGGGCCCTGCAATATCCAGTCATATTTTGCTTTGTTTGGTCTCCCCTCGAGGCTGGTAAGAAGTCCACAGCTCTCACATGTGTAAGTGCACAGAACTCTGGGTTTGGGGGGGAAATCTGCTGTGTTCCTACCCACAGGATGGATGGTACAGACAGTGAGCAATGGTTTCTGGCTGCTGTTAACAGATACTCAGCCATAGTTGAAGCATGATTATACATAATTCAGATAAAGGATATTTGTGGACCAACAGAGCTGGTCGGTGGTCAGGGACCCAGGGTCTTCTCTTCCTGGACCACCATTCTTTGATTGTGGCTTGCTTCTTCAAGATCACAAGATGGTTGCTAGAGCTCCAGCCATAACATTTGCTTTCCAGGAAGGAGAGGAAGTAGGAAAGGCCCTTTCCATTTTTTTTCTCACAGTGGAAGAGCCAGGCATCCCTTCACCCTCTTGGTTGCCTCCATGCCAGGCTGCAATTGCTCTTTGACCTTCAGTATGACTACTTTTTGTATAGGAGAAATATTCAAACTTTCATTTATTTCACTAAGAAATATCCAGGCCTGTTTATTTTCAGTTTAACACAATTTGAACAAACCTATGACTTTAAGTTTATTTAAAAATTGGAAGCACCACATCAAAAGGTTGGAGGAATGATGGCTAATGGCTGGGACGTGGAAACGCTAATCATGGACAGTGTGACGATGAAGAGAGACAGAAAACCCCAGATGGTGGCCTAAGGCCTTCTAGTATAGGAACAAAAACTCTGTGTGGTGTCAAAGTCTTTGGCATCTTGGTTGCATGATTCCACCTGTGGGATTAGCCTGCTGGGCAGGAAACTCATGGCTGCCTCGTTCCTTCTGCTAGACTGTCAGCTCCCTCCTGAGGGCATAAACGTGGTGCATTTTCCACCTGGACCCAGAGATCTGTATATTTATACATATGAACTATGTGCTCCTTATCAGCTTCCAGGGGAGACCAAATGAAGCAAAATATTAACTGGACACTTCAGGGACTCTTAAAGATTTAGGGCTGCCAGATAAAATACAGGACATCTCAGTCAATATGAACTTCAGATAAACAATAAATTGGTGTGTGTGTGTGTGTATGTGTGTTCCTCAAATAGTACATGGGACATAATTATGCTAAAATATGTATTCCTTGCTCATCTGAAATTCAGGTGAACTAGTCATGATGTATTTTTATTGGCTGGATCTGGCAGACCTACTTTGAGTACCTGAGTGTCAGAGGCTCTGATGGAGATGGTGGGCAGGATCAATTGTCATGAAGTACCAGGTCTTGGTGTGGTGGTGGAATCATTGCTGATGTGTTTGCTCTGAGTGTGGGCACTTCTGATGCTCTTCTGAAGCTAGGGAAAACAAATTCCTCCTTTCACAGCTGTCAGTAGGCGAACTCAGCGCAGTGGCCCTTGGGGAAGCCCTGGCTGGGATTTCAGGAGGCGGAGGGGCGACATGTGGCTTATGGTCCCTTACCTCTTTGGCTCATTGCTTGTCTGTTTAGAGAACCTTTTGTTTTAGAGTGTGTGTCTCCTATCTGTTTAGACATTGGAGCCTAGAGTTGGGGTGGAAAGGTCGAGGTCACTACAGAGTCATGAATATGCTCCTGCTGACATGAGTGCTGGGCTGGTGTCAATATATTGTGAGAGTGCCCGAAATCAGTGGTTCCCAGAGTGTGGTCCCTGGACTAGCTGTGTCAGCATCACAGAGGAACTTTGGGCCCAGCATGACCTCTTGAATTGGAAAGCCTGGGGCACGGGGGTTGCGGGGGGGGCAGCAGTCTGTCTTTAGCAAGTGCTGGGAATGATTCTACTGCATCCTAAAGTTTGAGCCCCTCCGCTAGATGAGAGGTCAGTAAACCTTTGCTGTAAAGGACCAGATAGGGATTATTTTAGGCTTTGTGGGATGTTGGGTCAGCCATTGCTACCACATCTGAGCATACCTGTGTCTGAGGCCAGATCCTTCTGCCAATGTGAATGACCCGCCATTGCGTCTGGGCGAGTCAAAGCTTCCCCTTTTGTGCACAAGTTCGTCTTATGCTTACTCAAGACCATTCCTGTGGCTGCGCCTCCATGTCCTCTGAGTCAGCTACTCCTGCCTTCTCCTTAATCATTTCCTCATGGTTCTCCTGCTCTAAGTTCTCCATGTCACTTTTTTGCACCCTCTCCTCCGCTGCCCTCAGTGGCAGAACTCTTTGAAAGCCTTGTCGATCGATACATGCAGATCCCTTGCCTCTCTCTTCTCTTGGACTCACACCTGTCCACTGCTTCCCTGAAACAGCATCCCTTGTCTCCTGTGATCTCTAGGCGGGCTAATGTCTGGACCCAGGTGGTGTTCAGCTGTCTTTTTATGGACTTTCAGCAGCACTTGATGTGGTCTGTTGCAATCTCCTTCATGGGATGCTTTCCTCAGTTCTGGGATGCCGCTGTCGCAGTTCTGTTTTCTTCCTACCTCCCAGTCAGCTTCATTTCCTGGTTCCCCCTCCTCTCCCACCTCTGCATGTTGGAGTTCCTTTTTGTGACTTTCTTGTTCCCCCTCTCTCCCACCTCTACCTGTTGGAGTTCCTTCCTGGTTCCCCGTCCTATCTCCCACCCAACATGTTGGAGTTCCTTCCTGGTTCCTCCTCCTTTCTCCCACCTCTACATGTTGGTGTTCCTTTCTGTGATTTCCTGGTTCCCCCTCCTCTCTCCCAACTGACATGTTGGAGTGCCTTCCTGTGACTTCCTGGTTCTTCCTCCTCTCTCTCACCTCTGAACAGTGGGGTTCCTTGGGGCTCAGCCTTTGAACCCTTTATCTCTACCCATTTCTTTGCTGACCTCATTTTGTAGTTTTAATAGCATCTTGTGCAGAACCGTCTCAGATATATCTCTGGTCTAGACGCAGCCATAGCAACCTATCCCCTGGCCCAACCTTGCTATGTGGATGTCTGACATGCATCTGAACTTGACATGAAACTAAGAGCTCTGGAGTTTCCCTCCAACACCACCAAATTGGTTTGCCTTGTTGCCTTTCCCAGTTCTACAAATGGCTCCATCTTTACGACTGTGACGAAGCCTTCAAGTCATCATTGACCCTTCTCTTCCTCTCTTATTCCAAGTCATGTCCATCAGTACATCCTAGTGACTCAGCTCTAAAGATGTGCCTAGAACTGACTGTTTCTTGCTGCACTGCTGTGCTGGCTGGTTCAAGGCTGCTAGGACCTCTTACCAGGATGACTGCAATGGTTGCCATGCTGATTTTCTCTCTCCAGTCTATGCTCCCTATGTCTGCAGCGCAAGCCTTTTATAATATAGACCAGCCACTGCTTGCTCTGCTCCCCATTCTACAGAGGCCTCCAGGCCTCTGTGGTTTCCTTCTCCTCCCTCTCTGACCTGACCTCCTGGAGCTGCCCCCTTTGCTCCAGCCGCTCTGGCCTCCTGCGTGTTACCTGAGCACCCTTGGTACATTCCCTCCTTAGGGCCTTTGTCCTTGCTGTTCCCTCTGTGTGGAATGCTCTCTCCCTAGAAAACCACATGGCTCACTTGTTCACTCTCTTCAGCCTCTGGTCAAATGTCGCCTCCTCAGAGACTCCTTTTACCAGCCTGTGCGTAAGAGCTGCTGTCCCCTGCCTCCTCACACCCTTCACACCTTTTGTCTTGCCTTATTTTTCTTCATGGCATATTTCCCCACCTGCTAGATTAGATATGTCCTTATTTTTTGGCTGGATGTGCTTCTGCCAGAATGAAAGCTTCATGAGAACAGGGACCCCTGTGCCTAAAACAGTGCCTGAGATTGTATAACATGTCGGAAACAGGTTGAATGAATGAATTCTCACTTCTCAGACTTACCTTAGATGCATTATAATAGGGTGGTGCTTTCCATACTTTTAAATAGCAGGATAACTCCTTTTCCAAGCAAATTTAGAAGGTGCCTCAGTTTGTAGGACAAATATCAGTGAGATTAGATCACCTTGAAGTGATCAGTTTTTTCTTTGAGTCAGGGTCTCACCCTGTCACACCGGCTAGAGTGCAGTGGCATGACCATGGCTCACCACAACCTCAACAAGTGATTGCCCTGCTTCAGCCTTCTGAGTAGCTGGGACTACAGGCGTGTACCAGCACACCTGACTAATTAAAACAAATTTTTTTTTGTAGAGACAGAATCTTGTTGTGTGGCCCAGGCTGGTCTCAAATTCCTGGGCTCAAGTGATCCTCCCACCTTGGTGTCCCAAAGTGCTGGGAGTATAGGTGTGAACTGCTGTACCCAGCCTGAAGTTATCTAATTTTATCTTATTTGTGTTGTGTAAGAAAGTCCTAATTTACATTGCAGATAGTAATAGGTCACTTTGGAATAGCAGCATCCTCTTCAGTTAAGCTGATCCAGAAGTTTGAAGGAGAGACAGTAGTTATTTGTACTTCAAGGTTGAACATGAGTTCTTAAGCAATTGTCTAAAACACCTCGCTGGCAATGTTCGTGGAACATGTGTGAGAGCCCTGTCCTGCGTTTGGCTGTAGTGCACAGGGGCTATTGTGGTAGACTTTACTTGCTTCTAGAATTTCCTATGATCAGACATGTGCAGCCTGAATTGAAAGCAAAACAAAACATGTAGAGCTACAACTTTTTAATCAGTGAATGACACATTTAGAAAACATTTCAATAAACACACCGAGAGAAGGCCCGGGAGTTTTGTTACGGAGTATAGGCAAATCCTTGGGAGCAGGAAACTGATGGCTGTCTTCAGTGTGCTACACTTTGGACTAGGCCAGTTGCTTGTTTAAAAAAAAAAGATTCAAAAATAGTTAACCTGTTCTAACATATTCCCTTTCTTCATCCTCTTTTTAAAGATGGCAAATATCGTTTTTTCAGGTTTTTAAGTGAAGAGAGTCTGCTGGGAGGCACAGAGCAGGCTGATGATCATTGGTATCTTTTCCAGAAGGCCATTAGGGATGATTCCAAGGACAATTTCTAGGTACCAGCATCATTAGTGAGTGGCGGGTGTTGAATGGACACAGCAGAAGCCAGAAGGGGAACAACATGTGGTGTCTTCTCTAAAGAACAAAACTCTGAGTGGATGTGGTAGCTCAGGCCTATAATCCCAGTATTTTGGGAGGCTATCGTGGGATAGCCTTGAGGCTATCCTTGAGGCTACACTTGAGGCTGGGAGTTCAAGACCAGCCTTGGCAACATAGTAAGACTCTGTCTCTACCAAAAAAAAAAATCTTTAGTAATGTGGTCCCTAACCTTCCACCCTGGGCTTTATTAAAGTATAATTGACAAAAAAGTACATATTTACAGTATACAGTGTGATGTTTTGATATATGCATGCATTGTGAAATGCTTAAATCAAGCTAATGAACATATTTGTCATCTCACATACTTATCATTTTTTTTGTGGTGAGAATACTTATAGTCTACTCTCTTAGCAATTTTTGTTTTGAATCGAAGTCTCATTCTGTCACTCAGGATGGAGTGCCGTTGCATGACCACGGCTACCACAGCCTTGACCTCCTGGGCTCAGGTGAGCCTTCTGCCTCAGTCTCCTGAGTAACTGGGACTTACAAGTGCATGCCATTACGCCTGACTAATTTTTATTTTTATTTTTTGCAGAGATGAGGTCTCACTGTGTTGTCTAGACTGGTCTCAAACTCCTGTGCTCAAGTGATCCTCCTGCCTTGGTCTCCCAAAGCACTGGGATTACAGGCGTGAACTGCTGTGCCTGGCCTCTCTCAGCACTTCTCAAGTGTACAATATATTACAATTAGCCACAGTCGTGTGCTGTGTAATAGGTCCCCAGAGCTTACTCATCCTGTCTGTCTTAACCGTGAACACTGAGATCACGTTGGCTGGATTCATTCTGGCTCTGTCACTCACCAGTTGGTGACTATGGCCACATAACAGAACTTCCCGGGCCTCTGTATCTTCATCTTTGAAATCTGTAAAAGGCACCTATTTCTCAGGACTGTTTTGATGGTTAAGTGAATTGACATGTTAAACTCCCAGAACACTGCCTGGCAGTAAAAAGCTTTGCTATTATTATTCCTGTTTTTCTGAGAGGTGACATTTTCCCTAGCTGCCCAGCTGGCTGAGGCCACAGAATATCAAGCTGAGAACAGATCTTCTCTGTCCCTGCTGAATTGTAGCATCTTGTGGTGCTGCAGGGAGCTCGCAGGGTGTCAGACACAACCCAGGCAGAAGGAAACACCTTATTCCTGTTCATGTGGATAATTGTGGGGTGGTGATGGTGGATTTTTCTAATTCCTGCTTCTCCCGGGTTTAAGCTGTGTGTTTTCTTTGCTGCTGTTGCTCCGAGAATGCACACAATCCAGGGAGTTGAGTAACCCTGAGGTAGGTTACTTTTGGTAGAAGGGGATCATCTTCTTTCCCATGGGACTGGCGCTTCCCATCAGGGAATTCCTCATACAGCCAGGTCAGGCCATGAAGGACTGGACTAAGCACCCCTCCTGTGTCCTGGGGCAGGGAAGGCGCTGGGAGCCTGGTCCTCCAGTGGGGCTGAAGACTGGGCCTGGGCTCTGGGCAGCTCCATCTCGTGTTTGGGCCCACCTCTCCAGCCTGGGTCTTGTCTAGCATGTGTTCTAGCCAAGGGAGTTACTCTGCCTCCCGGATAGACCCCAAGCCTTTTCCCTCCTGTGCTTAAAGAATATTAATTATAAGTTTGACCACAGCAATCATCTCCACTATTTATGGAGACCTGGAAGGCGCCAGCCCCATTGGCACCCTAACATACCTGTGATGATTTCCATGTAGGAACATGTGAGGAGTCTGGGTAGTCAACTTGATCAAACCCAGGCTTGCAGCTTGTGAGTGTGAGTGGGCCTGAGCTGGGCCCCCATGGCCCACATCCCACCCTGTCATCACAGAGTCAGAGCTTCGGAGGGGGTTGGGTGGGCCAAGACCTGTAGGAGTCCTGTGCCTTCACTCCTCCGGCTGTGAGTCACTGGGGGAAGGGGAGGACGTTTCAAAAGTGAACTTGAACTAGATGACTCTTCACGTAAGTTTGGATGGCTTATAGTGGATAAAGATTATTTAAACTAAAATTAATATAGCCATGTGGACTAAATCACCCTATTAACACAAATGCCTCTCTCTCTCTCTCCCTCCTTTTCTCCCCCCCTTCCTCTTTCCCTCTTCCTTCCACCCTTCTCTCTCTCTCCCTCCCTTCCTCTCTCCCCCCTCCCTCCCTCCTTTTCTCTCTCCCTGTTCCCTCCCCCCCTTTCTTTCTCTCCCTCCCTCCTCCTTTCTTTCCTTCCTTCTCTCTCTCCTTTTCTCTCTCTCTCTCCCTCTCTCCCCCTTTCTCTTCTCTCTCTTACTCACCCTTCTCTCTCCTGGTCTAGGGATAAAAGGCACAACAAACTGTATCTGAGCTCACTAGGACACATCAGTTGCTCCTTTAAAAAATGGTTCAAAAATAGTTAAGCTGTTCTGACATATTCGCTCTTTTGAAAGATGGCAAACATTGTCTTTCAGGTTTTTATGTGAACCAAGTCTTCTGGGAGGCACAGAGCAGGCTGGTGATCATTGGTGTCTTTTCCAAAGGGCCATTAGGGATGATTCCAAGGACAGTTTCTAGGTACCAGCAGACACATCATTAGTGAGTGGCGGGTGTTGAATGGACACAGCAGAAACCAGAAGGGGAACAACATGCAGCATCTTCTCCAAAGGACAAAACCCTCGGACAAAACTCATGCCTGTAATCCCAGTATTTTGGGAGGCTGTCGAGGGAGGATCGCTTGAGGCCAGCAGTTCAAGACCAGCCTTGGCAACATAGCCAGATTCTGTCTTGAAACAACAACAACAAAATCTTTAAAAAAGCAAACCCTCAACTCGCACTGTAGGCATGGATGCTGTTCTGTTTCCCTGGTGACCACCTAGGCTGTTTCTGTGGTTGGATTCAGTTTAGGGGATCTCAGAGGCTTCAAACTTCTCTAGTAGGACCTCCATCAGCAGGCTGGAGGACAGCAAGCGCCACTGTGGCGAGGGCAAGTGCCAGTGAGCCCCAAAGCCCAGGAACCCCTGTACCCTGTAGTAGGAAGCCCTTTCTATGCTTTCCAGGGCTCTGCCATGATTGACCCATTAGGAGTGACCCAATCGTGGACCCTGGGTATGGTCAGGGCCAGGCCTGGCTCTTCCTCTACCCTGTAGGTTTTCTGGATATGCAGATAAGGCAGTGAGAGGAGATGAGACCCCTAGGACAGGCAGCCCCAGGCTGTTATCGATCGGGGCTATTGCCAGAATTGGGACTCAGAGTCACAACCTGTAGGCTCTGGCATTGTATCAGGTCCTGCCTGTTAGACAGTTCTCCCATCTCGAATGTCTGACTCCCTCCTTGGGTTCAGACCTTCCTTTAACACCCTGTGTTGAGCCCCTGCTCTGACCACACTCAGCACCAGGTAAGCATCCAGTGACCACAGCGAAAGCAGCCAGTGTCTGCCATCAGGACCCTACAGTCAGTGGGTGATGCAGTCAGAGAATCCCACACACAAGATAAAACTTCACCCACAGGGAGGGTAGGAGGGACTGAGCTGAGGATCCTGTGCCCTGGGAGAAGTTTGGAGGGAGTGCAGGGAAGGAGGTGTCTAGGCAGAGGGTGTGCAAGGAAAGGCCTGGCAGCTGAGGGGAAGGGCTCTAGTCCTTCACGCCAGCTGATGTCACTTCAATGGGGTGCCCCGCTCCATGTCCCTTAGGGTGTGGAGACACCCAGACTCCCGTGAGACCACATCCCTTGGGGGTGACAGTCACACTTGGCCATCCGGACCTGTGGTCCTCCTAGGAGTCTGAAGATTTGCTTGGCACCTGTCTTGACCCAGTTCCCCTCCATGGGGCTGACTGGGTGCCTCCTGCCCGTGGCCTCCCATGAGTCACCACCTGGGGGGCTAGACCAGGGCTGACCTGGACTCTGCCTTGGTTGTCCTGTCATGGCAAGATCTTGCCTCCTGGTGGAGAAGAGAGGTCTGTCCTGATTGGACAGACCAGGACTGGGCCCTCCTGCCTCCCACAGAGGGCCTGGGCCTTTCCAGGACAGGCTGTTGGGACATGAGGTTTATGTTTCTGCAGACTCACTGTCGAGTGTACAGTTGAGATCTTCTCTGTCCTGGGCCAAGTTTCCCAGTAGAGAAGGGGACATCAAGTCATTCAACAGCAGTTCTTGCATACCCCTGATGCATCATATGCCTAGTCCCTGGGCTCTGGGTTCTGGGTCTCGGGTGAGCTGAACTAGTCTGCGAGAGGAATGCACAGAGTCCCTTATCTATATGAGATTTTGTATTCTGAAAGGAAATACAAAATTTCCTTTTTGTAAACCCCATAAACCCCAGGGAATCTTAGAGTTTTCTGTTTTCCACAAAAGAGCATTCACAGGAGATGGGCAGGGCCCTGACTTGGGTGGTCTTGCTGCAATGCTCAGCTGGAAAACTGATGCTTCTTATGTGTTTCTTTCTTTTTATAAGATGGCTCGGAAAAGCCAGGCATGGTGACTCACACCGATAATCCCAGAACTTTGGGAGGCAGAGGTGGGAGGATCACTTGAGGTTAGGTGTTTGAGACCAGACTGGGCAACAAAGTGCAATCTCGTCTGTACAAAAAATAGAAAAAGTAGTTGGGTGTGGTGGCGCACACCAGTAGTCTCAGCTACTCAGGAGGCTGAGGTGGAAGGATCGCCTGATCCCAGGAGGTCGAGGATACGGTAAGCCATAATTGTGCCACTGCACTCCAGCCTGGGTGACAGAGTGAGACCCTGTCTCAAAAACAAATAAAAACTGGCTCCAAGGGTCTGGAAGTAGCTGGTGCTTTGTGGTAGGAACCAGGGCAGCAGGTCGGGAGTTAGAATGGAGAAAGGTAGGCCTGCCAGGAAAGAGGCCCTTGCAACCCAGGCCCCTGGAATGCTGGGATGAATGTGGCTGGCTGTGGGGGGCTTTGCCTGGGTACACTGTCCCTGCCTGCCTGAGCCCCTCCCCCTCCAGGTAGATATAACAGTCTGTGGGGAGTCAGATGATGCCTGACCGGGAGCTGCTGGCTTCACACTCCATGGCTCATGCAGAGGTACTCGGGTGTCGTGGTGTGGAGCTCAGGCCCTAAACCATGGCTTTTGTCTGTGTTGTCCTGAACTAGTGATGTGTCCTTACTTGGTCTTCTCAGCACAGGGCTTGGCTTGATACCGGCGAGCCCACTGATGTGGGGTGTTGTCATCTGCATCCAGCCTCTCTGTCACACTCAGGGCAGAGAGTCTGGAGGGTGGCCCAGAGTGCCACCCCTTCCTGTGCAGGAACCTACTCTGCTGGGGAGGTCCTGGCTCAGGCTGGCCTTGACCCCTGCTGTTGGCGGTCATGTGTACTCTCTGCCCTGGGTGCGCAGAGCGTTTTTCACCATCCCATATCACTGGCATTGCACAGATATGTCCTAGGACCACAGCGTCCTGGGCCCCTGCTGACCCATTGATGATGGCCGAGTCTTCAGGTGACTTGCAGGTGTCTTCAATCTGAGAAGTGCTGCTCGACGTTGCTTCAGCTCTTAGGGATAGAGCCCTGGTATGATTTTGATGTCACTACTTTCAACTCTTGCTGAAATCTGGTCCCTGATGTCCAAGGTGGGGCCTGGTGGGAGGTGTTGGGTTACACGGCAGATCCTTCATGAACGGCTTGGTGCCCTCCTGGTGATCATGAGTGATTCTCACTCTTCTAGTTCACATGAGAGCTGGTGGTTTAAAAGAGTCTGGGTGGGGGCCCTGGTGCTCACTGCTGATGTCAGTAAGCGTCTAGAGTCTAACATGCCTGGAATTGCACCACCTGTGCAAACTGAATCTTCCAAGACCTTCCTATCCTAGCACCTGGCCCTGCCACTCACCCATGTGCACAAACCCCCAAGACAGAAGTCACTCTTGATCCTTTCCCCCTCAACCCCCAGCATTGACAGCAAATCCTGTGAATCCTGTGGGGTCCCCCTCCTTGTAGACCCCACGTGTATCATACTCTCTCCACTTACAGATCCTACTTGAAACTACCTCTAGATCTCTAATACCCTCAATATCAATTTCCTTGCTTTGCTTTTTTTTTTTTTGAGTTGGAGTCTCACTCTGTCACCCAGACTGGAGTGCAGTGGCTGCTCCCGGCCACCATAGCCTCTATCTGCTGGGGCTCCGGAGATCCTTCCGCCTCAGCCTTCCAAGTAGCTAGAACTACAGGCACGTGCTACCACATCCGGGTAATTTTTTTTTTTTTTAATTTATTGTAGAGATGAGGTCTCACCAAGTTGCCCAGGCAGGTCTTGAACCCACGGGCTCAGGCAATCCATTCGCCTCAGCCTCCCAAGGCGCGGGATTTTACAGGCTGAGCCACTGAGCCCGGCTTGCTTTTTTTTTTTTTTTTAAAGATAATTGATTTTTAAAATTGATGAGTAAAAGTTGCATAATTTATTGTGTACAACACACTGTTTTACAATACATGTTTGTCCACTGTGGGACGGAGAGCATGAGCTCATCAACACCTGCATGACCTCACATGCACATCTTTTTGGGGTGAGATCACTTGAAGTCTAAAAACCACTCAGTGATTTTTAAGAATACAATATAGTGTTATTAACTCCAGTCACCATGTTGTGCCATAGATCTCTGGAACTTGTTTCTTCCCACCTAACTGAAATTGTGTGTCTTTTGACCAACATCTCCCTGCTCCCACCCCAGGACACCTCTCAGTCTGCTCTGCTACTTCTCTGATTCTTCTTCACAGCCGCTGAGTGAATCTTTTAAAAAGAAATTAACATCCAATTGCATCATCCTCTCATGTGAAACCCTTCAGTGCCCTCTTATGGCTCTTGGTTAATGAGATCTGACTCCTTACCGTGGCCTGTGTCAGATCTTACCTGGCCCAACCTTACCCTGTCCTCTCCTGCTCTCCTTGCTTGAGGCAGGACATGGTGAGATTGGACATGGTGAAATGGAACATAGTGAGGCAAGATATGGTGAGTCTGGACATGGTGAGACAGGACATGGTGAGGTAGACTTAGTGAGGTTGAATGTTGTGAAGCAGGATATGGTGAGGCAGAACACAGTGATGCTAGTGGGGAGGCAGGACGTGAGGAGGCAGGACACAGCGAGATGGGATGTGGTGTGGCAGGCCACAACTCTGACGTCCTTGTGCATCTTTTTTCCTCCACTAGAGTTTGGGCTCTTGAGGGAGGAGCCGTGATCTCCCCTAGGTTTTATGTGGGCAGCAGATGAAGTTGGTGTTCAAGTGTATGTTCAAATGTCACCCCCTCCCAAGGGCCATTCCTCAACTGCACAAGCCAATCACTTGTAATGCATTACCTGTTTCATTTTCCTCAGAGTACACATGACTGAAATTGTTTTGTGTATTTATGTGTGTGCTTGTATGTCTGTCCTTGACCCCCCCCAAATGCAAAGCCCACGAGGGCAGGGACTTGTGTATCTTGCCCCTTACTGTATTACCAGCACTAAGAACAGTGCTTGGCGCATAGTAGGTCAGATATTCATTGGCTGAGTAGCTGAGCCCTGGGAGAAGTGAAGAGAGATGTCTGTGGAGGCTGATGTCTGTGTGGGCTGCTGTTCTCTGGACTCTGCTGTGCCTGTTTAAGGTCAGCCAGGCTCCATACAGAAAGTTCATCGTGGGTTAAAGGTTTTTTTTTTTTTTCTTTCCCCAACTTTCCTGTCAAAATGAGCAGAGCAGGAAATGAAGCCCCACTTTCTGCTTACACTTCAGACCACCTGGAAGGACAAAAGAAAATCTGGAGAAAGCTACACTTACTGGAGAAGAGTCTTAGCTTTTCCTGGCCTCCCCAGAGGCTGGTTCAGCTTCACTCCAGAATATTCTGGCATCGAGGCCTGAGGAGCTGGTTAATGTCACAAGCCTTTTTTTTTCAGTCTCCCAAATGGACTCCTGATGTGGTTATTACCTGACCCTGATAAAGCCTGGGCGTTACACATGCCCAAGGAACAAACACATGAGCCATATCCTCCTGGGTGTCAGCTTTGTCTGAAGAATAAGAAGTAAGTTTTGGGCTGGGAGCTTCTGAGGACAGTCATGGAGTGAGGCTGTGTAGGCCACAGAGTGGTGTGCTGAGGAAGAGTTTAGCAAGGAGGCCCAGTCACCCCCCTGCAACTGGTGTGGTCTGCATTCGATTTTGAGCCAGGGGCCAGGGAGGACTGAGCCACCCTCCCTGCTTCAAGCTCTGGGTCAGGCCACAGGGCAGGACCAATGGCAGGTCCTGCTCGCTTTCAGAACCTGGGAAAGGGGAAGCGGAAAAGAGGGACTTGAGGGGACCAGGTGGCAGATGTAGGAGAGGTCTGGACTCCTTCTCTCTTGGGACTGTGAGTCCTAGAGGCTCTGTAGAGGATCATATGGTCTTCTGCCCGAGGCATCAGGACCCCACTTCTTTTCTGGGCCAGCTGCTCTGCTGGATCCTGTCACATTGCTCAGAAACCATGTTTCTTTCCTCATACCCTCTGCTCCTAATCAAGCCTTGGAGGGATTGGGCCAGCTGTGCCATGGTTGAGATGGTTGTTGGGCCTGCCTTGCCCCTATTAGGGTGGTTGCTGAGGATTTAGCCTGCCTTGTCACGGTTGCAGCCCCTGGAGCAGAGGAGAACACAACACCAAATAGCCACATTTGGACATGGAGTGCCATGGTCTAGCATTTCTCTACATGGCAACCTTGAGAAGTCACTTGACCACTCTGAACCTCAGTTACTTTGCCCAGGATTGCCTATGGATTGCTGGGAGACCTTGAATGTGATGACGATGATGACAACAGTAGTTCATGTTAACTGAGTTCTCAGTCTGTGCCAGGCGCGGTTCTAAATTCTTTACATGTCTTCACTTGGCTTAAAACATCCTTAAATCGTGGTTCTGTTATCATGCTTATTTTTATAGGTATGGGAACTGAGGCAAAGATAAGTTAAACAACGTGTCCAAGGCCAAGAACCAGAGCTAGGGATGGAACGTGTGCATTATTTTATATGACCAATTGAGTTACCATGCAGAACCTGCTCTAGTTTAGTTAGAATATTATATGAGCCAGGAGGTCTCGGAAGGCCTGGGCTTTCGATTTGGTTCTGGAGGTTGTGGACATCTGAGCAGTGGCTGCATGTCTGTGTGGGCCCACACATGCTAGACGGAAAGGCTTTCCAGTTGCTGGAGCATGAGGCTGGCAGGACAGGGAGCTGGGCTCAAGAGGGTTGCTGGAGGAAACCTCTAACCCTTGCCGAAAGACCTCCAAGAGCTGTGGGCCTGTGGGGAAGGGTGTTTCTCCAGCTGTTGATCTGGTGTTCTGGAGGAGGCTGGGAGGGCTGGGCCTCCTGGATGCCTCACCGCTGCACCAGGCACCTGACTGCCCACCCACGGGGACATCCAAGCCATCTCCACTGGAATGAGCTGAACTCCCTTCCATCGTGTCATGGGACACTAAGAGGGGCCCTGGAGGAAACTAGAAGGCGATGGACAGAGGGGCGGGAGTCAGAGCTGGGGAGAGAAGGCCATGGAAACTGGATAGGCAGGGTGAGGAAAGGTGCTGGGCTTGGGGCAGCAGTAGGAGAGAAGGGGCCGAGTGAAGCCCAGGAAACCTCAGGTGGAGGCCCAGTGATGAGGAAGGGCTGCCCAGAACCAGGCCTGGGAGGACCCACATATCTGTGAAGGCTCTGGCTGCACCCAGGTGGCTGGTGCTGTCACTGGCTTGCAGGCTGGGAAGCAGGAGGTTGGGCTGCCCTCCAGCCAGGCCTTCTCCAGGAGGCAGGCAGCCTTTCTCACCATGCCGTGCTGGTGCACAGCTCTGATTTATTTCGAGACTTTCCTTGTCTGAATCAGAAATGGTTTTTCTTGGCAAATCCCAACTTTTTCAGAAGGCAAAAATGCAGTCTCCTCGTAGTCTGGGTCAGCATAATCCCCTGCTTGTTTACCCAGGCTCAGTGTACTTGAGGCGAGAGCCAGAGCCAGCCAGGGGTGAGGGTCCGGCCCAGCCCAGACAGTTTTATGGCTGGATTTGCAAACCTCAGTGAAGCCCTGGCTCTGGCTTCTTGTCCTCACTGTGGCATGGCCGCACGCCTGAGCTTTCATGCACCCTGTTTTGGAAGGGCTCTCTGGTGGGCCCTTTTCTGCTTCCTGGGACCTCAGCATCAGAGCCGGTGAGACAAGGGCCCACTTCATACCACTCTGGGAGAAAATCTAGATGAATCTGGAGTTCCTCCAGCTCCATCTTGCCTGACACTTATAGCCATCTGAGTAGCGTCCTTTGTGTCCAGTGTCTCCAGAGCCTGAGTGGTTAATGCATGTGTGTAGATGTTGCCTCTGCTGATAACTTCTTACTTTTCACTTTTATCATAAATTCCCCATTTGTGGACCAGGCAGACATGCCTCAGGCGCCTGAGGGTTAGATGGCGAGGATGTGGGACACTGGACAGGGACAGAACCTTCTGGGGAGGGAATGGCCACCCGGAAGTCTCTCCCCAGGAGCGGCAGGCTGACAGATCACATGAGAAGGGTCCTTGAGGTGGTGTCTCGTGACTGTGGTGACTGGCTGGCATCTGCCGTATCAGAAGTCCCCAGAGGCTCCACACTGACCCATTAGAGGAGGAAGATGAAGGAGCCTGCTGGAGCCATCCCACTTGCTGAAGGCTTTTTCTTCTATTCCCTGCCCATCCCGCCTTCCCCACCCAATTCCTACCTAAGGGCTGTGGGGTAATCAGAATAAACATCACAACCATTTATTTATTGAGTGCTTACAGTGTGCCAGGCCAGGGGCTCTAGTACCTCATCTCAGCATGCCTCATGGCCAGCCCATGGAATGGGAATTATTCTTATTTTGTGGATGAAGAAGCTGAGACTCAGAGAGGTTAAGTGATTTGCCCAAGGCCATGCAGCAAGTTTATGGTGAAGCTGGGACTTGAAATCCTGGTCTGTCTGATTCTACGGGCCACGCTCTTAAATACTGGGCTATATTGACCACAGAGATGCCTCAGAAAGTAAGTGCTTTCCAGAACATGGGGGTGTTTGTGATGGAGAGATGTTCTGGAAGCCATGTGAGAGTTAAACCAGGAACTCAGCAAAGCTAGAGTGTTGAACCCATGGAGAGGAAGAGAGGGACATGATATCCAGGGAGAAGCCCAAGCTAATAAAGTGCATCTTGGATCTGGATCACACACAGGTGGGTGGCTTCTCTGTGGAGGCTGGGAGTTGGACCAGGCAGTGGGGCTCGTTTCTTGGTGCAGATGTGAAAGGAGGTGACCCAGAAGCTGGGCTGACGCAGGAGAGGAGTCTCCTCACAAGAAAGCTTTATCCTGAGGTCTGGGCCCAGCTAGGACCTGTCCCTCTCCTGGAGATTCCAGGGGCATCTGGCGACCCTCCCCTAAGGAGGTGGAGGTATGGTGGAGAGCAGCCCAGACCACTAGATCTGCTTTGGAGGTGGCTATACAACACCCCATGCTTCTACTTGCTTCAGGGCCAGCCGGGGTCCTGTTCCTCTTCACCTGCCTTCACTCCTCTCACCCCGTGAGAGTAACCCCAATGGGCCCTTCCCACCTCTGCATCTCCCCCGCCGGTCACTGGGGAACCATGGCGGTGGCACATGGCCCGGGCCGGCCTGGTGTTCTGGGCGCCCCTGTGCCGGAAGGTGGTCAGACACTGGCAGAATGGGTTTGTTCCTTCCTGGTGCTGTGGACCAGATGCTGAGACACCCCATTGGAGAGGCTGGCAGGGCACGACCTTCTGCCGAAACACTTCTCAGGTGGATGTACTCTGAGCAGAGGGTGAGGGGATTCCGACTCCTCTTGTGCAACATGAAGTTTAAACTGTTGGGACCCAGCAGTGGCTTTGGGGAAGGCCTCTTTTGTCCCCTTGATGGCCCACTGGATGCAGAGTAACAGCACCTAGTTAATTCTAACCTCTTTCTCTGGGTGGGCGCCAATGGCCAGGTCCCTGGGATGGAGTTTTGGGAGCAGGGTGTCTGAGGAAGGACCGGGGGTTGGAGGGCGCTAGAGAAAGGGCGAATGGAGTTGCTGGGCTCCAGGGTTTGGGCCTCAGGACAGCTTTCTCAAGGAGGGACCTGGAGGGACCAGCCAGGAGAGCAGCTCTGCAGCTACTCCAGCAGGACACACACCCCAGGGCCTGACGTCGCTCTTGGCCTGGTGCTGGGGATGTGGGAGGTGACCTAATTCCATCGTATTTGCTGAAGTGGGCTGGAACTAGAAGACAGTGACAGTCACTTCCAGAATCTTCCTCTAAGCCACCTCCTGTGCTGATACTTTCTATCCCCGCTGCCACAGGGTAGCCGACCATCAGCCCCTGGAGGTGAGACCTGTGCCGGCGCCTCTCCGTGGTGTCTCTTGCATCTGTTCCCACCTTCTTTCTGTTCTGCCTACCGTGGCCAGAACTAGCCACTGAAACATCCACTTTGGGGACTGATGGTCCCACCCACGCCCCAGGGACTGAGGCCCGCTCCTGGGAGAGCCTCCTGCTGTCACCCAGCTTGTGCACAGTGCTCTGCTTTGGATGCACTCCCCTGCCCTCACACCCCTCCTTGTGCTGGCGTGAGCACATGTGCCCCTTCTCCTCCATGGGCAGCCTGAGCCCAGCCCCTCTGTGTGGTCTCCTCGACTCTTTCCCTAGTCCTGCAGCCTGTGCCCTCTCCATCCTTGGGCAATGGGGTGATAAGGGTGGGGGGAGGGGCATGGCTCCTTCTTGCTGGATAGCATTTTAGAGGAGGGAAGCCACAGCGGGTTCTTTTGGAGCCCCCAGCAGGCCCTGGGCCACAGCTCTAATGGGTGCTCAAGATGTGATCGTTGAATTGATCAACAGGAAATTGATGAGACTCATGTCTGTAACCCTAGGCTTTGGGAAGCTGGGGTGGGGGGCGGGGGGGAAGGATCCCTCTGTGTCCCTTCCATTCCTTACACTAGAGCTGCTTGTTCTCTGGGGTCTTGTTTTGGCCACAGGATTTTCATTCTTCCCCCACGTCCCTAGCTGATGACATATGATGACATATGACCACCTGTTATCACCCTCCAGTCTGATGGCTGATATGGGGCATGTGTGCCTTTGAGGGGCTACTAAGGGCTGTGGGCAGACCCCACCACACCACCTCTGCAGTTTGGGAGACCGAGTTGCTACATAGAGAGGTCTGGAGCCTGCCTGGCTGGGCCGTCTGAACTGAAAAGGAAGCCTAGGGGGAGGAGGCCTATGGGTGTAGATGCTGCCTGGAAGGTCATCTGGGCCCCGAGAACCAATGACATGGTCTGGCAAGGATACCACATGTATCTGTGCCAAGCTTGTGAGAGCTGTGATGATGCAGAAGAGCAGGGGAGAGGGCGTCCGTCCTGCTCCCTTCAAGTCTGGGCCAACTCCCCCCACCCCTGCCCTCCTTCAGTGCTTCTTGGGGGACACAAAAGTTTGGGGTAAAACTTTGACTGTATATTTGCTTGGGAGGCAAGTCCGGGGGAATCTGTTAGGATTTTGTATGTGCCTCACCCTCATCCCTTGAAATGGGCTATTGTAGGAAACCTGGAAACTCAAGGAAAGTGCAAAGAAAACACTAAATCATCTGTAACTCCTCTGTCCTCCTGCCATTTAGAGACAGCCACTGTTAATGTGGAGGTGCATCTCCTGTCATGTGTCTTTCGCTTTTTCTTTCTGGACTGGGAGGAAGTTGACATACCTATGTGTGTATGTATACTTTTATGTATGCTTGGTATTCTGCCTTGTTTTTGTTTTTTTATATTGTGAGCCTTTTCCTGAGCCTAAAATGTTGTGAGAGCCTCTTGGAAGGCTGGGTAGAAGGTCTTTAGTCCTGAGTCTTTGTGGGTTCTGAGTTGTGTATCAGAAAACCTGTCCCTCGGCGTGTGTGGCTAGCTCAGGGTCCTGCAGGCTCCCTCGGGTGAACTCGGCCTGGCCTTTGCTGTCCATATCCTGGGACTGCTTGGCAGAGGAGGTCTGCCACATGCGGAGGTGATGGTCTTCTCCATCCCACGTGTAAGTTCAGATTCTGTGTCTGAGCCAACAAAAAAAGCTCCTCACAAGTCACATGCAGGTTTTTATTCTTAAAAGAAGGATATTCTTTCCGCCCAGGAACTAAAGGGTTAGAAATGGAAAAGTCACTTTTCTTCCTCTCAGGAGTGGGGTTCTTTGCTTTCCTGCTGATCTCTATTCCTGCCTGCAGAATTTGACATGATTTTATTGACTTTTCCTTGGTCCGGTTGGGTGAACAGGATTTTTGTCTTGCTCAGAACAGCCTTATGCTGTGATGTGACACGTGAGCCAGGCCCATGTCAGCGGTCATCCTTCCTTGCCCCAGTGGCATGGTGAGGATTTTCAGCGTGAGATGGACTGATAGCACTAGGTCTCGTGTGGCACGTGGTACGTGGCAGTTCCACATGGGCCAAACCATTTCTTCCTCTCTTTTGTTGGTTTGTGGCTTTGAGGCACTCTGTGTGTGTGCATGGGCGTGTGCTTATGTGTGTACTTGTATGTGCTTGTGTGTTTGGTGACCTGCTCCAGGACAGCAGGATCTCAAAGTGACAGTGGAAATGGCTCTGAAAGAAAGCACTTGATTCCAGCACACACAGCCCAGTGGAGCCCAGTGGTGTGGCATGGCTTGGAGTCCCTTTTGTCTGCTTGGGTGTGCCCTAATCAGTTTCTCCTGGGGCTGTGGTGTGGCATGGTTTTCCTCTCTGCTCTGTGGCTTCCCCTCTGTCTTCCTTGTCAGTGTAAACCTCCCTGCCGTGTACGTGGGTAGCCCGGAATCTGAGAGGCTTGCACGTAATGTTTACCTGTTCCAAATAAGTCACCCAGAGGTCCAGCAGGGAGAGATATTGGTTTATTAAAACTTGCAGGAAGGCTGGGCTTGGTGGCTTCGCCTATAATCCCAGCACTTTGGGAGGCCGAGGCAAGTGGATTGCCTGTGCTGGCAGGTTAGAGACTAGCCTAGGCAACTTGACGAGACCTCGTCTCTACAATAAATCAAAAATTAGCCGGGCGTGGTAGCGTGCATCTGTAGTTCTGGCTACTTGGAAGACTGAAGCAGAAGGTTCGCCGGAGCCCAGCAGGTTGATGCTGGGTTGGCTCCATCCTGGGTGATGGAGTGGGACTCCACCTCAAAAAACAGACAAACAAACAAACAGACAGACAAAAAACATACAGGAGGCACCAATGGCAGCTGGTTGGTGATGAGAAAATCTGCACCTTGGGGTAATACAGCAAGCAGTTTTATAGGCAAGCAAGTTAGTCAAATTCCTATTCAGAGCTTACAATTATATTAAGAGTGCCTCCTATACTACTTTCAGCTTTTCTTGGCCACTGGCATCCTGTGACTCATTACTGGAAACATGCATACCCTTCAGAGACCAGTGTTGGCCAGAGGCTGCTACCTGAGGGAGAGGGAGACAGTCCATGTCCAGGCAATATCCCATACCCTATAATATTCCATAGGAGCTTGCCCAAATGAGACAGGTCCTAGAGTGACATCTTCCTTGTAATGACCCCAGGACACAAAGTGTGCACTAGTGTTTCCGTGCAGGCCTCATGGGACCCAGAGGAATTCCCAGGTTGGGAAGCTGTGATGCTCTGTGCTTCTCCCATTGTTTGGAACTTGTGCAGAGTCTGTGGTTGTGGGTGGGCTATGGGGAGGCTGGTCGGGCCCCTCTGTGTTGATGGGGGAACAGTCAGTGGTAAAAGCACAATATGTGGGTGGACAGATGTTTCTAAGGGCAGAAAACCTGCAGCAGCAATGGTAGGAATCTCATGCTGTGGTCTTGGGAACTTAAGGCAGCCCTGCAGCAGGATGAGAAAGGAGACCCAGCCACAAGGACAGCATGTCTTCAGGTTCAGGGCTCTGTCCTGCGGATGCTGCCAGGCCTTCCATCACCCAGGATACTGCTGGGGTGTCATTGTTTTGGTGGTGGAGCTCACCTGGTACAACTGGCCCATAGAGGGAGGGGCTGGAGTGTCCACCACTTCTCTGGATGGCATGAAGGGTCACTGGTGGGGTCTTCATCCACTTCCCTTGGGGAACGTATTGTGATATCGTCAAGGGCTTTCATCTGGCAGCACAGAGCAGACCCCGTGGGGGAGGAAAGAGGAAAGCAAGATTCCCTGTGCTGTTTGTTGTAAGTTAGCTGGCGGCTTTCTCTTTCAATACTTTTTTTTTGAGTCAGGGTCTCGCTCTGTCCCCAGGCTGGAGTGCAGTGATGCAATCATAGCTCATTGCAGCCTTGACCTTCTGAGCTCAGATGATCCTCCTGCCTCAGCCTCTTGAGTAGCTAGAACTATAGGTGTGTACCACCATGTCTGGCTAAATTTTTATTTCTTGTAGAGATGAAGTCTTGCCGTGTTGCCCAGGCTTGTCTCAAATTCCTGACCTCAAGGAATCCTCCTGCCTAGGCCTCCCAAAGTGCTGGGATTACAGGTATGAGCCACTATGCCTGGCCTCCTTCAACATTCTTGACCCTAGACTCTTGAGCAAAAGCTGGAGGTTATGTCCAAAAGATGATTTCCTAAGGGCTCCTGTGAGACAGAGAGAGAGAGAGAGAGAGAGAGAGAGAAAGAGAGAGAGAGTGAGTGTGTGAGTGTGTATCCTTTGTCTATTAGATAGACACTCATCTTGGCTTGTGGTCAGCTTGGGTTAATCAGCTCTCTTTTTTGGGGACTGTCCAGTGTCCACCTCCTCAGACACTCCACTATGCTCTAGGCAAGGTGCAGCTAGCTTTATTTCAGCCATGCTGTGACTTACTGAGGCATTTTGTCCAGCAGGCTGGCGCCTGAAAACCTGCTCTGGTATAGTCTTATGGAAAATCCATCTCTGGATCCGCAGCTGATCTTTGCAGTTTCCTCCTAGACCTCCTGCCCGCCTTTGGCATCTGTTCTCATAACTGCTCCTTCCAGGCCTCCCCTGTCTGCAATTACAAAATGGTGCCATATTTCCATTTACGACGACTCCCAAACCCTCACCTGCTCCAATAGTAACCTCCCTTGTCCCTACTTTGGTTGCCTTCACTACTTCCATAAACTAGTCAGGATCTTCCCTTGGCCCAAAGGATGCTTTTTGTTGGCTAGTCCCATCATGAGAGCACCCAGGCCTGTACCTGTCATGAGAGCACCCAGGCCTGTCATGAGAGCACCCAGGCCCATCATGAGAGCACCCAGGCCCGGGCCTGTCATGAAAGCACCTGGGTTTGGGCCAGTAGAACTGTCTCCAACTGCAAAGCTGTCAATTCAGTGCTGGGCCAGGGCTGCTCTCTGCAGAGGTGTGGAAAAAGCCCTGCTCGATTTCAGTGTCTCTGTCACTGCCTGAAATAGCTCTGGTGTTCCTGGAATCTCTGGAAGGGATTCCCAACTCTCTTGAACACCCCTGTGGACTTCTGCACTTCCCCCTTTGCCCAGCACCTCACCAAGTCTTCTGTGAAAACAGTTCTGTTTTGGGGCCTTGTCCTTTTAACTAGTGGGGCAGTCACTGACTGGCATCTGGATAGACTGGGGCTACTTCCCACATCCCCCTACTCCTGACCAAACTTCTCCTTCATCCCCCTAAGATCACGGTACCATGGGTGCAAAATGCTTCCGGTGATGGTGAGCGATAGATGGGGGAGGGCCAGGGGATGTAGGAGCATGAGAACCAGCACTGGGTAGTGGGCCATGACATGTTGGATATTTCTGTTCTTAGCCATGTTTGTAGACCCCTTGGAGCATATCACTGGGCAGAGCTTGTGAGGTGTCCAGGCAGCCATGCATGGAGCCCTAGTATGAGCTGAGTAAATTGCTCCCATCAGGTGAAGAGATGGTGCTGACTTGACACGCCCTTTCCATCAGATGCGTGTCCCTAGGATGAAGGGTGTGGCACCCAGTACCCAACAGGCAGGAAGAAATGCCTTCCCTGTCTCTCTCCCTTTGCATCCCACAGGTCCCGAGTTCCCATCTGTGCCTGAACAGTTTCCCAGATGCCCTGAGCATGAGGCCCATTGTGCCTCCTGGGTGACACCACCAACTTCATCTTAATTTTTTTCTCCATGCTAGTGGGCTGGGAGGATTGGAAAGTCTGGGTCCTGGGTCCCAGCGAGCCCTCTGTTTATTTGATTTGGAGGGAGAGGAATCTTTATTGATGTTGGTGGTAGAGTTTGAGGGATGGGGTGGGTTGGCATGTGACTTTGTCCAGCCCTCCCTTCCTGAGTTCTCTTGGCTGGGAATTAGTGATTAGGGGTGGGACTGCAAGCAGGAAACAAAAATAAATGCTTTCCTCAGAGTCAAAGGCTTGGTACCCTGTTGGTAACCAGGAGGGCTGACCCCAAAGAGCATTGAGGCTGCAGGACTCCGCTCATTCGAGGAAATATCACCTCTCTTGTCCTCCCTTCTCCACCTTCCTGGCCCGGCTGCATGTCTGTGGCATCCCCCAGCCCTTCCTAGCCTCGGGGGCATCCTGTCGGACAGGGGTGTAGCCCCGCTCCATACACACAGCTGCCATTTCTGGTCCTTGGAGCTCCTATTTCATCAGTGGCCTCAGATCCCAGTGGGTGGGTCTGCTCTTCTGCCTGGGATGACCCGCCTCTCAGGAGAAGGCTGCGTGCACACTGGTGCCCTTGCTGGGCTCAGAAACCTGCTGAGGAACTTGAGTTTGCTAAGTTTGCTGTCTACACTGTGGCCACGCTGATTACTAGGCCACGCTGCCACTTCCTTGACGTATATGGGCCCCTTCTTTTCCATACCCTGCTGCCTTGTTCAGGGGCATTCACCTCCTGGTTGCCCTCTCTGTTGTCTTCGTGCTCCTGCCAGAGGCTTCCAAAGTGCAGGCCCAAGCTTGTCTTTTATTTCCTCCACTGGCTCCCAATTCTTTAATACCAAAAAAAAAAAAAAAAAGGCATTGAGAGTTTTCAAGGCTGTCCCTGGTCTCCCCCCAACCTGGCTGCAAAGCACCATTTCTCCCATGAATGGTCATTCTGCCCTGTACTTTGAAATGAGTTTACTTGTCTGTTACATACACCTGTTGTTTCGGCTGCCTTTAGGTAGGCTCCCTGCTCACGGAAGTCTCTTATCATCCAGTCTACAGCCCCTCCCCTGAGACATTCCCCTGCATCCTCCCAGGCTGAATCAGCCTTTCACTCTGACCCCACAGAGCACAGCGTCAGCTGCTCTGTCCCCAGCATAATAAGTGCTTATTTACTTATCTATTTATCTATCTTTTTATTTTAGAGGCAGGGCCTTGCTCTGTTGCCCAGTACAGTGGTGTGATCACAGCTCACTGCAGCCTCAAACTCCTAGACTGAAATATCCTCCCGCCTCAGCTTCCTGGGGTTACAGGCATGTGCCACCACACCTGGCTAGTATGTTAAATTTTTTGTAGAGATGGCGTCACTATGTTGCCCAGGCTATTCGCTAACTCCTGGGCTCAAGTAAGCCTCCTGCCTTGGCTGGAAGTGCTGGAATTACAGACAGGAGCCACCAAACCCAGCCTCAGTGACTGTTTGCTAAATGGATGCCTTTTTTTCCCTTCCTTTCTCCCCTCCACCTCTTCCTTTTTCTTAAGAGTTATCTGTGGCTGTCTGATATCATATACTTTCTCACATCCTGTTTTCAAATTTTCTATCCTTTTGTCTGGCGTAGGCTTTGCGTGCTGGCTGCCAGTTTCAGAAGTGCAGTTCTATGGGTTAACTGTCCACATGTCGATCTTTGCACCTGGATCAGCTTTGGGCCTTGTGGTCTTGTTTGTTTTGTAACTGTCCCCTGTCCTCATGCACCTAGCACCATGCCTTGTATTGCAGGGGGTGGGCAGAGTAGTCTCTGGAAACCTCTCTGAGTGCTGATGAGGGGGTCTGATGTGCTCTTCAAAAACAAACATCTCTGGAATTATTAATTTTTTTGTTTTAGTTTTGTGTTTTCTGTTTTTCTATTGTTTATTGAGTTATGCTTCATTTGCATGGAGTATAATTTACCATTTTTAAGTGTATACTTTTAACAAAGTTATATGGTTGTGTGGCCACTACCAAAATCAAATACAGATGATTTCCATCACCCCAAACACTCTCTTATGTTCCCCTTGTACCTTCAGTGCCTGGCCATCACCAATCTGATTTCTGTCCATTTAGTTTGGCCTTTTCCATAATGTTGTATGCATGGAATTATAGTCTGTGGCTTTTGATTCTGGCTTCTTTCCCTCAGAGTAATGGTTCGTTTCTTTGGAAATTTGATGCCCTGGGCCCTCACTCACTTTTCAGATGCATCCGCCTTTCTAAAAGACTGGTGAGGCACAGACAGGGTCTGTGTGAGTTGGGAGCATCAGAGTAAACTCTACCCCTCTGCCTCCTTGCTTGGTCTCTTTAGGCCCAGGGCCTCAGTTGCTTTGTTGAACCCAGCAACGCCCCCTCCCCCGCTGTCCCTGCAGTGGCTCTCAGTATGACAGCCTTCTCCCCTGGGTCTTGGCTGGCCGTCCCTGTTGCTGTGGGGCCACTGTGGAGGAGGTAAGCTGGGTCGGTGGAGTGACGTGACTGCTGAATTCCTCCCCCAGAGAGGGGCTGGCCATGGGGTGGCAAAGGTCAGGCCTCTCTAGGCTGAAACAATACAAGCGGTCCCAGCTGCTGACTGCTGGAGCAATCTGCCTTCCCCCACTTTGTGGAAAGCCCTCTGATCAGGCGTGCTGCTGTCAGGCCTCCGAAAAGGCCTAGGGGGAGGAGCAGCCACATGGCTGGCCTTTCCTTCCCTTTGACCTCCCTTATCTTCCCTGCTCTGTCTTAGCCAACTGACTCCGAAGCTTGGGTTCGAGACCCCTTTCACACCTGTGTAGATGCTGCAGTCACAGGGTCAGCAAGGGGTGAGTGCTGCTGGCAGATACAGGAATGTGCTTTTTTCATGTGGTGATGGATTTGATGGTGCCGATAAGTAATGTTTTGATGTGACACCACCCACCCTGTTTCCAGAGATGCAGGCCCCAGAGAAGAAGGCCTGGGTCCAGATGGGACAGAAAGTGGCGGGAGGCTGCTTGAGCGGTCCTTGGCTGGAGAGCAAGAGGATGGGTGCAACTTGACTCTTTGTGTTCCAGGCCTGGACTCCAGGAGCAGCTCTTCCCCCTGTCGGCAGGGATGCACCTCCCAGAATTGATTTTTGGTACTTGAGTTCTGCAAACCTGAGCTAAACTGAGCATGGTGGCTCACACCTGTAATCCCAGCACTTTGGGAGGCCAAGGCGAGTGAATCACTGAGCTCAGGGGTTTGCGACCAGCACAGGCAACATAGTGAGACCTCGTCTCTACAAAAAATAAAAATTAAAAAATTAGCCAGGCATAATAGCCCAAGCCTATAGTCCCAGTTATTTGGGAAGCTGAAGCAGGACGATCACCTGTGCCCAGGAGGTTGTGGCTGCGGTGAGCCATGATCATGCCACCGCACTCCAGCATGGGCAACAGAGTGAGACTCTGACTCAAAAATGTATAAATAACTAGAAATTTAAAAACCCGAGTTTGACTTTGAGTTGTAAACAAGATGGACACATGTTCCTTTTCTTAGGAAAGATCTCTTTACTTCCAGAGCCCTTTTCCTCTCCCATTTCCTGTGGGTGGGGACATTGCTGGAGAATCCTGTCAATGGGGCCAGTGCTGACAGTAGAGCCCCCTCCACCCTCACCAGCATGTGGGGTGCAGCACCTGGCGTCTCTGCACTACAGGAGGCAGTGAGTGTGGGAAGAAGAATCGGGCTGTGCAAACTAGGCTTAAAGGCGGGCTCTAAATGTTCTGCTAGGTCTGGCTGTGCCTCGGTTTCCTCCACAATCATTCAAGCCATGAATCCTTACTGAGTAGTTTCTCTGGGCACTGGGGTCCAGCAGTGTGGCCCCAGGTCTTGGTTCCTGCCCACAGGAGCTTACTGTCCAATGGGGAGGTTGAGCAGGAAGTATGTGACTGTTGAACATAGACGGTGGGGCTGTTCTGGGTTGGCAGGAGTCCCCACCAGCTGAGGATGGCAGATGCCCCAGGAGGCAGCATTTTCCCTGAGACTAGAGTTTGCGAGGTGGAGGCCCACGCCAGGCAGAGGGGCTGGTACGTGCATTGTCCCCGGAGAGGAGGGAGTGGCGGGGCGGGCGGTGCCTGTGACCCTCCCAGCACAGTAGGACTTCTCCCCCTTCCTTTCCTTCCACATGAGTGTTGGCAGACTGGGCATATGCAGGTAGAGAAAACTTTGTACCATTGCTTACAGTATTGAATCTGCAGGAAAATGAATTCCAGGTCTCAAAACACTGACTTATGCATGAATCCATTTTGTCACCCAGTTGCTATTCTCACTCAAGTGCCTGTGGGAGCCACTGGAAGACCAAAGTGCTGACCATGTTGGCTGTTAAATTGTCAGGTTTCTACCTTGACATACGCCCATCTCAGGGACTTAGATGACTGCCCAAGTTGTGTGAGGTAACTGATCTTCCGGTGGTGGAAGGGCTTCTTGGAGGCTTCTGCCAGGCTCACCAGGATGAATTCCATGATAACTTAGTGGTATCTGTCTTGGGGGGGCAGTGTGACCCCATCCCAGATACTGTGCTTAATATGTGGTTTTCATTATCTAACAGATGTCCTTTAAGGAAAAAGAGAGGCAAACAGCTTTCATGACTCTGTATATTTGAGAGCTTTATGCTTTTGGTGATGGCTGGATAAAAAATATATCTTTTCACAGGAAAGGATATAAAAAGGAGCTATTTATCCATGTATTTTAGGTAAGGTCTGAAATTCATTCATTCATTCTTCAGACATGTACTGAACAGCTGCTCTGGGTCTGGCACTGTGTTAAAGTCCTATGTATTTAAAGAAGAATTAGACACTGTCTTTATAGACATGTCCATATGGACGTGAGAATGCAGGATTTTTAGGATTTTGGTAGAAGTATGAGTGCAGTGCACCAGGAGCTCCAAGGAAGCTAGTGGTGGTGTTCAAAACACAAAAGTGTTTGCTTTTCAGATCGATAACCTCGGTGGCAGTTTGGAATTTGAACTTGAATGGGGGGGTGGAGGTTGGTGGCAAAGAGTCAAACCCCCAGGTGAGAGGTGAAGGACTAGATGAAGCCATCGTGGTTAAGAGAGGGATGCCTACTAGAGACAGGCTCAGCCAAGCTCCCAACTGAATGCTGTCAAAGGTGTTATCTCAGCTGACACCACCTGGGGCAAAAGAACCTCCCAGCTGAGCCCAGCTAGCCCACAGCATTATGAGAAATGATCAGTTGATGTTTGAAGCTACTAAGCTTAAGCCTGGTTTGTTTTGCAGCAGTTGGTATAGTTGAAGCAAGAATGTTGAAAGTGAGTCCTTGAAACTGTGTTACATAGGACTTTATTAAAGAAAATCTTATAAGTCTTGGAGTTTGGCCTATGATTTGAGGTACTTGGTGAAGTCGGCATGATACTGGCAGGTGGACGTGAAGACTGTGAGAACAGCTCTGTTTTATAAAAAACTGACCATCTTGCCCTGGATGGAACCTTGGACTGTCTGTGTGGTTCCCTGAATGGTCATGGAGACTTGGCAGTCAGTCAGACCGACCACAGCTTGTGATGCTGGGGGTGGTCTCCCTGAGCAAAAGCTGCAGTGTGGTTTGCATTCCACCCCGCTGGAGACAGAGGGGAAAGGATCCACTTGTGTGTATTTCAGGGGGACAGGATGGCTGGTCTACAGGTGTTTCACCTGCTCTTATCTTCTATGCCAAAGGCCACCCCCAGGCAATGGCTTCCTTTTCCAGTAGGAAAAATGGCTTGTTTCTATGTGCATCAAATGCCTGTCCTACTTTACAAATGTGAGCAAAACCCAAAATGCTTGGCGTCATCCCCTCCCCAGAAAGAGAGGGTGGGAGAGACAACTTAGAGACACACTCCTCCCAACCCTTTGGTGGGGCTTCCATGTTACTCACTTGTAGTCAGTGTGGTCATTTGGTTTTTATTGTCTTTTGGTTAGGAAGAGGGAAGGGAATCTACATGAGGGTTTGTGTGAAAATGCTATTCCTCCCGCAAAGGGAAGTGGCTCAGTGTGTGACTTGGGGAGATGGCTCGGCCCTGCCCAACACCAGAAATTCCCACTAGCCACAATTGCTCTTGAGCCCAAGACAGACTGCTGGGATCCAGGGGTTTGCATCCCAGCAGGGTGACTCAGACTCTCTGAGTTTTGCCTATGTGCTGAGAGCACTGACTGAGGCCCCAGGCTGGGCCAGGGACCGCTAGCCAGTACCTCCTGTCTCCTGCAGGAAGACAGGAAGACAGGAAGATGCCACCTTCATGACAGACTCCTGGGGTATCCTAGCTGCTGACCCATATGTGAAAAACTGACTTACTGGCTGGCTGGTGGGATCAACATCTCATCTCCCTCAGTCCCGTGGGTCTTGGCCTATTTCCACTGGGGAAGACTCTGCTGAGGCTGCCCCTCCCCACCCCTGCGTCCCCCCCACCTGCTCTCTCTTCTCTCCCCCTCCCTCCCCTTCCTTCTCCTTTTCTCTCTTCTCTTCTCTCCCCTCCCCTCCCCTCCCTCCCATGGGACCCCTCCCCTCCTCTTCCTTCCCCCTTCCCCTCTCTCTTCCCTTTCCCTCCTTTCCCTCCCCCTCCTACCTCCTCCCTCCTTTTCCCTTCTTACTCCCCCTCCTCCCCCTCCCCTCTCCTCAGCCCCTCCCCTTTAGATCCTCTCCTCCCTTCCTTTTCCCCCTTCCCCCTCCCTTCCCCACCCCTCCCCTTTCCCTCTCTCCTCCCCTCCTTTCTCTCCCCCTTCTTCTTCTACTCCTCTTCCTTCCCTCTCCTTCTTCCTCTTCCCTCCCCTTCGTTGGCCCCCTCCTCTTACCTTGCTTTCTCCCCTTCCCTTCCCTTCCCTCCCTTTCCCACCCTCCCCTCCTCTTCCTTTTCCCCCTCCCCTCCCTTTCTTTCCCCCCTCCTTCCCTTCCCTTCCTCTCTTGGTTTGTTTACTTGACAGCTGGGCTGTTGCATAGGGCAGCCACTAGCCACATGTGGTCATTTAAATTTAAATTAACTAAAATTAAACACAACTAAATATTATGGCTCCACAGTTGCATTGGCTCCATGGTGGTGCTCATAGCCATGTGTGGTTTGTGGCTACCGTGTTGGACAGCACAGATATAGACCATGGCTGTGGGTGTAGGGAGTTCTGTTGACCTTGTGGTTTGGAGCGTTCCCGCACCTTCAGTCTAGTCCTCTCTGGGTTTCTGTGTCTTAGTGTCTCCCTGGAATCCGGCTATCATGCTCTGTGTCTACACCCTATAGTGTGAACTCGCTGGGGGCAGGGACCCTGCTGGCTAGGTATCCTTTGCTGTTCGGGCTTGTGTTGATGCTTACTGACTGAGCAGGTGAATGGGCCAGTGAGACATGGGAGGTTCCTCCTTCCTACATGTTGGTGGACATGGAGGAGCCTCTTGGGGGCTGCTTGGAGGATGCCATTAGAGCCCAGTCCTTTTGCACAAATACACACAGTTCCTAAGACAGATGACAGTGGGACACTGTCAGTTGAAGAGGGTCTTTAGCAGTGGCCTCCACCCTTCTTGAGCTTTTGACGTGACCTCAGGGACCCCTCATTTCTAGACAGAATGTCTTGGGAGCTCTTTGGAAGCTGGAAAAATCCCTGGGTGTGGGAATGGGCAGGACTTCCAAAGCTCTTCACCTGTCTGTCCACAGACAGAGGGTTCCTTGGCCACTAGGCTAGTCCCTGGCACAGCTGCATGACGTCTCTTCTGAAGAGCAAGCCATTTTCAGACCACATTTAGGGCTCGTAGCTCAGCCCCATGGGACACCTGTGGCTGGCTTGAAAAGAAACTGTCTTTATCTCTTCATCTTTTTTTGTGTGTTCACTTAAAAAAAAAATTGCTCACCCCTTTTAAATTCCAAAGAAAAAAGATGAATAAGAACTTATATATGACTTAGGGCACTTAAATAATTTAACCTCCATGTAACCCTTTGAGGCAGTGTGTATCATTGTCTCATTTTACAGATGAGAAAACTGAAGCCCAGAGAAGTCAGGCGACTTTCCCAGGATTAAACTGCGTGCAGGTTTCAGTGCTGGATCCATATCCATGGCTCATCTCCAGAGCTGTCTTCTCGCTACTGGGCCATACTGCCTGTCCTTGCTACTGAGTTACAGGCAGAAACACCCACCCTCATGCAAAAATGGCTCCACATGGTTGAGAACTCTCTTTCCAGGGCCTGATGGTGTGCCAGACATCAAATGCTGAGTACCAGGCAGTACAGCCCTGCCCTCTGGCATACGGAGCCAGCCCGGTAGGCTCCTGAGATGAGTAGGGAGGGGACAGCTGGCTCTAGGCCACCTCTGCCCGCATGTGGGGCAGTAGAGAGGTGGGGAGGGATGTGACCGAGGTGGGGGTCTCAGCGCAGGGGGAAGGGAATGAGCAGGCCTGTGACATCACCCTAGCAGGTTTTGGGGCCAAGCCCTGTGGGAAAAGCACTCATCCCATGAATGATGGAGTGCCCAGAGTTGAGTTGGGTGCTGGGGAGGGGATGCTGATATTGTCATTGTGTTCCTGGAGCTCAGAATCAGGGGTTCTACTGATCACACAGGTGAATTCACTGTCACACACTGTGAAGGGCCATGAGTGAAAAATTGAGGGGAGAAGATCTCAGGGGAGCCGTCCTTACCTGTGAGAGTGGGTTGCTCCTCCCCAGAGGGCATGGCCGAAATCTGAAGTAGGGTAGGAAGGGAAGGAGAAGGAGTGGCATGAGAAATAGGTGGCAGCTCTGCATTACCCCGCAGGAGTGAGGGTGGAGCCCAGAGGGGGTCCTGGGTGGGATTTTGGCCAGGTCTGAGAGATCACATGAGGGTTCCTGAGGGCCATGGAATACCACTCAAGGGCTGTAAGCTGGGCAGCCTGAGGGGAGTGGAGGCCGGGACCCTGTGTGGGGCTTGGTTGTGGATGACACCCAGCACCCCTCTGTGTGGCATCCTGGGGACAGTGGGCTTCCTCTGACAGGACCTTGTATATGATTAATATTTACTGTTACCCCTGCACTCTAGGGTCCATCAGATACTGTACTCATACGACATTGGGACCTTTCCCTGGGGGCCTCGGGCAGGATTCAGGTCTCTGAACATGGGAGCTCAGGGCCTCTGGAAAGAAGGCCACATTGTACCATCTACCCCCAAGGCCTGGGGTGATTTCCACTCTCCCTGCCCCCGCCCTGGCCTAGGCAGCCAGCGCCTGGTGGGTGAGGCCCAGGTAGCAGGAGGGGTGGGTTTTATGACTGGGATGTGGTCTGTGTAGGCTTGGCTCTCTTGAAATCGGGCCAGTGCAGGATATGTGTTTTCAGCACTCCCTTGAAGGGTGTGGTACTATCTTTGGACTTTTTAGAACTTTCTCTGCTGTTCTGGAAAAGGGCCAACAAGTTCTCATCTATTTGCCTCCCATAGAGGGATGCCTGAGGCAGAGGTTGCACCCATACAAGTTCTCATCTATTTGTATCCCATAGAAAGATACCTGAGGCAGAGCTTGCACCCATACCTTTTGGAACCTCTGTGAGCTTGGGGTGATCCTACAGTCACTTCTGGTGTCATGTCACATGCCCATGATGTTGCCATGTGTTAGTATGGGACGTTCAGTGCCCCTGCCCACGCCAACAGAGGCCTCCAGTTTGCCAGGACTCTGCTACATGGACACGGGCAGGGTGGACCTGGCACTGGAGGTCCACGTTGTCTAACCATGGGTTACTGCGCAGATGCTGCCAGGATGGGATGGCCCAGTTCTTGCTCCCCCACTGTCTCCTGTAGTGTTGACAGGCTCCCCTGATCAAGGAGTCGTGGTCACTTACAGTTGGAAGATGCTTTGTTGAATTTGCTCCTTGATCTGGTGATTGAGTGCCATGTAAAAAACTGCCACAGACAGTAACAGCTTAGCCCAGCTTATTATTGTTATCTCACGGCTCTGTGGGGTGGCTGGACTCAGGCCAGGCTCTGTGGGGTGGCCTGGGGTCTGCATGCAGTGACTGAGTTTTGCCTCTACATGCCTGGCTGAGTGGGTGTCTCCCCCACGTGGTTCTGACGTGTGCTACCTGGGCTTCCTCACAGTATGGGGGTCTTGGGGTTCAACTCAGTGTGCGGCGGCTGGTTTCCCCAGAGTGGGAAAGGCCCAGACACTGTGGGGCCTTGTGGAGCCTCGCTCAGAACCCCAAAACATCACTTCCGTGGCATTTTGTTGGTCAAGCAAGTGACAGAGGCCAGTCCAGTTTCCAGGGAATAGAAATGAGACCCTGTAGCTCAGTAGAACAGCCGTGAGCACTTTGCAGATGTGTTAAGTGACTGTGCATGCCTCTTGGTCATGCCACGTAGGGGTGGTTTGAGAAGTCCTGCCCTAAGAAGTCTGTTTAACTCTACGTTGCCCAAACTGATAATTATTGATAGTTTTAAAATCAGGAAATCCCTTTAACAGAAAACTACTTAACCTGAATCCTGCCAGAGAGAGGTGGGTAGAAATTCAAGGGCGATAGATTTGGGGCTCGATGCTGTCTAATAAATATGAGAGGAGCCCCTCCGCCCAAAAAAAGAATTAATCTTTTGGAGGTTAGGCCCCTTGTAGTACAGGCTTCCCTGCTAGGTAAGTGTTCTAGGAACCCATCAGCATCGGTGTACCAGTTAGCATTGTTGTGAGAGGCTGCACTAGGCTTCAGTGAATTTTTCTTTTTGGAGGTTCTTTCGATGCATTTGCCCATTTCATGATGGGTGATTTGCAGTGCACCTGCTCATACGAAGCTGAGTGTGCGGCAGTTTTTGACCAAAAACAGCATGACCCCCATGCCCTATCCTCCCTATTCACCCAATTTCACCTTGAGCAACTTTTTTTTGTTTCCCTGGATGAAAAAGTTCTCAAAGGGAATTTGAAGAGATTGCCATTGTGGAAGAGAGAAAACAAAAAAGGGCAGAAGCACTAAAATTCATCAAAACCGACAAGTTCAGAAACTGTTTTGAACAGCGGAAAAGGTGTCTTGATAGGAGTATTTGCATCAAATGAAGAGTACTTTAAAGAGTACTTTGAAACTGAAGTTTCAACATGTAAGGATAAATACATGATTTTTTATAAATAAATTCCAGGTTTTTTTGGGTCTCCCCTTGTACAACTTTTCAAAGGTAGAATTTGGAGATTTGTAGTGAGTTTCTGATTTGGGGGTGTAGCCATGTTGAGCCTGCTCCCCCCCATCTGTGGAACGGAGAGGCCAAACATACAGAGGTTAAGGCTTTGGTGTCATGTCTCATGGATCTCGGTTCAGACCCAGCTACCCGCTTGGAGCTGTGTCTTGCTGGGCAAGTCCCCTCTCTCTGGGCTCCGGTTTCCTCATCTGCAAAATAAGAATGTCCTATTTCATAGGATCATTGTGAATATTGAAATCCCGCTTGGGGATTGCCTTCCCAGAGCCTGTGGGTGGGTGGACAGTAGCTGTTGATCACTGTCATTCTTACAATGTATAGAGGACACCTTCCTGGGCTCGACATTGGGGCTGTCCAGTTGCGTCACTTTAGGGTTTTGTCACTTTGGGGCAAGCTGAGACTGAAAGCCCTGGGCTTGCCTCCACTTTCCTTGCAGAAGTAACCCATGTACCTTTCGCTTTTCTCCACCCTAGTTTCTCATAAGTGACCGTGACTCTCAGTGCAACCTCCACTGCTCCAGAACTCAACCCAAGCCCGTCTGTGCCTCAGACGGCAGGTCCTACGAGTCCATGTGCGAGTACCAGCGGGCCAAGTGCCGGGACCCAACACTGGGTGTGGTGCACCGAGGCAGGTGCAAAGGTGAGTGCCTGTGGCCCTGCTGGCCAGGAGGTGCCCTGAGCATACCCGGGGAGCATGCAGTGGGTATCCAGGTGGAGGGAAGAAGAGCTGGTCTCTCCAAAGGATGAGCACGTTTCTGTCTTTCAATGCTGCCCCTAGCCCACGGGTTAGAGAGATGTGCATCTGAATGACTGGTGCTTTTTTCTTCTTTCTTTTTAATAGAGTTGTTTAAAATGGCAAGATATGACTGCTGGCTCCTGAATAGGGACTCCAAATAGTTAGCCGACTGATGTGTTTTGTTTGCTCTGCTCACATGTTTAAAAACATTAAAAACCATTTGGAGCAACATTTAAAAATTGAGGGAATCAACATAGAATTCTGGCTTTTTGTCCTTTTATTCCAAAATTGGAAGTTCTGGTAACATGAGTTCTGTATTCCTGCCAAGCAACATAGGGCTAGAGCTGAGTGGCAGCGACCCCCTCTATAGGGGAGCCTGTTTCCAGTTTGCAACAGTCCTCAGCACTCTCTATAACCTCTCTGAACTGAAGGCTGTGCTTCTCATAGCCAGCTTGTTTTTCTAATTCACATCACTTTCCTGAGTCCTGAAGATAAATTGGAGTTTGTGACTCTGGACTGTTTTGAGCCACCACAGGAATCATAGGCACTTAAGCCAGCTGCCCTAGAGCCTTTAATTTTCTAAAGTGCTTGCAATTCTTGAGCCATAAAACATCTTGGAGCCCCTTGGGCTTCCTAGTTTCAGGGTGATATACCCAGAGAAAGATGAGGCAAGTAAGATATTTTTCTTCCCAGGTGAGGGTAGGAGTACTTGGAAGAAAAGACAGGCAAATCCTGGGATAAGCACGAAACCCCACCCCACTAAGAGTAATGTTCCCAGGAGGCAGGGGCTGAGCCACAGGCACTGTGTGCTAGGCGGACGGGCCTCTGTGGGCAGACATCCTGCCCTACCCCTAACGCCAGCAGGATCCAAGTGCAGTGTGAAATGCTCTCCTATCCCCTTGCAGATGCTGGCCAGAGCAAGTGCCGCCTGGAGCGAGCTCAAGCTCTGGAGCAAGCCAAGAAACCCCAGGAGGCCGTGTTTGTCCCAGAGTGTGGTGAGGATGGCTCCTTCACCCAGGTGAGTTTCCGCAGCTCTCTCCTGGCCCGTGCAGGAAGGGGTCCTGAGGCAAGGGCCCTGGCGCCTTCCTTTCAGGGAAACGGCAACAGGAGTGGCCTCTGTGCCTCTCCCCTCCTGGACCCTCCATGCCACCTTCTCCTGCCAGCTGACAGTGAGGCCCAAAAGGCGTGTAGACGCCCGAGTCAGGAAGCTGGCATCACCTGGTCCTGTCCCCAGCTGGGTCCTCAGAGCCAGCCCCACATTGTCCACGTGCATCTAATGTGGGCTGAGTATTTTGCATATTCCTGCCAGTTTCCATGGGCAACCCTGATGTTCCCTCCCCTGTTTATGCCTTCCCGCTGTGCTTTCTGCTCCCTTCCTCAGGGCAAAGCAGAGCCCTTGCTCAGTACACAGTATGCAGGGTCCTTGGAGTATGGGTGCATGCACGTGTTTGTGGGTGTGTGTGCAAGTACAGGCACAGGCATGACACACTTCGATTTTAAAACCTCTTTTCAGGCTCAGCACTTTGGGAGGCTGAGGCAGGAGGATCCCTTGAGCCCAGGAGTTTAGGACCAGCCTGGGCAACATAGCGAGACCTCATCTCTAAAAAAAAATTTTTTTTTAACCCAACCTTCTTTTAAGGCAGTGCCATTAATAACTCATCCCACTTGCTCCTCTGGTTAGCCTTTTGCATAGCAGTAGTGCTGACTGTGTGGATATCGGCGTGGACTCTTTCTCAGATACAGGTAGTGGGGAAACACAGATGCTCCTTTGGAAGGTTCTGGGCATCTCCCTCCCACATAGAAGCACATGGCTCACAGGAGCCATCGGGAGGAGAGGCTTCTGTGGGATTTAGAGGTGATGCTGGCTGGATGAAGGTGCTGTCGTGACAAGAGGGGAAGGTCACAGGATGAGGTGACCTGAGCTAAGTGGTCAAGGATGCTCTGATGCCTGCCACTCCCTTCGTCCAGTTGAGCAGCATTTGGGGGCATCCTGCTGTCCTGGAGCCAGAGCAGAGGCTTCCTCATAGTTCCTAATCAGTAGGCTGAAGGTGCAGGCTGGCCTATGGACCAAGGTTTTCAGTTGCATTTCTGGGTGGGCTGTAGGGGATAATCACTGGGTAGAAATGTAGAGGCCTGGGGGACCTTGGGGGGGTGGGATGTCAGTGCTCAAAGGTTCCCCAGTTGACCCAGACACAGCCAGACTCGAGTCCTGGGTTAGACTGACCTTGGCTGCTGACCCTGAGGAAGATGCTTTTCCTGTCTTGCCATTCACGCCTCACCACAAGCCTGTGGATGGGTGTCCTTACCCCATCTACAGTGATGTGACAGCAGTGGCTTGTGAGCTGGGCCTGAGCCCAGCCCCTCGACTCCAGAGCCTTCTGGAGCCCCCATGCTGCTCTCGGAGCTGGCAATATCAAAGAGGCTCTGCGGGGCCCTGGAGGGAGGCAGTCTGGTGCTGTAGTCAGCACCAGGCTCCTGGGGCCGGCCTGCCTCGGCATAAAGCCCAGTCCCCACCACCCTGGGCAGGCCCCTGAGCATCGTGGGGTCACAGATGTTCTTATCTGAGAAATGAAGATTGAGGTCTCCATTGCTATTATGTATAAGAATTAAAATTGTTATAAATAATAATGTTATATATATTATTATTATTACTGTTATTCATTATTATTCACGCTTTCTTTGTAAGGCTTTGATGAGGATGAAATGAGCTAACATATATAAGATGCTTGGACATACATACTCTATAAATATTTGTCATTATCCTCATTATTCTCACCTCTACTGTAGTCTCCTGTTCAGATTTTCCTAAGATTTTGTGGTTGGCACCACTTAAGGAAAAACCCAAAACATTTTGTTAAAGCTCCTGAAGTTTGAAAATAGATGTGCTGTCTCATCAATTTAAAAAAAAATTTTTTTTCATGACAAGGTCTTGCTCTGTCACCCAGACTGCAGTGCAGTAGCATAATCACAGCTTGTAGTCTTGACCTCCTGTGCTTAGGCAATCCTTCCACCTCAGCCTCCCGAGTAGCTGGGACTACAGGTGCATGCCACCACTCCCAACTAATTTTTAAAATTTTTGTAGAAATGAGGTCTTACTATATTGACCAGGCTGGTTGTAAATTCCTGGTTCCAAGTGATCCTTTCTCTTTAGTCTCCCAAAGTGCTGAGATTGCAGGCGCAAGCCACTGCCCCAGCCCCAGCCTCAATTTTTTATTTACTACTCATTCTAGTAAAAACAATGAGAGTGATACTTGTCTTTATTGAAACTGCGTTGCTAAGACTTCCTGTCTATGGGGAGGAAATCAAACCCCTCTCAAATGCGTTTGGGGCAGGATGGGGGAAGGGGAAAGGGAAGGGGAGGAGGCGGTATCCGTCTGTTGCTAGCGGTTTTTCCCTTCTCTGGGCCGTGCCATCCTGGGCATGTTGTGTATGAGAAAGGTTGACCCCTGCCCTCCAGACTCTGAAGCGTTTGCTGCCTCGTGACCCACAGCCCCCTGGCCAGCTTTTGTTTCAGAGTGGCCAGGCTCAGCCAGGTGGTGTTTGCCAGGGGAGAGGAACTTCCAGATTAGTGCAGGCTGAATTGCTGAACGACAGGGACCCTACGTTCTGCAAAGGTTGTGTAGACAGTCAAGAAGCCCCTCATTTGTTTGACAAGCTAAGCACTACCATGTGTCTGCAGGCTTGAGGCTGCCTCGCCCCAGTGGGCAGTCCAGCAGCCAAACAGCCAGACAGCGGGCCCCTCCAGCCAAAGTGATCAGAACGGATGTGCTTCCCCTGATCAAAGTCGCAGCAATAACTTCCCAAAATGAGGCTGCTTCTTTGAGTGTGCTTCATTCACCTTGACAGGCTGCCAGAGCACCGTGAGAGGAATGCTTCCTCCATCCTCAGCCGCCACTGTCACTTAGACCTTTTTTTTTTTTTTTTTTAACCAAAACCCAGAGACAAGCTACATTGCTTTAATATTCTGTAGGAAACAAGGCCAGGCACAGTGGCTCACACTTGTAATTCCAGCACTTTGGAAGGCTGAGATGGAAGGGTTGCCTGAGCCCAGCAGGTTGAGGTTGCAATAGCACAACCACTGTACTCTAGCAGGGGCAACAGAGTAAGACTCTGACTCAAAAATGTAAAAAAAAAAAAACAAAAAAGAAAGAAAGAAAGGAAGACTATCGATATGCGTGCATCCTGTGTTGATAACATATTTTAACTCTGTGAGCTATTACACAGTAAACTTGTCTTGAAGTTTATGGAAGGGGTAATGGGACTCTGATGGGGTTGGGTTTGTCTGTCGTGGGATACAGCTTGAGACCTCATGACCGAGGTGGCTTTTATGAGCTTCATGTGAGACCCTCAGCCTCTGTTCTCTTCCTGTTTCCCTTGTCTCTCCCTACCTCCAACCCCAGCTGACACATGTGAGTGGCTCATCTTCCTTCTATGTTAGCGGCACTAAACTCCATATTAGATCATGTTAGATTTCTAGAAGTCCCAATTCCTAGGCCATATCCCAGACTATTAAATAAAATTCTAGGAGCAGGACCCAGACATATTTTTTCAAGTTCCCCAGGTGATGCCAATGTTCAGTCAGTTTCGAACCACTGTTACAACAGGAATTCATCACTAGTTTGTCGATTGCCTCAGTGGGATGTGGAATTGAGCCCCTCTAGTGGCCTGTAGAGTAAGGTGAGGAGCTCCAGGCTTTGTCCTTTGCTATGGTTTTACCTGCTTTCTCTTTTGGGTATTAGCAACAGAATTTCTGACATCTGTTCTACCAAGTCATCTGCCAACCAGTTGTCTGGTGCCTAAGCTGATTAACTGAAACCTCAGCTGCAGTGGCAGGGTGTTGGGTTGGCACCGTGCAGCAGTGCTGGCTGGAGTTTGACACACGTGGGCATCTCTGGAGGATAATGCTGTCGACTCTTTACTGAGTGCTACCAGGTGCTGGGCATGAGTTTCACACCCATTAATCTTCACTGCACGCTTTTGAGGTAGTTATGAATACCCTTATTTATAAAGGAAAACTGAGTTTCAGAGGGGTTGGGTCTCTGGCTCAAGGTCTCTGAGCTAATAAGGACTTGTACTCAAGCCTGCCTGATTTCAAGGCCTGTGCACCTCACTTTTCTGGGCTATAGAAGTGACCTTGATGCATATTATTCCATTTTCATGACCATTGTCATTCCAGAAGTTCTCTCTCTGATGCTGCTGACTAAAGCAATTAAAAAAACCTTTTGATTATGGAAATTTTAAAAAGTACAAAAAATAGAAACAACGCTGTCATGAACTCTTATGTATCTGTCGCCAGCTTCAACAATGACTGACGTGTGGCCAGTTCTGTTTCATCTTTGCCCCATTTTCATCTCTCACCTCAAACTGGACTGCTTCAAAGCAGATCCCTAGACACAAGATCCTTCCATCTCACTTTTGGGCTCTGCTGAATTCTGGGCTGTGTATTGGTTGCTGTGCAGGATTCAAAAAATGTCGGGACCTCTGTCTTCAAGGAGTTCATAGCAGGAAAGATGAAGACACATGATCAAGTAACTGTATAAAAGGCCGTATACATACAGCTGTTGATACTTCAAAAGCCCAGTTACAAATCAGTTATTTGAAGTTCTGAATGCATTTTATTTTTGAGAAAATATATACAAATGTAAAATTTGGGGACATAAACACCTTGAACAAAACTAAAAACAAAGCTGGGCGTGGTGGCATGTGCCTGTAATCCCAGCTACTTGGTAGGCTGAGGCAAGAAGATTGCTTGAGCTCCAGAGTTGGAGGCTGTAGTGCTCTATGTTTGTGCCTGTGAATAGCCACTGCACTCAAGCCTGGACAACACAGGGAGACTCTGCTCTAGAAAGCAAGCAAACCAAAAACTAAAAGAAAATGGTACACATTAGCTTAATGACAAGAATTAATTGTATGTAAAGAGCTCTCACAATTCAGAAAGAAAAGGATCCTAGTAGCAAAGTAGGTGAGAGTTTTCAGCAGGCAGGTCACAGGATGGTTGTAAATAGCCAGTGAATAGGGATGATGTTGTCCCCGTAGTCGTAAAAAAAGTGCCAGTGAAAATAAAGGTGGATCATTTTAACAAATTGGTAAACACTGGAAAAAGATGATAGTATGCAGAGTTGAATGAAGAGGAGAAGGCTACTCCACAGCCGGGATCATAAATTGGCACTGACTTTCTCATGGGATCATTTTGCAATCTGGGTCAAAAGTTTTTAATTGTGCCCACATTTTGGGCCTGCAATTCCATTTTTAGGACTTTATTCTCAGGAAGTAACTAAAAATATGTGAACATATTTAGCCAGAAGGATTTCTATCTACGTTCTGATTATACTAGCAAAAATATTTGGAAACAGCTTAAATATCCAATAATAGAGAATTTTTTAAACAAATTATGTCATAGCCACTATGCAACTACTAAAATGATGTGTTCTAGATGCTTATTTTATGTATGTGTGTATGTACATATAATAGGTACTTAATTAACCAAATAATTAAAAATATTTTCAGTTTTTTTTCTAAGTAGAAAATCCATCTATCATCTGTTAGGAAATATTCTGTTAATGCAGATGTGTGTAAGGTAGAAAGATAAAGCCAGTGATGTCTTCTCTCTGAAATAGCAACAGTAAAGTCTAACCCTCAGAAGTTTTTTTCCTTGTGTGCACTTATAACACTTAGGACAAAATTGTAGAACTAACAATTACTAACAATTGTAGAAAAACAATTGTTAATCGCTCTATGATATTTTCCTAACAATTATATCGTGGACTGATTTCCAGGTAAGTTACATTTACATGTAGCTCCACCTCACTGAATTCCATTGTGTTGTAACCTGTTCCTTTGTACTATGTAGCCTGGAACCTGGCAATTTGGAGGTTAGATTTCTAGAAGCCCTCTATTGCGTCAAAAGGACAGGCTCTTGTTAAGGCATCTGACACATACTGCCAGCTCGCTTTTCATCAATGTTAAGCAGCCATGTGGTTCACTAGGGGATGTTATCAGACACATGCCCAAGGCATTTAATTTTTGTGTAGACAAATTGTACTTACAATACTATTAAAGAATATGAAATGCCGTACGTGACGTTACTTGTGATATTGTGATGTTTGCTGTCTCTGAGCTTCATGTTCTAGGAGCAATCTTTCTTGATGCAACTCTGCAGACACTAATGCCTTTCTGTTTTCACTCATTCTAACCACTGCTTTCTCCCACCAGTGCACACGTGTACATATGTTTTCATTTCCTTAGGTCTTTTCTTGCATGTAGGGATCTGGGGAGCTGTTATTTCTTCTTGATAATGCTTTGATTTAGCATTGGAAGCTCAAAGGAAAAGTCTTGTTTTATAATAAACAAAAGGTAGCAGACTTTTGACAAAGACAGTGGGCTCCCCTGTCATTTCTCTAGATTTTTTTTTTTTTTTTGAGAAAGCAGTATTAATTGAGAAGATAGAAAAGCTCCCACAGTGGGAGGGGACCCAAGGGGGTTGCCCTTCTCTGGTTCTTACTGTTGTATTTCCATAGTTCTTATCATTCTATTTCCTAAAACCTTATTTCCGGAGTGACTGAGTTGATCTGTGAAGACGGTCTTGCTTTTCCTTTTTGGTGCCCCCTCACCCTGCCACCCCCCCAGTATAGAACTGCGTCTTGCTGACGTTGCCCCTAAAGACCTGAGTTGTGTGACCAGCTTGCCTTAGAAACATCTTGGTTTGCTGTCTGGTCCTTCCTCCTCCTGGTTCCTAGCCTGCACTGAGGGCATTGATGTTCTGCACGAGCTATGCACCTCTGTTGACCTGTGCTGATCAAACACTGGCAGGCTGGAGCATTGCGCATCCTCATCCCCTAGAAAGGACTTGTCCTACCAGTGGTGAGCCCGGAGCTCTAGCAAGAGTCCAGGGCAGTGGACCTTGTTGTCTTAGTGTGGAAAGATCTTGCTGAGAGCAGCCTTGTGGTTCTGTCCTCTGACGGGGTGGAGGTAGAATACTGAAATCTGGGGTGCATTGTAAGCTGGAATTTTCCTGAGCTGCTTCAGCCACAGATGGTCCCTTGGGTGCTATACACAGAGTGGGTTCTGTGTCTTGAATGATGGCACCCCACCACTCCAGCCCAGCCCACAGGTCCAATTTATAATTTCTCCCCAAGTACTCTTCCACCTTATGCTTGATTGCCACCAGAGGCAGGGAACTTATTCCCACAATGACAAAACCCATAATAGGTTTTGGGACAGTTTGTTGGAAAGCCCTTCTCTGCATTGATCTGAGAGCTGTCCTGCAACTTCCCACAGATGACCCCTGTTCTAGCAGTGTCATTTGCAGAATTGCAGAAATCCCACTTTCCACAGAAAGACTTGAAGATGGACACCGTCACGTCCTTGTGAAATCTTCTCTTTTAGACAGATATATATATATATTGCCCTGGCAGACGTCCCTGGGTCTGTCACTGATTCTCATATCACAGGGATTTATGTCTCTTTCCTCCTGGCCTCCCTCGTCTGAATCTGCTTTGCCAAGGCCTGCTTATAAAGCTGGATGCAGGGTTTCAGATGTGACCATGAACAGCCTGGGAGGACGCAGTGGTCTCTCATTCTAGACATACCACTTCTAACTCATGTCGTGTTAGCTTATAAAAAATGCAATTGACAAAGACTCCCATGTTTGGGGGGCTCTGAAATGGAAGGATTGTCTGCCTTTCCTGTGTCCCTTTTAAATTCTGGAAGCTGAGGTAAATATCTTAAAGGAAAATTCCTGGTTCCCCACCAGACAGTCTTCCCTAGACTTGGCATAGAGTAGGAAACAATGTCTGCAGCCAGCAAGAATAGCTATGTCTTGAGACCATGGCCTCAATCCTCCCTGTGAAGGGGAAGGAGGAAAGCATACGGTCAGTGAGTGCTGAGCCTGCGCCCTATGCCTGACACTGGTTTAGATGTTCTGCACATCTTGTCTAATCTCGTCTCCACGATAACCTTCAAGGTGGTACCATGAGCCCTATTTTATAGAGGAGCTCAGAGAGGTTAAGTGACTTTGCAAAAGTGTCACAGCTAGTAGTGGAGATGGCATTTAAACTCAGCTCTTTTGGTCTGCAAAACCCTGTTTTTCCCTCTACATCTTTTTGCTCCTCAGCCACACCTGACTAAAGAGGAGGGGGATGTTTGTGGGATAACCTCTTCCAAAGCGAGGAAGGAACAGTTCCTGCTGGACAGACTGAAAAGACTGAACCATCCCTTCCTTCCCTCCCTGACCCGCTGCTCACTGCAGTCAGACACTCTGAGATCGCCTGGAAGGGTTAATGCCGCAGCCGCTTGACCTCAGCATTAACACAGTGCCATTAAAACAGCAGGAATGCAGAAGCCTTGCAAAGAAGTATGGTCACAGGACCCCTTGTTCCCAAACTCCCCTAGAAAAGAACTTGTTTCTTGAGGATTCTGTGACAGATGCCAGAAGAACTGGGGAATGCCTCCTTGATTCCAGTGGCTCCTGGCGTGTGGTCCCTGGACCAGCAGCCACAGCATCCCCAGAGAACTTGTAAGAAATGCAAATTCTCCAGGTGACTCCAGACCTGATGAAACTGTGGGTGGGACCCAGTGATGTTTTATTTCTTTTAGAGATAGGGTCTTCCTGTATTGCCTAGGCTGGAGTGCAGTGGCATAATCTGGGCTCACTGGAGCCTCAAACTCCTGGACTCAAGTGATCTTCCCACCTCAGCCTCCCAAGTAGTTGGGACTGCTGGCACATGCCACCACACCTGGCTAATTTTAAAATTTGTTGGAGTTGGGGAGTTTCACTCTTTTGCCCATGTCAGAGTGCAGTGGCATAATCACAACTCACTGTGGCCTCGAACTCCTAGGCTTAGGTGATCCTTCCACCTCAACCTCCTGAGTAACTGGAACTACAGGCATGGGCCCCCATACCCAGTTAATTTTTTGTTTTTGATTTTTTTTTTTTTGTAGTGAGGAGGTCTCAGTATGTTGCCCAGACTGGTCTCACTCTTGGGCTTAAGCAATCCGGGAGCGGCCACTGCACTCCAGTCTAGGCAACAGTGAGACTCCAACTCAAATAAATAAATAAATAAATAAATAGCTGAGGCTAACTGGGCACTTACCATGTGAGCTAAGTGCTTTGTTTATATCATCCAGCTTAATTCTCTTAACCACTGCGACAGACATCATCATTTTTCTTATCTTCCCTTTTGGAAGAGATGCAGGCAGGCTGAGGCCTCGTTTGGTTAAGAAGCTCTCCAAGGCTGCAGATGGAGTTCAGGAATGGAGTGGGAGGCTTGGAGGGCCGACTGCAGTCTGTCTCATAGAGCTACTTTTGCTGCAAGAAGACATCTTGAAAACTACCTAAGACAACTCAAAAACAACCTCTCCGTTGAGAATTGTGGGCTGATCCAAGGAGCTTCTTCCGCAAGGGGCTTTGCTAAGCCGCTTCCCACAGTTGCTGCAGCCTGAGACATTCTAAGCTGCCTCTCCCTTGCGGTGCCCCTGGGCCCGGGTGCCCACAACTGTGCTTCCCAGCCTCAGAGGAACATGGCAACAGCTCCTCACTTGATTTCAGGTTTCTTTCCTTTTTTTCCCTTTTCTTTTTCTTTCTTTCTTTTTTTTTTTAACCAGAGTTTCTCTCTGTCGCCCAGGCTGGAGTGCAGTGGCACCATCATGGCTCACTGCAGCCTTGACCTCCTGGGCTCAGGTGATCCTTCTGCCTTAGCCTCCTGAGTAACTGGGACTATAGGTGCATGCCATCATGCCTGGATAATTATTTTATTTTATTTTTTGTAGACATGAGGGCTTGCTATGTTGCTCAGGCTGGTCTTGAACTCCTGGGCTCAAGCCATCTTTCTGCCTCAGCCTCCCAAATTGCTGAGAGTATATGCATAAGCCACCGCACCTGGCTTTTTTTGTTTTTTGTTTTTTTTAATGTAGAGACTGGGTCTTGCTATGTTGCCCAGGATAATCTTGAATTCTCGACCTCAAACAAATCCTCCCATCTCAATCTCCCAAAGCGCTGGGAATAAAGGCATAAGCCACCGTACCCCGCCCAATTTCACTTTTCTAGGACTTGGGAGAAGCTCTCAGCTGGAGGATCTTGTAATCTGGGGTCTGTTCTTTGGATCCTGGACTGAGGGAAGTGCTGAGGCTCGTGAAGAAAGGAGCTGTGTTTGGGCCTGGGGGCCTGGCTGGGGGCTAGAGGGGCAGCATCTGTGGGGATAACAATGGGCACTCAGTGAGAATTTGGCCCCTGGGACCCTTCAAGCCTGGAGGTCAGGTACTAGCCCTGAAACAAAGCTTGTGGCGCAGCCTCTTACTTGTGCATTTAGTTCTGTCCTTGGCAGCCTTGGTGGGGGCTCTGTGTGCACCCAGAGGAGGGGCTTCCACTCAGCCCTTCTTTGCAGACTGCCTGCCTGCAGCATGTAGCCCTGAGCCAGAAGCATGCCTTGCGCACCAGGCCTGGGGCACAGTTATCCTGCAGAGAGAGGCCTGCCTGGCTGTGGGAGCCCAGGGGCCGAGTGAGCCAGAGTGGCCACCCAGACCCGGGCAGATCTCCCCAGAGATAATGTTGGCTAAGGAGAAGGATCCAGCCAGCCAGGTCCCAATCAAATGCTCCAAGGAGGAATCCCCGGCAGGGTTGGTGGGATCTTGGGTATCCACTCAAAGTCCCCCACCGTGTTTCCCAGCCAAGCCTGTGCAGGTTTCAAGAGCATTCAGCCAGCTAGGAGGCCCGCCTGCTAGATGTTTCAGCCACAGCCGAGAGCAGCCACTGCTGCAGCTACTCTGTGTTTATCTCCTACCACATGCCGGGCACTGACTTCTTCCCCAGCCCCCCAGCATTGACGTGATCCCCATTGTGTAGGTGGGGCTCAAAAACTTAGGTAACGTGCCTTGTTTATAACTGATTAGGCCAGGATTCAAACCCGGGTCTGTCTGGACTTTTGCACCATGAGGTGCCTTAGAAGGTAGCACTGACCCAGTCTAAGATGCTTGGGTGAGCCTCTGGGTAGGGCCACAGCCATGAGATGGTGTGGACTAGGGAAAGACCTTGTGTACAGATGGCGGAGGCACATGCCTCATTTATAGGGGGCACAGGGGGCCTCCTTGCATCTTACCCTGATTTCTGCCCCTAGGTCCACAGTGGAATGACTTGTCATGGGGGATCACAGTGTTGGGTGCCTACACACAGGCAAAAGCTACCTTTCAGTAGCTTTTCTGCCGCAGTGGTACCTCTTGGGATCCAGGCTGCGTCCTCTTCCATACCCCTCCACTTAATTTGTGTGCTTTTGCTGTCCAGCCCCCATTCCACTGTGTCCTGGACACTGAGAAGCACATTTCTTATACTTTCATGCCTTGGTGATTGGCACCCATCTTGTCGTTGAGTTCTACATTTGATATAGTAAGGCTGTTTAAATGGTATGGTGGCTCACATCTGTAATCCCAGCACTTTGAGAGGTGGAGGTGAGAGGATTGCTTAAACCCAGGAGTTTAAGACCAGCCTGGGCAACATGGTGAGACCTCATCTCTACTATAAATTAAAAAATTAGCCAGGTGTGGTGGCACATACCTGTAGTTACAGCTAGTTGGGATGCTAAGGCAGAAGGATTACCTGAGCCCGGCAAGTCGAGGCAGCGGTGGCTGTGATTGTGCCGCTGCTCTCCAACCTGGGAGACAGACTAAACTCTGATAAATAAATAAATAAATAAATAAATAAAAATAAATAAATAAATGGATATTGCATTCATAGAATCGATGTGAAGGAAGAAATGAGGAGCTAGTGTAATTCATGCCCTTATTCAGCTCCTCAGCTGGCTACAATAAATATCAGGCACAGAGCTGAGTGCTGGGAATGTGGAAACCACCAGCATGCAGTCCTGGGAGTCATGGTCTCGAGGGAGCAGATGAATCAGCAGCTGGAGCGCACTGTGATAAGGGGGTTTGGGGGATCAGGATGAGGAGACAGGCAGGCTGGGGCTACTTCGAAGGGGAAGCCATACTGTGGAGGAGGTTGGGATTCGGAGGAGTTTGGAAGAGGTGGGGTATTCCAGACAAGTGGTGTGGTGAGAGCCAGTGTCACCACGGGGACACAGGTGTGAAATGAGGCTGGGAATGGAGAGAGGACCATGGGGGACCACAAGCTTGTGCAGATGAGCTTAATCTCTATCCTGGGTCAAAAAGTGAGCCACTGAGGTGTTCTAAGCAGGGAGGAATGCCTCAGTGAGGTTAGGAACTCTGTGCAGAAAGCAGATGGGAAGAGGCCAGTGGGGTGGGTAGGAGGAGGCAGAGAGGGCGACAGCTATTTGGAAGGAAAGGAGATTACCTGAGAGCTTTGCTCCTGTTCCCAGACAGGTGGGCCTCATGGCAGAGGCCTGAGGAAGCCCCTGCGTGGTGGCGTGGCATCTAGATGTAGAACTTGTGGGCTCCAGTGGCTCCGCTCTCGCCTTTACCCTATCATGAGTGTCCTGGTCTCAGGAGAGTGGCAGTAGGTGGGCTGACTGACGATCGGGTGCTGGCTTAAGCTGGACAAAGAGGAAGGGTGTGCCGCTTGTCCCTGCTTGTTAAAGAGGCACCATGTCAACCCGCAGTGGTGACACTCCCACCTGCACTCACCATATTAGCTTGAGGGTCAGAATTATTCACAGTTGGATGGGAGCATATGGCAGCACCTGGGAAAACATGTTCAGGATTTGGTGAGAACCATCTCAGGAAAAACACAGTATGAGGTCAGGTGGTCAGTGTGAAGGATCATAAGAAAAGACAGACTAGCTGCTGTGATTGTGCATGCATGTCACCCTGCACACGTGTGCTCCGTGCTGCTGATGGCCTGCTCCACCCGCAAGACGGATGCAGGAGTGAGAGGCAGAGGCTGTAGAGGACTCTTGACATTGAGACTCATGGTTTTCTTCCCTGCTTCCTTCCCTGAACAGGTACAGTGCCACACATACACGGGCTACTGCTGGTGTGTCACCCCGGACGGGAAGCCCATCAGTGGCTCTTCTGTGCAGAACAAAACTCCTGTATGTTCAGGTACCGTGGGGAGGGACGGGAAGAACAAACATGGCCAGAGAGGGACCCTTTGGTTGATCTCCTGCAGCTTGTGGGGGCACCATGGGGAGGTTGTTGGTGGTGATGGACCCTTTTCCAGGCCAGGGAGGAGTGTACTCTAGCATGCCTGCTCACTGGTCAGTGGGGTGATCCCGTGAGTGTATCGTTATTGATTTTCATGGCTGTCACCCCTGTGGCATCTGCATTACTTGCTTGTGTGTGGATTCTGGCTGCTAGTGGCCATCTAAGTGCTTTATTGAGATAGATCTTAAGACCATGTGGGAGGTCACTGTCAAAAGCCGTGGCGATCAGTTAGTGATGTCATCACGGGCGCAGGAGAGAAGAGTGGTAGCTCATGTGTAATAGATTTTCCACCCCTGCAGATTGTCATGTACACAAGTGGAAAACCTTCCCAGCAGTGGCCTCCAAATCTGGCTGACCATCAGCAGTGCCTGGGAGTTAAAACGAACCCTGATGTCAGACCCCCCCTATGTAGTATCCTGTTCCAGAAAGTCTACAGCGAGACCTGTAGTGCTTACTTTTATGAAGCTTCTCAGGTGGTTCTGATGTTTAGGCAAGTTGGGAAACCGCTATCTTCTAGTGACCCATCAGGTTAGCTCATAACAAAAATGAAGTATTTTCTTTTCTCTGTTCAGCTGTATAAGCAGAGAGACATTTTGCTCTTAGGTCAGTTTCATGGGGTTGTGGATTATGGATTACACAAGCTTGCACTGGCTACCTCTGCTCAGACAGCACGGGGCTCTGAGGTGCCTCTGAATTTACTAAGTGCTCTGCCATCTTTCAAAGAAGCCCATCCCATCTATCAGCTGACCCGTATTTCTCCATATCTGTGTGTATATGGCTTTACTGCTTTGCTTATTTTTTATTTTAAGTGCAAACAAAGTAGGAAATATTCTGGTAAAAGCCACTAGAAATTCCACAGGCTAGCAGCAGTCTTGCTGTCCTGACTTTTTCCTTTTTGTAAAATTCATTCATTTTTCTATGTGCCCTGCTTGTATCAAGGGAAAAGAAAGTGGAAGGGGCAGTAAGAATCTCCGTCAGGAAACCCAAATCAGCAGGCCAGAAAGGGAAGTTTACTTTATTTGTGGTTTATGTGGAAATTGGAAACCTTAATTGGGTCTAGAGGGAGAGCAGGAAGGGGCCCTCCTTGCAGATGACTGGAATGTGTCACTCAGAGCAAACAGATGCACTAGGAACAAACCCTATGGGGCAACAGAACCGAGCTCCCGCAAAGCCAGGTATGGAGAGAGGAGTGTGACGTGAGTTAGGGAGGCATGGACGCTTCCTTTCCAAAAGGTGGTGGAGCTCCACAGCTGCCCCTCTGAGGATGCGTGGATGACACCCTGCCAGGGGTGCTGGGCTTGTCTTCCTGGAGGAGACAGGTGCCACAGGGTCATGGCTGGGGGAGGGTGACAGGGCTTCCTTGGCCACTCGAGCAAATGCTTGCCAAATGCACATGCTGCCCCTCCTTGAGGAGCTGCATCAAGAAAATTGTTTCCATGCCCCAGACTGTGTTGGCCCATTCAATACAATTGGGCCAACAATTTTCTACTTCGTGCAGATGGAAAATCACTGATTTCCTGTCCTAACCAGCAAGGGATGTCAATCACTGCCTGTGCAGTGAGAGGGGGCTTCTTTTCCATCAGTCAGGCCAGCTGGATCTGGCTCAGGAGGGGGAGCTGAGGGGGCATGGTCAGATGGGGTTATGAGGGAGCAGTCGGTCCTGGAATGTTCACCTTGGGAGTGAGGGGAATGAGGAATTCTGTCAAAATCTGGTCAAGACGGTTGCCAGGGCACCTGGAATCACAGCTCATCTCAACCGTGCTGGGCTGTTGCTGACACTGACGTTAAGCAAGCCCCACCAGACACGTGTCATGTGGAGTCTGTGTATAACATCCCCAGACATGTGTGCAGTATGTGCACACACAGCCACCCTCTCACAGCATCAGGTTCTTTGGAGAACCCCCTGCCCTGCATTTTGAGTACCTGTGTTCTTGTTTTCTCTTCCACCCAAGGTTCTGTCACCGACAAGCCCTTGAGCCAGGGTAACTCAGGAAGGAAAGGTGAGTGGAGTTTCATGCTTCATCTAAAGGTTTGCCCCTAAAGGTTGTCTGGAAGCTCTCAGATAAGACAGAAGGAGCCTGGGGTGAGAACCGAACTTGCTCTGCAGAGTATCTTCTTCATGTTTACTCTGTCTCTTCCTGGAAGCAGGATGCCTTCCTGGAAGGTAAGCAAGACTGGTACCATGGTGGAGACCAAGCTTCCAGGACTTCCGAGGGAGCCCAGTGAGCACAGAGCCCAGAGCTGGCAGGGTCCTTTAGTGTGCAAGCCCTGAGCACCTGGGCTCCCTGGGAAGTTCAATCAGCTGCAATGTAGCGGGCATTAAACCAAACAGGGAGAGGGTGCCCATGGCTGCCCCTGGCTCCCTTGGAAACCTGTTAGTGTTTTTTCCCACTGATGCTCCTTGACGATTGTTCCAGAACATCTAGATTCTCTTCTCTGAGAAGAGGCTGGCTGCATGGGCATGCAGCCTGTGCACTTACTATCCTGAAATTCTTTATTATGTTGACTTTGAATCAGACGGGACAATGAAGCTGTGCAGGAACAGGGAGATACATGTAACCTAAGTCTCTGCCATGGAAGCTCAGCACCATTTGCACAAAGCTTTTATGATGCCCCCTACATGGATTCTGTAGCATGCTTAAAATTTTAGCTATTCTTTGTCTAGAACAACATTAAATGGCACAATGGCACATGCCTGTAATCCCAGTGCTAAGAGGCCAAGGCAGGAGGATTGCTTGAGGCCAGAAGTTCGAGACCAGTCTGGGTAACATAGCAATACCTCAAAAAACAAAATTAAAATTTAGAAAAAAAAGTAAAAACTAAAAAAAAAATTAAAATTAGCTGGGTTTGGTGGTGCACACCTATAATTATAGGTATTCAGTAAGCTGAGGCAGGAGGATAGCTTGAGCCTAGGAGGTTGAAGCTTCAGTGAGCCATGATTGTACCACTGTACTATATATAGCCTGGACAGCAGAGTAAGACCCTATCTCTAAACCAAAAAGAAATAGCAAATGAAAGAACACCATGACAAGTCAAGACTATGGAAGAGTGGGTCAAGCTTTACATTTTTGGAACTTCAACAGCACTTTTTCCTGCTTTTTTTTCTTTTTTGAGTTGGAGTCTTTCTCTGTCAATCAGGCTGGAGTGCAAGTGGCATGACCATGGCTCACTGGAGCCTTGGTCTACTGGGCTCAGGCTATCCTTCCACCTCATTCGCCTGAGTATCTGGAAATACAGACATGCACCACCATGCCCAGCTGATTTAAAAATTTTTTGTAGAGGTGAGGTCTCATGTTGCCCAGGCTGGTCTTGAACTCCTGGGCTCAAGCAATCCTCTCTCCCCGGCTTCCAAAGTGCTGGGATTCCAGTTGTGAGCCACTGTGCCTGGCTTTTCCTGTTTTCTAAACAAAGGACCCTGCATTTTCCCTGTACATTGGGCCCCACAAGCTATGTAGCCACATTTGTCCGGGTGCTAGTTAGTGGACCAGCCGATAAGGGCAGAAGGTCCCTGGAATATGCTGACCCTGATTCTCAGTGTGGAAGGCAGTTGGAGGCCTGAGCCTCAAAACTGCTGAAATGTAGGACAGCATGTGACAGCATGTGCATGCGCGGACATACACATACACACACACACACACACACACACACACACACACACACACACACACAGCTAGAGGCTGAATGGGAAGCAGATATGTCTTTCACCCCACATGCTTGTGTTCCAGAGCCCCATTCAGGCTGTGTTTGAGGCTTCTTGTGGGCATGGAGTTGGTGAGAGCTACATGCTTATCAGGGTCTATGCGGAGAGCCAGGCCACCGGGGGTCATTATGACATGTACAGCCCTGTTCTACACATGTGGTTGCAGGGAACTGAGCAAGACCCGGGCCTTACACCTGGGAGGAGGAGCTGAGTCTCTCACTATGAATGCGGGAGACAAGGGTCCAGAGAGCCTGCTGCCCCCAATGCAGGTGCTCCTACAAGATGCAGAGGTGGAACGGGGATCCCACCACCTCTCAGGGAGCATGGGCCCATAGGCAGCTCCTCTCCCCCCAGGCAGGGGTGCATGGCTGGGCAGTAGGGGCTGCAGGTGCCCAGGTGCCTTTCCAGGTACCCTCAGAGCATGGGGGTCAGCCACGATTTCTCTTCCAGGTGGGAAAGTGAGCAATGGTGGGGGGTGGGGGGTGTTGTGTACAGAGACCAGCAGGTTCTTTCACTGAGGGGTGTGTGCTGGAGCTGGAGGAGGAGGCTGCCCCCTGGGCTGCTCATCACAACTGAGGTCTGCAGGAGCATGGCCCTGCTTCCTGGGCATGAGGTCCTGGTGCTGGAAAGAAAAAACATGCAGTTGTGCCAGATTGACCACCCAGATCTTGCCCCAGAGTAGTGTTATATAGAATAAAGCATGTTTACCAGAAAGAGCCACCCTGGGATTCTGGCTCTGAAACTGGCCAGGGAAATGCTTTCTGAGTTGAGGTAGCTTTGCAACCTGTGGACAGCTGCAAGAGATAGGCCTGCATGCTCCTGGGCTCTCAGGGTCCAGCTAGGATGGGGCAGGGCTGGGGATATCAGTTTACGGCAAACAGTAGTGAGCACCCTTGGCCCCTTTTTAGCTCTAAGACCAGCTGCCAGCCAAAGAAGGAGGAGGGCCCGATCCCTCCAGGGGTGATATGGGGAGCGGGTGGGATCTGATGCTGCATCTCAGGGGTTGTGCAGCTGGTGGTCCTCAGCTCTTTGCTTCCCTCCCTGATGGTTTCTTCTTCCCAGGTGGTTCTGCAGAGGCTTCCTTGCCGGGGCAAAGGCCAGAACAAGGCCTGGGCAGCGAATGCCAGAACTCACTCTCCCCTAGGGTCATGAATTCTACTGGCAGCCTCTCTTTCCCTCTACTTTGGATGATACCCCCGGGCACCAAGTCCTCTTGTCTCTGTCTGCCACAGGCAGTACAGTGACGAGTCAGGTCACCTGTAGGAAGGGCCACCTGAAGCCACACCTGTCCAGGAAGCTGGGTTTGAATGGGGACAGGGTGCGAGAGGGCATTCGTAATATCCTGTGTCAACCCGCGAGGTTCCTCTTTCAGCTGCCACTTAGGAATGGAATGTGCTCTTGGGGGCAGCAGGTGAGAGGACACAAAGGACCCTTGTCTCAGCTCGTGCTGCACGTGGGCTCTCCTAGGACGAAGCTGCCACCCTGGGGCCCGCCGCAGAGATGGGGACCCCCTTGCAGGGTGAAGAGTAGGGCCAGAAGGGAGGTGAGACCAGAGGTCTGGGGTTGAGTGGTGGGGGCAGTGCTAGGACAGGCCTGTCTGTTTCCTCAGCCTCTTGCCTTTTGAGTTTGCTGCACAGCCGGCAGGGATCACTTCTCCCTGCCCAGAGGGAATGAAAAGACGTATTGTGCGACCTTGGAGCAGCGTCTGGTTGCCAGCCAGGAATTAGTCCTCCGAAGGAGAGGAGAAGAAAGGCCAAGCAAAAGGAGGCTGGGTGTGTGTGTGGGGCGGGGGTGGGGTGGAGAAGGGAGGCCCAGTTAGGCAGCAGGAGGATGGAGGAGGCAGAGGGCCCGGCCGTAGCAGGTCACAGCTGTCTGGCCTGGGCAGGAGGCCTGCGCTGCTGGGCTCCTGTGTCTGCAGGTGTGGGGCCGGAGGGAAGATGTGGGGGAGGAGGGGAGGCTTTGTCATCCTGCCCAGATGCACGTGCTCTGGGAGGGGTGGAGGGTCAAACTTCAGACTATTGACTTAATCCCTTGGAATGTCCTTTGCTCACTCTGTTCTTTGGACCCCTTGTGTTTCGTGGACTCCTTTATGGGCACATGTGTGGTAATTAACACGTGCGGTGTAGGTCCTGGGCCATGTGTGTGAGTTTCAAATATCCATTGATCTGGGCAATCCCGTCCTGGCTGCCCCCTCCCCTACTTCTCCTTTGGTCCTGGCTCTTGGAGAGAGATGTGGGGGTGTATATGGGGGGGTGCACATGTGCACTCACACATGTTCTGTGGATGCTGCCGAGGCATATCTCAGGAGAGGAAGAGGGCCCCAGACAATCCCTTTTGCTCTGAAATCTGCTTCCCAAGGCTGCAGGAGAGATGAGGGCAGAGTCTTGGTTTTCACTGGATAGTTGGAAGGAAGGTTGCTGGGAAGAATGCTTTCAGAGGCCATGTGCTTGTCCTGAGCACTGTTGCCTGACTGTGCTGAGAGGCCTGTGGGTTTTCTTGACAGGCCTCTTTTCAGGGTCATGATTGCAGGTGATTTGAGGAGCTTCCGGGACAGCTGAACACAGCATCGGGTGATGGGCCTGGCCATTGCTGCTTGTGAGGGGCCATGAGGGAAGGTCTGAGCCTCAGGTAGGGTAAAGAGGGCTGGTGAAGAGTGAGAGAATATGGGACCATACTTGTACGATGCTTTCTGGCCATCCAGGAGCTTTTGCCTTCTGATGTCCCAAGCCTCTGAGGCCCTGGGGCAGGGTTGAACAACAAGTGAGAGTTTGGGGTCATTGGGAGTTTTCTACAGTTCGCCTTTTTTCCTGTAAGAGGTCTGAGAGTTCGTTGTTGAAGAAAAGTGAGAGGGAAATAAAAACATGAACAAACCGCTTAACTTTTCTGCATAGACTTCCGTGTTTATCCAGCCGGTCTTGGAGCAGGGCAGAACTTCCAAACTGCAGCCCACCTTTAATATGTGGAGACTTAGAAAAAAAAAATCTCCTTCTGGCTTTCCATAGTATGTGCTCTAAGTGAAGAGTGAGTCACAGTTATTTCTCCAAGGTCCCTGTCTGTCGCTATTTTTAGAGCTGGGTCTGCAGGTTGGTGCCAACTTGGAGACCTTGTCGCCCCAGTGATGGATGGAGCAGCTTTGAGGGCCGAACTCAGGGCCCGGGCAATAGCTGGTGTCCCAGACAAAGAGGACATGGTCCCAGCCTCAGCCCCCATGGGGTGTTGGCGCACCTGGAGGACAGGAGCCGCACAGCCCCCTAGCATGGCTATCCAGGGATGTCCTACAGAAGGACATCAATCCTGGTCATGTGGTGTGAGCCCCCTCTCAGCTCTCTTTTATCTCCTCTCTGGGCACCCGGGGGACAAAGGGACTAAATCAGCAGTCAATCTCTTAGTATCACCATCAGATGGCAAAGATCTGATTGCATCAGCTGGGCTGGATTTGCATGGAGATGGTTGGTGGGCAGGCTCTGTGGTGCCTGCTTCTGTGCACATTGATTTGAATGGTGGAGATGTTCTCACTCTGGTTCTGTACTGCCCAAATGAAACCGTGCCTGGCTGGCTTCACACCGTGAGGGAGCCCTCCTCCATCTACACATAGGTTGCTGCTGCTTTCTGGGGCTCCCAGCCATCTCAGTCCAGCCTGGCCCATCTGTATACCTGCTTTGCGGAGATTGGTATCACAGGCTTGCACTGAGGACTCACCCGTGTGCGGTGGCTGCCTCCTGCCATAGCTGACTCTTCTCTTGCTCCATCTGTCCAACCCCGTCTACCTTGGCCCTTGTCCTAGGGGGTCCAGAGGAACGGTTAAACGTGAAGAGCATTAGATGAGAGTCTTGACCCTGGCATGTCCCCCCCCCAGGTCTAGCTTCATTTTCGTCCCCGGTGGCAATAGTTGGAATCGGTATTTTAGACCTTCTATTCTTTTATTTAGCAAGTATGCAAGGAGAGATTATCAAATGCCAGGCTTGTCGTCACCAAGCACCCAGTGATGGGGGAAAACACGTCCTGCCCTCACCCGTGGAGCTCACAGTCTGGTGTTTCCAGCCTTCGCTGTGGAGGCTATCTTCAGATGGAGGCAAAGCCTCCCAGGGGAGCAACAGACTTTTGGAAGCTGGGGGAAATTGTCACCTCTGCAGGGAGGAAGGCAGGTGCCCTCCAGGCAGCCCTGGCCATTGCTGCTATATCCAGAACCTGTTTGTTCCTTGCCTGAGTGAGCCAAGTTCTATGTGTAGCACAACCGCTTGGAGAAGGGCAGAAATATGTGCATGTGGGTGGATGGGCCTCTGAACCCTTACTTCCAGCTCAGAGGGCCCTGTCACGCTTAGGACGGCACTGGCCAGGCCCATGGAAGAAGGGCATGGGAGTCACGGGCCGCTGGTTCTCAAAGCTTCGTGGAAAGGCAGGGGTGTCAGAAGAGCTCAAGCAAGCTGTAAAAGGAAAAATAGAGGAGGAATTGTTTCACTTGACTGCAAGGCAGTGTGGTATTGGTGGAGGGAGGGACATGTATATCAGTGGAACGGAATAGACAGCCCAGAAACGGACCCACGCAACTACAGCCAGTGGATCTGTGATATAGTAGCACAATCACCTCAATGGAGGGAGGACAGGGCTTTCAACAAGTGGTGCTGTAGCAGCTGGACATTCACAGGTTGGATAAACACAACCAATAAACCCCAAACCCTTCACCTAAGCCTCAGACCTTATACAGAGATTAATTCAAAATGGATCATAGATTTAAGTATAAAATGTAAAGCTACTAAATCTTTTAGAAGAAAACATAGAAAATCTTCCACTGAAAATATGATCTGAAAGATAATGTGTATGATTTATAAATTAATATCTATATGTTATTTATACATATTATATGTATAAAATATTAATTATATACATAAATTATATATAGTTATAGATACATGTAATTATAATTTATATGTATAAATTGAACTTTAAAACTTGTTCTGCAAAAAACTACTAAGAGAATTAAAAAAAACAGATTAGGAGAAAATATTTACACACCATGTATCTGACATGGGACTTGTATCTCTTGTATCTAGAATAAACTTAAAGCTCAATAGTTAAAAAATGGTTTAATTAAAAAATGGGCAAGATGCACGAATAGACATTTCACCGAAGCAGATGTAGAGAGGACAAATAAGCACAGAACTTCATCATCGTTAGCCACAGGAAATTCAAATTAAGACCATGGCAAGATGTCACTGCATGTCTGTAAGAAGGGCTAAAATTCAAAATAGTGACAATACCAAGTGCTGGTGAGGCTGCAGAGAAACTGGACCTCCCATACGTTGCTGGTAAGAATGTAAAATGGAATGGCCACTCTGGCAAACACTTTGGAAGTTGCTTATAAAACCAAACACGCCCTTACCACATAATCCAGCAATTGCACTCCTGGGCATTTATTCCAGGAGATGAAAACTTATGGCCACACAAAAAAGCTGTGCATGAACAAGAAGCAGCTTTACCTGTTACAGCCAAAAATAAAAACAGCCCAAACGACCTTGGATGGGTGAAACAAGCTAGTACTGTAGTTCCGCCCTCTGCACAGCATCACTTTCTGTGGTTTCAGTTAACTGTGGTCAACTGTGGTCTGAAAATAGTACGTGGAAACTTCCAGAAATAAACGATTTATAAGTTTTAAATTGTGAGCTGCTCTTGCACCATCCTGCTCTGTCCAACCCCAGACATGACTCAGCCATTCCTTTGTCTATCATACTCACGAGTATATGCCACCTGCCTGTTAGTCACTTGGGACTGACTTGGTCAACAGATTGGCAGATCACAAAAAGACAAAGGATGAGGAGGACAGTTCAATATGATTTTTTTCCTTTTTTTTTGAGTCGGGGTCTCACTCTGTCGTCCAGGCTGGAGGGTAGTGGTACGATCATGGCTCACTGCAGTCTCAGCCTCCTGGGCTCAGGTGATCCTCCTGCCTCAGCCTCCTCAGTAGCTGGGACTGCAGGCACACACCACCACACCCGGCTAATTTTTTTTTATTTTTTGTAGAGATAAGGTCTCACTGTGTTGCCCAGGCTGGTCTCAAATTCCCAGGCTCAAGTGCTTGTCTTGCCTTGGCCTCCCAGAGTGCTGGGATTATAGGCATGAGCCATCATGGCTGGACAGAAGATATTTTGAGTAAGAAAGAGAGAGAAAGACTACATTCACATAACTTTTATTATAGTATATTGTTATGGTGGTTCTATTTTATTATTTGTTATTCATCTCTACCTCACCTAATTTATAAATTAAACTTTATCATAGGTATATGTGTATAAAGAAGATGTAGCATACATAAGACTTGGGACTATCTGCAGTTCCAGGCATCCACTGGGGGTCTTGAGAGGTACCCCCCACTAATAAGGGAGGATGACTATATACCCATACCATGAAAACCTACTCAGCAGTAAAAGGGAGTGAACCATTATTTGCAACCACAACTTGGGGAAATCTCAAGGGCATCACACAAAGTGAAAAAGGCCAATTTAGAAAGGTCATGTACTACATGATTCCATTTATAGAACATTCTAGAAATGACACCATTATAGAGATGGAGAACAGATGAGTGGTTATGGGTGTGAGGGACGGTGTGAAGGAAAGAGGCTCTGAAGGGCAGCACGAGGGAAGCCTTTGTGGTGATAGAATCGCTCTGTGCTGGTGGTAGGTAGTGGCTACATGCAGCTACACGTGGACAGTGTTGCAGGAACTGCACACACGCAGATGAGAGTACATAAAACTGGTGGGATTTGAATAAGGCCTGTGGATTATACCAGTTTCAATGTCCTGATTTTTATTTTGTACCAGATCTTGTCACTTATATAATTATAGGGTGCCCATGTAATAATGTTAACTATAAAGATGGTACTATTAGGGGAAACTGGGTGGAGGGTACACAGGACCTCCTGTATTATTTTTGCAACTATCTGTGAATCTATAATCATTTCAAAATAAAAAGTTAAGCAAAAAATAGTCTTCTGTGTGAACCCAGCTCCTCCCAACCCTTCTGCGTCTGGTGCCGCCTCCTCCTAGTCTATCCCTGGTCTACCTTTTTCCCTCATGTCTTTGCTCTTACTCAGGGAGTGTGGGACATGAAGATGTGGGAACTGCCTGCAAAAAGATGGCTTCCGCCGGGCTCGGTGGCTTAGCCTGTAAACCCGCGCCTTTGGGGGGCTGAGGTGAGTGGATTGCCTGAGCCCGCGGGTTTGAGACCCGCCTGGGCAGGCAAGACCTCATCTCTACAATAAATCAAAAAAATTAGCCGGGCGTGGTAGCGTGCGCCTGTAGTTCCAGCTACTTGGAAGGCTGAGGCGGAAGGATCGCCGGAGCCCAGCAGGTCGAGGCTGCGGTGGCCGGGAGCAGCCACTGCACTCCAGTCTGGGCGACAGTGAGACTCCAACTCAAAAAAACAAAACAAAACAAAACAAAAACAAACAAAAAGATGGCTTCCAGCTTGTTTTCTCATCTTTGGGAGGGAGTGTGCAGGTGGGTGTGTGGGATGTAAAACACTGGCCTCTGGCTCTGGAGAGAATCTGAAGTGCCTGGTCACTTCTGTTTTTATGAGTCAGAATCAGGATAGTCCAGCATCCATTTTGAGCCCTGTAGGTCCTGGGATATGTGGGATGGTCCACTTCAGAACCTCGTAGGTCCTAGAGGTGTGTGGGACAGTCCACCGCCCATTCCTGAGTCTCGTAGGTCCTGGGTGTGTGGGACAGTCTACCACCCACCCCCAATCCTTATAGGTGCTGGCGTGCGTCTTGGAAGGCTGAGGTTGACTTGCCTGTGTCCTTTTCCTGTTGTGAGTCAGGCCAGGTTCCTCAGGCTCTTGCAAACAGCCACAACTGTCTCCTTTTATGCCCCAAATTCATCATCTCCACATCCACACTGGGCGCCTGAGTCACCTGGCCGGGGGTTTGTGGCTCTGGCTGAAATGTGGTCCCTTCAAAAGCACTTCCACCAGGCTGATGTTGACTTCCATGTCTTTTTAAATGATGGACCGTGGCTGCTAAACAAATATGAGGGAGGGTCACCCACGACGGGATGGCTTGGGCAGCGCCCAGGACCGGAAGGAACTTGAGGTTGCTGAGAGATCTTCTGCATCTCAGGAGGGGGCAGTGGTTTCTTTTTTCTTCATTCTCCAAGGCTCCTCAGTCTCAGAGACCCCAAGAGATGCCATTAATACAGCTTCCTCCTCTGCCCCTTTGAGTCGTTTGCTTTTGAAGGACCTGGAAGAGAAAGCTCTTTGTATGTGGTCAGAATAAACTCATTGTACACCCAGACAATTAACTCCTCAATGGACTTGCCAGCCCCTTGAAAGGCTCAGCCCTGCTCCCTGGCCCTCTTGGGCTCTATTCAGTCCCTTAAGCACACCAATGTTTTGGGGTTTTTGTTTTGTTTTGTTTGTTATTCTGAAAAGTCCTTCCCTGAGAATAGTCCATGCAGACCAACATTGTCCCCCACCCAGCATTTATCTCCCCTAACCAGAGAATGTCAATCAGGAATCAAAAAGCCAGACAGAGGAGGCTTTGCACGGTGTCATCGGGGGTCGAAGTGACTTCCAGCTGTCTGTGCGTGGGCCAAGCCTTTTCGCAGGGCAGGGAATTGTGCTGTCACACAAACCCGCTGTCTGTATAGGCTCCCAAAGCCCTTGCGGGGGCTGTGGTTTTCTGGGCTGCACCTGTGAGGACAAGGCATGGTGGGGGAGGGGACGCTGGGCTGGGCCGTGTCCAGCTGCTCGCTGCTGCTGCTGCGACCTTGAGCAGATCACTTGCATGAGACTTGGTTCTCTTTCCATCTGCACAGTGACTCCCTTGGCCCTGGCAGTGGTGGGAATAGCTGAGGACGGCCTCTGCCAGGGCTGTGTTGCACATGTGAGAATGCTATTACTGCTATGCATTTCTTAACGTCCCCTTGAGAGGGTATCTCAGGGAGAGGGGGCTCAAAAAACCCAGAATTTACTTATGAAAAATTGTGTATGTATTCTTACATGTTTAAACATCAGTCACCTTCAAAGAATTCTGTTTGATGCAATATACCTATCGAGATGCCTTTTCCACTGCTCAAAACAGTTTTGGGGTTTGTCAATTTTGATGCCTTTTAGTGCTGCTGCCATTTGCTTGACCTCTTCCACACTGGCGAAACATTTCCCTTTGAGGATTTTTTTTCATCCGGGGAAACAAAGTTGTTTGCGGTGAGATTGGGTGAATAGGGTGGGTAGGGCTCAGGGGTGTGCCATTTTTGGTAAAAAACTGCTGAACACTTGATGAGGTGTAGGCAGGTGTGCTTGTAAATCACGCATCATGAAATAGGCAAATGCACTGAAAGAATTTCCAAAAAAAATTCACTGAAGCTGAATGTGGCCTCTCCGAACAATGCTGCACTGATGCTGATGGGTGCCTAGAACACTTAACCTACCGGGGGAAGCCTGTACTATAAGGGGCCCGCCCACCAAAATGTAATTCCAAGTTTTTTTGATTCCCCCTCATATTTACTTGCTTTAATGTTTCCACGTTTACTTTTTTCTCCCTCCCTGGGAAAAAAGTGATAATCTTTGAAATGTTTTCTTTTTTGATGTTTAGCTTCTTCCCTTAGTCTAGAATCGTATTATGGTATTAAAGAGAAATATGAGGGGGATCCCCCCCAAAACTGGAATTAACTTTTGGAGGGGGGGCCCTTTGTAGTACACTCAGAGTTTGTTCTTCTAGATCAAACAGTCAACCAAAATTTGTATCTGGAAGCTTTGAGAAGGTTGCGCCATGATTTGCAGAGCAAACACCCTGAGTTGTGGCAAACAAGGAGCTGGTTCTTCCACCACGGCAATGCACCTGCCCACACTGTGCTGGGTGTTCAGCAGTTTTAAACCCAAAAAAGGCATAACCCCCGTGCCCCACCCTCCCTATTCATGCAATCATGCCCTGAGCAACTCTTTTTGTTTTCCCAGATGAAAAAAGTCTTCAAAGGGAAACATTTTGCCCGATGTGGAAGAGTTGAAACAAAAAACAACAGAAGTGCTAAAAACCATCAAATCGACAAGCTTAAAAACTGTTTTGAGCAGTGGAAAACGTGCCTCAATCGGTGTTTTACATCAGAGGGTACTTTGAAGGCAACTAGTTTAAGCATGTAAGAATAAATGCAGAATTTATTATAACTAAATTTTGGGAATTTTTTGGTCCCCCTCATAAAGTCTTACTATTTGTGATCCAAAAGTATCATTAAGGTTAATCACCAGGCATGAAATCATCATATGCATACATGTAAACAGATACGGACATATTTTTCTTTCAAATATATGAAAGAATCTTTCCCCAAAGTAGGGACTGCTCAAATAATCTAGCTGCTGCCGTCTGGGTGATGTGTCTGGGATGATTTTGTTTTGTTTCATCAATTTTATTGAAGTGTAATTTACATATATAAAAGTCACCCTCTGTAAATGTACAATCCAGTGAATTTGGTATATTCATAGAGTTCTGCAGCCATCATCAGAGAACATCTTCTTCATCCCCAAAAGAAACCTGGACTCATTTAGAGTCATACCCACTGCCTCCCCAGCCCTAGGACTCTGGATTTGCTCTCTGTCTCTGCAGATGTAGCTTTAGGAGACATTTCATATAGATGGAATCATTCAACATGCAGTATTTGCATTGGCTGCTTTCATGCAACTTAATGTTGTTGAGGTTTTTCATCTGTATTGTCATGTGTATTCATTCTCCATTCCTTTTAATTGTTGAATAGTATTCTATTATATGGATATATCACAATTTATTCACCAGTTGACAAACATTTTGGATTATTTCCAGTTGGATGCTGTTATGAATAATGCTGCAGTATTTGTGTACATGTCTTTGTGTGGACATGTTTTTACTCTTAGATATCCAGTTTCTAGGAGTGGAATTTGGGGGTTGAAAAATTTATGTCTAGCATTTTAAAGAAATTACCAGGGGTAGGGGGAACATAACAACAAAAAGGGTATCTAATCTCAAACCAGGCAAAGTGGGAACCAAAGGGAGGTCCAGACTTTACTTGTACGATGTCCACTTATATACCTAATCTTGAATTGTACCCCACATCTTTAAAATAAAATATATAATAAAAAAGAAGCCGGGCTCGTTGGCTCAGCCTGTAATCCCGCGCCTTTGGGAGGCTGAGGTGAGTGGATTGCCTGAGCCCGCGGGTTCGAGACCCGCCCGGGCAGCGAGACCTCATCTCGACATTATTATAAAAAAATCAGCTGGGCGTGGTAGCGCATGCCTGTAATTCCAGCTACTCGGAAGGCTGAGGCGGAAGGATCGCCGGAGCCCAGCAGGTCGAGGCTGCGGTGGCCGGGAGCGGCCACTGCACTCCAGTCTGGGTGACAGAGTGAGACTCCAACTCAAAAAAAAAAAAAAAAAAAAAAGAAATTACCAAACTGTTTCCCAAAGTGGCTGCTCAATTGTACATTCCCATCAGCAATGAACAAGGGTTTAGTTTCTTCACATTCTTGTCAACACTTGGATTGTCTCTTTTTAATTTTAGTCATTTTGGTGGGTGTTTAGTGGTATCTCACTGTGGTTTTAATTTGCACCTTCCTATTGACTAGTGATGTTGAGCATCTTTTCATGGATTTATTTGCCATCATATATCTTCTCTGGTAAAATGTCTATTAAAATATTTTACCCATTTTAAATTGTTTGTCATTTTATTGAGCTGTAGGGTTGATTTTATTTCTAATTTTAAAAAGTGTCAACAGGACTTTAATTTTGTAAATCCAGTTTTAAAAGCAAGCAGTTGAATAGGATGGTTAGCTCTCCTAGAATCACAGACCGCTCTAAGAGGCCTTTGCAGATCTTGTCACCTCCATGGTGTCCTGGGTAGGCAGATATCCTTCAGTTTTAGAAAAGGAGGTTGCTGTCCAGAGAAGAAAACTGGTGGTGGGGGGTTGGGGGGTTGAGGTTCAGTTATCCAAATTCTTGAATGTGAAGCAGGAACTGGAGCGTGGTTCCACTTGAGCTCAGGAGGCCAAGGGGAACACGGAGAAGAAACTCGACTCTCTCCCTAGGGTCCTGCGTGGGGCCTGGTGTTGCTCCAGGGCCTGCCTGGAAGCAGAACTGGTGTGGACCTTGGACCCAGGCCTTGGCCCTGTGTTTGGCGGGAGAGGCGGCTTATTTGCTGGGTCAGAAACCAGGTGCCCAGGTGCCCGGAGATGATGGCTAGAGGGAAGCTGTTGGCTTTGGCGTGGCTTTCAGCCCCGGGGCATGCTGGACTCACGGGTGGCTCCTGGCAGCAGGGCACCTCGTTGTTTCTCACTCCATAAAGATTTCCATGGAAGGCCTCTCCTGTGGCTGAGCAGTATACCTCTTCACCCTCGGTAACCCAGCCCTGCGGGAAGATTCCCTCTCTGCACTTGGCTTCATGGGCCGTGGGTCTACCATCCAGGCGACCTGTGGAATCGCCAAACTGCAGAAGCACAGAACTTCCTCAGGCAGCCCTTTGCTCTCCTTGAGTACAGCTGGTCCTTGTGACTGGCTGGAAAGGCCGGCAGTCCCAGACTCCCATGTGGATGACAGGAGGAAGAAACAGGATGTGTCAGCTATCGTGCTCTGAGGAAAGATGCAGCTCTTGTAATGTGGGAGGGTGTTAACATCCATGCTGAATATGAAAATATTGCAAGAGCCGCTTTGCACTTGTTTGATTTTATTCTCTCTTTGCTAGCCTGTGAGACTCCCAGAGAAGCCACCCTGGGTGTAGGGCTGAGGGCCCTGTGCAGTGCTGTTTAGACTGTGGACTCTGCATCCGGCAAGCGCAACCAAATGTGCCTCACAGCTGCCAAAGACCTAATTCAGTGGCTTGTTGGATTCAATGGAAAGAGGTGTTAACAGAGCCAGGGGAAGTGGTGCTGTTAAAAAAAATGACATTGTGTGGCTCTGTTCTGTGTTTACTCTCCCTCGGTGACTTCCAGATCAAACTCGCACAGCTTGGCGTCCAGTGTGCCTGTTCTGCACTCCAGCTGGAGGCAGATGCAGTGTTATAAGAGACCCACCAGTGACCCTCCCTTCCCGCTGCAGCTTGTTCCTTGGGGTGACTCAGGTCACCTGGCCCCCATGAGAGTTGGGTTTTGGTGTCGGCACATGAGAAGAGCAGCCGGGTCGGGTGTCCCACAACTGTCGGCTCAGCGGCTGGCCTCAGCCTCTGGCAAGGGTGAGGGTCTCCACAGCTCTTGAATCTTAAGATCCCAAGGGTGAGCCGTTGACGCAAAAGAGAGATCAGGACTCTATCCTCTGCTTCCCCCGATGGGATGGGGAAGTCGGCCAGAGGTCCGGGGGCTCCAGAAGGCAGGAGGTTGTTATTATTGATGATCTGACTGGCGTCAGAGAGACTATCTGAACAACATAAATAGTTAATGCTCAGAGAATATAGTGTTCCATTCGAAAAGACCTCTGGGGGTCTTGGGACGAAAGTGGTGCTGCAATCGTCCAGCTGTCTGAGACAACAGTGTTCTCCCTCCCTCCCCACTGAGGGAGAACAAGAGGAATCTAAACTATGTGACCTCAAGAAGAACAAAGATACCTGCTCCCAGCCTTCAACAGGGGGTTCAATTGTTTTGGGGTCTGGAGGGGTGAAAATAAATGTATTTTACCTGTAAAGCACACACATACACATATGTATGCAGTTTATCTGTGTTATTAACATTTCATTAGGGGTGATTAGGAAAAAAATGGTCTAAAAGTGCCCCTTCACTGGGCAGTTTTGTGATAGGGCTCAGAGTTTTTGGGCCTGGATGAAAAGAACTTAGAGTCCCAGAAAGTAAATAAACAAAGTCCGTGCTGACTCCTGATCTGAGGAGGTTCTCGCTCTGCCAAGAGCTGCCAGCATTACCAGAGTGATCAGCGGTAGGACTTTGTTAGCAGGAACTTCCTGTGCCTACCATCTATGTTAGGAATTGCAGAGTGAGTCTGGGGTGATCTCTGCAGCATCCCACGTCCTCTTGCATTTTGCTAGTCCCAACCTCTTTCTGGGCATTGGGGTGTTTGATCTTTCACAGTGAGAAGTGTTCTGAGGATTCCTGATTCTCTTTGGTGCTACGTGCTGGAGAGAGAACGGGCCTTCCTGTCTGCTCACCTTTTGTAACTGAGGGTGGAGAAATGTTTGGCTAGGAGCTTGGCAGGGATTAGCACCCAGAGCTCTTGTTTTCCCCATGCTCTTCAATCAGGGCCACTGGACAAAGGTTCTGAGCCGGCACCTCTCACAAGGGAGCAAAAGAGGAGCTGGGGATGCCAGGTTTGGGTGTCTTAAGGCAGCAGTCTCCAACCTTTTTGGCATCAGGGACAGGTCGTGGACCAGGGGTGAGGGAGATGGTTTCAGGATGATTTCAAGCACGTAACATTTATTGTGCACTTTATTTCTGTGATTATTACATGGTAATATATAGTGAAACGATTATACCACTCACCATAAAACAAAAAAGAAAGACACAGATTGAAGTGGTAAACAGAATAATGGCTCAGCCTGTCATCCCAGCACTTTGGGAGGCTGAGGCGAGTGGGTTGCCTGAGCCCGCAGGTTCGAGATCAGCCCAGGCAACCTGGTGAGACCTCATCGCTACAAAAAAATCAAAAATTATCTGAGTGTGGTAGCGTGCGCCCATAGTTCCGGCTACTTGGAAGGCTGAGGCAGAAGGATCGCCAGAGCCCAGCAGGTCGACACTGGAGTGGCCATGAGTGTGCCACTGCCCTCCAGCCTGGGTAATGGAGTGAGACTCCAACTAAAATAATAATAATAATAATAATAATAATAATAATAATAATAATAATAATGGGTGGGTCATGTGAAGACTAAAATAAGTGTTGAATTCTGACTTTTTTGACTTAAAGCCAGATGCAGCTGCACAATTGAAGCACATCAACTCACTTGCCACTCACGAATAGGGTTCTGATATGAGTCTGCAAGCAGTTGATTTATGAGCGTCTCTGCAGTCAAACCTCCCTGCTCTTGTGAATCTGTACTTGCAGACACTCCCCAGCGCTACCACTGCCTCAGTTCCATCACCTCAGATATCAGGCATTAGGTTCTCTTAGGCGCACACAACCTAGATCCATCGTGTGTGCGGGTCACAACAGGGTTTGCTTTCCTATGAGAATTGAATGCTGCCGCTGATCTAACAGGAGGCAGAGCTCAGGTGGTCATGCGAGCGATGGGGAACAGCTGTAACACAGATGAAGCTTTACTGCGTCCCCCGCCACTCACCTGCTGCTGTGCAGCCTGGTTCTTAACAGGCCACAGCGGTTGGGGACCCCTGCTGTAGGGATGCCAGCCAAGGGGCTGTGGGGGAGATGCCTCCTCCTGGCCTCTTGTGGGGAAGAACAAGGGCTGGCCAGCATGCAGGTATCCGAAGATCTCTGAGAATGGGTCTCCTGCAACCCTGAAGTCTTGGCTCCTGTGACTGTCTGTGGGGTGGCGGGCATGTGCCTAGGTTTGTTCTCCTGCTGGTATTTCTTTCTGGGTCTTTCCTTCATGGTCTCATCCTCTCTCCTTTCCTTCCCTCTGGTCTCTTCCCTGGGCCTTAGCCAGGCCTTGTGCAAACCCCAACCATTCAACAGTGCGGAGAGTAGATAGTATTTACCTCAATAATGGTAGTCTCCTTTCGCTTCTTCCTCACTCTCAACTCAGATGATGGGGCCAGGCCAACGCCCACAGTGGAGACCCAGCCGGTGTTCGACGGAGATGGTAAGCACCTGCCTCCCCTGGCCTGCCTTCTCCTACCTGTTCTCAGGTTTGGGAAATGTCCTCTGCTTTGGTTGTTTCTCTAAGCTCTACTATTATTATTTGCTTTTCTTCCCCTTATTTATTTACTTATTTATCATGGAGATGAGGCCTTGAACGCTTGGGGCTCAAGCGGTGCTCTCACTTCAGCCTCCCAAAGTGCTGGGATTGTGGGTGTGAGCTGGTGTGCCCAGTCATTATTTGCTTTTTAAATTTCAGTTTTTCCCAATGTGAGCAGGGTTGTTTTTGACCTTTTTGAAAAATGCAAGTCCTCCAGGGAGCTGGTGCACTTTCCCCTCCTGTCTCCTGATATCCAGCAATAATACAGCCTAGACAGACTCTTGGGACTGCCAGGACCCAGAAATCGGGCGACAGTGTCCCCGCAGTGACTTGTCAGCAGGAACAAGCACCTGCTCTGTATCCGGCAGTGTGCAAGGCCCTCTGGGGAAGGGAAAGGAGGAATAGGGATATGGGCCTTTGCTCTCAAGAGGGTAGCGACTCTTAGAGAACTTTATGTGTTGAATTATGTGGCCTTAATTTTTTTTTAATTAGATACAGGGTCTCGCTATGTTGCCTAGGCTGGTTTCAAGCAATCCTCCTGCCTCAGCCTCCCAAAGTGCTGGGATTACAGGTGTGAGCCACCATACCTGGTCTGGCCTGGATTTTTTTTTTAAGCAGGATTTATTTAGAGGACAGTAAAGCTCCCACAGTGGGAGGGGACCCTAAGGGGTTACCCTCGTCTTGATTTTTATTGTAATCAACAATCATGGAAGACAGAGATCTCTATGGTCTCAGAATAGCCTCTGTGAAGAGCTAAGACTTAGCTGGATCCTCAAAGTGCTAGAGAAACCAGGGTGTTTGAACAAGGAAAGAGTGCAGTGGAGATGAATAGAGTGAGGACAGTGGCCAGAAGGAGACTGATGGGGAACTGGTTGGTCTAGGTTCTAGGGACTTTGAGAGTTGAGGCAGATATTTGGAAGAGCAGAAGTTCTAGGTCAAGAGAAACAGTGGTGGCTGGTGGCAAAATAAAGGCTGGACATCTTAGAGGCCTAGGGGGTGGGATAGAAGGCTCATGGGGTATAGAGGGTTGGCCCCAATTCAGGCTGGCATTGCTCAGGGTCCGAGTTCTTCAGTGCACTTTACTGAGTATTCCAAGTTGCTGGGGGCAGGGGTTGGCAGAGTGAGAGCTCTAGAAAACCTGAGAACAAGGTTTGGCCTTCAGTGCAATTTGCAGCAAACTTAGTAGCTCCCAACTGAGCATGTCCAGACTGGGACCATGAGACTGGACAATGAGTGCCTGGGTGTGGTGGCTCACGCCTGTAATCCCAACACTTTGGGAGGCTGAGGTGATAGGATCACTTGCGCCCAGGAGTTCGAGACCAGCCTGGGCAACATAGCCAGACCTCATCTCTACAAAAAATTAGCCCGGCATAGTGCCATGTGCCTATAGTCCCAGCTACTCAGGAGGCTGAGGTGGAAGGATCTCTTAAGCCCAGGAGGTCAAGGCTGTGGTGAGCCAGGATCTGCCACTGCACTCCAGTCTGGGTGACACAGTGAGACCCCAACTCAGAAAAGAAGAAATCGTGCTGCCGGTCTGCCCTGTGGCCAGGGATGTCCCTAGCACAGGTGCAGCTCTGGCAGAAGGATCAAAATGTGCAAGCTCTTCTGCATCTGGTTCATTTAGTGAAACATGTATATGCTCACGTCTAAGAGTTCCTGTGTCTCTCTGACCCACAGAGGTCCTGGATCACTGGCAGGCCTGGGACTCTGGGGTACAGGGTGGGGACTGGAGACCATATCATCTTGGGAGACCTCCCCACACCCTCACCAGAGATCTTGCCACTCCACGGTGTGCTCAGGGCCACTTGGGCCTCCCACACCACCCGTCCACAGCGTGGCCTGAGTCCTGGAGAGCCTGGAGCCCATGACGCTCCTTGGGCAGAGAACCTCAGCCCCTGCTCAGCAGGAACCGTGAGCCCAGGGGTGGAGGCGCATGTTAGACCCTCTGCTTCCTCTCTCGTCTGGAGCAGAGTCTTAGCAAGCTGAGTCTGCTATGGCCCAGCCGTTTCCGCTAAAAAGCTCTCTGTGGTTTGTTTGGCGTTTGTTTGTTGACTTATTCCTTCTAAATCTTCTTCCCGGGAAGCAGCTGAAAGGGACTTGGCTTGGCCCACGTTCCCTACCTCCTGGGATAATATTTGTATTCCTGGATGGAGTGGCTCAGCGCCTCTGGGCCCTGACCACCCTGCCTCCCGGATGGCCTGGTTGGCACTTCAGAGCTGGTGGGGAGAGGAGCTTCCGTCATGAGGAGGAGGCACTGGGAGAGGTGGATGTGGAATGAGGGAGACAGCCAAAGCTTCGATGCCTCAGACTTTTAAAAACCACCGTTAAAAAGTCTGGTGTGGCCAGGTACGGTGACTCACGCCTGTAATTCCACACTTTGGGAGGCCAAGGTGAGAGTATCACTTGAGGCCAGGCGTTCAAGACCAGCCTGAGCAACATAGCGAGATCTCATCTCTATGAAAAATAAAACATTATTCAGGCATGGTGACTGAGGCATAAGTATTGCCTGAACCCAGGAGGTCGAGCCTTCAGTGAGCTGTGTTCGTGCCACTGCACCCCAGCCTGGGTGACAGAGTGGGACCTCGACTCAGAAAAATAAAAATAAAATCTGAAGTTGCACTTCAAATTGCATTTTTTTTCTGAGACTTTCTCTCTCTCCTTGTTTTCCCGCTAGAAATTACAGCCCCAACTCTATGGATTAAGCACTTGGTGATCAAGGACTCCAAAATGAACAACACCAACATCAGAAATTCAGGTAACTGGCCATCCCTGGGTGATATACGTACCCAGTCAGTCCTGGTTGTCCCATGACCACCTGCTGTGCGGGTTCAGGAAAGTCACTTAATCATCTCTCTGGTCTTCAATTTCTATAGCTATAAAAGAAGGAGATTGGATGAGTTAATCCTTTCTAATTTTTCAGTTATTATCTTAGGGATCATCTTTCATGAGCAGTTGATCCTTTTAGCTGAAAAAGTTTTAACAGTATATTGTAATATTTTGACTGACTTTCTATAGCCATGCAGAAGAATTTGAAAGAGAGTGGCTGGATGTAGAGAAGTTGGACTTCAAGCCAGGAGGGACTTACTTCTATATGTTTAAGGCTCTAAATAGCAGATTACAGTCTTGTCTTTTCTGGTTTGATCTTTCAGGGGTCTGATGTGTAATCAGGTTTTGGCACTGGCTGAACTCCTTATAGGAAGGAAATAATTTTTGAAAGGATGATCATTTGTAGGATTTATTTGTTGAGTTTATTTACCATCTGTAAAGACTAAAGTCAGTAAAGGTCATTTACTGTACATAAAGACCAGATGTCCATCCACGGAGAAATGTGTGCCAAGATAAGTCAGGATCTATCAAGAAGGATCATCCTTCTTTCAGCCCAAGACTTGACTGTGAAAAGTACCACTCTACATCGTTTGTGCCTGGTGGTTGAATTTAACCCTATCATCTTTTTTTATAGGTGGCAAGGACTATAAACAAAAGATATATGCCCTTGAACCGGCAGGCTGAGTTTTGCCTGTCCATTAATTTAATAAGCATGCTGCCATTTGTCCCCCAAGGTTTATTTGTATGCCAGCTCTGTTCTACAGGTGGCAATGTGGGGTTTATATCGTCCTGGCCACAAGGAGTGATACAGACCGAGTGGTGAACTCAGGCACCATGGGTTGAGTTCCTTTGTGACTTGGGCCGGTTTGTACCTCGCTGTGTGTCTGGTTCTCTGTTGGATAACAGCTGGCGGTATAGGATGGTGGGATGGGAGGAGACCCTGTGAATGCCCTGGGATCAGAGTCTTTGGCAGAATAGCACAGTGAAGCCTGAGCTCACATTCTATCCCCCATACTTAGTGACCCCAGTCAAGTCACATCATCCCACTGGGCCTCCGTTCTCACTTGTCAAATGAGATCACAATTTCTCCCTCAAAGGATAGTGGTCTAAAGTTAACTAAGTTAATGTCTACATGGCACTTAACTGATGACTAGCTGACGGATACATTGTGAGGACATTTATTATTAAGAATTAATAATATTGTTATTAGGAATTTGTGATTGTCATCATAAGCAAAGGCATCTATTAGACAGGTTTCTCCTTAGGCCCTGCCTCTACTCCCCCTCACCATTAGGCAAGTACGAGTCAAGGGAAAGTGGTTCTGGTGCCTGTGGCATCTGGAGCTGGATATTACCTTTACAACTGGACTGCCTAGTCCCTGAAGCCCTGGAAGTTCTCCAAGTTCCCAGTAAGGGGGTTGATTCTCATTCTCTGACCAGGTGGAGGACATGAGGGTAAGCTCTCTGAATAACACAGCACCTTTAACCTGAAACACTCACTTGACATTTAGCAACTGCCTCCTTGAATATCTTTCTCACCCACCAGTGGTTAATTTCTTCACCTGGGTGGGTTATAAACTCTGTGTGCTCAAGAGCATTATTGCCTAACATGCTAACCTGTTAAAGACTCGAATGTGGTGTTTGGTGGCTTTGGAGAAGGGTGGAGGAGAAAAGATCATTATCATCATTATCAGTCAGGTTAGAAGCGCACTGTCCAATAAATTGTCTGCATCAGGTCCTGTAGAAGTTTTGTTTGTCATTTCATTTGTGCTTCATCCTAACCCTATAACTGAGGTTATTATCCCCATCTTGTAGATGAAGGATGGGAGGAGGCTGAGACTGAGGAAGTATCTTGTCCTGGGTTGAAGCTAGTAAGTGACCAGGCTGGAGAAAAGGATCTCTCCTTGGGAGTAGACCACTGGCTTCCTGGGCTGTGTTCTCTGAGTGCAGTAAAGTGGTGTCGACACAGTCCATTGGTCATCGCTGTTTCCAGTGAAGTTCTTCTGCCTCCCATTCCTGCTTTCCAACTGGGCGAGTACAAGGTCCTGCTGAGAAATGCAAGCAGGTGAAAACACCTTGCTGGAGTGACCTGACCACCTCCATCTTTCCCTGATTGACTCCAGTTGTGTCTGTAAGATTTGTGGACAGGATAGCTGGGGGAGATGTAATGGCTCTCTGGAAGAAACTGAAACCTGGGAAAATTGTTAGGGACTGGTAACTTTGAAATCTCCTACAAAACTGGGGCTTTCTCCAGCATGATGAACTGGTAATATTGACTGAGTACCTGTCGATCTTCTTGATGTAATTGTTTATAACAGACATGGAGCCACACAGGCATGTGGCAGAGGTTGGCATGTGGCCCCCTGTTTTTGCAAATAAACTTTGATTGGCACACAGCCACAGCCATTTATTTGCACATTGTCTGTGGCTGTTGTCATTCACCACAGTGGAGTTGAAGAGTTGTAGCAGAGCCTGTGTGATCTGCAAAGCCCAAATTGCTGACGTCTGGCCCTTCACAGAAGAACTTTCTGGTCCCTGGCCTATGTGATTGAAATAGATGCATTTGGGTGGGAGCATGTGGATAGGGGGTGTCTGACTCAGGGTTGTAGGTCCCTCTCGTAGACCAAGCTGCAGAGTGTTTCCTGGCACCATATGGGAACTCTTGGAGCCACTCACAAAACTCTTCTCATGGACCCTTTCTCTATCATCCTATTCTGGTGTGTGCATTCACAAGTGGGTCGCCAAGGAAGCATCCTGAGCTTGGCTTTCTCAGGCAGGGGTAGGGAACCTTCTGTGTTGAGGAGGGAGAGACCATGTTATGGTGGACGCCAGGCTTTGGTGTCCGACAGACCTGCAGACCCAGCTTCCAGTGCCAGCTTCCCCCAGAGCTTGGTGAGCTTGGGAAAGTGAGTTAATGCCTCTGAGTCTTGATTTCCTTACATGGAAAGCAAAGTTAAGAGTGCCTTGTGGGACTCTTGGGAGGACTCTACAGCAACTGTATAATGCCTGGCACTTAGTGGGTGTACCACTAGTGGTTTTTAAAAAAAGCAAAACAAAACACTGTCTGCTCATGATGGAATATCTTTGTATGTTACACTGGCCACATTGCTCATGTCAGCACACTTGGTTTAACGAGAAGTCAGATGTACTTCAACGATAACTTGTGTCTGAACAGCTGGCTCAAACCCTTAAGACAGTTTTCCAGTAGAGTTTGATGGAAGATTCCAGGTTCAGGTGCACTCCAGCCCATGCCCCAGGGGACTCTGAGAGCTGTCAAGGTGAACGATCTTCTGAGCTGTCTCTCGGAGGCAGAGAGATGATCCCGGCTTCTCTTACGCTCCGCACATCCTTCTTCACACTCAGACCCTGCGACGCCGGGTTTGTTTTCTGGCCTGGAGACTGTTGGTGTTGGATAGGTTCCACTGGGCAGCTGAAGCTTGGCAGCAGCATGACACATCTTCCTGCAGTCCTTCCAGCTGCCTCCTCCCCTCCTGGAAGTCTGGTCTCTGCTTGTCAGGCCGTGTCATGCGTTCGCTGTGGTCAGCGTTGCCTTCTGAGTACTTGGCAGCTTCTGAACCCACAGATTTACCTCTGTGGCCTCCTCCTCTTCAGTTCTCTCCTCCACTGCCTCTGCTGTGCGCCAGGACTTCTTCCTGCACCTACAGATGACACACCTGGCCAGCTGACACCCCTGAACCCGAGAGCAACACCTCCTCACAGATGAGTGTTGGCCGGGGCCATGTTCTGCCCTGATATACGTTTTGGCTGAGATTTTTGTATCAGGGTTTGCTTCCGAGGCATTTCTTAACATGCCCAGAGATGAAAGTACTTTTCAACCATCTACATTCCATAGAAGAGGGTAAAGAGATTAAACGAATTACAAGAATGGACTTCATCTCACTCTTCATGCCATGTCACACTGCTTCTAACTGACCATGTGCAGATGCTTTCCTAAACAGGATTTATGTCTTTCTGTTTTTCTATGACAACATTTTGTGCATTCTCCTTCAGGGAGGTACAGTCTCTCGGGAAGCATGGTTATGGAAGCCTCAACTCTCCTCTGCTGTTCCCTCTGCTCCATGGGTTGAGTTAGCGCTGCAGCCTTGTGTGGAGTGGCATGGAATGATGGCCCTCTCTATTTCCCCATCCCTCTCTTTCCTTTGTCCCTGTCTTTCCTAGTTAACTTCTTTTATTACCTGATCAGGAACTTCAAGAAGGCCCTAGAACCTGACTCTGGGGTTAAGTCCCAAAGAACCATCCTACTACCCACCTTGGCCCTAAGACCCACATGCCTCCTTCTGTGTGTCAGTGGGCAGAGCTGCTTGCAGAGGCTCCACCCCCAAGACTGAGCTGTCAGCAAAGACTCAAGTGGGGGTGTGATTCTTACCAACTTTAACCCCGTCTCCCCGTATGCTACAGTGTCTGCGTTTGCCAGTGCCCTGTGCCTTCGTAGGTGTGCTGTCTGCTGCATCCCTGCCTGTTCCTGCTGGTGTCAGAGCCCCATTTTGGATTGTTCCTGCCTCCTCCAGGATGTTCCTGCTGCAACAGAGGGCATGATAGGCACTTGGAGTCACCGAGGCAACTGCGCCTCCTGGCTGGATCCCCACCCCCAGGCCAGCACTCGTGGCCCGCCTGGAAACTGCTGGCTGATGTAATGACCTGAGGCCTGGAAAAATAAACAGCTCATGGGGAACCAGCAGTAGCCATCGTAAGCAAATACCCGCTGGCCACCTGGATCCCCGCAATGACGTGGTTGGGAGGAGAATGAGTAATCCACGAACGCTAGCAGCCCGGGACGGGTCTGGGCTTGTGTGCGTTTAAAATATCTACAGAAAAACAAACCCTGGGTGTTTATTTCCGTAGCTGGCCTTCGGGTGTCTGCCTGTCCATCTGATACAGGTGCCTGGGTCAGTCACAGCCAGCAGAGCAGGGATGGGGATGGATGGCTGTCACTATGACTTTCTCCATGGCAATCAAGGCCTTGTACCTCCTCAAGGCTCCCCTTTGTGAAGAGGAGTGTCAATGCACATGGACGCCCCAGGGAGTCTGGGTTCACCGTCCATCCTACCTTGGTCTAAAATGAGCTTTCCAGCTGCCTTGCTCCTTGCCCTGCACCATCTGCAGGGAGCCCACAATGGCGTGGGGGTGGAGGGGGTGCCCTGCGAACCCATGCTGGGACTTGCCGTGCCAGCAAAGGCTTTGCTGGTGAAGGTGAGTGTGTGGCTCTTTGGTGCTTGATAGCAAAACCGCATGTCTCATCATCCTCCTTTGACCTCTGCTGCTGAAAAACTGGAATCGGAGACCCCGCCCCCCTGTGGTCACTGGCTGCTTCTGAAGGGCTGGAGGCTAGCCACAGCCTCCACTGTGAGCCGAGGGTCCTCGATCCTTGTGTGTTTATAAAGTGACTCTGGAAGGGGCAGAGTGTTTGTCTTATAAACATCCCTGCACTAGCCACACCTGGGGGAGGAAAGAGTGAAGTTAGGATACTTTATTTCAATAATCTTAGAAGATCTCCTCCATCTTCCTCCCCCCTTCTTGCCTAAATTTTAATTGACTAGCATTTGCCCCTTAAAGTGCAGAGCCTGCCGGTTTAGGGCAACGAGGTTACTGAGGAAGACAAGAAAGAAGGCAGCACTCTCTTTCTCAGTACTTGTGTCACAGAAACACTCTGAGGCATTCTGTATTCTTTCAAGGGAAGTGGGGAAGGGTCCTGCCAGCTCGCATATGGCATGGTCAAGAAAGAGGGGACTTTTCTGAAATTCGAGAGGGTATGAGTCAGGGATGCCTTAGGTGAAAGGTGAGAAGAAGATGCTGCATGGGGTAGAATGCTCTTCTGTGGGATGTCTATCTTGCCCTTCCCTCCCCTTGGGACCCCAGGCCCTGGGAGGGAAGGAGGCAGTCACTTCAGACCTGGTAAACCAGGCATGCCCACCTCGGCTGAGCAGAGGGAAGCTGCTTAGACAGGCTGAGTGGTGTGTTGCCTTCCCTCCTCCCGCCTCCCCCACTCCCGCCCTGTGCCACCTTATCCCCGTTTCCAGGGCCAGCGGAAAACGTCCCAGGAGGAGGCGCCCTCAGCCAGCCTTGGGGTGCGGGGTGAGAAGTGGTTTGCTCTGAAGCTGAGGCCTTGAGACAGTAGCAAGTGTGGCCACAGGCCTGGGGCAGGGCTGTGGAAGGAGCTACAGGGACGAGGCGAGTCTGGGGACACTGAGCAGTCTTGCCCTTGACTCCACCCCTCTTGGGCCTGGTCCCACTGAGACTTGGGAGGGTAAGTGTGGACAGGCCCCTGAGCTGTAGGGACACGCCCTAATCCTGTCTCATTGTAAGACTCTGGGCCACTAGAATGAGAAGGGCCTGGGGATTACTTGGTGCCATTCTAAATGAGAACGCCAAAGCCTGGACTACTTAGGGCTCTGTCCAAGGTCATAGCCCATCAACGGTTACGTGCCATAGCCTCTGCTGGGTGCTGAGGGGTGGAGGGAACCTGAGGAAGCAGCTGACCATGGGGCAGTGGTGTACCAAAGGGGGGTGAGGGAGGCCTTCACCCCACGGAGAAGAACATTTTATCACTGACCTGGCTTTGAGTTGCTGGCATGGTGATCTCTCTGTGCGTTTCTGGTTCCCCTGCAGACATGTGTCGTCTGCTGCCTGCAACCGACACAGGCAGCTCAATGATCTGCCCTTGGTCAGCCACTGCTGGCCAGCAGGGGGACTCACTGTTCACAGGGACAGGGCAGGAAGACCCGGTCGCTGAACATTTGCCAAGGTTGCTGCTACCTTAGACCTGCTGATAGCAATGGTGGCTGACATGTGTCAGCTTCTGTGGAACCAGGCTAAGTGCTTTTCATGTACAGTTGCGTTTAATCTTCTCTTTTAAGACCCTTTGAAGGTGTGCACTGATTCCCCTACTTTTGCATCTGAGGAACCTGAGACTTTGAGAACTTAAGCAAACTGGCCGAGGTCACAGAGTGAACAAGTGAAAAAGCCCGATTCACTGACCCTAGGGTGCATGCTCTTGACTGCCTCACAGGGCTGCCTGCCACTCCTTTAGCTGTTGCTGACGTTCGTGAAGCGGTGTCAGACCCCCTGACATGCCAGACCCTGGATAGGAGCCTGCAGGAGTGGAATGAAAGGAACTCGCCATTGCTTTCAGCCTTGCCAAAGGAGCCCAAGTGTCCACATCCCCACTCCAGTCCACTCTGACTGCCTGAAGTCCCCTCTGGCATAAGGGGCTGGCTATCTGGATCGGTGCTCTTGGTTAGTTAGTCGGTCAGAAGGGCAGCTTCCTCCGGGGGGCCTCCACACGATCCCTTTTGGGGCACCACTGGGAGTGACGTGCTTTTTGCTTCATTTTGATGCCTGCTCAGTGAGGAAAAGGGCTTTTTAGCTTCAAGGAGTTTCCAGTGGCAGGAGTGACTTTTAAATGTGTGCAAACCCTGTTTCTGTCCTCCCCACCCGACTCCACCTGATACACACCTGAGCACGAGTTCAGGGCTGGCGTTGTTCTATCTGCAGTGACTTTTGTCTATTCCCTGCTCTGGTAGTACCTCTCCTTTGGGCCTGTCCTTTCTGGGCTGACTGCCCACCCTCTGACCTAGAGGGAGCCCCGGGCAGTGGTTCTGTGGGCTCCCCTCCTCTTCAGGTCTCCTCGGGCCCCTGGGTGGCTCCAAGTCACATGAGTGTTGAGACGAGAACTGGCGGTGGCCAAGTGGTGCTCAGCGGTGCACGTGATGGAAGGCCATGCTGGAAGGGCAGGACCAGGCCAGCAGATGGTACGGCAGGGGAGCGGGGATTGACACTCTGGGGCCACTTAGCCCCTCCTGCGAAGATGTGCGAAGTCCACAAGTAAGAAAGGTAACCTACTCAGAGCTGGCTTCAAACCGTGATGCCATGTGGCTAAATAATCAGATGGAGCCCGCTCAGTGATGTCCCATGAGTCACTCCCCCGGGCTCCAGCGGGTCCTTTACCAGCCCTGTATCTCAACATTGTGCCAGCCGCCCCAAGGCAGCAGGGGCGGCTCCTTAGACCCATCCCGCCTTCCCCTGTTTCTGCTCCTGCAGACCCTTCCCCTGCCAAGTCTGCAGCCGCCCAACAGTCCTGGAATGGCCGGACCCCCCACATTCAGGCAGCCCCAAGGGCCCTCAGCAGGAGCCGCGATTTCTTACGCTTCTGGAATTTCATGTTGAGATTCCGATGGGCTGTTTTTAGCACAGTTTGTTATTTGGGATTATCTCTCGGCATTTCGTTCATTTTCGATGAGAGGCTGAGGGACGTGAGGCATTTGACAGGGCTTCAGAGTCATTGTAGGCAGTACAGCCTAGTGTTTTCCTGAACATCCTCGGCCCAGGAATGGTTCCTTCTGCAAGGAAACGTAAGTTCCTCTCATTCCGCAGGCTGGGTAACATCTCATGATTCTTCCCCTAAGAAAACCCAGGGCTCAAGGGTCTGAGGGTGGAGTATGGCATTTCCTAGGACAAATTAAGGGATGGATATTCTTGTAAGCCTCTGTGGTCTCAATGGTGGGCAGCCCATTTCTGAGGGTGCAGCCCAGAATCCTGTGGAGGGGACGGCATGGGGAATCCAAGCAACAGAGGGGTTCTTGAACTGCATACTTCACATGGCTGCTGCATGCCTGAGATTCCGAGGTTCTCCTGTGAATGAGGGCTGGCACCAGGGAAGGGTGTGGGGAAAGGTCAGGACGGTGCAGAGTTCTTGCTCCCAGGAACCTACAATCCAGTGAAGTTGGGGCCTTGCTCCAGGGTGGGGCCCTGGGGGAAAGCTCCAGGAGTGGGGGATGGCCTTGAGTGAGGATAGGTTAAGATGGCTCCTTCTGTCTGCCTCCTGTGTTATGCAGAACTTTTCTGGCCTTCCCAGCACCTGACATGGTGCCAGCATGCAGCACACACACATCCAGTATCAGCTTGGACGAAAACCTGGGTCCACCAAGGCCCCAGATCTTTGCTTCGTCTTCCTGGGCCCTACCTGTTACTCAGAGTGCTGCAGTAGGCCGTCCTCTCTCAGGATGTCGCCCTGCGCCTGCTCAGCTTCCTGTTCCCCTTTGTTTCAGTGCAGCTCACTCTCTGTCAGGACAACCTGAGAGGGTGCCCTAAACCACCATGGAGGGCCTCTGGCCTTTCTCTGGGAAGACTGCATCCTTCATCAAGGCACCTTCCTGGGCTGCGAGTTTGGGGATTTTTTTTAAGTCAGGGTCTCACTCTGTCACCCAGGCTGGAGTGCAGCAGCACGGTCATGGCTTACTACAGCCTCTACCTCCTGGGCTCAGGTGACTCTTCCACCTCAGCCTCCCGAGTGGCTGGGACTACAGGTGCATGCCACTACACCTGGCTAACTTTTCTATTTTTTGTAGAGATAGGGTCTTGCTTTGTTGTCCAGGCTGGTCTTAAACTCCTAGCCTCAAGCAATCCTCCCACCTCAGCCTCCCAAAGTGTTGGGATTACAGGCGTGAGCCGCCACTGGGCCATGTTTTTAAGACCATCTCTGTAAGATGACCCTTTTCTCTTGCCTCATTTTTCATGTGGACTTTATCAATTTGCCTGGGCTACCCTCTCTAGCCATTTAGTCAAACACACGTCTAGGCATTGCTATGATTAGTGTTTGCAGTCCCTTGACTTCAATTAAAACAGTTGAGAACAAAGATGGAGGTTTGGTGAAAAAGAAAGAATTCTGCCTTCAGACTACAACTCAGAAATCCTATCTGAGTTTCCAGGCTGCTGACCTGTCCTATGGATTTAGGACTCAAGACTGCCCTGTTCCTCTTACCTGAGCTTCTGGCCAACCAACCTGCCCAGCATGTTTCAGACTTGCCAGTCCTACGGTGACATACGCCAGCTCCTTAAAGTCCATCTCTCTGTATATATATGTGTGTGTGAATATATATATATATATATATATATATATATATATATATATATATCTGTCTCTGTCTCTATCTCTGTTTATCTCTACCTCTGCCTCTGTCTCTATCTACTCTGTCTCTATCTTTGTCTATCTCTCTGTCTCTATCTTTATTTCTACCTGCCTCTATCTCTGTCTCTGCCTCTATTTCTATTTCTATCCCTGTCTCTAGCTCTCTGTCTCTCTTTCTCTTTCTATTTCTATCTCTGTCTCTATCTGTCTCTGTGTATCTCTGTCTCTATCTCATCTATCTCTATCTCTGTCTCTGTCTCTGTATCTCTGCCTCAATCTCTATCTACCTGTCTCTATCTCTGTCTTTATCTGTCTCTGTCTGTCTGTGTCTCTGTCTCTACCCATCTCTGTCTCTGTCTCCTGTTGGCTCTCTCTTCAGAACCTGGGTGGCACAGTCCTTCTCTGAGAGCTGCCTTCCCCCCTGTCATCTTCCACACTGGCCTCTACCACCATGAGGTTCCCATGCTTTTTCTCCAGAAAGTCCCTGTGTGGCCCACTGATGCCTGCTGAGTACACTAGCAGAGGGAGCCTGGGTGTCAGGGCCCTGGGAACTCTGTCTGCTCCTCCCATCAGCATCTCCTGCCCAGAAGGTGGCAACCAGAAGGAAAGACCAGCCCAAGGAGCCAAATCTCAAATCTCATGATGTTTATGTTTATTGGCCATTTTCATTTTAGCTTAAAAAAGAAAAACTAAAGAGAAGAAAAGAAAAGGAGAAAGAAAGCCTTCCGGAAGAAGCTCTGACGGTAGCTCTGGGCTACCGTCAAGCTAGGCTGACATGTCTATGATGTGCTTCGACCAGAGGCCCTGAGGCACGGCCAGCACTGTGGGCAGAGCTTCCTCGTGCTTCTCCTGCTGCAGCGGGATGCACAGGAACCCGGGCCTGGCCTGGGATGCAGTTCTGTTCGTCTAGTCCAGCCTAGTCTTTCTCATCCTGTCTCCCGCTCTCAGCCTATCCGTTGGTTCTGCCTGGCCTGGCGCCATGTGGGACGGGTGGTGGACAGGCTGCTGTTTTCCACAGCCAGGACCAGCCTTGCTTCCATGGACAGCTTTTCTGCAGTGTCCCTCCTCCCAGGCAGTCCAGAGTGTATGAGGGACCGTTGAGTGAGGATGGCCTGGCTCCCACTTCAGCACCTTCCCAGGGTGGGGTCCCAGGTGGGCCTGGACAACCCACTTGTCTCCTCTCCCCTGCTGTTGCAGTCTTCCGAGTGTTTACACTTGGTCCTGGTCCATCTCCCAATCCCAGGGCCAGCCCCGCTCATGCTGCCCTCCACTGGTCTTTCCTCAGCAGGGACGAGTGTTTCAGGACAGGGGGTGTCCGCATCGGAGGCTCCCTCTCTATCTCTGTCACAACGGGTCACAACCAGACCTGTGAAATGGATACCCCTGGAGGGGGACTTCCTGGTACCTGGGAAATGGAGAGAGGTGGATTTTAGGATGCACACAGGAAGGTACTGAGAAGGACAGAGGTGATGATGGCCTCAAGGAGGGGCTGGTGTCTCAGTCCAGGCAGGAATGAGCTTGTGCCCCAGGGCACTTCCTGATTAACATTCACGTGGCCTCTGGAGAAGCTGGGGTCATTGACTGACCGAAGGGCTTCGATGGGCTGCAACATTACCTAGGGGTAAGTTGGTAAACAGTTGTGCAGTTTAGATGTCTCAGTCACCTATGGCTGTGTAACAAGCACTCCAGAACTCACAGGCTAACCAGAAAAATAACTGATTCTTCTCCATGTGTCTGTGGTTGACTGGTGGCTCCTTACCTGGTATTGTATGCATTTACCCTGGATTTACCCAGGTGGAAGATCATCTGGGCCGAGTGTCCTGGATGACTCCTTGGCATGTGTGCAGTTGGGGCCAGCTGAGAGCTGAGCCACTTCTGTTTCCTTCTGGCCTCTCACTCTCCAGGGAGCAGAGCAGCTTTTGTAGTAGGTCGTGGTCTCAGGGCAGCACCCATAAGAGTGACAGTGAGAGCAATGACCTCCTGAGCCTTCAGCCTGCGCCTCTGCCATTGTGTTGGTCCCAGCAAATCAGAGTCCACATGGGGGTCCACACAGGGGAATGGACACAAAGAGACATGGCCCACTGGGGACTGTTGTGTAACAATCTACCACACCAAGTAAAAGAAAAATAGTGGTTAGAGTAGAAATCAGACAAGGCTGGGTGCAGTGGCTCACTCCTATAATCCTAGCACTTTGGGAGGCCGAGGTGGGAGGATCACTTGAGGCTAGGAGTACGAGAGAAGCCTGGGCAACATGGCAAGACCTCATCTCTACAATAAATTACAGTCACCAGGTGTGGTGGTGTGCACCTGTAGTCCCAGCTACTCAGGAGGCTGAGACGGAAGGATCACCAGAGGCCAGGATGTTGAGGCTGTGGTGAGCTGGGATCATGCCACTGGACTCCAGCCTGGGTGACAGAGACTCCGACTCTAAAAACAGAGAGAAAGGCGGCGGGGGGAGGGGTGGAGAGGAAGAAGAACAAGAAGACAAAGACAACAATGAAGAAGATGATGACGGCAAAGGAGTAAGAAAGAGAAAAAGGAAAGAAATCAGACAAGCCCATGGCAGCCAGAGGTGGTGTTGCAGGGAAGACACGAACATGGCCAGGGCTGGAGTCTGCTCTACCACCTCCTGGGTCCACCGTCTTGGTCCGGTCACTTAGCCAGGCTGTGTCCCAGTTTCCCCTGCTGTTCAGTAAGGGTAGCAGTAGCACCAACCTTCAAGGCTCAGGGCTAGAAGTGAGTTAATACAAATGCCCAGTGCCACGTAAATGCTGACACAGATGTTAGCTGTTGTCATCCATGTCATAGTTCTGCAATGGTGGGCGAGCTGCAAATATAGTTTTATGTTTTCCAGTTCTGAGGCAGAGAGGAGAGCACCTAGGTGCCAAATTTGCGGAGTGCTTAAGCTGTGTGGAACATTCCTGGTCTTGAGTGCAGCAATTTTGGGGTGGTCTGCAAAGACGCCGACCTGGAGGAACTCACTGTGAGATTCAGCGTGTGTTTCTCCAGAGCTACTGGTGAGGAGTGGTGCTGTCTAGAGGTGAGTGAGTCGGGCTGGACTGCCGGTTTCTAGCCCTTCTCACTCCTGACCCAGTGGATGTGGAGAAATTCAGAAATCCTCTCCCGAAGTCCAGCGTCCTTGTCTGCAAAGTGAGCATAACCATAGTGTCTGCCCCACATGGGCAGAAGGACACGGCCTTTAGCCTGTAGTCTGTCACCGGCACGTGTCACACCAGGCATATTTGCCTTCGTTGCTGTTAGTTTATAGGTAATTTTAAGGGTGATTTTTCTCCTTTCGGAAGATAGATGTGTCCCTGATGGTTGGTGCTTTTATGATGCACCATCCCTGTCTCTTTCTTAGATGGCACCTGGACTTTCAGGGACTAATAAAGTAACAAATAAATATTTTTTAAAGTAGTAAACCCTGCATTTAGCCTTTCTTTTAATTCCACACTATCCCTATTTTTGCAAATTAGTGAGCCTTATCATTTACATGACTTCATTCTCTACAGAATTTTACAGACGTTGCTGTCAACATTCCAGAACAGCCTTCAGGGGCTCCCAGAATTCATTAGCAGGGCCTGAGCCCACATTCCTGCAGGTCAGGACCCCAGTGGTGAGAAGTCAGGTTGCCCTGCCCTGATCTCCTCTCTTACATCTCGCTGTCCTCTGATTTAGGGCTGCAGGAGGTTTTCGCTCCAGGCCTCTGTCAGAGGCTGTTACATGAGCACGGGGCCCGGAAGATGCTGTTTTCCTCTGGTTTTGCCTCTCAATTGCCTCTTTCATGGCAAGAACTATGAAGTAGGAGAACACTGGGTCTGGAAGCAGTGGGCAGATTCCTGTGTAGTTCCCAAAGTGGCCATGCCAGGGCCTGAAGTTGGGATGCTGGGTCTTTTTTGTTTAGTTGGTTTTTTGAATCAGGGTTTCACTCTGTCACCCAGGCTGGAGTGCAGTGACACAATCATGGCTCACCACAGCCAGCCTCTATCTCCTGGGCTCAGGCAATTCTCTCGCCTCAACCTCCTGAGTAGCTGGAACTATGGGTGTGTGCCACCACACCAGGTGAATTATGTTATTTATTTGCTTATCTTTGGTAGAGATGAGTTCTAACTATGTAGCCCAGGCTGGTCTCGAACTTCTGGGCTGAAGCAATCCTCTTTCCTTGGCTTCCCAAAGTGCTGGGATTACAGACATGAGCCACCATGCCTGATCAGTCTATTTAATTTTAATTTCTAATTACTTTTTTTATTAATTCTAGTTAATTTATTAATTTTTATTCGAATTAACTTTTCATTTCAATAGCTTTGGGAGTACAAGTGGTTTTTGGTTACATGGGTGCATTGCATAGTGGTGAAGTCTGGGCTTTAAATACCTGTGACCACCCTCTGAAGTGCACATTATACCTGGTAGGTGATTTTTCATCCCTCCCCATTGCTCCACCCTCCCTCCTTCTGAGTCTCCAGGATCCACTTGCCATACTATATGCCTTTGTGGCCAGGTCTTCAAACCAGGTTTCCCAGGCACCTCCCTGCCCAGCCTCTGTCTCTTTCCTGAGCTGCCTCTAGATACTATCCTGGTGGTGGTCACAGCTGGAGGCAGTATCCAGGGCTGATGTTTGTCATCCCTTTTACACACCTGTTCTTCTAGCCAAGGAGACTCCGTTTCACGTTTTTGCTTTTGCGTCATGAACACAGAAAGCTTTTAGAAAATTTTGCCAAATTCAAAACGACCTTTGGACAATGAATCTGCTGTACATCCTGGTTTCCATGATCCTGCAAGGAGAATCGGGGTGTTTCAGCCTTCTTCCTCAAAGTAAAGTGAGACAAAAAAAGGTTATCCTGTCATCAGGCTCCTCCTTCCAACAGTACTGAGCTGCCACATGCCTCTGTGTGCACCCATGGCTTGTTTAAACACGTGTGCTTGATGAGTGTGAGTGTCCTCAGAAGAGCTGTTATTCCAGGGTTTGGGCTCCCTTGAAGAGAGTGGAGTTTCTATGCGGATCATCTGCACTCTTGTTCAGTGGGTGGCATGGTCCTCTAGGTCCTAGCTCTAAGAATGGGATTTTTGTCACACCCTGCAAAAATCCAGTGGCCTGCCTTAGACTGAATTCCGATCAACTTCTTCCAGAGAAGAGTTATGGAATAATGGCATGAAAAACTAAAGTAAATAAAGAAATAAGTCAATGAAAAAGTAAAATCATAGCACAGGTTTGGGATGTGATCCTTTCCTGTAAACAGTACGCAGGTATGTGCACCTGTATGTACCTGTATGCATATCCATGCCAAACTCGGGGAGTGAGTGGTGCAGGGCTGAACTCTGGTGGGATGATGGGTTTTTCCAAATTCTCCTTTTCAAAAAATTCGTTCTAATAAGAAAGGAAGCCCAGCATGGTTTTTAATAATAGAAACAAAAGCAAATCAAAAAGGGAAGCTAGGCAGGTCAACTGGTTGCCTGGATAGAATTTTCAGGTCAGAGCCGGCAGCACAGGCACAGATGCCATGTGTGGCCCAGCCCAGCCCAGGCCTGGTTCTGGGGAGGTCGGGACTGCTGCTCTGGCATGTGCCCGTGTTCCTGGGTGCAGAACCCTTCCTGTGGGGCCTGTTATCCCCCCATCGAATGGAAGCAGTGTTGTGTGACCATCCAAGTCCATCCAGCCCATCTGTCCAGCTGTGTTGGCAGGTAGGAAAAGTAGGATTGACCTTGTTTCTGCTCTTCTTGGGAGTTGAGTGTCCCCACACACAGGCTAGTGGCCCGTGGCCCTGTCTGGATGTCTGGGCTGGAGAGTGTCGCAGTGCATTGGCTGGGTGGCAGCCCTGTCTGTGTGTCCAGGGTGGGGAGTGTCCCTGTGCCAAGGTTGGTAGACTGCAGCCCTGTCTGTGTGTCCAAGCTGGGGAATGGCCTTGTGCACAGTCTGGTGGCCTGCAGCCTTGTATGTATGTCCAGGCTAGAGAGTGTTCCTGTGTACAGGCTGGTGGCCTGCAGCCCCATCTGTGCATCCTGGCTGGGGAGTGTCCCTGTGCACAGGTGGGTGACCTGCAGCCCTGTCCTGCCGTATCCTGTCCTGCCATATCCAGGCTGGGGAGTGTCCCTGTGCACAGCCATTCTTACATCAGCTCACAGGCAGCCAGGCTCCTGCACCCACCTCTTGGAGCCTGTGGACAGGGCACAGTAGGAGCCACTCTGAAAGCACTGAGGACATTTCAGCCTGGGGCCAGCACTGCTCTGAGTCGTGGCAGCCTGGAGGCCTGGCTGGTGTGCTGTCTGTCTGGTAGGAACCCTGATGGACCCTGGTGGCAGAGGACCACTTGGAGCCTCTGAAGCTCCACCCCTGCATAAGCTGGTATGGGAGGCACGCTCCGGCGTCAGCCAAGTCAGTTGCCAGTTTCTCAGGCCAGCCCAGTCCTTGCTCCTGAAGGTTCAGGTGCTGGGTGCAGAAGCCAAGAGTGAGCCACAGGAGGAACAGTCACTGCAGGCAGTGTCTTCTCTTGCAGAGAAAGTCCACTCGTGTGACCAGGAGAGACAGAGTGCCCTGGAGGAGGCCCGGCAGAACCCGCGGGAGGGCATCGTTATCCCTGAGTGTGCCCCTGGAGGGCTGTACAAGCCCGTGCAATGCCACCAGTCCACCGGCTATTGCTGGTGTGTGCTGGTGGACACAGGGCGCCCGCTGCCTGGGACCTCCACACGGTAAGCCACGCAGACCATCCTGCACCTGGCTGGTCCTGGGCAGGAGGTCCCACATCCCGATCCACGGACAGCTCCCAACACGGCTGTCCTGGTTGGGTAGGAGGCAGGTCCTAGGAGACACCTTTTCATTCACCAGCTGAGGGCTTCTGGGAGGAAGAGCCTGGGGCCTGGGTTCTGATCACAGGTCTGCCCTTTTCCAGCTGTGACCTTGGGACAGTGCCTAGCCTTCCTGAACCTTCATCTCTTGATGAGATTATTGCCCTTTCTGAGCCCCAAAAAAAGTCCTTGTGCAGCTCTAAGGGACATTGCTGTTATGCTTGAGTGGCTAAAATGACACACCTGAGCATGTTTCAGTGGGTGCATGTATTCCGACAGGGCCCTGTGGCTGCTGGACAGCTCAGGGACGTTTTGCTGCCAACCTCAAATGCTGTGGACTTGGTGACAACACAGGTCATGGCTAGGCAGCAGTGACAGATACAGACCCAGTTGCAGCCCCTCCTGACCCCACGTCTCTCTCTTCCCAGCTATGTGATGCCCAGCTGTGAGAGCGACGCCAGGGCCAAGAGCGTGGAGGTGGACGACCCCTTCAAGGACAGGGAGCTGCCAGGTGGGCATCGCGGGACCCCTTCCAGGTCCTCCCCTGTTGCGCAGAAGCGGCCTTGCCCCTGTGTTTGTTTTCCCATCTGTCTGTCTGCAAAATAGGGCCAGAGCTTTGGGACCTGCATCCCCTCCTGGGACTTGTCCCTGGTGAGTCCTGTGCCCGTGTGCATGTGGCTTCTCTTCCTTGCATTGCCTTTTCAGCTTTAAGGCATAGTCATGGTGTTAAAACCCTTCCCCAGAATCCTACGGTCCTTTCTCCATCCAAGGTTGGTGGGGACAATATGTTGGGGACTGTGAGTTGTCTTCTCCACGGCTGTGAAGAAAGGACAGCTTACAGGGAGGTATGTCCTAAGGGGTGTGGGTTGTGTCTGTCACCTGTCCTGCAGAGACAGATGACCCCTGGAGACCAGGAGTGTGGCATGAGACACACAGGAGGAGGCCTGAGACCTCAACATGGCTGCCGTGCTGGTTTCTCCCATTTATTGCCATCTCTACCTGCAAGTCACAGTGAGATGACCGCATGTCGGTGGCTTGCAGTCTTGTCTTGACTCAGCACAAAGTCGGGTCAGCACTGGGAGGAACTGAGCTGCCTTCCCATGACCTGTCAGGCTCCACATGAGAACTGAGAGCCTGAGAGTCCGGGAGTTTCTGAGTGAGGCTTGCAGAAATTGCCCAGTCACAAGAATGACATCATGGAGGCTGGGCACCTCCCCGTAGCCATGCCCTCACCTAAGGTGAAGGGAGCTCTTACCAAGTACCAGACACAGGTGTCATCCAGTGATCCAGACCCTCACAGGGCCGCAGAGAGGAGATGTGTTGTGTGCAGATGATGGCATACATGCCTTTGCCAGTGATCGTGGCGGGTGCTTTGGAGGCAAGGGACTGGTGGAGGGCAGGGAGCATCTGCTCAGACACCAGCTTCTCCCAGGAGGACTTGAGGGGAGAGAAGGAACCAGTGGCTGCAGAGGAGCGGAGCGTGGGGGCCCCTAGAGTCCGCTTGGTGCTGGTGATTGTGAATTTGCAGGGATCCCCCTCCCTGCCTGGTTGTGCCTGTCAGTTACATGGTGTGAACGTGGAGAAGCATGTCTGTGCGCCGGCTCAGCTATGCTCTGCTGTTCTTGCTGGAGTCTCACAGGGAGGAGAAGAGGAACACAGGACTTGGGAGGGTTTACAGGAAGCCTCTGCTGCTGTGATGCAAGCTGGATGGGGGGATGCGAGAAAAGGAGGTAGCTCTTGGATGGGGAGGGCGACAGGCCTGCTAAAGCCAGACTGCTCCCAGTGTCCCTCCTTCCCAGGAGCTCCCACAGCTCCTGATGCTCACCCCAGGAGCAGTGTTTTTCCCACATTAGGATGCCGGCCTGGCTGTGAGCTTGAGTTTCCTGGTGCGTTGTGGACCACAGGAGGTTGAAGACTGGTGCGCTGGTCATTGTGCCCCTTGTGTCCCTGGCGTCTGATGCTGTGCCTGAGCTGGTGCTCAGCAGACACTTGTGAAAGGGATAAGACTGCATGTGTCACGTTCGCCTGGTCGGCTGGTCCTTCATCGGGTGCGGGCAGGTTGACTCGGGAGGTTTCTGAGAACTGTTGAGCTGCCCTCCCGTGGGTTCGGCTGGACAAGGACTTCGGGGGCCTGGGGGTGGTGATTGAGAAGCCGTCAACTTGACTGTCTGCCTGGCAAATGCCTTCAAGTCTCTGTGTCTCTCCTAGGCTGTCCAGAGGGGAAGAAAATGGAGTTCATCACCAGCCTGCTGGATGCACTCACCACTGACATGGTTCAGGCCATTAACTCGGCGGCGCCCCCTGGAGGTGGGAGGTGAGAATGTGAGCAGGATGCAGGCCCTGGGCGTGGGAGTGGGAGTGGACTTTTCAGCAGGGAGGATGGTGGTCGGCTGGGGGGGAGGGGGAGGGCCTGAGTGGAAGGCCATCTTTATTTTGAAGCCAGGTGCCCCTGGCTATGCCCACCTCCTGCTCCGAGTCTCTTTCTCATTCCACGGAGCTGCATGTCTCCAGCTTTTAGGCGCCTGGTTTATAGGCAAGCCCAGAGCTATCTGGAGATGTCCAGCTGTTTATCTCAAAAGGGACATGTTGGATGAAGAATTCTGGTGGTGGGAAAGGCGGCTTGTATCGGGGTCCCGAGTGATGGGAAGGGCAGCGGCAAATCAGGGTCATGAGCAGTGGGAAGGTTGGTGGCGTATCAGGGTCCTGGTTGGCAGAAACAATGGTGGCATATCAGGGTTCCGGTGGCGGGAAGGGTGGCGGCACATTGTTGTCCTGGGTGGTGGGAAGGGCAGCAGTGTTTTGGAGTCTTGGGTGGAGGGAAGGGCGGCAGTATTTTGGTGTCCTGAGTGGTGGGAAGGATGGTGGTGTATTGGATGGCAGGAAGAACAGTGGTGAATCGGAGTCATGGGTGGCAGGAAGGGTGGCGGGGTATCAGGGTCCTGGGTGGTGGGAATGATGTTGGCATATGGGAGTCCTGGGTAGTGGGAAGGGTGGCAGCATTTCAGGGTCCTGGGTGGCAGGAAGGGCGGTGGCACATTGCTGTCCTGGGTGGTAGAAAGGGTGGTAGCGAATCGGGGTCCTGGGTAGTGGGAAGGGTGGGTGTCATATATGGGGCCTAAGTAGCGAGAAGGACAATGGCTTATCGGGGTCCTGGTGGCAGGAAGGATGCGGCATATTGGGGTTCTGGGTGGTGGGAGGGGCAGTGGCATATTGGGGTCCTGGGTGGCGGGAAGGATGGCTGCCTATCAAGGCTCTAGGCAGCATATGGGGGGTATAGAGAGAGCCAGGAGGGAGCATGATACCCTCTGTGATTTCCTTCTCTTCTGAGCAGGCAGGAACCCTGGGCAGGCGAGCTGGACGCTCACAGAGCCAAGTCCATCCTAGTTCAGGAGTCCATGTGGGAATGGAGACATCCTGACGTGAGACTGAACTGCCTGTGCTCCCCAGTAGCTGGGCGCACTAGTTAGGGCCCATTAGGTCAATCGGTAGATGCAAGCACGGCCACTCATCTGTTAGTGCCTTTTTTTGTTGTTTTGAGTTGAAGTCTCACTCCGTCGCCCAGGCTGGAGTGCAGTGGCATCCTCATGACCACCCCAGTGCCAACCTGCCAGGCTCAGGAGATCCTTCTGCCTCAGCCTGCCAAGTAGCCGGAACTATAGGTGCGTGCTACCATGTCCGGCTAATTTTTTGATTTATGGTAGAGATGAGGTCTTGCCAAGTTTCCCAGGCTGTTCTTGAACCATGGGCTCAGGCAATCCACTCACCTTGGCCTCCCAAAATGCTGGGATTACAGGTTTGAGCCACTGCACCGCCTATTTATCACCTTTTGAGCATGTAAGACACACCCAGGAAGCCCAGATTTCCTACTTCTCTTCACCACTTCTGTTCCTAAGGTTAGGACTAGGTGTCTGGGGATCGAGGCATGTCCCACCTCCCAGGATGGGGACAGAGACACATACTTACTATTTAATGTAGTCAGTGCTGACAGAAGTGGGAGAAGAGAGTAGGGTTGTCTACCTCAGTCTGGAGGGGTCAGAAAAGACTTCCTGGAGGAGGTGACAGCTGAGCTGTTTTGAAGGACAGGCAAGACTTAGCCAGTTGATGAAGGGACAAAAACATTCCAGGGAGAAAGAAAGAATATTGTGACTCTAAGAAAGTGCAAATCTGTGGTTCGGTTTGGCTGGGTTGGGTGGATATGGGAGGAGGAGGAGGGAGGAGGAGGAGAGAGGAGGAGGAGGAAAGGGAAAGGGGGGGAGGAGGGGGGGAAGAAGGGGATGGAGGAGGAGGCAGGAGAAGGGGAACAGAGGGGTAATGATAAGATGGAAGAGGTGGGCAGGAACTAGATTCCAGGGGCCCGTGGCCATGCAAAGTGAGGCTTCTGGTTATAAAGTCAGAGGGGAGGCCAGGCAGGGGCTGCAGGAGACAAGGTGTGTGTGTGTGTGTGTGTGTGTGTGTGTGTGTGTGTGTGTGTGTGTGTGTGTGTGTGTGTGTAGGCTTCTTACAGCAATGGGGGAAGTACCCTGTGCTTGGCAGGGATGGGCAGGCTGCTGTGACTGTCTGTGGCTTACCACAGAGGGGAGAAGACTCAGCAGGCCCATCTCCTGGCATCTGTGAAGTGATGAGGATGAAGACTGAGACTGGCTGATGTGCCCTGATGGGAGTGGCTCAAGGAGCCCCCACACTCAGCAGCCAATCTCCAAGTTAGAGAGGACAGCATCCGGTCTTCAGGATGCTTGAAAAAGGCATGAAAATACGCCTTGAAAATATGCTTGAAAATACGCCTTTACATTATTTATGTTTAGATGATGAAAAAGTACCTGTTGTTTCATGCAAAATCAGGCATGAGATATTTATGTTTATTAGAAGAGAGGGAAAAAGCCCAAAGGAAGGGCCATGGTCTTTAACAGTTCCTGGTCTGGAGTCTGGGCAACATAGAGGGACTCAGTCACTATAAAAAATAGCAAAAAAATTAGCCAGGTATGGTGGCACATACCGGTAGTCCCAGCTACTTGGCAGGCTGAGGCAGGAGGATCGCTTGAGGCCGGGAGTTGGAGACTGCTGTGAAAGCCAATCATGCCACTGCACTGCAGCCTGGAGAACGAGACCCTGCCTCCAAAAAACAAAGCAAAACAAAACCAATTCCCTGTCTGAGGCTTCCCATCCCCATCCCCTGAAGGCTTCTGGCTCTGCCCACCCACCTGGGGGTCCTCCCTGCCCTCTGCCTGCTCTCTGCCTTGGTCCTTAGGGCAGGACTTCAAGCCCCACCCTAGTTGCTGCCCTAGAGCCCTTGAGCCCCATGTGGTCTCAGCTGCAGGCAAGGGGAGCAGACGGGCTCTGCCGCCAGGGAGGTTGGGCTCACACCTCACCTCCAGTCTCAGGCTGAAGGGATCTTTACAGATAGTAGGAACTGGGAGGTTTACAGTGTCTTTAATACCCGTGTGTCCTCAAGGAAGGGGCTCTTTTTTTATCTCCTCTTCTATTTTAGGTGTAATTTAGAGTTGGAAGAAGTTTGCCTAAAATATTCTTTTCAAAAGGTGTTTTTCATTTTCAGCTTGACTGTATTTGGTTTTGATGGGAATGAAAGGTTTGAGTTGCTTTTGGTAGTTATGTTATCTGGAGGCTGGACAAAAGACAAGCGGGATGGTCCAAGAAATCCTTAGAAATTAAGGAAGGGGGTGGAAGGAAAAGAGGAGAGAGAAGCAGTTCTGCGGGGGGGACAGAGGCCTGGGTGACCAGTTTCCCAGGGTTAAAGCCCTCCCCACCAAGACTAGCATCGGCCCAACTCTCACCTGAGTGGGCCTTGCAGGGTGCCTGACCGGCCCCTCCCCTTTCTGCATATCCCTTTTCTTCCTGCCAGTCTGCTCCAAGCCCTGCTGCTTCTGTGTTTGGGTGAGATTCCTGTGTGTCCCAGGACCTCCATGCCCGTTGCTCCTTCGGCCTGGAGTCCCCTTCCCTGTCTTCCCATGGCCAGCCCCTGTGCATCCGTTTCAGTGTCACCTTCTCAGTGACACCCAGTCTAGAGGACCCTTCTGTCCACACTCAGTATCCCTTTGAACTCAGCTCACGTGTGTCACTGTCTGATGTTTTGTTGGCATACTGCCTATGCCCCCGCCCGATAAGAATTGAAGTTCTGTTGAGAGAAGCAGTGTTTTCTGTTTTCTTCCCAGCAGTGTTTTTGGAACTTAGAATAGTGCCCGGCACATTGTTCGTGCTTGATACTGTGTGCTGAATGAATAACAGCCAGCAGGACGGGTAGCTGGACAGATGGATCCCTGTCTGGTATGGAGAGTCATGTGTCAATGAACCCCCTTTCTGGAACCAGAGGGTCTCCCAACCATATAAGGCTGCACCTAGTGCCAAGTTTACTGTGGCACTTTTTTTAAACCAGAGCCCTGCAGCACCCTGCTGGGCCTGGGGACTTGGGGCACTGTGTGGACAGACCCTGGTCAGTCCCTTCATTTGGTGGAGGAACAGAAGCATGGGGCAGCTGGAGACCAGGAAAGGCCTTAGAAACAGAGGTGGTGAAGAGAGGCATGAAGTCTGGGCTTCCTGGGAGTCGGAAAGGCTGGGGATTTCAGGCCGAGCTTGGGTTGCAAGATGATGTTGGGGAAACCACTTGTCCCACCTGTGTCCCCTTGGGGTCTGACAGTTAAAGGTGGATATCAGCTGAGGTCAGGGAAATCATCCCACTTGGGGACAGTAAGAAAGGGGCAGGCAGGATGTCTGGGCAGTACAGAGAGAGGTTGTTGTCTTTCCCCCAGCCTGCCGCCCCCCAGGGTGGAAAGTTTGATTTTGCATCAAGTCTCCCATCTCAGCCTGTCCCTGGTGTGGGCGCCCCTCCCCTTAGATCAGCTCCCCCACCCATGGCACCTGCTACCCTTGATCAGTCCCAAAGGAAGATTTCTGAGCTCCCAGCCCAGGGAGTCTTCTAGAACAGCGAACCGTCTCCTGGCTCCACCCTGCCCTGGGGAAAGCCAACTCTGAGGAGTTGTGAACTCCTGTGTGAACCCCTCTGGGCCCTCCCATGGTCCCCCAGGAGAGACCATCTGTACCATGACCTTGTGCCTCCTGCCCGTGTGCTTACCCGATGATGACTCTGTGAGGAGGGGACCAGAATGTGGCTGACTTGGCATCCCCCTGCCCCTCCTACACAACTGGCGGAGCCTAGACCCAGCTCCATACATGCTGGGTTCTGGAGACACTCAAAGGAGGGGCACAGGCCTGGGATGGAGGAGCGACATAGACCAAGGACTGCAGTACAACGCCGGGTACAGCTGAGAGAGTGTCACAGGAGGTCGGGAAGGCAGGGCTGGTGGAAAGGGAGGACTTCTGCTGGAGTGACATCTAAGTGCCACCTTCACTCACAGCTGGGAATGCACCCAACTTGGGTGGACAGGGGCAAGTTCCAGCAGAGGGGTCCTATGGGCAGTGAGGCATGGAGGGGGCTGGTATGGAGGGAATTATAATAGGAGGGTTTAGGTTTGCAGGGTCCCAGCGCCAGCCCCAGCCCCAGAAGAATATCGAACGTGATGCTTCTAGAAGAGGATGGAACAAGACAAGAGACTGGTGGGAAAGGACTTGGGACAGTTCCCGTTTTCCCAGCAGGACACGGGCTGAGGATAGGTAGGAGGTGAGGCAGTGGAGCTGGGCAGAGCCTATGCTGCTGGCCTCTGCGTCCCACCAGAGGGACTCCTGAGGGCACTCTCCTGAGGGCAGAGGGGGGCCGCGGGACTAGGTGAGCGTTTTGCAGAATCGTCCTGATGGCACTGTGGACACTGGTTTAGAGAGGAGCGAGACACGCAGAAAGGCCACAGCAGCCATCAGCATGAAGGTGACACGGCAGGGTCGATTTGTGGAGGCTTTTGTAGTGAAGTCAGTAGGATTTCAGGGCTTGTTAGATGCAGGACGTGGAGGAGAGGGGCATCCTTTCCTCTTTTTTTTCTGGCCTTGAGCCTGATGTCGTGGTAAAAGACAGTGCTGTGAAAATTTGAGAATGGGCAAAATAGAACTGGGTGTCCATGGGACATCATGGTGGGTGTGTGAGAGGGGCGCCCTACAAATAACACAGGATGATGGCCGTTCCTGGTGGACATTTGTTGGGTGAGAGTTACCCCTTTGTCCCTCCTACCAGGACTGCAGGGGACAGCATGCCCTCCTCCCCCTGTCACCTTAGACCAGCCCCACCCATGGCAACTATTAACACTGATCTGTCCTAAAGGTAGGTTTCTGAGCTCCCAGCCAGTGAAGTCTTCTAGAGCAGTGCGCCATCTGCTGGCTCCACCTTGCCCTGGAGAACGCCAACTCTGAGAGGAGGTGGGACAGGCTGTGTGAGCCACCCACCCATCCATCGTACCCCAAGAGAGACCTTCTACCCTGTGGCCTCACGGCTCCTGCCCGTGCACTTGCCCACTGATGGCTCTGCAAGGAGGGGGCTGGAATGTGGATGACTTGGCGACCCTCCCCACCCCCTGCACAGCTGTCGGAGCTTGGACCCAGCTCCAGACAGGGCTCAGTTGGTCTGCTTGGTTTGGCGCATGCCTCCGGGCTGTCCCGCCTCACCTTCACTAAAACTGCTGAGGACAGCAGAATGGGGCCCAAGCTCTTGGCCAGAGCAGGTCTCCCGGTGGTAACCGGGCTGGCTGTGCCGCCGGCGTTGCAGCCAAGGCCTGGCAGGCATAGGCTGCGGAAGCAAAACCAAAGGTGCTACAGGAGGGGGTTGGCCTGTGCCCCCTCCACACTGGGAGAAGTCTCAGCAGGCCCGTCGGGGGGATCCTGACTCTGCAGCAGCCCAAGGGGCAAGCAGGTCCAGTGCCGCAGGAACGGCAGTCCCCTAGACTCTGCAAGTCGGTGCCACTCGGATGTGGTCTTCCATGCCTCAGTCAAGGAGACCTAGCAGTTTCACCCACCCAGCGAGCCCTTGTGGCAAGAGTAGAACTTCACCAGTGGAGGGGTCTAGTGTGGACTGGCGAGTGCTGTCACAGTGGCCCCGAGGATGCCCTGCTTCAGCTCATCTGGGGTCCCCAGCCCCTGCCTTAGCAGCCGTAACCTGGTAGTACTGACCTCCAGTGCAGTGGATACGTGCCTGGGCATGCAGAGGAGGCTGGGAACCCAAGGCCAGTGTGAGCCTGGATTTGGAGGCCAAGGTGCGGGAGCTGGAAGTACCTGTGGGCTATGGCCTGGTACCTAAGGGTAGATGGTGGGCATTTAACTGTGATAGAAGGCTCCCCAGCAGAGGCCTGTGCAGGGGATCCCTGTGACCCTGGGGAGGACTTCCTGCCCCTTACCCGTTCATCCTGCCACAGGATGACCTCTGATTCTGCTCTGTCAGCAGTGGCCCGAGAGTCCTAGTGCGCTTGTGCCATGCCAGGGCTTGCACTAGAGCCCAGGCTCAGCCAGAGCTGTTGAAAATGGGCAGGTTTCTGCTGTCAGCCTTGCCTGTGACTCTGGCCACACCAGAGACTTGATTTACAGAGCTTTAAATCCGATGCCTTCGGTGGTTTTCTTTTTTCTGTTTTGTAGGGTTGGAAATATGGGAACTCTTCTAAAACTCCTCTCAGCTACAGTCTTCTGTCTCCCTCCATCCTCCTCTAGAAGTATCGTGTTAAATACCCTTCTGGGGCCGTGACTAGAGTCTTCAGGCTGTAGATCAAGAGTTCTTTTCCTGAGTCTGTGGACTTTGGATGGGTTTCAGGGGGCCCATTGGTCCCTAAAGTCTGCAGACTTCTGTGTGTATATGCATGTTTGCAGAGAGAGGGCTTGTCACTTTGTGTAGGTTCAAGAGGCTCCATGGTCCCCCATGGGCCCAGAACTGAGAGGTTCTTGCTATAAATGCACTCAGAGCTGGGCCTGGCCAAGGAGTTGAGTTCCAAGTATGACCCGGGGTCTACCCAACTTTGCAGGTGGAACTGGGGCTCTGTGCTTGGGTGGGAGAGTAGGCTTTCTGGAGGCCAGAGGAGGCTAGAAGCAGAGGGTCATGCTAGCTGGCCAGGAGGGAGGGAGCAGGCAGGAGCCTCAGGCCCCCAGGGCTGACTGTGGTTGTGGATCAGGTTGTTCTGGGGAGCCTTGGGGCCCTGATGGGAGAATCTCGGAGATCCCTCCTGAGGGCATGGGCTCTACTCATCTCAATCTGACGATTACCTGGTGCCCTGCAGGGAGGGGCCGCAGTTGGAAGTTGTGGCTGCTCTGCTTTATAAGTCCTGGTGGGAGTGGGTGGAGCAGAAGCCAGGCTCTTCTGACAGCAGGAGAGGAGGCAGAGGACAGGGAGGAAGGGAGCAGAGGCCAGCGAGGAGACTCCCAGAGGCTGTCAGGTCAGGAAGAAAAACTGCTTCTTGTTGCAAAATAACCCTAAGCAAGGTGAGGGTGCTCCCTCCATGGAGCTGGACAGACAGGAGCTCTGGGAACACATGCTGGAGGGCTCGAGCCTCCTGCAGGGCCTCTGGGTGGGATGACCTCATCCCTTCCCGTCTCAGCCATGAGCTGTGTTATTCCAGCCTCTCAGTAGACATGATGCCATGCTGTGCCTAAGGTCAAAGGAAGAGCCGCTTGCACCTTGGGTTCTCCTGGCTCCCGATGGGAGGGGTGAGAGGAAGAGCTCTGACTTGCCTACCCCATGGCCAGCCCCTTTCTGAGGCTCCTGTGTCTCCTATAACCAGGTCCTCCCTGGGGCTAGGGGAAGGCAGAGGCCATGGGTGCTCCCCTTCTTGCACCAAGAGCATCCAAGGGGTTCTCTGCCTGCCTCTAGGAGTGCACTGCAAGGACATTCCAGAGAGCCAGTGTGCAGGTAAAGTCAGGGAGGATTAAAATGCCCAGATAGCACATGTGCTGGTGGTGACAGAACCTGACCTCTGCAGCAAGTCACTTTGTGCCTGTTTCAAAGACCTCCCAAGCCTGGTTTTCATGAGAGATTAAGCAGATGTCCAAAGAGTTGAGGCAGCTGGTGGCTCTCCGGGCTCACTCACGTCTTCTACCATGTCCTCCCTGAGTTGTACCTGTTGGAGTAAGGTCCCCCGGCAGATCCACTAATTGCGTCCTCTTGGAATCAGTCCAGGCCACCTGGAGACCAGTCTAGGACTGAAGTGCACCTAATTAGGATGGGGCATATACCTGAAAAGACTGGTTTTTTTTTTTATAGTGAAAGTTATTAGCCAGGTGTGGTGGGCTCATGCCTCTCATCACAGCACTCTGAGAGGCTGAGGCAGGAGGATTGTTTGAGCTCAGAAGTTTGAGGCCAGCCTGGGCAACATATTGAGACCTTGTCTCTACAAAAAATACAACAACAAAAAACTGGACAAAGTGGCACATACCTGTAGTCCCAGCTATTCAGGAGGCTGAGGTGGGAGAATCTCCTAAACCCAGAAGGTTGAGGGTGCAGTAAGCCATGATCGTGCCACTGCATACCAGCCTGGGTGACAGAGTGAGACATGGACTCACAAAACAAAACAAACATTTTCCCTGAACCTTGAGTTCACTTGGGAGTTTACTGGCTTATTCAGGGAGTGGGGGTAGGGGGGATCAGAGATGGCTCTCCCTTCTAGAAAACTCCAGAGAGGAGAGGGTGGCATTAACAAGCACCTGGAGTATTCTTCTCACTAGTACAGATTCACGGTACACTGGCAAGCCCTGGACCTTGACTAGGTCCTGTGGAGCAGGGAGCTGTCCGGCCCATGCCTGAGCCAGGTGGCCACATCTTCTGTCTCAATGCCTGGCACACTGAGGATTGGAGAGTGTGAGACTCCCAGCCCCAGCCTTCTTGCCCCTCCACAGGGGCAGTCACCCATGAATTTGAACACAAGGACCTAGACCACATCCACTCAGTGCCAGGCCCTAGGAGTGGAAGCCTCAGGAGTTGTGAGGCTATGCCTTCCTGCTCAGAGACTCCCGCCAGACCCCCCAAATAGACCCGTCACTGGCTTTAAAAATCATAGATGTTAATTATCACACTGACTCCTTTTGGGGAAAAGATAGGATGTAAATAAAGAAAGAAGGTGGGTAGGTCAGCTGCCTCATGGTCACATATGTAGACGTGGGTCTTATGTGTGACTCATGGTTGCCACAGGCATGTGGGCTGTGTCCACATGGTCATGATGGTGGCTCTGGACACCAGGAGACGTCCTGGTCACCCTGGACCAGTGTGTCTCATTGTAGTCACCCAGGGTGCTGGTGGCCCAGTGGTTTCCCGGGCCTACCCTGCACCTCCTAACTGGAAATCGTGGGCTCACCTCAGGAGGTCTGGGCCTTGCCAGTTGGGGGACTTGTGTGTATGCTTGTCCCAGCTTCCTTCCTTGCTCAAGTCCTACTGCACTGGGTGCCGGGCGGCATGGACCGTAGGAGTGTCACTCTCCACATCGACTCGGTATGGCCTGTCTCCGTGTGCTTGACTGTGTCTCAAGAGACAGTGAGCTGTCGAAGCCAGGGCTGGCCCTCCAGGGCCCGGTCCCATCCTGGGTGTGCATGGGACACTCGGAGCCCCTTTCTGCAGCCAAGGCCTCCTGTGCATGGGTTTGTGTGAGAACTGCAGCTCATGCACCATGAGTCCTGGGCCAGGAGAAGGTGGTCAGGTCTCACTGTGGTGCTCTCGGGGGCATTAGACCTAGCCAGCCTGTCTTGAGCTCCTGCCTTGTGCAAGGTCGTTTCTGGCTGGGGTGGAACATAAGGCAGGTTCCAGGATCACCCAGTGGTGGTCCCAAGCAGAGTCCTGTCCCGAGATTCAAAGTGGGGAAGCCAGCAGGGAGGAGGCCAGCTGCTAGGGGGGCCGGCCAGTGCTGCCCAGGCTGAGGCACCTCCAGTCGACGCCCTGTGCGAGTGCCCGGCAGCCTCCCAGGAGTGGCTCATGGCCCCGCCGGCCTGATCGTGCTCTCTGGGCGGGGTGTCCATGGCACAGGTTCTCCGAGCCAGACCCCAGCCACACGCTGGAGGAGCGCGTGGTGCACTGGTACTTCAGCCAGCTGGACAGCAACAGCAGTGGCGACATCAGCAAGCGAGAGATGAAGCCACTGAAGCGCTACGTGAAGAAGAAGGCCAAGCCCAAGAAGTGCGCGCGGCGCTTCACGGACTACTGCGACCTGAACAAGGACAAGGCCATCTCGTTGCCCGAGCTCAAGGGCTGCCTGGGTGTCAGCAAGGAAGGTGAGTGCTCTTGCCATGCTGCTGCAGGTAGGCCTTGCCCCACCCGGGCCAGGCCAAGGCCTCTCTCCATGAGCGAGTTACAGGTACCAGCTCTTCAGCAACTCTGGGAGTGTGAGATGCCCGCTGTGCTCCCTGCTGGGCCATGATGCCTGGGAGCATGCGGGGCTCCACGCTGGGTCATGATGCAACAGTGGGATGGATGGGCGAGGTCCAATCCTTACGCCAGAGGCCAGGTGAAGCCACGTCCACACATGCTGTGAGGGAGATGGGAGGAATGTGTCAGGACAGGCCATGCCACGGACGGATCAGACACTGTGGCTCTGAACGGTGGGATATATATTGTCTTGCCCGTGTGAGAGCTCAGCATGGCCCCGGTGGGGTGTGTGTGCACCTATGTGTGTGTGAGACAGAGAGCAGCATGGTTCCAGGTGTCGAGTGTGTATGTGCGTGTGTGTAGGGAAGGAGCGGGAGTGGAGATGGCCCATGTGGTCACTCTGGGTTCCAGGCTGAGGTGACTCTGCCATCTTCCCCATGTGGCTCCTGAAGTCACCCTGGAGGTCACTTCCACTCCCAGTCAGCCAGGGGAGGTTTATGGTTGGGTCCTGGAGTGACACAGGTCCCTTTTCACCTTTTTCTGAGCTGCCTGGCAGCAGGAGGGCTGAGAACAGGTATGAGGACAGCATGGATCTGGGAGTACCCAGTCATCTTGTCAATAGAGTACAGATTCTTGTAGGGACACCTCAGTCACTAGGAGCAGGCAGCTCTGGCAGGGGCAGTGCCTAACCAGGGCTCAGCAGCCGTGGCCCCAGGTCCAAGCTCGTGTGGCCTGTTTTGGTATGGCCCCATGAGCTGAGAATGATTTTTGTGTTTTTAAAGGGCTGTATTTTTACCTAAGAATATATGACAGGGACTATAACCGGCCCCCACAGCCTACAATAGTCCACCGCAGAGGACTTTGCCAGGCCATGGTATACCCAGCACCTGCGGCAGGTGTAGGAGATGGCTGTGCAGAGGTCAGGAGGGGAAGGGTATTCTAAGTGGAGGCAGATGAGGCATGAGGTTCTCGAGGTGAGGAAACAGCATCTCCAGGATCTGAGTCATTCGTATGACTGCTGTGCATATCGTGACTGACATGCATGTTTTAAGCTGGCAGAAGAGGGGTGGTGGCAAAACGCAGGGTGAGATGGGAGGTTTGTGTGTTTTTTTTTTTTTTGAGTTGGGGTCTTACTCTCTTGTCCAGGCTGAAGTGCAATGGCTCAACCATGGCTCACTGCAGCCTCCAACTTCTGGGGTCAGGTGATCCTTCCACCTCAGCCTGGTGAGTAGTCTGGTGGGACTACAGAGATGCATCACCATGCTCAGCTAATTTTTTGATTTTTTTGTAGAGATGAGGCCTCGCTATGTTGCCCAGAGTGGTCTTGAACTTCTGGGCTCAAGCAATCCTCCTGCCTTAACCTCCCAAAGTGCTGGGATTACAAGTGTGAGCCACCATGCCTGGCCATGGAAAATTTGACTTTATACAGGCAGCTGTTGAAGGGATTCAGTCAGAGAAATGATAGCGTCCGTTTTGCTTAAAGGATAATTCCCAGCACTTTGGGAAGCTGAGGTGAGTGGAATGCCTGAGCCCGTGGGTTCAAGACTAGCCTGGCATCTTGGCAAGGCCTCGTCTCTGATTTTTTAAAAAAAAATCAGCCGGGTGTGGTAGTCCACGCCTGTAGTTCTGACTACTTGGCAGGCTGAGGTGAAAGTCCAGTGAGTTGGCACTGGGGTGGTCATGAGCGTGCCACTGCACTCCAGCCACTGCACTTCAGCTTGAGCGATGGAGTGAGACTCCAACTCAAAAAATTTTAAAAAAGATTATTCTGACTATAGGATAGGAGTGGATTGGAGACAAGCAAGACAGTTACCCGATAGGAGGCCAGAGGTGATGGAGGCCAAATGATGGGAATCCAGAGGGACAGGATGAGGGATGGGGTGAATTGGAGACTCAGTGGGAACTGGACAGAGTCTGTGTGCTTGTGTCTGTGTGCATGCCCATGTGCGTGTGCATGCCCATGTCTGTTTGCATACTTGTGTCTGTTTATGCCTGTGTCTATGTACATGCTGGTGTCTGTGTGCATACCTGTGTGTGTATGCTTGCCTGTGTGTATGCATGCATTGCGCATATGTCTGCATATGCATGTGTGTGCATGCGTGATGGAGTGAGGAGAGCAGATAAGAGGAGGAGGGCTTATGGGCTGGGGTGGGAAGCTCCTTGGGAGGCAGGGCAGGAGTTACCTCTCCACTCTCCATCTCCACACATACCACATGTTCCCCGAGAGAGGCATGGCAGTTTGCTCCAGGTCCATGAGAGGCAGCAGTGCCACTGGTGCTTGGCTCAACCCCAGGGCTCCAAGGCCAGACCTCTCCCTCTGAGAGAGGACTCCGAGTATTTGAGTGGCCATGGGAGTCCAGGGAAGTGGGGCGCAGGCCACCAGGGCTGTGTGCACAGGAGCAGAGATGGCCAGGGCTGGGCCTGCCAGCCCTGAGCGGGAGCTGCAATATCTAGGCAGGTGGTGCCTGTAGGAAGGTGCGCTGCTGTCAAGAGGCCTGGGTGTGGCATGGGAACATAACCTGTGCACGAGAGGGGGCGGGGCAGAAGCAGAGGCCCTAAGCCAGACACTCCAGCTTTTCATCCCAGCTCTGCCACTTGCTGTTCTGTGATCTTTGGCAAGTTATCCAAGTTCTCTAAGCCGCGGTTTCCTCATTTGCAAAATGGTGCTGATGGTGTTGACTTCATAGATCTGTTGGGAGGACTTAAAAAGATCTTAGCACAATACCTGGGCTGTATTGAGTACTTAGCACAGTACCTGGTGTGTAGTGAGTGCAGAAAAGATGTTAGTAGCAGCAGAGGAGACAGGCCTGGCGGTCCCCTCCATCCTTCTGCTCCTGGGGGAACAGGAAAACCACCTGGGTAGATGGTGTGGGCTCACTCAGGGAACCTGTCATGTCTTGGTCCTCTGGCATCATGCAGTGCCCCCTGCGGACTGCAAGGGGCTTGCAAGGGGCGGACTGCAAGGGGCTTGCACACTTAATGGGGGTGAAAGGAGGGTAGAGAAGGAATGCAGATTTTTGGGTCTGAGGGACAGAATTTTGGGAAATGTCACATGGACACATATTTTTACCAACCAGACTCCTCACTGGGGAGCAGGATTCTCTGTGCAGCTGAAAGAGCCAGGCCTCTCTAAACGGGCCTTTCCCGATATATAAAGCACCTTCGCCAGGTCGCTGCCATATCCTGTGGGGCAGGCAAGTGGTCACAGTCCCTGTGGTTTTCAGAGCTGCTGACTTTTCCCATAGATTGTCTGAGGATACTGCCCCCTGGGATAAGGCTTGTGTCCCTGCCTTCCCTGGCGGCCCAGAGCATGGTACTATAGGCAGAGAGCCAGGTCCAAGCTTGTCCACCAATGAGTGCTGGGCCCTCCTGTGTCACTTGCCATCTCCAAGCCTCAGTTTTGCCATCATAAAAGAGGGGTAATTGGATCCCTTGCATCTGAAGCTGCCCTGAGGAGTGAGAGATAGCATGTAGGCAGAGGGGTTAGCGTGGTCAGAAGAGAGCTGGTCAGCACTGGCTGGGCCTTGGCTTCCAATCTGGGGTTGGTGGGCAGCATGCCCGGGGCCACTCTTGGGTGCGCTGGGCCTTCTGTTCAGCAGTGAGAGGCGCAGCTGCTGGAGAGAGGCTGGCTCTGCCCCTTCCTGCTCACCTGCCTGGGCCTGTCGCCCTCCAAGAGCATGACATCCTCTGCAGAATTGGATATACCTCCATCCACCTTGCACCCACTCCACCCGTGTTCTGTCCCTGTTTCTGAGGCCTTCAGGAATGTTGGCGTGATCCAGGGACGAGGCTCTGGGTGGCTTAGCCCATGGGTGGGCATGGGCTCAGGAGCCCTGCCCACTCCACAGAGCCCTTGCCCCTCCTCGGTGTGCTTGGGCAATTCTGGGAGGGGACAGAGGCAACAGCGCAGCTGTGGGCCTGGTTTCCAGCCTAAAGACCACCGGAAGGTGTGGGCCAGGCAGGGTCACCTGGCCCTCAGGGCCTGCAGGACTGCCCAGCTCCTGGTGTGCTGGCCACCTGGCCGCGACTCCTTCCAGGAGACCAGGCCCTCCAGAGCCCTCACACCTGGTGGAGAGGGGCATTGTCAGCAGAACCAGCCTGGGAGCTCGTGTGAGCCCCTCATCTGTTCCTCGCCTCCTCGCCCAGACTTGCCACGTGGAGGGGCTGGACCCAATGATGGCCAAGACCCCTTCCACCTCTGGCGTCCTGTGACTTGGGGAGGTTCTACTTGTGCCCACTCATGCCAGGGCCCTTCTTGATGCATTGCTGAGGGGACTTTGACAGAGAGGTACTGCTGGGGCTGGACTCTGTTTATGGGTGCTGGCCAGCCGTGGGCTCACCGGGCAGGGCATGGCCACAGATGCCCACAGGACAGGGAGCAGACCCACCAGTCCTGGCCCCTTCCTGAGCCCACTCTTCATCCTGGGGTCAGAGGGGACAGGGACCCCAGCACAGGAGAGGCTCTGCCAGTTCTCTGGGTCAAGGCCATTCTGTTACGTGTTCCTGTCTGTTGCAGGTGGTGGCCCTGGCAGCTTTCCCCAGGGAAAGCGAGCAGGCACAAACCCGTTCAGTAAGTTGCCCCTCTGGGCTCCTGTCGTCCTCTGCGGACCCCAGGGAAGCTTGGGCAGCACAGCAGGGTAATGGGGTTAGCCAGGCAGCTTGGGCTCCCATCTCCAAGGTCTTTGCTGAGGGCACAAAGAAGGCTGGCGTTCGAGCCAGGAGGGTGCTGCCACCCCTGCCTGCTCTCACACTCCTGCCACGCACTCCTGCCATTGCTGCCCCAACTGGCGTGGAAAACCTAGCATCTGAGAGCACGCAGATTTCTCCAGCATGCTCACAGGGCAGAGGACAGGCTGGTGAGATGTGCTTCCCTGCAAGCGTGGGCAGACTATGGCCCGCTGGGCCTGTGAAAAGACTGCTCTTGCTGGGAGATGTAGCTGCATTTCTCTCAAAGTCAACTCTAACTTCCTCTCCTTCCACCTCCCTTCTTCTCGCCCTCCCCTCTCCCCAGCAGGACGCCTTGTCTAAGCAGCAGGAGACCCCAGGGCAGGAGGAGAGTCTGGGGAGACAGGATGGACCCCAGACCTCCACCCTCCAGCATTCCCCTGGCCCGGCCACATCCCGTGTAACATAAGCCGTGCCCGCCATGTCTGCACTTTTAATAACTCTTACTCGCGTGTTGTGTTCTTGGTTTCATTTTTAAGCACCAATATCTAATACCACAGTGGGACAAGGAAAGGGAAGAAAGACTGTTTATTCTTTCTGGTTGTAAGTGTTTGGATCTGCTACTGACAACTTTAAGGGTTTTTTTTGGAGGGAAGGGGGTTTTGGGGACTGAGAAGAAAGAGATTTATATACTGTACATAAATATATTTGTAAATTGTATAGTTCTTTTGTACAGGTGTTAGAATTGCTGTTTGTTTTCCCCTCCCTGTCTCTGCTGGGGGTGGTGGGCACTCAGGGTCCCAGGGTTCAACTTTCCAGAACTAGGACTCTCCCCCAGCCTGCCTGGATTCTTTTGGAGACTGGGCCTTGTGTGTGTAGAGAGGGCACCCTTAGGGTAGACTCTGTTGGGAGGAGAGCACTGCCTCATGCCACTGGCCAGCACAGTTGACAAGTCACTTGGCCCTGGCTTTCTGCAGGGTGGTCAGGTCAGGGAGACATAGGCGTTGCCCTGCGAGGAGGGGCGTCCAAGTCATGCGGTGGCCTGTGTTGCTGTGCTCCAGACCCCAAAGGGCCTGGGGTTGGTGGGTGCAGCAAGGTCTTGGCGACCCACTGAACAGGCAGCCCCCAGAGGATTTGCATGAGGGCAGTTTAAACATGCCCGTGCACGTTGAGCATCTGCTCTATATAAAAAGCATGAGAAGAAGGCAAAGAAGGAAAAGACACGCAGCAGGGCCTTTTAGAGCAGATGTCGAGTATTGAAGCCACAGAGGGAGAGGATGGACAGCCTACGAGGCAGAGCGTGGCGCCACCAGGGAGACCCCCCAGCCCGCAGCAGAGCCACCACCAGGGAAGCACCCTGGTGTGGAACGTCCGTGCAGGGCAGAGAGCCTGCCTGCGGCCTCCTCTCCCGGCCTCCCTCTGCCATCCTGGTGGGCAGCAGGGCCTGGGGTTTGGCCGCCCTGTTGGGAATGCTGCCGTTGCTTCTTTGTGCTCTCTTGTGACCCAGTGCCAAGGCTCTTCCTGTTCCCTGGCATCTTCTTACTGGCTTCTGGGCATTAGGCCAATTCCAGAAGTCAGGCCGATCTGGGGTCTCCTCCTTCTGACCCCCAGAAGGGCAGAGGTAGTAACCAGCTGTGGGGAAGCACCAAGATGCCAGTGTGGGCTGCCAGCCTTCAGGTCAGGAGCACAGCCGCCTCTGCCTGTCCTGATGGCTTCAGACAGAACAGCACGTGACCGTGAGTGCCTCTGACCTGAGCAGCCATGGTGCAGCGAGGGAGGCCCTGTCGCCCCGGACATCAGTTTCCCTTGGGACTGAGGCCTCATCTCTGGTTCTCTCCCAGTACCCCGCAGAGCTGTGTATCCCATTCAGTGTCTGAAAGTGCTGCCCAGGGATGGGCACAGCCCTCTCAGGACACGGTCTGATGGGGTCTTAGGCTGAGGAGGTCCCTGCTGTCCTGGAGAACGTCTTAGAGGTCGTTGGGTGGCCCCATCCCGACATGGTAAGCTGGAAAGGAAGCCGCCTCCCTCGGCTTTGACCAGAGGACTCAGCCACCAGAGCTGCCTGGCCTGTGCAGGAGTCCCTGCCCATCTCCTGGCCTGGGCAATGGGGACATGTGGGGAGGGCATCTGCTTGCAGAAGCTTCTAATCTTCCCTGGCACTGTGTCCCACATATGTGTAGGCCATGTTGTGTGGTTTTCCTTTGTGAGGGAGGGAGGGAAACGGCTTGTAGCTTGTTTTATAAAAAATAAAAATGGGCAAACCTTGGCGGTGACTGCCTCCTTCCTTTGGGTGGGATCCTCTGAGGAGAAAGCTTCATTTCCTAGGAGGTTGTCCTTTCCCTGACCTGGGTCCTCCCCACTCTAATCCCAGGAAGTCTGAGTGCCATTAATGATAAATAATCCCAGCGGGGATCCGGAAGTGGCCACCACAGAACCTGAGGTGGCACTTAGTGTGGGACTCCCTCGCCCACAGGACTGCACACTCTCTGATCCCTCCTCTGCCCTCTCCCTGTGTACCTGCCCCATGGGAGGCACCTCCCCCCCTACCTTGACTCCTTCCCTCTCTCAGATCGTTGCTGAGGTGAGGAAATGGTAAAAGCTGGCAGCTTCTAGGCAGGGATGGGGGAGTGTGTTCTGTGGCTCCGGGTTGCTGGCGGTGGGTGCCTTGGCCTGACTCAGATCCCAAGATCCCGGGCTGGGTGCAGCCGGAGGTGGGCTTAGACCCCAGTGGGGTTTCTGCTATCTGCCCAGTCTTGGGGGGCTGTGCTTCAGTTGCACTGCTGGTCTGGTTTGCCCAGCTGGAGGACTTCGGAAGGAATGGAGCAGGGTGGGACCTGGCCTCTCTCTTGTTGGACTGGTCTCTTTCCTCTTGCCCTCTCTCCATACTCCGCAGTCCCTGGATGTGACCTCCTCAGCCACCCTCTTGAGAACCTTCTCAGATTCCTTTTGCCACACTCAACACCGTGCCCATTGCAGGTAATTTCTCAGAGAATTTCTCTTGCAAAGCTCCCCACTCCGCCTTCTCCAACTAAGCTTTCCTGGGAGGGAGCTAGGCCCTCGATGTGGTCACACAGGCCCTTCCTCATCCAGGTTGCTCTCACCTCACAGCTCAGAAGAGAGGATGGCCATCCCCTGCGTGCTTTCCAAGGCCAGACACTGGCTGTTGCTCTGACTGGCCCTGGCATTTGGGACACTCACCACGACCCAGCGGCATAAGTGTCCCTGTCCCCATTTCCAGTGCACGTTCAGACCCCTGAGTTGGTGACTTGCTGGGGGGCTGCCCAGCTGGGAAGGCAGAGCAGGAGTCACTCCCAAATCTGACTCCGGGCTCAGAGCTCTGCCCACTCTCTACTGCCTTCCTTGGGGGGCTAGAATGGCAGCCCCCCAACCCCCGTCCCCCTGGAGGGTGTCATTTTCTATCCCTTCCTAAAAGCCGTTGCTTTGCAGATGCCTGTCATGGTGAAGAGAAATAAGAGCCAGGCTTGGTGGCTCATGCCTTGGGAGGCTGAGGTGAGTGGATTGCCTGAGCCTGCGGGTTTGAGACCCGCCTGGGCAGGTGAGACCTCATCTCTACAATAAATCAAAAAATTAGCCGGGTATGGTAGCACACGCCTGTAGTTCCAGCTACTTGGAAGGCTGAGGCAGAAGGATCGCCGGAGCCCAGCAGGTCGAGGCTGTGGTGGCTGGGAGTGGCCACTGCACTCCAGTCTGGGCAATAGAGTGAGACTCCAACTCAAAAAAAAACAGAGAGAGAAATAAGGAAGGCGGTTGGCTCTGCAGTGCTTCCACGGAGGTTTGGGCTTGCATCCTTGGCTTTCACCAGGGCCTGGGAGACCATGCCAGGGGTGGTACAGGAGAGACCTGTCCTGCTGAGGGAAGACGGGGGCCCTCTTCAGGGGGGTGTTGAGTGGCGACAGCTGCCCTCTTCAGGGGGGTGTTGAGTGGCGATAGCTGCTGGGCCAGTGTCTTTCCAGAAGACTCCCCGAGAGGAGAGGGTCGGAATGGGTTGTAAGCAGCACCCGATACCTTTGTTGATGGAAAGCCTAGAGATAGCCAGGCTGCACCTCGGGCTGTAAATGACTCCTGAATGGGCCAAGGCCACAGGTGCCCACCAAGGAAGCTGGAGACCTCTGTGACTCCCCGTCTTCCTGGGCTGTGGCCTTTGGCTTTTTTCCACGATCCAGGTGGGGACAGGCAAAACTTGACCTCTTCACACAGTGCCACCAAACCAAGCTGTGAGTCCTAGGGCCTGGGTTGCCTATACCTTTTTTTTTTTTTTTGAGTTGGAGTCTCACTCTGTCGCCCAGACTGGAGTGCAGCGGCCGCTCCTGGCCACCACAGCCTCGATCTGCTGGGCTCCGGCGATCCTTCTGCCTCAGCCTTCCAAGTAGCTGGAACTACAGGCGCACGCTACCACACCTGGCTAATTTTTTGACTTATTGTAGAGATGAGGGCTCGCCAAGTTACCCAGGGGGGTCTCGAACCCGCGGGCTCAGGCAATCCACTCACCTCAGCCTCCCAAGGTGCGGGATTACAGGCTGAGCCACCAAGCCCGGCTGCCTATACCTTTTGTGTGACTCATGCGTTGATAAGAAAAGGGCCATGACTGGGCATGGTGGCTCATGCTTATAATTCTAGCACTTTGGGAGGCTGAGGCGGTAGGATTGCTTAAGCTTAGGAGTTCGAGACCAGCCTAGGCAACATAGCAAGACCTCTTCTCTACAAAAAAATTAAAAAATTAACTAGGTGTGGTGGCATGCACCTGTAGTTCCAACTTCTTGGAAGGCTGGGGCAGAAGGATTGCCTGAGCCCGAGAGTTGGAGGCTGCAGTGAGCCACCATGATCGTGCCACTGCCCTTCAGCCTGGGCAACAGAGTAAGACTCCAACTCAAAAAACATAAAAAATAAAAAATAATAAAATGAAAAGGGCCATGCCCACCTACTTCTCCAAAACCTGCAACACAGGTGTCTCTCGTCATTTGTCAAATCCAGGTAGAATGCCTTGGCCAGTTCTCTCTACCCTTCGCCTCCTCCCCGAGCCTACACCTCTTTCGGGCAGCCATCCTACCTCCTCCTTTCTGTGACAGGCACACCCTCTGAGAGCTCTTGCCTGCCTCCCCCTAACCAAGGAGGGAGGGTGCGGGAAGGAAGGAGGATGAGAGGGATAGAGGGAGGGTGAGAGGAAGAAGGAGAGAGGGAGGGACAGAGGGAGGGAGGGAGGGAGGAAGGACAAGAGGGGGAGGAGGAGACATGGAGGGAGGGAGGAAGGGGAAGAGGAACAGTGGCTCTCCCCCTGGGGGCACACCGAATTCCCTGGGAAGGCTGTTAAACACAAGCTGCTGCGGCAGCTCCCAGAGGTCTGGAGTGGCGTCTGGGGTGGAGCCTGTGAATCCGCATTTCTCGTCCCTTCCCAGGTAATGCTGATGTTGCTGACCTGGGGACAGCACCTCGAGAGTCCTTGGCTGGAGTCTGACTTCTCGTGTCAGGTGACTCTGAGCCTCGTCCTGGTGCTGCTAAGCAGCTGTACACTCTGGGCAAAGCACTTGTCTGCTCCGAGGCTGTTTCTCCATTTGTAAAATGGGGATAATGATCCTTTTCTGGAAGGTGGTCAAGGAGGCTCAGTGAGATGACCACCTGGCACAAAACTAGGGCTTCTCATCTGTGTGACTGCCGCCTCCTCTTCCTCTTTCTCCTCCTCCTCCTCCTCCCTCTCCTCCCCCTCCGCTTCCTCCCCTTCTTCTCACCCTCTTCCTCCCCCTTCTCCTTCCTCTTTCCCCTTCTTCCTCCCTTCCTCCTCCCCCTCCTCCTCTCTCTTCCCCCCTCCCTTCTCCTCCAACCTCCCTCCTCCTCTCCCCACCTCCTCTGAATGATCTGTGAGCTTTGGTACGGGAAGGAACCTGAAAAACCACCCGTTCTAATGTTCATACTTGAAAACTCGAGATCCTCCCTAGGTGAAGTGGCTGTCTCCAGGTCAGATATGTAGCTTGTGGCAGAGCTCGAAGTAGAATCCACTTCTTTTGGCCCTTTGGTATTCTTAAAAGCACTTGATTTGCTACACATGGAGAGGGCTGTGCCTTGTGGGAATGGACAGGTCCCCTAACTGTGGAAGGAGCATGTCCACTGAGGAGTTGAGCAGGGCATGTGTCAGCCCCTACAACATGGGAGGTTTAGGGGAAGGCAGAGTAAGCTACACCTGCTGAGACAGTGGCACGAGGTAGGGACAGCACGATGGGACACGTGTGCCATTGCAAAAGGTCTGATGTGGGTTGACTCCTGGGAGATGGCTTCTGGAGGGAGCCAAGGGCAAGGGCATGGCTTGACATCAGTAGCAAAGCTACAAGGACTGGTAGGGTAGGCAAGGCAGTGGAGAGAGCACCCGTTTGGCCATCCCCTGGCTCCAAGCTCATTGAGTGTACTTGAGCTGTGGGCTTCATTCTCTGGGTTCCCTCTGGGATCTCGCTGGGAGTCCTCATGCTGTCAGGCACTTTGCTAAGCTGTTGTCTCATGAAACCATCGCAACAGCTCTGCATGGTGTGTAGAAGCCTCCCACCCACCCTCTGGACTCATCCTTCTCCAGCGAGGGGTTGACCTCTCTACGCTGCATCAATGGGGTTCTTGCGCCCTCTGGAGGACCCAGAGTTCAGCAGGGAAGGGTGCTGGGAGGGAAGGAGCACAGGGTCTTCATCCCCAGTTCTTCCCCCACGAGGCTGTTATTTGCCTGAAAGGCAATGCTCCTCTTGAAAGGGCCACTTGACTCTCCCCTTCTCAGTTCAGAAGCCTCCTCTCCCCTACAGCGTGGGCCCAGGGTGTGAGAGCAGCTCTGCTGCTGGCCCTGGATTTCTGGCACTCTGTCTCCGCCTTTGGATGATCCTAATTCAGTGTCTCATTCGTCTCCACCAGGGTCCTGACTGATAGAGGACTGGTGTGGGGATGGCCCAGGAAGCACAACCACAGAATTGGATTCTGATTTGGGTTGGTCGTGTATCTGAGCAGCTCAAGGGTGACTTCCTCGATGAGGGCACAGGTGGCTCATGCCCAACAGGGCCTCAGGAAGACTCGAATGATCACTTGAACGTGGCAGGAAAGGAAGTGGAGAGCAAGGTGTAATTACAGAAGTTATTGAGTTGCGTGATTTTTTGTGTGATCTTAGAGGTCATACATGGGGAAGTGACACAGGAAAAGTTATGAATGTGTACGTGGAGAGCCGGGAGTCCCCTCAGGAAAGGAGTCCTTGCCTCCAGTAGACACAAGAGCACTAAGGATATCATGCAGCAGCATTCATTGAATGCCCAACCCCTTTAGGGCTCTTAAGGATGCTGGTGGGGACAGACAGAACCACGTGAGACGTGACTTACCCTACCCGTGTAGAGCTAGACACCTTACCAATAAATTATAAAGCCAGATGTGCACGAAAGTGCTTCAGGACAAGGTGAAAGCTGTGCACATGGAGCCCAGCGTGAGCAGGCCCAAAGGCACCGGTCACTGCACAATCAGGCCTCGACGCTTGAGTGGCTGTGCCCACAGTGCCACTGCTGCTTCTCCCTCAGCCACACTTTGGCTTCACAGGGAGTTCTCTGGGGCCAGTTAATGCATGAGAAACACACAGGGACCTCATTCAAGGTTGGGCCTGTATAGTATGTCAGCACCATCTGAAAGTGGATAGCACCATTCATACCCTGCTGGGGCTGACCCTCAAGACCGTGGGAGAGGAAATCCTCCTGGCAGGCAGAACTTCAGGCTGCATATCCCACTATCCAACTTGGCTGGAATTATGGGTGTACACGGACTCATGCAGTGGGTGGCAGGTGACTGGCTCACTGAAGGAAACGAATGGTAAGAAAATTCAGGGATGATGTGTGTGGAACGAGGCCCATGGCATGAAAATGTCAGTGCCCACAAAAGTGCCTGTCAGAGTGGTTATTAATCACTCAATAATCACATGACAGATGTGGTAGGTGTTGGTGGACTTCTCTCTCGAGCTGCCCTGAGGCTTGCTCTGTGGACTGAGGTATGATAAGATGGCCCGTCACCAGGGAGGAGGCAGTCCTTGGGCTCAACAACATGGCTGTCCCCTCCTTTGGCTACAGCCACTGGCTGCCAACAGCAGAAACAACTGATGAGCCGTGGATATGGCGGTGTCTCTGGTTACCCTCTGGTTATGTGGCATCGGATTGCTTATGTTGGACTGTCCCCATCATGGAAGAGGTAGTGTTACAGGCTCAAAATAAAAAAGTCCATTTTTGGTAATATTAAAACTTATTATAAACAAAATTAAAATTTGTATTAAAGACCCATTTTTGTAGCTGAGTTGACCTAAATGTAAAAGCTGCTTAAATTTAAAAGTGTACTTTTTTCCTTCCCCCTCCACTCCCCCACTTCCTCTCTTAACCTAGCCTTGCCCAACTGGTAAACGGCCACGTGAACCAAACCACCCAATAATGAGGAGACTTGAAAGAGTTGCACCTTTCTAGAAAACAAAAACAAAAACCTTCACACAAATAAACTATGTTAAAACTCCTAGCTTCCTCTGTTATAGGTCAGAACTCTGGGAACAGGTTTGTTACCGTTGCATTTTTTTTTTTTTTGAGTTGGAGTCTCACTCTGTCACCCAGACTGGAGTGCATTGAATTTTTAAACAATTTAAAACTATCATTTTTAAATGTCTTTCCCTTCCTTCCAAATGTTGCAACTGTCTGCCCCTTCCTCTAGAAAACTGTAAAAAAAAAACATGTTGTAAATTCCAAAGTGTTATCTAAAATGTCAGCATGACCAGGAGACTTTGTGTCATGTCAGTGGTCACATATCAAAAAAAAAAAAAATGTCAACATAGATCTTAAGTCATGTTAAAACTGTATGTAGGCTTCAAACTCAGGGTGGGTGAAGGGCTATAAATTTTGTGTATAAATACTGAAACAAATTTGTGTTGCTTTAAGCAGATTTTTTGGTAATGATGACGACCAGTATCCCTGTGACCTGGTTATAGAATAAACCTCTTTTCTTCCAGCTCACTGCCTCTCGTCTTTAATTGGTCACAAGAAATAGCAGCAAATTTATTACATCAAACCATAAAAGCAGAATTACCTTCACAGAAGATAGGCCCGTATTCTGGACATAGACTTGCCTTTCTTACCTGCAGTGTTTCTGCCAGCATCTCATTCACAGACTCAGAATGCATTATCTGGTCAGGTACAGTGGTTCATGCCTATAATCCCAACACTTTGAGGTCAAGGCAGGAAGATCACTTGAGACCAGGAGTTTGAGACCAGCCTGGGCAACAAAGCCAGACCCTGTGTCTACAAAAAAATAAAAAAATAAAAAATTAGCCAAGCATGGTGTCACACACCTGTTAGTCGCAGTTACTCAGGAGGCTGAGGTGGAAGGATTGCCTGAGATCTGGAGGTCGAGCCTGCAGTGAGCTGTGATCATGCGGGTGTTCTCCAGTATAGGTGACAGAGTGAAAAAAAAAAAAGGCTGGACTCAGTGGTGGGATATGGTCTGACACCAACTCAGTCACAGAGTGGCTAGACAGTCCTACCTTGTGAGGATGCTGTCCTACCATATGCAGTATATTATTTCTGCTGGGGACCAATATATAGTGCTGTCCACCCATAGATAGGATTCACGGATCAGGAGACCAAGGAGTAGAGGTGAGGGATCTCTCTGATCATTGCCTCATAGCCCACTTGAAGGATTTTGCTGTTTCTACATACAGCCTTGGGCTCCATATGTTGTGAGGTCCCATGACCCAGGCAGAAATGCTTTCTCCAAGGCACACGTGTATAGTTCTGATTAATTAGAGGCTGAGACCGGCTCTTGCCATTTGGGGCTGATTATCTGAGTCACGTGGGTTGCTGCCATATGAGACGGCGAAGGGCTATGTTTGAAGCAGGGGGTTGTTCTGGTGCACCTTTTTCATACTCTCCTGCCTGAGTACTAGTTAGCGAGACACCGGGCAACATGCCAGGAATTCAGATTCTGTGAGCACGAAGGTTTGGAGAATCCCACCAGGTGAAGGACTTCATCAGCTGAGAGTCATGGAACATGGTTGGAGAGATGGCAACATGATGTAGCAAGGGTGCATGTGTAGAGTCTCCCTTGTGCTAGCTATGTATGACCCATCATATGTTAGTGTGACTGAATGTCCTAGCTTTTCAGGGCAGAGGGGTTTCCTGGGACACAGGACTGTCTGTGCCCACTGGAAAAGTCCTGGGCAAGCCATGCAGGTCATCCTGGTTGCGCTCTCCACATCCTTCCTCACTACTGTGACCATAAAGGGAGACTGTCTTACATACCCAGTAGGTGTGTAGGAAGATGCTGAGAAGGTGCCTTGGAGTCTGGGAGACCCAGGTGTGAAGTCCAGCTCTGCCACTTGCTTGTGGAGGGACCCTGGACAAGTTATATAACTTCTATCAAGGCTTTGCCCCCTGCTTCAAGGCCATCATTCCTTGCCTTACTTCTCAGCATGGATGACCTACTTTTAACCTGCTACTTCTTCCATGTCACCCTTTCTCTTTTTGTTAAATTTAAATTTAATTTTTTTTTATTTTGTAGAGACAGAGTTGCCCAGACTGTTCTCAAACTCCTGGACTCAAGTGGTCCTCCCACCTTGGCCTCCCAAGTTGCTGGGATTACAGGTATATGCCATCGTGCCTGGCTAATCTTTTGATTTCGTTGCAGAGATGAGGTCTTTTTATGTTGCCCAGGCTGGTCTCAAATTCCTGGGCTCAAGCAATCCTCTTGCCTCAACTTCCCAGAGTGCTGGTTTTACAGGCATGAGTCACCGTTCCTAGCCAATATGTCACCCTTTCTTTACAGCCAATATACCTGTCTCACTTCTCCACTGTGCCAGGGGTTCAACTGACTAGGTGGTTGGTTCTCTTCAAGTCTTACATCTCTTGTGTGTGTGGTAGGTGCTGAGTACCATGGTGATTGACTTGAGAATGACTCATTTAATTTTTGGATCAGGAAACCTGGCACTCAGGGAGGTAATCACTTGTTTAAAAGTCCACAGCAGACAAGCATGGTAGACCTGGGATTCAAACCCCACCGAACACTGGAGGCAGGCATCATCTCTTACACCTTCTCATACCTTTTACATGCAAAAAAGGCCAAAAGGCAACACTTCAAGCCTCAACCCATAGCAAGTGTCACATGTACAAATGCAGCAGGCCCAGGCTGGTCACGCAAGTAAGAGATGAGTTGGGCAGGAACTCTGATCAACTGAGAGCGTAAACACTGTACCCATGAGGCCACTGGTCAGCTGCACTGGACTGTTGCCATGTGGGAATGCCCTCTTAGTGTGACCAGAGAAGTCAACATCCAGATTTTCACACAAAAACCTTTCCATTTTAAAACATGGACAATGATCCTAGTGTTTGAGCAAACCACACAGATCACACACGTCAAGTCTACTGGCCACCAGGTTTTATTGCCTGCCCCACGGTCACGAAAGGAGAAATGGACTGAGGGAGGACTCGCCCAGCAGTGCTGATCACAGCAAGAACATGAGTTGTCGCCATGCATCGCAGAAGCAGTTCCATGGCTGCACTCTGTACTTGTAGTAAAGACAGCAGATCACATTGAACTCCTGCTTTGATTCCACTGAGGCAGGAGTCAGGGAGAACTTGAGACACAGCAGAAAGGACTGAGGTCATGAACAGGAATCTAAAGACTTCGAGGCGCCAGAACAGTCTCCGTTGGGCTACACCTCCTTCCCAGATTTGTAAGGAAGAAGGTTGCAATCCCGCTTCCAGGTTTGCATTTTTCATTTCCAAAGGAAGTAACATCAGCTTCTGCATACCCATGTTCCCTGCAGCCTTATTCACAAGCACGAAGATATGGAAATACCCAAGTGTCTGTTGATGGAGGAATGGATAAAGACACTGGAATGTTATCCAGCCTTAAAAAAGAAAGAAATCTGGCTATTTGTGACAATGTGGATGAAGCTGGAGGACATTATGCTAAGTGAAATAAGCCAGGCACAGAAACACAAATACAGCATCTCACTCATGTGAACTCAGCAAGAGTTGCGCTCACAGAAGCAGGGAGTAGAAGGGTGGTTACTGGGGGCAGAGTGGGAGGAGTGGGGCAATGCTGGTCATAGGACCCAGATGTGCAGTTACAAGAGGAAAACGTTCTGGGGACCTGACAGACAGACCGGTGACTGGAGTTAATGCAGCGTCAAATATTTGACATTTGCTAAGACAGTAGATCTTATGCATTCACCTCACAAAAAGGGCAACTGTGAGGTGATAGATAGGTTTGTTAGCTTTTGCGGCAATCATTTCACTTTGCAAAGGTTGTATTCAGACATCTTGTTGTCTACCTTGAATATAAATAGTTTTTGTTTTTTTGGTTTTTTTAAATCAGGGTCTCACTCTGTCACCCAGGCTGGAGTGCAGGGACATGCTCATAGCTACTGCAGCCTTGACCCCCTGGGCTCAGGTGATCCTTCCGTCTCAGCTTCCCGAGTAGCTGGGACTATAGCTATGTGCCACCACACCTGGCTAATTTTTTGATTATTGTAGAGATGAGCTCTTGCCATCACACCTGGAGGATGTGGGGAAAAAATTAAATTTGGATTAGGGTTAGGATTGCCTGAGTCAGGCTGGACTCAAACTCCTGGCTCAGCACTCTCACCTCAGCCTCCCAAAGTGCTGGGGTTACAGGCGTGAGCCACTGCACCTGGCTTGAATATATATAGCTTTTATTTGTCAGTAACACTTTAATAGAAGTGTAATAAGAAAGAATGAGGAATGACCTTCAAGTTTGCAAGTAAAGGCTGATCTCGGTTTTTGTGAAGTCAGATTGATTCCTTTCTCCCCTTTCCCTTCTGAAAATGCCATAAACGCCATGTGGAATACCTAGCAGGTATTCCAGCTAGGTATTCCTAGCAGGTATCCCCCAGCTTCTGGGGAGTCTTTTCCAGATACCTTTCCCTGAGTGACTGTCTTTTGAGTCACCTCCTTCCTGGGGCCAGATGACCCTTGGTTATTAGTGTCAGTAATCAGGCTCCTCGGTCCAGATCCCCTCATCACAGTGAAATCTCCCTTTTGGGAATTTCTGCTGGTCTGTCTAGGGCTTTTCCTGGCATATCAGTGCCCTCAGGTGTCCCTGAGGAAATTGTGTGCTCATCATGGAACGGAGTCAGAGGCGAGGAGAGATTGCGCTGGGGCCTCTCCCGCCACCTCTCTCAACACGGTTGCCTCTCTGCGGGGCTCTCACCCACTAGACCCACCTCCTGCATCTCAGTCCTTGTTCCAGTGCTTGTCACAAGAGGCCATGCTATTGTGGGAAGAGTTCAGATTTGGAGCCAGAAGGCCTGTGTCTTCCTGCCTCTTCCTGTCTACATGCTCCCAGGCCATCATCTCACCTCTCAGAACTTCCTTGATAACATGAGAGTACCCACCTCCTGTGCTTATCAGACTCAAACACATGTTTCTGAAGAGGTGTCTGTAAACCATGAAAATCCACAGAGGTCAGATTGCGCCTGGCCGTTGACCCCCAAAATATTTCTTCAGTCACAACGGGAGCATGGCAGAAGCAGACACTTATAAAACATGGATCCTTTTGAAGTACAGAGGGGTCTCCAGGAAGTGGCCGCCCAGCCAGGGACCACATTTCCCAAACCCCTTTGCATTCAAAGGGTTAAAGCTTTTGCAAATCAAAGAACATGAGTGGAAACGAAGGGCACTATTTGACCCAAGGCAGCCCAACCTGTGTTTGCCTCCTCACATTTTCTTCCCACCTGCTGCTGGCGGAAGTAGACTCCAAGGCCCCAGAGGCTGGCAGGGTTACAGAAAGGAAGAAAACCATGTCCTTGAATCACCAGGTGGAAGAAAGTCAGTGCTGGCCAGGAACATCCTTGCTGGATTACTACGTGAGTGGGAGATGAACTCTCATCTTGATCATCCACTAAGACATGGGGGCTTGCTTATTACAGCAGCTGACATCACCCTAATAACACAGGGGTCACAGGGATGGGTATGTTGTGGCTTGGTCGGTTAAAATGTGCTCAAAATGGGCATGGGCATGGGCATGGGCCCCACGGCAGGCTGTGTCTTCCCCTTATGGACTCACATGCAGGCTGCAGGGCCAAGGGACTACAGAGGGATACCTGCAGTGCGGTGACTGTTGAGGTTGTCAGGCAGTTTGTGTGCATGTGTGTGTGCACACCTACACACACAGACCACTTTGCATGCATTCTAGAGTCATAATGCTATAGCTAGAAGTAATGGGCTTCAGAGGCCATTTGTTAAAACTCCACTTTAATTAATTAAGTTGGGATCTCCCTCTGTCATAAGCTGGAGTGCAGTGGCATGATCATGCCTCACTGCGGCCTCAACCTTCTGGACTCAGGTGATACTTCCACCTTAGCCTCCTGGGTGCTGTAGCCAGGACTTCAGGTATGCACCATCATACCTGGCTAATTTTTAAAATTTTTATAGAGACCGGGTCTTTTATAGATGCCCAGACTGGTCTTGAATGCCTAGGATCAGGCAATCTTCCCATCTCAGCCTCACCGACTAGCTGGGACTAGAGGTACATGCCACCACACCCAGCATATTAAAAAAAATTTTTTTTTGTAGAGACAGTCTCACTATGTTGCCCAGGTGGTTGGTCTTAATCTCCTGGGCTCAAGCAGTCCTCCTGCCTCAGCCTCCCAAGGTGCTGGGATGACAGACGTGAGTCACTGTGCCTGGCTGAAACCTCATTTTTTAATTCAGGAAAACTGTGATCCCAAGCTGAGATGTGTTGGCTGAAGTCCACAGAACCGGTTAGTGCTGGCATCTAGACTGGTCTTTTGAAGTACTTGGGCCTCCAGGGTTCCGGGATCTCTCCCCAGCTCCCCCCACCGCCCTTGTTCATCCCAGCTTCTCTTGACCAAGTCTAACATCTGGATAATCCAGAAATACCTCAGAAAAGGGGAAAGAGAGGCACACACGGATATGGGGATTGTGCATCTGGCATTTAACCAACTAGAAGGCATTTCCACTTAGTGGCTGACAAAAAAACAGAATGAGTCTTTGGGCCCAGCCTTCCTCCCTGCCTGCTTTTCCTTGCTGTTTTGCCTTACTCACATGGCCCGTTGCTGACTAGGTGTGCCGATTCCGCACAGGAATCATGTGCCCAACATGGCCTTCTCAGCCCCATGTTGGCCAGAGGTTGAAGCTGGGACCCCGGGCAGACCGCAGCTGCGGCCGCCTGCCTTTCCTACCCCCTCCCCCTGGTACTCTGGCTATGCCGGCTGTTGTCATTCTGTGACTGTGCCCTGCCCCATCTGATCCTGGTGCCTCTGAACATGCCACACCTTTTTGGCCCGTCTTTCAGTAGCAAGCCCCCTCACCAAAGTAAATCAGGACTCCACTGTACCTCGGGATCCTACTTAGCACTCGGGTGTCTATGACATCTCTCCCAGTTCTTCCAGGTTGAGTTGGTGCTTTTCTCCCTCCTGTTCCTATGGTCTCTGGGGAGGCCACTCTCAGGGAGCTCAGGGACATGATGGTCATCTCTATGTGCACCCTGGGACCCAAGAGCCTCCCAGGCTTCCCCCATCCCTCAGCTTTCAGAAGGGGCGCAAGTGCCTATGATGTGACTATCGCCTCCTCTCCTTACCTGAGTTGTGTGGAAAAGGGGTAGAAATCCGAGCCAGAGTGACCAGCCCACGAGTGTCCCAGCCTCCGCGGCAGCTTTCTACGAAGGATCTGCCTTTCGGGAATGGGGAATCGGCCTCGTTCTCTCAGTGGAGAACTTGTGTTCAGAGCACAAGAAGGATGGTCCAGCTGGCTGTGAGCAAAGCTGTGAGGTCACCGCACAGTGTGTGGGCTGGTGGCTGTGCCAGGCTGGGCCATGCATGAGGAAAGAGATCAGAGGAGGAGGACAGGCCTTGCAGGCCATGGGAATCAGAGTTGGGAGAGACCATGTGGGCTGGGGGAGGCAGGAGGTGGCCTTGGGTCCCGTGGCCTGGCTGTGTCTCCTGCCAGGGTTCCACAAGCTCCCCCAACCAGGCCCTTCCAGACACCCTCCCCGATCTTTGACCTAGCTTAGTGGTTTTCTGGTTCTCTTCCCCTGTGCAGACTGTTTCTTTCTTTTTTTTTTGAGTTGGAGTCTCACTCTGTCGCCCAGACTGGAGTGCAGTGACATGCTCTCGGCCACCGCAGCCCTGCTGGGCTCTGGCGATCCTTCTGCCTCAACCTTCCAAGTAGCCAGAACTACAAGTGAGCACTACCATGCCTGGCTCATTTTTAAATTTATTGTAGAGACGAGGTCTCGTCAAGTTGCCCGGGCGGGTCTCGAACCCACGGGCTCTGGCAATCCACTCACTTTGGCCTCCGAAAGTGCTGGGATTACAGGCTGAGCCACCGAGCCTGGCCTGTGAGTTTCTTAAGGTCAAGGACTATCTCTCACTGTTGGTTGTGCCACTAGAATGTAGCTCAGTACGTGGAAGTTGCCCCGAATGGCTCAGTGTTCGAATGACGAGCACATGAACTAGCGAAGTGGCAAGGCACAGGCACCATTCCCTCCCTGGAGTCTGGCTGGCCGTGCCTTCTAACCTGGAAACCCTCATGAACCCCCACAGCTCCCACAATGTACATCCTCCAGCCTCTCCAAGTCCAGGTTGTGACAGCTGACATTTCCCTGAGCAGATGACCTCCGTCCATTTCCTCAGAACCCAAGGTGACCCTGGACCTTTCACCGGAGAAACACAGGGAGGCAGGCTGCATGTAGAGAGATATAAGTAGAGCTTTTATTTTTTTTTTTTTAACCAACCCAACATTTCCACTGGCAACTGTCCACATGGCTTATGACACGAGCACTGTTTCTTTTTTTTAGTTAATTTTTCTTTAAAAAAAAGTGTTTAAAATTAAACAGGTGTTTTTTAAATTTTTTTTCCCCTTAGAAAATGTATTTATGTCAATGCAGAAAGCCTAAAGATCTGTGGGCAGTTTTGGGATGATGTCATCTGTGTGTGGGGTGTGTGTGTATGTATGTGTGTGTTTTAAAGCCAGGTCCTTCCAGAATGTGTTGAGAGAAGATCTGCAGGACATGGTGATCTCCCTTCCTAATAACCCAGGCTCCACGGGATGCAGCTACTAAGATTCCTCTTATGGGCAGGAAGCGCGTTGCAGGCCAGAAAGAGGCTTTGTGAAGCTTAAAAATAAGCAGACATGTGGGACAAATGAGGAATCCCAGCTCCCATCTTGTGAAAATGCCTTCATATGTGACCTGAGGGGCCAGGAGAGGCGGAGGGAGCCCTGTTCTCTTGTAAACCTCTACATTTTTGCATCATTTTGAGAACTATCATTCGCCCTCTTGGTGGAGAGTGCTGGGGAGATAAGGATGGGGAGGCCGACATTTCTCAAAATGCTGACATTGAAAACACATGAGCTCTCCTTAAAGCTCCCACAGGCTGCTGGCTGTTCCCTCGTGCCCCAGACACAAGCCACAGGTGTGTGGCATGTGGTCCTTCTGCTCTTCCACAGCCCCTGGCCATGACATTCCATTCCTGTCTGTCCCCGCCCCTCCCATTGGTGGAACTTCCTGCATAAGGATGCCCGTGTGGACACACACACGAGACACAAAGACTTGGACAGGCTGAGCAAGGAGGGACACTTGTTTCCACATGAGCACAAGAAGCTCCTCCTGACCCAGGTGAAGTCCTGTTCCTCAGCACCCACGTGGGCCTGCACTGCGGTCACTCCTCGCACATGCCATCAGTCCTCCAAAGGACTCAGAAAAGGAGATGGGGTGGGACCTTGCTGGAGCCGGGAGGTACGCAGCGGGTGGGGGTGGGGGGGGCGGGGGGGCATGAGAGTGGAGGCATGTTCTGTGGTTGACTCAGACCGGGAACTCTCGTCACTTGCAAAGAAAAGACAGCAAAACAAGACATAAAACCCGATGGGAACACAGAAGTAACACAAAAATGATCACGATGACAAGAACACCCCAGCCAGCCTGCTGGGGAGACCCATCTCCACCCCGGGCCAGCTGAGGGGGTGAGGAGGGAGTGCTGAGCCGGACAGACGGGCGTGGCCCTCCTCCCAGGACACCAAGCAAAGGAGGATGCAGGGGAGGGGTCTCCGAGGAGAGACGGGTCTGGCCTCAGCTAGGGGCCGGGACGCGAGTGGGCCGCGGAGGTGGATCTGGCGCAGCTGTTGGCTTGCATTCAGGTAAGGAGTGTGTGAGGCGGAGGCCACCTCCCCTCTGTTGGATTGGCTAAGATTTGACCCTTTCAGTCGCTGCCGGGGTGAGGTCTGCAAGGGCCTGGCTCCGGCTGGCCGCGGCCTCCCCGGGCGCTCAGCGGGGCGGAGGACGCCGTCGGTGGCGAGCCCTCCCGGGAGTCCTTGGCTGCTCGGGGGCTGCTGGCGACTCAGAACCCCTTGATGAAGCAATAGGCCTCCAGCGTGGCGAAGAGGATGTAGAGGAGCCACAGGCTCACGAAGAGCCACGTCGTGGCCAGCTTGCAGCCCCGGGGCCCCCCGAGCTCCCCGCCCAGGTGGGGCCGCCGGCGGTACAAGAGCACGCTGATGCAGACGAACGCGAAGATGGTGAACAGGGTGACGGAGAAGGCCAGCGTGCCGGCCGACACACGGAACTCCTGTCCCTGAAGGGCCCAGTAGATGGCGGCCACGGACCAGGCCAGGCCGATGCCTAGGAAGACGTTGACGGCGTTGCTGCCCGTGACGTTGCCGATGGAGGCGTCAGCGTACACGTCTTGGAGGGCAGCTGCCTTGCTGGCGAACGTATCTGCGAGGGGACAGAGACAAGGCGGTGCAGGAATGACGGGGGAGCGCGTGGAGGAGTGCGAGGGCGCACACCCACCCCTGCCAGGAACAAGGGTGTGGCCTTGGGCGAGTCACATCACGGGCCTGGGCTGCCCGCTCCTCGTCTGCAGGAGTCGAAAACATTCCCAAGGGCTTTTGTGGTCCTGATTGTTCTTGGACAACTTTTCCAGGAAGGGAAGTGTGCCATCCCATAATACCCCCAGGGGATCCCGACTCCCTGGGTAAGGGCTTGGAGTAGACACCTGATCACAACTGTCCTATGGGGCATCTAGTCCTGAAACCCCAACAGTTATGAGTGAGGCCAGCAGGCTCCGCACTGAGCTGGGTGCAGGGTTCACAGAGGACAAAGGACATGCTGGGAACCACCAGGCAACACCCAGGGTGAGTTGTGAGCTCAAGGAAGATAGGCTCTGTCTTTGTGACTGTGTGTGTGTTGCAGCGCCCTGCAGGACATCTGACTTTAGGTCTAGGCACAGATTGTAGGCACGGGGAGGATTGGCAGGGACACCTAGCCCGACCTTTGGAAAACAAGGGCCAAGGAATCTATCCACACAGGAAGTTAGCAAGACACGTGACACCAAACCCTCATGTGAGGACCCTTCCATGCCCTCAAGGGTATCCTAAGATCTTCAGCCAGAGCCACTGGGTCAGCTGAGGGGATAGCAGCGTAACCTTCTGAAAGCTCCCACTGATGTGTGTTGTCTGGACCCATCACGAAGACTTAGAAATGCCCAGGCGACTTCCCTATCTGACTGCCTCACCGTTGCCAATTTCCCTGATCTGCCAGAGAAAACCTCTTGCTCTTTCCTGCCTATGACCTTGTTCTTTTTTTTTTTTTTTCACTTTTCGCTTTGGGGTCTCACTCTGTCACCCAGGCTGGAGTGCAGTGGCATGATCATGGCTTACCACATCCTTAACCTCCTGGGCTCAAGGGATCCTTCTGCCTCAGCCTCCTGAGTAGCTGGGGCTATAGGTATGCACCAACATGCCCAGCTAATTTTTTTTCTTGTTTTTTTTTGTAGAGAAAAGGTCTCACTATGTTGCCCAAACTGGTCTCAAACTCCTGGGCTCAAGCAGTCCTCTCACCCTCTCTCCTCAGTCTCCCGAAGTGCTGGGATTACAGGCCTGAGACACCACATCCGGCCGGCTTTTCTCTTTTCTTCTGATCCTCTGCATGCAATTTCTTCCTACCTTGATTCTTTTCTCTATATTTTCTCCCTACCTCCTGACAGTTCAGGTGCCTCACGGTCTGGAGAGCAGAGATCACAGGGCATCTCATCCATGGCCTTCCTGGACCAGCCATCTAATTTCCAACCACCAGATGCATTCCCATGACAGCCATACTTCCTGCATCACTCAGGGACAGATAATCCCACTGGTCTGTGCTGGGGTTTTGGAGAGAGGCTTTCCTAGAGTGTGATGTAGCCTCAGTCACTTCCAGAAGGATGTGTTTTCTTGGTACAGGAAGGGCTTTGCTTGGTCCAGTCAGTAGCCCTGTCCAGTGAGATTCAGCCTAACCTTCCTGCAGGAGGATGCCCTGTTTCTTCCTAGGGCAATTGGGATGCCAGCTGGCAGGAGTTCCGAGTTCAGTTAAGGTCCAACCAAGTTAAGTAAGGACCCTGGGTCAGTGCAGCCCCCTCTCTACCTGCTCCTTCCTAATTCAGGTCCAGTCTCTGTAGAAGAAGCTTGGAAGCTGTCCCTGACCCCGGTCCAGCCCACATGCCCCTGCTGTACACCCACCCTGTTCCTTTTCTGCATGGAACTTATCAAGATAGTGTTAATTATAGCAGTGGAGTGCAAATGCCTTAGCTATACAGTAAACCCACATGGGGAAGAGAGCATGACCACCTTGTCTGCGTCAGGCATAATAGGTGCTCAGTAAACATTTGTGCAATGCATGAATGAATGTCTTCTCCTGTTTGTCTCTGAATGTTTCTAAGAGTACGCAAGTCATCACATGAAAGACAGAAACCTGCTAAACTTCTTTGCCTGTCCTGCTAGGAGACGCTTTGTACTCACAACATCCCCCTAAGCAGAGGCCAAGAATGCACGTGGGCATTACTATGGTGACACCTGCACCTGGTCTGAGCTTTAGTCTCTCAGAGACCATCAGAGGTCAGTGGGAGAACAGTATCTAGATTCTCTCCAGGGTATTGTTTGTGGCCTCATCACACAACATGGAGATTAGGAAACTGGGCCACCCCCTTGGGCATGTAGCTGTCTCTGTGGGTCTCGTTTTCTTCATCTGTCAAGTGAGGTTAAGAATGTCCCTATTTCTTTTTTTTTGAGTTGGAGTCTCACTCTGTCACCCAGACTGGAGTGCAGTGGCCACTCCCGGCCACCGCAGCCTCGACCTGCAAGGCTCCGGCGATCCTTCCACCTCAGCCTTCCAAGTAGCCGGAATTACAGGAATGCGCTACCACGCCTGGCTGATTTTTAATTTATTGTAGAGATGAGGTCTCGCTGCCCAGGCAGGTCTCGAACCCACAGGCTCAGGCAATCCACTCACCTCAGCCTCCCAAAGGGGCAGGATTAGAGGCTGAGCCACCGAGCCCAGCTGAACATCCCCATTTCTAAGAGTTTACAGCTGGGTGCAGTGGCTCACGCCTGTAATCCCAGCACTTTGGGAAGCTTAGGTGGGGGGACTGCTCGAGCCCAGGAGTTGGACACCAGCCCGGGTAACATACAGTGAGACTGTCTCTATAAAAACCAAACAATTAGCCCAGCGTGGTGGCCCATGCCTGTAGTACCAGCTACTTGGGAGGCTGAGGCAGGAGGCTTGCCTGAGCCCAAGAGGTCAAGGCGGTGGTGAGCCGTGATTGTGCCACTGCACTCCAGCCTGGGCGACAGAATGAGACCAGACCCCCAACTCAAAAATAAATAAATAAAAATAAGAGAGTTTTAGGGGGCATGGCAGGGATAAAGTGTGTAAATTGTTTAATGTGCACTGTGTCTGTCCCATTGGACAGTGGCGGGTCCTGACTGCCCTTGCTTAAGACTCCACTCGTGAGCGAGCGCTTGCTAATCTCCTCCTTAATCCCTCTGATGGGCTTTTTGCATTTAGGAGCAGAGGCTCTGCTGAGCTCAGATCTGAGAAGGGAGGAGGAGCAATAGGAGAATGGGGGGGGTCATGTAAACCAGGCAACATCCTCTCTGCCAGCCTGAGCCCTGCACACTCACCTGGCACAGAGGTGCCGAATGCCACGAACACCACGGCAGTGACCGAGTCCTTGAGGCCAATGGTGCAGCCGAAGTGCGAGGCCAGGTCCCCGATGACAGCAGTGAGCATGCCGATGATGAGGATGGACACGGTGAAACAGGCCCAGCCGTGGCAGTACTCTGTGGGCGGCACGCAGGCGAACAGCACCTTCCAGAAGACCGTCAGGAAGTGCATGACGTAGTCGAAGCAGGATGGCAGCCTCTCCTCCCCCGATTCATCCTCGTCCTCGTCCCCTGCTGGAGGTGAGACACGGGGCAGGGATTTCAGAGTACCACTCCAGAGAATGTCTTCTGGAAAACTGGTCAGGGCACCTCCTCAGTCCATTTGACTGCAGGGCCCGGAGGAAGATCGGGGGAGGGAGGAAGCGAGAGAGTGAGACTGAGGACTGGACAGGTGGAGGAGGAGGTGAGGGGGTGGGCAGGCTGCACTGGGTGGTCGAGGTGAGGCACAGAAAAGCCAGTCAGCTGGGTGCACCTGCTCCTTGCCGGGTGCTTGCAGGGCTGCCCTTGCATTTTCCAACCTGACTGCTACAATGACCATTGTGGTTCTGGTCATTGTCTGTCTGCAGAAGGACGGCTGTCATTCAAGATCATGCCCGATACCAGAGAGCCAGCGCTCTCCGAATATCCCACAGGACAGAGCAGGGTGGGCACCACCTGTCCTTGCCAAGGAGTGTGGGCAGAGTTGCCCACTCAGTAGCCTGGGAGGAGAAGACCACAGAGGCACATGAGAGCCTTGTTGAGGTCAACCTCAGCCGTGCCACAGCAGAACTGGCAGGCACTGAGTTTCAAGCCAGCAGGAGCTGGGATTCTGGGGTTCTGACTATAGCTCTGCCAGGAAGAAGAGCTGTAGGTCGGGGCACATGATCCCTCATGCCTGAGCCTCGGCCCCCAGGCTTGTAAAGGAGGGGTACATGGTGCGACCCACATTCTGTTGACTGCCTCAAGGGGTACGGCAGGTCATCGGAAGGGGAACCAGAGGGATTTGAGGGGGGTGGTCAGGATAGTGGGGCAGCTGCAGCAGACTGCCCTTCCTGGCTATGCTTTTGCTCTGGCTCTGGGACTTTGGGGAGATGGCCTGTGGGTTGTCATGACAACATAGCCTCACGAAGAAGGTCCAGGCCAGTGGAGCCTGGTGTCGAGAAGCGGAACTGGTGGGGGCTGGGTGGCCCTTTCCGCCCCCACTCCCACATGCCCGCAGGTGCTGGGGCTGTGGCCCAGCTGTGGGTCACAATGGGGGGACCCGCTGGTAAGTGCCGAGAAGCAATCTGCAGTCCCCTGGGGTGGAGATTTGTCAGAGTTCATGAAAAACGTTTTGCAATCTCCCGCCCTTCCCCCATGTCTCGAAGTCACTATCGGTTCCGCTTTACAGAAAAGGGGGGCCTCATTGATGAGAGGAAGGGATGATGGACACTGGAATTTGCTGTCTGTGTTTTGGACAAGACCCCAAGTCTTTTTGCCTTTCTGAGAAAGGTTACCATAGCTCCCTCTGAAATGAGGACGCTGAGGCCAGAGAAGACACACTGCTCAGTTCACACCTGGAAGCGGAATGCGAGCCAGGGCCCTCAGCGGCACCACGGTTCCTCTCCAAAGCCTTAAGGGGCATGGCACTCTCAATGCAGCTGGCCCCTGCTTCTCCTTACCTGCACTGACCGTGATGGCTTCCATGAACTGGTCCCTCCAGGAGTGTGTCCCCACCACCAAGGCCAGGTTCGTCTTCTTAATCAGTTTGTCCACCGTTGTCTGTCAGGGAGAGAAAAGCTTGCAGCCATGAGGTTAACTGCCTGGACCCAGCAAGGCGTCTGGTGCATTGAAAGGATGGAAGGCAACTTCCCTGCCTTCCGGGGTTCTGAATGTCAAGGGTGGAGTGGCCTTGGGTGCTATCTTGTGGGACAGTCCTGTCTCCCTCTTTCTGGCTGTGACTTCTGACACTGGGTACTTAGAGCAATGCAACAGAGAATAATGACAATAATGTCAACACACCACCTCCCACAGTGGGGAGTTCTGGTATGTGTCTTTTAAACATACAAACAACAGTGATGCTACTGTCTAGGGATGTTCTAGCCTGTTTATTCCGTGTTCCATGTTATGTGTCCTCACAATACTCCTGGCATACATATGGCTGGCACTATCTGTTCCACGTTACAAGTGGGGAAACTGAGACATGGGGTGGGTAAGTGATTTGTTCAGTTTCATCGTCACATATTCAGTGGTGAGATTGGAAACAAACAGACCCAGGCCTTCTTCCCCCCACCCTAATTCATTTACCATTCAATTAGACCTCATGGGTGGCCTAACCTTGAACTCATAGGACTCTTCAATGATGACCTCTAGTTTGGGGTGTTCACCCAGCACTGGCTTCCCCATCTCTGCTACCCTCTTGGCCTCCTCTTCTTCCACCGTCAGCTTCCTGTCTGTTATCTCTGCAACAAAACAAAATCAAACTCGCTTCAGCACCCTATCCATTCCCCAGACGTCTACGGCTCAGCATACTAGGTGTGGGCAGTGGGCACAAGGCACAAAGCTATCGGGAACAGGGACTCTGTGCACTTTTGAGTGCCTCTTTTTTATGCAGTGCAGGATACTCTGTCACCCTCAGGCCAGGAGAGGGTGCCTTGCAGGCCTGGGATGAACAGTCCTCCTTCCGTCTCTATATGGGCAGGCAACCCACCCCAAGGATCTCCTGAGAAACAACACTGAGGAGGCCCCCAAGAGACATTGGGGAGCTGGGAAGAAAAGCCGCATGTCTTGACCCAGAACTGTTTTTCTCTGGTAGACCTGTTTGCTCAACGCCTTCCTGTAAGTGTTCTCAGAGGTGCTGAGGTAGGGTACATTTATTCACGGGAATGTCTACTGGCTCACACTAACATCTGTTTCCAGCACCTCTGGCACTATTTCCCCTCTAAATTAGAGGAGGAAGGGGGGATTGTCTAGGAGTATTTATATTTCATATGAATGAGTCTCATCCTCACAATGAGAAACTTGGATGTTTCCCCCCTAAGGTTCATGGTATTCCAATGAAAGATCCCAGGTTTCCTATAGGAACCAGACGCATTTTTCCCCCTGAAACACAAATGCTTGTCTAAAACCCATATACGAGAGAGCTCTTGCTTGACTTTCTTTTGAGGCATTCTCTGTGTCCCGTGTCATCCCAACTCATTCATCGGTGGCCCTTTCTCATGTTGAACAGTTAGATATTTTTTCCACTTCAGCTGGTGAGTCCATTTCAAGACCACTTCACCATGAAGACATGTTTTCTGGATTAGAATGAAATAGAGATTGAATCTTTTTATTCCCCTTTGATTAGAAAATTGCTCTTGGCAGCTTGCTTCTTTCAGAGCTCATTTAAACGTCTTCCATCCACGTCCACATTCTCACATGCAATTAATTCTTTTATTTGGCTCCATAATTGCTTTCATTCCACACAATAAACCTCCCAGGGGAATCCTCTAGTCCTTGAATGATCTCAAAGACAACACAGGTCAGAGGCCAAGAAGGTCTTTCCTCTCTAGCTGGGGAATTGGTGAAGCAAAGGGGAGGGGTGAGACACCAGCTCTTGTGGGTATAAGGAAAGAAACTCACTGGGAAGGCTGTAATAAGCCAAGGTATGAGTTACCATGTGAGAACCTTCTATTTTATGTAAGGATCTTCTAGGTTGGCCTGAATGAAGATGGCATGTGCGTGGGCAGGGAACTCCCGAGCTGGCTCTCTTGCTCTCTGGCCCCAAATACAGAAGACAAGGCAGTCCTCAAATGTCTGGGAGGGAGCTATCTGTGGTGCTGTCCTTCCTCTAGAGATGGTGCCTACTTTCGAAAGTCATGTTTTTCGAGGATCTACGTCCTTCTGTATATTTCCAAGTCTGCAGACATCCTCCAGCAGTCTGACTCCATTGAATCTCCCAAATCTGGCTCTGATTTGTTCATTTTGAAGGTAAATCTGGGTGGGTGAATCTAGGGTTCTGGTTATGAGGCTAGCAACCCTAGTAGCAGGCTGCAAACTACTCTGAGAAGAAACCCCTAGAAAAAGACACAGAGAGTCCTTCAAAGAACGGGTCCACTCTTCCTCTAGCTGCGGGTTTCAGCACATGTCACAATGCCTATCTTGGCAGCGACAGTCTTATTCTACTCTTCCCTCCCCAATTCCCCCACGCTATACTTTACATGTAACACAAGAACTTTATACCAATATAATGAGCTCTCCAGTGACATATAAATGTACCTGTCTAACCCTGTGTCTAGCTATCAATCCAGCACTGCATCTGTCTGGCAGGATATTGATCTACCTACTGACCTGCCCACCCCTGTGGTGACAGTGAATTTTTCCATCTAGCTTTCTGCAAAAATCTCTTTGACAAATAACCAATCTTCTATCTTTGGGTTTCCCACAGTCCCACAGAGGCAAGCTGTATATATCTGTTCATTGATTCATTCACATGCCTTTAAGTTAATTCTAACTAGTTACTTGGTCTGGCAGTAATTCCTACCTTTTTCTACTTTTGTTGTGATCATTCCTTTCAATTCAAATTAAGTTAATTTCTTTGGAGAACTAGAAGTCTCCAACTTAAAAGTCCATAGTGATTCTGATCACTTGTTTATATGACCCCTTCTTTCTTTCTTTGTTTTGAGATAAGGTCTTGTTCTGTTGCCCAAGCTGGAATGCAGTGCCAGGATTATAGCTCATTGCAGCCTTAAATACCTGGACTCAAATGATCCTCCTGCCTCAGCCTCCTGAGTACTTGGGACCCTAGGTGCCCACCACCATGCCCAGCTAATTTTTTTTAGATTTGTGTTTTATTTTAAAGATATGTGGTACAATTCAGAATTAGGTATACAAGTGGACATTGTACAGGTAAGGTTTGGGCCTCCCTTTGGTCCCCACTTTGCCTGGTTTGAGATCAGATACCCGTATTGATGTTGTGTCCCTGCCTACCCCCGGCAGTGTCCCACTACTGCCAATCCCTTTCTTACAGTATTATGGTAGATGTTCAGGGTCCACTTGTGAGTGAGAACATGTGGTACTCTGTTCTTTGTTTCTGTGATAGATCACTGAGTATGACTGACTCTAAATCCATCTATATTGCTATGAAGTTCATATGTTTGTCCTTCTTTATGGCTGTGTAATATTCCATTGTGTACATTTTTTTTATCCAAGTCCAGTTTCGATGGGCAGCACAGTTGGTTCCATGTTTTTGCTATTGTGAATAGGGTTGAAATAAACACTCGTGTGCAGGTATCTTTTTTTGTAGAATGATTTGAGTTCCTCCAGGTATATTCCCAGTAGGGGGGATTACTAGGTCAGATGGAAGGTCAATTTCTAGCTCTTTTAGAAATTACCACACTGTTTTCCATAAAGGTTAGTTTTCATTCCACAAGCAATGTTAAAACATTCCCTTTTCTCGGCATCCTCCCCAGCATCTGTTGTTTGTTTTATTAATGATGGCCATTCTTACTGGGATTAGGTGGTATCTCAATGTGGTTTTGATTTGCATTTCTCTGATGATGAGTAAGGCTGAGCACTTTTTCATGTATCTGTTGGCTGCCTGTATATCTTCTTTTGAGAAGTGTCTTATTCATGTCTTTTGCCCACTTTTTAATGGGGCTCCCTCCCCCCCTTTGGCATGTTTGAGTTCCTTGTAGATCCTGAATGTTAGGCCTTTGTCAGATATACAGTTGGCAAATATTTTTTTCCCATTCTGTGAGCCATCTCCCTACTCTCTTGATGGTTTCTTTTGCTCTGCAGAAGCTTTTCAGTTTAATGAGGTCCCACTTGTCTATCTATCTTATCTCTTATGGCATGAACATCTGGGGTTTTGATCAGGAATTGACTGCCTACTATAATTTCTGTAAGGGTGTCTCCTGTGTTTTCTAAGATTCTTATAGTTTGAGGCTTTATGTTTAGGTCTTTGCAATGAAAACTACAAAACACTGCTCAAAGAAATCTAATAAGACACAAACAAATGGAAAAATATTCCGTGCTCATGGATAGGAAGAATCAACATTGTTAAGATGTCCATCTACTAAAGGCAATCTACAGATTCAATGCAATACCCATTAAATTACCAACATCATTCTTCTCAGAACATGGAAACAACAATACAGAAATTCATATGGAAACATAACTGATCACAAATAGCCAAAACAATCCTTAGCAAAAGAAACAAAGCTGGAGGTATCACACTTCCAGACTTTAAACTTTACTATACGGCTACAATAATCAAAACAACCTGCTATTGATACATGAACAGGCATATGGACCAATGGAACAGGACAGAGATTCTGGAAACAATACCTCAATTTCTTAACCAACTCATCTTTGACAAAGCTTCCACCAACAACCATTGGGGAGAGGAGAACCTACTTAATAAATCATGCTAGGAAAACTGGCTGACCACATGCAGAAGATTAAAAAGGACCCCTTCCTATCACCACACACAAAAATCAACTCGAAATGGACCAAAGACCAGCTAATTTTTAAATAAAATTTTTTGTAGAAAGGGCATCTCACTCTGTTGCCCAGACTGGTCTCAAACTCCTGGACTCAAGTGGTTCTCTCACCTTAGCCTCTCAAAGTGCTGGGATTACAGGCATGAGCCACTGTGCCTGGCCAGAACTTCAAGTAAAGAGAACCAATGACAGATGATCTGGATATTCAGATGGACTCAACAAACTCTCAGTTCCAGGAATAGGAAGAGAGGTGGGGAGGGGAGAGACATGGAATACAAAAAGGGTGGAAGATTGAACAAATATTGGGAGAGCACAGTGCTCACCGGGTCAGACGAGAACAGGTTGTTGGCATGCTCCGGCATCCTTAGGAGAAGCCGGTAGTGCAGCCAGTGCCCTCACCAGGACCCCGAGCTCGGCACGGCAGCTCAGAAGAAACATATTTGCTCTCTGTCTTTTGCCACCAGGCATGCTGATCATGTTTGCCTATCCACCCAGAAAAATTAAAACCAGGACTGGAGATTTCCAGTGGATTTAAATCCTCATCAAGAGCTGCTAAATGAAAAACGTACAGATGGAAAGATGTAGGAAAAGGCACTCTTCCTTGTCCTCTTGAGCTCTGTAAGATGTTCTGCTTCTTAAGTGACCTTGTCCTTCGATTGGCTTGGCAAGTATGTTAAAAGCATAAAGAAATTTAAACGGAATCACACCCCTTGGTATGCATATTGGGGGGGGAGCCATGGAGGCAAGAGTTGGAACAAAAAAGCCTAAATTCCTTCCCAGGCTTTAGGAGAAGAAGGAAGACCCCATGCATGAAATCAGTTCCCTGGGAGAAGACGGAGAACACAAGGTTGGGGGTGATCCTTACCCTGTTGGCATAAAAAGGAAGCAAGAAGCCAAGGACACTGGAGCAACTTTTTTTCCCCTCACAAAAGAAAAATGTGGGAGTTGCCCTGGGTTTCTTGTTTAAGCCTCCCAGAAGGCAAATGTCTTTACTATCCACACCAGCCCTTCCTAAGCCCAGGGCACAGCCCATAGGTGACTTTGCATACCAATGAGCTCTGTAAGGTGTTCTGCTTCTTAAGTGACCTTAAATTTTTTTTCTGTGTTCAAAGAACCCATGAAATGTAAGATGTTCTTTTAAAACATATTGAAACTGTCTTGTGTAGGCCACTATGCCTCTGCCAAGAGTTACAGTGTTGCTGGATTCGACAAAACACTTTCCTATCTGAATGCTGTTCAGGGCTGGTTTCCACTCATGCAAGCAAGTTCTCAAAGCTGGGGTCTGCCCTCCAGAGGATGGAGATTCTGCAGGAGAATCTCCCCAAAATAAATTCTTGAAAATTTATGTTTCTAGCCAGAACACCCCCCCTCTGGCTCCCCAGCATCCTATGACTTTAATGGTCAATGACAAATGAACCCAAACTCTCGCTATTTCAGTCACCACTGTGATAAGATGGAAGATCTCCAGGACCAGTAAAATCCCAGGTTCTTTAAAAGATACGTTTCCAGTTCTCACAGCAGCTCTTGGTTATTTTCCCTGGATCCCTTGGGATCCAAGCATTTTCTTTAGTTCCTATCCCGATCCTATGAGGAGATTCTAGCTCTGCCCTTGCTTTGTCTTCCATGCAGCACGAGATGGCAGATGAGTGAGGGCCCAGGAGGCTTCTACGACCTACCATCTCCCTAGTAAATTTCACTTCTCATCCACGTCCCATAGGGACCAGCCCTGCCCTCAACCACATCCGTGGGCAGAAATGATGCTCAAGACACAGCCTGCTTCCTCGTCATCACTTCACGTGGGGGCATGGGTTAACTGGAGCCTGCAGTTCCTAGCTAGCCAACACATCAGGGGACGCCGATCCTAAACCACATGATGATTCTGGCAAGAAGTGGGGAAGAGGGAAGGAGACGCCTCTTACCTGGAGACAACAGGAGTGCTGTTCGCGAGTGGACACCAGACACGGGGGGGCGGGCGGGGGGAGGAGGAGAAAAGGAGAGAGCGTTAGGGTTCCATCTTGAAAGTATCCCAGGGCTCTGTGGGTGCCACAGTGCGAGGAATGCAGTGGGATTAGTAGGTGAGACCCCAGCAGCCACATGCAGAGAGCAGCCTTTGGAGCATGCTAGCAGTAGCCCTGTGGTGGTGAGAATCTCCCCTAAGCCTTCCCAGCAGCCCTGAGGGCTCAGAGCAGATGCATGAAGATGGGAAACCAAGTGGGCGGGGCCGAGGTCCCGTGTGCCGCTTGTGGTCTTGTGGGACATGAGTTACCACTCCTTTCTGCACAGGAAGAGTGAGAATCGAGTTATTGGGAAAACTGGCTTAGGTCAGTGGCAGATATGACCATAAGGCCAGAAGCAGGGCTCCGGGCGCTAGGCAGTGGGCGCAAGACTGGAACGGTGCCTGGTTCTAGGTCTTCCATCCTTGACCACTCTTAGGTCCTGATTAGGTTTTTGGCACCCGTGAGGTGTCCATGGCCACAATGGCTTCCTAGCTACCATGTTGACCAGAGCTTTGAGTTCCCCCAAAAGCATGACTTGGTGAAAAGGTAAGTCCTGCAGAATGCTTTCCTGGAATGCGCTGTATTTCTTTCTTTTTTTTTTTTTTTTTTGAGTTGGAGTCTCACTCTGTCGCCCAGACTGGAGTGCAGTGGCTGCTCCCGGCCACCGCAGCCTCGGCCTGCTGGGCTCCGGCGATTCTTCCGCCTCAGCCTTCCGAGTAGCCGGAATTACAGGCATGCGCCACCACGCCCAGCTGATTTTTTGATTTATTGTAGAGATGAGGTCTCGCTGCCCAGGCGGATCTCGAACCCGCAGGCTTAGGCAATTCACTCACCTCAGCCTCCCAAAGGCACGGGATTACAGGCTGAGCCACCGAGCCCGGCTGCGCTGTATTTCTTAAAGACATACTGGAGGTCGGGGCCAGGGCCAGGGACCCCTACCATTTTGAACACCTATGCCCGGCAAAGTCCCTGCACTTGGTGTTCTGTGAACGTCTGTTGCTTGCTGGCTGGCTGGCAGTTGTTTCTGTAGGTCCTGCAGTGCTGTATCTCTAGGCGGTGGCCTTTTTGTTTCAGAAAGTGCAGAGTGGATCAGAGCCCAGATATTATGGAACAGAGAGACTATCACACCAACAACTCCCCGAAGAGGAGAGATGACAGATGAAAGCTTTGTGTGTGGTAGGAGTTGCAACACACCCAGTATGGGCTGTTCCTTGCTCCTGAATCTGCTTTTTTCTCTTCTTCTTTCTTGGCTCCTGAATCTTTATGTATGCTAAATTCTCTTAGACCTTAAGGTCCAAAGATTTTTAAAGCATTCTTGAGGCATGCCACATTTTCATCTTGACGGTTTCTTGGTGCAGCCCCTCACTCCTTGGCTCTTGTCAGATAAAGATCTGGGAAGACCCTGCCATGGGCTTCTGGTGCTGCTGGTGGCAGATAGAGGTTGCTAAGGAAGGTGTGTGTGTTTGGAGGCAGGTGTCTCTGAATTGGTTCTTGTAAGATACTCTAGGAATGCAGCTCAGGTTAATGACCCATCATCTGCGTTCACAGTCGCTATGGACTCACTTGGATCCAGAGTTTGTGTGGGATATAAACAGGATGAACAGCAGTTGGCTTTTCCTGGTGTCTCGCATCTAGAATCAAAGCGATGATGGGCCAGTGGATCTTCTCATAGGTAGATGATAGATAGATAAATAGATAGATAGACGATAAATAATAGATGGATGATAGATAAATAGATGATAGATAATAGATAGACATGATAGATGATCAATAATAGATGAATAGATAGATGATAGATATATGACAGATAGATAATAGATTGATAGATGACAGATGGTAGATATATAATAGATGGATAGATGATGATAGGTGATAGATAATATATAGATGATAGATAAATAAGAGATGAGTAGATAGATGATAGGTAGATGATAGATGATAAATACACAGATAGATACAGAGGTAGGTAGATAGATAGATAGATAGATAGACAGACAGACAGACAGACAGATAGGCAAGCTTGTTCATTTGGCCCCTCCCAGACTTCTGCATGGAAGCATCCCTCTGGATCCCCAAGTTCCAAAGGAATCCAGAGGTCCCAACACATCCATGCATCCAGGTGGGCCAGACCAGAGCAGCTCTTCCAACAATGTCTCTGATGCCTGGTTTTTCCTGACATGCCCCAACAACTGGTCCCACCCTAGAGTCAAGGGGAGGCCTGCGGTCCACATCATCGCATTCTTCTCTGGTCGTTGTCTCCATGTATCCAAGACTCTCCACTCCACAGTGACAGATGGGTCTGTGAGCTGTGGCCAGGCTGGCTTTGACTGACATTGTACCTCGAGGGTGTTTTTCCGCTGTCGCGGCTGAGAGACCCCAGAGCTAACCTCTCCCTTGCACTGATCCCCAGGGTCAGGAGACAGTCATTTATTCCTGCAGACATTCCAGGGACAAGCAAGAAAAGGCATAGCTCCGCGTGTAATTAGGAAATATTTGGGCAGCTTGTCAGGAAAAACCCATGGATGTGGAAAGAGGAGGAACAAACAGGACCGTTCTTGGGAAATGCTTTCCTCTCTCTGTCCAGGCCCGGGCTCCGCAGACCTGGTGTGTCATTCAGTGGCCTCCTCAGGAGTCCATGTCTCCAGGCCAGGGTGACTGGGGTCCCCTCAACCCCCTTTTTCCCCTTTCCCCCTTTCCCTCCCCCAGCTCATCCAGAGCTTTTAATCTCACCTCTGAAGTCTGTTTTGTTTGCCAAGAATAGTCTCCTATTTCAAATCCACCCTTTTATTTTTTTAACGCAATTGTCATTTTGACCATGCAGCGATGCCACCATTCTGAATGTCTAAGCCTTTCCCATGCAGCAGTGATAATGAAAAGCAATTTCCACTGTTCTGCCTCTCACTCTGAGAGCAGCAGGGAATTCTGGAAATTTGGATGGGTTTTCATTTGATTCTCAGTCTAGACAATCAGGTTTTATGACCTTTCACCTTATGGTCTGATGCCAAAATATGGGAAGAAATGAAGAAACTGAAAAATGAACCCCCAGCACAATAGAACAAGAGGTCTGGAAGCGGATGTGTTTCTTTTTGGCACCTTCTGTCTCAGCCTCTTGGTCACTGGGGGACCTCAGGCACCTCACATAGCAGCTCACTGAAATCCCCATCTTCTTGCCCACTCCCTCCACGAGAGATTTGCTGACATCTCCTTGGACAAAGGATCCAGTGCAGAAAAGGAAGGAATCCTCAGATGGGAAGTAGCCTAGACGTTGTGTTCGACCTGGGCTCATGAAGAGCACAGGTTTGTCTTGGGGCATGCTTCTCTGTTCCGCTGGTGGTGGGGCTTTGAGGGGAGGCCTCTTTGCTGGTGGAATAAAGGCAATCCCCAACTCTCGTCTGGAACCACTGCCTTCCTTCCAGAACCCTGTATGATCTGGTGTGTTGCTTTCACCGGCACCTAAGTAGCTGGGACTGTGGACATGGATGATGGTGGCTTGCAATGGTCATGGGTACCTGCCACCTCCACCCAATTATGATCCCATGGAATAAATGTTCAATGGAGGAGGAAAGGAGGCCAGGCGGAGTCTGAGACTTCTGAGAATGCTCTTGGTGGCAGGAATGTGAAGACTGGCAGGAATGCAACCTGAGAGTCAAGGGCACCACAGAGATTCTTTCCTCCAGCACCGTTTGGCAGTCAGGCTGACGGCAACTTCGTATCAGGTGGCCCAGAAGAGGACTGGCAGTGGGAGGTGGAGAGGGTTTCTGCCTCTGTAGCGCCAGGTGTGTCCACACCAGTGTATGCACAGAAGTGGTCAGCTCTACAGAGTCCCCAGCAGACAGTGAAAACTGATTGGTGCTATGGGTCCAAGAAGACCCAGGGAGGAGCACGGAAGCACAGGTGCTGAGTCTCTGAGCTCTGTCCCTGAATGATGCTCCTAGCTATGTGAATACAAAGTTGTTGCAGAATGACCACCCCTTTTGGACAAACAGGTAGATTTCCCTGCTCCATTCTCCATGAGGCTCCTAGGGGCGTGTCTCTCTGGAATGGGAGTGGACATGGATGTCCTCTCGCTTACCCGTTCCCACATTTATTCCTCCAACACGTTCAAAGCAGTTCTGATCATTCTCTTCAAGGGAAGAAATCCTTCCTCACACCTACCCTGACTGCAACACAATCAGCCCCTTGCAGATGCACCCCTAGGGCTATCCTGAGGTGCCCATCCTGGAAAAACAAGAGACTGGTCATTTCTCCCTTGGGGCATGAGAGCTGTCTTGGTATCTGGGCGGCAGACTCACTTGAGGCTGCAGAGCAAAGGCAGACAACCGCAAACTGCCCAACACCTGTCTCTCGGGGCCCAGCACCAGCTGCACCATTTTGAGTCCTTTCCACTGGAAAATCCCCAAGTTGACACTCCAGGCCTGCCCAACATCAGTCCTTCCCCAGGGCCCACCAGGTGGGGGGAGTTTTCACACCTGAAATGACTTCCTTTTGCAGATTCAATATTTCAGGTTAGAGGCTGCATTGTCCCAAAGTAGCCTGAATAATAAGGCACCTTGTCTTGGGCTAGGATAGAATGGGACGTGGTGGGGGTCAAAGGGTGGAAGAACAGTTCTGTCTTGCAGCCTGACGACCTCCTCAGGGGCCTGTTCCCTCTCTTGGAGCTCCCAGAATCCAGGGCCTCTGAAACAGGGCCTCTGACAACAGGCCCACCTGCCCATGCCACAGCCTACCCAAGGGTGAAATGCCAGAGAATACACTTACCTCCACACACGTGAATAAACTGTCAAGCATTCAACACAGGTTGGGGATGCAGCAGAAGAGCGTTAAAGCATCACTGCAACCTGGGCCCCAGCCCCATCCCAGACCCCCATTTCAACCCAGGCTAGAGAGGGAGAAAAGGCTGGGGCAGGAGGTGGGGAGGCCACAGGCATGCAACATGCCACGCTCCTTTTTGTCTTCTTCCTCCCCACGTGCCACGGAGTCTTCCCATGGACAGGTTACAGTGTGTGCGCGTGGGGGGGGGCAGGGGCCCGTGGCAGTTAGATAATTGGGAGATTGTAGCAAAACGCAGAAGGAAATCATGAGGGCCGTGAGGAATCAAGGCTGCGGTGCTGCCCAGAAGGCGGGAAGGAGAAAATTTGGAACAAGCGAAGGCTAAAAAGGCAGAGGTGAGACCGAAACAGGGTGAGAGCGAACATACAGGAGGGAAAAGGATCAGAATAGTCCATTGGTCAAAAGGAGGAAGGAGGAAGAAGGAAGCAGGGAGGAGGGGGACAAACGTAGAATCACGTTGTCTTTTGGGGTTGTTTCTGTTTGTCTGAATTGTGTCTTTCTTTTGTTGTTGCTTGGCTTTTAAGGAATCTCACACCTGATAGTCCACGCTCCATCCATTTCGGTTCACCAAGGGTAATGAAGAAATTCTCTTGCCTTTCGTATTCCTCCTCATCTACTATTTTAACCCTTATGGTTTTCCTGTAGGGACAACAAGAGAGAGAGTGTGTCGACGGGGTCGGCCGCTCAGTGGGTCACCTGGATAACAGCCCCTGAATCATTCCCCACCACTCTGACATGTGTAGCCCGGCCCTGCCATGGTGGCGTCGACAGGACCATGGTGGACTGTGTTGTTCTCTGGGGGAAGAATGGTCTTGGCTTCTCTTGTCTCCTTGGTCATGGTTCCATGGGTGAGAGGCAAGGGGATCCAGAGGCAAGGAAGGGCCAGAGGATGGGATGGGAACAGGAAGGCCAAGGGGTCACGGGGGAGGAGTGGTTCGGAACCCTGGGATGGTTAGTAGGGAGTTAGTTCAGCAGCACATTCCGCAGGGCGTCACATGGTAACAGCGGTGTTTCATCGGGCAACAGGTAAACTACTGGCCATTGGGAGTAGCCCGGGGTCTTTTCACAACAGGAAATACATCAAGAGAACACAGGGCTCATGTCCCTTCTTTGTGTCTAGATTCACTTCTATTGTGAGTCTCATAAAGAAAATTTCAAGAGGAAAGTACTTATGAGGTGGGGAAACCAGAGAGAGAGAGAGAGAGAGAGAGAGAGAGAGAGAAGAAAGGAAGCCCGAATTCTATTGTCTTCCTCATTCTTTACCTCATGGGGATTCCTGGTGGGAGCTAAAATAAAGACCACCATACAAAATAGGAATCCCTTCCTATTTATAGCTGATGCACTTCAGGAAAAACATGGAGACAAGAATGTCAGTCCTCAAATTCAACAACAACTCTCTTGGACATCTATCATAGAGGGGGGATATGTGCCGAGACTGGGTTCCTTAAATATCGATTGTCATGGTCCTGGGCACAAGGCAATGAATGTTCTGAATATCTCAAAAAGGGGGTGGGTGCAGTGGCTCATGCCTGCAATCCTAGCACTTTAGGAGGTCGAGGTGACAGGATGGCTTGAGCCCAGGAGTTGAGACCAGCCTGGGCAACATAGCGAGAACTCATCTCTAACAACAAAACAAAACAAAACCAACCAGGAGTTATGGTGCATGCCTGTAGTCCCAGCTACTTGGGAGGCCAAGGTGGGAAGATTGTCTGAGCCCAGAAGTTCAAGGCTGTGTTGAGTCATGACCTTACCACTGCACTCCAGCCTGGACGACAGAGAGAAACCCTGAGTCAAAAAAGGAAATAAAGAAAAAAAATCACTCAGGGAAGCAAGGTTTCCCTGAAAATAACTCCCCTTCAAAACCTGGTTCAGGCCCATGGTCATGTGGAGAGGTTGCATGTGGGCCTGGCTCTGCCTGTGTAGCTTCTCCTGGTCCTTCATGGAACCCCCAGTGGAGGTCAGCAAGCCATCTAGGGAGCCAGAATTGTTATTTTCTGGTTTTTGTTTTTGTGATTTGGCCTGAGACCTAAATGCCCTTTAAAGGGAGCTAGTGAGCAATGGTCTGAATGTCTCTCTGTCAGCTCCTCTGATGCTCCCACTTCCTTCTGAAGCTCTGCCCAGCTTGGCTCTCACAATGTGGGAGCCTGACCGGGGCATCTGTTGGGCACAGGACTTGCTGTGCCTTTGTGGTATTGTGTATTTTGCAAGTACAGCCGCGTGCCACACAGCGACGTAGCGCCTAACATTGGGCCACATAGTCAGCAGAGGCCCCTTCAGACTATGACCTCACATTTCTACTGTTCCTTTTCTGTGTTGAGAAACGTTTGAGCACATAAACACTTACCATGTGCCGCCATTGCCTGCGGCATTCAATGAGTCCCACGCTGTGCAGGTGTGTGGCCCAGGAGCAACAGGCTACACCACATAGCCTAGGTGTGTGGTGGCCTGCATCATCTAGGGTTGTGTGAGTACTCTTTGACAGTCACACAGTGATGACTTTGTCCAACGATTCACTTCTCAGAACGTCTCCCTGTGGCTGAGCGATGCATGACTGTCCATTTTTGTCACCTTTGGGCATTTTTTGATACTTTTCCCTCCCTCCCTCGGTGGACAAAAGACAAAGCTGACAATAAAACTGATTGTCAAGAAGCTGTTTGGAGAATTTTGCTTGTGGCCCTTGGTGTGGGGCCCTGGAGCTGTCTGCCAGGTGTCAGGCTGTGTGTCTGTGGCAGGTACTCGGTGGGATGGGGATGGAGCACTCTATGACCATGTGCGTGGCCTGGGGGACATAAGGATAGGTCAGCCAGGGGAGGGACGTGGCCCAGCACTGGCAGCTCCATCCTCCACAGCATGATCTACCTAGGCTATGATGCATGGTGTCACTTAGGTCGAAGACCAAGGTCCTGCCCACTCTGAGAAGTCCCATGGGCTTCCTGGGGACACTTCCATGCAGGTCAGAACCACCTCTCCCATGACTCTAACTCTCTGCCTCCACACCTCGATGCTCCTGACAAGAACATAGAGTAAGGCAGGTAGGTCTTTCTCAGACCTGGAGCTCAGTGGAGGTCAGGGAGAGAAACCAGCCCTGGCAATAGGGAGATGGATCCTAAGGTCACGACCCAAACGTACTGGTCTCAGTGTCCTGGAATGGTCCACTCTGCCCTGAGACCTGCCCCTGGGGATCTGTGCTGATGACCTCCTCCCCATGCAGAAGGCCAGTCAGGAGAGGATGGAAGCCTCTTCCAGGACGCTCACAGAACTATGGTTCTCTCTCTCTTGTTCCCCAGATTCATTTCCTGAGCCCAGAAAAATTCCCCTTGGCCTTGGGAGTCCCTCATACGGATACCATGTGACAGACTGGCAGGTGTTAAGGCAGAGCTGGGAGCAGAGAGAGAAGAGAGGAGAGGAGAGGAGTGGGGAGAGGAGAGAGAGGAGAACAAGAGAGGAAACAAGACAGGTAGAAACAAGAGGAGGAGGACACGCACAGGCTGAAAAAGGAAGACAGGAGGAGAGAAGAAGGCTGTGAGAGTGTGGAGCACAGGGTACTACACCTTTCTGAAAACTCATATCCACCATGTGGGGGCCCATCATCTCAATGAAGTAATTCTTGTTTTTCTCATATGCCTCATCATCAATTACCTTGATGTGAATTGTTTTGCTGTGGATGGAAAAATAAGTATCATAAGCATGGGAGAGAGTAGAGTGAAGTCAGCCAGGAGAAGAAACAGCAAACAGTGAGGAGGTCCAGAAAGGTCTGCGTTTGCCCCAACACCACAGGGAGGATGGTGGCCCTGCCCTTTACAGCCTTGCTGGGCTCTTCCAGGCTGTATGGCCTCATGGCGTGCTCATACTCAGAGACTGACAAGAAAGAGCTTCATAGCCTAGGGCTCTGGGTTCGAATCCTAGATTAGATCTTGGACAAACAGTTTAACTCATATATAAAAAAGATGAGTAAAATTAACACCATCCCAGGGCAGTTGTGAGAGTGATGGAATAATACTATTAGGTTCGTGCAAAAGTAATTTTAGTTTTTGCATTGTGACATTTGCTGTTTGATACTGGAATATCTTCTTAAACAAATGTGGTCATGTTATACATCATGTTAATGCTCATTTCTCATTTTATGTTTTCTTTTGCTAATGACTTACTACTTTCTGCTTGTTTTATATTTATTGTAGACTACAGAAATGATGTTAAGCAAAAAGAAAATTCAAGCAATTTTCTTATTCCAGTTCAAAATGGGTCATAAAGCACCAGAGACAACTCACAACATCAACAACACACTTGGCCCAAGAACTGCTAACGAGGAACATACAGGGCAGTGATGGTTCAAGAAGTTTTGCAAAGGAGACAACAGCCTTGAAGATGAGAAGCACAGTGGCCAGCCATCAGAAGTTGACAATGACCAATTGAGAGCAATCATTGAAGGTGATCCTCTTACAACTATGCGAGAAGTTGCTGAGGAACTCAACATAGACCATGGTCGTTTGGCATTTAATGCAAATTGAAAAGGTAAAAAAGCTCAATAAGTGGGTGCCTCACGAGCTTACCGAAAGCCAAAAAATCGTTGTTTCAAAGTGTTGACTTCTTTTATTCTATGCAACAAAAACAAACCATTTCTCGATCTGATTGTGATGTGCAATGAAAAGTGGATTGTATACGACAACCAGTGACAACTAGCTCAGTGGCTGAACCAAGAAGCAGCTCCAAAGCACTTAACTTGCACTACAAAAAGGTCATCGTCACTGTTTGGTGGTCTGCCACTGATCTGATCCACTACGGCTTTCTGAATCCCGGCAAAACCATTACATCTGAGAAGTATGCTCAGCAAATCGATGAGATGCCCTGAAAACTGCAATGCCTACAGCTGGCATTGAACAACAGAAAGGGCCAAATTGTCCCCAACAACGCCTGACTGCATTTTGCACAACCAATGCTTCAAAAGTTGAACAAATTGGACTATGGGTTTTTCTTTTTTTTGAGCCAGAATCTCACTCTGCTGCCAAGGCTGGAGTGCAGTGGCACACTCACGGCCACCCCAGCGTAGATCCGCGGGACTCATGTGATCCTTCCGCCTCAGCCTTCCAAGTAGCCGGAACTACAGGTGTGCGCTACCATGCCTGGCTAATTTTTTGATATACTGTAGAGACAAGGTCTCACCAAGTTGCCCAGGCTTGTCTTAAACTCCTGGGCTCAGGCGATCCTCTTGCCTCGGCCTCTTAAAGTACTGGGATTACAGGCTTGAGCCATTGCACCCAGCATGAAGTTTAACTTCATCCGTCATATCCACCTTACCTCTTACAGACCAACTACCACCTCTTTAAGCATCTTGACAACTTTTTGCAGGGAACACGTTTCCACAACCAGCAGGATGCAGAAAATGCTTTCCAAGAGTTCATCGAATCCTGAAGCATGGATTTTTATGCTACAGGAATAAACAAACTTATTTCTCTTTGGCAAAATGTGTTAATTGTAATGATATCTATTTTGACTAATGAATATGTGTTTGAGCCTAGTTATAATGATTTAAAATTCAAGGTCTAAAACCACAATTACTTTTGCACCAACCTAATATATAGAGGCTTGGACACTAAGGCCTCCCATGTTTGCGTCCTTAACCCACTCGCTTTTTTGACTTTTGAAATCAGCTGATGTTGATCCGAAAGGTTCATTTCATAAAAAGAGCGGAGAAGGAGGGACAAACTGGCCTGTGGGAATCTTGCCCAGAAAGAGTAGAAATGCTCTCTTTCTGCACTGCAGAGACCATTACAGGGGAGCGGGGGGGGGGGGCGCATGTTCCGGTGACCCCCAGTGGGCCTCTAAGCTATGACATTGTTTCCAGACAAGCTTCCGCAGTCACAGGGACTCACTGCTGGGTCACACAAACCCTAGGGCACCCTGAATTGCGATTCATCTTTGAGTCCTACAGCAATCTTGTGGCTAGTACAGTCATACAATCATACAATCATACTGCTTTTTATGTTAAAAGGTGTTCTTTCAAACATTTGAAAATAGAAACCAATTTTAGTTGCCCTGATTTACATTTCTTCTTATTTTATTTATTTATTTATTTATAGCTTTAAAGACAGGTGTAGATGTGGGCTTCTTCTGTTGCTTAATGAGGGGGCATTTCAGGACCAGACCCCAGTGAAGATGGTTAGGCCGCTCCTGAGGGGCAGGCAACACTGTTGGGCTGGGTGGGCACGAAGCTGAGTCTCCCTTAGGCCCTGAGAGTGAGCAACCCATGGGCCTGTACCTTTCAGGCTCTGCTGCCCTGAGGCCTGGCCTTAGTTGAGGAGAAGGAGACCTCCAGCGCCTCCCTGCATTGTTTTCTGTGGAGGACTGGCTTGCCAGGCTACATCAGGACAGCCCCTCTGTTTTCCCGGACTCCCAAAGTCTGCGTTAGTGCTCCGGGTGGCTGTAGGGCCCTGCTGCTCACGCGGTCCTGCAGCCTCGGATCAGGGTCCATGTCTCCTGAAGTAATGTAACAGCAGTGACTCGTCCCCTCGTCCCTGCCGCCCCCAACATTCACAAAACCGAAGACTCCACACCTTCGTCACGGGCCACGCCCCTCAGTCACAGTAGAACCTGGCTAGCCAGTGAGACAGTATGACTATTCAACCTGTGAGAGGCCACCATGCTTTGGCCTCCCTCCCCTGAGGTGATGGAGTCAGATGGCCTGGGTTCAAATCCCACCTCCTCCCCTCACTAGCTGGGTGACCTTGGGTAGCTTGCTAAAGCTCTTGCAGTCTCATGTGTAAAATGGAATAATAATACCTACTTTGAGGTGTTTTTCAATGAGACAAAGCATGTGAAGCTTTGGCAGAGTGTGTGATCCCTGTCGAATGTCTAATAAACAGCACCCATGATCACTACGAGTAAGCAACCCAGTTCAGTGGCTTGAGAGTAACATGAAATATCATTCCCAGCCATTAAGTCAGAAAATAAGTAGAAATCAATACGTAGGATTGGCGACCTGAGAGGTGCTACAAGCTGGAAGTAGAAGTCAGGTCTAGAAGGATACGGATAAAACAGGGTGACAGATCCTGCGGGGGCTATTGGAGTGGCTTGAGACATTAGGAGTGGTGACAGAGAGTGGCCCTGCTCAAAATTTGGCCTGTGCCCCCATCAATGACAAGCTCTGGGCTGGACAGACCTCACACATCATACAACATGGCAAGGCTTGTGCTGGCTTGGATTCGTAGTGAACAGATGAAAAGAAAAAGAGACGCCACAGACATCTCAGAAAGGGACAAGAGAAATGACAGACTTCAGTGGCAGGAGGAATTCAGGCTGCCACCAGGCAAGAGGGTGGACGGTGGATGGGGTGCTGGAGGGATTGTGGGATTCCCCCCAGGCCACTCCCAGGGAGGGCTTCATACAGGTCCAGCCTTAAGGTGTCACCTTGCCTGGAGGCTACAGCAATCCCTTCCAGCTCTTGGAAATGAGAAACTTCTCACTTCTGTGTAGTCCCAAATGAGGCCACAAGAACGGTTAAACCTAGTGAGAGTCCCCAGCCTGAGCTGAGCTCTCCTCCCAAATACGTTTTCCCCAATTCTGTCAAGGGTGCCATCACCTACCAAACGGCGGTGCCAGCGCCAAACTAGCCCCGACTCCCTCCTTTCCCTGCCCGGCACTGTCCCCTACACAATTAGCTTCCCACCAGTTTCCCCTCTGCCATCAAGACTAGATCAAAACCCAGCACCTCTCCCTTGGACACTTCAGGGGCCTCCTAGGAGACCTCCCCGTTCCTGCCTCCATCCTCTCTCTTCAATCCCTCCCCACATCATAGCCACTAAAACTGCAATCCAACCCCGGAACGGGAAGAAACATCAAACACTTACCAGGGCCTGTACGAGCCCACAAGATGTGCTGACTTCTCCAACCTCATTCAACATTGTCTCCGTGGTTGCCTGTCCCAGATACACAGGTCATCCTGTTCCTCAGATCAAGCCCTTTCCCACCTTGGCAACCCACAGGTCAGTCCCTCTGCCCGGGACACCCTTCACCTGGGTCTGTGCTTGTCCTCATCACCTCCTTGGAGAGGCCTTCCATGGCCACTATGGGTCACTTTCCATCCTGTCACTCTGCTTGTCCCCTTCTGGGCATCCATCAGAGCCTGAAATTAGCCAGCTAGTTACTCATTTATACTTTAGAGTATAAGCACCACCAGAAAGAGTTCCTTTTTTTTTAAGAGATAGCGTCTTGCTCTGTTGCCCAGGCTGGAGTGCGGTGGTAGAATCATAGTTCACTGCAGCCTTGACCTCCTGGGCTCAGGTGATTCTCTAGCCTCAGCCTCCTGAGTAGCTGGAACTACGTGTAGGACTCACCCCACTGGACTCAGTTTTTTGTTTGTTTATTTTTGAGAGAGAGGGTATTGCTGTGCTGCCTAGGCTGGTCTCCAATTCCTGGCCTCAAGAAACCCTCCCACCTCAGCTTCTCAAAGTGCTAGGATTATGGGTGTCAGCTATCATGCTCAGCTGTTTGTTTTTTGTTCTTTTCTTTTAAAGCCTGCAGAACCCATTATTCTCAGGCATTCTCTCATCCGAGTACTAGCCAGGCCCAACTCTACTTAGCTTCCAAGATCAGGTAAGATCTTGCCTGCCTGTTTGCCTCTGTGGTCCCAGTGCCCACACAGGGCCTGGCATTTGGGAGGCCATCACTCATGAGTTGCTGAGTGACTGATGGAGAATTTCTACCGCACCTGGCACTTCATAAAATGAATCCACTCTGTCTTTTCACTGCAAAAATGTAAGCCATTAAGGACAAAAATGATTTCAAAGGCTCCTTTCATGGAATGCCCAAGGATTCTCAGTGGGACGAGGAAGCTGTAAGCTCTGTGTCATCAAACCAGACCCTTGGCTTCCTTTACTTACTGCATTTGTCCACATTATGGAAGAGCTCTCAGCCACAGCCTGGGAGCTTACTGTTGGTCCAGGTGAGGGTTTTTTAATCCTTTGTGTCCCCCGCAGCTCGGCCCGATTCCTAATTCCTCCTTCTACCTGGTGCCAGTTCCAGAGTGACATGGGGACAGATCATCCTAGAGCCACTGATGCTGTCAGAGGCTCTGGCACCTGCACCTGCCTGTCCTTCCAACCCTCTGCTGTGGCAGGTGCAATGCACAGAGTTTTCAGAGGAGACCCAGCTGTGCTGAGTGGAGAAGAGGCCGGGCAGAGTGGCTCATGCCTGTGATTCCAGCACTTTGCGAGGCTGAGGCAGGAGGACTGCTTGAGTCCAGGAGTTCAAGACCAGCCAGGGCAACATAGTGAGCTCTTCTCTCTACAGAAAATTAGCCAGGCATGGTGGTGTGCATCTGTAGTCCTAGCTACTCAGGAGGCTGCGATGAGTCTTGATTGTGCCACTGTACTCCAGCCTGGGTAACAGAGTGAGATCCTAACTCAAAAAAAAAAAAGATGCTCCTAGGAGTTCTCCCAACAACCAAGAAAGGGTTAGGAAATGCATCTCTGGACTTCCTGGCTGGCCTCCCCCCAACACTGCTTTGCACCGAGGATGTCCATTGCCAAATCAGGCCTCTGATCCTCAGGGCATTGCAAAGTGACCCTTTAGTCACTGAGTTCTTTAGAGTGGAAGGAAGGGAAGCAGCATTTGTTAGTCGACTGCATGAATAACACCTTGAGGGAGAATGCTGTGCGTTTCACTTTATACAGGAAGGAAGGGCTCTAAGGCAGTATATTTACTTACATCATGTTTGGCACCAGAAGACTTTCCTATTTCAGTCTTACTTCTGCAGTAGTAACCTAGGTATTATTATTATTTCCATTTAAAGACGAGGCCAGGCACAGTGGCTCATGCCTGTAATCCCAGCACTTTGGGAGACTGAGGCAGGAGGATTGTTTGAGCCCAGGAGTTCGAGACCCACCTTGGCAACATATGAGACCCTGTCTACACACACCCCCCCACACACATTTAATTAGCTGGGGATGGCAACCCACACCTGTTGTTCCAGCTACTTGGGAAGCTGAAGCAAGAGGATCACTTGAACCCAGGAAGTTGAGGCTGCAGTAAGTTATGATCGTGCCACTGCATACCAGCCTGATCACAGAGAGAAACCCTGTCTCAAAAACAAACAAACAAATAAACAAAAAAAGAGAAAGCAGATGCTCAGAGAGGCTAAATAATGTGCCCAGAGTCACACAGTCAGTCAGCAGCAGTGTGGGGGTTTTAGTCCATGTCCCTGTTACTCCCAGAGCCTATTTCCTACAAGCGGGAGGGTCAATTCTGGGCTCTGCTCCCAAGCTGCAGCCCTGTGAACAAATGCAGAATTCCCCAGCGGCACAGGCAGGGAGGAGCGGAGCTGCCTCCCGCTGCACTGTGTGCAGTGGCTCCTGACCCCTGGGCCCTCCCACATCAGCAGTTATCTCTCCATGCAGGCTAGTCTTGTGCCTCGTGGACCCTTCCCTCCTGCTTCCTGGAAAACGGCTCCTGCCGTGTCCAAAGGGCTCCCTCTCTTCACTTCCAGATTCACCCTCATTGCCCTGGCTAACTAAGTTCTCAAAGCTGCCCTGACCTGGGAATAGAGCAGGGCCCATGGGAGCCTGAGCCTTTCATGGGAGCTTCCAGGAGCCTCATATCTCTGTTTTGGGTTCTCCTTGCAGTTTCCTTTACCTCCTCTGTTGGGTGTCTCTGCCCTTGTCTCTCCCTACCACTCTCCCCGCCCCCCTGCAGCCAGGTTGCTACTCTGTGAACCCAGACAGGACCCCCTCCTTGATGGCTCAACACTGACACTCCCCAGACCCCAGTCCCAACATAGCTCCTTCTCATGACAAGGCTTAGGATGCTCTAACTGGTTTTCTCTTGACAATACATATGTCACAGAGGCCCTGACAACCATGCTGCTCATGCTTTAACGTACGTGGACTCACCTAGGCATCGTGCTGATGTGCAGGTTCTGATTCAGCCAAGCTGGGGTAGAAGCTGAGGGTCCCAGGGTATGGAGATGCCGCTGGTCTATGGCCCAAGACTCCTTGAAGAAGTGTTTCTGACACTATGCAACTTAGGAAAAAGGGCGGGGCATGGTAGCTCATGCCTGTAATCCCAGGACTTTGAGAGATCAAGGCAGGAAGATCACTTGAGGCCAGGAGTTTGAAACCAGCCTGGGCAACACAGTGAAATCCTCTCTCCGCAAAAAAAGTAATAAGTGAGCCGGGCATTGTGACACGGGAGCCTGAGGTGGGATGATCGCCTGAGCCCGGGAAATTGAGGCTGCAGTGAGCCATGATCATGCCACTGCACTCCAGCTTGGGTGAGAGTGAAACCCCAAAACTTACGGAAAGGAAGCATACTTGAATGCTAGTGGCAACTGGGGGATGGAAGCTGGAATCAAAGTCTAGCATTTCAGACAAAGGTTGGACTAATGAGGTCAATTCTGACACTACATTTTGAAGGGCATGTTGGAGTACACCCAGAGCAGGGTGACTAGGGTCGTTGGGTTCTGGAAGCCACACTGACATTAACTTACTCATATTTATGGAGTTCTTAATTTGGGCAAGGCATGGTGCTAAGCTTATATTAAATAATTTAATCCTCACAAGTGACCTGTGAGGGAAGTATGTTTTCTCTGCACATATTGTCTCATTTAATCTTCACAGTAACCTGTGAGATAGGTACTCTTTTTATAGCCCCATTCCCACAGATGAGACACCAGAGGACCAGAAAAACTAAGAGACTTGCCCAGGGCTGTAGGTCACGATGTGGCAGAGCTGGGGATTAAATCTAAAGATTGGACATCTAACTCCTGGGCTCTGACACTGATGGATCCAGAGGAGAGACATCTCCTGGGAGAGACAGTGTCCACTGCCAATGGTTCTGGGGCTGTCACCAATGCTGCTTCCAGAGGATGGGGGCCATTGGTGGGAAGTTCCGAGGAGATGGCCCTCAACTCTACTACAAACCATTACGTCAGGGAGATGGACTCACTTTTAAGGGAATGATCGCCCCATTCCTGGTGGTATTAAAACACAGGATTATGACCATGTGTGGAAGGATTCCTGTGTGTCACAGATGGTCAAGTAGGTGATCTCTAAGTGGATACATGCAGCGCTGTGTTGTTTACTGGCTCTCTGGGAGTAAAAAGGAACACCCTGACTTGGATTGTGGCCTTCCATAGTGAAAATACTCTCACTGTAGTCAATATCAAGCCACGAATTGTTTAACAACCAACTTGCAAAATTCTTAAACACTTAATAGCCAGCCCTTGTGAGCTGGTAAAGGCCTGCCCTAAGACACCACGGACAGGGTTAGATTCCACCAAAATGAGAGAGATCATGATGGGAAAGGGGGTTTTGCCACATGCTGGTGTTGATCCAATTTGGGTACGTATCTAATAAAGTGATGTATGAACTAATGAAGTGATGTATGAACTAATGAGGTCAATTCTGACACTACATTTTGAAGGGCATGTTGGAGTACACCCAGAGCAGGGTGACTAGGGTGGTGAGGGATCTGGAAACCACAGAAACCACCTCATTCAAAAAGGCCTTTGGAAGCTGGGCACAGCAGCTCACAGCTGTAATCTCAGCACTTTGGGAGACTGAGGCAGGAGGATTGCTTGAGCCCAGGAGTTTGAGACCATACTGGGAAACACAGCGAAACCTTGTCTCTACAAAAACTTTAAAAAAGTAAGCCAGGTATGGTGGCATGGGCTGAGGTGGAAGGATCACCTGAACCCAGGAGGTTGCAGCTATGTCGAGCCTTGATTGTGCCACCTCTCTCCAACCTGGGTGACAGAGTGAGACGTCAACTCAAAAATAAAAATAAAAAAGCCTTTGAGAAAAAGACTCAAAGATTTGGCTTTTAAAAGAATTATGAGTGAGTGGGAAGGCAGACTTTCTAAAATGTTCTACCGAAGACATCCGCCCTCATCCCTGGAACTTGTGAATAAGCTGGGATGTCACTCCCATAATGCCACGCCATAATGGCGTGGTATATGATATGGCCTAAAATAGGGACATTATCCAGGTAGGGATGGTGTAATCACATGGGCCATTATGAGCAAAGTGATTTATCTGGCTTTTTAAAAGTGGGGGGAAGCCAGAAGGATGTGGAACGTGAGAAGAACTCAACATGCCACTTTGGCTTGAAGATGAAGGACGTCATGTGAGAAGGAATATTGGTGCATCCAGGTGCAAAGAGTGTCCCCCGGATGACAGCCAGCAAGGAAACAGGGTCTGCAGATCTCCAGCCACATGAGATGAGATTCTGCCAACAAGCTGAATGAACTCGGGAGCAGAACTTCCCTAGGGCCTCCAGATAAGATCCCTGCCTGGCTGATGCCTTGACTGCAGCCTCTTGAGATCTTGGGCAGAGAGTCTGCCAAGCCTACCTGAGTTTCTGAGTCACAGGACTGTGAAGTCATAAAGGGATATCGTTTTGAGCCTCTACCTTTATGACAATTTGTTACACAGCCATTGACAGCTAACAGGGAGGTGGATGTGTTTGATAGGGGTGGAATCTCAGCCAGATGATCTCTTGGAACTATCTTTCAGCCTCTTTTGTAATCAGAATACTTTGTCCTGATGGAAGGGCACTTTGTGCAAAACAGAAAAAGGATACACCCTGAAGATACACAGCTTGGCAAGGACAGGGTGCCAAGCACCTGTGACAGGGCTTACATAGCACCATGCCACAGCACAGGGTTTGGTGTGGAGAGCTGGCTGGGTTTTAGCCTCCACTGCTGGGTCTTTATGCGGTGCACAACCTGTGCCACTGTATGCAGCTGCCCTGATGGGCAGACCCTTGCCTGGTTCGCTCTTCCACATACATGCATGAACAAAAGGAACGCAGGACAGGGAGAGGCAGAGAGGATTTCATGGAACCTTTTGTAGTTTGAGGAGATGGTCAGGTGGGTGGGAGGATGAGTGGGAAGGGAGGCACAAAGTGGGAGAGAAGGTGTTCGGGTGTGTGGGAGAAGAATGCATGGATCCTTCTGGCTTTGGTGGCTGTCCCAGACCCTCCTCTATCTACCTATGAGTAGCTGGACTGGCCAGAGGAAACTATGAGGATGTGACTTCCCCTAGACAAAGTGCAGGAACATGCAGACCTGATCGCTGGGCATGCTGATGGCTGCAGACTCACATAGTTGAGGACTCAGTACTCATTCTGTCCATTCCAAAATGTCTGGCTCACAGCAGTGGCTGACTCCTCTGCTCTCCTCAGTATCCACCTCCCTGAGCCCAAGAACTCATTGCCTGAATCCAGAGGGAAAGTGGCATCTGAGCTAACTATGATTATGGGCCCAGGCTTCTGGATATGACTGGAAGCAAGGAGGTGCCAAAAACCCCAAAGGGGCCGCTCACTCTGTTTCCCAAAGATCAGGGTGACATGAAGGAATTTATAATTTTTTAGAAAAGCAGGCCTCTAAAATAGACACCCTTCCTTTTGAAGGTTGCCATGCCTTGCAGGGTAGCTCTACAGGGTAGAAAAGATTTTAAATCACAAATTTTTATCCTCTCTTTTCTTCAAGGTTAAAGACTTAGCCCTCCATCCTAGAAATCAAAAGCTCTTCATTTCTGCATTCTTCTCATTATGCCTAAAACATGTCATCCTTCTGCTTACCTTGGAAGTCCTTCCTTCCTTCCCTCCTCCACCCGTTCACTAACCCATCCCCAACCCATCCATCTATCCATCCACCAGCCCATTCTCGATCCATCCATCCATCCATCCATCCATCCATCCATCCATCCATCCATCCATTCCTCCCTCCTTCCCTTCCTCCTTTCCTCTTTCTCTCCTTCTCCCTTCCTCCATCCTTCCCTCCCTCCATTGTTTTCATCCAACAGATATTTATTAAGAACAAAATACATATTAGGATTATCAAGCAAGAAAGGCTTCTGTGTGAGGAGATAAGAAATCAAGTCATCAGAATGAAGTGTGATAACAGTAGAAGAGCAGGGCTGGTCTAGAATCAGGGTAATGGAGCCTTTTCAGAGGAAGGGATATTTCAGCAGAGGCCTGAATGATGCAGAGACAGCATGTGCTTGCTGGTGAAAAAAAATACATGGGATCCGAGGGGTTGCAAAGCATTGAACACTGGCCAGAGCATCAAGAGTGTGGGCTGTGTTGTGGAGCTTAGGATACCTGCCGTCTTTCTACCTAGCAAGGCCTCCCTGACCAGTTAAAGGAGAGCCCAGGCACTGCCTTGGTCTGGAAGGACATTCCTGTACACCAGCCCATGCTGAGTTCCCAACATTCTGACTCTTCTGACTCCTGTATGTCATTAATCGAGTACTGCCTGCAGCATTTCCTGGTTGCTCCACGAGTAACTATCTTGCCTCCTGAGTGAGGCTGTCCTTCAGGGCTTGGATTATGTCTCACCCCCATCTCCTTCCTTGGTTTCCCTTCAGTACTCAGCCACGCTCTGGGCTCAGGGCTCTGAAACACTTGCTAGAGGAGCAGTCCCTTATTCTCTGTCCAAACACCCATCCATCCACCTGTTCTTCCACTCAATCATTCATTATTCATCAGAGGGAAGTCCCTGTCTCATGGAGCTTACAGCCCAGTGGTGTGTCTATGAGCAGAAAATATTCTTTCACCCTTCTCCTTTGTTTGCTTGTGTGGAATTTATAGGTAGGAGGTGATATTAAGCTCTAGGAAGTTTTGTGTCCCTGTGGAGGGGATGAACTTATTCACATTCCTGAGGTAGCTCAAATAAGTCTTGGCTTGAGTACAGAACAAACCCTGAGGAGGACCTAAGTGGGATTATTTCTTGAGGCTACCAAGCAAAGATAAAAGTATGTGTGGCTGTGACTGTGCTCACATATGTGAGAGAACGGATGGGCTTAGTCCTTGTCTCATTATAATTTCTCTTCCAGGATGAGAATCTCTAAGCTATGATAATGGTTCCCCTCCCTCTTTGCTGCCCTGTGGTGGGGAGTGCTTCATGTCTCTGATTGTGTGTGTATGTATATGAGTGTATGGCACATATGAGCACGTAGCACACATGAGCATACAGAGCACACGAACATGTGGTGAATGTGAGCATATGGTGCATGTGAGAGTGTGTGGCACATGTGAGCATATGGAGCATGTGAGTATATGATGCATGCAAGAGCATATGAAGCATGTGAGCACATGGCACATGTGAGCATATGATGCATGTGAGTATCAGGTGCATGCAAAAGCATATGATGCATGATACCATATGGAGCACCTGAGCATATGTTGCATGTTAGAGCGTGTGATGCATGTGAACAGCTCATGCATGTGAGGATATGATGCATGTGAGTGTGTGATGCATATGAGGTGTATGATGCATGTGAGATATGACACATATAAGTGCACGATGCATTTGAGTGTATGATGCATGCAAGGGCGTGTGGTGCATGTGAGCATATCATACATGTAAGCATATGGCATATGATGCATGTGAGTGTATGATGCATGCAGGAACATATTTTGTGTGTGACCATATGGAGCACATGAGCATATGGGACATATGAACGTATGAGGCACGTGAGAACATGTGATGCATGTGAGCATGTGATGTATGTGAGCATATAGTACAAGTGAGCATATGGTGCATGTGAGTGTATGATGCATGCAAGAACATATGATGTGTGTGACCGTGTGGAGAGCATGAGCATATAGAGCACAAAAGCATATGATGCATGCAACAGTGTGTAATGAATGTAAATGTATCATGCATGTGAGCATAAGGCGCATTGAGCATATGATGTGAGTATATGATGCAGGTGAGTGTATGATACATGAAAGCATATGTGATGCACACATGACTATATATAGCACATGAGCATATGGAGCACATGAGTATATTATGCATGTGAGAATGTATGATGCATGCGAGCATATGTTGCGTGTGAGTATATGGCATACGTGATGGGGTATGATGCATGTGATGGGGTGTGATGAGTTAGAGGGAGAATCTGGCCTTGAAAGCCATCTCTGCAGGGGTATTGCCTGGTTATTCTCAGAGGGGAACCACATTTCCAGTCTCCATAGCTGTGGCCTGTGAAGGTTTTGGCTCTGCATGTGCCTCAGTTATTTACAGCCTGATTAGTGCTGGGTTGCCCTAACACACCCCAAGAGAGTGGGGTGGGGAAAGAGGAATATTCATGACTTCAACACTCTCGCTCTATGGAGTCAAGAGGGGAAGTAGAAAACAGCAATGATCTGGGACTAATTGGTCGCTATGCCTCGAAGCTGTTAATCCCCTTCCTGGAAAGGCAGTGAGAAGAATCCATAAAATCATTTTCTTTAACAGTGTGTCTGTCCCCAGCACTGGAAAGAACACGTGGCTAGCTATCGGACCCATAGCTTTAGAGACGTAAGGTTTCTCTGCCTTGCCTCCTCTTTCTGCTGGGTATCTCATTTTTAAAGAACAATTTTTATCCAAGCAGAAAGGAGAGAAGTTTGTGTTGTGTACACATGAAATTTTGGATCTGAGGAAAACCTTCTAATAAGGAAGAGAGGGGCTGGCTCTTAGGGGCCTGAGTCAAACACAGTCTAGGCTCTTGCCTTCCACCCAAATTCCCTGTCTACTCCAGCACTTACCAAGTCCACGTTTCTGGTAAACATTTTCTGGAACTCCCCATACATAGGAAATCCAGGAAAGAATGCTGTCCCTGAACTGGGCAGAAAAACACACCAACTAGAGACTTCACCACACAGGAAATGAGCTGATTCTATAGACATTGTCTTGACTGACTGAACTAGAGCACAGTGGCACACTGCACGACTGCCCTGGCACACAGAAGTCGACGAGAACACTGCCTCCTGGCACTGGGCAATGAAGTGGCCCTGGGTGAAGGAACCCTATATGGGTTGCATGCCAGCTACTGCTACCATTTTGGATTAAATTGTGGGTCCCAGAGGGGTCCCAGAGAAATTTCCACCTATGTGACTTCTGAATGGCCTATGTTCCAGTTCAGGGCTCTTCCCTTCTTTTCCCATCAAAAGGCAAATTCTTGTTTTGCACCATCTGGAAACAAAACAAGGCCTAGGCCATCAAAAGGTTGGAGCCCAAGGGCTGAGTCCTGATCCCCACCCAGCTGCAGGAGCAGACATCAGTGTGCCCTCGGCTCTAGTGTGAAAATTGAGCCTACTGTTAGTTTCACAGAACCTGGTGGTATTGGGAAGGATACAGTAGGCAAGCTTCTTAGGGATCAGAGTCTAAAAGCAGAAGCTGAGATTTTCACAAAGGTGGGGAGGGGAATGAAAATCCTATTTTCTTTACAAGTAAATGCTTAAAGTTCTTATGATGGTCAAGGGAAGAGGCATGTGACAGTATGGACCACCAATGGGGCTCTGAGGCACACACGCCCCACCAATGGGGCGCTGGATGCTATTCTTGTGGCTACTGCTCGTCTCAGGGCATTATAAGTGGGCTACTCTTAGAAAGATCACCTAGTCGTGTCCCCTCCCCTCTCCAAACACATCTAACCTCCTTTTCCTGGTCTTCCAAACATGCATGACAAGAGTCACCTTGCCTAAAATCCTGGCTCTGCTGTCACTTCAATTATTCAGCTATGACTTTGGTTAAGCATCTTTTCCATTGTCCCTTCCTGTGAAGGATGCTGTGAAAATAATTATCCACTCAATCATCTGATGGTTAAGAGCCTGGGCCTGGGAACTAGAGCTGTCTGGATGCAGTACTTCCAAGTTTTAGGACTTTTGCCAGGTTCCTTAATCCTGGTGACCCTCAGTTTCCCTAAGTAAAGATGGGTGCAATAATAAAACCTGCCTTATAAGAGGATCAAGTGAGATAATGCAAGTCAAACTTGCAGCACAGTACCTGGCATAGGATAAGCAATTCTAAATGTCGCTTCATTTGGTAATGGTCTGTTAAGTTCTAACTAAGCAGCCAATGAAAGGGCTTCCTCTCATTCTCAGGGTAGGGTCAGAAGAGGGTGAGATTGGCTAGGTATGGTGGCTTCTGCTTATAATCCAGCACTTCAGGAGGCCAAGGTGGCAGAATTCCTTGTACCTAGGAGTTCACGACCAGCCTGGGCAACACAGCGAGACCTCATTTCTACAAAAAATTAAAAAAATTAGCCGGGCATGGCAGTGCATGCCTATAGTCCCAGCTACTCTGTAGGCTGAGGTGGGAGGATTGCCTGAATCCAGGAGGATTGCCTGAGCTGTGATCATGCCAGTGCACTCCAGCCTGGGTGACAGAGTGAGACCCCAACTCAAAAAAAGAAGATGTGTCCTTGAAAATGTGACAGGTGCTGGTTGGGGACCAAGCAGGAGATTTGCCGAACACCACCATCTGGTCTGAAGAGGAATTACAGGCAAAGGGCTATGCCCTGAGATGCCCTGGGTCCTCCACCTGTTTTGTTTTTTTTTTGAGTTGGAGTCTCACTCTGTCACCCAGGCTGGAGTGCAGTGGCATACTCAACTCATGGCCACCCCAGTGTTGACTTGTTGGGGTCCACGATCCTTCTGCCTCAGCCTTCCAAGTAGCCGAAACTACAGGTACACTCTACCATGCCAGGCTATTTAAAAAATTTATTTATATAGAGATGAGGTTTCGCCAAGTTCCCTAGGCTGGTCTCGAACCCGCAGGCTCAGGCAATCCACTCACCTCGGCCTCTCAAAGCGCTGGGATGACAGGTTGAGCCACTGAGCCTGGCCCTCTACCTGTTCCTTGTTGTCTCGCTGCTGCACACTAGCCCTGCCCGTCTTGGGAAGGCTGTTAGGAGCAGGGATTATCTCTCCCCAGAGCTCATTGCTTCAATGCCAGCTGAGTGCCTTTCTGACGGTAACTTCACCATTACCTAAGGCTGCTCTGTGTTCTCTCCCAGGAGATGGCAGGGCAGCTCATCTGTAACTTTCAGTCCTGTTGTTTGGAGATGGACAGGCCTTCGAGGGTCCTGTTCTACCTCACGGGGTCTGTGTGGGAGAGCCAACGGGATCCATTCGCACTGCTGCAGACTCGTCACTCTGGGATCAGGAGAAGTTCTCCCAGGACACCCCGTGGGTAGGCAGCAACTGAATTCACTTCCTTCTAGCCCAGTCACAGTGCTCTGTTGACAGACGAGCCCCCGTCCACATGTTTCTTCCCCAGAGATGCCAGAATCTGACTCTGTGGTCCCAGTGCCAACTGCTCAAGCCCGTTTCCTTCCCTGCCCCCCTTCTACAAGTTCCCCTGAGCGTTGCTCCCTAACTCCTAGGCCAGGCAGCAGGAGGGGGCAGAAGAGAGTCCGGCTACCTTCAGAACATGTCAGCCCTTTCTCTGATTCTCACCTCTCGGCTCTGTTCAGGGGTGGGAGGTTTGCCCCCAACACTCACTTCAAGCAAGACATCTACGTATGCCTGCTCTATTGAAGGAAATAAAATGAACTTGGGAAAGTCCAGGCTCAGAGCAAGGTGAGAACAAGCTGACATGAGCCAGCCCAGGAAGCCCTGGACCCCCTCAGTTAAAGATATGTTTGTTTACACTGCACATCTGGGTCTGCTGCCTTCCCAATGACCTTCAGGGCATGGGACAGGCAGGTAAGAGCTATTCACCTGAAACAGAAAGTGGTGACACTCTGGACTGATTAAAGAAATCATAAGGACAGTGATGGTCATATAACACATTTAAAATTCTGCATCTGCTTGGAGGGTTTTTTTTTTGAGTTGGAGTCTCACTCTGTCGCCCAGACTGGAGTGCAGTGGCCGCTTTCAGCCACCGCAGCCTCCACCTGCTGGGCTCCGGCGATCCTTCCGCCTCAGCCTTCCGAGTAGCCGGAATTACAGGCATGTGCTACCACGCCCGGCTGATTTTTTGATTTATTGTAGAGATGAGGTCTCGCTGCCCAGCCGGGTCTCGAACCCGCGGGCTCAGGCAATTCACTCACCTCAGCCTCCCAAAGGCGCGGGATTACAGGCTGAGCCACTGAGCCCGGCTTTGATTTCAAAGCATTTTCCCAGATCTTGCCCATTCATCTTTACCCATCCCTGGGAGATGGCTGGCAGTAAGGTGGCAGGACTAAAAATAGAGCACTGCATCATTATCTTTGATATGCGCACTGTGTATTTAGACAGTGACTTCTCTGAAGAACTAAAGGGCTCCACGCATGCTACATTATCTAATTCTAACCTATTCACACACCATCCCCTGGATCTGCTGCCTCAGGTAGTCTGAAAGCTTCGGATGCCCAGACATTACAACTCCAATGCCTGCTCCATCCCCTACCCCTCCTGTGTAACTCACAGGCACTCCCCAGAGCAGGCCCGGCTGACCTCAGTGGCCAACACCACAGCTTGGTCACCAATCTCATCTAGATGTCATCAACACAAGCACTCTCAGCACACACAGATCAGGCTTATGCAGCGCAATCAAGGGCTGCAGGAAGAAGTCTTCATAAATGTACTCACTGTTAAATTTCACTAGGGTCTGGTTAGCTGGAGTTAATTTTTTTTTTTAATTTTTGATTCGGGGGCACACGTGCATGTTTACTTCATGGATATCTTGCACACTGGTGGGAATCGGGTTTCAGGTGGCTCCTTCCCCAGAGACCGTACTGTAAAAATAGGTAATTACTGTGCCCCAACCCCTCCCTCTTCACCTCCCCTGCTTTGGCGTCCCTAGGGTCTACATTCACTTGTGGTTTGTGGCCATTTAGCTCCCACATATAACTGAGAACATGCAGTGTTTGTTTTTCTATTTCTGAGTTCGTTCACTTAGGATGATGCTCTCCAGCTCCATCTGAATTGCTACAAAGGACACGATTTCATTCTTTTTATTTTATTTTTTTGGAGTCAGTGTCTTACTGTGTCACGCAGGCTGGAATGCAGTGGTACCATTACTGCTCACCGCAGCCTCGACCTCCTGGGCTCAGGCAATCCTTCTGTCTCAGCCTCCCAAGTAGCTGGGACTACAAATATGCGCCAGGCTATCTGTTTGTTTGTTTATAGAGACAAGAACTTCCTATGTTGCCCAGGCTGGTCTTGAACTCCTGGGCTTAAGCAATCCTCTGACCTTGGCCTCCCTAAGTGCAGGGAGTACAGGGAGCCACCGCACCCAGCTGATTTCATTCTTCTTAAAGTCTCAGTTGTATGGCTATCAGACAGACTTCATGGCTTCTATGACAATATGGAGTTGGAAATAGATCAGCAGGGTGTGCCAACCACACAAGCCCATGGTTGAGGCTGAGCTTTTAGTATAGACTCTCTGTTCACCTTGGAAATGCACATCACCTTTAAGTTTGGTCCCGTGGGGTTGACTTTATGTGTAAGAGCTTCTGCGTTTTCCTTCCACTGAGATCACCAGGCAGTGAAATTCTCCTGTTCCATGCTTACAATGTATAGCACAGTCATAAAGAATTGATTAACTGTGAAATTACTTTCCTTGTTTGTCCTCTCCACTATCCTAAGCCCTACGAGGGCAGGGTCTGTATTCGTTTTGTCTCTGTAGCTCCAGAGTTGAGCATATGTCAGATGCTTAATACAAATGTGTCGAATGAATGAGGGAATGAAAGATGGCATGGCTCAGAGGAGCACACTCTGGTTTAGGCCTTCTAGTCATGCCCTTTTGGCACTGGTTAAGTTCCACCTTAGGGCATCACAGTGGCCTCCACCCCTGCACCATATGATTGTGCACCTGGGGAGAGGCATCCTCCCCTGCCTTCCCCCTCAGCCGTCCAGAAATACACAGGGACTGCTATTATTTGGCCTCATCTCCTCCCACAAGTTGGTTGAGCTCTGGACTCAGAATGTTTAAGTGACCTGCTCAAGAAGCCCAGCCCTTCCAGCAAAAGCTCTCATCTGCACCTGTCTTTATGGTATCAGGTGGAGAAGGACATAAACTCTTGGTCACAGAAACGAGTTAAAATCTGAGTTCTGAGTCTATTGCTTATGGCTGTGTGACCTTAGCCAAATTTCCAACCTCCGTACACTGCTATAACATGGAAATGACAATATTCGCATCTGGTGGGTGTGCGGGTTAAATGAGGAAGCTCAGGCAGCAGGCTCTGTCTGCAACTGTTCCCTTCCTTCCCTGCTGTCCTTGACCTCTTCCTTTGATTCATCCTCCCTCCTGGCTGCCAGTTATCCTTTGGATGCTTCTGGCTGCCACCCCCTAAGTTTTAGGCTTCATGTGGGAAGAGTTGAGGATCAAACTATATTTAGATGCCATGGCACTTTTATTTTTTTCACGACTCTGCTGCCATGGTGACGGAGAGGAGGGAATGGGGAGAATGCTTGAAAGGAAGGATGGAGCTCAGCCATGGAGCCAGGTGGCTGGGCTGTAGACTCTTTAGTGGGCTGGCATGCTCCGAGGAGGCACACCTATGCATTCCATCAGGAGATGCCACCAGGAGACAGGAGGAGGTGCGGCCAAATGGAGGCTCTTAAGAAGAGGGCAGTGAAGAGGGCTGATGACCAAGAATTGCCCACTCCTCTGGTTCAGGCACAGCCCTCCCTCCTGGAACCTTCCTCAAGGGATGTCTCCAGTCATTGAGTCAGGAGGCAGCAGATGGGGTCAGGTGGAGTGGCAGCAGGTACGTCAGAGTTTGGAAGGTATTCACACCAGACTCATTCCTTGGAATCAAGTCCCATCTCCACACCACGGCCTGGAACCGTCATGGATTCTGTCCACCAGGGGCATCAGTGTCGCATAGGGTGGAGGGGAGGAGAAGGTGCCTGTTTGTGTGTGCAGACCTCCTTATGATTGCTGGATTTGTCTGTGAGCCTGGCAGGCTCTACGTCGATGGCAAAACACACACTGTGGGATAATTGGCCTTCCTAAAGCTGCTACTCACAGGGCAGTCCACTGAGCCCTCAAGATGGCCTGGTGAAGTAGGGGTATCTTATACATGAGGAAAGGACATTAGAGAGGTTGGCAGCTCGCCTAGTGTCTCACAGCTGGTAAATGGTCAAACAGGGAATAGAACTCAGACCACCCAGATTCCTAGTCTAAAGTTCTTCCAGTATGTCAATGGCTCCCAACTCTCATCTTTTAAAGCTGGAGAAAACATATGTAAGAAGAAAGTCTACGGTGAAATAGAAGCAAATCAAGCAGATCAAAGCGGAGCACCTGCAGCTGAAGGGGGTCTCTCCGGGGCAAGCCCTCCTCCTACTCTACCTTCAGGAAAGGCGAGCTCCAGGAAGCACTTCTCAAAGTGTGGTGGCTGAGTCACCCGTTATGCCATGGGAAGAAACTGGAAATGTGCTGGTTCCCAGGTCCCCGTCCCAGATTTGCATGCAGCAGATCTGGGGTGCTTTCATTTGGACAAATCCCCAGGAGATGCGAATAAATACTAACTTAACTGGAGGTAAACTAGCAACTTTTGACTCGGGAGATGGGGAGATGGGGTGTGAGGGCATCGCCTGTCTCTCTGATTCCTCAAGCTCCTTTTTGGTTGAAACTCTAAACACCCCAAATAGGCCGGGCACCCGAAACGGCCAGGTTGGGTTGTCATGTGAGGTTTTCCAGCTGTCCTCTGGACCTCCATCCGCCGCTGAACACTGGGTTCTAGTCTATGGGTCATCAGGTCCAGACAAGGCCACAGCCATTGCCTGACCTTGGCAGGGTCATCCTTGTGCCTAGCAGAGCAGATGTCTGTGCAAGGGGGCGCTGGGTGGGGGACAGGGAGCAAGGGTATCTGACTCATGAGCACAGAAGGGATGTCCATCAGATGAAAAGTCCCAGGGGATTCGAGATTGGGCTGAAAATACATTTATTGGTCAAAGAACAAAGTTTGGAAAATATGCAGGGAAGTGAATGCTTGATTTCTCATTCATTGAAGGATAGAAAAAAACACACAAAGAGGCAGGAGGTTCTGATGGGAGAAATCAGGGTTAGACTAAGATTTTCAGCTCCCCTACATTCTGAAGACCTTAGAATGTTCCCCTCCCTTCTAAACAATAGCTTCCTCTGGGCCAGACACTGTGTTTCACACAAATAACTCATTTACTCCTTCCCAGGTTCCCTATGAGGTCCTATTAGCATTTCTGTTTTGTAGAGGAAGAAACTGAGTCTATTAGTAGTTGAGTAATTTTTTTTTTTTTTTTTTTTGAGTTGGAGTCTCACTCTGTCGCCCAGACTGGAGTGCAGTGGCCGCTCCCGGCCACCACAGCCTCGACCTGCTGGGCTCCGGCGATCCTTCCTCCTCAGCCTTCCAAGTAGCCGGAATTACAGGCATGAGCTACTACGCCCGGCTGATTTTTTGATTTATTGTAGAGATGAGGTCTCGCTTCCCAGGCGGGTCTCGAACCCGCGGGCTCAGGTAATCCACTCACCTCCCAAAGGCGCGGGATTACAGGCTGAGCCACCGAGCCCGGCGTAATTGAGTAATTTTTACCAAGGTCACTCAGTCAGAAAGCGATAAAACCAGGATTAGACCCTAGTGGTCTGTTTCCAAGGCCCCTGCATACTCTTACCTAAAACTGACCTATAAAATAAGTGTAAATAGTCCAATTAAGTTCTCTTGATGAGATTTGTTTTTAAGTTCCAAATTATTTCAAATATTTCTCCTAGTTTTTTGGGCATGAGCCTACTTAGCTGAGGCTTTCGGGTAATCAAGTACCAGGTAGGTGAAGGAAGGTAGGTGACCAAGAAGGTCATGAGGGGGACTCCCAAAAAAAACCAGAATTACCTTTTGAAGGGCGGGCCCCTTGTACAGGCTTTCTCCGCTAGGTAAGTGTTCCAGGAACCCATCAGCAACCATGTACCAGCTAGTGCTGTGAGAGGCTGTGTTTGCTTCAGTAAATTTTTGCGGGGAAGATTCTTTCAACGGGTTTGCCCATTTCATGATGGGTGATTTACCAGTGCATCTGCCCACACTAAGCTGAGTGTTCAGAAGTTTTGTTCAAAAACAGCATGACCCCCTTGCCCCACCCTTCCTATTCTCCCAGTCTTGCCCTCAGCCCACTTTTTTTTGTTTCCCTGGATGAAAAAAGTCCTCAAAGGGAAATGTTTTGCTGACGTGGAAGTGAAATAAAAAAAGGTAGAAGCACTAAAAGGCAACAAGATGGAGGAATTAAAAAACTGTTTTTGAGTAGTGGAAAAAGTGTGTAGATAGGTGTGTTGCATCAGACAGACAGTACTTTGAAGGTGACTCAAGTTTAAACATGTAAGAATAAATACACAAAATTTTTTATAAATAAATTCCAGGGTTCTTTGGGTCCTCCCTCATATTTTCTCAACTTTCTCCTTTGCTTCTTCCTGCTCTTTGCAGATGACATTTGTGCAGTTGTTTTTACAAAATCTTATTAAAACATCAAAGGATCTAACACCTTTATTATGCGAGCCCCACCTCCAAGGCAGAGCAAGGTTCCTCTCCTCCAGAAGCCTTCCCGTGACTCAGACCCACAGCTGCCCTCCCTCCCGCCAACCTGGCCTTATCTCTGGCCTGTAGCTATTGCTTGGCATCTGGCACCCCCAGCTACCCCATCCTGTGAGCCCGTGGGGGCATGACCATGTCTTGCACTTCCCTGCTTCCCCAGCGCTCGTCAGGGTGGGGCTAACTCAAGCAGCCACACAGGACCAGGAAGTTGAACCAAAGGGAAAATGGAGGTTAAGGAGGCCGAGGGGAGGCTGGGCAGCCTCCACTCTCCAGCCTTCTGTGTCATCTCAGTACTGGGAAAACGCTGTCGTGGCCATTCCTTCCTTCCCCCTTTGCACCGATTCCCTGGGCCATAACCTACTTTCACATGGCAGAACTTTTTCCTGGGGTCCGGGAGGGTTAGGTGGGGAGGGAGGAGGAACAGGGGCAGGAAGGAGACATGATCTAGTCACAACCATCTGAACCAGTGGCTCGGGAAGGTGACTGACTGGTTCTCAAGCCTTCATAAGCTCGGGCTCCACCTGGTTCGTTTCTACCGTTCCATCTCGGAACCTGACCTGGCTACTCTCTCAGCGTCTCCTACAGATTCTGGCCATATAGGCAGGGTGAGTCTGTGCCTCAGGCATGAAGCACCCTGACTGAGACTCACTCTCTCTGGATAGCTCTTTATGACACGCTCCCCCACGCAGGGTCACTCAAGAGCTTCCCAGTTACCCTGTGGTTGGGAAGGACAGTTATCAAGGACCTCACTTACTGCTAAAAACGAAATGATGGGGTTAGTTTGGGGGCATATTGGTCTATTTTCTCTCTTCTAAAGGAAAATGAAGTCCTGTTGAAGAGTCAGCTGCAACTGTCTCAGGTTTTAGAGGAGGAGTGTGGTCCTCTTTCTACAGAGCCAAAATTACTTCCAGCCCTGGTCAGCACTCAGCTGACCTTATTTCCTGGTACCAACTGCCTGCTACCAACTCCTTATCCTGAAGGGTATACAGTGCCAGTGAGCCTTTGCACTTACATGGGGAGCTTCTGTTTACAATTACTTCATTTTATTTTCACAACAGTCCAGTAAAACCCATGCAATCATGCCACCCGCATTGGAAAGAGACAGTATCTGAGACCCAGAGAGGTCAAGGAATCTGCTCAGGTTCACACAGCTGGTACACGGTACAGCCTAGATTCGGCTCATGTCTTCAGGTAATGAGGCCAGGGTCTTTTCCTCTTATTCTTCCTCCTCGTCTTCGAGCCCTACCTGGTCCATACCTAGGCATTCTAAAGGTGACTTAGCCAGTGTAGGAAGATGGTCCCCTTTAGTGGGCAGGTGTGTTACAACACAGAATAGAGTAAGAGCAGAGATCTTGTAGTCAGACCGACCTACATCTGAGTCATCATCCTACCACTTGTAGCTGAATAACACTGGGAAAGTCACTTTGTTTATTTGTTTAAGTTGAAGTCTCACTCTTTCGTCCAGGCGGGAGTTCAGTGGCATGATCATGGCTCACCACAGCCTTGACTTGCTGGGCTTGGGTCAGCCTTTCACCTCAGCCTCCAGAGTAGCTAGGACTATTGCTGTGTACTACCATGCCCAGTTAATTTTTACTGTAGAGGCGAGGTCTCGCCAAGTTGCCCAGGTTGATCTCAGGAAATCCCCTCGCCTCTGCCTCCCAAAGTGCCCAGCTGGGAAAATCACTTTTTAAGCCTGTTTTCTCATCTGTAAGAGGGTCACGTGAAATTCAAGTGAGACACCCTCCTGCAAACTGTGCAGCATCAGTTGCTCAATATGCACTCGTCACTGCTGTAATTGGTGATGAAACTACCAGAGTTAATCACTAAATCTTTTAATTAAAGGACCCTGAAGAGGCTCGTGTCACCTTGGTTATTTTTCAAGATGGAGGGAGAACCTTACACACTTAGACAGTTTTTCTTTTTCACAAACGTTCCTATTGTCTTTCCTCCAAGTGGCTTCATTGTTGCTCTTTGAGCACAGGCTCCACCAAGAGTAGCTCAGTGCTTGTTGTTGTCAGCTTTCTTGGGCTTGAGGACAGACGTCTTGTGAGTGGGTGGTTTTCTTATCTTTTCACCCTGTTGGTCAGTATTCGGCCAGGCCAAGCACATTTCTGCTCCTTCATTTTGTCCTCACACTCCATCTAGTCCAGTTTCTAAAGAAGCAAACTTGTCATTGAAGTGATCAGACAGAATGCTTAGTATTTTCCTTACACGCTCACACTCCCAAAGCACCTTTTCATCCCTCTTTGGTGTCCAGTGTCCGGAGGAGTCTATTATCCAGGAGTGTGGCATTAAGGGGTAGGGGAGAAATGGGGTGTTTTTTGGAATTGCTATGTGCCCACTGAGTCCTAGAATATATTCACTGAGAGGCTGGGTACTGTGGCTCATGCCTGTAAACCCAGAACTTTGGGAGGTGGAGGCAAGGGGATTGTCTGAGCCCAGGGGTTCAAGACCAGCCCAGGCAACTTGGTGAGGCTTGGTCTCTACAATAAGTCAAAAAGTTAGTTGGGCATGGTGGTGCACACCTGTAGTTCAAGCTGCTTTGGAGGCTGAGGTGGAAGAATTGCCTGAGTCCAGCAAGTCAAGGTTGCAGTGGCCATAAGCATGCCACTGCACTCCAGCCTGGGCGACAGAGTGAAATTCTGACTCAAAAAAGAAAAGAAAAGAAAATATTCACTGAGGAAAAGGAGAAAAGGAGCTGTGGAGAGAAATTAAGGACCTGTCTCAGCACAGGAGACTGGGTTGCAGGGTCTGACGATTCCTAGAATTCTGTTTCCCAAATGGCGCTTGCAATTTCTGACATGGGAGAGAGTGGTGGAGGTGTCGAGAACAATGATGTAAGGAGAGTCTGGGCACGGTGGCTCATACCCGTAATGCCAGCACTTTGAGAGACTGAGGCGGGAGGATCACTTGAGCCCAGAAGGTCAAGACCAGCCTGGGCAGCATGAAAACACAGCTCTATGAAAAATCAGAAAGTTAGCTGGCACGGTAGCACACGCCCGTATTCCAGCTACTCCAGAGGCTGAGATGGAAGGATCGCCTGAGCCCAGGCGGATGAGGCTACAGTGAGTCATGAATGTGCCACTGTACTCCAACTTGGGTGCCAGAGTGAGGCCCAGACAAAAAATAATAATAATAAAGATGTAAGGAGAAGCCTGGGGAATGTGCTGTTTGTAGGGTGGACGATGGAAGGGAGACATGGCTAAACAAGCTGCGTGGTGGGGTGGTGGGGAGGTGAATGTCTTTCTGCACCTCAGAATTCAATCCCATTTACAAAGAGCAATTGAGTTTCTGTGGGCAAAGCATGTGATAGGCACTAGGGGCTAAAATAATTAAAAAGATGAGCAAGACTCTGTTCTTTATCTAGAGAGCTGGGCATGGCATGGATGGATATTGAGAAAGAGTGATCCAGAACCCTTCGTGGCCAAGTTCATAGCCTACATTTTCCCTAGCTGTGGAAATTTCTCCCAGGTTCTCATCTTGGAAAAAAGAATAGATTGGCCTCCATTTTCCATGCACACCAAACAAAACATAACAATCCATATAGTCATGATACTAATGATCATTATCACTGTGGATTAATAACAAAACACACACAAGCAGCTTACCACTTCCTCTTTCCTTTCGTATGTTCTCCTTGGATCCTCCTGGCTGATGTGAAGGTGAAATGCTGACCTGCTTTCTCCTGGCAGCAACATTCATAGGTCGCGTTGGTGTCTGAGGCCCTTCTCCTACCTTTAACCCCACCGGCCTCCCCACCCGCACTGACCCACATGGACTGAATCCCGTCAACGTGCCCAGGACCGTGTGGCACCTAGAGACTGTCGTCGGGCATCATGATAAGATGCTACACTGTGCAGGGATGCATAAGCCAGTTTCTCTGCTCTTCAAGAAATTCACAGTCTACTGGGGAAAGCAGACATGTCAGCAGATATTTATAATGCAAACGCTGTTTGATTTATGAACCTGGGAAGGACCTCAAAGACTCTGAATTCCTGTATGTCCTAGGCCACACATTATTTAATAAAATAACAGTGAAACTGACATGTCACTTAGTATGCTCCAGGCACTATTATAAGTGCTTTATGTGTATTAACCCATCACATCTCCACAAACCAACATGATAGGAACTGTTATCACTCCTCTTTTGCAAATGGTAGACGGCCAAGGCACAGGGAGGTTCGGTCACTTGCCTAAGGTCACACAGCTACTAAATGATAGAGACAGGATGTCAACTGAGCGGGTCTAGCTCCACAGTCCATGTCCTTAACCACGATCCCATGCCTCCTTTCAAACAAGATCATATAAACTGCCTTTCACCGAGATGGCAGGAGCTGTGGCCTCTCGTCACAATCAGGTCTCTCTGGTTTTTTGCGACCAGTACTTACTGAGTATTCCTTGTGTGCCAGATGCTGTGCTAAGTGCTCCCAATACACCTCGCTCAGCTCTTGATCAACTCCATGAGGCGGGTGCTAGCATTACCTCATTTTGCAGAGAAGGATGCTGGGAATCAGAGAAGTTCAGTACAAGGTCCAAAGTGGCACAGAAAAGGGAGACAAAACCAGGATTCCAGCCCACCTGAGTCTGATTCCAAGCCCCAAACCTTCCCTGGACCTGCACCTCTTCTTCCTGGGTAAGGGGTTATTTTCGCTGAACTCTCAACAGCAGCAGGGTTAGTATTTCAAGCTTCCTCTGCCTAAGACCAGACACGCCAAGCCCTCTGCTCTAGGGGTGTGTCTGTATCTACCTCTCACTGAGATGAATCCGATTTCATAAACCAGACACCCTATGCTCTGGGACAGTACGGAGTGGACCGTGCTGGGGAGAAGGGGACGAGTCATCAGTCCCAAAGGCCCGACCACCTGGAGCCAGGGAGGGGGGCTGCTGGTGTCACTATCTGTTGGTCTCACTCTCCAGAGCCCAGGCTTCACTGTCTTTGATGATTGATCAAAAAAAACACAAATTCTCAAGAATCTCTAGCTGTCTGACAACATAGTTTTAAAATTGCTATAATTGGCCCATCATGGCAGCTCACGCCTATAATCCCAGGACTTTAGAACGTGGAGGTGGGAGAATTGCCTGAGCCCAGGGGTTTGAGACCAGCATAGACAACTTGGTGAGACCTCGTCTCTACAATAAATAAAAAAAAATTAGCCGAGCACATTGTTAGCACGTGCTTGTAGTCCCAGCTACTCAGGAGGCTGAGGTGGAAGGATTGCCTGAGCCCAGCAGATCCAGGCTGTGGTAGCTGTGGTCGTGCCATGGCACTCCAGTCTGGACGACAGAGTAAGATTCCAACTCAAAATAAATACAATGAAATAAAATAAAATTTCTACAATTGACCAAAGGGAAAAATAATTCAGGATTATTCATGTCTCCAGATGTCCAGGCCAGAGTATGACTAGGACAACCATCATAAAAATGAGAAGAGAAAGACTGAAGAATAAGGATGAGTAAGAATGATGTGAAGAATAAGGAGCAGGTGGGTAGGCAGGTGGCGCTCTGATGGAGGGCTGCCTTCCCGAGGAAGCCCTCAGGCTGCAGGGCAGCGTCCGTACACCTGCTCAGATTTCTTGGACTTCCTGGAACACTGGCCGCCAACATACATCATTTGTCTATCCACGGCCCAGAAGTCACGTAAACACTGTTTGTCAGTGGCCAAGGGGATGTGTGTCCAAGGTTCAGACCCTTGGCCATTCAGGTTCATTTATCTTCACTTTCTAAATAATGTTCTGCTATTAAAAAAAAAACAAAACTTGAGAGCTAGGGTCTCCCCTTTGTTCCATCTTAAGCAGTGATTTTCTGTCAAATACTAAAGTCCATTTTCTGAAAAAATCACTTGAACTGCCATTCACTATTTTAGTCCATCGGCAAATCAAACAGAACCGAAACCATTGCTTTAAGAGCTTTGGGAGCTGGAGGGGGGAGAGGAGGGAGGGGTGGGACGTGGGGAGGGACCACCATCTATCATATGCTTTTGCTTCGTGGAATTTGAGCTCTGTATACCGTCTGCCATTTCCACTTTATAAACGACACACATGGACCAGAACTTTGCAGCCCATGTCAAACAGGAAATTAACTAGCCAGTCAGTCTTCTAACCAGCCAGTCAAACAGGAGATTAATTAGCCAGTCTTCTAGTTTCCTGCCTACGCAAGGAAATGTGCTAGAAATGGACAAAGCGTAGATAGATTCTCCATCCACCGAGAGACTGCAATGTGTGTGCATCCTAGGCAGTATTTGATAGATGGGCAACAGGGGCTACAGGAGGTGTGGAATTGCTGGAGGGAATGATCACTCGGTAGGTATGAAAGGTTCTTGGAAGGGTGGGAATGGAGCAGGTCATTAAGAAAACATAAGGTTCCGGGGTGGCTCACGCCTGTAATCCCAGCACTTTGGGAGACTGAGTCAGGCAGATGACTTGAGCCCAGGGATTCAAGACCAGCCTGGGTAATATAGCGAGACCTTGTCTCTACAAAAAAATAAAAAAAACCCAGCCCAGCTTGGTGGCATGCACCTGTAAGTGCTAGCTACTTGGGAGGCTAAGGCAGAAGGATCGCCTGAGCCCAAGAAGTTGAGGCTGCAGTGAGCCATGATAGTGTCATTGCTCCTCAAGAAGGTAGTGTCAGAGACCCAGGGGTTGTGTGGGAACTGGGCGAGAGAGCGCAAGCAACAGCAGTTCAGAAAAAGGCCTTTCAGCACTCTGAGAGGTACAGGATAGTGAAAGACTGTCAAGGGGTTTGGAGGAAGGAAGGAGTATCACGAGATTTGCAGTTTGAACAGACAACCACAGGTATCCTGAGAAGATGAGGTTGAGTGGGGACAAACCAGGCCAGGGGATTATTACCAGAATCCCAGCCAGAGGTGACAGAGGGCAGCAAGTGAGGGTCTTAGCAGGAAATGAAAAGATGAAAATGTTTTCATGAGGTAGAAGTAGGTAAAAACAGCAGAAACCAGAACTTATTTGGAAGTGGGGAAACCCAGAGAGGGACTAGCTGTGGGCACAGCGAACAGAGAGTGGCACCACCCACTCCCCTGAAGCCCAGAGGAGGAGAAGCAGTGCTGCTGAGGAAGATGAGAAGCCACGGGACATTTAGGTCTGCTTTCTCTGCCATGGAGCTGTCTGTGTGGTGAGAAGCCTCAGGGTGTGGACTTGGGAGTGAACGGCCCCACGGGGGTAGAGGACATTCAACATGAAAAGATCAAGGGCTGAGGATTATTCATTAGTCATCTCAGCCACCAACACCACCTGGGATGCAGGCAGGAGGACTGTGAGCAGGGACTGACGTCTTCAAGGTGGAGTCAACTGACTCCAATGTCAGAAGGCAGGGCCGGAAAGGCAGGAGAGCGCTTTAGAGCCTGATGGGGAAGAGGCCATGCCTGAGGGTGGCAAGGGGCATAATCCTGGCCAACATGAGAGACTTGCTTCTAGGGCAACTCTTAGGGAAAAAATGGCAGCACCCACAGGAGTGCTCCTGGGGACCTAGTGCTCACCCACATGAACTGTTCTCCATTGACTCCTTCTAGATGAGGGCTTTGTTAGTTCTCAGAACATCACCAGCTAGACGGGCTGCTCAGATACTGGTCCCCCAGTTCTCTGCTCTGGCCACAGAGGCCTACCCACTGTCTGCTGAACTCAATCTCATTTTCCTGTTACAGTGCCTCTCATCATCACCTCCTGCTCCCAGCCTCCTCACCTCACCTACCCAAACCTATGTACTCTTTGTGTGTGTGTGTGTGTGTGTGTGTGTGTGTGTGTGTGTGTGTGTGTGATATGGCGAGCACCCTATGGCCTCCTGTGTCCCACCATGGCCCTGTGCTTGCCTTTGGGATGGCATTTCACATGCCCAAAGAAAACTGCTTGTTTATAAGACCATTTCTGGCATCAAGATGGGTTTTCAAACCATAATAGGAGCTCACGAATGCTTCTGAAGTAGTGAAAAGAGAAGCAAGAGACCTTTTGAATGCAGAAATGAGAAGACCAGGGAAGATAACCTAAGGTTTCGCACTGGGGGTGGTGGGGTGGGGGTGGAGTATGGAGGGATCATGGAACCATGGACAGAGGGAGGAATTCCAGAAGAGAAGAAGCTGGTTGTGGAGATGAGCTTTTCAGCCTGGGCGTGCGGCCTTAGAGGACGCTCAGATATGAGGGGACAGAACCCAGGAGACACGATTTGAGACTGAGATACAAAAAAAGTGTCTTTGAATCCATCTACCCAGATGATGTCCTCCACATATATTATGTGATTTCCTCACACAATCAACCCTTTGTGACTTCTGTTTGCTGTCTTGATGCAAGATGCTTGTTTTTTAATTGATTTCTATTTTTCCCCAAAGATATTTATTTAATCAACACATTGACTGGTTATTGACTCACACATTTCTATTCATTCATAGAGAGAGAAGCAGAGGTCTAAGATTGCTAAACATAGAAAGTTTTGTTATCAATTACCCAGATAATTCAGGTCTAAAGATTTTTTTTCTTAATTTTCTGAAGCATTGTTTTCATTGTTTCTGCTTTTGAAGATCTGCTGGGATTTTTTTTCTTCCTCTTCTAACTACTCTTTCTCTTTTTCCTAAACATATTTTGCTAACGCCAGCTGTTAATTATCATTCACACAATAAAGCCATTGTGACTTTTGTTTGCACCTTTACGCAGCACGATCTTGTTTTTCAGTTGGCTTCTACTGTTTTCCTACAAAAGATAATTTCTTTGATTGACACATTGGCTGGTTATTGATGTATACATGTTTTACCAGAAATGTTCTTGCTCTCTCTCTCACCTGCCTCATCTGAATTGGTTTTCTGTAGGAGATTTCTGTGCTCTGAATTTTCTTCTCTATTCCAAGTGAATATTAGTGAGTGCCAATACATACCACATAATATGTGCACACCTCTGCCTACTGATTAATTTCAAATGCTCAGTGCCAGTGAGTAGATAAAAATATAGGGTACTGGCACTTTACAAGGGTCATATTTTACCCTTAGAAGCCCAAGTCAGTCAGCATTTTCCTAATTGAGGCAGAAAGGTTTGATTTAGTAAAATCACACTTATCTTTCAGAGTTGAAATAGAAACATAAGGGCATTTCAGGAATCTGATTAAGTTCTTTTCTGCCAAGGGAAAAGAACCTTTGGTCTTCTGGAGGAACTTGTATATAGTGGATCTTATTCTCAATAAGTGAAATAGACTGAATTTTAGATTATTCTAGAGAATTACTGCAGTATACGCTTGCTGAATTTGTACAGATGGAAGCAGACCTGGGGTCAAAGTGTGAAACTGCACCCCAGTGTGTGAGCTGCGTTGGTCGAATCTACAAATCTCTAGGGGGAGCAAAACCTCCCTTTGCTCTAGGAAGTAGTTCTTAGCCTTTTTGGGGGATCACAAACAACTTTAATAATTCAAGTGCCTCTTTCCAGAAAAGCGCACATGCTCACACACGATATTTAGTATACAATCTCAGGGGATGCACAGACCATTTGGGAATTCAGCCATTGGTTGTCTAAAGGTCCGTGGACCCAGGTTGATAACCCCTAGGCTAAGGGCTAAAGATCAATTGTTGATGGGACAGGGGTTTAAAAAATCTCAGGACTTGCAGGAAATGGCTGGAACGAAATGTGAATGGCTGGGAAGTAGCTATCAGTTGCAGCGGGAGACACGTGGCTGACGCGCCCACCTGGTGTGCACTGAGTGGGCCACCATCTTCCCTTCTGTAGGACGTCATGTTTTCTACTCATTCCATCACAAGATCTGATTTTATAGCGGCAGAGCTCTGACTTTAGGACGAAAGCCAACACAAAATAGCTTCTTTTTTTATAACAGAAATTTGGGCTGGCTGCAGTGGCTCATGCCGCCTGTAATCCCGCACTTTGGGAGGCCAGGGTGGGAGGATTGCTTGAGTCCAGGAGTTCAAGAGCAGCCAGCCTGGGCAGCCTCAATTAAAAAAAGAAGAAAGAAAAAAATAATAAAAATAATAAGAAAAGAAAAAACAAAACACTAAAATTTGCCTGACAATCACTTCAGCTGTAACAAGCCAGTTTTTGTTTTTTGTTTTTTTGAGTTGGAGTCTCACTCTGTTGCCCGGACTGGAGTGCAGTGGCCACTCCCGGCCACCGCAGCCTCTACCTGCTGGGTTCCGGCGATCCTTCCGCCTCAGCCTTCCGAGCAGCTGGAACTACAGGCGCGCGCTACCATGCCCGGCTAATTTTTGACTTATTGTAGAGATGAGGTCTCGCCAAGTTGCCCAGGCAGGTCTCGAACCCGCAGGCTCAGGTAATCCACTCACCTCAGCCTCCCCGGGATGTTTTTTAATAGGAGGGAGAAGAGGGGTGGAGGAGGCCCTGTATAAAAGGAGCTGCTCTCTCGGCTTCCCACTTTCTTCCTGCAACCACTAGCTCTGCCTTTCGTGGGAATCTCATCCTCCTTGACTCTGACCCTCCGTTACCAGGTCTCATTTCATTCTCTTGAAGCTGGCACCTGGAAATCCTATATAATAGCTCCAGTCTTTCGAATGCCTACTGCTTATCTCATTTCGGAGGTGAATGGTGTGCATTTCTCCGCTTACATCTGGTTTTGGAGTCACATCGTTCCCTGGAATCCTAACGGTAGCTCAACATGCTTGATCCTTCCGATTGCTGTCTCCTATGCTCTTTTCTAACTTGAGGCAGCGTACCTCCCTCCTTCAATACTCCCTTCAGACTTCACTGATCTTTGATTTTTCAAAGTCATGTTTAAAAGTGTGACCTGAAGGATGCACCAGCTTGATAAGCACAAATTACAAACCACACTGTGATCTGTTTGCCTATCTCACCATCATCCTTGTAACAGCATTTATAAAAATTTCACATGGGCTAGGTGGCTCACACCTGTAATTCCAGCTCTTTGGAAAGCCGAGGCAGGAGGATCGCTCGAGCCCAGAAGTTCAAGACCAGCCTGGGAAACATAGCAAGATCTCGTCTCTACAAAAGAAAAAAATTAGCCAAGTGTGGTGGTGCATGCCTGTAGTCCCAGCTACTTGTAAGGCTGAGGCAGAAAGACAGCCTGAGTCAAGAGGTTGGGGCTGTGGTGGGCCATGATTGTGCTACTACACTGCAGCCTGGGAGACAGAATGAATCCCGACTTAAAAAAAAAAAAAAATTCTGCTGGAAAGTCATCTGGTCCAGGGCTTTTTTTTTTTTGTAGGTAATTTTTTATGACATCGTCAATTTCCTGAATTGTAATTGGTCTATTTAGTGTTCCGATTTCTTCTTGTTTCAACCTGGGGAGGTTGTGTGATGTCAGAAAGTCCTCTATTTCCTTTAGGTTTTCAAGTTTGTTTCCATACTAGTGCACATAATAGTTTCTGATAATCTTTTGTGTTTCTTCAGGGTCAGTTGTGACTTGATCTTTTGCATTTCTGATTGTGTTTGTTGGGCTTTTTCTGTCTTTTCTTGGTCAGTCTAGCTAGGGGTCCATCAATCTTGTTTATCCTTTCAAAGAACCAGCATTTTTGTTTTGTTAATTTTTTGTATTATATTTCTGTCTTCTTGAGAAAGATGAAACTCTCCCCAAATCATTTTATGAAGTTAGCATCACATTGATACCCAGGTAAAGAGTCAACAAAGAAAGAGAACTACAGGCCAATATCCTTGATTAACGTAGATGCTAAAATTCTCAACAAGATTCTAGCAAACTGGATCCAATAGCACATCTCAAAAACCATTCACCATGACCAAATAGGTTTCATCCCCGGAATGCAGGGCTGGTTCAACATTCACAAGACCATAAACATCAACAGATGTAAAAACAAAAACCACATGATTATATCATTAGACGCAGAACAAGCTTTTGATAAAATCTAGCACCCCTTCTTGATAAAAACCCTCGAACATCTAGGCATACGGGGAACATACCTCAAAATAGTAAGACCATCTACGAGAAACCCACAGTCAGCATACTGCTAAACAGACATAAATTGGAACCATTCCTGAAAACTAGAACAAGACAAGAGCCCACTCTCACCTCTTCTATTCAACATAGTTTTGGAAGTCCTAGCTAGAGCAGTCAGACCAGAGAAGGAAATCAGGGGTATCCAAATAGGAAAAGAGGAAGTCAAGTTATCCTTCTTTGCAGATGATGTGATTCTATACCTCACAAATCCAAGAGAATCTGTCAAAAACCTCCTTGCACTGATAAAGAACTTTGGCAAAGTCTCAGGGTATAAAATAAATGTGCAAAAGACAGTTGCATTTCTATACACCAACAATAAACAAACAGAAACCCAAATAAAAAGCACAATCCCATTCACAGTAGCCACAAAAAAATGAAATACCTTGGCATTGTCCTAACCAGAGATATGAAAGACCTTTACAACAGAAACTACAAAACACTGCTCAAAGAAATCAAAGATGACACAAACAAATGGAAAAATATTCCATGCTCATAGATTGGAAAAATCAACATTGTTAAGATGTCCATTCTACACAAGGCAATCTACAGATTTAATGCAATACTCAATAAATTAATAGCAGCATTCTTCTCAGATTTGGAAATGAAAATATAGGAATCCAGATGGAAACATAAACCACCATGAATAGCCAAAACAATCCTCAGCAAAAAATACAAACTGGGTGAGTGGATTGCCTGAGCCCGCGGGTTCGAGACCCGCCTGGGCAGCGAGACCTCATCTCTACAATAAATCAAAAAATCAGCCAGGCGTGGTAGTGCATGCCTGTAATTCCGGCTACTTGGAAGGCTGAGGCGGAAGGATCGCCGGAGCACAGCAGGTCGAGGTTGCGGTGGCCGGGAGCGGCCACTGCACTCCAGTCTGGGCGACAGAGTGAGACTCCAACTCAAAAAAAAAAAAAAAAAATACAAACTGGGAGGTATCACACTCCCAGACTTTAAACTTCATTATAAAGCTACAATAATCAAAACAGCCTGGTATTGGTACAAGAACATGTATATAGAACAATGGAACAGGATAGAGATTCTGGAAGCAAAGCCCCAATTTCTCAACCAACTCATCTTTGACAAAGCCTTCACCACCAACCACTGGGGAGAGGAGAACCTATTCAGTAAATGGTGCTGGGAAAACTAGCTGACCACATGCAGAAGATTAAAACAAGACCTCAAACTATAAGAACCTTAGAAAATGCAGGACACACCCTTATGGAAATTGGAGCTGGCAACCAATTCCTGATCAAAACCCCAAGTGCCCATGCCATAAGAATTAAGATAGACAAGTGTCTCATCAAACTGACAAGCTTCTGCAAAGCCAAAGAAACCATCAGGAGAGCAGGGAGACAGCCCACAGACTGGGAAAAAATATCTGCCAACATCTAGGATCTATAAGGAACTCAAATGTTCCAAAAAGAAAAAAACAAACAGCCCCATTGCAAAGTGGGAAAAAGATATGAATAGACACTTCTCAAAAGAAAACATACAAGCAGCCAACAAACACATGAAACAATCTCAGCCTCACTAGTCGTCAAAGAAATGCAAATTAAAACCACCTAACTTCAGTCAGGATGACCATCATCAATAACTCAAAAAACAACAGATGCTAGAGAGGATGCATTGAAAAGGGAGTGTAAACTAATACAATCTCTGTGGAAAACACTTCGGTGATTCCTAGATCTAAAAATCAACCTTCCACACAACCCCACAATCCCCATACTGGGAATATACTGGGAGGAACTCAAATTACTCTATGAAAAAGATAGCTGCCCACGCATGTTTACTGCAGCATTGGTCACAATAGCAAAAACATGGAATTAACTGTGCTGCCCATTGAAAGAGGATTGGATAAAAAAGAATGTGGTACATATGCATGATGAAATATTACACAGCCATATAGAAGGACAAAATTATGAACTTCACAGCAACTTGTATGGACTTAGACTCTATAATACTGAATGATCTATCACAGAAACAAAGAACTGAGTACCACATGTTCTCACTCATAAGCGGACTTTGATCAATTACTGTAATAATATAAGAAAAGGTTTGCAGTAGTGGGAAACTGCAGGGGGGTGGGTGGGCGGGATTGGCAGTAGTGGGAAGCTGTGGAAGGGGAGCACACCTCATCAACAAGTATACCTGCATAATGAACATTTGTATACCTAACCATGAATTGTACCCCACATCTTTAAAATTAAAAATTTAAAAAAAAGATTGCATATGTACAAGAAAGTTCATTTGTGACTGGGGCAATCTGAGAGTTTTCTCTCCCTTCCCAAAGGAAGATCCTCCCAAAACCCATCATGTTGAAGATGCCGCATTTTCAAGCTCACATTCTCCACCACATCACTTCCTGTCCCACCCTCACAGCTTGTATGCTGTGTTGTTCTTTGATTCTGTTCCAAGAAGTCCTTTCTGAGTTCTTGAGCTCCTAACTCCCCACGTGTTTCCAAAGGACTTTCAGTCTGTTGTTCTTCACACCTGGGCTTGTCACCTTCTCATCTGTACCTTGGCCTCCAATAAGACTGAGCAACTTGCCTTTCCCTGGTGCTCATGCTCTTCTGCATTTCCACTCATGTGGCTGTTTCTGTCTGGAAAGCTCTTCCTCCCAGGTACTCGTCATGACTCTCGGTCATTCGGTGATGGTACGCTCTTGTGTCCTCACTCCCCTCTGCTGCTCTCCTGTTTTCCTCCTCAGCCCAGTTCAGACCCACATGGATGGCTTCCAAGAGCCATGGCTGCCTCTCAGGGCTCTGTGCCGTGGAGCAGATGGCACGGTATTGCAGCTGCAGACTTACCTGTCTGTGCCGCACTTCCCACTAGACAGGAAGCTCCTCAGGTCAGGGACTGGGTAATGGTGATTGCTGAGAGTGTCTGTCCCCCTCTTCCACCCCAACCTGGGGTACATTCACTCCTTTGACTCTAGCTGTGTGGGTCAAATGGGAGCAGCCATGTGTTTGTGTGTCCCATCTCTCCCACAGAGCAGATGGTCTAAGGTTCTCTGACATGAGAAAGCCAATCTATTTCCAGTGTTTCAACTGAAAATGTGGACCCGAGGGCTGCCTGGGGTATGTCTCCAGCCCAGTGGAGGGAGTCAGTCAAACAGAAAAAGGTCAGCATGAAAGAATCAAAAAAGAATCCTGGAGACATCTGAATGCCTGGTCTGGTCATCCCTGAGGTCTTCTTTCTCATGCTTTGCTTACATAAGCCAAAGAAAGTCCTCCTTTCCCCAAAGCGAATTCAAGCTGGGTTTCTGCCCTTTGCAACCAAAGCATTCTCTCACGTCATAGTGACCATCTTATTCATGTCTCTACCTCTAGCAGCTGGTCCAGGGCTTGACATTCAAGAGGTGCTCCATAAACTCAGCCATTGTTAGTTCAGAGCCTGAAATCCTATCTGCTGTCACCTGGAGTCAGGGATGGAGTGAAAATGAGCACGTGTCATACTGTGACAAACATGTATGGGTCATACCCTAGAGCTGAAATGTTTTCTTTGAGTCGGAGTCTCACTCTGTCACTCAGGCTGGAGTGCAGTGAGTGGTGGTATCATGCACTCCATGAGTTGAGGAACAGCCTGGACCTCCTGGGCTCAGGCGATGCTCCCATCTCAGCCTCTAGAGTAGCTGGGACTACAGGTGCACGCTGCCACGCAGGCTAATTAAAAATTTTTTTTTTTTTTGTAGAGACACAGTCTTGCTAAGTTGCCCAGGTTGTTCTCGAACTCCTTGGCTCTAGCAATCCTCTCGCCTCCACCTCCCAAAGTGCTGGGATTACAGGTATGAGTCACCATGCCTGGTTGTGAACTATTAACTCTATACACATTCTGAGCAGTTCTTTGGGTCTGCATTTGTTCTTGTGTCAGCTGTTTCTTTAAAAAAATTTTTTTATTTTATTTTGAAGAGTTAGGTATACAAATGTTCACTATGTAGGTACCCTTGTTGATCAGGTGTGCCCCCCCCCGGCAGTTTCCCATTATTGTCAATCCTTTTTGTATAGTATTATGGCAATTGTTCAAGGTCTGCTTATAAGTGAGAACATGTGGTACTCAGTTCTTTGTTTCTGTGATAGATCACTCAGTATTATAGACCCTAAGTCTACCCACATTGCCGCGAAGTTCATAATTTTGTCCTTCTTTATGGCTGCATAATATTCCATCATGTATATGTACCACATTTTTAAACCCAGACCTCTTTTGATGGACAGCACAGTTGGTTCCATGTTTTTGCTATTGTAAATAATGCTGCAATAAACATGTGCGTGCAGGGTTTTTTTCATAGAGTGATTTGAGTTCCTCCGGGTATGTTCCCAGTAGGGGGACTGTGGGGTTGTATGGAAAGTCGAGTTTAAGATATTTTAGGAATAGCTACACTAATTTTCCACAGAGGTTGCACTAGTTTACACTGCCACCAATAGTGTAGAAGTGTTCTTTTTCCCTGTATCCTCTCCAGCACCTGTTGTTTTTTGAGTTATTGATGATGGCCATCCTGACTGGAGTTAGGTGGTATCTCAGTGTGGTTTTGATTTGCATTTCTTTGATGACTAGTGAGGCTGAGCATTGTTTTATGTACCTGTTGGCTGCTTGTATGTCTTCTTTTGAGAAGTGTCTGTATCTTTTGCCCACTTTGTAATGAGGTTGTTTGCTTTTTTCTTTTCAGCACATTTGAGTTCCTTGTAGATCTTAGATATTAGGCCTTTTGTCAGACATACAGTTGGCAAATATTTACCGGCTGTTTCTTATCTAGCCAAGAACAGTGAGCTCTCTCAGGGCACTGCCCTGAAAGACAGATGAGGGAGACGGCAGCATCTTGCTCAGCGGCGGACAACTGGGTGTCCCCAGTCAGTTTTCTACCTCCATGGGGCACAGAGCACTAGGTGCAGGAGACAGAACCGCTGAGACAGACACTGTTTATAGCTGTGTGGCCCTGGGAGTGCAGCTTCATGTCTCTGGGCCCATCTCCCCATTTACTAAGGAGAGAGTAGTCTCTGCCTCACACTGCTCACAGGACCGGTGGGAGGACTAGACGAGAAAATGCGTATGCGGTGCTTTGTTGTTGTTGTCAAATCCTTTCTCGGAGAACCATGTCAGGCCCTTTTCTAAACACAGAGGCCACTACAGGGCTGACGGGTCTGCTCTGATAAACACACAGCCTCAGGCAGGGTCACTGCTTCAAGAGCCAGCCAATGCGCCTTCATCAAGGGGCTGGGTGAGACTTTCCAGCCTGACAGCCGCTTGTTTTCTCTTCTGTTCTCCTGGCCCAACTGTCACAAAGCTCCGTTCAGCCTTTGGTCATGAAAATGGACAGGAGTTGCCTGCCTGTTCTGTCCTCAGAACACACCCTTGGTACCTGCTCTAGCTGATGAGTTGGGCTGAACCTCGGGGAAGGCTGGCTGCCTGTTCCTTCATGGGTGCCCCCTGGCTTGTACAGCATCCGGATGTTCCTGTCACACACAGCTGGCCCTGATGAGACCCGAGGACCACAGCTGGTTGGACGATGAGGGCTGGCATGCGCAAGTTGCTTGAGGCCCATCTAGTTCCGATGCTGCTTCCTTCCTGGCTGACCTTCACATGAGTACCTTCCAGCAGCTTCCTTGTCTATTGGACTGGAAAGGGCCATCTCTGACACCCAGTCCACAGCCTCCCCATCCATGAGAGGCAGTGGTAGAAAGACGGAGGCTCTGGGGACTGGGGTTTAAGCCCAGCCCTGCTGCCACCGACCTATGGGAACCAGCACAGGGAATTCAACCTTGCAGAATCAGATTTCCAGGTTTTGAAATGGGGATTCATTGCAAGAATGACCAACACTTAGGTAGCTGCCTGGTATATAGTAGGTGCTCAGTAAATGTCCATTTCCTTTCCCATCCTTCAATGATAAAGCAAACAGCCCTCATCACTGGGATCTCTTATATTTCTGGAAGAAACTTGCATGCACAATTTGAATCCACAAATGAAAATGTCTCAAAAAGAAATATTGGAAAAACATGTCCTTATCTCCCCAACCAGCTGAGACCCAAATTCTGGGCTCTGCATTCCCTAGGTGACAAGAGAGGTCCCAGCACAAACTCTTTCTTAGTAGGGGCACAGTGGGGGAGGGTGGGGCTCAGTGTGCCAGCCTTGCTCAAGATGAAGACAGACTGGCCCCCTGCTGCTGGGGGTAGTGGGGGGACCTCCAGGGCTCCGAGCTATGCAGCTCAACAGAGCCTGGGGCTGAGGGTGGTGACAGCAACACCAACCATTTCCAAGGGCAGGGGCTGCTTGTGTTTCCCAGGCACTTCCTCTCTGTCTCTGTTTCTTCCCTGCAGTATCTGTGTGAGACGGGCAATACCATTCCCATCTGACAGACGAGGAAGTGAAGCAGAGAGCAGGAAGGTTGCCAGAGGCTCTCGGGCACCAGGCACAGAGCTGGGGCCACTTCCTGGCGCAGCTGTGTGGCCCTGAATGAGTTGCTTCCTCTCTGAGCCTCCATTAGTTCATCCGAACATGAATCCAAAAGCACCCATATCTTAGGGAGATTGGGAATTTGCAGGGGCTTGTTGCCTGGGAGAAAGAGCACAGGCTTTGGAGACTGGTATCCCAATCCAGGTGCACCAGGTGTCAGCACTGTGGGGGCCTCGTACGAGAGGCCTGACCCAGGACAGTGTGTTGATCCCTGAGCCTGAGCCCTTCCAGAGGTTCACTTTGGATGCTTTTGTCCTGGGGCTCTTGGCATGAGTCCATCCTCAGAAGGCCCAGACCCTGGCCAGCCAGCACTTCGAACTGGCTGTGGGACAAAGCAGAGAAGTCCCACTTCCTGCAGATGTCAGACATCAGGTCCAGGGTACCCAGCACTGATGCAAAGGCAGAGATCTGAACCCAGCCTCGATCCTTCCATGCCTCAGTTTCTCTATCCGTGAAAAGGACACAACCTACTTCTGCCTTGGCCTTTAGAGTTGTTTCTTGAGCCGCGACATCTGCTTCCTTCCTGGCCTCCAGGCTGCCCACAAGCCTCGTCTTTACCCCACCCCTGCTCTGACCCAAGCCTTCTCCCTGGAATGTGGAGTTTTAGGGATGCTGTGGCTGCCTGAAGTGAGGACATATAAACTTGGGATAGGTGATGCCAGCTTTTCCACATGCACGATGCTACTATGAAAGATAGTCTGGAGGAAGAGAGTGAGATTAGACAGGTGTAGTGAGAAGCAGGTTCCAGGGAAAAAGACAGGTAGGCACCGGTAGCTTCCCAGCTCCTGTTTTCAGCAACTCTTTTTTTTTTGACTCGGGGTCTCACTCTGTTGCCCGGGCTGGAGTGCAGTGGCATGATCTCGGTTCACTGCAGCATCAACCTTCTGTGCTCAGGCAAACCTCCTGCCTCAGCCTCTCATGTAGCTGGGACTATAGGTACTTGCCACCACACCGGGCTAATTTTTAAATTTTTGGTAGAGACAAGGTCTCACTATGTTGCCTAGGCTGCTCTCAAGCTCCTGGGCTCAAGCAATTCTCCCACCTTGGCCTCCCAAAGTGCTGGGATTACAGGCATGAACCACCACGCCCGACCTTGTTTTCAGGACTTCTCAAGGCCTGTGTGCTTTTTGAGTTCTGTAAGATGCCCTTATATTTTATACAGTCAACTTTAAAAAGTGTGTGTGTGTGTGTGTGTGTGTGTGTGTGTGTGTGTGTAAGCCACTTTTAGTGGACTCCTGTTTCTTATAACCAAAAGAGAGTGACAAGGATGCTCTTCCTGCCCTGCCCTTGGATGGGCGACCTCACTAATGCCATCACGGTCACTGGCGGTTCCTAGTGGTGTCCAGTCGTCATGGCACCTGGACAAGTCCTTGGACTTGAGAGGCTGAACACAAGTCGTTGACAATGAACTATAAGGTCAGTGTGACTCCAGGACAGTCAACCTCCACTTTGTTGTGTAAGAAGTATCTGCTGACATATCTCCAGCTTTTCCTTGGATGTTGTCAAGAGAGAGGCCACAGGGAGGGGTGACGAAGACTGCAGGTCCCAGGGCCAGCCTGCCCAATTTCCCATCACAGTTCTGACCCCTTCCTAGTTGTTTGACCCTGAGAAAACGACTCCATCTCTCTCACCTCAGTTTACTCATCTGCCACGTGGGGGGTATGTAGGTACTTAGCTCACAGGGACGTGAGTATCTAGAATACGAAACAAATCCTCAATTCATGCCTCACATTCTCCTGTCCTAAACAAAATAGAGTGCTTTTTGAGAGGAGGTTGTGGATGGATTCTGGCTTCAACTTTTCCACTTGGGCTTTTTGAGGGATGAGGAGAAAAGCTGGTAACTTCAGAAAAAACGAGGCCTTGAAGAAGGGCAGGTTGACAAAGAGATAACCAAAGAGATGGCAAGCAAAGGGAGCCGGCCTGCCCAGCCCCGGAGGCCCTCAGCCACCCACGAATGAACGAGGGGATTAGAGAGAGCACAGGAAGTTCAAGGCTGTCCTGAGAAAGGAGCCCTGGTGCAGCAGCACCCCCCCTTCCCCTCCACCCTCCTCCCCAGCAAGCCTGACAGGAAGATCATGCACACGATGAGGGGGGGTGCAGGGGGCTCACTGCCAACCAACTTGGCGCGTGAGGCAGATAGCACTGCAGGAATCAGAGTGGCGCTCATGAAAATTTGGATTGTAAAGATTTTTATGAATTTAGATACCACCCTCAGAAAACCTTTTAAAAAAGCCACTTCTCTGAGGATGAATGAAACCCCCGCAGCACATCTACAGACTGCTTCCAGCTCATTAACACAAAGCCACTAGAAATGGTTCTGTGCAGAGGATGCTGCTGACAACGCGTGGTGGGTCAGCCACATGGGACTGCCCCAGGGCCACGGACACTTGGGTCCAGAACCTGGCTCCTCCACTCACGAGCTGGAGGACCGTGGGTGAGTGTCTCTACTTCTCTGAGCCTCAGTTCCCTGTCTGTCCAGTGGAGACAGCCTAAGTGTCTAGTCCATTGAATCAGGGAAAGAAAAAATGAGTCAGCATGCTTAGCATGCCTAGAACACTGAGTGGCATAGGAAAGGTTCAATCAGCGTGAGTTATTGCACCTGCTTGTGCTTTCTTATCTCTTTGTATCTTGTCTACAAAAGCACGCACACACACACACAGACACACTCCAACAAATCCAGTGCAAACAGCCAGCCCAGCACCAGGACGTGTGGGGCAAGCAGGGGTGTACCCCAGCTCAAAAGCATCAGTAAGGCCTTCAGAACTCAGCAGACAAGGGGGCGCCGACGTCTGGTCCAGCACAGCATGTCCTGCTGACCCCACATCCTGTCCCTGGGCATGAACCTCCAGTGTGCCAGCTCCCCGCCTGCTCTGGCCCTGCTCCGTTGACCACCCCCCCTCAAGGGAAACCCGCAAACAGCTGCATGGGTCACACTCCAAGGCTTAAGTGTCACCCTGGCTGGGACCGACTGAGCTCATGGAAAGGGAGATCAGAGGATCCCCTCACATATGACCAGGACAGTTGTCACGGCAGGCATCCGCAGGCTTCTAGCGGGAAGAAGCTAGTCAGAGAGCAACTGCCCCAGCCGCCCAAATGCAGTGCTCTGCACTGCCCCCTTCCATGAAAACCTCTTCTGAGGTTTTCCTTCTCTTCCTCCCTCTTTTCACTAATCTCCTCTCTGTCCATACAGTCCCCCTCGCCGCTCCCCAATCGCTATCTCATTACGCAACTGCATGGGCTAAAAATACTTCTGGCAGCCGTGATCAAACCCAAAGCGAGCAAGATACAGACTTAATGAGGCTTCCATGGAAACAAGATTCCTTTTGCCAGGCAGAAGACTGTGTCTGTTCCAGGAAGGGAAGAGGGCAGGAAAGCATGCAGTGTGCGGAGAGGAAACAGAGGCATAGGTGAGATGGGGCGGCGGAGAGTTGCAGGAAGCCTCCTGGCCCAGTGATGTTTTCTGCAAGGGGTTAAGCCCATAGCTGGAGACTGCACCCGCTGGGACAGTCAGCTGTCTGGGTCAATAGCATTCTAAAAGCCACGCTGTGCAAGCTCATCAAAGAGGACCACAGCTTCTGCCAGGCTAGAGAGAAACGTTTACCACTGGAGGCCCTCATACAGTCAAACACGTTGCAGCAGAAAAGAGTCAAGTTAAAGCACAAAAATAAAAAGCTGCTGGCCTGGGTGCAGTGGCTCACGTCTGTAATCTCAGCACATTCGGAGACCGAGGCAGGAGGATTGCTTAATCCCAAAAGTTCAAGACCAGTCTGGGCAACGTAGTGAGATCCCATCACTACAAATATATGTATATATATATTAGGCCAGGCTGGGTGGCTCAGCCTGTAATCCCAGCACTTTGGGAGGCCGAGGTGAGTGGATTGCCTGAGCCCGCGGGTTCGAGACTAGCCCAGGCAACTTGGTGAGACCTCATCTCTACAATAAATCAAAAAAATTAGCTGGGTGTGGTAGCGCACACCTGTAGTTCCAGCTACTTGGAAGGCTAAGGGGAAGGATTGCAGGCGTCCAACAGTTCAACACAAGGGTGGCTGTGAGTATGCAACTGCACTCTAGCTTGGGCGACGGAGTGAGACTCCAACTAAAAAAAACAATTAGCTGCGTGTGGTGGCACACGTCTGTAGTCCTAGTTACCTGGGAGGCTGAGGAGAGAAGATCTCCTGAGCCCAGAAAGTCAAGGCTGTGGTGAACCATGACTGTATCGCTGTATTACAGCCTGGGCAACAGAATGAGATCCTGACCCAAAAAGAAAAAAGAAAAGCTGCTGACTCTAAGGTTCCTGATAGTGCTTTGATTATACCCAAGAAAATGCGGAGGAGAAAGGCTGAGGAAGGCCAAACAGATATGAGGACAGTTTCTACCCCATAGAGTTTCCACTCTCTTAAGGAGGCATTGACCTCCAGCCTGGGCTGCTGGAGACGGGAACTTCCTGGAAAAAAATCTCAATGGGAGAGCAAAACTGTTCATGACTGTCTGGTTCCATCTCACCAGAGCAGGGACAGCACCTACTGCAATCCTGCTGCCTGCAATTCAGGCCCTGGCTGTCTTCTCCCTGTTTTCCATGGCATAGGTACTGAGTTTTCACTTCCTGAGAGGCAGCATGTGCACAAGTTAAACAGCAGGGATCAGGGCTGGGCGTGGTGGCTCACGACTATAATCCCAGCACTTTGGGAAGCCAAGGTGAGAGGATTGCCTGAGCCCAGGGGTTTGAGACCAGCCTGGACAACTCAGCGAGCCCTCGTCTCTACAATAAATAAAAAAATTAGCTGGGTGTGGTAGCGTGTGCCTGTAGTTCCAACTACTTGGAAGGCTGAGGCAAAAGGATCACCTGAGCCCAGCAGGTCGAGGCTGCGGTGGCCATGAGCATGCCACTGCACTCCAACCTGGGTGACAGAGTGAGATTCTGACTCAAAACAAAAAAAAAGACAAAACAACAACAACAACAACAAAAGCAGGGATCAGCGAACTATGGCTCCCAGGTCAAATCCTGGTTAGATTAGGTCCAGAAGCCATTCTTGTAAGTTTTATGAATTTCAAATGTTTCTTACAGTTTAAAAATATTATCAGAGAAAGAAGAATGCGTGGCAGAGACCACATATCTCCCACAAAGACTGAGATATTTACTATCTTCCCTTTACAGAAATAGTTTGTTGACCCCTGGTTAAGAGCAAGGACTATGGGATCAGACATATTTAGGCTGAAAAACCTCAGCTGGCTGGGCGCAGTGGCTCATGCCTGTAATCCCAGCACTTTGGGAGCCCAAGGTGGGAGGATGGCTTGAATCCAGGAGGTAGAGACCAGCCTGGACAACACAATAAGACCTCGTCTCTACAAAAAATAAATAATAATAATAATAATAAACTAGCTGGGCGTGGTGGCAGGCACCTATAGTACCAGCTACTCAGGAGGCCAAGGCGGAAGGATTACCTGAACCCAGGAGGTTGAGGCTGTGGTGAGCCGTGATTATGTTACTGCATTCCAGCCTGGGAATGACAGAGTGAGACCGAACCCCCTCCCCCCACTAAAACTAAAAAATAAAAATAAGCCGGGCTCGGTGGCTCAGCCTGTAATCCTGCGCCTTTGGGAGGCTGAGGTGAGTGGATTGCCTGAGCCCGCGGGTTCGAGACCCGCCTGGGCAGCGAGACCTCATCTCTACAATAAATCAAAAAATCAGCCGGGCGTGGTAGCGCATGCCTGTAATTCCGGCTACTTGGAAGGCTGAGGCGGAAGGATCGCCAGAGCCCAGCAGGTCGAGGCTGCGGTGGCTGGGAGCGGCCACTGCACTCCAGTCTGGGCGACAGAGTGAGACTCCAACTCAAATAAATAAATAAATAAATAAATAAAATAAAAACTTCAATTGGCTCTAAACCTCCCAGTGACTCTGGAATTTTCTCAATCACTCTGAGTCTGTTTTCCCAACTGTAAAATTGGGTAAAAAGAGCCTTTCTCTTTGTGAATGAAGTTCACAGCGGAGCACGGTGTTGGTCACCTAAGTGACCTATACACGGTAGTAAGCACAACCACCAGGAAAGATGGAAAAGTAAGTTTGAAACCTGGCAGGAAAATGGCCTAGATTTTTTTTTTCAAGTTTTACCCTGATTACAAATAATCTGCACCCTGATTTGGACTAAGCATCAGACATGCTTCTCACGATTGATCAAGGAAGGAGAATTCCCAGACTTCTAATACCACAATGCATCTCACGTGTGCAGGGATCTGGACCACAAGGAGTCTGACAAAGCCTCTGAGCTGAGTTCTAGAGCCAGTGTGTGTGGCTCACCTGGGTCATTACCTCACAGCGTTGAGCTCTGCATCTAGTTCTATTACGCACAAGACCTAAAACCATTGCATCATGTTAAGAACCCCGTGTTGGCTCACCTATGGCCTCCAAGATGTGGGACAGCAGAAGGTGGCAAAAAACATGCAGGTAAGAACCAGATCCTCTGTGATAGCACAAGCCACTCTGGCCTACCTGCCTCTCCTCTTCACCTTTTATAAATGACTAGATGGACAAATGAGTTCAAAAGCCCCAAAGAGATACTAGCACCGCATTCAGTCACCCTTGGAATAAATAACCACTTTGGCTGCTGAGCCAAACTGGTGCCAACAAGGTCAAGTTTAAACCTGGATTGGCTGCTCAGCTGTGTGTGGTCAAAAATCAGATGGGGATGGGTGCAATAGCTCATACCTGTAATCCCAGCATTTTGAGAGGCCAAGGCGAGAGGATTGCTTGAGCCCAGTAGTTTAAGACCAGCCTGGGCAACATGACAATACCTCATCTTTATAACAATAATTTTTAAAAAATCAGATAGTGTTTCCAGCCTCAGCCATTTGTCCTGTGAATCTCTCTGTTGCAGAAGGAGCTAGATGGCAGATGAAGAGGTCAACCATTCCTTCTGCCTAGATGAGGGACCACTGCACACGAATGACTGAATGACTACAGTTTCTAGACTGATGGCTGATTTCTGGCATAATCTCTATTGGCTTTTTAAAAAGAGAAATTAGAATGTTTAAGATGCATTTTGCAACAAAAATACTCAAGCAACTAAATTTTATCAGGGACGGCAAAAAGCCTCACAAGGCCAAGAGCAGGAAAGGGGAAACAGCTCAGTGTGAGGACCGACTGGAGCAAAATAGTTATTATAAACTCACACAGAATTTCCCCTGTGCTCACTGATATTTTTTAAGGGCCTAAAAAGCCAACATGATTCCAATCTGAAACACTATAAACGTGTTTCAAAAAGAGGATTATCCTTTGTATACATTTGCCCAATAGAATAAGGGTAGAACAAACTCAAGAGAGTAAGAGACCGAGGGGTCTTAGGAAAGAACTCCTGCTGAGATGCCAGGAACTGATCCAGCCATGTTTCTGCCTCCGGTATTATGAGCTCTGGCAAATCATCTGGCTTTCCTGTGTCTCAAAATCTTTATCTGATAATATTCACAACTCTGTAATCTTCCTTACAGAGTTTTGTGAGGCTCAGAGGAGCTATGCAGAAAATCCTCTTTGAAAAGTGAAAAGGTCTATATAAATGTGAGATAGTATATTTATTATCAATGATAAAATGAACAGAAGAGTTAAAAGGCAGGGGTAGATTCATTTATTCAACAAGCATATACAGAGTATCAACTGTGTGCTGGGCACTAATAAAGATGGGGGGTGTAGTGCAGATGAAAGAGATAGAAACTTTGTTCACTTGGATTGTGCATTCTAGAGGAACAGACAGACACCACACAGCAACCACATAATTACAGTCTCATTAAGTACTTTGAAGAAAAAGTATAGGGTACTGTAACAGGGGGATGTAACCTAGACTGGACGGGCCAGGAGTGGCATTCCTCAGGAAGTGATGTCCCGGTAGAAACACGAGGAAGAGTAACAGCAACAAATAAATACGGAGCGGAGGGGACAGTAAGAAGCATTTTTAAATGGAAAAAGGAACATGTGAAAAAACCCTGGCACACAAGTTCAGAGAAAGAATGATGACTAGAAAGAGTGTTGTGTGTGAGGGAAAAGGTGGTGCAATATGAAACTGGAGTGGTAGGCACGTTTCGTGTCTCGTAGGGCCTTGAAGATGATGCTGTGGACCATAACGTGATCTTCAGAGCCAAGGAAAGTACCAAAGGATTTTGAGCAGGAAGTGGCATGGTTCAGTTTGTATTGTTAAAAGATCCAAGTTGAGGCCGGGAGCAGTGGCTCATATCTGTAATCTCAGCAGTTTGGGAGGCCGAGGTAGAAGGATCACTTGAACCCAGGGGTTTGAGACCAGCCTGGGAAACATAGCAAGACCTCATCTCTACAAAAAAATCAAAAAATTAGGAGGGCATGGTGACATGCACCTGTAGTCTCAGCTGCTTGGGAGGATGAGATGGAAGGATCACCTGAGCCCAGGAAATTGAGGCTATGGTGAGCCATGATCATGTCACTGCGTTCCATCCTGGGTGATAGAATGATACACCAACTTAAAAAAGAAAAAAAAAGATCCAAGTTGAATTTGTGCCTCTGGTCATGACAGAGTAACTGGTACTAGAATTGACCTCCTATTGCAAACAACCAAAACACTGAAAAAAAAATTTTAAGAGATGTTATATATATATTTATTTGAGTCAGAGTCTCACTCTATCACCCAGGCTGGAGTGCAGTGGCATGTGCACGGCCACCGTAGCCTCGACCTGCTGGGCTCAGGTTGTCCTTCCACCTCAGTCTTCCAAGTAGCTGTAACTACAGGTGCGTGCCACCATGCCTGGCTAATTTTTTTATTTATTGTAGAGACAAGGTCTTACCATGTTGCTCAGGCTAGTCTCAAGCCCCTGAGCTCAGGTAATCATCTCACCTCTGCCTCCCAAAGTGCTGAGATTACAGATGTGAGCCACAGCACCTGGCCTGAAGAGATAATTTTTAAGTATTGAACAACAAGCAGTACAAAATATAGCCCTTGAGTGAAATGAAACACAGGAAGCAAGTGGCACAATTCCACCCCAGTTGTCCAATCTTTCCTCCTGGAGATACTTTTCTGCTGTGGAACAGGAAGATGGAGCCTGAAGAGAGCAGCAGTTTAACTGAGCTGAGGAGGCAGAGATGAATTCTGAACTGTTGAGATGGATGAAATTTGTAGGATAGGGTTCCTGAAAAGAAGAAGCTATACAAGCAAGGAGGGCCAAGAGGTTTGTGCAGGAGCTCCTTGCAGGTCTTTGACTGCAGGCTGGGCTGCACAAGTGCAGGCGAGATTTCACAAGGCCCAGCAGAAATCTCTTCCTGCAGGCCTGAGAGCTAGATGATGAACAGAGGTCAAGACTAAGTATGACAGGAACAAAATGATCTAACAGTAGTCTCGCTACTTTAAGAACAAAACTCAATACCTTTAAAAGGAAGAGGACATAATTGATACTGTTTACAATACTTCATCTCAATGTCTAACAGACAATAAATAATTACTAGACAAGTGAAGAAACGGAAAAATGTGACCAATAGGCAAGACAAAAATCACCCCCACAGAAAATAACCTCAAGATATTAGCTCACAAGAACTTGAAAGCAGCTACTGAAATATGAGAGCTTAAAAAAAATGTGATCATAATAAATGAACAGATGAAGAATCTTAGCAGAGAAATGGAGACTATAAAAAAAGACCCTCATAGAAATTCTAGATATGGTTGAACTTGATATCAGATTGAAAATGGCATAATAGGGCAACCCCTTCAGGTCCCCTCCCATTGTAGGAGCTTTTCTGTCTTCTCAATAAATCCTGCTTCCCCACCCAAAAAAGTGGTATAATAAAAGATAAGTGAACTCTAAGATAGATAAAAAGAAACAGTCCAATCTGAAGAACAGAGAAAAAGAAAACAAAACAAACACCTAAAAAACTAAAACAAAACAAAATAAAAAAAAAACCCAGAGCCTCAGTGATCTTTGGGACAGCACCAAAACCAAATTATCTAACCTGTGTGTAATTGGAATTCCAGGAAGAGAGAAGAAAGAATGGAAGGGAAAACATAAAATAATGATTTAAAATTTTCTAAATTTACCCCCAAAAATTAATTTACTGAACCTAGAGACTCAGAGAACACCAATAGGATGAATACAAACAACAACAACAAAACTTAGACCATCATAGTCAAAATGTTGATAAGCACAGATAAAGAGAAAAATCTTGAAAGCAATGAAAGGTAAACAACACATTGCATACAGGGAGATAGCAAGTAATGGATGACTCTTCTTCATAAACAAGATTTGAAGGCAATAAAAACCAAGAGTAAGGAAAAAACTGCCAACCTAGATTTCTATGTCCAATGAAAATATATTTCAAAATGAAGGCAAAATAAAGACATTTTAAGATACATGGAAATAGAGAATATGTTTCCAGAAGTCTTGCACTAGAAATGCTAATGGAAATGGCACCAAATAAAAACAGATTTACAGATAAGACTAAAACAGGTCTACAGATAAGAAGGAAAAGAAAGCAGAAATGATAAATATGTAGGTAGGAATAAAATTATATATATATATATATACATATTCTACTCATAAAATTGTTTTCACTTACATAAGGATTTGAAACAAAAGTTATGACATTCTATTGTAGATTTTACAATGATGTAGCCGTAACATATCTGACAATAGTAGCACAAAAGATAGAGGTTTAAAGAGCACAGACTGCTGCAAGCCTCTTATATTTTATGTGAAGTAGTATAATATTATCAGTAAGTTGACGGTGATAAGTTTAGTCTATGTATTGCTATTCCTAGAGCAACCAATAAAAATAACGCAAAGAGGTATAGGTATAAAGTCAACAGAGGAATTAAAACGGAACACAGAAAATTTCAACTTAAAAGAAGGTAATAAATAAGGGGATGAGAAATAAGAACAACAAAAGATGGGAGATGTGACAAATAACAAGATGGTAGATTTATAGCCAACTATATTACTATGCATATTAAATGAAAAATCAGAAACGAGTAAAAATAATCAAGACATCATAAATTGCATACTGTCTATAAGACATGCACTTTAGATGTATTGGCCCAAATTGGTTTAAGATAATGGAAAAATATAAACTATGTAAATATGGAGTATAAAAAAGATGAAGTGGCCACATAAGCATCAGGCAACAAGGACTTCAAGACAAGGAATACTACCACAGATAAATAGAGAAATTTCATAAATGATAAAAGAATCAATTCATCAGGAAGACACAACAATCATAAATGTGTGTCTAGTGTAGTTTCAAATTATATGAAACTAAACTGACAGAACTAATGAGGGAAATGGCCAAATCTGTAGATGTAGAGGGAGATTTTAAACATCCTCATTTTAGTAATTCATAAAATAATTATTCAGGATTTGGCAAGGATATAGATTATCTAAATAACATTATCAGTCACCTCATTGTCATTTATAAAATTAGATGCCCAATAACCAGATAATGCACTTTCTTTTCCAGAGCCACAAGGAATGTGCATCAACATTCCTTGCTAGGTTAAAAATCACTTGCTAGGCTAGAAAACATTCTTAATAAATTTCAAAAGGCTGAAACTTTATAGAGTATCTACTCAGCAGTAGAGTTAAATTAGAAGTCAATAATTATAAGATATCTGTGAAAGTCTTCATATAGTTGGAAATTAACTACTTACTTCAAAGGAAAAATCACAAGGACAGTTAGATTATGCTGACTTCAGTGATAATGAAAATACATTTCAACATTTGTGAGATACAGCTAAAGCAGAGCTTAAAGGGACATTTATAAGTTTAAATACACTTATTAGAAAAGAAGAAAGATTCAAAGTCAATGATTCCAGCATCTATCTCAAGAAGCCAGAAAAAGATGAACAAATCAAGCCCGTAAATAGAAGGAAGAAAAAGAATACAGATAAGAACAGGAATCAGTATAATGTAGACAAACAATAGGGGAAATAAACAAAGCCAAAATATATTTCTTTGAAAAGAATAATAAAATCGATAAGCTTCTAGCAAAACTTCTTTAAAAAAAAGAATAAGAGAGGGAACATCAGTACAGAACCTATAGATATTCAAAGGATAATATGGGAATAATATCAAAGACTTTATGCTAATACATTTAACAACTTAGATGATATGGCAAACTTCTTGAAAAACACAATTCACCAAAATTGCCGCAAGATATAGGAAAAATATAAATACCACATATAAAAATACTATATATATTTCATTCTTTATCCAAAACCTCCCCATAAAGAAGCTCGAAGTCCGAATGGTTTCACTGGTATATCCTATCAACCATCTAAGAAGGAAATAATGCCAATGTAACACATATTCTTTCAAAAAATAAAGATGGGGCTTCTCAGCTCATTTTGTGAGGCTTGCATAACCTCACTATCCTAAACACTTGCAAAAAGTCTATATGAAGAAAACCTGCAGACCAATAATCTCTCATTTAAAAAGACACACACTCAGCCGGGCTCGGTGGCTCAGCCTGTAATCCTGCGCCTTTGGGAGGCTGAAGTGAGTGGATTACCTGAGCCTGAGGGTTTGAGACCCGCTTGGGCAGGCGAGACCTCATCTCTACAATAAAATCAAAAAATCAGCCGGGCATGGTAGCGCGTGCCTGTAATTCCGGCTACTTGGAAGGCTGAGGCGGAAGGATTGCCGGAGCCCAGCAGGTCGAGGCTGCGGTGGCCGGGAGCGGCCACTGCACTCCAGTCTGGGCGACAGAATGAGACTCCAACTCAAAAAAATAAAAAATAAAAAAAAAAGACACACACTCACACAAACAAACAGCCCTATTAAAAAGTGGGCCAAAGATATGAATAGACACTTCTCAGAAGAAGACATACAAGCAACCAACGGATACATGAAAAAATGCTCAGCCTCACTAATCATCAAAGAAATGCAAATTAAAACTACACTGAAACAACACCTAAGTCCAGTCAGGGGGTATAAAAAATAACTCAAAAAACAACAGATGCTAGAGAGGATGCAGGGAAAAGTGAACAACTTCTACACTGTTGGTGGGGGTGTAAACTAGTACAGCCTCTGTGGAAAACAGTGTGGCGGTTCCTAAAAGATCTAAAATTGATCTTTCACACGACCCAGAAATCCCCCTTCTGAGAATATGCCTGGAGGGACTCAAATCATTCTATAAAAAAGATACGTGCACACACATGTTTATAGCAGCATTATTCACAATAGCAAAAATATGGAACCAATCGTGCTGCCCATTGAAACTGGACTGGATCAAAAAATGAGGTACACATATATGGTGGAATATTATGCAGCCATAAAGAAGGATGAAATTATGGACTTTGCAGCAACTTCGATGGATTTGGAGTCTATAATGCTCAGTGATCTATCACAAAAACAAAGAACTGAGTACCACATGTTCTCACTCATAAGCAGACCCTGAACATTTATCATAAGACTGTAAGAAAGGGATTGGCAGTAGCAGGACACTGCAGGGCGGGGAGGCACATTATAACATCAATTAGGGTATCTGATCTCAAACCAGGCAAAGTGGGGACCAAAGGGAGGCCCAAACTTTACCGTACAATGAGCACTTATGTACCTAATCCTGAATTGTACCCCACATCTTTAAATTAATAATAATAATAATAATAAAGACACAAAAATAGTTAACAAAATAGTATTGGATTGAATCCAGCAGTACATAAAAACAATACATCAATGATCAAATAGGACTTGTGCCACTTGTGTAAATTTGGTTTACATTTGAAAGTTAATAAATATAACTAAACCATATTAACAGCTTTAAACAGCAAAACCATACGACCATCTCAATAGATACAGAAAAAAAATTTACAAAATTTGAAAGTCACTTAAAAAAAAAGATCAGAAAACATAATAAAAACAAAATTTTTCAGTCTGATAGCAAGTGTCTATGAAAAACTTACAGAAAACACCATATTAAGGGCGACAGAGCAAAATAAGACCATCCATTCTCACCACGCCTATTCAACACACCGCACTGTGCGATAAAACACAGAAAAAGATGCATATGCCTCTTATCTCACATCTGGCTAAATAAGATTTATTTTGTACCTCCTTCATGCTAATATGCTCATGGGCATTTGTTATTTTACAAGAAAAGGAAATATTCTTAAAAATGGACTTTATTTAATATTCACAAATTGGACCCAAGTTTTACTGTAGCAAGAATCTTATTATTCTGAGGTGGCTCTGGAAAGTGAAGAATTCTCTTCATGATATGAATAACCATCTTGCACATGCTGGTGTGGAAAAGTCACACATGATTACCTCTGTTTTGGTTCTTTTATAATGAAGATAATGGTGGCCAGGTTGCTGCTGCTTGTAATGAGCACAAGATTACCTTTAAGAATAGGACCACCAGGTGGGGATCAAAGTGAGGCCCAAACTTTACCTGTACAATGACCATTTGTATACCTAACCCTGATTTGTACCCCACATCTTTAAAATAAAATTTACAAAAAAGAGAGAATAGGGCCTAGTTTAATGTGCTTTGGAACAGCACCAGGACTGTGCTGTCACTGGAGCAAACCAGGAACTTCATCATGAAGGAAGATCTCAGAGTTGGGGCTCGCATTCAATTTGTTTTGATTTGATTAAATTCTTTATTTAATATCTCCTTTTTTATATCTCTGTTCCAGAAAGTTGCACAAGATGTATTTACTTGTGTCTGCCTCCCTATCAGATTGGGAGGATTTGAGGACACAGATGCTATGTAACTTGACTTTGTATCCTAATACCAAGCACAGGACCTGATCTACTGGAATCCAGAAGAAAGAAGCTCTCCAGTAGGGATGGGAAGAATTTTCAGAAGCACTGAGATTTCAGCTGGATCATAAAAGATGAGAGAAATCTTCCCTGGTAGAGAAGAGGAAAAGGACCAGTCTAGGAAAAGGTCACAAGTTCAGGAGGCCACAATAATCTTGAGAAGCAAGGGTACAGAGAAGAGGTAGCAGCCAAGGTTGGACAGGTAGGCTGGGGCCAGACTGGACCCTTTGGTTCTGACATCAACAGAATATAATTTAAACTGATGGGCTTACATATAATTTAATTTATAATTTAAACTGATGGGCTATAGAAAACAAAATCTCCACATCCTGATGCCCAAGAGAAGATAGTACTTGGTGAGCAACTTCCTGCTTTCTCCCCAGACTAAAGGTGAAACAAATTTAAAAATAACTCTAGTCAGTTGCAGTTAAGCCAGGCTCCTGTACATCTACTGTGGCTGGTAATTTTTATCAGCATCCTTGAATAGAACAGCACATTTTGCATTCACGTTGCAATAACTGCTGCCAGCAGCCACTGTGTGGCTGGAGACATGCGTCTTATACAACAGATCCTATCGGCAAGGACACCTGAGACATTTCCATTCTCAGGGTAGGCAGATGTTTGGCTTGCTCTGTGCCCAAAGCCTTGAGACTTCTGCAGCAGAAGCCAGTCTCTTGATTTCTAGTGACGCTGTAGTCGACTAATTCACACCGATACTGCCTGGTGGAGACCTAACACCATCACAGAGCCCGAAGGGCCACCGCTCGTCCTTTTGTGTAAGTGGCTTCTACAGTAAGTATAAAGATGGGAAAGTCTGCAAATTCAGAACAGAATGCTTTCCTTCTGGACATTCACTTATCCCAGAAGTGACAGGTGTGAGCACAGGGGACACTGCGCTCACACCTGTAATCCCAGCGCTTTGGGAGGCGAAGGCAAGAGGACTGCCTGAGCCCAGGGATTTGAGACCAGCCTGGGTAACTTGGTGAGCCCTGGTCTCAATAAATGTAAAAAATGAGCCAGGTGTGGTAGTGCATGCCTGTTCCAGCTATTTGGAAGGCTGAGCCCAGCAGGTCGAGGCTGCAGTAGCTGTGATCATGCCACTGCACTCCAGCCTGGACGACAAAGTGAAACTCTGACTCAAAAAAAAAAAGGGTGGGGAAGGTGCTGGGGAGGAAAAGGATGAGAGAGTGAAATAAATTTTGTCACCCAGATAATTTCCCTTGTCCCTTTTCTCTGTTTTCCTTTCCAAAAACCTCCTTTCATCATTCAGGTCAGGTCTTAAAATTGCTCTCTCCCCCACTGCCCTCACCTCTCATAGATGTTTGGCATCCGTGGAGGCCCTTCACCTTTCCTCTCCCAGATGTGTTTACAATAATTTCCTATCAGGGTCGCTCTCAACCCCCTCCGTAGGCACTCCGATGGCAAGACCTTTGCCTATCTAATTCACTGTCCTATCCCAGGGCCTGGTGCTACCTGGCATGCAGGAGAGGCTCAATGAAAATTCACAGAATGCCTGGGTGAGCAGCCAGAGTTATTCCTGAGATTCTCCTCCTGGTCATCCCCAGCCGTTGGAAGGAAACAGGGAAGAAAACTCCTCCCAGTGACCCAGTGAAGGCTGTGGATTGGGAACGAGGGCTTCGCACCTGCCCTCCTCTTTCCGTCCTTATCTCTTTATCCTACCAGGCCAGCTTCTTTAGCTGCTTCGTCTCCTCTGAGGCTCAGGTACTTCTCCAGATGGAAACCTGGGTTCCTCCCAGAGGAAAAAAGTGCCCCCTTCGTGAATCGGAGCTCCGTCTCACACTGTGCTTGGCAGGAGGACCTGCTCTGAATTAGAGCAGCTGCTGCTCGTGGTGATGTGGTCCAACTCAACATGTTTGTTTAGCAATCTGCCACCCTTAGATAAATCAGTTTTAAAATAGCAATCATACTATCTTAGAATGAAAAACTGCCTTCAGTCTCCCGTATCTCCTATTGCATAGAGAAGAAAAGCTAAACAAGTTCCCGTGGCCTACGCAGCCCTCCCCACCACCCCCCACGTAGTCCTCCACACTGACCTTCTTTCCTTGCCGCTTCCTCACCAAGTCCCGCTCCACCCTGGGTCTTTGCAGAGGATGCTCTCTCCGCTTAGACTGCTCCTCCTCAGCATCTGCCTGCTGAACTCTGGCTGTTCTCTCAGGTGTCACCTGAGATGTGGCTGTATCCAGAGGTCTTCTCAGTCTGAAGTTCGTCCACTGATGTCTCTCAGCGCCCTTTTATTTTACTCATGGCACTTTTTACAAGTTATCATTTACATATTTGTTACTTAAGCCAGCTTTTCCCTCTAAGTTGAAAAATTTTTAAGAGAAGACACTTTAATTATCATTGCAACCTAACCACTTAGCATAGTTACTTGCACAGAGAAGGTTCTCAACCAATATTTCAAAGTGGAGGAATAAATAAAGAATATATCCCACCCAGTGAGCCCCCCTTCTTTCTCTTTAATGCGGAAATGACCTCTATCATAAAAAGCCCACTGACAGTTGAAGGACTGGGTTGCTCTGAATGTTGTAAGGTTATTTTTATATCAAGTCCCCAACCCCCTTCCTCTAAAGCCCACTGGATGGTTTCAATTTTACAATATGGAGACTGTAGGCTAAATCTACGCCCGCTCTTTCATGCACCAGATGTCAAATACTGAATTTTCAAGTTGCCGTGATAGTCCACAAAGATGCATTCATCCTATGAGTGGGGCCCTAGTCCAGCTGTGACAAGAAAGTTCAGCCCGGGTAACATGTCTGTATGGGGACAATCATTCTTAAGTGAGGAATATCTTGAGGATTAATAGTCATGTTTAATTTGAAAACATGCTGTGAACCATCAAATGTGACACAAAAGTGAACTAGTCTTGTTATAATTTGCTGTTATAAGTAAGGTCTGATACAGAAAGAAATATATAACCAACGTAGAAATCATCATAACAGGATGTAGACTGTAAAGAGACAAGAAAAATATAAAAAGGAGTCCAACGTCAGGGACATGCTGGCTAGCAATTTACTTGTTGGGATCTCAGGTCCCACATGTGTCAAAGCACTCATCAATCCTCACCCTTCTCAGCTGTAGGGTTTTGTGGGGCTCAATGGAGAAAGCACCCTAGAAAACATCTGAAATCTGGGAAACACTATTCAAACATGGGATAAGGTGGCACTGCTGATAATGGCCAGGAGGACTTGGGATACATTTTAAAGTGAGTCCTGGATTATGACGGGCAGCTCTGGATGAGGAGAGGGGAGGAAAGGAGGCTGAGGCACAGGGGCTGGAAACATCAGCAGTGCCAGGGCATCGGAGCAAGAGGGTAAGCATGGCAGAAAGGTGGCACAGTACCAGTGCCAGGTCATGGGGGAATCTGTGGGCCGGCTTGAGTCTTCTGATGCAGACTAATTTTTTAATTGTAGGATGGAGTCATGCTCCTTCCAACTCAGTGTGTGTGTGTGTGTGTGTGTGAGAGAGAGAGAGAGAGAGAGAGAGAGAGAGAGAGAGAGAGATTTCAAGGCATTTTTATTTGAAGTTACTATAAGCAAATACAACACCTTGAAAATGAAGATAAGCCGGGTTCGGTGGCTCAGCCTGTAATACCGCGCCTTTGGGAGACTGAGGTGAGTGGATTGCCTGAACCCATGGGTTCGAGACCCGCCTGGGCAGCGAGACCTCATCTCTGCAATAAATCAAAAAATCAGCCAGGCGTGGTAGCGCATGCCTGTAATTCCAGCTACTTGGAAGGCTGAGGCGGAAGGATTGCCGGAGCCCAGCAGGTCGAGGCTGCGGTGGCCGGGAGCGGCCACTGCACTCCAGTCTGAGCGACAGAGTGAGACTCCAACTCAAAAAAAAAAAAAAGAAAATGAAGATAGTGGTTGGGCGTGGTGGCTCGAGTCAGTAATCCCAACACTTTGGAAGGACAAGGCAGGAGGACCACTCAAGTAGTACTTTGGAAAAGTTATTTCATTTTTTTCATTTAAGTTGACATTGGCTCAGAGGAGAACTCAGGTCACGGTACTATTTAGGAATCTATTGCCTTGGTGTAAAGGAAATGTATTTGTAATCTTTTAAAAACCAAAAGAAGAATTTAGGCTGGGCACGGTAGCTCGTATCTGTAATTCCAGCACTTTGGAAGGTGGAGGTGGGAGGATCATTTGAAGCCAGAAATTTGAGACCAACCTGGGCAACATAGCTAGATCCCATCTCTACAAAACGTCAAAAAAAAAAAAAAATTAGCCAGGCATGGTGGTATACACTGGTAGTCCCAGGTACTTAGGAGGCTAAGGTGAGAGGATCACCTGAACCCAGTACTTGGAGGTTGTGGTGAGCTGTGATTGTGTCACTGTACTCTGGCCTGGGAGACCCTCACTCAAAAAACAACCAACCAAACAAACAAAAACAAAAAGAAGAGTTTTGAGGAATGGTATGGGGCTATATTCCAGCAAACTAGATCTTAGGAGAATTGGAGGTGACAGGCTTGAAAATGGCTTCAGAGTGGCTGAGAAAGTCATGGTGCTGTGGCAGCTTGGGACATAGGAGGAAGAAGGAATCGAGTGGGAGAAGGAGGAAGGAGAGCCCCAAGATGGTTCCCAGCTACTCAGGATGACGGCGGGGGATGGAGGAGCCAGGTGCAGAGAGAAAGCACACAGGAGAGGAAGAATGTTTAGAAGAAGATCAAGAGCTCAACTTCAGGCATGTTGAGAGTGAGGTATGTGGGACATCATGACAGAGCTGCCTGGTAGGCAGCTGGAAAAAAGGTAAGCGATCACTAGGAGGCCTGGACTGAGGCCAGGAGTGTGCTCGCCATTGGCTTCCAGGTGTTAACTGAAAGTACAGGTGTGGTGTGATGACCTGTGGGTGGCTCATAGAAAGAGCAGAGAAGGCAGCCAGAGGGAGTAGGCAGAGGAAGAGAAGCCAGAAAGCAAGACCAAGAAGGAGCAGGTGGAGTGGTGGGAGGAGGCCCCGGGCCAGGGGGCTCCCAAGTTCCAAGAGGAGAGTGGTCTACCCTGAGAAGTACTGCCCAGAGCACGCAAACCAGAATAACCACAGAAAAATACATGAATACCCGGGAGGAGAACTGCAAAAACTCAGGAAAGTTTGTGTTCAAGCATGAGACGATGTGTGACGCTGACAACTCGCATCTGAAGTGTCTTCGATGTTAGTAGAGAGATGACCCTTGGCCTAGTTGATTTGGAAAGTCCCTCGTGGCATTCAAGAGAGCATCACAGTAGGACTTCCTTCTGAAGAGGACAGTGGGGGGGCAGTAACTTGACAGTGAGGAACCTTCAAAGACTATCGTAGCTGGGTGGTCATGCTGTCAATAACAGCAATGTGTAGCATGCACCCTAACAATGACAACATGCACCCTTGATGTGGTGTCCCAAGAAGGGTCTTCTGTGGTCTTCCTTCCAAAAATCTATAATCCCAGTCTAGTCATGAGAAAAACATCAGACACCTAAAGACTGAGGAATGAAAACCTTGCCAATACTCCTTCAGACTTTCAACGTCATCAAAAATAAGTAGTGAAGCTCCTCAGGGAGACATTATGATTAAATGCAATGTGTACCCCAGATGTGATCCTGGAATAGAAGAAGGACATTAGGCAAAAACCTTAATAAAGTACAGACTTTACTTAAAAATATTGTATCTAGAAACAAAGAATAGAGTACCTCATGTTCTCACACATAAGCGGACCCTGCACATTTAGCATAATACTATAAGTAAGGGATTGGCAATAATGGTACACAAGCAGGGTGGGGGTGGTAGAAGGATACAACATCATTAAGGGTACCTGATCTCAAACCAGGCAAAGTGGGGACCAAAGGGAGGCCCAACCTTTACCTGTATGATGGACCACTTGTGCACCTAATCCGGTATTGTACCCCACATCTTAAAATAAAAAAAGGTTCGTGACCTGCCTGGGCAGCGAGACCTCATCTCTACAATAAAATCAAAAAATCAGCCGGGCGTGGTAGTGCATGCCTGTAATTCCGGCTACTCGGAAGGCTGGGGCGGAAGGATCGCCAGAGCCCAACAGGCAAGGCTGCAGTGGCCGGGAGCGGCCACTGCACTCCAGTCTGAGCAACCGAGTGAGACTCCAACTCAAAAAAAAAAAAAGAAAAAAATTAAAAAACTAAAAACAAACAATTAACCGCCCTAAAAAAAAAAGTATGCAGTGTTTCATGCTAGTGTAAGATATTAACAGTAAGAAAATTATCTGTTATCTTCATAATTTTTTGTAACTCTAAAATTATCCTAAAATAATTCCCAATCAGAAAAAAAAGCAGAGTTCATTGCCATATTCATTTGATTTTACATAAACATGGTCTTTGAGGCTGAAGCAAATCTAACTGGTTTTCAATGCATAAATAAAATATAAAAATTGTTCTTGGAGTTATTTCTAAACAGAACTTGCCTCTAATCTTAATGAGAATTACAAAAAAAAAAAGAATTACTATATTTTGTAAATGGAAATACTGCTACTAAAAACAGAATGCTATAAACAGAATGATATTATTTGATTCCAAAGACGATCGATATACTAGAACAATGTGAAAATAATAATAAAAGCGACATCTTTTGTGGCAAACTCTGGGGGTAAGATTAGGACTGTGATTTGTGAGTTATCTTGGGGTAAATGCTTCAGCTGTAAGCACCATCGTCAGCAAGTATTCTTGAGGCAAATGGAAAAAGGTTAAAAAAATAAGAGGTTCCAAGGCCTGCAGGTAGAAAGGTACTGAGGATGGGGAGGGAGGGGGCGGCAGAGCAGGAGAGGCTGAGTCCAGCTGCCAGGTAAGAAGGGCTGTTGAGGGGAGGGATGGGGTCCAGGAGAGGCAGAAGCTACACACCTGCCCTTGGACACCAGAGGCTGGAGGGGTCCTGAGGCCCTGAGGTGAGAAGATAAGGGTGATTTCCTAAATGTCTCAGAACAAATCACCCATGAGTAGGCCAGAGGTGGATCTGAGACCTGAGAAAGTTTGGGGTTGTTGCTGAAGGATGGGACAGTTATCGAGGGGGCTGAAAGTTGGCCACATAGCCATGACCGTCCGGGTGCCACAAGGGAGCAGAACGCGATGGAAACGACCCGCAGGCCTCACACCTGCTATCGCCTCACAGCCAGGATGTAGGAATGAAGAAAGCAGACAGCAGGCAAGCCCAGGCTGAGGGCTTCTAGATCTTCCCATGTGTCCTTGTGCACTTCCCAGACGTCTCCCCATCTGGCTGTATTGGCCTCCTAGGCCCGCCATGACAAAGTACCACAAACAGGGTGGTTTGAAACAGCAAATATGGATTGCCTCACAGCTGTGAAGCCAGGAGTCTGGAAGCAAGTTATTAGCATGGTCCTCCTCCTTCGGAATGCTCCCAGGGAGTTCTTTCTGCTTGTCCAGCTTCTGGAGGCTGCTGGCCATCCTCAGAGTCCCTGGCGCATGCAGCTTCCTTGTAATCTGTCTCTGTCCTCGCATGGCCTTCTCCCCTGTGTGTCTGTGTTTCTTGTCTTCTTCTTACGGGAACACTCATTGTGTTGGACTTGGGGCCCACCTTACTCTGCATTTGTAAACACTCTGCTTTTTTTTTTTTTTGAGTTGGAGTCTCGCTCTGTTGCCCAGACTGGAGGGCAGTGGCCGCTACCGGCCACCGCAGCCTCGACCTGCTGGGCTCTGGCGATCCTTCTGCCTCAGCCTTCCGAGTAGCCGAATTACAGGCATGCGCTACCATGCCTGGCTGATTTTTTGATTTATTGCAGAGATGAGGTCTCTCTGCCCAGGCGGGTCTCGAACCCGCGGGCTCAGGCAATCCACTCACCTCAGCCTCCCAAAGGTGCGGGATTACGGGCTGAGCCACTGAGCCCGGCCTTTTTTTTAACTTAAAAAAAATTTTAGAGTTGTGGGGTACATGTGAGGATTTACTACCTAAGTAAGTTGTGTGCAGATGAAGTTTGGACTTAGAATGCTGGCCCTCTCTCCCCTGATAGTGGACCTGGTACCTAGTTTGTTACCACGTGCCCTCCTCCCTCCTCCCTTCCCTAGCAGTGACCAGCATTGCAAAGACCCACTCTTCCTTCCCTTTCTCCCCCCTTTTTCCTTTCCTTTTTTTCTTTCTTTCTTTCTTTCTTTCTTTCTTTCTTTCTTTCTTTCTTTCTTTCTTTCTTTCTTTCTTTTTCTTTCTTTCTTTCTTTCTTTTTCTTTCTTTCTTTCCTTCCTTTCTTCCTTCCTTCCTTCATTTTTTTCTCTCCTTCCTTCCTTTTCCTTTTTTTTCTTTTCTTTCTTTCTTTCGATTTCAGTCTCACTCTGTCACTCAGATCAGAGTGTAATGACACACTCATGACCACCACAGCCTCTGCCTGCTGGGCTCAGGTGAGCCTTCTGCCTCAGCTTCCCAAGTAGCTAGAACCACAGGCGTGCACCAACACACCTGGCTAGTTTTTTATATTTTACTTTTCTTTTGTTGTAGAGATAAGGTCTCACCAAGTTGCCCAGGCTAGTCTTGAACCACTGGGTCAGGAAATCCCCTCACCTCTGCCTCTCAAAGTGCTGGGATTATAGGTATGAGCCATCATACCTGGCAAAGACTATTTCTAAATAAGGTTACATTCTGAGGTGCTGGGTGTACTTGAAGTTTTGGGAGACACTATTTGACTAACTATATCAGTCCTTGTGCCCATTGAATGCCCAAACTTGGGGATGGCCTCAAAACAAGTACTGTCATGCCTCACTTAACGACAGGGATATGCTCTGAGAAATGAGTCATGAGGCGATTTTGTCGTGAGAACGTCACAGTGTGTACTTATACAAACTTAGACAGTACAGCCTGCTACACACACATGAGCTAGTCTACTGCTCCATGGCTACACGCCTGAAAAGCTTGCCATCATACTGAATACTGTAGGCAACTGTAACACAATGGTGAGAATTTGTGTATCTAAACACAGAAAAGGTACAGCAAGAATACGGCATTATAATTTTATGGGACCACCGTCATGTAGGGGGCCTGTCATTGACCAAAACATCACTCAGGAGCACATGACCATATCCAGAACTGGACCCTTTATGCCATGACTGGCCTGACCACACACACAGGAGAAAGCACGCAGCCAAGCGAGACAGAGTTAAGAATTCTTCCTCCTTCCTCTTCTTTTATTTACAAAGCCATCTGTATTCCAGAAAGGGCTGTTATTTAGCCGTTCTTACCTCAGTGTTGATCCCTTAGCACAAAGAAAATGGCCCTGCTAAAGGGAAAAGGAGATTAAAAACGAGGTGAATCTCTAAGTTGTTAACACCATAACTACAGACTATGTCGATCAACAGGCACAGATAGAGCCAGGTGTGCTTAAAACTGGTTCAAAGATCCACATCTGTGCTAAAAGGCAGCAGCAAGTTTTACAGTATTTCATTAGCTCACTTGCCTATCTTGTTCAGTTATAGCAAGCTCAAGGTCAAATCAGAATTCCGTTGCCTAGCCTGCCTGTGGCACAGGGGGTGTTTGTTTGTTTGTTTCCCTGATGTTCCTAGGTCTTGGTGGAATTTCCTTCTCTGAAGATTTAAGAATAAGTTGCATGAATTGCCAGCACTGGGAATAACTCAAACCACGCTCTTCCTAGATGGCATTCATAACCCAGACAGGCAGAAGTCTTCTGCCTTCCTCCCCCAAAGAAGGACTGTAAAACAAAGCCCTTCTTAGATGTTGGGCAGACAGGCAAGATGGGATCAACTGAGGAATCGTGGGTGGAAGAAAGAATTTAAACAGGAAGGCCCTCGCCCTTGGTGGACCACCTGACACCTCACAGTCCCTAGGCTTTGGCATCACTGACATCTGGGGGTTATCTAGGATTTTCAAGTTGGAAGGGACATTCAGATCATTTGAATGAGCAGGGGAAGGAACTTGCTCAAGGACACACCAAGGGCTTCTGGCTGAACTGGGAATGGACTCAGGCCTCTCAAATCAGCCCAGCCATTGTGTCGCTGCCTGTAACAGCACCCACAAGGAAAATGTAGGTGCAAGAAGGTGAGCCCAGCACTTGCATATACCTGCTTCATTTAATCGGCATTCCCCAATATACTCCCTGAAAATTCAGATTCAGATATGCAAGGGCTACACTCGGAGATTTATTGGCTCCAGAAAGCACTCTCTAACCACCTCTCCTCCCCAGCCCCATCCCTACCGTCCTCTGGCAATTCCATTAAAAATAGCCTTGGCTTGAAATTGACCTAGAGATCATCATCAACTCTGCAATTACATAACCCCTTGACCAAGCGCATGATCATACCAAGCAAAGCCCAGATGAGCTTATGGCACGGCTGCACTGCCCCAGAGCAAAGCCAAATCCCTGCTGGGCATCTGCAGCTGCTCCATGGAGACTCTGACGCGCAGACTCCTCCTCGTGGGTGGAGTGTGTGTGTGTGTGTGTGTGTGTGTGTGTGTGTGTGTGTGTGTGCGCGTGCGCACGCACGCACGCCCGCGCTCCACAGAGTTGGAGAGGGGCACCTCCTTGTCTCGGCCTCTCCTGTGGCCAGGCAGGGTTGACATGCAGTAGACGTGGCAGTCCCAGGTGGGGCTGATGGACGAGCATCTGATCCCATTGTCAGGAGATATGACCCGGGGTTCCCTACACAGAGATAATGAAGGATACGAAACTGGCGATTCTGAAAATGCTGGTGCACTAAGGACACCTGGAGTCATCCTGTCTGGAGACTCCTGCCCTTTTTTTTCTCAGAGGAAGAACCCGAGGCCCCATGAGACAAGGGACTCGCAAAAAGCACTCGGCAAGACACCAGGGCGCTGAGTTCCGCATGAGATGTGCCTTGCCTGTGTCAAGCTTGGGGTTGGGTCATCTTTTCTTCCCCTCCAGTATTTGATTGGTTTTTTGGGGTGGGTGAGGGTCAGGGTCTCACTTTGTCGCCCAGGCTGGAGGGCAGTGGCACAATCACAGCTTACTGCAGCCTCACCCTCCTGGGCTCCGATGATCCTCCTGCCCAGCTTCCTGAGTAGCGGGAACTATGAGTGTGCACCACCACACTTGGTTAATATTTTGATTTTTTTGGTCTCACTATGTTGTCCGGGCTGATCTCCAACCACTGGGCTCAAGCAATCCTCCTGCCTTGGCCTCCCAAAGTACTGGGATTACAGGCATGAGTCACAGCCTTCCCTCCAGCATTTGAGTAAGGAGCCTCTTCCTCTGATAAGGTGCCAAAGAGATAATCTTTTGCAAAGATGGCTCCAGATAACAGTTTTCTTGTTGCTGGCTACTTGCTGAAGATTGTATACTGGTGAAAGCCTGCATTTTTTTGGCTTGACTCCCAGTGCCTCAGTTCCCCTTCGGCAAAATAGGTGCCACGATGGTTCTTCCTTTGCCAACTGATGATAAAGGGCAAACGGATGTGTTCATGGGAATTCAGCACAGTTCCTGGCATGCAGTGAGGGCTGATGTGTACACCTGCTCTCATCACTCCTCCGCCCCACTGTGAAGAGCAGGGACAAGAAGACGGCCGGAGCAGATGGGCTGCTCTGAGGGGACTGGGAGTGAGGAGATGAGTGAGCACTCAGCTAGCAGGCACAGAGCCGGAGGATGACCCCTGGGCTCTTTCACGTGGCTAGGCTGTGAACTGTGAACAGGGCAAGTTCCTAGGCCTCAGATCTGCAAAGTGAGGGTTGAGCCAGGTAGCCTCTGAGGCACACTCCAGCTGTAAAATTCTAGAAAAATCTTCTTTCCCATTGTTGGAGGGAAAAGAAGTGGAGATCCCATGCCACCTGAAAAAGCATCTCCCAGATGTTTCTTCCCTCTATTTTTTTTTTTTGAGTCAGACTCTCACTCTGTTGCCCATACTGGAGTGCAGTGGCACGATCACAGCTACCACAGCCTCAACCTGCTGGGCTCAGGGGATCCTTCTGCCTCTGCCTTCCAACTACAGGCACGCACCACCACACATGGCTTTTATTATTATTATTATTATTTAATTTTTTGTAGAGATGAGGTCTCACCAAGTTGCCTAGGCTGGTCTTATGCCTCTGCGTCCCAAAGTTCTGGGATTACATGCATGAGCTACCACACCCGGCCCCTCCACCTTTTAACAGAGCACATCAGACACCCTTCAATGAAGGTCCAGGCTCCTCAAAAGAACAACTCGGTTTGTGTCTACTTTGCACTGGGGGACAATGAGGGAAAAGAGAAGCAGAGTGCCCCAAAAGAAGTAGGCCGACAGCTCAGAGAGGGGCTATAGACTTTGGAACCTTGGTGTAGCCTGGGGGCAGCTCAGGGATTCTGAATATGGTGCCTGGGGCTTCAGGACACCCATCCAGTCTTCCACAATGGTTGTCTGAGAGGCTGGGAGCGGATCCAGATGCCACACTTACTTGGAGCACACTAACTCAAAGGTGAACACTGAGAATGCTGTGTGTGTGTGTATGTGTGTATATGTGCAAGTGTGTGTGTGTGTGTGTGTGTGTGTATGTATGTGTGTGTGTGTACATGTCAGCACAGTTTCTGGCATGCAGTAAGGGCTGACAGATAACACCTGCCCTTATCACTCCTCAGTGACCGTGTGTGTGAGTGTGCGTGCCCACACACGCACAGGGCAGAACGGGAGGGTTGGGTGGAGCCTGGCAGGAAGTCCAGGTGGCGTGCTGCGACCCTGGCAGCGCTGTGCTGCAGACTCAGTAGAGCTGGCCACCAGCTGTGTTGTGGGCCGTGTTCCTGTCAAGACCAGCTGGCCCAGGCCTCCAAGGTGGACAGACACTACCCACTTCATCACAGCTCCAGGCACACCCACATATCCATGATGCCCAGGGCTGGAGGGTCAGGTGAAGCAGTTCTGGGCCCTATCTGTGGCCCTAATACAAGTGTTTCCACTCAGCCATCCTCTCACAAAAGGGCTCTCAAGTCTTCCTCTCTGACAGGGCTGCCCCTCCCTATTTCAGAGGGAGCAGGCACTTCCCAGCTGGCCCAGAAAGGGCACCACCCCAAAAGACAAATCCTCAAGCAGGAAAATGCTGTGGACCAGGTTCTCCTGAAATGGTGACATCTCAGCAGTGGCCCCTCGCCATGCCACGATCATGCCAGCAGGCACGGTGCACAGGGTAGAATTGTCAGTGCCCGAGTGTGATGCTCAGACTTTTTGGCAGGAGAGAGCCAGTTTGGTCTGGTGGCTCTTCCTTAGCAGGAAGTTGAGACGTCTCGCTGTATTACCTCAGACACACAGTTTGACTAAGAAAGGATGAACCGCATCCTCCAGGGGACTCCTGCCTGGAACCCCACCTACTTAAATGGTTTTTCCTTCCCCCCAGTGGGTGCTGAGGAGCTGCTGGATTCCCCTTGGAACCAAAACACTCTTCTTCCCGAGGGAAGCCCAAGCTCAGGGTGCCCCAGGTCCAGACAGCTCACTCACTGAGGTCATGCCCCTCATGGGGTAGGACAGGATCCTGACTCCTTGCCCCACTTGGGACGTTTCTGAAGGGGCCCTGCCCCTGGAGCTCCCAGGCCCAGAACCCACTGAGGCCCTCGTGTGCCTGGCACCGTGTTCCAACTTCACCTGAGCCAGGCTGTGCTTCCTTTACTCCTTCCATGGGCATGGAGTTTGGGGCTCACTAGGTCTGAGCTTCAAGCTTCCTTCCTAGAGATCTCTGTCTCAGAATGTGATTTCTGGGGACCTGACCTGCAGTGCCAACTCCCTACTCCCTGCACAAAAACCAGACGCCTGAAGGCCAGAATTAACCATGTTTTGTTTTTTAAATTTTCTGTGTTTTCAAATTCTTGGACATCTGGGGCCTTGCTGTGCCCAAGAGACTGGCTTTCCTGGGGCCAGCCAGTTTCTAGAGCTAGAGAAGATCTCGCCGGCCCACACCTTTCAAATACAGAACAACTGGCCCAAAGCTCAGACCCAGTTACTCCTTTAAGGGCTCTCACATCTCAGCCCCTTTCCACCTACCCTGCTCACCTCAGGGCCAGAAAGTAGGAACAGTCCCTGTACCCTACAGTACCCTGGAATTGTTCAAACTAGTGAGTCCCAAGCCTGCTCACCCTGCCTCTCCCACTCCTTCTCTCGGGCACCTCCACAGAGGCTCTTGTCTGTGTCCTCCTCATTTCTTCTGTCGTCCAACAGACCCCGGCACTTCCCCAGTGGCCCCACATGGAGTCCCATGCCACCCATTTCTAGCGGCCTACACATGTAAGCACTTCTCTCTTTGTGACAGTCATGCCCGTGTCTGTGTTATTTTTTGAGTTGGGGTCTCACTCTGTAGCCCATGTCAGATTGCAGTGGCATGAGCATGGTTCACTGCAGCCTCAACTTCCTGGGATCAGGCGATCCTCCTGCCTCAGCACTCTTGAGTAGCTGGGACTACAGGCACCACCATGTCTAGCTAATTTTTAAATTTTTTTGTAGAGACGAGGTGTCAATATGCTGCCCAGGATGTCAGGTACATTTTAAAACAAGGAATTAAAAAGAAGCTTCTCCAGATCAATAAGCTGTCTGAGTCCCTGCCTGCATCCTGCCCTTGAAGATGGCGGAACCATGAAGAGGATGTCAGTTAGTCACTTGCCAGCAGGCTGCCAGGTGCTCCCCAGGCCAGATTACGACAGGCAGACTCCATTCACTGTCTAACTCCTCACATCCTATCCTTATCTTACTCTGGAACAAGCACAAACAGGAACCCTTTACTCTGGAGGAACCTACCCAAGTAAGCTCTTTGGTCTTCTGAAGCTACTCTCGAACCTTCTCTGCCTAGTCCTCAGTCCTCTTGGTTCTGGTCATATGGTAAGGTCTAAGCTCAGGTCCTCCTTCCTTGCTTCTGTGGGACACTGCTTCTAGAGGCATAATGCATCCCCAAACCAGAATGTTTCTGCTCATGACAAATATATCCCATGTGAAATGAGAGACCCTCTTGGCCATGCTCTTTCTGTTTCATAACCACCTGTCTGACATATCACAATACCAGTGGGACCCCCAAAAACCAGAATTATCTTTTGGAGGGTGGGTCCTTTGTAGTATAGGTTTCCCCTACTGCCCCGCTAAGTTCTAGGAACCCATCAGTAACAGTGTACCAGCTAGCCTTGTTGTGAAATGCTGCATTCAGCTTCAGTGAAAAAATTTTTTTTGGAGATTCTTTGCACGTGGTTGCCCATTTCATGATGGGTGATTTATGACTGTACCTGCCCACACTGCATTAAGTGTTCAGCAGTTTTTGATCAAAAGCAGCATTACCATCATGCCCCACCCAACCTATTCACCCAATCTCACCCTAAGTGATTTTAAAATTTTGTTTTCTTGGATGAAAAAAGTCCTCAAAGGGAATCATTTTGCAAATGTGGAAGAGGTGGAATAAAAAACGGCAGCACTAAAAGGCATCAAAATTGATGAGTTCAAAAACTGTTTTGAGCAGTGGAAAAGGCATCTCAATAGGTATGTTGCGTCAAACAGAGGGTACTTTGAAAGTGACTGAAGTTTAAACATGTTAGAATAAATACATAACTTTTAATAAATACATTCCAAGTTTTGGGGGTCTCCCTCATATAAATCTCCAGGAAACACCAAGAGGCTTTTGCGACATCTCCTACCTCCACGTTTGGGAACCTCAAAAGGAATCTGGGTTGAGGCTTGGGATGCTGTGTGTGGAGGCACCAGGAGGATGTAGGTAGAAAGGACACAAACAAGTGTGTGCACGCATGCACGCGCGCGCACACACACACACACACACACACACAACTGGCCTTCTCTGTACACAGTGAAATACAGTTTGGCTGTATAAAGTCATTCAAGGATTGTCCTCTTAAAAATGTGGACATAGCATGAGTTTGGAGCTCACTCTACCACCACCTGAAACTCTGAGGAGAAGTGATGCCAGGTAGTTCATATGATCTCGAGCCCTTTAAGAGCATGCTGGTGTGGTGATGGGAGGGCTGGGGGCAGGGAAAAAAAGAGCATGCCTATGCAGAGACCCTACAGGACACTGCTCACTGAAGTCCTGCAGCGTGACTCCTTCACCAGAGTGTGAATAGTTTTTGTTGGGAATGGTTTGTTTCCAGGTGACATCTTTTGGTTTTAGGAAATCAGCTTTAGGTATAAAAGTAATATTTCTTTCCCCACCCTGGCGGCAAAGGTACTATACAAAAAGCCTTATATATTTTTTAGCTATACTTCTTTGAAATGTTTACAAAATCCATCCATCCAACAAACATTAATTGAGCACTGTGCAGGATGCTGAAGGTACAGAATCCTTAAGATATGGTCTTTGGCCCCAAGATGCTCAGAGTCTAGAGAAGATTTGCCTGTCCTGGAGTCCTGCACCATGGGGAGGGTATTGGCGCAGAGTTATCTGCCTATATGGCCACTTCTAGGCTTTGCTCACCTTGATGTAAGGTGGAGGAGGAAGGGGGTAAGAACGACTTCTCAAGGCCAGTTGCTCTAAGAAAGGTGTTCATGCTGGAATGGATCAGTATCTGCAACATAGCACCAATTCTGAAGTGTCTTTTTTCCCCTCAGCAACTCTAAAATGCTCCATTTTAGACCCCCAACATGAGCCTATGAGCTCACTCTGCCTCATTTTACGAGAGAGATTGAAAGTTCATCTGAGGCCCCTTCCCTGAAGAGGAGGTCAGGTCTGGCTTCTTGTGCCATGGTTGTCTTGAGTCATGGTCTTATAAGGGAAGGGACCTTTGAAGAAGCATTGCCTCTCTACGCCCATGGAGTAGCTGGGTTTGTGTTTCCCACAGCAGTGCCACCCACATATCTGTCTTCAGATACCTCTAGATTTCTCTCATGGACATGATTGAACCGGGAGACTCCTGAAGCTCCCACTACAGGTCCTGAGAAGTCTTGCATGCTATGCAAGCCTCACGTCCCTGGCTCTGATGTGGTGCTGCTGAGAAGACACTGGGCCAGTTGCCTCCTTAAACCATTTTGGCCTTAGTTTCCAGACCTTTCCCTCTTTCAATCATGTTTAAAGCCCCTAATTGCAAAACTCATCACAGAGTCAAACAAGGGCAGGGAGTTGGGAAGGGGATTGTGGGAAAGAGCCAACAGCTACCTTCTGGTGGAAAGGATGCAACCTTTTGGGGGAAATGAAAAGCCCCTTACTCAGTTGCCATGGGAACGGCACAGCAAGGCTAAGATGCTCTGCGGGAGGCTGCCTGGGAGGGAGCCAGGGAGAAGGCTGGAAAGCTGATTGTGCAGTCAGTCAGCTCTTCTTTCTCCTGCAGGGCTGAGAGTGGTCCCCATCTCTGGTCCTGGGGCGTCTTTCTTTATAGCATTGCTCTGGGGGCAAGAAGAGGAGCCATGGCCCAAGGCGCATGCCACAGACTGAGGAGCGAGGCTCTCTGTTTAGGACTTCAGAAAGGAGGAGGGCGTCCTCATCTCCACCCTGGCAGCTCCACCCCTGTCCCACCAGGATGATGGACTGGGCACCCCTTGTCTAAAGAAGCCGAGCTGGAACCAGGAAGAGAGTTCCTTTGGAGAGGCCTGGTGGGGGGTGATGAGAGGGTGGACAGTCGGAGTCTCTTCTGTGTGACTCTGGAATCCTTCATTGCCTCATCCCCAGCCACACAAAGGTGGACAATGACTACTGTGTAGACCTGTTCTCTGTTTCATAGAAGACCCAATCCTCAGCCCACTCCCGGATGTTTCTGACTCAGACACACCTCCAGGGGCCATGTTCCCCAGACATCCATTTTGAAGAGCTCCAGCTTTACTGGTTCAAGGAAGGGGTGGTGGGGGAGGGTTGGATGAGACCGAGATTAACAGCATAGGCGCTGACCTCAGACAGACTTGGCCTTACCTGGCTCTGCCACTCCCTCGCTCTGTGGCCTAGAGCAGGACACTAAACTCTGAGTGTCAGTCTGCTCGTCTAGACAGTGGACAGCAATAACATCTACCTTGTAAGACTGCCGGGCAGACCATATGATATGTCACATGGATAGCTCTTAGCCAAAGACCTGGAACTCAACAGGCATTTAACAAATGTCGACTAAGCAAAATAAAACAAATTTTAGACAAGATGACTTTTACAATTCTCCTGCTTGTAGGAGCCTGTGATTTCTAATTTCTCTAAAAATAAAACTGTTTGATGGCTACCTTCATTATCTCACCTTTTGAAAACTAATGCCTTATCACTCTCTCCTTTTCTTATTCTCCCTTAAAAGGAACTATTTATGTTAAAAGCAAAGAACATGGACTAAAGAAATACAGCATTAACAATGTGCTTGGTGATAGTAGACTGTGTGGAGTGGTGTTTTTTTCTTTTATAATGGAAATAAAATATCTTAAAAAGTGATGTTATCCAACATTCTGTCTATGCGATTTTCATTCTGTTTTGACATCTATTTAAGAAGTCTTAAGTGTTCCCTAACTTTAATTATCTTCTCCACAGTGAGATTTTCCAGTCTACATCTCCAGGCCTGGCCTTCCTCCTGGTTTCTGGCCTCCCAGGGCCAGCAGACCTCCACATGGATGAGCCAGAAGAATCCAGAATGAACCAAGTATACACGGTGCATTAGTCAACAAAGCCCTACCACACTTGTCTTGTTCGATCCCCAAATAACCCTGTGAGATGACGACTGATCAACATCCCCATCTTGCAGAAGGGACAACTGAGGCACACCAAAAGCCCTGCCTACTCCGTTTCCAGGTCAGTCACTAGAGAGAGGGCGGGACTGGGAATCAGAGCCCAGGTGTGTTGATGCCACCTCAGAACAGGTTCCCCAGGGAGTAAACATCTGGAATCCACAAGTTGATTATCTTGCCACTAAGTTCTACAGCCCCTCTCACCTCTCTTTTCAGTGATGGCGTCGCTGTTTCCTGCCTCACCCAAGTCCCAAACCTCGTAGTTGCCTGACTTCTCTCACTGTCTTCTCACTGCTTCACTCAATCAATTCTCCTCCTTCACGGTCTCTCATGTTGTCCCTTGTCCCCCATCCCCAGCGTGGCCCCTCATGTTCAGACCTGCACCACCTCATATCCTGATGACTCAACTATGCATCACCAATCCCTTTGTCCTTTGCAATAACCAGGTTAATCTTAATGGTCTCTTATGCAAAAACCTCAATAGCTTTGATTGCCTAGGAAGTTCGGTTCAGAACCACTGTCTGATACCTGCTGGGCCTCCTGTAAGCCTGTCTTTCTTGTGTTCACTCTTACTATTCTCCCACTCAGTCATTCATCTCTAGCCATATATGTATAATTTGTCCAAAAACAGAAAACGGTGGTCAAGAGATTGAGTGCCAAGAGATCAAAAGGTGACACATGCCTAGAGCATGAAGAACTTGGGATATAAATGGAGAAAGAAAATTCACACACACACACACAACTTGGAACTAAGTTCGGGCCCTCATAGTAAGCGAACAACCTGGCACCCGGGAAGGGAAAGTTCCAGGTTCCTCCCACCATTTCCTGCTAGGTGTCTCTGACCCTAGAGTGCTGGTTTCATTCCAAACCTTCTAAGGTTGAGTATCCCTAAACCAAAAATCTGAAATCCAAAATTCTCCAAAATTCAAAACTTTTTGAGCACTGACATGATACTCAAAGGAAACTGGAGTATTAACTGGAACATTTCAGATTTCATATTTTAGGGAGGTTGAACCGGTAAGTATATAATGCAAATGTTTCAAAATCCAGGAATAAACTGAAATCTGAAACACTTCTCGTCCCAAGCATTTTGGATAAGGGACAATCAGCCTGTGTCAAATTTGTTCACGTGATGATCAGTTCCTGGCCACTGGAGGGGCTCCTTGAAAGCCTCCTAGTTGCTGAGATAAGTACCAAGAAATATCTTCCCCCATTCCCATCATGTTCACCTTTTCCTCCCCTAATAATGGCTTCCAAAGTCATTCCCAAGTAATCTGCAAGCAAATTAGACCAGAAGGAGGCAGAAGAGAGTGGAGGTGGTGTGGGAGACAGTAGGTTATATCCCAGGTGCCTACAATAGAGAACCAAACACTCTGTTCTTTGAAACAGAGGATGGATGATGCTGAAACTGGACCTGTAGATGAAAGGGTTGGCGTGGACTTGTAAGGGTCTGACAGCAGACCCTGTGTGCCAAGCAGCAGACTGGGTTGAAAAGGTTTATAAGACTATATTTGGGTGAGAGGAAAAGGCTGCCAAAATCAATTAACAATGTCTGCCCTTGTCAAAAGGAAGAGGGGTGAGGTTTAGACAAAGGTGGCATTCCTTTCTTATTCCTTGTCTTTCTATCAGACAGGCCATGACCTTGTCTTTTTCCCAATCGAATTTCCCTACAGCCACTTAGCACAGTGCCTTGCACATAGTAGATACTCAATAAGTATTTTTAAATTGATTCATAAATTTGCTAAACTCATTCAGAGCTACAATAAAGCAGAGGTCGCATAGGATAGAGCAGTGGTTCTCAAGCCTAGGGAGCATTTATTATTTTTGTATTTGTATAAATGCAAGGAGTACAAGAACGGTTTTGGCACATGGATATATCGTGCAGTGGTCAAGTCTGGGCTCCTAGCATAACCACCACCCAAATAATGTACATTGTACCCATTAGCTAAATTCTCCTCCCTCACCCCCTCTCACTCTCCTAGCCTTCCAAGTCTCCAGTGTCTATTATTCTTCACTCTATGTCCATGTGTCCACATTGTTTAGCGCCCACATGTAAGGTAGGACATGTGGTATTTGACTTTCTATGTCAGAGTGTTTTCACTCAGGATAATTGCCTCCAGTTTCATCCACGTTGCTGCAAAAGATGTGAGTTCATTCATTTTTATGGCTGTGTAGTATTCCATTGTGTACACAGACCACGTTTTCTTTATCCAGTCATCAGTTGATGAATACTTTGGTTGATTCCATGACTTCGCTGCCATGAATAGTGCTGCAATAAACATACCAGTGCAGGTATCTTTTTGATAAAATGATTTCTTTTCCTCTGGGTAGATATCCAGGAGTGAAACTGTTGGATCATGATAGTTCTATTTGTAATTTTTTGATAAATCTCCTAGGAAACTTTAAAAAAAACACACTATCTAGATCTTATCCCATAGGTTCAGATTTAACTTGTCTGGATGGATCTGACACTGTTTTTTTTGTTTGTTTTGTTTTAAGTCAGGGTCTCACTCTGTCACCCAGGCTGGAGTCTGTGGCATGATCATGGCTCACTGACTGCAAGTGTCAACCTCTTGGGTTCAGGCAATTCTTCCGCTGCAGCCTCCCTAGTAGCTGGGACTTCAGGTGCATGCCACCATGCCTGGCTAATTTTTTTTTATTTTTTGTAGAGACAAGGTCTTGTTATGTTGCCCAGCTGGTCTCGAATTCCTAGGCTCAAACAATCCTCTCACCTCAGCCTCCCAAAGTGCTAGGATTACAGACATGAGCAACCGTGTCCAGCCTGGCACTGGAACTTTTTAAAAGTTATCTAAGGTTGAGAACAACTGGTTTAAGAAAAGGGCAATGGATCTCCGAAGTCCAGGTTTTACTGAATAGTTGTATGATCACACACAAGTCACTTTACTTCTCTGGGTTTCGCCTTTTAGAAAAAAAAATGGCCCTACTGCATTGTTTCTAAGGCGCATTGAGATTCTAACAATAACCTCTTCCTTTTCCTAAAGAGTTTCCACCAGCTGGGTCCAGCTCTTAAACTGGGGAATCAGAAAGTCTTTATCAGATACTCCCAGAATTAGAAGGAAAAAAAAGTCTAAAGTATGATCTTTTACTTTACTCTTTTTTTCCAGCCTGCTCTAGCCACTGGAAACATCGCTTCTTCAATCAATCAATCAATTGATGATAATAAGCAATAACTCGACAGGTTATTAAGAATGGGTCCACCCACTGTTAGATATATGTAATTGACATTTCCTCTTAATTTGTGAAATGTGCTTTAAGAAAAGTCACCAGATGTTGTGTCAAAGACCCTTCAATGCACTAAACTTGGAGCTGGCTGAAGTCAAGGACTTCATGAATTTCTCTCACTGCTTAGAATGCTGTGAGGGGCTGTGGTAAGAACACAAAGAAACACAAAGTCTTGTCCTGAAGAACTTGGGATATAAATGGAGAAAGAAAATTCACACACACACACACAACTTGGAACTAAGTTCGGGCCCTCATAGTAAGCGAACAACCTGGCACCCGGGAAGGGAAAGTTCCAGGTTCCTCCCACCATTTCCTGCTAGGTGTCTCTGACCCTAGAGTGCTGGTTTCATTCCAAACCTTCTAAGGTTGAGTATCCCTAAACCAAAAATCTGAAATCCAAAATTCTCCAAAATTCAAAACTTTTTGAGCACTGACATGATACTCAAAGGAAATATTAACTGGAACATTTCAGATTTCATATTTTAGGGAGGTTGAACCGGTAAGTATATAATGCAAATGTTTCAAAATCCAGGAATAAACTGAAATCTGAAACACTTCTCGTCCCAAGCATTTTGGATAAGGGACAATCAGCCTGTGTCAAATTTGTTCACGTGATGATCAGTTCCTGGCCACTGGAGGGGCTCCTTGAAAGCCTCCTAGTTGCTGAGATAAGTACCAAGAAATATCTTCCCCCATTCCCATCATGTTCACCTTTTCCTCCCCTAATAATGGCTTCCAAAGTCATTCCCAAGTAATCTGCAAGCAAATTAGACCAGAAGGAGGCAGAAGAGAGTGGAGGTGGTGTGGGAGACAGTAGGTTATATCCCAGGTGCCTACAATAGAGAACCAAACACTCTGTTCTTTGAAACAGAGGATGGATGATGCTGAAACTGGACCTGTAGATGAAAGGGTTGGCGTGGACTTGTAAGGGTCTGACAGCAGACCCTGTGTGCCAAGCAGCAGACTTTTAAAACTCATCAGCATTTTCCTTTTTGCTTTATTAACAATTGTGTAGACCAGTGCTCTTTGGCCATTCCTGGAAAATTAGCTCTCAGGTGTAATGGCTTTTCCTCCGGGAAGGGTAAGCAGAAATCACTGAAGGCCATTGACAGTGATGGCGGCAGGCTAAGTTGAATCTGCCTACCTGGGACCAGCACCCAAAAGGGTCTTCCCTGTGCTGGATTTTCTGCTTTAGGGTGTCCCCTCTAGATAGCAGCTGGTTTGTTACATGCTCTCCAAACACAGTCTGCAGAATGTGGGCCGTCCATTCAACTCCTGATTTTATAGATGAGGAAATCTGTCCTTGTAGGGAAGGGACTTGCCCATTGTCACACAAGAGGTGATGTGTTGTTGTAATGACAATGATGGTCCGTTCTCAGGTCTGCAGGGTACAGTGAGGAGAAGGGACACCATGGGCTTGGCCTTTGACCTTTACTTTTCATTCTAAAGTCTTCCCTTTGGTGAATTCATTTACCCTCATGTTATCATGCCACTTCCATTTTGGTCACCTTCTCATCTATGCCTCACACCCTGACCCCCATCCCAAACTCCAGATCCATATTTCTAATTGCCAGAGACATTTTCACATGGGTGTCTTTTTGTTATTTCAAAAGCAACATGCCCCAAATGAAATTCATCACTGACCCGCAGATACCTCACAAACTTGCTCTTCCCTTTGGGATTCTCCATCTTACTTAAGGGCGGTCCTGTAAATCCTGCTGTGCTGGATTGAAACTGGAAACTCATCTTTGGCCCATTCCTCTCATTGTTCTTCTCATAGTGTCACTCAGCTTCCAAATCAGTTTCTCATCACAGGATACCATCTTATCCACCTCCTCCCATCCCTTTCAATGGATACAGTCGCTGCTAGACTCCTTTTCTACAACACAGACCTGTCACGCCACACCAAGGCACAAATACTCCCGTGGCTGCTTCCCTGCCGTGGAGTCGCATGCATACCTTTGACCCATCAGTCGGGGCTTGCTATGACTTGGTCACTCCCTGAGGTTCTTTCTCTCCACGCCCTGCTCCAGTCACATTTTAGTACTCACACTTTCTGCAGCAGGCCCTGCACTTTCTTCTCTTGACCAGAAATGTCTTCTTCCCATATTTCCTTGAAGAAGCCCTCCTTTTTCGTCCCTACTGGGGCGGGATGAAGAGGGATGGGATGTCAGCACTTCTTTAATGGAGTCATCTCCTGTCCCACCCACTCTCCCAGAATGGTTGTATTTTTAACATTTTAAAGTCAGTCGGGGCAACCCCCTTGGGTGCCCTCCCACAGGGAGCTTTCCTGTCCTCTCAATAAATCCTGCTTTTTTTTAAAAAAAAAAAAAGTCAGTTTGATGACATGATGATTGTTTAGGACTATGATAAGAGGATGTTTGAAGAAGTAAAACCATGAAAAACCTGGAGAAGGTGGCGATAGGGCCTTTGAAGATGTTTTCTCACCACTGATGAATGGATCAGGCCTCAAGTTGTTAAAACCCTTCTCTCCTGCCTTTGTACTTAGTCCCTTCATTTTAGCTCTTCCCATCTGCCTTCCACAATGGGTGTGGTATGAAAGTTTTCCTTCCTTACCAATTTAAAAGCTCATGTCGAACAAAAAGAGTGTCTGGACCTAGAACGTACTGACATTTGTCCATCACCACCAGGTTGACAGGCCCCTGCTGTAGTTATGGGTATGGTAGTTGTGGTGATCGTTAGGAGGTAGCTTCCTGTGAAAAGTGAGTCCCATTAGTGACCCGAGCTCTGGGTATAAATACTCAGGCATAACTCCTGTAGTAGCCTAAGTCAGGCAGTATTTGGGAAGGAATATCCTTCTATACAGGGTATACATAAACCTAATCGTCTGTACTCAAACCCATCTCAGGTCACACTGTTCTCAAGCTTAGAAAGGCCACACTCAACGCCTGCACGGAGGAGGAGAGTACAACAGTGTGGGCTGAACAGAACAGCCTCACCCACATTCCTAGGGAGCGCCCATAGAAAGACACAGTGTCCTGGGATCTGGCCATTCCCATCTGGTCTGCTGCAGGTAGAGTTGGGCTAAATAACCCTGAGAAAACTTATTGCATCACAGTAGCAGCTACTGTCCCTGTGAGCCAGAGGCTTGTGGGAAGAGCTTTATATACAGTAACTCACTTAACCCCTCCCCCCCACCAGCAATCCTGTGTAGGTATTCTTCTTCTTCTTCTTCACCTTATTTTACACAGGAGGAAAACAAAGTACAAAGTTTAGGGCACCTTGGATTTTGTGGCTCCCAAGGCAGAATGTTAAGTAAGCATCATTAGCATTTCAGTGTGTTTACTGAGCATTTTACACCAGTTACTGTGGAAGACACAAAGATGCACCAGACATGCCCCCGACCCAAGAAGTTCACAGGCCACTGGGGAGACAAGTGTATATTTAAGTAAATCAGATCTGGTTAGGGAGAGAGAGGGGTTGCCACCAACTCAGTGGTCTTAGTAAAAAGAATGTGGGCCTTGAAAGGTAGGTCAGTCTTCAAAAGGCAGAGGTAGGAGGGTACGTGCTTCCTGTGAAACTAAACTGTGAGCTCTTTGAGGGCAGAATCCAATCTTTCATGCATAGTTCAATTCAAGAGATGGTCTCAAGCATCTTCCATGTCCCTGCTGGGGAGGGATGAGACGGATGGGATGCCAGCATATATAGGATACACAAGACCCAGCTGCCACCCACAGGCCTTGGGCAAATGCCTCCTTAGTCAGAGGCAGTGCTTCCTCCTCTGGTTGTCCAGTGAATCTCCTCGTTCTTTCCCTCGATGGATTTTTGCTGACTTGTTTATTCCACTGTCTTCTGCTTCATCTGGGTCACACAAACCAGAACAGCACCAGGAATTCATCTGGGTCACACAAACCAGAACAGCACCTGGAATTCTGAGGCCCAAAAGATGATGAGAAAGAGCTTTTGAACCCGAAGCATCTGCATGTTACCTACTGAGCCTACCTATGCACATTTTGGGGGAGACTTCAACACCTTCTTAAGGATCCTTGGCTCTCCTGCTGACATTCACGGTCCCACCCCTGCGCAGGTGCAGTGGTGTTGATAGCCGGGAAGGCACAGGCGATGGGTGCCCTGTACTGGCCTCTGTCCTATGCATGTACACATGTGTGCACGCGTCAGTTCGTTTGTGTGCGTGTGAGGCAGCACACATAGATACAGCACACATCTCACAACAGTCATCCACACTGGGCAACCCGGCTCGGTTTCCCTGCAGCCCTCTGTGAGAGGGGAACGCCCGCATCCAGGAACTGCTCTCAAGTCTGGCTCGTCAACCTGAAGTCTTAGGCAGCTCCCCCAGGAGTCCCCAGGAGCTGGTGTGAGGAGAACCACGAACACACTCGTACAAAGCCTGAAAAAATAACAACAGCCCATCTTGGCACCCTGGCTGTTGATGGCTCATTTGCTCTGGCAAGAGGAATGGAGTTTTAATGACAAATCGTCATGCTACACAGCAGGCCTGGTTGTGTGCTGTAAATTATCTGGAAAGAGGCACTACGCCTTCATCAAAAAAGACTGCTTGCTGCAGCAGCCTGCACTTCACTGCAGCTCAAGGGCTGCTGGTGCGTCTGTGAAACAGACAGAGACGCTGGCAGGCAGCCGGACACACAGCTCGAGGTGTGGGCCGGACACACAGCTCGAGGTGTGGATTTGGATCTTGTCAGCGTAGAAGCTGTGGACAGAACTTGAGTGGATGAAATAGATCAAGGAGATTGAATAGCAGGGAAGCAGGAGTGGGGGACAAAGGTGGCCCCCCAGGAGCACCTACATTTATGGGGCATGATGGAGAAAAGGCTCCCTGTGAAAGAGTCAGATGCAGAATGAGAAGGACCAGGAAGATGCTCTGTTCTGGAGAGAACAGGAGTGGGGTCTTTAGGAGTGTCAGGGGTCAATGCTGCCAGGCACGGCATAGAGCCTGGGATGATCGAGGGGTGAGGGAAGTGGGGACACAGAGGCAGCGAGACCTTTGGGAAGTCTGGACGGGACCTGGAGGTGGGAGCGTGGAGAAGTTATAGTGCTGTAGGCAGGAGGCAGAGGGCGGAGCTCCTGCCACACTCTAGGTCAGACTTGTTAGAATCTCAGCTTCTGTACAACAGTGTGGCCTGGGGTCAGCCATTTAACCTCACACCCCGTTCCTTCATCAGCGAGGTGAATATAATAAAAGCTAGCCCACAGGGCATACAGTAGGTGCTCTCAAATGGAGCTGCAGGAGGACACAGGTCAGAGGTGACGTTTTCTACAGGACAGGTGAAACAGCAGTGACAGGGACAGACAGGGCAAATTCAGACGCTGGCTTTTATAATGTCAAGTTATGTAATTCAAGTGCTGATTCCTCTTGGAGAAACAGTGGCTTCTTAGACCGCATTTGGTGAAGGGAAATGTGTCAGTTTCAGAATGTGTCAGAGTCTAGAATTGTTTAGGCTGTGCGTGTGGGAGAATCAGGCCAAAGTTCAGGGACATTCGAAAGTCAACCTGGGGGAATCACAGAGCTAGCTCAGAAGAGATGGGCAGAGTAAGAGAACAGCTGGAGAGAGAAGCCAGAGGATGGATAGGCAAGGTCAAGGAGAAGGAAGTGGAGGTGGCCAAGGGCTGTCCTTAGAAAGGAGAGACATCTTCAGGAACAGAGCCCCAGGGAGGGTTCCTGAGTGGATCTATTTCCATGGGGAAAGGAGTGATTCGAGATCCTCTAGGGTGGCCCTTCAATGCAAAAGAGGGCACTGGAGACCAGGACAGCTGACCTGCAGAGGTTGCACGCATAGTCCACGGCTGAGCTGCAGCCAGCGCCTGGACCCTTGGCCCTTTCTGTGACGTCTGTTAGGTTGAAATGAATTAAACATGAAAAATTGGCTTGGCTTGGCTTGGCAGGTTCCCCTTTTGGTGATTCCTTCCTGCTGGATTAGAACAGTAGAGAAGAAAACAAACAAAGAAACGAAGGCTGTCCATCTGAGAACACCACCCTTGAGTCCTTCCTTGACCTCACCCTCTGGGTAAAATGGGTAAAAAAAATGGGTAAAAACCTGAATAGACATCTCTCAAAAGAAAACGTACAAATGGTCAATAGGTATATGAGAATGTTCAATATCACTAATCATCAGAGAAATGCAAATACAAGCCACAATGAAAGTTCATCTCACCCCAGTTAGAATGGCTATTATCAAAAAGACAAAAGATAACAGATGCTGTCAGGATGGGGAGAAAGGGGGGTGTTTATACACTGTGGGTGGGAATGTACATTAGTACAGCCACTGTGGAAAACTGTATGGAGGATCTTCAGAAAACTTCAAATAAAACTACCATCTGATCCAGCAATCCCATTGCTGGGTTATGTCCAAATTAAATGAATTCAGCATACTGAAGAGATATCTGCACTCCTGTGTTTACAGCAGCACTAGTCACAACAGCCAGGATATAGAATCCAACTAAGTGTTCATCAATGAATGAATGGATAATGAAAATGTGGTATATACACACAATGGAATACTATTCAGCCATTGAAAAGAATGACATCCTGTCATTGGCGGCAACTTGGATGGAACTGGAGGTCACTATGTTAAGTGAAATAAGCCAGACACAGAAAGACAAATATCACATTTCGCACCCATATATGGGAGCTAAAAAAAGTGGATCTCACACAGATAGAGAGTAGATTGATGAAGAGAAGTTGGTTGATGGGTACAAAAATACAAGTAGCAAGAAGGAATAAGTTCTGGAATTCGATAGTACAGTAGGGAAATTATAGTTAACAATAGCCCACTGCATATTTCAAAATAGCTGGAAGAGAAAACTGCAACGTTCCCAACACAGAGAAAAGGTAAATGTTGGATTTCCTAATTACCCTGATTTGAGCACTGCATGTTGTATACATGATTCAAAATATCACATGTACCCCCAATATATGTGGAACTATGATATATAAATTAAAATATAAATAAGTGAACAAACATCTGTGCATTAAAGGAGAGAGAGGGGAGAGGGAGGGAGGGCAGAGAGCGAGAAAGAGAGAGAGAAAGAAGGTGGCTATGTGAAGACAGAGACAGAGACACACAGAGAGAACACCATGTGGCTACAGCGACAGAGGCAGGAGTGATACAGCCGCAAGATAAGGCATGCCCAGGATGGTCAAGGATGGCCTAGTACGGCCAAGCATGGCCAAATATGGCCAAGCGTGGCTGGGGATCGCCAGCAACCATCAAAAGCAGTTAGAGGCAAGAAAGGACCCTCTGTGGCAGGATTCTGAGGGAGCACAGCACTGCCACACCTGATTTTGGACTTCTGACCCCCAGAACAGCAAGGCAGTGTGGTGCCTCATCATAGGAACCCCAGGAGGCGAATGCACAGGCCTCTAATGACCCAGTGATGAGACCCCTGCCTCCCTCCACTGCCTTCTTTCATGCCACCTCACTCCTACTTTGCCACACTGGCTTTTCTGCAGGTTCTAGATCCCGTGTGGCCTAGAGACCCTTGGGCATGCTAGTTCTTTCCCACTGAATATTGTTCTCCCGGCTCTTTTCATGTTGTTGGATGTTCTTGAATTTTTAGTTTTGCTTGAAATGTCGCCACTTCAGGGAGACTTTCCAGACCATCTCGCCTGCATAGGTTCAGAGCTTTTTGCTCATTTCCTAAACAGCACCCATCTCTACCTAAAGTTGCTTAATGTTTTTTAGCTATAGTAAGTCCCTTACATATGAACCTTTAAGTTGCACACTTGACATGCGTTTGCATGTCCAGTCACAGAAGTTAGCTCACATGTCTGGTGTACACTGTCACATGTGTGCACCCTCTATAAGTGGTTGTGCTTTTGTGTACTCTACTGGACAGGACTGTGTAGAATACAGTAGTACGGTATCTTTATTTCAAGTTCAGGATGTCCAGAAGCAGGCATAAAAGCAGCAGTGACATAGCTGGTGCTGTATAGCCCACTGTGTGAGTTGGATACTTAGGCTCACTTATGAACACGCTCTCCGAACAGCACTTGTTTGTATGTGGGGGACTTACTGCATTTGTTTACCCCACTCTTCTACTAGAACACAAGCAGCATAAGGGCATGGACCATTAAAATGGAATTATTGTTCTAAGTCGAGCTCTCAGTCACTGTCTGGGAAGAGCTGGTTCACCAGACATTCTTGGCATTTCACACAGTGTTTGGCACATTGACATTTATCCATGAATAAACTTTAAATAAGTGAATGAAAGAAGAAACAAATGCTACATTTGAGGCACATCCTGTCATATCTCTATTTATTGATGGAAGAAGACTAGCAGTCTTGGAACTCCTCCTATGAGGTTCAGAAGGGCTAATCAGTGTAGATAGCATGGCCAGATGGTGGCTCATGCCTGTAATTCCAGCACTTTTGGAAGCCAAGGCAGGAGGATTGCTTGGGCACAGGAGTTTAAGATCAGACTGGTCACTCATAAGCGAACCCTGAACATTTATTATAATATAAGAAAGGGATTGGGGCCAGGCTCGGTGGCTCAGCCTGTAATTCCAGTGCTTTGGGAGGCCGAGGTGAGCGGATTGTCTGAGCCCGTGGGTTTGAGACCTGCCTGGGCAACTTGGTGAGACCTCATCTCTACAATAAATCAAAAAATTAGCCAGGCGTGGTAGCGCGCGCCTGTAGTTCCAGCTACTCGGAAGGCTGAGGCGGAAGGATTGCCGGAGCCCAGCAGGCGAGGCTGTGGTGGCCGGGAGAGGCCATTGCACTCCAGTCTGAGCGATAGAGTGAGACTCCAACTCAAAAAAAAAAAAAAAAAAAAGAAAGGGATTGGCAGTAGCAGGACACTACCAGGGGAGGGAGCGGGGGCACACAATATCAGTAAGCATACCTGATCTCAAACCAGGCGAAGTGGGAGGCCCAAATTTTACCAGTATGATGACCAATTGTATACCTAATCTTGAAGTGAGCCCACATCTTAAAAAAAAAAAAAAAGACCAGGCTAAGCTCAGTGGTTCAGCCTGTAATCCCAGAACTTTGGGAGACCGAGGCGAGTGGATTGCCTGAGCCCACGGGTTCAAGACCAGCCTGGGCAACTTGGCGAGACCTTGTTTCTACAATAAATAAAAAATTAGCCGGGCATGGTAGCACATGCCTGTTCCGGCTACTTGGAAGGCTGAGGTGGAAGGATCGCTGGAGCCCAATGGGCTGACGCTGGGGTGACTATGAGTGTGTCACTGCACTCCAGCCTGGGTGACAGAGTGAGACTCCAACTAAAAAAAAAAAAAGACTGGCCTGGGCAACATAAAAAGATCCTGTATCTACAAAAAATCAAAAAATTAGACAGGCATGGTGGCGTGGGCCTATAGTTCCAGTTATTCAGGAGTCTGAGACAGAAGGATCGCATGAGGCCAGGCAGAAGCCATGACTGTGCCACTGCCCTCCAGTCTGGGCAACACAGTGAGATCCTGACTCAAGAAAAAAAAAATACCTTAATAGGGTCAGAAATAGAACAGGAAACCAGGCCTCTAAGACTTAAAAACACTTTTTCTACCAGTTCATATTGAGACGATCACAAGGTTTTTTCAGATCAATATCAAGTCCTATTTTAAAACTACCAGGGAGCTGGTCACTTAGGAGGAATCCCAGGGTAAAGAAATTTGTAAAATGAGTCACAGTTTCTTAATTCATGATGGGTGGGCATTCGGCATTGCTGTTATTGAGGTTGTTGGTTACAAATCACAACTGTGGTTTCTGCCTCGGAAAACACTACAAAGCTTATTTGTGCCACCTGCTCAGTGGTGGATGGGTTTTCAGGATAAATTCTGTGCCTCCACCTCTATTTCAAGGTTAGATGCCAAATACAATGATCTACTCCAAAAAAAACAACCCAACAGCCTTTCTGAGTGGAGAGCTGGTGGTGACATTTTCTTTTTAATTTGGAAATCTCCCAGCACCTTGTTAATTTGGCTCCCTGGGAAAGATGGCATCTTCAGTTCACCTTCTTAGTGGAGAAGGATAGATGACTTAGCATAGTCTGTCCTTTAAGCAAGTCTCCTCGCTCCCTGTGCTGGGCAATGATTCACGTGCATGAAGCCTCGATCCATTACTCCCTCCACTCTGCTCTCCTGCCAGTCCTCGGGGAGGGAGGGAAAATGGATGGCAGGTGTTCCCCGAGATCTTGTTTTCAGGAGCGGGGAGGTAGCAGGGAGGGGGTGGCCTCCTTGCATGGCCAGCACTGCAGATCCTGGCCTTATGCAGGTGGGTGGCGGGCAGAGCATCCCCAAAGCTTGTGTGACTGTGGAGCCATCAGCTCCAGAACTGCAGAACTGCCTGAGGTTTCTTGGATAAGGAGTGGCTGCTAAAAAGGGCTTTCAGTCACTCGACCAAAATTGTGCCACAGAGCGATTTCATCTACTTGGTTTGCTGCTGTGATCTCAGGACCCAGAAGAGATCTGGCACATAGCGGGGATGCAAGAGACCTTTGCCGACTGCAGGAAAGAGAGAATAAATGATCTGCACGATTCCCGGCAGGCTGGGAAGCAGCTTCTATGTGGCAGATGCCTCTTGGAACCAGCCCCTGGAGCCTGGGGCTCTGCCCATTGCCACACTCATATGGAAACTGCAGACTGAATCCCGGCTCAGAACCCCTCACCCCTGCACCAGCCACAGGCTCCCAGAAGGCGCAACTTGGAGCTGGGCTCACAACAGCCATCTCTCTCCTTGGTCCTTGCACTTGAAATTATTCCAAACACGTGGCCCTGTTTGGAGTTTGAAAAGACGGCCTCCGTGGCTGTGTGGTGCTTTGAATAGAACAGGCTTTGGTAAACACTTGTGGCATGAGTGTGTCTAGGCTTTGCCTTCCAGACGCCTGGGTGGGATGAGGACACAGGGCAGAGAGGACCATGGTCTTCGTGCTCTGTTTATCCTGCTGTGTAAGGGCAAACAAACGACCTTGGTCACCTTGTAGGTTAAGCAAAGAGGAAAATCATTGTGCGAGCCTCCCACAGCTGCCCCTTAAGAATGCTGCCCAGTGCCTGGCTCTGTGCTAATACACATGACATATTTAGCACGGTGCTAGACAGGACTTTTCCTGCTATCCCAACATTGGCAATCGGAGTACAGGGCCAAGGCAAAGAGGGCTTCTTTCTTCCCAGACTTAGCGAGAGCAGGTGAGGACAGATGCTGCCGTCAGCACGTGGCAAGAGACAGCTGAACTGACTCCGCCACCCCCAGCTTCACTCCAGCGCCCCCTTCCCAGCCTACACAGTGAGGAGGGGGTGCCTGAGTGCACCACCAGAGAGGAGATGTTTGGCCTTTCTTCTGCTCTTTTCATGAGGGGAAGGAGAAAGGTGCCCCCTCTGCCCCAGCCAGGCCAAGTGAGGAAGGCACAAGGAAGACTGTCCAGCAAGATGAGGGGTCCCTCCACACCAGGACACTGGTGTTTCCTTTGGTGCCGCCGTCAATGTGGGTAGAATGGAGTAGAGCACTGAAGTCTTACGGGGGCCAGTATGACCCCAGGAGTTGGGGACTGGGAGACCAGGGGAGCCATGCCCACGGCGTCCTGCTTGGAGGAGGCCTGCTGGGGTGTGGGGCCAGCCAGGTGGGATTGAGCCCTCCCCAGCCCATTACCTCACATCTCAGGGGCAGGAAAGAGGAACTCAAGGTCCCCATGGCTCCACAGAGCAGATCATGGAGGCCAAAGAGTGGGAAGAAGTGAGACTGTCCCAGCAGCTGTGGGACCAAGGAGGGCCATGCTCTGGTCGTGGGGCTGGAGGAATGGATCTGACCGAAGAAAAGCATGGCTGTCCCCCCAAGAAGGCCACTGCGATGGAGGGGTTATGGTGATGCTGAATGCCATCACCAAGCAGCCAACGTGTCAACAGAAGATGAAAGCCGGAGTGAGTGACAATCCCAGACATTCTTCTCTGTCCCTTCCCTGACCGACGTACCAGAGGACCCCAGAGTTGGGGGCGAGGGGAGGTGGCCCAGAGGCGGACCAGGCATCCACAGTGCCACTCCAAGAAGGTGGGGGAGTGGGGAGGAGAAAGAATCCAGCAGAAACCAGTTTGAAGGTCCCTGAGTGCTGCAAGTCTCTTAAGTCACGGGCCAGGTTAACATCAGAAGAGGGAGCTTCAAATTAGCATTTCGATGGGTGCTTTAAACTAGATGAACTGCTAAGATGAGTGGATTGCCTGAGCCCGCGGGCTCGAGACCCACCTGGGCAGCGAGACCTCATCTCTACAATAAATCAAAAAATCAGCCGGGCGTGGTAGCGCGTGCCTGTAATTCCGGCTACTTGGAAGGCTGAGGCGGAAGGATCACCAGAGCCCAGCAGGTTGAGGCTGCGGTGGCCGGGAGCGGCCACTGCACTCCAGTCTGGGTGACAGAGTGAGACTCCAACTCAAAAACAAAAACAAAAACAAAAAAAACCTAGATGTACTGAATAATTTTAACAATAAAATTTCCCAGAAATCACAGATTCTGCCCGAGATGTCATGAGGTCTGAGCTTAAGGGATATGCCCCAGAGACTGAGACCAACTCAAAAGAAGACTTTTGGAGACAGTGAATGAAGAAAAACAAGGCTGTCCCATCGTGACACCTTCTGTTTCAACCTGCCTGAGGCATGAGGTACCATGCACTGCATGGCCCATGCTTACAGCAGCCCACAGTCTTCATGGAACAGAAGACTGAGGGCAAAAGAGTTGTAAGAACCCACCAAAAGCCACATGGGGGTGGGGGTGGCTATTCTGGCTCTCGATGCCTGCAGAGCACGACTGCTCTCCTCTCTGTGTATGGATTCCAGAGGGTCTGCGAGCAGCTGCTCTGAGGAACTCAGAGCATGGGTGAGAAGTGGGGCAGCAGCAGACTTGTGCCTTGCTTGACCTCACACCTTGGGGTTCTGGGCTTATACCATGCCTGAGCCTCACTTTACTCCTCTATAAAACGGGAACAGTACCTGCTGACAAAGCAGCTGAGGACCTGATAAGAATACTCTTGCATGGGGTTTAGCAGGCAATGGAGGAGTACATTCATTCCTAATCCTTCTGTCCCATTTCCTGAGAGCCTGGCTCAAGGCGCACGCCCCTCCCGGGGCCTCTGATAGCACCAGTGAGGTCTCCCTGGACCAGCTGTCCAACAGTGCTTGCCCTTAGCACACACTGCTCTGCATGCTGCTGGTTTCCTTCCAGTCTGATCAGTCTGTCTAATTGGATTATAAGTTCCTTGAGGGCAGGACTGAATTCACACTTCTCACATGCTTTATATCCTCCAGCCACACGCACAGGAGGGGCTCAGCTAACCCACACTTCCGCTGGAACACTGCTCTATCTGAAACTCTAGGGAAGAGGTTAGTGATAACAACACTGATAGGACAACAGCCACAGCTCAATAATTCACTGAGCACCTCCTGTGTCGTGCATGGCGCCAGGTCCTCTGCATGCATTCTCTTATGAGCTCCTTCTCTCCGTCCTGACTAAGAGGTTTGTGTGTCAGCAGATTGGTTGGTTAGCTTTAACTAATGCTTGGCAGAGCTTACAGTAACGCTGTTGGGAGTGTGTTCAAAAACACGTATTATCCCATGTCCACCTTCCCCCAAAGCTAGAGGGTAGACACTAGATACCTATTGTGTGGGTAGAAAAGATGGCATAGACAGGTCAAATGCATTGCTCAGAGTTGCACAGCTAGCATGCAGAAGACTTGAGATCCAGATCCTTGACACTTGTCCCTGAGGCACAGTCTGACCCTGTGCACCAAGGCTGCTGAATTAGGTGACTTGCCAAAGTGTTTGTGGCTAAGTCAATGCCAGCAAGAGGATTCGAACTCCTGGTTTTAGGGCCTGGTTAGTCCCCAAGCATGGTGGCAAGAAAAGCAGCAGTTCATACATGTAGCAAGAACATGTGTTTCTAGCTGTGGACACACAGTAGGACAAAAGAGAGCATGGGTCCCTCCCTAACCATATACTTGGCAGCAAAACAAGCTCCCCTACGACTTGGTAGGAAGAGTGGTGAGGTTTTGAATGAGACGCCAAAGAAATATTCCCTAGTTTCAGTAAATGTCAGAAATCAATTAATGCAAACCACCAGAAGTCACATATCATTATGTCAGCGATACTGCCCCAGTCACACTCCTGGGAACTCACCACCTTCCTTTGAGCAGCTTTCTCTCCATCCCCCTGGCTGACCTCATGGCGTGTCTCTCCTTCGCCTTGTTGTCTGTTCTTTCTGGGAAGGGTGCCCATCTAGCTGTTTTCCCTGGGTTTGTAGACCCATCCCAATGGCCCCAGTGGCTAGCCCTCTCACCAGGGACAAGAGTCCCACAAAAACCCAGCTCCACAGAGCCTAGCCTGGTGCCTAGCTGCCAGTGAAGCTAGGAGAGAGACCAGAAAGCCAGTGGCCTGAGCTGGGCTGACCAGAAACCGCGTGAGAGAAGCAAGCCTGATGCTCAAGGATGACATTCCAACTGATTCCCATCATGGCAACAGTCAGACAGGCTTCCAATCTCTCCCGGACAATCTGCCGTGGGTTCCCTTCGGCGATATCGTACCCTGTTCTTGCAGAGCTCAGAGAAGGAGCTCCAACCCTGAAGAGACTCAGACGGACTTCATTCGTGCAGATTTCTGGGAGAGTGAAGAGGGTAGAGAGTGAGGTGGGATGCAAAGGATTCTTCTCTTAGCTGAAGGCTTCTTCATCTGACCACCAGGGCTCCCTGAAATTGACGTCACTTCCATACGACTGTTCACAGATTTGTGCAAAATACAGCAGCAGGTAATTCTTTGCTACAATTCCTGTAAGGCTGCATCTTTGGCCCCGCTGATTTTGACTGAGGTGGCAAAATGTGTCCAGTTTAACCAGAGGCTGGTTGACTTCTCTCAGAGGCAAACACAAAAAGGTGACAGATTTTTCTCTTGGGGCTCACACTTAAGTCCTTGTGTTTCATTTTGATGACTGCACTTGGAAAGAAATCTACTCTTTTGTGAGGGAATCTCATCTCCAGGAGGCCTGTCTCAAAAGCAGTTTTCCGAATGTCAGTATTTTGGTAGAGGGTTCTTTTGTTCTTTCTCTTATTTTACTTCTCTCATTTTACTTTTTCCTCAAGTCAAGGTTTGGCCCTATGTTTTCACTTAAACTAAATACCCCTCTCTTAAAAAGGAAATCACATGGCCGGGCGTGGTGGCTCACGCCTGAAACTCTGACACTTTGGAAGGCCAAGGTGGGAGGATCACTTGAGTCCAGGAGTTCAAGACCAGAGTGGGCAACACAACCTCATCTCTACAAAAAATTTTAAAAATTAGCCAGTTGTGGTGGCAAGCAGCTGTAATCCCAGCTTCTTGGGAGGCTAAGGCAGAAGGATCACCTGAGACCAGGAGATCGAGGCTGTGGTGAGCCACGATTGTGCCAGTGCACTCTAGCCTGGGTAACAGAGTGAGACTCTCTCTCTCTCTCTCTCTCTCTCTCTCTCTCTCTCTCTCTCTCACACACACACACACACACACACACACACACACACACACACACACAAACACACACACACACACCACAAATCAGTTCTGTAGTTTTTCCTCAATGGATGCAAAATCATCTCTCCACCTTTGCCTCACCAACAAAGTTTGGGTCTTGGTGGCTATACTCATTTTGTCATTTTATTGTGTGACAGAATACTGGGCATGTGGGATGGGCCCAGACAACATGGGTTGAAAGGGTACATCCAGGCCCAGAGGACTGGAGTCTAATGTCAGAAAAATCTTCCTCCCGTTGCCATAACCTGTCTTTCCATTCACCTCCATGTGACAGAAAGACACAAAGACTTGTTATAGGAAGTAAAAAACCCTTCCTGTAAATAAATAAATAAATACATAAAAAGCAATTCACCCTTCAACATTTGGCTTCAAACCTACGTCCAAAAGGAAGTCTCTTGGACTGCCCCAGCCCATAATGATCTCTTCAATGAATTTTTACAGTAGTCGCCATCTGTAAAATCCAGTTATCAACTGCATTTTCTGTTACTGACTTTGACAGTTATTTTTTAACGCTTGTTGATTTATGTTTCACCTTCCTAACAAGACTAAACTCTGTGAATTTCAGGACTGTTTCTAAGATGGCAGCATCATCTTGTTGGCTCACTTGTTTGATGTTGCCTGACAAACTGTGAGCTCTCAAAGGCCTGACACTCCTTCACATCCATCTTCAGGTGACAGCCCAGGCACAGTGCTGACACCAGGAAGTGCTCAGCTGGACTTAGTTAAATGAAGACATCTGGTAACCTCTTTCAGCCCAGCACCCTGAACTTACAAATCATATCTGCTAACTGAATATGAAATGAAAAGGTATAATTCTTATTATAAGATGTGGCTCATCTAAGGCATAGAAATTCTTGGATTCGTCCCCTTTTCCATTTCTTTCTTTCTTTCTTTTTTTTTTTTTTGCTGCTTGGCAAAACTTGATTATTCGGCTCTGAAACTGAATGCGGAGTTTTAGGGTGGCACCCCTCCCCTGCTTCCAAATCCCTTCAGTCTCAATTTCACACAAAGCCCCTAAACTTTGGGTCAGAACGCTCTGAATGTCATGTTCCTCCTTTATTAAATCCAATATGTCACTGCAGCGAAAAGCAGTGGTGCCGACTGGTACGGTTGGCACCTGCATACCCACACCATCCCCAAGTCTGATTTCTGAATGAGAAGCCTGGTCTCCAAACCATTTTTTAATGATGGAAATAAACAGAGGCCCCAACCCTCTTTACTCGAGAGGCTTCTCTGCGGTATCAGCTGCAAAACATGGGGTCCTGCTCTGTTTTGCTGACTGATTGTGCAGGAGGGCTCCCCCCCCAGAAGGCAGGTTTGATACACCCAAAGATAGCCACATTGTCAACCCAGTCATTGTTTTCTGTTTTCCTCTGGCGCAGTAAAGGAAGGAAGGTGCAGGGGAGGTGGGGAGCAAAGGAGACTAACAACTCACCTGCCCCAGAAAACATTCCAGCACTTGTCCCCAAACACCCAATCCCTGGCCGTGTCCAGGCCTCCAGCCCTATGTCCCCATGTAGCTGTCCCCGTACAGCTCTGATGAGCTGTGGTTAGCAGGCCGGGAAGGAGGCCCGGCACCGACAGCACTAATGAGGGTGCCAAGACAGGCGCTCAGGGCAGCTGGCTTTGAAGTAGATGAGTGGCCGGAAGGAAGGCAGGCCCATAGGCAGCTTGTCCCTAAGTGCAGGAATGCAAGGCTCCCAGGAGGTATCCTCGGAAACACTGAGTGAGCTTCAAAGCCACCACAAGCCCCAGCTGGTCACACTCTGTCACCATAGGCAGAGAAAAGGGAGGACAAGTCATCTTGCTCAGCCAACTTGCAGTCAGTTCTAACCACTGTGTGTTATGCCTTCAGCTGTCCGCCAAAGAAAACAGCTCCAGGCAGTGGAAGACCTGTGATGTCCACAACACCATGCCTGGGAGTTCCAGCCAATATCCCTTTGGTGGAAATCTGGGTCTGTAGCGAGTTTAGGGACTGTGTCCATGTCTTCATAAGGTTCCCCCAGCACATCTCACCACCTAGTGACTAGCAAACTCGGGCTTTTTATCTGTAGCACCTCAGCTCCCCTCAACTTTTTTTTTTTTTAGATCGAGTGTTTCTCTATTGTGCAGGCTGGAGTGCAGTGGCCCCATCAGTTCACCGCAGCCTCAAACTCCGGGGCTTAAAAGATCCTCTGCCTCAGCCTCCTGAGTAGCTGGTGCTGCAGACATGTGGCAGCACATCTGGCTAATTTTTTTGTTTTTTGTTTTTTTAAAGATGGGGTCTCACTTCTCAAAAGAAGATATACAGGCAGCCAACAGACACATGAAAAAGTGCTCAGCCTCACTCATCATCAGAGAAATGCAAATCAAAACCACACTGAGATACCCACTAAGCCCAGTAAGATTGGCCATTGTTAATGAAACAAACAACAGATGTTGGCAGGGATGTGCAGAAAAAGGAGCACTTCTACACTGCTGCTGGGAATGCAAACCAGTGCAACCTCTTTGGAAGATAGTGTGGTGATTTCTGAAAGAACTAGAAATTGACCTTCCATATGATCCAGCAATGCCCCTATTGGGAATATACTCAGAGGAACTCAAATCATTCTACAGAAAAAGATACCTGCACACGTATGTTTGTTGCAGCTCTATTCACAATAATAAAAACATGGAACCAACCATGCTGCCCATCGGAAGTGGACTGGATAAAAAACATATGGTACATATGGAATATTACACAGTTGTAAAGGACAAACATATGGACTTTGCAGCAACTTGGATGGATTTAGAGTCTATCATACTCAGTGATCTATCACAGAAACAAAGAACAGAGTACCATATGTTCTCACTCATAAGCAGACCTTGAACAATTATCACAATACTACAAGAAAGGGATTGGCAGTAGTGGAAAATTGCCAGGGAAAGGGGGTTTGGATTGGCAGTTAAGGAAAACTGCCAGAGGTTGGCACACCTCATCGACAAAGGTACCTGCATAATGGACATGTGTATAACTAACCCTGAGTCATACCCCATATCTTTAAAATAAAAAATAAAAATAAAAAAAGATGGGGTCTCACTATGTGACCCAGGCTGGTCTTGAACTCCTGGTATCAGGTGATCCTCCCAGCTCAGCCTCTCAAAGTGTTAGGATGACAGGCGTAAGTCACTGTGCCTGGCTTGTTTCCCTTTTTTCACAGTGCCTTAGAAGAGCTGTGAAATGTATGGGAGGGATGGTGGCTTCCCCAAATAGAAAAGGGAACAGGGCTCTTGCTTCTGACTCTTGCTCTAGTTCCCCCACCTATTCACTGGGGGGAAAAAAAATAGAAAAATATTTGAGGGGAAAAAATAACCCATTTAAAAAAATATATTTAAAAAACATGCTTGTGCAATACGAGTGCCCTGACGGTACAGTCACAGCTGAGAGGGTCACGGTGACACTCTGCCTTCTCAGGCTGACTCTCAGGCGGTGAACAAGCATCCTTCTCGCAGTCTACTGGGTGTCGCACTTCTCATGTTTTTGTGTTTTTCTGATTATCCTGCTGTCTAGAATGGCCCACTCATTGTGCTGAAGTGTGGTCCGGTGTTCCCAGGGCCAGGATGTGCCTCGGGAGGAAACATGTGTTGGAGATGCTTCATTGGGGGTGAGCTCAAGCACCGCTGGCCACGAGCTCAGAGTTCGTGAATCAACAGCGGATGTTAAAGGAGGCATCACCACACAGAGACACACGTGAGACGAGGTGATGTCTTGACCCGCTGATGAAACGTCTTGCCTGGGGGCTCCCGGAACCTCACCCCGTGACTCCCCTAGGAGTGTGCTTCCCTGTTCAGTAACTCGGTTTTTGTGTTGACTTCATGGAACATAACTACAGTGCGTCCTAAGACTGGACTACTTTTTGGCAGGACTTTATCTACTTGGAATGGGTTTTCTACAGTATTTGAAATCACAGAGCCTGCAGGACAGGTGACAACAAAGGTATATATTGTTATAGACACGTGTCTACTACCAGCCAGACTTTTCAACCTTGTCTTTGTCTGAGCCCTATGTGGCTGACTTTACTGCCCTATATTCCAGATGAAGAAATCACACCATCAAGAGATTAGTCAGTGTACCTGAGGCCACACAGCAGAGGGTTCCCAAGATTCCTGCTTCTCTCCCCAAGTACATGCCCTATATTACCACTCCCTCAAGTGTGAGCAGGACCCGTGGACAGGGTAATGATTATATGCCATGACTAAGTTACAGTGACAAAGACTGAGGGATTTTGCAGATATAACTAAGGTCCCTAATCAGTTGACTTTTAAGCCTTGACTTTAAGAGAAATAATCCTGAGTGGGCATGACCTAATCAGGTGAGCCCTTTAACAGAGGAGAGAGGGTCTCTCTCCTGCTGTCCTTAAGGAAGCAAGCCATGAGTTCTACAAATGCAAGAAGATTAATTCTGCCTGATGACCACCTGACCCTGGAAAAAGAATGCCCCACCAAGCCTCAAATGAGACAGCAGCTCCAAGTGACACCTTAATGGCAGCTAAATTGTGCCTAGATTCCCCATTCATGGAAACTGAGGAATAAATACATGTTGTGGCAGTTAAGCAGCAATAGAAAACGTATACACACAGCTAAGGAGTGGCAGAGCTGGGGTTCGAATGTAGGTCCACCTGCCTCCAAAGCTGACCTCCCTTCCCTTTCTACTTTGTACAGCAGAGGTTTCCTGACTTATGAGGGTATGACTTCCAATTTTCTGACTTTAAAATGGTAAGTTTAAATGACTTACAATTCACTTACAAAATGAATGGCAGTATTACTGTTCACTTCACTAGATGGCAGAAAATGGCCTTACTTAGGTAAGATGGAGGCAAGGGTGAAACATTCCCAAATATAGGAATTCCCCTACATACAAACCTTCAAGTTGTGAACTTTCCAAGAGGCACAAGTTCGTTCGCATGTCCAATCACATGAGTTCACATGTCTGGTGTACATTGTCATGTGTGTGCATCCTCTACAAGTGGTTGTGCTTTTGTGTACTTTACTGTACAGTGTTGTAGAGAGTACAGTAATACAGTATCTTTATTTCAAGCCCAGGATCACCAGAAGCAGGTGTAAAAGCAGCAGTGATGTAGCTGGCACTCTATAGCCAATTGTGTGAGTTGGGTACCAGGCTAACTTTGTTGGACTTATGAACAAATTGGACTTATAAGCATGCTCTCAGAATGAAACTCGTTCATATGTAGGGAATTTACTGTACACGGATAGAAGAGAAAGGTCAAAGGACCTGCTTGGGAGAACCAGAATCAGGCTGGAAAACAGTTAATTCCTCAGTTACCAAATTTCCTCTTCTGGGGCTGTGAGGGGGAGGGGCAGCACCCTGGACTAGAGCGTTGTGGGTCTGGCCACCCAGAGCAGGGGTCTCCATCTGAGGGAATCCAGGCCCCACAGGCCTGTGGTTTTCATCACATAAGTCCACAGACGTTACTCCACTCAGAAGCTATAATCCTTCTGTGTAACCTCCTTGATCCCCAGTAGGCTCTAGGGTGGATGGAATCCGCACCGTAGGGCCTGGAAGACGCGTCTGGCGAGTGAGGCCTCCACACTGCCTACATACTGCTCTGAGTCGTGCCCAAGAGCCCTCTGGAGCCTCAGCTGTAATTACTGTAGTCGCTCCAGCCCCAGAGTCCCGCTGGCAAGCGATTGCACTTGTAATTATCTTTGAGACAAGAAAGACTCTGCTCATTCTCCCCCAACCCCTCCTTCCTCCCACTTCTCTCATTCCCCTTCCCTATCCGTGCTCCTTCTTCCTTTCCCTTCATCTCCCAAACAGGCCCAACCAAGTCCACATCAGGATGCGGAGGAGTCGACTTCAAGGTCACCTTCTGCCCCAGCCTGGGGCTGCTCTCTCCTCGGGGAGCAGCCTGTCACGTTCCCTGACATCGGCAAAGAGAGCCCCGATAGTGACATTTTCCTCCACCTTCCTCCAGATGATCCTCTTTGACTTTCTATCTTTATATCAACTGTCTCTTCCTTCAAGCTAATCTTGGGCTCAGGGAGAGAATCCAATAACTGGTGGGGACCTGAGTAAAACGCTGGCCCGGGTGGGTCAAGATGGCTGAGACACATCCAAGGCTCTACTGATGACTTCACCGAGCACTAGCATGTAACACCCTGCTGAGTAATGTGGACACCATGCTGAAGGTTTTACACGACGTGCCCATGCCCCGTCCTCACAGTAACCTCATAAGGCAGGTGCTGTTATCACTCAAGTGATGTGAATGAGTGAAGTAAAAGGTCACCCTAAGTAGCCAGGACTCTGACAACAGGGCCGTGCTGCTCTGTCACCCCCACCATATGTACATGGGCTTAATTAGCTGCTTCACACTCCTATTGTTGGTCATCTCATCGTGGCGACAATGAGGCAAAATTCTGTCTCCCAGGTCCCGACGTCCACTCGGCATCCCTGCCCTCCTCCTGCCACAGACGGCTGTGGCCTTGGCCTACCTGCTGCACTCCCAGCCATGCCCCAGCCAAGCCCGCCTCCCTTCGCAGGGAAAGGCAGGTAACGTGTCTGCATTTCAGGACAACTGGTGACACATTTGCAGCTCAGGACCCACTCCAAGGCACCAGGGAACTCCCAAGGGAGGGAGGACTTAGAGAACAGGCTCCCCTTGGCCTCCACAGTCACAGGATGGAAGACTCCTGAATGCACAGCGGGGTGTGGTTTCCAGTAGCGCAGAGTTTAGCCATCAGAAGGGTGAAGAGGCAGAAGCAGGCACACAGCTCGTGGCTGCTCCCTTTGGGCAGTTGCTTAAGAGCCATCAAGGGACCAGGATTGAGGAGACAGGAAGGCAGAAGAGAGGCTGTCGTAACAGCTGTAATAAAGTAACTGCTGTAAAGTACATGGCTTACAGGAAGTGGCTGCTTATTTTCTGGCCCTCATCCACTTGCAAGCAGGAGCTCAAGAGGTTTCCGATTGGATCCCGTCTTCCCCATGACAAAGCTGTGAAGGAACTCAGGCGTGCCCCTACCTCAGGAGCTGTGGGTCAGTGTCTCGAGGGACTGTAAAGCCCCCAGGTGACCCAGGCTCACTCTTCTCTCCATCAGTTCATGCACACTATGAGCGTGTCCCTCACACGTCAAGGGCTGCAGTGGGCACCAGGCAGGCTTATTTATTGGCTTCCTACAGCTACTGCTGGGGGTGAAACTCTGACCTTTGTCTTTACGTTGCCAAGTTCCTCACGAAGGGGCCTGAGGAGACAGGCTTCTCGACTAACCCTATGCAATGTCTACTTTCCAACCCAGCTCTGGTATAATATCACACAACAGATAGAGAAGAAAACTCAAAGCATTTTATGGCCCTGTAAAGCTGTCTCTTGGGGACTCCTGGAGTTCGGGCACCTTTTAAGACACTTACCTATTGTTTCTGAGGTTTGCCATCTATGATATTTTATCTGCATGTCAAGAAACTGGACTCCCTTATCATTCCTCAAGCTGCCCATTTCCCTTACTGCTTTCAAAATTCCTTAGATAACTGTAGCTGACTAACTGCCAATCAATAAATCTTTGACTCTTCCAGGGCAGTGGTTCATACCTGCAATCTCAGCACTTTGAGAGGATGAGACAGGAGGATTGCTTGAGCCCAGGAGTTCGAGACCAGCCTGGGCAACATAGCAAGACCTCATCTCTACAAAAAATTTGCCAGGTGTGGTGACACACAACTATAACCCCAGCTACCAGGGAGTTGAGGAGGAAGGATCACCTGAGTCCAGGAGGGCTAAGCTGCTGTGAGCTGTGATCTTATTGCTGCACTGGACAACTGAGTGAGAGTCTGACCAAAAAAAAAAAAGAGAAATCTTTGGATCTACCTATAGCCTGCGACCCCCGTTTGGAGATATGCCTTCTCCCCGAGCCAAGCCAATGTAAATCTCACTCATATTGACATGGTTTCTTATAACTTCTGTCCTCCTAAAATTTACATAACTAAGCTACCATTCAACCACAGTGGCACATGTTCTCAAGGCCTCCTGGGGACAAGGGTCACTGGCTTAAAGCCACTCACCTTTGGCTCAGAATAAACCCTCTTAAATATCTTACAATCTGGCATCTTTCGCCAACACTGTCGCAAATTAGCACAAACTTGGTGGCTGAAAACAACAGAACTGTGTTCTCATGCAGGTCTGAAGCCCAGAAATCCAAACTCAAGGTGTCAGCAGGGTCAATTCCTTCTAGAGACGTGAGGGAGGGTATGCTGCCTGCTGCTGCTGTTTCCTGGCCATCCTTGAAGTCTCTGGTGGCATTGCTCCATCCCTGTCCCTGCTGTCACATGGCTGTCTTCCCTGTGTGTCTCCATGCAGTCTTCCTGTAAGGACAAACTTGATGGGATCCAGGGCCACCTAGTGCAGTCCAACCTCACCATAACTGATTACATGTTTAGAAACCCTGCTCCCTAGTAAGGTCTTGTTCTGAGGTTCTGTGTAGACATAAATTTGGAAGGACACTATTTACCCCAGCACAGTGTGCCCATGGCATTTGGGCGGGGCCCCCATACAGGCAAGGAATGAGGGCTCAAGCAAACCTGGGCTCCTAGTTCCCAGGGCGTGGGGATGGGGAGGGGCATGCCCCGAGCAGCCTTGTGTCTGAAACAGCACCCAGAAATTAAGTTCGAAGGAGCAAAGAAAGGTAGGCAGAGAATTAAGGACCTTCCCCCAAAGCTCAACACAGAGCAGGCGCCCTCCCTCACCCCAAGTCAGTATATAAATTCGTCCAGAAAAATGCCAAAGGCAGCTCAGTCACTATCACACCTGCTCCCCAAGCCCACACAGAAAACAGGCTCAAGAGCCCTTAGTCTTTCCTCTCCCTCTCACCCCCAGCAGGGCCGGGGACACTGAGGGTCCAACCATGAGAAGGGAGCTCTCTCAGCCTCCCATGCACCCAACAATCATCCTGGAGCAGAGAAGTCTTCATGACAAAAAGCAAGCAGGACCCAGAGCCCTCGGTCCCCCAGGAAAACCCCTCTGCCAGTGAGGACCCAGGGAATCCTCAGTTTCCCCAGGAAGACCCTTCTTCCGGTGAGGGCTCAGGGAGCCCTCAGTCCCCCAGGCACACCTTCCTGCCTGTGAGGATTGTTTTCAAAGGCATTTGAGGAAGCGTTTCACAGATCGGTGTCCCATCTGGGCTAAGCTGATTAGCTCGCTCCCAGGGACAGATTCTGGGCAGTTGAGCAGAGCAGCTCCCTGTGCAGTCACAGGGGGCTATCATGACAAGGCCCAGATAGGGCACAATGACATGCTGCCCAGAAGGGATGCTTAGCTGAATTACAGGGGGTCTCCGAGCATCCAAGGCAGCCTGGGCTCAGCAGGAGCTGAGCTGTAAGGAGCAGACACCCTGAAGGGTGGCCTAGGCAGGGTCCAGGCTGTAGAGAGGCTCAGGGGAAACCACACTCAGGGGCCCTATGGATCTTGCTGAAACTGGGACAGGGCAGGAGGAAGGAATGAAAAACGGACAGCCTGGGCACTGTCTGATCCTCATGCCAGTCCCAGTTCTTTTACCAGTGCCAGCTCCAAGTGTCCCTGGGTTTATTGTAGCCAGGAGGTGGCACCCAGGCAGAGGAATCACTCAGTCACTCACTCACTCAGCAGACATAGTGGTGTCCTCATAGCATGAGAGGCACCCCTCTCAGGACATAGGGGAAGAACTGGGCGCTGCCAACGTCTGAGGACCCAGCCTGGGTGGGGAACAGTTACTCCTGGGGCCAATTTCTACTTCAACCTGTGCCGGAGCCCGTCAGTCATTCCTTCCTAATGAGTTCCTTTGACTCGACCAGAGGAGGGTGTGCAAGTCATCAGCGACACCAGGCTGGATCCCAGCAGACAGTAGAAGGGAGGGCATGTGTCTGCATGGACGCAGCCCTTAGCGGCTCCCACTTCCAGAGCAACTGGCATACACACCACCCTCCTCACCAGGCTGTGATCTCCCTGTGGATGGGAGCGGTTCCTTTTCACAGGGATCCTCCCACAGGATGAGCTCACAGATGCAGATCCCACACCAAGCGACGGATGCCTAACCCCACCTCCACTTTCCTGCTGCTTCTGGCCTCCTGGACTGGAGGCCCACATAGGCTCTGCTGGACTGCCACCGAGGCCTCCAGCTCTCTCTCCTATCACCACCCCCATCCGAACCTTGGTCCTGGCAGTCCCCAGACACCATGAACATGGCGGCAAAAAGGGACATGGGACTCTGGATCTAAGCACATGCTCCTGAGCCAGCCTTGCCCTGTTCCCAGGCAGGAGGCCAAAGCATCACCTTCTGGTGGCTCCTGGTGTTGGTATGGCACAGACAAGAGTCCTCTGAGGACCAGTCTGGGCAAGGGTGGATTTAAGCCAGCATGGAAGGGTGATGAGTCTATTCTCTCTTTTTTTTCTTTTTTGAGTCAGGGTCTCACCCTGTCATCTAGGCTGGCGTGCAGTGGCATGATCTTGGCTCACCACAACCTCAACCTCCTGGGCTCAGGCAATCCTTCTGCCTCAGCCTCCCGAGTAGGTAGGACTACAGGCATGTGCCACAATGCCTGGCTCGTTTTTTAAAAAATTATTTTGTATAGAGACAGGGTATCCCTATGTTGATCAGGCTGGTCTGGAACACCTGGCCCTTAGTGATCCTTCCACCTCGGCCTCCTGAGTAGCTGGGACTACAGACACGTGCCACTATGCCCTGCTAATTGTTTGATATTTTTTGTTGTTCTTTGTAGGGACAGGATCTCGCTATGTTGCCCACGCTGGTCTCAAACGCCTTGGCTCAAGTGATTCTCCTGCCTCGGCCTCCCAGAATGTTGGGATTATAGGCATGAGCCACTGTGCCCAGCTCAAGAGTGATGCATCTAGATTTCTGAGCTGGACATTAAGGGGCATATTTGGTCCTTGCCTAATCCCCCAGGCTCAGTTTTCCCTGACTCAGAAAAGAAGCCAACTCTTGCTGCTGAGGAATAAATGTGAGGTGGGCTTGCAGCCTCCTCCACACGAGGAAGAGGAAGCCTTCAACTTTCAGCTTCACAACCCTGTTCTGAGCGAAAACCGGTAACACAATAGAAAGAATATGTGACTTAGAATTAGAAGACCTAGGGCTTTTTTTCCTCCATGTTTTTGTATTTTTATTATTAAACAAATGCATGCCCATGTTAAAAATTCAAAACAGCACAGACAAATATGAAATAAAAAGTCAAAAGTTGTCTTTCTCCCTTCTAGACCAACAGTCCCACCTCCCAAAAGAAATCACTCTCATGGTGGGCGTGGCAGCTCATAGCTGTACTCCCAGCACTTTGGGAGCCTGAGGTGGGAGGATCACTTGAGCCCAGGAGTTTGAGACCAGTCTGTGCAATGTAGTGAGACCTCATCTCTATAGAAAATCAAAACTATCAGCCAGGCATGGTGGTGTGTGTGCCTGTAGTCACAGCTACTTGGAAGCCTGGAGGAGGAGGCCTGAGACCAGGAGGTTGAGCCATGATTGTGCTGCTGCACTCCAGCCTGAGAAACCTGGTGAGACTCCAACTCAAAAAAGGAAAAAGGAAGGAAGGAAGAGAGGGAGGGAGGGAAAGAGAAAGGGAGGGAAGGAGGGAGGGAGGAAAAGAAAAGAAAAGAAATCCCTCTTAAGAGATTCTCAACAAGCCCAGCCCTTCCACTCCACACCCAGCTGACCCACACACACCCCTCAACGCTGCACACACAGAAACAGTCACCTCCCCACCACCGGCCACGGCTGGTACAAAATCCCTCAAAGCAGAGGCCAGAGAAGCGCACGCAGTAGGAAGGGTCCGGGCTGCTTGGGACTCAGTTCTCTGCACATATTTTTAGCTGTATGTATTCCTTTTTATGATATTTTCAAGCATAATCTCATACTATGAGTAATTTTATTATACCCTCAGATACCATCTAAGACATTACTCTTAATGGCCACATAATTTGTGTTACGTGAATGTACTGAAATGTTTTCTCCCTTTTATTTTTAGTTGACACATAGTCACTGCCCATAGCTGTGAAGACAGAGTGACATTTTGAAACATGTCTACAAGGGGTAATGATCAAATCAGGGCAATCAGCACACCCATCACCTTGAACACTTGTCACGTCTTTGTGCTGTGAACATTCAAAATTCTCTCTTCTTGTTTTTTGAAAATACACCCTGAATGACTGTTAACCTTCATTCATCCTACAGTGCTACAGAGCATTAGGAGTCGTTCCTCCCATGGTGAAGTAGCTTGGCATTCGTCAACCAACCTCCCCTGGTCCTCCCTTCCCAGCCTCCTTCCCAGCCTCTAATAGTCACGATTCTACCTCTAGGAGCTCAATTTTGTTTCTGACTCCCACATAGGGTGAGAACATGCAGCATTTAGATGATAAAGATTTTGATGTTTACCCTTAAAAACTCCATGTTCCCAGGTAAATTGCTTACTGTTTCTCAGACTCTGTTACCTCATCTGAACAAAGCAATCATAGTAACCCTAATGGTATGACAAAATTCTTATAGAAATGAAACTTCATGCTTTCATACAAATGTGTGAAGTTTTAGTATGTAAGAAAAATAACAACAACAATGGTAAGCTTTCCCAGAGTTCTGAACATCAGTGAGAATGCCCTGGTGACCAGTCCTGTGCTCACTCTCTCCAGAATGTTCTAGTATCCCTAGAGTCAACATCATCAAAACAATTTTAAACAAATAGCGCCTAATATTTTCAAAGCATTTTTCATCAGTTAAGCATTATCTGACCACCAGCACTCAGCTCTGTTCATTCTACTTTTCCTTAACCCCAAAATAAAAAGTCTACATTCTTCCAACAGTCCACACAGGTTAATTAAAATTCCATCTCTCTCTGCTTTGGCTAGAATTACATTAACTCGTCACAGCAGCACTAGCTATCTTTTGCTGTATTTTATGAGAAAAAAATGGAAATTCAATTAACTACCAGCTAATCGTCTCCTAAAACATGGGTTCCTGTGGGAGGGGCAGGTGACAGAGGCCTGTAGTGGAAGCTGGTTTGGGATTCACTGGTCTAGTTTATGAAGCCCGCTAGGTTAGCAGAGGCTCTGGAAGATTCTAGTCTGATAAGAAAATTACCTGTTTCATGTGTCAAATGAGAATTTATGTCCCTGTGGATTCATCTAGGGAACAAGAAAAGGCTCTGTGTTACATAGAATAAAGAAGAGAGAGCTTCGACCAGATTTTTCTCATTAGGATTGTTCCAGTATTGGAAGAGTGGCAACTTCACACTTACACATCTCCGTGAACAGGAGACTCCTAATTTCTTTATGCCATGAAGTCCTTTCTATCTCTAGTCCCAGGACTGGGGTAGCGGACATTTGGCTTTTTCTTCTCATGTCTATAGTTGAGCCCAGATACAGTAAGTCCCCTACATATGAACATTCAAGTTGTAAACTTGCAAAGATGCAAACGTGCCATCAACATCAGGCATGAATGACATTGCAGCTTGCCCTCCGTCTCCTATTGCTGATGATCCTTCAGTTCTGTCACCTCCCCCCCCTTTCTCCTCCAGTCAGTAACTCTTCTTGACTGTTCAGTCAATGCCAGTCCCTGTAAGCCAGCTGTATGGTACTATCATACTTTTCAAAGTACTGTACTGTAAGATTTAAAATGTTTTGTTATGTATTTGTTTGCTTGTTGAGTATTGTGTGGAGAATATTATAAACCTATTACAGTACAGTATTGTATAGCTGATTGTGTTAGTTGCGTACCTAGGCTAACATTGTTGGACTTACGAACAAACTGGATTTATGAATGCATTTTTGGAATGGAACTTGTTTGTATGTAGGAGACTTACTGTACAGCCACACGAGTCCCTTCTAGGATGGCTCCCTGGATGGCCACTACTTATTGGCTGGAGCTGACACAAAATAAGAGAGCTGTTCCCTCCCCAGTCCTGTGCCCTTAGTGCCACCTAGATGGAAACACTCTGGTTTCTGGGGAGTTCCTGTAAAGGCATCAAGTTACAGCTTCCAGGCTAAAGAGGGAGTGCCTGCTGGCTCCAGCCAATCCAGCTGCCCAGCAGCCCAGCAGGGGAGGGGTAGGGAGGTACAGCTCCAGGAGAACTGTCATTCTACCCCTGGCAGGCAAAGGAGACAGGGACGTTTTCTGTCTTGGTCTAGAACACAAGCTGCTCCAGAAACCCAAATCCAGAAAGAGGCTTTGAAAGTAACTCAGTACCCAAACAGCATACCTGAAATGAGAGCAGATTAGCTTTGGACACCATGCCCTGGAGAGGACAGACCAGGAAAGAGTCAAGGAGGAGAAATGACCCTGGTGGCCTTGAGATCTGTGCCCCTGACTTCTCTCTCAACCTGGGTAGAGGTCAGCTCCATCCTGACTGTGGAGTCTGTAGTCAGCCTGGTGCACCTGACGTGACTGGGGACTCTGCAGGAGCCATTTCTCCTAACCTCCAGAGCACCGCCCCAGCTCAGACCACCATAAGACCACTGCTCTTTCCAAGGCATGCAGACCTTAGACAGTGCACCAGAGTAGAGCTGGCAGGGTCCTGTCTAACCCCTACGTTGCCCTCCACCTACAGATAGAACTGCCTGGGTAGCTTACTGTGGAAGTACCACGGCAACTTCATTTTCTCACCCCCATTGGCCAGATGGGAGGTGGGGGGAAGGGTGGGAGCGGGGCGCATGACACACAGCAGCCAGCTGGCCAGTGGCCTTTGACATGGCCAAGTTGGAAAAAAATGAAAAGCACCAGATTCCTTCTCTTGAAATGTGAGCCCAATGGGCAGAAAGAGCCTTTCAGGTCGAAGCTCAAAGCGTATGTGGAAAGGGGAGCCAGGACTTAGGACTGCAGACCTGAAGGGTGTCCTTGTAAGCTGAAAGGGGTAAAGAAGGCAACAGAGAACAGACAGGCACCAGGACACAGAAACCATGTGGTCCAGGAGGGCGAGTATGAGAAAGAGAAAGTGGTCCCTGGACCACCTCCATCCCTTGAAGGCTCCTGACACCAGGCTTCACAACAAAATCATCTTCACATCCAGGCAGGCAAACACATTACAGGGAAGGAAAAAAGAGCACCCCACTGAGTGGTTTGCTTCTTTGGCAACATCGGTCTTCTTGGTGCTCTCATGAAGCAAGTTCCTTCTGTCCAAATGACAGGCTTTCTGAAGGGACACTTTGGATGCTCATTCAAATAAATCCTAGATCAGACAGGGGGCAGAAAGCACCCAAAGTGCAAAAGCCCCCACAGGTAGAGGAAAAGAATACCAGGGATAAGTTAGATCAGAAGAGGAGACGTGGCAGTAGGGATTGAGGAGGAAGATTCTGAGTGCGTGGAGGCGGAGCCTGCGGCACCTGGAGCTGGTGCGTCAGAGAAGAAAATGGTGCGGTGAAAGAGTGTGGAAGAGACAGCAAGTGTAAGAAAATCAGATACAGACAGGAAGCAGGGTCTCAGCAGGGAAATATAGTGAACCTACATGGAGACACGACCAGGGCCACAGGTAGCCCCCATGATGGCGGCAGAGCATACCCGACCCAACGCAAAGACACGGTTGGAGATGGGAATGGAATCAGCAACGGTCATGTGGGACACAGGAGGAAAAATCCAAAAAGTTGACACATCAAGACCAAATGGTCCAGGAAAAGATGGATGACTACAGAGGGATGGTGGTAGCAGTTATCTGTAACTTATAATTTGTTTTGTAGCCCTATTCTGAATATTAAGTAAATATCAAGGTATCACTTATTTTTAAAGTACCAAAGAAACAACTACAGAATGTTTTCTTTATTTTGGTAGAGACAAGGACTTGCTATGCTGTCCAGGCTGGTCTCAAACTCCTCGGCTCAAGCAATCCTTCTGCCTCAATTTCCCAAATTGCTGGGATTACAGGTGTAAGACCCCCCACACCCCCCACACCCAGTCCATGTTTCCCAAACACTCTGTGTCTAATTGTCTCTTTATGAACCCTACCTACCAAATGGCAACTGAGCTGGGCTCAGGCAGGGACAGGGTGTGCCCTGCATGCTGGCCCTTAGCTAGGGAGCGGAAGGATGGCCCAAGTTGACAGCTGAATGTCAATAAATACACGTTATCTAGAGACCACTCAGTTTTCAGAAAGATAAACTTTTCCATAAGAAGCAAGTTCCACCACTTTCACCATTAAATTCTTCTTATCCAGGTAATATTTGCCTTGAGTTCCCAGTTGGTGGCAGGGGTGAGAATATAATCCTTATGAATGATGACCACCATACCACCCAAAAGCATCTACCATGCTTTCCTTCATGGCTATTGAGCAACATCTTCAAAGCATGGATACTTCAAAATACTTCTAGAATGTGCAGGATTTAAATACGGGACCTTGTTCTATTTGGATATCAAGGATCTTTCTTCAGTGACCAGCTCTGTGCTTCTGGCTCTACACCAGGACTTGAACTGCGTTCTAGAAGCACATCTTAGTTTGTCTTTAAGAAACCAACACTGAGGAACCATCCTGAATAAGTGAAAGAGCACAGTTCTGGCCCCTCCCACCCTCTTCCTGGGGCTGACAGGGCATAGCTGAAGGGTGGGGAAGGAAGGAGTGCCCACACCATCCAGATATACCTGGGGAGCTGATGAAAGACTGGACCGCCAGGAAGCCTCCTCCTCACCTGCTTGCCTCCTCTGCTCAAGTACCTCTTGCCTTCGCTCTTATGAGTGAAGGGGAAACTTTGACCTTGAGTTCCGAAGGATCAGGAGGAAATAAGCAAGGCCCATGGCAGGATCCCCCACGTGTCCCCTTATTACTGTCACCTGAAGCTCCAGTCAGCACCTTCAAGCAGTGCCCCGGGCAACCTGCTCTGAGGATGTGACTGTTTTCTTGGCTAAGGGAGAGCTGTCACCACCTCCAACCCCTCACCCTCACTGAGTGTGCAGCCTGTGACTTTCTCAAACATAGAAAGAACATTCTAGAGGCAAATCACTTCCCTCTGGGGCCAGAAAGAGACTATCTCAACACTTTGTGGAGCCAAAGAAAAAGTAAAAAACTAACCGTATTTTAGCTAAACTGGAGAACGTGCAAACTGTATCCTGAAACACTCCAGATTTTCATGGGAAGATTTCTTGGTATTGAAGCATTACACCAAGAAAAGAACGGTCTGCATCATGCTGAAGAGTTGCATTATTTCATAAAACAAGGCCCAATCTGCAGTTCACCAGCATGGCCTGAAAGATGTCCCAGCTGTGCCTGTCATCTTTTCTCTACTAAGATGCTTTTTTAAAAAATTTGTATGGGCTCAATATTTTCCTTCCTGAACAGTCTCAAGGTTAACCCAGAGATTAAAAATAGTACATAATGTATTTTATTCTTAGTTAAGACATTAGTCACATAATACTACTGGATTTACATGTTCATTATATTTCACACAAGAATTGCCATATTCTTTCCAAAGTTAACATTTTACTGGTGAATAAAAATAAAATGGAGAACAAAACAGGAAAGGAGGAAGGAGGGACATTAAGTCAGTAGCTTCTAAAGTCCTTTCTAACCCTAACTTTCTTTTTTGTTGTTGTTGCTGGTTTTGGTTTTGTTTTGTTTTGTCTTTTTTGAGTTGGAGTCTCACTCCATCGCACAGGCTGGAGTGCAGTGGCATGCTCACGGCCACCCCAGCATCAACCTGCTGGACTCAGGCGATCCTTCCACTTCAGCCTTCCAAATAGTCAGAACTACAGGTGTGTGTTACCATACCCGGCTAATTTTTTTATTTCTCATAGAGACGAGGTCTTGCCAAGTTGCCCAGGCTGTTCTCAAACCTGTGGGCTCAGACAATCCCCTCACCTTGGCCTCCCAAAGGCACAGGCTTGAGCCACCGTGCCAGCCTCTGACCCTAACTTTCTAAAGCCCTTTCTGACTCTAACTTTCGATCATACGAAGGGGGACTCAAAAAAACCCCCAAATAAATAAAAATTGTGTATTTATTCTTACATGTTTAAACTTCAGTCACCCTCAAAGTGCTCTCCATTTGATACAAGAATACCATGGAGATACTTTTTCCACTGCTCAAAACAGTTTATAAACTTGTCAATTTCAATGCCTTTTAGTGTTTTTTGTTTCATCTCTTTCACGTCAACAAAATGTTTCCCTTTGAGAACTTTTTTTATCAGGGAAACAAAAAAGGTTGCTTGGGGTCAGATCAAGTGAACTGGGAGGGTAGGGCACAGGGGTAATGCTGTTTCTGGTCAAAAACTGCTAGCGAGGTGTGGGCAGGTATGCTCATAAATCACCCATCATGAAGTGGGCAAACATATATAAAGGATCTCCAAAAAAATTCACTGAAGCCAAAAGCAGCCTCTCATAACAATGCTAACTGGTACACTGATGCTGATGGGTTCCTAAAACACTTAGCTAGCAGGGGAAGCTTGTACTACAAGGGACCCGACCTCCCCAAAAAAATTCCCTTTTGGCAGGGGCATCTCCCCTCATATTTAGCTGTGTGATCTTGGATAGGACATCTTCCCTCTCTGAATCTAGCTTCATAATTTATAAAATGTGAGATTAGAACCCTTCCAGTTTTAACTTTCTGATTTAGTTGGGAAATGTGCAGCACAGACAATATTCTCTTCTTCCTTGAAGGAGACCAATGCTACTTAATTATAGTAGATTGTGGCATTTGCATATATGACATCTGTGGCTTTGACTATTCCCAGAGACCTCAAAGGTCCAAGAGCTGCAGTAATCTGTTATTTTGCAGGGGCATGCTGTGAGCCTGGAATGTAGAGTCAGTCACCTGTTTAATGAGTGAAATTAGCACGCGGGCAGAAGCCTTGTTTCCATGAGGTTTTGCCATGGCATGCTGTAGTCTTACAGGTCACAACTCTCATGAAGTACTATAGCAATAGTCACTAAGGTGGGTATTCTTCTGGATCATGAAGATGTCAATAATGTCCCTCTCAAATGTCAAGGGTTGGCCGGGCACAGTGGCTCAAGACTGTAAACCCAGCTCTCTGGGAGGCCGAGGCAAGAGGACTGCTTGAGACCAGAAGTCCAAGACTAGCCTGTGCAACATACTGAGATCTTGCCTCTACAAAAATAAATTAAAAAATTAGTCGGGTGTGGTGGCATATGCCTGTTGTCCTAGCTACTACTCAGGAAGCTGAGACAGAAGTGTTGCCTGAGCCCAAGAGGTAGAGGCTGTGGTGAGCCTTGATCATGCCACTGCACTCCCGCCTGGGCGGGATGAGAAAAACGAAATGTCAAGGATTTATTGTAAAGTGGGTAGAAAACAATCATGTACCTGTCCCCACTTCACCCTTGTCATGACCAAGTGTTAACGATGGTGACTCTAGAAACTGCAGTGGTACCACACACACCGCAGGGAGCTCTCATTCCTCTTTTGTTGACTCTATCTCGACCACACCACTTCTCCCACATGCTGTGATTTGTCTGTCGGCTTTGATCCTCTCTACTCGAGAGTAAGATCCTTGAGAGCAGAAACACCAGCCTGTCTTATTCACCTGCTTATCCCCAGTGCCTAGTAATGCGCCTAACACAGAGTAAATGTTCAATCACTATTTGTGGAGTTACTGTGTGGTTTCCAGAAGAAGGCTCTGTACTTTTTATTTCATACTTATATTTAGTACTTATTATTCCCTTATGATATTGTGCCTATGATTCCAACAAAAAAATGTGGGAACAACTGAAGTGACCTGTTCAAAGTCACACAGCTGGTGAGCAGTGGAGTCATATGTGTTCATGAGACTCCAAAGTTCATGCGTTCTCATCCTACCATGCTTCTATGGACACCTTTCAGGAAGTAGAGCACAAAAACAACCAAATGAATCCATGGATCCAGTACTATTGAGCAGCAGAGGCCCAGCTTCAACTTGGTTCTATTTAGAGAAGTATGGTAAGGGCAAAATGTATAATCCCACCAGGCCTGGGAGGCAAATGGAGCTACACAAAGAGGGGGTAGATTAGAAAGCAGCATCTTTCCAAGTATCACACGGCTTCTGTCCAAGTACCCTGACAGGGTGCATTTCAGTTTCTAGCTTGGTACTAGAACAGGTAGGGCCACAGGGTAAGAGCTGGGTCCTTGCTAAGTTGGGGTTGGAAGCCGGATTTGATTCAATTAAACAAGTCACTTGAAAAACCACTTTCTTTTTTGGGTCTCGTGGTTTGGTCAAGAGCTTTCGAGCCTTTCAGCTCTAACTTGGGACCAGCACCATCTGCAGCTTGTTAGAAATGCAGAATCTCAAGCCCTACCTTAGACTTTCTAAGTCATAACTGGCACTTTAGCAAGATCCCTGGGTGATTGGTAAGCACATTAAACTCTGAGAAGCACTAGTCTAGAGGATATTCTTGGGTCTTTTCCAGCTCTAATATTTCATGAGTTGGGTTGGGACTCTTCGTGGTAACAAAAGAACTAGCATGCTAGGCCGGGCACAGTGGCTCAAGTCTATAATCCCAGCACTTTGGGAGGCTGAGGTAAGAGGATTGCCTGAGTCCACGGGTTCAAGACCAGCCTGAGCAACATGGTGAGACCTCATCTCTACAATAAATCAAAAACTAGCTGGGCATGGTAGCGTGCACCTATACTTCCAGCTACTTGGAAGGCTGAGGTGGAAGGATCGCCAGAGCCCAGCAGGTCATCGTTGGGGTGGCCATGAGCATGTCACTGCACTCCAGCCTGGACAACCGAAGTGAGACTCCAACAAAAAAAGAAAAAGGAACTAGCATGCTCATTAGTTGGTGTCACACGGAGATTCAAGTAACCTGATCATCTCCACTGTGTCGTCTGAAGAATATTGCTGATTCATCAATATTAATATTAAGGGCCTCGCTTATTGAGCACAGCCCATGTACCAGGGGCACTGCACACAATATCCTGAATCACGGGGAATAGCCCTGCAGAAGAGATACTACTATCCCCAATTTACCAATGTGGAAATGATCTTATCGGTTAGTAAAATGCTCCCAAACCACATGGTTAAATCAGTGGTAAAGCCAGAACTGACCCAGAGTACTGACAGCCTGTGACTTTTCCTACTCTGTAACATCACCTTTAGTTGTAAAATAGCAATTTAAAGTCTTAAGGGTAGAGCTGCAATGTGAGGACAGAGCAGCAGGTTTTGGACTCATCCTGCAATGAATGAAATCTAAAACATAAATGCAAAGGGACAGATGTGTGCATAGATTTGTTTGCTAAACCCTAGGATACCTGGACCAGAATCTCAAAATTCTGGAAGTCTCACACATTTAGAATGAATATCACACGGAAGGGAACCTTTACAAGACTCATTCATATCAAGATGTTACACCAACTGAAAACACAAATGAGTCTGAGGAAGGCTTAGCCATGTTCAGAGATCCTAGGTGCATGATTTATTATTAATAGAATGAGGAAACTCTGATCTCCCTAATCTATCCTTCCATGCCAAGGGGAGAGAGAGTACTGAATTAGAGGAACCACAAGTCTGTCGAATTATGGCAAATGATATGGTCTTGATGTTATCTAATGCCTAGAACAACCTCTCACATACTGACATTGCCATAACATGTGAAATTCCATGGAGTCTGTCCTCCCGTGAGGGTCTGTCCTTCATTTGTATGTAGAAAACACTCTCCCTAGAGCACATACAAATGGATGGTATTCTCCAGAAGGCACAGGTTTTTACTTACACTAACAAATGATGGTCCTTCCCAGCAAAATGACTAAACAGAGCACTAATAAATCAGTTTGTCAGCGGCGACTTCCCTACAGGAGACAATATCCCCTGTTCCATTTCTGGCTAGTGCAGATATGACTTACACTGAGTGCCTGCGTCTATGGTTCAGAGACTCTTAGAGCTGGAAGGACCTGCGGGAAGACGTGACCTGCCTCCAGGCAAAAGAAATACTGTTATTCCCAATTTGCACGTGAGAGAGTTTAGTTCCAGAGCCGCTGAATGATTTGCCCACATCATCAGGAAGGGACTGGGGTAAGGACAGAAGCAGAGTCCTTAGCTCACTCTAGCCCATGCCCAGGCCTGGGAAAAAAAACTTCCAGGGCACCTCCCCCTGAGCTCAACGGATTCACCTCCCTTTTCCACAAGTTCCTTCCCTCTCTCTTCCAGAAGTTCTGTGGCTTCACTTCCCACTGAAAATGCAATTAGCATGCTCTTGGGACAGTATGACAACCCCCTTCATACATGCCTCTTTTATTCTTCGTCATCTGCTACTGCACATTGCCTGTGGACACGCACAGGTATCCAGAGATAGTTCCCCTCTCTCATCTCCATCCTGCTAGGCCACCCGGGAAAGCCCACGCTCTCGTAGGCTGCAAGTCCCAGGAAGGTCATCCCACTTTCTTTTGCAAAGCTATCCATCTGAGAAAAGGACAGGACCACCAATTTGCAAGAGGGTTCAGTGGGCAGAGGACTTGACAGGCACTTGTAATTCAATACCCACAGTTTCTGAAGGACTTACTGGGGCAGTAACCCAAGCAGGAGTATTTCAGGAGAGTCCTGGATTATGAAAAGAGATGAGCACACAGAAGACATATCTTCTCCCATAATTCCTAAGGTGCCTCTCCTTCGCTGCTCAGCCAGATTTTGGAGCTTAGATCTATGACTAAAGACAGATGGCCACCATCCTGGAACCTCTGCTTCTCCAAGATGTCTCCAGTATCCCAGCCACACTGGCTCATCTCCCCTGGGCTGGGCAAGGTTCACACCATAAAATAGCCTGTGAGCATTGAAAGAGATTACCAAAGTTTCAATAAATTCTGTAATTTCCAAATTGAAGAAGAGGTGCCTAAAGTCTGGCTATACAACACAACTGCAATATGCTACCGGGGAAAAAAGTCAGTGCCACTTGTTTTCTTGAGAATATTCTGTCCGGGTTACTGGTGTCCCGGAATGTAAGGATTGGCTTCAAAGCTCATCTATGCTCTTAGAGGAAGGAGAAGCCCAAACAGTTTCCTGTCTCTTGCTTAACCACAAGGACCCTCCAAGTCTAGCATCACAAAACGTCCACCCTACCACACCTCCCTCAGCCATTGGTTTGAGTCTCAGTGGACCAAATGTTCCAGGTCCTCAGACCCTGTCACTGGACCCCTTGCCCAGAAACAATGTAAAATGAGAAAACAGAAGGAGAGTTTGGAAGCAGAACCTGTCCAGAAGTCTCTGCTAATCCTGCACACCTGTGATGGAAGCAAAGTATGATGTTAACACAAACATCATCTCCGTCCTGGTAGGCCACCCGGGAAAGCCCACACTCTCGTAGGCTGCAAGTCCCAGGGAGGTCAGTGTGGAAGGTCAGAGACAGACACAGGGGGTGGGGGCCAGAAGACAAGAAGGTTACTTACACAGTCTCATCATTCTTGAATTCCAACTCCCCGTACACGTCTTCAAAGTCCTCACCACCACCCTTGGCTGTCCCTTCCATCGTCCTAAAGGGGACAAGTACCGTACCCCGGGCACCTGATGTCCGCAGGACCTTGACCTCCATGACACCAATACTCTCACTGACATGAATAGTGTCACATTCGAAAGTGAAGATGCCCGCATGGTCATCATCCAAGATAGTGACGGTGGCCACACAAGGGGAGGCCAGCACAGCCTGCGGCAAGGGGAGGCTGTTGGACATTGGTGGAGGCATCCCCTCCTCGGGCTGCTGCTCCTCCTCCACACGGATGTTGCTCAGCCTCACAAAGAAGTGTTCGTCCTCCTCGAAAATGTCATCGTCGATGATGCCCACCGAGAACTCCTTCTGGGTCTCCCCCGGTTTCAGGATCACGGTGCCCTCTGTGAACTCGTAGTCGGCCCCTGCATTGGCCGAGCCATCCTCTGTTTTGTAGTCCACGTACATGGTCTTAGACATGTCTCCACCCTTCCTCACCACTGTTAGAAGCACAGCCCCACAGTTCTCCAGGCACTGGTAGGAGCATGGGTCAAAGAAGACCTTGGAGACAAAGTCCTCTGGCTCGCTGGTGTGCACCTCACTCATGCTGGAGGCCTTCTTGGCCTGTTCTGCAGCATGTTTCTTCAATATGTTGCCTGCGCCTGTCATCATGCGGGTGGCCTGGATCCGGTAGAAGGCGCGGCTCTTCTGTTGGTGGGAGAGGGCATAGTAATTGGCCATCTCCACCAGCTGATCTAAGTCCTTCTCCGGGTGTTTCTGTTTCAGGTCCTTGAGGATACGGACCATTTCCCTGCGAGATTCATCCACCTCTTTCCCCTCCAGGGGCACCAGGGTCCCGTCGAGGAAGTGAGAATTCATCATCTTCCCATCCATCTCGATACCCTTGGGGTGGTCGCCCTCCGTCTCTATGATAATCCCTCGGTGTTTGTCTGTGCGGTACTTTTTGTGCATGTATTTGTAGAAGAGTAGTCGTTTGTCGGCCACCCAGGCCAGAAGGACGCACACAGGAAAGAAGAAGAGAGTGAGGAGGCCTTCCCACACCTGGACCACACCAGGGGAGAAGACCGCCAGGATCATGTAGAGCCAGATGTAGGCAAAGATGCTCCAGGCAGCTGTGACGAAGAAGACGCGCAGGTGCTTAATCTTGCGAGTCTCCCCATCGGGGATCACGTAGACACAGATGCCGATAATGATGAACATGTTGAAGGCTGCACTGCCCACGATGGTGGAAGGTCCCAGATCACCAGCAATGAAGCCATGGCCACACACCTCAATTAGAGACAGGAGTATCTCAGGAGCAGAGGACCCCAGGGCCATGAGGGTCAGGTTGGAGACGGTTTCATTCCAGACTCGAATGGTGGTTGTGCTGGTCTCTCCATTGGGCTTTTTGATCGTCACCTCCCTCTCCTGAGAGGTGATGACTTCAATGGATGCCATGAAGCGGTCAGCGATGATGGACACCCCAAGGAACATGTATATCAGGGCCACAAAATAGACAATAACCCTGGCAATCTTGTCCCCCAGGGAAGGGTTCTCTGGGTACCAGATGGGTAGGATGACACCCTCCTTACAGTCTGATGACCCTGAACAGGAGTCATTGTTCTGCCCTGTGCTTGGCACATCCCCTGAGCCACGAGCCTCTGCCCAAAGACCATTCAGGAAGAGCACGAAGGTAACCAGCCCAAAATGGAGAAAGGCAGAGGTGAGAGGCTGCAACCTTAGCCACGCCATACACGAGACTTAGCCGCCGGCTTCTACCGCAGCACAAGTGGTCCTCCTGATGAGCCAAAGACCTGGAACAGACCAGAGAGCAGGAAAAGGCATGAGGAAAGGGGAGCAACAAATGACAGGTTCCCACCAGCACACACAGATGCTTCACCTCGAGTGACATATTGCACTGACATATGGGGCCGCCTCTCACTCGGAAAAATAGATGTCAACGGGAAGTACAAATAGCTGCTCTGTCCTCAGAACATGTGGTGGACACTGTCGAAGAATGGCTTGAAACGGCTGGGAACGCTGGGACCAGAAGCGCAGGGACCCCTTCTAGCCCTGCCTCCTGACCCCTTTGTGACTCATGAGAGTTCCCAGGAAACAACTTAAAGTAGGTGGCACAAGACCTGAGTCTTCACCCCACTCACACAGCTTCTAGTGTGCTCTGCTTCCTCACCCCATTGTCCTCATCCTCAAGAATCTTGTGTAACATAGGTTTGTGAGAGCACATCCTGAGTTGAATTTTCATGAGCTGATCCCCCAGATTAGAATCCCTTGCTCTGTGCAGTATCGAGTCCACCTGGGAATAAACTCCTTCCCCAAATGTAAAACTTCCGGAGGCAAGCTATCATTCGGTGATCGCCTGGGAAATCAAGCACTGATTCCTAGCAAAGGCTTCCTGCACTATAGCTAAATTGAGGAGCTGTAAGATGTGCCCAAGATCAAGTCCACAGCAACCCCCAGTCCTCCAGTAAAACATGCAGACGGACAGGTTAGGAAGCCGGCTCTGGGAAGATAAGGGCCCACCAGTCACTCAAATTCCAAACCCAAACATGGAAAGGGCCAAGTGGTGGAAATCATTGTTACTGAGACAGGTAAGTTAAAAAAAAAAAAAACTGGATAGAAGATTTTGGGGTCAAATGCAGCCTCATCTCCTGGCCTCGAACTACTAAAAGGTGAGCTTGAACTCAGAGGAATGGGAAGAAATGCAGCTAAACGATGCTCACCTTTCCAAAGTCATGTCCTCATTTGGATGGAATGAGAATGAAAATAGCCACGCAATAACCAAAAATAAAAACTCCTCTTTGCTGCAACCATGTGGGCACTTTTGGTGACAGAGGCACACTGATTTTCCTTTGCACAGCACCTTCAAAGGGTTCCAAGTCCTCATCCTCCACACCTGTTCCTCCTCCTCCTCTTTCCTGTCTCAGACAACAGCATCTCCATTCGCCCAGGTAGTCATGCTGGAAACCAGGTGTTGGTCTGCAAGCCTTTCTTTCTCTTCTGTCCCTCACCTATTGCAGCACTAAGTCCTGTCAATTCTCCCTCTGTCTTTATCACCATCTTCACAACCCAGGCCACTCCTACTCCTCACCTGAGCGAACCTCCCACAGGAGCCTTCTCACTGAGCTCACTATGCCAATTCTTGCCAGCTGTCCCTCACACTTTCTCATACAGTCACAGTCTTCTTCAACACAACACCCAAATGTAAGCAGGCCACATCCCTATTTGCAGTCCTTTAGCAATTTTTTTGCTCTTGATATAAACACCATATTTCTTACCATGACCTCAAAGCCTTGCACAAACTAACTCCTTCCTTCTCTTTCCCCTTCATCCCTTGCCATTCTCGCATTTATTATATTTCAACAATGGCCTTCATTTCTACTCCTGGATTATACCAAGCTATTGTCTGTCTCAGGACCTCTGAACACTCCATTATTCATTCTTGAAATGAGTGTGTCTTCACACCCCCACTTTTTTTTTTGAGACAAGATCTCACTCTGTCACCCAGGCTGGTGTGCAGTGGCATGATCCTGGCTCAAGGCAGTCTTGGCCTCCTGGGCTCAGGCAATCCTTCCACAGCCTCCAGAGTAGCTGGGACTACAGGGGCATCACCACACCTGGCTAATTTTTGTATTTTTTGTAGAGACAATGTCTCACTATGTTGCCCAGGCTGGTCTCAAACTCTTGGGCTTAAGCGATCCTCTCACCTCAGCTTCCCAAAGTGCTGGGATTATTGGCATGAGCTACCATGCCTGGCCACCCCATTCTTTTTTTTTTTTTTTTTTTTTAGTTGGAGTCTCACTCTGTCGCCCAGACTGGAGTGCAGTGGCACGCTCCCGGCCACCGCAGCCTCAACTCGCTGGACTCCGGCGATCCTTCTGCCTCAGGCTTCCCAGTAGCCGGAACTACAGGTGCGTGCTACTACGCCTGGGTAATTTTTTATTTATTGTAGAGCTGAGGTCTCGCCAAGTTGCCTGGGCGAGTCTCGAACCTGCGGACAGCAATCCACTCACCTCAGCTTCCCAAAGTGCTGGGATTACAGGCTAAACCACCCAGCCTGGCCCACCCCCATTCTTAATAAGGCTTTGGCTCTCAGCTTAAGTGTCCCTTTCTCAGAAAAACTTTCCTTTACCCCTAAAAATGGCCAACTCCTTTTGCTATGTCTTATTATATGCTTTTCTTTTCCACTGAAATATTAAATAAATTTGGAAATTATGTGTTTATCTTTGGGATTTGATGATTAATGTCTGGCTCATTCATTAAACTGTGAACAACACAGAGCAAAGACGATGTCTTTTCTGTTTATCATGGGATCCTAAATAGTTGTTTAGTAAGTGCTCAGTGCCCATTTGGAATGAATAAGTGTAGTCACCAAGAAAGTTTCCTAGACATCTGCCTTCTTTAAAGCATTTTGTGATCTAAATTGTAGCCATTTGCTTTGGAAATACATAGAGATCTCATGAACAAAGCCCAACTGTATTTAAGAGACTATGCAGGACCTCGTTAAGTTTCCAACACTTGCACTCTAAGAGAAATTCCCTTGGGGACATGCCATGGTGCACACTGAAACCATGAAGGGCTTCCTCCTGCCAGCTCTGTGGAGTTACTTAGTTGCGTGTTCCCCAGTGTGGTGGCCATGTGCTGAAGCCCATTTTCTCCACGGGTCCAGAGACTAGGGGCATTGAGACAGAATTATGGGGCTTCCACCTTTGACCTCAGTCAGAGAAAAGGTTGTGAGGATGGTGGAGGCAGAGCAGGGTGGCTGAAGATGCTCAGCAAAGGCTGGAAACACACTCATCATCAGCGCTTTGCACAGGGACCCCATGCAGAGTCTGGACACCCGCATCCCAGAGCAACATGGGGAGAGAGGGAGCTCAGCTTCCGGCCTTGACCTCTGAAAACCCCAACACGGATTCCGACAAAGCCCCATGTGGGAGGAGACAGATGGCGGCACCACTGAGCGCTTGTTCGCCAAGAGCCAACCCGGCAACAGGACGTGGCCATTGAGGGTTGACCAGAGCTGGCCTTCCAGAGTAAACGGACACCAAGAGTTGACCGGTGACAGGAGGTGGCCCCTGAGGGGCAGGACATCCCCAGGGAGGGAAAAGAGAGCTAGCTTCCAGAGTGAATGAACAGAGAACATTGGGGCAGTGAAGTCATTCTGACCTACAGAGACAGGGAATCCCATTTAACGTGGGACTAGGAGAGTCAAGGAAGGTTATGGTCTCTGCTCTTCAGCCTGGCAGACACTTTGTAGCAACAGGTTTTTTTTTTTATGGGGAATATGCTACCATGTGGTCAGGGTCAGAGGCCAGTTCAGAAAGACCACTCACCGAGGAAATAAACTGAAGGAAAGGATGAAAGAACACAAGGCAAGAAGATGGCTGGTAATCACCAACACTCAGCTTGGGAATTCAAGGTAGAAAAGGCACCTTGAGTTCCCAGCTGCTTGGTCCAGCCCTGCTAGGACGTGGCTATGGACTGAGAGGTCACAGGGAAAGGGGACGCCTTTGATGACCAAGCCAATGGTCATGCTTTATGCCACTGCCTTTACTGCCCAGACACCAGCTGAGACAGATCCCAACCTCCTGGGGCTCACCACAATCCCTTAAGACTCCCAGAGAATCTTTGGTTCCAGAAGGCTCTTAACCACCCCTGATGCATACTCAATTTGTTACTCCCAGGATCATCCCAAATAATAAAGATATGAATAAAAGCAATGAACATTTGCAAGTGTTTATTGGTGCACAATGCTGAGTACTTTCTCAATTAATTTTCACAACAACCCTATAAGATTAGTAATATTCTTAGCCCTTTTTAAAAAAAATCAGGTCTCACTCTGTCACCCAGGCTGGAGTGCAGTGGCATGATCACCACAGCCTTGAACTCCTGGGCTCAGGCAATCTTCCCGCCTCAGTCTCCCAAGTAGCTGGAACTATAGACATGTACCACATCTGGTTTTACCACACCTAATTTTTAAATTTAATTTATTTTACTTTTTTTTGTAGAGACAAGTTCTTGCTATGTTGCCCAGGTTGGTCTTGAACTTCTGGGTTCAAGCTGCCATCCCCCTGTCTCAGCCTCTCAAAGTGTGAACCACCATGCCTGGTCAATCCCTATTTTACATTTTGGAAAACTGACTCTTAGTTAAGTCATTGACTCACAGTATAAAGTCAGGAAATAGGAGAGCCAGAACTCACACACAGATGACATAAACTATGGTTTTTAATCACTCCATTTTACCAAGATGTCTTGCTTTGTTGTAAAACACTCATGTCCCCCAATCCCTTTCCAGTGTGTTGTGGATTTGGGAGCAAGATGACTGTCCCACACCCACTTAGAAAGAAGTTAGCCATCTGTGAAGCTGCCTAGTCCCCAGCCTCACCAGGGGAGTCCCAGCACCTGCTGCGACCTCCCACCTGTCACTGCCTGGCAAACACTGACAAAAGCCTGTCGCTTGCCAAACCTCATGGGAACGAGAGATAAGATGCAGTGCTTGCCCTCAAAAGTGTGATCTAGCAGGCACGGAAAGGGCGCCCGCAGACACTTTTCTATAAGCGGCAGAGGGAAGGGCAGAATGCCACAGGGAGAGGAAGAGGGTGCAGAGCCAGTTCTGGATCCAGGATGGTGTTCTGGAGGGGGCGATCCCTGCAATGAGTCTTCAAGCATGAGTGTGCTTTAGTGGAAAAAAAAAGTGAGAAGGGCACTCAAGTCAGAGAGAATAGTCCAAGCAAAGGCACAGAGACATGAAAAGCCTACTGTGGAGACAGGGACACAAGGAATCTGACAGGAGACAGAGGGTCGAAGATGAGGCCGGACTGCAAGGAAGACTTGTATCCCAGCCAAGAAGATGAGAGTGTATCCTAAGGACAGTGAAAGGCTGCTGATAAGATTTTAAACAGGAGAATGACATGGTTCTATCTGTATGGCAGAAAAACCAGTTTGGGTCCGGCACGGGGGCTCACGCCTATAATCTCAGCACTCTGGGAGGCAGAGGCCAGGAGTTTGAGACAAGCCCAGGCAGCATAGCGAGACCCCTTCTCTACAAAAAGTAAAACTATTAGCAGGATATGGTGGTGAGTACCTGTAGACCCAGCTACTTGGGAAGCTAAGGCGGGAGGATCGCCTGAGCCCAGGAGTGGAGCTTGAAGCTATGGTGAGCAGTGATCGTGCCACTGACTCCAGCCTGGGTGACAAAATTAGGCCCTTATTCAAAAGAAAACAAAAGAAAGAAAAATCTTTTCACTACAGGGTCTAAAGAGGCTATCAGGAGCAGGAGGTTAGCTGAAACATTATTGCCAACTGAACCCATGCAGATGAGGAGGGTGGGCCCAGGGTGGACTCTGCCGTGATGACCCTCTGCCCCAGGGTCACCTTCCTCTCCCTCAGCCAAACCTCTCCCTGGGCCTCTTGCCTGTCTCCTGGATTATCTCCCTGATGCCCCAGGCCCTCTGCAAGGTGTCTGTGTCCTCAGCAGTAGCTCCCGACATCTTTTAATATCACCGGCAAATTTAATTAAAGTCACTGTTCCTCTCTTCCAGATCATTAATAAAGCAGTGCCACCAGGCCAGATGGAGCACATGCCCCTCCTGCGATGCCCTCCACTCTCTCCAATGGGAACACTGCTCCAGGCCTGTCGCAGGTCCATGGAGAGTCTCCTGCTCTGCTTCTAAATCTGGGCCCCGCACAGGAGTCACAGTCAATCCACATTAAAGTTTTAGGTGCAGCTGGGCTCCACTGAATCCAGCGTGTCACCCACGTCCCACACGCTTCCTGCACCTCCTCTGCTTCCAGGATATGAGAGTCAGGGCAGGGTCCTTCTCTCTGGGGCGATACCCCCCAGACACAGGGTCTCAGCACCCTACTCTCTACAGTAGGAACGACATGGTCTCCACTGCTTAGGTGACCTGACCGCCACAACTGAGACTGGGTTCTAAGGAGGAACACGTCACAATGCCGGATGTTTTTCTTACAGCATTATCTTGGTGAATCTTTACAGTGAAAGAGGCACTACCATCATCATACCTATTTTACAGATGGCAGATGAAAGTTCACAGAGTTCCGGTAATTTGCCAAGGATCCCAGTTAGTAAGTAGAAAGGTAAGCATTTGAGTCAGGGCTGTCTGCCGCCAGGGCGTAGGGTGTCACCACTGGACTTGGCAGATACCCTAGGTTTGGAGACCCCTTGGAGCAAAGGCTGGGGGATGGCAGGGTGAGTCTTTCTGGATGTGTAGGCCTCCCCGGAAGCCTGGAGGCTCCACGCACTCGGATTTGAAAGCAGGAGGCAAGGATCTCTTTCCTAGTGGTGCCTGGACGAGCTGGGAGACCCTGGAGATCCAGGGACCCTCTCAGGGCACCAGCATCCCCACCCTGAATTCAAGTGGGGCCAGATGTTCTCTACCATTCCATCCAGTCGCAGGTGATTTGCTGACAGGAAAGGCACGAGGCGAAGGGACACACCTAAGTGAGGTTGGCCCCAGCAGTGTGAGCCTGGCATGAAGTCAGACTTCCACGGAGGCCTCAGAGACTAAGAGCTGAGGGGGGGGGCTGGCTGGAATGGGGGGGCGGGGGTTGGGGAAAGTCAAACAGCACCCCCATTCTAGATTTGCCTAAAGCCCCTTGGATCAAACCCATATGTTAAAACAACTGCTTCTGGCCCATTTCAGGCCAAACATGGCACTAACAGTTGGGGGTACAGCCACAAGCCACACCTCCAACCCTTAGAGCTTATCTTTTGATAGGGAGAGACAGGCAATGAATGATAGGAATAATTGACTACAACTATGTTCCTGGGAAGTGATGTCTTTTTCTTCTGCTGCTCTAAGCACTCAGGTTGGTGGCACCACTGCCGCCTTGAGCCACATGGGCAGTGACTGCCCTGCAGAACTTTATACTGCAGACCAGGGGTGTCCAAACTTTTGGCTTCCCTGGGCTGCATCGAGTAAAGAGGAATTGTCTTGGGCCACACATAATTTATGTAATTAGTTATGTATATACATTATAAGATTTCTTTTTTATATTTTTTATTATAAAATTTAGAAAACTGAGAATAATATAAACCTAGTGGGAAATTTGACCTTGTTTTTGTAAAACGAATCTATCCATGTTTGGTTCGATGGAAGTGGCTGCAATTCTTAGTGAGGTCTAAAAGTGTTTGACACAAATGTTTGTTTGAATTTTGCACTTCATGTGCTTCATAACTGAAAAGAACTGCTAAAAAACACACAATGTTAAAAGATATTGTGGGGCTGCATTACTAGTTGTCCTGGGCTGCATGTGGGCCGTAGGCTGGACATGCCTGTTTCAGTCAATCTTGCAGCAGTGTGTGAGATGACACTATACTATTCTTGCTGCTGCATTTGTCATATTTCGCCTTCCCTGAAGACCCTCAGACCCTAATGACTCCCAAACTATATGACAGCTTTGTGGAACCCTGCTGACCCTCTCCCAGGCACCAGCACAGGCTAGGGCAGTTGCAGGCCTCAGTCTCCTCACACCCTATAAGAATCAAGGATTTAAAACAATGACCACAACAGTGACTACATCCGTTCATCAAGCACCTACTCTATGGCCAGTGCTGTGCTAGGCACTTTTATATCTGTTATTTAATGCCTCACAACCCCACAACAGGTAGGTATTGTCATCTGTTTTAGAAACAAGGAGACTGAGGTTCAAAGATTGATAATTCACAAGCCGAGAAGGCTACAGCTGGGCTGTAAAACTTGGTAGTTCAAGTGCTGAAGTCTCTTGTCAAGCCCCAGGGGTGAAAGAGTTGGTGGAAGATCAGGCTAGGAATCTGGGTCCCTTAGGTCAACAACCTCAGGTTCTAGAAAGCTCTACCTCTTCGGGGAAACCTTCCCTGACAATGCCCTCCTCCTTAATTTCAAAGTGAGTCATGTATTTCCTTAGGTTCCTCTAACGCTCTGGTCACCACTGAAGTACTTGTCACACTTTACTGAACTTATTTGTTTCCATGTTCGTCTTCTACACTCTTCTGGAAGCTTCCTGAGGGATTTCAACTCAATGTAAGAAAGCTTTTTTTTTTTTTTTTTTTTTTTGGTGACAGTGAGTGATCACACTCAGTGAAACTTTGCTGGTAGAGCTAAGAGGTTGGTTGGACTTAACCTCTGATATCCTCTATGGTTCAAAGATGTCTGAAATTGACCAGACTCATGGAAGCAGGAGGACTTGGCTCCCTGTGAGTCCTTGACATATCTGGGGAGTTGCAGACACCGAGAGTGGGCCAGAGGGCCAGGAATATAGAAGACTTTGCTCAACTTCATTTAAGTTCTGCTTCTCCATGGCTGGAGCTCGTCTGCATTAAAGCCATTCCTTGCTGGAGACAGTGCAGGAACCGGGACCACATTCTAGAGACTGCTATGCATCTGAGTAACTCTGGAATGCTAAAATATACAGAAAACTTGCGATCCACTGCAGACAGACCTAAGTTTTGGACTCTCTGGGAGTAAAGCCTAGATATTTATGTTCTTGAAAAGTTCTTTAGTTTAACTAAAGGTACTAACAAGATGGAGAATCCTGAAATAGAAGTCAAGGAAAACCACCTGACTACAACATCTGCAGCTAGGGGATTCCAGTCATGAGGGACTCACTTTGGACGGGGAGAAGGCCCCTCAGCAGACCTCACGTCAATTCGCAAATGGCTTCACAAAGCCTTTCTATGCCCTGCACAGACATCCCGCTCTCCCAGACTAACCTGCTTTCATCCCTAGCCAGGAAGAGTCAATGTCAATTCCCTGCCCACAGATGCAGGCCCCCTGTGTCTCTCCCTAAACCTGCTGCCTGCTTGGTCTACACTCACACCGAAGAAATGAAAAAGACCCAGAACCCCTTGTCTTCACAAGAAGGGGACAACCTCCAGCCATTTCCAGCAAGACATGTTTCCAGTTATTTTTTTCGTTTGGTGACAACAACTTCTCCCCACTTTCACATGGCCTCTGTTCACTCCCTCCCTCCCTCCCCTCATTCAGTCATTCATTCATTCATGCATGCATGCATTTGTATGAAACCCTGCCTGTGTCACAGGCTGACTTTCACTGAATTTTTGTGACAAGCTTACCCCTGATTTGTTCCAAATTCATTTTTTTACCATGCACTCAAAAAAAAAAAAAGAAGTCCCAAGAGGGTAGGAGTTTTTAATCTGGTATTTCTGTATCTCCAGTGCCTAAATCAGCGCCTGGCATGTCATGGATGCTCAGCATATATTTATTGAATGAATGGATATATTGAATGAATGTACAAAAATAGGAGGGAGGAAATCCAGTGATTCCTCCCAGCTCTGGCAGTGTTCGAATGGAGGCTGGAAAACCATCTGTCGGGGATGCTGTGAGCAAGGCTTTGCGAATTTGAATAACATGAACAAAATATAATCCCTCCAAAAAAGCTCCCACTTCACTGGAGAACAGGGACAAAAAAACAAACGATCATGACAAAACAAGCACGTGTGACAGGTCAAGGGATCCCAAGGAAAGGACAGAGCCACACCACCTGGGATCTTCGGAGTCAGCTGTGTGAACCAGGTAACATCAGGTCTAGGATCTGAATAATGAAAGGAGCTGCCTGGGCAGAAGCCCATGTGTCTCTAGCCAAGGCCATGGGAAGCCCACGCTGATGGCCATGGGAGCCTGAACAAACAGCATCTGTTTCCAGAATGGCGAGCTGTGTGGCTGGAGGACAGAGCACTTGGAAGGAACTGCAGAGGTAAGTGAGGAATTGCAGGTAAAGGCCCTGAGTGCCCAGCCCAGGATGTGGGCATTGTCTCAGAAGCAGGAAGGAGCCCCTGAAAGGTTTTTACTCACAGGAGGGCCAAGACCAATGCTTTTCTTCTGGCTAGGCAACCTAGAGTGACAGAGAGTGGGAACTGGACAGGAAACAAAGGCAGGGCCAGATAGAGGCAGCAGGTCTGCTGCAGGCACACTGGCAGGAGGCCATGGGGACCTGAACCCAGGTGGTGGAGGCAGGGCTGCTGGGGAAGGTGGGTTTCAGGGCCACCAAAAGGAGAATCAGTAGAAGTTGGAGTTCAGGTGTGGTGGCTGAAGCCTTTAATCCCAGCGTTTGGGGATGCCAGGGTGAGAGAATTGCTTGAGCACAGGAGTTCAAGGCCAGCTTGGGCAACATAGTGAGCCCTCATCTCTACAAAAAAATCAAAAAATTATCTGAGCAAGGTGGTGTATGCCTGAAGTCCCAGCTACTCAGGAGGCTGAGGTGGAAGGATCGCCTGAACTCAGGAGGCTGAAGCTGCCATGTGCTGTGATTGTGCCACTATACTCCACCTGGGTGGCAGAGTGAGACTCAGGCTCACAAAAAGAGGGCAGAGCCAGAACCAAACCACACTAGGCACTTCTTCCCTACACTGCCTCTGCCAAATTCATCCTCCTTCAGAGATCTCTATACCTAAAGAAACAGATGCTGGAGAAAGCAACGTGAAACCATCCAGCCTAGATACTGCTTGTCTTTAGGACTTCCTGTAATGGTGACAGAGAGACCAGTGAGAGTTCTGGGCTCTCCAAGAAGTGCCTGGACCCAACCAAGGCCTGAGACCACTCCTCAGTCAAACCCAGGGAAGAACCATTTGTGGATTCAACAGTCCAGACTGTGGTGAGCTCTGAGATGTGCTGACAAGGCAGGTCTGGCCCCGCCCTGGAAGAGCACATAGAAATGTACCCAAGATCAGTATCTAAGTGGGGCCAAGCATGTGGAGACTTCGAAATGCTGCCCAGAGGTGACTTGTGTCTGCTGCAAATGAGAATGCAGTGTCACATCAAGAAACAAACCCACAGAACGCAGTGCAGTGCTCCTAAGAAAATCATGCCAATAAAAAAAAATTATCATTTAAAAAAAGAAATCATACCAGCTAGAATGATAGATTTTTTTTTTTTTTTTTAGTTGGGGCCAGACAATCCTTCGGTCTCTGCCTCCCAAGTTGCTGGGACTACAGATGAATGCCACCACACTTGGCTAATTTTTAAAATTTTTTGTAGAGACATCTTGCTGGCTTGTCCAGGCTGGTCTGGAACTCCTGGGCTCCAGCGTTCCTCCTGCCCTGGTCTCCCAAAGTGCTGGGATTATAGGTATGAACCACTGCACTGTGCCCAGAAAGTATTTTTTAAAGATCCAGAATATTGAGATGAACTCAAAGCCTAGAGTTGCTACAATAAAATCCAATGCTGCTTGTCAATTCATGAACAGAAGTATTTGTCGAGCACTTACTACATGCCCGTCACAATTCTAAGTGCTCTGAAGATCATTTTTGCCTGAATCTGCTCTCAAACTTATTGAGTGCCACATCTGTGTCACACTCTGCTTCAGTCGCTGGAGAGTCAATATTCCATCTCTCACCTGGACCTCTCAGTAGCTGGCAGCCTCACCCACTCCCTGCAGTCTACTCTCCACAAAACAGCAAGTGATATCTTTTTTAATGTAAATCAGACAGATAGCACCATTCTTTGCAGCTCTGCTCTTCCTGCAGACCCCCACTCCCTACCAACTTCTCTTCTAACTTCTTTTTATTTTTACTTTTTACTTTTTTAGAGAGACAGGGTCTCACTCTCACCCAGACTGGAGTGTAGAGGCATGGTCACGGCTCACCGCAGCCTTGACCTCCTGGGCTCAAGCAATCCTTCTGTCTCAGCCTCCCAAATAGCGAGGACTACAGGCACATGACACCATTCCCGGCTAATTATTTTCTTATTTGTATAGAGATAAGGATCTTGCTGTGTTGCTCAGCTTGGTCTTGAAGTTCGGGCCTCAAGTGGCCCTCCAGCCTCAGCCTCCCAAAGCATTGGTATTACAGGTACACGCCACTGCACCTGGCCTTCTCCTCTAATTTCTACCTTTCTGGTCTTATTTCTCTTCTATTACTTTGTTTTGCTCCATTCACACTCCACTTCCACCCAGATGGAATTTATTGAAGTTTCTAGAACAGGCCAGATATGTGCCTGTCTCAGGACCTTTGAATTTGCTGATCCCTCTGCTTGGAAAAACCGTACCCTAAATATCTGCTAGGTTATTTTTTCATTGCATTCAGGCCCTCCCTTATAGAAAGGCGACCCCTCCCCCTACTATCCCCACTTTTCATTTTCTTTACAGCCCTTATCACTTGCTGAAGTTGCCATTACTTTTCTTGCTCACTGGTTTGTCATCTAATAATATCCCGTAGATGCATCCCATCTGTCCACCTCTGTGTTCTTAGGGCCTTGACCTAGAGCCTGCAGAGTGCCCAGTGAGTACTTGTTGAAGGGATGAGGGCTAACCCCGTAGGACTGGGTGACTCTGGAAAGATGCATGGGCGGGAGACTTCACACTTCCTGGTGACCCTTAGGATGCATGATTAAAGCCAATGACCTCAGAGAGAAGAACATTTGTTCATTCAGGAGAACCAATGGGACCACCTCATGCTGGGACTATAGTCGTGTCTGTTTCTCCCCACCCTTGCCCTCACTCTCATCTGTGCCTCACAATGACCAACAATTATTCCGCGTCATTCATTCGACATAGCAAGAGTTACTACAGGACATATGACCACATGGGAATTGTAAACTGAAGCCAGACAAGAGCAAAAACCAGGCCACACAGGACCTTAAATACAAGAAGCTGGAAAAAATGGCAAAAGGTTTTTGTGTAGGAAAATGACCAGCTTAAGCAGGTGTTTTGGGAGGGGACTCTTGTAACTGTGGTTTAAGTGAACTGAAGGAGGGAGAGGCTGGCATTGGGAAGATGGTTTACAAAGCCCTCTCACGCGCAGGATCTTATTTAATCCTTCCTGTGAAGACAATCACACACATGAGGGAACTGGGACTCAGTTAGCTGCCGAGGCTTTCTGTGCCAATAAATAACAGAGCCAGAGCCCAACACCCTGGTGCTCTGGCTGCCTGAGGTCTCCTTCCTCCAGGCCTGATGGAATCATCATTTGGGAGGACCAAGAGAAGACAGCCCCTGCACCGGAAGGAAGCAGGGCCAAGGTCCGAAAAGCGAGAAGCCCAGGCAGTCCAAGGTAGACACTGTCCCTGCCCCTCCCTGCCCCAGAGAGAGCCACCTGGACTCTGTCTTCTGAAGTCACCCTCAGGATGGGAGGGTCTGCCGTCCCGCTGCCCTGCTACAGAGCCATCAGGGGTCGTTCTCCAGGGGCCAGATTTATTTTAATGCCATTTAATTTATCTTAATTTTTTAAATGTTGAAACATGGAATTAAATCATTCATTGTTTGAATGAAGAACAAAGAAAATCTGGCAAGCGGTCAAAGTCCTCTCTCCGAGAACAGGCCAGGAGTTCTGTGTAATCAACTCTAGGGCTGCTCTAGGTCATTCTTTTACAAAAAAGTGCTAGGGGCAGACTCCTTGGACTTCCAGCAGAGTTGACCACCATCTGGGCAGGTGTGCAGCTCCCAGGTAGCTTCCCCTTGAAGTCAGTTCCTCCAATAGTTCCTTCCAAGGGGCTAAGAGGCATAGGCTTGAGATGATTCTCCCAGTGTCACTAGGGATGAGTTGGACGGAGCCTCTGGAAAGTCAATGAGCAGAGCTGCTCCGGAGACCCAACAGAGTCTACCTGGCTCTGAATGTCTCTTGCCTAGGGGTTCTAGGAAGGGCGGAAGCACAGGAGTTAAGACAGGACAGCTGAAACATTCGGGAATCTAGAGCCCTACTAGTCACTCCGGGAATGCTCTGGAGTGTCATCGGGGAGCGTGGGGGCTGAATAGCGACTGTGCGCTTGGGAAGAGCCAACCTGGGCCATGGGGCACCCAACCAAGCTCTGGGTGCCTTGGAGGTGATGCATGCAGATGGCTGAATTGACCGATCACCTCGACCTTTAGAGACACAATGTGATAACAGACATACCAGGAGCTTTATGTTATAGCTGAAGGTTCTAGAATGAAAGATACTGATTGTGAGCACTATATGTAGTCTTAGCGGGAGGCAATCCATCTGCTAGGAAACAAGTTTCGCAGAATACAGAGCCATTAGGTCCAAGAGGAACTTAGTAGTGAACACACCCAACAAAAACTCTTGATGGAAAAGGAATCCAAGAGAGCGGAGGAAGGTCTTGCCCGTCATCAGAAGTGACAAGAACTTGAACACTACCTTCTTACCACCAGCTCAGTGCTTCTTCTATGAAGCCACACTCCCTGTTCCTGGGTGAATTTCTGACTGCTCCGCTGTCTTCTTTTATGATAAATAGAATAGGTTCCCTTTCTTGACCTTGTTTCACTTGCCTCATGAGTGAGGTGGCTTATTCATTTATTCACTCCTTCATTTTTCATTGAACGCCCACTCTTCCAGAGGTCATGTGACAGAGAGTGGGAGAGAGAAAAAGCACTCGGTCCAGGAGGGGTGGTAAGCCACAGCAACAAAGTAAAACAAAAACCCAAATGCATTTCAGAAAGTGTAAAGGGCTCATGGAAAACAGATGCTGTGAGATCAAAATTCACAGGAGGAAGGGACCTGCTTCTCCGGGAAGCCTTTTCCTCAGTAAGAAGCATCTGAATTGAGCATCGAAGAGTGGGCAGAATTCCTAGGGGGAGGTGAACTGTGGACAAGGCATAAAAGAGCAAAGGGTGCATTTACTTAAGTGACCTCGTGGGGACTGTAAACTGAGGGCAGACAAGAGCCTTGAATAAGAGGAGTGGGAAAAAATGGAAAAAGATTTTTTGTGTAGGAAAATGACCAAAATGATTTTTGTGTAGGAGGGTGTTTTAGGAGGGGAAATCTTGTAACTGAAGGAGGGAGAGACGCTGATGTTGGAAAGATGGCAGGAAGTCATTTTTTACAGAGTAATAATAATAGTTACCACTTCTTGCAGCTATGGTAAGGACTCAATGGAAAAATCAATGGAAAGAACTTTGCAACTGAGTGGCTGACAGATGGTAAACACACAAATACCATCATTATTATAGGACAAGAGGTTATAAAATCTGCACTTGAGTAGTGGTAGTAGGGATGGAGGAGAGGGGGATGGGCTTAAAAGACATTAAGTAATACTTGAGTAACAAAGTGGAGGCGTCAAAGGTCCACTTGGGGGGTTTGAGTCAGGGTGACTGAACATTTGCTGATACCATCAACAAAAAGTTGGAGGAGACGTTCTGAAGGACAGAGACAGCATCAGGCGAGTAAAAACTCAATTCAGCTGACGGGACATCCTATGGATGTGGCACAAGTGGCCAGAAACAAGCCCTAGGCTTGATGGGCGAGAATCACAGACTCTGGGAACCATCCACATGGGAGCAACAGCACAGACCCCTGGGAGAGACAGCAAGGGATGATGGAGGAAGGGCAAACTGGAAGGGAGAGGAAGCTTAGAGCAGAAATGGAAGGGGACCACATAGAGTCAGGGAGACTAGGAGAGCTCAGTGTGAAAGAAGGCACAAGAAGTCCTAAGGAGTTAATGGCCATCATTATCTGGGGGGGAGAGGAGGGGAGGGGAGCAAGACAGGGAGCTATCTGGAATAAATCACTATATATCTTGGGGAATGAGACGTCCCTGGTAGAGATGACAGTAGGGCAGAGGGTGTAGAGGAGTAGAAAGCAAGGGGTTAGATGAGTGCGTGGGTGTGAAGAGAGAGAGAAACCCAGGCATGTCAAGAGTCTATTGAAGGTGTGACGGGGAGGGAGAATGACGGGAGGAGGAACTGGACATGTGTTCTCTTTAGGATGGGGTTTGTGGAAGGAGAGGACTGTGTGTTGAAGGAGAAAGAGATTTCTTTCTGTTTTGGGGGGATTTTGTTGAGTCAAAGTCTCACTATCACACAGGCTGGAGTGCAGTGGCACGTTCATGGCCACTGCAGCCTTGACCTGCTGGGCTCAGACGATCCTTCCATCTCAGCCTTCCAAGTAGCTGGAATTACAGGCGAGTGCCACCATGCCCGGCTAATTTTTTGATTTATTGTAAAGACAAGATCTCGCCAAGTTGCCCAGGCTGGTTTTGAACCCTAGACTCATGCAATCCTCTCGCCTACACCTCCCAAAGTGCTGGGGTTACAGGCATGAGCCACCCGCCTGGTTGAGAAAGAGATTTCGGATACAAGAAGGAGCTGGAGGAATTCACAACCATAGGGCTGGGGTGGCCCTGGGCACCGTGGTGGAGGGAGGATCTTTTTGCTCCGAGATGAGTGACAGAAGAGGACAAGGAGCCAACGAGGGAAGTCAGGGCACAGAGACAGATGCTGACCGCGCTCATACTGCTTGGCTCCATTCTTCAGAACTCCGAGGACCTTTCTCCCTAAGTGACCGGGAAATCGCCACACGGAAGCTGGGCAGGGGTAGTGTCCAGTCCACTTCCAGATCCAGTCCCTATGTGACCTGGCATTCCTGCACACCACCAGGAAAGCCCTGCCATTCCAAATACCAAGCCCATAAATGGCTACCTGGTCTGTTCCAACTGACACCTAGGATGAAGTCATGTTGCAGCTGTGACTCCGTATGCCAAATCCACACAGTTCTGGAATGAGTGTTCATCCCCTCTCCATACCATCTAAAACATCCATATCTATACACATGTGATTTTTGCTGTCTAGGTCTCCTGCTCTTCAGGCCTATGGATCTAAGTCCTTCCTAACCTTCCAGGCTCCTTCATGAGACCCTTCCCCATCCTCACAGATCTCCCTGTCTCAAACCTTTGAGAGCTGGCCTTGCTCAGCAGCCCAGTGGGCCAGGAAATGTGTCCCACACTCTTTGGAGTTTTTTCCCCTCTCCTCTAAGGCATCCCACCCAGTATCGGGTTTAGAGCAGCAGTCCTCAGCCTTTTTGGCATCATTTCATAGAAGACAGTTTTTCCACGGACTGGGGAGGGAGGAGGTTTTGGGATGATTCAAGCACATAACTTTTATTTATTTTTATGATTATTATTTTTTTTAGTTGGAGTCTCACTCTGTCACCCAGACTGGAGTGCAGTGGCCGCTCCCAGCCACCGCAGCCTCAACCTGCTGGGCTCCGGCGATCCTTCCGCCTCAGCCTTCCGAGTAGCCAGAATTACAGGTATGCGTTACCACGCCCAGCTGATTTTTTTTTATTTATTGTAGAGATGAGGTCTCACCAAGTTGCCCAGGCGGGTCTCGAACACGCAGGCCCAGGCAATCCACTCACCTCGGCCTCCCAAAGTGCTAGGATTACAGGCTGAGCCACAGAGCCCGGCCAGCACTTAACTTTTATTGTGCACTTTATTTCTATTATTGTTACACTGTAATATATAAGGAAATAATTATACAACACACCATAAAAAAGAGGTGCAGATGGAAGCGGCAAATAAAATAATGGGCAGGCCATGCACAGACTAAATAAGTGCCAGATTCTGACTTAAAGCCTGCCGCCAGATGCAGCTGTACAACCAAAGCACACCAACTCACTTGCCATTCACTGATGGGGTTTTGATAAGAGTTCACAAGCAATTGATTTATTTTGGTCTCTGAGCAGTCAAACCTCACTGCTCATGTTAATCTGTATTGGCAGCTGCTCCCCAGGGCTGGCGTCACCACCTCAGCTCTACCTCAGATCATCATGCATTAGATTCTCATAAGGAGCGTGCAGCCTAGATTCCTCACATGCACAGTTCACAATGGGGTTCATGCTCCTATGAGAACCTAATGCCACCGCTGACCTGAAAGAAGGCGGAGCTCAGGTGGTAATGCAAACGATGGGGAATACTGATGAAGTTTTGCTGGCAGGCCCACCACTCACCTCCCGCTGTGCGGCCCAGTTCCTAGCAGGCCACAAACCCGGTTTACAGTGCCCATGCAAAGAAAAAGCAACAACCGAACATAGCCCAGCCTCACTAAAGAATAGAATGGAACTTTTTCCTAGAAGGTCATCTCCGGTGTGTACACTAAAATAGAAAGAGGAAGTTCCTGCCCTCACCCTCCCAGACTGCCGGGACCACAGCTGGGCTCTGACAACAGTCTCCTACTTCTCTGTGTCCTCCTGCTCTCCTGACATTCCAATTTCAGCACATGGTCTACAATGTAAGTCTGACCCTTTGCATCCATAGTTAAAGCCTCCTCTACCCCCCACCAGACACTCAGTGGGAATTCTTAACATGGGTACAAGCTCTTCAGTGTTTAACCCTGAAGGCTTCTCAAAACTCCTCTGCCCTGCAGTGTACCCTGTCTTCCATCATCTGGAAGAGCGCTTATCCACTTTAGGCCTGTGCATACTAATCCTTTCACACACGACTCTTTCTCCCTCCCTTCCTCTCTCCCCCCTGCTTTCACCAAAGCTAACTGCCATCCATTCTCCCTTTCTGGGCCTGGTGGTCCCCACGAGGCCGCCAAGGCCCCACGGAGAGACACTCTTCCTAATGCTTCCATTGACCTGAGCTTCACCCTCTACCAGCAGAAGTCACTGTATATGCGACTATTCACCAGTTGATTATCCCTGCTGGAATGCACGTTTGTGAGGACAGGGGCCATTCTATTTTATTTGCCTCTGCACTTAGCATATGCCTGGCAGAGTAGGTTATGTATCAAATAAATGACTGACTGATGGATAAATGAATGCTTTCTCTTTTGGAGTACAGTGTTGTTCTGAAGCTTACACATATTTGAATCTCTAGGCTCAAGTGAAAGGAGGGTTTTCCTCTCTTCTTATCTCTCCTTGTTTAGAGAGAAGTCAAGACGTATGACACATTCCCCAAATCTGGACTATGGGCAATGACCAGACCATGCAGGCTGGGGGACAGTGGCCCCAATCACCGTCCATAAACAACACCAGCAACTGTCCCCAGAGACCTCACAAAGAGCCACCTCACACAGGGACGGACAGGGCCGGCTGGGATAAGGGGACACCCCATCAGCTTCAGGGTCCAAGCCCCTGGAGGAGCACTGGAAGGGGCTTTTTAAACAGGGTCAGTTGGATAACCATAACTCTTTTCTGGCCAGGAGGCCTGGGAGGGCAGTGGGAAATGGAGATGGGAGGAGCAGGAATGGGGAGGGGAAGAATGGAACTGTCTCTCCAGTTCTATTCACGCCACCAGTGTGAACTGTGTGCCTATCTAGGAGCTAGGCCTGGAGATGCAATGACAAAAATCACTGGCGGCCTTTCCTCCCTCCATGGGGTTTTCTGTCTAGATGTTCATAGGCATGATTCCATTACGTAAATGTATTCAATGTGCACCTTTCAATGACCTCAAGGCTATAGGTTCAGGAGTATGTTACAGGTGCTGGAAGAACAAGAAAGCATGCCAAGTAGAGGAACCTGCAGGAATGCCTTTCCCTGCTCTATCATGTGAAAGAGAGAAGCACCTCACCAAGCTCAGCTCCGTAGGCCCCGCCTGCTTCTTCTCAACCCCACATCTACACTTTATTTCAAGAAAAGGAGGTCCTAAAACAGCCTTGTGTCAGGGTACTGCCGACTGAAAACTGGACAGCAACAAGGACTGGGAGGTGGCCCACACCCAGCCACTCCAAGCTCTGACCATTCTCATCTGGAGAACTGCAGGCGTGAGGGGCAGGTGGGACTTGGACCCAACCAACCCATCCAGCTGCCAGACGAGCAGCAGGAAGCCAAGCGCCCTGGCCCAGTGTACTGATCCTCTATTTCAAGAAGAGCAAGATGCAGCAGCTATATTTGAAAATCGAGGTAAACAAGAGCTCAGCTCAAGTGGATGGGACGCGACAGCTGTGGAAGATTAATCACACACGGCTGCAAGTCACGGTCGCAAGGGCCAGAAGGCGTCTTCCCTTTTGGTGCCCCCCAGAAGCCCGGACGTGTTCCTCTCATGTCCCACCCCTGCTCGGGTGTCCCTTGACCACCCGGGAGCTCAGTGCCTGGCACCCAGCTGCAGCCTGCATGTCGGAGAAATTGCACCCAATTCAGTCCTTCTGCTCGGGAGACCTAACCAGCAAACGCTCAGGGGCTGGCTTCTTAATCGCCAGGGAGAGGAGAGAGAGATGCAGACAGGAAGAGAGAGAAAGAGAGAGAGAGAAGAGGCAGCAACGAGTGGGTAAATTTATGGCACTGCATTAAAGACGTTTGTTCTATTTAAACCCCCTTCCCCACCCCTGGTTAAAAATAAAACACAATGAATAAAAACTGTTTTTTTCTTTCATCGTTTTCACCAGCAGCTTGGGACCTCAGGGCAGGTTAGCCAGGGCCTGTGGTAGCAGCTTACAGACCTCAGAACGAGGGCGTGCAGCCCTGCGTGTGTTGTGTACTGTGTGCATATGAATGTCATGTGTGGTGTGTGTGCGAGTGGAGTGGTTGTGTGTATAGTGTGTGAGTGACGTGTGCATGCATGTGTGTGGTGTGTGCATGTGTGTGATGTGTTTGTGCGTGTGGTGTACTCAAGTGTGTAGTGTTGTGGTGTGTGTGGTGTGCATGCATGTAATGTGTGTGCGCGCATGTGTGTGGTATGTGGTATGTGGTGTGTGTGTGTGTGTGTGTGTGTGTGTGTGTGTGTGTGTGTGTGTGTGTTGGGAGGGTGGTTAGTTACACACTTCGCTGCTCCTCTCCGCCAGGCCCCGGACCACCCAGCCTCTAGCCCTGGACCGCCCCCCCATCGGCGGGTGCTCTGGGCTGCGGAGTTCCGGGATGTGCTCGTGTGCATGGCGCGCCAAGGGAATAACGCGCTTCCCTCTGGGCCCCAACCCCGGTAGGCACTCAGCCCCAGGAGCCCCACATGCCAGGCACAGGCTGCACACACGTACACATGCATACACGCACACACATGCATACACGTACACACATGCACACACGCACACACGCCTCTGGCACACCACGCAGTGGCCCATCTCCCCAAAGAGCGCCAGCCGCCGGTCCCGCAGACCCACACGTGCCGGGGCGTCCCCTCCCCATGCCCTCCCGGGACTCCCCTGCCCCCCCCCCCGCATCCACTGTGAGCACTTTCCGGGTAACCTCCTTCTGGCACCTCAGGAAGGCGCCGCGTCCGGGCGATCTTGGGAAATAACTCAGCCCGGTTCTTCACGGCCGGGACCATCCCGGGGCACCCGAGTCCCGGTCTCCGCCTCCCCTGGCTCGGCTGCGCGCCCAGGGGTCGGCCGGGATGCCCCGCTACTCACCGTCTCCTCCAGCTTCCCGAGAGTGGAGGTGAGGACTGTGCGCGACGGCCCGCGGGCTCCTCACCGGCCGCCGTGGCTCATGGCCCCCGCGGGCTCCCCGCCCGCCACAGCCGCGTCCGGGGCATGTCAGGCCGCGCCGGGCCGAGGGTTCGCGATCGTCAAGGGGCCGCGGGGCGGCGCATCGGGGACGCGCGAGGCGGGCGGGGGGGCAGCGGGGCCCGGCGCGGGCCCAGGAGGGGGGGCCCGGCGCGGGCCCGGGAGGGGAAGCCCGTCCCGGAGTGGCCCGGAGTCCCGGCGCAGGCGGCGGGGATCCCTGCGGGAGGGGCAGGAACGGGCGCCCGGTGGCTCCGAGGGACCGGGCTGGGCTCGGCCGCGTCCCCGGGCTTTCCCGGGCTGGGGCGCGCCGGCCCCCGCCTCGCACGCCGGAACCGCGGGGACGCCTCGGCCTCGCCGCGCGCGGAGGGGACGCGCGGAGGGCTGGCTTCTGGGCGGGCGAGCGCTGTGCCCATGAAGCTGCTGCGAGGAGCCAAATCAAAAAGCCAATCTCCAAGCCTGCAAGCGGACGTCACCCTATCAGCAGGGAGAGCGCCGCGCGAGGGACGCGCCGCGCAGATGCGTCCCCGCGCCCAGGGCCTTTCGGATCGCCCCCGCCGGCCGCAAGAAAGTCCGGCCAGCGCCCCCCTCCCGGAGAGCCCCCGGGGCCGCATCCAGACGGAGCCCGGCAGGGCCAGCCACCCTTGTGGCGCTTGGAGACGGCGGCGCGTCCTGACCTGGATTCCGCCGAGTTGGGCGCTCCAGGCGGCGGGCAGACGCGCGGCACCGGCTTCCCCTTGTCCTCGGGAGATGCTGCCTGCGATTCCGAAGTGAAGTCTTCACCAAACACATCTGTGGTTTTTAAATATAGCAGGGAACGATTACCCAGGCAGGGTCCACCCAGGCCTAGGGAGGAGTTGAGGGGGATGGAGGTTGGCGGCGGAGGGAAAAGAAAACTCCTTCCCCCCCTTTTTTTCCTTCTCTCCTTGGTGCAGAACTCAGCCTGTCATTTTCTCAACCCAAATCAAACAAAACGCTTGTGAGAGACGCTTGGGTGAGCTCTGGTATGTTGGCTTTGGGGGTTTGTAAGGCTAAAAATACGAGGAGGCTGCCTCCCAAATTGCCGCTTGCCCTGGGCCTGGAGGCTGGGGGAGAGATGGCTCTTTGATGCAGCTGCAAGACCAGGGCTTGGGGCTTGGCTCCGGCCAAGTGTACACACGCAGCCTTAAATCAGATGCCTGTAATTTCTGCTATATTTGTCAGGCTTAGTCCTGGAGGCAGGAGGGGTGGGCAGACAGCTCCTGACAGTGGGATTTCACGACCCTCTTTAGGTAGCTCTAATGTAAGCATGGTGGCTGGCCTTTTGTAGCACAGCAGTGCAGACCCGACAGAATATGAGGGCAGGAGGGGGTTCTCGCAGGCCTCTGCTGCCGGAAGCCAGCACACTGTTGTAATACTTACCAAATGTCAGCACCTCCTTAGGGCCTAGAGTGGAGCAAAAGAATTTGATGCTATATCGCTTGTCATCCCCCTAAAACTCCGTGAGATAAGTCAATTAATACCTCCACTTTTCCGCTGAGGAAATTGAGCCTTAGGTTAAATGACCGTCCCAAGGCCACCGGAGCGGAACCAAAGACTGGCAGAGGACGGAACCAACACGGGTTGTGTGGATTCCATTGCAGGATGCACCCCTTCGGGGATCCCTAGCTCCCCCGTGGGGTTGCTCTGGAACAGGGTCTGGTCCCAAGAGATTAAGTGGGTGTGGGGACTAGAGGACCTCCGAGCCTGGGATGATGGCATGAGGTCTTTCCTGGTCTCTAGATTAATGTTCCTCTGGCGAGCCATGTATGTGGTGGTTTCCGCCTGAGTTTGGAAACCACCAAACTCTGTTTGTAGGTCCGGATGTGCTCAGTTAGGATTGCTTTCAGGCCCTTGAACTTTTACAGGTCTTAAATTCGGTTAAAGTTAGGGCTGAGACATTGACTTTAAACGGTTTCCATACCTTCTAAAGGTGTGAGATTTGGGGATATGTCCATTAGTGGGATCTACCTTCTCTCTGGTCCTGTGAAGAGTCACAATGCTGACTGGCCCACAGTCTAGACAGAGATGACTGATATGCATATAAATTGGTGTGGCTTTTAGGGAGAGCAGTTTTGAAATTATTAATATTTTAAAAAATTAAATCCCTTTAGAAATGTGAACTCCTGTGACCCAGTAATTTTACTGAAAGAAACCTGTTCTATGGTAATAATTAAGGATATAGTCAAATATCTAGTTATGAGGCTATTCATGATAGTGTTTATAAGAGTGAAGAATTGAAAAATATCTTAATTTTCTAATAGAGAGAATTGGTGAAGCAAAGCATCTGTGTTGACATAATGGTGTATTCTATCACTGTAAAATGCTGGTGTAGCATTCTGGGTGTTGACACGGAAAGGTTTTCATGATTTATTATTGAGAGAGAAAAAAAACCCGGAACATAGAGTGTGATAGTGTGTGTGTGTGTGTGTGTGTGTGTGTGTGTGTGTGTGTGCGCGCGTGCACATCCCCTGGCAGTGAAAAAACACCAAACCGTTAACAATTATCTTTTAGTGATGTGATGTCTGGTTATTTTATCTTCCTCTTTAGAGCAACTCTGTGGAGACATAATTTACATACAATAAAATTCACCTGTTTTAAATGTGTAGGTTGAGGAATTTTGTTTTTTGTTTGTTTTTGAGTTGGAGTCTCACTCTGTTGCCCAGGCTAATATGTGGTGGCACAATCATGGCTCACCGCAGACTCCAATTCCTGGACTCAAGCAATGCTTCCACCTCAGACTCCCGAGTAGCTAGCATGCACCACCACACCCAGAAGATCTCCCAGTGTTACCTAGGCTGGTCTCAAACTCCTGGGCTCAAGCAATCCTCCTGCCTCCAAAAGTGCTGAAATTACAGGCATGAGCCACTATGCCCTCCAGGTTGATGAGTTCTGATAAAAGTATATACAAGCAGAGCAACAACCTCAATCAAGATAAGAACAATTTCATCTCCCCAAAGTTCTCTTAGGCCCTCTGTACTCACCCTTTCTCCCCATAAGCAACCATTGATCTGATTTTTGTCAGTATAGGTTGGTTTTGCTTGTTCTAGAACTTTGTTTTACTTATTTATGTCTGTTGCTACTTCCTCAGTGAACATTACCCATTCACTAAGACTGCAACAGCCACAAGAATAAGACCGGAATTGGTCTTGGCATTCTTTCAGAACTATCAAAAAACTAGACAGGGGTTCCCTATGACAGGGCATGGCTGGGGAGGACGGTGGGGTGAAAGGGGGGGCAAAGTGTGTTCAGCCTGTCTTGTCACAGGCCTTATTAAACTTAGTGAGACGTACATCTTCTCTATGCATTGTTATTTTTACCATCATTATAACTTGTATTTTGAAAATTTGTCACTTAATTATCTTATTTTTTTCTTTAATAAAACTGTTTATTGTGGTAGAGCATACATCCGGAGATGCACACAAGTCATAAGTATAAGCTCAAAGAATTTTCACAAAATAGGTACATTTTATTTCATCATCACCCAGTAAATTAATGTTCCCAGTACCCCAGGCCCCCCTGTCTGCCTTCTGAAGTCACGCGTCTTCCTCCTCTCTGGAGGGAACTGCCCTCTTGACGTCTAAAGCCATATCTCAGTCTTAGGTGATTTTGAATGGAAGCAGATAGAATGTACTATTGTGTCCAAGTTCTTTGCTCAACATAATTTTTGTGAGCTTCATCCATGTTGTTGCGTATAATAACAATTTGTTATTTTTCATTGCTCTATAGCTTCCTTTGAATGAATATGTTGTTTAACTTTTCATTCTGCTCTTGATCTCTAAATTGTTTCCAGGGTTTTTTGTTTGTTTGTTTGTTTGTTTGTTTTTGAGTTGGAGTCTCACTCTGTCACCCAGACTGGAGTGCAGTGGCCGCTCCTGGCCACCGCAGCCTCAACCTGCTGGGCTCCGGCGATCCTTCCACCTCAGCCTTCCAAGTAGCTGGCGCCACAGGCACGTGCTACCACGCCCGGCTAATTTTTTGATTTATTGTAGAAATGAGGTCTCGCCAAGTTGCCCAGGCAGTTCTCGAACCAGCGGGCTCAGGCAATCCACTCACCTCAGCCTCCCAAAGCGCTGGGATTGCAGGCTGAGTCACCGAGCCCGGCTGTTTGTTTGTTTTTAATTTTGAAAAATGCTGCTGTGGACATTTGCATATACTGTCCCTCCCCAACATGGTTTGGTCACATTCTTGTCAACACTTAGCATTGTCAGTCTACTTAATTCTAGTCATTCTGGTAGATGTAAATTTAACTTTAATTTGTATCTTTAATTTGCATTTTCCTAATCGCTATTAAAATGGAAATTTTTCATATGCATACTCATTTTGGATATCCTCTTTTGTTAAGTATCCATTCAAATCCATGGCTAGTTTTTCTGTAAGTCTGTCTTTTTCTTACTGATTTGTGAGAGGTTTTTTTTACATATTCTGAGTGAGTCTTCTATTATCACATGCACTGCAGATATCTTTCTTCCAGTCTGTGGCATACCCTTTATTTTGTCTTATGATGAACAAAAGTTCTTACATTTGATGTAGTTAATTTATCATATTTTTCTTTTTTATTCTAAGTGCTTCTGGTTCCTGTTTCATCTACTCTAGGTCATGAAGAAGGTCATGTGTTAACTTTTAGAACTCTTTTTTGTTTGTTTTTTGTTTTTGTTTTAGTTGGAGTCTCACTCTGTCACCCAGGCTGGAGTACAGTGGCATGATCACAGCTGCCTGCTGGACTTAGACGATCCTTCTGTCTCAGCCTTCCAAGTAGCTGGGATTACTGGTGTGTACCACAATGCCCGGCTAATTTTTTTTGAAAGCAGAATTTATTGAGAAGACAAAAAGTTCTCAGAGCATGAAGAGAACTGAGGAAGTTGCCCTAGCTAGTTTTTTGATTTATTGTAGAGATGAGGTCTAGCTATGTTGCCCAGGCTGGTCTCAGACTCCTGAGCTCAGGCAATTCTCTTACCGCAGCCTCCCAAAGTGCTGGGATGACAGGCATAAGCCACCATGCCCTGCCTGGAACTCTTATTTTTTTAACTTTCAAATGTAGATCTCCAATTCTCTTGGAATTGCTTCTTTTTATTTAATGCGAAGGGGTGGAATTCTATGTTTTCCATGTGAATATATAAATGACCCAGTCAATCTGTTTAAAAAAAAAGATAATTTTTAACATCATTTTTTTGGTAAATCGTCTCGTGTATCTATGTGTCTGTGAATGGACTCTCTGTTTCACTGGTTTATTTTCCTCCTTTTGTGTCTACATCATACTGTCTTAGTTACTGTACCTTATAAGAAATCTTAATATCTATTAGAGTGAATGCTATTGTTTTGTTCTTCTTCATGAGTATCTTGGCTATTTTTGGCCCTTTACAATTACATATAAATTTTAGAATCAGCTTGTCAGTTTTCACAAAAATGCCTGCTAGAAAAGTTGATTGCACTGAATTTATAGGTCAATCTGGAGAGAATTAACATCTTTACAATATGGAGTCTTCTGACCTATGAGCATGGAATATCTGTTTATTACATGTTTAATTTATCCCAGTGATGTCTTAAAATTTTCAGTGTACAGGTCTTGCACATACAGTTGACCCTTGAGCAACAGGGATTTGAACTTTGAGGGTCCTCTTATACACAGACATTTTCCCAACCAAACGAGTATCAAAAATACAGTATTAACAAGCCATGATACCTGCCTATACCAGCGTCTGGCTTTTCATATATATGGGTTCCATGGGACCAACTGCATGACTTGAATACAGTCAGAATTATGTGTATGCAGGGGTCCAGGAGTCAATCCCCCACATATGTTGAGGGATAACTGCATTTCTCTAGATTTAGTCTTAGATATGTGAGTTTTGTGATGCCAAGTGGATGGTATTTTTTCTTTTTATTATAATTAAACAAAACTTTGTGTAAAATTGTTTTTTGTGATAAATAAAAATAAAATTTATTTTTGTACACTGATTTTGTATACAGTGACATTGCTCACCTTACTTTTAATACTAAAAATGTATTTGTAGATATTTGGTGTGCTTTTTTTTCCTCATGCATAACCGTGCTTACAAAATTTCCTCCTTTCATATCTTCTATTTTTGATCTCAAATACATCAATAAAGAGAAGCAAACATAGCAAGAATCTGTGTCTCTCTTCATCTTAGTGAAAATGCTTCCAATGTTTCCCATCAAATACGATTATTGTATATTTTTTGTAGCCTTTATCAAATTAAGGAACTTCCCTTTCCTTCCTGATTTCTTGAGGTTTCTTTTTTTAGTCACAAGTTTGTATTGAACATTATCAAATGTTTTCTTTGCATCTATTGAGATGATTGTATGAAAGTTCTCCCTAATCTGTTGAAGCAGTAAATTATAATGATTCATTTTCTGATGTGAACCCAACTTTGCATTCCTGGAATAAAGGCATCTTTGTTGTGCTGTATTACCCTTTTATTTGTAGTACTGAATTTGGTTAGTTTATAATTTGTTAAGGAATTCTGTATCTACAGTCATGACAGGGATCAGCTCATAATTTTCTGTTCTTGTAATGTCCTTGTCAGATTTTGGATCAAGCTGTTCTGGCCTCATCAAAAGAGTTGGAAAGTGTTCCATCTTCTCTGTTCTCTGGACAAGTTTGTGTAACATTGGTGAAGCCAGTCTGGGACTAGTTTCTATGTGTGGGTATATTTTTAAGTTAGGGATTTCATTACTTCAGTAAATTTTATTAGTTTTCTGTGGCTGATGTAACAAACTACCACAAACTTAGTGATTTGAAACAATGCAGATGTATTATCATCCAGTCTTGTAGGTTAGAAGTCCAATACGAGGCTCACTGTAAAACCTTGGTCTTGTAAAACCAAAGTCTTGACAGGGCTGTGTTGTGCTCCTTTTTGAAGCCTCTAGGGGAAATCCATTTGCTTAAGGTCTCTCTACTTTAGGTTAATAACAAGGTTTCTCTAGAATTGATTCTGTTATTTTATATTTTACATTTATATTTTTAGTTCCTCTAGAATTTGTGCATGGTGTGATACAGGGGTCTAATCTGTCTTCCTTCACATGCCAGTTCTGTCAGCATAATTCACTAAATACACTATTCTTGTCCGCTTTGTGTGATGCTAAGACTCATATTTACTTGAATCCATTTTGGACTCTGTTTCATGGATTGATTTGTCTATTATCGTGCCGAGTCCATTATTTTTGGCATTGTTAATTATTTGTTTATGTTAAATTATAAACTATATTTTTTAGAGTAGTTTTGGGTTCACAGCAAAATTGAGCAGAAGGTACAGAGAGCTCCCATATGCTTCTGTCCCCCTACACTGTATTTTTGCTACATTAGATTTATACCAAATTATAATATATAGTAAGTCAAGATATCTCCCTTTTATCTTTCTGGATAAATGTGCTGACTAATTTCAACTATTTTTCCATTGACCTTTAAAATTATACCTAATGTAAAAAATACCAAACTATGATTCCAGTTGAAGTATTACTAAATATATAAATTCATTTACGAAGGATAGATATGTTTATGATATATCATTCTATCTTAGAAAGTTGCCACTCCATTTAGATGTATCTCTTCACATTTTAATGCAGTTTTATAGTTTTGCTTATTTAAGTCTTTTGCTTTTCTTGTGAGTTTTATTTCTAGATTTTTTTTTTTTTTGAGTTGGTGTCTCACTGTCGCCCAGGCTGGAGTGCCGTGGCATGTTCACGGTCACCCCAGCATTGACCTGCTGGGCTCCAGTGATCCTTCCGTCTCAGCCTTCCAAGTAGCCGGAACTACAGGCACACACTACCACGCCCGGCTCATTTTTTATTTATTGTAGAGACAAGGTCTCGCCAAGTTGCCTGATCTGGTCTCGAACCCACAGGCTCAGGCAATCCACTCGCCTCGACCACCCAAAGAGTTGAGCCACTGAGCCCAGCCTAGATATTTTATGGTTTTTTAAATTAAAAATGGGATTTCCTCCCCTCAACATTTAAATTTGTTTATTAAAAGTAAAACTATTAATTTTTATATTTCTATTTTGTATCTAGTCACATTATTCTTTTAACAATGTTTAACATGTATGGAAAATTTGTGATGGTCCAGACAGTGTCCTAAGTGTTTTATGTATAATACCACCATAGAGCAGATACTATTATATCAGTTCTATGGATGAGAAATCTAAAGTCTAAAGTAGAATTACTTAATCCTTCTAGGAAAACAATCTTCTGATCTAAAAATAAAAAATTTGCATTTACCAAAATTTATACTTATAGTTTTATTTTCTTATTGTATTGGGCAAAACAATGAATAACAGAAGAAATTGTAGACATGATTTTAATAAAACTGTTGTGATTTCTTTCTAAATTAATCTTGAGGTCTTTCCCTTGAGAAGGACCATAAGTCAAGATAGCTACTCTCTAGGAGAGCCCTGAACAGGAGGAGAGTCAGGTTCGGGTGCATGGGTCAGGTGAGACAGAGGAGGCAGCACAAGAAGACACATGGAATGACAGAAGCCTCTTATTACTCACAAATCTGTGAGAGCTGATGGGAAGTCTGGAGACCGCAAAGTGTTCAACCCAGCGGGTGCAGAGTGAGGGAGAGAGACAAAGTGGGACTAAAGCCTTTATTGGGGCCCAGGGTGTTCTGATCACTGAAAAGTCCCTTATAGGTTTGATGCCAAAATTATCTTGGTAGTGAATGTAACCTGAACAGAGGTGTTACTATTTATAGTCCTTATTAATCATGATTAATGTAATTATTTCTGTTTTAATACATAAGTATTAATATGTTTGATAAAGGATGCTATCTAACATTTACTGTGGTGTTAAATGACATACGCTATCACCTAAGCGTCCATAAGTTTGGCATTCGGAAACATATCTGACCCCAGCGTTTCAGGGAAGGGATTATAGACTTGTCTCTGGCAAAGGGGAATGAGGTTGTCATTCTTAATTTATACCCACTTGATTAATCTACTGGGCGGTGCAGACTCGTGTCCTGAACAAAATCAGGACTCTGTTAGCAAAGAAATGAGTGTCCTGTGGATGGTTCTTGGGAAGGCAACAGATCTGTGTGATTGGTTTCTGGGATAAACACCATAATATAACCACCTTAGTAGATTTTTTTCACACCTGCTCCCCCCGCAACCCATCATTCATAAGATCTCACCCAAAGAGGTCAGAGAGGACTAAGAGACCGGGAGTCTGGTTTTTAGAACAGTTGACTGTATTTGGGATATAGTCCCCCTCTGCCACCATCATCCCCCTCTCTTCTATTCCACAACTGGCTGTCTAGAAGGAGTCGTCCTTTATGACTCTGTGTCTCAATTTTCCCTGCTCCCTCAACCGGAAGTTGGGCCTCTGCTCTTGCCATTTGACAGAGTTTCCCAAAGGCACCAACAGGACTCTTGTGGCTATGGCTACCTTTTACTCCCCATCCGACACACCCAGACATTTTCGGTCACAACCCTCTTCATTGGAAAGGCCTCCCTCTCTGGCTTCACTTTCTTCTCTGAACAGCTCTCTTCAACCTCTTTGCAGGCTCTCCTTCCTCCATCTGTGTTTCCAGTTCTGATGTTCTCCAGAGTTCGGCTCTCGGTCTGCTTCTCTCCTCTTTCCACACACTCACCCCGGGAGCTTGCGTCGTTTCCCCAACCACAGTGACCCATTATATGTGGACAGTTATCAAATCCATGCCTCCAGTCAATCCTCCCTCCTGAGCCTCCACTGCCTGAGAGACATCCCTTTAGAAGCTGACACCGCTTCTCCAGGCTCATTAGGGTTCATCAGGGCTCCCATGCCCTCCAGATGTGTTTCCACGTTTCCCAAGTTAGTGCTGCCATCTGTCTAGTTTCTCAAGAAAGACACCTGGATGTCATGTTGGGCCCCTCCTCCTCTCTCATCCTTTATCCAATCAGTAAATAAGGCCTGTCTGTCCCACCACAAAAATATCTTCTCTCTAATGACTCTCAGTCTAGCAACAAAACCTTCATAAACATGTGGTGGAATTATATAGGAGGTAGACAGATGTGTGACTGGGTGGTAGGTGAGGATGTGTGTATATTTTTAAGACCACGAAATATCAAGTTTAAACCATGGTTAGAAAAGAAAGTGTGCGTCAGAGTCTCGGCAAGGAGAATGCGTTGATACTGACAGGCCATTCTTTTTATTGCACAACACTCATTGTCTACCGCTGCTGGCAGAAACAGATGCCAGGGAAGCCCCTTCCACCACACCAGGGTCTCTCAGACATTTAGGGAGGCCCAACTGGGTAAGAAGAACATAGCAAGAAGAGAGTCTTCAAGGCATGAAATTCAGGGGTTCATCTTAAAAAGAAACACTCTCTTCCATAGAAGATAAACAAAGATCTTCTATCACCTTGCATGTTCTCAAGGTCATGGTGCACTGAGGGGGCAGGGAGAGGTTGCAAGAGCCAAACTTAGACAGGAACCTGGGGAACGAGGAACTTAATAACCAAGAATGGAATGAGGAATCTTCTCACTGCTTCATCATGGAGACAAGCTGCTTCCTGATCCTGTATGATTTTATTTAGAAAATATGTAATAAATATTCGCATTTTACAATTATAAATTATGTTCATAGATACTGTCTTCTTAGAAACTAATAATAACCCCTGAGGGTAGAGATTTTTTAATTTGGTTGGTAAGGAAACAGAGGCCTGTAAACAATTAAGCGATTTCTTTAGAAGCATATGCTTGGTAGAGTGTTGGTACCAGAACCCAAAGCTGTGACCGGCAGCCCAGGGCTGTTTCTTCCATTGTCTAGTCCTTTCTGTAGAGGACTTTTGCAGTCTTTGACATTCTTTATTTGTTGGGGGGAAAATGTGTTCTCGTGGGTAAAAGGTTTTAACTAAGGACTGTCTGTTCCATTTCTTTAGGGAGTAAAAGGTTGCCCCAGCACCATATCAAGAGTTGGGGATGAATAAAACCCACAGAGTCCCAGCAGCCACGAGGATGCTTTTGTGGCTGTCTCCAATCCCTGCCCTTGGACACTGGTCACAGTCTCTGAAGGTCAGAGACTTCATCCAGATGGGAAAGAACAGGCTTACGTTATGATGAAGAGCACAGAGGAGACATCCGGAAACAGGCCGGGGCTCCAAGGGGGTTCTCCAGAGGAAAGAATGAGACAAATTAACTGGACAAAAATAAAAAAGAAAGGAAGGAAAGGGAAGGAAGGATGTACTGCTTAGCAGTGATAACCATCATGGGAGTGAGAGAGGGAGACAGAAGAAAGTGTGTCCCAGCACATGGCTTGTGGTTAGTGGCTTGGGGTTCGGTGACTCTAACTCTGCCACAGAGTCCCCTTCTTAACAGAGGTGGGGGGATGAATTGGTCACTTATTCCTTGGTTCCACAATTGCTTTTGGAAAGTCAACTTTATGGGGGGACCCCCCAAAACTGGAATTTCTTTATTAAAAATTGTGTTTAAACTTCAGTCACCTTCAAAGCACTTTCTGTTTGATGCAATACACCTATTGAGACACTTTTTCCTCTGTTCAAAACAGTTTTTGAACTTGTCCTTTTGATGTTTTTTAATGCTTCTGCCATTTTTTGCTTCACCTCTTCTACATGGGCAAAGCATTTCCCTTTGGGCCTTTTTTCATCTAGGGAAACAAACAAAAAAAAGTCAGTCAGGGCAAGATTGGGTGAATAGGGAGCTTGGGGTATAGGGGCCGTGCCATTCTTGATCAAAAACTGCTAAACACTCAGCATTGTGTGAGCAGGTGCATCATCATGGTGGAACCAGTCACCTGTCTGCCACAACTTGGTACATTTCTTCTGCAGCGCAGCCTGTCATGACAACACTGGCTGGTACATTGATGCCAATGGGTTCCAAGAACATTTACCTAGTGAGGGAAGAATGTACTACAAGAGAAGGGGACTACTCTCCAAAAGATAATTCTGTTTTTTGGGGTCCCCCTTCATACAGACAGCTCCAGAGATATTGCGGGTTCAGTTCTGACCACTGCAATAAAGTGAGCATCACAGTGATATTTTTGGTTCTGGTGCCTATAAAAGTTATGTTTACACTATACTGTATTCTCTTAAGTGTGCGATAACATTATGCCTAAAACAAACTGTATATACCTTAATGTAAAAATACTTTATTGCTAAAAAAATGCTGACAATCATCTGAGCTTTAGACATAAACTTAGTTGATAAAGTAGAAGCAATATCTAAAAGGATTGACTTCAGTTTTTAAAGAAGTTTTACTGTGGGTAAAAAGCTATCAAACTGTATCTCTATGCTATAGAGAAATCTTCTGTGAGAGAAAGAAGCAGTTGACACAACAAACTTCATTGTTGCCTTATTTTAAGAAATTGCCACAGTCACCCCAGCCTTCAGCAACCACCACCCTGATCAGTCAGCACTATCAACATCGAGGCAAAAGATTATGAGTCCCTAAAACTCAGATGAAGAAATCTAGACCTAGAGTGGCTTAGACATTTGTCCAGAGTTTTAGAACCAGTAGGTAGCAGAGCTGGGACTTGAATCTCAGTCTGACACCCAAAGCCATGCCCTTAACCGTTGTGGTACACCACTTCCTTAAAGTGTGATGCCCTTGAGTGAAGCCAGCGGGCTGAGCATGAAAGCAAGAAGGGGAGCCGGGTACGCTAAAGAGGAATGTCCTGACTAAAGTGGCAACCACTGACCAGCAACTGGTGCTACAAAGGAACGTGGGCCCTGGGCTGCTGTATTCTCTGAGTTTTCAAGGGAAAACCAAAATCTGGGTTCATAGATGAAAATTTCTAGTTTTAAGAGACAATGCTGGCCAAAACTCACTCAAACACGCACTCACACATATGCACACAGCACATACTCATGCTCACACTACCGTGGACTACTAATTTTTGAACCAGTATTGAAGAGAATGGACATTTCCATGTTCAATGATTCTAAAAAAAGCAGATAACTGAGCAGATGAACCTCAGGTGGAAGGGAGGAAAACTCTATTTTATTTTTGTTTCAAACAAGTGATTTAATATTTCTGAGCTTATGTTCCATCATCTATAAGGTTTGGACTGGGGAAAGGATCATAGTATTATCTTCCTCAAAGAGTTCATGTGGGAGTTAAATGGCATAATTTCGAGTGCCAACCTGGGACACAGCCATATCAGACCAAAATAATATATATATGTATTAAATAAGTTTACAGTATATACTTATTTGTATGTAACATGTTATTATAATTAGCATCATTGTTTTATTACTCTAACACAAATGTGAAAATAGATACTTTTCTGTTACATAAATTATTTAAACAAAAATAACAATAGGACTAGCTGATGGAGGAAATTAGTAATAATGAATAGTAGGACTAATTAAATAAATCATATGAATCAGAAAAATAAAACAGTATTTAGATGATGTTGCTTTCCATCTTCTGATACAGGCAATTTATTTTACTTATTTTGAAAACTTTGTATTGAAGATCTAAATTGAGTACTTTTGTGTAGTCTTTTAAAAATAGCTTTATTGAGATATAATTCACATAGGCCATAATCCACCCACATAAACTCTACAATTCAGTGCTTCTTAACATATTAGCCGATGTGTGCAACCATCACCATGGTCACTCTCAGAACATTTTCATTGCTGCAGGAAGAAACTCCATATCCTTTCTCTGTTACTCCATCCAACCCCCTTAGCCCCAAGCAGTCTTTAATCTGCTTTTTGTCTCTATGAACTTGCCAATTTTAGATATTTCACATTTGGAATCATATGATATTTGGCCTTTTGTATGTGGCTTATTTCACTTAGCATGTTTTTGAAGTTCATTCACATTGTAGCATGTATCAGAACTTCATTCCAATTTAATGGAATGAACGTTATTCCATTATATGAATCTACCACATTTTGGTCATCTGTATGTCTGTTTATGGACATTTGGGTCATTTCTGCTTTGGGCAATCATGAATAAAGCTGCTATAAACTTTCATGTACGAGTTTCTCTGTGGATATGTATTTTAATTTCTTTTGAATATATACCTAGGAGTAGAATTTCTGGGTCTTATAGTAAGTCTATGTTTAACCTTTGAGGTACTGTGAGACTGTTGTCCAAAGCAACTGGGCCATTTTGCATTTCCACGGGCAGCATAGGAAAGTTCCAATTTCTCCACATCCTGCTGACACTTGTTATCTGACTTTTTTATTCTGGGATGTGAAGTGGCATCTCGTTATGGCTGTGATTTCCTTTCCATGATGATGGCTAATGTCTAGCATCTTTTAATGTCAAGTATCTTTTCATGTGCTTCATTGGCCATTTGTATGTTTCCTTTGGAGAAATATCTATTCAGATTCTTTGTCTATTTTTTAGTTGGATTGTCTTTTTACAATTGAATTGTAAGAGTTTTTTATATATTCTAGACACAAGTCTTTATCAGATGTATGATGTTCAAATATTTTCTCTCATTCTGATAATCTTTTTTCACCTTCTTCATGATGTTCTCTGAAGTACAAAAGTTTTTCATTTTTAGGAAGTCCAATTTATTTTTTCTTTGGCTGCTCATGCTTATGGTCTCATACCTAAGAATCATTTGCCAAATCCAAGTTCAAAAGATTTACTCCTATTTTTTTCTCTTAGGAGTTTTATCGTTTTGCTCTGAATTTAGGTCATCAATTCATCTTGCGGTAATTTTTGTTTATATTTTTGTTTATGTTGTGAGGCAGGGGTCTGATCCATTCTTTTGCACCGCTCTCTCGCTGTCCCAGCACCATTTGCTGGAAAGACAATTCTTTCCATGGCACACTTCTCAAAAAATTAGTTGACCATGGATGTATAGGTTTCTTATATATTCTAAGATACACAAATTAAGACTTTTTAAGAGGACTAAGTAAATCAATAAGATGAATTAAACAGACATTTCCAATATTTAATTAAAAATAACAACATTTCTCTCTGTCCCATATTTTTACTCCCTGTTTGTTTCCTTTTCCAATTGTTCTTTTCTGAACTGCTTGCAACCTTTGGAACACCCTTCTTTTCTTTGGGATAATATTAAAACTGAGCATTGAAACATAAAATTCACTTTGATGTGCAGCTCTGCTCTTATCAAGGCCATATTATACTGAATCTGAGTATCAGTTCAATATGATGACATCGAGCTAAATACCCTCCCAACATGCCATTATTCTAAGGGGATTAATTCAGAAACAGAAAACCAAATACCACATATTCTAACCTACAAATGAGAGCTAAACCCTGGGTACACATAGGCACAATGATAAGAGAAGCAGACACCGGAGACATTGGGGGGGAAGGAGAGAAGAGGGTGAGGATTGAAAAACTACCTATCGGGTGCTATGTTCACTATTTGGGTGACAGGATCAGTAGAAACCCAAACCTCACCATCACGCAGCAAATCTGCACATGTATCCCCTGAATCTAAAATTAAAGAATTAAATTAAATTAAAATTATCTCAACAAAAGCACGTGGACATGGAATACTTAGGATTTTGCTTCCTACCAACAGCAGGAATTTTAGACTTGTTAGAAGTAGTTTCTAGCTCTTCAGAAATGTCTAACCACTTTGTTTCTACAGTCTTTTTTTGAAGATTAGTTCTCTGAATCAGGCCTTTTGACCTTTGAATTCATCATGTAGTCTAACTATGAGAATGTCTGTCTTTTTAAAAACAATCTGAAACACATCGGATGCCATCCTGAGTTAAACTTTTCTTTCTTGTGGAAAACGGTTTTGAAACACAGAGGTGATGTGCATTTGTGTTAGAGTCCAAGTAAGATTCCAAGCAAGTTACAAAGGAGTAAAGATATTAGGGAATCTAGACCAAGCGTGATGGCTCACTCCTATAATCCTTTGGGAGGCCGAGGTGGGAAGATGGCTTGAGTCTAGGAGTTTGAGACCAGCCTAGACAGCATAGCAAGACTCCATCTCCAAACAAAGAAAAACAGAAAAAAGAAAGAAATGGAGGAGTCCTGTTTAATTCAACTATCTCTTTCTAGTCTTTTCTTAGTCCTGAAGCAGCACATTTAAGTGGCATCCCTTTAGTGATGCAACAATGAGTGATCCATTACTGTGAATGCAAGTTAAGGCTGTGGGCAAGGGGAAATAGCCACAGTGGCCATGGAAGATGGAGAACATATGTTGTATATGTTGTATTCATTTGTTACTAAAAGCGATGTTGTCTTAGCCTTCGTTCTTTGGGTTGCTGTATGAATTTTGTCCTTCTCCCCCTACTTTCCATACCCATCATGGAAAACTGGGATTTTTCTTCCTGGGGAGGAGTTTCCTGGGACTAAGACTTGCAGTCCTAAAACCTGGACCCTCGTGGGCCAACCAGGATAGTTGGTCACTTTAGCCAGTTAAATAAGATAATGCTTGTAATGCATTTAGTATGATGCCTAGAGCACAGAAGTGTTTTGTAGGGCCTTGGGGAAGTTGAGTCTGGATTTAGGGGCACAGAGGTTCTTAGAGTTCTCCCAATGATGGAAATAAATTCATCCTTCCATGTGAAGAGGCTTGAGAGTGGTGCCCAATAAGGGACTCGGAGATGGATGTAAGCTTGTGGCTCTATTTTATTGTTGTCTGAATCTCTAACAAGCTATTTAGAAAACTTTGGTTAGGCTTTTCTAGAAGGACCATTAGCAAGGAAGACAGTAGTGGGGCAGCTAGACAGCAGGGAAAGATCATGCTGGACCTGTTTCTTAACACATGAACTTAGAAAGAACAACTGGGGCACACTCTGAGTCGTGTTAAGTCCCTGCCTGTTAGAGTTAACAAGAAAAATTCAGAACATCCAGTTAAATTTGAATTTCAGATAAGCAACAACAACAACAACAAAAATATTGCATAGGTCATACTTAAACTAAACTATTATTCATTATTTATTTGACACTCAAATTGAACTGACTGAACTGGGGATTCTGGATTTGTGTTTGCTATATCTGGCAACTCTACTCCATGGGCAGGTGGGAACTTAAGAAATGTAAACTTATTTTTAAATCACAAAGTCCGGAGATTGAGTGATCAACTGATGGACAACTGGAAAGATAGAAATCAAATGCTAAAAATGGTTATCACCAGCTGGGCACAGTGGCCTATGCCTGTAATCCCAGCATTTTGGGAGGCCAAGGCAGGAGGATTGTTTGAGCCCAGGAGTTCAAGACCAGCTTGGGCAATATAGTGAGACCTCATCTCTACAAAAAACTTTAGAAAGTTAACTGGATGCAGTGGTGCATGCATGTAGTCCCAGCTGCTCAGGAGGTTGAGGTGGGAGGATTCCTTGAACCCAGGAGGTCGAGGCTGCAGTGAGCCATAATCATGCCACTGCACTCCAGGCTGGGTGACACAGTGAAACCCTGACTCAAAAAAAAAAAAGTTTATCACTGAATATCTATATAATTGTGATTTTAATTTAATTTTACAATTTTCTCATTTTTCTACATGTTTATATACTAATAAAATTGAGTATATAATTATATTTAATACAAAATTTAAAATAAATTGAAATGGTATAGTTGTTTGCTTTTTTATTCCGAGTTGGAGTCTCACTCCATCACCCAGGCTGGACACGCTCATGGTCACCCCAGCGCTGACCTGCTGGGCTCAAGCGATCCTTCTGCCTTAGCCTTCCAAGTAACTGGAATCACAGGCGCAAGCTACCATGACCAGCTAATTTTTTGATTTACTGTAGAGATGAGGTCTCGCCAAGTTGCCCAGGTTGTTCTCAAGCTTGTGGCTTCAGGCAATCCCCTCACTTCGGCCTCCCAAAGTGCTGGGATTACAGGCTTGAGCTATCACGCCTGACCAAAATGGTATAGTTTTTATGATGAAGAGATCTGGAGAGCCTCCTAAAAAATGCACTAGTCACAACTGTCTAGCTGTTATAATACCCAAAATGGAAGTTTGTCTCTTCCTCAGATCACATCAAAGCGAGTACTTCAGATCAGTGGGGAGCTCTCCTTTCAAATGGGATTCAGGACCCAGTTTACTTCCATCTTGTAGCTCCTCTGTCTTCAATACACAGCCTCCAAAGTTGCTAGGGGGTTGTCTCCTTCTCTGTCCCCGCCATTTCAAATGTGAAAATTAGTATGAAGGATTTGGGGGGGAAGAACATTGAATGGAACTCTTCTATGGACTAAGGCTAGACATCCCACAATTCAGTTTAATCCACATTTCAGTGACCAGAATTCACATGGCAGTTTCTGCCACCAAGGACATGAATGAAAAAACTTAAACAAACTAAAAGTATTACGTGTTCCTAGAATGTTTCATGTTTTTATGGCTACTTATAAAGTGATTCTGAAAGTCATCTAGAAGAAAAAATATTGGTAAAAGCAGTAAAAACTTTCTCAAAAGAAAAATGATAATGATGACAAAATACATGGAAGGAGTACTTTCAGAATCATATGTAAGAATATATTAAAAGCTTATTCGAGGCTGCGGTGGCCTGGAGCGGCCACTGCACTCCAGTCTGGGAGACAGAGTGAGACTCCAACTCAAAAAAGAAAAGAAAAGAAAAAAAGAAAAGAAAAACACTGTAACAGAACTAAAGATGACTTATGCTCACCAATAGCCTGAACATGACGGAAAAAAAGAATCAATCAGCTTAAAAAAAGACAATATGAGCCAGGCTTGTTGGCTCAGCCTGTAATCCCAGCACTTTGGGAGGCTGAGGTGAGTGGATTGCCTGATCCTGCGGGTTCAAGACCCACCTGGGCAACTTGGCGAGACCTCATTTCTACAATCAATCAAAAAATCAGCCAGGCGTGGTAGCGCGCGCCTGTAGTTCCAGCTACTTGGAAGGCTGAGGCGGAAGGATCGCCAGAACCCAGCAGCTCGAGGCTGCAGTGGCCGGGAGCGGCCACTACGCTCAGTCTGGGCGACAGAGTGAGACTCCAACACACACACAAAAAAAGTTTATAATATTGAAATAAGACACGCATGCATAGGAATGCAGAAAATGACACTTTTGAATTAGAAGTTACTTTGAGTATTGTAAATGGCTTTAAAATTGTTTTATTATTTTTATTTTGGTTTCAGGATGTACATGTGCTCATTTGTTACAGGGGTATATTGTGTCATTGGCACGGGGACTGGGATTCTAAGAAACTCAACATGCAAATGTTGAACACTGCACCCAATAGGTAATTTTTCAATACTCGCCTCTGTCCCATCCATCCTGCTTTTGGAGTTCCCAGTGCCTATCATTTTTATCTTTATGTCCGTGTGTCCCCATTGATTAGCTCCCATTTATAAGTGAGAACATGAGATATTTTATTTTCTGCTTCTACGTTAGTTCACTTGAGATAATGGCTTTCAACTCCACCCAGGTTGCTGCAAAGGACATGATTTCGCAATTTTTTATGGCTGTGTAGTATTCCATGACGTATATATATCACAGTGTCTTTATCCAATCAGCCATTGGTGGGTATTCAGGTTGGTTCCATAGCTTTGCTACGGTGAATAATGCTGCAGTAAACATACAAGTACAGGTATATTTTTGATAAAATGATTTATTTTCCTTTGGGTAGATATCCAGTAGTGGGGTTGCAGGTCCAAAGGTAGTTCTATTTTTAGTTCTTTGTGATATCTCCACTCTGTTTTTCATAGAGGTTGGACAAATTTACGTTCCCACCAACAGCAGTTGAGCATTCATTTATAGACTCTTTTTCCAGGTCCAAATAGCAAAACCTCTGTCTAGTCTTGGCGGTGTCTTGACTTGGGTGGTGGTCACTCCAGTATTTACCTACGTAAAAATCCATCAAGCTGAACACTTAAGATTTGTTCGTTTTATTTTATATGAAGTATACTCAAAGAAAGTTTGAAAAAAAGGTGAGTGATCATTGAGCATTTATAACAGGGGATCTGATCAAGCCTGATCAATCCAGGAAGACTTTCCTAAGGAAGTGGCATATGAGCTTGCAAAATCAGAATGGTGAGTTGCAGTTCAGCAGATAGAGGGTGTAACAGACAATTCTGGACAAGGAACAGGATGTAGAAAGGCCCTGGAGAACTTTTATAGAGCTGCCTTTGACATTTAGACTCTTGATCCATCTGACAGATATCAATTGTTGTGTATTATAGGAAGTGTGGCTATAATTTCCCTTTTCCTCATATAGATAACCAGCTATTTCAGCATTATTTATTGAAAAAATATATCCTTTTTATATTGATCTGCTATGCCAACTTTATTATATACTAAATTTCAATATTTGGGTGAAGTTGTTCCAGGCTTTCGTTCTATTCCACTAGAATATTTGTCTTCATTGCCACCAATAGCATACTGTCCTTAATTACTGGAGATCTATAAAGCCTCTTCATAGCTAGTAGGTATTCCTTATCTTGAAGATTTTCCTCCAGAGTGTCTTGGCTATTCTTGGCTCTTTGTTCTTCCATAAACTTGGGAGAAGCATGTTCTGTGTCTTGACTTAGAGGTGGTCACATAAACACTTATTCCATAAACTTTGTAGAGTTTGCTTTTAATATCAGCAAAACATTTATTAAAACTTTAATTGGAATGGGATTCAATAAATACATCAGTTTGGGATAGAGCTGACATCTTTATGATATTGTCTTCCATTCAATGAACATGGTATGTCTCTTCTTTCATTTGCATAGCTAACTTATTAAAGATTTGTAATTTTCTCAGTGAAGGTCTTATGTGCCTTTGCAAAGTTTTTCTAGGTATTTATATTTTTTAGTTTCCTGTAAACATTATTTGTATTATTTTTAAATGGCTTCTTATTGCCATATAAAAATTCAGCTATTATGTGTAATTGTATTTTATCTAACAAATTTACGAAGTGCTCTTAATCTAATAATTTTTTTATAGATTATTTTGGACTCTATAAAGAAAATCATGTTATGTGAAAATTAAGATAGTTTATTTACTTTTTGCCAAACCTTATGCACTTATTTCTTTTCTTGACTTACTGTGCTGGCTTGGGACTTCAGAACAATGATTTATGAAAGTGGTAATACATAACCTGTGTCTTGTAATGAGTTTTAAGGGGAATGCTTCACTGTTGCAGAAGTGTGATGTTTGTTGTAGGTTTATTTTACTGTGCTAATGATTGTTTTTAAGTCATGAGTGACTGTCAAATTTTAACTAGGTAATTGTATTACTTGACCTGATTTTATCTCTTTCTTCCATAATCTGTTAGTGAACTGATTTATATAAATTGATTTTCAAATGTTGAAACAATGTTGCATTGTTAAAATAAATTCAACTTGGTTATAATGTACTATCTTTTTATGTATTGCTAAATTCAGCTTGTTACTATTTTGTTTAGGATTTTAAAACTCATGGTCATTTTTGAGAGTGACCTATAATTTTCTTTCTTGTACTCTTCTTAGGTTTAAGTAGGATGATTATACTAGTCTCTTAAAATGAGTTAGAGAGTGTTTTTTTTAAAATAACTTTCTGGAAGTATTGGTGTAAGGTTGGAATAATCGATTTCTTGATTGTTAGGTTGAATTAGCTAAGTTTGTTTTCTTTTTTTAAGAAAGTTTTTAAACTACTTATTCTAATTTTTAATTGAAAATGTTATTAAAATAATTGTAGATCCACAAATAGTTATAAAAGATAATAGAGAAATTCCAAGTAGCCATTACCTAGCTCCCCAATGGAGGAAAAACATAATTATTAAACTACAGTACAATATCACAATCAGGATGTTGACATCATTCAATTCATTGTTCTTATTCATATTTCCCTATTTATATTTATACTCATTTGTGTGCAAATGTGTATATATTTAGTGTATATATTTAGTATATATTGTGTGTATATTTAGTGCTATACAATTTTATTGCATGTGTAGGTTCATGTATTCACTACCATAGTCAAGATGCAGACAGTTCCATTACTACAAGGATCCTTGTGTTGCCTTTTATATTAACACCCTTCTCCCTCTTTTCCCCTCTCTTCTGTCCCTAACCCTTGCCAACCACTAATTTCTCTCCATTTCTGTGTATTTTATTTCAGCAATGTTATATAAGTGAGATTATAGAGTATGCACTTTTGCAGATTAGCTTTTCTTTCACTCGGTATAATTCCCTGGAGATTCATCTATATTGTTGTATCAATAGCTTTCCCCTTTTCATGCTGAGTAGTATATGGTTGTATATACCACAATCTGTTAAACCATTCACCTGCTGAGGGATGTCTGGCCTGATTGCAGTACTTGACTAGTACAAATAAAGCTGCTGTGGATTTTCATGCAGAGCTTTTTGCATGAGCATAGCTTTCATTTCTGAAAGTGCCCAGGAATAAACACACATGAGTGCAATTCCGGAGCTGTGTAATGGTTGCACGTTTAATTTTTTAAGAGGCTGCCACACTGTTTTCCAGGGTAGCTATACCATGTACATTCTCATCAGCAATGAATGAATGATTCCTTTTCCCTGCATCCTTGACAGTTCTCGCTGTGTTACTATTTTTTATTTTCTCCATTCTAATAAGTGTGCAGTAGTATCTTATTGTGACTTTGATTTGCACTTCCCTGATGGTCTCATTCTATCGTCCAGGCTGGAGTGCAGTGGTCCGATCACGACTCACTGCAGCCTCAACCTCCTGGTCTGAAGCAATCCTCCCCCATCAGCCTCCTGGATAGCTGGGACTACAGGTACGCACCAGCACACCTGGCTTCTTTAATGATTCTTTGTAGAGACAAGATCTTGCTATGTTGCTCAGGCTGGTCTCACACTCCTGGCCTCAAGCTTTCCTTCCGCCTCAACCTCCCAAAATGTTGGAATTACTGGCGTGAGCCACTGCTGCTTTTGCACAACTGAAACTGTCCCCTTTCACCATCACCTCCCATTTCTACTGTCCCCAGCCCCTGGCAAATACTTTCCTACTCTCAGCTTCTATGAGTTTGACTATTTTAGATTCCACATATAAGTGAAATTATGCAGTATTTTTTCTGTGTCTGGATTATTTCACTAACATAATGCCCTCTGGATTCAGAAATTGTCACAAATAGCAGAATTTTCTTTTTTATAGGCTGCATAATATTCCATTGTGTTACACACACACACACACACACACACACACACACCCATTTTCTTTATTCATTTGCCACCAGTGGACATTTATGTTGTTTCCACATCTTTGTTATGAATAATGCTGCAGTGGACATAGGAGTACAAATATCTATTTTGAGATTCCGACTTTAATTCCTTTAGATTTTTATATCCAGAAATGGAATTGCTAGATCACATGGGTAGTTTTTTAGAAAAAAATTTTGAGGACTTTTCATACTGTTTTCCATAATGGCTCTACCAATTTGTATTTCCACCAACAGTTTAAAAGGGTTCCCTTTTCTCCAAATCCTCACTTGCACATGATTTTGTTGTTGTTGTCTCATTGCTTGCTTTTAAATAGCAGTCATCTCAACAGATATGAGGTGACATCTTATTGTGGTTTGATTTGCATTTCCCTGATGATTAGTGATGTTGAGCACTTTTTCATATACCTGTCAGCTATTTGTATGTTTTCTTTTAATAAATATCTATTCAGATTCTTTGCCCATTTTAATCAGGTTATTTGTATTTGTTTTAGTTTTTGCTACTTAGTTGTATGAGTTCCTTTAGATAGTAACCCCTTCTCAGACATATGGTTTGCAAATATTTTCTTTCATTCTGTAGATTGCCTTTTCATTTGTTTCCTTTGTTGTGCAGAAAGTTTTGATTTGATGTAACCCCACTTATTTCATATTTGCTTTTGTTATCTTTTTGTGTGTGTGTATGTGTGTCGTACACAAAAAGTTATTTCCAAGAGAAATATCAAGGAGATTTTCCCCTTTGTTTTCTCCTAAGATGTTTATGGTTTCAGGTCTTATGATTATGTTTTTCATTCATTTTGAGCTAACGTTTCTGCATGGTGTTAGATAAGAGTTCAATTTCATTCTTTTGCATATGGGAAGGAAGAGACTATCTTTTCCCTAAAGTATATTATTGGTGACTTTGTTGAAAATTAGTTTACCTTATATGTGTGGTTTTATTTTTGATCTCTGTATTGTGTTCCATTGGTACATGTGTCTGTTTTTATGTCAGTGCCATACTGTTTTTATTACTATAGCTTTGTAGTATGATTTAAAATCAGGAATTGTGATGCCTTCATTCTTGCTCAAGATTGCTTTCACTATTTGGGATCTTTTGTGGTTGCACATTAATTTTAGCATTTTTTTTCTGTTTCTGTTTTTTTTTAGCCTTTGAAATTTTGATAGGTATTGCATTGAATCTGTAGATTGCTTGGAGGTAGTATTTACATTTTAACAACATTAATTATTTCAATCCATAAACACAGGACATCTTTTCATTTACTCATGTCTACTTTAATTGTTTTCATCAGTGTTTAATAGAATTCAGTGTACAGATCTTTCACCTTCATGGTTAAATTTATACCTAAGTATTTTATTCTGTTTGATGCTATTATAAATGAGATTGTTTTTCTAAATTATTTCTCAGATTGTTTGTTGTTAGTGTTGTTAGAAATGTAACTAATTTTTATGTGTTGATATTGTATCCTGCAAACATACTGAATTTGCTTATCAGTTTGATCAGTTTTTTGATTGTGTCTTTATAGTTTTCTGTATATAAAAGTATGCCATCCACAAATAGATACAATTTTACTTCTTCTTTTCCATTGTAGATGTCTTTTATTTAATTATTTTTTCTTGCTTGATAGTTCTTGTTAGGACTTCCAGGACAGTGATAAATAGAAATGGCAAGAGTGGGCATCCTTATCATGTACCTGATCTTAGAAGAAATGCTTTCAACTTTTCATCATTGAGTATAAGGTTAACTTTGGGCTTATTATATGTGGCCTTTATGATATTGATGAATGTTTATTCTATTCCTAATTTGTTGAAAGTTTTCATCATGAAAGATATTGGATTTTGTCAAATGCTTTTTCTGTATCTATTGAAATGATTATATATGGCTTGTATTTTCATTCTATTAAGGTGGTATATCACATTTATTGATTTGCATATGTTGAACTATCCTTGCATCCCAGGAAGAAATCCCACTTATTTTACAGTGTACAATCCTTTTAATGTGCTGCTGAATATAGTTTGGTAGCAATTTTTTTTTGAGGATTTTAGCACTCATCAAGGATATTGTCTTGAAATTTTTTTTCTTTTGTAGTGACTGGTTTTGGTTTTGGGGTAATGCTAGCTTCATGAAATGAGTTTAGAACTGCACCTTTTTCTTCAGCTTCTTGGAATCACTTGAGAAGGATTGGTGCTAGTTTGTCTTTAAATGTTTGGTAGGATTCAACTATTAAGCCTTCAGGTCCTGAGCTTTTCTTTGATAGGAGACTTTTTAAATTATTGATTCAATCTCCTTACTCTAATGATATGATCATCTGGTTCTTGTTTTTACATCAGTTGATGTACTTAATTACGTTTATGGTCTTGCAGATGTTGAACCAGCCCTGCATCCTGGGGATGAAGCCTACTGTTCATGGTGAATGTATTTTGAGATGTGTCATGGGATTCAATTTGCTAGAATCTTGTTGAGAATTGTTGCATCTATGCTCTTCAGGGATATTGGCCTGTAGTTCTCTTTCTTTGTTGGATCTTTATTCAGTTTGAGTATTATTGTGATATTAGTTTCATAAAATGATTTGGGGAGAATTCCATCTTCTCAATTGCCTGGAATACTTTCAATAGGATTGGTATCAGCTCTTCCTTGTATGCTATGTAGAATTCTGCTGGAAAACCATCCAGTCCAGGGCTTTTTAAAAAAAATTTATAACTAGTTTTCTTACGATGGAGTCAATTTCCTGTGTTGTTATGTCTTGTTTCAACCTTAGGAGGTTGTGTGAAATCAGAAATTTCTCTATTACATTTAAGTTTTCTAGTTTGTTTCCATACAGCTGTGCACAGTAATTTCTGATAATCTTTTTCATTTCTTTGGGATCAGTTGTGACTTGATCTTTTGCATTTCTGATTGTGGCTATTTGGACATTTTCTTTTTCTTGGTCAGTCTGGCTAGGGACCCATCAATCTTGTTTATCCTCTCAGAGACACAGCTTTTTGTTTTGTTGATATTTTTCTATGATATTTTTGTCTTCTGTGTCCTGTATTTGGGCTTTTACTTTGGTGATCTGGATTATTCTGCTGAAGTTAGGGTTTTGGTGGTCTTGCCTTTCCAGCTCCCTGAGGTGATTTGTTAAGCTGTTAACTTGTGATCTTTCTATTTTCACGATGTGTGTGCATAGAGCTATACATTTCCCTCTTAGTACTTCATTTACTTCTTATTTAATACTCCCATTTCCTATCTTTTGCTAACTTTGGGATTAATTTATCTTTTTCTACCTCCTTAAATTGCAATGTTGGGTTGCTTATTTGAGATCTTTTTATTCTTACTATAGGTGCTAATTATTATAAATTTCCTTTTTAGAACTGCTTTTACTTCATCCCATAAGTTTTGGTAGTTTTTGTTTCCATTTTAATCTGTCTGAAGATATTTTTTATTTCTCTTTTCTTTTTTGTCCCACTGGTTTTTCAGGAATGTGTTGCCTATTTTCCAAATATTTGTGAATTTTCTAATTTTCCTCCTGTTATTGATTTCTATTTTCACACCATGTGTCAGCAATATATTTTATATTACTTCAATGTTCTTAAATGTTTAAAGACTTGTTTTGTTGCCTAACATATGATTTATCCTCAAAAATGTTGAAAAAAGGTGTATTCTGCTCCTATTGGATAAAATGTTCATCACTATTAGAATTTTTTAAACTAGACTTGTTTTTTTTAAAAAACAGTCTTACTTTCAAAATTGAGCACAAAGTATGGAAAGTTCTCAAACACCCTCCACCCCCACAGGTATACAACCTCCCCACTACCAACACCCTGTCCCACAGTGTCACATTTGCTGCAATTGCTGAACCTACATTGGCACACCATCATCACCCAAATTCCATAGTTCTGATGTATAGAATTTCCTCTTGGTGTTGTACGGGTCTAGACAAATGTATAATGGCATGTATCTACCACTGTAGGAACTATCCTACGGAATAGTTCCATTGCCCTAAAATTCCTCTGTGCTCCCCCTATTCATCCTTCCATCCCCTTTAGCCCCGGCCACCACTGATCTTTTTACTGTCTCCATAGTTTTGCCTTTTTCAGAACATCATATATTTGGAAACATACAGTATGTAGCTTTTTCAGATTGGCTTAGTAATATGCATTTGGGTGATACCATGCCTTTTCCTGACTTGATAGCTCATTTCTGTGTGAAGTAAAGTTCCATTGTCTGGATGTATCACCGTACATTTATCCATTCTCCTGCTGAAGAACATCTTGGTTGCTTACAATTTTTGGCAATTGTGAATAAAGTTTCTGTAAACATCCATATGCAAGTTTTTGTTTGGACATAAATTTTCAACTTATTTGGGTAAATACCAAGTGTGATTGCTGTATAGTATGGTAAAAGTATGTTTAGTTTGTAAGAAATTGCCAAGTTGTTTTTAAGAGTGCCTGTAAAATTTTGCATTCTCATGAACATTGAATGAGAGTTTCTGTTGCTACACAACCTTGCCAGCATCTTGTGTTTGCAGTGTCTTGGAGTTTGGCTATTCTAAAGGTATATGACCTCCCCACTACTATCTCATTGTTGTTTTGATTTGTAATTTCATAACAACATATGATATTAAACATCTTTTTATATGCTTATTTGCCATCTGTATATTGCCTTGGTGAGGTGGTTGTTCAGATCTTTTGCCAGCCTTTTAATTTGAGTTGTTCATTTCTTTTTGTTTTGGTTTTTTTTCTGAGTTGGAGTCTCACTCCATCACTCAGGCTGGAGTGCAGTGGCACGCTCCTGGCCACCGCAGCCTCAACCTGCTGGCCTCAGGTGATCCTTCTGCCTCAGCCTTCCAAGTAGTTGGAACTACAGGCACGCGCTACCACGCCCAGCTAATTTTAAAAAATTTATTGTAAAGTTGAGGTTTCGCCAAGTTTCCTGGCCTGGTCTCAAATCCACGGGCTCAGGCAATCCACTTGCCTTGGCCTCTCACAGTGCTGGGATTACAGGCTGAGCCACCGAGCCTGGTTGAGTTGTTCATTTCTTTATTGTTGAGTATTAAGAGTTCTTTGCATTTTTTATAACAGTTTTCAAGTATGTTTTTGCAAATATTTCTCTCAATCTCATACTTGTCTCGTCATTCTCTTCCTGGTGTCTTTTGCACAGTGGAAGTTTAGTATAGTTTCTCATTTTAATAAAGTACATTTTACAGATTATGCTATTGGCGTTGGATCTAAAAAGTCATGGTCATACCCAATATCATCTAGAGCTCCTCCTATGTTAACTTCTAGGGGTTTCACAGTTTTGGCTTTTACATTTAGATCTCTGATCCATTTCCAGTTGATTTTTGAGATGGTGTAATTTTGTGATATATATAAATGTATTTTTTTATGCGAATATTCAGTTGTTCTAGCATTATTTGGTTAAAAGACTATCTTTTCTCTATTGGATTGCCTATTTTGTCAAAAATTAGTTGATTGTGTGAGTATGGTTCTGGGCTCTCTGCTCTGTTCCATTTATTTTTGTCTATTCTTTTGCCAGTACCACACTATTTTGATTAATGTAGCTTTATAGGAAGTCTTCAAGTTGGGTAAGCGTCAGTCTTCTGACTTTAAACTTTCCTTTTACTATTAAGGTAGTTATTTTAGGTCTTTTGCCTCTCCATAAAAACTTCAGAATTAGTTTGTAAATACTCACAAAATAGCATGCTGGAATTTTAATTGGGGTTGTATTGCATCTATAGATCATGTTAGGAAAAGCTGACATCTTGACAATATCGATTTTTCCTATCCATGAACATTAAATATGTCTTTATTTTTAAAAATTTCTTTCATCAGCATTTTGTAGTTTTCCTCATATAGATGCATAACTATGTATTTCATTTGGGGGGAGTCTTAATGTAAGTAGTATCATGCATTTTTTTTTTTTTTTTGAGTCATTCTCACTCTGTCGCCCAGGCTGGAGTGCAGTGGCACGCTCCCGGCCACCACAGCCTCGACCTGCTGTGTTCAGGCAATCCTTCCGCCTCAGCCTTCCAAGTAGCCAGAATTACAGGCGCTCACTACCATGCTTGGCTACTTTTTAAAATATTTATATTGTAGAAACGAGGTCTTACCTCATTTCCTAGTTAACCCGACTCACACTCATCAATTTTACTGATTTTTTTATGGCTTTTGGTTTAATTAATTTTCCCTACTGGTTTCCTGTTGTCAATTTCATTGATTTCTGCTCTAAATTTATTATTTCTTTTCTTCTCCTTACTTTGTATCTAATTTGCCTTTTTTTCTAGTTTCCTAAGGTGAACACTTAGATCTTTGATTTTAGATCTTTCTTGTTTTTTAATTTATGCTTTAGTGCTATAAATTTCCCTATAAGCAGTGATTTTACTGCATTTCATAAATTTTGGTACTATTTTCATTTTTATTTAGTCCAAGGCATCTTTTCTCTTCAAATTTCTTCTTTGATTTACTTGTTTTTTAAATAATTTTTAATTTTAAAGATTGATGTACAGTTCAGCGTTAGGTATACAAATGTTCATTATGCAGGTACCCTTATTGATGAGGTGTTCCTCCCGCCCCAGCAGTTTCCCACTACTGCCAATCCCTTTTTTATAATATTATGATAATTGTTCCAGGTCTGCTTATGAGTGAGAACATGTAGTACTCAGTTCTTTGTTTCTGTGATAGATCACTCAGTATTATAGACTTTAAGTCCGCTTAAGTTGCTGCGAAGTTCATAATTTTGTCCTTCTTTATGGCTGCAAAATATTCCAATTTGTTTGAGTTCCTTGTATATCCTGGATGTTAGGCCTTTGTCACATATACAGTTGGTAAATATTTTTTCCCATTCTATGGGCTGTCTCCCCGCTCTCTTGATGGTTTCTTTGGCTTTGCAGAAGCTTGTCAGTTTGATGAGGTCCCACTTGTCTATTGATAAATGTGACAATACTATCCACTGAACATGAGTAAATGAAGATCAAGTTTGTCAAAACCATGGACAGATATGTGAAAGTTAAAGGTGAATGAAACACAAAGTGCAATGCTGTCATTTATTTCTATGATAGGCTGATACAAAGTAAGTTTTATTATTTTTTCAAAAACATTAAAAATATTAATTAATATACTGATCAGTATATTGATTTAACATATTAAAATTAACATATTTGCATTGTTATATAAATATATGTTATGTTAGTAAACTATATCATATATTTTAAATTAATACATTAAGATATTTAATAATTAATACTGCTTTAAATTAGTATTAATATTGATAATTAGTATTTCTTTCTTATTACCCTACATTTTTATACTACCCTATCTATTTTACCTTTTATTTTAAAACACTTCTCCACTGGTATGATTACATATGAAAAGTTCAATGAAAGAAAATTTCAATCTCTTTTCCTTTTGTGAAATGGAATCTTTATTTCCATTTAATTATTTTTACTGACAAGACATATTGTGAGGGTCAGTAAAAGAAAATGTTTACCATTTAAAATCTCCTGAAGGTCAGATGCACTGGCTCAAGCCTGTAATCCCGGCACTTTGGGAGGTGGAGGCGAGAAGATTGGCTGGGTCCAGGGGTTTGAGACCAGCCTGGGCAACTTGGTGAGACCTCATCTCTACAATAAATCAAAAAATTAGCCAGGCATGGTGGCATGCACCTGTAGTTCCAGCTATTTGGAAGACTGAGGCAGAAGGATCGCCTGAGCCCAGCAGGTCGAGGCTGTTGTGGCTGTGAGCATGTGTGCCACTGCACTCCAGCCTGGGGAGTAGAAAGAGACTCAAAAAAAATATCCTGGCCATTAGTTATTTGTTTTGTTCCATGATGATTCCTAAAAATGACTTTGTCACACAGAGAAGGAGAAGTGACAGCATCAGCCCCCCTGGTGTTGCAGGCCCTGGAGAGGTTGCCCAGTTCCATCCACGGTAAGTAAAGCTGTTCACAGAGCAGCCCCGTTCATTTTCCCCAAGCATCAGGGCTCTGCCTGGCCTCCTCTCTCCTTCCTGTTCATTCTTCCACCTCCCTTCCACTCTGCTTTCCCAGCTCCCAAGGGCCGTTTTAATATGATGGATCCTCTGATGGCAGAAGGGACTCTGCAGCGAGTTCATCAGAATGCACTGCACAGAGATGCGATGAAAGGCTGTGCCACTCTCCTAGGGGCCTGGAGAGGCCAGAAGAGGATGCTTTGTCAGGGGGCGCCTCTGGGTAGCAGCTGCTGGGCTCAATTTCCTGCTGAAAGAACTCTGAACGAGTCTGGCCTAGGTGCTTCCACAGACTCTTCCAGGGGCAGCCACTGTGAGGGAGAAAGCAAAGAGAGAGGCAGGCGCTGAGGTGTGGGAAAAACAGGACTTGAACAAAATGCACCATAACAAAGAAAAGACCAGGCCCAGTGCCTCACACCTGTAATCCCAGCACTCTGGGAGGTAGAGGTAGGAGGATCACTTGAGCCCACGAGTTCACGACCAGCCTGGGAATCATAGCAAGACCTCGTTTCTACAAAAAATAATTAAAAAATTAGCTAGGTGTGGTGGTGCCCCCCTGTAATCTCAGCTACTCAGGAAGTTGAAGCAGGAAGATGGCCTGAGACAGGAGGCTGAGGCTGCAATGAGCTATGATGGTGCCACTGCACTCCAGCCTGGGCAACAGAGTTGAGACCTCAACTCAAAAATCACAAGGACACAAATCCCTCTTTTGCTTTCTCATCCTGGGGTGGGGTGGGGTGAGGGGGTGGCTACTTACAGAAACTGGAGCAAAATGACTCAGAAAATGTGTTTCTGAATAAGGGATACGAATGGAAAATTCAAACAAAGAAATCAAAACAAGCAATACAAATGTGAATCAAATATTCCAACGCACCACAAAGGTATAAATATGAATAAATAGAGTCAAATTGGCAAGATTAAAAAGAAATCACTAAGTGTTGGCCTGGTAAAGACATAAATAAGCCACAAATATGCTGCTTGTGGAGTATAAACTGGCATATGCTGCTTGGAGAATTTAGCAATGTTTATCCTTAAAAATCTATATTCATTTTAACCCAGCATTTTCACCTGTGATAATTTATTCAGAGGAAGGAATCATGGTTTTTGGTAACTATATAACCTTATATAAGGTAATTACAGCTTTATTTGTAATATACAAAATTTGGAAATACCTCAACTGTCCAAATATATGTTTTGATGAGATATAGTATGCGCATTGACTGAAAACTTATGCCATAATTTTAAAATTGTGTTATTAAATATTTAAGGGCATGGAAATATACTCTTAAGCAAAAAACAAAAAAAAAGTTACTAAACATTTCATTATCCCCTATGCTTAGAAAAATGACTTGAAAGCTTGAAGCAGAAAGAAAATCTTTATCCCCTTCCCCCCCTGCCCCCACTTCTTTGTGAGCTCACCTCAACCGCAAGAAAGAGTGCTGATGTTTGCCAAATTCTGGGGTACTTCTGAGGCCATAGTCATTGACTGTAGTCATTTGGTATGAAAAAGTCCTATGTTGGCCAGGCACAGTGGCTCACGCCCGTAATCCCAGCACTTCGGGAAGCCGAGGCAGGAGGATCACTTGAGCCCAGGAGACGAGGCTGCAGTGAGCCTTGATCATGCCAATCAAAACAAAAGTGAAACTAATACAGTCCTACAGGTGGCTTCCCCCTTGAGTCCTATCACCCCCTTGTGGTGGGACTGGCCAACCGACTCCAGGTCCGCGTGGACGAACTTACCACTTGCTGGTTCATGGGTCTCTCTTCTTCATAGGCTAGGCCTCCTGTACCTGTGGTGAGCCAGAGACTGGATGGTCCCAAGAAATGGAGTTGGCCTGGGGAGAGGTGGCCATGGCGCTGGGTTTACAGGCAGTCAGTGTCCTGGCTGTGCTTACGGTATCTGAGTCCAGGCTATCTAAACCACCAGGGAAGGCATTTATAGATCGAATCAATTCCTGAAAGGTCTAAGAAACAAAGACTCAGAGTGGCAGCTTGTAGGGTGAGGAGACATTTCCAACTAAATCCTTTTGTAGCCAGACTTTGTCCAAAGGGCAGTGAGAGATGGTAGCAAACAACTGTTTTTGTTTATCCTGCATCTATTTTTTCTTATTCTGGTAAGAGCACCATGACTTCCTTCACTCCAGCTTTTGACTTGCATGAAGCTAAACCCTGCCCTGGTTTGGCAGTGTCATATGGTACAAGCCCCTCTGATAAGAGCACTGCATTCCCCTGCCCGTGGTATTTTATTCAGAGATGAAAATAGGCACCCCAAAAGAAGATATTGCCTTGGAACTAGGTATATGTTTGGAGCGGTGACATATCTGAAACTCTGAAGCCTGGAAAATCTGTACAAATAAAAGAAACTCCAGACTGGGCAACATAATGAGACTCTGCCTCTACAAAAAATAAAAATAAATAAGATAGCCAGGCGTGGGTGGTACATACCTGTAGTCCCAGCTACTCAGGAGACTGAGGTGGGAGGATCACTTGAGCCAAGGAGTTCGAGGCTGGAGTGAGTTATGATCATGCCACTGCACTCTAGCATGGGTAACAGAGTGAGACTTGGTCTCCAAAAAAAGCAGCCTATAAAGAAGTCATCTAGCCATAAAAAGTAGCCATAAAGAAGTCATTCTCATGATCAGTAGAGAACATGTCAAATGTGACATCAATAACTCAGCACCTGGTGTATAATGAGAGATGCCATGATAGTAATACCTATATTGCTAATAGTAAAACACAGACACTCTTGGAGTATATTAGGTGTTGGATGCCAAAATTGGGTCACTGTCAGAGGAGTGGTTACAGATAGAACCAGTGGTATCTTTTTTCCTGATTTTATTATCCTCTTTTTGAGTGGGGAGAGCTTTTTCAGCGTACAAGTCAGGTGACTGATAACAGAGCAGAGTGGTAGTATAGGATCTGGTCAAGTGGAATGCTCAGTTTTGACAGTCAAAGCAAAAAGGTCAATGATGTGTGCAAAAGCAAATTCTAGGGCACATCAAGGTACAAAATCTCAGCAAGCTAAATTTGTGTTCAAGTCCAAGTCATCAATCTGGGGTTTAGAATGAAAAACAAAGACAAAGGTTTGGACCCTGAGTACACTCTGAATTCAAGTTGGAGCAAAAACAAGGAAATGGACGAAGTAAGAGAGGGCCAAGGTAATAGACTAGAACTGGAAATGCTGGAGATTCTGATTGTGGGATCAAAGTCAGTGATTCTTGGGTAGATCCATGTAGCTTTAAGCTCTATGAAGCAGACACCAGCTCTCTAATGGCCTTTCTAGTGGACTTGTTCAAAAGTAACTGAATAAATGCTATGAAAGAAAAAAACTAGAAAACTAGACATCCATATTTGGCAGTCTAAATGCCCCATTCCAAGCTCAAACACCAAATAACTTAAGATTCTGGAGAAAATGTTGTAACCCTCCTGATATTTTAATATGAAGAGTTGAGTTGGCAAGAAAGAGAAATTCTCCAAGACCAAAAATGGAATAAAAGCAGAACTTCAGAGAGGGAAATGGTGCTGAAGTTGGTACTTTCTCTGAGAGCATCTGCCCACCCCTGGTGAACTCAAAGCTTATGCTTTGATGGCTGCCTGGGATGCTGGGGACAGGAGGCATCTGGGCTTTGCCAGCGAAGACATGCTGTTAAGAGAGCCATAGGATAAAAACACGGTACATGAAAAGAAAATATAACCTACAGATGGAAACAAGGAAAGTTGCCTTTTACTTTTGACATGGAAGAAGGGGAGATGGATTCCCTGTGCTTCCTACACGGAAGCTGGCCCTTATGCAGTTTGGGAGAATACGTTGATACTACTTATATGGCACTAGAAGCCTTGCACAATAATCTATTTAGAAGGGATACTGAACTGTAATACTTTTAAGGCATGGGAGTAAATATTGAAAACCCTCTCTGGAGAAATGCATTTCAACGGAGGCTTCATAAAATTGCCACAGACATAATTCATCAAACTTAAGTTTTCGAATATCACATAGTATACAAGGAAACAAGATCCTATGAATGTCAGCAACAAAAACAATAGCAGAATGAGACAAAGAATTCTGCTACTCATATTATCAGACAGAATATGAAAACATATTTTATAATTTTAGTAAATGTGTACTGACAGTATCATTAGTAATAAATGATAACAATGGTCAGACAGGTTGGTTTTTTTTTTTAGAGACAGGGTCTCCCTCTGTCGCCCAGACTGGAGTGCAGTGGTATGATGATAACTCACTGTAGCCTCAAACTCCTGGGTTCAAGAGATCCTCCCGCCTCAGCCCCCCAAAGTGCTAGGGTTTCAGGCATGAGCTACTGCCCTGGCCAGCTAGACGGTTAAAAAAAATAGAACTTGAATTTTACATATATAGATAATTAAATGTGTACATTTAAACAATATATAAATACAGGGGGTGCCAAAAAAATATATACACATTTTAAGTATGATGTTCACTCCAAAGATGGTGTTAATCAAATGAATGCTAGTGTCACCATGCAACAGGCAGGACAGTCAAAGAAAATGGTGGAAACACGGTTGAGCAAACATCATACTATACATTGTTACTGCAATTTATTACTTTAAAAAGTAGTACATAGATAACATCTCTTAAAACGTGTATACATTTTTTGGTATTCCTTTATATATGACTGCAATATATGTGTATATATATATATGTGTGTGTGTATATTTGTGTGTGTGTGTGTATATATATATATATATATATACATATTATATATACACATACACAAATAAAAAACTGAAAGGACAAGTTTAATGGCAGGTTATATACAACTACAAAAAAAAGTAGTGAACTGACAAATTGTTCTAAGGAAATTATGTGGTACAGAGAAAAGAGAGGCAAAGAGGTAAATAACATAAGATAGGCAGAAATTTCCTAGAGTAAAATCTACCCTACATCAAATCAAAGTTTCAGGACAGAATTGGCAAAGGTCAATCATCCTAAGGCTGAAGGCCAAACGTTCCCAGACTGATAAAAAACAATACTCTTCTTCCAGACCCTGAGATGGGTAAATTACACACCCAGACAAATTATAGTGCTCTACAGAAGAGCAAAGGAAAAAGACCATGCAAGGAGCTGGGAGGAAAGGCAGATTAGGTATCAAGTAATGGCAGCTTTGCAGCTGAATTCTTGACAACAATCGTGCTGTCAAGACAGTAGAATCATGCTTCCAAAATCTGAAATGCAAACCTAGAATTGAGTTTCCAGGAAAATAAACTCTCACTTAAAAAAGGGGAGGGGTGGTAAAATAAAACATTTTCAGACAAAAAAAAAAAAAAAGAACTTGCTGCCAGCAAACTCAGCTGAAGGATTCTTAAGGCTCTATTTCACACACACACAAAATCGAACTCATTAATATGAGACATCAGAGTAGAAATAAAGTGGTAAATATGTGAATGAATCTAAATAAACGCTGACTGCAGAAACTGGTGATATTAATGATATCTAACTGGGGATTTTAAAAAAGATAAATCTAATATCCTGGGAAATTTTATATAAGTTAGGAGAGATCAGAATTAAAACTTTCTAATGTCCTTACGTTATTTTTAAAGAGGTTAAAGATATCAACTTTGTACGTTGTTGCAGATGTTAATGCTACTCTTCAGTGTTTGTGGGTCTCCTCTCTTTTGGGGAGTGGGGAGGGGCACTGGATCTCCTTGCCCATTTGGAAGTTAGCCTTGGTCAAAAAACTAGCTTTGATCAGTGAAGTATGAACATGTCATTTTCAAGAAAGAATAGTTAGGACCTAGTCTGAGGCTAGGTGCAGTGGATCATGCCTGGAATTCCAGCACTTTGGGAGGCTGAGGCAGAAGGATTGCTTAAGCCCAGGAGTTCAAGACCAGCTTAAGCAATATAGTGAGTCCTTGTCACTACAAAAAATTATCTGGATGTGGTGGTGCACACCTGCAGTCCCAGCTACTCAGGAGGCTGAGGCAGAAGGATCACCTGAGTTCAGGAGGCTGAAGCTGTGGTGAGCTGTCATCATGCCACTGCACTCCAGCCTGGGCAACAGAGTGAGGCCCTCCTGACTCAAAACAAAACAAAACAAAACAAAACAACCTATTTTGAGGACCCATGACCTTTCCCTTGTCACTTTGGCCAGAGATTAGTATTATTCCTGTTGCACCTTCACAGACTGTAATCCAGAGTGAAATCTTGGGTAAAATCTGGTTCTTTTTGAAAACTTGGGGCTGTTTATATGACTATATAACTTGCTTTATCCCAATAGAAACAAGAATTAGTACTGGAAGCAGTGAAGCAATGCATATTAAAGATGAGGAAGGTGTAAAAATCTGATAAAATATCTGGTAACGTGTCATCTGCCATAACTTGGGAGTCATACTCTGTACATGGTGAAATTATAGCACTTGAAGGGAGTTGGAAGACAAAACTTTACTGGTGAGTGCTGGTTATTGCAACAACGTTATTAAACATTGCCTATTTTATTGTGTTAAATGGCCTGTGACGTGTTCCATCATGTTTTTATGTTGCTCAAATAAATCCCCTTTAAAAATACGGATACATATCTTTTAAATCATTTTTGGTTATTTTGTCCAGAATTGTATCTTCAGGATTTTGATCTTTTGGGCTTGTGATTTAGGGGATTTCAGGCTTCCCAGGTTTTGATCTTTCCCTGCCCCAGCATTCAGGGTCGTGTCTTCAGGACTGTGATAGCTTCCAGTTCGTGGGATAAAGCCGTGGCTTCCGAGGCTATAGCTGTTGAGATCGGAACTGATGCTGGCTCCTTTTCTACTACCATTTGCTATTTCCCTCACCCTCTCCAGCCTTTCTGCTGGTCCTGGTGGCCTACCTGATGGTGTCACTTGAAGGGAATGAGAGCTGGGTTCCCATGCACCTATCTGGCCACAGTTGCTCTATTTGCCGATGCAGTTAAAATGAGGGCTGGGTTTACCAAGAGATACCTAGTGGCTCCTGTCATGCTAAATATGTTCTTCTCTGCCACCATTATGTAGCAGTAATAATTATCAAAAGTCTGCACGGCAAGCAAAATCAACTACCCCTTCAAGAATAATGGCTCTTGTCTTGCTGGTCTACTGGCACAATGGGCCTAAAACAATCAGTGTCAGTCACATCTTAAAGCTTTAACTTTAGTGGAACTATTAACATGTTCTCTAGGCTGGGCACGGAAGCTCATGCCTGTAATCCCAGCATTTTGGAAGGCTGAGGTGGGAGGATCACTTGAGCCCAGGTGTTTGAGACTAGCCTCAGCAACATAGCAAGACCTCTTCTCTACAAAAAAAAAAAAAAAAAAGTCAAAAAATTAGCTGGATGTGGTGGCACACATGCCATAGTTCCAGCTACTCAGGAGGCTGAGGCAGGAGGATCACTTGAGACCATGAGTTCAAGAATGGCCTGGGCAATATAGGAAGACCTCGTCTCTACAAAACAAACAAACAAAAATTAGCCAGGCATAGTGGCATGCACCTATAGTCCCGGCAACTTGGGAGGCTGAGGCAGAAGGACGACCTGAGCCCAGAAGTTGTTGTTGTGCCACTGCACTCTACCCTGAGTGACAGAGTGAGACTCCAACAGGAAAAAAAATGTGTCCTCTAGTGGGAATGTTCCCTTTCTAGGAACCAGTACCTCTAGTTCTTAAATGAAAGAGCTAATGTTCCAAAACTGAAAGCCAAGGTTTGTTGCTGGAGCAAAGCCTTCCTATCTTCCATCCCTCACAGACTCAATGTTCTACTGAGAAAACAAAACTAGCCAAACTACACGGTGACCACTGATTTAGGGTAAGAATGGCAAACATTTTTCATAAAAGGTAAGACAGCAAATATTTGGGGCTTTGTACACCATACAGTCTCTGTCACAACTCCTCAACTCTGTTGACACAGGGTGAAAGGAACCATAGATGGTGAGTAAATGGTGAGTGGTGGTGTGTTCCTATAAAACTTTGTTCATGAAAACAGCGGCATTGGGTGTAATGGCTTATGCCTGTAATCCCAGCATGTTGGGAGGACAAGGCAGGAGGATTGCCCGAGCCCAGGAGATTGAGACCTGTCTGGGCAACTTGGTGAGACCTTGTTTCTATAATAAATTAAAAACAAAAAATCAGCCGGGCATGGTGGTGCATGCTCATAATTCCAGCTATTCGGGAAGCTGAGGTGGAAGGATTGCCTGAACACAGGGGGTCGAGGCTGCAGTAGCTGTGAGAGTGAGTCTCCAACTCAAACACACACACACACACACACACACACAACCAAAACAAAACAAAAACAGAACAAGCACAATTGGCCTGTGAACCACTGTTTGCCAGCCTCTGCTTTAATGTATCTCTGCGTCCTGAAGCACAGTCCTGTGTCTTTGAATGCCCTCATCTCTGAGCAGTTGCCGTGGGTGTCTTCTAGACACCGTTGGGCTGGTGGTCACAAACAATGTGGATGCAGTCAGAGCAGCAGGTTGCACAGGCATGTACCCTACCTGACCCTCTTTTGTCTTAAATTGGGTCCCTTGATCTGAAGTGCTAGTGTGTGAGAGATCCCATGTTAGGGAATCACATGCTGTATAAACCCCTGGACAGAGATGCTGGCCAAGTCAGTGCAGGTAGGAGAGGTGACTCGTGCTTAGAAAAACACATCAATCCAGTCCAGGTGTGCTGGCTCACACCTGTAATCCCAGAACTTTGGAGGGTTGGGGTGGGAGGATTAAGATTTTGAACCCATCTGGGCAACATAGTGAGACGCCATCTTTACAAAACACACTTAAAAATTAGCTGGGCACAGCGCTATGTGCCTACAGTCCCAGGTACTCTGGAGGCTAAGGCAGAAGGATTGCTGAGCACAGGAGGTCGAGGCTGCAGTGAGCTGGGATTATGTCACGTGCTACTGCAATCTGGCCTTGGTGACAGTGTGAGACTCTGTCTCTAAAAAGAAGAAAAGAAAATATGTCAATCTCAGTCAAGATGAATTGCTGTGCTTTCTAGGGAGAAGGGGTCTCATGTAATCAAGTGTCACTAGGCGTCTGGTTCCTACACTATCAAGGACTCAGCATTAGTCTCTGTCGTTGACAGGCAGGGCGCAGGTCAGCTTTGGCGAGAGGGACGGCGTGCTGTTGGATCCACATCAGCCTTCATCTCTGCCACCAGGGCAACCCCATTTGTGAGCCCATGAGCCAGTGCTGTCATCGGCAATGACTGTGGCTGGTTGACACCTGCCCTGCCACGCTCTCACTGGTGCTTGCCAGAGACCCCACAAGGTCTCTCAATAACAAACATCTCCAGGACCACTGTGGGGTATGACTTCCAATTCCAATTCACACAGGGTCAGGTCTCCAGAGAATGAGGCAGGTATGAGCTGTGAGAATATCATGGCAGCGTCTGGGGGATGGGCACACACAATGTTGAAAGCGATTCCAGGGGCTCTAGGCAGGGCACCAACAGGATCTGCTACATTGATCAAGTCGGGTACATCTCAGGAATGGAGAGTTGGCTTAACATTAGAGCATTAACTTCTGTAATTCACCACATTAACACTTGAAAGGAGGAAAAGGCCAGGCTCAGTGGCTCAGCCTGTAATCCCAGCACTTTGGGAGGCCCAGGCAAGAGGACTGCCCAAGCCCTCTATTTTGAGACCAGCCTGGGCAACTTTACAATAAATAAAAAATTAACCGGGTGAAGTAGTGCGCGCCTGTAGTTCCGGCTCCTTGGAAGGCTGAGGCAGAGGGATCGCCAGAGCCCAGCAGGCCAATATTGGGGTGACCGTGAGTGTGCCCCTGCCCTCCAGCCTGGGGCAACTTTGCATGCAATGAAATCAGTCAGGTCTCAGACACCTAGGTTTAGACGCCAGTCGGTTATTCATCATAGAACATCAGCTGCTTTCATTGATCTTTCTTTAGAACAGTCCCATTGAGATACAATTTACATATTCCATAAATTCACCCATTTAAGTGTATAATTCAATGAATTTTAGTATATTTGCAGGGTTGTGCAGTAACCTAATTTTATATAACCCAATTTTACCTTCACCACGACAGAATTTTAGGCAATTTCCCTCACCCAAAAAAGAAAATTTAGGTCCATTTACAGCCATTCTCCATTTTCTCTCTCAGACCTAGATAACCACTAACCTACTTTCTGTCTCTACAGATTTGCTTTTTTGGACATTCTGTACAAATGGCATCATACAAGATGTGTGACTAGCATCTTTCACTGAGCATACGGTTTTGCAGTTCCCCCATGTTATAGCATGAATCAGTACTTCATTCCTTTTATTGCCAAATAATATTCCATTGTATGGAGAGGTCATATTTTGTTTATCCATCTATCAGTTGATGGGCATTTATGTTTTTCCCACTTTTGACTATCATGAATGCTACCATGACATTTATATCCACATCTTTGAGTGATTGTATGTTTTCATTTTTACTGGTGATCTTGGGAACTTGGATCCAGGCATCTCAAGGAAGGAGAGTTTCTGTTCTCAGTGAAGGTGGGTTCAGCCTTACCCCCTCTTGAGCTGGGGAGAGGCAGTGTTCCCATCCCAGTTAGTTCATTGTCAGGCAAACGATGAGCACCCCTAGCATCACCACCAGCCAGGGTAGAATATCCACAAAGGTCTACACACTTAATGGTGAAAACCTTCTCTTTAACAATCAGGAACAAGACATTCCTATACAACATGGTATTGAAGGTTCTAGCTGGTAAAACGCAAGAAAAAAAAGTTATAAGAACTGGAAAGGAAGAATCAAAACTGTTATTATTCAGAGATGCAGAGAAAAATCAAAATAATTTATAGAGTGTTGGAATTAACAAGGGAATGTTGCAAGGTACCGCATTTAGAATCAAAAACAAGATATACAAGTCAGTTTCTTTTATACACACCATCAAAACCACAACTAATTTTAAGCATAAAACTTAATTTTTGAAAAGACTACATTTACAATAGCATCTAGAAATAAGATAACTAGGAATAAACCTAACCAAAATTGGACAAGCCCTTCCTAGGGAAAACTATAATTTTTTCTTGAAGGACATGAAGAAGTCTTCTTTAAGTAGAGGATCATGCCATGCTTATCTATAGGTAGACTCAGTACTGCAAAGATGTTGAGTTTTATCAAATTGATTTTTTTTTTTTGAGTCTCACTCCATCTCCCAGGTTGGAGTGCAGTGGCATGCTCACAGCCACCCACCTTAGCATCAACCTGCTGGGCTCAGGCAATCCTTCCACCTCAGCTTTCCAAGTAGCCGGAACTACAGGTGTGCACTACCACACCTTGCTAATTTTTTGATTTTTATTGTAGAGATGAGGTTTTGCCAAGTTGCCTAGGCTGTTCTCAAACTGCGGGCTCAGGCAATCCACTCACCTCAGCCTCCCAAAGTGCTGGCATTACAGGCTTGAGCTACCATGCTGGCCATCAAAGTGGTTTATAGACTCAATTCAATCCCAATCAAAAGCTTAACAAGTTGGGTTTCTTTATTTGTTTGTTTGTTTTTTATCTGTGGCTCACAAAGCCGCCTCTGAAATTTCCACAGAAGAACAAAGGGTCAAGATAGTTTGAATACTCTTAAAGGCAAGAAATAAAGTGAAAGTCTTGGTTTACTGGATTATCAAAGCTTGTAACTAAGCTGTATTCACAAGTCTGTATTACTCTTGTACAGAAACAAACACAGACTAATAAACAGGTCAGAAATAAAGAACTCAGAGACACACCACATATGTAAGCAACCTTGATTTACAACAGAGGTGACACTGCAGATCAGTGGGTTGAGAACTCTTTGATAAGTGGTGCTGGGAAAATTGTTTATCCAAATGATTAGATGTGAAACCAGAATGTAAGTTGTATAGTTTGAATATTAATTTGTCATCATCAAATAGTGCTAAAATTGTGCATACTGTGTGATTCAGAAATTCTGCTCCTGGGCATACATCCTGGAGAAACCTGCATTTTCACCAGAGCTCACATACAAGAATGTTTCTAGTACATGATCATTCTTAATCACTACATGAATTGAGATTCTACATGAGTCAATAGGAATAAAACTTTCAAAGATAATGTTAAAGATAATGTTGAGAATAGTCCCAAAACAGTATAATTTAACTTATATTGAGTTGGTAAACATGTAAGCTAAGGTGGGAGGATCTCTTGAGTCCAGGAGTTTAAGATTACCCTGGGCAATATAGCAAGATCCCATCTCAAAAAAAGATAGATATAGGAGATATAGCTAGATATAGATATATAGGTAATTTAGAAATACTTACATCTGTGTTAAAATGTAAAAATAAATAAATGAGGGGGGAGTGGTAAACAAAAACTCTGATGAGCTGGGCTAAGGGATTGGTTTAGGGAGGGTGAGTACGAAATTAGAGAGAAGCATGTCAAACATAATGTTCTGTTTCTTAGGCCAGGTGATACATCTAGTGTTGTTTTTTGTTGTTTTGTTGTTGGTTTTTTGTTGCTACTGTTATGGTTTGAATGTTTGCGTCTCTCCAAAATCCATATGTTGAGACTTAACCCCCACTGTGATGGTATTGAGAGGTAGGGCCTTGAGGGAAGTAACTAAGTTATGAGGGCTCTGTTCTCACGAATGAGATTAATGCCCTCCGAAATGAGGCCTCAGAGAGCTGCCTGGTCCTTCTATCTCTTCTATTGTGTGAGGGCACAGCTTCCATCCCTTCTACTGTCTGAGGACGCAGTAATAAGGTACCATCTTGGAAGCACAGAGCAGCTTTCACCAGACACCAAACCTTGATGTTGGACTGCTCAGTCTCTATAACTGTGAGAAATAATTTCTGTTGTGCACAAATTGCCTTGTCTAAAGTATTTTGCTATGGCAGCAAGAACAGACTAAGACGGCTACCTTTATATTTTAACACATAAACATATAAATATTTCTTTGTATGCATTAAATATTTAATAAAATTGTTGTGGACACTCTGTAGAGACAGAATGAACCCCCATGCAAAATATGGCCTAGACACACACACATGCACACACACACACAACTCAAGAGGGCATTTTTATACTCACATAATTATGTATTACTCACATACTGAAGCTTTCTGGGGAAAGCAGGGTGTCCCAAGTAGACCCAAAATAGCTTGAAACAGCAGAGAAAGAAGATTGGAATGGGATTTTTACGGTGACCAGAAAGAAAGACTGAGGCAAAGTTTCAATGCATTGTTTGAACTTCTCACTAGTACCAAAGGAGAGATCACCGGAGCTTTCTTATTAGCCATATGTGGGATGGAAAGGGATAAGTTTAAAAGATGTCAGAATCAGTCAGGTTTGGTGGCTCATGACTGTAACCCCAGCACTTATAGAGGCTGAGGCAGGAGGATTGTTTGAGCCCAGGAGTTTGAGACCAGCTTGTACAACATAGCAAGACTTTATCTCTACAAAAAATAGAAAACTTACCTGGGTGTGGTTGCATATGCCTGTAGTCCCAGCTACTAGGGATGCTGAGGCAGAAGGATTTCTCAAGTCCAGGAGGTGCAGTGATTGTATCACTGCACTCCAGCCTGGGTGACAAAGTGAGACCCCGACTCAAAAATATAAAAGATGTCAGCTTCAAACTTTTAAAAAAAAGTCAGACTCTATTAGAAAAAATTTTAAACAATATTGTATACAAAACAAAGGGGACATCTGCCATTTGGAGATAACATGACTGCAGAGAAAAGAATGTCACCTTTCCCTTTCAGAAACTATTTCCGCTGGGCTTAGTGGCTCAGCCTGTAATCCCGCTCTTTGGGAGGCTGAGGTGAGTGGATTGCCTGAGCCTGAGGGTTCGAGATCCGCCTGGGCAACTTGGCGAGACCTCATCTTTACAATAAATCAAAAATTAGCCAAGCGTGGTAGTGCGTGCCTGTAGTTCCAGGTACTTGGAAGGCTGAGGCGGAAGGATCACCAGAGCCCAGCAGGTCGAGGCTGCGGTGGCCAGGAGCGGCCACTGCACTCCAGTCTGAGCAACAGAGTAAGACTCCAACTCAAAAAAAAAAAAAAAAAAGAAACTATTTCTTCTGTTTTCTCTTCTCCCAGGAATACTCCACTAGGGGAATAACTGAACTCACATGTCAAATATGGTAGGAAATTGAAGTTATTTACCACATCACAGAAAAAAAAAATCAAACATCAAGGGGGATCCATACAATAATATGAAGTTAGACACCAAGTCCTGTGGCATGAGAAGAATGAGCCTTGCTTGTGGTAGTTCCCAGGATAATACAGGGTAGCAGACATTGTTTGGGCCTCTCTGCTATCTGACTGAGCCCAAGAGGCAGCACTCGCTTTACCGCCATGATGATAAAGACCTTCCTTCCCATCTACATACTAACTGCAGGTGAACACCAGGCTCAGAGCCCTCTCCAGAAGAAGGTATTTCATTCCTATCAAAAAGATGGAGATGATGATTATAAGTGTACATCCATTTCTGAACCACCTACGGGGCACTGCTGTGGATATCAGCAGTGTGGAAGCTTCCACCTCTGCTCCCTAGTGCTCGCGTTCTCTGTATCACTTTTGCAGTCTGCAGTGTGGAATTGTGGATCTACAGAAAAACTGCAGTCAGAGTGATATAGATCACATGATAAAATAATTCACCAAATTGCTTCCAACACACTTCAATATTGAAGAATTCGTGAGAACCATTAGGCACCACGGCCACAGCATGGCCTCTGCAGAAGGAAACACCCACACTTGGCTGCATTCTTGGTAAACAGGCTGGGGGCAGATGAGGAGGCCCAAGAGCCTACCTCAGTCCAGCTGAAGGTGGAGAAAGGGTTAATGAGGAAATTACTTTGCATTCACAAAGATGAGAGGTGTGGAATGAAGGAGGGATGGGGGAGGGTGAGTTCAAACTGGAAATGTCTGAGGAGCTTCTAGGAACAGAATTATATACACTGAAATTGTACATTGTCACTGCAAATGAAAAAAAAATTCTTCATCACCCTAATCTTTATTTTATTTTATTTTTCTGTTTTTTGAGTCAGGGTCTCACTCTGCCGCTCAGGCTAGAGGGCAGTGGCATGATCACAGCTCACAGCAGCCTCCAACTCCTGTTCTCAGGTGATGCTCCTGTCTCAGCCTCTGGAGTAGCTGGGATGACGGGCATGTGTCACAACAATCAGCTAATTTTTAATTTTTATTTTTTGTAGAGTCAGGGTCTCACCATGTTGCCCAGGCTGTCTTGAACTCCTGGGTTCAAACAGTCCTCCCACCACAACCTCCCAAAGTCCTGGGATTACAGACATGAGCCACTGTGCCTGGCCAGAGTGTAATCTTTAATAAAGTCTTCTACACACACACACACACACATACACACACGCGCGCACACACACACACACACACACACACCCCAGACCCTTTTGAGTAGCACTGTTTTGTGTGGAAAAAAGGAAAAGAAACTGAGCTCAACAGCTGATTTAATGTGTAATAATTTGGTCAGCATCATTATAATAATGCAAAAGTACTTATTATGTGCTCCAAACTTTTCACATACATGAATGTATTTAAGTGCTTTGTAGTGATTATTTTAGTTAACAACACTCAATGCAAACATATAGGGAAAGAAGCACAGAAAAGTTAAGCAATTTGTCCAAGATCACACAGCAGCTAAGAGGTAAAACTAGATTCTAGCTTGGGCAGGCCTGTAAATAGGGTGTGGAAATTATGTATAAACTGGATGCATTCAGAGGAATAGGAATGTGAAGTTGAGGATCCTGGGGGATATGGACCTATCTGGAAATTCACAGAAATCTTAGGGAGAGAGTTGGAATTTCTACAATTCAGTAACAGTGGCTTACATCAGTCTTAGCCATAGTATAAAGATTATCCTGGCTTGTTTGGGAACCAAGATGGGCATGTTCTGAGTGGTATGGCCACAAACAGCGTGTTCATCCTCTCTCTCTCTCTCCTCTCTTTCCCTTCTCCCTCTCTTCTCTCCCCACTCTCTCTTCCCTCTTTCTCTTCTCTTTTCTCTCTTTCTCTCTCCCACATACGCATACATAAACTGCTCCAATTTCAAGTTTCTTGATTTTCATCTGAAGGTTCACAAGCAGCTGGAAAGCTGAGTATCTGCCCTTCACAATCATGGCCTCACTCCACCAGAGCTCAGCTCTTATGTCTTCCTCTTGCTGGGCTCCAGCTGAGGCTATCTGGTACTGTTTCCTTGGTTACATGTGATGCTCTGTTCATCCCTGTTTCCAGGGGTCTCTCGCTGTCCGCCAAAGATGTCTGCCTATCTTTTAAAGGCCTCACTCATTTCCCCCACTACGTAGTCCATGTGCAGAAAGAGACCTTGCAGAAAAGGTCCAACGTGAGAGGGGGGGTCCCAAACAGAGCTGCCTGACTGTCAGCACCCACTCTTCCCTGCCTGTCCCCCTGGCAAGCCCTCCTGCCTCATGTCATTTGGTTTGGAGGTGTGAAGAATCTTCCTGCAGGTAGCGCTCAGGACATTCAGGAAAACAGGAAATGAAGGGCAGTGTCTGGGAGCATTTTCACCCCCACTCCCTTTTGCTCCTCCAAGGATTTGGCCAAGTGACTCTCTCTTTGCTGAAGTGGCTGTGCATTGATCTAAGATATAAGCATGTGATTACACCTGCTTTCCCCCATCCCACACTTATTTGGACCAGAGCTGAAATGCCTAAGTGCCTTATCTACATTTATTCATTTCATCCTCGCCAGATGCAGAAAATGAGACTGAGAGTGGTTAAGTGACTTGTCGGAGGTAGCGAACTAGTGCCAAGCTAGAGGGGATGTCCTGGCAGAGCTTCCTTAACTGTCACTGAGTGGATGGGGATACAGAACAGAGCCTCGCCACATTCTCGGCTTCCTAGGAGGCTCAAAGGCCTATAGGAAGTAACCATGGGGTTTACACTTGGAGTTAAAATGTCCTCACCCCTGCTGATGTGGGCTGGCCTGCGGGGAGGGGAAGCGGGACTCCTTGGGCCACAAGGGAGCCAGACACTCCATGTGCCTGATGCTGTGTGTCTGCCCTCCAACATGCCCTCATCCAACCACCCCCATCCCTGTAAGGAAGCATCTGCACGCCCAAGGGAGGAGTCAAGTGTGGGAAACATGGACTTTCTGTGCTGTCAGGGCCTAAGCAACTCCCCTTCCAAATGAGCTCAACATAAGCCAGGTATGGTGGCTCACCAAGTGCTTGTAATCCCAGCACTTTGAGAGGCCGAGGTGGGAGGATTGCTTGAGCCTGGGAGTTTGAGAACATTCTCGGCAGCATAGTGAGATCTCATCTCTACAAAAAGTTGAAATGTTAAGTTGGACGTGGTGGTACACACCTGTAGTCCCAGCTAATTGGGAGGCTGAGGCAGGAGGTTCGTCTGAGCCCAGGAGGTCAAGCTGTGATTGTGCCACTGCACTCCAGCCTGGGTAACAGAGTGAGACTCTGACTCTCTCTCAATCTCTCTCTCTCTCTCTATATATATGTGTGTGTGTGTGATGTTGTGTGTGTGTGTGTGTGTGTGTGTGTGTGTAAATAAATAAAAAGAGCTCAGTACACAAGATCGTGTATCCTCACACACAGCTGACTGATTCGGGGGCAAGTGCTCTGGGTGGCAGTGAGTGACAGGGAGAGCTGGTGCCAGGACACTGCACAGCGTAGGAGGCAGACAGCAACCAGCACCCAGCACTACCACCAATGAAGGGCTGCCCAACAGTCGGCTGCCAGAGGGCGAGCAACGTGCAGAGGAACCATGGGAGCCGACGTGCCTCTGGGTGGCCCAGAACAGACCTGCAGGGCAGAGGCCAAGAGCCCAGGCAGACTGAGCTGACATTCTCTGGGAGAGGGCACGTTCCCAGAATGAGCACCACAGCTCTGCCCTTTGTGCACACCTAAGAGACACAGATGGGGGAAGCCTCAAGTCCTTTGGACAGATGGGCACTGTGGAAGACCAAGAAGCAACAATGCACTCACTGACCTTACCTGGGACCCCTCACTGGGATGCTCAGGTGCATCTACCACTGCATGCACACAGATACACACACATGTGTACATGGCACATAATGTATCCCCATGTAAGTCATATGCATTAACCTCTGCTTTCTTGGATTGTAGCTTCCTTTTCTGTAAAATAAGATCAGGCTTCTGATTGAATTGGTTCTGTGAACAACATAAAGGAGGATTTAAAAAAGATTATATATATATATATATATATATATGTTTTTGTCGCTCAGCAAGTGCTAGCGCTTGCCTCAAGTATTTCAGCAAATGTCAAGGTTTTCTGTAATGGCCTCATGTCTGTTCATGTCCACTTGTGGCCACCACTCAGCTCATCCCCTAAGCCCCTCATTCCTGGGCTACTGCTCTGTCTGCTCACTGGTTTCTCAACATCATCTCTCCTATCAGTTATTCCTTCCACATTCCTCTTTTATCAGGGGGTAGGGGGTAGGGCGGGTCTTACTATATTCCTAGCCTGGAGTGCAATGGCATGATCATTGCTCACTGCAGCTTCGACCTCCTGGGCTCAGGTGGTCCTCCCACTTCAGACTCCTGATTAGCTAGGACTACAGGCACGTGCCACCATGCCCAGCTTTTTTTCTTTTGATTTTTATTTCTCTTGGAGGCAAGGTCTTGAACTCCTGGGAACAAGTGATGTAAATCTCATGACCCAGGGAGCTCTTGCCTCGGTCAGCATGAGCCACTGCCCCCAGCCCACACCTTTTCAACCCTATACTTTTCAACACATTTTCTGATTCTGAAATCTTCCAGGCTTCCCATTGCCAGTGTGAGAAAGTTCTCCACAATATGATCCAAACCCAAACAGTCTTCCTTCTTCAGCTGCTACTTCACCCACGCCTCTGCTTCCCTTAACTGCAGAATATTTCTCAGAAGTGTGTTCCCTGTTTGTGGTTTTCACTCCCTCACTTCCCGCTCCCTCCTTCGTCATGTCCATGAGGCACCACGTCTGCTCTTCCTCCAAAAAGGCTCCTGTGACCTCCACGCAACCAGCTCAATGGTCAGTTCTGTGTCCTCTTCTCACGTGACATCCCGGAAGCATCTGGCACAGGTGGACACTCTCCTTGATTCCTGGAGTCTTTCCAAAGTGAACCATTACATCTTCAAGGATTAAGCAGATGACACAAGCAGATAAAAGGTTGAAGATGGGGATGAGGCTGCCATTGGCGGAGCTCAGATGGGAAGGGGATGGTGACCCAGGGTCCTCAGAAGAGTCCTCACAAGTGGAAGGAGGAGGCAGGAGTGGATGTCAGGGTGGTGTGGCATAAGCTGATTCCGCCTGCCACCGATGCCTTTGAAGTCAGGTGAGTGCCGCAGACAGGGAGTGAGATTAGCCTCTAGAATATGGAAGATGCAGGAAATGGACTTCCCCATGGACTCTCCAAGGATCCAGCCCTGCTAACACCGTCATTTTAGCCTAGTGACACCTATGGCAATCTTCTGACTTTCAGAATTGTAAAGTAATAAACTTGCATTGTTTTAAGCCACTAAGTAACCTGTTAACAAAGCCATAGAAACTTATACAGATAGCAGGGTGGTATACAGATATTACACAAAACATGAAAGAGGGATACAGAATTTGAGAAGCACCGCAGGCTGGGAAGACATTGAGGTCCATATGCATGGGCTAGAGATGCAATTGCCAGTGGAAAGTGAAGTCACCTTGGAGGTAGATATAGACTGATTAGGAATGTCACTTTCTGCTGAAACGTCCTCCTAACCTAATACATTGTAGCAAACTGAGGTCAACTAGAATTGAGGCACTTCTCGCTCTGGTCCTAGTCCCACATCAGGAGACCATGATGACAATATCAAAATCCTCATCTCATTCAGAACTTCATCTGGCTATCAATATAATTTCAAACATGTAATAATAATGTTCTTCTCATAGTGAAAAGCAACATGGCCTGGTGGAAAAAGTTACTGGTTAGGATTCAGGAAACAGGGCACTGTGAAAAGGATTGGGTGTGGTGGCTCATGCCTGCAATCCCAGCACTTTGGGAGGCACAGAGGGTTGCTTGAGCCCAAGAGTTCAAGACCAGCCTGGGCAGTATAGTGAAACCCCGTCTCTATAAAAATTCAAAAAATTAGTTGGCCATGGTGGTACACCCATAATCCCAGCTGCTCAGGAGGCTGAGGAAGGAAGATTGCTTGAGCCCCAGAGTTTGAGGCTACAGTGGGCTTTGATCATGCCATTGTACTCCAGCCTGGGCAGAGTGAGACCTCAACTCAAAAAAGGGAGGGTTCTGCTCATGGACTCCAAAAAACTGTGAGAAACTGTGATTACATGCATCATCCAAATAGCAAAGAGAAAGAAGATACCTTGTTCTCCATCTTTTGATTAGTAATAAGGCTGGGAAGCCAGGTCACTCTCCTCTTTGCAAAGCTGAAAGGTTCACTTACTAGGGTTGAGAGATGAGTAGATCCACTATTCCAGGCACTGACAGTGGCAAATGGTATTTTGCCTGCAGAGTGGTTCCTCTGTTTATGTGTTTGTGCACAGCAATTATGGGCCACTACAAAAATAACAGGGGCAAGAGAGGGAAGTGGCACTCACAGAGGCAAAACCCTGATTCCTGCAAGACTAACTTACGATGTTGTTCTTTGGGAGAAAGAAAACGATCTCTCTGAGTAGAACCTATTCAGTAAATGGTGCTGGGAAAACTGGCTGACCACATGTAGAAGATTAAAACAAGACCCCTACACAAAAATCAATTCTAGATGGATCAAAGACCTAAACATAAAACCTCAAACTATAAGAACCTTAGAAAGTACAGGAGACACCCTTATGGAAATTGGAACTGGCAATCAATTCCTGATCAAAACCCCAAGTGCCCATGCCATAAGAGATAAGATAGACCAAGTGGGACCTCATCAAACTGACAAGCTTCTGTAAAACCAAAGAAACCATTAAGAGAGCAGGGAGACAGTTCACAGACTGGGGAAAAAATATTTGTCAACTGTATGTCTGACAAAGGCTTAACATCTAGGATCTACAGAGAACTCAAATGTGCTGAAAAGAAAAAAACAAACAGCCTCATTACAAAGTGAGCAAAAGATATGAATTGATACTTCTCAAAAGAAGACATATAAGCAGCCAACAGATATATGAAAACATGCTCAGTCTCACTAGTCATCAAAGAAATGCGAACTAAAACTACACTGAGATACCACCTAACTCCAGTCAGGATGGCCGTCATCAATAACTCAAAAAACAACAGATGCTGGAGAGAATGTGGTGAAAAGGGAAACTTCTACACTGTTAGTGGGAGTGTAAACTAGTACAGCCTCTGTGGAAAACAGTGTGGCGATTCTTAAAAGATCTAAAAATTGACCTTCCATACGACCCTGCAACCCCCCTACTGAGAATACACCCAGAAGAACTTAAATCACTCTATAAAAAGATACCTGCACATGTATGTTTATTGCAGCATTGTTCACAATAGCAAGAACATGGAACCAACCGTGCTGCCCATCAAAAGAAGACTGGATTAAAAAAATCTGGTACATATACACAATGGAATATTACACAGCCATAAAGAAGAATAAAATCATGAACCTCACAGCAACCTGGATGGACTTAGAGTCTATAATACTGAGTGATCTATCACAGAAACAAAGAACTGAGTACCACATGTTCTCACTCATAAGCGGACCTTGAACAACTATCGTAATAGTGTAAGAAAAGGATTGGCAGTAGTGGGAAACTGCAGGGGTGTGGGGTGGGGTGGGGAGGGAGGATTGGCAGTAGTGGGAATCTGCCTGGATAAGGGGTTGCACATCTCATCAATAAGGGCACCTGCATAATGAACATTTGTATACCTAACCCTGAATCGTATCCCACATCTTTAAAATAAAAAAACTAAAAGTTAAAAAAGAAAATGATCTCTCTATATGTAAATACAAACATATACACATATATATACATATATGTATGTGTGTATGTATATATATGAAAGATTGTATTTTCCAAAGATAGCTCCCATCCCACATTTTCTTATGCCAGGTGATTTTATCATTTTGCCATCAAGAGATGGAGTCTTGCTGGGCATGGTGGCCCAAGCCTATAATCCCAGCACTTTGAAAAGTGGAAGCAAGAATATTGCCTGAACCCAGGGGTTCAAGATCAGCCTGGGCAACTTGGGGAGACCTTGTCTCTACAGTTAAAAAAAAATTAGCCAGGTGTGGTGGCACATGCATGTAGCCCCAGCTACTTGGGAGGCTGAGGTGGAAGAATTGCCCGAGCCCAGCATGTCAAGGCTACAGTAGCCATGATCATGCCACTGCACTCCAGCCTTGGTGACAGAGTGAGACTCTGACTCAAAAATAAAAAAAATTAAAAAAAGAAGGTGGAGTCTTAATTCCCCTCTTCTTGAATCTGGGCTTAGCTGGTCTTAGTAGTAGGTTTTCAACTAACAGAATACATGGAAATGGACTTGGTTACTTCTGAGGCAAGGCAATATAATATAAAATAATAAAAACTTTCACCTAGTTCACACGGAGGTCTCTAGGTATGAACTCCTGGAGATGTCCCCTCTGGGAAGCAGCACCATGATGACAGAGAAGCCCCAAGCAGAGTGGTTTTATGTGTGACAGCAGAGTTTTTAAAAAGCAGGAAGTGCGCATAAGTAGCAGAAACTATAGAACAGTCAGGGTTGATAAAGATGAGAAAGTGTCAGATTTAGAAAGCAGTGGGTCGCTAATAACATTGGTGAGGGAAACTAAGGGCATGTGTAAGGAAGAACTGAAGCTGAACATTCCATCTTTTTTCAAGCAGTTTATCAGAGAAGGAAAAGAGAAAACTATGAGCAGATACTGGTACTTTAAAGCCTTCTTATGTATGTTGTTGCATAAAGACTCCTCATGTTTACTAAAGGGAAAAATCCACACTGAAGATGTTACAGTAACTGTGGCATATATCTAATAATATGCATAAGATTCCTACATGGGGAAAGACCTCCCCTTGAGTTCATTGTAGCAAGTGGTTTTGTGGGACTAAAGACCATGAAATCTAAGAGCTGTCTGCCTGACTCCATTTGTGCCAACAAGTTAATTAGTATATTTGGCAGGCCACCTGAGGTAAGACATAACCCTTCTGAAAGTAACAGACTATTTTGTGTTTAAAGTGAAGTGAACTCCTTAGTACAATGGGACTTCACCCACACTGGAAGGCCTGGATCCTGTTCCAAAGCTTTTTATCCAAGGATAAGACTGAGCATTGTAAAAGAAACAACTTTCCCAAGGTCAAGAAGCACATAGAGGGAGTTGTCTGTATTTCAACTTGGGTCTGACTGATTCCAAGGCTTAATCTTTCCACTGCTCTACCAATGTCAACCTGCATTCCCTCAAACAATGAGGCAAGGTCCCCATCCTCAGGACACACAGGGTTGAATGAGACACAACTACACACAGAACAAAACTAAGGTCATGTGAACAGTAATTCAGTAAAATTATGTTCAAAAGAGCTGTAGAAGCAAACAACATAGCTACCACTTTGGGAGCCCTACCATTTGGCAGACATCGAACTGAATACTTTATATACCCAGACAACTAGGTAAAATACAAATTAAGCCTATTTCACAAACTAATGAGACAGACTGAGACTGTGATGAGCCACTGCACTCCAGCCTGGGTGACAGAGTGAGACCTGACTCAAATAAATAAATAAATAAATACAGCAAAGAAAGAGGGGGAAAGAGGTAACAACTGTGATGGCTTCTTGCCTTCCTTGATGGGGAGCAGAGGGGAAGCTGGGACCAGGTCGCCCCTTAGGGAAGTTTGTGCCTTAACAGTGTTAAGAAGTCCAAAGAAATAGTTAGGAGCGAGCACCTTTAGGAAGGTATTATCAGGACATTTTTTTTTCTGTTTAAACAGGGCTATTTTGTATTCAGTCTGCCTACCCAGACCCTATCCACAGAAATGACCACATAAGCCTGGGAAAGCCTTCCTGCTGGGCCTTGGGCAGCAGTGTTGGGGTTTCTGAAAGTCAAGCATCTTCTCATACATGGTGGCCAGTGGTGGCTTTGGAGTTTCTTGCCTTGTTCTTCCAACACCTGTGGAAACCCGATTTGCCCAAAGGAGACTCCTCAGGTCCAGGGAAATGCTTTGTGGAGACAGCATACCTTTACTGCATGGGAATAAATGCACTCCCTGAAGGTGCAATTGGGACTGGGGGCTCATGCTGAGGGGAGGACGACAGCTGCCTCCCAGGGCTGCTGCCTATAGGACCCCTTTCCACACATTCACCACGTGGAGGCATTGGCAGACATGCATGTATGTGTGTGTCTGTGTGTCAGTGTCTGGGGAGCAGATAGTTCAAGGGGCCAGCAGGAGGATTTGGTTATTCCTGCCTAGAGGCATCTGAGGCCAGGAAGCCCTAGTTTCTTGTGGCCGATATATCTAGACAAGGGAAGGGAACAGAGAAGGAAGAAAAGAAAGCTAGGTGAGAGGCATGAAGGTAGAAAGAGGAGTGTGGAGCCCAGCTAGACATGGGTGGAAAGTGGTTCCCTGGTTTCTTCTTGGAGTCTGAGTTTGAGTGGCTCTGCTTGGCTGCAGGCATCAGCCACCCCCAGGGAGGCTATAGCTGAAGCAGACTTGACGATTAGCCCAGTCAGAACTCTTGTGGCCTCGCAGTACCTAAAGGAAGAATGCAGACAGAGGACACTTGGTGGTGGGACTCCACATGGAAGGCGCTGTCCTGGCAGAAGCTGGTCTTTGCCTAAGAGGTCTAGCGTCAAGACACAGTAGTGTGTGGTCTTAGCGCGCCCTCTGGTAGAGTCGGCAGCGGCTTTTGGAGGCTGGCCCAGACCAGGATGACTTCTGTCAGGAATGTCACACACCAAATCATGTCCTCAAGTCTGGTCTCCACTCTCACAATCCAAAGGAACACTCCCAACATCACCCAAAAGAAAGTAACGTGTCAGAAACTTTTGTCCATTTTTCTGTCATTCCAGTCATGCTTCCAACATGCTAAACATTGTTTAAGGTTAAAAAAACAGAAAAAACACAAAAGAAATTGTTAAAAAATTGTATTACTTGAAGCAATACCTGCAGGACAGACAATTTTTTATGTACTGATCAATAATAACCACTCCTTTATTGCCTATCTGTTCTTTCACATCTCTTTATTGAGTTCCATGCATACTTCTCTTAGGTTAATTGACACATACAACCACAAAAGTCCAGTTCATAGAAGAAGTAATGGAGACTCAAAGGAGTTATGTAACTTGTGTAAGATCACACACTTTGTAAGTGACAGAGCCACGAGCCCAATTCAGGTCTACCAGTCTGTATGGTTTCCCATTGAACTTTGCCATTTGCAGAAAACACATACAAGATCGTTTAAATAGATCTTTCCACATAGAGTTTATTGCTATTAGTTGAATAGACTACAGAGAAATGTTATTAAAGTACTCTTTTGGGTGAGACTTTTTTTTTTTGAGTTGGAGTCTCACTTGATTGCCCAGGCTGGAGTGCAGTGGCACACTCATGGCCACCCTAGTGTTGGCCTGCTGGGATTTTCACCTCAGCCTTCCAAGTAGCCAGAACTACAGGCGTGTGCTACCAGGCCCAGCTAACTTTTTAATATATATTGTAGAGATGAGAGCTCACCAAGTTGTCCAGGTTGGTCTCGAACCCCTGGGCTCAGGCAATCCTCTCATCTTGGCCTCCTAAAGTGCTGGGATTACAGGTTTGAGCCACCACGCCCAGCCTTAGGTGAGACATTTTGATAAGAATTTTTGTCACTACTAATCATCCTTTCCTATTTTATACTACTAATAATAGCTAACATCCATCATTCTCTATGCTGGTCATTACTGTAAGAGTTTTCCATAATTAACTCAACTTTATGTTGTTGTTGTTGTTGTTGTTATTCCAGTTTCCTTATGAGGAAACTGAGACAAAAAGCATTTAAATAATTTTCCCAGTGTAAAACATTTCTATTTAATTTACAGATCAGAGTTTTCCTCACTGTGGTTTAGGGTAGTTCCTTGTAATAGAGACAAGCTTGTTTGCAGAGCATCTGGGGATAGGCATTCTGGTTTGCCAGAGCTGAGGAAAAGAGAAATTGCTCTGCATATAAAAGTGAAGTGTGTTGACAGAGGGCTGGGAGAATGGGGAGGGCTGGGAGGGTCCTGCTTCTGAGCAAGAGAAGGTCCAGAAGCAGAAAAGGCAGGGTCCATCAAAAGCCCTGCATAGAGAACCCATCAAGTGAGAAGGGAAGGCGGTGTCCATGAGTGGTGCAGCCTGTAACGGACTTTATGGGAGAGAGAAATTTACTAAAGGGATGTCATGAGTTACTTAAAAGTGGTACAGTGTAAGCCATGTTTTCTCTTCCTATGAAATTACCAGTAAATTTTACACTGATGATTAATACTCTGTGTTAGAGTACATGTTTTAGGGCAGGGAATTCAAAGACAATGGTAGAACACACACAATCAACTTGCTGATTATACATGGAAATGCTCCCATGGACTCTCAAAGGCAAAAGGTATCAATTTCTCAAGTTGACATATAAATATCTTACCAGGATCTTGGAAAGACCAGGAAAAATACCTTCAATATCAGGTCAGCCCAGAAAGCATTGTCTTTGATGTCATGGCAGAGAGAAGAGGAGGAGAAATAAGCAGGACATTTAAAAGAAACATTCCCTGCCCTTGAGGCTTACAGCCTGCCTAGATCCTAATGCCATGCTGTAAGTGTCTGGTCCCCTATTACAGACAGTAAAAAAGGAAGCCCAGAAGGAGGGAACAGCTTGGCCACATCTAGGTAAACTTAATTTCCCAACTGCCCTGCGAGATAGGCCTTATGGAATCAAATGCTGTGTCAACACTCAGCCCTCCCCTTTATACTCTGTGAAACAGCCAGTCCTAGGCTGATGCCCCTTATGAAACTGACCAGCAGGTTTGGAGGACTATTTCTCCTACTTCTGCTTCTTTGTTACGGGATGATTAGGACAGTCCTGCTCCAAATAAGAAAACTAGGGTACATTTTTTTTAGATAGATAAAAATACCTCTATTTAAAAAATGTGGCTTAACTACACCCAGTATGGCTAAGCCTGTTTTGGAATCCATCCTGTAGCAGAGTAAAACCGGGCCAAAGGAGGAGCAATTACAGCTCCCAATCCCAGGCATCAAGATATCACTCCTCTGGCCCCCTCAATCCACAGAGTTCTTCTTCAGCTGTTTTTTGTGACTCATGGAGAGTTGTTTTGGATACCTCTGCATGACAGAGAGGTCTGACCTTGAGGAAGACCAGTAGCCCACATCCTCTGCTTTTACGGGCTTAATGATATGGCCTGGCTTGGTGACAACCTTGGGCGTAGTCAGCTTTTGGAAGGCCCTCTGGGTGTTCCACGTAGATCCTATAGGGGTCTGGACGGTTCTTTCAAATTGTGAATGATGGGTGAATGGATATGGAAGCACCTGCACCTGATGGGCCGCTGCGTGGATGTTACGCTTCTCATTGATAATCACATTTGGAAAATTCTTGTCTTTTCTCGGAGGACCCGGGGCTTTAATGAGAAAATGTCGTCTTTTCTTGGCACTGGGCTTCAGGCCCATACCACCCCACTTGCCCCAGCCAGGTAGCGTCAGGTCCATGTCTTTTGATTTACTTGCCTCCATAGTGTCCCTCTTCTCTTTCAAAAAGTCTTTGATGACATCATCTCCAGCAAAAGCTTCCTTTATCATCTGCTTTTGGTCTCTCTCCTCTTCATCGTCCACCTCCTTTAGAGTTGTGGGAACTGCCAGAGACCTCACAGAAGGGGATTTTGTGGTTAGGAGGTTCTGCAGGTCAAGCATTTGCTCCTTCTTTTTCTTCTCCTTAGGGGCATTAGGCAGATTATTTGGGTTCCTCTCCAACTGATGCCCTTTTAACCCTGGTCTGAAAAACTCCTGACTTTGAGAACATTCTTCTTTCTCTAGCTCTTCTAGCTCTTTCAGGGTCTGCACTCTCTTTGGTCTCTGCAGCAACAGGGGTTCCTCTTCTTCCAGGGAAGGTTCCTCTCTGTGAGCCTGAGGAATAGTCCCTGTCGGACTTGCTTTTGGCTTCCAGGACTGATGGTTTTCCTTAAATCTCTGAGATGGTGCCCTCAATTCGGAGAGCTTCTCCTGGCTGCTAGACTCCTTTGTTTCTTGACTGCCCACTAGTTCAGCATCTTGGCTGAGCTCAGACCTTCTTCTAAGGGATCGCCATTCCTCAAATTCTTTCAACAAAATTTCCTCTTCTGCCACTGGTCCTTCATCTACCTCACTTTCAGAAACCTCGTGGGCCACAGGCTTTGGCAGTTCCTCAAGGTCCTCGTGGGTCTCGGCCTCCCTTGTATCCTGGGTGCAACTACTGAGCATCCAGGGATTTGGTCCATCTGCATTCATCTGAACTTTATTCACCACACCAGGGATAAGGAGTTCCTCCACTTCTTCTGGGCCTCTCTCTTCTTCCTCACTCTCCAAAGTTACCTGGAGTTTCTGCATCAATTCTTTGTTCTTAGACAATTGTTCCTGCATAGCCTGGTGAGCCTCCAGGTCATATTTGGCCATAATTGCCTTTGACTTGGCCCATTTCCCACTGTTCTGGTGCTTCAGGCTCATTCGCTCCATTATTCTGGCCTTTTCAAGTTTTTCCAGTGCAGCAGTTGGGTTGACCTTCCCCAGCTGCTCAAAAGCTTTTAGGGCTTTCTTGGCCTTTTCTTTCTTCACAATTTTGTGATACTTTTTGCTTTTGATTTTCTTTTCTCTTTGAGCCCTGGCCTCGTAGTAGGACTGCAAAGCTCGGGCCCTCTGAAGCTCTGCTTGGTGCATCTTTGCCTCTTCTAGACTCATGGCTTTGAGAGAGGCCTTTTCCATGGGAGTCAGAAAATGTTCTGTCACTGGCTGCTTATTTTTATGGAGGAGGTTAAAAACTTTCTGCTCCAGCAGAGTTCTTGCCGTCCAGCTGCTGAGTACATGTTCAATGGGAGCAAAGGCTGATTGCTCCTTTTCTAGGGGAAAAACCAACTGGTTTGCTTGCTGGTTCTTCAAGACAATAGGATCCCATTTGGAAAGGACTCGTGAGGTCTTATTGAATGCTAATTCTCTGAGGATCCGTTCAACCTCTTCTTTGTGAAGGGGTAACCTCACAGTCTTCTTTGATTTGACTCTGTTCAGTTGCTTTTTCACAGTGGCCAATGAGGGTGAGGATGAAGTTTTAGCAGGTTCCAGCAGATCTGCAAGGACCAGCTTTTCTCCTGATCCTTCAGAACTGACATTGAACTCTGACACCTTCAGACCGGCCTCAGATCTCTCAGCCACTTTGCGCCTATTCTTTCCATCAAGGGAACTGATTGCTTCCAGAAGCTTTTGATGCTTTCTCTCTCTATCACTGTCCTCCTCATCTTCACTGACACTCAAGGGGTGGTTTTTTGGCAAATCCACCAGTTCTTCCTGTTGGCTCAAAGCCAAAAGACTCTTTGCAACCCGGCTGGCAGTCATCTCAACGGTTGCTTCTTACACATGGACCACACCAGAGTACTTTCATACTTAGGGGCTCTGGCCGAGATTCCACCTGAATAGGTGATGACTTATGCAAGTTAATACTTTCTCTGATCTCTTTTCTTCATCATGTGTGAGTGAAAATTAGGACCTCAGGGTGCACTGAAGATAGGGACAAATGAAATGAATAAGTGTTTGTTGAATGACAATACACATAAATCATTTTGTAGATATTACCATTGAGGCTACATTTACTCTGAATCCAGGAGATCATTGAAATGAAAATCTCTTGCAAAGTTGAAATTACTTTTAAAATACAAGATTAAATGGATATTAATATATCATCCATTTCTTAAAATGTATATATATAATTTAAGTATTTTACAATATTAAATTTTAAACTTTAAAAATACTGACAAATAGTATATAGAAATGCAGCTGACCCTTGAACAATTCAGAGATTAGGAGAATCAACCCTTTGCGGGGTTGAAAATCCATGTATAACTTTTGACTCTCCAAAACGTAGCTACCAATAGCCTACTGCTGACCAGAAGCCTTACTGATAGCATAAACAATCAATTAGCACATATTCTGAATATTATACCTACCATATACTGTATGCTTACAATAAAGTAAGTTAGAGAAACAAATGTTATTAAGAAAGTCATAAGGAAGAGAAAATACATTCACTATTCATTAAGTGGAAGTGGATCATCATAAAGGTCTTCATCCTCATGGTCTTCACATTGAGTAGGCTGAGGTAGAGGGGGAAGAGCAAGAGGAAGGGTTGGGTTGTCTAAGGAATGACAGAGAAGGAAGAGGTAGATCAGATGGAGGGAGGCAGTTTTTTAGTTCTCTAAAAATGTTTCTATATGGTATCACTCCTTCCACCATTTGCTTTAATTTCAGTGCCCGTATCACAGAAGGGTTCATGTGGTAAAAGAAGGCAAAAAGCATTATTGAATAATGGGAACCCTTCTGCCAGATTATCTAATGTCCATTTTCTTCCTGGCCCCACCTCTTCTATGTCTTCTTTCTCATCGTCTGGCACTGGTTGGAAGCACTTATCTCCTTCAAGTCTTCTGTTAATTCCTCTGGTGTGGTGTCCATTAGCCCTTGAATTTCTCTAAGATCTTGAAACCCTTCATCCCTCACCTTCCCCCCCCCCATATTCACAATGTCTTATGTGATTTCCTTGACTGATTCTGTCGTAAATCCTGTAAGGTCATGCACAACATCTGGTCGTGGTCTTCTCCAACAAGAATTTATTGTTTTGGGCTTTATGGCTTTTGGGGGCTTTTCTGTAACAACAATGGCATCTTCAATGGTAAAATTCTTCCAGATTTTCATGATGTTCTCTCTATTGGAGTTCTCTTCCATAGCATTTATAATCCTTTCCATAGAGTATCATGTGTAATGAGCCCTAAAGGTCCTTATGACTCCCAGATCTAGAGGTTGAATTAGAGACATTGTGTTTGGGGACAAGTAGACCACTATGATGACTTTGGTTCTGAACCCATGAGGTTCTGGTGGCTAAGGGCATTTTCCAATATCAAAAGAACTTTAAAAGGCAGTTCCTTATTGGCAAGGTACTTCCTAACTTAAGGAAGGAAACATCCATGGACCCAAACCAGAAAAAAGTTCTTGTTGTCCAGGCTTTTTTGTTGTACAATCAAAAGTCTGGCAGCTGGTGTTGATCTTTTCCTTTCAACGGGTTAGCAGATTTACAGACAAGAGCAATCCTGACCAAAAACCCAGTTGCATTTGCATTAAACAGTAGCATTAGTCTGTTTCTTCCTGCCTTAAGTCTCGGTGTTTATTTCTCTTCTTTACTAATAAATGTCCTTGGTGGCTTTTATTTTCCAGGATAAGACACTTTCCTTTGCATTAAAACTCTGTTCAGGCAGATTGCCTTTCTCCTCCATGAGTGTCTTAATGGTTGTCTGAGAACTCATCTGCTGCTTCTTGGTCAGTAAAGCTGCTTCTCCTACTATCTTTTTTTGTTAAAGGCCAGCCTCTTTGTAAAATTATCAAATAATCCTTTGCTGGCATTAAACTCTTCAATTTTAGGTCCTTCACCTGCTTTCTGCTTTAAGTTGTCATATAATGACTTCGTTCTTTCTTGAATCATATTAAACTCTATAGGTATGTCTTTCTTGTAGTAATCCTGCACCCATATAAACGCTGCATTTTGAATGAAAGATGAGACAGGTATTTTGTAAGAAGTGCAAGGTTTTCATGCCTACTGGCATAGCTGCAACAACAGCTTCAAAATGTTCTTCCTTCCTTCCTTCCTTCCTTCCTTCCTTCCTTCCTTTCTTCTTTCCTTCGAATAGTCCTTATGCTGGATTCATTTATCTTGAAATGGTGGCACCCACAACTGCAGACCTCAATCTATGTACATGTCAAACAATTTAACTTTTTCTTGCAGTGTTGTGACTTTTCTTTACTTCTTGGAAGCACTTCCAGCATCACGAATGGAACTTTTTATGGGTCCCATTCAAGGTTTACAGTATTTCCCTCAAAACTATGAGAAATATACAAGGATTGTGAGAGGGCTCTTCTTACCATAACACATGCTTCACTGTAGAGAGGAACTGCTTACATGGAGATAATTCACATTACCTGACAGTTTAAGCAGATACTCACAACATTTACGGTCAGCAACAGGAGGTGGCTATGAAATTGTTACAGTAATGTAATATAGTATGTACTACATACTGTTAATTTTATGCAGTGATGATTTAATACTGCATTTTTACATTTGTTTACATTTTACTTGACTGCAAATGGCACATGTACTGTGTTTGTGCATGTGTTTTGATAAATTTTAAATTTTCATAATAAATCTGTGCATATTTTATGGTAGTAAATGATAAAACAGACTAGTGTCTACATATATCTTATGCATTCATGATACACCTAACTTTCTCTTAATTTTTTTTTTGCTACTTCTAGGCTCTGCAGTTTGTCTGCAAGTTTTTTCAAATTATAGCAAATCTCCACAAAATTCTTTCAATATATTTATTTTAAAAATTCCCAAGTAAGTGGACCCATACAGTTCAAATTCATGTTGTTCAAGGATCAACTGTACTGTATATGTATTTCACCAAATAGGTATTCTGTTCCTTAAGATTCCAGCGATACGACATTTAGAGTTTTTGTTCTTATTTCTGTCCCTGAGTTTCTATTGTTTTGTTGTATTAACATTTCATGGAGAAAGCTAAATGGAATGAGGAAGGGATACAAACTTATCCTGGAGTGGTCACTACAGGCACGTTTCCTCACATCTTCAATAAACAGAAAATCCCTAATCTTTAAAGCTGTGATAATAGAAAATTGTGAAGAAGATTATCAAGAGAAGCATGGAGAAAATTATGTAACAGCCTAAATCTGGTATAAAAACTTCCTTCACCTGTCTTTTGCCTTAAAGTGTCAAATAATGACTTTGTTCTTTCTTGACTCATATTAAAGTTTATAGGTATCCCTTTCTTGTAGCAATCCTGCACCTACATAAATGTTACACTTTCAATGCAGGATGAAAAAAGTCTTTTGCAAAAAGTGCAAGGTTTCCACGCCTACTGACATAGCTGCAAAGACAGCTTCACAAATGTTTTATTTCTTTTATTTTGGAAAGCACTTCCAGCATCATGAGTGGAACTTTGTATGAGTCCCATGGTGTTATTCGAGGTTTATGGTATTGCATTCAACACAATGAGAAAGGTGGTGGAAGAGAGGTCCATGTGTGCCAGTCTAAATAAGAACGTTATACAAAAAATCCTAAACACTGTATAGAAAGTGGAATTTTAAAAAGTTGTATTTCAAAACCAAGTTAGGGTTGTCCCAGAAATGTAAAGATAGTTCATAAACAGGCAACTTTTTAATGTAGTTCTTAGAATAGAGGGGAAAATCCACAGGATCACAGAGGTAATTTCCCAGAATGAATTTCATAAAGTGCAACATCTATTTTTGGTTATAGTATTATCAAATTCAGTAATAGAGAAAAAAAAATCCTTCATCTCATAAAGAATATTTATTAGAAAACAGCACAAGACAATAATGAAACAGACCTAGCACTTCCATTAAGGCTTGGGGAAAAAAGACCAAAATACTGACTGGCTGCTCTGCTAATTTGCAACATCTTCTTGCAGATTCTGAAAATTTTATTGAGGCAAAAGTTAAATAAATTGCATAAATATAAGAAGAAGGAAATACAATTGTAATTGTTTGGTAGAATGTACCAATGAAGCCATCTGAGTTGGGGCTTTTCTTTGTGGGTATTTTTAAATTATAATTCCACTTTTTTGCTTGTTATAGATCTATTCAGATGTTATATTTTACCTTGAGTCAGCTTTGGTAGTTGTCTTTTTTGTAATTTGTTAACTTAATCTAAATTATCTATTTTATTGATACCCAATTGTTGATAGTATCCCTTATAAAGCAGAGGCAACTATATATATTAGAATAGAGTAAATAAAAACTGTCATTACAAACAAAGAAGATCATTAGTTAATGATTAAAGGGTCAACTTAACAGGAAGATACAAGAGTGATAAAGATCTATACACCCAACATCAGAACACGTAAATATATATATATTTTTAAAAAACATTGATCTGAAAGGAGAAATTGACAATAGTATAATAATAGGAGACTTACATAACTGACTAACAATAATGGACAGGACATATAGGCAAAAATTCAGTAAGAAAACAGCTGACTTAAACAAATGGACCTAACAGACATGTATAAAACATGTCACCTTACAGCAGCAGAATACTGTTCTTCTCAAGTAAACACAAAATGTTCTCTGGGATAGATTGTATGTTAGGTCATAAAACAAGCCTTAAAAATTTTAAGACCAGCTGGGCTCAGCCTGTAATCCTGTGCCTTGGGAGGCTGACGTGAGTGGATTGCCTGAGCCCGCGAGTTCGAGACCCGCCTGGGCAACTTTGCGAGACTTCATCTCTACAATAAATCAAAAATTAGCTGGGTGTGGTAGCGCGCGCCTGTAGTTCCAGCTACTTGGAAGGCTGAAGCGGAAAGATCGTCAGGGCCCAGCAGGTCAAGGCTGCGGTGGCTGGGAGCGGCCACTGCACTCCAGTCTGGGTGACAGAGTGAGACTCCAACTCAAAAAAAAAAAAAAAAAAAAAAATTTTAAGACTGAAATCACATCAAGTATCTTCTCTGACCACAGTCAAATGGAGATAGAAAACAATAACAAAAATAAAACAAGAGAACTCATGAATATGTGGGAATTAAACAACACAGTTTGGAACAACCCTTGGGTAAAACAGAAAATTAAAAGGGAATTTAAAAAATAACTTCAGACAAATGAAAATACAACTTACCAATGTTTATGGGATGCAAAAGAAAATAGTACTAAAAGGCAAGTATATAGAGTTAAATGCCTCCACTTAAAGAAGGAAGATCTCAAATAATATAACTTAACACCTCCGGGGGGGGGGGAACAAAAACTGAGTTGGCAGAAGGTGGGAAATAATATAGACTGGAGCAGAAATAAATGAATTAAAAAGTAGGAAAAAAGAAATGACACTAAGAGGGTTTAAAACAAAAAACAAAATGAACAAATTCTTATCTGAACTAAAAAAAAAAAAAAGACTCAAATAAGATCAGAAATAAAAGAGGACAAGACAGTTCTCTGAGTGGTCTTAGACCAACTTAGTTCATCCCTCAGCTTTCCATCCCTGCTTTTCTTGCTCATATTCTCAAAGACAACTATAGAATGTGCTAGGAAAGTGGTATTTTGGAGATAAGGGGAGACTGGCCACAACAGCCCAGGCTCTGTCTAGTACCCTCTAGAAAGAGGATGTTCTTCAACACTAACACAGTGCATCACATTCCCTGGGCAGCCTGTTCTTCAGGGTTCCTCATCTGTCGGACAAGGTGGGATATATTCAGGTGAGACCCCATCCATCTCGGGTAGCCTTCCTGAGCCTTGGGGGATTGCCTTACAGTGAATCCCAGGTTTTGGTTGTATTCTGCTGTCTATCTGCAAGTATAAACGCATTTCATGTAATTTGTTTTGTTTGTGGGTGTTCTGCCTCACCAGACTCAGAAAAGTTGGTAACCAGTGCACAGCAAACCTGCTTCACAAAGAGGAGACATTATAATAGATGATCCAGAAATAAAAAGGATCACAAGGGACTATTAAGAACAATTATACACTAACAAATTTGATAACTTGGAAGAAATGTATAAATTTATAGATACATACAATCTTCCAAGACTGAGTCAAGATGAAATAAGAGGCCTGAAAAAAAATCAAGTAAGATTGCATCAATAATCAAGTACTTTCCAGCAAAAGATAGCCCAGGACCAGATGGCTTAAAAGGTGAATTCTACCAAACATTCAAAGAAGAATTAATACCAACACTTCTTAAACAGTTCCAAAAACTAGAAGTAGAGGGAATACTCCCAAACTTATTTGATGAGAACAGCATCACCCTGATTCCAAAGGCAGACAAAGACAGCAAAGGAAAATAAAACACAAACTAAAAATAATGAATGAACATAGATGCAAAAATTCTCAACAAAATACTAGCATAACCAAATTCAATAGCAGGTTAAAAGAATCATACACCACAATCAAGTGAGATTTACTCCTGGGATGCAAGGATAGTTCAACATACAAAAATCAATCAATGTGATACACCATGCCAGAAGAATGAAAGACAAAAAAACACATGATATCTCGATAGGTGCAGCAAAAGCATTTGACAAAATTAAACAACTCTGTGTGATTAAAAACTCTCAATAAAATAGGTAGAGAAGGAACTTACCTCAAAACAATAAAAGTCATATATTAAAAACTCACTGCTAACATCATCAATGGAGAAAAACCAAAAGCTTTTCTTCTAAGATCCAGAACAATGCAAGGATGCTCACTCTTGCCACTGCTATTCAGTATAATACTAGAAGTCCTAACCAGAAAAACCAGACAATAAAAAGAAATAAAAGACATCCAAATTGAAAAAAAAGAAGAAAATTATCTGTTTGTAGACGACACAATGATATATGCAGCAAACTCTAAAGACTTCACAGAAAACCTGTTAAAACTAACAAATGAATTCAATCAAATTGCAAGATACAAAATCAATACAAAAATCAATGGCCTTTCCATATACCAACAAAAAACTATCCAAAAGGGAAATTAAGAAAAGTCCCATTTACATAAGAAACAATAACAAAATACTTAAGGAATTAACTTAGCCAAAGAGGTGAAATATATGTACACTGAAAATTATAAAATACTGATAAAGAAATTTTCATACAAGAAAGATATCACATGTTCATGAATTGGAAGAATTAATAATACCAAAATACCCATACTACCCAAAGTTATCTACAGATTCAATATAATCCCTATCAAAACACTAGTGGCTTTTTGTACAGAAATAGAAAAAAAATCCTAAAATTCATATGGAACCACAAAAGACCTCAAATGTCCAAACTAATCTTGAGCAAAAAGAACAAAGCTTGAGGCATTACACTTCCTGATTTCAAATTATATTACAAAGTTAGAGTAATCAAAACAGTATGATATTGCCATAAAAACAGACTTATAGACAGAACAGAGAACCCAGAAATAACTCCCTACATTTACAGTCAACTTATCTTTGACAAGGGTGCTACAAACACCCTTGGATAGTCTCTTCAGCAAATGGTATTGGTTAAACTGGATATGCACATACCAAAAAATAAACTGGACCCTGTCTCACAACATACTAAAAAATCAGCTCAAAATGAATTAAAGACTTAAATGGAAAACTTGAAACTATAAGGCTTCCAGAAGAAAACATAAAGGAAAAACCATCTTGATAAATTTTGATATGATACCAAAACTACAAGCAACAAGAGCAAAACACAGCAAACAGGCTTGCAGCAAGCTAAAAAGCTTTTGCACAGAAAAGAAAACAAAATGAAAGTCAAACTACAGAATGGGAAAAAATATTTGCAAACACATTTAATGGAATATTCCTCAGTCATAAAAAAGAAGGAAATCTTGCCATCTGTGACACAGTTGGGGATGGAGGACATTATGCTAAGTATAATAAGCAAGACATAGAAATAGAAATGCTGTTTGATCTTGGTCAGGCTTGATGGCTCAGACCTGTAATCCCAGCACTTTGGGAGGCTGAGGCAGGAGGACTGCTTAAGGCCAGGAGCTATAGATCAGTCTGGGCAACAAAGTGAGATCCCTTCTCTACAAAAAAATAGAAAAACTAGCCAGGTATGGTGATGTGCACCTGCTGTCCCAGCTACTCGGGAGGCTGAGGTAGAAGGATCATCTGAGCCCAGGAATTCGAGGTTGCAGAGAACCATGATTGTGCTATACTGCACTCAGGCCTGGGTGACAGAGTTAGATTCTGACTCGAAAAAAGAAAAAAGAAAAGAAACACTGTCTGATCTCACTTATCCATGAAACTCATAGAAACTCATAGAAAGCAGAGAGTAAGAGGGTAGTTATCAGGGGCTGGGATGCCGGAACGGGGTGAACTGAATCAAAGAGTACAAAGTTTTAATTATGCAAAATGAAAACTTCTAGCGATCTAACATGCAGCATAGCAAATATAGTTTAAAATATCACACGCATTATATACTTCAAATTTGCTAAGATGATAGATCTTAAACCTCACCTCACAAACACATACACACACAAATGATAATCTCTAGGTAACAGATATACTAATGAGTTGAAACAGGGTGGTTATTTCACAATGATGTATATCAAAACATCAAGTTGTATATCTCATTATATATAATTTTATGTGACAATATAATATCATAATAAATCTGTTAAAAAAAATAAAGTGAACCCTTAGAGAGCATATAGTCGGAACTTTTTGAATACATTTGCCAATCTACCTTTTATTGGTAATTTAATCCTATATTTACTGTAAACTGCTAAGTAGGAAATTTGTTTCTCTCTCCTTTTTTTTTGAGTCACTCTGTCACCTAGGCTGAAGGGTAGTATCCTGATCACAGCTAACCACAGCCAAGTCTTAGAGTTGACTTCCTGGGCTCAGGTGATTCCCCCCACCTCAGTCTCCCAATTTGCTGGGACTACAAACATGCATCACCACACCTGGCTAATGTCTGAATTATTATTCTGTACGGTCAGGGCCCCACTATGCTGCCCAGGTTGGTCTTGAACTCCTGGGCTCAAGCAAGTCTCCCAAACTACTGCGATTAGAGGTGTGAGTCACATTGCACCTGGTGTGTCTCTCATTTTTACTGTTTGTTTTCTATACATCTTATGTGTGTTTCCTCTCTCTATTCCTTCCTAATTGCCTTCTTTTGTATTAAGTGAATATTTTCTGGTGCAACATTTAATTCCTTTTAAATTATAATTGTGAGTGATTTTTATACGGGTTATTTTAGAATTTACGATATATATGTTAAACCATTAGAATCTATGTCTAATTTATACTTTCAGTAAGATACAGAAATTATCCTCCTTATTTAGCTTTCTCCCACCTTCCTTTTGGTACTATTATTGATATGCATATTACATGTCATAAGTCCAAGAGTAGTATAATAATTACTGCCTTTTGCAATCTTATATGCTTTAAATAATACGAAGAAAAAATTTAAGGCTTATATATGAAATTTTTATGCTTAGTCCTCTTCATTACTTCCTGTGGATTCAAGTTACCATCTGATATCATTTTCTTATTCCCAAAAAGCTACATTCCCATCTCTTCTTTTGTTCTTTTATTTTCTAATATATTTCTATATGTTATAGGCTCCAATATATACTTTATATAAAATGTTTTATTTATTTAAAAATGAGGTAAGAGGCCGGGCTTGGTGGCTCAGCCTGTAGTCCCAGCACTTTGGGAGGCCAAGGGGAGTGGATTGCCTGAACCCGCGGGTTTGAGGTCAGCCCGGGCAACTTGGCGAGACCGCGTCTCTACAATAAAAAAAAAAAAAAATTAGCCAGGCACGGCAATACATGCCTGTAGTTCCAGCTACTTAGAAGGCTGAGGAGGATCGCCAGAGCCCAGCAAGTTGACGCTGGGGTGGCTGTGAGCATGCCACTGCACTCTAGCCTGGGAAGCGGAGTGAGACTCCAGCTCAAAAAAAAAAAAGTTAAAAAACATAAAAATGAGGTAAGAAAGGAAATTTCTAATTACAATATGTGTATCCAAATTTATAATGTGCATATACATATTTATACATACATATAAATAAAACGACATACTGAATTACTTTTATCAATGTTCTTTGTCTTTTCTTATCAATTAGAATTACTATCTGGTGTCACTCTTGACCTGAAGAAATTCCTTCAATATTTCTTATGATGCAAGTTAACTTTTTTATTTTTCCTGGAATTAGGTGCCTTGGTTGATATTTTTTTCTCAGCATTTAAATATGCCATCTTATTATCTACTCTGCCGTTGTGTCTGATGAAAACTCAGCTGTTAATTTTATTGTAAACTGTTTTTCTTTTGCTACTTTCATGATTTTCTCTTACTTCAATATTTTGATATTCTGGTTATGATTGTGACTGAGTGTGGATTTTTTTTTTTTTGCATTTACCCTAGTTTTAGCTGAGCTTGAATTTTTAGATTAATATTTTTCATCAAGTATTAAAAAATACTTTTTATGCTACTTCTCTCCTTCTACTTTTGGTAAGCGCATCTGGTGTACCTAATGATGTCTGACATTTCTCCAAGGTTACTTTTTGTTTTCTTCATTCTTTTTTATTTTTTTCAGATGACAAACTCTTTATTCTTCTCCAAGTTACCCAATTCTGTCAGCTGAAAACTACTTTTGTGCCTCTCATGAATTTTTCATTTTGGTCTTTATATTTTTCAACTCCAGAATTTCCATTTGTTTATTTTTTTTGTAATTTCGATCTCCTTATTCATGTTCTCTATTTGGTGAATCACTGTCATCATCCCATCCTTTAATTCTTTCTACACTAACTTTAGACTTAATTTGCTGATATTCACAAAATAACTTACTAGGATTTTATTGAGAATATATTCAATGGCTAGGCATGATGGTTCGTGGCCTGTAATCTCAGCACTTTGGGAGGCCAAGGCAAGAGGATTGTCTGAGCCCAGGAGTTCAAGACCATCCTGGGAAACTTGGTGAGACCTCATCTCTACAATACAATAAAAAAAATTAGCTGGGCATGGTGGTGCACACCTATAGTCCCAGCTACTGAGAAGGCTGAGGAGGTGGAATGCCCTGAGCCCAGCAGCTAGAGGCTGCAGTAGCAACAGAGAGACTTTGATACACACACACTATTGAATAAATTGATCAAGTTGGGAAGAATTAAACCATAACAATATTGAGTCTATGAACATAGGCTATCTCTCCATTTATTTAGATCTTCCTTGATTTCTATTATCAGAGGTTTGTAGTTTTCCTCATATAGATATTCTGTATACTACATTAGAATTATACTAATGTGCTTTTCTTTGGTTGTAATGCAAAGGGTGTTGTGTTTTTAATTTCCGATTCCAATTGTTTATTGCTGGTGTATAGGAAAGCAATTGGTATTTATATATTAACATTTACCCCACAACCTTGCTATAAATGCCTATTTGTTCTAGTTTTTAAAATGGATTCTTTGGAGTTTTCTATAGTCATGTCATCTGTAAACAAAGACAGTCTTATTTCTTCCTTTCTTTTCTTATTGCATTAGTTAGATATTTCTGTATGTTACAAGGAAGTGGTGAGAGGGGAAATTCATGCATTGTTCCTGACCTTACTGGGAAAAGCATCCAGTTACTCACTGTTAAGTATAATGTTGGCTGGAGATGTTTTTGTAGAGGCTTATCAAGCTAAGGAAGTTCTTCTCCATTCCTAGTTTGCTGAAAGTTTTTATTATTAATGATTGTTGGATTTTTCTTAAATGCTTTTTCTCATCTATTGTATGATCATGTGATTTTTAAAATTTAGCCTGTTGATGTGACAGATTATAGTGCTTTTTGAATGTTGATCCAACTTTATAAACCAGAAATAAATCTTATTTGTTAATTTGTTTTAACATAATAACTATTTCACTGTACATGTGCATCTTGAAACATGTTGTATACCTTAAAACATATATATTTAAAATTTTAAATTTTTAATTAAAAATTAAAATTTATTTTAAAATTTTAAGAATCTCAATTGGTCATGGTATATTACTTTTATATTTTGTTGGATTTAATTCACTAATATTTTGTGAATTTTTGTATCGATATTCAAGAGAGATATTGGTCTATAGTTTTCCTTTCTTGCAATGTCATCATTTGCTTTTGGTATTAGGGTAGGGCCTCAGAATAGTTTAGAAAATGTTTCCTTTGCTTCTATCTTCTGGAAGAGTTGTAGAGAATTGGTATAATTTCTTCTTTAGATGTTTGGTAAAACTCACCAGTGAGCCCATCTGGACTAATGGCTTTTGTTTTGGAAGGTCAGCAATTATTGATTCCATTTCTTTAATGAATATGCACCTATTCAGATTATTTGTTTTCCTTGGTGTGAGTTTCGACAGATTGTATCTTTCAAGTAATTGATCCACTAAATCTAGGTCATCAAATTTGTGGCACAGACTTGTTAACATTCCTTTACTCTCCTCTTAATGTCTATGGGTAGTCCCATCTTTTTTATTTCTGATATTAGTAATTTATATCTTCTCTCCTTTTTTTTTTGAGTTGGAGTCTCACTCTGTCGCCCAGACTGGACCTGCTGGGCTCCGGCGATCCTTCCACCTCTGCCTTTCGAGTAGCCGGAATTACAGGTGTGCGCTACCACGCCCGGCTGATTTTTATTTTTTTGATTTATTGTAGAGATGAGGTCTCGCCAAGTTGCCCAGGTGGGTCTCGAACCCGCGGGCTCAGGCAATCCACTCACCTTGGCCTCCCAAAGCATGGGATTACAGGCTGAGCCACCGAGTGCAGCTTGTATCTTCTCTCTTACTCTGGCTAGAGGTTTATCAATTTTATTTTATTTATTTATTTATTAATTTTTAGTTGGGGTCTCACTCTGTAAATCAGGGTGGAGTGCCATGACACAATCACGGCTCACCACAGCCTCAACTTCCTGGGATCATCCTTCCATCTCAGCCTCCCATGTAGCTGGGTCTGCAGGTGCATGCCACCAAGTCTAATTTTTAATTTTTTTTTTTTTTGTAGAGATGAGATTTTGCTATGTTGTCTAGGCTGGTCTTGAACTCCTGGGCTGAAGCAATCATCCTGTCTCAGCCTCCCAAACTGTTGGGATTACAGGCATGAGCCACTACAGCCAGCCAATTTTTACTTATCTCTTGAAAGAACCAGCTTTTAGTTTTAGTTTCTCTACTGAATTTCCTGATTAATTTCTGCTAATTTTTATTATTTATCTCCTACTGCTTTCTTTGGATTTGCTCTTCTTTTTCTAGTTTTCCAAGGTAGAAGCTTAGATTAATAATCAAAATGTTTTCTTTCTAGGGGCAGGAACAATGTGGTTCATGCCTGTAATCCCAGCTGCTTGGGAGACTGAGGCAGGAGGATCGCTTGAGGCCAGGAGTGTCAGATCAGTCTGGGTAACATAGTGAGTCATCTCTAAAAGCTTTTAAAAAATTAGTCAGGCATAGTGGCATGTGGCTATAGATAGTCCCAGTTACTCAGGAGGCTGAGGCAGGATGATCACTTGAGGTCAAGGATTTTGAGGCTGCAGTGAGCTGTGGTTGCAGCACTGCACTCCAATCTAGGTGACAGAGCAAGACCCCCTCTTTTAAAAAATTTTTCTTATACACATTCAACTTTATTATTTCCTTCAAAGCACCTCTTTTGCTGCATCCAACAAATTTTGGTAAGTTGTATTCTCAATTTCATTTAGTGCACAATATTTTAAATTTCTCTTTAACTTATTTTTTCACCCATTAGTGTTGCTTAATCTACAAGTATTTGTAAATTTCTTAGCTATCTTTCTGCCACTGGTTTCTAGTTGAGCTCCATTGTGATTTGAGGGCGTGTTGCATATGAATTCTATCTTTTAAATCTGTTAAGGTGTGCTTGATGGTTATTTATCTTGGTGAATGTTGTATGAGCTTGAGCATAATGTGTTTTCCTACCCAATGCTGGCTCCAGTGATAGTTGCCAGGCAGACACTCCTTCAGGTATACTGTGATTCTCTGTACCTGCTTATGTCTCTAGTTTTCAGGGTGGTCATTGTCCTGTGACTTCAATTCTGATGGATCAAAGAGTTGACTTTTTGTTTTTCAGTTTCTTTGTTCGGAATTACAACTTTCAAGCTTTTTACATGTCAGAGAACCAGAAAGCCCTTATGTTGCTTTTAAAGACGCTTCTAGTTTTCCAGATTGGTTGTACCATTTTACATGATACTAGCAATGTATGAGATTCAGTTTTTCCACATATTTGCCAGAATTTGGTACTGTCATTATTTTTTTAGTTGTTCTAATAGATATGTAGTGATATCTTATGATCTAAACTTGCATTTCCCTAATGGCTAGTGATGTCATTCTTTTCATGTGCTTATTTACCATTAGTATATCCTCTTCGGTGAAATATGTCCACCTTTTTTGCCCATTTTCTAATTAAAAACATTTTTAATGAGTTTTCAAAGTTCTTTAAATGATTTACAAATATTTTCTCTTAGCCTGTAGGGTTTTGGGCTAAACAAGGTCTTTGGCAAGCAAAAGTCTTTAACTTTGATGAGGTCAATTTGTCATTTTTCTTTCACGAATCTCTTCTGTAAGAACTATTCACTACCGGGCTTGGTGGCTTAGCCTGTAATCCCAGCACTTTGGGAGGCCGAGGCAAGTGGATTGCCTGAGCCCGCGGGTTCAAGACCAGCCGTGGCAACTTGGCAAGACTTTTTTCTCTACAATAAATCAAAAATTAACTGGGCATGGTAGTGCACACCTGTAGTTCCAGTTACTTGGAAGGCTGAGGAGGAAGGATCACCGGAGGCCAGCAGGTTGATGCTGAGGTGGTCGTGAGTGTGCCACTGCATCCCAGCCTGGAAGACTAAGACTCCAACTCAAAAAAAAAAAAAAGAACTATTCCTTAGGTTAAAGACTTTATCCTGTTTAGTCCCTAAAAACTTTCTAGTTCTGTTTTACATTTAAATCAATTATCTAGGCCAGGTGTGGTGGCTCATGCCTATAATCCAGCACTTTGGGAGGTCATAGTGGGAGGACAGCTTGAGCCCAAGAGTCCAAGAGCAGGCTGGGAAGCATAGTAAGACCTCATTACTACAAAAAATAAAAATTAAAAAATTAGCCAGGTGTGGTGGTGCATGCCTGTGGTCCCATCTACTGGGGAGACTGAAGAGGAAGAATAGCCTGGGCCCAGGAGGTCAAGGCTGCTGTGAGCCGTGTTTGTGCCACTGCACTCCAGCGGGGGAAACAGAGCGAGATCGTTTCTTTTTCTTTTTTTGAGTTGGAGTCTCACTCTGTCACCCAGGCTGGAGTGCAGTGGCACGCTCCCGGCCACTACAGCCTCGAGCTGCTGGGCTCCGGCGATCCTTCCGCCTCAGCCTTCCAAGTAGCTGGAACTACAGGCGCGTGCTACCACACCCAGCTAATTTTTTGATTTATTATAGAGATGAGGTTTCGTCAAGTTGCCCAGGCGGGTCTTGAACCCACAGACTCAGGCAATCCACTCACCTCAGCCTCCCAAAGTGCGGGATTACAGGCAGAGCTACCGAGCCCAGCTGAGATCTTGTTTCTAAGTAAATAATAAGTAAAAATCAATCAATCAATGATTCATTTTTGAGTTACTATTTGTATAATGAGTGAGGTTTAGGTGGAAGGTTTTTTATTTTTGCCTATGAAATTCAGTTGCTCTCCCAGACAACTGTCTAATGAATCCTCTCTATTACAAATTATCACCAACAGATAATCCACCTAATGAACTTTTTTGCTAAAACCAACCTGCTGAAGAGTACTAATTTGATTGTAGGGAGAATTGAGAGGGGTTTATAATTTTATTGTGATTATATTTCAACTGAGATTCTAGGCATCTAAAACTCAGCAAGAAAATAGCAGAAAGACGGCTAAACAAGGCAGCCCAAGATAGGGATGGGAAAAAAAGAAGAAGAAGAAAGAAAATGAGTTCAAAAGAACTAGCTTCCCTCAATTCTATACTTTTGCATAGGGATCAGATCATAGGAAACACAAAGTTAAAACAACAAGACAAACAAAACTAAAGGATGAATTTGCATGCAAATTATGCTAAGGCATACAGCACAGCTTAATGTTTCGTAAGTGTCATCTGTGAGTTTCCTGTATACATCTGTGATATCTGCTTACAATCATGTACTACTTCATGATTTTTTTTCCCTAACCAGAAATAATATAATTGTCTTGACATGTTAATGGTATCAACATAATCATCACATGATGCTCTGGAGACTGATTAGCATACTATGTGAGGTATTGTAAATAAAACTGAGACTCTGATCAGATTGTGTAACTATTCTTTTCCTAATAGATTAGACATAAAATCACTGTCTGATTTTACTGTGAGAATTTGGATCCAGACATGCTATTCTCATTAGAAATCAGAAATCAGTTGAAGTATCACAATGATGCCCTCATGGCTAATGAAAAAAGAATATGTGGGTAGTTTGAGAGTGGATTACATAACACACTTTAGGAGCAGGATTCACATTTTTTATTGATAGGTGTAAAATACATGTGGCCAACACTGTACTTTCATTTGCAAATAGAATTGCTAACAGGTATAAAGACCTATAATTCATTTTTTATCAAGATTATCTGCCATCAAACTGCCCATATCCAAGTTTCCACAGGCCTGACATTTTTCCACTAGATAAAAGTATGTAGTGGGAAGTCCATATGATAACTTTTTTATTTAAAAAAAAAAAAAAGGAATCAGCATAGTCAGGTTGTCTTAGTGTTAAGGATTTCTGGATTTCTTCCTTGGAGGAGGTCAGGATCTTCCCAAGGCCTGGGTCCTCGAATATTCTTCCAGTCATCAAAAGTAGAGTCTTTTATTTTCTATAGAACCATAAAAAGTTAAAGTATGTTTATTAGCATAGGATCCCTGTGGCTTTGATTAGGACATTACTGAATGAATAAATGGGCAGAGATAATCCAACAAGCCCTTAACTACAATTGTAACAAATAAATCAACAATAGACCAAGAAAAAGAGCTGAATAAATGTCATCTTTCTGAAGATTCAGAACTTTTGCTGTTTGTTGCAGATGTTAATTCCTGTATTTTCTACCATAACTGTAAGAATATTAAAGTAGAAAAGGAGTCCAGATGCCTTACTTTTGAGAGCACAAGGAAAGGGAAGAAGTCTAAACCTGATGAGTGAACTAACACGGCATAAACATGACTAAAAGGCTAGCACGGATGATGGTAGAAAATGAGAAGAACAAAGGTGGAGACCTTAAAGTCTTCTATAAGGAATAAGAAACCAAGATAATTTGCCTTGTACACAAAAAATGAGCCAAGGCTTAAGGACGAATAGATTTTTCCCACAGCTACCATGAGCAAAAATCCTTCTAGGGACTCCAAACTAATTTCAACTACATTTAAATCATCCCACATTCAGTCTGAAGAGTCTCTAAATCACAGGAATGAAAGTAGGATAACAGGGAGAAACATAAATGTTTCTTCACCCTTTTCCTACTGACCACCACCTGACAGTAACTTTTATATATTCACTACTTTAATTGTTCTGGAATAATTGATTAAGACAGAAGACAGAGTTAGAGAGAACACAGGATAGCTTATTAGAGTCTTTAGAGCTCTCTGATGAAGGAAATATTCCATGTAGAATTCTGCAAAACATACAAAGTGGCAGAGACGGTGAAAATGGCATAAATTTACCATGACACTTGGATACTAAACATTATTCTTTTATTAACTAGCTGTATAACCTTTGGCAAGTGATTTAAACCATCTGGATATTAACTCTCTCATAAGTAACAATGAAAAGGCTGAATCAAATGATCTATAAGGATTCTTCAGTTACCAAATTCTTAGTTTCTAAAATAAGTGGAAAGAAAATCTACTCCCAGACAAACTCTCCCTCTGGGCACACAGTTTGGAGACTGAGTACCAACAATTTAGAAGGGTTTAGGAAAGACCATAGCCATTACATAGCTACTCCCTTATAAAGCACAAAACCAAATTCAAGGTGATTAGCCAACAATTAAACTGACAGCTAAAATGAAATCAACATGCTTCAGAATTTTTTCAAATGTATTATTAACAATGTCTACCTTTCAATAAAAAATGGACACACAAAGAAACATGAAGATTATGATCCAGTCAAAAAATGAACAAACTAAGAGTTGGAAAAGATCCTCCCTCACCATATCCTATCTTACAACGTGCTATTAAACCCTTTGATTTTTGCTACTCAGATGGGTAAAAAATAACCTTAATTGATATTCCTATTAGGATACAATGAATATCTCTTCATATGTTTAAAAATACTACTTTCTTTCCCTCTGAACTTTTTCCACGCTTTGCCCATGTTCCCAAAGACCAAATCAGTTGAACTTTTTTACATTGATCTATAGGTGGCCTTCATATTTAAATAAATTTGCCATAAGATAAACTATATTTTTAGATTTATCACTTAACTTGTGACTTTATATATTTTTTTAGTGGGAACTTTTGAATTTTTATGTTGGAACTTATTAATCTTCACTTATGTGAGTTCTGGGTTTTATATCACCTTTAAATAGGCTTCTAGGATGTCAGACCACAGAAAAGACTTTTCTGGCTGGTACTTTTAGTATCTTGTTTTTTTTTTTAAATTCTGGATCCATCTGGAATTTAGGTGCAGTATATTAAGTATGGATCCATTTTTTTTTTTTTTTTTGAGTCGGAGTTTCACTCTGTTGCCCAGGCTGGAGCACAATGGCAAGCTATGGCCACCGCAGCCTTGCCCTGCTGGGTTCAGATGATCCTTCCACCTCAGCCTTCCAAGTAACAGGAACTACAGGTGTGTACCACCATGCCTGACTAATTTTTGGATTTATGGTAGAGACAAGGTCTTACCAAGTTGCCCAGGCTGGTCTTGAACCCCTGGACTCAGGCAATCCTCTCACCTATGCCTCCCAAAGTGCTGGGATTATAGGCATGAGCCACCACGCCTAGCTTTATTTTCTTTTCAAATGACTTATCAATTAACATATATTCAAGATGATTTTTTCATGTACTACTAATAATTTAAGTTTATTTTAAGGCAGATAAAACCAGTTATTGATTGCTTTAAGACACAGACTGTATTAACATACTGTACCTCATATTCTGACTCTAAAGATACTTTATTTGCTTTCAGTTTTTTTTCCAATTCAGGATCAATCTGTAGAAAAGAAAGAGGAGCCACAAGTTATTTAAGTCTGTTAGATTCAATTTTTAACTTTGACCAAACACAAACACATGATAAATTCTCCACTATCCACTCTAATCACATGATAACTAATATACTACTGCCACCAGTACTGCAACTAGCAACAGCTAATATTTACTGATTACTTGTTATGTGCCAGGAATTTTGACATATATCATCTTGTTTAATCCTCATGAAACCTGTATTATTATTATCCTTAGTATTACAAGTAAGGAAAATGGGACACAGGAGTCTGAATAAAATGTGAAAGAGGCAGAACTTGGCTTTGAGCACTGGCCCTCTGCCTTTACATTCCACACTATTAAACACCAACCTAAATTATGTTACAGAGAAATTACATACAAAATACTAACAAATATAATGCTGTACTTGAAAACAAAAAAGAAAACCTTCCATGGGCCAGAAATAAAGAGACATCGCCAATTAAAAAAGAAAAAAGTGGGCAAGCCCTTTGGGTCCCCTCCCACTGTGGGAGCTTTTCTATCCTCAAGAAAAAAAAAAAGAAGAGGGTGATGGCTGAAATTAATAAACAAACAACAACAACAACAACCAAAAAACCCAAATTAAATTAAATGGAATAGCTGAATAGTGAGTGACTGAACACAGCCTAAGGCCAAATTAGGAAACCAGAAGTATAACCATAATGTACGAGGAGATAAAGATGAGATGAATGAAGAAAAAGTATATAATGAAAGATCTAAAAGTTTTAACACATATCTAACAGGGGTTCCAGAGTTAGGGAATAAAGAACAGGGAGGAAGGATAATAATTAAATACAAAAGACGAAGAATTCCCTACTACATAGAAAAGAATTGTCCTCAGACTGAAAGAACATAATAAAAAATAACCACAACAAAACAAAAAAATCTATTCCTAATCAAGGTGAAATAGACTAAGAAAAATAAAAGAGAAGTCACAAATAAGAGTATTTAGATGAAACAGGTATCAACAGCATAAATTCTACAGGCAATAAAGAGATAGTGGGCTAATATGAATCACTTTAAGCCATTAATTTAAAAATTTAGATAAAATGGACACATTCATTTAAAAAAAAACAAAACTTTCCAAAACTGACAAAGGAAGGATAGACAACTGGAATAGTTTTTCCACCACTAAAGAACAGAATCTGTACTAATTACTTCACATAAAGAAAACTCTAGGTTAAGATGGCTTTACCAAGGAAGAAATAATGCCAATGTAATAAAAAAGTCTTTATATCCATAAAAAAGAACAAAATCATGAATTTCGCAGCAACCTGGATGGAACTAGAGTCTATAATACGGAGTGACCTCTCACAGAAACAAAGATCCGAATATCACATGTTCTCTCTCATATAATGGACCTTGAACATCCAATGAATATTATAAGAAAATGACTGACGGTACTGGGAAACTATGGGGGGGAAGGGGATGGGATTAACAGTAGCAAATATCTGTCGAGGGATGGGAAAACACCTCTTATCAACAGGGTGCCTGAATGAAACGTAATTATACACCTAACCCTTAACTGTACCCCACAAAACCATAATAAAAAATACTGATTAATTAAAAAAAAAGTCTTTATAAGTTATGTGGTAAGTATAACTAAGATATCAAGTTTCAAAAGATAATAAAGAAAAATAACAGGCCAATTTCACATGAACACAAAAGCAGAATTCCTAAATAAAATACTACGAAAAGAACTCAGGGCTGAGTGTGGTGACTCATGACCATAACCCCAGCATTTTGAGAGTCCAAGGTGGGAGAACTGCTCGAGCCCAGGGGTTCAAGACCATTCTAGACAACACAGAAAGATCTACAAAAAAAAAAAATAGCTGGGCATGGTGGCTACTTGTGAGGCTGAGGCAGAGGGATCGCCTGAGTTCAGGAGGCCGAGGCTGTGATAAGCCATGATCATACTATTACACTCCTCCATCTAGTCTGAGTGACAGAGAAAGATCCTGACTAAAAAAAAAAAAAAAAAAATCAGCCACATACCAGAAAGATAGCACACCATAATTAAGTTGAACATAGTCCAGAAATGCAAAGTTAATTTGAAATCCACAATGTAAGTGCAAACAAACTAATTTAACAGAACAGAAGCCTGAAGCAGACTTCCACTAACATGAACACTTGACTTATGACAAAATAGGCACAGAAGAACATAAAGGAAAAAAGGCTACTATCAGTAAATGGTGCTTGGACAACTTATCTGTACTAGAGAACATAATCCTTACACCATATACAAAACATAAATAAAATAGGTGAGGCACAGTGGCTCACGCCTGTTCCAGCACTTTGGGAGGCCGAGGTGGGAGGACTATGTGAGTCCAGGAGTTAGAGAGCAGCCTGGGTGACACAGACTTTGTCTCTACAACAAACAAACAAAATTAGCCAGGCGTGATGGGAATTGCCTGTAATACCAGCTACTCAAGAGATGCAAGGATTGCCTGAGCCCAGGTTGAGGCTGTGGTGAGCTATAATATTGTACCACTGCACTCTACCCTGTGTAAGATCCTGACTGGAAAAAAAAAGAAAAAACATATAATTGTATTTATAAAAAATTGGGAAAAAACCCAATTCCTGATAGAATGTAGAGCCAAATAAATATAAAAGGTAAAACCATTTTCAGTAATTAGTATAGAAAAATATTTGTATTCTGGAGTGTTGAAAATTTTTCTTAAAAGAAAAAAGTAATCATAAAGCAAGTGAGGAATAAATTGGACTACATTACACTTAAGCAAATTTGTTCATCAAAAGATACCATTAAGCAAGTGAAGATGGTTTTCTTAGCTTTGGCCCCTTCCCTTACCTTGGAGATGAATCACCTCTCTCTCTCTCTCTCTCTCTAATTTACTTTCTATATAAACTATACTTTCCCACCAAAAAAAAGAAAAAAGAAAGAAAGAGAAGACGAAAAGATTTAAAATCTGTCATGCATAAAGGACTCATACAAATTAGTGACACAAGCTGGACTCGGTGGCTCAGCCTGTAATCCCGCGCCTTGGGAGGCTGAGGTGAGTGGACTGCCTGAGCCCGCGGGTTTGAGACCTGCCTGGGCAACTTGGTGAGACCTCATCTCTACAATAAATCAAAAAATTAGCCGGGCGTGGTAGCGTGCGCCTGTAATTCCAGCTACTTGGAAGGCTGAGGCAGAAGGATCGCTGGAGCCCAGCAGGTCGAGGCTGTGGTGGCTGGGAGTGGCCACTGCACTCCAGTCTGGGCGACAGAGTGAGACTCCAACTCAAAAAAAAAAATTAGTGACAAAAAGACCAACAATTCAGTAGAAAAAATGGGCAAGAGATCTGGACACATCATACAAAAGGATATACAAACTAGAAAAGAAAAATGGCCAATAGACATACATATCAACTTCATTAGTCACCATGGAAACTTTAAATTCACTACATAATTGGATAACAATTCATAACTTACCACCAGAATGACTTAAAAAAAAAAAAATTAGGCCAGGCACAGTGGCTCACACCTGTAATCCCAGCAGTTTGGGAGGCTGAGATGGGAAGGACTGTTTGAGTCCAGGAGCACGAGACCAGCCTGAGCAATATAGACCTCATCTCTACAAAAAAATTAAAAAATAAAATTAAAATTGTATTACCAATATTACTTAGAAAATGAAAAAAACAAAACAAAACAAAACAGACAATACTAAGTATTTGGAGTCCTGGGAACAATCAATTACTGATAACAGTATACAGACTGATAAATCATTCTGAAAAACAGTTTGGAATTATCAAATAAAGTTGAAGATAATACACATACCCTCAAATCTAGCAATTCATTTTTGAACATGTACAAAGAAAATTATACAAGCATGTTCAGGCTGTCATCAAGATGGCAGAATAAAAGGTAACCTGTTCATATCTATTTGTCTACAGCAATAAGAATTATGTACCTATCCATAGTCAAAATTCTCTGCAGGAGCCTCAGGATTCAGGTAGGAGTTTGTGAAATCCTGGTGGAACCCAAGACCTACAGCGTCAGTCACTTTGACTGCAAACTGACACCCAGGTGGATAATCCACTGAGCTTGCTTCTGGGTTTAAGCCCAGAAATAGCCCAATCTCCCAAAGGGTTTGGCTAGAGTTTCATCTGTCCTTCAGTCTGCAATGAAAACCACCTGCCAAGAGGTCCAGGAGGAATTGTGCACACAGTGCCTTGGAATACAGGCTTGCCTGCCCAATGACATTGGTCTCGGCAGTGAACCTGAACATGATTCTGTGGCTCTGCTCCAGCATTCAACTGAGGTCCCAGTGACTCTGCTCCAGTCTTTCAGCTGATATCCCAGCTCAGAGTTGTTTGCACAAAGGCCCAGAGGGAGACTCACCCATATCTTGCAGCCTGAGTCTCCCTGATGGCTTGCCAGCCTCCTCCCATAGCAGATCCCAAGAAAGCCCAGTCTCAGCTCCAGCCCCACTTGCTGCAGTCGGGAAACTATCCTGTCTGTGTAGGATCCTTCTGTGAGATGAATGTCCCTGTGAGCCAACAAGACCAAGGTCTTCAGCCTCCACCTCACAGCAGATCCAGAGGTGACCTAGTCTCTGCTCTGGCCGCTTCTACTTCAGTTGGAGAAACATCCTCTATGCCAGATGTTGCTGGGCAACATATATTCCTCTGAACTAAGATTGGGATCTCCAGCCTCTGTCCCTCAGGAGATCCCAAGGGGGTCCTGTCTCAGCTCCAACCCTGTCTGCTACAGTTAAAGAACTATCCTGTCTGCAGGAACCTGCTGAAAGACATGTGCATATCTCAACCAATATGACAGGCATGCCAGTCTCTATGCCACAGTAGATCCCAAGGGGGCCCAGTCTTAGCTCCAGCCCCTCCTACTGCAGTAGGAAAACTATCCTATCTGTGCAGGAACTTGCTGTATGATTCACACTCCTCTGAGCTGAGATCAGGTTCTCTAGCCGCTGCCCTACAGCAGATACCAAGGGAACCTAGTCTCAGCTCCAGCCCCTCCTTGCCGCAGTAGAATTACCTACCCTACCTTGGTACAGGGACCTGCTAGGTGACACGTGCTTGTCTGAGGCAATGAGAAGGGCCCACCACCATCCCCATAACAGATCCTGAAGGGGTACAGTCTCAACCCCATTCCACCTGTGCAGAAATCTGCTGGGAGGCACACCCATCTGAGGCACTGAAACAGTCTTCTGGACTCAGGACCCTGGCCAGCATTACGACATAACTCCAGTACACTCCTTGGGTCCTCCCCATGTCCATTTGAGTCAAAAAGCCACAACCTCAAGGCCTCACAAGACTTGTGGCAAACCTCAGAGGCCTCACAAGACTTGTGGCAAACCTGGGCTTGGAGCATCTCTAATGTTGAAATGGCTTAAGGGGTCACAGTCTCAGGGAACATAACAGTCAGTGTATTTAGAATCCCTGGAAGGACATCTTAAGAAGGACAAGCATAAACAAAGCCAGACTGCAAAGACCAAAATAAATACTGAATCCCTCAATGCACTGACATAGTCACATTTTCTCAAGCATCAAAAACATTCAGGGAACTATGACCTCACCAAACAGACAAAAAAAGTGATAGAGATGCAGGAGAGATGAAAGACTCTCAGAAAAACAAAACTAGAGCAAATTTATTGCTACCAGACCTGTCCTGAAACAAATGCTAAAGAGACTCTGTCAAATCAAAAGAACTTTAATTATACTAATAATGTAATCATGGTGTATAAACCATTTTTATCTTTAGATAGAAGACTAAAACACAAAACTATGAAAAAAAAATAAAAGCTACAACATTTTGCTAAGAGATAGGTAATATAAAAATGTTGTGACATCAAAAATTCAAAATATGGGGGAGAGGGAGTTAATATGTATAGATTTTAATCTTGGATTATTTTTTATTGCAATCAAAGTTAAGTTGGTATCAGTTTAGTAAGTTCTTATAGGATGCTTTTTGTAAGCCTCATGAAAACTACAAAACAAAAATCTATAATAGACACAAGAAAAATAAAAAGCAATGAATTAAAACATACTACCAGAGAAAATCACTTAATTGCATAAAAAGTAAGAAAGGAAGAAGAGAGGAGTTACATAACTGGAAAACAAATAACAAAATGGCAATAGTAAAGCCTTACCTATCAATAATAACACTGAATATAAATGGACTAAATTCTCCAATTAGAAGACATAGAGTGGGCTGTGCACAGTGGCTCATATCTGTAATCCCAGCACTTTGGGAGGCAGAGGCAAGAGGATTGCCTGCTCAGGTGTTTGAGACTAGCCTAGGCAATTTGGCAAGATCTTGTCTCTACAGTAATTCAAAAAATTAGCTGGGTATAGTGGTGTGCACCTGTGGGTTCCAGCTACTTGGAAGGCGGAGGAAGAAGAACTGCCTGAGCCCAGCATATGGAGGGTGTGGTGGCCATGAGTGTGCCACTGCACTCCAGCCTGGGTGGCAGAGTAAGACTCCGACTCAAGGGAAAAAAAAAAGATACAGAGTGGTTGAATGAATTAAAAAACAAGATCCAACTCTACGCCACCTACAAGAAACTCACTATAAAGATGCACATAGACTGAAAGTGAAGAAATGGAAAAAATTTCCATGCAAATGGAAATCAAAAGAGAGCAGGGGTAGCTCTACTTATAGCAGATAAAATAAACTTTAAAACTGTAAAAAGAAAAAATGTCATTATATAATAATAAAAGGTGTCAATTTAGTAAGAGGATATAAAAATAGCAAATATATATGCACCCAACCTGGAGCACCAAAATATATAAAGCAAATGTTAATAGATCTAAAGGGAGAGAGAAACTGCAATACAATGATATGAGAAGATTTCAACATCACACTTTCAGCAATATACAGATTAGGAATCAAATCATCAAAGAGACACTGGAGTTATACTATACTCCATCAGGGGTCCTCAAACTTTTAAAACAGGGGGCCAGTTCACTGTCGCTCAGACCGGTGGAGGGGCGGACTAAAGTTTAAAAAAAAAAAAGGAATTTGTTCATAGTTTTTTTTTTTTTAAACTATAGTCCGCCCCTCCAACGGTCTGAGGGACAGTGAACTGGCCCCCTGTTTTAAAAGTCTGAGGACCTCTTAGGCCAAATGAACATAACACACATTTTATAGAACATGTCATTAAACTGCTGCTGAATACACATTATTCTTATCAGCACATGAAATATTCTTCAAGGTAGACCACATGTTAGGCCACAAAACAAGTCTCAACAAATTCAAGAAATCTGAAATCCTATCAAGGGTCTATTCTGACCAAAATAGAATGAAATTAGAAATCAATAACAAGAGGAACTTTGGAAACTGTAGAAATACATGTAAATTATACACCATGTTCCCGAATGGTTAAAGGTCAATAAAAAAACAAGAAGGAAATGTTTAAAATTTATTGAAACAAATGAAAATAGAAACCAAACATGCCAGAACCTCAGAGACACAGCAACAATGGTACTAAGAGGGAAATTTATAGCAACAAGTGCATATATTTAAAAAAAGATCCCAAATAAACAACCTAAAGATGCAACTCTAAGAACTAGAAAAGCAAGTATTAATATAAACCAAATATAATTAGTAAAATGGAAGAAATAATAAAGATCAGAGGAGAAATAAGTAGAACTCAGATTTAAAAAATACTAAAAGATCAATAAAAAGTTAGTTTTATTGAAATGATATACAAAATGAACAAATGTTTAATGAGACTAAGAAAAACGAGAAAGCACAAATAAAATCAGAGACGATAAAAGAAACATTACAATTAATACCAAAAAGCTGGGCTCAGTGGCTCAGCCTGTAATCCTGCACTTTGGGAGGTTGAGGTGAGTGGACGGTCTGAGCCCGCGGGTTCAAGACCCGCCTGGCAACTTGGTGAGACTTCATCTCTCCAATAAATCAAAAAAATTAGCCACGTGTGGTAGCGTGCACCTGTAGTTCCAGCTAGTTGGAAGGCTGAGGCGGAAGGATCGCTGGAGCCCAGCAGGTCGAGGCTGCAGTGGCCAGGAGCAGCCACTGCACTCCAGTCTGGGTGAAAGAGTGAGACTCCAATTCAAACAAACAAACAAACCAACGATTAATACCAAAGAAATACATTAGAGACTATTATAAACAACTATACACTAACAAACTAGAAAACCTAGAATAAATAAATTCCTGCACCTATACAACATACCAATATTAAACCATAAAGAAATGAAAAACCTGCAAAGATCAATAATAAATAACAAAATCAAAGCCGTAATAAAAAGCCTCCCATCAAAGAAAAGCCTAAGGCCTGGTAAATTCACGGCTGAATTCTACAAAACATATCTTGAAGAACTAACACTAATTCTACTCAAACTATTTCAAAAAATTGAGGTGGAAGAGATACTTCCAAACTCATCCTATGAGGCCAGTATTATTCTGACATCAAAATCAGACAAATAGGAAACAAAATAGAAAACTGGGCTCAAACACTCTCTCACCTCTGCCTCTCAAAATGCTAGGATTACATGAGCCACCAGCAATTTTTTTACTTTATGCTTTCTGTGGTTTCATCTTCAAAGAAATCAGAAGATAATTTGAAACTTAATTTTTTCCAAATCAGTGTGTGAAGGTAGATATTTCTTGTTGCCATGATTCAATTCATCAGTTGATACACTATAGAAAGTATGATCCTTGGTAAGATTTAACAGAATCAACTCTATACTGCAGGAAGTCAACAGATCTGATACCAGAATCCCTCCTTTTGGTTCACCCACAGGATATTTTAGTTCTATCCTCTGAATCAGAAAACTGTAACTTTACTCACTTTCAGAGAGCCATCAAGGGAACACTATAATCATGCATGTTCTCATTGGTATGGTATGCATAAGCTAACTCAGCAGCTGCTATTTTAGACTGAGCAAGTTCTGGTGTTTTCAGGGGAGATGAGTAAGCTTATGATTAATTTATAAGTACTTGCCTGTCTCCTCCTGGACCTGTGAGATTCAGTCTTTTTATGTGTTTTCATATCCCTGTCTCCTCCATGCCTAATCTCAATTTCTCTTTTGCATATTGTACAGTATGCTCTGTTTTGGTTATTTAATTTCTTAGTCCAGTTGTATGTGCCCTTCCATCTGTCATTAAAATAACAAAGTCATTAGCTTTCTTTTTCAGCAATGTCTGGATCATACTGACATTGGTATTGTAATTGTTTTCATTTTCATTATCAGAAATGTAGAAAACATGGTCACAATATTTATAATATTAAAAATTTAACACTATCTTGTTACAAGATATAACAGATGTGAAAAATCAAGACCATACTGCTCACAATTGCAATGTACTTAAGTTGAGCACTTAAGTCACACTAATTGTGATGCAATAATGAACGAGCCATTACTGTGGATCCTTGGTTTTTGGAATCAGCATCCAGGAGGAAAAACAACAGTCACTAGGGATGGCAGATAAACTATGCCATTTCTATTTCTAAAAATTGAAAGCTGTTGCTTTTAGCTCTTAATTTTTTAGGGCCTTGGGTTCCTATGAATCTTCCATACCCACCCCTGAAAACCAGGATTTTTTCTGTCCTGGGATGTCAAACTTTCAGTACTAAAATATGGGGTCTGAGGTAGACGATAATGATTGGTCATCTCAAATCAATACTGTCTTCTCTACTCTTCTCCAAATTTTTCAACTAAACTCATCCTTTTTTGATCCTTCTAAGCCAACTTTATTATCTTGACAAGTGGTCCCCTTTTTGGCATTAGGGCCCAGTTTCGTGGAAGACAATTTTTCCACGGATGGGATAGGGGGTGAGGATGATCAGTCTTTAGGGGGTGAGGATGATCAGTCTTTAGATTCTCATAAGAATATGCAGCTAGATCCCTTGCATGTACAGTTTACAATAGGGTTTGTGCTTCTGTGAGAATCTAATGCTGCCGCTGATCTGACAGAAGATGGAGCTTACTTGCCCTCTGCTCAACTCCTGCTATCCAGTCAGTTTTTAACAGGACACAGACCAGTACTGATCCATGGCCTGGGGCTTGGGGGACTCCTATTCTAGAGCCCAGTCTCAAACACCCTTAACCTTAGCATTTTTGTTCTCTTGACCTCCCCCTCCCCCGCCTCAACCTCTCAACCTCTGCAGTTGCTGTCAACATCAATCTTATCTGCTCAATCTTTAAGGACAAATTCATCCTGTTAGCTCCTCTCAACATCATGCTATTCTCTCTAAGTTGTTGGAACTCAACCTCACCCAAACACTGACTCTTGATTTTACTTGTTTGACTTCTCAACATCAATCAATCTCAACCTCTAAATCTGTAGTAGGCCTTGTTTTCTGATCCTTCTCACCTCAACCTTGTTCTTTCATCCTCCTCTTGTAGATCTTGACTAACATTAGTCTTTTAACCTTATTATCTAATTTCAACTGATCTTGTTTTTTCAATTACTGACCCAGAATTCTAATGGGTCTACTTCCAATCTAAACAATCTCTTCCCTTCTATCCTTTTCCCCCAAGTTCCATCGATCTTGTACTCCACTACCAGAAAAATATTTCCAAAAACTCTGATCATATGCCCAATACTCCCTCTACCTCGTAAAATATACATCAAGGGAGGCTGAAGTGGGAGGATTCCTCAAGTCCAGGAGTTCAATACCAACCTAGGCAACTTAGTGAGACTCTGTCTCTACAAAAAAAAAAATAATTATCGAGACATAATGGTATAATCTCAGCTATTCAGGAGGCTGAGATGGGAGGATCAGGACTATAAGACTGCAGTGAGCCATGATAGTACTACTGCACTCCAGCCTAGGTGACAGAGAACCCAACTCAAAAAAAAAAAAAATCAAAATTCAATCAATCAATAAATAATGTCTATCATTTAGCTAATTCCTACTCACCTTTACAGCCTAATTCAAGGGTTGATACCTTTAGCAAATCTCGAATTCCCTTTCCCAAGTCTAAACTGTATGTCTCTCTCTGAAGTTCAAGTAATGTCATTTTACTGGGCATTGCTATATATTTGGGTACATATTTAAATGAGATATCTTCCAGGCTCAATGATAGGCTTTGAAAGAATTAGTTTCTTTATACTCTATCTGCAGGATTCTTACAAATGATGAATACATGAGAATTATTCCATTATTTTTCAAATACATACACAATCTCTCACTTCCAAATGTTAGCCTACCATAACTATCATCTTTAAGAGAAAACAAAACTCTGATAAAGACCTTTCAACACTGTTAAACTAAAAACTGTTAGTTAAATAAAAGTTAACTGGAATTTTTCAGTCAACTAAAAATTGTTCTATAACTTTTATGTACACATTATTTTTAAACTTAATATTTACTCTAATAACTACCATCTTTAAGAGTAGCTGAAGTTGGTTTTTCTAAAACCATAAAGTTAACTGAGAAAGCTGAATAGGACTTTGTGTTCTTCACTTTTCCACCAAGATTACTGAGATCTGCTAATGAAATACATACATTACTTGGAAAAAACCTACAAAGATCAGCTCTGTGCCACAAACAACAACTACGTACTTTTGAATGAATGAACCAGTTATTTCTGAGTTGCACTCTGTTGCCCAGGCTGGAGTACAATGGCATGATCATGGCTCACTGTAGCCTCGACCTCCTGGGCTCAGGCAATTCTTCTGTCTCAGCCTCCTGAGTAGCTGGGAGTAGAAGTAGAAGTGTACTGCCTAGCATAGTTTTGTTTTGGTTTTTTTTGGAGAGACAAGCTCTTGCTATGTTGCCAGGCTGGTCTTGAACACCTGGCCTCAAGCAATCCTCCCACCTTGACCTCCCAAAGTGCTGTGATTACCGGTATGAACACTGTGCACAGCCCAAACCAGAGTCTTTATATAATACCTTTCCTGAATCTGACAGTTATACAGGGTATAGTTATACAGGGTGAGAATACTAGCTATACCCCTAACTAGCCACATGACCTTAGACAAGATAGCTGAGACTTCTGAGCCTCAGTTTTCTCACCTATAAAATAAAGACAATAATAATATAGACAGGCCGCGACTTGCAATGGCTTGCCCTTCAGTTTTTTGACTAATGGTTTATCAGGGTGCTAAATAGATTTTTGATTTACAGTATTTTCAATTTGATTAGTTCATCAGGACATAACTGAATTGCAAGGAATATCTGTGTGTGTGTGTGTGTGCGCATGTGTGTGTATGAACTAGTATAGTCCTACCACTAAGTAGACACTACAAAAAGATAGGTATTTGTATTTATAATGAAAAATAATTTTCTTCCTTTTTAGTAACAGTTACTGAAGATACATACAAATATACTTTGCAAAATTACTGGTACTATTATGAAATAACATTCACAATTAGAGAAATAGAATGAAGCGAAATTCTAAAAACAACTATACTAGATCATATTTTGTGGGAGAAAGCTAACAATATTGCTAATTTTCTAGAATAAGAAGGAAGATTACTAAATCTTTTACATTTCATGATTCATTTTCATGTGATCATTAATGTTATTTTAAAGAATAAGAAAAAGCACAAACATCATATATTAGTGTTGAAAAGGAAGACAGTCAGATTGCTTTGTATACTGAGTGTACACTTCTCCTAAACTAGAACATGCACATACACAAACATGCCAAACTCCAATTACAGTTCTTACTTTAATCTTCACAGCATCATATCGGATTTGTGTAAATTCACGAAGCCCAAAAGAACCTCCAACAATCAGCAACTAAAAAGAAAGGACACATTTAAACAAAAACAGAAGGGTAGAATTAAGACTATCTATAGAATACTTAACTAAACAACAACAGACACATAATATAAAATCCTATAAATTACTTTTTCCTGGTGAGTTACCATTCATCTTTTTGAAGGAGATGTAGTACATACTATTTAGGAAACATTATAGCATATCATTACCAAATACCAAAATCAGCATCCCATAACTGTACTTGACCTTATGGTTTAAATGACATCATGATAAGCATTATATTATTTTACTCTTACAACAGACCTATCAGCTATAAAAAAATAGGAGCACAACCAACTAAATTACTTGCCCACTGTTAAATTAAATTTGGCCTGAGGCTGTCCCTGTACTTTTTAAAGAAACTGTAACTTGATCAGTCAACTGATCAGATCATGTCCAAATAAGCAGACCAAGCAATTAAGCTATTTCTGTACTTTACTTCTTTGTTTTATCTATAAATAACTCTCTGCTCACACTGCAAACAGAGCTCTCTGAACCTCCTCTGGTTCCAAATGCTGCCTGACTCATAAATTTTCTTTACTCAAATAAATGCTGCAAAACTTATTTTGCTTGAAGTTTCTCTTTCTTAACACTATGATTACTCAGGGCAAACCCAGGAACAAAACTCTGGCCTCATTTCCTCAGGACCAGAATTCTTTCAATTTTATGATTTTGCAAAATAAGCCAACTGGAGTCCCCATTATCTTACCAAGTGATAAATCTCATGAAATATGCCACGCTCCTCAGTATGTGGTCACCTTAAAAATCCCCAAATTCTTACCTCATCAACAAGTGTACCTGTATAATGAACATTTGTATATTGAATTGTACCCACATCTTTAAAAAAAAATCCCCAAACTGCCACTGCTGCTTTATCATTTAACCTAAAATTCTAATTGGCTTTAATCTTTCATCTTAAAGCTGCAAAGGTTTAGCCATTTGGGAAAACACTATATTTATATTACCAATTAACTAATTAAAGATAAAAAGTATAAAACATTATAAAATATAAACTTTTATATTTTAAAGTTAAGAATACTAACAAAACCTTGAGGCTATAAATTTCATTTTTTTCTTTTTTTTGAGTTGGAGTCTCACTCTGTCGCCCAGACTGGAGTGCAGTGGCCGCTCCCGGCCACTGCAGTCTCGACCTGCTAGGCTCCAGCAATCCTTCTGCCTCAGCCTTCTAAAGTAGCTGGAATTATAGGCATGCGCTACCACGCCCGGCTGATTTTTTGATTTATTGTAGAGATGAGGTCTCGCTGCCCAGGTGGGTCTTGAACCCGCGGGCTCGGGCAATCCACTCACCTCAGCCTCCCAAAGGCATAGGATTACAGGCTGAGCCACCGAGCCCGGCTCATATTTTTTTCATAGCAAGATTTCATCATGAGGGGCTCTAAATTTCAAAACACAGTAAATATGAACACAAAAAATTTATAACTTCTGGCCAGGCACAATGGCTCACACCTACTCAGAAAGCTGAAGCAGGAGGACTACTTGAGGCCAGGAGTTCAAGACCAACCTGGGCAACATAGTGAGACCCTCATCTCCTAAAAAAATTTCTTTTAAACTTCTATTCTACAGCCGGGCATGGTAGTATGTGCCTGTAGCTCCAGCTACTTGGAAGGCTGACGTGGAAGGATTGACGGAGTCCAGCAGGTCTACACTGGGGTGGCTGTGAGTGTGCCACTGCACTCCAGCCTGGGCAACAGAGTGAGACTCCAACTCAAAAAAACCCCAAAACAACAACAACTTCTATTCTGAAAAAAATAAGTGAAATCAAAACAACATAAAATCAAAAGACAACAAATCATAAAAATATCAGTTATATATAAGCAGCTAATACTTGCAATGCCAATATGTAAGAATTCTTTGTATAAGTAAAATAACTTTTGTCTCTTAGTTTCAATTAAAAAATTACACCCTTGGTTTTCCAACCTCCTCCCAATCTCCTTTTATTTATTCTTCCTCACCTCCCCAACCTTAAAATGTTGGAGAACCCCAAAAGACTCAATCTTCTACTTAGTCTCAACCAACACTGAGTCTCTAGGTAACGTCATTCAGTTATATGGATTTAAATCGATGCTATAATCTAACAATACAAAATTGAAGACCTGCCTTCCTATGTGACATCTCCACTTGAAAGTCTAACAAGCATACATGAATTGCCATGAAAGAATAACTCTCGATCCTTACCCCAACCCTCTTTCTACCCCAACCTGGTCTGACCAAGCTTTCACGTCTCAGTAAATGCCAATTACTTTAATCCATTTCTTCAAGTCAGCTTCTTTGGAATCACCTTTAGCTCTCTTTCACATCTCCTATCGAATCCAATCCAACCTTAATAAGTTCTGTCACCTCTACTTTCAAAATATTTCTTGACTCTGACAATTTCTGACTATATCCTCTTCTAATATCCTAGTTCAGGCTACCATCATTTCTTTCTTGGACTATTGCAATCACAATACCCAAACAATGCATAATTGTTCTGGGTTACTGGAAAGGAGTCTCTAACTTGGAATTTTCTGAGTGATAGGAGTGTCTTTGTTATTCATGGTGGGCCCTTGGGATAACAATCAAGCTTATGCTAAGGAGGAGGTTCATGGATAGAGGTTGGCCATGCTGGAAAGATCAACCATGTGACTTAGTGGGCTGGGGCTTTGAGCTATGTGCTATCAACCTGACCTCCAAACCTCAGGGGAGAAGAGGAGAGCTGGACACTGAGTTCAATCATGTAACCAATGGTTCAGTCACCCAGGCCTACAGAATGAAACCCCAATAAAAATTCTGGACACTGAAGCTTGGTTCAACTTCCTGGCTGGTGAACACATCAATGTCCTGGGACAGTGACATGCTTTATTCCACGGGGAGAAGTCACAAATTCTGGACTCTCCTAGATCTCGTCTTATAGATCTCTTCTTCTGACTTTCTATTTTGTGTCCTTTCTAATAAAACTGTAATGATAAGTATAGCACTCCCCTGAGTTTTATGAGTCATTCTAGTGAGTTGTTGAACTTAGGGAATAGTTTGAAAACTCAATTTTCTTTTTCTTTTTTTTTGAGTTGGAGTCTCACTCTGTCACCCAGACTGGAGTGCAGTGGCCGCTCCCGGCCACCGCAGCCTCGACCTGCTGGGCTCCAGCGATCCTTCCGCCTCAGTCTTCCTTTTTAACCAGTTTGTCAGAAGTACCAGTGTCTAAGAATCACGAAGCTTGTGACTGGTGTCTGAGGTGAGGGGAGTTTTGGGAAGGACTGTGAACAGTTAGCGTGTGTGTGTGTGTGTGTGTGTGTGTGTGTGTGTGTGTGTGTGTGTGTCTAGTTCGTGTATGAACTACACAACACTTACTTCTTGTTACCACAGAATCCATGATCCTAACTATCTTCATTAGTACATTAAATTCTTTCTTCCCTTATCTACTGAAGGATGCTTCTTCATTACACTACACAATTCATCATAAAAATGCTATTATTTCCCCTATTATTCTGCTATTATTAATTAACTTTCCTGGACTTCACTTTCCTACCAGATACTAACCAACTTCTTTGTTTCTATATGCAGTAAAATTTCTCAAATGAGTTGTCTATATTTGCTGCTCCTACTTTCTCTTAGATCCATTTCCAACCACCAATGACATCCACATTACTAAATCCAGTAGTTAACTCTCCGTTCTCATCTTATTTCATGGGCAAGATCTAACAGTGGATCACATTCTCCTCTTCCTTTTTATCTGGTTTCTCTTTTATCACAGAGTCATTCCTCAGTCTCCTCCTTCATTGTTCCTCCTATACACCTCAACTCTCTAATGTTGGCAGGGCCCCAAGCACAATGCTTGGTCTTCTCTATCTCTTCACTTCTTTTGCAATCTCAATCAGTCTGATAGCTTTAAAAACAGTTCAACGTTGATTACAACATCCCACATAGACACCACCAAGCAGGAACTCCAATAGCACCAGGTGAATAAAGCAGAACAGACCACTGCAAAGGCTCTGGAACCTAAAATGTCAGGAAAGAAATCCCAAAATAACAGGCTACTACCTACAAGCTAAACTTGAACATGGCAACTTCCTGTTAAAGTAAGAGACTTAAATAGGATATAGTTTTCTATTCAAAATGTCCAAGATACAATAAAAATTCACTTGTCATAGCAAGGAAAATAACAATTTTGTTATAGTTAGGGTATGTGACCCTCAAAACCTCATATTGAAATCTGATCTCCAATGTTGGAGGTGGGGCCTAGTGGGAGGTATCTGGGTCATGAGTGATGTGGATCCCTTATGAATGGCTTGGTGCCACCCTCGAGGTAATGAGTGAACTTCCTCTGCTAGTTCTCTTGAGAGCTGGTTGTTAAAAAGAGCCTGGCTCTCCCTCCCTCCCTCCCTCCCTCCCTCCTTGCCTCCTCTCTCACCACATAATCTCTGCACAAACAAGTTCCCTTCTGCCTTCTGCCATGAATGGAAGCAGCCTGAGGACTTACCAGAAGTAGATACTGGCACCATGCTTCACAGCATGTACAGTCTGCAGATCCATAAGCCAAATAGACCTCTTTTCTTTACAAATTTATCCAACCCTAAGTATTCCTTTTTAAGCAACAGAAGCAAACTAAGACAAACTTGACCTTAGAAAGACTGTTGAGGCTGGATGTGGTGGCTCATGCCTGCAAATCCCAGCACCTTGGGAGGTGGAGGTGAGAGGATTGCCTGAGCTCAGGTGTTCAAGACCAGCCTGGGTAACTTGGCGAAACCTCGTCTCTACAATAAATTAAAAAAAAAAAAATTAGCCGGGCGTGGTGGTGCATGCCTGTAGTTCCAGCAACTCAGAAGGCTGAGGCAGGACTGCCCGAGCCCCACAGGTTCAGGCTGCGGTAGCCATGATTGTGCCACTGCTCTCCAGCCTGGGTGACAGAGTGAGAATCTAGCTCAAAAATAAATAAATAAATAGACTATCCCAAGATGCTAACACAGAGATATATCAGAGATTGGAATTATGTGACAAAGACTTCAAAGGAACCATCATAAAAATGCTTCATACATCTCTATTATGAAATAAAATTTAATTTAAACAATGCTTCATCTATTTCTCATGAAATAAATGGAATATAAGAAAATCTCATCAAAGGTTGGGCACAGTGGATTATGCCTATAATCCCAGCACTTTGGGAGGCCAAGGTGGGAGGATCACTTGAGCCCAGGTTTCGAGACCAGTTTTGGCAACATTGCGTAACCTTGTCTCTACAAAAATAAAATAAAACAAATTAGCCAGGCATGCTGGTATACACCTGTAGTCCCAGCTACTTGAGAAGCTGAGGTAGAAGGATCACCTGAGCCCAGGAGATTGGGGCTGTGGTGAAGCATGATCGTGCCACTACATTGCAGCCTTAGCAACAAAGTGAGACCCTGATTTAAAAGAAAAAGAAAATCTCATCAAAGATATTGAAGATATATGAAATAACCAGAGTGATATCAGTGAAATGGTAGTAGGATAAGGATCTTCAAATATCTTCTCCTCCATAAAATCAATGAGAACACTTGCAAAAAACTACTACATCAACATTTTCCAGAACTCTGGAAATTAAGCAAAGGCTTGCAGCAATGTGGGGTGCATTTAGTTAGGAAAAATGACTGACTGCCAGAAAAAGCAGAAGGCTTGGTAGCATTTTTTTTTTTTTTTTTTTTTTTTTGAGTTGGAGTCTCACTCTGTCGCCCAGACTGGAGTGCAGTGGCCACTCCCGGCCACCGCAGCCTCGACCTGCTGGGCTCCGGCGATCCTTCCGAGTAGCCGGAATTACAGGCATGTGCTGCCACGCCCGGCTGATTTTTTGATTTATTGTAGAGATGAGGTCTCACTGCCCAGGCGGGTCTCGAACCCGCGGGCTCAGGCAATCCACTCACCTCAGCCTCCCAAAGGCGCAGGATTACAGGCTGAGCCACCGAACCCAGCTGCTTGGTAGCATTTTTAACTTGCCCTATCCTCATCCCTGCACTCCCACTCCATGCTAACATGAAAACCAACAGCCTACAAACATGATGTAAAGCTTGGCACCCACTGGAGGTGGCAGAAGGGCTGGAGTTCCTTAAAATCCCATTCCCTGAAAATTGTCATTATTTGACAGGTCTGGTGGCTCCTGGAAAAATCCAACTCACAAGGTTGTCTTGAGTTTATCTGACTTGGAACTCAACTAAGGTGATGGTTAACAGTTACCAGAACAACAGGTAACCAAAGAGCTTAAGAAGAAAGTTTGAGGAACAAGGTGTCCGTAGAAGACTCTGAAGAACTCAAACACATGCCTGAGAATTTAGCAAGTCATGCATGTGAACATAATTGAATGTAAGCCCAGAGCAATATTTATGCTCAAGACAGATCTGAGAAAATCTGACAGAAGACCCTAAATTCTCATCAATGGTTAATCTTAAAGCTCCGAGCAAGCAAGAAGCGAGGGCTTAAGGTGGAGCTGTAAACTGCATGGTTGCATGTTGAAGGCATGCCTCAAAAACCATGCAGAGCCCTGATACAAAGACTGGGAGACTTGCTGGCTCAAAGTTTTAAGGAAACTCCTAATAAAAGGAAAAACAGTCCAATTAAAAAATGGGCACAGCAGAAATAATTTGATGCCAACATTTTTTTATACATACAGTTAGAACCTGTCTCCCACTTAAGCCTCATAGGTGGTTTCATAAAATAAAAAACTAGGCAGAGAGCAAATAGATATATATTTAAAAATGGGCAAAGGATTTGAACAGACATTTCTCCAAAAAATATATACAAAAATGACCAATCAACGTTTGAAAAGTTGCTCTATATCATTAGTCATTAGGGAAATGCAAATCAAAACCATAATGAGATACCACTTTATATCCATTAAAAAGGGTAATAATAAAAAAGATGGATAATAACAAGTGTTGGCAAGGATGTAGAGAAACTGAAACTTTTACATTACTAGTGGGAATGTAAAATGATGCAGACAGTCTGAATAATATCTGGCCCTTCCTCAAAAAGTTTAAACAAAGTTAGCATATGACCCAGCAATTCCACTTCTAGATATATAATCTATACAAGAGAAATGAAAGTATAAAATTAAAATTTGTACAAAAATGTTTGTCACTGCATTACTCATAATAGCCAAAAAATGGAAATAACCAAATATTCATCAATTGATAAATGGATAAAATATTATATATCCAAACAATGGGATATTATGTAGTCATAAAAAGGAATGAAATGTCAATACATGCTACATCCTAAATGAATCTCAAAAACATTCTAAGTGGAAGAAGCCAGTCACAAAAGATCACATGTTGTATTAGTGCATTAATATGAAATATCCACAATAAGCAAAATCAGAAGATAGAAGAAGTAGATAAGTGGTTGCCTAAGGTGGGGTCAGAGACGGGGGGAACAGCAAGTAACTACTAATGGTTATGATGCCCCTCTTGGGGTGATGAAAATGTTCCAAATTTGTGGGGATGGTGGCATAGCAGAATATACTTATATATTAGCATACTAACACAGAATATATTAGTACTAAAAGCAACAAATTGAGCACTGTAAATGAGTTAATTTTTTGGTGTGTAGGAACCAGTAGGTTGCTGGCCAGATTAAAAAGGTAAATTCTGTGGATTAAATGGGCAGTCTGGAAATTGAAACAAGAAATATATTATCTTTTTCAAGCGGTTTGGAAGACAAGGGAAGGAGAGTACTATTAGCATATAGTAGTATTTAAGTTCTCTTCTGTATGTTGCTATTGAATAAAGATTCCCATGAAGCAATATTTAGCCAAGATAGGAAAAAATATCAACTTGAAGACAAATATAGTAATTATGGTATATCTGGTTGATTCACGATAAGGATGTATCTTTTGAGTTCTAGTAGTGATGAGTTTTAGAGTATTGAATACAGCATTTTCCTCAGTTGATCCTTGAACATAAGAGTTAGAAATGTCAACGATTCTGCACAGCCAAAAACCATGAATAATTTGTGACTCCTCCAAACTTGAACTACTAATAGCCTACTGTCAACCAGGAGCCTTACTTACAACATAGTCAATTAACACACATTTTGTTGTTATATGGATTATGTACTGCATTCTTAAGTAGACTAAAGAAAAGCAAATGTTATTAGAAAATCATGAGGAAGAGAAAATACATTCACTATTCATTAAGTGGACGTGGATAATCATAAAGGTGTTCATCCTCATCTTTACATTGACTGGGCTGAAGAGGAGGAGGAGAAAGAGGAGGGGTTGGTCTTGCTGTCTCAGGGGTGGCAGAGGCAGAAGAAAGTCTTTGTATAAGTGAACCCATGCAGTTCAAACTCAGGTTGTTCAAAGGTCAACTGAATTTGCATGCTTAGGGCCCATATTCACCAACATAGTCCCCAAGGTCCAAAGACAGTAATCTAGAGGCACATACTTGGGAAGACGGCTACTGTGGTATTTCGTAGGTTCTGAACTAATGCAAAGAAGGAAAATCCTAGAAGCTACTTCAATGCTTAGTAGTTTTAGGACTTTGATGATTTTAAAGGTAAAAAACAAAATCAAACTGGCTTCAACTGAAACATGCAGTGATCACAATAATAGTGCTTCTAAATTGCCCTCTATTTTGGGGTAGGGAAATCTGCAGAGAGGATAGTTTTTGTTTGTTTGAGTTGGAGTCTCACTCTGTCACCCAGGCTGGAGTGCAGTGGCACGCTCATGGGCACCGCAGCCTCAACCCGCTGGGCTCAGGTGATCCTTCTGCTTCAGCCTTCCAAGTAGGTGGAACTGAGAGGACAGTTTTTACACATGCTCTGTCACGTACACAAACATAATTACTACATTATCTTATCCAAAGACAGTTACATTTAAAATCTTAAAAAATATATAATAATTTCCTAAAATCCAGATTTCTCAAAGACGAGTGGAAAACCCATTACCTTTCTAAAGTCACTTTTTTCCTCTAGTCTGCTTAAACGCAAAAACGGGTAACTCCCCCTGTGCCAATATCCATACCAAAGTAACAAAGTAGTCTATATTTATGAGAAAGCATCTTCTGTTTACATGCTTTACTTAAATCATCTATGACATCAAGTTTGCTGAATCAAAATAACCTGTCTATGATCAAAGAACAAATAAAGAGGTCGTCTGGATTTCAACTCTGGTTGATCTGATGCTAACCTCAACCTTATCTCTAAGACCTCTTTATGAAATTCAGTATAGCATTGGATGCAGCCATAGAAACATAAACTGTATCCCAGAGGCCACTTTGAGGGCGGCAACAGAGGCAGGTACGGTACAAAACACTTTCATTCATAAAATCTTAATTAGTTCAACACAGTGGCCCTGGACAAATTAAGCCAATTCACAAACTAGGAAGCGGTCACAGAAAGATACCAGATGTTGGGCAGTTAAATAAATTACGTCGAATTCGCAGTGAGCCACAGCACCGACAAGACATAGCGGGAGGTGGGGGAGCACGCGCAGTCACCGTCTGGACTCGGGTTAAATCCTTGTTCTGACCGTGGTCTCCGAGCCGCAGCTGTCTCAACTGGGGCAGTCACCACGACAGCAATGGATCGCGGGACAGGCCTCGCTTCCGGGCGGCGGAACCCGCAAATGCCCGGAGCGGGAGGGGAGACCGGAAGAAGCCCGTCGCCAGCCCCTCCCAGCCAACCCCGGTCCCCATCCCGGCCCGCGGTTCCACCGCACTCACCACCATGGGGACTCCGTAGCGCAGGGTCTTATTCTTGCGCAGAGCCCGCATTATCGCGGGCGCGAACATAGCTGAAATCTCCTCTTTCCCAGACCTCCAGAAAGGCCCAGCGCATACGCCCCAATCTTAGCGGCCTAGGCCCCCAGCACCCGAACGTCCTCCACGCATCCTCCTTCCTATGCTGTTTGGGACACGGTCCTTCACCGAAAGGTCCGCCAGGCAAGAGTAATCGATCGGGCGTAACATGCTCCAACATCCGGCTAGAAATCGGTGCATCGTGTACTGGTTCCTGAACTCGGGCGCAGCAAATGGGGTTTACAGGGACTTGAATCAGGTTCGCGGTCAAGATCAACTAGATCTAGAAAAGGGTGCTTTCCGTGTTCTTGGTCTTGACTAATGTCTTCGTTTTTTTTAGCCAATATTTTTTATTATAACTGTGGGGTACAGTTAAGGGTTAGGTATACAAATATGCTTCATTCAGGCATCCTTGCTGATCAGAGGTGTCTCCCCATCCCCAGACAGATATTTACTACTATTAATCCCATCTCCCTTCCCCTCCTCCCCCCATAGCTTCCCACCACTGTCAGTCATTTTCTTATAGTATTATGTTGGATGTTCAAGGTCCATTATATGAGTGAGAATATGTGATACTCAGATCTTTGTTTCTGTGAGAGGTCATTCAGTATTATAGACTCTAGTTCCATCCAGGTTGCTGCAAAATTCATGATTTTTTTCTTTTTTATGGCTGCGTAGTATTCCATCGTGTATATGTACCACATTTTTAAAATCCAATCCTCTTTTGATGGACAGCATGGTTGCTTCCAGGTTCTTGCTATTGTGAACAATGCTGCAATAAACATACGTGTGCAGGTATCTTTTTTATAGAGTGATTTGAGTTCTTCAGGGTATATTCCCAGCAGGTGGATTGCGGGGTCATATGGGAGGTCGATATTTAGAGCTTTTAGGAATCGCCATACTGTTTTCCACAGAGGTTGCACTACTTTGCACTCCCACCAACAGTGTAGAAGTGTTCCCTTTTCGCCACACCCTCTCCAGCAACTGTTATTTTTTGAGTTATTGATAATTGCCATTCTGACTGGAGTTAGGTGGTATCTCAGTGTGGTTTTGATTTGCATCTCCCTGATGATTAGTGAGATTGAACATTTTTTCATGTGTCTGTTGGCTGCTCGGATGTCTTCCTTTGAGAAGTGTCTGTTCGTATCTTTTGCCCATTGTATAATGGGGTTGTTTGTTTTTTTCTTTTCAGCACGTTTGAGTTCCTTGTAGATCCAGGATGTTAAGCCTTTGTCAGACCTGGAGTTGGCAAATACTTTTTCCCAGTCTGTAGGCTGTCTCCCTGCTCTCTTGATGGTTTCTTTGGCTTTGCAGAAGCTTATCAGTTTAATGAGGTACCACTTGTCTATCTTCTCTCTTATGGCCTGTGTGTTTTGGGTTTTGTTCAGGAATTGGATGCCAGTTCCAATTTCCATGAGGGTATGTCCTTCATTTCACTTTTTGACAGCACCAACATTGGCTTTTGCAGTCCCCCTGACTTTCTTCATTCTGTTCTTGCATTCCTTTCGCTGCTTCCTTGAGGTCTTTTTCTTCTCATACAGGTCATGTTTTGCAAGTCTATGTTTGGGTTCATTTTTCTTTGCATAATCCAAGGAATCATAAATCATGCCAAAGCCAGTTGTCTTGCCACCACCAAAATGAGTTCTGAATCCAAATACAAAGATGAAATCTGGTGTTGTCTTGTACATTTTGGCTAGTTTTCCCCGAATTTCTGTCTTAGGTACTGTTGCCTTTCCGTGGTGAAGGACGTCGATGACCGTTTGTTTCCGTTGAAGCAGACGGTTGGTCATGAATTTCCTGGTCCGAATAGTCACTGTGTCGTTCATGATGGCTGTCGATCCTCAGGCAGTCAGGGAGGAAAAGAGCGACTAATGTCTTCTTAGAATACCCCTGGCACAAAGCCACTCAATAAAATCAGCTAAGGAAAAAGGGCCCTTTGAAGCTAGTATTCTAGCCTTTATGCCTATTTGTGGGATGGGGAGTTTAGCAGCTTAATAAAGACTTTAAAAAATAAATCACTAGAAAGGTTAGATTGATGTAAGTGTAGTCTGTTATCAGTTCTCACTGAACCTTTAATGATAATGCTCTTACTGCAATATCTCCTGCCGTTTATTAGTGCCTGTTTTCTACTGATTCAACAAGCAACCATACAGGCCTCCTTTTTGCTTGTCGTTGGAAGGCTGGAGGAACACAGAGATGAAAAGATGTGATCCCTGCCTTAAAAAAACGGGCGATCTGATGGGCACAAAACAAATGTGTCTAAAGGACTGTGACAGCTTAAGAAACAAAGCCCCCACGGCTCCCACTTGCCAGAGTGAATCAGAGAAAACCTCACCTACAGTGTTGGATGTAGAGTAACATCTATGCTATCCCTGAAGTCTTTCCATCTGCCCTTGCCTCTCTGTTACTACTGAAATGTTCCTCTTTTAATCCCTTATAATCTCTTCACCTATTAAGGTAGCTCTCGAGTCTATCTTCACACTGCTGGCCGGTATCTAAGAGACATAAACAATGGTGAGATTCTCCTGCAGTGTTCACTCCAACTTTCTTAATAAGGAATTTCAGGTTTTTTGTAATATGACTTTGTTCTGCCTTCTCTGCCCTTGTTCACTATGTACTTCATCCTGGAGGAGCTACTTTCTTGAGTACTGTATTCTGTGAACTTCCATATCTTCAAAATGCAGCTCCAGGGATATAAATCTTAAAGTCTCCCTTACTCCACAGGCCCCTTTGAATTATTCCCTCCCCAGAACTCCAGGAATCTTTGACTAATATGTATCACAGAGAACTATTACACTGTCTCATATCTATAGTGTAAAAAGTCATTATTGCTGTCACTGGAATATAAGCAAGCTGAAACAGGAGAATGAGAATAATACTTTGGAGTTTGAACTTGAACCTTGCGGGAAAAAAGAATTTTTTTTCACATTGCCCTGCATTGAGCCAAAGGAGACTTTGGAGTGATCAGGACAAGCTTTATTAAAGTAAGGCTGTTTGCTAATCCCCTCTGTCTCCGCATTTCTCCACTTGGCTAACAAAGAGTGAACTTGCAAACCCAAGGACTGGAGCAGTAGAAAGGTGGCAGGACAGCCTGACAAGTTAAGTTAAACTAGAGTTAGGGGTATAAGAAGAAAATTATGTCAATTTATGGGAAAGAGTCTGGAGCAGACAGATTTAGAATTAGAGGAATAGGTTTATTAGCAGGGTTGTTTTGGATTATGAATAGGGTTTCCTTCAATGATATTATTCCTTTGTACTTTCTTTTGGACTTACTTATGCTTTTTGATATTTGTTTAACTTATCTCTGCAGAGATGGAGCCACATAGGACCATAGAATTTATTAGAGAATGTATTGTGAAGTATGTAACATTTGTATATTGTACTGTCTCTCACCTTTTTCACTTTCTTTTGATATTGCAAAACGCATGCAGCATCCAGGTTAAACTGTATGCTTCTCCTACTGTACTGTAATACACTTCTACTTTTTTTTAAATTGGAGTTTCACTCTGTTGCCCAGGCTGGGGTGCAGTGCAGCCTTGACCTGCTGGACTCAGGTTATCCTTCCATCTCAGCCCTCCAAGTAACTGGAACTATAGGCACGTGCTACCACGCCTGGCTAATTTTTTTATTTATTATAGAGACAAGGTCTTGCCAAGTTGCCCAGGCTGATCTCAAACCCCTGGGCTCAGGCAATCCTCTTTCCTTGGCCTCCTAAAGTGCTGGGATTACAGGCTTGAACCACCACACCCAGCCTTCTACTACTTTTTCTAAGAATCTAGAAGCCAAGGGCACTGCTCTAAAAACTTGAGACATTTTCCTGCCTTTTCACTACATAAAACATCACCCTACTGGATCCTCCTCCATCAAAGCCCTACACCTAGCTAGTAGTTAATAATGGATTAAATTGACAGATTTTTCAGGTCAGCTTAATGGGTGGGCCAGCCAACCCCAGAGAAAGTCAGCTTAATAGACTGGCAAGCCTAGCCCCAGAAGTGTTGGCTTTAATGGGCTGGCAAGCCAAGCCCTGAGAATGTTGCTGATTTGGTGGGCTGGCAAGTCTAGCCCCCAGAATGTTGGCTCTAAAGGGCTGGCAAGCCAAACCCTGAGAGTGTTGCAGCCCCCAGAAGTGTCTCAGCTTCGGAGTCTTGCCTTCTTCCAGGAGTTATCCCAGTTCAGCTGGCTCTGTCAGCTGGCAAGCCAGCCTCTGAGGTGCAGGCTCTTGGGCTCTGACAATCTTCTGCAGCTCTACAGCTCTTTAGGTAGGGGTTCTTGTCTTGTGCCCAGGAGGAACGAGGGACACATGATGGCCAGAAAGTGAGAAAGCAGGATTTACCAAGGACAGAAAAGCTCCCACCCTGGCATGACACCTGAGGAGCTTGCCAATTTGGAGTTGAAACCTGGTGCTTATGTAGCCCTAAGACTGATCTGATTGGCTAGCACTAGCTGTGAGCTGATTGGTAGACACTAGCTATTCTGATTGGTCAGTACTGAGGCCCAATCAGCAGGAGGTAGGGGCCTAATGGTGAGCTGATTGGTTGTTTTTCTATCCCAGAAGTGGGTACTTAAGCTCTAGCTTGAGAGCCTTGCAGGGAGTTTGTTTACCAACATGAATGTATCAGTCCAGAGGCCTGCTGGAAATTCACTGCATTGTTACTGGGGGACCTGCCCTGTATGTCTGTCTACTTTATCTCTAGGTATCTCCTCTCTCAAAATCATATACATATATTCTAAGTAATACTAAAGCCAATAATCTGTTACCCTTGTCAGATAAGGCATATATCCAATTTAAGTAAGTCTTTAATCTCTCATTTGTTCAGTCATTCAAATAAGCATCAATTGAGAACCTTGAGATGGCCCTGAAGGAGTAATTGTAAACAGAAGGAATTACAAATATGCTGGAAGATCGTCAGAGGACAAAATTTGGGGCAGTGAGGAGTTTAAGCACCTATCAAATCATACTGTATAGGTGGTAAATGCCATTGTCTATGCATAGTGCTCACCTCAGCACTACTGGATGCCTCAGTTTCTTCATTTGTTAGAATAAGTGGCATTTGTCATAATTTTACAACTCACAAAAAATTAACCCAGAATTTCTTATCAGTATAGAATCTGTTGCCTTCTAAGGAATGCGACTTAAATTCCTCTGTTTGTGTTTCCAATGTTAGTAAACAGTCAACAGCTGGGTGCAGTGGCTCACACCTAGAATCTCAGCTCTTTGGGAGGCTGAGGTGGGTGGCTTGCTTGAGTCCAGGAGTTCGAGACCAGTTTGGGCAATATAGCAAGACATTTAGTATTAAAAATAATTTTTAAAAAAGTTAAAATGTTGACACAGCCACCTTAACTGACACATTTCCAAATGAGAGGATACAAAAATGCATATCCAGGAAACAGGGCATCTCCACCACTCATGCCATTCCCTGAAGACTGGTGTTGGGAGCCAGGCTTGGAGGCCCGCCTGATTGACAAAGTCCAGGTGCGCTGAGGACCCCTGGCTGCAAAGCGAGCCCAGGCAGCTGAGGCTCTTCTGTCTTCCATCTTTGCTGTTGGTATGGCTGAAGAAATTCTGTGCAGTTGTGGAAGAAGAAAACGGCATGTTTATGCAAAGTACTCACAGCTAACCTGGAAATGTCATGGTCCATTTTTCCATTTCCCACTATGCCATTTGGCCTTTTCTAACATATGCAGGGGTTAAGCTCTGAAGCACATCAAGAATGCTTTCTTTCACTTGGTTATAAGTTACTAGATATTGCTTAAGTAATAAATGATATAAGTATATTCACTCCTTTTTTGATTTAGAATTATGTAGTTTAGTGTTTAGACAAAGTTTTTTAGTAGCACAAGTTTATAGTAAGTTCATTATGAATTCATTATAAGTTCTAACACTTATCTAGGAGTTATATAGGTGATTTATAACACTGTTTTCACAGATTTAGAATGAAGATTAACCGTTAAGGTTTTTACTTAATTCAATAGTTAAAATTCTAAGTTAGCTGGGCTCAGTGGCTCAGCCTGTAATCCCACGCCTTTGGGAGGCTGAGGTGAGTGGATTGCCTGAGCCTGCAGGTTCAAGACCCACCTGGGCAGCAAGACCTCATCTCTACAATAAATCAAAAAATCAGCCGGGTGTGGTAGCACATGCCTGTAATTCCACCTACTCAGAAGGCTGAGGCGGAAGGATCGCCGGAGCCCAGCAGGTCGAGGCTGCGGTGGCCGGGAGTGGCCACTGCACTACAGTCTGGGCGACAGAGACTCCAACTCAAAAAAAAAAAAAATTCTAAGTTAACATTTATAGAGTGGGTTTTCACTGAATTCATAATATACTAATTGGATACTTTTATGATAAATTAACTAAAGACAGAAAGCAACCTTGGGGGCCTGGGAAACATCACTAAAAGCTTCTTTTGAGTTTTCTTTAGAAATAAACACTACAGGATAAGAGAAAAGTAACAAAGACACCTGGACAAGAAAGGTGATTACAAAGCTTTGACGGTCATAGAAGCCCAAAAGAGAAAAACTCCTGCTACATGGAGAACTGTGCACCTGGAAACTTTCTTGAGACATTTCAAGGACTGTAATTCGGGACTTTGAACTTAAACTATCATTTTTGGCTTTATGATAAAGACTCATTAACTAAAAGTAGATAGTGTTCTTGGCTTGTTTGTCGCTTCTAGACCATTAGATGGTGGTAACTTTTAAAGCATATGTACATGAAGGAATTTTCTTTGTCTTGCCCCTTTACGAATGGTATAAAAGCTCTGTGTTAACTAACATTAAATTGTCATCTGTTCAGGAAGCAGGTGTCCGAGTATATTGTTTTCGTCTTTCGCCTGTCCATCTCTCCTTCAGGAAACCTCACGACCCAGCAGGGGCTGGACCCTGCAGACTGGTATGTACTTGATATCTAGGCAAGTTATATTATCCTTGAGTATCTGTTGTACCAGCATTTAACTTATGCAAGTACATGAAAGCACTGTCATTTTAAAAAAACAAAAAAAGTTTCCCCCAAAACAGTCTTCTTAGTCCGGGGGTTAGGTTTTAGGGTTATGGCCAAAATTAATGGCTATGGTATGGTAAGTTTAGTTACTTCATGAATCTCTGTTTCCCTTCATGCCATTGACATTTACTTTTTTTGTTTGTTTTTGAGATGGGGCCTCTTGCCCAAGTTGGTCTTGAATTCCTGGGCTTAAGTGTCCTCCTACCTCAGCCTCTGAGTAGCTGGGACCATAGGTGTGAGCTACCAATTCTGGCTTACTACCTAATTTGATTATTTCAAAACCTTATATCGTGTGGGGCAGAACATGATTCCAGATTCATTTTATAGGTGAAAAAACTGAAGCTCAGAAAGGTTAGGAGGCTTGCACAAGGTCCCACTTTGTTAAGTAGTATAGACATCCCAAATAGAACTAAAATTCCTGTAGAATTGGACAATATTGACCTTGAAATTCTCTCCTTCTGTGGCTTTTGTGGAAGTTCCACTTCTATGGAACCTCTCCAACTTCAGTACCTCTTTTTGTTGTCTTCAGCCTTAAAAAAACTGGAGTCCTTGGTCCTCTTCCACTTTTTCCATTTGGTCTAGTGACTCTCACACTTTAGTGCATTACCAGAATCCTCTGGAGAGCATTAAACAGACTGCTGGTGTCTATCCCCAGAGTTTCTGATTTGATAGGTGAAGGGTGGGGCCTGAGAATCTTCTTTTCCCACAAGCTTCCGGGTGCTGCTCATGCTGCTGGTCTGGGGGGTTCATTGTGGGAACCACTCTCTAAGCCTCCTTCCCTAGGTAAGCTCAGTGTTTACCTTGACGTCACGTTTCATCACAGTGTGGGTGACTTCTGGTACATTTCCAGTAGCCTGAATGGTTTTCTAATGCCTCATAGTCAACATGCCACAAAATGTATTGTGATCCTCTTCTCTATCCAATCTAACTTCTGTGACTAGAATTAAAGTGGCTAAGAGTTGAAACCACTTAAAATTAAGTTATTGACATTCTTCAGCTAGAAAATCAACTGTTTCTCTTTTAATGCAAATTTCTTTCATGACAGTTATCATGAACGTTCTAGTTTTATTTTTATTTTATTTCTGTATTTGCCTGTATTATTTTTTATGATATATAAGCTGGTATAAATGGGACCATGTCTAATGCATCTTGGATTTCCATGATTTCCTTCATAGTGCTTAACCACAATTCATAATTTTCTGAAAAAACAAATGAAATGGCAAGAGCTTCCCACATCATAACCATAAAGACTCACCTGTTAGTGATTCTCAAACCAAACAAAAACTGGCTCAGTGACACTTCGGAGAGAGTCAAAGGTAACAGTTCTGTGTGATAGAGATCTCTTCAGTACAGACTAATGAAACCAAAAGGAATTCAAAGTCAACTGCAATGTCATGAAGTGCACTATTAACTAGATTACAGTACATCAGTAGGGCAAAATAGAAATTCTAGACTTCCAATTGTCACAGGGCTAAACCCTGCCTGAAAGCTCTGTCTAAATGTGAAGTTGGTGGTTTCTTTTGCCCATGCTGCTCTGGCATGTCTCCCTTTATTTTCTCTCCTCTTTCTCAAATAAACTTTGAAAACTCTGAAGAAAAAATAAATGCTGTTAAGTTAAACATGACTTCCTTTTTAGGTAGGTGGATGTATGCTTTTATAATGTAAGTCAATGTTGAAACAGGATTTTATCTATTGAAGCTTTATTCTAAAATTTTTCCCAGAGACACTTATATTTACAAATATAAAGGCAAATGTTTGAATTGAGAGAAGGAAAGTAGTTATTTCTCAAGATAAACTTTTTGAAAAAGGAAACCATTAAAAAAATTGCTGTCGGGCTCAGTGGCTCAGCCTGTAATTCCGTGCTTTGGGAGACTGAGGTGAGTGGATTGCCTGAGCCCGCGGGTTCGAGACCCGCCTGGGCAACTTGGCGAGACCTTATCTCTACAATAAATAAAAAAATTAGCCTGGTGTGGTAGCGCGCGCCTGTAGTTCCAGCTACTTGGAAGGCTGAGGCGGAAGGATCACCGGAGCCCAGCAGGTCAAGGCTGCGGTGGCTGGTAGTGGCCACTGCACTCCAGTCTGGGTGACAGAGTGAGACTCCAACTCAAAAAAAAAAAGAAAAAGAAAAGAAAAGAATATCCAACTTATGAAAAGGAAAAAGAACAACAACAAAAAGCCCCAAAACACAAACCAAAACCAAAGAAAGCATAAAGAGAGAATTAATCAAAATTAAAGCAAAAAAAGAAGAATAGAAAACAAGCAAAATCAGAAGAATTGATGAACAGAAACAAAAGCTGGTTATTTGAAAGAATCAATAAACAAATTAAGGAAACGTGTTTAAAAGCTAGGAATGAGAAAATTAAAACATAGATATATAAGAAAGTAAAATTAAGTGTATGAAAATTCCATGATCTACTCTGTATGAATACATTGAACAGTTGGGGAAATTGGTGATTTTGTGATAAAACATATGATTATTTAAAAGTCAAGCATGTCACTTACTAAGGAACTTGGAAATTTAACATTAAAGAACGACTGTAACATAGGAGGAAAAGTTAGTCTTAATTGATCCAAATAGTGACTATCTTTTAAAATTCCAGTGAAAAACTGGTCTTTTTAGCAAACATATGGAGGGAAGAGACTGGACAAGCTTTGACAGTAGAAACAGGATATTTTATTTCCCAACATCCATTATAGAATAAAATTTCCTTGTTAAGACACTTGATTGACTTGTACTCATTATACAAAAAAAATTTACCTTTACTTAGCAGATCCTCCCAAATGCCAGATTTACTTAAAGTCTAAAATAAATTCCCTGAATTCCTAAAATAATAGAGATAAAGAAAAGCTCCTGAGATAAAAAAAGGAAAGAGAAAAGCTTCGTGCATTTATTTTCCTCTTACCTGTCTTCCACATTGTTCTAGCTAAGACCAAACCACTGCAGTGATGCTCTTATTTCCTAAACTTGTATTGCAGCATCCCCTCCCCAGATTAAAATGTTTCTTCCTCCACCCCATGTGAAATGTAATTATTCTATTAAGATCTTCATGGGGATTATTATATAGGTACTTTTATTGGTACCTTAAATAAATCTACCAGTTCATAGATTTGAAAGCCTTTTCCTCTATGTGTGATCACAGAGTGGAAATCAGACTTCCTTTGCTAGTTTGAAGACTTTAGCAAGCATTTGAGTCCTCTGGATGCAAAACCCTTCACTATATATGTTGAGTTTCAGTGTAGAAGCAAGCAGGGTGAAACAAAACAGGATATATGTTGCTCTATACATATACAGAAATATGCATATTATATATATATTATATATGTATATATATATGTAGAGAGAGAGAGAGAGAGAGAGAGAATGAATGACAAAACTAAGTGTCACCTTTGTGAGGCTCCAGAGTCAATCCAGGGAAAACTTAGAAATCCAAGGGGAAGGATTGGACGCTAGAGCAATGATGAGAAAAAAGCAACTTGGAAACAAATGTAAATGAGTAAGTAGAAGGTATTAGGATGGCACGGCTGGATGTCAGAGTATTAACTTATGAAGGATTCTACAGAGATGTAGATTGGGCTGTGGGGAGAAGCCTCCTGAAATGTGAACAGTGTGAGGAGGGAAGTCGGTATCTAGGGAATCAAATCGAAGGTGCCCTCAAGACCACACATGCTTGAAGAGAAAAAGAAGGCGTCACTCAAATGACACTAGGTTAGAATTCAGCCAGAAAATCAGTGGGAGTGAACACACACACACACACACACACACACACACACACACACACACACACACTTTGAAGTTTGTGGGAGGGACTTGAGGTAGGAAGTCTGGCATTTGAGTGCCTGAACAACCAATGAGATTAGGGCAGAGACTGAAAGAAAATGACTTTGGAAAAGTAGGTAGAAACTAGGTCATTTAATGTTTTAGAGGTTGTGTCAAGTATTTTGGATTGACTCCTAACAGCAATGGGAAACTTCTAGGGGATTTTTAAGCAGTGGAGAGACATGATTGAGTGTATGTTTTACCAGGCTCTCTTTAGGCAGTAGAGAAAAACCCGGGTGGAGCGGGGGGTAGGGAGAAAGGGGTGGGGTACCCAGTGGATAATGAAGCAGGCAGTCAGGAAGCAAATGCAGTTGTCCAAGTGAAACTGGATAATGATTTGGACCAAGATTCAAGGAAACGGTGACCAGGTGGTAACTGTCAGTGACAGACAGAAGAGCATGCTTAGAGGAAACAGGTCATTAAAGTCAACAGGCCCAAGGTCTACTCGGTATGTAGGGTCATTTGGGTATGTAGGGTCATTTGATGTGGCTAGACGCTATTAGGACAGCCTTTGCTTTAGGTAACAGTTGCTGCCCAGGAAAGCCAGTTTAAAACCTTTCCTACCAGAGTGGTTCCTAGTTAACCATTGACCACATGGCTGAAGACAGATGAAGTTGTGGTATATAATAATTACTCCTCCTTAGCTGCCTGGGGCCCTGGCAGGTATCACTGATGAATCCTCCCATGCAGTGCCATTATTTTAACTAAAAATGTATTAAGCACTAAAAAATCAGCCTAAAGCCATCCAAGCTTTTTAAAAAGGTATATAAAATAAAATTAATAACTTTTTGTGCACAAGTTTGGTAGTATCTGATTTGGTTGCTTGGATTTTTTAGTTTTACTGTTTTGTTTCTTTCCTTGTTCTTGACTGTTATCTCAGTCATTTGGGAGTAAAGGCAGAAATTAGAGGGATGAAGAACCCACTGGTGTAGTGGTAGCATATTAATTGTGTCTTTTATTTCCTGTATTCTGACGTTTTGACTTCTGGGGCCTTGCTGACCCTACAGGGACTGCTTCTCTTAGAATGAGCCAATGCTTAAGAGATAGTAAACAGCTCGCTCATGAATGCACCTTTTTTTTTTTGAGTTGGAGTCTCACTCTGTCGCCCAGACTGGAGTGCAGTGGCCGCTCCCGGTCACTGCAGCCTCAACCTGCTGGGCTCCGGCGATCCTTCCGCCTCAGCCTTCCAAGTAGCTGGAACTACAGGCGCGCGCTACCACGCCTGGCTAATTTTTGATTTATTGTAGAGATGAGGTCTCGCCATGTTGCCCAGGCGGGTCTCGAACCCGCGGGCTTAAGCAATCCACTCGCCTCAGCCCCCCAAAACGCGGGATTACAGGCTGAGCTACCGAGCGCGGCTGAATGCACCTTCTAAATATAAACCAACCAATCCACAGCCCACATCCCAATCACTTCCTTTTCCAAGTTCTCACACACCAGGCCATTATCCATCACCCCTAATCACCTCAGGACCAGGTACCAGGTACCAGGCAACTAGGGACAGACCCTGTGCCACAGAGTCCACTAAAACTATTCAAACAAGCCCATTCTTAACCTGCTTACCCTGCCTCACCTGTTCCTTCCCATGAAAACCACAAAAAAAGCTCTTGTCCATAGTTCCTCTCTCTCCTCTGCCTCTTGACATGGCTCCCTCTGGCATGGTGTGCCCCCTTCTCTTGGAACTGTAACAAATTACTTATTTTTCTTTGAGTCGGGGTCTCACTCTGTCATCCAGGCTGGAGTACGGTGGCACAATCATGGCTCACTGCAACCTCTACCTCCTGGGTTCAGGTGATTTTCCACCTCAGCCTCCCAAGTAGCTGGGACTGCAGGCACCATCACACCTGGCAAATTTTTATTTATTTATTTTTTGTAGAGACAAGGTCTTGCTCTATTGCCCAGGCTATTGTTGAATTCCTGGGCTCAAATGATCCTCCTGCCTTGGCCTCCCAAAGTGCTGGGATTACAGGTATGAATGGCAATTGTCTCTTGGTCTTTGGCTTTACGATATCTCAAATTTTCTATTAATACACAACAGGTAGAAGAAAACTACCGATACTTACCCATTCCCTATCTTCTATCTGCAACTGAAGAGATACTTTAAACAATTAGCAAATAATTTTCCTGAATGTTTTTCTTCTACATAATTTTCCTCTTAAATTAGATCTAAAAGGCAAATACAGTGTGGTGGTGTAGAAGGAGCACAAAACAAGTTCTGGTTCTGGCTTCCAAACTTGACTCCTTTAAAACTTAATATTCACTAGGAACAATAACTTCACTTCTCTAAAGTTGTTTTGCATCTTTAAAATGAGAGAGATAATTTTGACCTAATAGGTTTATTTTAAGCAATGAACTTCCATAATGTGACTACTCAATATGGCTTGTATCTTTATGTGAACCCTGGAATCTTGGATGGTGTTCTGGTCATGGTGAGTGCTCAGTCAAGTCTAATAATGTTCAATTTCCAAAACTGTACCGGGGAAACTTTTGTTGAACTTCTTTTGGCTTTTCTTTCTTGAAGGACAGATTTTTTAAAAGAGTTATACCTAGGAAATACGTCAAGGCTCTTCAATTTGGGACTCAAAAGGACTAACCTTTGGTTGCTTTCTCTTCTCATTTTTATTCCTAAAGGTCCATCTCAATGTGTTGGTCTTTGCCAGCAATCCTCAAACTAGTCTGGCAGGACCTCCTGTTTTTGTAACTAAAGTTTTACTGGAACACAAGCACATCCTTTTGCTTATATACTGTCTCTGGTTGCTTTCGCAGTACAGTGGCAAAGACTCAAGACTCACAAGTCTAAAATATTCACTATCTCAAGAAAAAGACTCCTGGTCTTTGCTGTTTTAAAGCCAGTTTCTTTCTCTGGTGGATTAAAAATGCCCACAAAGTCTTTGCACTACTCCCATCACGAGCTGAGTTGAAGTCCCTTCCACAATGACTCTGGGGTTGGTTAAGACTTGCTCTGGCCGATGACATCACCAAACGTGACAAATGCATAGGCTTGATAAATGTGTTCACATTGGGGCTTGCCTTTTTGGAACACTTCCCTGAGACCCCCTAAGACTGGGAAGCCTGCTGGAAAATGAGAGGCCACATGGAAAAGAACCAGGACACGCCAAGCAAGATCCGGTACTAACTGCTGGCCATGAGAGAAGCCACCCTGGATTACCCACTCCTCAGCCATCAGATGACTTCAGCCCAGGTGACAGAAAACACACTCAATGGACACTATCTTTTAAAAAATTTACATTGATATATTTGTTTTAAACTACTTTGTTTTCTATACACACTCAAGACTAGCAATTTGACTTCAGGTCTGGACTTTGCTCAAGCTGTGTGACAGAGCAAGGGTGACTAACGCAAACTGCCTTTTCCCATCATAACAGTCAGCTTCACACAAACTAAATTAGGGTAAAGGTCAATAATATTTAGTTCTTACTAATTCTGTGGCACAAACCCACTTCTGCCCTCTCTGTACCTTATAAGGCTTTGGGAGATGAAGGGGACACAAGGTAGCAAATGTTGGCAATAACTTTCAAACACTGTCTATACAGAATGGCACTGCTACTGCTATTGTTACAGAACATTTAATCTAGTACAGTCAATTTCCTATTATCCATAATGGAAGGCTGTCTTAGCATGGTTGAATCAAATTAAATATAATAAATTTCAATTTTCTAGAATGGTGGACTCCTTGCTGGCTTGAAGTAAATCCCCAAGCCTGGTACTGACTAGCTATGTATCTTGAGCAAGCTACCAACTTCTTTAAGCATTGAACTACCCAATCTACAAAAATGGGAATACTGACACTGCCTTGCATACGTGTAAGAATTTGTAAACAAGTTCTGAAGCCAGACTGCCTTGGTTTAAATTCCAGCTTTGGCACGTAAGAGCTGTATATCCTGGGCAAATTACTTAGCCTCTCTGTTTTGCTTAACAGCAGTTATCTTATAGTTGTTTTGAGGTTTAAGAAAATACATGCAAGCCGGGCTAGGTGGCTCAGCCTGTAATCCCGTGCCTTGGGAGGCTAAATTGAGTGGATTACCTGAGCCCGCAGGTTCGAGACCTGCCTGGGCAACTTGGCGAGACCTCATCTCTACAATAAAAAAAAAAAAAAAAAAAAATTAGCTGGGCATGGTAGCACATGCCTGTAGTTCCAGCTACTTGGAAGGCTGAAGCGGAAGGATCGCCGGAGCCCAGCGGGTCGAGGCTGCGGTGGCCAGGAGCAGCCACTGCACTCCAGTCTGGGTGACAGAGTGAGACTCCAACTCAAAAAGAAAAGAAAATACACGCAAAAGGCTTACAACAATAGCTGGGATGTTGATAAGAGCTCAATACTTATTAGCCTATTATTATTATTATTATTAGAGTGGAAGTCTCACTCTGTCACCTAGGTTAGAGTGCAGTAGCACACTCACGGCCACTGCAGCCTTGATCTGCTGTTGAGTCTTCTATCTCAGCCTTCCAAGTAGCTGGAACCACAAACATGCACCACCATGTCTAGCTAATTTTTTGACTGATTGTAGAGACGCGGTCTTGCCAAGGTGCCCAGGCTGGTCTAGAACTCCTGGGCTCAGGCAATCCTCTCACCTCTGCCTCCCAAAGTGCTGGGATTACAGATGTGAGCCACCATGGCTGGCCACACATTATTACCAGTAGCAGGACATGAGTATCCTGTTCTTATCTCCTAGGTCAAAGTTAAGGCTCAAATCAATCATTTAGATTTCCTTCCTCTTTCCATTATTGCCAGAGGTGTTATTCTAAGACAGTGGCAGAAAAATAAGGAGATCTTTAAGCAACAATATTTAACAAGGAGATATTCATCTCCAAAATAACGAAGAGAAAAATTGTAAAGATTCAATGACAAATACAACAAGTTTTTATTGAATGCCAATACTGGCTAGGCACAATTAGACAGACTATAATCTCATTTGCTTTGTCTGGTATCCAGTAACAAAGTTTAAGATATTATCATAGATTTCGATGGCCTCCATAACATATTTAACCTGAAGTGATACTCCTTAGACAACACATACAGTTTTATGTCCACGTCCTCTGTGTCTTCCAAGTTGCTATAGGATTTTATTTGATCTGAGAAACTGCTATTTATATCACGGGATGCAGTGTGATGTCAGAATCAATGTAGATAGGAAGCAAAACAAAATAAGGCTCATAGAAAAATAATCTTACAAGAACTAACATAGCCTAGAGATAAAGTCCACATATATCCAGTAAAAAGAAACTCATATTCAAATCAGCATTGTAAATATAGAACTAAAAGGAGATTCAATTTGCATCTCCATTTGTAAATCTACAAAGTAGGAAGAAAGAACATCCCATTTTCCTGTGATTAGTCAATACATTTAACAATTACAGCAAATACAAAGTACTTTTGTAAATGACTGGTTAATGATTGACTCGCATTTGTAAACTTACTTCAGCCCTTCCCCTTTCTCTTTCACCTCTGCAAAAAGAAAGAGAACATGAACAGTGAGGAAAACTCAGAAATAAGACCTAGTTTTTGCTATAACTTGATTCCTTAGAAGCAGCAATGTTTTCTTATAACATAGGTTTTTATACTATCAAGTATATCAGTTAAACAGTTCAATTGCTTTGTATGTTACATATAATTTTCAACAACATATAGGAGTCTATATGGCAGTTAGGAATCCGGTTATTATCAGGACAGAATTCCTTAAAATATTGTCTTCCTTTTGATTTTAATTTCCCTTTTGGATGTTTATGGGAGGACCCCAAAACCCTCAGAATTATCTTTTGGAGGGCAGACCCCGTGTAGTACACTTGGAATTTGTTCCTTCAGATCACATGGTCAATCAAAGTTTAAGTTTTGAGGAGGTTGCACGATTTGCGGAAGAAACGTCCCGAGTTATGGCAAACAGGTATCTGGTTTTTCCACAATGCACCTGCCCACACCACACTGAACGTTCAGCAATTTTTAACCAAAAACAGCATGACCCCGGTTCTCACTCTCCCTATTTACCCAATCTCCCCCTGAGCGATGTTTTTTTATTTTTCTCCAGCTAAAAAAAGTTCTCAAATGGAAACATTTTGCAGATGTGGAAGAGGTGAAACAAACAAAAGGCAGAAGCACTAAATGGCATCAAAATTGATGATTTCAAAAACTGTTTTGAGCAGTGGAAAAAGCATCTTGATAGGTTTATTGCATCAAATAGACAGCGCTTTGAAGGTGACTTAAGTTTAAACACGTAGGAATACACATTTAAAAAAAATAAACAAACTCTGGGGTTTTTTTGTGCTCCCCCCCCCCGTAAGTGCTGGTCTGTCTCTATCATAGGGCGAGAGGTGAGAGTTTCATAATTCAGTCTTCCAGGTAATGCTAGAAAAGTACTTTAACATCAAGATCACCCACAAACACTCCTCCACTTTTGTTGGTTTTCTGAGTCAGTGTCTCACTCTGTTACCCAGACTAGAGTGAAGTGGCATGATCACAGCTCACCGCAGCCTCAACCTGTTGGCCTCAGATGATCTCTCCAACTCAGCCTTGAAGTAGCTAGGACTAGAGACGCATGCCACCATACCTGGCACATTTTTTTTTTTTGGTAGGTAAGAGGTCTCACTATGTTGCCCAGGCTGTATTCCTCCACTTTCATAGGCTGAGCTGTTTCAGCTTAGAGTCTCTATATCTTATCTATCTTTGTAACTTCAGCACCTAGCATATAATAGGCACTCATTAGCTAGCTGCTGAATGAAGCAAAAAAAAAATCCCTTATCTGTCCAAAGATAAGTTTCCACTAAAACTTGCTAGAACATCTTTATTGGCTCCACATGAAACTACATTAGCTCCACTTTCTCACATACTATTTCTTTAAATATATTTTAATTGCATACTTATTTACACAACAATGTCCACCATAAAAAAAGTCTCTAGTTTATTAGAATTAGTCTCAGAAGAACTGATCTGATTGAATTTGATATCAGATTGAATCTTTCTCATATTGTTCTGTGGTATCTCCCAACTCCAATTATAATGCTTGCATCAAGTCTTCTGGGTTTTATTCAGGTCCAAAGAGGGAAGATGGAAGTAGAGACAAAAAGGAGAGCTTCAAGTCAAAACTCCCATGCTGATCAAGATATAAACATCAGACAGAGAGGTCACCTCTGCAAAAGACTATCTCTGTAGTTTAGTTGGCCTCTCTGAGACTTGATTTTTTTCATCTCTAAGGCAGATTTATCCTAGAATCTTTCTGGTTCCTTTTTAGCTTCAATACTCTACGATTTGGTTCTAATCTAATAATAGATGCACAAACTGAAACACTAATCATATATTTTGCTGGAGGCTGATCAGTCCTTACCAAATCAGGAATGAAAGAATGTTTTTCTTCTCACTTACAGCAGAACCTCAGAAAGCTAGGTGTTGAAAAAGCCCAAGTAAGCTTTTTTAAAATTTTGGCTGGAGCAATGTCTGTATGTTATTTAATAATTTAGACAGTGTCTAGGTTTAAATGCTATAGCATGTTCTCAACTGAGGCTGTACAATGGCATCATCTGATGAACTTTATTTTACCGTTGCCTGGGTCCCACCCCTAGAGGTTCCTAATTTGTCTGAGGTGCAGCCTGGGTATAAGGACTTCAACAAGCTCTCCAGGTGATCCTACCATAAGGGGACAATTACTGGCACAAAGCAATGAATCCCAAATGTTCTCATGAATCAGTCACCTGTAGGGATTACTGAAACACAGATTGCCAGGTGCTATGTCCGGAGTTTCTAGCAGGTCTGAGATACAGCCCAAGAACTTGTGTTTTCTATTGAGTTCCCAGGTAATGCTGATGCTTTTGTCCAGAGACCTTGCTTTGAAAACCACTACCAGTGAAGAAATAGCATTAGTACTGGCACCTGAAGTCCTTGGTTTAAATCCTGATTCTATTATTACCACCTATGTAATCTTAAAAAAGTAATTTATTCTTTCGTCTTTACTCTCCATCTAACAATATTTAGGTCTCAGAATTGTGACACACAAACAAACAGTGTACCAGTCAGGGTCTGGTATAGTCCCTAGAATAGAACATACAACAAATATAAACCTTTTTTTCCCATTGTACATGGCTAGATGGTACAATTAAGCTAAATCGACAACACAGAAATTAAAACTTCACAGGAAAAAAGACCAGACAATTGAAGCAAACAATATCTTATTAGAATTATAAATATAAAATACAGAATGATAAATAAATGCTTTAAGTACAGGGTCTTAAAAATAACTTTGTTCAATTTTCAAAACATTGACTATAACAATTTGGGTAGTACAAGCAAAAAACAAAAGAGGTTTCTTCCCTGCTTGCCAACTGTTTTACTTTGTCTCTCAATGTCCTCTCAGGGTGAATGTTCACATCGAGGTGGATCCTGGGAGGCAAGCAGGTGTATTGTAGCAACCGCTGTATGTACCTTCAGAGATGGGAAGGCACCAGGGCTGTGCCCCCACAGTGTAGTGAGTTGAGGGAAGAACTGGGATACTGTCAGTGTTTCTCTGTAGAACCTACAGTGAGTCTCAAAGATATGGAACAGTTCAGATTAAAAGGCATAAGCTATGTCAGGATCGTTTAAAGCAAGTTTCTCATTCAACCAGAGAGGCAAGGTCTTACTGGGCTTAAAAAAAAAAAAAGAAAAAACAAGAGTCTTTCCCTTCCAATCTAGCCTGATGCCGTATGTGACAGCTTTTTTTTTCTGAATTCCTGGAAAAAAAAAAAAGAAAAAGAAAAAAGTAATGGCTGTCAGTATATCTTCTTGTAAAACTGTGAGCTTCTCAGGGTTCTATTTGTCCCCTTCCTCCATGGAACCTTCTCAAATGCCCCAATTCTTTCACTTTTGTTGTCTGCAATATAAATCTGACTTCAACTTATATTGTCCTATGTGGCTAATTCCATTTTAGTGTTCTCTTCCCAAGTGAAACCCAAAAGCCCTTTAGGGATGGAGGGTATGCATTTTACTTTTTTGTAAAAGTGTCTTGAAAAAGCTGATGTCCAAACAACTTTGTTTAATTACCAGATTGTCCACACTAAAAACTGAATAGCTTGCCTGTAGGAAAATACTCAAAATCTTGCTGCAAAAATTAATGTAAGGCCTGCAGTATGGTCAGTATATTTGCAGAATGGAAGTGATTTCTTAAAGCCAGAAAATTCCCTCGGTTCAGCTATCCTTAGTGCTTAAAACCAACCTGAAGTGAACACAACCAGGGTGGTTCCCACCTCAGCCACATCCCTGGTATTCCCTGGCCTCCACTTATCCATCTACTCCTTCCAGGTCCCATGAAACACCCACATTTCCCTAACACCAAAACTCTTTTCCTTCCTTTCTCTGCAAAATGGTTTGTTAATTAAAAGCCATACCCAGTGTGAAGTCTTTCAAAAATCTAGCAATCTAGGCCCTCTCATTTTATTTTTTTATTTTTATTTTTTGAGTTGGAGTCTCACTCTGTCACCCAGACTGGAGTGCAGTAGCCGCTCCCAGCCATCACAGCCTTGACTTGCTGGGCTCTGGCGATCCTTCCGCCTCAGCCTTCCAAGTAGCTGGAACTACCGGCATGCGCTACCACGCCTGGCTAATTTTTTGGTTTATTGTAGAGATGAGGTCTCGCCAAGTTGCCCAGGAGGGTCTCGAACCTGCAGGCTCAGGCAATCCATTCACCTCAGCCTCCCAAAGGTGCGGGATTACAGGCTGAGCCACCAAGCCTGGCTGGCCCTCTCATTTTAACAGAATCAGAAGCAGAGTTGATTTTGTGGCCATCTCGCCAGGGAGACAGGGTTTTCTCAGGTTTGCTTGTTACCAGAAACTGAAGAGACTTGTAGGTAGCTTGACAGGGTTCAGCGCTGCCTTGCAGGCAATGCTTCTATCCTTTAAGAGTATTTTTACTGGGGTGGTCTGACCCCTGACCATAGTCATTCCAGCTAGTCCTTTAACAGGACTGTGAGGTATCAAAAAGTCAGTTGGGTAGCCCAGGGATTGGCAAGATTTGCTTTTACACCTCAACGTGTTTTGAACAGATTGACTTGAGTAGAGTTGGATTATGGCAATTTACCTCAACCTCACCATAGTTATTAGAAGAAATATTGTTATTCTCAAATTTTTAATTAGTTGCTTCAGTTATTGTTTTAATACCCCAAATTGAACAACCTGTTTTAAATCTCCTTCCCTTGTTCCTACTACATATGCTCTGCAAGTATCTCTTTAAATGCTTCAGTTATAATCCTTCAGATCAGAAGCCTAGAAACCACAAAGTAGCCTTGTCACCTCTTTAATTCTGCATAGGCATCATCACTGTACTAGCATACATGCATATGCATGTATATATATTTGCTTTTAACAAAAAGTAAAAATGCTATTCTCATTCTCCTTTGTCTCAAACAGGCACACAGGTATGTAGTTAGAAATTAAATAAAGGCCACAAAAACTTCCCAAGGAAGATAATTAAAAAGAAAAATTTTCTCTTCCTCTAACATCACACAGCTGGTCTTTAAGGCATGCCAACTAAGAAAAAAGGCATCACCACAGTGACAGGAAGACTGGATCTTTTCCTCTTTGGGTGGTAGCTGAATTTCTATTGAAAGTCCTAGTAAAACATATAACCCTTCATTTATTCTAAGCAAGTCTTTTCTTCACTTTCCTTCTAACAATACTTTTACTTTCTCATTAGAATACAAAGATTTGGAGACTGTGAAGAGTAAGGTTCGGGGTGGGTATCAGTCACTTTAAATCACATGTTGGCTATGCAGAGAGAGGGGGAATGGCTGGAGAAGAGGGTGAGAGAAACATATCTTCACTGGGAGCACTTTCAAAGTTGTTGCCGATATCTCATGAAGGCCCAGGCTGCTGCCATGGTAAGGGCAAACACTGGCACCAGCACCATCAATATGGGAATACCACTTGGGTCCCCTTCACTTCGATGTCCTATAGGTCCATTCTGCATCTGTAACTGAAGGGAAAGAAAAATGTTAACTCTAGTGACATGGGTATTGACCACAACTGAAATGTTCAGGTTAATACCACCCAAGTCTCTAGACCACCTAAACCCATAATCCCCAAGCATCACCCAGCAGAAAAAGTCCTCTCTTTGGCCTGAGCTGATGCAACAGTGTCACAGAATCTTGGGAGAGAAAATAGGTCCGACAGGGAGGCATTCAACCTTGCTGTGCAACTGACCTAAAGGGCCCTTGAGGGCAAGTCAGGTAATTTCTTTCTGTTTCTGTACTGCCTCCACCTCTCTATTTGTGTATCATATTAGGAAAATGAAGGCAAGAGATGAAACCTATGATCCTAGGGGGAACTTTGTTATTACTGGGTGGGAGGTGAAGGGGGGATTTTTCTGGAAAGGTTTACTTAGAAAGATTATTCATCATCAGAATACAATTAAGAGAGATCTGGGTAATGTCAACACAGGTAAAACAACCTTTCTTGAAAATGCTTTCCAATTCCTAGAAGGCACCCACTCCCTTCTAAGATGGGGTCTTATCCTTCATCCCCTAGTTTCTAACACAGGACAGAGATAAAGGTGAACCCACATGGAACAGAGGTAATTTTTTAAAAGTAAAAAGAAATGATATCCTAGTGGTGGCAAATTTTCTATTGTCTAATGTTTCCTTTTAAGGTTGGATGGTCTTCATTTTAGTCATTTTGTTCAGGGTGATCCTTCTTATTGTCAACTCTTAATGGCTAACTTGAAATAATTATGGTGCCATCTTGCTTGAGTTAGATTTCTCTTCCTCATTACAATTCATAAAACTCTAACCCTTCAATCTGCACAAACTACCATTATGCCTTCTCTTTTACCTCTGCATCTTTCAATCATTTGTTGATAAGATGTCCTGAGAGGCCATGCTAAACAAGAAGACATGGTTTTTAGGGATAGGCCAATTCTCTGAGCAGAAGGGTCTGTTTTACTAGAAATTAATTATTTATAAATGTTTCCTAAAAAGTAAACACTGGAAGTCACTTCCCATGTACCTTCAAAAAGATCTGTAACCATATCTAAAGTGCATACCTATACTTACTTGTCTGTATCTACTGCATAAATTATCCCATGATTTAGAGAGAAGAGCCAAGCCAGAGAAACAACTGGGACCGATACTATCTCTTATCAACTTGTGTTCTAATCTACTACACCCAGATTCTTCTTGCAATCCTGGTTGTTTTCTCAGATCTCTTTCATGTTTTGCCTTTTCTACTTTTCTAGTAGGTCCCCTGTCCTCTTAAGCCTTTAAAGTCATTCTCAGCCACTGAGTGAGGAAGAGTGCACCCATTTAAGGAGTAATTTTAAAGGCACACCAAACCTGCATTGTGAATACATTCAGAAATCCTCAGCACTGCAGGAGGAATTACTTCTACCCAGGCTTTCCTTCACATCATCCAAAGGATAAAACGCCAGGAAATAAGAAGCAGATACAGGAACAAGTGCTGCCTTTACTTAATTCTGATTTCCATCTCCTCTTCCACTAGAGCTCTTCTTTGAATACTAGAGCTCTGGTCAAAAGGATCACCAAGCTGGTAAGTGAAGAGTTTGTGGCAATGATAGGGAAAAACATACAGTGGGTACCAAAAAATCCACCCTCTTTGTAGTTAGAATTTTATAAATTGGTTTATAAATAAGTGTGCAAGGGCAGACATATGGTTCCTTTCCAACCAAAAAGTAAAATTGACCCTTTTTTTCACCATCTATTTTCATTTGGTTGTCAAGCTTTACCTGTAAAGCATATTACCTTGAACGAGGGCCTGGATTGCAAGCATACTATTAGAGATTTCCCTTGATGATAAGCAGAAGTACCAGAGGCCCTTTCCTTTGACAGAGAAACTCTCCAAAAGAGAATAAAACTGACAAAAAAACAGCACTGAGGATGACAACAACCAGGTTTATTCACAAGATTAGTACAAGTGGTCTCTGGCTGCAAATGACACATACCCTGTGCTGCACTCTCAGGGACACAGCATAGCCCGCGTTACGAAAGAGGTCTACAGCATCCTGGTGCAGCAGGTTCTTCAGGTCTTGGCCATTCACCTATCCAAACAGCAAGGAGAATAATAAGAAGACAGAAGGCTAACTTTCAAAAGTCAACAATGTATTTTCATGTGGCCCAACTTTTAAATAACAAACTCCTTCAGAGCAAATTACAAGGGCTAGGAATATGGGCGAAGTTACTTACAACTCTTACAACTTATTTCATTTTCAAAGCTATGTTTTTCTGGAACTGAAGTCCCACAGGTCATTTGAAGAGAACAGAGGTACAAATAAATACACAAATTCAAAAACAGACTTTCCATCTGCTTAGCTTCTCTACCTGTCTCGTTTTGACACTTGGGATTCTGTTATTGTACCTGAATGTCTCCCATGAGCAAGAGCCTGCTTCCCCACAGCTAACATGACCTTCCAGGCTACTATCCTATTCTTTATGTCTCTAATCCCTGGCATTGACAGCTGTAACTCTAGAAACATAACTCTAGGAAACTCACCTGCAATTTACTTTGATGTGGTTCAAATTTACACTAACCCATTCTATTGGTCTTGCTCTGCAGTGAAAAATTTCCCTTGATTCCATGGATACTCCTGTTTTCCTCAAATTTAGTAAAAACCATCTTTCCATGATGATACAAACCCTTAAAAAACATTTCAATGCAGATCACTGTTACCACTTAGAGGTGAGAGATGTGAAGGAATACTATTGATACTTTTTGGTGTCAGGAATGACACTGGCCACAAATAATACCTATCTTCTGTTGCACTTAATGGCACAGCACAGCCCTTTTGTTGCAAGATCACACATCTTTTATACATCGACATCACCATCAACAGCAACAAGAACATCCAATATATTGGATTAATTCTGTGCTTTACATACATTATTTAATTTAATTATCACAATAATCCTATGAGACAGACAATATTTCTTATCTCCTTTCACAGATGAAGAAATTGACGCTTAGCAAGATTACTGAGTGTAGGAGGTAGGGTTTTTAAGTAATGAAAGGTACAAGTACCCTTGCATTTCACTGTTCTTTCTGCACTATTAATCCTCCATCTTGATTTACCAACTATCCTCTGCTCAGTGGAAGCTCAAGCCATTGACTTATTCAACTCTCTCACCTTCCTTGTCACAATCTTCCTTCTCCAAGGTTCATAATCTTCCCTACATTCTATTTCCTACCAATATATCTGGTAAATGAATCTATGACCAGTTCTGCCTTACAGACTGTCTACCTTCTTAAATTAATAGTTTCCAGCTCCATTCTACTTGGTCACCAACTGACATAAATTTAGGCTTAAACGTCAGACATACTTCAGCTCTAAAATCTCAAACTCTTAAAAACTTGAGCCCAATTTCCACTCATTTCACACTTCCTATTATCCTCATCAGAGTCTTTAACTTTTTTTATAGACTTTACTTGAGCCATCTAGGAGTTCCTGTTACAATTTCAACAAAGCACTTGGTAAATCATTAGAATCTCTTGTCCTATGATCTGCTGTCATCTTTCTAGTCCCGGACAACTGACTGCATCTACTTTTTTTGCTATCATTGAGTTGAATAAAAGGATACAGTCACACTTTCCACCATAGATCCATGCTAGCTGCCTCCAGCTCATCTGTAAAAACCCTTCTTATCTAATGAACTCCCTAATAAATTCTCAGTGGTAGCTGTTCTAGATCTTTTTCCACCATCGAACTCCAAGCTCAATTCTGTTTCTCCCTTGAGATTCCTTTGCCTCATCTTTTGTGAGAATACTGAGAACCTCTCATAACCATGCTCTCCATTTTTTTTCTCCCTCCTCCAAGTTTCTGTATATCCTCTTACTGCTACTTTCCCCTGGTCTCTGTGTTAGATCTACTGCCTGTGTCAAGGCCAAACCAGCCACTGACGCTCATGATCATATTTCTTCCAGCCTCCTTACAGAACTCACACAGTCACTTTCTCCTCTTGATTATCTTTCTCTGCCCCTTTTCAACTAAAATGATCACTTCTATAAAGAAATCAGCACAAATATTTCTTGGAATCCACTGTCATCCTCTTCCCATCTCCATTCCTCCTCCTCTCACTCCAAAAGTTGTTGAAACAACTGTTCGCATGCACTGCCAACACTTACTCAGCATTCACCTTAATTCCCTTGTAATCTCATATTATACTGAGAGGAAAGAACATGTTCTCCTAAAACTCAGCTGTAACTTTCAATCACCAAATCCCATAGCCCCTTCTCAGTCTTCAGACCTCCCCCTTCCTTTTGTAATTTTTTCTTACCTTGGCTTATGACACTGAGGTCTTCTAGTTCTTAAATTATCCCTGTTCTTAAATGTCAGTCTTCCCTCCTCTCTCCCATGATCAGCTTTAACAATTTCAACCATAATGTTTAAGACAATTCCCAAATTTGTATTACTATTTGTACTTCTGGATTTGCCAGTTTCTTGCTGGATGCCTATACTTAGATATTCTGTTATTCCCTAATTCAACATATCCAAAACTTTATTACTTCCCACAAAACCAGAAAATACACATCCTGACTTCTTTCTTACTGCCACTATCATTACCTCAGACAATTTTGATAGTATTTTTAAACCTTCTCCATGCTGTCAACCCTCACATAAAAAATATTACCAATTCTGTAGTCCAACACCATAACTATGTCTCTCATATGGTATTTTCTTTCCTATTGTCTCTCTTTTTAGGCTGTTGATACTTTCTGACACACCATTCTCTAGGTCTGCCCCATTTCAGAGTACTCAGATACTATACCTCCAGATTAATCTTCTTAAAGTGCAATTCTGTTAGTACTACTTTACTGCTGAAAAATACAAAAACAAAACTAGGGAACAAGAACAGCCCAATTTCTCATGCTAGCATGCAAAGTCTTCCAGAAAATTGTTCCAACATACCTTTTCAATGTAATCTCTCTGTACTCTTTTTCATATATCCTATGCTCTAGCTACGTCACATGTTTTATGTCCCCTGATACTGGGACATAAAGCACATCCTTTACCTTCATAACTGTGCTCAAGCAAGATATACCTACCAATCGAATGCCCTCTCCTTTAAAAGAATTATCTTTATCTTCCAGGATTGATCTTAAAAAGGATCAGTTCTGGCTGGGTTCGGTGGCTCAGTCTGTAATCCCAGCACTTTGGGAGGCCGAGGCAAGTGGATTGCCTGAGCTCACGGGTTTGAGAACAGCCCAGGAAACTTGGCGAGACCTCGTTCCCACAATAAATCAAAAATTAGCCAGATGTGGTGATGCGAACCTGTAGTTCCGGCTACTTGGAAGGCTGAGGTGGAAGGATCACCGGAGCCCAGCAGGTTGACACTGGGGTGGCTATGAGCGTGCCACTGTACTCCAGCCTGGGCGACGGATAGAGACTCCAACTCAAAAAAATAAAAAAAAAAATACATGTATGTAGTTTCTGTTATAGGTCACACTTTAGAAGGTTTGAAAAACACGTGCCTACAGCAGTGGTTCTCAAACCTTATGACACAGACTCACTAGGGGAATGGTTATGATACAGATTTTAATTCTTTGGGTCTGGGGAGGGTCCTGAGATTCTGCACTAGAACAAGCTCCCAGATTGTGGCCAAACTGCTGGTTCTTCAACTTTACTTTTAGTACCCAGAGCTACTCAGCTGAGTAATCCTAGAATTGCTAACCTATTTCAGCTTCCTTAACTCATGACATAATAAGTTGTATTGAACCTGAGATATGGCAGATTTGCAACATGCTAGAAAATTCTGTGACTCTGAATGTTCAGAGAATCAGGACGGTGTTGCTCTAGTTACCTGATGGGGAAACATCCCATTTTTTGCTTTAACTCTTGGCTGTTAGCAGTCTTTAAAAATGTACTTCCTGATCGGACGTGGTGGCTCAATCCTATAATCCCAGCATTTTGGGAGGCTGAAGTGAGAGGACTGCCTGAGGTCAAGGGTTTGAGACCAGCCTGGGCAACTTGGTGAGACCTCGACTCTACAATAAATAAAAAAATAAGCCAGGCGTGGTAGTGCGTATCTGTAGTTCCAGCTATTGGGAAGGCTGAGGTGGGAGGATCATCTGAGCCAAGCAGGTCGAGACTGCGGTAGTAGTGACTGTGCCACTGCACTCCAGCCTGGGCAACAGAGTGAGACTCCAACTCAAAAAAAATTTTAAAAATGTGCTTTCTATTTCCTGCCTTATGAAACAAGCTGAGTTAAAATTAGGCTTTATTGAAGATTAAGAATTTTGAATTGCCTCAGGATAATCTAAAACAGAAGTTCTGACTACAGAATTATATAAATGTAGATGTGGCAGCATAGGGAAAAAACGGGCTCAACTTAATGAGCACAGATCTTAGACTATACTCTGGATATTTTAATTTTTTACCAAGATCCTGAAATGAATCATATTTTTGGGGAGAGGGAGGAACTCTTTTTTCATCAAAGTTAAAAAAAATTGATTATCTAGATCCAGTTAATCAATCCCAACCAAAAAGTCAGCTTGCTATAATGGAGTTGTTAAATCATTGAACAACAAATTTATTAGACGTTTACTCTGTGCCAGCTATAAGCCTAGGTGCTGGACATAGAGAGATGAGAAGACAAAGACTCCTCCCCAGAGGTATTTTATCTAAGTAATTCTGCTGTATATTTCAATGTCTCTGCAGCTGATTGGTTGTGGATTTCTTATAGTATATTACTTTACATTCTACTCTAAGCACTTGAAGATGCTGTATCTCAATGGGAATGGATCATTCCCATTGGTTTCTAAGCTAAGGGCAGTGACTATTCTTTCATTTTCTTTGTAACATTCCTTAGCACCTGGCATAATGCTTTGAAGGCCATCAAGTACAAGAGCTGATAAGTGAGGATAAGTAGCCAAATCTTTTATTCACCAAATAAAAAACTGTACTTAAACAAAATGTGAAATCCAGCTGGCTAAACAGCCCAATCTGTGGCACTTTGTTGTATCAGGGGGAAGTTTGGTTAAAACGGAACATTCAAATGTACAGTGTAATAACCAGTTATCATCACTCAGAGCTTCTTAAAAAATGTAGGATCGACTATTCTTGACTATCTACCTCCCTCTATTCGGGCAAACACACAGGAAAAATGAGAAGCCTACACAGTTTACTTTTTTTTTTAACAAAAATATAATTATCCCAAGTTCCATGGTAAGTTATTCCAATATTAAGCCATCCTTACCAATATACACACACCAGAAACTATGGGTGAGGATTTTTACAGTCCTCATCTCAACTTCATGTATGCTCTTATGCTGGTGATATCCATTTTTATCTCGTGGTTGTCAGATGCCACATGGCCTTGAAAATCGTTCACATTTGTTAGTTAAGAAGATAGATTCTAGATTCTCTTAAGTGATCATAAAAATAAAATTTCAGTTTTGATGAGATAGAGGAAACTACATAATAAATAATGCAGTTATTTAATTTTAGAACTTGAAATCAAGACATTGTTTAGGGAGAATGAGAAGATTAATAGTCAATAATAACTCACAGGAAATTTATAGGTCACTATTAGTTATCTAAAACGGATATGTGCTAAGGAAGAGACACATTTTTAGTTTAATTATTTAGCAAAAGTTACTAGAAAAAATGGGGCATATTATAAAAAAATAACCCATGTGAGAAGTCCATAAAAACTAAATGGGAATATAAGTAACACATAAGTTAGCATCATTTTACAGTCTTCAAAGCCAGTAATACATGAATACTTAAGTACATTTAATGATTGTGGCCTAACAGTTCACTTAAGGACAGAGAGGGAAAAGGATGTCGTGAGTAAGTGAAGCGCCAGAGGCTGTTTCATAATATTTCTTAAGGAATGAGATCTAGAAAGAAGGACTGTGGAGCAAACTTTTGAAGGGCAATTGGAAGTCAAGGAATGTAGGCCTAGAGATAGAATAGGCAGGATATGGTGCCTTTCCTCCTGTGTATGCTTCATCCTTTTTCTTTCCCCCTGAATGTCTTCTGTCTTTCCTTCCATAGCATTTCCCTTCTCTTCTTTTGCATGCTTTTCCTTAATTGGCTGAAATAGAAATATATCATTCTTTGCAATACATCTTCCAAATCTTTGTAATACTGAATGTCGTGTATGTGTGTGTATATATATATATATATGTATATATATGTAATATTTCTTATATTTTGATAAAGCAAAATCCTCTTGCTATAAATTTAGACATCTACTTTTTTCTTCATTGACATTTATGTCCCACCATTTACCACTGCCCCCAGCCCTTTTTTAAAATTTGAGAGGCTTTCCAATAATTTATTTTCTCTGTGAAACAGTGACTCCCATAAGGTTCCTCATCTCAGCTGTCTACTTCCTTCCATTCAGGCAAACACACAGGAAAAATGAGAAGCCTAGAGAGTTTACTTTTTTTTTGTTAGCAAAAATAAAATTGTCCCAAGTTCCATGGTACCTATTCCAATATCAAGCCATCCTCACTAACATATACACCCAAGGAATTCTTTCACATTGAGGTTTATGTTCTTTTTTTCTCTCTAATTCTACCTTTTTCAGAAAGACTAATTTCAGTTTTTATACGGAACCATACATACAACCTACTATTAATTCACTAAGCAACTTTCTCTTTAGAATAACTAATCCTAACATCTCAGTTATCTTTCAGGAGACAGTATAGTACACTGTTAAGAACAGAGGCTCCGAATTCAGACAGACCAAAGTTTTAGGCCCCTGCCACTTATTAGTTGTGTGGCCCTGTGCAAGCTGACTGCCTTCAAGCCTCAATTCTTTTAGCTGCAATATGGGCATAATAATCATACCCACCTCACTGGGTTACTATAATATTAAACAAGATAAGTTTAAGGTTCTTAGCATGCTACTTGACATTTAGTGCTCAAAAACTTCTCACTACAGTATTTTCATGTTGCAATCATCTATGTTTAACCAAAGCTTTTCAAATAATATAGCCCTCTTCCTTCTCTTCTTAATCCCTTTACTACTCTAGTTCTTCTTCATCCACAAAGCCTGGGCTCCAGTGTTCTGACCATAATGTGGTGTAAAATATTAAACTGCATAGATTCTAACATGCTAAATACTTTAACAACCCACTCTCAATTTTTCCTTACTGTACCATTGCCAAGTTGATTCCTATTTTAAGAATGTCTTTCTCCTATGAGCTATAGGAAATAATCTGCTTCTAAACTTTTCACACTCCTTTTGAGTTGAAAGGTAGATTATCACTGTTTCCATTTCACAGATTAATAAATAGAGGCTAGGAGAAGCTTAAGGGACTGAAGAGACGCACACCAGTGAGAAGGCCTGAAACACTGCCTTCCATGATACCATAATTTATATTATAGACCAGTTAGGACACATTCTTAATAAACATTCTTGAGTTAATTTAGGTGCTCTAATAGCTAACTGTTCTGACTTTCTTTCTTTTGGGGGGACTATTGGAGTCATAATGTCTTCTTGAAGAAGCATTCAGAACCACAGAGCTGAGCCTGATCACTCAAATACTCAGATGGTGAATGAAGATTAAAGTCCTCTCCTTTCATTTCTGTGTAGCTGTGCCTTCATGTACTGTTACCAAATGGGCCGGATGGCAGAGAAGTGTTCAATAAGCTAGCAACTAGGAGGACTGGGGAAGTTCATACATATGACCTTTAAAAATGTATCAACTGAACTACATGAGAAGTAAATCGAAGGGGGAAATGCAAAATAAAATTGTAATAACAGATGTCTTTTAAGAGATAAACCTAACTTATTTTGAAGGAAGAGTCAAAATCAGCTCTCTAAGATTAATACTTAATTCTGTCAATCAAGACTTGTCTGTCTTTATTAACCTATTTCAATATTTTCCCTACCTACCCTCCTGCCCTATTCAATTCATAAGAGAAAACAGGAAACGGTTTTCTCCTCTTCAGATCATGGAACTATGGCCCATCTGGCAAAGAAGGTAGAAGCTTTTGCCATGAGAAGATCTTCCCTAGTTGAAATTTCATTTTAAGTCTAAGCTTTTGAAGCCAACTCTCCCAAGAATATTCCAAATAAATAATATCTCACCTCCTCGACACTTCTTTCTTTATACCAATCATAACTTGTACTGTTATAAAAGTAATATGTTGGCCATCTTCAGCTAGCCCTGATGGTTAATTAAAAAACATTCTATAGAATGATTATCTCTAAGCTGTATTCCTCGCTAAGCCACATGAGTATAGTAGTGCTACTATAGCCAATGGCAGTAAACAGAAATGAAAAGTAGAGACGGAATTATATTTTGTATTTTAAAAGTTTTTAAAATTCTTATTTGTCTGCACTCTGATTTAAGGCTTCTTCTAATTTATGTTAAGACCTGGGGCCTTGTGGGCCCATATTTATCAGTAAATCTTTCTAGGTTTACCTGAATTTCTTGACTTGTTAATTTGTTAAATATATATTCAACACTGTGCTAGGGTACAAAAGGTTAAAGACCCTGTCCCTGCTCTTGATGAAATTCCAGAAAAAAAATAAAATTAATAATGATCATATAGTAAATGTCTTAGTAGAGAATGAAATGGGAACACAGTATACAGGCATTCAAATCAAACTGCAATCCAATTTTTCATCTTAATAATGGGTGAAAAGGGCTCTGAGTCTGAAATGAACACTTAATTCCAACCTTCCTTGTGTCTTTTGAAGTTACTGTATATTCAATTATGAAGGGCTGATATTTGCCCAAAGAAAGACTTACATATGAGTGTTTTAATCAACAAAAGGAGGTGATAAAATAATGGAAGAAAGACAAAAATTGTGGGCTTCAAATCTCTTTTCCCCATACCAATCCCTTACTACTTCCTGCTTTGTGTTTTTTGAACTTGGGCAAGTAATTTCACATTCTGGGCTTACTTTTCCTTGTCTGAAAGTAAGGATAATATTATCCTCCATACCCAATGACAGGGCTGAAAAGGATGACTGATCAAGGCTCCTCCCACTCAAATCTACAATCTGAACATTTCCAGATTTGAAAAGGCAGGTAGGAACTTTCCGAAGGGTCTAAGGGTAGGGACCTAGGGTCTGGGGAGCAAAGGACAGTGAAGGAGGCCGAAGCCGGTTCTCACCGAGAGGATCTTATCACCCTCCTGGAGCCGCCCATCCAGGGCCGCAGCCCCATTCTCTTTGATGCGGCTGACGTAGATGCCACTGTCGTTGGAGATATACTGCTGATCTGTCCCACCGACGATGTTGAAGCCCAGCCCTGAGAAAATCATGGAGGAGTGAAAGAGACAGGGGCGAAGAAGAAAGAAAGATATTAGAGAGGAAGAGGAGAGAGAGGAGAAAGGCCTAGTGAGGATGAGAGGCTGGCGAATCAGACTGTGATGTAGAGCTGGTGGACAGTCATGGAGCAAGGTCAGTAATATTACCAACACAGGTCAAGAGTACCTAGAGCTACCCACTCAGATTAGGCAAGACTAAAATTACAAACATAGTGTTCTACATGGTTTGTTGAATATACAAAAATAAAAAATCTATGTAGAACTTAGTTAAAGGATAATGATAAATTGGGTAGTGGCTCACATCTGGAATTCCAGTACTTTCGAGTGGCTAAGGCAGAAGGATCACCTGAGACTGTAGTGAACCATAATTGTGCTGCTGCACTCCACCCCAGGCGATAGAGCGAGACCCTGTCTCTTAATGAATACAAACAGAAAATAAAAAAGAATAATGGTGATTCTTGTAAGATATAAATTCTTCTACTCATATTTGATTTTGATCCTGTTGGTAGCATTCAGAGGACCCAATTTCTGACATTTCTGGTATTAATGTAACAGAATTAGCTGTATTCATGAGAAGAAGCTACACTTTTCAACCAATTATCAAATGAACTATCCCTAATTTAGTGCAAGATAAATTCCTTACCAAACTTTCCCTTCCACGCCTTTCTTCTCCCAAACTTCTGGAGAGTTTATACATATAGTGTTTTAGAAGAAGTGGTCTTGGGAGTTTCATTTCATTTTTTCTATTTTGGATTTGTAGGGGGCAGTGGCGTAGGTGTCAGAGGAAACCTCAGAACCAGAAAGGTAGCTGCTGCTGCATGGTAGAACTAAATCACCAAATTCACACTTCCTTTTCTACCTCAACTGCAAACAATACAAGATGAGTATTCCTTATCCAAATTTCTGAGATTTTGGAATATTTGAATTATTCTTACCAGATGAGTATTGCTAACCCCAAAACACAAAATCTGAAATGCTCCAATGAGCATTTCCTTTGAGCATCATACTTGTATCTCAGGTTTCAGATATTTGGATTTGGGATACCCAATGTACACTTGGGTACAATGACTGACAACTTTTATTCACTCTAGTAAAAACTGACTACCCACTGACTATCAACTCCCAATTTCCCCTTTCCCATGTCCTTGACAACCACCATTCTATTCTTTCTATGAGTTTGACTATTTTAAACGGGTATAAAATTTCAGTTATGCAGGATGATTAGGTTTCACAGATCTACTGTACAATACTGTGCCTATAGATAAAAATACTGTATTGCACATTTAAAAATCAGTTAAGAGGGTAGATCTTATCTTAAGCCTTCCTACCGCAATAAAATAAAATAAGATCTTAAGGGAAAGAAACAGAACAAGAAAGAAAGAAAGCCAGCTACCAAAGTGTTTATCCTCATGGACTAATCACTAAGCTGTGGAAAAGATTTCACTTTATAGAAACTACTGCTATAAAAGATTTTACCTATGCATAAAAGAAAAAAAAAGGAAAAGGAACTTTCCTAGGACTTTCTTAATATCAACGACTGGTAAAATTCAGGGGCCACAGCACAGAGAAATGAGATAGTTTGGGAAAAATTAAAAAATAAAAATCTGGAGGTGTAATTGGAAGGAACGGTCATAATTACCAGTCTACTACTGGTCTCAATTGAAAACTAATGCTTAAGGAGACAAATGTGAGCTTTCTAAAACGTTCTCCCCATTTGTGGGAGGCAAGTTTACCTCTGAAGCTCACAGTATTAACATAAGCAATAGCAAATCAACCAATGATTTAAAGAAAAACATGACCAAAGAAAGAAGCAACAGAAAACAACTAATTTAAAATGCATACCATGTGCAGGGAGTCTGCAGCTAGAGAAAAAAGGAATATAAGATACACAATAGAAAGTGCTATTTCTGGAAGATGACTATTTAAACTTCTTTAAAGTATTAAAAATAGGAGCCTTAAATTACTAATCAGTTTTTTTTGAGTCAGCGTCTTACTCTGTTGCCCAGGCTGCAGTGCAGTGGCATGTTCACAGTCACCCCAGTGTCAACCTAATGGGCTCAGGTGATCCTTCTGTCTCAGCCTTCCAAATAGCTGGAACTACAGGCGTGCGCTACCATGCCCCATTACTTTTTTGATTTATTGTAGAGATGAGATCTCACCAAATTACCCAGGCTGGTCTCAAACACCTGGGCTCAGGCAATCCTCTTGCCTCAGTCTCCCAAAGTGCTGGAATTACAGCCTTGAGCCACTACACCTGGCCTACTTTTCTTAGCGCATCCTCAATTTGTATCACAGAAGGTGGGAGGTATTAGAGAAGGGATGGTAATTTGAGATAAGTTGGAAAGGTAGGTGAAATAAGACTATAGATGGCTCTGAAATGAATTCCAAACTGTGACAGGATTGAACAAGGGGGCTGAGGTCAACCAGCCTCTTCCAATACTAACAAACTGTAGAGAAAGGCCTTTTGTGAAACCCAACATCCTCACTGTCGCTAGAATCTCTCACCAAACACTACCGCTGCTTCTGTAGATCTTGGGACCAGGAAGCAAGTGTTAAGCAGCTGAACGCAACATAGCAGCCAACAAGAGGAAGAATTCTGCTACTGGTCATTTAACAAGAAGTGTCTTTAAAAAAGGAGAGTGGAAGGATTCTTACTGAGACTTACTGAAAGAAACACATGCAGTCTACTACCTACCCTACCAAAGTCACATTATATAAGGACATTTATAACCTACCGCTACTTCTGTTGTAAATGAGTCAAACCCTTAACATGAGAACTCCTCAACGACCTGAAGCCCTTTGTCCAGCCAGAATATTTACAGAACTGGGCTTGTCTGTGATTCAAAGCATTGCTGCAATAAAGGGGAGTCACCACAGAACTGAGTGGTGGCGGTACCAATTCAAACCTGGGTCCTCTGGATACCTACATGATCCTCAGGTTATCTGTTCAATATACATTATTGATCATTTACTGTGTGTCAGACACTGTGTTATGTTCTGCAAAAGACATAAAGTTAAGCTAGACAGACCCTGCTTTAACCACAAACTGAAGTTCATCCTTTTTCCTGTCCCTTTTAGACACTACAGAAGCAAATCGAAGTCAGAAGATTTGGTTTCAAGTTCAACTCCACAACTTACCAGATATGTGAATCTCCAATCCTCAGCTTACTTTTCTGTAAAATAAGGATTACAAATTCTACCCTCTCTACCTCAAAGGGTAATTGCTAGGGCCCAACAGCATAAAATTTGAAAAATTCCTTATAAACTACATAGTAGTTGCTACATTGAGTTAAGGTGCTGGAAGAAGTTGTCAACAAACTAGTGGCAGCTATAGTCCCAAACCAAGCAGTCTAATGGAGAAAGGATGAATAAATTTTTTACAGCATAAATGTGAACCCTCCTGAAAGTTGGGAAGACCAAGACATTTAACAGTCCATCCACCTATAAATAGGAAAAGACTAACTGGAACTCAAACTTACTGAAATTAAATATGCCTATAACCTGTGACCTACAGTAGTTTCTAGCAAGGGTGATATTTAAAATCTGCAACCATTATCCAGCACATGCACCAACAAATTGAAACACTGGCTGGAAACCACCAGAAAGGGAAAGACTATTCAGTACACACCTGCTAATTATTGGATATGTTCCAGAAAAATCTTCCATGAGTAGGGTGACCATATCTCTTTGTTTGCCTGAAAGTCTTGGTATACACCTGTTGCCCCAGTATAATTAAAAGAGTCCCTCTTCAATTTCAAAAGTATCCCAGTTTGGACAAATGTGATCATCCCATCTATAAAAGGTAATATAAGAATATGTTCATTGTAGCGTATTTTTTGGTATTGTGGAATCGATAATTTAGGTGTCCATCCTTTGAAGACTAGATTTAAATACAGTTAAAAGTTACAAGCACTTAATAATCATATACATATAAAGAGTTTCTAAATGTAATGTTGACATTTGTTGCATACCTTCCTATAAATAAAAACACATTCACACAAAACAGTATTACCTATTTACGCAAATGAATGCATATGTAAGGACATGTAAAAATACATTAGAGTGGGTGCTTACGGGGGAAAGAATACAGGACAGGACTTAGGTATGAAAGGTAAAAATAGGACCAGGCAGGAATGTACTGATGATAATAGTGTGAGTTGGAGCTCAAAGGTATAATTAATTCACCTCTCAACCTCTAAGGTCCAAAAGGGGTTGAGGAAAGAAGGAGAAAGAAAAGAGATTGGAACGCAACAAACTTTTTAAAAAAGTGAGTGAATAAAGAAGTGTTGCTTGGTGAACTCTGGTTATAATGTGCCAATAAAATTTAAAACATAGGATTAAAATGAGTTTCTTCGCAATTTAGATGAGCAATCTAGACATAAAACAGTAAAGGTAGCAGAAGAATGACAGCACTATAGGACTGGGAGAGAAAGCAAGTGTGCTTAGAAGAAGAACCTTGGAAAGTTAAACAAGAAATGCCTTTTTATGGACTCCTGACTACAGGTCTGGACCCTGAGCTTGTTTATGTGTAGGAGCAACAGCAGCAGCAACAGCTACTATTTAGGGAACACTTAATAAGTTCCAAGTAATAAACTATACACCTTACATACATTTTCTCATCTAATTTTCTTAACACATGAAGTGAGTATTACTCACTTTTCACAGATGAGTTTAAAAAGCAAGGCATGGAGAGATTAAGCAACTTTACAAAAAGGTCAAACAGTTCTTTGCAAAGCAAAGACACTAAGTCATGCTATCTGATTCCAGTGTGAATTTTGTAACCACTTAGCTACACAAAGGAAGGAATGTACTGAAAGGAAGACATAATATTAAGATGGCAATCCTCCCTAAAGTGATCTACAGATTCAAGGCAACTTTTATCCAAATCCCAACAGCATTTTTACAGAAACAGAAGAGCTAACGCACAAACTAACGCACTCATGTGGAATTGCAAGGATCCAGAACAGCCAAAACAGTCTTGATTTTACAACTCACTATGAAGCTGCAGATATCAAAACAGTGTGGTAGTGGCAGGCAGTACTGGCCAACAGTTGGACAGGGACAACTGTGTATCTATGAGATACACATAAAAACAAATTATTAATAACTACTAGTAACACTCAACTCAAACCACACACTAATTTGAAAGGATCACAGAACTAAAAATAACAAAGTATGAAATTTATATTAGAAAACAGAATTAAGACTCCAGAATTAACCACATGTATTACTGGTCAGTTCATTTTGGACAAGAGTGCCAAGACCATTCCATGAGAAAAGAATAGTTTCTTCAACAAGTGGTGCTGGCACAACTGAATATCAACATATAAAAGAAAAGAATGGTTCATACCACAAACAAAAATGAACTCAAAACCATGGTTCACACTTATAATCCCAGTGCTTTGGAAGGCCAGTGGGAGGACTGCTTGAGGTCACAAACAAGAGATCAGCCTGGGCAACATAGCAAAACCTTGTCTCTAAAAAATAAAATAATATACAAATAAAAAAATAAAAATGAACTCAAAATGGATCAAAGACTTCAACGTGAGTGCTAAAACTTAAATCTCTTAACAAAAACATAGAGGCAAATAATCCCTAACTTGGATTTGTCAATAGTTCCTAAGTTATGACATCAAAGGCATAGACAACAAAAGAAAAAAATAAATAAATTGGACTTCATCGATTTATTTGATTGAGCTGGGGGGTCCCACTTTGTCATTCAGGTTGGAGTGCAGTGGCATGATCATAGCTCATCGCAGCCTTGGCCTTGGGTTCAGGGAATCCTTCTGCTTCAGCCTCCTGAGCAGCTGCTACTACAGGCACATACCACCATGCTCGGCTAATTTTTTAATTTTTTTGTTGAGATGAGGTCTCTCGATGTTGCCCAGGCTGCACTCCAACTTCTGGGTTCAAGCAATCCTCCTACCTCGGCTTCCCAAAGTGCTAGGATTACAGGCATAAACCACACCACCTGACTGGACTTCATTGAATTTTAAAACTTTTATGCATGTAAGTACACCATGAAGAAAGTGAAGATATCCACAGAATGGCAGAAAATACTTGTAAAGCATATATCTTGTTAGAGTCTAATATCCACTACATAAAGAACTCACAAGAACTCAGAAAAAAAAAAAAAAAGAAAAACAACCCAATTTTAAAGTAGGCAAATTTTTTTACCAGACACTTCTCCAAAAAAGACATACAAATGGCCAATAAGCATACAAAATGATGTTCATCATCAGTAGTTGTTAGGGAAATGCAAATCAAAACCACAGTAGGTTACCACTTTATACTATTAGATGGCCACACACATACACAAGTATAGGCAAGGATGTGGAAAAATCTGAATTCTTGTATGTTGCTAGTGAAAATGTACACTGGCACAGCTGCTGCAAATTGGCAGTTCCTCAATAAGTTAACTATGAATTACCATACAATCTAGCAATTCCATCCAAAACAACTAAAAACACATGTTGAAACAAAAACTTGTGTACCCATGTTCATAGCAGCCCATGTACAATGGTCAAAAGATGAAAACAACCCAAATGCCCATCAACTGATGAATGCATAAACAAAATGTGGTATACTATATAAAAGGAAATGAAATATTGATACATGGTACAACATGAATGAATCTTGAAAACATTATGCTAAGGAAAAGACAGACATAAACGTCCAGATATTGTATAATTTTATTTATATTAAAGATCCAGAATAGGCAAATCCATAAAAACAGAAAGCAGACTAATGCTTAATGGGTAAGACATTTCCTTCTAGGATGATGAAAATACACTAGCAACTCAGATTACAGGCATGAATCACACCATCTGGCTGGACTTCATCGAATTTTAAAACTTTTGTGCATGTAAGTACACCATGAAGAAAGTGAAGATATCAACAGAATATGCAACTGAATTGTACACTATCAAATATAATAAAAATGTGATTAAAATGGCATATTTTATACTAAGCTTATTTCACCACAGTAAAAAAGTTTGTGTAACAAAACAATGTTAACAAGAGAAGAAATGGCTACAGCCAAGTGTCTACATTTACTGGGATAAGAACACCCATATATACAATGTTATCTGCACAGAACCATATGGAAAGAGCAGCCCAAAATCTGTTATATTATTTTCCAATCAAAAGATGATACTTTAAAATGAACAGTTCTGCATCTGGGTAAGATGGAAGTAAACAGTACTAGACTAACCTGCTTGTGGTAAACAAGCACAACACTGAATGAATTGATGCAACTATTTTTAGTACTTGGGAACAGAAACTTAGCCCAACAATTAGCCCAGCTCTTTGCCTGAGAACATTTTCTCAAGCCAGAAGTCAAAGCACAGCATAAACTGCTGAGCTGAGGAGGCAGAGATCAGAGTTCATGAGTCTGCCCCTCCCACTCTTTGGTTGACAGTCCAGACATCATCTGGACTTTTTTCAAGCCCTCTTTCCATTAAGAATGAAGGCTTCATCTCTATCTCTGGACAGGAGAGTCAGCCATGGAGCTCTGCAGAGAACTGCTTTTTTTTTTCTCCTGCCTGTATCTCAGGACTTGTTATTTCGGTCCAGGTTTTTTCACCTGTCTCATAGCAGAGGTTCAGGTCTAAGCATAGGCAGTTGGTAGTTTCATTTGTGTAACATGCTTTTAAGATGCAGTTGTTTTCTATCACTTGAAAACTCAGACCAAGGCTTTCCCATGTGACCAATTCCTGTCAGTTCCTAACTGAAAAGTGCATGGGGGCGAGTTCTACACTTTAAGGACCCCCTTTTTGTAGGTAAAATATGAAGGTCTGTCCCCCACACACTGAGCACTCAGTCGCCACCTGGTGGTTAGAGACAATCAGCACACTTAGACCCTAAACATTCCCAGCCTTTGTTACTTTTGCAAATTTCTAAATTATGAAAAATCAAGCTTTAAAATTTGAGCTCTCCTTTTAGAAACATCGGCTGAATTTATGTATAACCCTTATGGGGCTTCCTCTTGTAAAAAACTAGGAAAATGAATCCACCTAACTTGGGATGATCATAAGCAGCAATAGCCAAACAGGGATCCTTTGGAATGTGTTAATTCATTTGTGTGCATAACTGATGAAACCAAAACCAAAATAAAAGTTGGTTTTAGAACCAGACAAAATGAATGGGAGACTTACCTTATGTTTTTCCTGGCTGAAATCTGATAATAGAAAAACTGGAAAGATTCCTTTTTTCAGAATTTTAGGATCAGAAGTCAGCTTAATTAAAAGTAGATACACAGGCTGTAATTGTTTTTTGAGGAAATCTTTTAGATCCTGTTTCTGAGAATTTTTTTTCAGTCAATTATAATCCATTTCAAAATGTATTTGATCTCTCTGCTTGCTTCCTATGTTGTTGGCATGATTTTTGCTCAGAAAAATGTAAAACAGGCTTTTTTGAAAAATCTTCCCAAACTGGTTCCACTAAGACATGTTTTTCTATTTCCTTCCACTTCTGCTCTTCTTTCCTTTTGCTATTTTAATACCACAAGAAGAAATCTAGGAGACTTTTAATGACTCAGAACCCTTAAGGAACACAGAAAAGGACACCACTCACCCCCTTCTTGGGGTCTGTTTTCATGTGGAGTCTGAAAAAATCATGGACAGGTCCTCTCAGGTCTAAAACTCTGCTCTTTTTTGTATTGCATTACCTGACCTCTTTGACTTTTGGGGGTAACAGAGATTACTTTTTACTGTGAGAAAACACTTGACCTTTGTGTTGTGGCTGGCAAGTCACGGACGAGAGCTGACGGAGGTGACTGACAGCAGTTGTTTAAAGTGAATGGTTATTACTACACATGGCTACTAAATTGTTTACACGTTTAGGTAAGAAAAGCAGGATTTAAGCACTCAGAGAAATGTTTTTGTAGTGAAGTATACTGTGGAAGCTTGTGCAGCTTACATGGCATTTCCCTCTTTTGGGGGACCCAAGACTCAGGGTAAAAGTCGGATCCTTGATTTTTAAAGAAACAGATACAGTGCCTTTCAGTTCTGCCTGCTTTTCACATAAATACTAGGCCCCAGGCAGGGCATGGTGGTGCACCTATAAACCCAGCTACACGGAAGAGGCTCAGGAAGAAGGATCGCTTGATCCCAGGAGTTCCAGACCAGCTTTTAGGTAACATAGCCAGACCGACCGTGTCTTTAAAAAGAAAATACATTTAAAAATAAATAAATACTAGGCCCTCAAAACTGTAAATATTTTTTCCCTGTTTAGTAAGGGGCTCTACCCTGAAGTCAATAATCTAATCAAGAAACAAGCTGAGGTGAAAGACCTATCTGACTAGATTGGCCTCCAAAATACAACTTACTGGCATTTAGCTGGCTATTTTTAAACTCTTTGTAAAGAAATATACATCTATAAAGGAAAGCTCCATTATAAGGGCATCTCCCAACATCCAAGTCACTAGATATATTTACAAGGGGAAAGTTTACATGACAAACCTTACCTATATTTAAAGACAGTTGTTTAGCAACCTTGTCTTGAATGGCTCTTTTTGTTTCAACAAATAGTGGTTTTAAATAGAAGTTCTGTGTCTTTGGTACATAAATGTTTACCTAAGAGTAATGTCTTTGGAATTTATGCTTGCTTTTAAAACCTGAGAGAGGACGATTGTTTTAAAACTGGCAAATGAAGAGCTTTATAAAGTTATAAATAAGATCCAACATAGGATAAATAACAGGATAGCCTCTTTGTTTAGAGTATTACTAATTATTTTTGTTCAAGCAGGAAAAAACTTTCTTAAGGTAATATTTCCTCCATCAAAGGCAGAAGGCCAATACCAAAAAGATGACAATCTCTGGAGTGGAGGTTACCTGGGATTTACCCTCTTCAGCATAACAGTCATTAAGAAGGTATATCAGGCCTATTATAAAAAACAGAAGGGACAGTTTTCTCTCACCCATTTCATCTGTTTTAAATTCTCTTGTTTATTATTTTTTCCTACAATTTAAACTACAACCTAACAATGTGTCCCCAAACTAACACTGTCAATTTTTTTTTCCTTCAGACTTTCATAAACTAGTTCTATTTCCTTATTAAAGTGATTATAAAAAGCCCCTCATACACATGAAGATAAGTGGTGAGAACATCCACATATACACTAAGAAATCCACTGGTGCGACAGTAAAAACTCTCTGGACTTCTGTAGTGGGTATAGAGCCCACTAGGGTAACTATTTATAAATACCAGACATCAAAGTGCTAGTATGTCATAACAGTGGCTATAAGGGTCTTTATTATACTATTAATTCTAATAGCATATGCGTTTATACAGTGCTTTATGTACAGATAATGAAAATACTCTAACAACCCCATTGGCTCCTGTCCCCTCATCCCTTCCTCTCACTTTAGACAGACAGGGACAAATCTATGCCCCCATCCAGCAGGAAGCAATCATAGAAGACTGATCTTTGTCCCTGTTCCCAGTCCCTGTTCCCAGCTACAAATAAGAATATTTTAAAACAACATGAGGGGGGAATGAAAGGGTGAAATGCCAAAATGGAAAATTCAATTAAATAATTTTAGTCAAAAAGCAGCCATTTTAACATTGCTTAGCTTTGTCATGTTTTTCTAGCAGTTCACTTTAATTTGCCCTCTAGTCATGTAAGAAACAAAATGGTGATTCATTTTCAAAATGTTGATGTTACTTCACTTCCTGGTTCTTCCTCCTTTCATGGTGGACTTTCTCTTTTGGTAGACTTCCTTTGGCAAGCACTGAGACCCAATCAGAATACAGAGACAAGAGGGTTTCAAGACCAGCCTGCGCAACCTGGCGAGACTTCGTCTCTACAATAAATCAAAACATTTGCTGGATGTGGTGATGCATGCCTGTGGTTCCAGCTACTTGGAAGGCTGAGGTGGAAGGGTCACCTGAGTCCAGCAGGGCGAGGCTGCAGTGTCTGGAAACATGCCACCACTCTCCAGCCTGGGTGACAGAGTGAGACTCCTACTTAAAAAAAAAAAAAATAATAATAATTAAAAAAAGAATACAGAGACATGTATTTTACTTTATTTGTGTAGAAACTGCTTGTGTTTTACCTTATTTGTATAAAATGATTGCTCTGGTGACATCCAAGAAAGTGATGAAAGCTCTGAAGTACTCAATCAATGAGGAACCAGGCGAGGGCCGTGCGCTTTAGGGCATAAATATGCTGGCTGTGACTGCCTCAGTGTGCCTGCTCACCCAAGAGGTACCCATTCTTGCAAGAACGAGATTAAAAAAGCAGCTTCACTACCCTGATCTCTGAGACTCTGTGCCGTGCTTTGACGATAAAACTAAGGAGGGTCGATTTCATCTCCCACAGCCTGGGGGCTCATCCGGATACCTGTGAGTATGGGACAGGACCCCCGTTGGAGGGAGAGATGCCTCTTGTTCAGTTTTAGGTGGCTCACTCCAGCTGGGCAATTCTGGTTCCTGCTGCTCTGCAGAGACCTGAGACTGTATCTGAGACTCAGCAGAGAAGATGCTGAATAGGCAGGCACCACCTGCAGCAACCTCGTAACCTCATGCACAAATCAAGGTAGGAAAATTGGACTATAAATACTGCCTTGGGGGTTGGGAAAATTCTCAGAGATTGAGTATGTGTGGCTGAAATGTATCTCAAGATATGAAGCGACTTCTAATGCTTGTAAGAAACCTCCAGTAAAGGGGGTTGAGCCCTTTAGGAGGAACTCAGAGACTACACAGCTCACCTGTAACAGAATGGGTAATAAGCAGTCTAGGGCAAGGATGAGAGGTCAAGAGGACCCCCTTGCAATTCCCCCAAATAGCCCATTGAGGTGATTGTTAAAGAATTGGAAAAATGATTCCAAAACTAAAGGAAAGGGAAAAAAGAAAATGATTGAATTTTGTTGCTTTGTATGGACAAAGGAACCAATCTGCCAGCCCTGTGTTTTGACAGAAATTTGGCTTCAATGAGCACTGTCTTTGTCAGACTTCAGTGATCTATGTAAACAATAAACCCTCTGTTTCATCTGAGGAAAGGGATCATGCATGTTGTTGGCTTCCAGGAACCCTTCCTATGTTTCCCCTTCAAATGGGAAATGAGGAAGGGAAAACATCTGGACCTCTAGAGGAAAAAGAGAAACCTTGGGATCTGTTCTCCTATATCCACTCCCCCCAACCCCCAAGAAGACCAGGGATCTGGGTGGGGGAGGGATAGCAGGAGACGCGAATGGATCAGAAACTCAAGAATTGAGATCCTCAAGCCCTAAACCCTGTATTCTAATTTGAAAAGATAATTGTGACAACGCAAAAGGGATATTGAAAAATTCCCGAGCCGGGCTCAGTGGCTCAGCCTGTAATCCCGCGCCTTGGGAGGCTGAGGTGAGTGAATGCCCTGAGCCCGCGGGTTCAAGACCCGCCTGGCAACTTGGTGAGACCTCATCTCTACAATAAATCAAAAAATTAGCCGGGTGTGGAAGCGCGCCTGTAGTTCCGGCTACTTGGAGGGCTGAGGCAGAAGGATCGCCGGAGCCCAGCGGTCAAGGCAGCGGTGGCTGGGAGCGGCCACTACACTCTAGTCTGGGTGACAGAGTGAGACTCCAACTCAAAAAAAAAAAAAATTCCCTTTTCCCCCTGGAGGTCCAGATGAAGATTCAAAATTGTTCCCACTAAGGGAGGCTCTCTTGGGGCAGAGAGAAATTGGTTTTGTTAATGCCCCACTTACTAGTACTGAAGTAACAACTTTCAAAAAGGAAATGAAATCATTATTAGATGATCCTTTAGGATTAGCCAATCAGGTTGATCAGTTTCTTGGACCTAATATATATACCTGAGTAACTGATGTCTATTATAAACTTTCTATTCACTGGTGAAGAAAGGGAAATGATTCGAAAGGCTGCTATGTCTATCTTGGAATGGGAACATCCCCCAGGCCCAGGAGTACAACCAGCTGAACAGAAATATCCAAACACAGACCCCAGATGGGATAATAATAACCCAGGAGATAGAATTAGAATGCAGGATGTAAGGGAATTAACAATTAAAGGGATCAGAGAGTTAGCCCCGAGATCCCAAAATGTCACAAAGGCCTTTGAAATTCAGCAAGAGAAGGAGGAAATTCCAACAGCCTTTTTTACAATGACTTAGAGATCAAATAAGAAAGTATTCAGGGTTAAACCCCAGAAGACCTTGTAGTACAGGGCCTTCTAAAAGTCAATATTGTTACAAGTTGGCCAACATTGCAAGAAAGTTACAAAAGCTGGAGGGATGGAATGAAAGACCTATTGAGGAATTGTTAAGAAAACACAAAAGGTGCTTGTTAAAAGAGATAAGGAAAAGCAAAAACAAAAAAGCTAGAATCAAGATAAGCACTGTAGAAAGGGTAGTTGGAAAAAAAATAGAGTCCTCCCCCTGACCCCACCCCAAGACCTGTGTATCAAAGGGGACAGACTAAAGGAAGGTTTAATCCAAAAGGAACTACGAAAAGGGAATTTAATCAAAAGGGACCTGGTTGTTACCACTGTAAGAAACCAGGGCATTTCAAGATGTCCCGAACTGAAAAGGGAGGAAGAAATAGTCTCCCCTATGGCCCTAGATGCAGAATAGGGAGGTCAGGGTTTCCCCTTTATCAAACTCCACCAGGAAACCTTGATAAATCTGAAGGTGGGGCCTAATGTGGAGGACACTAACTTCCTCACTGATACTGAGGCAGCTCGCTCCTCCCTAACCTTTCAACTCACAAATGTTCAATTTTAACCAGAAAAGCACCTAGTCTCCGGAGTAAAGGGAAAAGGATTTCAGGTTCCTATATTTGAACCCATGATTATAAAAACTGAATTGAGACAACGACAGGGTCATTTTTATTTGTCCCGGAAGTAGGAATAAATGTCCTAGGTAGAGACCTAACTGTCCAGACAGACCTTCAGGAAGGGATAGAACAAAGTCAACTTAAGGTCTGAATAGCATATCTCACAGAGGAAGAACAACAAAGAATTAGCCCTAAAGTATGGTGAGTGAAGGAAATAGAGAAGGTCTACAAATTCACCCTATTCAGATTTCTTTAAAGTAACCAAATGAAATTGTCTGTAGAAAACAGTATGCTATGCTACGGAAGGTAAAAGGGGACTTCAGTCGGTAATTCTAAGGTCTTCTTAGGGATGGGCTTTTGGAACCTTACATGTCATCATACAATACCCTAATATTTCCAGTAAAGAAGCCCGATGGATCCTACTGGTTAGTGCAGGACTTGTGGGCAATAAACCAAATAGTTCAATCTCAACATCCTGTGGTTCCAAACCCCTATACCCACTTTAGCGGAATCCCTTATGAACATGAATGGTTTAGTGTAGTAGACTTCAAAGATGCTTTCTGGACCTGCCCACTGGCCCCTAGAAGAGACCTCTTTGCCTTTAAATGTGAAAATCCCACGAGTGGAAGAAAACAACAATATCACTGGACTGTGTTACCACAGGGCTTTACTGAATCTCCTAATTTATTTAGCCAAATTTAGAAACTATTTTAAAGGAGTTTCTGCCTTTGCCTGACACTAACCTTTTGCAGTATGTATATGATCTCCTAATCTTGGGAACAGATAAAGCCCAAGTCTCTGAAACAACTATAAAATTTAATTTCTTGTGACAGCAAGGACTAAGCGTTTCTAAAAGTGAACTACAATTTGTAGAACAGGATGTTAAATATCTTGGACATTTAATCAGTGCAGGCAAATGGAGAATTAACCCTGAAAGAATAGCCAGAATAGTTAACTATCCTAGCCCCAAAATAAAGGGAACTTAGAACATTCCTAAGTCTAATAGGTTATTGCAGACTATGGATCGATTCATATGCAACCAAAACTAAGAGTTTATATTCAAAGCTATTGGAGGACACACCAGACTCCCACCAATGGACTAAAGGAAATACAAAGTTTAGAAAATTTAAAACAGGCTCTAATTACAGCCATTGTCCTTGCTTTCCCTTCTTTAGAAAAATCTTTCCATTTATTTGTAACAACCAATCAAGAAACAGTCATGGGGCTACTGACCCAGGATTGGGGTGGGTAAAAGTAACCAGTAGCCTTTATATCCAAACTATTAGATCCTGTGTCCAGATGTTGGCCAGAATGTGTTCAGGCCATTACAGCTACTGCCTTGCTAGTTGAAGAAAGTCAAAAGTTATCCTTTGGAGAAAACATTCTGGTTAGTACTCTTCATCATGTCTGGGCCATCCAGAATCAAAGGGCCAGCTGTTGGTTAACTGACTTCAGAATATTAAAATATGAGGCAATACTATTAGAGAGAGATGACCTAATATTAACTACAGATTCTTATATAAATACAGTAAGTTTCCTGAAAGCCGGGAAAAAAGAAAATCAGAAGACATTAGATCATAACTGCCTAGATATTATTGACTATCAAACTAAAACCAGATTAAATCTAAGAGAAAACCCACTCTGTGCCAGTGTTAGGTTGTTTATAGATGGCTCACCCAGAGTGATTGAAAGGTAAAAGGCATAATGGATATTCAGTTACCAACAGGAATAATCTATCTGTTTATGATAAAGGAAGGATACCTAACTCATGGTCTGCACAAACTTTTGAACTATATGCTCTTACTTAAGCCCTGAAAATACAGATAAAGAAGTACAATCTATAGAGATTCTAAATATGCTTATGGAGTAGTACATACTTTTGGAAAAATCTGAATGGAAAGGAGTCTCATAAATAGTAAAGGAAAGGAACTAATTAAACAAGTTTTAGAAAATTTACTACTTTACACTAAAATGGCTGTAATGCATGTAAACAGTCATCAAGAGGAAATTCTTTAGAGGCAGCTGGTAACAGGCTGGCTGATGAAGTAGACAAAAATGGCTCCCTTAAAGAACAAACTTAAGCTTCTCAACCTTACCCCTACCTTGCCAGTAATCACCATAAGACCACATTTTACTGAAAAGGAAATAGAAGAGATGAGAAAGGTAGGAGTGGCTCCAAACAAGGAGGGGAGGTGGATCCGCCCCAATGGAAGAGAGATGGTTAACACATCAATTATTAGGGAATTAATGACTATACTGCATAAGGGAAGTCATTGCGGAGCTCAAGCATTGTGTGACGCACTCTTAAAAACCTATGGATGTGTAGATATTTATACTATTGCTAAACAAACCTTTGAAGGATGTATAATTTGTCAGAAAACAAAAAGATAATCAGGGGGTTATTAAAAGGGGGAAGACCTCCTGGATTAAGACCCTTCCAAAGTATACAAATTGATTTCACTGAAATGCCCAAGACTGGAAAACTTAAGTACCTATTAGTAATTGTTGATCATCTTACTGGGTGGATGGAAGCACACCCAACAACAAAAACTACAACAGGGTATGTAATAAAAATAATTTGGAACAGGTAATCCCTAGATTTGGTCTAGCAGAAAACATTGATTCGGATAATGGAAGTCATTTTACCTTGAAGGTATTACAAGGCATTATGACAGCACTCCGAATGCAATGGGACTTTCATATACCCTGGCATACACCATCCTCAGGATGGATAGAATGAATGAACCAAACTCTAAAAACCCATATAAATAAACTAATGCTAGAAATAAAGTTGCCTTGGGTCAAATGTCTTCCTATAGCTCTCCTCCAAATTAGAACAGCCTCTTGGAGGGTTTGTCACCCTATGAACTATTATATGGGTTGTCCTATCTAGGCAAAGCAACAGATTTATGGACCCTAGAAACCAAAGATCAATTTTTTTTTTTTTTTTTTTTTTTTTTAGAGTTGGAGTCTCACTCTGTCACCCAGACTGGAGTGCAGTGGCCACTCCCAGCCACCGCAGCCTCGACCTGCTGGGCTCCGGCGATCCTTCCGCCTCAGCCTTCCGAGTAGCTGGAATTACAGGCGCACGCTACCATGCCCAGCTAATTTTTTTATTTATTGTAGAGATGAGGTCTTGCTGCCCAGGCGGGTCTCGAACCCGCGGGCTCAGGCAATCCACTCACCTCAGCCTCCCAAAGGCGCGGGATTACAGGTTGAGCCACTGAGCCCAGCTTCAAAGATCAATTTTTAAGAGAATATATTTCAGCCATCTCTTCTACCCCATCATCCCTTAGATCAAAAGGACTCCTTGCTCAAACTCCTCCTCTTAAGTTCACAGTTCACCCTTTTCATCCTGGCAACTGAGTGTTGATCAAGACTTGGAAGGAAACCAAGCTCCAACCAAATTGGTAAGGACCATACCAAGTGCTCCTGACTACTGAGACGGCTATCCAAATGGCAGAAAAGGGGTGGACACATCATATCCAAGACAAGAAATCAGTAACAGGAACTATGGTAAAAGAGAGCCAGACTTGAAGGTAATCCCTTCCTTTTCTATGGGTTAGTTGAATCACTCCTAGTGTCTCTCCAGATGAGGGGAAGAGTTCACTACTCCTGTAGGACAACTGCAAACTAGTACCCACATCTTAGATGTTTCAGAGGTACACGAGGGCAACTACTCTCACTTTAACGTCCCTAAATAGATGTTTAGTGCTACTGTGGAGGAAGAAAACTTAGAGACAGGATACAACTGGAGACACTTATTTTACCATAGCTTTGACTAGAATGACATAATTTAACCCATTTCCCATTTAGGAAAAAAAAAAGTGCAACTCACTGTTGCATTCATTTAATTTTATATAAACATGCTCTTTGAGGCTGAAGCAATCTTGCTGGTTTTCAATGTGAAAATAAAATATAAAAACTGTTCTTGGAGGTATTTCTAAACAGAACTTGTCTCTAATCCTAATGTAATCGAAATGTGTACGATGATCAGTATTTACTAACTTTTTTCATGTGGTAAATGTCAAAGTATGGAACAACACAAAGTGGAACATCACATTCCACACAAAAAAATATTGTGTTTCTCTCTGAATCTTTTTGCAATCGTTGTCATGGTGCAAGCAGCAAACGTTGCCGTGACCAGTTGGATTCTGTTTCCCAGATATTGGGTGGTATGCTCCCAGGGAAATGTCTTCCAGACAGGTAAAGAAGTATTACATCACCAGAGCATAGATAACCTTGAAGACGCTACTGGCCTGGCATGTGATTTTGTTTCCATATTGCTATACTAGAGTGATGCAAACATAATAATGAAAGTAAAATATTTCATAGCAAACTTTGGGGGTAAGGTTACAGGATTTTTTCTTTTTCTTTTTTTTAACAAAGTTCCTGACTTGTGGTTAGTAGAGAATATCACTTTCTGATAGGCCCAGAAACCTCAAGACATTTTGGGACCTAAGAAGACAGGAATTCACTCAATTTATATAGGTATTTCAAGCACAGTCTGATGACAAATCCTTGGCCTGGCTTCCCAGCCTCAAGGATTTTAAAAGTCTAATCCAAAACTCCTTATGAGAGTTCTAGCAAAGCCAACTTAAAACAGTCTATATGGTCAATCCCTATTCTTGTTGCACTTTATGCAAATAATTAGGCCAAGTATCAAACTTACTTTGCAAGTAAACTAGTCCTAAGATTTATCTTTGGTAAAAATAAGGACTGGAGAGAGAAAAATGATCTTTTTTCAGAGGAAAATCATACCCTGTCTGTTATTAGATTCCAGTCCTGACCAATGCTTTTGTTATTTTCCTAAAATGTGGACTAAATCCCCAATGGAATAGATTATACTATGTATCTCTCATTACTTACTTCCTCCCAGAAAACTAAGAGCATGAAATTCCGAAGACTATATATAAATCAGTGACTTGCCTGAGGTCTGACTGGGAATGAGCCTCTACAACACTGAGAGATGCAGAACCTCTATCAAGCTAACCTAAGCAAAGATTGGACATGAACGTTTCCGTGGGAAAATTTCTGCACAAAAGAGGCGAAATGAGAAAAGAAAAATAGCTCAGAGCAGCCTGAGCTATGGGAGGTATGTAGGCACAGAGATATGAGATAGGACTTCAGTCATGCCTACCCCATATCTATTCCTGGGAACAACTGTTTAGTCATTTTTTCTGACTAGCTGCCTCACCCATTATCTTGAATCTGTGAGACAAGGAACAATAAATGTATAGTCAATCAACAGCTTAAGCTACCTTAATGTAAATTCTTGGTAAACAACTAAGGAGCGGCCTCTTCTTTGTCTTTAAAAATCTACTTGAAACTGTTGCTAATTGGAGTACATATTCAGGGCAATTTGAATCTATGCCTGAGGGTTGCAATACTCAAGCCTGTCCCAAATAACATCTCTGCTTATACTAATTTTGCCTCAGTTTCTTCCTTTTAGGTTTACACAACCACAATAAATGAACAAGGACAGGACTTAATCTCTCACCATGAAAAAAAAAAAAGAAAACTTGATCAGATACAGAAAACAACTGCTTTCAGTCCTGCTGTGCAAGACTGAGATTTCTAACAGAAGAGAAATAAATAATGCAGCCCTATGATCACCCTAGCTTTCTAGGTAATTTCTAGGCCATGGTCACAGGGAGCAGGAAACTGGCAGGCTCACTAAGTAGATGAAATGGCAGAGTTAAGAGAATGCTAGATTGCTGAGTTGCAGGGCAGAGCTCTAGAAAGGAGGAAGTTAGACAAGAAAAAAAGAACTCCAGATATTTCCATTGGTCTTTACTGAGTAATAAGCCCTTCACATGTAAACTCCACAAAGGTAGACAACCAGCAACTGGGAAGTTGAATAATTCTCAGAGCTCAACAAGGCAGGGAGACCACATTAATAATACCTCATTTGTTGGACTGAACTATTCCTTGAGTAAATACTACTTTACAACCACCCTAGAAAAGCTTAAAATGGGCCTTACAGAGGTCAAATCGACCTGTATGTTATTTAACTGCCTGCCAAAGCAAAAGCAAAGTTCAACCCTTAATGAAAAAATAATCAAAATGCAGACCTTGAATATCAAAGCAAAAATTGAAATGAGAAATAAATAAAAAATCACAGTTGCAGATTTCAACACTTCTTTCAAGAACTGACAGAACAAATAGAAAATTAGTTAAAATATAGAACACAAGCAATAAAAAGACCCAATACTAAAACTCAACTTGACCTAATTAGACTTTACAGAATAACACATCCAACAACTACAGAATAAATATTCCTTCTAAGTACATAAGTAATGTTCACCAACATTGACCAGAGGGAAGGCCATAAAGACTCAATTTCAAAAGACAGAATTGAATTAAAAATCAACAACAAGATATCTTTTTTTTAAAAGTAGGATTTATTGAGAGGACAGAAAAACTCCCACAGTGGGAGGAGACCCAAAGGGATCGCCCAACAAGATAATCTTAACAACAACAACAACAACAACAAATCTTTGGAAACCACATAGCAATATGCCATACATGTTAAAGATAAAATGATAAGGGAAAATAGAACTAACATTTTAGTTGGATGACAATAAAAACACATTAAGTCAAAAATTATGGGATACAGCCGGGCTTGGTGGCTCAGTCTGTAATCTGGTGCCTTTGGGAGGCTGAGGTGAGCGGATTGCCTGAGCCCGAGGGTTCGAGACCCGCCTGGGCAACGAGACCTCATCTCTACAATAAATCAAAAAATCAGCCGGGCGTGGTAGCGCGTGCCTGTAATTCCAGCTACTTGGAAGGCTGAGGTGGAAGGACTGCCAGAGCCCAGCAGGTCGAGGCTGTGGTGGCCGGTAGCGGCCACTGCACTCCTGTCTGGGTGACAGAGTGAGACTCCAACTCAAAAAAAAAAAAAAAAAATTATGGGATACAGTTAAAGCAGTCTTTAGATGAAAATTTGCAACTTTAAATGCACACAACAGAAAATAAAATAAAGCTATAATATCAATGATCCAAGTTTCAATCTCAAGAAGCTAGAAAAAGAGTAAATTAAACCTAAAGGAAGTAGGAGAAAGAAAATGAGAGCAGAATCAATAAAATAAAAACATGTGTGGCAAAAATTAACTCATTCGTGACCACTGATGTGAATTCACATTATTCTAAATTCTGTTCGTGGTTGCCACTGACGTGAATACATCTTTGCAAATTCTGTTTCCAAATGCTGCAATGTTGTCATATATATATGTTACATTTTGCTTGAAAATGAATAGTGAGGAAAGGAGAAAGTTAGGATAATTATATATCGACTGTGCAATGTTTTTATTGATTTACATAGTTGGCAAAAATCACAAGTTGGTCATTATTTTGTTGTGATTAGTGTTGCATACTTGTATTCCGATATTTCAGGGCTTTTATACTTCCACATTAGAAATAATTTACCATAATTATGGAAAATGAGGACATATATGCTGATGAGATTTCCAAGGTTGAAAGTGGGTCCAGTGAACTTATTAGTGATAGTGAGACAGATGGTGATGTAAAGATGCAATGTAAACAAAGAAATATAAAGCAGATAATCTGTGACAGTGAATCTAGTACTGGTGAGCACAAACACTGTCCCCTCAGACACTGAGGGGACAAAATAAGATCCAAAAAGAAACTGGGAAGTGTTTATTGGTAATCAAGGTGTCAAGGTATTCCCAAATAATCCTCAAAGTGTAAGTGAAGTTGTCGGACTATTTACTGGAGATGATTTTACAGAAATGATTGCAACTGACACAGGTATTATGATCAGATGCACCTCAGATATAAATGTCCAAAGAAGTAAAAAAAAGTGGAGCAATACTACAGTGTATGAGATAAAAACATTTGTAGCATTAAATATTTTGATGGGACAAATGGAGAAAACCACAATACACGATTACTGGTCAACATGTCCATCAATTGTGATGCCTTCTTTGAAACAGATTCCTATAAATTTTTTGGTTTTTGCATTTTTCCTCTGATGCAGAAATGCAGTCAAATCCAAGGAGATTAAACAAAATTGAACCTGTAATAAATTACATTTTAAGTAAGTTCAACACTGTGTACAAACCTGAACAAAACTTTCCTTGGATGAATCCATGATACCTCATCATGGAAGACTGTCTCTTCAGGTTTATAATCCGAATAAAAATACAAAGTACGGAATGCCAGTCAGAATGGCGTCTGAGGCAAATACTGGACATGTCTGCAACTTTCAGCTATATTGTGAAAAAGGTGACAATTTAGAAAACACCATTTCATTTGTGCTTAATGACAGAAGTTTGTGGCAACCGGCTTCAGATTTTTAAATTTTCACCTGCTCTCTGTATTAGGAAAGTGAAAAATTTGCCTGTCACAAATGTGTTAACAGTCGAAGAACTGCCAGGCAGGAATAATCCAGAAAAATGAAATTTACAAATCACCAACAGCAGGAATACAAAATAAATTATTACTACAGATCTTAAAGACATTAAAATGATATGAGATTATGAGTAATTATAGTATGTTAGAAAAATTAATTCTTTCAAAAAACAAGTTAATGAAACAAACTCAAGAAGAATATCTGAATCAGTCATCATATCTATTAAAAATATCTCCAAGTATATAGAACATACTGAATTAACAATAAAAAACTTTTCCAAAGAAATAACTATGGGCCTAGACAGTTTCATTAGTGAATTACAGCAAATATTTAAGGAAGAACTAATTCTAATCTTATGCAAAAAAATTCCGCAATACAGAATAATAATTCCAAAATTTTTTTCTCAATCCACTTTATAAGGACAAGATAATCTTGATACCAAGATACAAAAAATAAATTACAAGGAAAAAAAACTACTGACAAATATCCCTCATGAACACAGACTCAAAAATCCTCAAGAAACTTGCTGGGTGTGGTGGCTCATGTCTGTAATCCCAATACTTTGGGAGGACAAGACAGGAGTATCACTTGAGCCCAGGAGTTCCAGACCAGCCTCGGCAACATAGCAAGAGCTCAGCTCTACACCCCCCCTCCACAAAAAAAGAAGCTGGGCATGGTGGTATATGACTACAGCCCCAGCTACTCAGGAGGCTAAGGGAGGAGGATTGCTTGAGCCCAGGAGTTTGAAGCTATAGTGAGCCGTCATTGTGACACCACACTCCAGCTTGGATAATACATTCTGACTCACAAGACATGTATACATATGTGTGTGTGTGTGTGTGCGCGTGTGTGTTAAATATATAAACTCTTCGAGAAATTATTTGCTAATTGAATCCAGTAATATAGAAAAATGAGTGTGAATGTTTTAACACTGGTCAATCAAATGAACAAATTCATAAGTAATAAGGAAAACATCATATATCTCAATATACTGAGGTGAGAGAATTGCCTGAGCCCACAGGTTGGCGAACAGCCTGGGCAACTTGTCAAGACCTCATCTCTACAATAAATCAAAAACTTAGCCAGGCATGACAGCATGTGCCTGTAGTTCAGGCTACTTGAAAGACTGAGGCGGAGGGATTGCCTGAGCCCAGCAGGTTGATGCTGGGGTGGCCATGAGTGTGCCACTGTACTCCAGCATGGGCGATGGAGTGAGACTCCAACTCAAATAAAAAAAAAAATAGTATTTAGCAATAACAGCAATTCTCTCCAAATTGACATATACTGTATAGTTTTAATGTAAGCCTAATCAAAATTTCAGCAGACGTTTCTGTAGAAATTGACAAGCTGATTCTAAAATTTACATGAAAATTGATATTAAAATTCTACTCTAAAATAGTAAAAATATTTTTCTAAAAGGACAAAATGGAAGGACTTACATTCCTACTTTATTTCTAGGTTTACCACAAAACTGTATTTATCAATATAGTGTGCTATCTGAAAGACAGATAGGTTAATGGACCCAAATAGAGATCCACATTGGGCTCACCCATAGACAGTCAACTTTTTTTATATAGGCAACAAGATGCTTCAACAGGGAAAGAATGTATTCAACAAATAGTTTTGCATCAATTGTATATCTATATTAGTAATAGAACTTTAATGCTTAACTCAAACCACAAGCAAAATCAATTAATAGAAATAAACACAAAAGCTACAAAATTTCTATTAAAAACAGAGAAGAAAACTTATACCTTTGAGTAGTTAAGATTTCTTAGACATAACACAACACCAACTACAAAAAAAGAAAAATGATACACTGGTTTTCATAAAACTTTAATCCCTCTGCTCTTCAAAACACATATCCTACCCCCCAAAAGAAAAGGCAAACCAGAAAGAGAAAATATTTGCAACACATACATATGAAAGGGACTTGTGTCCAGACTATACAAAGAACTCTGATGATCCAGTAAGAAAACAAAAATGACTTAGAGATGCAAATGACTTAGATAATTCGCAATATATATGGTCAGTAATAAAAAGATGTTCACCACGATTAGCTATCAGAGAAATGTAAATTTTAAAAAACCCCAAATTTCCACTCCACAGCCCCTAGAATGGTATTATAACATCCTACTTTTTAATATAAAAATTAAAAACTCATGACAATATCAATGTCGATAAGGACGTAAGACAACTAGAATGATCATACACTGTTGATGGGAGTACAAGATGGTACAAATTTGATGAGTTCATTTAAAGCTAAACATACACTTATCAAAAAACCAAGCAATGCTACTCCTAGCTGTTAGGTATTTAACCAGGATAAATTAAAACAAAATGTCTACAAAGAGTTGAACAGGAATAATCATAGTAGCTTTATAGTAACACCTAGAAACAACCTAGAAATGTCCATTAACTCATTCGTGATCGCTGACCTGAATTTATGTTATTCCAAATTCTGTTCCTAGTTGCCACTGATGTGAATAAGTCTTTGCAAATTCTGTTTCTGAATGCTGCATTGTCATATGTATATGTTGTTATATTTTGCTTGAAAATGAATAGTGAGGAAAGGAGAAAGTTAATTGAGATGATTATCTGATATTGACTGTGCAATGTTATTATTGACATGTAGTCGGTAAAAATCGCAAGTTGGTCATTATTTTGTTGTGATTAGTGTTGTATACTTGTATTCTGATATTTCAGGACTTTCATACTTCAACGTTAGAAATCATTTACCATAGTTGTGGAAAATGAGGAAATATATGCTGATGAGATTTCCGAGGTTGAAGGTGAAATCAGTGAACTTATTAGTGATAGTGAGACAGAAAGTGATGTAATGATGCAATGTAAATACATATATATGAAAAATATATTCAGTTTATAATCAAATAAAAATACAAAGTATGGAATGCCAGTCAGAGTGGTGTCTGTGGCAAATACTGCATATGTCTGCAACTTTTAGCTGTATCATGAGAAAAGTGACCCTTTAGAAAAGATCATTTCACTTTTAAGTAACAGAAGTTGTAGCAACCAGTTTCAGATTTTTTTTTATTTTCACCCTCTCTCAGTATTAGGAAAGTGAAAAATTTTCTGATCACAAATGTGCCAATAGGTGCATGGACAATCAAACTGTGATATATTTATAAAATAAAATATTACTCAGCTACAAAGGAAGAAAAGCATAGATAAGTGAAAGAAGCTTAAATACATACTGTATGACTTTGTTTCTATAAAGTATAAAATAACAACACAAATCTACAGTCATAGAAACCTTATCAGTGGTTGCCTAGAACACTGGATGAGAGGACTGACTGCAAGGGCACAGGGCATTTTCTGAAATGATGGGTCACAGTTATACATGAGTGTATACTTGTCAAACTTAAGAATTTTACACCTAAAACAGATGCATTCCATTGAATGTGAATCAAGTTGATTAAAAGATATACTTGGTTATGCTCAAGCGCAAAATGCAAGCATTCTAAGCATTTATTATTCACTCCTATGTATTAGTCAATAATAAAAGTCTAAAGTTACTCAAAGCACCAACTATTTGGTGATAATCAGGCAAAAAAACTGTTATAGTATCTTCCCTACAGAAGACCTTTTCTACCATTTCCTATGCAAACATGATAGAACGGTTTTTAAAAAAAATTCTAAACATAGTCTCAGGATAAATGTTACTATGGATTTGAAAGGTTTTTAAAAAAAGAAAAATGCTCATGTAGTAGATTATCCTCATAATCTACCTTTCTAGCCATCTTTGGATACTCCCTACTTTGTTTACATTATACAGTAAACAAAATTTAATAATTGTTATCTCCTTGTTTTTCATCCTATCATCTCTGTCCACAGCTATTGTATATCTCTATGATTTTGGATGTCTTCTTCCCTTTGCCTAGAAATACACTTAACTGAGATTACTTATTTTAATTTTAATTACATCATTGTCCTACTGCAATATTAGTTCCTGGAAAACAAAGCAATTAGCTCCTGCTCATTCTTGTACTTCCTATGCTAACACAGCACCTAGTATACATTCAGAGCTCAACTTGTGTCAATTAACTGTTAATGATGTTGGAAATAACACGTAGGTCAAGAATTCCTGGCATTTCTAGTTCTAGGGAAATCTAGCAAGGTTAAAGATGTTTCTGCGAGCCTCTATAAAGGACTTTCATAACCTACACAAGGCACAAAAGGAAGGAAAAATAGAAATGGGAGATCAGTATCCCTGAAATTACTGACACAGGTTACCTACCCTACCTTTCTTGAATGGTTCAACTCTTGCCCCACTAAGTGCAGTCTATTCCCCATATAGCAGTAAATTAAATGAGTTATTTGATGGTAAAGTGCTTAGAACAGTACTTGGCACAGAACCATTCCTATAAATGTATTTAAAAACAAAAAACAAAAGCAATTAATCCTCACAACTCTGAGTAGGTTCTAATAATACTCTCATTTTATAGCTGAGGAAACTGAGGCATACAGAGGTGAGATGACTTGCATAAGGCCACACAACTAGTGAGTGGCAGAGTTAGCATTTGAATTCAGGCATTCTGGTTCTTAAATACTATGTTCTGCTGTTCGCTGCAATTATATTAAAACCCAATTCTTAGGTGAGTGGATTGCCTGAACTCGTGGGTTCGAGACCCGCCTGAGCTGCGAGACCTCATCTCTACAATAAATCAAAAAAATCGGCCAGGTGTGGTAGCACATGACTGTAATTTCGACTACTTGGAAGGCTGAGGCAGAAGGATTGCTGGAGCCCAGCAGTCGAGGCTGCGGTGGCCGGGAGCAGCCACTGCACTCCAGTCTGGGCCACAGAGTGAGACTCCAACTCAAAAACAAACAAACAACAACAACAACAAAAACACAAGTCTTTGTTGTACCCCACAGTACCTAGCACAGAAACCTGTCTCACAGTAGTTACTCAACAAATATGTGTGGACTGAAAAATATGAATGAATGAGTCAAAAGAGACACTTGGGAGGTTAAATAATCTTTTTACCCAAAATTATTATATTCTCTGAAGAAACTCTCTGGCCTCAAGATGAATAAACCTCTTATTGTTACCTCTCCTAAAAGAAAGAAAGAAATATATGCACTGACAAATAATCAAGAAGGGAAAGGAAAAATCATTAACTTCAAAGAACAGAAAGATGATACAACAACAAAGAAATATACCATGTCTATAGTCCATCCCTCTCCATCCTGATGCTCTTATCTCTTGAGGGCAACAAAAACCATGCCCTACCAATGTTTCAGGCAGACCTGCCAGGACATGCACTAGGACCTCTTTCTGCTGCTCCTAAACTTGTCTTTCAAATATCTGGACAGGCATCCTTGTACTCTTACTCTAGAATGTATATACTTGGTGTGTTTGCTAGTTCATGCCCCTATTTGTTTCCTTGATTCCCTAATCAAATGTTTCCGTCTCCTCAGATTTGACTCGTAGTATAATCTGTACCCTCTCCATTACCCAGATAGTTTTGTACAAGAGGAGAATGACATGATTTAATTTGTTTGCAAAACACTTCCTAAAGGCATTTAATAGTTTCTTGGGTCTTCTGTCTGTAATGGTCCACTGAGTCTGAATCTACAAGGAATTAAACATATTTAATGAAAGTCCATAGCTCATTGGTCATGCTACCTCTTCAGGATACTACTACCTATCATAATTACCCTCCTACTGAACTCCAAAATTCTTTTGTTTACCTAATTTTTTTTTAGAGATAGGTCTCTCTCTGTCACCCAGGCTAGAGTGCCATGGTGGGATCAGAGCTCAAGAAGTCTTGAACTCCAGGCTCAAGTGATCTTCCTGTCTCAGCCTCCTTAGTAGCTGGACTACTGGGACATACCATCATACTCAGCTAATATTTTTAATTTTTGTGGAGATAGGATCTCACTATGTTGCCCAGGTTGGTCTTGAACTCCTGATCTTAAGTCATCTTCCTTCTCGACCTCTCAAAGTGCTGACATTATTGGTGTGAGCCACCATACCCAACCTGAACTGCTAAATTCTTAAAATCAAGTATGATTTCTTATTCTTTATTCTAGTATCCATGATTCCTAATCACAGTGTAGGCTCCTAATAAACACTACATAAATTTTTAAAAATAGTTATGTTTTAGTCTTCTGAAATCAACAATCCTGATTCTATCATCAGAGTATAGCGTCAATATTTTTCCCCTCAATGATAATTTTGCATTTATTCAAATAGAGTCATTAGCCACTTTTCTGCCTAGTCACATGGCTTCACAAAATGTTTCCATAGCTGAGCATCTATCAGCTTTCCTTTCTATGTCCATAAAGTTAATTCCTAGATATTGCACTTTATGGTTTTTGTGGTCCTTGAAGCAATCATTAGAGACTTGTACCATATATACCCTTCTTTCTCCGCGGGCTTTCCATCTACAGTATTCTTTCTCCGTGGTTCTGGTATCAGCCAAGTTTCCTATCCATTATAACATATTATGTCCAACTCATTCTCTCTTTCCTAAATTGTATTCAGTGGAGAACCTTATTTATGACTTTTTAAAAGCGAAAACAAATCATCTTACTGGCTCTCCTTATTTAATAACATTCCATTGCATAATTCTGACATCTATCAGTTTGCCCAATCATCTCATAAACATTTACTGACCACTTTGTACCATGCATGAGACAAAGCATTAGAAAAATATAAAATGAAATATACATTCTTTGATTCAGAAGAGCTCAGAGTGCCTTCATTCAACTGGACTTTGTCTCTTTCTGGGTCTCAGGCCTGCTAGTCTTCAGATAGGAAGTGCACCATCAGCTCTCCTATATCTCCAGCTTGATGACGAATCCAGCAATTCTTGGGGTTCAGCCTCCATATTCACATGGCCAACTCCTTATAATCAATCAATTTCTCTCTCTTGCTCTCTATGTAAATATCTCCTCTTCTGCTTCTCTGGAGAACTCACACTAATACACTCCCTGACTGTCCATTCATCCTTTGACTGTCCATTCATTTCACATAGATGTATTTAGTGCCAGGCCTTGTACTAGACATCAGGAATAGAGGTGAACAAGTTAGCAAGTTTCCTACCCACAGAAAGGCTCAAATCTACTTAGTGGGATTAAAAAAAAAAGCTCAGCGTGAAGTAGAGGGAGGAGATAACACAAGTAAAAAAGCAAATGGGGGCCGGGCTCAGTGGCTCAGCCTGTAATCCCACGCTTTGGGAGGCCGAGGTGAGTGAATTGCCTGAGCCTGTGAGTTCGAGACCCGCCTGGGCAACTTGGTGAAACCTCATCTCTACAATAAATCAAAAAAATTAGCTGGGCGTGGTAGTGCACGCCTGCAGTCCAGCAGGTCGAGGATGCGGTGGCCAAGAGTGGCCACTGCACTCCAGTCTGGGCAATTGAGTGAGACTCCAACTCAAAAAAAACAAAAACAAAAACAACAACAACAAAAAGCAAATGGGGAAAAAAAAATTGTAAAAACTATGTATTGTGATTCAGAGTCTACATTTTTAAGTTACACAGACCTGGATCCAATTCCTAAACCTGTCACTTGAATTGTTTGATGCAAAAGTCAGTTTCCTCATTTGTAAAATGAGAATAATAACTATTTCATCTGTTCTTTTTTAGGAGGTGATAAGATAAAGTGCTTAGCTTGGTAATACATGACAGGCACTCTATAAATGGTGTATGATATTGATAATAAGGGAGCATCTTCCCTGAGCAAGGAAGGTTTCCTGGAGGTGGTGACTCTTGAATTGAGTCTCAACCAATGAACAGAAGAGGAAACAATCAAAATGGAGCCCTAAGAAAGGTTAAGTTTTAATACTAATACTGAAAGCACTCATAATCTGGTCTCCATCTACCTTAGCAACCTCTTCTCCCTTGAATCTCCTAAAAGAAACCTTCCTTCTATCGAGGCTGGTTTACTCACTGACTTCAGAATATGCCTTGCTGATTTTCTTCTATTAATGCGTAGGCCATACCCATCCCTATCCCTGACCCTAGCCAAAAGCCTGTCCATTCTACAGGACCAATATCAGTTCCACCTTCTTTTAACTGACCTTAGCAGTGGCTCCATTCTTTGAACTTTTCCTGCTCAGAGTCAGAGTACTATACACCTTTCTACCCTTCCTTTGTTCTTCCACTAAATATATGCTCATCATGGTTCTTACCCATCTGCACCTTTGCACTGAGATTTAACTTTTCACACATGAACATCATGTTGCTACTGGATTGTAAACTCCATGAAAGGCTAGGCTTCGTGCAATCAAGAGAAAATATCGTAAGGACACAGCACTGTAGTCTTAGATCTATTTGATACATGAAGGAGAGAACAGATAAGAAAACTGTCATAAACAGTCTGTTAGGGTTAAATCCAAAGCACATGACAGGTTGGAAAAGGTTTAAATGTTTGGACTTAACGGGGCTGCTTGTTTTTAGGTTCTCACCTTGACATGCCCTCAGATCTATCAACAGCAAGCTATAAAAAGTTTCCACTGTAGACTGTGTTAATCATTTAGAATATCTCAAATCCTTCTGGGAATAAGGGGTGATATAACAAAACAAAGGTCAGGGAAAAGGCTGGCAGTCAACATTTTAAGCAAGGCTACTATACTGGGAGGTAGAACTAACAAATCTATGTTAAAATCCTTTGAAATATATGCATTAGAACTTGGGCAAATCCTCAGTCCCTCTATTTAATAATCCATTTAATAATGTGGATTAAACATTTACCAGAGTTGCTGTGAAGATTTAATAATATATATAAGTAGGGCCGGGCGCAGTGGCTCAAGCCTGTAATTCAGCACTTTGGGAGGCCAAGGCTAGAGGATTGCCTGAGCTCAGGGGTTCAAGACCAGCCTGGACAACCTGGTGAGACTTTGTTTCTACAATAAATCAAAAAATAAGCCTGGGGTGGTAGTGCGTGACTGTAGTTCCACCTATTTGGAAGGCTGAGGCGGAAAGATCACCTGAGCCCAGCAGGTGGAAGTTGCAGTGGCCGTGAGCGTGCCACTGCACTCCAGCCTGGGCGACAGCATAAGACTCCAACGAAAACAACAACTACAACAACAACAACAACTATATATATATAATATATACAATGAGCACACTGCCAGAAAGACAGTAATTCCTTAATTATCCTTTATTAAAACACTATATCAACCCATCATCCTCTCCAAGGCCTTTAAAGAAAGTAAGAAGACAGACACTCTCTTCCCTCCTTAGAGATGGCATATCAGTAGTAACTTGCTGAAACCCATTGAGGACTCAGGCCTGAACACAGGAAGCCTAATTATTGTACCCAATGTGCAGTAGGGTTGTCTTTATGACCAATCTCTATCTGTTACCACAAAGGAAAACTATATTAGAGTCACTGCACGCTTTTTAGAGTAATTGAGTCTTAAGACTCAATAAGAGACTCTCGATAAAGGAAAAAGGAACAACAATCTTAGAGACTATAATCCATCTGGACTCCCATAGAAAGAAAAGAGAAACAGTGTTCCATAAAGGATAAAAGGTAAACTGTTCAATCCCTGAAGACAATTGAGATTGTGACCCCTGTCTCTGAAATTCTTCAACTCACCCAGTTAGTTCAAAATGGCAGAAATCATAAAATAATATGTGAAGTGGGTCCATGAATCACAAACTCCTAGAAGACAGCTCTGAATTATTCTAGCCTAGGCCTCTCCTTACAGTTGAAAAAGTAGAGAGAGGAGAGATGCCATGCTATATGTCAAGTTCTTTTTGTCTTGTAACTCTCTGTTGTCATAATTTTCTCAAGACTGCATTATTTCCTTTGTAGTAAGCAGGATTAGAGAGAATAGGTTAGTTTGCCTTGTAACAAGGGCCCAAACACTGTAAACATCCAAGTCTCTTGTCCCCATAGAACACAAAAGGGCAACAGTACATGTATTTTTGCAGTTGCCTGATTAAACCAACAGGTCCCTGAAAAGAAAGCTACACAAAGACAGAGTGACAGTGCCACCTACAAATAGAAATGCATACTTAAGATTAGAGGCTTTTCACATGTCTTCTACAGAAAGAAAAATCTTATGAAACTACCAAAATTACATAGAAGTTTCTAGTGGTGACTACTGACTTTTCTCCTGAGTATCTTCGGGATGGCACCATGAAGAAAAGCTGAATTAGACTCCATGACCAAGAGTACCGTATACCAGGAAATCAGCTCTGGGAAGTGACAAACAGGAACTTGAAACCTGGTGACTGTTTTTGTCCAAATGCTCTCTTTAACTTGTGGCTCTACTGTTCCAGTGACTTCGTTGACTTATATGACTACGACATGAAAATGCTTAGGAAAATTCACAAAATCATTGAGTGAATAAATCTACTCATTTTGAATAAACACATATACAACACAGAAATTAAACCAATTTTGGGTAAAATATATTAGCAAGATATAATTATTCCTTTTAATTAGTCCCTTGAAGCTTTTCCTAATTGCCAGTGTTTTGGAAAAATGCTAACACTAGGAACTTTAGGTCTAAGATCAACAGGCTCAGAAATTCAGTGAATGGCGAGCTACACATTAGGTAACACTGTTGTGCAAATGCCAAAAAAGATGCAGTGACCATTATACTGAATTTTGAAAATATTTAGTGCTTAGAACAAGAGAATATCAGGGTTCTGTTCTGCTTTAGTCAGGAAGATCCTGTGGATGCCACAGCAAAAAGACTGTCAAAGTGCATTAAATTCTTAAGCAAGAGGCAAGAATCAAGCCTCAAACAATATCATGACAGGTAATACAATAACTGGAGACATTTAGGCTAAAGAAGGAGAAGGCAAAACAGGAGCAGAACAAGTAGACCCTTCAAATACTTGCAGGGCAACCAGAAAAGGAACCAGCATTGTTTTAATTGGCCCTGAGAGAAGACAAGTACCAGTGGACGAAAGGTGCAGAAAAACAATTTTTGATTTAAAAATAATTGTCCATCTTAGTCTCAAAAGTCAGTAAGTATTCAGAGTGAGAGGATAAATTTATACAAAACAGAAAAAAATGAAAGACACGAATCCATTAAGATACGCTCATATGGAAAACCAACTTCCAGTTTTTCATAATGAAAGGAAGACACAAAGTTTGGATAATACAGTAAGCCACATTTTATAAAGAGCAATCTATCAGTGATGAAAAAGCTACTGCAAAATGCAGCTGAGAAAAGGTGATGGGACTGTCCCCAACAGGCAATGGCAAAAGAAAGGGAGGGAACTTCAGAGGCAATTCAGAGACAGGTTTCACGGTACTTGGTTTATTAGAGACTCTGGGAATACAGTATTGAGCAGTCGTTCCTATGGGACTCTAGCCACTCATCCGTTAACAAAGGCCACAGTAGCAAACACATACCATTTGCCATGTGTCAGGCAGCATCTTAACTGTGTTACATACATAGACTAACTCATTTCACTCTCACCATGCTATGAAGCGTAGTCTACGATCACCTCCATCTTACGGACGACAAACTAAGGCTTACGTCGGCTAAGTCACTCAGTTACTAAATGCCAAACAAGCAAAAACTAGGTCGAGGTTAGATACACAAGTCGGACGTGGGTGGTACTCGGAGCGACAAATTAAGCAGCTGCGAGGGAGAGGTCCTAAGGTCCACGGCAGGCAATGGGCAGTGATGGCAAGAGGTCAGGCCGGTGCAAGCGTGTGGCGCGGGGGGAGGAGGGTAGCAGAGGGAAGCGGGGATCTGCCCGTCGGGGAATCACGCGAGGCGTTCACGAAAATTAAAAAAAAAAATCCGTATCGAATCCAAATCTCTGGAGATGGGACCTAGAGATTAGCATTTTAACCTTTACGCCTGTATTTTTAAAAAGCAAAACGCCCGACGGAGGCACGCGTGGGCACTTCTGTCACCGACGACCTCTGAGGTCTCCCGCCACCCGAACACTCCGGCGGACGCTGGGAAAGAACGTCTCCGAAACGTGAGGGGCGAGGGCGGGATCCGGCGGCAGGACAGCGGCTGTGCACTTGGCGTCCGCGCCGTCAGCGCTCCCGTTTTTACGGAACGGTCCCTCACAGGAGCGAGGAGGAGGGGGGCAGCGGAAGGACTGGAGTGCGTCCGCGGCAGACCGGCCGAAAGGGCAACCTGTTCTCCCAGGCTTTTCTAGCGCCGAAGGAAGCCGCTCCGATGACACACGCGAGAGGGCGTCCCGCTGAGCAGAGGCGGGATGCTCAGGTCAGCGTGTGCCTACCCGCGGGGCGCACGCCGGGGCGCCCAAGTGCGCAGGACGTCCCGGCCCCCATGCTCGGCTCGGACCGTTCCGCACCTACCTGAGGGACCCCTGGTGAGGTGGATCTCTTCCTCGGTGATCAGGCCGTCCGCCCTCCCGTTCATGGCTTCGCGTCGGTCAGGCTCCCTCCTGGGGCAGCTGGGCTCCGCACCGTGGAAGGCCAGTCGCCCCGCGGAAGGCCAGTCGCCCCGCGCCCGACCCCGCGCCCGACCCCGCGCCCGACCCCGCGCCCGACCCCGCGCCCGACCCCGCGCCCGACCCCGCGCCCGACCCCGCGCCCGACCCCGCGCTTTCGGTTTCGCCGGCCTTGCGCCTGGAAGCGGAAGCCGCGGGGCTGGGCGCGGGGGGGATGCTGGGAGTTGTGGTTCCCGCCTCCGCCGGCAGATCGCGCTGTGCGGCCCTTGGACCCAGCGGTGGAGTCGGCCGGCAGCGAGGAGCCAGTGACAGTCCAGATTTGCGCTCGCGGGCAGGTGGGAAGGCGGGCGTAGGGGAGAGGCTGATAAAGGGAGAAGACGTCGGTAAGTAGACATTGCCGAGAAAAGATTAAGAATAATCTCCTACTGTTATGGTCCCGGTAACGCTCAGCTGCTCCCCTTAATACCTACGTCAAAGGGGTGGGGAACTGGTAGAAAGAAGTTTATTTCTGAGTTCGTATCTAGGGAGCAGAGCCGGACTCAAGGTCTTTCAAAATGGTTCTGCTCACCTTTAGACTTTTACAGTTCACTTTTATAGTCCAGAGTCGTCAGTAGGTATACATTAGCCATGTGACCAGCAGAGCATTGAATAGAACTTGGGTTTCAGCCGCATTTATCGATAGTGACCTTTTTCTGTCCAGACTTCCTGGTGCCAGGTATCAGAGGTATCTCACAGCTTTTATCAGTAGGGCCCAGCAGAAACTGCCATCCAGCTTGCTGTAAAGGGCCTAAGACATCATGTGTTACGCAAAGGTTATACAAATCACAAAGCTTACGATTATATTGTTACAAAAGTTATAGAATTCACAAGGCTTATGATCACATTGATACTATATTATTAAAACTTATAACCCCTCAGAAAAAGGGAGTCAAAGGAGATTTGCATCTTTCAGTGGATGGGGCATAGACTACAGGGAACCATCCCCTGAAGCCACTCACTGGGAGTGCATAGGACATAAGGGAAGCACACATTTTATTAGCCCTCAGGAATATTGTTCAGGAATGTTCAGGACCGCTTGTGCCCTGGCCGTGCCCTTCTCTAGGGGCTGTGACAATATAGACAGACATTAGATGTTCTCTGTATCACTGCCATCTCAGGAAATCGCCACAACTATGGTGAAGGATAAAAAACAGTTGTATTATTCTGGAGGCATCCAGCCAGACTGCGGGGAGGGGGGCTGTCACAGGCAATCCATGAGGCAATTCATCAATGAGACTGCAAAGAAAGAAGTCTCACAGATTAGGGAGCGGAAGAGGAGTTGACAGCACAGTTGGCTGTCATTCTTGGGAAGTTGAGCCAGGAGGTGATGTCTGTGTGGGTTAACTGCCCTTATCAAAAGGAAAAATAAAACTTTATCTCTGTGACAAGCAGTTCTTACAACTTGGAGCAAGGAGCCTGGGCCAGTCCCCCAGTGTGAGAGAGAGGGGTGTGACCTTCCTTTTGCATTCCTTTTTCTTTTCTTTACTTTTTGTTTTGAGTCAGGGTCACACTCTGTCGCCCAGGCCGGAGTACAATAGCACCATCACAGCTCATCGCAGCCTCCATCTCCGGAACTCAGGCAATCCACACCCCACCTCCCACCCCACCCCCAACCACCCCCCCTCAACCTCCTGAGTGGCTGGGACTACAGGCGACACCACGTCTGCCTAGTTCATTTTTTATTTTATTTTTTCTAGGGACAAGATCTCGCTGTCCAAGCTCCTCTGGAATTCCCAAGCACAAGAGATCCTCTCTCTTCAGCCTCCTACAGAGCCAGGATTGCAATGTGTGAGCCACTGTGTCCAGCCTTTCTGTTACATTTCAAAAAGTTGACTCCCAAGACCTTAAGAAAAAAAACCCTGGGTTATATCAGACAAAAGGATTAATTAACTTTTTAAAATGTCACATATGCATGTGTGCGCGCGTGCGCGCGCGCGCGCACACACACACACACACACACACACACACACACACACACAGAGAATAATAATTACTTTGCTCAATAAATTCCTTAAGAAAAGGGAGAGGGGAAAAATCTCTTCATTCAACAACATGGAAACTTTTTTTTTCTTTTTCTTCTTCTAATCCTTGCATTAAGATTAGTGCATGATTCACATGACTTTAGCCCACCCTTCCTGACCTCCCACCACATCCTTCTTCCAAACTGAGCATTCCAAACTGAGCTTGAACAAGACTTTGGGGATCAAAAACACAAAAACAGGAAGACTTCTTCTAAACTGGCATTCCAAACTGAGCTTGAATAAGACTTTGGGGATCAAAAACACAAAAACAGGAAGAGTCTGGAAGGTGATCTAAATGAATAAAGCAACCTGGAGTTAAACCACAGGAATTGGGGAGGGGGGAGGTGTTAGAGGATTGGCAGTTGCAGTGCCAATATAAAGGGCTAGAAATTCAGATTAAAAAAACCAAACCAGCAACTACTATGTTTACGAAACAAAAGGAGCAGAGGTAGATTTAGCCAGAAGGCCTCTTGCTCATCCTGAGAGGAGTTAACAAAGAACACAGGAGATGATACCCTAAGATCTGAGCTCAAATTTCAGTTCCATCTCCTTTCATTTGTCTTTATTTGAGCAAATAATACAACATCCCTGAACTCTGTTTTCCCATCTCAAAAAGGGATTCATAATAGGTCTTTAAAAAGTTGATGGAAAAATTAAGTGAAGTGACCTTTTCAAAATTACTTTGCTACTTAAAATTTAATCAGATTTATGTCACTGTTATGGCTTTTTAGTCCAATAAGTACAGCTCTTTTAGTTCAGGGACCCACCCTGACCAGATTCTTCCTTCCTCCTGGTCTCTCCACCTTTACTTCTGACCCTCCTCAATATGTGTTGTTTGGGTGAGTGAATAAAATGATCATTGTAAAAAACAAAAATTGATAAGTAAATAAAAGTAAAATATAAATAAATGTCACTGGGATGCCAAGAGAGAAGAGATCAAATAGAAATGAGAAAAACAAATCAAGAAGTCATCAATGAGATATGAGGAAAAAAACACACAGGTTATGATAGACCACTGAGGGGGCTGGGAATCACCATTCTGTACCTAGGAAGACAATCCTTTTCATCTGTGCACACAGCTTCAAAATAAACACATAAGGTAGTGAAAGAAAAGGGGTCACTAAATAAGTTCAGGACATGCTGGTATTAAGTGTAGTGACAAAGCATGTATTTCTTTGCCTTTATTTCCTAATGACAGTATAGTTTTAGGAATGAGAAAGCTTTAATATGTGGGAAGGCAAAAAGTCAGAGGATATGAGAATCTACTCAGAAGAAAACAATTGAGAAAAACTATGGAACCAGGATAGTAATGGGTGCTGTAGTTTGGACGATTGTCTCCTCCACATCTCTCCAATGATGCCCAATGTTCACGGTGGGGCCTAATAAGAAGGTATTTTAGTCATGGGGGCAGATCTCTCATGAATGGCTTGGTGCTGTCTTCAGGGTAATGAGTGAGTTCTCCCTTTCTTAGTTCCTATGTAATCTAGTTGTTAAAAAGAGCCTGGGACCTCCCACCACATCCTTCTTTCTTGCCATGTGATTTCTCTCCCTGTCAGTTCTTCACCTTCTACCATGAGAGGAAGCACCAGAGACTGGCACCATGCTTCTTGGACAGCCTGCAACACCATGAGCCAAATAGACCTCTTTTATTTATAAATTGTCTAATCTCAGGCATTCCTTTATAGCAACACAAGTGGATCATGCCAAAGTATTTAGGAAATAGAGAATGGAACACAGTTTTTGAGATGATGACACTGAAAAAATAGGCTGGACACAGATCATGAAGGGAGACAAATGTAGAAATGTGTACTTAATTCGGTATGCAATAGGCAAAAGTGGAAGTTAATTTTCTTACACTAAACTCTGGAGATGGTCCAGGGCACACAGGGAGCCTCCTCAGTCAACCTCTCTTTCCTTCCAGCTCTCTGTTCCCCTTTCAGGTCCATCCCTGGAAAGAAGCCTTTGCTTCACGGTCCAAAAGGGTTAAGATGGTTTTCAAAATTTCAACTATCATATCTACCTTCCAAGAAGGTAATAAAAATCAAAGATGACCTCCTGGAAATTTCATACCCTTCTTATATCTAATTGGCCAGAAACCTAGTTACATGATTATACTTAACTATTTGAGAGGCCTAGGTTATGTTATACTTTACATGAAGTATATAAATGGAAATGTGCTCACTAAAAAACAAATACAAAAAACCAAGGTTATTATTATTATTATCATTATTTTTTTTTTTTTTGAGATGGAGTCTTACTCTGTCGCCCAGACTGCAGTGCAGTGGCCACTCCCAGCCACCGCAGCCTCGACCTGCTGGGCTCCGGCAATCCTTCCGCCTCAGCCTTCCAAGTAGCTGGAACTACAGGTGCACGCTACCATACCCGGCTAATTTTTGATTTATTGTAGAGATGAGGTCTCACCAAGTTGCCCAGGCGGGTCTCAAACCCGCGGGCTCAGGCAATCCACTCACCTCGGCCTCCCAAAGTGCTGGGATTACAGGCAGAGCCACCGAGCCCGGCCAAGTTATTATTATTGTTAATTAAAATGGGGAGAATGGATATCAACAGTCCATTGGCAGTCTCTGACATAATAAGTAACACTTTCTGTCCCAACTAGCCTTTCTGCTTAAGGCCTATGACCATTAGTTATGTAAGAAATATGGAACTTTGTGACATCATTTACAAGATCAGTGGAAACCTTTTTTTACCTTTATTCATACCTTATTCCATTTATACATTCACTTTGCCTTTCTCATCTCTTGCCTGCTTCAGTCTCCTTCTACTTAAATATTTTATTCTATCAGCCTCACTCTGATAACTGACTCATGGATATATTTCCATTTGGGACTTCCCTACCTGTTTTTTGACACTGCATTTGTTCCAACTTTCTACCTCTTTGGTTTTAAACTCTTGCATATTTAATTTTTTCTGTGCTTCCTTAGATGCTTGCACCCTTTCTGATTGACACACTTTTTTACTCTGTTGTATTATAATATTTAATCTGACAATATTAGTTTGTTAGGGATACTGCAACTAATACCACAGACAGGGTGGCTTAAACAACAGAAATCTATTTTTTGGCATTTTTGGAGGCTGGAAGTCCAAGATCAGGGTGTTGGCAAGTTTAGTTTCCTCTAAGGTGTCTGTTCTTTGCTTCTAGGTGGACATCTTCTCCCTCTCTTTTCACACATAGCTGTATACACAGCTGTATCCAAATTTCCTCTTCTTAGAAGGACACCAATCATATTGGATTTGGGCCCACTCTAAAGACTTCATTTTGACTTACCTCTTTTTTTTTTTCCTTTTTGAGATAGGATCTCACTCTGTTGTGAAGGTTGGAATGCAGTGGTATTCCACTGCTCACTGTAGCTGCAATCTCCTGGCCTTGTCCTTTTAACTTACCTTTTTAAAGACCTTTGCTGCAAATATGGTTACTTTCTAAGGCGTTGGGCTTAGTGTTTCAACATATGAATTCTGGAGGCTTGCAGTTCCGCCTATAACACAGATTATAGTGAAATCACAGCTCTTGGAAGTTGGCATTGCATATTTCTGCTGTAGCCCATTACATGTTGGTTGTACAGTTTAACCCTCATGGTAATATTACTTCTTTAATTTCAAAGTTCTTGGGGAAAGTTGCACTGCAAGCCCCTGCTATTGATGATGACAGCACATTTATAATTATTTCATCTTCTAGTGTCCTTTTGGCTTGATATTCTCCATTCGTCTGTATATATATACTCTCTTCACAAGAAAAAACTTAATTCAGTCCTCTGGCTGTAGGTGCTGTTAATATGCCAACCCTCATGTCTCTTCACTGCGCATCAGTCTTGTGTAACCCAGTTGCATATCTGTCATCTCAAAATTTAGATGCATAATAGATATCTTAAATTATCATGATGAAAACAGAATTTCTAGTCCTTATACTCCCAAACTTATGTCTCCTTTAGCTTTTCCACTTCCTTGAGTAACTTAATTTAGTTAGTTTATATAAAAAGCTTAAGTACCATTCTTGATTCCATTCTTTCCCTTGGACCCTAACTCCAACCCATCAGAAAGTCCAGTTGTCTCTACACACTAAAAATAGTTTGTATCTGACCCTCTCTGCTCCTGTCATCTTATTTGAAACCACCAGTATTTATTGCCTCTACTTCTGCTGTTCTTCCTAATAGTTTCCTCTGCTGCTCTCTCTCTATCTCCCATCCATTCTTTCCTCAACAATCTTAGAAAAATGTAAATCATATCATGTCATCCCCCATCTAAATCTTTTAATCAATTCCTTCTCACTTAGAAAGAAATCAATATGATATTGCCTCTAAGACCACATCTGTCTGGCCTCTGTCTAACTCTGTAACTACCACACCCTCCTTCCTTTATTCCTTTACTTTGCATCTATGCTGAACTTTTCTCTGTCCCTTAAACAAATAAGTGTGGTTTTGCTTTAGATTTTTACATATGCTGTGCCATCTGTCCCCACTGCTTCTTGTTATCTTTATCGCCAGTACCTGGAAGAGTTACCAGCAAATAGTAAGCCTTCAGTGAATGAGTGAATTGCGGTGATGATGAAACTTAATCTCAGTCACTTGCTAAATGTCTCACTGCAGTTGTCATTTGCTGTTTCATCACCTGCTATAGCCACTAATGTTCTAGCTCTTCTGCTTGAATTCCTCTCAGCTGTTTTCATTGACATTGCTGATGCCCTCAAAATGAATCCAGAATGTTTGGCTTCAAAAGGCTTCCTCATTTTCTTATCAAGAGCATATAATTTGTCCCATCAACAAGAAATGGCTAAACGGTATATTTTGCATCAGATAGGTTTGCAGGTTTACATACACAGACAAAAGCCTCTTTAAAATTAGAATGTGTTTCTTCTGGCCTCTGATGACACCATTTCATACTTTCATGATAATTGGTCCTATTGGACATTGCTCTTGTGGGGCAACCCTTGTTATTCCAATGTCAGACTCAAATGTATTATTATTACTTGCTTCTTTTTTAATTTATAAAACATTGTGTATTTATTTATTTTTTAAAAATTTTAGAGTCAGAGGGGTACCCATGTGTGTTCGTTACATGAACATAATTGTATAGTGTTATGACCCATTTCTCAGATAGTGAACATTGTGCCCTGTAGGGTGTTTCTAAAGTCTAACCTCTCTTCCCTCTTCTCCCTTATTGGTATTCCCAGTGTTTATTATTTGAATCTTTGTAACTGTTTGGCTTACACATGTGTGTGAGCAAATGCTGTATTTGTTTTTTTGTTCCTTAGTTCATTTAGGATGATGATCTTTAGCTCCACCCATGTTGCTGCAAAGGGCATGATTTCATATATTTTATGGCTGTGTAGTATTCCATGGTGTGTGTGTGTGTGTGTGTATATATATATATATATATATATATATATATGTATAGACCCTATTTTCATTATCCACTGATCGGTTGATGGGCATTTAGGTTGATTCCATGTCTTTGCACTTGTGAATTGTGCTGTGAAGGACATGTGGGTTCAGGTTTCTTTTTTTTATATAATGACCTCTGTTCCTTAGGGTAGATACCTAGTAGTGAGATTGCTGGGTCCTATGGTAGATCTACCTTTAGTTCTTTGAATAATCTCCATATTTCTTCCCATAGAGGTTGTACTGATTAACACTCCCACCAAGAGTGTATAAGCATTTCGTTTTCTCCACATCCATGCCAGCATCTATAATTTTTTTGATTTTTTAATAATAGCCATTCTGACTGGTGTAGTGTGGTATCTCATTATGGTTTTAATTAGCATTTCCCTGATGATGAGTTATGTTGAGCATTTTTTCATATATTTGTTGGACATTTGTAGATCTTGTTTTGAGAGATGTCTATTCATGTCATTTGCCCACTTTTTAATGGGGTTATTTGCCTTTTTCTTGCTGATTGATTTGAGCTCTTTGTAGATTCTGGATATTAATTCTTTGTCAGATGATCTTATCCCATCCTGTAGGTTACCTGCTTGCTCTGTTGATGATTTCTTTTGCTGTCAGAAGTTTTTTAGTTTAATTAAGTCCCACCTATTTATTTTTCTTTTAGTTGCATTTGCTTTTAGGGTTTTAACCATAAATTATTTGCCTAGGCTGATGCCCTGGAGGTTTTTCCTAGATTTTCTTCTATGATTTTTATGGTTTCAAGGTCTGACATTTAAGTCTTTAATCCATCTTGAATTAATTTTTGTATAAGGAAAGAGGTAGGAGTCAAATTTCATTTTTCTGTGTGTAGCTATCCAATTTTCATAGCACCATTAGTTAAATAGGACATCCTTTCCGCATTGTATGTTTTTGTCTGTTTTGTCAAAGATCAGTTGGTTGTAGAAATTTGAGTTTATTTCTGGACTCTCCATTCTGTTCCATTGGTCCATGTGTCTGTTCTTATACCAGTAGCATGCTGTTTTGGTTACTACAGACTTGTAGTATAATTTGAAATTAGCTTTCTTCTTTTTGCTTAGGATTCCATTGATTATTCCGGCTCTTTTTGGTACCATATAAATATTAGAGTTGTTTCTTCTGAATCTGAAAAATTACATTGGCAGTTTGATAGGGATGGCATTGAATCTATAGATTACTTTGGGTAATAAGGTCATTTTAATAGTGTTGATTCTTCCAATCCATGATCACGGGATGTTTCTCCATTTGTTTGAGTTCTCTATAATTCCTTTCATGAGGGTTTTATAGTTCTCCTTGTAGAGATCTTTCACTTCCTTAGTTAAATATATTCCTAGGTACTTTAGCTTTTTGGCTGCTATTAGAAATGAAATTGAGTCCTTGATTTGATTCTCATCTTCGTTGCTATTGTGTATAGCAGTGCTATGGATTTGTGTGTGTTGATTTTGTGTCCTGAAACCTTACTACACTCATTTATCAAGTCGAGAAGTCTTTTGGGAGGAGTCTTTAGGGTTCTCAAGGTACAAGATCATGTCATGAGCATACAGAGAGAGTTGATTTCTTCTCTTCCAATTTGGATACACATTATTTCTTATTCTTGCCTGATTCCTCTGGCTAGGACTTTCAGGTCTATGTTGAATAGGTAACAGTGGCATCCTTACCGTGTTCCAGTTCTGGGCGGGGGGGATGTCTTCGATTTTTCTCCATTCAGGATAACATTAGCTGTGGTTTGTTGTATATGGTTTTTATTATTTTGAGGAATGTTCCCTCCATGCATATTGCTGAGGGTTTTTATCATGAAAGGAAATTCGATTTTTTTTTTTTTTTTTGAGTTGAAGTCTCACTCTGTCGCCCAGACTGGAGTGCAGTAGCATGCTCCCGGCCATCACAGCCTCAACCTGCTGGGCTCTGGCGATCCTTCCACTCAGCCTTCCAAGTAGCTGGAACTACAGGTGCACTCTACCACGCCCGGCTAATTTTTTTTTGACTCATTGTAGAGATGAGGTCTCACAAAGTTCCCCAGGCGGGTCTCGAACCCGTGGGCTCAGGCAATCCACTCACCTTGGCCTCCCAAAGCGTGGGATTACAGGCTGAGCCACCAAGCCTGCCTGGAAACTAGATCTTATCAAATGCTTTCTCTGTATCTATTGAAAAAATCATATGATTTTTGTGTTTAATTCTGTTTATGTAGTAGATCACTTTTATTGACTCATGTATATTGAACTACCCTTGCATCGCTTGTGCTGGAGAATTTGGTTTGCTGATATTTTGTTGAAGATTATTGTGTATGTGTTCATAAGGAATATTGGTCTGTAGTTTTCTTTTTTTGTTGTGTCTTTTCATAGCTTTGGTATCGGAGTGATACTGGCTTTGTAGAATGAGTTAGGAAGGACTTCCTCCTTACCAGTCTTATAGACTAGCTTTAGTAAAATTAGAACCACTTATTATTATTTTTTTTAATTTTAAAATATCTTTTTTTAAAAAATCAATATTTTTTATTATGATGTTGTGGGGTACAGTTAAGGCTTAGGTATACAAATATGCTTCATTTAGGCCCCTTTGTTGATAACAGGTGTCTCCCCGTCTCCAGACAGATGTTTACTACCATTAGTCCCACCCCCCCTTCCCCTCCCCCCATAGTTTCCCCCTCCACTGTCAGTCATTTTCTTATGGTAGTGCGTTGGATGATCAAGGTCCACTATATGAGTGAGAACATGTGATACTCAGATATTTGTTTCTGTGAGAGATCACTCAGTATTATAGACTCTAGTTCCATCAAGGTTGCTGCGAAATTCATGATTTTGTTCTTTTTTATGGCTGCATAGTATTCCATCATGTATATGTACCACATTTTTTTAATCCAGTCCTCTTTTGATGGGCAGCATGGTTGCTTCCAGGTTCTTGCTATTGTGAACAGTGCTGCGATAAGCATTCGTGTGCAGGTATCTTTTTCATAGAGTGATTTGAGTTTTTCAGGGTATATTCCCAGTAGGGGGATTGCAGGGTCATATGGGAGGTTGATGTTTAGAGCTTTTAGGAATCACCACACTGCTTTTCACAGAGGTTGCCCTAGTTTACACTCCCACCAACAGTGTAGGAGTGTTCCCTTTTCGCCACACCCTCTCCAACAACTGTTATGTTTTGAGTTATTAATAATGGCCATTCTGACTGGAGTTAGGTGGTATCTCAGTGTGGTTTTGATTTGCATCTCCCTGATGATTAGTGAGGTTGAACATTACTTCATGTGTTTGTTGGTTGCTCGGATGTCTTCCTTTGTGAAGTGTCTGTTCATTTCTTTTACCCATTTTATAATGGGGTTGTTTGTTTTTTTCTTTTCAGCATGTTTGAGTTCCTTATAGATCCAAGATGTTAAGCCTCTGTCAGATCTGGAGTCGGAAAATACTTTTTCCCAGTCTGTAGGCTGTCTCCCTGCTCTCTTGATGGTTTCTTTGACTTTGCAAAAGCTTGTCAGTTTAATGAGGTCCCACTTGTCTATTTTATCCTTTATGGTCTGTGGGTTTTGGGTTTTGTTCAGGAATTGGATGCCAGTTCCAATTTCCATGAGGGTATGTCCTTCATTTTCTAAGGTTCTTATGTTTTGAGGTTTTACATTTAGGTCTCTGATCCATTTGGAGTTAATTTTTGTATATGGGGATAGGTAGGGGTCCTGTTTCAATCTTCTGCATATGGTCAGCCAGTTTTCCCAGCACCATTTACTGAATAGGTTCTCCTCTCCCCAGTAGTAGATGGTAGAGGCTTTGTCGAAGATGAGTTGATTGAGAAATTGAGGTTTTGCTTCAGGAATCTCAATTCTATTCCATTGATCTATATGCCTGTTCCTATACCAATACCAAGCTGTTTTGATGATTATAGCTTTATAGTAAAGTTTGAAGTCTGGTAATGTGATACCACCTGCTTTGTTTTTTTTGCTGAGGATTGTTCTGGCTATTCTTGATCGTTTGTGTTTCCATATGAATTCCTGTGTTGTTTTTTCTAGGTCTGAGAAGAATGTTGCTGGTAATTTGATAGGTATTGCATTGAATCTGTAGATTGCCTTCAGTAAGATGGACATCTTCACAATGTTGTTTCTTCCAATCCATAAGCATGGGATATTTTTCCACTTGTTCATGTCATCTTTGATTCCTTCAAGCAGTGATTGTAGTTTTCATTGTAAAGGTCTTCCACATCTCTGGTTAGGAAGATGTCAAGGTATTTCATTTTTTTTGTGGCTATTGTGAATGGAATTATGGTTTTTATTAGGGTTTCTGTTTGTTTATTATTGGTGTAAAGAAATTCGATTGTCTTTTACACATTTATTTAATATCCTGAGACTTTGCCGAAGGCCTTTATCAGTATAAGGAGGTTTTTGACAGATTATCTTGGGTTTTCAAGGTACATGATCATGTCATCTGCAAAGAGAGATAATTTGACTTCTTCTTTTCCTATTTGGATACCCCGATTGTCTTCTCTTGTCTAATTGCTCTAGCCAGGACTTCCAATACTATATTGAACAGGAGGGGTGAGAGTGGGCATCCTTGTCTTGTTCCAGTTTTCAGGGGAAATGGTTCCAATTTTTGTCCATTTAGGAGTATGCTGGCTGTGGGTTTCTCGTAGATGGCTTTTACTACTTTGAGGTATGTTCCCTGTATGCCTAGATGTTCGAGAGTTTTTATCAAGAAGGGGTGCTTGATTTTATCAAAAGCTTTTTCTGCATCTAATGATATAATCATGTGGTTTTTGTTTTGACATCTGTTGATGTATTTGATTACATTTATTGTTTTACGAATGTTGAACCAGCCTTGCATCCCAGGGATGAAACCTACTTGGTCATGATGGATGATTTTTTGAGATGTGTTGTTGAATCCGGTTTGCTAGGATCTTGTTGAGAATTTTAGCATCTATGTTCATCAAAGATATTGACCTGTAGTTCTCCTTCTTTGTTGGATCTTTACCTGGCTTGGGTATCAATGTGATGTTAGCTTTGTAAAATGATTTGGGGAGGTTCCATCTTTCTCAATCGCCTGAAATACCTTCAGTAGGATTGGAATCAGCTCCTCCTTAAATGTCTTGTAGAATTCTGCTGTAAAGCCATCTGGTCCAGGGCTTTTTTTTTGTAGGTAGTTTTCTTATTACATAGTCAATTTCCTTAATTGTTATTGGTCTATTTAGGGTCTCTGTTTCTTCTTGTTTCAACCTAGGCAGGTTGTGTGTTGACAGAAAGTCCTCCATTTCCTTAAGGTTTTCAAGTTTGTTTCCATACAAGTGTACATAGTAGTCTCTAATGATCTTTTGTATTTCTTCAGGGTCAGATGTGACTTCATCTTTTGTGTTTCTGATTGTGCTTATTTGGGTTTTTTCTTTCTTTTTCTTGGTCAGTCTAGCTAGGGGACCATCGATCTTGTTTATCCTTTTGAAGAACCAACTTTTTGTTTCATCGATTTTTTGTATTATCTTTTTGTGTTCTATGTCCTGGATTTGGGCTTTTATTTTGGTGATCTGGATTCTTCTGCTGAAATTAGGGTTTATGTGGTCTTGCATTTCCAGCTTCCTTAGGTGGTTTGTTGGGCTGTTAATTTGTGTTCCTTCCATTTTCTTCATGTGTGTTTGTAGGGATATAAATTCCCCTCTTACTACAGCTTTTAAGGTGTCCCAGAGATTTTGGTAAGATGTTTCTTCATTTTCACTTGTTTCCAGGTATCTTTTGATCTCTGTTTTGATTTCATCATTGACCCAGGAGTTGTTTAGCATCATGCTGTTTAGTGTCCATGTCTTTGTGGGTTTTGGGGGGACCTTGTTGGTGTTAATGTTTATTTTTATTCCGCTGTGATCCGAGAAGGTGCGTGGTAGAATTTCGGTCCTTTTAAATTTGCTTATGCTTGATTTATGGCCAATTATATAGTCAATCTTAGAATACGTTCCATGCGGTGATGAGTAGAATGTGTATTCTGTGGTCTTTGGATGGAGGGTTCTGTAGGTATCAATTAAGTCCATTTTGTCAAGAGTCACATTGAGGTGTCGGATCTCGTTGCTGATTTTTTGTCTTGATGATCTGTCTAGAGTTGTGAGTGGGGTGTTGAAGTCCCCAGTTATGAAGGTGTTGGAGTCGATATCTTTTTTTAGTTTTCCTAGAAGCTGCTTTATGAAAGTTGGCACTCCTATGTTGGGAGAACCACTTATTTTTATAAAGGTCTGGTAAAATTCAGCTGTGAGTTTATGAGGTCCTGTAATTTTTTTCTATTAGGAGACTTCTAATTATTGTTTCTGTCTTTCTACTTTTTTTTTGTTTTGTTTTGAGTTGGAGTCTCACTCTGTCGCCCAGACTGGAGTGCAGTGGCTGCTCCCAGCCACCGCAGCCTTGACCTGCTGGGCTCCAGCGATCCTTCCGCCTCAGCCTTCCGAGTAGCCGGAATTACAGGTGCGCTACCATGCCCAGCTAATTTTTTGATTTTATTGTAGAGATGAGGTCTTGCCTGCCCAGGCGAGTCTCGAACCCACGGACTCAGGCAATTCACTCACCTCAGCCTCCCAAAGGTGCAGGATTACAGGCTAAGCCACTGAGCCCGGCTCTCATTCTACTTATTATTGGTTTGTTCAGGATTTCTATTTCTTCCTGTTTCCGGATTAAGAGGGTTGTATGCTTCCAAGAATTTATCCATTTCCTCTAGGTGATCTAGTTTGTTTGCACAGAGGTGTTCATAATTGTTAGGTTATGGATAAGGTGAGGGTGGATGGATGGATGGAGAGGCGAGGGGCACAGCCCCGCTGGAGCCAGCATGCCAGAGGTATGCGCTGACACCTAGAGATCCGAGTAATGCAAAGACTTGCAACACACAAAGAGGTGAAAAAAGAAAAGATTTATTTAAGAAAAGTTCACTTCCCACAGACAGGAAGTGGACCTATACTCTAGATAAGTATGGCCCCATAGTGGGTCTACACTCTGGGTGAGTGTGACTCCATAGCCCTCTCGAGTTCCAGTTGAAATCCTTTCCCTTGGAGATGCTGCAATCACATAGGCATGACTGATGTGACTTCTTTGTTGACTACCTGAGAATGTCTTGGAGATCCTGTGACACAGAGACCCCCTAATATCCACCCACATTATCATAGCCCCTAGAGAAGTGTGTGGTAAGGATTCAGTGCTCCTGTACTTTCCTGAATAATACTCCTTAGAGCTAATGGAGGGTGCATTCCTTATCTCCTATGCATTCCCAGTGGACAGCTTCAGGGGATCCTTGACTTCCCTGCAGACTGTACCCAATCTACTAGAGATTGAATCCCCATTGCACCCCCTTCTGAGTGGAGCAGTCCTGCGATTTGCATAACTTTTGTAATCACAAGTTTTGTGATTAGCATAACTTTTGCCCAAGTCTCAGACCAAGTTTACAAATCTTAGGCCTTTTACAAAATGCCCCTCCAGGAAGTCTGTTTCTGAAAAGACAAAGTTGGCAAGGTTAATCTTTACCTAAAATATGCATTTCTCCCAAACATAGCTTCTACTTTCTCATCATTGTGTCAGAGTTTAAGAACAAGATGAAAAATGGCTTCTGGCTCTCAGTCTGTCCTTTCAATAATAGCCTCAGATGATCATTTGAATTTCTGTCATCAGTTGTAATGTCTCCTTTTCCATTTCTGACTGTGCTAATTTGAGTCTCTTCATTTCTTAGTTAATCTAACTTATGGTCTATCTATTTTGTTTATCTTTTCAAAGAACCAATTTATTGTTTCATTGATCCTTTGAATTGGCCTTTTAAAATTTCAGTTTCATTTAGTCCTGCTCTGATCTTCATTATTTCTTTTCTCCTGCTAGATTTGGGTTTGGTTTGTTTGTGTTTTTTGAGATCCTTGAGGTGTGATGTTAGGTTGTCAGTATGCAATCTTTCAGTCTTATTAATGTAAGCCTTAAACACTATAACATTTTTCTAAGCACAACTTTGGCTATATCTCAGAGGTTTTGATAACTTGTTTCATTGTTGTTATTCGTTTCATGGAATTTTTAAATTTTCACCTTGATTTAATTGTTGACTCAAGGATCATTCCAGAGCAAACTGTTTAACTTTTATGTTTTTGTTTGATTACACAAGCTCTCCTTGTAGTTACTTTCTAATTTTATTCCACAGTGGTTTGACAAGGTGCTTGATATGATTTTGATTTTTTAAAAATCAATTGAGACTTGATTTATGGCCTTTCATATGGTCTATCTTGGAGAATGTTCTATGTGCGGATGCAAAAAATGTACATTCTATAATTTGGAGTTAGAATGTTCTGTAGATGTCTATTAATTCCATTATCTCTAGAGTCCTGTTTAACTCCAATGTTTCTTTGTTGATTTTCTACCTCAAGATAAATGGGTGGGGGAAAATATTCTACACAAATGGAAAATAAAAATGAGCCGGAGTAGCCATTCTCATATCAGATAAAATAGACTTTAACAACAGTAAAAAAAGACAAAGATGTTCTCTATTTCTTTTCTTCTGCTAGATTTGGGTTTGGTTTGTTTGTGTTTTTTTGAGTTCCTTGGGGTATGATGTTAGGTTGTCAATATGTGATCTTTCAGTCTTATTAATGTAAGCCTTAAGAACTATTGCTGAGAATGGAGTGTTGAAGGCTCTCACTATTATTGTATTGCTGTCTATCTCTCCTTTTTTTTTTAGGTATAATATAATTTAAAAAATAAATAAAACTGGTGGCTCTGGTGTTTGGCACATATATATTTAAAGCTGTTTTGTCTTCTCATTGGGTTGACCCCTTTATCATTCTATAATAGCCATCTCTGTCTTTTTTTACTGTTGTTAATTTAAAATCTGTTTTATCTGATATGAGAATGGTTACTCCTGCTCGTTTTTATTTTCTATTTGCATGGAATATTTTTCCTCATCCCTTTATCTTGAGTTTATGGGAGTCTTTGTGAGTTAAGTGGGTCTCTTAGAGGAAGCAGATATTTGGATTGTGTTTTTTTAAATCCATTCTGCTCTCTCTATATTTTTAGTAGGGCACTGAGATCATTTGCATTCAGAGTTAATAATTATTTGCAAGGTACTATTCTAGTCACCATACTTGTTGTTATCTGGTTGCTTTACTTATTTATTTTCTCTGTTGTGTTGGTGTTCCATAATGTCTGAGAACTTCATGATTTCCAGCATTTTTCTACCAGTGTATCTTGACCTGTTGTTTCAGTGTTTAGAACTCCTTTGAGTATTTCTTTTTTTTTTTTTTTTGAGTTGGAGTCTCACTCTGTCATCCAGACTGGAGTGCAGTGGCTGCTCCTGGCCACCGCAGCCTCGACCTGCTGGGCTCTGGCGATCTTTCCACCTTAGCCTTCCAAGTAGCTGGAACTACAGGCATGTGCTACCACACCCGGCTAATTTTTTGATTTATTATAGAGATGAGGTCTTGCCAAGTTGCCCAGGCGGGTCTCGAACCCACGGGCTCAGGCAATCCACTCACCTCAGCCTCCCAAAGGCGCGGGATTACAGGCTGAGCCACCAAGCCCGGCTTGAGTATTTCTTATAAATTTGGTCTAGTGGGGAGAGAGTCCCTTAGCGTTTACTAGTCAGCAAAGGACTTCAATTTCTCCTTCATTTATGCAACTTAGTTTTATGGGATACAAAATCCTTGACTAACAATTATTCTGTTTGAGGAGATTGAAGATGGGACCCCCAATCCCTTCTGACTTGTAGAGTTTCTTCTGAGAAGTCTGCTGTTAGTCTAATAAGTTTGCCTTTATAAGTTACTTAATGCTTTTATCTCATTGCTCTTAAAATTCTTTCCTTCACATTAACTTTGCATAGCTGGATGATTATATGCCTTAACTATGATCGTTTTACAATGAATTTTCTGGGGTTCTTTGGGTTTCTTGTAATGTTTAGATCTCTGGTGAGGCCAAAGAAGTTTTCCTCCATTATTCCCACAAATACATTTTCCAAATGTATTGCTTTTTCTTCTACCTATGATTCTTAGGTTTGACATTTTACATAATCCCTCATTTCTTGGGAGCTTTGTTTTGTTCTCTTGATTCTCTCTCTCTTTCTCTCTCATTGTTGTCAGATGGGGTTAATTTCAAATGCCTTGTCTTCAAGTTCTGAGATTCATTCCTCTTCTTCTTCTGGTTTACTGTTAAAACTTTCCAAAGTATTTTGTACTATCCTAAATGTTTCTTTCATTTCCAGAATTCCACCTTGTTTTTATTTTAAGATGTCTGTCTCTTTGAGGAATTTTTTTGTTTTTTAATTTTTCATTCAAGACCTTAATAGTTTTTTTAAAAATTTCTTTATGTTTGTTTTCACTTTTCTCCTCTTGTTTATGGATCAGTTTTATCATTAACCTTTTGAATTTTATGTCTGTAATTTTAGCAATATCATTTTGGTAAGGGTTTGCTACTGAAGGATTGGTTGATCTTTTGGGGGTGTAGGAACACACTATTTTTTTAATATTGTCAGAATTTTTTTGCTTCCTTCTCATTTCGGTAGATGATTTCTTCTTATTTGAGGTTAGCAGAATGCTGAGGTAGACACTGTAGGGGTCCCTTGGTTTGTATAGCCTTGGTGTTGTGAGTTTCTCAGTTGTTATTTGTGGCAATACCCACTGGCTCATGGCATTCTGAGTGGGTGGAGTGACTTGGAAAGTGTTGTTAGCTGACACTTAGGATCTGGCCTTCCCCAAAGCTGAGATATTATATCTGATGTGCTAGGCTATATTGTTGACTTCCAGCCGGGAGGTGGCACTTGTGAGAGAAAACTGGCCATGCTGGTGGCTGTAGGGTTTTTCCTTGGAGAGTGTTGCTTGGGACAGTGCTCAGACCGCCTAGGCCTTGGGCAGGGTTCTGGGAATTTCCCAAGTTCTCTGTCTGTTTTGAGCTTTCAGGGGAAGTGCAGGGGAAAGGAGCTGAAACCCACTACAAGTGTGCACTCTTAGTTATCAAGTGGAGAATAGGAGGAAGTCCCAGGCTACTGTGATAATGCTGTTTGCAGTGCAGGTGCAACAGTTCACAAGGGAAGCCCGAGAGGTTGCTATAGAAATGAATTCCACCAGCTCCCACCTTGGCCTCAGGCAATCTGTGTTCTGAATGTCAAGGTGCATCTGGCCTCAGGGCCTCAGGTGAACACCTGAGAACAAAGCCAGCCAGAAACTCTGCAGAGCATGGCTGAGGAGAACGCAGTTTCCTGTGAGGCAAGGCTCAGGGAGCGCTGAAAGTTTGTAGCAAGAGCACAGAACTTCTGAAGTCTTATCATCCACTTTCTTCATTGTGTCTGGAGGCTGTGGTGAAGTGGTGGTACAACCAAGAATCTGGCTAGTTCCAGCCAGATCGGTGAATTTTTTTTTCTTCTTCTTCTTTGTCCCAAGTGGTTATTATCACATCTTTGGAGACTCATGTGTTCTGCTGGTCTTGTTCCTCTCTGGGTGCTGAGAAAATTTTCTCTCTTTGTTTACTGTATAGGAGAAGCTCACTTTACCTTCCTCATGTCAGTCATTTTAGTTCTCTTCCCTCTGTTTAAAGCTTATATTCAGAAGTGATCCACTTAACTTCTGTGTAGTAAAAACGTTGGCTTTGCCAAAATTGAGGTCTAGCCTTTGCGCTATTCTTTTTTGTTTTTGTTTTTTTTTTTTGAGTTGGAGTCTTACTCTGTCGCCCAGACTGGAGTGCAGTGGCCACTCCCGGCCACCGCAGCCTCGACCTGCTGGGCTCCGGCGATCCTTCCGCCTCAGCCTTCCAAATAGCCAGAATTACAGGCATGCGCTACCACGCCCGGCTGATTTTTTGATTTATTGTAGAGATGAGGTCTCACTGCCCAGGCAGGTCTCGAACCCGCGGGCTCAGGCAATCCACTCACCTCAGCCTCCCAAAGGCGCAGGATTACAGGCTGAGCCACTGAGCCCGGCTTGCGTCATTCTTAATTGTGCCATTTTTTTCCTTTTGGAGAGAGTTGGTCTGCCTGGAATCTTTTGTCATCATTCCACAGACCTCCTTTGTAACAACGAATATGAACATGCTATTTTTATGACCTTATGAAATGAATCTTCAATCTTACTATAAAAAAAAATTAGTTGCCTATGTAAGTATTTCCCACCTATAATTCGAAATACCTTCTCTGCTTTGACTTTTTTTGGTCACCTAACTGATTTTCTTTTTTCAGTCACCTAACTTGTTTAAAAGTTAATAAAATTTGACATATGTTCGAGATAAATTTGTCTAAGAAATTTTCAATAAGTTGTATAGTCTTCTCTTTTAAAGACACTTAGAGAAACTAACTGTTCATACTTTATTCCCTATTTAAGTGAATGATGTCACTATGTATTCAGTGACCTAAGTACAAAACTTTAGATATCTCAGACTGCTGCTTGTTCATGTACTTGCGCTCTCTCTCTGTCCTCCCTCTTCCCTCCCTCTCACTCTTTCTCACCCCTTCCTCCATCACTCAGTCAGTTTTTGCGCTCTGATAGGAAAACTATTTTTTCTACTAATTCTTAAACTAATTCCATTAGTTTATATCTTTGATATTTTGTCTGCATTGTTTTAGAAACCTCTTAAGTTGTCTTTTCCTATGGTCATATTCCTTAAATTAATTCTCTGCATGTTTCTAGGTTATCTTTCTAGAATACAAATTTAATTCTATGTCTCTTTGGCTTATAAATCCATCAGTGGCTTCTCAGTCTTCAGATAAAAGCCAGATTCCTTAGTAGGGCATACATCATGATTCATGATCTGGTTTTACCTATCTTTTGAGCTTCATTTTTCACATTTTCTTCTTATAAAAATGTAAATTTTATTATGTCATGGCCCTGCCAAAATCCTTTGACCTCACTTGAAAGAAAAAGTCTTTGTATTGCCTATATTGGACTGTAAAATCTGGGTCCTTGTTAGCCCTTGAATTCATCTACTACAGTTTCCCGACAAGCTCCTCTTCCCCAACTTTGTAAGAATCCTGGCCTTCTATCCACATCACAAACAAGTTTGTTCTTGTTTTCATTCTTAGCACTTGAGCCATCTGCTTCCCAGAGTTTCATATGCTTGACTCCTATTGTTCACATCTCAGCTAAAATAGTATCTCCTTAGTGAGGACTTCTTGAACATTAAGTAGTAGCCCTTACTCCTTTGTTACAGAATTATCACTGTGTCTTTAGTCTTGCTCATCTATATGTTTACTTACCTTCAGTCTCTTTTTCAATAGAATTTAAGTTCAAACCAAGCCATTTTCAATTAAAGACAAATTTTCATATTTTTTGCCATATTTGTTCTTTTGGCTTTTGCTTTGTTTTGTTTTTGTTTTTTTCTGTGTTAAGGTCTCAGTTTGGCTCCCAGGCTGGAGTGCAGTGACACGATCAAAACTTACCAGAGCCTCGAACTCCTGGCCTTAAGTGATCCTTCCACCTCAATGTTCTGAGTAGCTGGGACTATAGGTCTGGTCCACCATGTCTGCCTATTTAAATTTTTTTTTTGTAAAGATAGGACCTTACTATGTTGCCTAGGCTGTTCTTGAACTCCTGGGTTCAAGTGATCCTCCTGCCTTGGCCTCTCAAAGTGCTGGGATTACAACTGTGAACCACTGCACCCACCTGTCTTTGTCTTTTTATATACTCTTTATCTCCTATACCTTGACTATCTTTCCATCTTTTCTTCTTGGGTATTTCTGATTTATCCTGATAACTTAGTAAAGAGGTTATTTCCTCCAGGGAAACTTCCTTGACGCTTTTTGTTTCCCCGGACAGGATTAGTTTAGTTTCTTTACATCTGGGCACCTCAAGTTTCAAATATGCACCTCTATTCTATATTACATTGTATCATGAGTTACATTTTATTGATCTGTCCACTGCATTAGATTTTAGATGTAGGAATTGTGTCTTTTCTATTTATATCCCCTGTATAATAATGCATTCATAGTGATCACTAATTAATAGTAACCACTAATTATAGTTGAACCAGAGGACATTTGAGTGATAAAATCTACTTCCTACAGTTTCCTTGCCAGCTATTAACTATTCTTTCTTTTTTTTTTTTTTTTTTTTTGAGTGGAGTCTCACTTCATCGCCCAGGCTGGAGTGCAGTGGCAGGCTCATGGCCACCCCAGCGTCAACCTGCTGGGCTCCAGCAATCCTTTTGCCTCAGCCTTCTAAGTAACTGGAAATACAGGCATGCGCTACCACACCCAGCTAATTTATTTATTTATTTATTGTAGAGAAGAGGTCCCGCCAAGTTGCCCGGGCTGGTCTCGAACCAGCGGGCTCAGACAATCCACTTGCCTTGACCTCCCAAAGTACTGGAATTACCGAGCACAGCCAACTATTATTTCTGAGAAGACTGTAGGATCTTTTCTCAGAATACCTTATTCTTTCTAAATAGCTCTTTCCAAATGTCCTCTCCCCAGTGATAGTGCAGGCTTTATCATCTTTTGGTTTGTAAAACTTAATCCCAGTTCCTGGCTCTGATCTTAGATCTTAAAGCTCACTTTATCACTTAACAAAAGGTGGAAGGAAGGTGGATTTCTTTAAATGTGTTATTTGATTTAGTCTTCACAAAAACCTTCAGAGTAAATTGTATTGTCTGCTTTATAGTTGAGGAAACTAAAGATCAGGGAAGATTTTAACTTTCCTAAGGGTACATGGCTAGAAAGAAGCAAAATGTGAACTTAGGGCTTAAATGTCCATTTTTTTCCCCCAGTAATCTCCCTCCCCCAGAGAACCCAGAGACCCTAATGCAATTAGGATTTCTGATAGCTCGCTAAAATAATCAAGAGTTCACAAGATGAGAACGTAGATTAGGCCCTTGCTTGACTAATAATATTTAAAACTATTTTCTGAACTTCAAGTAGATTTCTCATAGGGCAGGCAAATTAGCAAAATAGTAGGATAGTTATAGTAATGATGGTCATAGTGTGATGGATAGTGTTGTGTCAACTTGATTAAGCTGGAAATTAAAAGCCTCACTATGTGGCTTTAATTTAGACTTGACCAAAAGAAAAACATGTACAGCCGGGATCGGTGGCTCAGCCTGTAGTCCCACACCTTGGGAGGCTGAGATGAGTGGATTGCTTGAGCCCACAGGTTCGAGACCTGCCTGGGCAACTTGGTGAGACCTCATCTCTACAATAAATTTAAAAAAACTAGCCGGGCGTGGTAACACGCGCCTGTAGTTCCAGATACTTGGAAGGCTGAGGTGAAAGGATCGCCAGCAGATTGAGGCTGCGGTGGCCGGGAGCGGCCACTGTACTCCAGTCTGGGCGACAGAGTGAGACTCCAACTCAAAAAAAAAAAAAAAGAAAAACATACTTGATTTGAAAGGCAGAAGAGAAGTAGTTGCTTTGGAAGATCTTTTCCAGTTACATGTTATGATGGACAGATGCAGAGATGCTGGTGGGTTTTAGATTTTCCTTGATTTTCTCTGTTCCATGTACAACCTTCTTTTTGATTCTGGGCCTAGATGATGAAGAGCCCCAGGCCTACCACCAGAACTTGACTGTGGACACACAGAAGAGATAGGGGCACAGGGGTAAAAAACTTCTCTTGCAGTCTTCCTACCTCAGAAACTGGATGGGTGTGGTTTTTCAGAATGGTTGGTGAGTGATTCCTTCCCTGATTCACCAGCACCTGTTTCTACACTGTCACTTCCCCACTCATCCCACAGTTATGTGAGATCTAATTATTTTATACAGACTCTTGATCCTAAAGTACTCATAGTGATTCTACAACCCTGACTAAGTCCTGATTGATAAAGTTATTGTTTCTAAAAGTGGTTACAGAACAACCAACCTAAGGGTACATATGTGAAATTGGTTCTCCATTGTATTTAGTGACAGAATGGCTACTTAAAGTATCAAGTGATTATTTGGAGTCAAATACCTGCTGCCAGTGAACATTTTAGTCAAAATAAAGCATGTAAGGAATGTGAGATTGTGCTTCTATGTGTGCTAGAGAACTCGGGGGAATAAAAAAGATGAGTTCAGAGTTTTAAATATTGAGCTCAAGGTCCTGTTGCAAATATAAATGAGTCTATCTATATCCATATTCATATGTATATCTCTATATTTCTTTTCAGCAGAGCAATGAAATTTTAATGTATGTAGTTAGAGATGATTAGAATTTTATAGTCTGGGAATAATAGAGCACAAGGGCATTTTTTTCTAGGTCATAAAATATTTTTCTACAGTTAACAATTTAAAAAATCTCGGTACAGTGGTCATACTCATAATTCTAAAACTTTGGGAGGCCGAGGCAGGAGGATGGCTTAAGGCCAGGAGTTTGAATGCAGCCTGAGAAACATACTAAGACCTCATCTCTCCAAAAAGTTTCTTTTCTTTTTCTTTTTTTTTTTTTTGAGTTAGAGTCTCACTCCGTTGCTGAAGATGAAGTGCAGTGGTATGCTCATGGCCACCCCAGGTTTGACCTGCTGGGCTCAGGCAATCCTCCCGCCTCAGTCTTCCATGTAGCCAAAACTATAGGTACACACTACCACACCCAGCTAATTTTTCGATTTATTGTAGAAATGAAGTCTTGCCAAGTTGCCCAGGCTGTTCTCGAACCTGTGGGCATAGGCAGTCCCCTCACCTCGGCCTCCCAAAGTGCTGGGATTACAGGCTTGAACCACCATACCCAGCCAAGTTTTTATTTTTCAATTAGCCAAGTGTGGTGGTACATTCCTGTAGTCCTAGCTACTCAGGAGGCTGAAGCGGAAGGATTACTTGAGCCTAGGAGTTTGAGGTAACAGTGAGCTATGATCACACTTCTGTGGTCCAACCTGGGTAATAGAATGAGACTCTGCTTCTAAAATAATACATGAATACAAAATAGATGAATATCATATGAAAAGATTGACTCATCCATAAACATACTTATGAAATATCAATTTTAGAGTAAGAGTTTGGCAAAAGTTCAAAGCTTATTCTAATTATTCCTCAGTGGAACAATGAAAACCTGTTTTTAAAATCCACTAAGCTAATTAATATATCTGGTGTTGATAAGATTGGTATTGATCACATTTAAGATAGCTAAAATATCTTTATAAAATATCTTTAGTAGTCATTTCTGGAGTACGGCCTTTCATTCAGTCCTAGTCAGTTATCACTGGAGTTGGTAATTCTGATTAAGGCAACTAAGTGTCTTTAGGTATAGATTGACTCTATACCGAAGTGTATATGCCCAACTACTGTAAAATAAGTTACAGAGAGCATAACAAAGTTAATAGTAAAAGTGATGCAGTTTATAGTAGATATAAAGCGGAATTCAGAAGGAATAAAATCAAAGTAACAATGCCCTTTTCTCCCCAGCTTCATCTGTCTGACTCCTCAAGGATAATCATTATTAAATATCTGTTATGTAAATGTCTAGAAGTTCTTAGTACATTTAAATATTTTTTCAAAGCCTAGTCATGAGAACAGAAACCATACTGCTATTTCAAACCAAGAGGATTTATTTAATATGGGACATTACCCCTCTGCCCCCAGGGCTCTCAGTTGACTCGTGAGGGTATTTCTTTTTCTTTCTTTTTTTTTTTTTGTGTTGACTTCTCACTCTTGTCACCCAGACTGGAGTGCAGTAGCACACTCACGGCCACTGCAGCCTCGACTTGCTGGGCTCCGGTGATGCTTCCACCTCAGCCTTCCAAGTAGCCAGAACTACAGGTGTGTGCTACCACACCCAGCTAGTTTTTGATTTATTGTGGAGGCAAGGTCTAGCCAAGTTTCCCCGGGCGGGTCTCGAACCCGTGGGCTCAGGCAATCCATTTGCCTCGGCCTCCCAAAGTGCTGGGATTACAGGCTGAGTCACCGAGCCCGGCCCGTGAGGGTATTTCTGATATGGGGCAGCACTGCTGGTAATGGGATCAAGGTGGCACTTGGAGTCAGAGCTGTGTTTTGCTGCTGGAGAAATGCTCACAGGAACTAAAACCAGGAAGGATATCTCTTCTCCACTCTTCCCACCTCCCACTGTTATCTTCCCACTGGCAGAAGTTAGTCAGAAGGCAGCTGTCAAGGAAATCTGGAATATGTCATTTTCAGAGTCCCAGTCCCAGCATTACAGAGTAGCAGAGAAGGGTGGGCCTGCTGCTGTGATACAAGCAAATAACCAGCAAAATACACACATGTGTACACAAACACACTTTATACAAATGTGCCACATTGTATACGATTAGGGACCCAAGTTATACTATGCACACCTCTTTCTGTCTGGGTTCTTTCCAGTGTAGGAAATATGAAATGATCATGAACTGGATTATAAATAGGTATCAGTTTTATTTATTTGAGCAAGCACTCTGGACCTCACCATTAGTGCTTCTCATGAAATGGTGTCAGAAAAGATGACTTAAGCCAGGCTCGGTGGCTCAGCCTGTAATTCCAGCACTTTGGGAGGCTGAGGTGAGTGGAATGCCTGAGCCCGCGGGTTCGAGACCCGCCTGGGCAACTTGGCGAGACCTTATCTCTATAATAAAATAAAAAATTAGCCTGGTGTGGTAGCGCGCGCCTGTAGTTCCAGCTACTTGGAAGGCTGAGGCGGAAGGATCGCCGGAGCCCAGCAGGTTGAGGCTGCGGTGGCCAGGAGCGGCCACTGCACTCCAGTCTGGGCGACAGAGTGAGACTCCAACTCAAAAAAAAAAAAAAAAAAGAAAAGATGACTTAGATATGAGGCTGAAGATGGGCTGAACTATCTCTCTCTCAAAATCCAGACTTTAGCACCCTGCAGGTTTTCTTGGAGAGGATTGTTTTGTTGCTGTGTAATCCTTTGTGGTTAGGGACTATAGCCTACCTTTGGGAGGATGACCAAAAAGAAGTATAAAATGACCGGGGAATCTTGGCTTTTCATGCACTGACCTTATAAAGTTGGTTCCAAGAGGATCAAACCCTTACCCATGAGATAACTATTACATTCTCTAAGTAGGGATGTGGGGTGGAGAGCATTGGAGCTCCCTGTGGATCAAGGTGGATACATGGTAGGACCGTTGTATTATCTGTAACTTCATTTGTTTATTCAATAATATGTTTAGGTTGTTTACTTTGCTCTGTGGTAGCATAACTCATAGGTGTTTCATGAGATTTTAATTTCTCTTGATATGCATTTTTTTAAGTTTAAGTTCTCCAATGAAGTATCTTAAGTTAAAATTCTGAAATGGTGTGAATTTCTTAAAAGAATAAAATTTTTAGAAGTGGAACTCCTTGGGTCAAAATGGTAGGTACATATTCATTTGTAAAAAAAAGTACCAACTTTTATTTAAAAGCGCTTACGCTAACCACTCTTTCTCACAATATATGAGAGTGCCTATTTTGCGTACTAGAATTGCCAAACCTTTTCATTCTTGCTGAGATGATAGGAGGAAAATATTTTGTTTTAGTTTGAATTCTATAGTTCCTTATTTTGCCGCTTTCTCTTTATCCTTTTCTCACTCTCTCACTCTTGTTCCCTGATATATGAGTGTGTGTGTATGTGTGTGTGTACACACACATACACACACACCCTATGTATAGAATCATATAAAAGGAAAAAATGGGAGAAAAAAGTTAAGGAGGGAAAGAGGAAAATTAGGCAGTGAAGGAGGGGGAACAGGCAAGTACACACACATAAGAAGAATTCTGATAGATAACTACAGTATAGTTTTTGAAAATCAGAATTTTAAATATTAACATAATACTATTATCTAATTCACAGAATATGTTCACCAACTGTTCCCAAGATTTCCTTTATATCTACTTTTCTCAGCCAAAATTCTAGTCAAGGATTACATACTGCATTTAGTAGCCTTGTCTCTTTAATAAACTTTCATCTGAACCAGTTCCTCAGTCTTTTACTGTCTTTCATAACCTTGACAATTTTTAAGAATATAGAACAATTACTTTGTAGAAAACCCATCAATTTTATTGTAGTTATTGTTTCATATTTGGCAGCAGTATCACAAAAGTGATGTTATGATCATCTTAGTCAGTCATGTCAGGAGTCACAAGATGTTGGCCAGTGCCATTATTAGTTATGTTGACTTCAAATACTTAATTATAGTGTTGTCCAGTAGATGGCATCACTGAAAACTATGTTTCTCTTTATAATTAATAAAGAATTGTCTTAGTTCGTTTTGTGCTGCTATAACAGAATACATATAACTAGGTAATTTTATAAAGAACAAAGCCTTATTTCTTTTCTGGAGGCGTGGAAGTCCAAGGTTGAGGGGCTTGCATCTGGCAAAGAACTTCTTGCTGTGTCATCCCATGTTAGAAGGTGGAAGGGTAAAACAGAACTCTTGAGAGAGAGGAGGGGGAAGGAAGCCAAAGTCATCTTTTATCAGCAACCCACTTTCACAGTAAACATCATTAATCCATTAATGAAGGCCTCATCACTTCTTAAAGTCTCTCAACACTGTACATTTGTTATTAAGTTACCAGCATATGCACTTGGGGGAGACATTCAAACCATAGCAGAAGCTTATGAACTACTTTAAAATATATGTTATTGCCGGGCTCAGTGGCTCAGCCTGTAATCCTGCGCTTTTGGGAGGCTGAGGTGAGTGGATTGCCTGGGCCCGCGGGTTCGAGACCCGCCTGGGCAGCGAGACCTCATCTCTACAATAAATCAAAAAATCAGCCGGGCGTGGTAATGCATGCCTGTAATTCCAGCTACTTGGAAGGCTGAGGTGGAAGGATCGCCGGAGCGCAGCAGATCGAGGTTGCGGTGGCCGGAAGCAGCCACTGCACTCCAGTCTGGGCGACAGAGTGAGACTCCAACTCAAAAAAAAAAAAAAAAAAAAAAAAAAAAAAAAAAAATATATATTATATATATATATATATATATTATTTATTATTATTTTTTCCCTTATCAAATTTTCGCCCTTTAATTTTGGCAACCATTGATTATCCTTGACTGAAATAGCTGTACAATGAAGACTGTCAAGTAATTATTTTCTACTTATAGTTCCATCTACATGGCATTCTATTGTAAGAAACAGTTTTCCCCTTTCCCTTACCTCATTTATTATATCAGTGTAGACTCATGGATTTCTATATAATTAAATGATTTGTAATCCATTACAAATTAAATCTCGTTAATTTAATTTAATACTAAATTGTCTTAGATTTGACATTTGGGAACATATTTAAACTGTCATTTTTGTTCTTTCAACAGGTCTCCATTATTCTATGAGGATTTTATTTTTTGGCACAAAATAGTTCAGGCGTATCTTGTATTTTACTTGCACCCATCCTTGAATTACTAGTTTCTCCAGTGATCCCTGATTTGTTTTAGCAGGCAATGGTATTTAGAGAACAAAATTTGGGAGGGGCTAAGCATGCTTATTGCTTCTGGTGTATAATTTCTTCCAGTCTCTCTCAGTAGATCAAACTAAAGAATACGTTTATCTATATTTACATTTCTATATTTTTATCTTTTGGGAGACAATTCTCCATGGCTGTCCTACATTTCAACATAGCTTATATATAGAGGCCCTGCCAAATTTTGTTCCAGATTATCCTTTCAACGAGTTTATATACATGGTAGACTTTCTTGGAAGATATAACATCTTCTCCAGAGCAGAGGACAATTTTGCTTATTATCTGGTATAATAAAGATAATGTCTCCATCCAGGGCAAAAATTTTGCAGTGTTGCTAGTAGCCTACCTTAAGAGGTTTGGTTTCCAAAATTCAGAGCGCCTCAACTGTGCAATATACCTCATTGCCCTTTGGCATTGCTCCTAACAGATTTTGGAGTAAGTTAAACTGACAAGAATATGAAACACATATGGCACATGTCATGGCACAGCAATATAGTCCTTTTCATCCGAACCAGGCATCTCTTTATCTTCTGCTGGCATCCATGGAACTGTGGTAGGCTAACTTGTTAGCTCACAAGTAGGGTAAAATTTCAGGCTTCTCAAAATTCTTGACAGTTTTTAGTGTCAAGGATGGGATGCTTATAGAGACATGCCTTTCTGAAATAGAAGAAGGATTCCCACTGACCCTTGATTAGTGGATACAAGAGGACTCCCCAGGATCCACTAGTTAATGCTCTTGCCCAAGTGTAGACAAGAAAGGAGTAAAGTTTCCCCTCTGCTGTACCTTTATTAAATGTGTAGAGTCCAAACAGCAAGAGGTAAAATTAAAACAAGTCAAATACCCCTTTGTTGGTAATTCTCCTTTAAGTTGGATGGGGAGGGGATGCTATCACAGCAATGGGACAGTCCTAGCCAAAATGCAGCGTGTCTGTCGCTACTGGGTCAATGCATCCTCAAAGCAGAAATAAGTAATGTTAAAAATGAGGATTTAGAGATTGGATGGGATGGAAACCTTAGACGTTATTTTGGTTGATCCCTAAGCAGGGGCTGGCGGGGGAGTAGTCAGGATTTAATGCAAGTGCCTCCATTCTCTGATGTCCAGAAATTTACTGATACAAATGGTGCCTTGTGAGTTGATTCATCAGAAGCCACAGTGTCAATGACTCTGACTATGGTGTTGTCACAGCTCCACCAGCAGGACTGGCAGATAAACTCAGACAAAATCCAGAGATCTCACCAAGCCAAGTTATTTAGGGCTATGTAAGAGGATTCACAAAGCTTAATCCTTCTGGCAAAGAAGGAAGAACTGCTGCCTCTTTGATCCTCAACTGCAAAAAAAGGAGATTCAGCACCTAACTGAACTCTCTAAATATTGTGAATGTTGGAGAGAGTTTGTGCCTCATTTGGGAATTCTCCATAGTTCTTTATATTGGTTAATCTGAAATCAGCATCCTTTGAGTGAGACCCAAACCTACAGGCTGTATTGGATGCTGTCCAGCTAGCTGTTGAGCACTCTCCATCTGTGGGGCCTCACAGGTATAAACATTTTGAGTTACCAATTTCTGTGATTGATGATACTGCAATTGGAGTAAAGGGAGGCAATCTTCACTCAGAGGCCCTCCCCCTTGAGGTTTTGGACTAATCAGCTTCCTGAGATGGCTGTCAGGTCCATCCCTTTCAAAAAACAGTTATTATAGTTTGCTGCAGGCTCTTGTCTAAACTGAACAACTGACCTGTGAAGATCTTGTGACTTTCTGATTTAATATTTTCATTTTGGGGTGGGGAAATACAGATTCAGACCTCAGTGATATAATCAAGAATACAACCAGCCTGGCTTCAGCAGCATCTCAGCATTACATACAAAATCGACAGTGCTCACTTTGGGTAAAATTTTTTTATTTATTTTTTATTTGTTTTATTTTATTTTATTTTTTTTGAGTTGGAGTCTCACTCTGTCACCCAGACTGGAGTGCAGTGGCCGCTCCCGGCCACCACAGCCTCGACCTGCTGGGCTCCGGCGATCCTTCTGCTTCAGCCTTCCGAGTAGCTGGAACTACAGGAGTGCGCTACCACGCCCGCCTAATTTTTTGATTTTATTGTAGAGATGAGGTCTCGCCTGCCCAGGCGGGCCTCGAACCTGCGGGCTCAGGCAATCCACTCACCTCAGCCTCCCAAAGGCACGGGATTACAGGCTGAGCCACCGAGCCCGGCTTTTGGGTAAAATTTTATCTTCCTATCACTTGCTTGCATCAAAGCCAGTACATCATTGGTGCCCTCAAGTCATACAGGTTATTATTATTATTATTATCATTATTATTTGAGAACATAGGATTTATTAAGAAGACAGAAAACCTCCCATAGTGGGAGGGGACCTGAAAGAGATCGTCCACACAGGTTATTTTAAATTCCTGTGTCTAGTTCACTGATGGTTCACCTAAACTGTTATCCACAGGACTGTTGTAAGTAGTTTAGCTCAGTACCAGCTGTGCAGATCCAAAAACAGACATGGTCACTCTGTTTGCAGGACATGAGGCAGTTTTATTTTTATTTATTTATTTATTTTTTTGAGTTGGAGTCTCACTTTGTCACCCAGTCTGGAGTGCAATGGCACGCTCCCAGCTACCGCAGCCTCAACCTGCTGGACTCAGGTGATCCTTCCGCCTCAGCCTTCCAAATAGCTGGAACTACAAGTGTGCACTACCACACCCGGCTAATTTTTTTATTTGTTGTAGAGATGAGGTCTCACCAAGTTGCCCAGGCTGGTCTTGAACCCATGGGCTCAGGCAATCTTCTCGCCTCGGCCTCCCAAAGTGCTGGGATTATAGGCTTGAGTCACGTGCCTGGCCATGAGGTAGTTTTTATAACTGGCCAACATGCCCCTTGATAAACCTTGAACTTTTACTGACTATTGCCTGTTGCCAAAGATAGAGATCTTTTGATTGTCACTTACAACACTACAGCATGGAAGATTAAAAAAATTTTTTTAGCACTCCTCTTTGGAGTTATAAACTCTGTAAAAATTGTGGCAGCAGACTGAACTGTCTGGATCGCTCATGTAGATGTCCCTGGTAAAGACCTCTCCTCTGATGAGACTGACAGTATTCAAGCTGCTGATCAAGCCTGCACTGTCTAGTTTGCTTTCGTTGCTGCCTGGATCCATCAATATACCATACATAGCAAAACATTCACTATCATATACTGGGCGTAAACTTTTGGTTCAGGAATTATAAGCTTCTAACATCAATTTTTACTATCCTTGGCAGAAAGTACCACTGCCTGCCAGAACTGTGATTCCTGCTAAAAATTGGCTTGTTTAATTAAAATAAGAAAGCCCACATTTCATAGATTCTGTGCAAGCCTTCTCCTGGCAGACTAACTACATCAGAAGTTTGATCCTTTCTTGGGGCTATCAGTGATGCCTTCCCCATGTTTGAGGCTACAATACTGCTATGACAGCCTGATCAGCTAAACTCAGTTTCCATGTATTTGTGTTTTGGGGGGTTCTTGTTGGAGATAATATTTATTTTTATTCCACTGTGGTCTGAGAAGATACTTAATATTATTTCAACCTTTTGAAATGTGCTCAACTTTGTTCAAGCTTGTTATGCTGATAATGTGATCAATCTTGGAGTATGTTCCATGTGCTGATAAGTAGAATGTATACTCTGTGGTTGTTTGGTGTTTGTAGATGTCTATTAGATTCAATTGGTCAAGTGTTAAGTTAAGTTTCCAGATATCTTCTTTAGTTTTTTGCCTTGATGATCTTTCTAGGGCTGTTAGCGGGGTATTAAAGCCTCTGATTATGTCTGTGTCCTTTCTTAGTTTATGTAGCGATTGTTTTATAAATCCAGATGCTCCTGTGTTGGGTGCATATATATTTAAAATGGATATTTCTTGATGGTAGATTGAGCCCTTTATCATTATGTAGTGTCCTTCTGAACTTTTACTGGTTTGAAGTCTATTTTGTCTGATATAAGAATAGCTACCCCTGCTTCTTTTTTTTTTTCCATTTGCATGGAAGGTCTTTCTCCAGCCTCTGACTTTGAGCCTGTAGGTGTCCTTTGCAGTGAGATGGATTTCCTGGAGGCAGCAGAATGTTGGATCATGTTTCCTTATACAGTTTGCCGTTCTATGTCTTCTTATTGGTGCATTCAATCTATTCATGATTGTTAGTTATTGATATGTGAGGGTTTATAATGGTCATAATGCTCTTAAGAGGTTACTTTGGTTTTTCTTTCTTTCTTCTTTTTTGTGATTTTGTGGACAATCTATATGCTCTGTTAACTCTGTGCTCATCTGTGTTTTTGCAATGGGTGAAACCAGTCTTTTATTTCTGTGCTCAGACATTTCTTAAGCATCTGCTGAGGTCTGGGAAGATTTTAATTTTCCATCACTGATGAAGCTTACTTAACAGGGTAGGAAATTCTTGGCTGGAATTGCTTATCTTTAAGAACATTAAAGATGGGACTCCAGTCACTTTTGGCTTATAGAGTTTCTCCTGAGAAGCCTGCTCCAATTCTGATGAGTCTTCCCTGGTAAGTGGTCTGTCCCTTCTCTCTAGCTGCTTTTAGAACTTTTTTTCTTTCATGCTTACCTTGTGGAGACAAATTACTATGTGTCTTGAAAATGGTCTTCTCATGTAATACCTGAGGAGGTTCTCTTAATCTCTTGAGTTTGGATGGTCACCTATCTAGCAAATATAGGGGAAATTTTCTTGGACGACCTCTTGGAAGACTTGTTCCAGGGTATTCTCAGTTTTTCCCTTCTGTTTCAAGGATGCCAGTCAATCATAGATTAGATTTACATAGTCCTTCACCTCTTGTAGACTTTGCTCATTCTTTTTGAGCCTTTTCTCCTTGTTTTTGTCAGATTGGGTTAGTTCAATATTTCGATCTTAAAGCTCTGAGGTTCTTTCCTCTGCCTGGACAATTCTGCTGCCTAAGCCTGTCATTGTACTTTGAAATTCCAGGAAGGAATTCTTATTTCCAAGATTTTAGATTAGAGCTTTCTTATATTGGCCAGCTCAACTTTTATTTTTTTGTACTGTTTTTATTGCCTAGGCTATCTTTGTTTCCAACTCCTTGTAGTTTTCCTTAGCCATTTTAGTCATCTATTGTCTGAATTCTGTGTCTTTCATCAGGGACAGGTGTTCTGGATGAATTCCATTGTTTGAGGACCAGTAGGTACTTTTGCAGGTGATACCTCTTTAAGGTTTTGAGGAGTACTGGGTTTTTTTGTTGGTTCTTCTACATCTGTGAGGTGCATGCAGCTCTTCTCTTATTATTATTTTTTAGTTTTGTTATTTTGTAGTTACATGTGGTCTAACTTCCTAGGGCATTTTCTGCTATTTAAAATAGTTCACAAAGGGAGAGAGAGAGGGTGATTACTCAAGCTCTGTCACTCTGGCTGGGCACTGCTCAGAACTCAAAGTGACTTTCCACTACAAAGTTTTTCCTGTGGCTAGGCTAGCCAGGCTGCTTTCTGACACCTAGTTGCAAACTCTTTGTGGGGTCGGGGAGGGAAGATGGGCCCCCTGGCTGCTGAAGCAGCACTATTGGAATGGCAGCACTGTCCACAGCCCAGAAGTACTCCCACTGGGGAACAGGTCTGGCAAGTGACTTTCACAACTCCCCCTCCTCTGCCAAAGGCCTCACTCAAAACTTAAAAGCAGCAGAATTCCTGCCACAGTGGGACCTGTCCTTTGGGTAAGTAAGACTGGCAGGCGATTCTTCCTGGTCGGGATTGGCTGCCAGACACTGGCAGCGAGTACAGAGTGAGTACAGCCTGCAGGCGAACTTTACTGTTCGGGGAACTGGCCAAACACTGTGGGTGTGGGCTCTTGCAGCACACTGCTGGGCCCTCACCAGGCCACCTCCTTTCTGGGACTAAAGGGGAGGGGAGGTGTCATAGAGCACTCAACCCCTCTCACACACAAGGCAAGACTGCATATCCTGGGCAAACCTGGCACCTGGTGAGGATGGGGCCTCCTGGTTCCAAAGCCAGCCATCTGCTCTTTTTCTTGCCCCCTATGTGTTCCAAGAGTCCTCTGTGGGATGTAGGGTGCAGGCTCTGTCTAAGCCTCTTCATGCTGCTTGGGGTTACCAAAGGATTTGTCTTTCTTGTTCTAATTTCTGAAAATGATGCTTGTTGGCTACTTCCCAGTGGCCATCTTCCCAATATTTGACAAGGACACAGTCAACAGGGGTTAAAACCTGTCAGTGGATGAAGATCCAGGTTACTCTACCAGTTAAGCCAGTTGGACAAGACATGAGGGATGGGAAATATGATTTCAGGGTTGGCTGGCAGTAGATGTTCTATGGAACAGAACTGAATACAAGATAACAAACTACGATGTCATATAGGTGGCAAACCAGTTGGTTCTCTAGCTCTGCATCCTTCCTCTCCTCTTTGGTGACTGCCCTCACTCAGATTTGATATTTTCAGAAGGAGATTTGATCTGAGACCCAAATCGTTAAAACAGAAGGACTGTAATCTGAATCCCTTGTCAGACCTATCCCAGTACACTATTTCTGAAGTGATGCTTCCTGTTTCCCTTTAGCTAAAATTTTGTGTCTGTATATATTTTAGACAGTTCCATCCTGTAATATATAGATAGGCCATGCTTGGGCAGTTCCTGAGACTGTAAATATGAGGTCCCATGACTTCAGTAACCACAGGCACTGAGAAGTGGTTTATCAGTGAACAATTACTCTTTATGTAATTGGTTAAACAATAAAGATGAAATACCAAAGTCATTACACATGGAATTATCCCAATTTTATCACAGTGCAGGAATGATAATGAGAATGCTAACAGATAGCATGTACTCAGTGCCTAAAATGTCCCAGGCCTTTTTAAGGTGCTTTCTTTTCATTGTCACAAAACTTTGGAAAAGTACATTTTATTTCTGAATGTAACATGTGGACCTTGAAACTCTGAAATATTAAGACTTTGCCTGTAATCATGTAGTAAGCAGGTAGAAGAATCACGGTTGAAATTTAAGGTGCCCAAGACCAAAAAAGTATCTAAAATCTTCCTGCTTTATCACTGCCAAAGTTCTTTTATGAAATTATCCAATCAACACTTGGCTGCTTTCTCTCATTTGTCAATGAAACACGAGAGGCAGGAAATTGGGAAGAAAGACGTTTACTTTGAATTCAGAATTCAGGGAGACAGAATTTAGTGTAACCTCTGAAATCCGCTCAAAGCAACACAAATTTATTCCAGTATTTATAATAAAACAGGTATTGTTGGCTCAGCCTGTAATCCCAGTGCTTTGGGAGGCTGAGGTGAGTGGATTGCCTGAGCCCGCAGGCTCGAGACCTGCCTGGGCAACTTGGCGAGAACTCATCTCTACAATAAATCAAAAATTAACCGGGCTTGGTTGTGCACGCCTGTAGTTCCAGCTACTTGGAAGGCTGAGGTGGAAGGATTGCCAGAGCCCAACAGGTCGAGACTGCAGTGGCCGGGAGCAGCTACTGCACTCCAGTCTGGGTGACAGAGTGAGACTCCAACTCAATAAAAAGAGCAAAAAACAAAAAACCAGGCCTTGTTTGATCTATCTCAACTATTGATAGTAAGTACATGTCTTGTGATCATTATTAGTTTCTTTTCAAATCAGAGTCTAGACCCCAAGTAGTTGCTGATGTAAATTTGTGTTCAGATTGTATCAATCCTGTCACTCTTTCAAGTTACAATGGCTTTAAACAATTTGGGCTGTGTACTTTTCAGTTGTTTAGAGTTCTTCACTTGCTCCAGAAACTTTTGGTTTACAAGACATAGCCAATAATTAACATTAAACATAGATTTGATTTAAAGGCATAAATGAAAGCAGTTGTCATATAAAGATTAAGGGAACAGATACATTTCTGGGTTTTAGAGAGTTTCAGCTGAGGTCTATCTAGGTCTTGCTTATTGGGGGCTCATGCAGATAACTGTGTTCCCTTCAGTACCTGCAGCAGTAACTGGATCCAAGGGCAGTGAAGTGGGGGAAGAAGCGAAAGTGTTCTTTCAAACAGTTTCTACCTTTATCCAAACTCAATTAAAGTTTCTAAACTTGATTACTTTGAAATCTAAAGCAATCAAAATAGCTCTGAAATTCGAAATTCCCATTATAGTTTAACACTAACCATAAAATAGACAAATAACAAAAATCTAACACATTACCAATCAGAAAAAGATCTTAAGAATGTTGAATCAACTGCATACTAGTACAAACAACATTTGCTACAGTGGTATCTAGAAAATGTTAAACTCCTAAATTTTAAATAAGTACAAGTCCTTATTAGTGAATCTGTTTCTGCCATCATCTATAGGAGTATTAACAATATGACCAGACATGAAATGTTAAGTAACTTTAAACACACAGATTCTTTTTAGGTTGTCAAGTGATTTTATTTGAAGATGACAACCTCAGAATTATTAAAAGGTTATGTAATTGTCAGAGTGATTATTGATCATTCTCCCAGTAAGTGACAATGTTCTTTTCTCCATCATGTGGGCTTCCATTAGTATTCACTCATCGTGTAATATTTTTCAATACTTTCTCTACTATAACTTTTTTTCCTTGTGAAAGACCACCAGTAAGAAGTGGAACCAGAAAAAGGATGAAATGAATAAACAATACAATTGGCATCTGGTTTACATTCACAAATATGTTGGCCGCAATATGTCAGGTGGAAGCCACTATTGACACTACCACTTGTTCCTGTTTTGTCACATGATGGTAGTTACCAACCACACACCCAGAGACAATGTTTCTTGTTGTTACACACTCCTCTGAAATTGCCTTGTATCACATCTCAATCAAAATCCATGTCTTGATAAAAAGTACAGTTATGTTGCAAACAATATTTTCCTGGACCACACGTTGCACCATTTACTACAAGCCCCATTTCTGCCAAATCTGTCCCACAATGTGCATCATATCCAAAGCATTTTACATCTGTAACGCCTTGTACTATTATACTACAAAATGTAATGTGCTCACCACCAGGAATTTGGTTGACACCACTGCAGTGCAGCAATCCACACAAAACATCATCTTCTTCACATGGAAAAGGACTACTTCCTCCTCTTCACAATGCAATCTCACAGTTTCCAAATCAGTCATGCTTATATTCAATTTTTTGTAGCATGCTGGTGAACCATCTTTCACTCTGTAGCCAAAAAGAGGTTGACACTGCATATCATGGTCACTGCAATTTCCTCTCACACAAACAGATATTTCTGAACATGGGGTCCATCCTAGAGGCAAAAGTCATCTGGACATGTATTTCCTTTGCCATCACAGAATGCTGGTAGATTACATATACCAGGTATGTCTCTGCAGATTGTTCCCAGGGGAGATAATTTACAGTTTTGGCAGCAACCTCCTATATAACAAACACTGTCAAGGCTAAGGCCACAAGTGGTCTCACAACATTTTTCATTTGCACACTCTTTAAGGGAGCCACAGTCACATTCTTCATTCATATTTTTTATCTTGTCTCCACAGTGAAGAACTACATAAGGAGAATTGTTACACAGAGTATTTGGGGTACCCAAACAAGGATCCCATGCATGAACAATTGCCCAACATATCTGTAAGATCACGAACAGGAGCCATGATACAGTTGGTTCTTTGAAAGCAATAACAACCATCAGAATCATGGCTCAGGCCAAAGTTATGGCCTATTGTATATGCTGTAACAGTTGCAGCTATAAATATGTGTTGCTTTACTACAAATGCATACATTGTTCCCAAGTTGGTATTGCACATTCCTCCAAGACTGATGTAATAGTTTTATCTACCACTTCTGTGTCCTGTATAAAGAACTGAAATATTATGCAGAAAGTTCGAATACTATCCATAATATTTCCACTAACCAAAATTTTCTACACCGATTTGGGAACTTGATGCAAAATAAAGCTCTGCTTGATCCCTTCCTTTCCATATGTACAACATATGTATAAAGACATTTATAATCACTTGTCTGTGAATGATATGTAATATGCTGTTTATAATCACATTCTCTATTGTGCATGTCATATTTCTGCTTTTTATACAATGAGTTAGAAACAGTGTAGTGAAGTTTCAGGTGTGTCATATGATGCCTTCACAAATAAATAGTACCTGCTCTAGGAGTTTCAGCCAGTTTTACCTTTTCAAATTCTTGATTTGTCTCTGTCTCTTCTACATTACACCTTTTTGCCTCTTCTGGTCTTTCTTCTGACACCAGCAAAGATACCACATGCTCAAATTTGGAAGAAGCCTCCAGGGGTTTGATTTCATAAGTCAAGTCAGCGTGCCACGCAGACCTCCATAGCAGGTGTCCAGTGTGGCCATAGACCCAGAAACCCCCTCCAGGTAGCCGTAGTAGTAACAGTCTCGGAGGACAAAGGGGCAGTCCTCCTGCATGGCCCCTTGGTCGTTATTGGTAATAACAGGAAAATGTCTCGGCAGTAAGTCCTTCTTGAGCTTCATGTGAATCATATGTCTTCGGCCCTGGAAGCGCATGCTGTAGGAGAGCTGGTCTGGCATCTCAGCTCCACCCCTCCTGTGGGCCACCTTCCTGGGGATCACAACTTCAGAGGAAGTGAAGTGCAATCCTGGTGGGAGATGGGAACAGCAGACTGGTGCCTAGAGCACAGGCTGCCAGAGAGTACCTTTTAGGAGGGCCTGGACCCAGGCAGGCCCCATGAGGAAAGGAGTCTTTGACCAAAGAAAATGCAGTCTAGAGGGAGGCAAGCAAGATAATTCCTCAGTCTTCAACTTTCTCATCAGGGCAGTCATGAGGAGAGTGAACTGAGGCCATAGGCTTGGCATCCACTCACAGGTGAAGAGTGAGGGTTAGGCAATTGCATACCAATGTTGTGCTCATAAAGGGAGGCTGTGCTCAGTCAACTGGAGACCCTAGCATAGAGGAACAAAGGAAGAGAAGAAAATGGGAAGAACTGAGAATAAAAAGTAGTGTATACCTGAACTGAAATGTCCCTTGTCCTCTAAAGGAAGTTGTAAGTGGGGGCAGAATAAGTATGTTTGGTGGAATTTTAGGACAGTTCATGGCTTTTTCTGAAGACTAAATGAGGTAAGGTTTTAGCATGTGATTAAAAGTGGAAGTGTATATAATGGTAGGAAAAATGAATGCTCCTCCTTAAAAAAATTTTGAAGATAGAATTAGAGTTTATAGAAATCAAAAATAGTTGGGGTAATTGGTGGGATGCAAAAGTAAGCAACTTTCAGAAAAATTAGGGTGTGTAATGATAGTTTCTTATCAAATTAAACTTTTATTTACCCTATGATCCAGGAATTCCAGTCCCAGAAACTTACCCACATTGTTTTGTCTACAAATGTTCGTAGCAGCATCATTCATAAAGTTAGTTCACAATCTGGAAGCTCAAGAACCAGTTCTTAATAGGTGAATGGATAAATAAACTGGTATATTGATTCATATAGCATGCTTGTGAACTGTCTTTTACTGTGTAACCAAAAAGAGCTTGACACTGCAAATAATCTTCTTGACACTGGAATAATCCTTTGTAAAAACCTAACTAACTTCCTATACATGCAAGACCATGAATGAATTTCACAGAAATTAAAGGGCAGAAACCAAACCAAATATAGTAGTTAATGTATGTTTTAATTTGTACGAAGTTCTAGAATACTCAAATGAAGCTATGGGAATTAAAATGTAATCAGTACTCAAATGAAGCTATGGGAATTAAAATGTAATCAGTAATTTCCAGATGTGTGAGTAAGGGCATAGGGCATGAAGGGACTTTTTTGGAGTGATGTGAAGTATATATCAAGTATCTTGACAGCCATTGCGGTTTCCGATCAAAACTTACCAAACTGAAACCTCAAAACCTATATATTTTATTGTATAAGTATGCATCAAAAGAGTCATTTTTAAAAATAAAAGGTCTGGCTTCAGCTTCTTTTTGAATCAATCCAGAATTAGCCCATCTCTAGCTTATCTTGGAAATCATCTTTCTTGCGTTTTCAAAAACAATTTTTAACATAGTGCATGTAAATGGACTCAACTAAGTATAAGGAAGTTAACAAGAGCAGCCTACCACATTTACTTCCTCCTTTCATGAATAATACCTTTTAGTTGGGAAGAGTTACACACAGTAACAGTTAGAAAAGAATAATATATTAATGTTTAAATGTGTTGTATGCAATATTGAAAGTTTAAAAAATCATTGCAAGCCAAAATATTTAGAAAGTTACAAGTATGTGTTGATCTCAGCCTGGAATAAATTGGTCATGAACAAAATGTAATTTCTAAGAAGAAAGCAATTTGGTAAATGTAGAAAGAGGAATAAAAATAATGGCAATGGTAAGAAATATAAAATGTACTAATTTATACATATTAGATGTACATTAAGAATTATTGGATAAAAAGGATTGGACCATTTGGGGCCAATAATAAGAACACATTATTTTATGTGACTGGAAAATGTTGACTGAAATCTGTAAGAATGTGAATGATGAGAAAGTCATATTAGAAAAATAATCAGGCTGCTTTTTGCATTCAGGAACTGCTTTGAGAGAACTCTAAAACCTTGTTTTTTCTCCTCTCTTATACCAACCACCTCATGTTCAGCTGTCTGGAAGCTCCCCAAACCTAGTGCTTCTGTTTATCTTTGGAGGCTCCATTACATAGGCATGATTGACAACCGTGAGAAATGTGATTGGACAGAAAACACATGATCTAAACCAAGCAAGGCCTGTATGTTCAGACTTTTCTTGGACTTTCTATGTGGTATTCCTCCCTCTATATGGAGCAAGACCCTCTCCGGAATAGGCGTTTTTATGACTGACAATCAGATTAGAGTCCTGGTCTGGGCAGTTGAAAGAAGGACAAAAGAAGGTCAGAGAGAGATTCTATTTCCTAAGGCCTGCTTCTGAGGCCTAACACACCCCAACAATGTAACAAAAGACTGTAATGAGGGTTGGAAGTTATGAACCAGGAACTGTGGATGTAAATATATATATATAAAATTATAATCTCACAGGTACTAAAAAAGAACAGCCAGAAAAACCCTCAGACAAAATGTTGTATAAATTCACAGAACATTTCAGTGGTATACAGGGAACTGTTTGAAGACATAGAGAAAACCTAGAAATGAATTGTCTTTGAGGACTCTGGGGAATCTGTGTGTGTGTGGTCTTAAAGTTTTTGGTAATCTTTTTCAATACAATTTTTTGTGTGTGTATCTCATCTGGATTTCAGTGACTTAGTATGTATTAATATTTTAAATTATGGGCATTTTGAAAATATGGTTGATCTTTTGAGTGAGAGTGGCATCAGTAAACTATCAAGCAAGGAGACTGTCAACTCTCACTTCCCCACAGAAACACTGAAAAAAAAAAACAACCTAGAAACTATCTGAACTAACTGAGTACGAGCTCTGGAAAAAAAAAATAAAAGATTACAGCCAACGAGCAAACACATCAAGAAAACATCTTGAAGAACACAAGGAAACCTTTGTGAAACATTAGTTAACAAGAGCTAAAGGGACAGCATCATTATTGAGCACACACAACCAGATAGTGTTGGCTAATTTTGTTTGGAAAGTCTCTAAACAAATGGCAAACAGCTTTCAACAATTAATGTTTTTTCCTTTAAAAAATTTTAAGATTCAAGGAGTACTTGTACAGGTTTGTCACATGTGTACATTGCATAATGTTGGGGCTTGGGCTTTTATTAAGGCCACTACCCAAATGGTGTGCAAAGGGTAATTTTTCTACCTTTGCCCCCTCCCTTTGTTTGCCCTTTGGGAGGCCCCAGGGTCTGTTGTTTCCATCTTTATGCCTGTGTGTACCCAGTGATTAACTCCTAATTATAAATGAGAATATGTATTCCGTTTTCTGTACCTGTGTTAATTTGCTTAGAATTATGACCTTCAGCTGCATCCACAGTGCAGAAAAGAACATGATTTCATTCTTCTTTATGGCTGGATAGTATTCCATGGTGTATATATATATACCATGTTTTCTTTCTTTTTTTTTTTTTTTTTGAGTTGAAATTTCACTATGTTTCCCAGGCTGGAGTGCAGTGGCATGCTCACAGTCACCACAGCCTCGACCTGCTGGGCTCAGATGGTCCTTCCGCCTGTCTTCCAAAAACCTGGAACTACAGGTACATGCTACCATGCCCGGCTAATTTTTTGATTTATTGTAGAGATGAGGGCTCACCAAGTTGCCCAGGCTGGTCTTGAACCCCTAGGATCAGGCAGTCCTCTCGCCTTGGCCTCCCAAAGTGCTGGGATTTTAGGCTTGAGCCATGGTGCACGGCCTCATGTTTACTTTATCTAGTTCACTGTTGATGGGTACCTAAGTTGGTTCCATGTTTTTGCTACTGTGAATAGTGATGCAATAAACATATAAGTGCAGATCTTTTTGGTTGAATGATTTATGCTCATTTGGGTAGATATCTAATAGAGAGATTACAGAATTGTATGGTAGTTCTATTTTTGGTTCTTTGAGAAATCTCCAAACTGCTTTCCACAGGAGATGTACTAGCTTACATTCCCACCAACTGTGTATGAGTGTTCCCTTTTCTTCACAACCTCGACAACATCTATTGGTTTTTTACTTAGTAAAAACAGCTATTCTGAATGGTTGTATGATGGTATCTCATTATGGTTTTGATTTTCACTCCTCTGATGTTTAGAAATGCTGAGCATTTATTCATATGTCTTCTTTTGAGAAGTGCCTGTTCATGTCCTTTGCCCACTTTTTAATGTTTTTATAGATTGAGATTTTGCTAAAGTTGCATTCTAAGTCATCTTTTATTGGAATCTTTAGGATCTTCTGAATATATCGTCATCTCATAGGCAAAGAGGCATAGTTTAATTTGCTCTTTTTCTCTTTGGATACCTTTTATTTCTGTCTCTTGTCTGATTGCTCTTGCTAGGACTTTCACTCTCATGTTAAATAGGAATGGTGAGAGTGGACATACTTTTATTGTTCTGGCTCCTAGAGGAAATGCTTCCAACTTCTTCCCATTTAACATGTAGTTGACTGTAGGTTTGTCATAGATGGCTCTTATTTTGAGATGTGTTCCTTCGATGCCTAGATATCTGAGTTGTTTTTGTTTTTTTTTATCACAAAGCGATATTGGATTTTATTCAGTCTTTTTTCTGCATCTATTAAACAATCATGTCGTTCTTGATTTTACTTCTCTTTATATGGTGATTACATATATTGACTATGTTGAGTCAACCTTGCTTCCTAGAGATAAAGCCCACCTGATCATGGTGAATGATCTCTTTGATGTGCTGCTGGATGCGGTCTGCTGGTATTTTGTGGAAGTTTTTTTTTAATCTGTGTTCATCACAGATATCAACTGGTAGCTTTTGTCTTTGTTGTGTCTTTGCCAGATTTTGGTATGATAATTTGGATGATAATGGTTTCATAGAATGAGTTAGGGAGGAACCCCTTCTCATTGATTGTTTGAAATAGTTTCAGTAGGATTGGTACCAACTCTTTCCTGTATGTCTAATAGAATTCAGCTGTGAATCCATCTAATCCAGAATTTTTTTGGTGGTCAGGTCTTTTATTTTTGATTCGGTTCCATTATTGGTCTCGTTATTGTTCTGTTAATGGTTTGAATTTATTGCTGTTTCAATCTTGGGAAGTTGAGTGTTTCCAGGAGTTTATTCATTTCATTTAGATTTTCTAGCTTACACGTAAATAGATTTTTATAATAATCTTTAATAATCTTTTGTATTTCTTTGGGATCAGTTGTAAAATCTCTTTGTGGTTCTGATCGTATTTATTTGGATTTCCCCCCAGCTCCCTCTCTCTCATTAATCTGGCCAGTGGTTTGTCAACCTTGTTTTTTCTTTCAAAGAGCCAGCTTTTTAATTTGTTGTTTCTTTGTATGGTTTTATTTAGTCTCAATTTCATTTGATTTTTCTCTGATTTGGTGATTTCTTCTGCTGGATTTGAGTTTAGTTCATGTTTTTCTAGTTCTCTTAGATGAGGTTGTTTATTAAGGTTGTTTATTTAAGATCTTTTATCTTCTTGATATGGATATTTCAGATCTTTTATCTTCTTGTTTATTTAAGATCTTTTATCTTGATATGGATATCTGGTGCAATAAATTTCCCCTTATAGTGTGAAGTTTTCAAAAGCAGTACTTTTGAAGTATTCCAGAAGTTTTGGTAAGTTATGTCTTTATTTTCATTTCTTTTAAAGATTTTTTTTGTATGTGTCTTGATTTCATTATTTACCCTCAAATCATTCAGGAGCAAGTTGTATAGTTTCCATGTATTTGTGTGGTTTTGTGGGTTCCTCTTGGTGTTGATTTCTATTTTTATTTAGCTATGGTCAGAGAAGTTGTTTGGTATGATTCCAATTATTTTGGAATTTATTCAAGCACGTGGTCTATCGTAGAGTATGTTTCATGTACAGATGAGAAGAATGTACATTCTGTGGTTGTTGGGTGATGTATTCTGTAGATATCTGTTAAGTTCAATTGATGAAGAGGCAAATTTGCATCTATGATTTCTTTGTTAGCTTTCTACCTTTGTGCTCTGTTAGAGGGTGTTGAAGTCCCCCACTCTTTTTTTTTTTTTTTTGAGTTGGAGTCTCACTCCAGTCGCCCAGACTAGAGTGCAGTGACCGCTTCCGGCCACCGCAGACTCGACCTGCTGGGCTCCGGTGATCCTTCCGCCTCAGCCTTCCAAGTAGCCGGAATTACAGGCATGCGCTACCACACCCGGCTGATTTTTTTTGATTTATTGTAGAGATGAGGTCTCGCTGCCCAGGCGGGTCTCGAACCCACGGGCTCAGGCAATCCACTCACCTCAGCCTCCCAAAGGCGCGGGATTACAGGCTGAGCCACCGAGCCCGGCTGAAGTCCCCCACTCTTATTGTGTGTCTGTCTGAGTCCTCTCTCAGGCTTAGTAGTAATTGTTTTATAAATCTGGGTACTCCAGTTTGGGTGTGTATATATTTAGAATAATTATTTCTTATTGTTGACTTGAGCCCTTTTTCATTATGTATTCCCCCCATTGTCTTTTTTTTCCAAGTGTTATTGTTTTAACCTCTTTTTTATCTGATAGAAGGATAGCAGCCCCTCTCATTTTTGTTTTGCTAGTCTGTTCCTCCAAACTCTTCCTCTGCCCATTACCCAGTTCCAAAACTGCTTCCACATGTTCAGATATTTGTTAGAGCCATACCTCACTCTTCTAATATCAATTCTGTCTTAGTTTGTTTTCATGGCTATAGCAGAGTTCCTCACACTGGGTACTTTATAAAACAACATAAATTTATTTCTCACGATACTGGAGACTAGTAAGTTGAAGATCACGGTACTGGCAAGTGTCCGGTAATGGCCTGGTCTCTACTTCCAAGATGGTAACTTGAATGTTGCCTCTTCCAGAGGGGAGAAACACTGGTTCTTACATGATAGAAGAGTGATAGAACTCATTCCCACAAGCCATTCTATAGCAACATTAATCGATTCCAGAGCCTTCATAATCTATAAACCTTCATTAGGCCTCTTTTCCCAACACTTCTGCATTGGGCATTAAGTCTGTAACACATGAATTTTGGAGGGAATACTTTCAAACCATAGCAGTGATGATATATTTAAAGTTATGAAAAAAGAATTTGTGAACTGAGATTCTATATTAGGAAGAATTGTCTTTTAAAGGTGGGGAGAAATGAAGATATTCGGAGCTAAACAAAAACTGAGGAAGTTCATGACCTACCCTACAAGAAATGTTAAAGAGAGCTTTTTGGGTCCAAATGAACAGACACTAGACAGTAACTTGAAGCTATATGTAGAGTTATGTTAAAGTAAGTACATGGGCAAACATAAAAGCAAATATTTATAGAAATAAAGACAATTACAAGAGCCTATCATAAACATTTTATGGCCACATGCTGGAAAATATAGATAAAATGAACAATTTAAATATTTTTAAAATTTTAGAGTTGTGGAGTACATGCCAGGATTTGCTACATAAGAAAATTTCGTGAAAGTGAGGTTTGAGCTTCTAGTGAGCCCTCTCCCCCAGTAGTGGACATGGTTCCCAATGGGGGTTGTATGACCCTTATTCCCTCTGCTTTCCTCCTTTAGCAATGCCCAAATGTCTGTTGTTCCATGTTTGTGCCCAAATAGTCAATGTTTAGTGCCCACTTATGAGTGAGAACATGCAATATTTCGTTTTTTGTTTCTGTGATAGTTAACTTAGAATGGTGGTCTCCAGCTGCATTCATATTGCTATGAAGCCCACAATATTGTGCTTTTTTATAGCTGTGTAGTATTCCATCATGTATATGTACCACATTTTCTTTATCCAGTCTGCTTTTGATGGGCATCTTAGTTGATTCCATGTTTTTGCTATTGTTAATGGTGCTGCAATAAACATATGTGAAAATGCATAAATTTCTAAAGCACACAACCTACCAAAAGTGGATTGTGAAGAAAATTTGAATAGACCTATAACTGAAAAGGAAATGGAATCAGTAATCAAAGACCTTCCAATAGAGAAAATGTCTAGACCAATGGCTTTACTAATGAATTCTAGCGTCTAAAGAAAAATTCCAATTTATGCTTTTCAAAATTCTCCCCCCCCCGCAAAATGAAGTCATTCTATAAGGTAAGTATTACCTGACATTAAACCAGAAAAAGGCGCTGCAAGAAAACTACAAATAGACATTCTCTATGACTATGGATGCAAATCCTCAACAAAATACTAGGAAAGAGAATTCAGCAGCATATTAACAAGATTACAAACCTTAAATAAGTGGGATTTACTACTGGAATTCAAAGGTATTTCAATATCTGAACATCAATCAATATAACAAACCACATTTACAGAATTAAGGAAGAAGCCATGTGATCATTTTGATTGTTCCAGGAAAAGCATTTTACAAAGTTTGACATCAGCCAGGCTCGGTGGCTCAGCCTGTAATCCCGCGCCTTTGGGAGGCTGAGGTGAGTGGATTGCCTGAGCCCGTGGGTTCGAGACCCGCCTGGGCAGTGAGACCTCATCTCTACAATAAATCAAAAAATCAGCCGGGTGTGGTAGCGCATGCCTGTAATTCCAGCTACTTGGAAGGCTGAGGTGGAAGGATTGCCGGAGCCCAGCAGGTCAAGGCTGCAGTGGCCGGGAGCGGCCACTGCACTCCAGTCTGGGCGACAGAGTGAGACTCCAACTCAAAAACAAAAAAACAAAAAAACACAAAGTTTGACATCATTTCTTGATAGACATATTCAGCACACTAGAATAGAAAAAACACTCCTGACTTAATAATTGCCAAATATGAAAATTCCACATCTAACGTCATCCTCAATGGTGAAGTAATTGAAGCTATTCCCCTAAGATCAGCACCAAGTAGAGTATGTCTGCTTTCACCACTTCAAATCGACAGTATTAGACCAACTAGGCAAGAAAAAGAAATGTAATGCATTCAAGAAGGAAAAAAATGAGAGTTTTTTTCAGTTTCATTTCTATCTGATACTAGCAATGAATAATGTGAAAAAGAATAAGAAAACAATTTCATTTATGATACAGTTAAAAAAAAGGAAAAATGCTTGGGATTAAATTTATCTAAGGGAGATGCAATTTTTTAATGAATAATTAAAAAGTTGGAAAAAAATTAAAGACATAACTAAATGGAAAGCCATTCTGTGTTCACAGATTAAAAGACATATTATAAAGGTGACAATATGAAGTACTACTCAGTAATCTACAGATTTCATTCTATCTTGATGAAAACCCAGATGACTTTTTTTTTTTTTTTGGCAGAAATAGGAAATCAAATCCTAAAATTTATATGAAATCCCACAAAACCCTGAATAGCCAAAACCATCTTGAAAAGGAAGAAGAAAGTTGGAGAATGTATACTAATTTTACTACAAACCCACAGTCACAAAAACAATGTGGTACTGGCATGAGGACAGATACGTAGACCAGTGGATAGAAAGCCCAGGAATAAACCCTTACATATGCGGGAAATTGACTTTCAACAAAGGTGCCAAGACTTTTGTGGAGGAAAGGACAGTCTTTTCAACAAACAGTGCTGAGGAAATTAGATATCCATATGTAAAAAAAGAAGTTGGACCACTACCTTATACTGTATAAAAAATTACCTCAAAATGGATCAAAGACGCAAATGTAAGAGTTAAAAGTATAAAACTCTTTGAAGAAAAGATAAGGTGTAATTTTTATAACATTAGATTGGTGATGATATTATATATGGCACCAAAAGCACTAACAAAAGATAAAAATATAGCTAAGAGTATATAAAATGAGCCAGGCTCGGTGGCTCAGCCTGTAATCCCGTGCCTTTGGGAGGCTGAGGTGAGTGGATCGCCTGAACTCGCGGGTTCGAGACCCGCCTGGGCAGTGAGACCTCATCTCTACAATAAATCAAAAAATCAGCCAGACGTGATAGCGCATCCCTGTAATTCCGGCTACTTGGAAGGCTGAGGCGGAAGGATCGCCGGAGCCCAGCAGGCGAGGCTGCAGTAGCCGGGAGTGGCCACTGCACTCCAGTCTGGGTGACCGAGTGAGACTCCAACTAAAAAAAAAAACGTTATGGGATGAATACATTGCTATCAATTTCATAGAAATAAAAAGAATCAGAATACCAGGAACATTTTTTGGCAACATACTGGAAAACCTAGATAAAATGCATACATTTCTAACATACAACCTACCAAGACTGAATTGTGAAGAATTAGAAAGTTTGAATAGTCTTATGACTAGAAAAGAAATAGGATCAGTAACTGAGGCATTCTGATAGAGAAAACTCCTAGACCAATGTCTTCACTAGTGAATTCTATTATATAAAGAAAAATTAAAAGTTTGTGCATCTGTTCTCACTCATATAGTGGACCTTGATCATCCTACGTATTACCATAAGAAAATGACTGATAGTGGTGGGAAACTATGGGGGGGGAAGGGAAGGGAGATGGGATTAACGGTAGTAAACATCTGCCTGGGGATGGGGAGACACCTCTTATCAACAAGAGTGCCTGAATGAAGCATATTTGTATACCTAACTCTTAACTGTACCCCACAATACCATAATAAAAAATATTGATTATATAAAAAAAAGTTTGTGCATCAAAGGACATACTGAATATTGTGTTAAGACAACCCACAGAATGGTAGAAAATATTTGCAAATCATATATCTGGTAATGAATTAATATCAACAGTATATATAAACTAACAACCTTAAAAAAGTGAACCAGGACTTGATTAGAAATTTCTCCTAAGAAGATGTACAAATGACCAATAAGGACATGGAAGGATGTTCAACATCACTAGTTCTTATGGACAGAATGTTTATGTTACTCAAAAATATGTATCTTGAAAACCTAACCTTAAGTGTGACTGTATTTGGTGATGGAACCTCTAAGGAAGTAATTATGTTTAAATGCAGGGAGGAACTCCAATACAATACAATTAGTGTTCTTATAGGAAGAGATACCAGATAGCTCACATTCCTCTCTATCTCCCCCTCCCTCCCCCCCTTCCCGTCTCCCCCTCTACCCCTCTGTGGTTCCCTCTCCCACACACACACTGAGGTAAATTCCATATGAGGCAATAGGGAGAATTATCAGGAAGAGAGACTTCACCCCAAACTGAATTGGACATGTTCATTTTAGGCTGTTAGCCTTCAGAACTGTGAGGAAATTTCTGTTGTTCAAGCCACCTAGTCTCTGTTATTTTGCTGTAATGGCCCTTGTCTAGTAACATATTAACCATTAGGGGAAATGTAGATCAAACCACATGAGATGCCATTTTACACCTATTAGGTTGACCGATAGATGATAAATAGAAAAATGTCAACTAATAAATATATGTAAATATATATTTAATAACTATAACAAATAGATATTTATAAAGGAAAATATCAAGTGATGAAGATGATGGGGAGAAATAGAAAAGTGTATGCATTTCCATTGTGAATATAAAATAGGCAGCCCCTGTGAAAAACAATGCAGCAGTTTCAAAAAGTTAAACAGAATTACCATATAATTCAGCAATCTATTCTCTAGCCAAATTAATTGAAAAGAGGGACTTGAACACTTGTACATCAATATTCTTAGAAACATTATTTACAGTGACAGGCGAAAACAACCCAAATGTCCATCAAGAAGAATGGATAAACAAAATAGGATATACCCATGCAATGGAATGCCTTTCAGCCTTAAAAAAGTTATGAAATTCTGATACATGTTCCATATGGATGAACCTTGAAAACATTATGCTATGTGAAATGCATTATTCAGAAAAGGACAAACATTACATAAATACTACTTATGTGAGGTATGGCAGATTTTAGAATGATCCATCTGTTGGGACTCAGAAAACAGTACCCCAAAATGAGCCCCAAAAGCAGCCTCAGGAGTAAACGTTTTTCTCTTTCTCCTGCTCTCCTGTCTCAGTCCCATTTCCCCCAAGGCTAGCCCTAGAAACTAGAATTTTTCTTTCCTAAGGTATGTCATAGAAATCAGAACACCTTTTTCCCAAGCCAGTCATAAAACATAAACATATTACTTTAACTTTTCTCCAACTTTTCTGTGTAAAACTGACTGTAAAATATTATCTAACCTACCTTGTTTGACTGTATGTCATAAGACCTTCCATTTCAGAGAGGGTCTTGTCCTATACCCAGAAGAAAGGAATACATACTCAGAGAAGTCAAGAAAAATCTAGAGAGAAAGGCTTTGCTGGATTTCTCTAGTCAGTCTATTAACCTTATATCATATCCCCTTTTTTTTCCCATTCATCCTTCTACACAACTGTCCATAGTTTGTTAAACCTAAACATTGAAATTGACAATTTCCCCTGTATCTTTGTGTCTTCATTCTGAAGGCGCCCATGCCATGTAATACTTGATCAAATACATTTGTATGACTTTTTCCCTATTAATTTACCTCTTGCCAGTGATTTTCAGTAAACTTTCCGAGGGCAAAGGGCAAGTTTTCCTTGGCCCTGACAGTTTTGGTGCTTTGAGCAGGATCATTAAAGCTGCTCTGCTCTTCTGGAAACCACAGAGAAGGAAACCCAGGACCTGACCAAAGGTTGATAAGAATTTCTTATCAACCAGGAACTTGGCCTTTCTTTGTGGAATTTTGTCAAGCAGATGGAAAAAACATTATTTTTTTTTCTCTCCAAAATCTTGATTCATGGGAGAAAAGTATTTGTGTGACTAGTCATTGGTATAGTGTCTCTGGTGTGTTTTTATTAGAATAGTGAATTTTGTGTTCCTTTAACCCATTTAACCAGCCACTGGAGGAGGAAGAATATGGTTGGAGATCTTTCAAAGTCCTATGATAAGAGTGTTATCACTCTTTGACCTTTCTGATGGTCCCCTAAAAGACACCAATCTCAAGACTGTCTTTATTTGTCCTGACATGGAGTTAACCCAGTATGAACAGCATTTTCTCATGGGTTGTTGACAGAGCAGAGGAAAAAAAACCATATAATTTATTTTCTCCCTCCTCATAAGTTTGTGACTTGGACAGATTCCTGTTTACAAATGTCAGATTAACAAGAGAAAAACAAATACTTTTATTTATATGTGTAGCATACATCACATGGGAGAAAGCTTAGTTGAAAGGTATCTTTCTCAAGTTGGTCAGGATGGTGGCTTAGAGTCCTCGCTTATGTAGCATATCTAACAAAGACCAATAAATCTAGATATGACAGAACAGAGAGAAAATAATCTCAGGCTATCAGAGGTAGGAAATGTGAGATGGTGAATTTATGAGGAGTAAAGTCTGCTTATAGATTCCTCTGGTCCTGCTGGCACAATTTCAGAGTTGGCAAGTGTCTGTCTCCAGAAAAGTAGGATTTATATTCAACCTTGAGGCAAACGGAGGAAAGGCAACAAGAGTCCCTCTGCATTTTAAATGACTTCAGCTCACACGGATTTGTGTTTTAGGGAGAAATGGTATTTTGGTTTCCTTCAATCCTCCTTTTGAAACTTAACTTTCAGAAAGTTTTACTTATTAAGAGCCAAGATGGTAGTTTCAGAGAGATTTGAGTTGGTGGTTGTGAGATAAGAGATTGGCAAAGCGGGAGAAGGACATAGATAGGAATAGGCAGAAAGGAAAACATTTAAGTCCATTGTTCATCTTATTGAATTAGTCTCTTAGTCCTGAACATAGATCAGTTCAGTTGAGCAAGTGTCTCATTTCAGGAGGTGGCATTAAAGGCAGGTATTCCTGGCACTGCTATAGAAACAAAAGAAAACAAAAGTTAATATCTGGAGTCTCTTTAAGTGAGTCTCTTTAGAGTCTGGAGGACAGTCAGCTGAGAAGATTTATAGATTTGGGCTTGAAGCATTTTCATTTGGAATGGGCAGACAGTGGCACTTGACGGGCTTTCTCTGGATTGTAGTTTGAATCACGTGTTCCAGTTGACTTTCTGTCCATAAATAAGTTGTTGTGGTGATTTATCTGAAGTTTATAATAGAGACAGGATCTCACTCTGTCCACCATGCTGGAGTGCAGTGGTACAATTGTAGTTTACTGCAGCCTCGAACTCCTGGGCTGAGATAGTGCTTCTGCCTCAGCTTCCTGAATAGCTGGGACTACAGGCTCATGCCACCATACCCCATGTGAAGTTTATATCAAGTTGTGTAGCTTTTGCTTGCAGGGCTTTAGAAAAAGCACAGTTTTAACTTTTAGTGATTTTTAAGTCAGAGGGGTGGAGAAAAAATGGAAACATTCATCTGGAGTCAGACATCAAAGGAAAGTAAAGATTTAGGATTCAGTGCAGGTAAATGATAAAATCTCAAAAAATGATGAACAAGGCTAGAATCTAATAACAGGTGTGTTATAATTTTCTTCTGAAACAAAACTTTTTTCTCTCTCTAGTCCCCCATTCTACCAAAGATAATCACAGTAAGTTCAATTTATTTGCAAAATAAGCTTAGTTTCATTACATTTGGCTTGATCATTTACATAATTCTAGCAAGAATGGTGATTGACTACATAGGTGCTTTTAAATTTTGTTTCGATGGAATTTATGATAAGGAATCTCAGATTAAACCTATAAAAGCCTCTCTAGGTTAGAAAGCCAAGCCATGGACTCGTCATCAAGCTTTACCTAGATGACCTGGCTGAATTACTCTCTTCTTGAGATCCCGAAATATTCTGAGGTTCTTGGGCCTGTAACAAAGTGGCATTCTTTACTTACTACAAAGCTGGGATATCTGTAAGGAAACTTTGTAGGAAAAAGTACCAAGTCAGTTTTTTAAAAGATTTCTTTATGGACTCCATAAGCTAACCTTAGTTTTTCTTGTTTAAACCACCTGGTCATATCTGAGAATGTGACATTCCTGTCATGTTACCAAAGCCTTTGTAATGATATGACCAGTGTATCCAATTGTTTCCTGTTACAAGAACAGATTCTTTTTGCACTTATGCAAATAACTCTTACATAAAAATAAGAATATTCACGGATATTTTTTAAACTCTGGAGGGATCAACCAGGGAGAAAACAATAAATGCTTTTATTTGGTTTACAAAAATATATTTTGGTTGGGTGCAGTGTCTCATGCCTATAATCCAGACACTTGGAAGCTGAGGCGAGAGGCTTGCCTGAGCCCAGGAGTTCAAGACCAGCCTGGGCAACAGGGCGAGAACTCGTCTCTACAACAAAAATAAAATAAAATAAAATACCTGGGCATGGTAGCACACCTGTGGTCCCAGCTGCTTGGAAGCCTAAGGTGGAAGGATTGCCTGAGGTCAGTAGATTGAGGGGCTGTGGTAGCCATTGTAGTGCCACTGCACTCCAGACTGAGTGACAGAGTGAACCTCTGATTTAAAAAAAAAGAAGTACACTTTACTGAATTGTTTTAAAGCTATACATGGCTTAAGAAAAAGTTTTCCTAAACCTGAATAAAAAACATAAAAGAATCAGTAATTTTTCAATCAAAAAGTCATGACAAAATTATAATTCCACATCAGTTCAGTCTGATATAGTTAGTTCCTGCTTTGCTTGATGTTGAGTTAGCAATTTTGAGTCCATTTTTTTTTTTGAGTTGGAGTCTCCCTCTTTTGCCCAGGCTGGATTGCAGTGGCACACTCATGGCCACTGCAGCCTCAACCTGCTAGGTTCAGACGATCCTTCCACTTCAGCCTTCCAAGCAGCTGGAACTACAAATGCAGTGCCACCACACCTGGCTAATTTTTTTGATTTATTGTAGAGACGAGGTCTCACCAAGTTGCCCAGGCTGTTCTCAAACCCTTGGACTCAGGCAGTCCTCTCGTCTGGGCCTCTCAAAGTGCTGAGATTACAGACTTGAGCCACCGCATGTGGCCGAGTCCATTTTTTAAAATTAGAGCTCTGAAATGTTTAACCAATCCAAAGATATTAGAATGATATATTTAAGAGTACTTGTCAGAGATCTTTTCCATAAATTTTTGAAGAAGGAATTTTTGGATTGTAACTGATTATAAAATACTTTTTGAGAAGTATTAAAGTAAAATAGTAATTTTTTTTGTTTTTTATTTTAAAGATGTGGGGTACAATTCAGGGTAAGAGTAAGTTCTGTAGATAATAAATCCTTAGAATAGTCATGCTTAAGGATGAGAATTCATTAATGTTGCAGTTGACAAAAACATTTGCTTATTTCTGTGGTATACGATAATTTAACATAATCATCGAAATTATGACTGAGGAATTGCATACAATTTTGTAATACTCATATTGATAATATATACTCACATGAATGTAATTCAAAGAAAATTGAACATCATTTCTTATTATGCAATGCTTCTCATATGATTTAACATATCGAATATACCTGATTAGTTTAATATATCTCTTTTTTAAGATTTTTAAAAAATTTTATTTTAAAGATGTAGGGTGAAGTGGGGTCCGAGCGATTAAATAACAGCCCACCGACTTAATTTTAACAAAGGAGAAGTTTATTAGTCAAGGCTCCGCCAGCTGACGACCGCTTGCAGGAAGAGAACTCCAAGCAAGACGGCCCCGAGCCCCCGCTCAGAGCTTTCTTAAGTAGTCCTAGCTTACATTTTGGTTAGTTAGAGTTGAACATTTTCCAGAGTTCTTATCACAATATTCTGCTGACATTAGCAAGCTAATATAGGCAAGTATTGCGGGTAAGGATACAATTTATCTTGCAACATTTACAGAGGAGGAACCTTCAAAGAAAACCCTCCAGGAAGGGAGTAACGCCTGTTTCAAGGCTGAAGCCATCTCTTTCACCACCCCCTTCCTATCCCAGGGGCAGAGGCTGCTTCTTTTCCCTTTCACAGGGTACAATTCAGGGTTAGGTGTAAAAATTGTCTCTTTTGGTTGCTTCAGGAATCCTCTGGCACATCTCAAAGTTAGTTCAAGGTCAATAAAAATCTTAGAATTTGATTTTGGGTAGTTAGTTTAAAATAAAAGTTTAAAACACTCAATCAAAATAGGATCACAGGTCACTGTAAAATAAGTCCAAGTGACAAAGATTTTAAAGGTAAATACAGAAAATTCCATAATTGAAATAAAAAAACTTCAACTTTCAAATACTTAGTTCTCTTAAGTAATTAGTGACTAGATATGGAAAATGTGAATCACGAGAAACTATCTTGATAAAACTCAGAATATTTTTTCTCCAGGCCAATTATCTAAAAAGTAAAGAAAACCTGTTATTATTTTCTATTAGGAGCAGATCAACACTCTTTAATTTCTCCCAACTTGATATATATAAAATTTCCAAAAGTTCTCTATGCAGAGGTCCAGCCTCTGCTGATCAGGGCCTGAGTTGGGGGGAGGGAATGAGAAAAGAAAGAGACAGAGAAACAGTGGAATTGGGAGGACTCCCTCTCAGGTAGCAAGGAGCAAGAGAGAGTAAATTTATTTTACTGCATGCCTCTTTCTTTTTTTTTTTTTTTTGAGTTGGAGTCTCACTCTGTCGCCCAGACTGGAGTGCAGTGGCCACTCCCGGCCACCGCAGCCTCGCTAGCCTCCGGCAATCCTTCCGCCTCAGCCTTCCAAGTAGCCGGAATTACAGGCATGCGCTACCAGGCCCAGCTGATTTTTTGATTTATTGTAGAGATGAGGTCTCACTGCCCAGGCGGGTCTTGAACCCGTGGGCTCAGGCAATCCCCTCACCTCAGCCTCCCAAAGGCGCGGGATTACAGGCTGAGCCACCGAGCCTGGCTACCGCATGCCTCTTATATAGGACAAAAATCTCACAAATGAAGGGGAAACCATACAAGCAGGATATGTTAATGTCTGAGTTAAATCACACAAGCAGGATAAGTATCAATGACTAAACTATGCGTATCTTTTTTTTTGTTTTATTTATTTCTTGTTTTTTGAGTTGGAGTCTCACTCTGTCACACAGACTGGAGTGCAGTGGCCACTCCCGGCCACCGCAGCCTCGACCTGCTGGGCTCTGGCAATCCTTCCATCTCAGCCTTCTGAGTAGCCAGAACTACAGATGCGCTACCATGCCCTGCTAATTTTTTGATTTATTGTAGAGATGAGGTCTCGCCAAGTTGCCCAGGCGGATCTCGCACCCGTGGGCTCAGGCAATCCACTCACCTCAGCCTCCCAAAAGCGCGGGATTACAGGCTGAGCCGCCGAGCCCGGCTGTATATCTTAACATCTATGGTAAGCAAGGCAGTCACTTAGGATGAGCAGGTTCCGGGCCAGACTTGGCGCTGCTTGGCTATCCATAGAAATGCAACCAAAAGGCCAGGGGAGACAAAGAAAATGTAGGCTTGGTTCCTTGAACATAAGCCAAAGAATATAAGGACTCTGTCAGCTTGTATTCCAGTTTCCTTCACCTCTACAACTTTTTACCTATTTGGTTTTATTTGTATTTTTTATTTATTCTTAAACAAACTTTAACCTCTTATTCGATTTTTAAAATACACACACACCCTCATGCCTTCCTTACAAACTTCCTTACCAAAAACATATCCTACTTTTGTTGTAACTGCATACAGAAGTGTTATTCTTATTTTTAGTAGCTTAATTAAATTTTAAACCTTAAAAAATGTAAACCAGAAGCCTAACACTATTTCATAATTTCTAGAAAATTCTCTTAGAATAATTTTTCATTGTGAAACAGGACATATTTACTAACAGACCCAAATAGCTTTTGTTTTTTAAGATAAGCCAAAAGTATATAAGCTTAAACTCATATTTTGTAATGTTTTAATGCTTTAGCATCATATCTTATTTGCAAATAAATATTTATCATTTAATTTAGCTCAGTGAGCCTCCAAGTATGCAGTTATCACAGAGATTGGGGAAATTTTTTTAAGTAAACATACTATGAAACATTATTATTAAGACGTTTATAAACTTTTATTTATCTTATTTAATTTGGTTGTTCTTAATTATGTTTGGACAAGTTAATGAGCCATTATATACTTTGTCCTCATAAACAGATAGACCGCTGGATTCCAGAGCCACTGTAAACACAAGGCTATCATTCCAGAAGCTCACTTCCTCTATCTTGTTTAGAATGCCAAGAAAAACGACTTTCAAGTAAAACTGGAAGTATGCAAAAAATTCCTTTATTTATTTTTTTGTCTGTAGGTCTGGTTGATTAACAAGTCAGCAGGGTAATGGAATACTTTAGAAATTGCTTTAAAAAGGTAATATCCCAAAAGGTTCAAGAAGACCAATGGGAAGTAGGTGGCATGTACCTCAATCATGGAGAGGAACCAAAAGGAGAAAGTCTCTACATTCAAAGCAAGATGAAGAAGAACACGCTCTGGGGCTTAACAGAGAAGCAATGGGTCCCATGAGAAACAGAGGGATGAAATCAGAAAGCCTGTCAATCTGAACCCAACATGGAAATGCAGGCATAGCCTCGTATGGTTAAGGGCGAGTGACTGAGAAACCCCCCAGGAACCCACAGTACTGCCATGGACCCTTATAATCTGAGTCAAGGTAAAGACTCTGTGACCCTCTAAAGCCTTGGATCAGCATGGAGTCCCAAATGGCAACCATGCAGGGGCATTGCCCAAGCCCACATAGAACTCCTCAGTCCACTGACCCCTGTGCAGCTCAGATCCAGCTGCTGCCACCTCCCAAGGAGGGAGGCTCAGCATTCTGTGAGAGGCAAATGCTTTGCAGCTGCAGCAGTATCTTTGGCCAATGCCCTTGGGCCAAGGAGAGTGTTAATCATGTATCCCTACCCAGCACAGAAGCTACAGCTGAGATAAACAGGAGCAGCGAGGGTTTAGGGCACCCATCATCCTCCCCCATCCTGCTGCTTCCCCCTGGAGGAAGATCGCCTGCTACCAGCCTCATCTACCTGAACACTGCAGCAGAGACCGAATGCCTCTCCCAGGCCAGCAGCCAGTCATTGACTAAGCACCCCCCACAGAACTTGACTGTGTTCCCATAAGACTGACTCAGCACCTGAAATAAGCCAGAGTAACAAGCTATCGGGGTACCTTATGCCCTTCTGCATCTAGGCTACTTCACCCCAGACACAGATCACCTGCTTCAGGCCCATAGTGGATGTGGGGATCCCACACTTGTCTTAACATGGTGGAAGAGACACGCTGCCCTTCAGGCAAGTTGGAGGCCCCCCTCCATTAAGGAGGCCCCCTGCAGCATTTGAGTGTGACCCTCACAAAGCAGACTCTGATATAAATGGGAACAGCAAGCTGCTGGGTACCTTGCATCCTCTCCTATCTTGGTTGCTTCTTCCCAGAGGAGGACTGTCTGCTCTACGCCCTAGAGATGTAATGGGAGATACCACATCTGCTTGAGCACTGTGACTGAGGCCTGGTGATCCTTGGAAAGTCCAACTGCAGTTCAGCTGCTGCTACCAGACCTCACTTTTAAGCATGAACTACAGATCTGCAGCCTGAACTACACCACCTAACAAAAAATTACCTTTACAATTAGTGGTCCCTAAAGGCAGTCATCGCACTACTTGCAATCAGGGAACCCATCCAGAGTGCTAGGCCTCTGAAATTACTCAGGAATGAAACCAAGTTATCATACACAACATACACCACAGTCATACCTATAAAGGAGAAAAAAATAAAAGAATTCCATCCCAATGATAGAAAACTAATAAAAGAAAAAGAGAGATCAAAGCATCAGCACCCTCAGATTGGAAGATATCAGTGCAAGAACATTGGCAACACCGCAAACCAGACTGTTTCACTGCCCCAACATGATGGTACCAGCTACTGAGCACTGGATCCTATACAGAACAAACTGTTCATAATGACTGACATAGAATTCATAATATGGATGACAAAGGAACTCATTGAGATCCAAGAGAAAGTGGGCTCCCAAATCAAAGGTCATAAAAACAGTTCAAGAATTGAAAGCTGACATGGCCATTCTAAGAAAGAACCAGGAACTGAAGAACTAGCTATGGGAATTTCAAATCACAGTTGCAAACATTAACATTAAACATCGACCAACCGAGGAAAGAATTTCGGAGCTTCCAGATTGGTCCCATTTGCCTATTTTATTTTTTGATTTTGGGGTCTTTGTCCTGAATTCTCTGCCTAGGCCATTGTCCAGAAGAGTGTTTCCTAGGTTTTTTCCTAGGATTTTTATAGTTTCTGGTTTATTTAAGTCTTTGATCCATCTTGAGTTAATTTTTGTATATGGTGAGAGATAGAGGTTCAGTTTCATTCTTCTGCATATGGCTAGCCAAGTTTCCCAGCACTATTTATTGAATAGGGTGTCTTTTCCCCTTTGCTTATTTTTGTCAACTTTGTCAAAGATCGGTTGATTGTGGAATGTGGTTTTATGTCTGGGTTCTCCATTCTGTTTCATTGATCAATCCGTCTGTTCTTGTACCAGTACCATGCTGTTTTAGTTACTATTGCCTTATGGTATAATTTGAGGTCAGGCAGTGATGCCTCTGCAGTTGGTCTTTTTCCTTAGAATTGCACTGGTTATTTCAGCTCTTTTTTGATTCCATATAAACTTTAAGATTAGCTTTTCTATTTCCATAAAAAACAAAGTTGGCATTTTGATCAGGATTGCATTGAAGCTGTAGATGGCTTTGGGCAGTATAACAAGATTGATTCTTCCAATCCATGAACATGGGGTGTTTTTCCATTTTGTGTATGTGTATCTTCTACAATGTCTTTTGTCAGTGTTTTGTAATTCTCCTTATAGAGATCTTACACTTCCTTAGGTGTATTTCTAGGTATTTTATTTTTTTTGTGGCTAGTGTGAACAGGATTGAACTCTTGATTTGGTTCTCAGCTTGAGCATTGTTGATGTTTAGGAACACTACCAATTTTTATAAATTAATTTTGTATCCTGAGACTTTACTGAAGTCATTTATCAGGTCTAGAAACTTCTTGAAATTGCAACAAAACAAAAATAGACAAATGGGACTTAATTAAACTAAAAAGCTTCTGCACAGCAAAATAAATACTCAACAGAGTGAACAAAAAAACCTATTGAATGGGAGAGAATATTTGCAAATTACGTCTCAGACAAAGGGGTAATATCCACAATCTAAGGAACTCAAACAACTCAACATACAAAAAAGAAAGAACCACATCAAAAAGTGGGCAAAGGACATGAATAGACAATTCTCAAAAGAAGACACACAGCTTCCAACAGACATAAAAAAATGTTCAACATCACTAATCATCAGAAAAATGCAAATTAAAACCACAATGAGCCGGGCTCGGTGGCTCAGCCTGTAATCCTGTGCCTTTGAGAGGCTGAGGTGAGTGGATTGCCTGAGTCCGTGGGTTTGAGACCCTCCTGGGCAACTTGATTGAGAACTCACCTCTATAATAAAACAAAAAATTAGCCGGGTGTGGTAGTGCGTGCCTGACGTTCCAGCTACTTGGAAAGCTGAGGTGGAAGGATCACCGGAGCCCAGCAGGTCGAGGCTGCAGTGGCTGGGAGCGGCCACTGCACTCCAGTCTGGGCGACAGAGTGAGACTCCAACTCAAAAAAAAAAAAACCACAATGGGATATCACCTCACACCAGTCAGAATGCCTATCATTAGAAAGTCAAAGAACAACAGATGTTGGCACAGTTGCAGAGAAAAGAGAATGCATTATGGAGATTTCTCAAAGAACTAAAAATTGAATTACAATTTGACCCAGCAATCTCACTTCTAGAGATCTACCCACAGGAAAATAAATCAATTTATGAAAAAGATACTTGTACTTGTATGTTCATTGCAACACTATTCACAGTAGCAAAATCATGGAACAAACCTAAGTGCCCAACAAACAATTGATTGGGTAAGGAAAATGTGGTACAGAGCAACCCCCTTGCGTCCCCTCCCACTGTGGGAGCTTTTCTGTCCTCTCAATAAATCCTACTTTCTCAAAAAAAAAAGAAAAAGAAAAAGAAAAGAAAACGTGGTATATATACACAATGGAATACTATGTAGCCATAAAAAAATGAAATCATGTTCTTTGCAGCATCATGGATGGAGCTGGAGGGCATCATCCTAAGTGAACTGACTGCGACACAGAAAACCAACACTGCATGTTTTCATTCATATGTGATAGCTAAATAATCACAAAGATGGAAATAATAGACACTGGGGACACCAATGCATGGAAGATTGTGAGAGGAATTAGGATTCAGAAACTACCTATGTGACACTATATTCACTATCTGGAGAATGGGCCACCTGACACACATTCCCCACCACTACACATATATCCATGTAAAAAACACGTATGTGTACCCCTTGAATCTAAAATAAAAAGAAATACTGTAATAAACAATGCATAAAGAAAGATTGATCCCTAGATAAACCTAGTCAGACAAAAATGAAGAAAGAATTTTTAAAAATGAACAAAGCCTTTAAGAGGCATATGATTATGTAAAGAGACCAAATCTATATCTGATCAGCATTTCTGAGAGAGAAGGAGATATTGGGAGCACTCTGGACAAAGTAGTTGCAAATGAAATCCATTAAAACTTTCACCTTCTAGCCGGGCTCGGTGGCTCAGCCTGTAATCCCGTGCCTTTGGGAGGCTGAGGTGAGTGGATTGCCTGAGCCCGCGTGTTCGAGACCCGCCTGGGCAGCAAGACCTCATCTCTACAATAAATCATAAAATCAGCCGGGCGTGGTAGCGCATGCCTGTAATTCCGGCTACTCGGAAGGCTGAGGCGGAAGGATCGCCAGAGCCCAGCAGGTTGAGGCTGTGGTGGCCGGGAGTGGCCACTGCACTCCAGTCTGGGCGACAGAGTGAGATTCCAACTCAAAAAAACAAAACAAAACAAACAAACAACAACAACAAAAAACTCACCTTCTTAGCTGGGAACAGTAGCTTGCACCCGTTAGCTCGGCACTTTCAGAGGCCAATCGGCAGAATTGCTTGAGCCTAGGAGTTTGAGACCAGCCTGGGCAACATAGTGAGATCTCATTTCCACAAAATAAAAAAATAAAAAAAATTAGCCAGGTGTGGTGGCATACACCTGTAGTCCAAACTACTCAGGAGGCTGAGGTGGAAGAATTGCTAAGCACAGGAGGTTGAGACTTCAGTGAGTCAGGATCATGCCATTACACTCTAGCCTGGTGACAGACAGAGTGAGACCCTACCATAGAGAAAGGAGAGAGAGAGAGGGAGGGAGGGCGGGAGGAAGAAAGAAAGGAAGGAAGGAAAGGAAGGAAGGAACCTTCCATTATCTTGCTAGTGACGTCAACATGCAGATGTGTAAGAAATCCAGAGAACTACTGCAAGATATTGTACAAGATAATCATGGCTAAGGCACATAATCATCAGAATATCTAAAGTTAGTATGACAGAAAAAATCTTAAAAATGGCTACAGAGAAGAGACAGAGCACTTACCAAGTGCTAACCATCATAATTACAGCAGACCTCTCAGCAGAAATCTAACAAACCAGAAGAGACCGGGGGCCCACTTCTATCATGCTTGATAAAGGAAGTGCCAGCCATAATTTTCTTACCCCACCAAACTAAACTTCATAAAGGAGGAAGAAACTAATGCTTCCCAGATACACAAGTACTAAGGGAATTTGTCACCTTTATAGTGATCCTACAAGAGATGCTTAAGGGAATTCTAAACATACAAACACAAGAAAGATGCCACCCAACACAGAAGCACAAGTAAGCACACAGTTTATAATTATATAAATCACCTACAAAACTGAGACCACTAAGCAACTCCTCAACAATACTGTGACAGGAACAAACCCTCACATATCTATAGTAACGCTTAATGTTAATAACATTAATGCCCCACTTAAATGACACAGAGTAGCAAATGGATTAAGAAATCAAGACCCATCTTTGCATCACCAGGAGACACATTTCACATCCAATAACATGCACAGGCTCAAGAGAAAGGGATGGGCAACAATCTAACATGCAAATGAAAACAAAAAGAGTAGGGTTTACTATTGTCATATCAGAAAAAACAGACTTTCAGCCAATGAAAGTGAAAAGGGACAATGAAGGGAACTACATAATGATAAAGAACAGTAAGAAATATCTATCTTAAACATATTCTCACCCAACATAGAAGGATCCACATTTATATAACTATTGCTACTTAACCTAAGAGAGGACATAGGCACACCATAATAGTGGGTACTTCAACAACCCATTAACAGTTTGGACAGATCATCAAGGCAGAAAACAAAGAAATCCTGGATTTAAATTCAATATTTGAGCAATTATATTTAAGAGATATCTGCAGAAAATTTCTACAAACTACAGAATACACATTCTTCTCATTCATACATGACTCATACTCTAAGATTGCCCAAATGCTTGGTCATTAATTAAGCTTGAATAAATTCCAAAAAATTGAAATAACACCAGCATCTTTTTTGATGTATAAAACTAGAAACCAACATCTAGAGGAATCTTTAAGAGCACACAAACACATGGAAATAAAACAAGTTACTCCTATACAGTTTTTGGGCAAACAGTGAAACCAGGACAGAAATTTTAAAAATTATTTGAAATAAATAAAAATAAAGACATACCAAAACTTCTGAGATGCTGTTAAAGTGATGCTGAGAGGAAAATTTATTGCAGTAGACAATCACATCATAAAAATAGAGCTCAAGTAAACAATCTAACATCTTACCTAATAGAATTAGAAAAACGGGAACAAGCTGAGCCCAAACCTATCAGAACAGAAATTTTTAGAAATTGATAGAAAAAGACAAAGGATCAATGAGTTGAAAAACTGGTTCTTTGAAAAGATAAACAAAATTGATGGATCCCTGACAATATTAACCCAAAAAATTGAGTGAAAATCCAAATAAAAATCCAAATAAATAAAATCAGAATGAAAAAGGTGACATTACAGCCAACCTTAAGGAAATACAAAAGATGATGAGAGATTAGTATAAATATATGTATGCATATAAGCTAACAAATTTAGAGGAAGTGGATAAATTTCTGAAAATACAGAACCTCCCAAGATTGAAACAGAAAGAAATTGAAACCCAAACAGACCAATAATGAATCATAAAATTGAACCTGTAATGAACAAAAAAACTATCTACAATAAAATGTCCAGGACCAGATGGGTTAACAGCTGAATTCTACCAAATGTGCAAAGAAGTACTGTACCAAAACCACCAAACTTATTTGAGGCAACAGAGGAGGAACTCTTCCTTAATGCATTCCACAAAGCCAAAATTATCCTGATATTAAAAAAATGGCAAAGCCACAGCAAAGAAAGAAAACTATAAGCAATATCCCTCATAAACATAGATGCAAAAATCCTCCACAAAATATTAACAAACCACATCAAGCAGCACATCCAAAAAATTATTTATCCTGATCAAATGGGAATAAATGTAATCCACCACATAAACAGAGGTAAAAACAAGAGCCATATTTCAAGGGATGCAGAAAGGCATTCAATAAAATCCAACATGCAGAAAGGCATTCAGTAAAATCCAAAATCTTCATGATAAAAAACCCTCAACCATGTAGGCATTGAAGGAACATTCCTCAAAATAAGAGCCATCTAAGACAAGCCTACATCCAATGCTATACTTATTGGGCACAAATTGGAAACATTTACTCTAAGAACTAAGACAAGAATGCCCATTTCACCACACCTATTCAACATAGTACTGGAAGTTCTAATTAGAACAATCAAACAAGAGAAAGAAAGAAATGGTATCCAAACAGGAAAAGAGTAAGTTCAATTATCTCTCTTTGGGATGATGTGATTCTATATTTATAAAACCCTAATGATTCCAAGACTCCTAGCTTTCATAAACGTCTTCAATAAAGTTTCAGGAGACAAAAATCAAGCTAAAAAATCAGTTGCATTTCTGTACACCAACAACATTCAAGCTGCAAAATATTAAAATACCTTAGAATACATCTACTAAAGAGCTGAAAGATCTTTACAACGTGGACTACAAAACTCTGCTTAAGGAAATCAAAGATGACACAAGACAGTGGAAAAAACATTCCATGCTCATGGGTTAGAAAAAGCAATATGGTTGAAATGTGCATACTGCCTAAAGCAATCTACAGATTCAGTGCAATTCCTATTAAATTGCCAGAGTCGTTTTCACAGATCTTGAAAAAACAAGAGGGCTCTACAGATGCAAGTTTCCCCCAAGAGACAGCATTCATTGTAGGAACACAAGATATGTATATTTTTTGAGTCAGAGTCTCACACTGTCACCCAGGCTGGAGAGCAGTGGCACACACACAGCCACTGCAGCCTCAACCTGTTGGGCTCAGGTGAGCCTTCTGCTTCAGCCTTCCAAGTAGCCAGAATTACAGGTGCATGCCACCATGCCCAGCTAATTTTTTTTTTTTTTAATTGCAGAGAGGAAGTCTTGGCTGAGTTGCCTAGGCTGGTTTCAGAACCCTGGGCTCAGGCAGTTCTCTCGTCTTTGCCTCCCAAAGTGCTGGGATTACAGCAGTGAGCCATCGAACCCTGCAGATCATAAAATATTTTCTATTTTCTTCTTTGTCTGCTATGTGATGTTATGCCAGATAGGAAAGTAAGCCACAATGTATAAGGTTAACAAAAACCCATCTGATGAGACTTTATGATCCTTTAGTTAGGATTTTGGACAAGAGAAAAAAGAATGGTCAGAATATATTCTCCCTCTTAGTTAAAAATCATTCTATGGAATGCATGTATAGGCCATCAAACAGCAGCAGGGCCCTTGATGCTAGGAAAACCTTTGCTAGAGTTATCTATTTTGTTTACTGGCAAGTTCTTCAGGTGCTAGTAAGCCTCCTTCCTAAAATTGCCTATTTGGTGACAACAGTTTCAAAATTAGCAATGTTGGATCATGGGGAAAGGACATGGCTTGACCTGATTTTATAGCCAGTTGTTTAAGGAATGAGAGAGAGTCAGACTTGGGGTTCAAACTGAAAAAACACATTCTAGATCAAACCTATTTTGTGAGCTCTCATGATCTAAGCCTTTGATTGTGTCCTCTTGCTTTTCTTGTAGCTGGCTTAGGATTTATAAGACACATATAATAATAACATAGCAATAAGTGTCCAAAAAAGTGATGAAGATATGTGTCCAAGAATGTTATAGGTAGAGTCAGTGGACAGTAGCAACTTAACCAGTCAGAAATCCCCTGCATGTATTATTATATTATTTAATCAGATTTACAATGTGTTTACTTCCTTACCAAGGTTAATTTGAACCTTATGATAATTTTCATTCATCAATTGGAAGCCTCACGTTAAATAAGAATTCAACAAATTTAATGTTTGCTTCTGTTCAATTTGTCTCCATACAATTTGAGTATTTTTTAAAAAGATGTCATGTCTCCATAGGTCTAACATCCTAAGAAAAGTAAAAATAAAATTCTGGAAATACCTGGTTCTCAATGTATAAATTTTCATAAGACTAGTTTATAGTTAGCAAATCCATTTTTTTCCTGTCACTTTTGTGTCCATATGCTTGCATTTTGGAGAGAAAAAGGGGTTTTGTTACAGAAGTCATATAATTCCATAGTGTCACTTTGTTGTCCCTCAACAAAAACAGCCCTTCCCTTATACCAAATGTTATGTGCCATGGGGGTAGATATTCGGGTCCAAATTTGGGAGACATGATTTGAGGGCACAACTGTTTTTTCTCTCTTTTTATTTTTCACAATCTGAGAGAGTAGTAGGATGCCATGTGGATTTATTAGCTAAAAGAGCCCACCTACTTCCCATGGGGCTATTCTCATATTATTTCCAATGGTCCCATGCCTGACACTCCAACCCCCTTTTACAAATATTTATCTGCATAAATTCCATAACTGGGAGTAAATAACCCAGGAAGCTTTGTCATTAGGCATCTTAATATCCTTACAGTAATTTCCTTTTAATACTCCGGAAGCAGGCAATTCTTTATGGTTGGGATGAATGGAAAGGGTCTATGTCATGGTCTAGGAGTTGTTGAACTTGTCTTGGATTTGGAGGATCTGAATTAACTCCGTCCTTCAAAACTGGACCTTACAATCTCACATGTCCACCTCTTCTGTGATAATACCTGGGCCTAGAGAAAAGATGCATTGACAATGAAGATAAATTGGGCCCATGGGAGTCTAAATAGTTTAAAGTTTTGGAGTTATCAGGTAGAGAGAGAGGAGTAATCTTTGTTGTTTTACCCAATTTTGTAAACTCATAAATAGCTCAAAAGAAAAGTCTTTAAGTTGCAGCAGCAGCAACAATAACAACAAATTAGCAACATTTTTAACAAAAGGACATAAGCCCCATCTAGTTCTGACAATGACAGGAATAAGCTCACAGGGAGTTAAAACATATTATCTGGCATTAAGGCACAAAACAGATTTTATTAGTTTAGATGGAGGCAAAATTATTAAATTAGTATTTATGCCTTTGTATACAGGCCTGGTCTATTCCCACATGAGAGCAGTTTGTTTTGAATGACATCTTCTCCCAGTTCTAAAGATGAGCCCCAGGTTAACTTGAATTTGATGGTAGATACCAGTGTTGACATTTAAGATTCAGTAGGAATTGATATTCCTTTTTAGACAGATAGGTGTACTCAAGAGTCAAAACCTTGTAACTTAAGGACATAAAAGTTGGTTAACAATTTTTAAAATAAAGACTCTTTTAAAGGGGATGAAGGGAGCCTCTTATCTAATATCTTATCATTAGGCTGTAGGTGGTGGTACTGGAGTTTGGCTTAACTGGAAGCTGCAGAGGATTCTACAACTTTGTAGTAATTAATTTTTATAGTTTTATGAGTCCTCAGCATTTGGTTTTGAGTATTTTTTAAAAAGATATTAAAAGGCTCAAAGCATTTGGTTAAAACACAATCACTGGTCATACTAAAATAAAAGGTATTCATTCAACTGAAGTGATAATCATAATGCTTTAAGAGTGATATAGAAAAGTCCATGGATGGAAAAATTGCCCAAACTTTACCTGTAGGATGTCCCCTTATCTACCTAATTCTGAATTGTACCCCACATCTTTAAAATAAATAAAAATAATTTTTAAAAATCATATTGATATATCTAGAAAAATAAATATATATATAAAATAAAATTAAGTTTTTCTAAGTAACTAAAAACCTAGTAAAGACAATACAGGAATTATCTTGATAAAACATAAAATTTTTGGTTTTTAGGCTAGCTATCAAAAAAATGAAGAAAAATCTTCTGTAGTATGATTGTTTCTCCTTATGGAAACCCTTTTGAATAACCTATACATATAGATAGATGAATGTCAGATCTTTTTAAAAGAGTACTTGTATTAATTAGACACAGGAAGAGTGTCAGGGTTATGAGTGAGTGTTATATTATGGGTATAAAGATGGGCAATTTCCCTTGGTCTTAATTTTGAAAGTCCTTGTGTATACATTATAAACACACCTGCATGCTTTCTCTTCAATCTTTCTGTCTTTTGTGAGTTGATTTTTCAGGTGAACATTTAGAGGGACCTTGGCTTTTACACATGAAGAAAAGTCAAGAGTACAGAATTAAGTTATACTAGAGAAAACCTTTATGATAAAACATTACAGCATGAGGCCATAACAACATATTTAGACCTGGAGAAAAATTACAGGAGCCAGCAAAAAGCTGAAAGAGAGAGTTACCATCCTAGGCTTCTCAAAGGTAGAAAAAGCTGAAAGCATCAGGGTTTGGAGATATCTGAAGAGTTTTAAAACAAATCAGTTATAAAATTAAAATTTTTTTTTTTTTGAGTTGGGGTCTCACTTTGTCGCCCAGACTGGAGTGCAGTGGCCACTCCCGGCCACTGCAAGCTCGTCCTGCTGGGCTCCGGCAATCCTTCCGCCTCAGCCTTCCAAGTAGCTGGAACTACAGGTGCGCACTACCAAGCCCAGGGAATTTTTTATTTATTGTAGAGATGAGGTCTCGCTAAGTTGCCCAGGTGGGTCTTGAACCCGCGGGCTCAGGTAATCCACTCACCTCAGCCTCCCAAAGGCGTGGGATTATAGGCTGAGCCACCGAGCCTGGCTTAGAATTAAAAAATTTAAATTTCTTGCAATTCCATTAAGAGCAAGTCAGTACTTTAAGAAAACCTCGTTGCTTTAACAATTTTTTTTTTTACTTTTGTATTAGTGTATTTTTAACATCAAATCTCAATCTCTAGGACTACTATAATTTCATTTTTATTATCACCAACTCAACTTATTAAATATAGCATTAAGCTTTTTAAAATTACATATTTATCTCATTACATTTACTTAATTTATTTATTTTAAAATAGTTTACCTAGGTTACTTACGAAAACTGAAATGTTGGACAAAATTCATTATTATTTAAAGTTATTTCACCAGGCATGGTAGCCAATGATTGTAATCCCAGCATTTTGAGAAGCTGAAGTGGGTCGCCTGAGCCCAAGAGTTTGGGACCAGCCTGGGCCACATAAAGGGATCTTATCTCTACAAAAAAAAAAAAAAATTAGCCAGGCATAGTGATGCATGCCTCTCAGCTACTTGGGAGGCTGATGTGGGAGGGTCACCAGAGCCCAAGAGGTCAAGGCTGCAGTGAGCTGTGATGGCGCTACTGTATTCCAGCCAGGGCAACAGAGTGAGACTTCAACTCAAAAAAATTGGGAGGCTGAGGTGTGTGGATTGATTGATCCCGCGGGTTCAAGACCCGCCTGGGCAGTGAGACCTCATCTCTACAATAAATCAAAAAATCAGCCGGGCGTGGTAGCGCATGCCTGTAATTCTGGCTACTTGGAAGGCTGAGGCGGAAGGATCGCCAGAGCCCAGCAGGTCGAGGCTGCGGTGGCCGGGAGCGGCCACTGCACTCCAGTCTGGGCGATAGAGTGAGACTCCAATTCAAAAATAAAATAAAATAATTAAAAAAAATAAAAAGTCAACGGAGGATGTGGAATGGAATATTAAGACTATAACAAAACAAGTCTTCATGCTGTTGATAGGAAATATGCTTTTAAATGTAAGGACAACAACACGTAGAAAGAAGCATGCTGGAAAATGGATACATCTTGAAAGTAATGAATATAAAGAAGATTGTGTGATTATATTAATAACAAATTTGACTTCAAAAAGTGATCATTAACAGTAAAAAATAAGATTTGTTTTTACTACCAATTTTTAAAAATTTATCTTATGAATCCATATAGAACAGGAAGAAAAATACAGTATCCACAGCAGCAGTATATTACAATTTCTGTAATTCCTAAATAAAGCTTCCAACTGTTCCCAAATTACTGAGACTGGGACACACAATTAAGAGAGAAACTGAGCCGGGTTCGGTGGCTCAGCCTGTAATCCCGCGCCTTTGGGAGGCTGAGGTGAGTGGATTGCCTGAGCCCGCGGGTTCGAGACCTGCCTGGGCAGCGAGACATCATCTCTACAATAAATAAAAAAATCAGCCAGGCTTGGTAGTGCATGCCTGTAATTCCGTACTCGGAAGGCTGAGGTGGAAAGATGGCAGGAGCCCAGCTGGTCGAGGCTGCGGTGGCCGGGAGCGGCCACTGCACTCCAGTCTGGGGGACGGAGTGAGACTCCAACTCAAAAAAAAAATTTTTTTTAATTTAAAAATTTTAAAAAAGTTATTTCCTTGCTAACTACTTTTATAATCTGTATCAGGTGTTCACCTGAAATTTAGGAACCTTAAGATTAATTTTAAAGGCATGTTACATATACTTATTTATATTTTTGATAACTCAGGATTTAGCCATTTTCATTAGACCAACAATATTAAATCAGTCTTATTTATAAAAAATTACATAGGTGGGGGGCTCAGTGGCCCAGTCTGTAATCTCAGCACTTTGGGAGGCCAGGGCGAGTGAATTGCCTGAGCCTGTGGGTTTGAGACCAGCCCAGGCAACTTGGGGAGACCTCGTCACTACAATAAATAAAAAAATTAGCCAGGCGTGGTAGCGTGCCTGTAGTTCTGGCTACTTGGAAGGCTGGGGCAGAAGGATCCCCGGAGCCCAGCAGGTCGATGCTGGGGTGGCCGAAAGTATGCCACTGCACTCCAGCCTGGGTGACAGAGTGAGATTCCAACAAGAAAAAAAAAAAAACCCAAAAAACCACAAAGATTACTCTATTTTTGGGCTAGTTTTATGAACTTTGTGCCAATCTTTGACATTTTATAATATTTAGCTGAATTTCTTTAATTAATAACACTTAAAAACTAAACTAGACAAAATTACTTTCCCTTCAACAAAAACCATATTTCCATGCCTTATAACTTTTTACCAAAGCATATCTTACTTCCCTTATATACTTTTATATAAAATTGTGGTTTTTATATTTAATAGTTTTAATGAATACGTCAATTACAACATTAACTTTTAGTGACTCTTATTTTTAATGAAAAACCTAAGAGGCAAATAATTTTAATTATGCACCAAATATGTAGTCCAGGACAAAGAAAAATGCCTGGCTCTAGGCCTCAGTAAGTTTTAGTGGCTTAATTCCAAAGGCATAAGTTTGAAGACAATTTAAACAAGCACAATAAGTATTACAGAAGCAAAGTTGTATACCTTAAACATCTATCAGAAATAATGTGGAACCAATAGAACAGTAGGCTCAGAAAAAATGTTCACATTAAATTCTGAAGATGTTGCCAGTATATTTTTCCAATAACTTTAAAATTGTCTTTACTTATTAAAGATAATTAAAGTCACATGAACTAAAAGACATTCAAGTTAAAGTTTCTATATTTCTGATAAAACATTTGAGGCAATCATTTCTTCTTTAAGACAATTAGTTAGAGATCTTTCAAATATTTTAGTGATGAAACACATATATAACATATATATAACAAACAAAAGCAGCTTTTATAGATTAATAAGATGCTTCATTTAGTTTTAAAAGTTCCTCTTACCCACTTTAGACTATTTATCCTCTTTAACTATCTGTTTTATAACTTTAGGCAATCCTAAAATTTGTATTTCTAAAGGGACATTTCTGGCCTGATATGGTGGTGGCCCACATATGTAATCCCAGCGCTATGCGAGACTGAGGTGGGAAAGTTGCTTGAGTCCTGGCGTTTGAGATTGCACTCCGGTTTCCCAGGTTGGAGTGCAGTGGCATGCTCCTGGCCACCACAGCCTCGACCCGCTGGGCTCTGGCGATCCTTCTGCCTCAGCCTTCCAAGTAGCCAGACTGGACAAATAGCAAAATCTCATCTCACCAAAAAATTTAAAAAATTAGTCAGGCATAATGCATGAACATGTAGTTGACTAAAAATAAAAATAAATTTAAAAGAATAAAGAGACAATTCCTAGGTGAAATAAGATAGGTAATTTATATTTTATTTTAGTTTTTGAGTTGGGGTCTCACTCTGTTACCCAGTCTGCCCCTCCTGTGCTCAAGTGATCCTTCCACCTCAGCATCCTGAGTAGTTAGGACTATAGGTGCATGCCACCATGCTTAGTTGATTTTTTTTATTTTTTGTAGAGATTAGGTTTTGCTGTATGGCCCAAGCTGATCTCAAACTCTGCCCTCAAGCAATTCACCTGCCTTGGCTTCCCAAAGTGCTAGGGTTACACGTGTGAGCCACAACATCTGGTTGAGACTTTATATTTTAAAGGCATAGAGTTAAGATGTCAAGCCTGAATATTATACCATCATTGCTTAAAAAAAAAAAAAGGTATAAGCAAATGTTCAGTTAACATGGCCGGGAAAAGCATTTTTTGTTGTTTTTGTTTTTTTGAGTCAGAGTCTCACTCAGTTTTCCAGGCTGGAGTGCAGTGGCATGCTCCTGGCCACCACAGCCTCGACCTGCTGGGCTCTGGCGATCCTTCCGCCTCAGCCTTCCAAGTAGCCAGAACTACAGGCACGCACTACCACGTCCAGCTAACTTATTTATTTTTTTATTGTAGAGACAAGGTCTCACCATGTTGCTCAGGCTGGTCTATAACCTGTGGGTTCAGGCAATCCTCTTGCCTTGGCCTCCCAAAGTGCTGGGATAATAGACTTGAGCCACCACGCCCAGCTCAGGAAAAGCACTTTAAATAAATTTATAACTTATAAATTTCATATAATGCAAAACAGAGATTTAGACTTGAGAGGAATTTGTCTACTTACAGTTCTTAGGCTTTCACAAGAAAACACAGATTCCTCCCAAAAGAGTATTCTTTTGTGCATTCTTCATCTGCTGTTGAATGGGAAAGTGGGATGCAGTTTCATGCATCCAGGCTTTTATGCTGCTGTTCCATGCCAGACTGGGCCTGGTTAGTGTGTTCTTCTGTATGTTCTTCTGTAGGGCCCATTTTATTTGGAATCTGGGGCAGGTTGGTCTTCAAAAATAAAACTGCCATGGAAACTTATTTACCCCAAATTTTGATTCACAGCCTTCATTGGATTATCTATTGGGGCAAACGAAGTTTAGCCATGTGACATGTTTGTAAACTAGTAAGTTTGTATTGCTACCTCATGGCTAGAATCATCTTTGTTTATGTCTATGTATACATGCTTAGATGTGTCTGGATGTATGTATACTTATTATGTATCATCTCTTATTATGTATGCTGTCTGTAGAGTACCAAGTTAGCCTATAAATAAAAGAGTGCTCATAAATTAAGTAAATAAGTCCAAACATTTTTCAAGTAACTTAAAGTAAATCTTTAATAAACAGGTTGACTTTAAGATTATTGGTAAAAATACATGGAGAAATGTCAGAATTTTGAAATTGTCAGCATACCTTTTTTTTCTTTGTCTAGGTTTTATATTTGTCTGTGTTAGATATTTTAAGGTGTCAGGGTTTGGTGCAAAAGATTATAAGACTGCAAACCCAGCTAAGAACAAAATAATCTTTGTTTTTGTGATTTTTTTTATAAATTCGACTAGTTTAATATTTCTAGTTTAATAAAAACAGCTAGATCTTCTGAGTTATAGTGAAAATAGCCATGTGTTTAACTTTAAGATTCTTATTTAGGTGAACTCTTAAAATGCACAGGCTATAAATATGGGTAACGTTGAAATAATGACTAACTTTGTCTAATATCTCAGTTTCCATGAGGAAACATGATTTTTAAAAATTGTGGAATGTTCCCACCAATGGAATATTAATCTCTCTGATAGACAGCTCAGGATTACTTTTTCCTAGGTGTTTCACTAAAATTTTGGGTTGTTAGTTAGTATATAATTTGATATGCAAAATGTACCAAAGGAGATGTGTCCTTATTGAAAAAAAGAATAATTATGTCTAATTCAGAAGTTATTTAAATGTTGATTCAAATTATGAACTTAGAAAGATTATTTATGAAACAAGAAAGAAAAGAACCAGTAAGTAGTGAAGATGTGAAAAATTTATGGATATGAAGATGTATTCTAGGAAGGTTATAAGGAAAAAAGAATGATTTTGTGAGAGACTCTTGTACTCAAGATTTTGATTTTTATTCTATAATCTGTTTCTTTTTAAAAAAATATTCTCAGATTCCTATCTCAGAAATGTAGCTTTGTGTGTCTTGTGGCTGTTAGCTTTTTCTCCCCCAAAAGGTCCCGAGATGGTGAGTTTCTCGTTCAACCTTTTCATCAGATCCTATAATCTTTTTCTCTGGTTCTAACTGCTTTTTTGGCTTGAGCTGAAATCTTTATTTTGAAAGTCTAGAAGAGCAATGCTTTCCTCCAGTATAACTTGATTCTGTGAGCTTGGTTTTTCTTGTCATGTCTTCATTGTTCCATGTAACTGGAAACTCATGTATTATGCCCTTGTTCAAAATATTAGTCTTCCAGTTTCTTGTTTCACTCATGGACTTGGGCACACTCTTTCTGTGTCTGATTAATTCAAGCACCCATTTCATCAGATTTGACTTTTAGATTATCTAAATGGACTTCTCATAAGGTGAATCAGTTACACTGCAGAAGGCCTTTCTTTGCTTCTTGATATATTGCCTAAAGATCAGATTTTGTTTTATCAAGATAATTCCTATGTCACCATCATTAGCTTTTAGACCTCTTAGGAAAACTGAGATCTTCTGCAAAGCAAAAGAAACCATCAAGAGAGCAGGGAGACAGCCCACAGAATGGGAAAAAATATTTGCCAACAGTATATCTGACAAAGGCCTAACATGTAGGACCTACAGGGAACTCAAACAGGCCGAAAAGAAAAAACAAATAGCTCTATTAAAAAGTGGGCAAAGATTCCTCCATCATTCAGGAAGGATGTCAGTGTTGAGGTTGACATACCTGTCAAAGACGATACCATGAGTTCTGGTGCTTTGACGAAACCTGAGATGTGTGGCCTTCTGGCCAAACGCATGCGGTTTCATATTGTTGGAGCATTCGTTGTATCCCTGGGTGTTGCGGCTTTCTATAAGTTTGCTGTGGCTGAACCAAGAAAGAAGGCATATGCAGATTTCTACAGAAATTATGATTCCATGAAAGATTTTGAGGAGATGAGGAAGACTGGTATCTTTCAGAATGCAAAGTGATTTGGGAAGATAAAGAATATCTTTGGTTTGAATTACATGGAAGTTTGTTACTGAACTGTGTTCCTGAACTATGAAACACGCTATGTGGGCTAAGTAATAGTTTCTCTTGAGAAATAAACAATTAACAAATAAAAAAAAATGGTTGCAAAAGACATGAGTAGTTACTTCTCAAAAGAAGATATATGGGCAGCTAACAGATATATGAAAAAGTGTTCAGTCTCACTCATCATCAGAGAAATGCAAGTCAAAACCACACTGAGATACCACCTAACCCCAGTAAGAATGGTCATCATTTATAAAACAAACAACAACAGACGCTGGCGGAATGCTAAGAAAAAGAAACGCTTCTACACTGCTGGTGGGAATGCAAACTAGTGCAATCTCTTTGGAAAACAGTGTGGCGATTTCTGAAAGAACTAGAAATTGACCTTCCATATGACCCAGCAATTTCCCTATTGGGAATATACCTGGAGGAACTCAAATCATTCTACAAAAAAGATACCTGCACACGTATGTTTGTTGCAGCTCTATTCACAATAGCAAAAACATGGAACCAACCATGTTACCCATCGAAGCCGAACTGGATAAAAAAATGTGGTACATATACACAATGGAATAATATGCAGCTATAAAGAAGAACAAACATATGGACTTTGCAGTCACTTGGATGGATTTAGAGTCGATCATACTCATTTAGAGTTGATCACACTCAGAAACAAAGAACAGAGTACCATATGTTCTCACTCAAGCAGACCTTGAACAATTTTCATAATACTATAAGAAAGGGATTGGCAGTAGTGGGAAACTGCCAGGGTAGGGAGGGGCACACCTCATCAACAAGGGTACCTGCATAATCAGCATTTGTATACCTAACCCTGAATTGTACTCCACATTTTTAAAATATAAATAAATGAATGAATAAATAAATAAATAAAAATAATTCAGGGTTTTTACACCCATGTAACTTTCTGTATTGCTTTTAAAGTTTTGGATGATCACTTTGTTTACGTGAATAACTCTTCTTTTACAATGTCCTGTGATTCTTTTTTGATCAAATGTTTTCAGCCTTTTAATATCTTTGATAAATGTTCTGCTAACTAATCCTTGTGCTGTTAAGCGCAGGGCTTTGGTTCCGGCATCTGAAAGCTAAGTCATACCACTCAAGGCCTCGTCTTCAGATCGACCCAAGAAAAGGTGACAGATAAAATGAAATGTCTTTGTAAGACACAGGGCCAGAAATGAAAGTTATTGAATCCCTCTAGACCCAGGGACTAACATGGAAAAGGAGGACATGTGAAATTATAAAGGTCTATTTAGAGAAATAAAATTAGTTCAGAGTTTGTTTATAAATTAAACATTAATATCAGAAGCACACTGATGCAAGGCCAGCATCCAGGCCCCTGTGTCAGAATAACAGGGTGTTCTTGGAACATTGATTTGTTCTCTAATAGAACACATAAAAGGTTTATAGAAATCTTACCTTATTGTCACACTGATAAAATTAGATTGGTTAGCCGGGCTCGGTGGCTCAGCCTGTAATCCCGCGCCTTTCGGAGGCTGAGGTGAGTGGATTGCCTGAGCCCATGGGTTTGAGACCCGCCTGGGCAACTTCGCGAGACCTCATCTCTACAATAAATAAAAAATTAGCCAAGCATGGTAACACGCGCCTATAGTTCCAGCTACTTGGAAGGCTGAGGCGGAAGGATCGCCGGAGCCCAGCAGATCGAGGCTACAGTGGCCGGGAGCGGCCACTGCACTCCAGTCTGGGTGACAGAGTGAGACTCCAACTCAAAAAAATTTAAAAAAAAAAAAAAATTAGATTTGTTTAGAAGATTCGTTAAAATTAGCTTTAACATTAAGAATACAGTATACAAAGGTAATATTTGGTTTTCTCTTTTGAACAAAATTTTTGTGTAATATTAATAAGTGATAATAGAGGACTTTGATTTACTTTTTTGAACAAACTACAGGGAAAAAGCAGAGGAGAGAGAAGGACAGATTGAGTTAGCCTCATGCTGTCTTCATTAGTTTTGTTGCTTGGGAATCTGAGTATCCTCTCTATCAGAGAATAAAGGTTTTGCATTGTTGAAATCTTTGAGTTATAATTTTGGCCAATTGAATGATTATTTTATATGACCTGTGATTCTATTTTGTGATATTGAGTGTTCTAAACCTTTGATATTTGACAAACCTTTCAAAAGTGAAATTTCAAATTCTAAATTCAGTCTTTTTGAACTCAAATCACTTTTTTAATATTAATTTCCCTGAAGTGCAAAAGAAACATATCAGGCTTATTTGGTATGTTAAAATCATACAGGAAGTATTGTCAAATATGAAATGATATTTAACTTTTTGGGGGCGTCATATTTACATGTTATTAATATGTGTTTCAAAATTGTATGAGATTCCTAAAATTCTGATATGTTTTAGTATATACGTTATTAGTAACAATTATTAGTATTTTAAATAGTTAAATGCCACAGAAATAACCAAATTTTCTTGTCAATTGTGTCTTTAACCATGGCTGTCCTAACACATTTGTCATCCACAATTACTGTTTTACTTTGATTCTTCTAAAAATTTTAATTATTGCATATAGTCCAAATTTGTTTCTTTAGGGGAGTCCATGAAAAGGACTTTTGAATGAAGGTTTCTGACAACTTTGGATATTGTGACATTGGACTAGAGAGAAAACTTTCAGGATTAAAGGACTGATGTGTTCATGAGGATTGCTGGTCTAATATGGAGAAGAACAGGAGTTAACTGCACGAAGTGCACTAATAAATGGCTGAAATTATTTTGAATGATTTTTTTGGAAATATTGCTGATTCCTTTTATTTTCCAGAGTCAAGAAAAGTTTTAAATTTCTTTAGCTATTTAGAGCTTTTGATAATTGAGTAAAGTGTGCTCTTGTGTGTGAAATCTGAAGCATATTTCTTTCTCTAGTATTTGTGAGTATTACTTTATGGCAATATAGTTATTTGCATAAGTTCAATAAGAATCTATTTTCTTTTGTAACAAGGCACAATTGGAGACACTGGTTATTTTACTAAGGCTTTGACTGAAATGATATTTTCATATATTTGCAGACTGCTTTGAGGAATTGAGATTGAAATCTATAAAGAGCCAATAAAAAGTCCCTTGGGAAGGCTGGTCTCACAATTTGTCAGTTCCTTTACAGGGCTCCTGTCCTGTGGTGAGTAGAGTGTCATTTACACTTGACCTATCCATTTAAAATAGATTGTTATAATTTTAGAATACTTTATTTAATTCCCATGGTAACCACAAAGGCAATATTTATAGCATATTCTCAACAGGAAATGAGGAGTCAAAATGTGTCATTACAGAAAAATTAACTACATACAGTGGAAAACATTAAGGGGAGAAATTAGGGACAAAAAGCTATAAGACTTACAGAAAACAAAATGGCAATCATACCAGTATTTTCTTTAAATACAAATGGTGTAAGCTCTTTGAAAGAAAGAGATTAGCAGAATGAATTAAAAATCAGAACCTACTTATATGCCAAGTGAGTCACTGTAGCTCCAAGGACACACATAGGTTGAAAGTGTAAGGTGAGTTGGACATGGTTGCATGAGCTTGTAATCCTAGCACTTTGGGAGGAGTAGGCAAAAGGATTGCCTGAACCCAGGGATTCAAGACCAGCCTGGGTAACTTGGTGAGACCTCATCTTTACAATAAGTAAAAAAAAAAAAAAAAAAAGTGTGTAAAGGGGGAAAAAAAATCCTGAGTGCAAATTGTAACTAAAAATGAGACTTGTGCTTGATACTAATATCAGGCAAAATAGACTTTAATCTAAAACTGTTACAAGACACAAAGATAGTATATATGATAATCTAGCTAATCTAATATTAGTTAATCAAGAAGATATAACTATTGTAAATATTTTTGCACCAAGCATTACAATTTCTATATATGAAGTAAAAACTGACTTAATTGAAGGATGGAAACAGACAACTCTATAATAATAGTCAGAGATTTCAGTATTCCACTTTTAATACTGAATAGATCAACCAGATAGAAGATGATTAAGGAAATGGAAATCTTGAATAACACTGTAGTAAATTCAGCCTAACAAATGTATACAAACTACTACAGTCAATAGCAGAATACACGTTATTTTCCAGTGCACATGGGGCATTCTCCAGGATAGACCACAAAACATGTCTTAAGAAATGACAAAGTAAGCCGAGCTCGGTGGCTCATCCTGTAATCCCGCGCTTTGGGAGGCTGAGGTGAGTGGATTGCCTGAGCCTGTGGGTTTGAGACCCGCGTGGGCAATTTAGCGAGACCTCATCTCTACAATAAATCAAAAATCAGCCGGGCGTGGTAGCATGCGCCTGTAATTCCGGCTACTCGGAAGGCTGAGGCGGAAGGATCGCCGGAGCCCAGCAGGTCGAGGCTGCGGTGGCCGGGAGCGGCAACTGCACTCCAGTCTGGGTGACAGAGTGAGACTCCAACTCAAAAAAACAAAAACAAAAACAAAAAAACCTCTCAAACCTACGGGCTCAGGCAATTCACTCAGGCTGAGCCACCGAGCCCGGCTGAAAAAAAACTCTTGTATAAGATGGCTTCACTAGTGAATCCTACCAAACATAAAAAAATTAAAACCAATTATTTTGAAACTTCTCCAAAATTTTTATGTGGAGCAGAAACTTCTGCAGTCATCATATGATACTGACTAGAAAAAGACACTACAAGAAAACTGTGAATTAATACCCCTGTGAATATTGATGCAAGAATTCCCAACCAAATATGAGCAAAGACAATTCAGCAGCATATTAACAGGATTATGCACCATTATTAAATGAGATTTATTCTTGGACTAACACATAAAAATAAATTAATGTAGCATACTACATTAACAGAATGAAGGGAAAAGGCCACATGATCAACTCAGTTGTTGCAAAAAAGCATTGTAAAAAAAATTCAACACTCTTGATAAAAAAAAAAAAAGTTAACAACTAGAACTAGAAGAAATTTTTTTCAACATGATGAAGGCCAAAATGGAAAAATCTCATTTTATTTTTTATTTTTATTTTTTTGAGTTGGAGTCTCACTCTGTCACCCAGACTGGAGTGCAGTGGCCGCTTCCGGCCACCGCAGCCTCGACCCTCCGGGCTCCGGCGATCCTTTCACCTCAGCCTTCCAAGTAGCTGGAACTACAGGCGCGCCTACCACGCCCGGCTAATTTTTTTTTTGATTTATTGTAGAGATGAGGTCTCACCAAGTTGCCCAGGCGGGTCTCGAACCCACGGGCTCAGGCAATCCACTCATCTCGGCCTCCCAAAGTGTGGAATTACAGGCTGAGCCATGGAGCCCGGCTGAAAACCCCTTTTAAATGGTAAAGGAATTAAAGTTATTTTCCTAAAATCAAGCATAAGAAGAACATGGCTGCTTTCATCACTTCAACATAGTACTGCAAGTTCTACTAAGGAGCTATCAGGCAATAAAAATAAGTTAGAAAAGAATATGGAAACTTTTTTCTGTTTGCAGAAGACAAGATCCCATATATTGTAAACCCTAAGGAGTCAACTAAACCCCTGCTGAACCAGTAAATGAATCAGCAAAGTTGCAGGATACAAATCTACATACGAAATCAGCTGCATTTCTATACAATAGTAATAATGAACAATCTTAAAAGGAAAATAAGAAAACAATTCAATTTATAATATATTCAAAGAGAGAGATACACTTGGGATTAAATTTATCCAAGGAGGTGCAAAATTTGTACATTGAATTAGCAAAACATTATTGAAAGAAATTAAAGGCATGAATAAATAGAAAGACATTCTGCATTGACGGATTCAAAGATATATAATTTAGATGACAATACTACCCTAAGCAATCTACAGATTCTATGCAATCCTTACAAAAAAAATTTACAGAAATAGAATCTATCCTAAACATATGAAATTTAAGAAATTCCTGAAAAAGAACAAAATGTATGTTGATTTCAAAACTTATCACAAGAAAAAATGTATGTTGATTTCAAAACTTATTACAAAGATACAGTAATCAAAACAGTGTGGTACTGGCATAAAGACAGATGTGTATACCAGTGAAATAGATTAAAGACCCCCAAGAATAAACTCTCACGTGTATGGGTCATAGGTCTTCAACAACAGTGTCAAAACAACTCAATGGAGGAAAGGAAAGTCTTTTCAATAAATTAGGGTCTTTGTGGTTCCATATGAATTTTATAATTATTTTTTTCTATTTCTGTAAAACATGTTGTTGAACTTTTAATAGAGATTGTGTTGAATCTAAATTGCTTTGGGTAGTAAGAACATTTTAACAACATTATGATTTTTCAATCCATAGTGTCTTTAGTTTTGTTTGCATCTTGTTTAACTTTTTATCAGTGTTTTATAGTTTTCAGTGGACATGTCTTTTACCTTCTCAGATAAGTTCGTTCCTAGGTATTTTTCCTGGTGTCTTTTTTTTTTTTTTTTTTTTTTGAGTTGGAGTCTCACTCTGTCGCCCAGACTGGAGTGCAGTGGCCGCTCCCGGCCATCACAGCATCGACCTGCTCCGGCAATCCTTCCGCCTTAGCCTTCCAAGTAGCTGGAACTACAGGCGTGCGCTACCATGCCTGGCTAATTTTTTGATTTATTGTAGAGATGAGGTCTTGCCAAGTTGCCTAGGTGGGTCTCAAACCTGCGGGCTCAGGCAGTCCACTCACCTCAGCCTCCCAAGGCGCGGGATTACAGGCTGAGCCACCGAGCCCGGCTTCCTGGTGTTTTATCAATGGTTTTGTTTTCTGAATTTCATTTTCAGATAACTTATTGTCATTTTCTAGAAGCACAATTGATGTTTGTATGCTGATTTTATGCCCTTACAACTTTGCTTTTACGTACTAGTTCGAGCGGTATTTTTATGGTGTATTTAGAGTGTTCTACATATGAGATCATGTCATCTTCACACAGGAATAATTTTACTCCTTCCTTTCCTGTTTGGATGCCTTTTATTTCTGTTCTTGTCTGTCTCTGATGCGATGTTCATTACTCTGTTGTGTAGAAGTAGTGAGAGTGGTCACCTTTGCTTTGTTTCCGATCTTTGAGGAAAAATTTTTTAGTTTTTCACCATTTGGCATTATGTTAGCTGTGGGCTTTTCATATACGGGCTTTATTATTCTCTAGTAACTTCTATCTTTTCCTGATTTGTTGAGACTTTTTATTATGAAAGCATGTGCAATTTTGTGAGATTCTTTTCTAACATTTACTGAGATGAGCATGTAATCTTTATTTTGCATGGTGTATCACATTAATTGATTTTTATATTTTGAGACGCTTTTGCACCCTGGGAACAAACCCCACTTGATAATTGTGTATAATGCTTTCATTTGGATTTGGTTTGCTAGTGTTTTTTGAGACTATTTCCTCTGTATTCATCAGAGATCCTGGAATACTGTATATATTTTTTTCTTGTGGTATTTTGGTAGACCACCTGCTTTCTATTACAGCAGAAATGAGAGGCCGAAGAGTGGGAGGAAACGGAGTTTAATCAAGGCAACAGGGAGCAGGTCAGTAATGCCACTAGGGTTTGCTCAAAGAAGCACACTTTCCCCTAAGTATTTATAGCCTAAACATACAATCTTTCATCTATCTTAGGTAAAGATGAAAGTAAAACATAAACTTAAACTACCTGGGGGAAAGGAGTTACTCTCAAAGAGCTCATTGACATTCATAAGAGATTTGAGAGCTTTGGAACTGTCCGGGTGTTCTGATCTAGAACTGCAGCTGCTTCTTCAATGCACTTGCAGTTCCTCCACATTTCATGGATAACAGAGGTCTGGTGCTGGGTTTTCTTCAAGCTTTAATGATGTCTATATATGAGCGATAAACAAGTTGAGAAAGTCCAAACAGGAGAAGGGAGGGAGGAATTACATTCTGAGGGCAGTGCAAGGGAAGGAGGAAAAATGTGCACTCGTAAATCTAAGCAGCCTTTACATTCAGTCTGATTAATCATTGCAAAATAAGTAAAAGGTTAGTTTCTATTATTCTAACAGGAGCTATTTCTTTATAATAAATGAGCAACCCTTGATTTTAGCCTATAACTTTGGTATTTTTGTCTGGCTTTGATATCTGAGTGATGCTGACCTCATTAAATGAATATGGAAGTGTTCTCATCTCTTCAAATTTTTGGAAATGCTTGAGAAGGATTAGCTTTACTTATTCAATAAATTTTGGTGGAATTCACAAGTAAGACCATCTTATCCTGGGCTTTTCTTTGTTGGGAGGATTTCTAAAAAATTTTTTTAAATTGTCAAATAAAAATTTTATGTATTTGTTCTGTACAATATTATGCTTTGAAATATGGATACATTGTGGAATGGCTAAATCAAGCTAATTAACATATGTATTAGCATGCTTATTTATCATTTTTTGTGGTGAGAACACAAAATCTTGTTTCAGTGCTTTTCAAATAAACAATATATTGTTATTAGCTACAGTCATCATGTTGTACAATAGATCTATTGAATTTAACTGCTTAACTGAATTTTGTATCTTTGACTAATATCTCAAATCCCACCTCTAGGCCCTGGTAGCCACATTTCTGCTCTCTGCTTCTATGAGTTTAACTTTTTTAGAATTCACATATAAGCAAGATCATGTGGTATTTATCTTAACATAATATTCTCAAGGCTCATTTATATAATCACAAAGTACAGGATTTTTAAAGACTGAATGATACTTCATTGTGTATGTATGCCGCATTTTATTTATCCATCCATTCACTGATAGCCACTTAGATTGATTCTATGGTGTGGCTATTGGGAATAATGCTGCAATGAATTGGAAGTACAGACATCTCTTTGACATAAGGATTAATTCCCATTAGATATAAATTCAGTGGTGGGTTTGCTGGGTTATATAGTAGTTCTGTTTTAAAATTATTGTAATAGAAAAATAATTATATACCATGACCAAGGAATGTATTCAGGAAGGCAAGTATACCATTCAAATGTTCTTCAATGGGTGTATTGTCAGGGTACTCCAGAAATACAGCACCAATAGGATATATGGAAGGAAATTTATTAAGGGAAATGGTCTCAGGTAATCACAAAAACAGAAGATCCATAGTAGGCCATCTGCAAGCTGGAACACCCGATAAGCTGATAGCATGACTTAACCCCAAAGTCTCAGAACTAGGAAAGCCAATGGTGCAGACCACAGGCCAAAGCCAAAATCCCAAGGGACCTCCAGAGGTGGCTTGAGCAAGTCCCAGAATCTAAAAGTCAAAGAACTAGAGGCTGATGTCCAAGGGCAGAAGGAGAAAAAGCATTCAGCTTCAGAAGGGAGAGAGAAAGAGGAACACTCTCTGCTTGTTTATCTAAGCCATGCCCCCAGCTTATTGATGGTATTATCTACATTGAGAGCGGGGTTTCCTCTCTCAGTTCACTGACTCACGCATCCATCAATCTCCTCTGGAAATTCCTTCATAGACACACCTAGGAACAATGCTTCACCAGCCAAGTAAGCATCCTTCAATCCAGTGAAGCTGACACCTAAAATTAACCATTATAATAGGTAAATGGTTAAACAAAATGTGGTACATTCATGAACAACTACAGCAATACAAAAAGAATGAACTATTGATACATACGAAAATCTAGATGGATCTCCAGGGAGTTGTTGTGAGTAAAAAAATCAATCCCAAAAGGTAACCCCATGATTCCAACTATATAATATTCTCAAAAATAGCAAAATTATAGAAATTGAGGACAAATTAGGTTGCCCAGATTAGGGCTAGGGGTGGGGAGAAGAGAAAGACAGGTGACAATGGAAAATTGCAAGTTCTGCAAAAGTATGTTCGAAGAGTTTTATTCTGAGCCAAATGTGAGGCACCGAGCCCTGAAATACAGTACTGAGAACATGTGCCCTTGGTGATTAAATTACAGCTTGGTTGTATAAGAGTTATATATATATATATATAAAAAAATCAGTGCATATGAGACTTACATTGGTCAGGCTCGGAATAGCTTGAATACAGAGGCAGTGTTAAATTTTGTTTCAGACTATCCTTTCAAGGAGGTTATATATATGGTGGACTTGCTTGGAAAATATAACATGTTCCTCTTGAGCAGAGAGCAATTTAGTTTACAGTCCAGCATAATAAAGATAATATCTCCTCAGGGCAAAAATCGGGCAGGTTTGCTTGTAGCCTACTATAATAAATTTGGTTTCCAAAGCTCAGAGCTCCTCAACTATGGTGTAAAATCTATATATGTACAATATGTCCCATTGCCCTTTGACCTCGCTCCCCACAGATTTTGGAGTAAGTTAAACTGACAAGAATATGAAATACATTCTCATTGCATGCCATGAGGAATATTGTCCTTTTTCTCTGAACCACACATCTCATTATCTTCTGCCAGTATCCATGGAACTGTGGCAGGGAAACTTGTTAACTTACAACTAGTATAAAACTTCAGGCTTCTCATACTTCTTGACAGTTTTGGTGACAAGGATGGGATGCTGATAGAGACACTGGCTATCTGGACTAGAACAAGGGCTCCCCCAGACTGTTGGTTAGAGGATATAAGAGGACTCCCCAGGATCCACTAATGAATGCTCTCACCCAAGCGATAGACAAGAAAGGAGGAAAGGTTCCCCTCTGCCATACCTTTGTTAAATGTATAGGGGTGGAACTGCAAGAGTTAGGATTAAAACAAGCAAGTCAAATGCTCCTTTGATTGTTGGTCATTCTCCTTTAAGTTAGATGGGGAAGGGATGTTATCACAGCAGGGGACAGTTATCACAATTATGGGATAGCCTAAAATGCAGCATGTCTGTAGCTGCTGGGTCAATGCATCCTCAAAGCAGAACTAAGTAATGTTAACAATGAGGATTCAGAGACTGGGTGGGACAGAAACATTAGAAGTTATTTTGGTTGATCCATGAGCAAGGTGGGTCAGAGTTTAATGCAAGTGCCTCCACTCTCTGATGTCCAGAAATTTCATAATACAAACAGTGACTTGTGAGTTGGCTTGTCAGAAGCCACAGTGTCAGTGACTCTGATTATGGTCACAGCTCCACCATTGGGGCTGGCAGATAAACTCAGATAAAATCCAGAGATCTTCTTACCAAGCCTAGTTATTTAGGACTATATGAGGGAACAGTGGTGCACATTTTATCTCTAAAGTCACTCAACAGTGGTCTGACAGTCAAAGTATTCAACGAACTCTCCACATTCCCTATCATCCATAGGCATCTAGTATTGTTGAGTATTGGAACAGCCCTCCAAAAATTTGATTTCTGCCTTTGTTGCTCTTAACTCCTCCTGGCTCACATGCTTTAGTAAGTTGAGTTGGCACTGAATGCAACTGTCTCTAGCAAGGAATCATCTCTTAACTCTTCCCTTAAGTAATGATCAGGACAAAAAGAGTGGGAGGTTATACAGCGCTATTTTGAAAATTGTGGACCATTCCTAGGCATGGTTCACCTTTCACTCTCTGGTATACCACCTGGCAGTATATCTATTGGGTGGCAACTTGGATATAAGGGGGATTAGGGAAATGATTCTGGGGAAATTATATATCCCCATGTGAAAGAGTAAAGTTGGACCATTACCTTCCACTATATACAAAAATTAACTCAAATGGATCAAAGTCTTAAATGTAAGGGCTAAAACTATAAAACTTTTTGAATGAATGATAGGGAGTGATCTTCACGACATTGGCAATAATTTATTCAATATGATTGCAAAAGTACAAGAAATAAAAGCTAAAAATACAGCTAAAAATAAATAAGGTAAGCCATATCCAAATTAAAATTTTCATACATCAGAAGACAATATAAATATAATTTCAAGACAATCCACACAATGGTAGAAAATAATTGAAGTCATATATCTGGTAGGAGTTAAAATCTAGAGTATATAAAGAGATCTTACAACTCAACAATAAAAGCAACACAGTTTTCAAATGTGAAAGGACATAAATAGAAAATTTTTCAAGGAATCTAAATTTTATAAAAATGCCCTGTCCCACTTGAAATTGACCCTTCCAGAAGTGAGGTCTGACGCAGAGATTTAAGACATATTTTTAAAAGTAATCTTTTAGCTACTAGGATAAGAAATACCAAATTTGAAGCAGTAGAGATTGAGCAATGTTAGAATTGAGGAAGGTATACCTTTGACCCTCAGAGGCATGAGAGAGAGAGGGACGTTAATGATCTTTATCTTTTAGAACTGTAGAGGGGCCTTCTTCATGAAGGAAAATGCTCTGGTGTGACTCTTCTGAACTCTCATAAGCATCTGCAAGTTAAGTAACTACTCAGCCTTTCATCTTATTCCAGACAGTTTTGATCATGATTAGACATTCCCCTTAACCTTATAGAGGAAACAAAAACTGCAGTTCCTGCACTTCCCATGCAAAATACCTGACAGCACCTTCAGATATCTTCCTCATCTCCAATCCCAGAGCCATTTACTCAGTTACTCTTAGGTTGGGTGAATATCGCCTGACTGTTGGGGTGAACAAACAGGACAAATTGGAGGTACTGTCCTTAGTCCTTCCAAAAAAGAAATGTTTTTTTCATTTTTTTTTCTTTTAAAGATGTGGGGTACGATGCAGGGTTATACAAACTTTGATTACGCAGGTACCCCTGTTGATGAGGTATGCCCCTCCCTCCCCTAGCAGTTTTCCTCAGCTGCCAAATCCCACCCCTCCCTCCCCTGGCAGTTTCCCACTAGTGTCAATCCCTTTCTTATAGTATTATGATAATTGTTCAAGGCCCGCTTATGAGGGAGAACATATGGTATTCTGTTCTTTGTTTCTGGATAGATCACTGAGTATGATTGACTCTAAATCCATCCAAGTGGCTGCAAAGTTCATATGTTTATCCTTCTTTATGGCTGTGTAATATTTCACTGTGTATATATACCACATTTTAAAAAATCTAGTCCAGCTTCAAAAGGCAGCATGGTTGGTTCCATGTTTTTGCTATTGTGAATAGAGCTGCAACAAACATACGTGTGCAGGTATCTTTTTTGTAGAATGATTTGAGTTCCTCCAGGTATATTCCCAATAGGGGAATTGCTGGGTCATATGGAAGGTCAATTTCTAGTTCTTTCAGAAATTGCCACACTGTTCCAAAGAGGTTGCACTAGTTTGCATTCCCACCAGCAGCGTAGAAGCATTCCTTTTTCTCTACATCCTCACTAGCATCTGTTGTTTGCTTTATTAATGATGGCCATTCTTACAGGGGTTAGGTGGTATCTCAGTGTGGTTTTGATTTGCATTTCTCTGATGATGAGTGAGGCTGAGCACTTTTTCATGTGTCTGTTGGTTGCCTGTATATCTTCTTTTAAGCAGTATCTATTCATGTCTTTTGCCCACTTTTAATGGGGCTGTTTGTGTTTTTCCTTTCAGCACATTTGAGTTCCTTGTAGATCCTAGATGTTAGGCCTTTGTCAGATATACAGTTAGCAAATATTTTTTCCCATTCTGTGGGCTGTCTCCCTGCTCTCTTGATAGTTTCTTTTGCTTTGCCGAAGCTCGTCAGTTTGATTAAGTCCCACTTGTCTATCTTTTTTCTTAGGGTATGGGCACTTAGGGTTCTGATCAGGAATTAGTTGCCAGTTCCAATTCCCATAAGGGTGTCTCCTGCGTTTTCTAAGATTCTTATTGTTTGAGGTTTTACGTTTAGGTCTTTGATCCATTTAGAGTTAATTTTTGTGTATGGTGATAGGTAAAGGTCCTGTTTCAATTTTCCGCATGTGATCAGTCAGTTTTCCCAGCACCATTTACTGAATAGGTTATCCTCTCCCCAGTGGTTGTTGTTGGAGGCTTTGTCAAAGATGAGTTGGTTGAGAAATTGAGGCTTTGCTTCTGGAATCTCTATTCTGTTCTTGTACCAGTACTAGGCTGTTTTGATTACTGTAGCCCTACAGTAAAGTTTGAAGTCTGGAAGTGTGATACCTTATGCTTTGTTTCTTTTACTAAGAATTGTTTTAGCTATTCGTGGTCATTTATGTTTTCTTCTGAATTTCTGTATTGTCATTTCCAGGTCTGAAAAAATGATATTGGTAACTTAATGGGTATTGCATTGAATCTGTAGATTGCCTTTGGTAGGATGGACATTTTAACAATGTTGATTATTCCTCTCCATGAGCATGGAATATTTTTCCATTTGTTTGTATCTTCTTTGAGCAGTGTTTTGTAGTTCTTGTTGTAAAAGTCTTTCACTTCTCTGGTTAGAAAGATGCTGAAGTATTTCATTTTTTTGGTGGCTATTGTGAATGGGATTGTGCTTTTTAGTTGGGTCTCTGCCTGCTTGTTGTTGGTATATAGGAATACACCTGTCTTTTACACATTTATTTTGTATCCTGAGACTTTGCCAAAGTCCTTTATCTGTGCAAGCAAGTTTTTGACAGATTCTCTTGGATTTTCAAGGTATAGGACCATATCATCAGCAAAGAGGGATAACTTGACTTTATCTTTTCCTATTTGGATACTCCTGACTTCCTTCTCTTGTTTAATTGCCTGAGCTAGGACTTCCAACACAATGTTGAACAAGTGAGGTGAGAGTGGGCAGCCTTGTCTTGTTCCAGTTTTCAGGGGAAATGTTTCCAGTTTTGGCCCATTTAGCAGTATGTTAGCTGTGGGTTTATCATAGATGGCACTTTCTATTTTGAGGTATCTTCCTTCTACACCTAGGTGTTTGAGGATTTTTATCAAGAAGGGATGCTGGATTTTATCAAAAGTTTTTTCTACATCTAATGAAATAATCATGTGGTTCTTGTTTTTACATTTGTTGATGTATTTAATTACATTTATGGTCTTGCAATTGTTGAACCAGTCCTGCATCCTGGGGATGAAGCCTACTTTGTCATGATGGATGATTTTTGAGATGTGTTTTTAAATCCAATTTGCTAGAATCTTGTTGAGGATTTTTGCATCTATGTTTATAAAGGCTATTGGCCTGTAGTTCTCTTTCTTTGTTGGATCTTTACCTGGTTTGGGGATCAGTGTGATGTTAGCTTTGTAAAATGGCTTGGGGAGAATTCCATCTTTCTCAATTGCCTGGAATTCTTTCAGTAAGATTAGTATCAGCTCCTCCTTGTACGTTTTATAGAATTCTGCTGGAAAGCCATCTGGGGCTTTTCTTTGTAGGTAGTATTCTTATGACAGAGTCAATTTCCTGGGTTGCGATTGTTCTATTTAGTGTCTCTATGTCTTCTTGTTTTAACATGGGGAGGTTGTGTGATGTCAGAGAGTCCTCCATTTCATTTAGGTTATCAAGTTTTTTTCCATATAGGTGTACATGGTAATCTCTGATAATTTTTGTATTTCTTCAGGATCAGTTGTGATTTGATCTTTTGTATTTCTGATTGTGTTTATTTGGGCTTTTTCTCTCTTTTTCTTGGGGCCCATCAATCTTGTTAATTCTTTCAAAGAATCAGTTTTTTGTTTTATTGTTTTTCTTTGATATTTTTGTCTTCTAGTCCCATATTTGGGCTCTTATTTTGGTGATTTGGATTCTTCTGCTAAAGTTGGGGTTTTGGTAGTCTTCTCTTTCCAACTCCCTTAGGTGATTTGTTAGGCTCTCAACTTCTGATCTTTCTGTTTTCTTGATGTGTGCTCTTAAAGATATAAATTCCCCTCTGAGAACTGCCTTCAGGGCATCCCAGAGGTTTTGGTGGGACCGTTTCTTCATTTTCATTTATTTTCAGGAATCTTTCAATGCTTTGATTTCAGTGTTGACCCAGTAGTTGCTCAGCATCATGCTATTTAGTGTCCATGTCTTTGTGGGTTTTGGAGAAATGTTGTTGGTGTTGATATTTATTTTTATTCCACTGTGGTCTGAGAATGTGCGTGGAAAGATTTCAACCTTATGAAATTTGTTTATGCTTGTTTTATGGCCAAGGATGTGATCTTGGAGTATGTTCCATGTGGTGATGAGTAAAATGTATATTCTGTGGTTGTTGGGTGGAATAATCTGTAGGCATCTATTAAGTCCATTTGGTCGAGTGTCAAGTTTAGATTCTGGATCTCCTTGCTGATTTTTTGCCTTAATGATCTATCTAGGACTGTCATTTGGTATTCAAGTACCCTGATATAATAGTGTTAGAGTCAATATCTTTTTTTAGTTTACTTAGTAGTTGCTTTATAAATGCTGGTGCTCCTGTGTTGGGTGCATATATGTTTAGGAGGGATATTTCTTATTGATGGATTGACCCTTTTGCATCTTTTAAAATTTTTGATAGCTTAAAGGTTGCTTTGTCTGATATTAAGATTGCAACTCCTAGCCAGGCTCTGTGGCTCAGTCTGTAATCCCGCGCCTTTGGGAGGCTGAGGTGAGTGACTTGCCTGAGCCCACGGGTTTGAGACCCGCCTGGGCAACTTGGCGAGACCTCATCTCTACAATAAATCAAAAATCAGCTGGGCGTGGTAGCGCACGCCTGTAGTTCCAGCTACTTGGAAGGCTGAGGCGGAAGGATCGCTGGAGCCCAGCAGGTGGAGGCTGTGGTGGCTGGGAGCAGCCACTGCACTCCAATCTGGGTGACAGAGTGAGGCTCCAACTCAAAAAAAAAAATTGCAACTCCTGCCTTCTTTTGTGTCATTTGCCTGGAAACTCATTTTCCAACTTTTAACTTTGAGTCTGTGTGCATCCTTTGAAGTGAGATGAGTCTCCTGGATGCAGCAAATAATGGGGCCATGGTTTCTTATCAATCCCACCATTCTGTGTCTTTTCAGTGGTACATTTAGTCCATTCACATTCACGCTAATTATTGAAATATGATTGTTTATCCCTGTCGTGAAGTTCTTTTTTTTTTTTGAGTTGATTTTTTAATTTTTGTAGAGATGAGGTCTCGCTGTCCAGGTGGGTCTCGAACCCATGGGCTCAGGCAATCCACTCATCTCAGCCTCCCAAAGGTGTGGTATTACAGGCTGAGCCACCAAGCCCGGCTTGTCATGAAGTTCTTATAAAGTTTTTCCTTTGTTTGCTTGTTTTCTTTTGGCTTTGGGGTTAATGTATGTGTGTGTTTTCAAGTTTCTAATTGTGCTGTATTCTCTGCTGATTCTGTGCTCTGCTGTTCTCTTGGGAAGTGTGTGGTCAATCTTTTTCTTCTTTCTTCTGTGCTTAATATCTTTATAAGTGTCTCCTTTAGAGCTGGTCTGGAAGCTGCATAATCTCTTAGGGATTGGATGTCTGGGAAGGATTTTAATTCTCCATCACTGATGAAGCTGAGCTTGGTTGGATAGGAATTTCTTGGTTTAAATTGTTTATCTTTGAGGATTTTGAATATAGGGTTTCTGCCACTTCTTGCTTGTAGTGTTTCTGCTGCTAGGTCTGCTGCTATTCTAGCTGGCTTTCCCGGGTAGGTAGTCTGACCTTTGTCTCTTGTTGCCTTTAGTATTTTTTCTTTGTGCCTACTTTGTGTAGGAGAATTACTATGTGTCTAGGGGTTGGTCTTCTTATTTGATGTCTTGTGGGGGTTCTCTGTATCTCTTGTGCTTGGTTGGGCACATCTCTGGTGAGATGGGAAAAGTCTTCTTGGATTACTTCCTGGAATACTTGCTTCAAGTTGTTCTCTATTTCCCTTTCTTCTTCTGGGACACCAATCAGGCATAGGTTCAGACTCTTGATATAATCGCACATCCCTTTTGAGCTTTGTTCTTTCTTTCTGAGTCTTCTTTCTATGTTTTTTACAGGATGGGTTCATTACATGTTCTGGTCTTCAAGTTCTGAGATTCTTTCTTCACCTAGATTAATTCTGCTTTCCATGTTTGTCATTGTGTTATTTCCTGGATGAAATTTCTTATTGCCAAAATCTCTGTTACAAGTTCTAGCAGTGTTGCAGCTTGTCTTTCTTGAGTCCTATTCACTCTTTCCATCCATTCCCTAATCCCTGTCGTATTCTGGGGCCAGTCATTGATTACTTCCATTGTTTGGGCACCAAGGTCTAATTTTTCAGGAGTTTTGTCTTTGGTACACTTGAAATTGCCTGAGGTCTTCCTTTGGCTTTTCCTCATTTGTGACAGATCTCTTGTTTTTCTCTTTAGTTTTTTTATTTAGTGTCAGTGGGAGAGGCTTTCTCTTCTGACGTTTGCTCAGACCTCTATTCTTCCCTGATCCAGGCTCTAGATTTGTTCTATTTTGAAATAGGATGGTGGATGGCAAGCTTTGTTGTCTCTTGTAGTTTTCTAAATTCAAATAAAATTGGGGTTGGGATGCTAGGAATCAGATACTACTTGCAAATTAAAATGTTCACTTATTGTGGTATGTGTTCCCTGAGACCCACTCCCTACTACCACTCTATATGACGATACAAAGCAGAAACCAATGCAAAAACAATTGAACACATACATACACACTCCAAAACAAACTAGAATAACAACAAAGTGAAACAAAACAATTAGCAACAATCAGACCCCCAAGAAAACTAAACACACACACACATTCCTAGCACAAAGTGACTAGAGAAGAAAACCGGAAGGACCAAAGGGGGTGGGGAAGGATTCAGGTTGAACCCTCACACATCTATTGACATACCCCTTAAACAATAAAAAATGAATATAAAAAGACCCAGAAGAATAAAAGAACAAAAACCAACAACCACAACAAAATCAAAAGATGAACACTCAATGATTCACATACACACATAAACAGAAAATGACAAATAAAAGAAGAAACAGAAAAACAAAAGAAAAATAAATAAATTTTTTGTGCGGGATGCATATCAAATCCTCACATACACACTCATGCACAAAGGAAAAATATTTTTAAAATAGATGAACTAACAAGCAAACAGTAAAAAAAATTTTTTTAATTAAAAAATAATCGAAAATTTAAAACACAAAAACAAACAGACAAACAAAAAGTCTGCTCTCTCATGGCAAACTATGCAGTTGTTCCTCTAATCAGGTCTCTCCTGCAGAGGAACCTCTTTCATTCTCTCCTCAGGGAATGAAGGAGGGAAGGAGGAGGGGCAGTGGAGGTGGGTGGGGCTGCAGCCCTCTCCTCTCACTCTCGTATGGTCAGGAAGATCTCTGTTGGGGAGGTACAGGACTGTCTCTTTCCCAGGTATGTACTCTCACTGGGGTGCCACAGCCAGGTCTATCCTGGAATGGAGCTCTCCGATTGCCACTGACGTCCAGGCTCCTCCTGGGTTTGTCCCTCTCGGTCATGACCTAGCTGTGTAGGTCTGACATTCAGAGGATTGCTGGGAAGGAGGGGGTTTGGGTCAGCCCTGGGCTCACCACTGATCTCTTTGGAGTTTTTCCTCCTTCTTTTCTGGCCACACTCTTTGTCCCACAGCTGAATCAAGGTAAGGGGTGGGGCGCCTGGAACTCAGCACTAGTCAGGTCCCTCTAAAGTTTGTGCTCTCAGGATATTCCCTTTGGGCCACGATTAAGCCCTGAGTAGCTGATTCTCCGGTAACAGAGATCGGATCTGTTGGTCTGTGGTGAGCAAGTCGGAGTACTTTCCTGCCCCGCCTTCAGTATGGTGGTGGAGTGCCTCTCTTGTCCTCTTCTGTGGGCCACAGCCCCTTCCAGCACCTTGCAAGGTGCTGAAGTGATGAGGCAAAGCCCGGAGCAGTCTCTCTCCTGCTTCAATGGTGAGGGCAATAGGGCAATGCCTGGGGCAATAGTGTCTCCCCACCACTTTTCCAAAGGAAACTTCTGTCCGTTTTAAAAAACAACGGTGCTCCACTTCTGTGACCCGGGAAGAGCCAGGGACAAAGTAGAGAAGCTGCAGCACCTGCTGTTGCACTGGGGGGCTGGCCACATGCTCATGAGCCCCACTTAGACAGTCTCTTCCAGCATTTTCTTCCCAAGGAGGGTTTGTTGATATAAAAAAGAGAAAGAAAGAAAATAAAGAGAAAATGGTGCTCAGCTTCTGCGTCCAGGGAATCTCTAGGGTCCAAGCCCAGAAACTGTGACACCAGCTGCTGCACCAGGAGAGCCCTGGCAGCTAGCTCCTGAGCCCTCACTCAGTCAGCCACTCACATGCCCACTCTCTCACCAGCACATACACAGGATTTTCCATATACTCACTCACTCACATGGGGACTTTCATAGTCCGTCTGGCTTGGCCGCCATCTTCCCCACCTCCTCAACAACCCATTTTCAACAATGGACATCATCTAGGCAAAAAATGAAGAAAGAAACAATGAACTTAAGCTGCACCACAGACCAAAAGTACCTAACAGACATTTGGAGAGTGTTCTCATCAACAGCTGCAGAATATACATTCTTCCCAACTGTACATAGAACAATCTCCAGTATAGGTCATATTAGCCCACAAAACATGTCTTAACAACTTTAAGAAGATAGAGACTGTATCAAATACCTTTTCTGACCACAATGTTATAGAACTAGAAGTCAACAACAAGAAAAACTGCAAAAGCTTTACAGATATATGGGAATTAAGCAACATGCTCCAAAACAACTAGTGTGTCAATGAAGAAGTTAAAAGGGAAATTAAAAATTTCCTGAAGACAAATGAGAATGGAAACACATCACACCAAAACCTATGCGAGACAACAAAAGCCATTCTAAGGGAGAATTCTGTAACAATAAATACCTACAACAAAAGAAAGGTTTCTAGTAAACAACCTGATGGTACATATCAAATAGAAAAACAAGAACAAATTATCCCCAAATTGGTAGAAGGAAGGAAACAATAAAGCTCAGAAAAGTATTTTTTTAAAATAGAAGCCAAAAACAATTTAAAAGATCAATGAAATTAAGAGTTGGTTTATTTAAAAGGTTAAAAAAGATCCATACACCTTTAGCTAGACTATAGGAAGATGATTCCAATAAAATCAGAGATGAAAGGGGGCAATGCTCCAACTAGAACTACAGGAATGCAAAGGATCACAAGAGACTATTATGAACAACTATGTGTCAACAAGTTTAATAACACAGAAGAAATGAGACATTTCTGGACATAAATAATGTAACAAGATTGAATTATGAAGATAGAAAATCTGAACAGACTAGTGATGGGTGAGGAAATTGAATCAGTCATTAAAAAGTCTTTCATCACAGAAGAGCTTAGTAACTGTTGGCATCACTACTGAATTCTACCAAACATTTAAAGAGGAATGATTGCCAATTCTTCTCAAAATATTCCCGGAAATTGAAGAGGAAGGAATACTACCAAACTCATTATATGTGGTTAGCATTACCCTTATTCCAAACTCAAACAACAGCACCACCACAACCAAACATTACAGTTCAAAATCTCCCTGATGAACATAGATGCAAAAATTATCAACAAGATGGTACCAATAAATGCGTACAACAGTAAAATCCAACAGTACATAAACAAGACCACTCACTATGATCAAGTAGGATCTATTCCAGGGATGCAAGATGATTTAACATACACAAATCAATAATTGTACTACACCAGATGCAAGAAAGAAAGACAAAAGCAGTGTGATTATTTAAATAGATGCAGAGCCAGGCTCGGTGGCTCAGCCTGTAATCCGGCGCCTTTGGGAGGCTGAGGTGAGTAGATTGCCTGAGCCCGCGGGTTCGAGACCCGCCTGGGCAGCGAGACCTCATCTCTACAATAAATTAAAAAAAAATCAGCTGGGCGTGGTAGCACATGCCTGTAATTCTGGCTACTCGGAAGGCTGAGGCGGAAGGATTGCCAGAGCCCAGTAGGTCGAGGGTGTGGTGGCCGGGAGCGGCCACTGCACTCCAGTCTGGGCGACAGAGTGAGACTCCAACTCAAAAAAATAAAAAATAAAAAAATAAAATAAATAGATGCAGAAAAACATTTCACAAGGTTCAACATTCCTTTATGATAAAAACGCTCAACAAATTATGTATAGAAAGTATGTACTTCAACACAATAAAGGCCATATATGACAAACCCACAGCTAACATAATACTGAACAGTGTAAAGCTGAGGAACAAGAAAAGGAAGTCCACTTTTACCTCTCCTATTCAATATAGGACTGGAAGTCCCAGCCAGAAAATCAGGCAAGAGAGTCGTAAAAGACTAAATTGTAAAGGAAGAAGTCAAATTGTCCCAGTTTGCTGATGACATGTTCTTACATATAGAAAACCGTAAAGATTCCACCAAAAGTCCTAGAACTAATAAGTTCAGTAAAGTTGCAGACTACCAAAATCAGCATAACAAAAAGGCATTTTAATATGCTAATAGTGAACTATCTTGAAAAAAGTCAAGAAGCAATAAAATTTTATTTACAATAGCTACATTAACAAGATACCTAAGAATAAACTTAACCAAGGAAGTGTAAGAGTTCTGCATTGAAAACTGTAAAACATTGATGAAAGAAACTGAAAAAGATACAAATAAATGGAAAGATACCCTATGTTCATGGAATGGAGGACTGATATTTTTTAAATGGCTGTACACCCTAAAACAATCTATAAATTTAATGCAATCTTTATTATAATACCAGTAACATTATTTGCAAATATAGAAAAATAATCATAAAATTGATATGGAACCACAAAAGTCTCCACTGGAGTGTGAAGCTGGGGTCCTCACACCCCCGACTTGAAAATATACTATAAAGCTATCATAACCCAAACTACATGGTACTGGCATGAAACATATGCATAGACCAATGGAATGGAATACAGAGCCCAGGAGCAAACTCACACAATTCCAACCAACGGATCCTTGACAAAGTTGCCAAGTGCACATATTGGGGGAAAAGTATTTTAATAAATGATACTGGGAAAAGTAGACACATAACTCTCACTATATATAAACATTAACTAAATAAGGAATTAACAGCTTAAATGTAAAACCCCAAACTATGAAACTACAAGAAAAAAACATAGGATAAATGCTTCACAATATTGGACTGAGCAAGGATTAAAACTACAATGAGATACCACTACACATCTATTAGATTGGCTACTGGCTGGGTGTGGTGGTTGATGCCTGTGATCCCAGCTCTTTGGGAAGCTGATGTGGAAGGATTGCTTGAACCTGGCAGTTCGAACCAGACTGGGCAACATAGGGAGGCCTTGTCTCTACAAAAAATAAAAAAAGATTAGCTAGATGTGGTAACGTGTGCCTTTAATCTCACCTATTTGGAGACTGAGGTGGAGGGTCACCTGAGCCCAGGAGTTTGAGGCTGTAGTGAGCCATGATTGTGCCACCCTCCTCCAGCCTGGGTAACAGAGTGAGACAATAACACAAAAATAAAAAACAAACAAGCAAACAAAGAAAAGAATGGTAAGATCTAAGACACCAATGCCAAATAATGGTGGATTTGTGGAACAACAGGAACTACTTCATTGCTGGTAGGAATGAAAACAATACAGCCAATTTGGAAGCCATTTTGGGAATTTCTTACAAAGCTAAACATTGTCTTACCTATAATTTAGTTATCACACTGCTAGGCATTTACACAAATATATTAAAAGTTTTGTGTCCACAAAAATCTGCACACATATTTCTATAGCAGATTTATTAATAATTGCCAAAAGTTGAAAGTAACCAAGATAAACTTCAATAAGTGAAGGAATAAACTGTGATATGAACATACGAGGGGGGACTCAAAAGAAACCAAAATTTATTTATTAAAAATCGAATATTTATTTTTACATGTTTAAACCTCAGTTTGATGCAGTACACCTATCAAGATGATTTTTCCACTGCTCAAATGGTTTTTGAACTTGTCAGTTTTGGTGCCTTTTAGTGCTTCTGCCGTTTTTGTTTTACCTCTTCTATTTTAGCAAACTGTTTCCCTCTGAAGACTTTTTTCATCTAGGGAAACAAAAAGAAAAGTCCCTCAGGGCCAGATCCGGTGAATAGGGATCGTGGGGCATGGGAGTCATGCCATTATTGGTCAAAAACTGCTGAATACTCAGTGTGGTGTGGGCAAGAGCCCTTTAAATCATCCATCATGAAGTGGACAAATGCTTGAATCTGAAAAAAAATCACTGAATTCAAACGTACTCGCTCACAGTAACACTAGCTGGTATACTGATGCGGATGGGTTCCTAGAACACTTACGGGGGGTGGAGGGGGCAGTAGGAGTCTGCGCAAGGGGCCCACCTTCCAAAAAATTAAAATCTGTGTTTTTCTTGGGTTCCCCCTTCATATAATGAAATATCATTCAAAGATAAATTCAAGCTAGGAAGAGACATGGAACTACTAAATGCATAATGCTAAGTAAGGGGAACCAGTCTAAAAATGCTACATACTCATGTTTCCAGTGCTACAAAATGCAATAGTATCAATGCAGTAAAATTATCAGTGGCTGCTGGCATTCAGGGAGTGTCAGTGAGATAGAATGAACAGCTGGTACCCAGGGCATTTTTAGGGTAATGAAACTATTTTGTATGATACTGTAATGATGAATACATAGCATTACATATTTCTCAAATTCATAGAACTACACAACACAGAGTGAACCCCAGTGTAAACTGTGGACATAGTTAATAATAGTGAACCATTATTGGCTCATCAATTGTATCAAATGTTCTCCACCAATGCAAAATCCTAATAATAGGTGAAAATTGGGTGGGGGAGAGAAGAAGTAAATGTGAACTCCCTATACTTTCTATCCAATTTTTCTGTATGCCTAAAAAAATGCCCTTAAATAATCAAGTCTATTAATTTTTAAAGATTAAAAAATAAACCAATGCTATAAGACTATAGTAAAAAACAGGAAAGAACAAGATTTCAAATTCATATTCTGAGTCTAGCCTAACCCTGATAATGTTTCAGCATAAAGTAGATGTATTTATGTGTTCTACTGTGATTTTGCCAAGTATATTCTCTTATTGTCGCCACTTCATCAGATGAATTAACATACTAGATCAGATTAACATGGCCTCAAGTGCAAAGGATGTAACCATTAAATTGATAAATGTATTATTTTCTATTCTGAATTTGTATAGCATGGACATAGGTATTTATTTATAGGTTTGTTTCTAGAGGTACATGAACTCACCTGCCTCTAGTATAATATAATCTGAAGAGATCTAGACCGTCTGATTATTCAGAAAACATTATAACAATTCATTTCATCAACAGTATCAGGATGATGGGGCAGGGTGGTTAGTTCACTGGAGGTCTTAAGAGACATGCATTCCAGGGGGGAAAGATTCAGGGACATGCCAGTTTTATTAGAGTATTTAGGGGTAGAGTGGCTAAGGGCATGGCAGGATAAACCCTCAAAGTAAAGGCAAATTGCTTTATCTTGCATTCCCTACTACAAAGAAAAAGGTCTTGCCAGATATATGCCAATATGGGTTCTTGAAGCAAACATTTCCTACCTATGAACAGTATTCTGGCCCATATACTGGATGATAATGAAGGTGGTCATTTCTGAGTGGGTCCCAAAGCAGGAAATGACTTTGCTGTGGGTCTAGGCTGTCATGTGAAGGAGTTAAGAATGTGCCAGCCCAAAATTTGCTGAGTTGGTATACTGATTATTTCAAACTGAAAGCACTTCTGAAAGTGCAATTACAGAAAGGGCTATCTGAGCTGCCTTTTTCTACATGTAGCAAACCATGAAATTTCTATGGTGAAAGATGCCTTCTCTGTGCCAGCATGAGAAAATAATCCTATCATCAGAGGCTGGAAATTGGTTGTGTGATGGACTTATATAGATAAACCAACTAAGGTGACCCTTCTCTGATCTCTTAGTCATGTCACTTCATAAACTTCTCATTCCTTGTCTAAAAATCATAAAAGCTTTCTGCTTTGACCATTGTTTCTGGTCTTCATTCTCCTGTATATGTAAAAAGTAATAAAACTTATATCCTTTTCTCCTTTGAATCTATTGCGTGTCAGTTTGGTTCCTAGACCCAGCTAAAGATCTCACTTAAGAATTAAAATGGATAGACATGATCTTCAGCCTCCCTTATAGGTGCAAGTATAAAGCCATGATTTAGGCCATAAAATCTGTTGCACCCTATGTCTTTGACCCTGTGTGAGTAGCTATAGTGAGAAAAAGTACAACGTGAAATCTGTGGCAAGTTCTAGAGGGAGAATCTCAGTGCAGGTCCTGGGTGTTTTGAAGTAAGTCCCTGCCATCTGCCTGTGGAGAAAGAGCTCTTGGTGTGTCACTGGGCTCCAGGTATGTGAGTTCAAACCCTAAATGGAAAATGACTGCATAACATTCCCCTTGAGGAGTAACTTCATAAAAAGAGTTGAAAGAAACCATTGGTATTGGGTAGAGTGACCACTGAACTTGGGCATCTACTACATGTGGAAGGATAAGGGGACCAAGGAGGGCCTCTAATGAGACCTCCAATGTACTACCCACCTCATGTGGCTAATAGCCTTACCAACTGGACTAGGGCTTGGAATAAAAAGGCTGGAGAGCCAAAAGAAAAGAAAAACGGTTTAGAGTGAAGATAGGTGGTTTCAGATATAGGAGTGGTCAGAAGGCCTGACGATTTGTGTAGTACAGTTTAACATCTACCAAGTGGCATCCACCCTGAAAGCAATGGGATTTATTGTTTGTATCACATATCATATCATAGCTTTTATATACAAAAGCAGTTCTCAGAAGCACCATTCTGTTGGTTACTGGATTTCAAATAAGGGGCGAAACAATATGAAGAACTCCCACCTACAAGTTTTGGTTAAGGTGAAAACTGATGCTAAAGTTTAAATAACAAGGACAATTACTGAAATCCTATCTGGGAAGATTCACTTGTGACATCATGTGCTCTTCAGGTACTCCACGATATACTTCAATTGGATAAAGCCTTTAACCTGTGAGTCAATTAAATATATATATATATTTTATAGTTGTGTGTTCCTACCTAGGATAAGTTAGGACAAACCTCCAACACTGCCCAGTTTTTAGTCAAAGACAGCATGTATGAAAGAGCCCTAATTTCCTTGGATGGAAAAGTAAGCCTTGTTCCTGTTTCTGAATTTAAAAAAAATACCACGGAGGTCACGTGCTTTGATTCTTTTTAGGTCAACCTTCTGTCAGACTGAAGTCAGTTTTTTCCTTTTGTTTTTTGAATCCTTTGGATGAGCAGAGAATCCTTTGCTTAAGTTAGGGCAAAGCTCTCTTGTTACCTCAAACTTCTTTTACTACTCCTATTCAACACAAACCTCTGGCCAGGTCTCTGTGCCAGATATATGGTCTGGCAGAAAGTTATAAATCTGTTAAATACCTCTAAATGGTGTGATTTCAGAAAATATAATTTTGAACGGCAGTGCCTTTTGCTACTTGGTCCATGTCACATTTGTGTATTTTTGTGGTACCTTAGAAAGAAAAGGTAACAATAGCTGACACCATGACAAGTTTACTTCAATTGGTATGAAGAAGTCAAGAAAAGAGATCTTTCAAACGGACTCCAGTTTTTTGGGGGCTTCCCCACACCTTCAATGTTCTTCCCTTTCCAAGGATCGTCTCCTTTCTATCTACTTGTTACGTCTCTTATACCCCACTTTTTCCTCGCCTCTCTTCTGTCCTGATCCTTATCTTTTTAGACCTCTTGCTTTTCCTCCTCCACATCTCCAGTTCCCTTTTACCATTTGACCTGGAACATCAGCTCCCGTTGGATATGCCAAAGCTCTAAAAATAGGAGACATTTTTTCTCTTTTTTTCAAACATAAGATCTTGCTGTGTGGCCCAGGCTGGAGTGCAGTGGCATGATCATAGCTCACTGTGGCCTTGAACCCCTTGGCTTAAGCAATCATCCTGCCTCAGCCTCTTGAGTAGATGGGACTACAGGTGCACGCCACCATGCCTGGCTAATTTTTATTTATTTATTTATCTGTACAGATGCGGACTCATTATGTTGCCTAGGTTGGTCTCAAATTCCTGGCCTCAAATGATCCTCCTGCCTCAGCCACCCAAAATGCTAAGATGATAGGTATGAGTTATCATACCTAGCCTGGAGAAAAATCCTTTAAAGACAACTCTGAAGTTTTCTGCCCTTGTGTTGACTGGGTTAATGCAGTCAATTGACAAGGGTGTGATGAATCTATCTCAAATCTCTGGTACCAGTTAGAGACCTCTTTGAACAAAGAGGTCTTTTCTTGGGCCATGACACTGCCACTGACACCTATTTTGCTTATGGCCTATAACCTGAATTATCAAATACTATTTATTAATGGCAAATAGACTGGCACCACACCTCTTCTCAAGTTAAGACACACAGTTTACTATTTTCAATAGCATGATAAACAGAGTAAACCACACACACTGAAACTAATGGAACTACAGATGGAACAGCCTGAGGGAAAGAACAAGTGCTTCACAAATGCAAAACAGACCCAAAAGATAGGAGCAGGTATTGGAAAAGAGAAAAAAGTCTACATACTATATATGGCCTACAGTTATCATGCTTTGGCAAATAGCCTGCTCAAACAAAATTACCTTCCTTGTACTCTAGTTTCAATAATTGCCTTTGGATCAGGAAGAAATATCCCAGTTTAGTAAGTGGTCATTCAGCCTTCTTTTTAGTAGGTAGTGGTACCAGGTGCAAGTGCAACGACCAATGTTTGGCAAGGGCACAGTGAACAGGGGCTCAGGCATGTCGGTGGGTGAAGACCCAGATTACATGAGCTGTTGAACCAGATGGACAAGACATGGGGGGCAGCAGAACTGTATACAAGATAACAGTCTACGGTGTCATACACGGGTGGCACACCAGGTTGATTCTCTAGCTCTGCATCCTTAGTCTCCGCTTTGGTGGCTGTCCTCACTCAGATCTGATATTTTCAGGAGAGTTGATCTGAGACCTGAATCGTTAAAACAGAAGGAATGTAATCTGAATCCCTTGTCAGACCTATCCCAGTGCACTGTTTCTGAAGTGATGCTTCCTGATTCCCTTTAGCTAAAATTTTGCATCTGTACATGTTTTAGACAGTTCCATCCTGTAATATGTAGATAGGCAGAGTTTAGGCAATTCCTGAGATTATAAATACGTGGTTCTATGACTTCAATAACCACAGGCATTGAGAAGTGATTTATCAGTGAACAATGACTCTTTATGTAATTGGTTAAACAATAAAGATGAAATACCAAAGTCATTACACGTGGACTTATCCCAATTTTATCACAATGTAGGAATGATAATGAGAATGCTAACAGATAGCATGTACTAAGTGCCTAAAATGTTCCAGGCCTTTCTTAGGTGCTTACTTTTGATTGTCACAAAACTTTGGAAAATACATTTCATTTCTGAATGTAACATGTGGACCTTGACACTCTGAAATATTAAGACTTTGCCTGTGATCACATAGTGAACAGGTGGTAGAACTATGGCTGAAATTTAAGGTGCCTAAGTAAAATAAAATAAATTAAAATAAAAAAATCTTCCTATTTTATCATCGAGAAAGTTACTTATATGCTGACTTGTTTAACACTAAAAATAAAATGGACAAATAACAAAAATCTAATACATAACCAATCACAAAAAGGCCTCAAGAGTGTTAAAACAACTGTACACTTGTACAAACAAGATTTAGCACAGTGGTATATAGAAAACCTCAAACCCCCAAATTCTAAATAAGCACAGGTCCTGTTATCAGTGAACCTAAGGTTTCTGCCATCATCTATAGGAGTATTAACAATATGATCAGACATGAAACATTAAGTAAACTTAAACACACAGGCCCTTTTTAAATTGCCAAGTGATTTTATTTGAAGATGACAACCTCAAAATTACTAAAAGGTTATGTAATTGTCAGAGTGATTATTGATCATTTCTCCCAGTAAGTGCCAATATCTCCATCATGTGGGCTTTCATTAGTATTCACTCATCTTCATGTACAGTATTTTTCAAAACTTTCTCTTCTATAATTTGTTTTGCTCGTGAAAGGCCACCAACAAGAAGTGAAAACAGAAAAAAGATGAAACGAATAAATATTGCAATTACCATCTGGTTTATATTCACACGTATGTTGGCTGCAATACGAGGGTTTTTGTCAGGAGGAGGGCCGCTGTCAACACTGCCACCTGTTCCCACTGTGTCACATGATGGTGGTTTCCAACCACGCAGACAGTGACAATGTTTCTTGTTGTTACACACCCCTTTGAAGTTGCAGTTCTTCAAATCACAGTCAAAACCCATGTCTGGATAAAAAGTACAATTCTGATTTAGGCAGTATTTTCCTGGGCCACATCCTGCACCATCCACTACAAGCCCCACATATGGCAAATCTGTTCCACCATGCGCATCATATCCAAAGCATTTTACATCTGTAACATCTTGTACTATTATGCTACGAAATGTAGAGTGCTCACCTCCACCAGGAATTTGTTTGACACCACTGCAGTGCAGCAGTCCACACAAAACATCATCTTCTTCACATGGCAAAGGTTTACTTCCTCCTCTTTGCAGTGGAACCCCACAGTTTCCAAATCGGTCGCCCTTCATATTCAATTTTTTATAGCATGTTGGTGAACCATCTTTCACTCCGAAGCCAAAAAGAGCTTGACACTGCATATCACGGTCACTGCAGTTTCCTCTCACACAAACAGATACTGCTGAACATGGGGTCCCATCCTGGAGGTAGAAGTCATCTGGACATGTGTTTCCTTTGCCATCACAGAATTCTGGTAGATCACATATGCCACGTGTGTCTCTGCAGATAGTTCCCGGGGGAGCTAATTTACAGCTTTGGCAGCAACTTCCTTCATAACATGTACTGCCAAGGTTAAGGGCACAATTGGTCCCACAACATTTATCGCTGGCACACTCTTTAAGGGAGCCACAGTCACATTCTTCATTCCTATTTTTGATCTTGTCTCCACAACGAGGAGCTACATAAGGATAATTGTCATATGGAACATTTTGAACACCCATACAAGGATCATATCCATAAATCCGGACATGAAGCCTTGCATAAGAACAATTGCTGAACATATCTAGAAGACCAGGAACAGGAGCCATGACACAGTTGGTTCTTCGAAAGCAATAACAACCATACTTATCATGGTACAGGCCAGTGCTATGGCCTACTGTATGTGCTGTAATAGTTGCAGTTAAAAATAAGTGTGCTTCTTTTACATATACATATCCTGCTCCCCAGTTGGGATTGCAGATTCCTTCAGTGAAGGCAAAATAGTGATTTGGTCCAATCATATGTCCTGTTAAAAGAACTGAAGTATCATGTGGAAAGTCTGAATACCAATAAGCCCATTTCCACAAACCATAGTGTTCCACCACTTTCGAAGTAGAATCTCTACTACCAACCTGTGTTGCATCCTCTCTATCCCATATGCACAACATACGTATATGGACACTTATAATCGCTTGGATGAAAATAGAATGTACTATGTTGTTTAGAATCACAATTTTCTCTATCCAACGTGTAATATTTCTGTCTCGTGAATATAATGAGTGAGAAATAGTGTAGTGAAGTTTCAGGTATTTCCTATGATACCTCCACAAATAAATAGGACCTGCTCTAGGAGTTTCAGACAGTTTTACCTTTTCAAATTCTTGATTTGTCTCTGTCTCTTCTACATTACACCTTTTTGCCTCTTCTGGTCTTTCTTCTGACACCAGCAAAGATACCAAATGCTCAAATTTGGAAGAAGCCTCCAGGGGTTTGATTTCATAAGTCAAGTCATCTACCTGCAGCATGCCACGCAGACCTCCATAGCAGGTGTCCAGTGTGGCCATAGACCCAGGAACCCCCTCCAGGTAGCTGTAGTAGTAACAGTCTCGGGGGACAAAAGGGTAGTCCTCCTGCATGGCCCCTTGGTCATTATTGGTAATAACAGGAAAATGTTTCGGCAGTAAGTCCTTCTTGAGCTTCATGTGAATCATGTGTCTTCGGCCCTTGAAGCGCATGCTGTAGGAGAGCTGGTCTGGCATCTCAACTCCACCCCTCCTGTGGGCCACCTTCCTGGGGATCACAACTTCAGAGGAAGAGAAGCGCCATCCTGGTGGGAGATGGGAACAGCAGACGGGAGACAAGAGTGCCCAGAGTACAGGCAGCCAGAGAGTACCTCTTAGGAGGGCCTGGACCCAGGCAGGCCCCATGAGGAAAGGAGTCTTTGACCAAAGAAAATGCAGTCTAGTGGGAGGCAAGCAAGACAATTCCTGTCTTCAACTTTCTCATCAGGGCAGTCATGAGGAGAGTGGACTGAGGCTATAGGCTTGGCATTCACTCATAGGTGAAGAGTGAGAGTTAGGCTATTGCATAACAATGGTGTGCTCATAAAGGGAGACTGTGCTCAGTCAACTGGAGACCCCAGGGTAGGGACCAAAGGAAGAGAAGAAAACGGGAGAAGTTGAGAAGAATAGTGTATACCTGAGCTGAAATGTCCCTTGTCCTCTAAAGGAAGTTGTAAGTGGGGACAGAATAAGTAGGTATGATGGAATTTTAGGACAGTTCATGACTTTTTTCTGAAGATGAAATGAGGTAAGGCTTTAGCATGTGACTAAAAGAGGCAAGTGTATATAATGGTAAGAAAAGTGGAAGGTCTTCCTTAACAAAATTTTGAGGATAGAATTAGAGTTTATAGAAATCAAATGTAGTTGGGGTAATTGGTGAAATATAAGAGTAAAAAACTGTCAGAAAAATTAGAGTATGTAAACATAGTTTCTTATCATGTTAAGCTTTTACTTACCCTGCAGGGGTCCAGGCTCCGCTGATCAGGGCCTGAGCTGGGGGAAGGGAATGAGAAAAGAAAGAGACAGAGAAACAGCGGGAGTGGGAGGACTCCCTCTCAGGTAGCAAGGATTGAGAGAGAGCAAATTTATTTTACCACGTGCCTCTTATATAGGACAAAAACCTCCAAAGGAAGGCGAAACCATACAAGCAGGATATGTTAATGTCTGAGTTAAATCACACAAGCAGGGTAAGTATCAATGACTAAACTATGCAAATCTTAACATCTATGCTAAGCAGGACAATCACTTAGGATGAGCAGGTTCCAGGCCAGACCTGGCGCTGCTTGGCTATCCATAAATATGCAACCAAAAGGTCAGGGGAGACAAAGGAAAATGTAGGCTTAGTTCCTTGGACATAAGTCAAAGAATATAAGGGCTCTGCCAGGTTATATTCCGGTTTCCTTCACTACCCTATGATCCAGCAATTCCAGTCCTAGAAACAAACCCACATAGGCTTATCTACAAATGTTCATACACTTACTTGACAATCTGGAAACCAATAACTCGTTCTTAATAGGTGAATGGATAAACAAACTGGTATATTATTCAATGGAATAGTCATCTTTAAAAACATAAACTTCTGCTACATGCAAGAGCATGGATAAATTTCACAGAGATAATGAGACAAAGAAACTAAGTCAAATGGAGCAGTTAATATATCATTTAATATTTTGAAGTTCTAGAATACTCCAAATGAACCCATGGGAATAGAAATGCAATCAGTAGTTTCCTGATATGTGAGTGGGGGAATGGGGCATGCTCTTACAATGCCTTAAAATTAACAACACAGAAGAAGACTTCTGTGACCAAAGGCATGAGGTTTTTTCCCCCCATACTTTAAGCAATGGATATCAGCTCTGTATGTTCCAATTCAATTCTGACAATATGTTCTGGAGATGGTTTCAGATCCCCTAGACGGCCTACCCCGACTCAGACACCAGTCACAAGTCCAGGCATCCAGAACTTCTGACCTACCAGCTTCAAGGTGAGGTTCCCATAATCCCCTCTTTGGGTTTGATGAACTTGCTGGAGTGGCTCACAGAACTCAGGGAACCAATTTATTATAAAAGCTATCACACAAAAAAATACAGATAAAAAGATGCATAGGGAGAGTTATGGGGGAAGAGACACTTCTTGCCCTCCCTTGCATGCCATCCTCCAGGAAACTCCATGTGTTTGGCTCTCTGGAAGTTCCCCAAATCCAGTGCTCCTGGTTGTCTTTGGAGGCTTCATTACATAGGCATGATTGACAACCAAGCAGAAATGTAATTGGACAAAAAGCACATGATCTAAACCCAGCAAGGTCTGCCTGTTCACAATTTTCTTGGCCTTTTAGTGTAGTATTCCTTCCTCTACATGGGGCAGGACCTTCTCTGGAATGAGCATTTTTGACCCATGATCAGATTAGAGTCCTGGCCAGGCCAGGCGAAAGAAGGGCAGAAGAAGGTCACAGACAGAGAGATTCTGCCACCTGAGGTCTACTTCTGAGGCCTAAAATACCACAACATTGTGTGTATGTGTGGACTTTACTCTTTAACAATCTTTTTGAATTCAATTTTTATGTGTCTCTTGTCTGAGTTTTAATTACTTAGCATGTATTATTTTAAATTATGGGTATTTCATAAAGTTTGGAATGAGAGTGACATCAGGAAAATATCAAGCTTGGAAGCTGTAAGCTCTTATTTCCCTACAGACAAATTGAAAAAAATACCCTAGAAACTGTCTGCACCAACTGAGTAGAAGCTCTGGAGAAAATAATCAAAGGGTTACGGGCTAACAAGCAAGCACACATCAAGAAAAAGTTTGAAGAACACAAGGACACCTTTGCAAAAACATTAGTGAAAATGAGCAAAAAGAACACATCATTACTGAGCACAAACAACCAGATAGTGTTGGCTAAATTTGCTTGGAAAGTCTCTAAATAAATGACGAGCATCCTTCAATGATTAATTTTTTTTCCTTTAGAAAAATTTGGGCCGGGCTTGGTGGCTCAGCCTGTAATCCTGCGCCTTTGGGAGGCTGAGGTGAGTGGATTGCCTGAGCCCGCGGGTTCGAGACCCGTATGGACAATGAGACCTCATCTCTACAATAAATAAAAAAAAATAAGCCGGGCGTGGTAGCGCGTGCCTGTAATTCTGGCTACTCGGAAGGCTGAGGCGGAAGGATCGCCGGAGCCCAGCAGGTCAAGGCTGCGGTGGCCGGGAGCGGCTACTGCACTCCAGTCTGGGCGACCAAGTGAGAAAGAAAGATTTGGATTCAAGGGGCAAATGTACAGATTTGTCACATGTGTACATTTCATAATGTTGGTAATGGTGCGTATGCTACCCAATGGTTAGTTTTTCAATCTTTGCCCCCCTCCCTTCATTCACCCATTAGGACCCCAGGGTCTGTTGTTCCCATTTTTATGTCCATGCGTATGCAGTGATTATCTCCCACTTGTAAGTAAGAACATGCATTAAGTTTTCGGTTTCTCTGTTAATTCATTTACAATAATGACCTTCAATTTCTAAAAGAACTAGACATTGACCTTCTGTATGACCCAGCAGTTCCCCGACTGGGAATATGCCCAGAGGAACTCAAATCATTCTATAAAAAAGATACCTGCACACGCATGCTTTTTGCAGCACTTTTCACAATAGCAAAAACATGGATCCAACCATACTGCCTATTGAAACTGGACTGGATGAAAAAATTGTGGTACATATACACAGTGGAATAGTATGCAGTCATAAAGAAAGGCAAACACATGGACTTCGTTCAAAGCAACTTGGATGGATTTAGAATCTATCACACTCAGTGATCTATCACAGAAACAAAGAACAGAGTTCCATATGCTCTCACTCATAAGCGAACCCTGAACATGTACCATAATACAATAAGAAAGGGTTTGGTAGTAGCGGGATACTGCCTGGGTGGAGTGGGGACACAACAGCAGTATGGGTTCTTGATTTCAAACCAGGCAAAGCGGGGACTAAAAGGAGGCTGAAACTTTACCTGTATGATGTCCTTTTGTATACCTAATCCTGAATTGTACCCCACATCTTTAAAATTAAAAAATAAAATAAAATAAAATAAGACCCATGTGAGTAACTGTTTAGCTTGTTGCTGTTTCCATGATGCCTGTAGTGGGTCATTGATAAATGCATCCTCAATGAATGTATGAATAAATAAATGGTATTAAGTGAAGATGTTTGCAAAGGTAAAATAATAATAATAATAAAAATAACCTTCATCTATGTTTCTGTAAAGGACATGATTTCCTTCTTCTTTATGGATGTATTGTATTCCATCGTGTATATATACCACATTTTCTTTATCCAGTCCACTGCTGATGAGTACCTAGATTGGTTCCATGTTTTTGCTATTGTGAATCGTGCTGCAATAAATATACAAGTGCAGATTATTTTTGGTAGAACTATTTATGCTCATTTGGGTCAACATCCAATAGAGAGATTAAATGAATTGTATGGTAGTTCTGTTTTTAGTTCTTTGAGAAGTCTCCAATCTTCTTTTCACAGGAGATGCACAAGTTTACTTTTGCTCCAGCAGTGCATGAGCATTCCCTTTTCTCCACAACCTCACCAACATCTATTTTTTTTTTTTTACTTATTAATAGCCAATCTGACTGTTGTGAGATGGGATCTCATTGTGGTTTCAATTTGCATTTCCCTGATAAAAAATGTTGGGCATTTATTCATATGTTTCTGGGCCACTTGCATGTCTTCTTTGAGAAGTGCCTGGTCATGTCTTTTGTCCACTTTTTATTGGTGCTGTTTTTTTCCTGTCAATTCATTTATGTACCTTATCGATTCTGGGTTTACACTTTTGTTGGATGCATAATCTGTAAATATTTTCTCCCATTCTATAGGCTGTCTATTTATGATTTTGATAGTTTCATTTGCTATGCAGAGTTCTGCAGTACAACTAGATCCCACTTGTCAATTTTTGTTTTTGCTGTATTTGCTTTAAATGACTTGGTCATAAATTCATTGCTTAGGCTGATATCCAGAAGAGTGTTTCCTAGGATTTCTTCTAGGACTTTTATAGTTTGGAATCTTCAGTTTAAATCATTCATCCATCTTGAGTTGATTTGTTTATATGATGAGAGGAAGGGGCCCAGTTTCATTCTTCTGTATCTTAGTTGGCCAGTTTCCCCAACACCATCTATTGAAAAGAGTGTCACTAACCCAGTGCTTATTTTTTCTGGCTTTGTCAAAGATTGGTTTGTTGTAGGTCAGTGGCTTTACTTCTGGGATCCCTATTCTGTTCCACTGGTCTTTGTGCCTATTTTTGTGCCAGTACCATGCTGCTTTGGTTACTGTAGCCTTGTAGTAAAGTTTGAATTCTGATAATGTAATGCCTCAGCTTTGTTCTTTTGGCTTAGGATTACTCTGGCTATTTGGACTCTTTTTGCTTTCATATGAGTTTAAGAATTCTTTTTTCCAGATCTGTGAAAAATGATGCTGGTAGTTTAATTGCATTGAATCTGTAGATGGCTTTGCGTAATGTGGATGTTTTAATGATTCTGATTCTAATCCATGAGGATGGAGTGTTTTCCCGTTTGCTTGTGTCATCTTTGATTTCTTTCCGCAGTGTTTTGTAATTCTCCCTCTAGAGATATTTTCACCTCTTAGAATGCTTCCAACTTCCTCCCATTCATTATTTTGCACCTATTTAGATAATCATATGGTCCTTGTTTTTACTTTTCTTTATTTGGTGAACTACATTTGTTGATTTGCCTGTGTTGAACCAACATTGCATTTCAGGAATAACGCCCACTTGATCATGGTGAATGATCTCTTTAATGTGCTGCTAGATGCAGTTTGTATTTTGTGGAGGTTTTTTGGTATCTATGTTCATCACAGATATCAACCTATAGTTTTCTTTTTTATCCCTCTATTTTATTTTAAGGATATGGTGTACAAGTCATGATTAGGTACATAAATGGATTATGAACAGGTGAAACTTGTTCATAACATGACTAAGGGTACCTGATTCTAAACCAGGGGAAGTGAAGACCAGTGGGAGGTCCAAACTTGTAGTTTTGTGATTAAGATTCAAGACCCACTTATGAGTGAGAACAAGCAGTATTCAGTTCTTTGCTTCTCTGATAGATCATTGAGTATGCCAGACTAAATTCAGCCAAGTTGCTGCAAATCCCATAATTTTGTCCATTGTTATGGCTGCATACTATTCCACTGTGTATACGTACTATATTTTTTTATCCAGTCCAATTTCAATGGGCAGCATGGTTGTTCCATGTTTTTGCTATTGTGAATAGTGCTGCAATAAACATGTGTGTACTTGTATCATTTTTGCAGAGTGGCTTGAAGCCCTCTGGGTATATTTCCAGAAAGGGGATTGCTGGGTCATGTATATGTACCACATTTTTTTAGCCAGTCCATTTTCGATGGGCAGCATGGTTGTTCCATGTTTTTGCCATTGTGAATAGTGCTGCACTAAACATGTGTGTACATGTATCTTTTTGTAGAGTGATTTGAGTTCCTCTGGGTATATTTCCAGAAGGGGTATTGTTTTGTCATATGGAAGGTCAATTTCTAGTTCTTTTAAAAATTGTCACACTTTTTTCCATAAAGGTAGTACTAGTTTACACTTTTTACAGTGTAGAAGTGTTCTCCTTTCTCCACATCCTTGCCATCATTTGTTGTTTTTTGATTAATGATGGCCATTCTTACTGGAGTTAGGTGGTATCTCAATGTGGTTTTGATATGTATTTCTCTGATGATTAGTAAGGCTGAACATTTTTGCATGCGTCTGTTGGCTGTTCATGTCTTCTTTTGAGAAGTATCTATTCATGTCTTTTGCCCACTTTTTAATAGGACTGTTTTTTTTTTCTTTTTGCTCATTTAAGTTTCTTGTAGATCCTGGAGGTTAGACCTCAGATATACAGCTAACAAATATTTTTTCCAATTATATGGGCTGTATCCTCAATTTCTTGATGGTTTCTTTTGCTTTATAAAAGATTTTCAGTTTGATGAGATCCCACTTGTCTGTCTTATCTCTGATGATGTATGTTTTTGGAGTTATTAAGAATTGGTTGCCTATTCCAATGTGAATAAGGGTGTTTCCTGTGTTTTCTAAGATTCTTATAATTTGAGGTGTTATGTTTAGGTCTTTGATCCATTTAGAGTTGATTTTTGTGTATGGTGATAGGTAGGGCTCCTGTTTTATTCTCTTTTTGCAGTCAACCAGTTTTCTCAGCACCATTTACTGAATAAGATCTCCTCTCCCCAGTGGTTGCTGTTGGTGGCTTTGTCAAAGATAAGTTGGCTGAGAAATCAAGGTTTTACTTCCAGAATCGCAATCCTACTCCATTGTCTATATGCCTGCTTTCGTACCAATACCAGGCTGTTTTGATAATTGTAGCCTTATAATAAAGTTTGAAGTCCTGAAGTTTGATGCCTTCCACTTTGTTTCTTTTGCTGAGAATTGTTAGGACTATATGTGGTCTTTTTTGTCTCCACATGAATCTCTGTACTGTTGTTTCTAGGTCTGAAAGAATGATGATGGTAATTTGATGGGCATTGCATTGAATCGATAGATTGCCTTAGGTAGGATGGCCATCCTAACAATATTGATTTCTCCAATCCATGAGCATGGAATTTTTAAAAATTTGTATCTTCTTTGATTTCTTTGAGCAGTGTTTTGTAGTTTTTGTTGTAAAGGTCTTTTACTTCTCTGGTTAGAAGAGGCCAAGGTATTTCTTTTTGTATTTGTAGCTATTGTGAATGGGGTTGTGTTTTTTATTTGGTTCTCTGCTTGTTTGTTGTTGGTGTATAAAAATGCAACTGTCTTTTGCACATTGATTTTGTACCCTGAGACATTGCTAAAGTCCTTTATCACTGCAAGGTAGTTTTTTACAGATTCTCTTGGGCTCTCAAGGTATAGGATCATAATGTCTGCAAAGAAGGATAGCTTAAATTCCTCTTTTCATATTTGGATACCTCTGATTTCCTTCTCTTGCCTAATTGCTCTAGCTAGGACTTCCAGTACTATGTTGAACAGGAGGGTTGAGAGTGGGCACCCTTGTCTCATCCTGATTTTCAGGGGAGTGCTTTCAACTTCTGCCCATTGAGCAATATGTTGACTATGGGTTTATTGTAGATGGCCCCTACTATTTTGAGGATTGTTCCCTCTGTGCCTAGGTGCTCAAGAGTTTTTATCAAGAAGGGATGTTGGATTTTATCAAAAACTTTTCTGCATCTAATGATATTATCTTGTGGTTCTTGTTTTTACATCTGTTGATGTATTGAATTACATCTATGGTCCTGCAGATGTTAAATCACCCCTACATCCAAGGAATGAAGCCTGCTTAGTCACGGTGGATGATTCCTGTTGAGATATACTGTTTGATCCAATTTGCTAGAATCTTGCTTAAGATTTTTGCATGAGTTCTTTAAGGAGATTGGCCTGTAGTTCTCTTTCCTTGTTGGGTATTTGCCAGGTTTGAATATCAGTGTGATGTTGGCTTCATAAAATGATTTGAAGAGTACCCCATCTTTCTCAATTACCCAAAATACTTTTGATAGGATTGGTATTAGCTCCTCCTTGTAGGTTTTGTAGAATTCTACTGGGATGCCTTCAGGTCCAGGGCTTTGTTTTGTAGGTAGTTTTCTTATGACAGAGTTGATATCCTGGGTTATTATTGGTCTATTTAGGATTTCAATTTTTCTTGTTTCAGCCTTAGGAGGTTTGTGTGAGGTCAGAAAGTTATCCATTTCATCTAGGTTTTTGAGTTTGTTTCCGTACAGGTTTGCATAGTAGTCTCTGACGATCTTTTGAATTTGGAGGGGGGTCAGTTGTAATTTCATCTTTTGTATTTCTAAGTGTCTTTATTTGGGTGTTTCTCTCTTTTTCTTAGTCAGCCTGGCTAGGGGCCCATCTGTCTCGTTTATTCTCTCAAAGAACCAGATTTTTTGAAGTGATACTTTTGTCTTCTAGATCCTGTAGTTGGGATTTTATTTGGTGATCTGGATTCTTCTGCTGAAGTTAGGATTTTGGTGGTCTTGCCTTTCCAGCTCCGTTAGGTGCAACGTTAACCTGTTTATTTGTGATCTTTCTTTTTTTTATATCAATATTTTTTATTTTGATATTGTGGGGTACAGTTAAAGGTTAGGTATACAAATATGCTTCGTTCAGTCACCCTTGCTGATAAGGGGTGTCTCCCCGTATGATCTTTCTTTTTAAAAAATATGTGTGTAGAGAGCTATAGCTTTCCCCCTTATTACTGCCTTTGTGGCATCCCAGAGATTCTGGTAACATGTATCTTTGTTTTCATTTGATTCTAGGAAACTTTTAATTTCTGTCTTTATTTCCATGTTGACCCAGGAGTGATTCAGTAGTGTGTCATTTAGTGTCCATGTCTTTGTGTTTTGGGGGGTCTTGCTGTTGGTGGTATTTTTATGGCATTGTGGTCTAAGAAGATGCATGGCAATATTTCAGTATTATGGAATTTGTCTATGCTTGATTTATGGTCAAGGATGTAATTGATCTTGGAGTATGTTTCATGTGGTGATGAGTAGAATGTATATTCCATGGTTGCAGGGTGGAGTTTTCTGTAGGTGTCTATTAAGTCCATTTGGTAAAGCATCATATTGAGGTTCCAGGTCTCCTTATTGATTTTTTGGGGTGTTTAAGTCCCAAGTTATGATAGTGATAGAGTCAAGATCCTTTTTTAGTTTACTTAGTAATTGGTTTATAAATCCTGGTGCTCCTGTGTTGGGTGCATATATGTTAGAATGGATATTTCTTGCTGATGCATTGAACCTTTTATCATTATGTACTGTCCTTCTCTATTTTTAAAAAATTTTTGATAGCTTGAAGGTTGTTTTGTCTGATATTAAAATCATGACTCCTGCCTTTTCTTGTTTTCTGTTCACCTGAAAGCTTATTTTCCATCCTCTAACTTTAAGCTGTGGGTATCTTTTGTCACATGGTTTGTTCCCTGGAGGCAGTGTATTGTTAAGTCATCTTTTTGATCTAGTTTGCCATTCCATGTCTTTTTAGTGGTACATTTAGTCCATTCACATTCAGGCTGGTTTTGAAATGTGGGACTTTGTCCCTATCATAATGTTCTTATAGCGCTGTTTTTTCTTCTTTTTCTCCTCCTCGTCCTCCTCCTCCTCTTCCTCCTCCTCCTCCTCCTTCTTCTTTACTTAGTACCTTCTTCTTCTTCTTCTTCTTTTTTTTTAGAAAGCAGGATTTATTAAGAGGACAGAAAAGCTCCCACAGTATGAGGGGACCCGAGGGGGTTGCCCTGCTTAATACCTTCAAAAGCATCTCCTGTAGAGCTGGTCTGGAGGCAGAATAATCTCTTAGGGTTTTGATGGATTTTAATTCTCTGTCATTGGTGATGCTTAGCTTAGCTAGGTAGGAAATTCTTGTTTGAAATTATTTATCTTTGAGAACTTTGAAGATTGGACTCCAGTCCCTTCTAGCTGTAGTAGTGTTTCAGCAGATAAGGCTGGTGGTATTCTGATTGACCTTCCCTGGTAGGTAAGCTGACCTTTCTCTCTTGCTGCCCTCTGAATTTTTTCTTGTATACCTACTTTGTGTAAGCTAATTACTATGTGTGTAGGGGTTGGTCTTCTCATTTGATGCCTTGCACAGTTTCTCTGAATCTCTTGTATTTGAATGGTTGCATCTCTGGTGAGATGAGGAAAGTTTTCTTGGATAACCTCATGGAATGCTTGTTCCAAGATGTTCTGTGTTTCCCTTTCTGCTTCAGGTATACTGACAGGTGAAAGTTTTGCCTCTTGATGTAATCACGCATGTCTTGGAGGTTTTGTTCCTCCTTTGTGAATTTTCTTTGTATGTCTTTAACAGATTGGGTTAATTCTATAGTTTGGTCTTTAAGCTATGAGATTCTTTTCTTTGCTTGGTTGATTCTGCTTTCCCTGCTTGTCAGCATGTTGTTTATTTCTTGGATGGAGTTATTTATGGTCAACATCTCTTTAGCAAGTTCTTTCAATGTTGCTTCTTGTCTTTCTTGTGTCTTGTTCGCTATTTCCATCCATTCTCTAATATTTGTGGTTTTCTGGGGCCAATTGTGGGTGGTCTCCATTATGTGGGCCCTGAGGTCTGCTCTCACAGGTCCTCTTTAGGATTCTGGGGGGTTACTTGTGCTATTTTGTTGGTTTTTTCTCATTTGTGATAGATCACCTTCCTTTTTTCTTTAATTCTGTTATTTAGTGATTGAGGAAGAAGATTTAACCTCTGTATTTTTTTCTTTCCAGCCACCTATCCTTCTCAAATCCTGGCCTCCTAATTTTGTTCTATTTTGAAACAGAGTTGGGGGGTGCTGTGCTGACTTTTTGCACCTTTGAGGTCTGAAAAAGGTGTAATGGGGGAGCTAAGATGCAGATCACAATGTTGACTGATTGGGGTGTGACCTCACCAAGACCCATGTTCCACCAACTCACTATATGTCCATACAATGGGAACGTATGTATATTCCCTGAGTTCATAATAACATAATAAAAAGGGAAAGAACAGAGAAAGAGAGAAGGAGGAAGAAAATAAGAAGAGAAAGAAGAAAAGTAAAAACAAACCAAAAGAGAAGGAAAAACTGAAAAAATTAGATTCATCCTCATATATATCCACACATGAAATAAAAAGGGAAAGAAACAAAACAAAACTAAACACACACACATGCATGCGTTTGTGCGCGCATGTGCGCACGCGCACACACACACACACACACACACACACACACAAATATATAGAGAGAGCAAGCAAAAACAAAATAAACATGACACAAAACAACTAAAGTTTGTGAGCCTTGCGCTTCCTCTTGTGGCAGTTTCTGAAACTTCACAGTCCTTTTTTACCAGCTTGTACTAAGCACCACCGCGCCTGACTGGCCGTGGCAGGGAGGGAACTCTGGCCTGCCTCTAGACCTGTCTCTAGACCTGCACCCCTGCACTCCCTGCAGTCAGTGGCAACTTCCTCTAGTTTTCCACCACCCCTAAGAGCTCTGCCTGTGTTCAGCGTTTTCTTTGCAGGCCAATCAGGCGGCTCCCCTGATTGGGTCAGACGACTTGGATTGCTGAGGGAAGGGAATTGGATCAGTTCAACATTCACTCCTACCCATCTGCAGCTGGATTCTCCTTCAATTGCATCCGTTGCCCTGTGAATGGTCCAGTGGTGGGTTGGGGTGACCAGGACTCTGCGTTGACTGTGTCCCTACAGGGATCATGCACCTGGGGTATCCTTTCTGGATTCACAATGATCAAATTCAGAGAGGTGTGTAATCCACCCTGCAGTCTCAGGACACAGCTCTGCTTCTCAATAATGGGCACGCAGGTGCTTGTGTCTGCTGGGGTTCCAGGGCAAAGGTAATGGTGTTGCTCCTGCATCTTCTCCTATTCTGGGGGGACTCAGCCACTGATCCCCCACCACGCTTTCTCTGCAGTCCCTGCTGCCAGTGTGTGACCTGGTGCCAAAGGTGCTAGTGGACTGGGGGCGAGGCACCAAAGCACAGTTGATCCCTGAGGCTTCCTCCCAACCAGGGCCCTGAAAAGGCACCTGGCTCTGTGCCACAGGAAGCACTGAATTCAGAGCAGCAGCAGGCATGGTAGCTGCTTCAGCCAGAGAGCCCAGGCTGCTTGTTCCCACATCCCCACGCAGACACTGACACACCCACTTGCACAAGCACATGCATGCGATTTTGTCTTTATGCACACTTACTTCTACAGAGCCTTGCACACTCCAACCAGTTCCATCCCCATCTTGGACTCTCTCTCCAACCTGTAATTTTCTTTCTTTGTTGTGTCTTTGCCAGATTTTGACATCAGGGTGATAATAGCTTCATAGAACGAATGAGAGAAGAGATCCTTCTCCTCGACTGTGTGGAAGTTTCAGTAGGATTGGTATCAGCTCTTTCCTGTATGTCTAGTAGAATTCAGCAGTGAATCCATCTGGTCTAGGAGTTTTTTTGGTAGGTAGGTGTTTTACTATTGATTTAATTCCAAGGCTCCTTATTGGTCTGTTTAGGGTTTCAATGGCATCTGTTTCAATCTTGGGAAGTTGTATGTTTCCAGGAATGTATCCATTACCTCTAGATTTTCTAGCTGCGTGCATACACATGTTTATAATAAATAATGATAATCTTGTATTTTGAGGAGGATCAGTTATAATCAAGCTCTCTCTTTCTCTCTCCCTCCCTTCCTTTCTCCCTCTTCTTCTCCTTGTTAATCTGGCCAGCAGTCTGTCAATTTGGTTTACCCTTTCAAAAAAATATTCAAAATTTGTTGTTTTTTCATATGGTTTTATTTGGTCTCAGTTTCATTTGCTTCTGATTTTATTTGGTGATTTCTTCTGCTGAGTTTGAATTGAGTTCTTCTTTATCTTGTTCTCTTAGGTGGGACATTAGGTTATTCTTTGATGTGGGCATATAGTGTAGTATCTTCTTGACATGAGCATGTGGTGCAATAAATTTTCCCCTCAGCACTGATTTTGAAGTATTCAGAGGATTTGGTAAGTTGTATCTTTAATTCATGTCTTTCAAAGATTCTTAAAATATCTGTCTTGATTTCAATATTTATCCAAAAATTACTCAGGAGCAAGTTATTTAGTTTCCATGTATTTGTGTGGTTTTGAGGGTTCCTCTTGGTGTTGACTTCTATTTTTATTAAGCTGTGATCAGAGAAGATGATTGGTATGATTTTGAGTTTTGGGAATTTATTCAAGATTCAATTATGAACAAGCACATGGTCTATTACAGAGTATATTTCATGTGCACATGAGAAGAATGTATATTCTGTGATTTTTGGTATGCTGTAGGTATTTGTTAGGTCCAATTAGTGAAGAGTCAAATTTACATCCACAATTTATTTGTTAACTTTCTGTCTTGATCTGTCTAAAGCTGTTAGAAGGTGTCGAAGTCCCCCACTGTTATTGTGTTCTATGTGAGTCCTCTCTGAGGCTTAGTAGTAATTGTTTTATAAATCTGGGTGCTCCTGTGTTGGGTGTGTATATATTTGGTGTAGTTGTTTCTTGTTGAATTAAGTCCCTTTTCATTACGTGGTGCCCCTCATTGTCTTTTTTCACTGTTGTTGATTTAACATCTGTTTATCTGAAAGAAAGATAGCAACCCCTGCTCTTTTTCATTTTACCTTGCATGGGAGATCTTTCTTTATCCCATTACCTTGAACCCAGGGCATGTCATCAGAAGAGACAGATCTCCTGGATGTAGCAGCAGGATGGGCCTTGTTTTTTAATCCAGTTTACTACTCTGTTTTTTGTTTTTTTGAGTTGGAGTCTCACTCTGTCGCCCAGGCTGGAGCGCAGTGGCACGCTAATGGTCACCCCAGCATCGACCTGTTTGGTTCAGGCAACCCTTCTACCTCAGTCTTCCAAGTAGCCAGAACTACAGGTGTGCACTACCATGCCCAGCTAATTTTTTTGATTTAGTGTAGAGATGAGGTCTTGCCAAGTTGCTGGGCTATTCTTGAACTTGTGGCCATCCCCTCACCTCAGCCTCCTAAAGTGCTGGGATTACAGGCTTGAGCCACTATGCCTGACCTACTCTGTGTCTTTTAAGTGAAGACTTAAGGTCATCAACATTTAAAGTTTTTATAGATATGTGAAATTTTGTTCCTGTCATAGTGATGTTTAGAAGTTGCTTTGTGTTCTTAGTTTTGTGGATGGCTCACATGGTCTGTAAGTTATGTGCTTACATGGGGTTTTGTTAAGGGGCATTTTTTTGTTTGTTTCTATGTTTAGAACTCCCTTGAGCATCTCTTGTAAGATCAGTCTGGAGGTGACAAATTCCCTTAGCTCCTGCTTGTCTGGGAAAAACTTTATTTCACCTTCATTTATGAAGCTTAGTTTGACAAAGTAAGAAATTCTTGGTTGGCATTTTTTTTCTTTAAGAATGCAAAAAATGATCCCCTAATCTTTTTTGACTTGTTCATTCTCTGTTGAGGGGTTTGCTGTTAGTCTGCTTCCCTTGGTAGGTGGTTTGGCCCTTCTTTCTGGATGTCTTTAAGACTCTTTCTTTCAAGCTGACCTTGGATAATCTGATGACTCTGTGTCTTTGGGATAGTCATCTTGTATAATATCTCACAGAATTGCTTGGAAATTTTTGTGTCTGCATGTCAACCTGCCTAGTGAGATGGGAAGATTTTTTTTGTGTTATGTCTACTCGTACTTTTGTGAGAGTGCTCCCATTCTCTTTCTCTCTCAGTAATGCCAATCAGATGTAGATGTGGTCTCATTACAAAATCCCATACTTCTTGTAGGCTTTATTCATTAAATTTTTTTCCTGATTCTTCCTCTTCTTCTTCTTTTCATCTTTGTCTTCTTCAGTCTGAGTGGGTTGATTTGAAGGCTATGTCTTCAAGCTCTGAAATTCTTTCTTCTGCTTGCTCAGCTCTAAAAAGCTTGCAACTGTGTTTTGAAATTTCTGGAGGAAATTCTTGAGTTCCATTAGCTTAGCTAGGTTCTTTCTTAGAATGGTCATGTCATCTTTTAATTCTCAAACTGTTTTCATGGCCTACTTGATTTGGGTGTCCACTTTCTTTTGGATGCAGTTGAGTTTCTTTGCCATCAGTATTCTGAATTCTTTATCCCTAATTATGGATAATTCATTCTGTTTAGTATTCATTTCTCAGTAGCCACTGTGACCATTTGGGGTTGCCAAAATTCTTTCATGTTTTTTGTTGCTGGAGCTCTTGTGCTAATTTCTTCCCATCTGAAGTTGTGGGTGCTTCTTTCTTTCATGAGTTTTTGTGTTTTGTTTTGTTTTTTTGAGTTTATTATCATTGGGATGAGACGTTTAAGTTTTTTCCTCTTTTTTGCCTTATGGGTATGGCTGTGCCTTGGCGGCCTGAGGAAGGTGAGTCCCACCTGTGGAGAAGCAATTCGACAGCTTGCTGCTCCTGTTTATTTTAGCTGTGGAGTATGGTGCAACGTACCAGGGTGCATTACACCTGGTGCAAGTGCACCTTCCCTTGCCTTACATGACAGGAGCAGAAAGCTTCAGCAACGGCAGATGGCCATCACAAAAGGTTTGCCTAATAGGTCTGGCAGCTGGTCTCCCTGAGGGGTGGCATGTCTCTTCCACAGCATCAGGCAGCTATGGTGTCCTAGTGCTCTCTGTGGACTGGCAGCAGGCATCTACATTTGGGGGTAGCAGCTGAGATGGGGAGGGTAAAGAGCACCCTGACAGCTGACTGCATAAATTTATTTGAACTGCACAATCTGCACAGCGTGGGTGAGTGGAGTGGGAGGGAGACATACAGGCTCCTGGGCATCAAGAGCAGGGAGCCTTAGCAACTCAGATGAACACCACTGAGGGCCTGCCCAGTAGATCTGGCAGCTGGTCCTTCTGAAAAGCGACTGGTCTCTGCTGCAGCACTCAAGTGGGTTTGGAGACCTTGTGTTCTCCAGAGGCCAGTAGCAGACAGTCTGTGTCTGGGGAAAAGGAGCCAAGTTAGGGGAGGGAAAGAGGTTCCCTGACTCTTTGCTGCTTCTGTGTATTGTAGCTGTGGAGTTCTTGCTGGTGACACATGGCATCGCCTTGCTGGACTGCTCCCTCCCTGGCCTGGGGACAACAGTGGCAGTAGCTGCAGGAGTGACAAGAGGTTTTTCCCTTCTTAGAAGAGTGCTGAATCTCCATCCGTGGTGAATGGTGGCAGCCTGTGCTGGGCTGCACAAGAATCAATGACCTGAGGGGTTCCATGAAGGCTTGCTCAGTGTCTTTGCACAGCTGCCAGTTGGGACTCTATGTTGGTCTGGGACCCAGAGATTTCCAGGAGTACCCCTGTAACTCAGATCATAATGATCCATGGCAGTGGTTTGCATTCATGGGGGTTTCTCGGTCAGTCACTCACCAATGTCTAGACCATGTTAGGGGATCTCTCACAGCTTTGCATTGGGTCCCGGTCAGCAGGCTGTCTAATTTCATGCCTCTCTGCTTTCCTTAGGTTTCATCACTTCTCTGGTGTTCTAGTGTGCACTCCTGGCTATCCTGCTTTGAGTATTGAAGTTCTCTCCCTATTCTGCTTCCTCTCTGTGAAAGAGACACAGACAACCTACTTCTAGTAGGCCATAGGCAACTCCCTTCCAATAATTAGATTTTTAAAAAGCATCTCTGGAAAGAATGAGAATGTGTGTTCAATAACCACATTATAATAATCGAATACCAAATTGTCATAGAAACAACACCTCAACACAGTATATACAAAGAAGCAGTAAGATGTGGCTTATTCAAAGGAACAAAATAAATTGACAGAAGCTGTCCTCAAAGAAACGTGAGACTTAGTAGACGAAGTCTATAAAACAACTGTTTATAGAAAACTCAAAGAGCTAAGTGAAAACGGGCAAAAACTAAAAGCAAAACACTAGAAGAATCAGTAAAATTATATATGAACAAAATGAGCTTATTAATGAAGAGATAAAATTATAAAAAGGAAGCAAACAGAAATTCTGGACCTGAAAGTAACAATAGGTGAAATGAAAAATGGACTAGAGTTGACTTCAGTAGCAGATTTATTCAGGCAGAATTTTTTCTTTTCTTGAAGATACCTGAAAATGGGACAACTGCAACTATCCAATCTTAGGAGAAAAAAGAAGGTATGAAGAAAAGTAAACAGAACCTGAGGGACTAGTGAGTCTGCATCAAGTTGAATTTTGTGTGTATTATGGGCGTCCTGGATGATGCAGGAGTCCAGTCTGAGAATTGTCCAAGTCTTTGCCTTCTCCTTCCTTGTTAACGATATATTCCGTCTTTAAATGTCTTGCTTCCTTTTGCCTTTTACTCTAAGCAGCTGATAGAAGCTATGCAGAGAATAATGTTTTGCTTAGGTATTTTTTAATCCAGGTATGCTGGCTCATTGCTTTTTGATCCTGACTTCCACAAGCCCTCCGTCATGAACACGTGTCAGCCAAGTTTTGTTTTGCCACTTCATAACAAGAATGACCTTTCCCCCCATTCCTTCCTTACACATCCTTCAAAAGGGCATATGGAACATTCACCAGAATAGACTATATGATAGGTCACAAAAAAAGTTGTAGGAAATTAAAAACATTTAAATCATACAAAGTGTTTTTTCTGATCACAGTGGAGTAAACTAGAAATCTATTGCAGAAGGAAACAGAAAATATACAAATATGTGCACATTAAACAACACACAGGACCAAAGAAAATATCACAGGGAAAATGAAATGATTGAAAATTGAAACACAGTATGCCAACACTTATAATGCAATGAAAGTAGTGCAAGGGGAAAATTTATAACTGTAAACATTTACACAAAAAAGAAGAATAATCTAAAATTATTAACTTACCTTTAATCTTGGGAACTGGAACACGTACATCAAGCTAAATTTAAAACTAGCAAAAGTAAGACAATAAGACTAGAGTGGACATTGATAACACAGAAAAGAGACAAACAATAGCAAATCAAAAATTCTAAAAGGTGATTATTTGAAAAACATCAGCAAAATTGTTGAACCTGTACTAGATTGAGAACAAAAATGGAAGACTCCAATTATGAAAATAAATGATATGAAGACATTGCTATTGATTTTATAGAAATAAAACAATTATAAGAGATATCAGGAACAATTTGTGACAACATGTTGAAAAACATTAAATGCACAATATTTAAAAATTTAGTATTTTTTAATTTTAGAGCTGTGGGGTTCATCTAAGGATTTGCTTCCTAAGTAGACTGCATGAAGTTGAGGTTTTGTCTTCCAGTGAGTCCTCTATCCCTCCAGTAGTGGATATGGTATCCAGTGGGTAGTTGTGTGTTCCTTATCCTCCCTTAAGCAGTGCCCAGTGTCTGTTCTTCCTGTCTTTGTGTCCACATACCTAATGTTTCGCACCCACTTATGAGTGAGGATATGCAGTATTTAGTTTTCTGTGATAGTTCATTTAGAATGGTGGCCTCCAGCTGCATCCATGTTGCTGTGAAGGCCATTATTTTGTCCTTCTTTATGGCTGTGCAGTGTTCCATCATGTACGTGTACTACATTTTCTTTATCCAATCCACTTTTGATGAGTATCTGGGCTGATTCCATGCTTTTATTATTGTACATATGCTGCAATAAACATGTGAAAATGCGGAAATTTCTTTTTTTTATAATCAATATTTTTTATGATGATATTGTGGGGAACAGTTAAGGGTTAGGTATACAAATATGCTTCGTTCAGGCACCCTTGTTGATAAGAGGTGTCTCCCCGTCCCCAGACAGATATTTATTACCATTAATCCCATCTCCCTTTCCCTCTCCCCCCATAGTTTCCCACCACTGTCAGTCATTTTCTTATAGTATTACACTGGATGTTCAAGGTCTACTATATGAGTGAGAACATGTGATAGTCAGATCTTTTTTTCTGTGAGAGGTCACTCAGTATTATAGACTCTAGTTCCATCCAGGTTGCTGTGAAATTCATGATTGTTTATCGCTGCATAGTATTCCATCATGTATATGTACCACATTTTTTAATCCATGGATGCTTCCAGGTTCTTGCTATTGTGAACAATGCTGTGATAAACATATGTGTGCACTCTTTTTTATAGAGTGATTTGAGTTCTTCAGGGTATATTCCCAGTAGGGAGAATGCAGGGTCATGTGGGAGGTCAATATTTAGAGCTTTTAGGAATCGCCATACTGTTTTCCACAGAGGTTGCACTAATTTGCACTCCCACCAACAGTGTAGAAGTGTTCCCTTTTTGCCACACCCTCTCCAGCAACTGTTATTTTTTGAGTTAAGATAATTGCCATTCTGACTGGAGTTATGTGGTTTCTCAGTGTGGTTTTGATTTGCATCTCCTTGATGATTAGTGAGGTTGAAAATTTCTTTATGTGTCTGTTGGCTGCTCGATGTCTTCCTTTGAGAAGTGTCTGTTCATAGCTTTTGCCCATTTTATAATGGGGTTGTTGTTTTTTTCTTTTCAGCACGTTTGAGTTCCTTATAGATCCAAGATGTTAAGCCTTTGTCAGACCTGGAGTTGGCAAATACTTTTTCCCAGTCTGTAGTCTGTCTCCCTGGTCTCTGAATAGTTTCTTTGGCTTTGCAGAAGCTTGTCAGTTTAATGAGGTTCCACTTGCCTATCTTCTCTCTTATGGCCTGTGGGTTTCGAGTTTTGTTCAGGAATTGGATGACAGTTCCAATTTCCATGAGGGTAAGTCCTTCATTTTCTAAGGTTCTTATGGTTTGAGGCTTTACATTTAGGTCTCTGATGCATTTAGAGTTAATTTTTGTGTATGGGAATAGATAGGGGTCCTGCTTCAATCTTCTGTATGTGGTCAGCCAGTTTTCCCAGCACATTTACTGAATAGGTTCTCCTCTCCCCAGTGGTAGGTGGTGGAGGCTTTGTCGAAGGTGAGTTGGTTGAGAAATTGAGGTTTTGCTTCTGGAATCTCATTTCTATTCCATTGGTCTATATGCCTGTTCCTGTACCAATACCAGGCTGTTTTGATTATTGTAGCTTTATAGTAAAGTTTGAAATCTGGTAATGTGATACCACCTGCTTTGTTGTTTTTTTTTGCTGAGGATTTTTCTGGCTATTCTTGGTCGTTTGTGTTTCCATATGAATTCCTGTGTTGTTTTTTCTAGGTCTGAGAAGAATGTTGCTGGTAATTTGATGGGTATTGCATTAAATCTGTAGATTACCTTAGGTAGGATGGACATCTTCACAATGTTGATTCTTCCAATCCATGAGCATGGGATATTTTTCCACTTTTTTGTGTCATCTTTGATTTCTTTGAGCAGTGCTTACAGTTTTCATTGTAAAAGTCTTTCATGTTTCTGGTTAGGAAGATGCCAAGGTATTTAATTTTTGTGTGGCTATTTTGAATGGAATTGTGATTTTTATTTGGGTTTCTATTTGTTTATTATTGGTGTAAAGAAGTGTGATTGTCTTTTGCACATTTATTTTATATCCTGAGACTTTGCCAAAGGCCTTTAACAGTGTGAGGAGGTTTTTGACAGATTCTCTTGGGTTTTTCAAGGTACACAATCATGTCATCTGCAAAGAGAGATAACTTGACTTCCTCTTTTTCTATTTGGATACCCCTGATTGCCTTCTCTTCTCTGATTGTTCTAGCCAGGACTTCCAATACTATATTGAAAAGGAGGGGTGAGAGTGGGCATCCTTGTCTTATTCCAGGTTTCAGGGGAAATGGTTCCAATTTTTGTCCATTTAGGAGTATGCTGGCTGTGGGTTTCTCGTAGATGGTTTTTACTATTTTGAGGTATGTTCCCCATATACCTAGATGTTCAAGGGTTTTTATCAAGAAGTGGTGCTGAATTTTATCAAAAGCTTTTCCTGAATCTAATGATATAATCATGTGGTTTTTCTTTTGACATCTGTTGATGTATTTAATTACATTTATGGTTTTATGAATGTTGACCTTGCATCCCAGGTATGAAGCCTACTTGGTCATGATGGATGATTTTTGAGATGTGTTGTTGAATCCGGTTTGCTAGGATCTTGCTGAGGATTTTAGCATCTATGTTCATCAAAGATATTGGCCTGTAGTTCTCTTTCTTTGTTGGGTCTTTACCTGGCTTGGGTATCAATGTGATGTTAGCTTCGTAAAATGACTTGGGGAGAGTTCCATCTTTCTAAATCGCCTGGAATACCGTCAGTAGGATTGGTATCAGCTCCTCCTTAAATGTCTTGTAGAATTCTGCTGGAAAGCCATCTGGACCAGGGCTTTTTTTATAGGTAGTTTTCTTATTAAGTAGTCAATTTCTTTGATTGTTATTGGTCTATTTAGGGTCTCAATTTTTTCTTCTTTCAACCTAGGCAGTTTGTGTAATGACAGAAAGTCATCCATTTCCTTAAAATTTTCAAGTTTCTTTCCATACAAGTGTACATAGCAGTCTCTAATGATCTTTTGTATTTCTTCAGGATCAGAAGTGACCTTCATCTTTTGTGTTTCTGATTGTGTTTATTTGGGCTTTTTCTCGGTCAGTCTAGCTAGGGGACCATCGATCTTGTTTATCCTTTTGAAGACCAGCTTTTTGTTTCACTGATTTTTTTGTATTGTCTTTTTGTCTTCTATGTCCTGGATATGAGCTTTTATTTTGGTGATCTGGATTCTTCTGCTGAAGTTAGGGTTTTTGTGGTCTTGCTTTTCCAGCTTCCTTAGGTGGCTTGTTTGGCTGTTAATTTGTGATCTTTCCATTTTCTTCATGTGCATTTGTAGGAATATAAATTCCCCTCTTACTACAGCTTTCATGGCATCCCAGAGTTTTTGGTAAGATGTTTCTTCATTTTCATTTGTTTCCAGGTATCTTTTAATCTCTGCTTCGATTTCATCATTGACCCAGGAGTTGTTTAGCATCATGCTGTTTAGTGTCCATGTCTTTGGGGGTTTTGGGGGGACCTTGTTGGTGTTAATGTTTATTTTTATTCCACTGTGGTCTGAGAAGGTGCATGGTAAAATTTTGGTCCTTTTAAATTTGCCTGTGCTTGATTTATGGCCAAGTATGTGGTTGATCTTAGAGTACGTTCCATGCGGTGATGAGTAGAATGTGTATTCTCTGGTCTTTGGATGGAGGGTTCTGTAGGTATCAATTAAGTTCATTTGATCAAGAGTCCCATTGAGGTTTTAGATCTCATTGCTGATTTTTTGTCCTGGTGGTCTGTCTAGGGTTGTGAGTTGGGTATTGAAGTCCCCAGCTATGATGGTATTGGAGTCAATATCTTTTTTTAGTTTACATGGGAGCTGCTTTATGAAAGTATGAAAGTTGGTGCTCCTATGTTGGTTGCATATATGTTTAGGATGGATATTTCTTGTTGACGAATTGAAACTTTTATCATTATGTAGTGGACTTCTGTATCTTTTTCAATCTTTGATAGCTTAAAGGGTATTTTGTCTGAGATTAAGATCACAACTCCTTCTTTCTTCTGTGCTCCATTCACCTGAAAATTTGATTTCCATCCTCTTACTTTGAGTCTGTGAGTGTCCTTTCTAGTGAGGTGAGTCTCTTGAAGGCAATAGATTTTTGCCTGGTGACATTTTATCCATTTTGCCATTCTATGTCTTTTCAGTGGTGCATTTAGTCCGTTCACATTCAAACTAATTATTGAAATGTGAGAGTTGATCCCTATCATAATGTTCTTCAACAGAGAGTTGTTGTTGTTCTTCCTGTTTGTGTGTTGTCTTTCTTTTGGTTTTAGAGTTGGATCATGTGTGTTTTTAATCTTTTACCTGTACTCTTGAGAAGAACGTTGTTGTTCTTTTTTCCTTTTCTTCTGTGTTCAATACTTTCTTGAGTGTTTCTTGTAGAGGTGGTCTGGTGGCAGCATAGGTTCTTAGAGATTGGATATCTGGGAAAGATTTCAATTCTCCCTCACTGATGAAGCTTAGCTTGGCTGTGTAGGTTATTCTCGGTCGAAATTGTTTCTTTTAGAACTTTGAAGATAGGGCTCCAAGCTCTCCTAGCCTGGAGGGCTTCTGTAGATAAATCTGCTGCTATTCTAATTGGTCTTCCCTGGTAGGTAGTCTGGCCTTTTTCTCTTGCAGCCTTTAGGATTTTTTCTTTTATACCTACTTTGTTTAGGCGAATTATTATGTGTCTGAGAGTTGGTCTTCTCATTTGTGGTCTTGCAGGGGTTCTCTGAATCTCTTGTGTTTGAATTTTTTCATCACTGATGAGATGAGGGAAGTTTTCGTGAATGATTTCATGAAATGTTTGTTCCAGTATGGCCTCTGTTTCTCTCTCTGCCTCAGCAAGGCCAATTACTCTTAGGTTCAGTCTCTTGAAGTGATCATTCATCTCTTGAAGGTTTTGTTCTGTCTTTTTGAGCTTCTTTTCTATGTTTTTGGCAGTTTGGGTTAGTTCTGTGTTTTGGTCTTCAAGCTCTGAGATTCTTTCTTCTGCTTGGCTAATTCTGCTTTCCATGCTTATTAGTTTGTTATTTATTTTCCATCACAGTATTCTTTACTGCTGTTATTTCTGACATCAGCTCCTTGCTATTTTCCTCTTGTCTCTCCTCAATTTTTAAAATTCTCTCTATTAATGTCTTGATGTCTGGGTTTGTTGCATGTGACCAGCATTCTGGGGACTCTTCATTGTTTGTGTTCCGGAGTCTGTTTTCTCAGTGTGTGACCTCCCAGGGGTCTGTGTGAGACCTATATTCTTCTTTTGGTTTTTCTTCATTTGTGCAGTTTTTTTCCCTCCCTACTTTTCCCTTCCCTCCACGTCACCATCTTCTCTAATTCTGTTATTCAGGGGTAGAGGGGTCACTTTTACTTCTGTTTGTTCAATATCCTATTCTTTTTTATATATGCCCTCTTACTTTGTTCAATTCTGGAGTTTCTCTGTATGTTGGGGGTGGTCCTTTTTGCAGTTTTGAGATTTACTTAAGGGGAGAGCTTTGATTCAAAATCTATCTGCAGGTCCTGGTATCTGCTGACAGGTGTATGGATAATCTGAAACCCACTTCCCACTGCCTTGGAATCTGTCCATGCAGTGGGGCTGTAGGTTTACTCCCTGGAATAAAATGAGGTTAGCAGAGGGAAGAGAATGGAACAGATAGTGGGGGGAAGAGGGAGCTGGAGAGAGAGAGGACTAAGGGGGGAAAGAGACGAGTATACCAACAAATGGAAAGAGAGACCTAAACCGAAACAGATAAAAACAATAGACCACGGCTACAGACTAACCAACGCTCATACAAAAAAAAAAACTAAAACATACAATGATGCTAACATACAAACTAACCAACCACCTTATTGGTGTGCTGTTCCTCTGTACAAAGATATGGATTACAGAGAGGCAAAAAGAGAAGAAAAGGAAGAGAGAAAAAAAGAAAAAAAAGGAACAAAACAATAGGAATAGAATCAAGTCATTAAACTAACAGAACCAATTGAGCACACTCTGAGACTTTTCGTTTTCCAGTGTCCTTTCAGCTCTGATTTCTAGCTGTCTTCTCAAGCTGGTAAATTTGCTCACAGTTAGGGTCAGTTGCCCCTGGCAACTGTCCTGTGAAGAACAGTTCAGATCACCACTCAGTTCACCACTCAAATCTGGCCTATGTCTGTTTTTCAAGCTTTTTCCCCATTTCGGTGTTGTTACCTTGAATCGCCAGCAGGTGTTGCTATCTTGCAGCCCCAGAAGGAGTGGAGCCAGACAGGAGCTGGGCAGCGGCTGGAGATGGGAGCCTGCCTCGGGGCACATGGGAGGAGACCCACAGCCGGCAGGGCATCTCAGTGGCAGCAATCCCAGCAGATCTTGCCTGCAGGGGCTTCAAGGAATGAAGTCGTGGATCTCCTCAGGCATGGGTGGCATGATGCACTATGGCTGCTACAGAGGCTGCAGCAGCACTGGCAGCTCCTGTGTCTGTGCCTGCAGTGGCTGTACAGACCACCATGATGCCCCAGCGGTGGCAACAGCCGAGCTCTGTGTGAAGAGCAGGCTCCCGATGTTGGGATCTGTAGCCCCCGGGGAGAGAGCCAGAGGCCCTCTGTGGAGGGTCTCATAGACCAGGCTGCCCCATGCCATCTTGCCAGAAGTCTCGGAAATTTCTAAAGCACATAACTTACCGAGATTAGATCGTGAAGAAATAGAAAATCTGAATAGACCTATAACCACAACTACAAAGGAAACAGAATCAGTAATCAAAGACCTTTCAGTAGAGAAAACATCTAGATCAATGGCTTCACCAGTGAATTCTATAATCTAAAGAAAAAATTAAAACCTATGCTTTTCAAAATTCTTCCCCCAAAAAATGATAAGGAGGGAACACTTTTGAAGTTATTCATTAAGGGAAGCATTTCTGGAAATTAAACTAGAAAAAGGCACCACAAGGTAACTACAAGTAAATATCCTATATGACTATGGATGCAAAAATCCCCAACAAAATACTAAGAAAGAGAATTCAGCAGCATATTTACAAGATTACAAACCATAACTAAATGATATTTGACCTGGAATGCAAAGATATTTCAATATGTGAAAACAAATCAATGTAACACATCACATTTATAGGATAAAGGAAGAAGCGATCATTTTGATTTTTCCAGAAAAAAACACTTAATAAAGTTTGATATTATTTCCTGATAAATAATATAAATTTCCTGATAAATAAAACATTCAACCCATTAGAATAGAAGAAAACATCCTTGATTTAATAAACGCCAAATATGAAAATTCCACATCTAACATCACCCTTAATGGCTAAGTAATTAAAGCTATTCCTCTACGATCAGGAACAAGAAGAGTATGTCTGCTTTCACCACTTCAAATCAGCATAGTAGTAATTGTACTCAGTAATTGCACTCTTGTTGAAAGTGTGGGTTGCTTCATGCAACCATTGAGTCATCCACCTCTTGAGTGTTGATCTATTTTATTTTTATTTTATTTTATTTTTTTGAGTTGGAGTCTCACTCTGTCACCCAGTCTGGAGTGCAGTGGCACGTTCACGACCACCGTAGCCTCGACCTGCTGGACTCTGGTGATCCTTTCACCTCAGCCTTCCAAGTAGCTGGAACTACAGGCACGCACCACCATGCCTGGCTAATTTTTTTGATTTTATTGTAGAGATGAGGTCTCGCCAAGTTGACCAGGCTGGTCTCAAATCTGTGAGCTCAGGCAATCCTCTCACCTCGGCCTCCCAAAGAACTGGGATTATAGGAGTGAACCACAGTGCCCGGCCTGTCTATTTTCAAAGCATCCTTTAGCATGCCAATATAAGTTTTTATTAGAACAGTACCTGTGGGTTGGTAAGGCAGGTGAATCGTGGTAAGGTAGGTAAGGACGTAAAGTGCTCAACCCATTGCTGCACTTGACATCCAGTAAAGTAGATTCCCTGGTCACTTTTAATAGCTTCAGGGTTGCTGTATGCTGCAAGAAGCTGTGACAGTCTTCTGATGGTTGAGTGCTGTGTAGGTAATCTGCTAAGGAAGGCCTGCAATAGCCCTGTAGTAGTATCAACACAAGTGAGAGCAAACCAGCCCCCTTTTGACATGGGAATGGGGCTGATATAGTCCATTTGCCAATGGGTCAAGCATTCATGGCCTCCTTTGATATGTCCACCTTCTGCTGACAGTCTCTGTGGATGCCTCTCAGTGTATATAAAGCAATCATAGCAAGCAGTCACTGTGTTGGAGTATTTAACAGGGAGCCCCCAAGCTTTTGTAACTTCATCTTACTTATGAAACATGTCCTGCATGTTTCATCATCCTTCATGGGAGCTTTTTCTAGCTACCTTACATGAGCTAGGGTGTCTGCCTCATCATTCCATGGGCTTTGCAGGAGAGAATGTCCAGAAACATGGAAGATAGTGATTTTCTCTTAGAGGCTCATGGCATAAACAATCGGCCATATATCTTGGTCTCACAGGGGCTCTTTCATAATTGTCCACTGCTGCTGGTGACATTGTGGCATCCACAGCGTCAGTCCTTTGAACACTGCACAATGCCTGTGCAAATTGTCAGTGGGCCTGGCTCTTTGGATATCATCAACCATACCGCCCACAACTCTGCCCACTGACTGCATCCAGCTATGTCTTAAAAGATGATCAGCAGCTCCTAGGAAGGAGATTCTTTACAGATGTGAATTCCCCAAGAGATGGCTTTGCAGGGCCATTTCAAAATATATCAGGGAAACATAATTTTTTCATTCTTTATCTGTTATGTGATGTTGAAATCACCTATAGAAAATTAATATTGGGCCACAGGGCTGTAGAAGAGACCTGAGCCCTGAAACTCTGCGGCTATGGTTAGGATTTAACAAATCTGTTGTTTCTAAGTTTGCTTTCACTCCAGTAGAGGGAATGATGATCTTCATGTCCCAATCCCTGGCATAACATTGTTAACAGCCCAACCGGTTTCTTATGCCTGCTGCCCAGAAAAACCAAGACTGATGTAGCTGTTAGAGAAAGAGTTTAATATTAAAAAGCAACAGCTGAGTAAAGAGGACAGGAGGTATTTCTCAAATCTACCTCCCAAGAATTTTACCCCAAAATATGTTTCTTTGATATATTTTGAAATGACCCTGCAAAGTCATTTTCTGGGCAATTCACATCTGTATAGAATCTCATTTGAATGTCTTTTAAGACATCTATCATCCATAGTACTTGAAGCCTGCTACTTAAAGCCTTCATCTACATATTAAGAGGGGAAGGGGAGAAGCTGCCCCAAAAGGCTGATATTTCCTTGAACAATGGGCTTAAGACTGCATTGCTCTCTTGAGGACAAAAGTGGAGGCTGAAGGGCAAAAGTGTCTCTATTCTTCAGTGACCTCACCTCCTGCATACCTTCCTCCTAAACTACCTCTGTAATGGCTCACTGCTCAGTAGCTAGTAGCTGTTGTCACAAAACTTACTTTACTGATAGCATCTATTATAAAATCTAAGAATTGTATTCAAGATATTTTTCCGGCTCTGATGAACCCGAGGCTCCACTCAGACCCAGAACACATACCAGAAAGCTGGCTCCACTGGTCCTGTGATATCTCTCTTAGAAATTGGCTATATGACATGAAGACAGCTTCAACGTTCCCCCATGACATAATCAACAGTCATGACTCCCCAGCCACCTGCCTGTCAGATTCCCTTTAAAAGCCCCAGCCTCTGAATTCTCAGGGGAGGCAGATTTGAGAAATATCTCCTGTCCTTCTTGCTCAGCAGTTTTGTGATATTATGCTCTTTCTACTCTAACAGGTGCATCAGTCTTAGCTTCTCTGGGCAGTGGGCATAACCTCCTGGTTAGGCTGTAACAATGTTATGCCAGAGTCTGGTTGGAAAGTAAGCCACATTATGTGGGGCTAATAGAAACTCATCTGGTGAGACATTATGGTTTGCAGAATGTGATTCCCAGGCCCCTTCGTTAAAAATGTAAGAAAAAAAAAAGTCAGAATTTAGCCATCACAGGTATTTTGTACAGGGATTTTTGTAGTTATGAAATTATTTATCTTGATTGTGGTGGTAGTTATACAAATCTACATGTTTGATCAAATTTTATAAAACTGGATGAATACAAATGAGTGCCGATAAAATGAGCAAAATCTGAATTAGGTCTGTGGACTATAGCAATGCATATTTTCTGATTTTGAGACTGAACTCTAATTTTTGCTGGGACTCTGTTAGGGGAGACTGGGTAAAGAGTACCCGGGGCCTCACTGCACTATTTTAAAAATTTATGTAGTAAAGTATACAGAACCTGCTATTTTAATCTTTTTAAGTGTGCAGTTCTGTGGCATAAAGCCCTTTCATTGTATGCTATGACCACCACCACGCATCTCCAGAATGCCTTCATTTTCCCAAACTGAAACTCCATATCCATTAAACACGAACTCCTCATTTCCTCCTCTCACAAGCCCTTGGCAACTGCTCTTCTATCTTCTGCCTGTATGAATTTAACTGCTCTAGGTACCTTGAGCAAGCACAATGAGTGACTGAAGCACATGCCTCAAATCATTGAGGCTTATTGAGCCAGCTTGAGGGTGTGACCAGGAAAAACATGAGTCACAGATGCATCTACAGCTCTTTTTACCAAAGAGGTTCTGTCAGGAGGTTTAGTATTTACATATTTTCCTTAAAAAGGAGCAAAGAGAGGGCAGCAGTGAGATGAATGGTTACATACTTGTGAGACTTTAGCCTCGTGCTCAGTACATCATTTTACATAAGGTGAACATTTGAAGCAAAAGGGAATAGATGAAACAGGTGTTTCAGGGTAGGGTAAGTAAATTATTAATCTCATCTTGTCATTGTTCTGTACCTGGGAACACAATCCAGTAATCTAGGTTATCAGTGTGGAGTCTTTTGAAAGGGCTGCCTAATGGCAGTTACCAAGGAAGAGGATGCAATGAGGTCTAGCCTACTTCCCATCCCATCACTGATGGGAACTCAGCTTCTAAGGTTTCTCTGTGGTCCCTTTGGCCAAGAAGGAGTTCATTCAGTCAGTTGGGGGCTTAGAATTTTATTTTTATTTCACCCTTTATATAAGTGGAATTGTACAATTTTTCTGCTTGTGTGTGTGTGTGTGTGTGTGTGTGTGTGTGTGTGTGTGTGTGATTGGCTTGTTTCACTTAGAAAAATGTTTTTAAGGTTCAACCCTGTTGCAGTAGTATGTGTCAGGATTTCCTTTCTTTTTAAGGCTAAATAATATTTCATTGTGTGTATTGCCACGCTTTGCTTATTCATTCATCTGTCAATGGATACTTATGTTACTTCTACTTTTTTTTTTTTAATGAGTTGGAGTTTTACTCCGTTGCCCAGACGAGTGCAGTGGCCGCTCCCGGCCACCGCAGCCTCAACCTGCTGGGCTCCGGTGATCCTTCCGCCTCAGCCTTCCAAGCAGCCGGAACTACAGGCACGTGCTACCACGCCCAGCTGATTTTTGATTTATTGTGGAGATGAGGTCTTGCTTGCCCAGGTGGGTCTCGAACCCGCGGGCTCAGGCAATCCACTCACCTCACCCTCCCAAAGGCGCGGGATTACAGGCTGAACCACTGAGCCTGGCTTACTTCTACTTTTGACTATTATCAGAACGATTTTGGAAGCTTCCTGTGAATCTACCATTACTTTGTTTTAAAATAAAAAGCTTTTTACAAAGACTAATACAGTGGCTAAAACATTATAACTAACATTTTAGGCATTAGCAAACTTTCTATAGAGGACTAGGTAGCAAATATTGCTTTGTGGGTGATATGGTCTCTGTTACAACGACTTAACTTTGACATTGGAGTGCAAAAGCAGTCATAGACAATATGTAAACAAATGGATTTCACTGTATTCCAATAAAGCTTTATCTACAAAAATAGGCAAAGGGCCAACTCCAGTTCTGACAAGAATAAAAGAACTAGCAGTATAGGATAAATGAGAATGATCATTAAATATTTTACATAAGTTATCTCATAAAAGAAGAAAAATAACCTCTCGTCCCAAGAGACTAAAAATGAAAACTACCCTGCAATACCATTTTCCACCTATCAAACAATCATAAAGTTTGACATTGTTTTGGATATCACTTGTTGCATAACAAACTACTCAAAGCTTAGTAGTTAAAACTACATTATCGCTGGTTGAGTGTTTTACCAGTTGGGAAATTGAAAAGGGTTTGCTGAGCAGTTTGCCTCTGTACCACATGGTGTCAGCTGAGGAAGTGTGAGCTGAAGAGTTCATTTCCAAGACAGCCTTCATGTTTCTGGTACCTCAGTACTTTTTGGCCCCTCTCTCTTCTATATAGGATCTCATTTTTCAAGGCTTCTGTAGGGCTTGGGCTTCTCACAGTGGATGGTCTCAGGATAATCACACTTCTGTGGTGTCTGCCTCCAAGAAAGAATTCATTTTCCATTGTTGTAACTAACCACCACAAACTTAGTGGTTTGTGACAACACTCATTTATTATCTTACAGTTGTATAAGCTATAAGTCTCGGCAGGCTTACCTGTTCTTTCAAGAGTTTTACTAATCCCAAATCAAGGACAATTGTTACCCATAACAATATATTTACGGGAGTGAATATCTCATTATATAATATCTCATTATATTTTCACAGTGGGACATCTTGGAGATTAGGGTACACTTTACAAATTCTGCCAAGCACAAAGATTCAGGACCTGAAAACTGCCAATCCTCTCAAATTTTGGCCCAAGAAATGCCATAGTGTCATTTATGCCATACTCTGTTGGTCAAAGCAGTCATGGGTCAATCTCAGATTTTAAAAAGGCGACATATATTTTACCTCTTAATGGGACAACTGTCAAACAATTGTGGCCATCTGTAATCTGCCACAGTCCGACCTCTGGCCACAAGTTATTTACATTCTCCTCATATACAGAATATACTCAAACCTTTCCATGGTCCTCAAATTCTTCTCCCCTTATGATGTCAATGTCAAGCTCCAAATCTAGAATTTCATCAATTACAACATTTCCAGGTACAAATGAGATCCACCACGGTGGCTCCCTTGAACATAATTTTCTCAATCTGAAAATGTATAAACCAAAGAGACAAGTTATTTACCCCCCCACAGTGGGAAAATTGGCACATAACAACCACAGTAGACAATCCCATGTCTGAAAAGTGTGTTAAAACAGAAATAACATAGGAGCTAGTGATCAGTAACAGTTAATTCTGAAACATCGGTCCTTTCTAAAACACAGCTAAGCACAAGCCACGTATTCCTTGATTAAAATCTAGGCCTGGCCGTGCTCGATGGCTCAGCCTGTAATCCCGCGCCTTTGGGAGGCTGAGGTGAGTGGATTGCCTGAGCCCGTGGGTTCGAGACCCGCCTGGACAGGCGAGACCTCATCTCTACAATAAATTTAAAAAAATTAGCCGGGCGTGGTAGCGCGCACCTGTAGTTCCAACTACTTGGAAGGCTGAGGCGCAAGGATCGCCGGAGCCCAGCAGGTCGAGGCTGCGGTGACTGGGAGCGGCCACTGCACTCCAGTCTGGGTGACAGTGAGACTCCAACTTAAGAAAGAAAAAAAAAAACTAGGCCTGCTCCCTGAGTGTGATTCTCTAGAGCTCCTGATCTCACTTTCTAGGCACTCCCTCTGAATCTTCCTTTCTTTCCACAAAGAATGGATTGTGTTGGCAAGAGAGTAATCTTCTTAGCTTGGTTCATGCCTATATATATTCGGGGGTGCAAAACATCTTTTAAGAAAAATCATCTGTTTCATTTAGTTCAGCCTGTATCGATTCTGCCATTACAATTGTCTCTGAAAAGTGGATTTCCTATGTCTTACTAGCGTTTACTCCATTAGACAAAAAACACACCCACGAATCTCTTCAATATAGACCCACTCTATCTTGTATCACTTGTGACACTTCTGTGGGTCTATACTCCTAAATTCTTGGAAGCTATTGTTTAACAGAAGTCTGAAAGGCACATCCTAAATGTCCTTTGAAGGCATTTGTCTAGCTTACACATTCTGTGAGTCACCACTTGAATCATTTTAAGGTTTTAACAAATGGTCTTAGAGCCGTAACCCTTGAGATGTTGCCCTAAGGCCATGTTATACTGGGAGATATACTGAATTTGATATCTTCCCTGAGTCACTTCTTACTTGGAAAGTCTTTCCTGGCTTGGAAATACAAGGGGGGACCCCAAGAAAACAGGAATTATCTTCTGGAGGGTGACCCTCTTGTAGTACAGGCTTCCCTCTACTAGGTAAGTGTTCTAGGACCCCATCAGCATCCGTGTACCAGGTAGCATTGTTGTGAGAAGCTGCATTCAGCTTCAGTGAATTTTTTTTGGCGATTCTTCCAACACATTTGCCCATTTCATCATGGGCTATTTACAAGCACAATTGCCCACACCGTGCAGAGTATTCAGCAGTTTTTGACCCAAACTGCATGACCCCTGTGTCCCACCCTCCCTATTCATCCAATCTCACCCTGAGTGACCTGTTTTGGTTTCCCTACATGAAAAAAAGTCCTCAAAGGGAATCATTTTGCTGATGTGGAAGAGATGAAATAAAAATAGCAGATGCACTAAAATGGATGAGTTAAAAAACTATTTTGAGCAGTGGAAAAAGCCTCTTGTAGGTGTATTGCATCAAATGGAGAGTACTTAGATGATGACTAAAGTTTAAACATGTAAGAGTAAATACACAATTTTTAATAAATAAATTGAAGCTTTTTGTGGGTTTCCCCTATTTCCATTAAAATATTTTTTAAAAGTAAGCATTTTCTCCAATAGTTCTCTATTTTCTCGTAGAATTTCATCAATTACAACATTTCCAGGTACAAATTTATTATAGGCAGCTAGAAGATGCCTCACTTGATAATTAGCCCACTCCTGCAATAAGGACAGTTATCAGGGATAAGAAACAGCTTTATTTTCAGACCTAGAAAATCCTGGTTTGGAAATATTTCCATTAAACCATACATGAGAAGTAAACATTATATCCTCTAGTTTTCTCTTTCCTCGTGTTTTATTAAAGGCAGTTAGAAGATGCCTTGAAATTTCTCCCAGCCAGATTCATAAATTCATTAAATAGCTAGCTTTGTTAACTCTTCATTAAATAGCTAGCTTTGTTAACTCTTCATTAAATATTTAGCTTTCTTAACTCTTCTGCCAGTACATAACTTAGCTTCCCTTTTCTCCAGACTCCAATATATTTTCTCACTGTCCTTCAACCCCACAGTTCTGGAGGCTGTAAAATCCAAGGTTGAGGGACCAAAGTGGGGACCAAGCTTTACCTGTATGATGACCACTTGTATACCTAATCCTGAATTGTAACCACACCTTTAAAATAATTTTTTAAAAAAGAAGTTGTTTATTCTCTCTCTCTCTCTCTCTCTCTCTCTCTCTCTCTCTCTCTCTCTCTTTCTTTCACTCTGTCACTCAAGCTGGAATGCAGTGGCACACTCATGGCCACCACAGCCTCGACCTGCTGGGCTTAGGTGATCCTTTTGCCTCAGCCTTCCAAGCAGCTGGAACTACAGGCACGTGCCACCATGTCCAGCTAATTTTTTTGATTTATTGTAGAGACAAGTCTTGCCAAGTTGCCCAGGCTAGTCCTGATCCCTTGGACTCAGGCAGTCCTCTCACATCTGCCTCCAAAGTGCTGGGATTACCGGCATGAGCCATTCTGCCTGGCTATTTATTCTCACATATTTTAACATCAGTTACCTTCAAAGTACTCTCCATTTGATGCAATACATATATTGAGAGGCTTTTTCCACTGCTCAAAACAGTTTTTATTTTGTCAATTTTGATGCCTTTTAGTGCTTCTGCTGTTTTTTGTTTCACCACTTCCAAATTGGCAAAACGTTTCCCTTTGAGGACTTTTTTCATCCAGAGAAACCAAAAAACAGTCAGGGGTGAAACTGGGTGAAAAGTGAGGGTGGGGCACAAGACGGTGTTATTTTTGGTCAAAAACTGCTGAAGACTCAGCACAGTGTGGGCAGGTGTGTCATACATTACCCAACATGAGCTGGGCTTGGTGGCTCAACCTGTAATCCCGTGCCTTGGGAGGTTGAGGTGAGTGGATTGCCTGAGCCTGCGGGTTCGAGACCCGCCTGGGCAAATTGGTGAGACCTCATCTCTACAATAAATCAAAAAATTAGCCGGGTGTGGTAGCGCACACCTGCAGTTCCAGCTACTTGGAAGGCTGAGGTAGAAGGATCACCGGAGCCCAGCAGGTCGAGGCTGCGGTGGCCGGGAGCGGCCACTGCACTCCAGTCTGGGCGACAGAGTGAGACTCCAACTCAAAAAAAAAAAAAAAATCACCCATCATGAAACGGGCAAATGCGTTGTAAGAATCCCCCCCAAAAATTCACTGAAGCTGAACACAGCCTCTCACAACAACGCTAGCTGGTCCACGGATACTGATGCATTCTTAGAACACTCATCTAGGGGGGAAGCCTGTATTACAAGAGGCCTGCCTTCCAATAGATAATTCCTTTTTTTTTTTTTGAGGGGGTTACCCCCCTTGTACATAAAGTTTGAGGAACACATTCAAACCATAGCAAACACTGGCTTCACCTAGTTAACGTCTTCTTATCCTATGAATGGGAGGATCTCAGCTATGGGAGCATGCTCTGACATTATTTACTAGGTCAGTTTACCTTTTTATATATACACTTAGCTCCATGACCCTCTTTTTATTGGTAGCACTTTTCATCATTGTAGTTTTACATTTATATATGCAATTTAAAAACTGTATCTATCTTTACCACTGAGCTTTATACTTTACAGGGGCAAGGACCATGACTATCCCCCTCATTCCCACACACACACACCCTCTCCTACACGTACCCATCAGCTCACCTTAGAATTCCTTCAGTGAACTTCCACAAACTTCCTAAGAACAATTGGTATTGTTATTTATCATTTTAATTGCATAAAGACTGTGTTGATGTGTCTTTTTTATTTCTAATCTTGATACTTTATATTTTTTATCTTTGTTCTTGATCAGTCTTGTTACAAGTTTATCAATTTCATTAACCTTTGCAGAAATTACATTTGGCATTATTATTTTATGCATACATGTATACATATATACATGTATTTACATGTATACATGTTTTTATTGAATGTTTTTTATTGATTGACTCATAATTGTACATATTTATATGGCACATAGTGATGGTTTGATACATAGTGATCAGATCATGCTAATTAGCACGTCCATCATTGCAAATATTTATTTTTTTGTGTTGGAAAGATTCAATATCCTCTTGTCTAGCAATTTGAAAATATATATTATTGTTAGTCATCCTACAGTGTATACAACACTAAAAATTTATTCCTCATATCTAGCTGTGATTTTGTATCCTTTAACAAATCTCTCCCTATTCTCTCTTTCCCCCTACCCTTCTCAGCTTTCTGTTCTACTACATCTACTTCTATGAAATTGACTTTTTTAGCTTCTACATATGAGTGAGAACATTCAGTGTTTTAACTTTCTATTCCTGGCTTATTTCACTTACATTGTGCTTCAGTTCCACTCATGTAGCCATGAATGGCAGGATTTTATTCTTCTTTATGCCTGAATTGTATATACACAGCCGATCATGTATATATACGTTTTCCTTATCCATTCATCTGTTGTTGAACACTTGGCCTGAATCCATCACTTGGCTATTGATAATAGTGCTCACTGAACACAGGGGTGCACATATCTCTTGAATATACTTAATTTCTTTTCTTTGGATAAATGCTCAGTAATGTGATTGTTGGATCATATGGTAGATATGGTAGTATTTGTAGTTTTTGTTTATTGAGGAATCTTCATACTGTTCTCCATAGTGGCTGTACTAGTTTACATTACTAGCAAAGTATATGAGGTCTCTTCTCTGCATGCTCACCAGCATTTGTTAGTTTTCGTTTTTGTTTTATAGTAGTCATCCTAACCAGAGTGAGGTGATATCTCATTGTGGTTCTCTGATGATTAGTGATATTTAATATTTTTTTTCATTTTGTTTGGTCATTTGTATGTCTTTTTTCCTTCTTCTTCTCCTTCTTCTTCTTTGCAGGAAACAGAAGGGATTTACTCAAGGTCCCAGTACAGATGGGCTTATCTGCCTTTATCCTGAACAACAAGAAGGTCTACGGAAAAGAGAAGAGTTTGTTATAAAATCACTTTAATTGCTTCCTCTCCACATTATAAGCCACTAGAGGCCGATGGGATGTGCTTGAGCTCCCTGTTCAGTATGACACTGAGCTGGAGTCGCGGTTACCAAAATCTATATCTGTCACCATAAGAAACCACGATGCTACCCCTCACTCCACAACAAGTATAAAAAATTGTAAATATCTATGCCTCGCTACATTATTTTATGGGAACTCAAGGACTGTTAGGTGAAGACTAAACCTGAACTTTTTCTCATACCGAAATTCCTAACTAAGAGGTTTGGGGAATCACTGCTTGATAAGGAGTCACCAAATAGTGTTTTATTGCCCTATTGTTTTTCAACCTGACCCTGGGATAACATCACACAACAAACAAACAAATCAAAGTATCTTATGACCCTGAAAAGCCATCTCTTGTGGATTACTGGACTCCAAGGGAGCCTTGTAAGACAATTGTCTATCTTCTCTGAAGTCTGTCACATATAGGACTTCATTTACATATCAAAAAACCTTGAATTTTCCACCCCCTTATCTTAACAAAGCATCTCCTCTTCAGATTTCCCAAGTCCTTAGACAAGAACTGCAAAATTACCAGTCAAGAAATCTTTGAATCTACCTATCGTGGCAGAGAGGGGCTGATAACAGTTAAAATTATTCCTTTTAAAGGTCAATCTGCAAGCTCTGAAAACACGCTAGATGGGTTTTGCTTGAGAAAACCAAATAGTCAAAGACGGCTTTCCTGGAAGTGCAAGATAGTAACCAATTCGCAATCTTAACCCAAATCCTCTCTTTGTGAAGTTATTGTTTACAACCCTGCTTGTTATGCACATCTTGGAGACCATTTGTTCTTTGAAAATCTGGTTTTGTTAAGTACAACCTTGTAAATTCCAAAGAAAATGGATAGTCACACAACTTGACCCCCTCCCTTACCTAAACTCTCTCCTCCCTCCCCAGGGTGCTCAGCCTGGGAGCACTAGCCTGCTGAGTCATGCTGGCACTAATAAAACTGCTACTTCCTAAGATAGCCTTGGTGTCATGGCCTCTCTGTGTTTCCGCAACATTTTTGGTGCATGGGCCAGGAATGGGAGAGTCCGGAGATGGTGTGTTCCACTTCCCTTATCATCGGGGTACGACCTCTGGGGCGACAGGAGAGGCAATCTCACCTGGCATGCAATGGACCTTTTGATCTATAGGAGGGAGGCCCCTCCCAGTGCACTGAGGTTGGGACCACAAAAGCACAACAGGGACCCAAGAGGTGAGGAACTGGCATGAGGATGACCACCCGATGGAAAGGACAGACCGACCACCCGACAGAAAGGGTAGGAATAAGGGCCTTTGCATAGACCTGCCAATGAATGGCAGAAGGGGAGCTTGATCACCTCCCAGAGTCCGCTAGTAATCTCCAGTCCAAAGGAAAGGACTGAAAGGTAGTGGAAGGTAACACTGTCTGAAGATGAACCCGTAGACTCCTAGGATTAGGGTGGAGGGTTGGAGAATGCGTTGTGTGACTGCATGTATATGAGATGGACGGTGGAAGGGTTCCACATAAAGTTGGTCTGGGTTGGGAGTTTGTACTAACCTGCCAATTGCTAAGAGGTGTCTGAAATATCTTTGCGAGGAATATGGCTAGAGGAGGACAAAACAGATGTTTCCCTTACCCCTCATTCTCTTATTTGTGTGTGTCTGTCATTTTGAATCTGCTAAAAAGCTGGTTGGGTTATTATGCTTTGTTTAATGGGACATATCGTATTTTTAAAACTTGATTAGTGCATGTTTCTTTATGTCATTTTATGTTTCCCTCCCTTTATTTGTATGGTGTTTTTCCCAACCCATTGACACTGTTAAAATTTCTGCCTTTTGTTGTCAAGGATATGGAAAAATTGCTTGCGGTGTATGTGAAACGCTACTGGTTATCTTGAATTCTTTCCCAGGACCGCACCCCTCTCCCTTCCTTAGCCTGCATTCTCCTTCATGGATTGTGAAGGAGTTCATTCCAATCCACCTGTAAAGAAACATAGAGATGTCTCTTATATGCTACTTAGCCTTTTGTTAACTCAGTGCAAGTTGATGCTAACCTTGGAGAAAATAATTTTGTAATCTTTCTCTAGCAACTAAGGGACTGAATAGACTGTTCTTGTTTTCAAATGCTAGCAGCCAGGTTAGTTTAAAGTAAGTCTGTTTCTAAAGGTTTAGGCCTTGCCTCACATTGTAGTCAACTGCTTGTCCCTGTAAAACTGTTGGGAAGTCTCTTAGAGTTGTGTAATGTATGCTAAGTCCCTACTTTAAATTGTAGTGCTACATAATACTACTGCTTGCTTTTTTGGCTATGTCTGACTAGCACACCTCTTACAAGACTGGTAATGCTTTAAATGCCGAATACTTTGCAGGACTGAATAAGGCATGGAAACTGGCCATTCCTACCTGATTAAGTCACCTTGCTAAGCTTGGTACTTCACCTAAGGGACAGGGAAAATACTAGGCACATTCTGTGGCACATAAAGTAAAACCTGTTCGTTCTCATTTAATTGTCCACATCTTACAACTAAGGCTATTGTTTAGTAATTCATAAGGATTTTTGACAATTTTGCCTGTTCATAATTAGAAAAAAGTAGGAACAGATCATTTTACATCTGCATGGTCTGTTCACTCTAAAAGGGTTTTGTACCAGGCCATTTTGTAGACATCACTGGAAAGTCATGGAGCATGAAAAAAAAAGGCTTCAAGGAGGGCTGAGGACACTCAGCTTGAAGAAGCCATCAGGGTCCCAGGGATACCTGGCATTGCTGTTTATGGCTTTATTTCGTTATTTATTTGTTTTAGAATTCTCCTTTAAGGAATAAATTGCAAGTGTTCAAAACAAATTCTGGGCTTTCAAGAAACATGAACAAGAAAATGTGTAATAATCTGTACCCTCCAACACCCCAATGGGACAGATTTTAAATAATTGAAGCAAATTAAAATTACATGATTTAAAATTAAAGAACAATTAGTGCATTATTAAAATCAAATTTGAACCTCACTATGAGTTAGCAGATAATGAGGTTTGAAAAGGAGCAAGACTTTGCTTTAATACCATCTGGCAATTAAATTCACTTTGTAGACCTAATGAAAAATGGTCAAAAGTTCTGTATGCAGAAGCATTTTTAAAATTTATTTCACTACTTTGCAAACAAGATTATATCCTATAGAATATTAAATACCCAACTCTGGAGGCTTAACTTGGGACTATGAATACCAAACTCCCAATTACAGAAAGCTTCTGAAGTTCTTAGAAACTGAGACATTAAGAAAAGAGAGAGAGAGAGAGAGAGAGAGAGAGAGAGAGAGAGAATGACTCCAGAATTAGCACCAGCCAGATGAAAAGTAAACAAACCTATTGGCAGTTGCCACTAATGGCAAAGCTCCAACCACCCAAAAGAGACCGGATAAAAATAAACCTGCTAGGGGGGATGGTATCAGCTGCTATGAATGTGGGCAGTCTGGGCATTTAAAGTGCAATTGTTCTTGATGGCCTAAGCCCCCAGTACCTTGTTCAACATCTGGACTAAAAGGCCACTGAAAGAGATGGTGTGGCCTCTCCTGAAGGGGAGGGGAAACACCTAGCTCAGTAATGGTGACCATTGATTAAAGGGGTCGGTGACGGGGGGTGGGGGGGACACGGCCCACCCCAGCACTCTGCTTGCCATCACCCCAGAGAATCCTTGGGTCTGTATGAATGTGGCTGGGGACCAAATTAATTTCTTGATTAATACTGAGGCTAAGTTTTTAGCCCTTGTGCTCATACTGAACCTCTTTCTCCTGACACCTGCTCTCTAGTGGGAGTTAAGTGTGTTCTAAGAGTTAGATGTTTCATCTAACCTTAGTTACTAAAAGGTTAATTCAAATTATGACTGTAAAAGGTTATCTATAAAAGGGTAAAAAGAAGGAAAGCAAAAAGTAAAGGAAAAATATAAAAAGGTTATTGGTGTACAAATAAGGTTTTAGTAAGAAAAAAAGGAATATAAGAAAAAACAACTTTTATCTTATATGGTAAATTTCTGTCCTATAATAAAGTAAATAGTTATCTGAAAATTTTTTAAAGGGGGTATAGAACAAAAATAAAGGGTTCAAACATGTTAAAAAATGGTATAAGCATGCCAAAAATGGTATAAGGAAAGTTTATGAAAAAAAAAATATATATATACACAAAAGAAATTCTATAAACAAGCTAGGCATAATAAAGTCTTTTCTGGATGCAAGTCTCCCAACATTTTCGGATTTCTCTTCAAATTTTATATAAAATTTACTTAAGTGCCTGGTTCAAATTATAGTCTAAAACAATCTGTCAGGCTACCACTATTGTCCAGAAATACATAAAAAACTCCAAAAGCTGGTACTTGTAATAAATCTACAGAAATTAAAGTTTATCATTTAAATTATGCTGATAACTTCAGGCCTTGTAGCTTTTGTAAAAAAGGTGATCAGCCACTAGCTAAAATTGTCAAAATGTATGCCTGTCTTCACTTAATTGTTCTACTTCTTGAAAGAGGGGCTTCCCTCATTTATTCCTTTTATTAAGCCAGAGTCCAGCAATTTCATGCCCACAAAACAGTCATGCAAGGATTCCAGTCAGTGCCTGCAAACAATGTCACTGCTGAAACAGATCTGGACACCTCAAGTCAAACAGGGAGAGATTTTCCATCTCTGGCTAGGCAGGACTATGCCCACTGTCAGCTCTGAAGAAGCTACAGAAAACAGACTTTCACCCCTCAGCACCCCATATGATTATGAGATCGAAAAATCTCTAAAGAATAAATAATTGAGGCAGGGTAGCTAGCACAGGCTAGACATAGATAAATTTCCCATAGGTAGGTTTTAGAAGGCGTTCAAACATTTTAAACATTATATTCTACTGCAGGCCAAGTGGCAGCCTACCCCACCCTTTGGCAAATCCAAAGAAAACTCCATCAGATGTAGGACTAGGACAGTACAATCTTTCAATTTGCGGTTTAGCATAAAAATCACTAGAAATCCTTTGGAGACCCAAGTAAACTGAATATAAATATTTGGTACTGTATCGCTCAGGATCCAAGTCCCTGAAATGGGATTCATTAAAACTTTGAAATTGTTTAACGGTAGGCCTTTTCCTACACCTCTAAAGGAAATGGGATCGCAGACATAGGTGCTCATAAGGGAATAAGTTGTCCATTTGGGACAAATTTTAATCACAGTTCATAAGCTTGCTTCCCTAGGAACCTCCTGGACCATGGAAAACCCAGACATCCCAGGGGTGTAAGTGCTGCTAAAAATTGAAGAGCGAAAGGACCCAACCAACAGCTGCAAGAAAAGAGAAAGGGACCCTAAGGATGATCCTGTTACTATACTAGTATATTCTTTTACCCAGATTGTTAAATTTGTGGGTAACTTCTAGTCTCAGGAGCCTCTGGGCTTCCCTGATGGGTATCACCCCTCCAGGGAACTAACTGGAAGCATTTAAATCTGTAAGCCACAAAGTGGGGTGAACAGGAGCCTCTGCTCTGGGAAGAGGCTCAGCAACATGGCTTTTGACAGATTAAATAGGCCCTCACCAATGCACCTGGTCTGGGACTCCCAGATGTGACTAAGCATTTCTTTCTATATGTGCATGAATGTGTTGGCCCTGCAGTAGGGATCTTAATTCCAATGCTAGGGTCATGGCATAGACCTGTGGCATATTTATCCAAACAGCTAGATTCTGTGGCCCAGGGCTGGCCACCTTGTTTACGAGCCCTGGCAGCCACAGCATTCCTGATAACAGAAGCAGACTAACTATGGGACAACACCTAACAGGGTACCTCATGCGGTAATAAATTTAATGAAATACAAGAGGCAATATTGGTTAACCAAATGCTCAAATGGTCAGATATCAGGGAATGCTCTGTGAAAAACCCATGCATTCACCTAGAGGTGGTAAAGGTCTTACTACCCACAAAGAAAATCATAAATAAAGTGTTCTCTAGCCGTCCAAATTTAACAGACCAGCCCCTCAGGGACCCTGAGGTCAAATACATCATGGACTGGAGCAGTTTCACACAGGAGGGGGAATGCTTTGCGGGCTATTCAGTGGTAACTTTAAACTCAACAGTGGAGGCAAAACTCCTGCTGACTGGAACTTCAACTCAGAGAGCAGAACTCACTGTGTGGACAATGGACTGGCATTTGTAGGTGAGGTAGTACAGTTAATGACTAAAGGACTGCAAATCAAATGGAAGCTTCATACAACCAATAGGACACAAAGTTCAGGAAAGGTGGAGTGAATGAACCAGACCTTAAAATCACAACTAAGTAAATTATGCCAAGAAACTCATTTAGGCTGGGTCCAGCTTCTGGCGACAGTCCTTCTAAGGGTAAGGTCTAAGGCCACCAAACAAACAGGTTTCTCGCCTTTTGAAATTCTTTATGGGCAATCACCCCTTCTTGTTAAGGGCATACAGGGAGACTTAAAGGAGTTAGGAAATCTTACTCTAAATCAACAAATACAAGCCTTAGGTTCAGCTCTAAATGCCATCCATTGTCAAGTCAGGGAAAGGTTGCCAATTAGTTTAACTGTTGACGCTCATTCTTTTTTTTTTTTTTTAGTTGGAGTCTCACTAGGTCGCCCAGACTGGAGTGCAGCAGCCGCTCCCGGCCACCGCAGCCGTGCCTGCTAGGCTTGGCGATCCATTCGCCTCAGCCTTCCGAGTAGCTGGAATTACAGGCATGCGCTACCACGCCCGGCTGATTTTTTGATTTATTATAGAGATGAGTTCTCGCTGCCCAGGCGGGTCTCGAACCCGCGGGCTCAGGCAATCCACTCACCTCAGCCTCCCAAAGGCACGGGATTATAGGCTGACCACCAAGCCTGGCTGACGCTCATTCTTTTAAGCCAGGTGATATGGTATGGGTAAATGAATGGAATACACAGCCTCTAAAGTCCCTCTGCAGGGGCCAGTTTACTGTCCTTAACACTCCGGAAAAGTCACCAAGGCCAATGGAAAAGGCGGAATGGATTTCTCAAGTCCTGTTCTAGAAGCCTGAGGATACTTCGGCCTTGCCTCAGCCATACACCGGAGGCTGGCTGATCTATGCTCGGAAGAAGGTTAAGGATTCAGCTTAAGGATTCAGCAGACCTTACTGATAAGCCATTGTTTCACTTTGTCAGCCTTTGTATTTGCCAAGTGCTATATTGTTTGTCATTTTATTTACTATAGGACTGACCTTAGTTACTGTAGAACTGACAAATTGGACATGTTGGGAAAAGGTCTCACTAGCATTTCTGTTATTTTTTATATCAAAATGCTTGCCCATGTCCCAGTACAAAAAATGGCATGGCGTAAAAATTAGCAATTGATTTAAAACATGTTCTCGGGTCTGGAAGAATTTAAGTACTGAAAGGACAGACCGAGAGCCAAAAGCCATTTTAATAATCTTATTCCTAAACTTTAATACAATGATGAGAAAAAATAGAAGTGATGTTTTGGAGAAATGCTTACTTTAGGTAACTTTGCCAACTTTGTCTTTTCAGAAACAGACTTCCTGGTGTCAGGTATCAGAGGTATCTCATAGCGGCAATCAAGCTTGCCTAAAGTAAAGGAAATTTACAAGGCCTAAGACATCATGCATTGGGCAAGAATTGTAAGTCACAAAACTTATAATTACAAAAGTTATAACCAATTAGAGGGGGAGCAGGTGGGGATTTGATCTTCCAGTAAATTAGGCACTATCTATAGGGAAGTCAAGGATCCCCTGAAGCTACCCACTGGGCATGCATGGGAGATAGGGGGAGGTGCACCCTCCATCAGCTCTAAGGAATGTTGTTCTGGAGGGTGCAGGAACACTGGAATCCTGACTTATCCCCCCTGCATAGCCCCAGTGATTATTAACTCCATCGCTAAGTATGTGGAAACAGTTGTTAAACAAAAAAACTGTGACCCACATAATGTTAATGCAGTAAATTAAAGATGATGCTCTTAACTCACAAAGGGTCAAGCATCAAAGGGGGGAATGTGGCAGAAAGGGGCTGATAACAGTTAAAAGTATTCCTTTTAAAGATCACTCTGCAAGCTCTGAAGAACACCTGCTAGACAGGTTTTGCTTGAGAAAACCAAATAGCCAAAGACGGCTTTCCTGGAAATGCAAGATAATAACCAATTTGCAACCTTAACCCAAACCCTCTCTTTGTGAAGTTATTGGTTTACAACCCTTGCTTGCTATGCATATCCTGGAGACCATTTGTTCTTTGAAAATCTGGTTTTGCTAAGTACAATCTTGTAAATTCCAAAGAAAATGGATAGTCACACAATCCGACCCCCTCCCTTACCTAAACTAAGGTATAAGACCCCTCTCCTCCCTCCCTGGGGTGCTCAGCCTGGGAGCACTAGCCCGCTGAGTCGTGCCAGCACTAATAAAACTGCTACTTCCTAAAATAGCCTCAGTGTCACAGCCTCTCTGTCTTCCCGCAACACTATGCTCTGTAAGCCCCTGCTTGGAAATGTCCCTCCTTCCTGGACCAAACCTATGGAATTATCACATGTGTTGGTTTATGGTTTCTCCTAACTTCGCCCTTCCGTAACCATATGTAACCAAAGCACCGTTTGGACCTCCTGAGGATGGGTGTACCTGGGGTTACATCCTCAAGTTTGGCTCAAGAATAAACCATCTTAAAATATTTTACAGAGCTTGGGATCTTCTCATCAATAAAGGAGACCTCCCTCCAGGGACAGCCTGCTGGGAGGCCAGAGAGGGAGAAGCTAAAGACCAAGACATGCATCCCACCATTTGGGTCCCAGCATCAGATGCAGACAAAAGCAGAAATGAGCCTTAGATCCAAAATTTGAAGGAGAAAAAAAAAAACTCAAAAAACCTGAAGAAGTCTGAGATCTTGATTTCTAGACTAGGTAAGGCGTGGAAGTTGAACAAGGCCAGAGTTGAGGCTGCGCTCTCCAGCACAGGTTTCCAGGTGCCCCAGGCCTCCACCTGCCCACTGGCCACCCTCTGGACACAGGGTCCTGCCTGTGACAGAAGGACAAGGAATAAAATAAAAGTACATTAATACGAGGTGATATCACAACAGGACGTTCAGGTTACACTCATATCATGCATCATCTCACTATCAAAGTGACAAAGCTTTCTTCTGCGGCTACACCAATGAAATGGAAGTACTGCTAGGCACAGGTGTCTCTGCACTGCAAGTGCAACACAAAGACGCGGCTGCAGGAGCTCAAAAAGGCAGGCCACCAGGCTCGGGCAGGGTGTGCTGGGTCAGACTCACGTCACATGATTGGGGGGTATGATTGGGAGGTGGTCACCGCAGCCCAGCAGGGCATGCTCTTCCACGGCCTCCTGCACCCTCTGCCTTTCTGAGTGTGGCCTCACCCCCGCATCCCAGGACATCTGGCAGGCCTGCTCCCAAGAAGGTAGCTTTTTTTTTTTTTTAAAATTTTTATTTATTTATTTTTTTTTTTTTTGAGTTGGAGTCTCACTCTGTCGCCCAGATTGGAGTGCAGTGGCTGCTCCCGGTCACTGCAGCCTAGACCCACTGCCTCTATCTGCTGGGCTCCTGCGATCCTTCCGCCTCAGCCTTCCAAGTAGCTGGAACTACAGGCTACCACGCCTGGCTAATTTTTTGATTTATTGTAGAGATGAGGTCTTGCCAATTTGCCCAGGCGGGTCTCGAACCTGCAGGCTCAGGCAATCCACTCACCTCAGCCTCCCAAGGCGCGGGATTACAGGCTGAGCCTCCAACCCGACTAAGAAGGCAGCTTTTAAAGCCACGGGAAAGCCATGGTCGGGAGACACCATGCCCAAGCAGCCCTGCAAGGAACAGCCCCATAGGGGCACGGAGCCAGGCGAACTCCTGCTGCTACAGTCACCAGGAACCTGAGCCATCACTGTCACTGCAAGGTTAGCAAGGGAACTAGATTTAATTTCTTTTAAAAAAGCAGGCAAATTGACTTCTCTTAAAAAACAAAATCTCTGGTGTATTAAGGTCCCTTCAGCTGCTTTTTTAGTGGCTTTTTTTCCTAGAGTGATGGAAGATGTCGCCAGGGGCCTTGCCGTAGGGTCCCACGTCCCTGTATAGTGGACTTGGAGAAGGAAGCCCTCAGGTGGTGGCGCTCACTGAGATGGTTGTGCAGCTGGAGGAGGAGGACCTGGACCGCCTCCTCCACGGAGCCCATCTGGATTAGCGCTATTTTGCTGCCCCTCTGAAAGAACTTGAATCCCTTGACGAGGACCCCCTTCCCCATAGCTGGAGAAGAGAATTCTGCTTGGACGTCGCGGGCAGGGAGAGATGCCGGGCTGCTGAAGGTGCGAAGACGCTCTGGTGGTGTAGGAGCTGACCACGGTGTTGATGGCCTCCTTGGTCATCTTGATGAAGGTCTGGCCCTTCCTTGCCGGCATCAGACGCTTGGTGCGGCCGGGCCCTCGCGAGGCAGCTGCACGTCAGCGTGATGCAGGCGTGCCTCCCCCTACTTCTGGTGCTGGTTCAGCTGTCCTTTGCCCTGGTGGCCATCTGCACAAGGACGCTGTCCACGTGGTGCGGGATCTTCACCCACAGCGTGTCGCTGTGGACGCCGGAAAGGAAAAAGAGGCTTTGGAGTGCGACACTCTCAGGGTTCAGGCTGCTGACCAACAGGATGGAGCTGCCCACCCCTGCCGGGCCTGGGATGTCAGCCGCCGTCGCCGCAGTGGCCAGGGTGGGCGGGCTCCGAAGCATCGGAAACGGGGGCGGCCGGGGATGGCCCAGGTGGGCGGGAAGCCAGCCCCTGCAGCCAGGGAGGCGGAGCTCGCGCCGGGACACTGACCCCCGGCCACGGGCGAGTCCCGGGGAAAGGGGTGGCTGCCCCCGAGGGCAGGCCCGGGGCCCCGCAGTCGCGGCTCCTGCCGCTGCTGCACTTGGGGCGGAGGCTGGCGAGGCTGGAGACGTCCGTGCACGCTCGCGGTGGACGTGACGGTCTTCGGGACCCGCCCGGGGCCCGCCGGGGCCCGCCGGAGGAGGCCTCTGCCGCCCGCCCGGGGCTCCGCGACGATCCGGAGCACGAGACCAGGTGCTCGGCGCACGGGTTCCCCCAGCCCTTCGCACCCGGGCCCGGGGCCCGACGGGGGGCTAGGGGCCACGCCCGGGTGGTTGGAGACCCGGATGCCGACGGCCGCCGCGCGGCTCGGGCCCTCGCCGAGCGTGGAGTCGACGGGGCGTGGCCCTCCGTCGTGTGAGCTCGCTGCGGGCCCGACTGTCTCCTCCAGCGGCGGGGCCCTTTCCCCGCAGGGGGGCCCCGGGGGGGACAGCCTCGCCCTCCCCTCGGCGACGTCCCTCTGGAGCGCGCGGACTGCGGGCCGGCCCAGAGGGGACGCCGCGCTTCACCTGTCGCCTTTGAACTCCTTGCTTCGTTCCGTTGGCTGCGGAGGCCGAGTTGCTGCTCGCGACGAAGCAGGGGGCCGGCCCGCTGGAAGGCGAGGGAAGCGCCCGCGTCCCTCCAGATGCCGCTCTGTACCGCCTGCGACCTCTGGGACAACGCGGTTCGCGGCGCCCAGAGCAGATCTCCCACCTCGGCCTCTCAGCGTGCTGGGGTTACAGACGAGAGCCGCCACGCCCTGCACATTTGTACGTTTTTAGTCGGCGTGTTTGTTTATTTGCTGTTGAGATGCTTGAGTTCCGTGTATATTCTGGATGCTAGTCCCATGTATTAATGTATTGAGGTCTATCTCTCTCTTTAGATTCAATAGTATATGTATGTTTTTATGTATAAGGATCAAGCGTTTGCAGATGTGTGCTCTCATTCCGTATGCTGTCTTTCTACTCTGTTGATTGGTTCTTTTGCTGTGTAGAAGCTTTTTAGTTTGATGTTATCTCATTTGTTTATATTTGCTTTTAGTACCTGTGCTTTGAGGTCTTATTCATAAAATCTTTTCTCGGTATGTTTTTTTCTAGCATTTTATATTTTTTGGTCTCACATTTGGATGTCTGTTTCACTTTGAGTTGATTTTTGTACAGAGAGAAGTGGGGGGTCTAGTTTCATTCTGCGTACAGATATCCATTTTCCCCAGTACCATTTAATGACGAGGCTGTTCCTTCCCCACTGTATGTTCTTGGAGGCTTGTAAAAAATCAGTTATCTGTAGATATGCGGAGTAATTTTGGGGTTCTGTATTTTGTTCCATTGGTCTATGTGAGTTTTTGTGCTAGTACAATGCTGTCTTTGGTACTATAGCTTTGTAGTATATTTTGAAGTCTGGTCGTGTGATGCTTTGCTCTTTTTGTTCAGGATTGCTTTGGCTATTTGGGGTCTTTTATTATTTCAACAAATTTGAGGATTGATTTTTCTGTTTCTGTGAAAAATTTCATTGGTATTTTGATAGGGATTGTGCTGAATTTCTAGATTGCTATGGGTAGTATGGTCATCTTAACAATACTACTTTTTTCCGTTCTCTAAACATGGAATGTGTCTTCATTGTTTTGTCTTTAATTTCTTTCATCAGTGTCTTAGGAATTTCATTGTAGAGATTGTTCACCTCCTTGATTAAATTTATTCTTAGGTTTTTTTTTTTTGTAAATTGAACTGCTTTTTAAATTCTTTTTCAGATAGTTTGTTTTTTGTGTACAGAAATGTGATTTATTTTTATATATTGACTTTGTATCCTGCAATTTTACTGAGTTTATCAGCTCTAAGAGATTTTTGGTAGATTTTAGGGGTTTTTATGTATAAGAATATGTTGTCTGCATACAGGGGTAATTTGATTTCCTCCTTTCCAAGTTTGATCCCCTTTATTTTTTTCTCTTGCATAATTTTTCTGGTTCAGACTTCAAATACTGTGTTGGATAAGTGTGGTGAGAGTGGCATTCTTGTTTTGTTCCAGTTCTTAGAAGAAAAGCTTTCAGCTTTTTTTCATTTAGCATAACGTTAGCTGTTGGTTTGCCACTATTGTGTTGAGGTAATTTCCTTTCTGTACCTAATTTATTGAGAGTTTTAATCTTGCAGAGATGTTGAATTTTGTTTTTTTGTTTTTTTGGTTTTTTTGAGTTGGAGTCTCACTCTGTCACCCAGACTGGAGTGCAGTGGCCGCGCCCGGCCACCGCAACCTCGACCTCCTGCTGGGCTCCGGAGATCCTTCTGCCTCAGCCTTTCAAGTAGCCGGAATTACAGGCATGCGCTACCACGCCCGGCTGATTTTTTTTATTTATTGTAGAGAGAGGTCTCGTGCCCGGGGGTCTCGAACCCGCGGGCTCAGGCAATCCACTCACCTCAGCCTCCCAAAGGCGCGGGATTACAGGCTGAGCCACCGAGCCCAGCTGAGATGTTGAATTTTATTGACTGCCTTTTCTAGATCTGTTAAGAGGATCATGGTTTTTAATTCTTCATTTTGTTGATGTGACATATCACACATATGTATATATGATATATAATATATATATATCACATATATATCATGCATATATTGAGCTAGTCTTTCATTCCGGAGTAAATACCACTTGATCACGGTATATGATAGTTTTGATGTACTGTTCAAGTTAGTTTGCTAGTATTTTTTTGAGAACTTTTGCATCTATGCTCATTAGGGATATTGGCATGTGATTTTATTGTTGTATCTTTATCTGGTGTTGATATTAGGATTATGATAGCCTCATCAAATAAGTTTAGAAAGATTCCATCTTCTTTGATTTTTTGGAATAGTTTGAGAAGAATTGATATTCTTTATTTTAAAAGTACGGCAGAATTCAGCAGTGAAGCAATTCAGTTCTGAAATTTTCTTTGGTGGAAGACTATTACTGATTCAATCTCAGTACCCATTATTAGTCTGTTCAAGTTTTCTACTTCTTGGTTCAGTCTTAGTAGGTTGTGTGTGTCCAGGAATTTATTCATTTTCTCTGGGCTTTTGAAGTTTTTGGCATATAGTTGTTCACGAAAGTTGCTATAACCTTTTCTATTTTTGTGGTATCAGTTGGAATGTCTACCTTTTATGTTTCTAATTTTATTTATTCACTTATGTCTTTTCTCTTTTTTTTCTTGTTAATCTAGGTAATGGTTTGACAATTTTATCTTTTTGAAAACCAAATTTTGTTTTGCTCAAATTTTATATTTATTTCTTAGTGACATTTTTGTTTATTTCTGCTTTGAGCTATGATTTCTTTTACTAATTTTGGGTTTGGTTTTTTCTTGCTTTTCTAGTTTCTTGAGGTACATTGCTAGATAGTTCCTTTGAAACCTTTCTACTTTTTGGATGGGGCACTTACTGTTATAAACTGTTAATTCTGCTTTTGTTGTGTCAGATAGGCTTTCATATGTTGTGTTTTCATTTTCATTTTCTTCAGAAATTTTAAAAAAAGTTTTCTTAATTTCCTCCATCACCCACTGCTCATTTAGGAACATGTTATTTAATGTCCATGTATTGGTACAGTTTTGAATGTTCCTCTTGTTCTTGATTTTTAGCTTTATCTCATTGGAGTCTTAGCTTTATATCATTTATTTATTTATTTATTTGTTTGTTTGTTTGTTTGTTGTTTGTTTGTTTTGCATTGGAGTCTCACTCTGTCACCCAGACTGGAGTGCAGTGGCCGCTCCCGGCCACTGCAACCTCGACCTGCTGGGCTCCGGTGATCCTTCCGCCTCAGCCTTCCAAGTAGCCGGAATTACAGGCATGCGCTACCACGCCCGGCTGCTTTTTTGATTTATTGTAGAGATGAGGTCTCGCTGCCCAGGCGGGTCTCAGACCCGCGGGCTCAGGCAAACCACTCACCTCAGCCTCCCCAAAGCATTTTGAAACTTGTTTTGTGTCCTAACATATGGTCAATTCTGGAGATTGTTCCATATGCTGATGAATAGAAAGTATATTCTTTAGCTGTTGGGTGAATGGTCTGCAAATGTCTGTTAGGTCCTTTTGTCCATGGTTCAGTTTTTTGGGGGATCTAGATGGCCTTTGGGGGATCCTTTGGGGGATCTAGATGGCCTATTAATAGTTGGAGTCCCCAATTATTAATGTATTGAGGTCTCTCTCTCTCTTTAGATCTAAAAATATTTGTCTTATATATTTGGGTGTTCTGGTGGTGGGTGCATATATAATTGTTATATCCTCTGGCTGAATTGATCTCATTATGATATAGTGTTGTTTTGTCTCTTTTTGCAGTTTTAACTTAAAGTCTGTTTTATATTATATAAATACAGCTACTTCTTTTTGTGTTTGGTTTCCATTTGCATGGTATATGTTTTTCTATCCCTTCACTTTGTGTCTACAGGTGAAGTTTCTTGTAGGCAGCATATACTTGGGTCTTGATTTTTTTTTTTTTTTTGAGTTGGAGTCTCACTTGGTCACCCAGACTGGAGTGCAGTGGCCACTCCCGGCCACCACAGCCTTGACCTGCTGGGCTCCAGCGATTCTTCTGCCTCAGCCTTCCGAGTAGCTGGAATTACAGGCGCGTGCTACCACGCCCGGCTAATTTTTTTTTATTTTATTGTAGAGATGAGGTCTCGCCTGCCCAGGCGGGTCTCAAACCCACGGGCTCAGGCAATCCACTCACCTCATCTTGTTTGGGTTGAATCTATTTGGTGATCTGGATGTCCATCCCCCTGCCAGGCTTGAGAAATTTTCAGGTATACCTTTATTAAAAATGTTTTCTGTACTTTTCCCTTTCTCTTCTCTTTCTGGAATTCCCATATTGAAAATATTTGTTGTGTAAATAATGTCTCATAAATCCTGTAGGCTTTCTTTATTCTTATTTTCTGTCTGCCTAAGTTATTTCAAAAGACTTGCTTTCAGGTTCAGAAATTCATTCTTCTGCTTGATCTAGTTTATTGTTAAAACTTTCAATTATATTTTAAAAATTTTACTCATTGAATTTTTCAGCTAAATGATTTTGATTCTTTTTTTATTAGTCTATCTTTCTGTAGAATTTCTTATTCAAATTGTAAACTGATTTTCTGATTTTCTTGTTTATCTGTATTTTCTTTTATCCTACCAACTATCCTTATGATTATTATTTTGACTTTTTTCTCTGGCATTTTAAATGTTTCCTTTCTATTGGAATTTGCTATTGGAGAATTATTGTGTTCTTTTGGAGGTGCCCTGTTCCCTTGCTTTTTAATGCTTGATCTGTCCCTATGTTGTTTCTATGCATCTGGTCAAACAGTTGCCTTTTCCAATTTTTTTGGGTAGTGAAAAACTATAAATGATGAGTCTTAGGATAGTGGTTGGGTAGGGTGCATTCACTTTGGTTTTAGGTGAACACAGTAGTATAGTCTTTGTGCAGTTTCTCCAGCTGTATCTTTTGCTGGTGTTGTTTGAGTGGGTCTCAGTGGCCTAGGCTATGAAAGTTTGTCATAGTGGTGATGCAGCTTTTCAAAGGCTAGGCTCACTGGGATGTTTCTCAGGCCAGAGATTCTTGTGTGAACATGAGGGGTTAGCCAATTTGAGGTCTCACAGGGGTTGGAGTACTGGGGCTGTTCCTCTGGCCAGAGACGCAGGCACAAATTTATTTCTTACAGTTCTTGAAGCAGAGAAGTCTATGATCAAGGTGCTAGATAATTCAGTCACTGATGAGGTCACTCTTTCTGGTTGCAGAGAGATGCCTTTTTTATATCTTTGCATGGTAGAGAGAGACAACCTCTCTCATGTTTCTTCTTATAAGAGCATGAATTCCATTCACGAGGACTCCATTCTTATGACTTAACCACTTTCCAAAGATCCCCCCATCCCCAAATGCCAGTGTAAATCAGGGTGTAGCATATGACATGATCATTCAGTGAGACATAATAATTCAGTCCATCACACCAGACATAGAAATCTAATAGAATAAACTATGATACTTCCACACAATGGATAAGTGAAAACTTTAAAAGGGATAAACATGATTACATGATTTTCTTTACAGTGATACAACATGATTTTCAGGACTTGTTTCTAAATGATAAAAAGTCAGCACATTGTATGTAATATGCTGTACTCTTTTTGTAAGAAAAAGGGTTGATTAAAATACGCACCCTTACTTGTTTAAAATTGCAAAAAGAAAGACTGGAAAGATAAATTAAAAGTTAGCAACATGGTTACTTAGAGGGGGATGGAGAGAAAAAGAGGAGAGTCCAGAACAGAAATAAGACTGATTTAGGTTTTCAGGTTTGTGTGTAGTAATTTCTGATACTTTTTTGTGTTTCTTCAGGGTCCGCTGTGATTTGATCTTTTGCATTTCTGATTGTGTTATTTGGACTTTTTCTCTCTCTTACTTGATCAGTCTGGCTAGGGGTCTGACAATCTTGTTTATCCTTTCAGAGAACTAACTTTTTGTTTCATTGATTTTTTTTCTATGATATTTGTGTCTTCTAGGGCCTGAACTTGGGCTCTTACTTTGGTGATCTGGATTCTTCTGCTGAAGTTAGGGTTTTGGTGGTCTTGTCTTTCCATCTCCCTTAGGTGATTTGTTAGGCTGTTAACTTGTGATCTTTCTATTTTCTTGATGTGTGTTTGTAAAGAAATGAACTCCCCTCTCACTACTGATTTCATAGTATCCCAGAGGTTTGGGGAAGATGTGTCTTTATTTTGTTTCCAGAAATCTTTTAATTTCTGCTTTGATTTTGTGTTGACCCAGGAGTTGTTACACATCATGCTGTTCAGTGTCCATGTCTTTGTAGTTTTTTGGGTAGCTTTGTTGGTGTTGATATTTATTTTTATTCCACTGTGGTCTGAGGAGGTGCATGGCAGTATTTTGATCTTATGAAATTTGTTTATGCCTGATTTTTGGCCAAGGATGTGGTCTATCTTGGAGTACACTCCATGTGGTAATAAGTAGAATGTGTATTCAGTGGTTGTTGGGTAGAGTGTTCTGTAGATATCTATTAAGTTCATTTGGTGAAGTGTCAAGTTGAGGTTCTGGATCTTCTAGTTGATTTTTTGCCTCAGTCTATCTAGGGTTGTTAGTAGGGTATTTAAGTTCGAAGCTATGACAGTTTTTGAGTCATTGTCTTTTTTTAGTTTACCTGGAAGCTTCTTTATAAAGGTTGATGCTCCTGAGTTGGGTGCATATAAGTTTAGGTTGGATATTTCTTGTTGATTGATCGAACCGTTTATAATTATGTAGTGACCTTCCATATCTGTTTTAATTTTTGATAACTTAAAAAATATTTTGTCTGATACTAAGATCACAACTTCTGCTTTCTTTTGTGTTCTGTTCACCTGATGAATTGTTTTCTACCCTCTTACTTTGAGTCTGTGAGTGCGCATTCTTGTGAGATGAGTCTCCTGAATACAGCATATTTTTGCATCATTTCTTCTTATTTAGTTGATATTCTATGTCTTTTTGCATCATTTCTTTTTATCTAGTTTGCTATTCTGTGTCTTTTCAGTGGTGCAGTCAGTCCATTCACTTTCAGACTAATTATTGAGATGTCAGAATTTATCCCTGTCATGAGGTTCTTATAGGGCTCGCTGTTGTTTGTTTATTTGTTTGTTGATTTTCTTTGATATTTGGGTTGCTTTATGTGTGTGTTTTCAATCTTTCTCTTGTATTCTTGGGAAGAGTGTGGCCATTCTTTTTTTCTTTCTTCTGTGTTTAATACTTTCTTAAGCATTTCTTGTAGAACTGGTCTGGAGGCAGCATAAACTCTTAGAAATCAAATGTCTAGGAAACATTTTAATTCTCCGTTGCTGATGAAGCTTAGCTGAGTAGGAAATTTTTGGTTGGAAACGTTTATCTTTGAGAGCTTTGAAGATTGGACTCCAGTCTCTTCTAGTCCATAGTGTTTCTGTAGATAAGTCTGCTGCTATTCTAATTGTCTTCCCTGGTAAGTAGTCTGACCTTTCTCTCTTTCTGCCTTCAGAATTTTTTCTTTTATACCTACTTCGTGTAAGCAGATTGCTATGTGTCTTGGAGTTGGTATTCTCATTTGATGTCTTGCAGGGGTTCTCTGAATTTCTTGTGTTTGAATGGTCATGTCTCTGATGAGGTGAGGGAATTTTTCTTGGATATTTTCATAGGCTGTTTGTTCCAGTGTGGTCTCTGTTTCTCTATCTTCCTCAGGAATGCCAATTAATCTTAGGTTTGGCCTCTTGATATAATTGCATATCTCTTGGAGGCTGTTCCATCTTTTTAAACTTCTTTTCTATGTTTTTTTTTTGGTTTTGTTTTTGTTTTTTTTTTTTGAGTTGGAGTCTCACTCTGTCGCCCAGACTGGAGTGCAGTGGCCGCTCCCAGCCACCGCAGCCTCGACCTGCTGGGCTCCGGCGATCCTTCCGCCTCAGCCTTCCGAGTAGCTGGAATTACAGGCATGCACTACCATGCCCGGCTGATTTTTTGATTTATTGTAGAGATGAGGTCTCACTGCCCAGGCGGGTCTCGAACCTGCGGGCTCAGGCAATCCACTCACCTCAGCCTCCCAAAGGCGCGGGATTACAGGCTGAGCCACCGAGCCCGGCTTCTTTTCTATGTTTTTAACAGTTTGGGCTAGTTCCATATTTTGGTCCTCAAGCTCTGAGATTCTTCCTTCTCCTTGGTTTATTCTGTTTTCCAGGCTTGTCAGTTTGTAATTTATTTTGTGTACTGTATTCTTTATTGCTATCATGTCAGTCATCAATTCCTTCATTCTTTCCTCTTGTCTATCCTCATTTTTATTTATTCTCTCTGTTAATATGTTGATCTCTGGGTTTGTGGTTTGGGACCAGTAATTCTGGGGCTCTTCATTGTTTGAGTTCCAAAGTGTATTCTCATGTGCTGTCTTCCCAGAAGCCTGTATGGGACCTGTATTCTTCCTTTGATTCTTCTTCATGTCTGATGCTTTTCCTCCCTCTTTCCCCTCCTTCTTTAATACCATTGCTCAGTGATGGCGGATAGCTTTCACTTTTGTTTGCTGAATCTCTTATTCTTCCTTATGTAGATCCTTGGGATTTGTTGAATTTTGAAGTCGGACTAGCGATGGGGGGGTTGTGCTTTTTGCAGTTTTGAGATTTGATTAAGGTGTGGTGGTGGGAGCTGTGTTTCAGAAGCTATCTGCAGATCACAGTATCCACTGACAGGTGTGTGGGCCCCCTGGAACCTGCTTCCCACCACCTTATAATCTGTCCATGTGGTAGGGGTGTATGTATGCCCCCGGAATGCAAAATGAAATAAGTAAACTGGAAGAATAGAAAAAGGAAGAAGGGAGACTAAAGGAAGATGAAGACTGAGGAGAAGGAGAAGGAAAAGTGACAGGTACACCAACTAACAAAGAAACAAACAAAAAACATGCAAACAAACAAAAAAACCCCTGATGATTCACTCACCCTCAAAAACACCCAAATTCAAACAGAAAAAACAAAAAACACCAAAACAAAACAAAATAAGTACTAACACATAAACAAAAACAGAGGAAAAAGAGCTCCCTCTGTGCCCATTTCTGGAAATTCAGGTATTTTTCCCAAGCACCACCACTGCTGCTGGCTGCTGCTATGGTAGGGAGTGGGCTCTGGTCTCCAGCCCCTCCCATCTACTCTCAGCACAGGCTGATCAGGTGGCTCTTAGCCCTGAGGACTGCTGTGGGAGGAGAGTGAATCAGATTCTGGCGCACCCAACTTGTCCACCACTGCTGCTACTGCCACCAAGTCTCCCACTCAGATTTAATGTGTCTGTGTCTAGTCCAGTGTGGGGTAGGGCATCCATTTCTCCATGTCTGTTCCTGAAGTGTCTTCTCTGGATCAGTGATGGTAGATCCCAGGGGGGTGTGGCTATCGCCCCTGGGTCCCAGGTTGAAGGGTGAACAGACGCAAGGGGGCCAATGCAGGTCTCTCTGCCCATCCTGGGACACAGAGAAAATGAAGCTTCTCTTTCAATAAAGATATTCAGTTTTGCCAGAATTGTTATTGAGATGGCTTTCATTTCCTTATTAAGTGACCTATGCAAATCTGCCTTAAAATCAATAAGTATACGTGTGTGGATCTCCTTCTAGATGCCTATTCTGTCCTACGGATCTGCATGTCTTTTCTTAGGCCAGTACTACAGTCTTGATTATGTAACATGGCTGAATCTCAAAAAATATGCTGAGTGTAAGAAGCAGTATGCAAGACTCAAAATACATACCATTCATATTTATAGAAAAATCCAAATTAGTCAGTAATCTGTGGTGATAAAAATGATATCAGTGGATGCATAAGGTAGGTTATGGAGGAAAACTTAATTGCATAGAGGCATGAGGAAATTTGAAGAGTAATTGTAGACTACCTTTCAAAATTGCTTTGACTAAACTAGATCATTCCCATACAAATTTTAAAATCAGTCTGTCATTGTCTATTTAAGTGTCTTCTGGAATTTTTATTGTGGCATTGAATCTTATTGTGGTTTAAGAAGAAGTGACATGTTAACAATAAAAAATTTATTTTGGCCTTTAAAATTTTCTCTTGGCAATGTTTTGTGATTTTAATTATATAGGGCTTGCGCATTTTTTATCCAATGTATTCCTCAGTGTTTTAAATCTTGATTCTACTTTAATTTTAATATTATTCTCCAAATAGTCACTCTACATAGAAATATATTTTCCATATTGATCTTGTATCATGTAACACTGTTAAATTCACCTATTCTATATTGTTTTTAGTATACTTTATTTTGTAAATTCAAAATAAACAATCATAATTTCACCAATAAAAATAAGTTTTATTTTTTTCTGTGTGTCTTTTTCTTGACCTATTGCATGGATAAGACCTCCAGTATAATGATGAATAGGCATGATAAGAACAGATGCCCTTGGCTTATTGCTAATCACGTATTTTTTGTTCAGTCTTTTAACATTAAGTGTGATTAGCTGTAGGTTTTTCATACCTACATTTACTCTTGTGAATGTTCATTTAGGGAATGAACATTTTTGGGGGCAAGGTCCCCTTTGGTAAACAAGTTACAAGAATTTTCCTTATTATTTTGTTATGACATCACAGGGTCCTTTCTTAAAGGTACCTGTTCTTTCTTTCAATTGGCAATAGATTAGTAATTGATCTGAATCATCTGGAAAATATACTTGAGATGTCCATTGCAGAACTTGGCATCAGTGTACTGATCACCAGCTTTTTATCTTTTTTGGCTATATGAGTCTCATCTATCCCATCCCTTGGAGCACTAAAATCTACTGGACATGGCCTCAAAGACAGTTTGGTTAGGCCTAGTGTTTGCCTTTCCAGTCTTATTGACCACTATAGTAATTATGCCCACCTTGCTTCTGATAGTTAAGGAATACCACCTTTTTTTCTACTACTCTGGAATCTCATCACCTTCTCTTATACTAGGAAATCCAGTTCTATAGCACCATGTCCTGCCATAAGCTCTGACCCACAAAGAAGCCACCATTAAGGTTCCCAATGATGCCTGTGCCTCTCTTACTAGTACATTTCTTAACTACCTAGGACAGTGTTCTCTAGGACCTCCAGGGAAACAGTCAGAGGTGGCCTCCCCAGTCTTTTCTAAAATGCCTTTCTCCCTAAATACTCTGATCCCCATCATTTTGCTTCCAAAGTAGTTCCAGCATTTCCATTGCAATTATTGTAGTCCATTAACATTTCCAAGCCTCAAAGATGCCATAATTCCAGCAACACATTACGATAAGCTCTGGATATCTTTGTAAAAATGGTAAATCCTGAGTACCCTCGTATTAAAATGCTTTCCCCATATAAACTTATATTCTATTTCTCCGGATCCAGTACCCTCAGGATCCAATTCTATGTATGTTCTCTTTGCTTATGCCAGCTCCCAAAGGTCTTTTGAATGATGGTCCAGTTGCTCTCATACTAAAAATGAACAGTCTCACTTGGACCATTCTGAGAATTGACATTAGTCATTGGTCTAGATGCAATGAGAGAGGTAAGAACACACCTTCAAGAGGATAAGAATAACCTCTGGCAAAGTATTATCTCTGCCAGCAAGGGATAGGGAATGAATTTTGCTGGTCTAGAGTATTCATGAGAATCTCAGGATTCAAGTTTTCAAAAGCTTCTACCCAAATGTCCCCACCCAAAGTCTGAGCGTAACATTTCTTACCTAACACAGACCCTGATTTTCACATTAGAAACATACCAGAGATATAAATGTAATAATCTTTATAATGCTTCACATTTGTGGCAAATCTTGAGTATAGTTTTTAGCAGTCTTCCCTCTGATTGTAGGATGAGTTTCTCTTTAAACATTGTCATAGAGGCCTTATGACTTTCACACTATGCCCCAAGTTGATAGTTATTTGACCTAAAGCCATCCCTCTTTGTTCATAGCTTCTTCACCAGTTAACTAATTTCATAATCCTCATAGCTCCAGTTCAAGTACTAAAGTTATTACATATGCCAGGGCGCCACTTCCATCTGCACCCTATCCTAATATACTACAAATTAGTCTTGGTTCATAATGTACATGGGCAGTCACAAATTTACTTGCTCCAACTATGAGTCCTAGTTGCTATCTGACAAGCAACTGATTCTAGAGTCTTTCTCCCTGTGGGTCTGCCTTTTAAGGAATACTTTTAGTACCAAAAGTCAGAAACAGACTGAGACAGGGATTTTAGTGTGAGTAGTTTATTTGCGATGTAATCCCCAAATTTGAATGTATGGTGAAGGAGTAGGAAACAGGTCAAAAAGGGATAAAAGTCACTCAAGCATGTATTAGTGAATGAGTTGGGTGACCATGTGAACAACTAGGACACAATTCTACTGAGGATTCTCTGAGAGACAGTGTCAAACACCTCAGAGTTGTCCCATGAGGATTAGAGAAGGTGTGATGTTCATTCATACAACATCAGTCATTGTTGGAGAGTTGCTTTCAGGTGTATCGACTCACTCTTGCTTCCAGCTTGCTCCATGAATGGCCCACGCACACTTCTGAACAGTGCATACACAAGAACTTGTCACTAGTACTACAGACAACCTCAAGGTTCAGCCTAAGAGGATATAGGTGGGCACCACTGGCAGCTGCTGCACAATACTTTCCAGTTTCAAACACTTTTACTCTAATTTCCCTAGGATTTAATTTCCCAAATAAAGCATCTGAATTTCGTAGGGAACTTGGGTGCAGTAATGCTAATGGCCTACTTTACAACCCTTGTCCCGCCTGTGTTCACTTGCAGCCACAGTAGACAATTTTTGTGTTCTGATAGTTTCCTACTACAAGTGCTTGTGTCTCAGGTATTTTCTTCCTGGCAGCTTTCTCCTGAGCCATGGAATAATAAATAATCCAAAGTGTGCTTCCCATTACTTCTCAGAGTCTACAGAGATTACCTAGTGCCCCACAAAGGTTAGATTCACTTGCCCTTCAATCTATCCTTGTTTGTGCTTTCCAAATAAACTAACTCCACTTACAACCTTTTCAAGAAACCCAATTCAGAACAGGAGGTAAGACTCTACACTTGTCATAAAAAGGTTAATTCTGCTCACCTGTCTTGATATAATAGATTGATCTAACCCTACTTAACCGATATCAGTTAACTATACAGCTTTTCCTAAAATCAGAATATTGCAAAATGTGCCGATTCCTATAAAAACTTACAAGTAAAATAATGTGACTTTAACAAATTAACTTTAAAATACAACACTGAACCTCAATTTACCAGTAAAGCAGTGAAAGGGATTTATTCAATAAAGTGTATCGGGACAACTGGCTACCCATTTGGAAAAGCATATAATTGAATTCATATCTCATTCCTCATATCAAAATAAATTCCAGATTTAAGCTTAAAAGCTGAAGCCAACATGATCCCAGAAAAAACAAAAAACAACAACAGATTATTTCAAAGTAGTCTCAAGCAGAAATACAAAACTCATCGAATATAAAAGTATATTAGGTCAATAAACTTCACTATTATCAACGTCAAATATTTTTTACAATGAATAATTTCAAAAAAGAATCAATAAATCGGAGCAGCTATCTTTTGCCCCCATATAGACATATACATTTACAACATGTGAATCTTGCCGTACTTAATCAGATTGCATTCTTGGTTCACTCTTCCCTGTTTCTATGACTCGAATAGATGTCCTTCTCCTCTGTTTGTACCTGGCTTGTACATTGTTAGGCTGCCTCCCTCTCTATTCTTAGAGTGCATCAAACCATAAACGGGTGGCCACAAAGTGACAGGGCACACCTGACTTCTGCAAGAAAAGTAGAAGTCTTCTAGGGCAAGGGAGTGGGGAAGGATGGTAAACAGCAATTTGAGAATGTAAATAACTTGTACAAACGTGCAGAGAATGACACAGCCAAACATATTCAAAACAAAAATTAGCTACAGGATGCAAAGTTGGCAACACATACTGGAAAACTATATCCAAAAGATCACGACTCAATTTACAGAGTGCCATTCAGAAGTTAACTGAACATTATAAAAAGTAACCGATGAAATATGTGTTTTCAAGAGACAAGCTTTCCAAAAACATTGAGAAAAGACTGATGAGAAGACAAGTAAAGGACAAAAAGACCAACAAAGTGCACTAGGTATAAACAGCTGCATTTTAAACAACACTTCATTCAAATATTTATTGTGTATGAGGTATTGTTCCAGGAACTGGGGATACAACACTGAGGAGAAAAACAGATAAAAACGACCCTGCCCTCATGGAGTTTATATTTTGGTATTCAAAGAAAGTACTCTGAAAGGATACACAAACTGCCAGGTTAAGACAAAGTCACAATAGACAAACTTGGCTAGGCGGCACCCAGGGAACATGGTCAGGAGTTTTTATTAAACAAACAACAATTTGTTTATACTTAACAAAAATTCACTTCTTTCTCTGTTTTGGTTACCAAATAAACCCAAGGAGTTGAGTGGGACAGATATTATTATCATCCCCCTTTTCAGATTTTGAAGCAGAATGTCAGAAAATTTAAGTAATTTTCCCAAATCAGTAAACGGCAGTAGAGAGGTAAATTCAACCCTGGGCACTCTGATGTCTGCATCCTGCCTTTCCCATGCATAAGAAACACAAAAAGGACTAAAGGGGGCGGTGGGGGGCGGGGGAGGATGGAGCTTTATTTGTTGCTTAAAACAATGAAGAGTAGGTAGGAACATGTTAGGAATTTACCTGTATTTCATGCCAATGTTTCTGATACTGATGGAAGAGAAAATCACAGTCATAAATGTGCTCAGTTTCAGGCATGTACTAACATTTCTGCTGCCAAGAGACTGAAACTTAATAAAGCATGGGATATTAAATTAGAGACATTTTCTTAACTTGATGAGTGAGCTTGAGTCTCCTATGGACCAGAATATTGTCGACAATACCTAAAAAGCCTAACAGTAAACAGAAAAATCAAAACAGACAAAGAAAGCATAATAATTAGTGGCAAGGAAATGCTTCTTTTTGTAGATGCTGGGCCACTATCAACACTGCCTCCAAAGCCCCTATGCAGGCAGTAGGGTGGGGACCATCCGTAGCCACAGTGGCAGTGACGTTTGTTGTTGCAGACTCCCTTCATATTGCAGGTTTCGGGAAGGCAGACGTGTGACAGGACAGACAGACCGACACACTTCTTGTGGATGCAGACCCTTCCTGGACCACACACAGTGCCATCTTTCACCTCACCAGCATCAGGGATGTCCGTCCTTGCATGGTAGTCAAAACTCCAGCAGGCGACACCATTGATGTGAGTGTGCTGCAAAGCAGCATGATCTTGGAGAGGAGGAATGTCTCCCACATTCTCACACTGTACTCTCCCACAGAAGATGTCAGAGGTGTTACATTTAAGGTATATTGCGCCATTTGAACCACAGTGGCCAAAACGGTTTCCCTGCGAGTTGACTTCTATATAGCAGTTCTGAGATGCACTCTTTGCACCTTTACCAAAAATCTCCTGGCACTGTTGGTCATGGTTATTACATCTCTTTTGATAGCAGTAGGCATTGTCACTGCAGGGGATCCCGTCCTGCACATATCTATCTTCTGGACACTGATGGGAGGTCCCATCACACCACTCTGGAAGGTCACATTCATTGACCTGCTGTCTACAGAGTTCCCCTGATGGCAGGAACTTGCAGTCTTTGCAACAAAGCCCAAAAGCACAAGCAGCTCCAGGTGTCAGAGTGCAGTTCAACTGGCAACAGGGATCTTGTTCACACTCCTGTACGGATCCACAGTCACAGTCTTCTTCTCCTTCCACCACACCATTCCCACAACGCTTCAGCATGAAGACTTTCTCTAATCTTGGAGGATTGTGCAGACATGATCCCTGGTTTAAAGTGGTCTTCATGAAATCAGCATAACTGCAATTGGTGAATTTATCCGCAGGCACTCTGAAAGCATCCATGATGCAACCTGTCTCCCCACAAAAGCAGAATTTCTCATCATGCTGCATACCCAAAGTATGACCCAACTCATGGGCCACAGTGTTGGCAAAAAGAGACCAGATGTCTCCTTGGAAATTGTCAACTCCACAATCAATAGGAGGATGGCATATTCCTGCAACATAGGCTATACCAAGTATGCTTATAAAGGAATTTTTAATGAAAATATGTGCAGCATCGTGCTGTAGTTGGGAAAGACTGATTTGTTTCCATTGAGAGAAATCTTCCAGAACCTGTTCTATGTTCATCATTGGGAAAACATTTCTTTGATTCCAAATTTCAATCACTATCAAAAGTATATAAGTACTCAGCTGTTTATACATGGAATCAACTATGTTGACAACAAGAAATACATCCTCTTGCACCTTTGATAAGTTGCTTTGGAAGTAAATGAAGAAATCGTGGTCTACCACCACAGCCAGTTCCAAAAACCATGTGTGGGTCCACCAGTTGCCAGCAGTATTTTTTTTCACATCTGAGTTCTCAGCTTTTTCAGATTCCAAGTATTGGTATAATACTTCCTTCTCTGTTAAGCCACATCCCCTGGGTAGGAATTGTGTCTTGTTACTGTCTATCTTATACATCAGATGTTCAAATGTGGTAGAAACCCTAATTGGCTCAATTTCATATGCAAGGTCATTTATCTGTAGTAATCCTCGAAAGCCCCCAGAACAGGTACTGAAGGCAACCAGCGAATCAGGGACCCCTTCCACATAACCATGATAGTAGCAGTCATCTGGGATGAAGGGCTGGTCCTGGAGGAGGGCATCCTGCTCCGTGTAGGTGAACACAGGGAGGTGTGTGGACATCAATAGCTTCTTGACCCGCATGTGGACAAGGTGTTTCTGGCCTGCAAACCGCAGGCTGTAGGAGAACCATCCTAGGGCTTCTGCACTTCTGCCCCTGCTGGTCACCTTCAAGGGGATCACCACTTCTGGGGAAGTCAAACGCTGGGAGGGCCCGGCCCGAGAGTGGTCAGGAACAGAGAGAGACACCCCAAGCCAGAGCAGCAGGAGACTAAGTCTCGTGGACGCTCCAGCCTCCACAGCCACCATGATGGAGCCAACTCTGCAAAGCAGAAGAGGACTGGGTGTGGGGCTCAGTGGGTTTGGCTCTTCCTTCTGAGCTGCTCAGGGTGTAGGGCTGACCTTTATGGATCTGGGTCCTGGCAGAGGTGGAACATCAGAGCTGCAGTGCTGAAAACATAAATAAAAAGGAGGATGGATGTGGTGATGGGATTGGATCAGGAAACTGGGAGAGCAAAGGAATAGAGGAGAAAAAAATTGATCAAGGAATCAAGAAAATGCTTTGATTTTTTAATTAATGGGGGTGGGAAGTGAGGAGGGTTTGGAAAAGAAAACATTGGCCATGTGTTGATAAATGCTGAATTTGGAAGACTTCTACTTAATTATCTCAATCCTTATAGGCAGCATGAAAATGTTGGTAATAAAAAGTTAAAGCAAAAGTAAAGAGACAACAATAGGGTGTGACTCTATTGCTCAGTTTGCTCATGACAATATTGGTTTATACTTGTTGTCCTTGCAGTAACTATTGATAGAGTCCCCTTTGACTGTCAAAACTGGAGACTTCAAAAACAATCACAGCAATTCTTATGTCAATTTGTATCAGTCTTATGATTTACCTTAGTTTTTCTTTATTGCAAAGTTATTTCCTGTCTTCCCATTGTATTCCCCCTTACTCATAACTCTATTAGATTGCAGTATCCTGGGCTGCAGGGTTTATGATTTTCACTCATTCTATTATCCTCTGTAATACCTAGTACAGCTCTGTGTACATGAAAAATGGAATAATGGTGGTGGAGTGCCTTGGATTATAAAGAAATGCTACTTAAAGTATATTCATACTTGATCATAATTTTTACAAGAGGAAAAACATGTATAAAAAGCTAACATTCACTAAAGGTGGGGGAGAACAATGTGGCTCTTCCCAGTAACTGGAAGGAGAATCCCAAAGATAAAAGAACAGGTTTTCAGACGAGAAAATGAGACTGTATGCAGTTCCAAGAACGTGGGAAAAGGAACCCTATCTTATAGGGCAAAGGCATCAGAGTGCCTGGTATTTTGGGACTGTCAGGGATGAGTACCAGTGTTTGCACAAATATGCTCACCAATAGTTTTGGAAGGTGGGGGAGTTTCTGCACTGGCATACTGTCTGCCTGGCAACACTCATCCGTTTCTGTCCTTATTCATTAAATAAGTATTTGTGTGTTTGGAGTATCAAAGTACAGGACATTCTGCAAGATACTAGAGAGAGAAAATAAAAATACAGAGCATTAGATGACTTATCAATTTAGTGAAAAAACTTCTGGCAGGAGCAAAAATAAGGTTTTGGGGCATATAACATTGTATTCCATATTTCATATATTTAGCCTTTTTTTTTTCTTTAGCTGAGGAGACTGTCCGTGTATTTTATTGTAGTGTTAAATTACTGACAGAAATGAGGCTAAGAAGCACTGAGTCTGTTTATAGGCAAGTAAATAGACAATTATGTAATATAATATAAACAAAACCAGATTGATCTGAGGCTAATACAGTTTATACTTCAGGGATCCTCACTGTTCAGACCCCCATAAAAACCCTGGAAAGGACCCAGTGATGTACTTTATCAATGTCACCAAATTAAGGGTATTAAAAATTAGTCACTATACAAGAAAAATTTGAAATGCTTTGAAATATTAGAACTTATATATAAAACTTCTAAAAGTTTTCGAAAATTTTACAATAATACATGTAATTATCTCATTGCCAATAACAAATTATAAAGTTGGACTTTCTTTTCTGAACTATTAATAATACAAAACAAATTTTTATCAAACATGCTAGAGAAAAGCAAATGCCTTTTAGTTATTTCCACAGAAATTTCAACAAGGTAATTCTCTTAAGGGAAACAATTAAATAAAAAGCAATTTAAGAAACTGTAGAGAAAAGGCATTATAGAAGTGTATCAGGAAATTAATTATATAAATACTGAGAGTTAAATTTTGTTATGTTTATGGTGTTTTTAGTCTTTTAAAATTGATAATTTGTTGTGACTTCTTTCTTATGCTAAATCAGTGTTAATTTCCATACTTTTTGGCAGTGAAATTTGGTTTTCTTTTTCTTAAAGTGAGCCCTTATCTTGCAGATGCAACAGCCTCCGAAATTTGATTCCACCCCTGACTGGGATAAACATATTGATGAAGGTAAGTGCAGTTTCTTATAAGAAAAAAAAAAAAGGAAGAGCATCAAAATCAAGCTAATCCAAGAAACCTTGCATAGAAGATATAAAAAGAAAGATAGAAAGATGCAAAACCCAACACCAATCATCTCCTAGACTTTGAATCCATTTCTAATAAATGTTTTCTTTACCCTGATTTAAGTTCTCCTCTATCATCTCTCCCTACAAAGGAAAACATACACACACACACAGCCAAATCCATCCTCGATCTCTTCACAGAAACCTCCCTACATCTGATTAACTTGTTAAACCTAAGCTTTAACAGAATTTACTACTGGCCCTAAGGCTCACTCTGAAGAAACTCCATCTGCAGAAGCCACATGTACCATATAGTTCAGAGTCCAAGTTCCTCTTCTCTGCAGCCCACAAGGCCAATACCAAAGCATTTGTCTGGAACATCTGACTATGCTGTTCTGTTATTTATTTATTTATTTTTTGCATTTGTCATCAACTACCCCTATCATTCTTAGACAAACTTCAAAGGATTTGGCATCTGACTGATAAAATTATTCTCTACCAAAAATTCTACCCTCATCAGAACTAATAGTAGCAAGTATATAAATAACCCATCTGAAAACCAGGAGAGTTTTCAAAGTTTTTTTTAACCACTTTAATTAATCTTAAATGTCATTCAGCTTATTGACACATAGTCATAATCTATTCTTTGTGATAAAAAATTTTATATCCTGACAATTTACCAAGACTTTTCACCATTACAAACTTGTTCAAATCCACCCATGCCTACCTCTTCTCTACCTCAATCCCTGTCCCAGTCTCAGTGGAAGTGTGACCCTTCCCCAGATTCAGGTATTAGCCCATTACCTTCTGTTCCAGATTACAGACCCCACCGATTTGAGGAGGTTCTATCACTTTTCTCCACTTTCAACACTATCTTCATCTTCTCCTATTTTACCCTTTCCTTACTGGCAATTAAAATAACCAATCTATCCCAATTTCCCAGGACTCTCCTGATTTTAAAATGGAAAGTCCTACATCCCAGAACTTTCCAGCCAAACTGGAATGATTGGTCACCCTAACCTCCACCTATACTAAGTTATTCAGACCTTTAAAAAGAAAAACAGAAAAACAAAACAAAATTTAGGAAACTTCACATGATCCAACTGACTACTCTGGATACCAACTTATGTATAGAGCCAAACTTGATGAATAAATTACCAGCAAAACAAACAGTAGTTCCATGGCCCTTTCTATCTAGATGACGTGGATCACCTTTTATCAATAAACACAGATTTGTAGTTGAGACCACACAGAACAAGGGAAATGTAAGCCCTCCTCCTTTTGTCTCTTGGGTAACTAAATTATAGATTTAGCTGCTTGGCACCAAGACTCTTCCACTTCTACAGAAATAACAACAGGCTCTCAACATCTTGCTCTGGCTCTACCATTTCTACCACTGCATTTCTGAATTCATATAACTGGAATTGAATTGCCTCCTCAGCTCCAGCTTATGTCCCCTGACGGTGTAGATTCATTTCTGCTTCATAATTTTGCTCATGCTATTGCATTGGCATAGATTGTCTAATCATTTTTTCTATTGAACTGAATTATAGTAACTTTCTAGGGCAAGATCAAATTCCATTGCCATGATCAAATCTCTCCTAAATTATCTAGAAGACACTAATATTTGACAACTTCCTTTATAGCAATAATATTCAATAAATTTTTTATTATAAAATGCATAAACTTGCTATTTTCAGTTTCATATGGATGTTTTAAAAATTGCATTGCCAGAGGAGGAAAGATGGCGATGCAACCGGTGGGAGTGGAAAGCTTCTGCAAGCCCAAGTGTTCGTAAAGACAGTCTGCCTGAGTGGATGAGTGCTGCTGGGTGAGTGAAAGTCCTTCTGAGAGGAGACCCTGAGGTTGGAGCCCTGAGATTGGAGCCCTGGTGTGCAGGATTGTCAGCCATTCTTGGGGGTCTCCTATGAGGAAGCAGTGGAGGCCAGCTGCTCTCAGCACCTGGCACCTGGCCCATGCCACCACCTGCGGCCGTGGGCCGGGCACTGGCAGAGGGAACCGTGGAGAGGTTACCAAGAGGAAATCTGGAGCTCAGCCCCACCGCTAGTGAGGAGACACCGATGCCACCATTGTCTCTGTCCCAGAGGGGCAGAGACCTGCATTGCCCCTCTTGGCTCTGTTCAGCCTTCAGCCTGGGACCCAGAAGCCATTGCAGCATCTCCCTGGGATCGACCACTGCAGATCCAGAGAGGAGACCTCCAGAGCGTACATGGAGTGCTGAACGCCCCACCAGCTCACTGGACCAGGCACAGACACATCGGATCTGAACGGGGGCCTTGGTAGTAAGGGCGGCAGCAGCAGTGGCAGTAGCAAAAGCAGCAGTGGCAGCAGCAAAAGCAGCAGCGGTGGCGGCAGCAGCAGCAGCAGCAGTAGCGGCAGCAGTGGCAGCATTGGGTGAGTCGGGATCCGAGACACCCTCCTTCCTCAGCAGTCCAAGGGGCCACGAGTCTCCTGATTGGCCTGGGCAAAGGGCAGAGGGAAGGGGTTGGAGACCAGTGCCTGCTCCCTATCACAGCCAGAAGCATGGCGGGGCTTGGGAAAAGAACCTGAAGTTCGAAAAGTGGCCAAAGAGGGAGCTTTTTTCTCTATCTTTATGTTTTAGTATGTGTGTGTGCATGTGTGCGTGCGTGCATGCGTGTGTGTGTGTGTGTGTGTGTGTGTTTGGTATTTTTTAGTTTTTCTGTTTGCATATGGGTATTCTGTTTTTGATGCATATGGGTCTTTTTTTTTTGAGTTGGAGTCTCACTCTGTCGCCCATACTGGAGTGCAGTGGCATGCTCCCGGCCACTACAGCAAGAACCTGCTGGGCTCTGGTGATCCTTCCGCCTCAGCCTTCCAAGTAGTGGAACTACAGGCGTGCACTACCATGTTTGGCTATTTTTGATTTATCGTAGAGATGAGGTCTCGCCAAATTGCGCTAGTGGGTCTTGAGCCTGTGGGCTCAGGCAATCCACTCACCTCGGCCTCCCAAAGTGCTGGGATTACAGGCTGAGCCATCCAGCCCGGCTGGGTATTTTTGAGGGCGAGTGCATTGCCAGTGTTTTGTTTGTTTGTTTGCATTTTTGTTTGTATGTTTTTGTTTTTTCTTGGTTTTTTTCTTTTTGTTTGCTTCTTTATTTGTTAGTTGGTTTGCCTATCTCTTTTCCTTCTCCTTCTTGTCTGTGTTCATCTTCCCTTAGTCTCCTTTCTTACTTTTTTTGTTCTTCCCCTATTACTTATTTCATTTTGCCCTCAGGGGGCATACATATGCCTCCATTGCATGGACAGATTATAAAGTGGTGGGAAGTGGGTTCCAGGGGGCCCACATACCTGTCAGTGGATACTGTGAACTGCAAATAGCTTCCAAACCACAGTTCCCCCCCTCGCACCTTAATCAAATTCCCAAACTGCAAAAAGCACAACCCCCATCCCCAGTCTGGCTTTAAAATTTAACAAATCCAGAGGATCTACATAAGGAAGAATAGGAGATTGAGCAAACAGAAATGAAAGCTATACCCCATAACTGAGCAGTGGAATTAAAGAAGGAAGGGAAAGGGGGATGAAAACCATCACAAATGAAGAAGAATCAAAGAAAGAATACAGGTCCTATACAAACTCCTGGGAGGACAGCACCTGAGAAAACAGACTTCAGAACTCAAACAATGAAGAGCCCCCAGAATTACTGGTCCCAAACCACAAATCCAGAGATCAACATATTAACAGAGAGACTGAATAGAAGTGAAGAGAGACAAGATAAAAGAATGAAGGTGTTGATAACAGAGATAATGACAATAGACAATAAACAATACAAGAAACAAATTAAATAACAAACTGACAAGCATGGAAAGCAGAATTAACCAAGCAGAAGGAAGACTCTCAGAGTTTGAGGGCCAAAATATGGAACTAACCCAAACTGCTAAAAACATAGAAAAGAAGCTTTAAAAAACACAACAAAGCCTCTAAGAGATGTGCAATTATATCAAGAGGCTGAATCTAAGATTAATTGGCATTCCTGAGGCAGATTGAGAAGCAGAGAGCACCCTGGAACAAACATTCCATGAAATTATCCAAGAAAACTTCCTTTCTCTCATCAGAGATGTGAGCATTCAAACATGAGAGATTCAGAGAACCCCTGCAAGACATCAAATGAGAAGACCAACTCCTAGACACATAGTAATCTGCTTACACAAATAAATATAAAAGAAAAAATCCTAAGGGCAATAAGAGAGAAAGGTCAGACTACTTACCAAGGAAGACCAATTAGAATAACAGCAGACTTATCTACAGAAGCACAACAGGCTAGAAGAGACTGGAGCCCAATCTTCAAAGTTCTCAAAGATAAATTATTCCAACCAAGAATTTCCTACTCAGCTAAGCTAAGCTTCATCAGTGATGGAGAATTAAAATCTTTCCCAGAAATCAATCCCTAAGAGTTTGTGCTGCCTCCAGACTAGCTCTACAAGAAATGCTTAAGAAAGTATTAAACATAGAAGAAAGAAGATAAAGAACAACCACACTCTTCCAAGGATACATGAAAAAGATTGAAAACACACATATTTCAACCCAAATATCAAAAGAAAACAAACAAATAACAAACACGACAGGTATAAACTCTCAAATCTCAAAAATTACCCTGAATGTGAATGGATTGAATGCACCACTGAAAAGACACAGAATGGCAAACTAGATAAAAAGAAATATACAACAGTATATTGTCTTCAGGAGACTCATCTCACCAGAATGAACACTCACAGACTCAGAGTAAGAGGATGAAAAACAATTTATCAGGTGCACAGAACACAAAAGAAAGCAGAAGTTGTAATCTTAATATCAGACAAAATATCCTTTAAGTAATCCAAAATTTAAAAAGATACAGAAGGTCACTACATAATGATAAAAGTTTCAATCCATCAATAAGAAATATCCATTCTAAACATACATACACCCAACATAGGAGCACCAATTTTTATAAAGAAGCTTCTAAATAAACTTAAAAAAGATAATGATTCAAACACTATTATAGTTGGGGACTTAAATAACCCACTAACAATGCTAGATAGGTTATGAAGGTGAAAAATCAACAAGGAGATCCGGAACCTCAACTTGACACTTGACCAAATGAACTTAAAGTTGCCTACAGAACACTCCACCCAACAACCATGAAATATACATTTTACTTATTCCCATAAGCAACTTACTCCATGCTTGACCACATCCTTGACCATAAATCAAGCATAAACAAATTACATAAGATCAAAAGACCTTCTCAGAGCACAGCAGAATAAAAATAAATATGCTGCTCCAAAACCCATAAAGACATGGAAACTAAAGAGCCTGATGCCAAAAAACTCCTGGGTCAACATGGAAAACATAGCAGAAATTAAAAGAATTCTGGAAACAAATGAAAATAGAGACATATCTTATCAAAATCTCTGGGATACCATGAAATCAGTACTGAGAGGGGAATTCATTTCTTTACAAACACACATCAAGAAAATGAAAGATCACAAGTTAACAGCCTAACAAATCACCTAAGGGAGCTGGAAAGACAAGACCACCAAAACCCTAACTTCAGCAAAAGAATCTAGATCACCAAAGTAAAAACCCAAATACAGGATATAGAAGATACAAATATCATAGAAAGAAGTTAATGAAACAAAAACCTAGTTCTTTGAAAGGATAAGCAAGATTGATGGACCTCTAGCCAGACTGACCAAGAAAAGAGAGAACAAGTCCAAATAAACACTATCAGAAATGCAAAAGATCAAATCACAATGAACCCCATAGAAATACAAAAAATTATCAGAGATTACTATGCACACCTGTATGGAAACAAACTTCAAAGCCTAAATGAAATGGAGGACTTTCTGACATCACACAATCTCCCAAGGTTGAAACAAGAAGAAACTGAGTCATTAAATACACCAATAACAACCCAGGAAGTAGACTCCATCTTAAGAAAACTACCCAGACTTCCGGCAAGATGGCAACAGGCTGGCAGGGTCTGTGAAACCCTCTGTGACAGAGAACACCCATAAAGATCCTAGCTCTTTCCCAGGGGCTGCAGCCCCCATCTTCTGCAGCCTGCTTTTCACAGGAAGCTCAGCCGCCACTGTCACCTGCAGTTGCCAATCAGATATCGCGATGAACTGGGCTGCTCCTGCAGTCGCCGTGTGGGACTAGGCTGCTCATGCAGTCACGGATACTGTCACAGCAGTCATTCCCAGCTCATACCTGAAGAAACCCACAACTTCAGACTGTGAAGCCCTGCAAAGCAGGATCTTCTGAGATCCCCACTGCCAGGCCACTTTGTTACCAAAGTAATAACATCAAAACGGGAATGGCAAAGGCTCATCCCACTTGAAAAACGGAAAAAGCCAGATCTCAGTGATAGACTGGGCAGGGGGCCCATATCTGAACTGTTCTTCACAGCAGGCCAGAGACAACTGACCCTAACGGTGAACAATTCTACCAGCCTGCAAAGACAGCTAGAAATCAGAGCTGAAAGGACATTGAACTTAAAGGGAAAAGTCTGAGAGTGTGCTTGACTGGTTCTGTTAGTCTACTGACTTTAATCTTTCCCCTCCTTTTTTCTTCTTTTCTCTTTTTTTCTTCCTTTTTTCTTCTTTTTTCTTTTTTCCCCTTCCCCTTTCCTTTTTTCTTATTTCTCTGTAAATCCCATATTGGTATAAAGGAATAGCACACCAATAAGGAAGTTGATCAGTGTATTCGTTACCATCATTGTATGTTTTAGATTTTTATATGGTTGTTGGTTAGATTTCAGTTGTGGTTATTGTTTTTCTTTATATTTGTTTCAGTCTTTGTGTTTCTTTTCACTTACCAGTCAGTATACTCAACTGTTTTCCCTCTCACTCCTCTCTCTCTCTCTCTCTCTCTCCACCTCCCCTTTCCCCATGGCCTGCTCCACTTTCTCCCCTCTGTTAACCTCATTTTGCTTTCAGGGAGTATATCTACAACCCCACTGCATAGATAGACTCCAAGGCAGTGGGAAGTGGGTTTCAGACTATCCATATGGCTGTTGGCGAACACCGGGATCTGCAGAGAGATTTTTAATCACAGTTCCCCCTTAATTAAATCCCAAAACTACAAAAAGGACTGCCCTCAACCAACAGTCCAACTCCAGAACTGAACAAAGCAAGAGGAAATATATTAGGAAGAATAGGAGACTGAACAACAGAAGTAAAAGAAACCCCTCCACCCCTGAATAACAGAATTAAAGAAGACAGTGAAGTGGAGGGAAGGGAAAAGTAAGGAGGGAAAATCTGCACAAATGAAGAAAAACCAAAAGAAGAACACAGGGCTCAAACAGATCCCTGGGAGGTCAGACACTGAGAAAACAGACTTCGGAACACAAACAATGAAGAGCCCCCAGAATGACTGGTCACAAGCAACAAACCCAGACATCAAGGCATTAATAGAGAGAATTAAAAAAATCGAGGAGAGACAAGAGGAAAATAGGAAAGAGCTGATGACAGAAATAACAGCAGTAAAGAATACTGCGATGGGAATAAATAACAAACTAATTACATGGAAAGCAGAATTAGCCAGGCAGAAGAAAGAATATCAGAACTTGAAGACCAAAATACAGAACAAATCCAAACTGTCAAAAACATAGAAAAGAAGCTTAAAAAGTCAGAACAAAACCTTCAGGAGATGAATGATTACTTCAAGAGACCCACTCTAAAAGTAATTTGGCTTCCTGAGGCAGAGAGAGAGTCAGAGGTCACACTGGAACAAACATTTCATGAAATCATTCAAGAAAACTTCCCTCATCTCATCAGTGATGCAAAAATTCAAACACAAGAAATTCAGAGAACCCCTGCAAGACCACAAATGAGAAGACCAACTCCCAGACACATAATAATTCACCTAAAGAAAGTAGCTATAAAAGGAAAAATCCTAAAGGCAGCAAGAGAAAAAGGCCAGACTACTACCAAGGAAAACCAATTAGAATAGCAGCAGATTTATCCACAGAAACACTTCAGGCTAGGAGAGCCCTATCTTCAAAGTTCTAAAAGAGAAACAATTTCAACCAAGAATAACCTACCCAGCCAAACTAAGCTTCATCACTGAGGGAGAATTGAAATCTTTTCCAGATATCCAATCCCTAAGAACCTACACTGCCACTGGACCACCTCTACAAGAAACACTTAAGAAAGTACTGAACACAGAAGAAAAGGAAAAAAGAACATCAACATTATTCACAAGAGTACAGGCAAAAGGTTAAAAACACATATGAACCAACTCCAAAACCCAAAGAAAGACAACAAACAAACAGGAACAACAACTCTGTAAGAACCTTATGACAGGGATCAACTCTTGCATTTCAATTATTAGCCTAAATGTGAATGGACTAAATGTACCACTGAAAAGACAGAGAATGGAAAAATGGATAAAATATCACCAGGCAACAATCTATTGCCTTCAAGAGACTCACCTCACTAGAAGGGACACCCACAGACTCAAAGTGAGAGGATGGGAAACAAACTTTCAGGCGAATGGAATACAAAACAAAGGAGGAGTACTGATCTTAATTTCAGACAATATACCATTCAGGTTATTAAAAATCAAAAAAGATACAGAAGGCCACTGCATAATGATAAAAGGCTCAATCCATCAACAAGAAATATCTATTCTAAACATATATGCACCCAACATAGGTGCGCCAACTTTCATAAAGCAACTACTAGGAAAACTAAAGAAAGATATTGACTCTAACTCCATCATAACTGGGGACTTTAATACCCCACTCACAACCCTAGACAGATCATCAGGACAAAAAATCAGCAAGGAGATCCGGAACCTCAGTGTGACTCTGGACCAAATGGACTTAATTGATACCTACAGAACACTCCATCCAAAGACCACAGAATATACATTCTACTCATCACCACATGGAACGTATTCTAAGATCAACCACATAATTGGCCATAAGTCAAGCATAAGCAAATTTAAAAGGACCAAAATTCTACCATGCACCTTCTTGGACCACAGTGGAATAAAAATAAACATTGACACCAACAAGGTCCCCCCAAAACCCACAAAGACATGGACACTAAACAGCATGATGCTAAACAACTCCTGGGTCAATGATGAAATCAAAACAGAGATTAAAAGATACCTGGAAACAAATGAAAATCAAGAAACATCTTACCAAAATCTCTAGGACACCTTAAAACCTGTAGTAAGAGGGGAATTTATATCCCTAGAAATTCACATGAAGAAAATGGAAGGAACACAAATTAACAACCTAACAAGCCACCCAAGGAAGCTGGAAAATCAAGACCACAAAAACCCTAATTTCAGCAGAAGAATCCAGATCACCAAAATAAAAGCCCAAATCCAGGACATAGAAGACAAAAGATAATTAAAAAATCAATGAAACAAAAAGTGGGTTCTTTGAAAGGATAAACAAGATCGATGGTCCCCTAGCTAGACTGCCAAGAAAGAGAAAGAAAAAACCCAAATAAGCACAATCAGAAACACAAAAGATGAAGTAACATCTGACCCTGAAGAAATACAAAACATCATTGGAGACTACTATCTACACTTGTATGGAAACAAACTTGAAAACCTTAAGGAAATAGAGCACTTTCTGACATCACACAACTGACCTAGGTTGGAACAAGAAGAAATTGAGACCCTAAATAGACCAATAACAATCAAGGAAATCGACTACATAATAAGAAAACTACCTGCAAAAAAAAAAAAAAAAAGTCCTGGTCCAGATGACTTTCCAGCAGAATTCTACAAGACATTTAAGGAGGAGGTGATACCAATCCTGCTGAAGGTATTCCAGGCGATTGAAAAAGATGGAACTCTCCCCAGATCATTTTACAAAGCCAACATCACATTGATACCCAAGCCAGGTAAAGATCCAACAAAGAAAGAGAACTACAGGCCAATATCTTTGATGAATATAGATGCTAAAATTCTCAACAAGATCCTAGCAAACCGAATTCAGCAATACATCTCAAAAATCATCCATCATGACCAAGTAGGCTTCATTCATGGAATGCAAGGCTGGTTCAACATTCATAAAACCACAAATACATCAACAGATGACAAAACAAAAACCACATGATTATATCATTAGATGCAGACATCAAGCTTTTGATAAAATCCAGCACCCCTTCTTGATAAAAACCCTCGAACATCTAGGCATATGGGGAACATACCTCAAAATAGTAAAAATAGTAAAATAGTAAAAGTCATCTACGAGAAACCCACAGCCAGCATACTCCTAAATGGACAAAAATTGGAACCATTTCCCCTGAAAACTGGAACAAGACAAGGATGCCCACTCTCACCCCTCCTGTTCAACATAGTATTGGAAGTTCTGGCTCGAGCAATCAGAGGAGAGGAGGCAATCAGGGGTATCCAAATAGGAAAAGAGGAAGTCAAGTTATCACTCTTTGCAGATGATATGATTGTGTACCTTGAAGACTCAAGAGAATCTGTCAAAAACCTCCTTACACTGATAAAGGCCTTTGGCAAAGTCTCAGGATACAAAATAAATGTGCAAAAGACAATCGTATTTCTTTACGCCAATAATAAACAAACAGAAACCCAAATAAAAAACACAATTCCATTCACAATAGCCACACAAAAAGAAAGAAAGAAAGAAAGAAATACCCTGGCATCTTCCTAACCAGAGATGTGAAAGACCTTTACAATGAAAACTACAAAACACTGCTCAAGGAAATCAAATATGACACAAACAAGTGGAAAAATATCCCATGCTCATGGATTGGAAGAATCAACATTGTGAAGATGTCTATCTTACCTAAGGCAATCTACAAATTCAATGCAATACCTATCAAATTACCAGCAACATTCTTCTCAGACCTAGAAAAAACAACACAGGAATTCATATGGAAACACAAATGTCCAAGAATAGCCAGAACAATCCTCAGCAAAAAAAAAAACAAACAACAAAGCAGGTGGTATCACATTACCAGACTTCAAACTTTACAATAAAGCAACAATCATCAAAACAGCTTGGTATTGATACAGGAACAGACATAAAGATCAATGGAATAGAATTGAGATTCCAGAAGCAAAACCTCAATTTCTCAACCAACAAAGCCTCCACCACCTACCACTGGGGAGAGGAGAACCTATTCAGTAAATGGTGCTGGGAAAACTGACTGACCACATGCAGAAGATTGAAACAGGACCCCTATCTATCCCCATGCACAAAGGTTAACTCTAAATGGATCAGATACCTAAATGTAAAACCTCAAACCATAAGAACCTTAGAAAATGAAGGACATACCCTCAAGGAAATAGGAACTGGTATCCAATTCCTGAACAAAACTCGAAACCCACAGGTCATAAGGGATAAGATAGACAAGTGTGACCTTATTAAACTGAAAAGCTTCTGCAAAGCCAATGAAACCATCAAGAGAGCAGGAGACAGCCTACAGATTGGGAAAAAGCATTTGCCAACACCAGGTCTGACAAAGGCTTAATATCTTGGATCTACAAGGAACTCAAATATGCTGAAAAGAAAAAAACAAACAACCCCATTATAAAACGGGCAAAAGATATGAACAGACACTTCACAAAGGAAGACATTCGAGCAGCCAACAGATACATGAAGAAATGCTTAACCTCACTAATCATCAGGGAGATGCAAATCAAAACCACACTGAGATACCACCTAACTCCAGTCAGAATGGCAATTATCAACAACTCAAAAAATAACAGCTGCTGGAGAGGGTGTGGCAAAAAGGGAACACTTCTACACTGTTGGTGGGAGTGTAAACTAGTGCAACCTCTGTGGAAAGCAGTTGGCGATTCCTAAAAGCTCTAACATCAACCTCCCATATGACCCTGCAATCCCCCTACTGGGAATATACCCTGAAGAACTCAAATCACTTTTAAAAAAAGATACCTGCACACGAATGTTTATTGCAGCATTGTTCACAATAGCAAGAACCTGGAACCAACCACACTGTCCATCAAAAGAGGACTAATTTTAAAAATGTGATACATATACATGATGGAATACTATGCAGCCATAAAAAAGAACAAAATCATGAATTTTGCAGCAACCTGGATGGAGCTAGAGTCTATAATACTGAGTGACCTCTCACAGAAACAAAGATCTGAGTACCACATATTCTCACTCATATAGTGGACCTTGATCATCCAATGCACTACTATATGAAAATGACTGACATAGTTGGGAAACTATGGGGGGTGGGACTAATGGTAGTAGACATCTGTCTGGAGATGGGGAGACACCTGTTATCAACAAGGGGGCCTGAATGAAGCATATTTGTATACCTAACCCTTGACTGTACCCCACAATATCAAAATAAAAAATAATTTTTTTAAAAAAAGAAGATATTCCCTTCACTCCAAAATACAAGCAGGTGAGTGCATACCAGCTGCAGCATCAAGACCCATTTTGCCTCAGTATCTATGAAGGAAGAAGCAAAAGGAAAAAATTCAAAATCAGAAGAATCACAAAAGGGTCAGCAGGAACAAACTGATAAATGCAGGAGGACAATTTTTGGAATAGAAGCCAAACTAGAAGTTTTGTAAACTCCAATTCTCAAGTAAAAATGATGGAGAACCATGGGATTTAAGGAATCCAAATATGAAGGGGTTATCCCCATGCTGAGGAGGAACTGCCAAGAACAGAACTCACACTGAGTAGTACAAGGACAACAGGTGCAAAGAGGAGAGATGGTCTAGATAAAAGTGCATAAGGGAACAAAAGTAGTAGATCTTACAAAGTTTAAATCCATATTTTTGAACCCTTCACAGGAATAAAATTAGAGAGAATTTTAGAGCTGTGAAGGTAGAACAGATACTCTGACACACTCTCCTTCCTAAAAATTCAGGAAAACTAATATTATGTTGCAATAAGTAACAAAAAATATTCATGGTCAAATCACGTATTAAGTTCTTGTAAGACAAAAAAGAATAAGGAGCAAAATAAAGTCCCCAGGGACAATAAAAGCACAGCAGAAAGAGAAGTCTACAGGTTAGGTAAAATGATAACCCAAAATTTCTAGAACACAATAAAACTGAGGAAAACCCAGAAGGTATGAAAATAATATATATGAGAATTGTAGAATTTTTAAAATTTGGCAATAAAACTTAGAAAATATTTAGAAGTAGGTTTTTTTTTAAAACTTTCATAAATGGAGAGATTTTGGTCCCAGGATCCAGTTCTGTGAAGCTGGATTTGTCTCCCAGACTCTGCCTTGGAAGAAAACAATGGAAGGGCTGGGACTCTAATATAAAAAGCAAATCTAAGTATGATGTCAAAAGATGGTAGAAGACTTTCCAGTGACCATGCTCTCACAGTAACATCAGTTTGTGCAAATATTCACACAAGAAAATACACAGGCACTAAGGAAGCAAAGAGAGAGATTATGGCACTTGAGTATATCACAGAAATTTTAAAAAGACACTTTGAAAATAATAGAGAGGGCCGGGCTCGGTGGCTCAGTTTGTAATCCCGTGCTTTGGGAGGCTGAGGTGAGTGGATTGCCTGAGTCTGCGGGTTTGAGACCTGCTTGGGCAACTTGGTAAGACCTCATCTCTACAATAAATAAAAAAATAGCCGGGCATGATAGTGCATGCCTGTAGTTCCAGCTACTTGGAAGGCTGAGGTGGAAGGATCGCTGGAGTCCTGCAGGTCGAGGCTGCAGTGGCAGGGAGCGGCCACTGCACTTCAGTCTGAGCGACAGAGTGAGACTCCAACTCAAAAAAAAAAAAAACAAAAAGAAAAAGAAAATAATAGAGAGGACAATTTCACAACTCCATGTCACTCCTTCCCCAGCCCCAGGCTGCATGGCACTGAGGGATTTACCATCCATATGGGGGAATAAGAGGAAAGAAAGCACTAACTTTCTTTTGGACTTCAACATGTGGTCCGCTCTAATAAAACCCAGTGCCAAGCAGTCCCTTTCAGCCTCAGACTCAGAATCAGCCTGAGCCTCCAGACCTACCCCATCACCAAACCAGCCCAGCAGAACCAGCCTCCATGCTTACCCCAGCTCCAGACTGGCCCCCACAACTCCACATTCCAGGCCACCACCTGCAGATCCCAGCTCCAAGAGCAGGCAGCCCACAGACTCAGGATCCAGGCCCATCCCAGGCTCCAGACTGGCCCAGGGCCAAGTCAGTCCACATGGCACCAGGCTTTGGTCCCTGCACTGGGCCAGCTTCTGAAGCCTCAGACTCCAGATTCCACTCTAGTGTCAGGTCAGCCCCTGAAGACACAGGACCCAGGCCTTCCCAGTGCTAGACCAGCCCCTGCAGCCCCATTCTCCAGTAGACCCATGGTCCAGGCCTGTCCCAGAAGATCCCAGTGCAGAACTAGTCGCCACAGACCCAGACTCCAGAACTGCCCCTGTGGACCCAAGTTCCAAGATGACCTTGTGGCCCAAGACCCAAGCGTACCCCTACAGACAAAATCTCTAGGTCTACCCTAGAGCCAAGCAAGTCCTGTGGCCCCCGTCTCCAGGCAAGCCCTCATAGACCTAGCTTCTAGGGCAACACCAGCATACCTAGCCACTAGGCTGGTCCCCACAGACCCAGGCTCCAGGCCACCCCCATAACTCAAGGCCTTCTTAGCACCTGCCATCTCTAGGCTCTAAGCCTGTTCCTGGGGCCTCGGGCTCCAGAAGATCCAGGGTTCAGGCCCACTCCCACGGTCTCAGGCTTCAGGTCTGTCCCAGCACTAGACCAGTTCTAATGAACTCAGGCTCTAGGTCTACTCCCATGCGTCCATGCACCCATGCACCAGGCCCACCCCAGTGCTTGGCTTGCTGTTGCAGACTCAGGTTCAAGGCCTACCCCAGAACCAGATCAGACCCCATAGACCAAGGCTTTAGGCCAGCCACCGTGGATACAAACCTCCAAGCTCATCCCTACGAACTCAGTCAACAGGTCCATATGAGTGGACACTTGTGCCAGGCTAGCCCCTCTGGGCCTAAGATCAGGCCCATCTCAGCTGACCCAAGCTCCAGATCTGCCTCAGTGGATCCAGGATCTACAGCTAGCACCACAGACTTAAGTGCCAGGCTCTACCACCTGCTCACTCAGGCAAAAGGTAATCCTTCCTAAGAATTCCAGTAGCAAGCCCTCCCATGGACCACACCAGATGAAATCTCTGGATAAGCTGACTGGCAAAGGATATTTCTAGTCAAAACCAGTCTGCAAAGTATGGAATAAGTCCCTACTTCTTTAAATGCACAGATATCAATGCATGACCACAAAGATCACAAACAATTAGGTGAGCATGATATAAAAAGGAACAAAATAATGCACCAGTAATGAACTCTAAATAAATGGAGGTTAATGAACTGCCTTCCAAAGAATTTAAAGAAGTTATTGAGCTACAAGAGAAGACAGATAGACAACTAAACTAAATTAGGAAAACAAACATAAACAGAATTAGAAATTCAACAAAGAGATAGAAGCCATGAAAAAAGAACAAAGCACATTCTTGAAGGCAAAGAACACAATGACTGAACTGAAAAAGTTAACGGTGAGCTTCAAAAACAGAAGCTTGATCAAGCAGAAGAATCATTGAGATAGAAAATGAGTCATTTGAAATTCCATAGAAGAACAAAAAGGGAGAAACATGAAAAAGTCTACAGGAATAATGGGAGACCATCAAGTGAATCAATATACTCATTATGGATATTTCAGAAGGAACAAAGAAAGTGAAAGTAACAGAAAGCTTATTTAAAGAAATAATGACAGAAAATTCCCCAGATGGAGGAAGATTTACATGGATACAGGAAGCTCAAATGTCTCCATTCAAGTTCACTCCAAACAAGACTACACCAGGACATATTGTAATCAAACTGTCAAAAGTCAAGGACAAAGAGAAGATCCTGAAAGCAGCAAGAGAAAAGAAGCATATCACATACAAAATAACATGAATATGGTTATCAGCAGGTTTCTCAGCTGAAACTTACAGCCTAAGAAGCAGGGGATAATATTTTCAAAGTTCTGGGGGTGGGCAGAGGGGGAGGATCTGCCTATTAAGGATACTGTACCTGGTAAAGCTGTTATTCAGAAATGAAAGAGAGATACAGACTTTCCCAGACAAATAAGAGATGACAGAGTTCATCACCATTAGACCTTCCTTATAAGCATTGCTAGAGAATTCACCAATTCAACAAAAGGAAAAGATACTAATTAGTAGTATGAAAATGATAAAGGTATACAACTCACTGATAAAAGTAAGTATATAGTCAAATTCAGAATACTTTAATAGTTATGGGGGTGTATAAATCACTTATATCTTTTGTATGTAGGTTAAAAGAGAAAATATTAAAAATAATTATAGCTACAACAATTTGTTAAAGAATGCACAATATAAAAATTGAATTGTGACATCAAAAATATAAAATTGGAGGAAAGTAAAAGTGTAGAGATTGGTAGGTGATTTGAAGTAAGCTGTTATCAGATGAAAATAGCTTGTTCTAACTATATGATATTTTATGTAAGCTTCAAAAATCTATAGTAGATGTACAAAAGATAATAAGAAAAAAGTGATAGCATGTTATCATAGAAAATTATTTTACCACAAATAATTTTACCACAAATGAAAACAACAAGAAAGACAAAAGCAGATCTATAAAATAATCAGGAAAAAATCTACAAAATGGTAGTAGTAATTACCTATAATAACTACCTTGAACACAAACGAATTAATAATCCAATCAAAAGATGGCAAGTTGTTCAATGAATAAAAAACAAAAAAGGACTAATTATGTGTTGTCTGCAAGAGACCCACTTTACATTTTAGGGCATACAGACTAAAAGTGAAAGGATGGAAAAAGATATTCCATGCAAACGGAAAACTAAAAAGAGCAGGGGTAGCTATACTTATATGAAATAAAATATTCATAAGTTAAAACTGTAAAAATCAACAAAGGTGCTATTATATAATGATATAAGGGTTAATTCATGAAAAGGACATAACAATTATAAATATATATGCACTCAACATCAAAGCACCTAAATATGTAAAGCAAATATTAATAAATTGAAGGGAAAGATATACTATAATATAATAAGTGAAAGGAACTTCAATACCCCATTTTCAATAATGGACAGGTAATCCAGTCAGAAAACCTATATATATACACTGAATTTGAACTCTATTTTATTTTTTAAAAAGTTAGTATTATTATTTTTTCTTGGAGACAAAGTCTTGCTGTGTTGCCCAACCTGAAATGCAGTGGTGCAATCATAGCTTGCTGTAGCCTCAAACTCCTGGGCTCAAGTGACACTCTTGCCTCAGTCTCCTGAGTAGCTAGGACTATAGCCCCATGCCACTGCACCTGACTAACTTAAATTTTTTTTTGAGAGTTAGGGACTTGTTTTGTTGCCCAGGCTGGTGTTGAACTCCTAGCCTCAAGCAATCCTCCCATCTTTACCTCCCAAGGTGCTGGGATTATACAAAACATTCCATCCCAATGCATTAGAATACATATTCTTCTCAACTACATATAGAACACTGTCAGTAAATGTAATGTATCACATTAACAGAATGAAGGACCATGGCCTTATGATTTTCTAATAGATAAAGAAAAGGCATTTGCCAAAATTCAAGATCCTTTCATGATAAAAACTTTCAATAAATAAGGCATAGAAGAAAATTTTTCCAACATAATAAAGGCCATGTATGACAAGCTCACAGCTAACATCATAATCAATGGGGGGAAATGGAAAGTTTTTCCTTTAAAATTCAGTACAAGACAAGGATATCCACCCTTGCCACTTCTATTTAATATAGTACTGAAACTTTTAGCCAGAGCAGTCAGGCAAAAGAAAAAATGTGATATAAATTGGAAAGAAAGAAACTAAATTTGTTACCATTAAGCAGGCTCTATAAGAGATGCTCTAAGCAGTTCAAAACTTGAAAATGAAATGTTGACTCTTGCTATTACAAAAGATCACATAAATACAAAGCTCAAAGTGCCTATTTGCTTTATAGCAAATACACATTTGAATCCCCAAGTCACCTAGCTTTCAGTACTATGGCAGGAACAAAATCTCAAAAATCAATATTAAACTTAAGTGGATCTAAACACATCAATTAAAAGAATCAGAGTGGCAACCTGGATAAAAACCTGGATAAAAACCTGGATAAAAACCTGACCCAAAACCCCATCCTCCCCAGCAATCCTCTGAATGTCAGACCCACACAGCTGGGCCACAACTGAGAGGGACAAACCCAGGCAGAGCCTGGTCGTCAGTCCCAATAAGAGAACCCCATTCCAGGATAGGCCTGGCCTGACTGGGGCACCCCCTGCAAGTACATAGCTGGGGAAGAGACAATCCTGTACCTCCCCACCAGAGAAGATGCCCCTGACCATACGAGAGTAGGAGGGGAGAACTGCAGCCCTACCCACCTCCACTGCCCCTCCTCCTTCCCTGCTTTGGACACTGAGGAGAGAGTGAAAGAGGTGGCTCTGCAGGAGAGACCTGATTAGAGGAACAATTACAGAGCCTGCCACAAGAGGGCAGGTTTTTTTAAAAAAAATGTTTAAAAATTTTTTTGACTGTTAGTTCATCTATTTTTAAAAATGTTTTTCCTTTGTGCATGAATGTGCATGTTTGATATGCTCCCCCCCAAATATTTTCTTTTCTGTTTCTTTCTTCTTTTATTTGTTGTTTTCTGTTTATATATGTATATGAATGATTGAGTGTTCATATTTCAATTTTGTTGTTGTTGGTTTGTTTTTGCTCTTTTGTTCTTCTGGGTTTTTTATTTTCATTTTTTTATAGTTTAATGTGTGTGTCAATATATGTGCTGCCCATTGAAGGTGGACTGGATTTTAAAAATATGGTTCATATATACATAATGGAATATTATGCAGCCATAAAGGACAAGCATATGGACTTTGCAGCCACTTGGATGGATTTAGAGTTGATCATACTCAGTGATCTATCACAGAAACAAAGAACAGAGTACCATATGTTCTCACTCATAAGCTGACCTTGAACAATTATAATACTATAAGAAAGGGATTGGCAGTAGTGGGAAACTTTCAGTGGGGGAGGTGGGGGTGGGATTGGCAGTTGAGAGAAACCACTAGGGGAAGGAGGGACATACCTCAACAACAAGGATACCTGCATAATCAACATTTGTATAGCTAACCCTGAAGTGTACCCCATATTTTATAATAAAAAAATAATAAAAAGAAAAAGAAAAAAAGAGGAGTTCTTGAAAATATACACTACATGGAAACTCAACAACTCACTCTTGAATAATCAATGAGCAAACAATAAAATTAGGCAGACTGTAATTCCAGCTACTTGGAAGGCTGAGGTGGAAGGATCACCAGAGCCCAGCAGGTCGAGGCTGCAGTGGCCGGGAGCAGCCACTGCACTCCAGTCTGGGCAATAGAGTGAGACTCCAACTCAAAAAAACAAAGCAAAACAAAACAAAAAAAAGAAATTAAGGCAGACATAAAAAATTGTTGAAACAAGTAAAAGTAGTGACACAATGTACCAAAACCTCTGGGACACAGAAAAAACTGTTCTGAGGTGAAAGTTTATAACATTAAATGCCTATATCAAAAAGATAGAGATCAGAAATCAACAGCTTAACATTGTACCTCAAGGAACTAGAAAAACAAGAACAATCTAAAACTAAAGCTAGCAAGATAAAAGAAATAATAAAGATCAGAACAGAACTAAATGAGATTGAGGCCAAAAAAATTCAAAGAATCAGTAAACCAAAAAGTTGGTTATTTGAAAGGATAAACAAAATTGACAACTGCTAGCTATACTTACCAAAAAAAAAAAAAAGGAGAGAATCTAAAATTCAGTCAGAAATGACGACTGAACCACAGAAATAAAAAAGATCATCAGAGACTACTATTAACATCTCTATGGCAACAACTTGGAAAATCTAGAGTAAACAGATACACTGCTGGAAACATACACCCTACCAAAACTTAACCAGAAAGAAGTAGATACCTTGAGTAGGCCAATAACAAGCAGTGAAATTGAATTAGTAATAAAAAAATCTTCCAACAAAAAAAGGCTGGGGTCAGATAGCCAAATTTTATCAGACATACAAAGAAGAGCTGGTAACAATCCTGTAAGGCCGTAGGTACTGGAGGGCAGGGTAGGCCTCAACAAGATGGCTCCAACCCGGACCAGGAGAACAATGGGCGAGTGTGAGTCAGCAAAAATGAGTAACCGGAACTAAGACTCCAGCTGCAAAACCAGCCAGTACCTGTTACAGCGATTCTAGCAACCTTGTTCAGCCAATCGCCAGCAGACACGACAGCTGTCCCAACCAATGATCACTCTCCCCAATCCCCATCACAGCTTCCTCAGTGTGCTCCTTTATAAAACTGTAGCCCATTTTGCTGGGTGCAACTTCTCCAGCCCACAGTTACATGGACCGGTGAACCTCACCTGGGATTGTGCTAATAAATTTTTCTTGGCTCCTTTGTTGCTGTTTCGCCTGGTCTGGTTTCGTTTACCTTACATTTGGTGTCAAAACCCAGGAGGACGGTGCGGGGCCCCAGCGGGCTCCGCCTCCTCTCCCGATCTGGGACCTCTCTTGGGAACAAAACCTGGTCCCAGGACCTCAGTCAACGCGGTGAGTCCCTCGCTTTCCCTGACTTTTCCTCCTACCCTCTGGGGTGCCCAGTCTGAAATCGCAGCTGCGTCTGGGCTCACCCCTCCGGCATGGTGCCTTTGGCTCCGGTGTAGTGGAGACGTCCCTATCTCTGGATTGCCAACCCTATAAATGGAAGTGGATCTTCCTTTCCATCCCTATTCTAAGTGGGTCTGGGACACTGGGCTTGCTTGTTTAGGGACCCGGGGACGGATGTTGCGGCCATGGGAAGCCAGCCTTCTAAAACTGAAGCCCAGACCCCCTTGCGGTGTCTCATATCTAATCTGGCTACTCTGGGGTTGTCCGAAGATATCCATAAATGGAAGCTGATCTTCTTTTCCTCCTGGGCCTGGCCCCAATATCCTCTGGACAATCAGTCTCGCTAGCCCCCCGAGAGAACTTTCAATTTTGGCCTCTTCACCGATCTCAGTAATTATTGTCACCAGACTGGGAAATGGTCCGAGGTCCCCTATATCCAGGCCTTTTGGGCATTGCGCTCCCACCCAGACCTCTGCGTCAGATGTTCCTCAGCCCAGGTCCTCCTGGCCAAATCCCCTAATAGGGGCTATCAGCATCTCCTGGCATCAGAATCTTCCTTTACAGATCCTCTGGAGGACCTTGGCCTTCACCTTCCAGCTCCTACTCCTCCTTCTCCTCCCCTCCCATCCACCTCTTCTCAAATGTCTGCTCTTTCTCAACCCCTTCCTTATCCAACCTCCTGTGCCCAGACCTCTTCCCCTCAGGCCCCTCCAGTGTCTGCTCCTGCCTTACCTCCCGTCCTGCCCCTCCTATATCTGGCCCTTCTCCCCAGCCCATCTCTAATTCCTTTGTCCTCAGCTCCAGTTGCTCCGGGTTTGGTCAGCTCCCCCCATCCACTTCCGTCCCTACTGCCACGGAGACATCACCTCCCTCCTCCGGTCCTGTTGATGTCACACCTGACTCCTCTGTTTCCAGCTCTGCCCTAGCCACCCACAAGCTATACCCTCCTCTTCCGTCATCAATGCCATCTTGCCCTCCTTCCACCTCATTCCCTATTCTCACCCCGCCACCATCTTACAATCCTACACCGCCCTCTAAATGGACCAGCCCTCCAGTTACCAGGTCCCAGGCCCAGTTACTGGCCCCTCTCTGGGAGGTGGCAGGTGCTGAGGGACTGGTTCAGGTACATATTCCCTTCTCCCTGGGGGACCTGTCCCAGATTAAAAAGTGCCTAGGCTCCTACTCTGCCAACCCAACTGCCTACACCAAAGAGTTTCGATACCTCACTCAGACATACGAGCTTATGTGGCACTACCTCCACATGATTTCAACCTCCACCCTCACTCCTGAGGAGCATGATTGTGACACCTCAGCAGCTCGGGACTATGCTGATCAGGTACATAACTCTGACCATTCTTTGCTGGTTGGGGCCATGGCGGTGCCTGCCGAGGACCCACAATGGAACTATCAGGATGGTGCCACAGGTAGGACTAGGAGGGATCAGATGGTCTGCTGCCTTATTGCAGGGATGGAAAAGGCGGCTCAAAAAGTTGTTAACTATGACAAGCTGAGGGAGATCACACAGGAGCCTAATGAAAACCCAGCCTCTTTCCTTAATTGTTTAACAGAGGCTCTTACCCTTCATACTCGTTTGGATCCTTCCTCACTGCTGGGGTCAACAGTCTTAGCTACCCACTTTATCACTCAGTCCACGCCAGACATCTGGCACAAGCTTAAAAAGGCGGAGGAGGGCCCCTAGACTCCACTCTAAGACCTAGTGAATATGGCCTTTAAAGTTTATAATGCCCGAGAAGAGGAAGCCGAGGCCGTACGGGCCCAGAAGCTAAAACAAAAAGTGGCCCTTCAAACCCAAGCCCTAGTTGCTGTCCTGCAGCCAGCACAACAGGGGCCTCAGAGCCCCCATCTCAGGAAACAGTCCGAGACCTGAACACCTCCGGGAGCCTGCTTCAGGTGTGGCTAGGAAGGCCACTGGGCAAAGCAATGCCCCAACCCCAGGCCACCGACTCGACCTTGCCCCGTCTGCAGACAAAAGGGACATTGGAAATTTGAGTGCCCCCTGGGGGAGAACCATCCCCCAGTGACAGAGTTTTGCGGGGGGCCAGCTCCCCCAATGGGCCCCTCACCAGAGCTCCTGGGCCTCCTGGATGACTAAAGCTGCCTGGACTCGAACACCCCAATCACCCTTGCCGAGCCCAGGACCACACTATGGGTAGCAGGTAAGTCCATCTCCCTTTTGGTGGACACGGGGGCTACCTATTCTGTTTTACTCTCCTTCCACGGGCCTTTACATCCTTCTCAGGTCTTGGTTGTGGGCGTCTTGGGGGTACCCTCCAAGACGCTAGAGATGGGTCCAGTGTCCTGCCTTTTTGAAGCCCGTCCCTTCACCCACTCATTCTTAGTTATCCCCTCCTGCCCAACCCCTTTGCTGGGATGAGACCTTCTGTATAAGCTCGGGGCATCTATTTGCCTCACCTCACACTGAGTTCCCCCAACTCCACTCCTGGCCCTCGCCTGTGCTGTCTTCTCCCTGGAGTCTTTGTCCGATATCCCCATTTCCCCAAAAAAAGTTAATCCAGTGTTCTGGGACACTTCCACTCCTGTGGTGGCCAATCACCACACCCCAGTCCCCATTTGCCTTAAGGATCCCTCTTGATTCCCTTCCAGGCCTCAATTTCCTATCTCACACGCCCATCTCAAGGGCCTCCAGCCCATTGTTAACTGGCTGCTCATCCAGGGTCTTCTGGTTCCTACCAACTCCCCTTGTAATACTCCCATCCTCCCAGTGAAAAAGTCATCTGGTGCTTATTGACTGGTGCAGGATCTGCAGATAATCAACTCTGCTGTAGTACCACTGCATCCAGTGGTCCCTAACCCATATACTCTTCTATCTCAGATACCCCCCACTACCACTCATTTCACAGTCCTGGACCTTCCACTACCACTCATTTCACAGTCCTGGACCTTCCACTACCACTCATTTCACAGTCCTAGACCTTAAAGATGCCTTCTTCACCATCCCCCTACATCCAGACTCCCAGCCACTCTGTCGTTACTTGGGAGGATCCAGACACCCACAGGACCCAACAATTAACCTGGGCGGTCCTGCCTCAGGGATCCTGTGATAGACCCCACATTTTTGGCCAGGCATTGGCCGAGGACCTCTCCTCTTATGACTCTGGGTATAGCACTCTTCTCCAGTATGTAGATGACCTCCTCCAGTGCAGCCCCTCCAGGGAGGTCTCTCTCCAAGATACGGCCTCCCTCCTTAACTTTCTAGCACAGCGAGGATACAGGGTCTCCCCTTCCAAAGCTCAACTCTCTACCCCACAAGTCACCTATTTAGGGGTGGCCCTGACCCCATCTCCAAAGCCCTCACGGTGGACTGCACCACCTCCATCAGGGAACTCCTACCCCCCACCTCAGGTGCTGAAATCTTGTCATTCCTTGGGCTGGCGGGCTTCTTTAGGCATTGGGTCCCCAATTTCACTATACTTGCTAAACCGCTATATGCTACAGCTAAGGAAACTCCCACTGCCCCCCTCATTTCTCCCTCAGCTGTAGCCTGCACCTTCAAGACCTTGCAGGACACACTCCTAGCTTACCCCCCGCTTATGCTTCCTGACTTCCACAAGCCTTTCCTCCTGTTCACTGAGGAAAGAACTGGGATGGTGACCAGGGTTCTGACCCAACCAGTGGGACCCTCTCACCGACTGGTTGCCTTCCTGTCCAAACAGTTAAACCCCACCATCCAGGGATGGCAGCCTTGCCTCTGGCTGCTGGCAGCGGCGGCTTGCTTAACCAAGGAGGCTCTAAAGCTTACCCTTCAACAGCTGGTTACAGTCTGCTCCCCCCATAGACTCCAGGACCTCTTGGGTCATAAGTCATTATCCTTATTAAGCCCTTCTAGGGTCCAGGAGTTCCACCTTTTATTCATAAAACACCCCCAAGTGTCCCTTCGCTCATTGCCACTTCTAAATCCAGCTACCCTCCTTCCCTCCGCTAGCGCCTCAGTTTTGCCTGAACATTCCTGTGTGGAGCTGGTAGAGGCCCTTAGCCCCCCTCACACGGGACTCTCTGACCAACCTCTGTCTAACCCTGATCTCACATTCTTTGTAGATGGAAGCTCAACTAGGGGGCCGGATGGAGGCCGCAGGGCAGCCTATGCAGTAGTCTGTCCTCCCACCATGGTGGAAGCTGCCTCACTACTATGAGGGACTTCTTTTCCCAAAAGGCAGAGGTAGTGGCACTCACCTGAGCATTACAGCTGGCAAAGGGCCACAGGGCCACTATATATACCGATTCTAAGTATGCTTTCCTTATCGCTCATAGTCATGCGGCGATCTGGAAAGAAAGGGGTTCTTAACCACCCGGGAAGCTCTGGTGGTCAACAGTAAGGCCATTCAACATTTACTCTAGGCCCTACAAGAACCCAAGAAGATAGCCATTGTCCACTGTCGAGGCCATCAGACGGGCACAGACCCTGTCATACAAGGAAATGCCCTGGCAGACGCCACAGCCCGCTAACTTACCTCAACCCAGGATGCCACCCCTAATTCCCAGGTACTTGGAGGACAAACAACAGCGACTCCTCAGTCAGGGTGTTGTGGCTGGGCAACAGGGGTGGATGTACCTCAGAGACAGGATAATCCTTCCCCAGACACAGGCAAAGGAAATTGTGGCCACAATCCACCAGTCTTTACACATTGGTCCCGAGACCATGCACAGGTTTCTTTCCCTGATTTTCTCACCACAGGGTCTCCGAGAAACCATCAACCAGGTCCATATGGCCTGTCAAACCTGTGCATATGTTTCCTCTCAAGGAGCACTCCGGCGCTGGACGGCAGCCCACCAGCTGCGACGGTGTCTCCCTGGACAGGACTGGCAGGTGGACTTCATTCATATGCCAAGACACAAAAAGTACTGATACCTGCTGGTAATGGTAGATACCTTTTCAGGTTGGATCAAGGCCTTTCCCATGAGCCAGGAGACAGCCTCGGTGGTGGCTGAGACCTTGGTGGAGCACATCATCCCCCGCTTTGGGCTCCCGACGTCCATCCAGTCAGACAACGGCCCGGCATTCATTTCCAAAATCACTCAGCTGGTGGCCAAAGCCCTCAACATCATATGAAAACTTCACATCCCCTACCGCCCTCAGTCCTCGGGTAAGGTGGAACGGGCAAACAGCCTCCTGAAGGACCAACTAACCAAACTTTCCCTGGAGGTAAAACTTTCCTGGCCTGCTCTTCTCCCTATTGCCCTCACTAGGGTGCGTGTGGCTCCCCGGGGGACAGTCAGCCTTAGCTCGTTTGAATTGATGTACGGTAGACCTTTTTTCATTAACACCGGCCTTCCTACAACTCCTCCGCCACTAGCCTCCTACCTGTCCTACCTCTCACTCCTCAGACACCTTCTACAAGAACACGCTGACCAAATCCTGCCCCAGGCCAACTCCATGTCTGACCCACAGGCAGCCATCATGCTACAGCCTGGTGACGAGGTTCTCCTTTGAGAGCTCCAACCCTGGTCCCTTCAACCTCACTGGATGGGACCTTACACAGTAGTCCTTACAACTCCTACTGTGGCTAAACTGTTAGGGCACTCCTCGTGTTACCATACTTCTCGGCTCAAGCGCCCCCCCAACAATGAAGTGTGGAAATCTAATGAGGTGGGACCCCTCCAGTTACGGTTTAGCCGTATTGATGTTAGTAAGTCTAAGCAATAATAACTTTACAATGACATGGGGAATGGCTGATTGGACTTGCAACTGATGTGTCTCTGCAGGAAAACCCCAACTCTACCAGCTGGTTCCCCATATGTGCTATCATCAAAAATTTTCATGCCAACTAGGAAAATAAAAGTACTGGGCTGCAGTAATGTTAAGAGATTTCCAAGTGGGTTGCCCAGGTGGCAGTGGCACAGTCCGCTGCTGGGAGTAAGACTCCCCACCAAATCCCCAAGGAAAGATACCCCCTTGCCCCACTGAGTGTTCAACCTTCCATTCTTTTGTCCAGGCACCTTGCTACGAGCAAGCCTCCATCTGCCTCAGACCAACCAAACAACAGGCCTGGACGGGAAAGAGCGTGGGACAACACACTGGGTATTCTTGTCCTAGGCACCAGGGGCAAAAGATCTGCTGGAACCTCAGACCTCCTGTGGGTAAATCAGATGGGGGAGAGGCATATGATTATGCAGAACAGCAAAACACCAAGCAGGTCATGGAAGAACTCATTCAACATTTCAATGGACCGGTGTTGGTGTGCTCCAACCTCCCAAAACCCCAGGGCTCTTATCAGACAAACCCGGAACTCCTTCCTGTCCTTAACAAAACCCACACCCTGCTTAACCTTACTAACCCGGCTTAGCAAAGGACTGCTGGCTATGCCTCAGGTCCGGCCAGTCCTGGGTCTCCCCTGTCCTGGTCACAGGAAATTGGACTCTCTGTAAGCCTCCAACCCAATGTCCACCCTCACTACCATGTTCTGACATCCCTCTCCCACATGACTTGCCCATGGCCCAGTGTATAACATGAGACAGCACCCTGGGGGTTGGATGTGCCCCCCTCCGCCTCTGCTCACGATCACTTGTGGTCTAATCAAATAACACCCTCTGCCTCCCACTTAACGGGACTGCCTTTCTATGCGGCACTACCATCTACCCGGTCTTGCCCCCTGACTGGCAGGGGTCCTGTATTCTTGGCATCCTCCTCCCTACCGTTGTAACAGCACCTGGTAACCAAAGCCTGCCTGTCCCCTTGGTTGGTTCCTCAACGTCACAGGTAAGGTGGGCAGTTGACCTCATACCTCTGCTGGTAAGGCTGGATATTACCATGGTCATGGAAACGGGGGCAGCAAGGCTGGGATCCTCACTTCACTTTTACAAACAGCTCTCCTCCCAACTGATCAAGGACATACGACAGGTGGCGGATATGGTCCTAGACTTACAAATACAACTGGATTCCCTGGCTGACATGGTCCTCCAAAATTGACAGGGACTAGACCTGCTAACAGCTAAAGAAGGAGGGATATGCCTATTTCTTAGGGAGGAATGCTGCTTCTATGCCAATAAATCAGGGATAGTCAAGGACAGAATTAAACAATTACAAGAAAACCTCCAAAAACGGAGAGAAGACCTGACCAGAGGCCCATTCTCAGGATGGTGGCAATCCCAACTCCTAACGTAGTTTCTCCCTGTTCTGATGCCACTGATTGTTATATTTATCCTCTTGGTGACGCCGTGTGTTTTTAGGTTTCTCCAACAGCGCCTGGCAGAGCTCTCTCGAATAACAGTCAACAAACTACTGTTACATTCATACTTGCCCCTTCTGTCTGAACCACCTCCGGCCCCATACCAACCTTAAGACCCCCCCCACCATGCCGCCCCTCCCCAGCAGGAAGTAGCTAGAATGAGCTGGTGCCCCTATGACCAAAAGGCTGGAATGTAAGGCCGGAGGTACCAGAAGGCGGGGTGGGCCTCAACAAGATGGCTCCATCCCAGACCAGGAGAATAATGGGTGAGAGTGAGCCAGCAAAAATGAGTAACCGGAACTAAGACTCCAGCTGCAAAGCCAGCCAGTACCTGTTACAGCGATTGTAGCAACCCCGTTCAGCCAATCGCCAGCAGACGCGACAGCTGTCCCAACCAATGATCGCTCTCCCCAATCCCCCTCACAGCGTCCTCAGTGTGCCCCTTTATAAACCCGTCGCCCATCTTGCTGGGCGTGACTTCTCCGGCCCACAGTTACATGGACCGGTGAACCTCTCCCGGGATTGTGCTAATAAATTTTTCTAGGCTCCTTTGTTGCCATTTTGCCTGTCTGGTTTCGTTTACCTTACAAATCCTACTGAAACTATTCCAGAAAACTGAAGAGAAGGGACTCTTCCCTAACTCATTCTACGAAACCAGTATCACACTGATACCACAATCAGCCAAGGATACAATATATAAAGAAAACTACCTATTTCTCAGATGAATATAGATGCAAAAGTGCTTAACAAAATACTAGCAAAAAAAATTCAGCAACACATCCAAAAAAACTATCCATTACAACCATGCAGGTTTTATTTCAGGGATGCAAGGATGAGTCAATAACTGCAAATCAATAAATGTGATCCACCACATAAATAAGAATTAAAACTGAATTATCATTTCCATAGATGCATCCAACAAAATACAGCATCCAACGAAATACAGTATCCTTCATGATAAAAACCCTCAAAGAACTGGGAACCGAAGGAACATATCTCAAAATAATAAGAGCCATATATGACAAACACACTGCCAACATCGTACTTAACCTGGAAAAATTGAAAACATTCCCCCTCAGAACAGGAACTCTCACTGTTATTCAACATCATACTGGAAATCCTAGCAAGAGCAATCCTGCAAGAGAAAGGAACAAAAGACATCCAAATTGACAAGGAGGAAGTCAAATTATCTCTGTTCACAGATGATGTAACTGTATAATAAAAACTCCTAAAGATTTCTCCAAGAAGTTTCTAGAGCTGACAAATGACTTCAGTAAAATTTCAGGATACAAGATGGATGTACAAAATTTTGTAGTGTTCCTATACATCAACAGCACTCAAGCTGAAAACCAAATCAAGAGCTCAATCCCATTCATACTAGACACACACACACACACACACACACACACACACACACACACACACACACACAAATACCCTAAAGAAGGGGTGAAAGATCTCTATGAGGAGAACTACAAAACACTGGTGAAAGAAATCATAGACAACACAAACAAATGGAAGAACATCCCATGGATTGGAAGAATCAATATTGTTAAAATGGCCATACTATCCAAAACAATCTACAGATTCAATATGATCCTGATCAAAATACCAACTTTGTTCCTCACAGAACTAGAAAAAAAAAAAGAACTTAAAATTATATGGAACCAAAAAAGAACCCGAATAGCCAAAACAATTCTAAGCAAAAAGAACAATTGCAGAGATACTACACGGCCTGGCTTCAAATTATACTATATGTCTATAGTAAATAAAACAGCATGGTACTGGTCAAAAAATAGGAAGATAGATCAATGGAACAGATTAGACAATCCAGAAATAAAATCACATTCCTACAACCAATTGATCTTCAATAAAGCTGACAAAAATAAAAAATGGGGGAAAGGACACCCTATTCAATAATGGTGTTGGAAAAATTAGCTAGACATATGCAGAAGAATGAAACTGGATCCCTATCACTTACCATATATAAAAATTAACTCTAGATGGATTAAAGACTTAAATGTAAGACATGAAACTATAAAAATCCTAGAAGAAGACCTAAGAAACACTCTTCTGGACATTGATCTAGGGAAAGAATTTATGATAAACCCTCCAAAAGCAATTGCATCAAAAACAAAAATAGACAAATAGGGCTTAATTAAATTAAAAAGCTTCTGCATAGCAAAAGAAATAATCAATTTAGCTAGCAGAAAACCTATGGAATGGGAGGGAATATTTGCAAATTACACCTCAAGGGTCTAATATCCAGAATCTACAAGGAACCCAAACAATTCAACATGAGAAAAACAAATAACCCCATCAAAATGTGGACTAAGAACATAAATAGGCAATTTTCAAAAGATGATACACAACTATCCAATAAATATCTGAAAAAATGCTCAACACTTCACTAATTATCAGAGAAATGCAAATTAAAACCACAATGAGACCACCTTATACCTGTCAAAATGGCTATTATTGGAAAGTCAAAGAACAACAGATGTTGGCATGGTTGCAGAGAAAAGTGAATACTCATCTTCTGTTGGTGGGATTGTAAACTAGTTCAAGCTCTATGGAAAACAGTATGGAGATTTCTCAAAGACCTAAAAATTTAATTACCATTTGACACAGCAATTCCATTACTAGGGAGATCTATCCAAAGGAAAAGAAATCAGTATATAAACAGGATACCAGGGGACTTCTGGCAAGATGGTGACGGGGCAACCTGGTCTGTGAAACCCTCTGCAAAGGAGAACTGCAATGGGTCTCTGGCTCTCGCCCCGGGGGCTGCGGACCCCAAAATTGAAGCCTGCTCTTCATACGGAGCTCGGCCGTTGCCACCGCCGGGGCATCGCAGTGGACTGGACAGCCACTGCAGCACAGATGCCACCGACACCGCCGCCGCAGCTGCCGCAGCCACTACCGCCACTGCCGGTAGCACATCACACCACCCGGGCCGGAGGCGATCCACGACTTCAGTCCTTGAAGCCCCTTCAGGGAAGATCTGCTGGGATTGCTGCCACCTCTTCTGCGACCGAGACGTCCTGCCCTCCGTGAGTCTCCTGCCTCACCATCTCCAGTCTCTACTGGTTCCTGTCCAGCCCCACCCTGTCTGGGGCGAGCAGCTGAGATAGCACCACCTGCCAGCGATTCAAGGTAACAACACCAAAACGGGAGAAACAAGCTTGAAAAAGACAGGCCAGAGTGGTGAATGGAGAGTGATCTGAACTGTCCTTCACAGCAGACCAAGGGCAACTGACCCTAACTGCAAACTAATTTACCTGCTTGAAAAGAAAGCTAGAAATCAGAACTGAAAGGACATTGGACTTAAACGAAATGTCTCAGAGTGTGCTTCATTGATTCTGTTAGTTTAATGACTTAATTCTATTCCTACTGTATTGTACCTTTTTTTTCTCTTCCTTTTCTTCTCTCTGTAAACCATATCTTTGTATAGAAGAACAGCACACCAATAAGGTGTTTGGTTAGCTTGTATGTTAGTATCACTATATATATATATTTTTTTTTTGTATGGGAGGTGGTTCGTCAGTAGCTGTGGTCTATTGTTTTTATCCGTCTCAGTATAGGTCTCCCTCTCCATTTGTTGGCACAGGTTTGTTTCCCCCCTTACTCCTCTATCTCTCCACCCCACTCTTCAACCCACTGTCTGCTCCATTCTCTTCCCTCTGCTAACCTCATTTTATTTCAGGGAGTAAACCTACAGCCCCACTGCACGGACAGATTCCAAGGCAGTGGGAGGTGGCTTTCAGATTATCCACACAACTGTCAGCGAATACCAGGACCTGCAGATAGATTCTGAATCACAGCTCCCCCCTTAAGTAAATCTCAAAACTGCAAAAAGGACCACCCCCAACCTACAGTGCAACTCCAGAATTCAACAAAGTTAGAGGCCATACATAAAGAATAGGAGATTGAGCAAATAGAAGTAAAACCAATCCCTTTACCCCCGAATAACAGAATTAAAGAAGACGGTGACGTGGAGGGAAGGAAAAAGTAGGGAGGGGGAAAACCCGCACAAATGAAGAAAAACCAAAACAAGAATATAGGTCTCACACAGACCCCTGGGAGATCAGACACTGAGAAAACAGATTCTGGAACACAAACAATGAAGAGTCCCCAGAATGACTGGTCACATGAAACAAATGCAGACATCAAGACATTAATGGAGAGAATTTTAAAAATTGAGGAGAGACAAGAGGAAAATAGGAAGGAGCTGAAGTCAGAAATAACAGCAGTTAAGAATACTGTGATGGAAATGAATAACAGACTAATAAGTATGGAAAGCAGAATTAGCCAAGCAGAAGAAAGAATCTCAGAGCTCGAAGACCAAAACACAGAACTAACCCAAACTGTCAAAAGCATAGAAAAGAAGCTCAAAAAGACAGAACAAAACCTTCAAGAGATGAATAATCACTTCAAGAGACCAAACCTAAGAGTAATTGGGCTTCCTGAGGCAGAGAGAGAAACAGAAGCCACCATGGAACAAACATTTCATGAAATCATTCAAGAAAACTTCCCTCATCTCATCAAGGATGAAAAAATTCAAACACAAGAGATTCAGAGAACCCCTGCAAGACAACAAATGAGAAGACCACTCCCAGACACATAGCAATTCGCCTAAACAAAGTAGCTATAAAAGAAAAAATCCTAAAGGCAGCAAGAGAAAAAGGCCAGACTACCTACCAGGGAAGACCAATTAGAATAGTAGCAGATTTATCCACAGAAACCCTTCAGGCTAGGAGAGCCTGGAGCCCTATCTTCAAAGTTCTAAAAGAGAAACAATTTCAACCAAGAATAACCTACCCAGTTAAACTAAGCTTTATCACTGAGGGAGAATTGAAATCTTTCCCAGATATCCAATCCCTAAGAACCTACACTGCCACCGGACCACCTCTACAAGAAACACTTAAGAAAGTACTGAACACAGAGAAAAAGAAAAAAGAACAACATTATTCACAAGAGTACAGGCAAAAGGTTAAAAACACACATGAGCCAACTCCAGAACCCAAAGAAAGACAACAAACAAACAGGAACAACAACTCTGTAAGAACCTTACGACAGGGATAAACTCTTGCATTTCAATTATTAGACTAAATGTGAATGGACTAAATGCACCACTGAAAAGACATAGAATGGAAAAATGGAGAAAATATCAGGTAACAATCTATTGCCTTCAAAAGACTCACCTCACTAGAAAGGACACCCACAGACTCAAACTAAGAGGATGGGAAACAAACTTTCAGGTGAATGGAATACAAAACAAAGGAGGAGCAGCGATCTTAATTTCAGACAAAATACCCTTCAAGCTATTAAAAATCAAAAAAGATACAGAAGGCCACTACATAATGATAAAAGGTTCAATCGATCAACAAGAAATATCTATTCTAAACATATATGCACCCAACATAGGTGCGCCAACTTTCATGAAGCAACTTCTAGGAAAACTAAAGAAAGATATTGACTCTAACACCATCATAACTGGGGACTTTAATACCCCACTCATAACCCTAGACAGATGAACAGGACAAAAAATCAGCAAGGAGATCCAGAACCTCATGTTACTTTGGATCAAATGGACTTAATTGATAACTACAGAACACTCCATCCAAAGACCACAGAATATACATTCTACTCATCACCACATGGAATGTATTCTAAGATCGACCATGTAATTGGCCACAATCAAGCATAAGCAAATTTAACAGGACTGAAATTCTACCATGCACCTTCTTGGACAACAGTGGAATAAAAATAAACATTGACGCCAACAAAGACCCCCCAAACCCACAAAGACGTGGACATTAAACAGCACGATGCTAAACAACTCCTGGGTCAATGATGAAATCAAAACAGAGATCAAAAGATACCTGGAAACAAATGAAAATGAAGAAACATCTTACCAAAATCTCTGGGACGCCTTGAAAGCTGTAGTAAGAGGGGAATTTATATCCCTACAAACACACATGAAGAAAATGGAAGGAACACAAATTAACCTAACAAGCCACCTAAAGAAGCTGGAAAAGCAAGACCACAAAAACCCTAACTTCAGCAGAAGAATTCAGATCACCAAAATAAAAGCCCAAATCCAGGGCATAGAAGACAAAAAGATAATACAAAAAAATCAATGAAACAAAAAGCTGGTTCTTCGAAAGGATAAACAAGATTGATGGTCCCCTAGCTAGACTGACCAAGAAAAAAAAATCAAACAAGCACAATCAGAAACACAAAAGATGAAGTCGCATCTGACCCTGAAGAAATACAAAAGATCATTAGAGACTACTACATACACTTGTATGGAAACAAACTTGAAAACCTTAAGGAAATGGACGACTTTCTGACATCACACAACCTACCTATATTGGAACATGAAGAAACTGAGACCCTAAATAGACCAATAACAATCAAGGAAATCGACTACATAATAAGGAAACTTCCTACAAAAAAAAAGCCCTGATACAGATGGCTTTCCAGCAGAATTCTACAAGACATTTAAGGAGGAACTGATACCAATCCTACTGAAGGTATCCCAGGCGATTGAAAAAGATAGAACTCTCCCCAAATCATTTTATGAAGCCAGCATCACATCGATACCCAAGCCAGGTAATGATCCAACAAAGAAAGAGAACTACAGGCCAATATCTTTGATGAACATAGATACTAAAATTCTCAACAAGATCCTAGCAAACTGGATTCAGCAATACATCTCAAAAATCATCCATCATGACCAAGTAGGCTTCATTCCTGGGATACAAAGCTGGTTCAACATTCATAAAATCATAAATGTAATTAAATACATCAACAGATGTCAAAATAAAAGCCACATGATTATATCATTAGATGCAGAAAAAGCTTTTGATAAAACCCAGCACCCCTTCTTGATAAAAACCCTTGAATATCTAGGCATACAGGGAACATACCTCAAAATAGTAAAAGCCATCTACGAGAAACCCACAGCCAGCATACTCCTAAATGGACAAAAATTGGAACCATTTCCCCTGAAAACTGGAACAAGACAAGGATGCCTACTCTCACCCCTCTTGTTTAACATAGTATTGGAAGTCCTGGCTCGAGCAATCAGAGAAGAGGAGGCAATCAGGGGTATCCAAATAGGAAAAGAGGAAGTCAATTTATCTCTCTTTGCAGATGATATGATTATGTACCTTGAAAACCCAAGAGAATCTGTCAAAAACCTCCTTACACTGATAAAGGCCTTTGGCAAAGTCTCAGGATACAAAATAAATGTACAAAAGACAATCGCATTTCTCTACACCAACAATAAACAAATAGAAACCCAAATAAAAAACACAATTGCATTCACAATAGCCACAAAAAAAAGAAATACCGTTGCATCTTCCTAACCAGAGACGTGAAAGACCTTTACAATGAAAATTACAAAACACTGCTCAAAGAAATGAAAGGTGACATAAACAAGTGGAAAAATATCCCATGCTCGTGGACTGGAAAAATCAACATTGTGAAGATGTCCATCTTACCTAAGGCAATCTACAAATTCAATGCAATACCTATCAAATTACCAGCAACATTCTTCTCAGATCTAGAAAAGACAACACAGGAATTCAAATGGAAACACAAACGTCCAAGAATAGCCAGAACAATCCTCAGCAAAAAAAAAAAAAGCAGATGGTCTCACATTACCAGACTTCAAAGTTTACAATAAAGCAACAATCATCAAAATAGCTTGGTATTGGTATAGGAACAGGCATATAGATCAATGGAATAGAATTGAGATTCCAGAAGCAAAACCTCAATTTTTCAACCAACTCATCTTTGACAAAGCCTCCACCACCTACCACTGGGGAGAGGAGAACCTATTCAGTAATTGGTGCTGGGAAAACTGGCTGACCACATGCAGAAGATTGAAACAGGACCCCTATCTATCCCCATGCACAAAGGTTAACTCCAAATGGATCAGAGACCTAAATGTAAAACCTCAAACCATAAGAACCTTAGAAAATGAAGGAAATACGCTCATGGAAATCGGAACTGGCATCCAGTTCCTTAACAACACCTGAAACCCACAGGTCATAAGAGAGAAGACAGACAAGTGGGACCTTATTAAACTGACAAGCTTCTGCAAGGCCAAAGAAACCATCAAGAGAGCAGGGAGACAGCCTACAAACTGGAAAAAAGTATTTGCCAACACCAGGTCTGACAAAGCCTTAACATCCTAGATCTACAAGGAACTCAAATGTGCTGAAAAGAAAAAAACAAACAACCCCATTATAAAATGGGCAAAAGATATGAACAGACAGTTCACAAAAGAGGACATCCGAGCAGCCAACATACACATGAAGAAATGTTCAGCCTCACTAATCATCAGGAGATGCAAATCAAAACCACACTGAGATACCACCTAACTCCAGTCAGAATGGCAATTATCAACAACTCAAAAAATAACAGCTGCTGGAGAGGGTGTGGTGTAAAGGGAACACTTCTACACTATTGGTGGGAGTGTAAACTAGTGCAACCTCTGTGGAAAGCAGTGTGGTGATTCCTAAAAGCTCTAAATATCAACCTCCCATATGACCCCACAATCTTCCTACTGGGAATATACCCTGAAGAACTCAAATCACTGTATAAAAAAGATACCTGCACACGTATGTTTATCGCAGCGTTGTCCACAATAGTAAGAACCTGGAAACAACCATGCTGCCCATCAAAAGAGGACTGGATTAAAAAAATGTGGTACATATACACGATGGAATACTACGCAGCCATAAAAAAGAACAAAATCATGAATTTCGCAGCAACCTGGATGAAACTAGAGTCTATAATACTGAGTGACCTCTCACAGAAACAAAGATCCGAGTATCACATGTTCTCACTCATATAATGGACCTTGAACATCCAATGTAATACTATAAGAAAATGACTGACGGTACTGGGAAACTATGGGGGGGGATGGGATTAACAGTAGCAAATATCTGTCTGGGGCTGAGGAAACACCTCTTATCAACAGGGTGCCCGAATGAAACGTAATTGTACACCTAACCCTTATCTGTACCCCACAAAATCATAATAAAAAATATTGATTATGGAAAAAAAAAAAAGAAGTGGCAGATTCAGGCTCAAGCATGTGTAAGACTGGAGGACACAAGAAGGTATATAAACAGTTAACCAAAACTCCATGGCACCAGCATTCCTCTTTCAGATTGCATTTCTCACTGTAGGAGGGATCCCATATAACCAGTTGAAGGAGAAGAGGAAGAAGCCCAACCTTGATTCATAGATGGGTCAGCACACTAAAAAATAGCCATCATTTTTAACCTTATAGTCTCTCTCAGTAGTAGACTTGGCCAGACAGAAGTGCAAGAGAAAGTATCCCAAACAGGTGGGGTTTCAGTGTACAAAGTCATCCGCTTTCTATGGAAAGAGACATAGTCAAAGTATAACATGTGTCATCTTAATGGGCAAGAGCAAATGGTCTGGCTGGTGGGAGAGGAGCCTGGAAGGATAATGACTAAAAGATGGAGGACAAAGAGAAATAGGGTGGAAGGATAGGTATGTGGGAGTGGGCACGCCATTTGAAAAGTTATTTGAATCACACACCAGAAAGCATCTACTACGGAAAACACTAAACAGCATGTACACAAAATTGCCCAGCAAATGGGCGTCAGCCACCCTCTGGCATTGGCCACCCACAACCAAAAAAGATGAGCACAGGGCAAGTACCACAGCAGTGACTGAGATGGAGATGGTCCATCTGCAGTAAAAATATGGCCACTTTTGTTTTCGGCCACCAATAAAGATTCAGCTAACTCTTCAATTTGGCATCATTGCTTGAAGATCACTTAGAGGGAAATTGAATACAATTGGTTCCCATCATCCTGGAAGGGCCAGTGGCTCATTTTGACAGCAACAGACTGGATAATCTGCTTATGGATTTGCCTTACCCTCGTGCAGATAAGGCAGTGAGACTCAGTAAGAATCAATATCCAAAGGCATTTGGAGTATTTGATCCACTGGTTGGGTGTTTCCAAATGGTGAGAGTACCCACTTTGCAGCAAAGAAGTTGTGGAAGTAGGCCCAAGACCATGCTACATACTGGTTGCATCTCAGAATACATGATCCGGGAGAGCCAACCAAATAAAGCATTGGAAATATCTACTGGTGGTACATGGGCTAAAGTTGAAGTCTTTTCAGAGGCAATATACTGCGAGAATAGGGTACCATTCCTCAGGATGGACTGCACACACTGAACTAGAGACCTTCACATAGCTCTGGGAACCAAGGGCTGAAAGTAGGAGGGGGACCACTTATCACCACTCCCAATAATGCACTGGGGTGGTTTGTGTTTCCTGTCCCCAGCACCTCTAGGCTCTGCAAACTTAGAGGTCTTGTCTCCAAAAGAACAAAATTTTCACAGGGGAAGAGCTAGTCCCAGTGAACTATAAACTAGACCTGCCACTTGAACTCAATGAGCCCTTGCACCAATACCAAGAGATGGTCACATTCTTGATGGAGGTGCTTGACCTTAACAGCAACAGGAGGCAGGGCTTCTGTTATTAGATGGGGTCATCAGGTATATGTAGAGAACCAGGTGCTCTCCTCAGGGGCCTACTGGCATTCTCTAATCCACTGTGACTGTGCAGGGATAGATTCAGCATCCCAGCCCAAGAAGGGCAAGGTGACTAGGTGCTCAGGTCCTTTTGGAGATAAGAACCCAGGTCAGGACACATGGTATGCCTCCAGAACCAGCACAATGCTATCCGAGGAGAGGAAACTAGAACGGGTAGTGGAGGAATGAGACAACAACTGTCCATTTCAGCCCAAGACCAAACACAGCACAGGGACTAGGATTCATCCCGTTACCTTCACTCATCTACGTGTCCCCCCAGGAAGCAATGTCCACCAGAATCCTAGAGTAGCTGCTACTACAACATATGGAAAAAGGAGACAAGGCAGTGCAAATACTGGGCTGGGGAATATCTAAATAAGCTTCTGAGATCCCCCTTCAAGAAGGGATTTGCTGACCCACTGCAGAGAGAATGATCAGAAGACAGCCTCCAGATGCTGGCCAAAGCAGCCTCAGTTGTGATAGGCACCCCCCAAGCACAGACTCTTCCCGGGGCATCCCATATCTATCACAGGACCAAAGTGAGGGGATAAAGACCAGACCACTGGGGTCCAACTCAGACAAATCTGTCAAGCAATCCACAGTTCAGAGCTCACTGCCAGATGGGTCAAGGGTGCAATGTCCAGGCACATCTCATTTTATTACACTCCACGTGATTGTACTTTGTAGATACTGCCTTTTTTTACAAATTAAAGTTTTGTCATAATCCTGTGTTGAGCAGATCTATTGATGCCATTTTTCCAACAGTATGTGCTTGCTTTGTGGCACTGTGCCACTTTAGGTAATTCTCACAATATTTCGAACTTTTTCTTTATTACTATATGTTATTGTGATGTGATCAGGGAACTTTGATGTTTCTATTATAATCTTTTTAGGGAGTCAGAACACTACCCATATAATACAGTGAACCAAGAAAAGAGTGTATTCTGACTACCCCACTGACTGGCCATTTTAACATCTCTCTCCCTCTCCTTGGCCCTTCCTATTCCTTCCCTAAGACATGACAAGCTTGGAAACTGGGCAGATTAACAATTAAACAATAGATTAAATGTTCAAGTGAAAGGAAAAGTCTCATGTCTCTCACTTTACATCAGAATCTAGAAATGATTAAGCTCGGTATGAAAGAAATGCTGAAAGCCAAGTTAGACCTCTCACACCAAACAGTTAGCCAAGTTGTGGAAATACAGAAAACATTCTTGAAAAAAAGTAAAAGTGCTGATCCAGTGAACACACAAATATTAAGAAAGCAGAAACAGCCTTACTGCTGATGTAAAGAAAGATTGCATGGCCTAGATAGGAGACCAAACTAGCCACAGCATTGCCTTAAATATAAGCCTAATCCAGAGCAAAACCTTAATTCTCATATATTCTATGAAGGTTGAGAAAGATGAGGAATTTGCAGAAGAAAAATGTGAAGCTAGTGAAGAAAAATGTGAAGCTAGAGGTATAAAGAAAGAAGCCGTCTCTATAACATAAAGGTGCAGGGTGAAGCAACAAGTACTGATGGAGAAGTTACAGCACATTATCTAGATCAAGTTAAGATCATAGGACAAGTGTGGCTACACTTAATGTAAATGAAACTATCCTGGATTGGAAGAAGATGCCATCTAAGACATTCATCTTAGAGAGAAGTCAATACCTATGTATGTTTATCACAGCATTGTTCACAATAGCAAGAACCTGAACCAACCATGCTGTCCACCAAAAGAGGACTGAATTTTTAAAATGTGGTACATATACATGATAGAATACTATGCAACCATAAAAAAGAACAAAATCATAAATTTTGCAGCAACCTATAATACTGGGTGATGTCTCACAGAAACAAAGATCTGAGTATCACACGTTCTCACTCATATAGTGGACCTTGAACATCTATCATAATACTATAAGAAAAGGATTGACAGTGGTGGAAAACTATGGGGGGGTAGGGATGGGAAAGGAGGTAGGATTAACGGTAGTCAAAATATCTGTCTGGGGACGGGGAGACACCCCTTATCAACAGGGGTGCCTGAACGATGCATATTTGTATACCTAACTCTTAAGTGTACCCCACAGTTTTAAAATAAAAAATATGTTTAGAAAAAAAAAGAAAGAAAGCAATTGGGCATGGTAGTGCATGCCTATAGTCCCACCTATTCTAGAAGCTGAGGAGGAAAGAGGATCACTTAAGGCCAAGAATTTGAGGAGGTGGTGAGCTGTGATCGTGCCGCTGCACTCCAACTGGGTGACAGAGTGAGACCCAGACTCCAAAAAAAAAAAAAGGTACTGAGCAATTTAGTTCCTGGTGAGAACTCTCTTCCTGAATTACAGACTACTACCTTCTTAACTATGTCTTCATGTGGCAGAGGGAGAGTTATGGTGTCACTTTCTTTTTTAAGAGCACTAATCCCACTATGAGAATCTCACCTTCATCACCTCATTGAAACCTGTCTCCCAAGTGCCATTTCAAAATATTATCACATTTGGGGGGTGTTTCAGCATATGAATTTTGGAAGAGAAATAGTTCAATCCATAGCAAATGGTAAAATATTTGTACATAAAGTATTTGTGTGTGTGTGTGTGTGTGTGTGTGTGTGTGTTTTAACCAAATAAGCTATATTTTGTGACTTCAATATTAAATGCTGTAATCATTTGGACCTGTAACTAGAATTGGTTTGTATTCCAAAAATCTTGATGGAATACATTCTTCCTTTTCTTACTAAAATATGAGTACTAATGTAAAAAAAAAAGTCAAAAGTTGCAAAGAATAAGTTGACTTTCTTGTTGGGGACAAATACAGGTGGCAACTTTAAATAAAGCCATGATCATTTAGCATTTTGAAAATTCTAGGGCCTTAGGAATTAAGCTAAATCTACTCTGCTCAGGGTCTAGAAGTAGAACAACAAACCCTGCATGATAGCACATCTGTTTATAGCATGGTTACTGAATACTTTATTTTACTTACTTATTTTTCGATTTTAATTTAATTTTAATTTTAAAGATGTGGGGTACAATTCAGGGTTAAGTATACACATGGTCATTGTACAGGTAAAGTTTGGGTCTCACTTTAGCCCCCACTTCACTTGGTTTGAGATCACTTACCCTTATTGATGAAGTGTGCCCCGGCCTCCCCGACAGTTTCCCACTACTGCTAATCCCTTTCTTATAGTATTATGGTAAATGTTCAGGGTCTGCCTATGAGTGAGAAACTGTAATACTCAGTTCTTTGTTTTTGTGATAGATCACTCAGTATTATAAATTCTAACTCCGTAGAGTTCATTTTTGGGTATGGTGATAGGTAGGGGTCTTGTTTTAATCTTCTGCATGTGGTCAACCAGTTTTCCCAGCACCATTTACTGAGTAAGTTCTCTTCTCCCCAATGGTTGTTAGTGGAGGCTTTGTTGAATATGAGTTGGTTGAGAAATTGAGGTTTTGCTTCTGGAATCTCTGTCCAGTTGGTCTATATGCCTGTTCTTGTACTAATATCAGGCTGTTTTAATTATTGTAGCCTTATAGTAAAGTTTAAAGTCTGGAAGTGTGATACCTCCTGCTTTGTTTCTTTTGCTAAGGGTTGTTTTGGCTATTCATGGTCATTTATATTTCCATATGAGTTTCTGTATTATCATTTCCAGGTCTGAGAATAATGATGCTGGTAATTTAAGGGGTATTATGTTTAATCTGTAGATTGCATTGGATAGGATGGACATCTTAATAATGTTGATTCTTCCAATTCATAAGCATGGAATAATTTTCCATTTGTTTGTGTCTCTTTGAATTTCTTTGAGCAGTGTTTTGTGGTTTTCATTGTAAAGTTCTTTCGCTTCTCTGTTTAGGAAGATGCTGAGGTATTTTTGTTTGTGTGTGGCTGTTGTGAATGTGATTGTGCTTTTTATTTGGTTCTCTGCTTGTTTGTTGTAGGTGTATAAGAATGTGACTGCCTCTTACATGCTGGTTTTGTACCCTGAGACTTTGCCAAAATGGAAGACGTTTTTTGACAGATACTCTTGGATTTTAGAGGTATAGAATCATATCGTCAGTAAAGAGAAATAAATTGACTTCCTCTTTTGCTATTTGGATGCCCCTGATTTCTTTCTCTTGTCTGATTGCTCTAGCTAGGACTTCCAGCACTATGTTGAACAGGAAGAGTGAAAGTGGGCAGTCTTGTCTTGTTCCAGTTTTCAGGGACATGCTTCCAATTTTTTTCTGTTTAGCAACATATTGGCTATGGGTTTATCATTAATGGCTCTTACTATTTGGAGGTATGTTCACTCTATGCCTAGGTTTTCAAGGATTTCTATCAAGAAGGGATGTAGGATTTTAATTAAAGCTTTTCCTGCATGTAATGATACAATCATGTAATTCCTATTTTTACATCTGTTGACGTATTTAATTACATTTATGGTCTTATGGATGTTGAACTAGATCTGCATCCCAGGGATGAAACCTACTTGGTCATGGTGGATGATTTTTGAGAAGTGTTGTTGGATCCAATTTTCTAGACTCTTCTTATGTTTGCATCTATGTTCATCAGGGATATTGGCCTGTAGGTCTCTTTCTTTGTTAGATATTTACCTGGTTTGAATATCAGTGTGATAGCCTCATAAAATGATTTGGGGAAAGTTCCTTCTTTCTCAATTGCTTGGCATACTTTCAGTAGGATTATTATTAGCTCCTCCTTGTACTGTTTGTAGAACTCTGCTGGAAAACTGTCTGGTACAGGACTTTTTACTGTGGGTAGTTTTCTTACGATGAAGTAGATTTCCTGAGTTGTCATTGGTCTATTTAGTGTCTCAATTTCTTCTTGTTTAAACCTTGAAAGATTGTGTACTGTCAGAAAGTCCTCCACTTCATTTAGTTTTTTGTTTGTTTCCATACAGGTGTGCATAGTAATCTCTGATAATTTTTTGTATTTCTTCAGGGTCCATTGTGATTTGATCTTTTGCATTTCTGATTGGTTTATTTGAACTTTTTCTCTCTTATGTTTGGTCAGTCTGGCTAGGGGTCCATCAATCTTGTTTATTCTTTCAAAGAACCACCTTTTTGTTTCGTTGATTTTTTTCTATGATATTTGTGTCTTCTAGGTTCTATACTTGGGCTTTTACTTTGGTGATCTGGATTCTTCTGCTGAAGTTAGGGTTTTGGTGGTCTTGTCTTTGCAGCTCCCTTAGGTGATTTGTTAAGCTGTTAACTTGTGATCTTTCTATTTTCTTGACATGTGTTCATAAAGAAATGAATTCCCCTCTCAGTATAGCTTTCATGGTATCCCAGAGGAAGATGTATTTCTATTTTCATTTGCTTCCAGAAATCTTTTAATTTCTATTTTGATTTCCATGTTGACCCAGGATTTGTTTAGCATCATGCTATTTAGTGTCCATGTCTTTGTGGGTTTGGGTGTAGCTTTTTTGTTGCTGTTATTTATTTTTATTTCACTGTGGTCTGAGAAGGTGCATGACAGTATTTGGATCTTATGAAATTTGTTTAGCTTAATATATGGCTGAGGATGTGGTCAATCTTCAAATAGGCTGCATGTGCTGATGAGTAGAATGTATATTCTGTGGTGTTGGGTGGAGTGTCCTGTAGGTATTAAGTCCATTTGGTCAAGTGTCAAGTTGAGTTTCTGGATCTCCTTGTTGATTTTTTGTCTCGATGATCTGTCTAGGGTTGTTAGTGGGGTATTTAAGTCCCCAGCTATGATAGTGTTAGAGTCAACATTGTTTTTTAGTTTACCTAGAAGCTCCTTATAAACATTAGTGCTCCTATGTTAGGTGTATATATGCTTAGGATGAATATTTCTTGTTGATGGATTGAATCTTTTATCATTATGTAATGACCTTCCATACCTTTTTTAATTTTTGATAATTTAAAGGATATTTTGTCTGACATTAAGATCACAACTCCTGTTTCTTTTGTGTGTTCTGTTTACTTGAACATTTGTTTTCTATCCTCTACTTTGAGTTCGTGAGTATCCATTCTGGTGAGAGGAGTCTCCTGGATGCAGTATATTGCTGTGTCATGCTTTGTTTTAAATCCAGTTTACCATTCTATGTCTTTTCAGTGGTGCATTTAGTCCATTCATGTTCAGGTTAAATATTGGGCTGTGATAGTTTATCCCTGTCAGGAGTTTCTTACATTTGTTGTTGTTTGTTTTTTGTTTTTCTTTTGATTCAGGGGTTAATATATGTGTGTGTTTTCAGTTTTTTCCCCTGCATTCTTGGAAAGAGCATAGTCATTCTTTTTTTTTCTTTTTTCTATGTTTAATACTTTCCTAAGCATTTCTTATAGAGCTGGTCTGGAGGTGGCATAAACTCTTAGGATTTGAATGTCTGTGAAGGGTTTTAAGTCTCCATTGCTGATGAAGCTTAGCTTAGCTGGGTAGGAAATTCTTGGCTGGAATTATTTATCTTTGAGAACTTTGAAGATTTGACTCCAGTGTCTTCTAGCCAGTAGTTTTTCTGAACATAAGCCTGCGGCTATTCTAATTGGTCTTCCCCAGTATATAGTCTGACCTTTCTCTCTTGCTGCCCATAGAATTTTTTCTTTCATATCTACTTTGTGTCATGTCTCTGATGAGATGAGGGAAGTTTTCTTGGATAATCTGATGGAATGTTTGTTCTGGGTAGTCTCTGTTTTTCTATTTGCCTCAGGAATGCCAATTAATCATAGTTTCGACCTCTTGATATAATCATATGTCTTTTGGAGACTTTGTTCTGTCTTTTAAGCTTCTTTTCTATGTTTTTTAAACTGTTTTGGCTTGTTCCATATTTTGGTCCTCAAGCTCTGAGATTCTTACTTCTGCATGGTTAATTCTGCTTTTCATGCATGTCAATTTATTTTATTTACTGTATTCTTTATTATCATCTCATTTATCAACACCTTCATTCTTTCTTCCTGTCTCTCCTCATTTCTTTTCATTTTCTGTATTAATAGCTTGATATCTGGGTTTGTGGTTTGGGACCAGTAGTTTTGAGGGCTCCTCATTGTTTGAGTTCTGATGTATTCTCAGGTACTGTCTTCCCGGGGGTCTGTGTGGGACCTGTGTTATTCCTTTGGTTCTTCTTCATTTGTGATGGTTTTTCTCACCCTTTCCCCCTACTTCTTTAATTCTGTTGCTCAATGATGGGGGGATAGCATTAACTTCTGTTTGTTCAATCTCCTATTCTCCCTCATGTAGATCCTCTGGATTTGTTCAATTTTGAAGCCAGAATGGGGATGAGGAGCTATGCTTTTTTGGGTTTTGAGATTTGATTAAGGTGTGGGGAAGCTGTGGTTCAGAAGCTATCTGCAGATCACAGTATGTGTGTGCCTCTGGAACCAACTTCCCACTACCTTACAATCTGTCCATGTGGCGGGGGTGTATGTTTGCCCCCTAAAAGCAAAATGAGACAAGAAAAAAGAAAAGATTGGAGAAAGGAAGAAGGGAGACGAAAAGAAGACGAAGAGAGAGGAGAAGGAGAATAGACAGGCACACGAACTAACATATAAACAAAGAAACAACAAAAAAAACCCCAAAGCATACAAGCAAATATACAAACAAACAAACAAAAAACCTGGTGATGCACTCACCCTCAAAAATACCCACATGTAAACAGAAAAAGCATCAAAAAATAACAAAAACAAAACAAGTACTAAAACAGAAACAGAGAAAAAAAAGAACTCCCTCTGTGGTCTGGCCATTTCTCAAACTTTAGTTTCCTTTCCCAAGCACCACTGCCACTTCCTCTGTAGCTGTGGTAGAGAGGGGGTTCCAGTCTCCAGCCTCTCCTCTGCTCTTGGTGCAGGCTGATGGGGTGGCTCTTAGACCCATGGAGTACTTTGGGAAGAAGGTGAATCAGATCCTGACTCACCCAACTCATCCCCCACTCAGATCTAATGTGTCTGTGCCTGGTCCAGTGTGGGGGTGGGGCATCCATCTCTCTGTGTCCACTCCTGAAGTTGCCTATCTGTGTCAGAGATGGTTGATACCAGTGGGGTGCGGAGATCACCTCTGGGTCCCAGGTTGGAAGCTGGACAGAGTCAGGCAGGCCAACACAGGTCCTGGGACAGAGAAAATGATGGCTGTTGGCATCTCCTTGCCAGTGGTTGGGCTCAACTCCAGATGTCCTCATTGTGCACTCTCCATGGTTCCCTCTGCCAGCACCTGGCCTGCTGCATCTGGTGGTGGTGGGGACCAGGCATTGAGGAGCAGCTGGCCACCACCACCTCCTCCCAAAAGACCCCCAAGAATGACTGATGGACCTGCATGCTGGAGGCTTCAATCTCAGAGCAGTGGTGGGTTGCAGTCACCTCCAGAGGGGAGCCATGGGTGTTTGATCCCAAGTCTCTCCTTAGATGGACTTCACTTGCCCAGCTGTACTCACCCACCCATTCAGACTGTCTTTATGGACACTCGCCCTTACAGAGACTTTCATGCTCCTTGCCATCTTGACTATCTCTATTGAATGTTTTAAATCCATACTTGAAAATTACAGCTCAGAAAAGGTTATTTTAAAATATTACTGTCCACTGACAATGGACCTGGCTACCCAAGAGCTGTGATAAAGATGTACAAGGAGAGTAGCGTTGTTTGCATGCCTGTTAACACATCTACTCTGCAGTCCAGAAATGAAGTATTTATATTTTAAAGTCTTTTTATTTAATATACTTCAGAAGGCTATAGCTGGTATAGTAGTGATTCCTCTGAGTGATCTGGGCAAAGTCCATTGAAGGCCTTCTGAAAAGGATTTGCCATTCTAGATACTACTAAGAACATGGATAATTCATGAGTGGAGTTTAACATTACAAACATTAACAGGAGTTTGATAGAAATTGATTCCCACCCTCAGAGTGACCTTGAGGGGTTCAAGACTCCAGTGGTAGAAGAAACTGTAGATGAGGCGGAAATACAAAGAGAACTAGAATTAAAAGTGGGCCCTGAAGAAGGGACTGAATTGCTACAATCTCACGAAGCAATTAAATGGGTGGAGAGCAGCTTCTTTGGGATGAGCGAAGGAGGTGGTTTCTTGAGATGGAATCGACTCCTCACGAAGATGCTGTGGACACTGTTGAAATGACAACAAAGAAGTTGGGATATTACATAGATTGATTTGATAAAGCAACAACAGTGTTGAGAAGATGACTTCAATTTTGAAAGAAGTTCTGCTGTGGGTAAAATGCTATCAAGCAATGTGGCATGCTATAAAGAAAACTCTTGGGAAAGAAAGAGGAAACTGATGTGGCAAATATCATTGTTGTTTTAATTTAAGAAATTGCCACAGCCACTCCAACCTTTAGCAACTACCACCTTACTCATTCAGCAACCATAAACATCAAGACAAGACCCTCTACCGGCAAAAAGATTAGGATTTACTGAAGGATCAGATGTCTGTATATTTTAGCAGTAAAATATTTTAAATTTAGGTATGTAAATTGTTAATGGACACAGTATAGTGTAAACATAACTTTTGTGTGTACAGGGAAACCAAAAATTGAGATCCACTTTACTGTGATATTCACTTTCCTGCAGTGGTCTGGAACAGAACTGGCCATATCTCTGAGGTATGCCTGGATATCTGCACAACCAGCTTTCTTATCCTTTTATTCACAGCTTTGGTCTCTAACAAAATTTTGCAGGTATAAGCTCCAATTCAGTGTCTGCTCCCGGAGAACTCGGCCTACCACAACAAAGATAGTAGCTAAAGAAAGCAGCTAACACAACTAGGGTCAAGACAATTGAAGGAAAAGGCTGGGTTTATTGGAGTGGAGATGATTAAAAGAATCATCTGGCAGGGACCCAGACCTCTAAGAGTCCACATTCAATAGCTGCTGCTTCATGTAGTCAGAGAACCACAGCCCTGCTAACCCCAGAGCGGCAACCCGAACCCCTGAGGAGGTCAGTGGCCAAGTGATGATGGTATTTCCAAGGAAAATTAACAGTGGTTTAAAAGAGACAACAACACTGAAATCTCAAACTAAATATGGCTGCCAGTAAACAACCCCAGCCAACATGACCCCGACAGTCATGTGAGGCACACAGGAGAGACAACTCCTTTCTCCCCTCATTCATCATGCAGGCTACTTCTATTATGCACTTGTGGCACAGCTCATTGTGCCCAACAGTAACGGGGCTTGTAGACACATGTCCTGAATGTGATGTGGTAGAGTCAAAAACAAGAGAAGGTTTAGAACTGAGAGACAGCAGATCAAAAATGTGTCTTTTGTGCATCTTCACTCAGGAAACATAGAGACAACGCTTGGGAAAACGAACCTTTAATATTGCTTCAAACATTAAAGAGAAATTAGGAACATACCAGGACCTCCTTTAGTTTAGCATTCAATGTTTGTGATCCTGACTTGAAAGATCCTTGAACTTTTATTTACCCAGCCAGACATGCCCTCATATTTGTCTATTATTCGAAGAAACATGAGAGATTTGTAAGAGTGACTTGTGAGGCCTAGTCTTCCTCTTCTTCCTCTTGTGCTTTGTAAAGTCCCGTTTCATTCTCTTCCAGCTCTTTTTTCTCAACTTTCTTCTCTCCTTTCTCTTTTTTCTAACTTTCTTCTTTTTTGTGAGTTGCTTATAAATCACAAGGAAGCAATACAAATATAGAGCAATCAAAAGAAGAAGGCCCAATAGCAACAGGTCCAAATTGGGCACTGCCTTCACTGTCTTGGTGGTGCTTCTAGGAGGTGGGCCGCTATCAACGCTCCCTCCATTGCCTTTGGACTGACAGTTGGGAGCTGCCCATCTGTGGTCACAGTGACAGTGTTGTTTATTATTGCAGATACCCTTCGTGTTGCAGGTCTTAAGTTGACAGGCCTGGGGCAGATCAGCCATACTGGCACACCTCCTGTGGATGCAGATCATTCCTGGACCACACACTGTGCCACCTCTCACTTGACCGATATCTGGGATCAACATTCCTACATGATAACCAGTACCCCAGCAAGTGGTGTCATTGACATGAAACTGATACACTGTAGAATGTTCTGTCAGATTGGGAAGGATGCTCACATTTTCACACTGAACTCTCCCACACATGATGTCAGGGCTCAAACACTTTATGTATACTGTGCCTACAATACCACAATGGCCAAAATGATTTCCTAGGGTGTTGATTTCATTGTAGCAACCCTGAGATGCACTCCTTGCACCTTGGCCAAAAATCTCTTTATACTTATTATCATGGTTATTACATGTCATTTCGTAGCAGACAGCATTGACATCACAGGAGAACCCAGCCTGTACATACACGTCATCTGGGCATTGATGGGATGTCACATCACACCACTCTGGAAGGTCGCATTCACTGACCTGTTGTCTACATAAAGTCCCCGGTGGTGTGAACACATAATCTTTGTAACAAAGCCCATAAGCACAAGCAGCCCCTGGACTCAGAGTGCAGTCTAACAGACAACAGGGATCTTCTGCACACTGACTTACAGTTCCACTGTCACCCTCTTCTCCTTCTTCAACCACTAGGTTCCCACAGTATTTCAGCTTGAAGATATTCCCTGCAGATGGAGTCGGCTGAATACATAATCCTCTACTAACAGTACTGTCCCAATATTGGGCATAACTGCAGTTGCTAAATTTAGTAGTCAACTTGCTAGAGGGATACATTATGCACCACTGTAGGTCACACACACACTAATTAGTGTCATGTTTCATACCCAAATTATGACCAAGCTCATGAGACAAAATAATTGCCTTATATACCAACACATAATCATCAAAAGCATCAATTCCACAATCATAAGGCTTCTCACAGATTCCATTACTGTAGGCAACACCAAGTTTCACACCATCTGAGTAGAGATAAAAAGGTGGGCAACATCATGTGGTAGGGAAGCATCAAGGTGAACTTGCTTCCAAACATCAAATTCCTCCAAAATCAGTTGTAAGTCTCTATCAGTAGAAAATGGATTTGCTTCAGTCCATATCTCTAGGCCAATCAGAATTACATCAACATCAAGAGGATGATAGAAGGAATTCACTATATTCATAACATCTCCTACTTATTGCTGCACTATGGACACATTTCTTTTGAGTGAAAACATATTTATCATAGTCAACAATCACCACCATTTCAATATAGTGCTGGTGGGTCCACCAGCCCACAAAAGAACTTTGCTTCAGAGTGAAGTTTGATGACAATTGCAACTCCAATTGACATGCTATTTCCTCTTTGGTTAAGCCACATCTCATGGGTGGGAATTGTGTGTCTTCACTGTCTATCTTATATACCAGGTGTTCAAATGTGGTAGAAACCCTAATTGGTTCAATTTTATAAGCAAGGTCATTTATCTGCAGTAATCCTCGAAAGCCCCCAGAACAGGTACTGAGGACAACCAGGAAATCGGAGACTCCTTCCATATAACCATGATAGTAGCAGTCATCTGGGATGAAGAGCTGTTCCCAGAGGAGGACAAGCTGCTCTGTGTAGGTGAGCACAGGGAGGTGTGTGGACACCAACAGCTTCTTGACCTGCATGTAGACAACGTGTTGCTGGTCCCCAAACCGCAGGCTGTAGGAGAGCCTTCCCAGGGCCTTTGTACTTCTGCCCCTGCTGGTCACCTTCAAGAGGATCACCACTTCTGGGGAAGTCAAGCACTGGGAGGGCCCAGCCCGAGAGTAGCCAGAAACAGACAGAGACACCCCAAGCCAGAGCAGCAGGAGACTGAGTCACCATCATGGAGCCAACTCTCCAGAGCAGAAGAGAACTGGGTGTGGGGCTCTGTGGGTTTGGCCCCTCCATCTGAGCTGCTCAGGGTACGGGGCTGACCTTTACAGATCTGTGCTGGCAGAGGTGGAACATCAGAGCTGCAGTGCTGAAAATTAAAAAGAAGAGCTAGGATGGGGCAGGTGAGGTAGGAAGGGTGGGAGAGCGAGAGAGAAGAAAGGCAAAGTGATTCTTGCATGGGCACCAGATTAGGAGCAATAAAAAACATGGAATTCCCTATGCACATATGGGGGAGGGGTTTCCAGTGGAGCAGAGGGAAGACTGCATATAGGTGGGTTTTGTCAAGACTCAATGATGGATAAAGAGGATTCCTATATACTGTCTTTAAACATGTAAAATGGTACAAACTTTTCATCTGAAAATGACCCTGCCATCTGACCCAAATTTTTCATCACCAAAACACCTACTGGCATCCTGCACCTTCACCAGGAGGACACCCAGTCACCCATATTTTGTTTCCTTATTCATAGTTTGCTCCATTTCTCCTCTCCTGTCCCAGATACTTTATGTAGACCCCACTCTGTCCTAAATTGGCCCTGAGAGAAAACAAAAAACATCAGTTAAAGGTCTTATGAGTGTTAGGATATCTCCTCCGATCAAGACTTTTTAATGTTATAATACTTTATCTTCAGAAGAGCCCTGGACAGGCACAGGAAAGAAGGCATAGTGAGGAAGATGTAGAGAGTGGGCAGCTGTTTAGCAGGGCACATAGCCCAGTTTCCCAATTCTTTTTTTTTAATTTTTAATTTTAAAGATGTGGGGTACAATTCTGGATTAGGTATACAAATGTTCATTATGCAGGCACCCTTGCTGATGAGGTGTGTCCCCCTACCTCCTCTGGTAGTTTCCTACTACTGCCAAGCCCTTTCTTATAGTATTGTGATAATTGTTCAAGGTCCGCTTATGAGTGATCAGTTCCCCAATTCTTGTGTGGATGCTGTAGTCCTCTCTCCACTCAGCCTGTATGCATCATGTTCTCAAACATAAGAGGCTCATCTTGGTAGTGTCAATAGATTTGATTCATCTTTTCACATGGCTTGTGGGTTAGTGTGACCTACCCATTTCAATTTTCCAAAGAAAACTATGTTGAGATCTGAATCCTAGAGACAGTTCATTAAAATGTTTCAAAGACCACACTAAGTGGATTTAAAACATCATTTTTATTGAAAACACAAGTTTTGGCTTAGGTAGAGATTAATTTTGGTCATTCATTGACTTTTAATTAGAAGTATCATTAGCAATTTTATTATATTTGAAATCATTACCCCAAACAAATTTGGAGACACATCATTAACACATACTGGTGGCCTAATATTCTCAGTTAAGGACACAGAGGAGCATGAACGATATCCTTAGCATTAAGATGTCAGGAAAACCTGTTTCCATCTTGTGCAGGTTCCCAAACTAATGGATTCCTATGGGATGCTAGAAGAGGAAACCAAGATCACTAGATGAAACCTTGTTGGGAAAATATCTCTGATAGAGGTGAATATCCGGTTACCAGATTCCCCCTCTAGGTCTCTCAATACCCTTGGTGTGTCATAGAGTTTGGGATACTAAGATAGGGGTGGGTGAATTGAGAGAGAATTTTGTAGAAAGAAGTCTTATAGAGAGGATAATAACCTATATTAAGCACTGTCAGAAGTATCATAAGGTTGTAATAGAAAAGTCTGTGTGGCAGACCAGTCTTTGTCACCATCACATTCTTCCAGAGACAAGTCATAAGGACATTGCATTCACATTAATTATGTGAACTGGTGCCCTCTAAATTCCTTTCCTCTAATACTGGGACTTCAACCACTATGAGAATCTTTTTCAGCATCTGTCATTAACTCTTTCTTCTCTTTCCAGCAGTAATTTGAAAATTAAGACACTATCTTAGGATCTCTCCACTCACCTATTTCAATGTTTGTCACAATTGTGTCACAAACCATAGTGGCAAATGAAATCAACTTAGTAAGACACAAACAAATGAGACACAATAGAGTAAAAAATATGAGAGGGCTCCACATGAACCCATATCACATTTACTAATTGTCACCAAGAAGCTAAGAACGGTATAATGCTAAACAGTTCTTACACAATGATCACAATTGCATTACTGAAAGCCAAACTTACAATTTTTTCTTGGTCTGTGAAGCTAAAAATAGGATTTTGCACACTGTATTTTTCATGGCTAGCTGGCTTCCCAAAGAGTTGCCAAGATGGGCACTAGAGGGAGACTAAAAGGTAAAAAACAGGGACAAGGAACTTGTTACTTCCTATTTGCTTCTTGATACTCTGCATATGCACAGCAATCCTTCCTTGCTCTGCTGGTGACATCTACTTGAAACCACATTCCCAGAGCCAGCTCCATCAAGCTCCAACAGAGATACGAGTACCAGCAGGACAGTGCTTCGTCCTTGGAACCTGAGAACATTCAAAGCCATCTTCCAGTCCCCTGGGCAACCAATGCCAGTTTTCCAGTGTCCCTTTCTGTGATGTTCCACTATCAGCTCTGTTCATCCAGGTCACAAATAGCCTTGATACCAGGCCCAAGTGTGCAGAATCTCCTCTCTGAAATCTGAATCACAGCTTTTGGCGAACCTTCTTCTAAGACCCTAAGGGACATATGTATTTAAAATTGTTATATCTTTTTGTTGGTTGATCCCTTTATCACTCTATAATAACTTTCTTTGTCTTTTTTCTTTGTTAATTTAAAGTCTGTTTTATCTGATATGAGAATGGCTCTTCCACTCAACTTTCATTTTCATTTGTATGGAATTTTTCGCCCCTTTACCTTGAGTTAGTGGGAGTATTTGTATGTTCGGTGGGTCTATAAAAGGCAGTAGATATTTGGGTTGCCTTTTAAAAATCTTTTCTGCTAATCTATATATTTTAAGTGGTATACTCAGACTACTTACATTAAAGGTTAGTAATGATATGCAAGGTACTGTTTCATTCATTGGTTTCATTCACCTGGTTGCTTTTCTCTCTCTCTCTCTCTTTCATGTTAGTGTTATATAAGCCTTGTGAATTTTTTAATTTCTAGCATTTTTATACAGGGGTATTTCGACCTTTTATTTCAGTATGTAGAACTCCTTTGAGAATATCTTGTAGAACCAGTCTAGTGGTGACAAATTTCCTCAGTATTTGTTAGTCTGAGAAAGACTTCATCTCTCTTTCATTTATGAAACTCAGTTTTGTAGGATACAAAATCTTTAGGTGACATTTATTCTGTTTGGGGAGACTGATGATAGAGCCCCAATACCTTCTGGCTTGTAGAGTTTCTGCTGAGAAGACTGATACTAGTCTGATAGGTTTACCTTTATAAATTATTTGGTGGTTTTTCCTGGTTGCTCTTAGAATTCTTTCCTTAACATTAACTTTGCATAATCTAATGATTATATGTCTTGGAAAATTAGCTTTTTTTTCAGTGACTCTTCAATGAATCTATTTGGGCTTTCTTTATCTGAATGTTAAAATATCTGGCAGGGCCAGGGAAGTTTTCCACAATTATACTCTCAAACAGATTTTCCAAACCTATAGTTTTCTTTTCTTCCTCAGGAACACCTATGATTCTAAGGTTTGGATGTGTTACATAATCCAACATTTCTTGGAGACTTTGCTCTTTTCTCTTGATTCCTTTTTATTGCTGTTAGCTTGTCTTCACGTTCTGAGATTTTTTTCTTCTACCTGTTCCAGTCTGTTAGAAATTTCCACTGGGTTTTATTCTTTCCTAAGTGAGTATTTTCATGTCCAGCATTTCAGATTTAAAAAAATTTTTATTTTAAGGATTAGGTATACAAGAGGTCATCATGCAGGTAAGATTTGGGCCCCCTCTTTGATCTACACTTCACCTGGTTTGAGATCTGGTACCCTTATTGATATTATATGTCCCCCTCCCCCGAGCAGTTTCCAGCTACTGCTAATCCCTTTCTTATAGTCATATCCCTTTTTATGTATTTTGTTAAATGTTCAGCGTCTGCTTATGAGTGAGAACACGTGGTACTCAGTTCTTTGTTTCTGTGATAAATCACAGAGTATTATAGACTCTAAGTGCATCCAAGTTGCTATGAAATCCATAGTTTTGTCCTTCTTTATGGCTGTGTAATATTCCACTGTGCATATGTACCACATTGTTTTTATCCAATCCAGTTTCGATAGGCAGCACAGTTGGTTTCATGTTTTTGCTATGGTAAATAATGCTGCAATAAATATGTGTGTATAGGTATCTTTTTCATAGAATGATTTGAGTTCTTCTGGGTATATTCCAAGTAGAGGATTGCTGGGTCATATGGGAGGTAAATTTCTAATTCTTTTAGGAATCACCACACTGCTTTCCATAGAAGTTTAACTAATTTGCATTCCCATTAGCATTGTAGAAGCTTTCCCTTTTCTCTGCATCCTCGCCAGCATCTGTTATTTGTTTTATTAATGATGGCCATTCTTACTGGAGTTAGGTGGTATCTCAATGTGGTTTTGATTTGCATTTCTCTGATAATTAGTGAGACTGAGCACTATTTTATGTGTCTGTTGGCTGTCTGTATATCTTCTTTTGAGAAGTGTCTATTCCTGTTTTTTGCTCACTTTTAATGGGACTTTTGTTTTTCCTTTTGGCAAGTTTGAGTTCCGTGTAGATCCTAGATTTTAGGCCTTTGTCTGATTGACAGTTGGTAAATATTTTTTTCCCATTCTGTGGACTGTCTCCCCACTTTCTTGATGGCTTCTATTGCTTCTCAGTTTGATGAGGTCCCACTTGTCTATCTTATCTCTTATGGCATGAGGATTTGGGGTTTTGATTGGGAATTGGTTGCCTATTCTGATTTCTGTAAGGATATCTCCTACATTTTCTGAGATTCTGATAGTTTGAGGTTTTATGTTTGGATCTTTGATCCAGGACAGTCGTTTTCCCACACCATTTACTAAATAGGTTCTACTCTCCCCAGTGGAAGCTTTGTCAAAGGAGTTGGTTGAGAAATTGAGATTTCACTTCTGGAATCTCTATCCTGTTTCATTGGTCTATATGCTTCTTCTTGTACCAATACCAGGCTGTTTTGATTATTGCAAACTTATAATAAAGTTTAAAGTCTGGAAGTGCGATACCTCCTGCTTCGTTTCTTTTGCTGAGGATTGTTTTGGCTATTCGTGGTCATTTAGGTTTCCATATGAATTTCTGTATTGTTGTTTCCAGGTCTGAGAAGAATGATGTTGGTAATTTAATGGGTGTACCAGTGAATCTGTAAACTGCCTTTGGTAGGATGGAAATCTTAACAATACTGACTCTTCCAATCCATGAGCATGAAATGTTTTTCTATTTGTTTGTGTCTTTGATTTCTTTGAGCAATGTTTTGTAGTTTGCATTGTAAAGCTCTTTCACTTCTCTGATTAGGAAGATACCATGATTTCTTTTCTTTTCTTTCTTTCTATCTTTTTTGGGGTTTTTCTTGGTGTGACTATTGTGAATAGGATCATGCTTTTAATTTGGTTCTCTGTCTGTTTGTTGTTGGTATATAAGAATGAAACTGCCTTTGCACATTTATTTTGTACCTTGAGACTCTACCAATATCCTTTATCAGTGTAAAGAGGTTTTTGACAGATTCTCTTGGATTTTCTTTCTTTTTTTTTTTTAAGTTGTACTCTCACTCTGTCACCCAGACTGGAGTGCAGTGGCCGCTCCCGGCCACCACAGCCTCGACCTGCTGGGCTCCGGCGATCCTTCCGCCTCAGTCTTCCAAGTAGCTGGAACTACAGGCGTGCCCTACCACGGCTGGCTAATTTTTTATTTATTGTAGAGATGAGGTCTCGCCAAGTTGCTCAGGCGGGTCTAGAACCCGTGGGCTCAGGCAATCCACTCACCTCAGCCTTCCAAGGCACAGGATTACAGGCTGAGCCACCGAGCCAGGCCTCTCTTGGATTTTCAAGGTATAGGATCATATCATCAGCAAAGAGGGATAACTTAACTTCCTTTTTTCCTATTTAGATACCCCTGATTTCCTTCTCTTGTCTGATTGCTCTAACTAGGACTTCCAACACATGTGGAACATGAGGGGTGAGAGTGGGCAGCCTTGTGTGTTCCGGTTTCCAGGGGAAATGCTTCCAGTTTCTATCCGTTTAGCAAGATATTGACTTTGGGTTTATCTTAGTTGGCTCTTATTATTATTATTATTATTATTATTATTATTATTATTATTATTATTTTGAGTTGGAGTCTCACTCTGTCACCCAGACTGGAGTGCAGTGGCCGCTCCCGGCCACCACAGCCTCGACCTGCTGGGCTCCGGCGATCCTTCCGCCTCAGTCTTCCAAGCAGCCGGAATTACAGGCATGCGCTACCATGCCCGGCTGATTTTTTTTTTTTTTGATTTATTGTAGAGATGAGGTCTCGCTGGCCAGGCGGGTCTCAAACACGCAGGCTCAGGCAATCCACTCACCTCAGTCTCCCAAAGGCGCGGGATTACAGGCTGAGCCACCGAGCCTGGCTGGCTCTTATTATTTTGAGGTATGTTACCTCTATGTATAGGTGTTCAAGGGTTTTAATCCACTCAAAGTGGATCAGATTTTTTTAAAGTATCCATCTCTTTTGAGAATTTTTCACCTATGTCCTAAATTTTCTAAAAAATTTCTTTGGATTGCCTTTCAATTTTATCTTGAATTTCATTGAGCAATTTTATAATCAAACTTTTGAACTCTAACTCTGGAATGCCAAAGATTTCATTTTGGTTGAGAGTCATTGCAAGAGAGGTAGTTTGGTCTTCTGGGGATTGTTGAAAAACTGTTGTTGCTTTTATAATGCCAGAATTATTTTTCTGATTCTTTCTTATTTGGGTAGGTTATTTCTACTTATTGTTGTTAAGTCTTTTATTTCAATTTATTTTAGTCTTTTTTTTTGCTTTCTCTCCCATAAATATGAGACTTTATTGTGCATACTTTATGCTCATCTAGCTTTGGTTCTTGGTGCTTTCAGTGGTATAACCTCTGAATGTGTTTCTTGACTATGGGTAATTTTTGTGTGTGGGCTTTTTCAGATCCTGTTCGTGGTAGCAGGTATTCGGTATGTGTGTAGGGTCACTGTCTCTTTTGGGTCTAGAATTAGACCAAAAGATGGGTCTAGAATTAATCCAGAGGATTAACGAAGCGTATCTTGCCCCCAGTGGCATGGTGTACTCTTTGTGCTTTCCCAGTACTTCTCTCTAGATTAAGCCTTTGACCCTTCAGGCTGTGAGTGATGGCCGCAAGTGAAAACTAGTTGCAGCTGGAGACACAAGTTGTATGCAGTGCTCCTGAAAAGTGCTAAAGCCTTGGCTTTGATGGAAGTAGTTAGGGAAGCTCCCACTAAGATTCACTGGGGTCTTTTTAAATTTTAGTCTCACAGGGTGCTCTCCTTTTGTGGTGAATTTCCCTTTCTCCTTGGAGTGGTAATTCATGTGGGCCTGACCAATGTGAGCCTTACTGCTCTTCTGGGTCTAGCTGCCTTATGGGGCTGCCACAGTTGCCTGGTGCTGGAGACTGTCTGCAAAGGATCCAGTGACAAGAGGCACAAGGGTTAAATTCTAAGGAGAGTTGATGACTGACATCTCTGGAGGACCCTCTGGAGAAGCTCTCTGATACCTTAGTCTATGGAGTAGTCTGTGAGATGTATGGTGACATAGGTTCTGTGCTCATCTCCTTCTTAAGGCTCTATTATTGTCTCAGATATTGTAATGGGCTATGCCAATTGACCTCTGGCCAGGAAGTGGTGCTTGTAGGAAAAGCCAAGTGTGATGGTGGCTGTGGGTTTTCTGCTTGGCTTTTGTTGCACCGGGGAAGTACACAGATGACCTAGGCAGTGGGCAAGGCTTGGGGCCTCCCCAAATCCCTGGACTTTCAAGGAGGTGAAGGGGAAAGCTGGTCTAGGAGGGCTAGGTCAGATGGACTGCTCTGCAGCTCCCCACCTTTGTGCGCAAATGGCTAGCCCAGTGGGAAACAGAAGTGGGAAGGACCCTTGGCTGCTATGGCAGTGTGGCAGCAATGACAGAGTTGTCTGTTGCACAGAAGTGTCCACACAAGGAGAGAGGGATTTCCAGGTTGGCAGGGATTGTCCTGGCGCCCTCTCTCTTGCCAGAGGCTATTCTCACTCAGAATTCAAAGGCTCCTTCAGCAACAGGGTCTCTAGCTGCAGCTTACACCAGACAAAAACTTACAGCAGATGGGAACTTGCCTTTGGGACAAATGAAAGCATCTGGTCTTTTCACTCCCTCCTGGCCTGAAAGCTAGCCAAAGAACACAGTCTGCTGGGATCAAGGTCTCAGGATGGCTCTGCTGCAGGAGTTCAGAGCTCAAATGGCTTCCTAGCTCTATGTAGGTTTTTGCAGCATGCAGACCATTTTCCCTGTGTGACTGGATTCCCACAAGGCTCAGGGGACCTCTAATTCAGTGGCAGAAGTGGCAGACTTCTAATTTCCTGGATCCAGAGGCTGCACCTCATCTTTGCTTTCTAAGAGATCCAACTACCAGATCCACAACACCCATTTCATGAACCCCAACTGTGAGAACCAACTAAGCAATGCCCTCTTCTCTAAGTCCTGCTCCATATGCATCAGGCCCATAGTAAAAGCATTTAGGTTATGATAACCCCAACCACTTCCCATTGTTTCCCCTCTCTTGGGGATTTAGTTCCTTCTGCGAAATACTATCTCTATGAACCTCAGTGTTTCTATTAATCTTTCTAGTCCTTCAATGCCTTTTCACAATTTTACTAAACGAGTTTTCCTTGGTGGGTTTCTCTTTTCCGGACTGGATCTTGACAGGGCTTGATACCAGAAGTGATAGCAACAAAGAAAGGCAAGATGGGAATTGGGGATTGGTTTGGCCATGGTAATGACCTCAGACACACAGCTGAATCCCCATCCAATGAGGAAAGTGCATGTAGTAGCATCACAAATTAGTTAAATTACTACTCAATGCTGATTGTGATGAAGGATCTTATTGAGAAAAGTGACTGCTGTGATGATGACTATTAGTACCTCCAGCACTGAGGACTAGGATAACTATTTTTACCTCTACTGGAGAATTTACACAATGAGGCACAAGACTTAATTCCCAGTATAAACAGAGACCTGATAATAGTGGAACTAAAAGATTGTCCCCTTTGTTTTAGTCACAAAAACAAGCTCACTGAGAATCAAAATACTTGTGGGGGTACAGAATCACAATATAAATTAAATATGTGCATTTGCCAAAATTCTATTGGAAAAGTTGGCACATTAATTGAGAAGAAAAAACAAAACAAAACCTTGGGACTCAAAATGGGGAGATAGACTTGAATAAATTTGAGTTTTCACATCTTCCCAAGTTTTCTGAGTCTCTTTTTCTAGTGAAAGATCCCAGAGTGCTCCTGTCTGAGGAGTCTAGCCTGAGACACAGTAATAACCTCAGCTGGAGAACTTACCCTTTAAAGGTATGTTACCCTTGTTGGGTATGTTCCAAGACTTCTCAAAACATACTCCTACCACCTCTAATTGGCTTTATGTGCAAACCAGAATCAGATCTCAACATGTTTTTTGGGGACTAGTTCCATGCTGGAATCGGAAGGAAATAAGTTGCGATAGTTCACTAATTTTTTTAGGTGAAAGAAAGCTAAAGAAATGATATTCATAAACCAAAAAAAAAAAATGTTACAGATATTGTAATAGGAATTTTGAATTTTAGAACTATTTTGATTACCTTAGATTTTAAAGGTTAAGTTTAAAATTTTTGAGTTAGGGTAAATGCAGAAACTGCATAAATTTAAAAGTGCCTTCTCCCCTTTCACTGCCCTTCTATCTAGTAACTGCTGCTGGTACTAAAGAGAACACAACCATCTGATAAGCAGGAGATGCAAAGAAACTATTCATCCCTGGAAAAGCATCTGTTGGACCTAGATAAGGCTCTGCTGAAACTCCCTAAAATCCAGAAATGTGTCTGTTCCCCTAGTCTTTAGATGAAAACTGCTTTTTTTTTAAATTGATTTTTATTTGGCCTCTGTTTTTAAACTACCGATTTTTAAATTTTTTTATTTATTTTTTATTTTTTTTGAGTTGGAGTCTCACTCTGTCACCCAGACTGGAGTGCAGTGGCCGCTCCCGGCCACTGCAGCCTCAACCTGCTGGGCTCCGGCGATCCTTCCGCCTCAGCCTTCTGAGTAGCCAGAATTACGGGCATGCGCTACCATGCCTGGCTGATTTTTTGATTTATTGTAGAGATGAGGTCTCACTGCTCAGGTGGGTCTCGAACCCGTGGGCTCAGGCAATCCACTCATCTCAGCCTCCCAAAGGCACGGGATTACAGGCTGAGCCACCGAACCCGGCTCCGATTTTTTTTTAAGTGAGAAAGAAGGATTTATTGAGAGGAGAGAGAAGCTCCCACAGTGGGAGGGGATCCAAAGGGGTTGCCAAAACTGTTTTCTTTTATGCCTTTGAATGTATGTGGAATGTTAACTATTAGCAACTGTAAGCAAAGAACTGTAACCAACTGGAAAGTACATAGCCCCAAATTATTCAAAGAATTCAAAGCATTGCAACTTGAAAGAGTGGCAGGATTAATACAATGTGAACCCTGGCTGATATCAGCAACTGCTTCGGGTCTAAACTCTGTTTTTAAAAATAGTAAATAATGGTCACAAGACACATAATTGCTATTAATCAATAATTAAGATAGATAAGATAATGCCTGTTTTACTGTAAATACTGAAATAAGTTTGTGTTGCTTTGAGCAGGCTCTGGTAAAAATACTAAACCTATCTCCCCAAATTATAAATTCAGAATAAACCTCTTTTCTCTAAGTTCTCTGCCTCTCATATTTCATTGGCCACAAAAGTAAGCTGTCAGTTGTTGCATCAGATCATATCAATGTAAAGAGGGTATATTTAATATCATAAAATTCAACAGAAATTTGCATCTACTTAATATCTTCAAAATATATAAAGCAAGTGTTAAGATATTTAAAAGGAGAAATAGAAAAATATAAAAACTACTTATAGGTATTCACATACTTCTTTATGTAAGTGATAGAAAAATCAGATAAAAATGAATAAGGAAATAGATTTTAGCAACACTAATCACACTAACCTAATTTATATATGTAAAACACAATATCCAACAATAAAGCACAAATCAGGTTCAAATGCAGATGAACTATTCACCCAAGTAGACAATATCCATGGTCATAAAGAAAGTCTCAAGTAACTCTAAAAACAACTATTGGAGGATATACAGTCCTTAATGACTCAGAACTATAAAAGAAAAAAATGGTATACAGGAATAAAGATAAGAAGAATTCATGTGCTTCAAAATTAAACAAAAATTTTCTAAGCCAGACTCGGTGGCTCAGCCTGTAATCCCACGCTTTGGGAGGCTGAGGTGAGTGGATTGCCTGAGCCAGCGGTTGGAGCAACTTGGGCAACTTTGCAAGACCTCATCTCTACAATAAATCAAAAAATTATCTGGGTGTGGTAGAGCACACCTGTAGTTCCAGCTATTTGGAAGGCTGAGGTGGAAGGATCGCCGGAGCCCAGCAGGTCAAGGCTGCGTGGCCGGGAGTGTGCCACTGCACTCCAGTCTGGGTGACAGAGTGAGACTCCAATTCAAAAAAAAAAAAATTTTCTAAATAAGTCATGGTCCAAATTAACAAAAATATATCACTGGAAATATTTTTAACTGACTGCTAATGAAAATACAATAAATTAAATTACAAAATGGTACCAAACTGATACTTACATGTGATTTTCGGTCTTTTGATGTATATATTAAAAAAAGAGCAGGATTGAAAATATTTTTTTTTTTTTTTTTGAGTTGGAGTCTCATTCTGTCGCCCAGACTGGAGTGCAGTGGCCGCTCCTGGCCACTGCAGCCTCGACCTGCTGGGTTCCTGAGATCCTTCTGCCTCAGCCTTCCAAGTAGCTGGAACTACAGGCGTGTGCTACCATGCCCGGCTAATTTTTTGATTTATTGTAGAGATGAGGTCTTGCCAAGTTGCCCAGGTGTGTCTCGAACCCGCTGGCTCAGGCAATCCACTCACCTCAGCCTCCCAAAGGCGCAGGATTACAGGCTGAGCCACTGAGCCCGGCTTGAAAATATTTTTATATGATGTATAATTCCAAAAAAGTAGAAAAATACAAGTAATTAAACTTTAATGTAGAAAAAGAGGAAAAAAAATGAAGATGAAAGCACAAAAGAATGATATAATGAGCCTATTTTAAAAAATAATCAGGCCAAGTATGTTGGATGACACTTGTAATCCTAGTACCTTAGGAGGCCAAGGTGGGAGGGCCACTTGATTCTAAGGGTCTGAGACCTGCTTGGGCAGCACAGTGAGACCTTGTCTCCACAAAAAAGTTAACAAATTAGCAGGGCAAGGTGGCACATGACTGTAGTTCCAGCTATTAGGGAGGCTGAGGCAAAAGCCTCGCCTAAGTCCAAGAGGTTAAGGCTGTGGTGAGCCACGACTGTGCTACTGCTCTCCAGACTTGATTACAGAGCCTGACTAAAATAATAGGAATCATCATCATAATCATCATCATAAAAAAGACATATGTCCCATATAAAGAAAAACAGAATTGGCAAACATCTACTCAAACTGAAAACACATAAATTACCACTATCAGTACATATAGACATTTAAAGAATCATGACTTTATGAGCAACTTAATAGTAATACATTTGAAAAGTTTAGCAATATGAGAAAATTCTTTAATAAGCACAATGTACAAAAGTGACAAAAGAAATAAAGGAACTAAATAGTTCTACATTGATTAGAGATTGTATCTGTATTTTAAAAACAAATTAAAAACAGAGGGACTTTGTGAAGGCTGACTAAATGCTTCTGTTACTCACCTCTTCCACAGGAAGAACCAAAATAGTGTGTAGATAATCATGCTACGAATAAATTGGTTAAGAGAGAACACTGGACATCAACAGAAAAGTGAAAGGAAGCACAAAAAGCAAGGAAGGAGAGGGGAATGGGGTGACCTGTTTGGCCAGGATCAGTTGTGGGTCTGGAGCACCTCACTAATGTGGAGAAAGGGGAAGTGAGATGCCCGCAATCCACATTCCTTCATGGACTTCTACAATCCCAGCCATGGAGAGGCCCTCAACTCTCATGGGCCCCCAGACTAAAATAGGGAGCTGCCTGGAGTCCTCACAAAGGCATTGCTTCAGAGGGAGAGCCCACGTTGGGTCCTACAAATTCTCAAGTCCTAAGCAGCTGCAGCATGGTGCCATTCTGATAGCACAACCCAACCGGACTATGTTCTGCCCAGTTGTAGGGTTCGAGGTGGCGTCTTGGGCAGAGATTCTGTCCTCCACCAGTAGAGGGGTGGCCATGCATTTTCATACACCCCGTGGACAGATTTTCCAACCCATAACCACCATCACTGTAGGATACTGCAGGGTGGAAGCTGAGCAAAGCCTGCACCCCCATCTGCTTGTCTATGGCTACTCCCAGGGAAAGCAACACCATCCTTCCCAGTACCAGAGCTTCAGGATAGCCGGTGCTGACCCAACCTGACTATTCCGCTGGCAGCATGGGGATCACTCTGACTCTACCTACTCTAGCCAATGCCTGTATACACCAAGGAGGGGCCTGAGGTCTCTTTCCCCCAGACCCCAGTACACTGACCAGGAGCCTAGAGATCACCTGAGCATACCATTCAGGGTCCTGAAGATCACTCCGCACAGCCCACCACTGGTGGCACCCAGGTACTTCTCCCAGGATATGAGGTCAGGACCACTCAACCTGCCACTGCCACTATAGCTGGCACCCACCCACATGCATCACCAGTAGGTATAAGGACTGAAATGCTGAATCCACTGCCAAAACCAGCATGGAATGCTTGGACCCCTGAAGGCTGTCTCCTACTGCTACTGCTATAACCCATACCATGCCTGCTGCTCAGGGGCCCCAGGAAACTGCCCTGCTACCAGGCCCACTGCTACCACTATTGAGCAAGCTGACTAAAGGCCCAACAATTGGCCTGCCTGAACTTGCTAACATGAGTGCCAATGTTAGTCACCCTGAGGCCTTGTTCAGTAGACTCCTGTCATCAATGAGGGCTGAGGACTGGACTACCTGATGCCATCCCCAGAGAAATCTCACCACAGCCACCACTACAACTATCACAGTATTGGCACTGTTTACACTAAAAACTTATATGAAGACTACATTACTTCACACACCCAGAATCAAAGCCAAAATACCCTGCCCAACCAGCACCATAAATACATCTTCAGGAAGACTTCATCCCCTACAATAGCACATCCAAAAATGTGGAAGAAGCAAATATTACACCAAATACACATATATCAATGTAAGGACAAAAGAAACATGAAAAAGAAATAGAACATAATAATTTCCCAGCAACAGATTCTTATTGAAATGTATGACATGGCCAAGCGTGGTGGTACAAGTCTGTAATCCCAGCTTTGGGAGGCCAAGGCAAGAGGGTTGCCTGACACTAGGGGTTTAAGACCAGCCTGGGCAAGTTGACAAGAACTCACCTCTACAATAAGTCAAAAAAAATGTATGATGCCAGAAAAATTCAAAATAGGGATATTAAAGGTGTTGAGTGAGATATGAGATACACGTGATCCCAAGGAAACAATAGAAAAAAATCAAAAAATAATTTAAGATATGAATGAGAAGTTTACCAAAGAGGTAAATATTAAAACAAAAACAAAAAACAAAAAGTTATCCTAAACTGATGCATTCATTAAATGGAATAAAAAATACATTATACAACGTCAGCAAAACACTAGATTAAGTTTTAAAAAAGAGAGAGAAGAAAAAAAAACCCCTTGAAGACAGGGTTTCCAAATAATCCTCTCAAGCAAAGCATTTATTAAAAGATGAGCAGTGCCTATGTGACATACAGAACACCATAAAGGGATGAAGCACTCATATTTTTACTGTTAATGAGGGAGAAGAGAAGACCAAAGTGATAAAACCAATGAAACAAAATAATAGCTGAAAACTTCACAAACCTCACAAGAGATTTAGACATTTTGATACAAGAAGCCCAGAAGCTTCCAAATAGATACAAGTCAAAAAAGCCTTCTCCATGCCACATTATAGTTAGACTGTCAAATTAAAAGACAAAGACAGAACTCTAAAAGGAGCAAGAAAAAAAGTGTCTTATCACTTATAAGGAAACCCTCATAACACTAGCAGTAAATTTCTCAGCAGAAACTTTACAGGCCAGAAGAGAATGGAAAGATATCTTCTTTTTATTTATTTATTTATTTATTTATTTATTTTTGAGTTGGAGTCTCACTCTGTCGCCCAGACTGGAGTGCAGTGGCCGCTCCTGGCCACCACAGCCTTGACCTGCTGGACTCCGGCGATCCTTCCGCCTCAGCCTTCCAAGTAGCCGGAATTACAGGCATGCACTACCACACCTGGCTGATTTTTTTATTTATTGTAGAGATAAGGTCTCGCTGCCCAGGTGGGTCTTGAACCCGCAGGCTCAGGCAATCCACTCACCTTGGCCTCCCAAAGGCATGGGATTACAGGCTGAGCCACCAAGCCCGGTGAAAGATATCTTCTAAGTGCTGAAAAAAATTGCAGCTAGCAAAGTTATTCTTCATAAATGAAGAAGAAATAAAATCTTTCCAAGACAAGCAAAAGCTAGGGAAATTTATCATCACTAAACTATTTCTTTAAGACATGCTTAAAGGAGTCCTACACCTGGAACTGAAGGGATGATATCAACTATTATTAAAGCATATATTCTCACTTATAAATGGAACTTGAACAATTATAATGCTATAAGAAAGTGACTGGCAGTAGTGAGAAGCTGGTGGGGGGGTGGGGATTGGCAGTTGAGGGAAACTGCTTGGGGAGGGAGGGGCATAACTCATCAAAAAGGGTACCTGCATGATCAATGTTTATATACCTAACCCTGAAATGTACCCTGCAACTTTATAATCAAATAAAAAACATATAAAACCCACCAGTAGAATAAACACACAAATTAAAAAAGGAAAAGAACTCAAATGGTACCACTACAGAAAACTACCAAACCAAAGAAATCAAAGGTGACATAGACAAATGGGAAAATACTCCATGCTCATGGATTGGAAGAATCAACATTGTTAAGATGTCCATCCTACCAAAGGCAATTTACAGATTCAATGCTATACTCACTAAATTGCCAACATCATTCTTCTCAGACCTGGAAACAATACAGAAATTCATATGGAAACCTAAACAACCACAAATAGTCAAAACAATCCTCAGCAAAAGAAACAAAGCAGTAGGTATCGTACTTCCAGACTTTAAATTTTATTATATGGCTACAATAATCAAAACAACCTGGTATTGGAACAAGAACACACATATAGACCAATGGAACAGGATAGAGATTCTAGAAGCAACACCTCAATTTCTCAACCAACTCATTGTCAACAAAGCCTCCAACAACAACCACTGGGAAAAGGAGAACCTATTTAGTAAATGGTGCTGGGGAAACTAGCTGACCATGTGCAGAAGACTGAAACAGAACCCTTACCTATCACCATACACAAAGTCAATTCCAAATGGATCAAAGACCTAAATGTAAAACCTCAAACTATAAGAACCTTAGAAACTACAGGAGACATCCTTATGGAAATTGGAACTGGCAACCAAATTCCTGATCAAAACCCCAAGTGCCCATGCCATAAGAGATAAGATAGACAAGTAGGACCTTATCAAACTGAAAAGCTTCTGCAAAGCAAAATAAACCATCAAGAGAGTGGGAAGACAGCCCATAGAACGGGAAAAACATATTTATCAACTGCGTATCTGACAAAGGCCTAACATCCAGGACCTGCAAAAAACTCAAAGGTGCTAAGAGGAAAAAAAACCTAGCCCCATTAAAAAGTGGGCAAAGGACAGGAACAGACATTTCGCAAAAGAAGTCATACAGGCAGCCAACAGACACATGAAATAGTGCTAAGCCTCACTCATCATCAGAAAAATGCACATCGAGATATCACCTAACTCCAGTAAGAGTGGCCATCATTAATAAAACAAAAAACAACAGATGCTGGCGAGGATGCAGAGAAAAGGGAACGCTTTTACACTGCTGGTGGGAATGTAAACTAGTTAAACCTCTGTGGAAAACAGTGTGGCAATTCTTAAAAGAACTAGAAATTGACCTTCCATATGACCCAGCAATCCCCTACTTGGAATATATCCAGAGGAATTCAAATCATTCTATGAAATCTGTAAAATCTGAAAAATAAACATGCATGTTTATTGCAGCACTATTCACAATCATAAAAACATGGAAGAAATCATGCTGTCCATGGAAACCAAACTGGATTTTAAACTGGTGCATAAACATGGTTGAATATTACGCAGCCATACAGAACAATATTATGAACTTCACAGCAACTTGGATGAATGTAAAGTCTACAATACTCAGTGATTTATCACAGAAACAAACAACTGAGAACCACATGTTTTCACTCATAAGCAGATCCTGAACAAATGTACTATAAAAAGGGATTATACTATAAGAAAGGAATTGGCAGTAGCCAGAAACTGCCAGGGCAGTGAGGGCTTATAGTGTCAATAAGCATATCTGATTTCAAACCAGATGAAGTGGAGATCAAAGGGAGGCCCACACTTTACCTGATGATGACCACTTGTATACCTAATCCTGAATTGTAGCCCATATCTTTAAAATAATTTTAAAAAAAGAAAACCTCTGAAGCACAGTAATAAACTAAAGGGAAAGAAAGGAACAAAGGGTATATAAAACAATCTGAAAGCAATTAATAAAATTACAGGAATAAGCTCCCATATAGCAACAATAATCTGGAAAGTAAATGAATTAAACTTCTCACTTAAAAAACATAAACTGGTGAAATACATATTTTAAAAATAAGAACCAGCTATAAGCTGCCTACCAGAAATTCAATTCAACTATAAATACACATGTAGACTGAAAGTGAAAGGAAGAAAAAAGATATCCCATGCAAATGATGCAAATGAAACCAAAAGCCAACAGAGGTAGCTATATTTATATCAAATAAAACACAATTTAAGTCAAAAACAGTAAAAGGAGACTAAGAAGGTAATTATATAATGATAAGTGGATCAATTCAGCAAGAAAATATAACAGTAATAAGCATATATGAACCCAACACTGGAGTTCTCAGAAATATAAAGCAAATATTATTAGATAAAACAACTCATCAAAAACATAAAACACTGTGATCAGGAGGGATTTATTCCCAGGGATGCAAGGATGGCTCAACATATGGAAATCAATAAACATGATACATCACATCAGCAGAATGAAAGACAAAACTATATAATCATCTGAAGACTTGCAGAAAGAGAATTTAACATAATTTGTCATCCCGTCATGATAAAAACTCTCAACAAACTAGTCATAGAAGGAATATACCCCAATATAATAAAAGACTTTTATGACAAACTAACAGCTAACATACTGAATGGAAAAAAGAAAACCTTTCCTTTAAGAACTGGAACAAGACAAAGATGCTCACTTTCACCATGACTCAACATAGTAATCGAAGTCCTGCCAGAAAACTCAGACAAGAGAGATATTAACAAATAAAAGGCACTCCAACTGAAAAATAGTATGTCAAATTGTCCTTGTATGCTGATGACATAATCTTACATTTAGAAAACTTAGGCCGGGGTCAGTGGCTCAGCCTGTAATCCCAGAACTTTGGGAGGCTGAAACGAGTGGATTGCCTGAGCCCGTGGGTTCAAAACCAGCCCAGACAACTTGGTGAGCCCTCATCTCTACAATAAATTTTTAAAAAATTAGCCAGGCATGGTAGCGCATGCCTGTAGTTCTGTCTACTTTGGAAGGCTGAGGCAGAAGGATCATCAGTGGTCAACAGAGTGAGATTCCAACTCAAAAAAGAAGAATGACAGTTTGACATTTCTGCACTCCATCCTGGGCAACAGAGTGAGAGTTCAACTCAAAAAAAAAAAAACAAAAACCGAAAAAGAAAAAAAAAAAAAGAAGACCTAAAGATGGCACTGGTGACATTGTCCACTCACGTTGATTTCTGGCATCCTAAAATAAGAAAATAAAATGCTAACTATTAAAAAAAAGAAAACCTAAAAACTCCACCAAACAACTGTTAGATCTAATAAATAAATGATGTTAGACTTCATTAACATTAAAAAACTCTGTTCTGCAAAGCAGAATGATAACAGAATCAAAATGTCTCCAAAAACTGGGAGACATGTTTGCAGCACAGGTATTGGATAAAGAATCATTATTCAAAATATACAAGTAACTCTTAAAACTCCACAATAAAAATGAACTGGTTTTTAAAACATAAAAAAGATATGACTGAATATCTTATCAGAGATAATAAACAGATGGCAAACAAGCAGATTAAAATATGCTCAATGTCATATGTCATTAGAGAATTACTAATGAAAACAATAAGAAGCCACTACATACCAATTTGATTGGCTAAAATCCAATACACTCACCAAAGCAAATGTAGGTAACGATGTGGAGCAACAAAATTCCCATCATTGCTGGTGGGAATGCAAAATGACACAACCACTGTGGAAGATAATCTGGCACTTTCGTACAGAAATAAATATAATCTTACCACATGATCCAGCATTCTCACTCCTAGGTGTTGACCCAAATGAGTTAAAAACTTATTTTCACACATAAACCTATACAAAATTTTTAAATCATATTTGTTCATAACTGCCAAAAATTTGAAGTAACTAGAATATATTTCAATAAATAGATAAACAAAATGTATGTCAATTCAATGGAGTCCTATTCAGTGGAGTCCTAGTCAATAAAAAGAAATGAGCTTTCATGTGACAAAAAGACAGGAAAGAACTTGCACATGTTGTTAAGTGAAATAAGCCAATCTGAAAAACTACATACTGTCTTTCCAACAAATATTGCCGGGAAAATTGGAAATCCATATACAAAGAAGAAAGTTTGATCTTTATCTTACACCATATACAAAATTTAGCTCAAAATAGATTGATGACATAACTTAAGAGCTTAAACTGTAAAACTCTTAGAGAACAACATGAACAAAGTTTTCCACATTTTGGCAATTGGAATGGCAATGATTTCTTGTGATACCAAAAGTACAGGCAACAAAAGAAAAAAACAAACAGTAACTTGGAATCCATCAAAATTTAAAAAGTTAACCAGGCTCGGTGGCTCAGCCTGTAATCCCGCGCCTTTGGGAGGCTGAGGTGAGTGGATTGCCTGAGCCCGCGGGTCCAAGACCCGCCTGGGCAGCGAGACCTCATCTCTACAATAAATCAAAAAATCAGCCGGGCGTGGTAGCGCATGCCTGTAATTCCAGCTACTCGGAAGGCTGAGGTGGAAGGATCGCCGGAGCCCAGCATGTTGAGGCTGCGGTGGCTGGGAGCGGCCACTGCACTCCAGTCTGGGCGACAGAGTGAGACTCCAACTCAAAAAAAAAAAAAATTTAAAAAGTTTATGCATTAAAGAACACTATCAACAGAACTTAAACACCACCCATAGATTGGGAGAAAATATTTGCAAATCATCTATCTGATGAGATTAATATCTAGGGTATATAAATAACTCCTACAAATCAAAAACAGAAACTTAAATAGTCCAATTCAAAATTAAACTTGAATAGACATTTCTCAAGAGAAGATATATAGATAGCCAATAAACACAAGAAAAGAAGTTTAGCATCACTAATCATTAGGAAAATGCTAATCAAAACCACAATGAAGGGGACTCCTGAAGATGACAACAGCATAGGTGGATCCATGAGACTCTCCGAACGTTGAGTTCCCAAAAACACTCTTACTTTTCTCCCTGCAACCCCCTGCCTATCGCCAGCCACACTGGTACGAGGCCGGGGGACTTTTGGTCCCAAGCAGGGCCAGATATTGTGGCCCAGCTGCCGCTGCTCCACTATATATGTGATTACTGCCGGCTGGGGATTCCCAAATCCTGGATCTCCGCTCCCTCCCCAGCTACGTCGTCACGACCAGCACCCAGCACCAAGCTGCCGGCCACCCAGGAAGGCTCTGGGCGACTGCCCCTCAGAGATACCAGTCCCATTTCTGGCTGAAGTGCCCTGTGAGGGACCCAGGGCCACCACCTGCCCTTTGGAGCTTTGGAGATCTGGAGCCCCAGGCCCACCCTGGCTGAGGCACTCACCGTGCCACCTCAAGCCTGTGTAAGGGAGCAGAAACCCAAACTTGTGTAAGGTGCTTATCAGAGGCTCCCAGCTCCAGAGGAGGGAACACCCGACCCTCTCCTCCACCCCAGCCTGCTGGTGGCACCCCGGATCCAGCACCCAGCTGTGCAGCTGGTCCCATCTAGAGACTCACACGGGCATCTCTAAAAGGGAAAGTAAATCTACCACCTCTGCCATTTTCAAGGCAGACTTGCATTGCCCTGCCCACCTAACAGAGCCTCCACCTTGGTTCCCATGGTGACATCATTAAACAGGAGACAAAGCCCCTCCCCTATGCTGAACAGACTGAGACAACTAAGAGTTACAGACCTCCAAGGCAACAGGCTAGCTGCCTGCAACAAAATCAGAGGGGAGAGGTGGGACATCAGAGCTCAAGGGACTTTAGCCACTACAGGATGAGAGAAAAATATACACAAATGAAGAAAAACCAAAAGAAGAATATGGGTCTCTCCCAGACTCCTGGGAGGGCAGACACTGAGATAACTGATTTTGGAATGCAAACAATGAAGAGCCCCCAGAATGACTGGTCTCAAAATACAAACCTAGACTTCAAGACATTAATGGAGAGATTAAAAATAATTGAGGAGACTCAAGAAAAAACTAGAAAGGAGCTGATATCTGAGATAACAGTAATAAAGAACACTGTGAATGAAATAAATAACAAACTGGTAAGCATGGAAAGCAGAATTACCCAAGCAGGAGAAAGAATCTCAGAGCTTGAGGACCAAAATATAAAACTAATCCAAACTCTCAAAAACACAGAAAACAAGTTCAAAAAGACAGAAAAAAAACCTTCAAGAAATGAGCGATTACCTCAAGAGGCCTAACCTAAGAGTAATTGGTTTTCCTGAGGCAGAAAGAGAGACAGAGACCACACTGGAATAAACCTTCCATGAGATCATTCAAGAAAACCTCCCTTATCTAATCAATGATGCAAAAACTCAAACACAAGAGATTCAGAGAACCCCTGCAAGACAACAAATGAGAAAACCAACTCCTAGACACATAATAATTAGCCTAAACAAAGTAGGCATAAAAGAAAAAATCCTAAAGGCAGCAAGAGAAAAAGGCCAGATCACCTATCATGGAAAACCAATTAGAACAGCAGCAGATTTATCTACAGAAACCCTGCAGGCTAGGAGAGCTTGGAGTCCTATCTTCAAAGTCCTAAAAGATGAACAATTTCAACCAAGAATAACCTACCCAGCCAGATTAAGCTTCATCAGCGAAGGAGAATTAAAATCTTTCCCAGATATCCAATCCCTAAAAACTTATGCTGCCACCAAACCACCTCTACGTGAAACACTTAAGAAAGTACTAAACACAGAAGAAAAGGGGGAAAAAAGAGCAACGTTCTTTGAAGAGTACAGGAAAAAGAATAAAATACACATGAACCAACTCCCCCAAAAAAGAAAGACAATAAACAAGTGGAAGAACAACTCTATAAGAACTCTATGATAGGGATGAACTCTGACATTTCAATAATTAGCCTGAATGTGAATGGACTAAATGCACCACTGAAAAGACATAGAACGGCAAAATGGATAAAATATCACCAGGCAACAATATGCTGCCTTGAAGAGACCCATCTCACTAGAAAGGACATGCACAGACTCAAACTAAGAGCATGGGAAACAAATTTTCAGGCGAATGGAACACAAAAGAAAGGAGGAGTCACGATTCTCATTTCAGACAAAATACCATTTAAGCTATAAAAAATTTAAAAAGATACAGAGGGCCACTACATAATGATAAAAGGTTCACTCCATCAATAAGAAATATCTATCTTAAACTTATATGCACCTAACATAGGTGCACCAACATTTATAAAGCAACTCCTAGGAAAACTAAAGAAAGATATTGACTCTAACACCATCATAACTGGGGACTTTAATACCCCACTCACAACCCTCAACAGATCATGGGGACAAAAAATCAGCCATGAGATCCGAACTTCAATGTGACTCTGGACCAAATGGACTTAACTGATACCTACAGAACACTCCATCCAAACACCACAGAATACACATTCTACTCATCACCGTATGGAACGTATTCCAAGATTAACCACATAATTGGCCATAAATCAAGCAAAAGGAAATTTAAAAGGACCGAATTTCTATCAAGCACCTTCTTGGACCACAGTGGAATAAAAATTAACATTAACACCAACAAGTTCCTCCCAAAACCCACAAAGACATGGTCACTAAACAGCACGATACTTAACAACTCCTGGATCAATGATGAAATCAAAACAGAGATCAAAAGGTACCTGGAAACAAATGAAAATCAAGAAACATCTTACCAAAATCTCTGGGACGCCTTAAAAGCTATAGTAAGAGGGGAATTTATATCCCTACAAACACACATGAAGAAAATGGAAGGAGCACAAATGAATAGCCTAACAAGCCACCTAAGGAAGCTGGAAAAGCAAGACCACAAAACCACTAATTTCAGCAGAAGAATCCATATCACCAAAATAAAAGCCCAAATCCAGGACATAGAAGACAAAAAGACAATACAAAAAAATCAATGAAACAAAAAGCTGGTTCTTCAAAAGGATAAACATGATCAATAGTCCCCTAGCTAGACTGACCAAGAAAAAGAAAGAAAAAACCCAAATAAGCACAATCAGAAACACAAAAGATGAAGTCACATCTGACCCTGGAGAAATACAAAAGATCATCAGAGACTACTATGTACACTTGTATGGAAACAAACTTGAAAACCTCAAGGAAATGGAGGACTTTCTGTCATCACACAACCTACCTAGGTTGAAACAAGAAGAAATTGAGACCCTAAATAGACCAATAACAATCAAGGAAATTGACTATGTAATAAGAAAACGACCTGCAAAAAAAAAAAGCCCTGGACCAGAAGGCTTTCCAGCAGAATTCTACAAGACATTTAAGGAGAAACTGATTCCAATCCTACTGAAGCTATTTCAGGTGATTGAGAAAAATGGAACCCTCCCCAAATCATTTTATGAAGCTAACATCGCATTAATACCCAAGCCAGGTAAAGATCCAACAAAAAAAGAGAACTACAGGCCAATACTTGGATGAACATAGACGCTAAAATTCTCAACAAGATCCTAGCAAACCAGATTCAACAACACATCTCAAAAATCATCCATTATGACCAAGTAGGCTTCATTCCTGGGATGCAAGGCTGGTTTAACATTCATAAAACAATAAATGTAATTAAATACATCAACAGATGTCAAAACAAAAACCTCATGATTATATCATTAGATGCAGAAGAAGCTTTTGATAAAATCTATCACTCCTTCTTGATAAAAACCCTCGAGCATTTAGGCATACAGGGAACATACCCCAAAGTAGCAAAAGCCATCTACGAGAAACCCACAGCCAGCATACTCCTAAACGGACAAAAATTGGAACCATTTCCCCTGAAAACTGAAACAAGACAAGGATGCCCATTCTCATCCCTCCTGTTCAATATAGTATTGGAAGTCATGGCTAGAGCAATCAGAGAAGAGAAGGCAATCAGGGGTATCCAAATAGAAAAAAGAGGAAGTCAAGTTATCTCTCTTTGCAGATGACATGATCGTGTACTTTGAAAACCCACGAGAATCTGTCAAAAACCTCCTTACACTGATAAAGACCTTTGGCAAAGTCTCAGGATATGAAATAAATGTGCAAAATACAATCGCATTTCTTTACACCAATAATAAACAAACAGAAACCCAAATAAGAAGCACAATTCCATTCAAAATAGCCACACACAAAAAAGAGAAATACCTTGGCATCTTCCTAACCAGAGACATGAAGACCTTTACAATGAAAACTACAAAACTCTGCTCAAAGAAATCAAAGATGACACAAACAAGTGGAAAAATATCCCATGCTCATGGATTGGAAGAATCAACATTGTGAAGATGTCCATCTTACCTAAGACAATCTACAGATTCAATGCAATACCTATCAAATTACCAGCAACATTCTTCTCAGACCTAGAAAAAACAATGCAGGAATTCATATGGAAACACAAACAACCAAGAATAGCCAGAACAATCCTCAGCCAAAAAAAAAAAGCAGGTGGTATCACATTGCCAGACTTCAAACTTTACTATAAAGCCATAATCATCAAAACAGCTTGGTATTGGTATAGGAACAGGCATATACATAGAGATTATGGAAGCCAAAACTTGATCTCTCAACCAACTTATCTTCAACAAAACCACCAGTAACAACCACTGGGGAAAGGAGACCATATTTAGCAAATGGTGCTGGAAAAACTGACTGACCACATGCAGACTAACGAAACAGGACCTCTACCTATCACCATATACAAAAAATAAACTCAAAATGGATCAAATACCTAAACATAAAACCTCAAACTATAAGAATCCTAGAAGAAAATGTAGAAAACACTCTTATGCACAAAGGAGTAGGCTTCCAATTCTTGATCAAATCACCAAAAGCACATACCATAAAAGATAAGACAGACAAGAAGGACCTCATCAAACTGAAAAACTTTGTACAGCAAAAGAAACCATCAAGAGAGTGGGGAGACAACCCACAGAATGGGAAAAATATTTGCTAATTATTCTATCTGACAAAGGTCTAACATCCAGGATGTACAAGGAACTCAAAGGAGCTGAAAGGAGAAAAACACAGTCCTATCAAAAAGTGGGTAAAGGACATGAATAGTCACTTCTCAAAAGAAGATGTACAAGCAGTCAACAGATACACGAAAAATTCTGTCTCACTAATCATCAGAGAAATGCAAATCAAAACCACAATGAGATGCCACCTAAATCCAGTAAGGATGGCCCTCATCAATAAATGAAAAAACAATAGATGCTGGTGAGGGTGAGAAGAAAAAGAATGCCTCCACATTCTTGGTGGGAGTGCAGGCTAGTTCAACTTCTATGAAAAGCTGTGTGGTGATTCCTAAAAGAGCTGAAAATTAACCTTTCATATGATCCAGCAATACCTCTCCTGGGAATATCCTTGGAGGAACATAAATTGTTCCACCAAAAAGACACCTGCACATGCATGCTTATAGCTGCACTATTCACAATGGCAAATTTATAGTGGAACCAACCCCACTACCCATCAACAATGGACTGGATAAAGAAAATGTGGTATATATACATGGTAGAGTATTATGCAGCCATAAAGAAGAACAAAATCATGGAATTCTCAGCAAATTGGATGGAGTTGGAGATCATCATACTTAGTAATCTACCACAGAAACAAAGAACTGAATATTTAATGTTCTCTCTAATAAGTGGGATCTGAACATTAATCACATTAGCACAAGGGAGGGATTGGCAGTCAAAGGACACTGTCAGGGAGGTGCTACGTAGCATCACAAAGGATACCCGGTCCTAAACCAGGGGAAGTGAGGGCCCTGCTGGAGGTCCAAACTTCACCTCCATGCAGCCTGCTTGTGTAGCTAATCCTGATTGTATCTCACATATCTATAATAAAAAATTTGAAATAAAATTATCACATGAACTAGCAACTCCCCTCCTAGGTATATGTGCAAAAGTAAAGAAAGCAGAGACTCAAATAGACTCAAACATCAATGTTTTAGCAGCATTGTTCATAATAGTCAAAAGGCTTAAACAAATTTTGGGTTCACTTTTCAAAGAGTAGATAAAAAAATAAATAAGTGCATGTGGTATATACATACAATGAAATAGTATTTGACCATAAAAAGGAACACAATTCTGCTACATGGTATAAGATGAATGATCCTTAAAAACAGTAGACTAAGTAATATCAAGGTATCAACAGGGCCTTGCCTCTCTGTGGGCTCTTGAGAAGAATCCATTCTTGCCTCTTAACTTCTGATGGCTCCTGGAAATCCTTAGTATTCCTTAGTTTTTAGTTACATCACTCCAATCTTTGCCTGCATCTTCATACAACATTCTTCGGTTTCTCTAGTTATGTCTCATTCCTGTTCTTTTAAAATTATCTCTCCTATTTCCTTAAGCCAGTTCATGGAGTTGTGTTAGTTTTCTTAGTCTATTGAGACTTGAGGCTTTGTTTTATTAACCCTATGATTTTTGGTTTACATGTCATTACATTTAGCTCCTTATTAATGTTCCTCTTCCTACCTTCTTTTAACTGGTTTTGCTGTTCTTTTCTGAACTTTTAAAATGAGTGTGAAGTTCCTTTTATCTTATTTCTTTAATAAAAAAGAGAATAAACTCTATACATATTCCATTAAGAACAGATTTTGCTATAACATAATTTTTAGTATAAGTTTTTGTTCTTTTCATTTGTTTTGGGGTAGTTTATATGTTCCCTTTTAATTTCCTCTATGATCTTCATGTTTTCTACAAATGTGCATTTTCAATTCCAAGTTAAATTTGTGTGTCCTGACAAAAACTCTCTCCTGGATCAAACTCTAGTCAGGTTCCTCTTCTCAACCAGGCCTTAATCTTAGCCTCCATCCTTGCTGGATCAAAACAGTCCAGTTATAGCAAGAATCCTGCTAAGTTTGTTTAAAGAGAATCTTCTACACTTGATATCAAATCACTGTGGCCTGCCTTCAGCAAGGATCCTAAGTTGGATTAGCCAAAATTTTTCTATACTGGACGTTGCCTTTTAAAATGTTCTATCCAAGCCGGGCTTGGTGGCTCAGCCTGTAATCCCGCACCTTTGGGAGGCTGAGGTGAGTGGATTGCCTGAGCCCACGGGTTCGAGACCCACCTGGGCAGCAAGACCTCATCTCTACAAAAAATCAGCCGGGCATGGTAGCACGCGCCTGTAATCCCAGCTACTTGGAAGGCTGAGGCGGAAGGATCGCCGGAGCCCAGCAGGTCGAGGCTGCGGTGGCCGGGAGCGGCCACTGCACTCCAGTCTGGGCGACAGAGTGAGACTCCAACTCAAAAAAAAAAAAAAAATGTTCTATCCACTGACTGCCACCCCAGACACTATTCCTTGGCTATCCTCCACTAGTCTTTGCTGACTTAGGAGCTGAGCCCAGTTTTGTGCTGACATCTTCCCCCCATTACAAGAGTCCCTGAATAAAATATTTTTACTGCTATGATGCTTTTCTGGCTCCTTTTCTTTGAGAGTATCTTTTGACATTTTACAAACACTTTAATAATAATTATCTGAGAAATGACCTATAAAAGCTCTCTTACACTTATTATTCTTTTTGTTTTTGTTCTGAGATGGGGTCTCACTACGTTGTCCAAATTGGTCTTGAACTCCTGGGCTCAAGCAATTTTCTTGCCTTAGCCTCCTAAGTAGGCATGCAGCACCAGGCCCACCATAAAGTATTCTTTCTGAACAAGTGCATAATACAGTCAATAAATATTCTTCAGGTACAAAAAAAGGAACCCTTTCTATTTGAGAAATACAAATCTTGAGGTCTAGTACATACACAGACTTCTGTATGTCTTTAGTTTTTTAGTACTAAATGTGCCCATTTATGAAAGATAATCAGAATATCCCCATATAATTGTCTTTTAATCAAGGCCATCTTCACAATGAGACACATGCTTTTATACATTTAATTGCCAATTAATGTGATTACCAAGTTGTTCTCCATATGCAGGCTTTTGGCTATTATGTCTTCTTTTTAAGTTGTGCTCCTGTTTCATAATGTTTGACTTTATCCTATCTAGAGTTTTTAAAATCCCACTGTTCCATAATGCCACTCTTCCTGTTTTCTTGGTATTTGCACTTGCCTTGTCACCTCTTATTGCTTTATTGTCAATATTATGTTTTATTTTCACTGCCTTGGGATTACTACAAGTTATTTGTTGTTGTTAACTTCCTAGAATTTTGTTTTTTTCACCCAATCCAACAATCTATGTTTTAATGGGCAAATTCAATCCTTAGGCATATATGTGGTTTTATTTCTTCTCAAATATTACATTTATGTTTAGGTTATTACTTCCTTGAATTCTTTATTTTTTGACAAATGTTTAAATTTGGTATAGCCTTCCATTTTCTCCTGTTAATTAGAATTTGTGTCATTCCAGGACCCAGATGAACACGGAAGACATTCAAATTGGGAGTTTGAGTGGAGTCAATAGGTGAACTACTTACGAATGTGTGGGCAAGATGAAGGTAAGTAAGTGTGTAGGATCCCAAGGCTAGTAACCATGGGGAGCTGCAAACATTCACAGGTCTGAAGGGGCAACCCGAGAGAGGACTTACCAAAACCCCAAAAAAGTGCTGTGTGTGCAGCTGTGGCCTTCAATATAGAGACACAGCAAACCTGCCTACTCCTGGCAGAGAAAAAACTAGGGAAACACTTTGACCTCACTCTCTTTCAAGGCTTCAGATCTGTTGGTACCACCAATTGGACATGCCTAACCAGAGTCAGAAGATAAAGGACTTCCTTGATTCATTCAGGAGCATAGACAAGGATGGAAGGGAGTACAGAGTGAATCTATAAGAACAAACATAAGATTATCACACAAAAGGTTATTGTGGTTTTTTATTCTTTTAATCAGATGTGATAGGTGTTTAAGCAGCTATGGCACACACACACGCACACACACAAGACCCACGTGAATGCCAGCTGTGATTGACCAGCACAGATGTACCAATAGCTTCCTACTGAAATCACCCTGACCTTAGTGGTTCTTTAATTCTTTCCTGTGCTGTCAGGCACATATATCTCCATGCTTAGACCAGAAACTAACCATTCAGCAATGCCCAAATCACCATAATGTGTACTGGTGTATCTGTATAGTGTCACATATGAGATAGTTATTAGTGTTGGCCACTAAATATATTCCATTATTCACCTTACAGGTATGTGGAAACTTTATTCTCTTCTCCCTTGTTAAAGTTGAAATTGTGTCCTCCCAAAAGTATCTAAGTCTTAATCCCAACGCCCAGTACCTCAGAATATGACCTTATCTGGAGATATGACTATTAGAGTCATGATTAGTTAAAAGGAAGTCATACTGCACAGAAAGACAAATACTGAATAGTCTCACAATTGAAGTCTTATAAAGTTAAAATCATAAAAGCAGACAGTAGAAGAGTGGCTACCAAGGGTTAAGAGGTGAATATAAATGAAAAATGTTGGTCAAACGGCACAACACTTCAGCTATAAGAACAAGTTGAGCCAGGCTCGGTGGCTCAGCCTGTAATCCCACGCCTTTGGGAGGCTGAGGTGAGTGGATTGCCTGAACCCGCGGGTTCGAGACCCGCCGGGGCAGCAAGACCTCATCTCTACAATAAATTAAAAAAAAAAACAGCCGGGCATGGTAGCGCATGCCTGTAATTCCGACTACTCGGAAGACTGAGGTGGAAGGATCACTGGAGCCCAGCAGGTCGAGGCTGCGGTGGCCGGGAGCGGCCACTGCACTCCAGTCTGGGCGACAGAGTGAGACTCCAACTCAAAAAAAAAAAAAAAGAAGAACAAGTTTTGGGGATTTAATGTATAGCACAGATGGTGATGGATGTGTTAATTTTTATTGTGGTAATAATTATAAAATGCATAGAGATATCAAATCATCATGATGTACATCTTAAATATGCCCATCTTTATTAGTCTGTTACATATTTTAAAATTAAAAAATGAAGTCATATTGGATTAGGGTGAACCCTTAATTCAACGTGACTGGTGTCCTTAACAAGGGCAGATTCATAGGCATACACATGGTGCGAAGACTTTGTGAAGAATGGAGTGATCTTTCAACAAGCCAAGGAATTACCAGAAGCTCACAGAGGGGGTTGGACAGAAGCTTCCCTAGTCCCTCAGAAGGAGTGTGGTCCTGCCAACACCTTGCTCTCAAATGTCAGGCCCCAGGAATTATGAGAAAGTACAAGTCTCAGTTTGCACTCAATTTATGCCATTAAGTTTGTCCAGCAGGCCCAGGAAACTAATATAGTCCTACCTCCCCTTTTGGTTGTCTAAGACTATATGATTACCAAGGAGTGGTGAATGAAGTAACCTGTGTCACTCCAGGTTGAGCACTTAATTTGCAGTGCAAAATCCTTAGGACTATCTTTCCCACTGGAATGGCAGTCAGCAATGTTTGAAATGGTGGTTGCACTTTTAGCCTGGCTTTGAGTTAATACACTGAGTAGAGCTACCTACAGATTTCAAATAAAACATACAATGTGGGCAAAATATGAAAAAATGACTTTATTGAGCAACAAAGAATGTGAGTTTTTCTCTTTACTGTAGCATATTGTATTCTTTGTTGATGGAGATTTGTACATTCCTCTGTACTCATGTTCATCTGTAACTTTCCCATGATGACAGTTCATTGCTAAAATTCTTTTTTCTACCTGATATGATTAGGTGTGTTTTCATTTTATCAAACTTTCCTGGAACTGGAGTATCAATTATTTAAAATTTCAGATTTTTCTTATGTTTAGAAAAACAATGTTCTATAATCTTAAAATGATTATGGTTTCTTCTCCTGAAATTCTTATTGGCACATTGGGACTTTTAACATGTTTTTGAGATATCTATTTATCCATCTGTTTTCTATAGACAAGGAAGCATTGCTAGATTCATTTGGAATCTTCACTAAATTATGTCACACCAGTGGCTATCTTATCCTGAAAAATTTCCATAGGAGAAAAAAAAAATCACAAAATTTTAAATGTCACAGAATGTCTTGAGGGAAAACTTATAATTTCTATCATAGGCAAAGAACTAATGTTCCTACTGTATGCAGAGTACTTCAAATATAAAACAAGACAAAAAAAAACCCCAAGACCCACAGATGAAAATGGGTCAAAATATGAATATATAATACACATAATGAATGAAAATGGCCCTTACATGTTATTTTCCCTCAGTCATCATGAGACAATGGTTTAATACTACAACTGCATCCACTATTACCTAGCAAACTGTCAAAAATTTATGGAGGTATGTACAGGTTATTCAAACAAGGATACATATTATTATAATAATATTAAATATTATGGTGATTGATATACAAAATGGCACAGCTCCAAGCAAGGGGTATTTGAAAATTTCTAGAAAAATACAAACAAATATTTGAATTAAACATACAATGTGAGTATATTTGAATCAGAAAACTCACTTCAAAAACTCCACCTCAAAGATACATTATCAAAGGGATGAAATAACTTTTGTACAAAATTGTTCATTGTGGTATAATACATACTATCAAAGTTAGTGAACAATTCCAATACCTGTCATTAAAAAAACTACTTGATAAGTATCATTGCTTCAACACAATAAATAACATGCAGTCACAGATTAATAAATCATGGAATGATTTCCAGGACCATTACATTGAAAAACCAGTGGCATATATGGTATGCTACATTTTGTGGAGGAATGTCTTGAAAAAGAGACCTTGAGGTAGTTCAGAGGGAAAAGGCTGGAAGCAGGAGGGACCCCATTATTATCACTCCCAATGACTCACTGAGGTGGATAATGCTTTCTCTTCTGTAACTCTGAGTTCTGCAAAGTGAGAGTTCCTGGTACCCAAGTGGGTCATGTTTCACCAGGGGGCAGAAAGGTAGAGCCCTAGTAAACTATAGGCTAGAACTGCCACTTAAACTCAATGAGCTCTTGCACCAAACTATAAGCTAGAGCTGCCACTTAAACTCAATGAGCCCTTGCACCAGTACCAAGAGATGATCACATTCTTCACAGAGGTGATTAACCCTAACACCGACAGGAGGCAGGGCTTCTGTTATTAGATGGAGTCATCAGGCATATGCAGAGAACCAGGTGCTCTCCTCAAAGGCATAGTGGCATTCTCTAGTCCACTGTGACAGTACAGGGATAGATTCAGCATCCTAGCCCAAGAAGGGTAAGGTGACCAGGTGCTTGGGTCCTTTGGAGATAAGGACTTGGGTCAGGACACATGGTAAGCCTTCAGAACCAGCACTGTGCTCTCCGAGAGAGAACTAGAACAGGTGTGGGAATGGGTAGTGGAGGAGTGAGACAATAATTGTCCATTTCAGTCCAAGACCAAACACAGCACAGGGACTAGGATTCATCCCACTTCCCCCTCTCATCTACGGTTCCCTACAGGAAGTGATGTCCACCAGAATTCCAGAGGAGCTGCTCCCACAATATATGGAAAAGTGAGTCAGGGCAGTGCAAACACTGGGCTGGGGATTATCCAAATAAGCCCCTGGGATCCCACTTCAGGAAAGAATTTGCTGAACTGCTGCACAGAGTACGATCAGAAGACAGCCTCCAGATGTCGGCTGACATAACCTCAGTGGTGACAGGCGCCCCCCCCGTGCATGCCCTTCCCAGGGCTGCCCATATCCATCACAGAAGCAGAGTGAGGGGATTCAAACCAGACAACTGAGGTCCAACTCAGAAAAATCTGTCAAGCGATGCTCAGTCCAGCACTCACTGCCAGGTGGGTCAATGGTGCAGTGTCCATGCACACCTCATTTTATTGTATTCCATATGATTGCGTTTCGCAAATTCTGCATTTTTTACAAATTAAAGTTTTGTCACAAACCTGTGTTGAGCAAATCCATTGGCGCCATTTTCCCAACAGCGTGTGCTTACTTTGTGGCAGTGTGCCTCTTTAAGCAATTCTCACAGTATTTCACACTTTTTCATCATTACTATATCTGCTATTGTGATCTGTGATCACAGAACTTTGATGTTTCTATTATACTTGTTTAGGGGAGCCAGAATGCTAACTGTGTAAGGCAGTGAACTTTACCAAGAAATGTGTGTGTTCTGACTGCCCCACCAACTGGTCATTTTTGCATCTCCCCCCCTCTGCTTGGGCCTCCCTATTCCTTCCCTAGACACCATAAGCTGGAAACTGGGCCAACTAATTACCATAGGATAGCATAAGTGTTCAAGTGAAAGGAAGAGTCTCACGTCTTTCACTTTAAATCAGAAACAAGAAATGATTAAGCCTAGTGAGAAAGGCATGTCGAAACCCAAGTTAGGTCTCCTGCATCAAACAGTTGCCAACTTATGAAAATACAGGAAACACCTGGGAAAAAATTTAAAATACTACTCCCATGAACATACAAATGCTAAGAATGCAAAGCAGCTTACTGCTGATGTTTAAAAAAAGTTTGAGTGGCCTGGCTAGGAGACCAAACTAGCCACAACACTGCTTCAAGTCAAAGTCTAATCCAGAGCGAGGCCTTAATTTCTCATATATTCTTAAGGGCTGAGAGGTGAGGATTTGCAGAAGTAAAATGTGAAGCTAGTAGAGGTTGCTCCAAGAAGTATCAGGAAAGAAACCGTTCCCATAACATAAAGGTGCAGGGTGAAGCAGCAAGTGCTGATGGAGAGGTTGCAGAATGTTATCCAGATCTGGTTAAGATCATAGATAAGGGTGGCTACGCTAAACAACAAATGTTCAATGTAGATGAAGCAGCCTTATATTGGAAGAAAATGCCATCTAGAACTTTCATAGACAGAAATCAATGCCTGGCTTCAAAGCTGCAAATGACAGGATGAATCCTTGTTCGGGATCAATGCAGGTGACAAATTAAAAGTACAGTGTTGATTATTTAGCATTTTGAAAATCCTAAGGCCTTAAGAATTATGCTAAGTCTACTCTGCCTGGGGTCTAGAAATAGTGCAAGAAAGCCTGCATGACGGTACATTGGTTTACAGCATGGGTTACTGAATATTAAAAACCCACTGTTGAGACCTACTATACAGAATCAAAGATTCTTTTCAAAATATTACTGCTCATGGACAATGGAACTGGTTCCCCAAGAGCTCTTATAGAGATGTACAAGGAGACAAGTGTTGTTTGCATACCTGCTAATACAGTAATTTTCTTTGCAGCCCAGATCAAAGTAATTTTGACTTTCAAGTCTCTTTATTGAATATATTTCAAAAAGCTATAGCTGCTATAGTAGTGATTCCTCTGAAAGATCTGGGCAAGGTTCACTAAAAATCTTCTGGAAAGGATTTGTCATTTCTAATACCATTAAGAACATTCGAGATGCATGAGTGGAGATCAACATAACAAACATTATCAGGAGTTTGAGAGAAGTTGATTTCCACCCTCAGGAATGACCCTGAGAGGCTCAAGACTCCAGTGGTGGAAGGAACTGCAGATGAGGGGGAAATACAGAGAACTAAAATTAAAAATGGGGCCCAAAGAAAGGATTGAATCTCAAGAAACAGTTAACTGGGTGCTGAGTTGCTTCTCTGGGATGAGCTAAGGAGGTGGTTTCTTGAGATGGAATTGACTCCCTATGAAGATGCTATGAATGCTGTTGAAATGACAACAAAGGAGTTGGAATATTACACAGATTAAGTTGACAAAGCAGCAGCAGTGTTGAGAGGATTAACTTCACTTTTGAAAGAAATTCTGCTCTAGGCAAATATTATCAAACAGCATTACATGCCATAGAGTAATATTTTTTGAAAAGAGGAGGCAATTGATGTGGCGATGTCATTTTTGTCTTATATTAAGAAACTGCCACAACTACCCCAACCTTTAGCCACCACCACCCAGATCAGTCTGCACCGTCAACTCGAGACAAGATCCTCTGCCAGCAAAAAGATTAGGACTCACTGAAGGTTCAATGACTGTTAGTATTTTTTACCAGTAATATATTTTAATTAAGGTATGTGTACTGCTTTTTAGCTGTAATGCTATTGCACGCTTAATAAACTACAGTACAGTGTAAACATAACCTTTATTTATAAAATTTTTTTGGTCTTGTTTCATTGTGATATTCACTTTCCTACAGTGGTCTGGAACTGAACTGGCAATATCCCCAAGATATGCCTGGAATTCAATATTTTTATACAGCTTTCTTACCCTTTTATTCACAGCTTTGTTCCCAACAAAATCTTGCAGGGATAAGCTCCAATTCAGTGTCTGCTCCCAGAGAACTCAGTCTACCACAACAAAGATAGTAGCTACAGAAAGCAGCTAACACAACTAGGGTCAAGACAATCAAAGGAAAAGGCTGGGTTTATTGGAGCAGAGATGATTAAAAGAAGTGCCCTGATGGGTAGGGACCCAGACCTCTAAAAGGCCATATTTAACAGCTGATGCTGCTGCTTCAGATAGTCAGAGGACCATGGTCCTGCTAACCCCAGAGTTGCAACTCAAACCCCTGAGGAAATCAGTGACCAAGTGATGCTGGTATTCCCAAGGAAAATTGACAGTGGTTTAAAAGAGACAACAACACTGAAATCCCAAACTAAATATGGCTGCCAGTAAACAGCCCCACCCAACATGATCCCAACAGTCATGTAAAGCACACAGGAGAGAAAACTCCCTTCTCTCCTCATCCAACATCCAAGCTACTGCTCTGCCCCATTGTGGTGCATCTCACAGTGCCTAATGGAAATGGGGTGTGCAGATGCAAATCCTGGACATGATATGCTAGAGTCTAAAACAAGAGAAGGTTTAGAACTGAGAGAGACAGCTTAAAAATGTGTCTTTTGTACGTCTTTGCTCAGGAAACATAGGTATGACTTCTGGGGGAAATAAACCTTTAATTTTGCTTCAAACACTGAAGAGGAAGCAGGAACACACCAGGAGTCCCTTTGGTTTCACATTTAATGCTTACAATATTGATAATTAGGGTGGATTTCTGACTTTTTCTATCAATAGTCTCCAAAGACATGTTGTCACTAGGAAACTAAATCTTAGTATATGGAAAGTCAAATTAGGGACTGGGTTTATTTTCTGGAATAGGACGGGTTACTCCTTTGGAGCGGGTTGGGATGTGTTGTTTTTTTGGAGTTTTGGGGTTGGGCTGATTTTTTGGAGTGCGTTTGGGTTGATTTTTTGGAGTGGAATTGAGTTTAATTTCTGAAATAATGCTTTCTTTTAGAGGTTGAGCCTTGTTAATTTCACTTTCAGAATTTCTTTTCCAGAAAATCACATAAAGCAGAAGAGGAAAAGGTAAAAGCAACAAAAGAATAAGCCAAAGTAAAGGCAGGGACTTTTTACGATGAGAGAACATTGTTGGCGCTTCTTCTTGTGTTGTTTGTTCCTGTGTTGTTTGTTCCTGTGTTGTTTGTTCCTGTGTTGTTTGTTCCTGTGTTGTTTGTTCCTGTGTTGTTTCTTCCGGTGTTGTTTCTTCCGGTGTTGGTTTACCCTCCTCTTCCTGGGGTATCCAAGGGGCTGGTCCGCTGTCATCACTTCCTCCGTAGCCTTTTGACTGGCAAAAGGGAGGCGCCCATCCGCTGTCGCAGTGACAGTGATGTTTGTTGTTGCAGATGCCTTTCCCGCTGCAGGTCTCAGGCTGACAGTCTCGTTTTAGGGGAGAGACATCGACACACTTCTTGTGAACACAGATCTTGTTGTTGCCACACACTGAGCCATCTTTTACGTTACCAGGGTCACTTCTGTCCACGCCTAAATGATAGTCAGTGCCCCAGCAGGTGGCGCCATTGTTATAAAGCTGATGTGCAGCAGTGTGATCTGTTAGATTGGGAATTATTCGCACATTTTCACACTGAACTCTCCCACACATGACATCAGGGGTCTCACATTTCAAATATATATCATCATTCATATCACAGTGACCAAAACGGTCTCCTTGGGAGTTAACTATACGGTAGCAACTCTCAGGAGCACTCCTTGCATCTTGGCCAAAAATCTCCCTGCACCTTTCATCATGGGTATTACATAACTTTTCATAGCAGAAGGCACTATTATTACAGGGGAGCCCATCCTGTACATACACATCTTCTGGGCATTGATAAGATACCCCATTGCACCACTCTGGAAGGTCACATTCATTGACTTTCTCTCTACACACTTCACCTGCTGGCATGACTTTGCAGTGTTTGCAGCAACCACCAAAAGCACAAATAGCCTCTGCACTCAGACGGCAGTCGGCATTGCAACAGGGATCTAGTGAACACTCCAAAACGGTTCCACAGTCACACTCCTCTCCATTTTCAACTCTTTTGTTCCCACAGCGGAGCAACGTATTCTCTGGAAATGGACTATTCCGCAGACATAAACCCTGGTGCAAATAGTCCTGCAACTGCACATAACTGCAGTTGCTAAAGGCATCTGTTACTGGAATCTCACGAAACATTATACATTTAAAACGTCCACATTCACAACCATGAGTATCATGCTGTAAACCCAAATTATGACCAAGCTGATGGGCCAGAAGGACTGCATTTTTGGGAATGCTGTTTCGCAAAAGCAAATCAACTCCACAGTTAAAAGGAGGCTGGCATAGTCCACCATAATAGGATATACCTCTTATGTATGCTTCAGGTGACCTCATTATAAGGAGATGTGCAGCATCACTGGGTAGCCCGACATCAAGACTCTGAGCCTTCCAACCGGAAAAGTCATAGAGATGTTGAGCAATGTTACCTGGGTTAACCAAATTCCTTTCTGTCCAGACTGAGATACCACGCAATTCCAAACTGATGGATAAGGATTCAAAATAAGAATCTGCCATATGGTGAATGAGCAGTATGTCCTCTTGCAACTTTGAGACATTCCTCCCATATTGATTATATACATCATGGTTTGACACCAATACTAGCTGCAGATACTTCCAGTGTTTCGGCCCACGGTTATAAGTCACCTGCTTCAATGTAAAATGATGAGTCTCCAGCAACTCCAGTTGACGTGCTATTTCATCTTCAGTTAAGCCACATCTCATAGGTGGGAACTGTGTGTCTTCACTGTCTATCTTATACACCAGGTGTTCGAATGTGGTAGAAACTCTAATTGGCTCGATTTCATAAGCAAGGCCATTTATCAGTAGTAATCCTCGAAAGCCCCCAGAACAGGTACTGAGGGCAACCAGGGAATTGGAGACTCCTTCCACATAACCATGATAGTAGCAGTCATTTGGGATGAAGGGCTGGTCCCAGAGAACGGCGTGCTGCTCCGTGTAGGTGAGCACAGGGAGGTGTGTGGACACCAACAGCTTCTTGATCCGCATGTTGACAACATATCTTTGGCCCCCAAGCTGCAGGCTGTAGGAGAGCCATCCTAGGGCCTTTGCACCTCTTCCCTTGTTGGTCACCTTCAAGGGGATCACCACTTCTGGGGAAGTCAAGCGCTGGGAGGGCCCAGCCTGAGAGTGGCCAGAAATGGACAGAGATACCCCAAACCAGAGCAGCAGAAGACTGAGTCTCGTGGACGCTCCAGCCTCCACAGTCACCATCATGGAGCCAACTCTCCAGGGCAGAAGAGGACAGGGTGTGGCGCTTTGCAGGTCTGGGTCCTACCACTGAGCTGCTTAGGGTGCAGAGCTGACCTTTATGGATCTGTGTCCTGGCAGAGGTGAAACCTCACAGCTGCAGTGCTGAAAATAAAAAGAAGAGCTAGGATGGGACGGGTGGGGTAGGAAGGGCAGTGGGGAGAAAGAGAGAAGGCAAAGTGATTCTTGCATGGGCACCAGATTAGGAGCAATAAAATACATGGGATACTCTAAGCACACATGGGCAGGTGGGGGGGGGTTTCCCAGGAGAAGAGATGATGAAGAATACATATTGGTGGGTAATTGTCAAGCCTCAATGGTGGATACACAAAGATTCACACACTCTCTTCTTTTAACATGTAAAGTAGCATGAAATTTTCATCTTCAAATGACATTGACATCTGACCCAAAATTTTCTTCACCAAAAGACCTACTGGCATCCTGCACCTTCAGCATGAGGAGATCCATCCAAAGTCACTTTTTTCCCTTTTATTCACCCAGTTTGCTCTATCTCTCCACTTCTGTCTCAGACATTTTATGTACACCCCATTCTGTCCTAAATTGGAACCCCCAAATGCCCCACTTACAGGCCTTACAAGTATTGGGGAACTTCCTCCATTAAGACTTTTCATGTTATAATACTTTCTTTTCAGCAGAAGGGCCCTGGACAGCCACGGAAGGAAGTCACACTGAGGAGGAAGCAGGGACTGGCAGCGATTTAGTGACAGGGCACACAGCCCAGTCCCCCCAATCCCTGCATGGACACAGTCGCCCTTTCTCCACACAGCTCAAGTGCAGCATGTTCTCAACTATAAGAGGCTCATCTTGGTCATGTCCATAGATTCTATTCTATTTTTCACACAGCTTGTGAGATAGTGGAACCTATGCATTCCAATTTCAAGTTCCCAAACAAAGTGCTGAGATTTGAAGCCTAGAGTAAGTTTATTAAAATGTTCTGAAGTCCATAATTTCAGAGAAATTTTAAACTTTATTACTATTGAAACCATAGGTTTCTATTATTTTTTTCCAGGTAGAGGCAATTTTGTTCATTCACTGACTTTTACTTAAAAGTGTCATCAACAATTTTATTACCATGTAAAATCACAATCTAAACAAATTTGGAGGCACATTGTTAACATATACTGGTGGCCTGAATATTCTTAGTAAGGGTACCACAAAGCGTGAGCAATATGATGTCAACAAAACCTGTTTTCATCTGTACAGGTTTCCAGAACTAATGGATTTCTGCCAGACGCCATAAGAGGAAACCAAGATCACTATATGTAACCTCGTAGGGAAAGTACCTCTGATAGAGCTGAAAACCCAATTAACAGATTCCCCTTCCAGGTCTCTCTACTCTCTTGGTGTGTCATAGAGTTTGGGATACTAATATGGGGATGGGTGAACTGGGAGAGGATTTTGAAGGAAGAGGCCTTGTAGAGAGGATGATACCCTATATTGAGCACTGTTGGAAGTATATTGAGGTTATAATGCCAAAGTGTATTCCAGAAGCTCTGTAGAAGGTCAGTCTTGGTCACCCTCACGTTCTTCCAGAGACAGTCCTGAGGGACACGGCATTCCCATGAATTGTCTGAACCGGTGTACTCTAATTGCCCTTCCTCTAATATTACTGGGACCTCAACCACTGTGAGAATCCTCTTCTGCACCAGTCATTAACTCTTCCTTCTCTTTCCAGCAACCACTTGAAAACACCTCAAGACCTTATCTTGTGATCTCTCTACTCCCTGAATTTTGACCTTTTTCACCATTTGTCACAATTGTGTCACAAACCATAGTGGCTCATGAAATCAATTTAGTGGGATAAAAGCAAATGAGACACAATAGAGTAAAAAATATGAGAGGGCTCCACATGAGCCCATACCACTTTTATTCACTGTCACCAAGGAGCTAAGAACAGCATAATGCTAACAGTCCCTACATGCTGATTATCAACTATTTACTGAAAGCCAAACCTAAAATTTATTTTTGGTCTGTGAAGCAAAAATTAGGGGTCTACACACTGTGTTTCTTCATGGCTAGCTGGTATCCCAAAGAGTTTTGCCAAGACAGGCACTTGAGAAAGATTAAAAGGCAAAAAGAGGATATAATGAACTTGTTACTTCATATTTGCTCCTGATACTCTCAGCATATGCACAGCAATCCTTCCTTACTCTGCTGGTGACAAATGCTTCATATCATACTCCCAGAGCCAGCTCCATTGAACCTGACAGACATATGAGTACCAGCAGGACAGAGATCCCACTTTAAAATATGGTAATCAGACATACTAGGCCATCCTCCAGTCCCCTGGGCAACCAATGCCAGACTGATAGAGTCCCTTTCTGCAATGTTTCACTGCCAGCTCTGCCAGTCCATGCCACAAAAGCCTTGACACCAGTCCCACTGGTACACTACCATTCCTCAAAATCTAAATTATAGCTTTTGGAGGACCTTCTTCTAAAGCCCTAAGGTACCAGCATAAATTCAGCGTCACTTAGAGGTCCAGCTACTAGCTACACAACACCCCTTACCTGAAATTCCGAGCTGCCAGCATGAGTAAGTAACGCCCTTTCCTCTAATCTGAGATCTACAAAAGCATCTAGGTAATGATAACCCCAACCATTTCACGTTGTTTCCCCTTTCTTAAGGATGCAACTCCTTCTGGGAAATCCTACCTCTATGTACCTCAATGTCCCTTTTAGAACTTTCCATGCCTTCAGTGTCTTTTCACAGTATTCCTATATTAGTTTTCCTTGTAGGTTTCTCTTTTCTGGACGGGGTGTTGACAGGACTTGGTACCAGGAGTGATAGCAACAAAGAAAGGAAAAATGGGAACTGGGGATTGGTTTGGCCATGATCATGGCCTTAAACACATAGCTGATCCTCCATCCAATGGGGAACATGCATGTAGTGGCATCACAATTAGTTAAACTGCTACTTAAGGTTGATTGTGATGAAATGTCCTATTGACAAAAGTGACTGCTGTGATGATGGCTATCAGTACCTCAAGAACCGAGGGCTGGGATAGCTATTTTTAACTCTGCTGGAATATTTATACAATGAAGCTCAAGACTCAATTCCCAGGTCAAACAGACACCTGATAATAGTGGAACTAAATGATTTGTCCCTTTGCTTCAGCCACAGGACCAGGCCCACTGAGAATCAAAATAATTGTGGGAATAGAGAATCACAATGTGAGTTAAATATGTATATTTGCCAAAACTCTAGTGGAAAAGTTGGCCCATTAATTGAGAAGGAAAAAAACTTTGGGACTCGAAATAAGGAATTCCAGGTAGGCATAAATGATGTTGAGTATTTAGATCATTCCAGGTTTTCCAAGTCTCCTTTTGTTAGTGAAAAAGCTCAAAGCTTTCCTGTCTGAAAAGTCTAGCCACGTCTAGCTTGAGAACTTCAGCTGAGAAAGTTACCCTGAAAAGAGAAGCCACCTTCACAGGGTAAGTTCCAAGACTCCTCAAGACATACTCCTACCACCTCTAATTGGCCCTAGGTACAAACCAGAATCGGATCTCAACATATGCCTGGAGAACTAGTTCCAAGTCAGAATTAAAAGAAAACAAGTTGCTATAATTGACTAGCGTATTTTGGCAAAAGAAAGCTAAATAAACCGAATTAATAAACCACAAAGTTGTTACAGATATAAAGAGAATATGTTTAATGCAAAATTCAGAGAAATTTGCATCTACTTAATATATAGCTTTGAAATATATGCAGCGAGGCTTATGAAATTTGAAAGAAGAAACTGAAAAATACAAAATCCACTTGTAGGTATTCACATACTTCTTTCTGCAAGCCATAGAAAAACCAGGTAAAGAAAATGAATAAGAAAATAGGAATCTTTAGCAACATTAATCAAATTAACCTAATTTATACATACAAAACACAATACCCAACAACACAGCACAAATCAGTTTCAAATACAGATGGAATACTTACCAAGGTAGTCAGTAAACATGGTCACAACAATTGGATGGCATATGGTCATTAATGATAGAGAATTATAAAAGAGATGGTATACAAGAAAAAATATAAGATAGGTATTCATGTGCTTCATAATTAAACAAAAACTTTCTGAATAAGTCATAGTCTAAACTGATCAAAAGGAATAACTGGACATATTTTGGGCTGACTGCTAATGTTAACACAATATACTAAATATGAATTGTCACTAAAGTGACACTCATATGTAATTTTCTGTCTTTCAATGTACTTATTAGAAAAGCAGCATTTTCAATGTATATAGTACAATTTTTGTTGTTGTTGTTGAAGTCTCACTCTGTCGTCCAGACTGGAGTATAGTGATGTTCACAGTCTCCACAGCTGTAACCTTCTGGGCTCAAGTGATCCTTCTGCCTCAGCTTTCAAATTAGTTGGAATTATAGAAGCATGTCACCACGTTTGGCATATTTTTTATTTATTGTAGATACTAGATACAAAGTCACACCAAGTTGCCCAGGCTGGTTTCAAAACCCTGAGTTCAGGAAATCCTCTTGCCTCAACCTCCTAAAGTGTTGCGATTACAGGTGTGACCCACCATGCCAGATTGAAAATATTTTTATAGGAGATATAATTACAAGAGGGTAGAAAATTACAAGTAATTATTAAAATAGGAAAAGAAAAAATAAACATCAGAGTAAAAAACAATGAAATAAAAAAACACATTTGTAAAGAATTATGAAAGAGAAAAAACTGGTTCTGTGTAAAGAAAAATAGAATTGACAAACACCTACTCATACTAATCAGGAACTAAATTGAGAACATAAATTACCACTATCAGTACATATAGACATTTAAAAAATCACAACATTATGAGCAACTAAATGCTAATACACTTGAAATGTTTAGCAACATGGGAAAATTATTTAATAAGCACAATAAACAAATCTGACAATAGAAATAAGAAAACTAAATAGTTCTACATGGGTAAGCGATCGTAGTGTATTTAAAAAATAAAAACAGAGGGGCTTCATGGTGGCCGACTAGATGCATTTGGTACCTGCCACTTCCACAAGAGGAACCAAAATGTGTGGAGATAATCACATGTCGAGTATATCAGCTAGGAGGGAACATTGGATGTCAACAGAGAACTGAAGTGAAGCACAAAAAGCAGGGAAGGAGAGGGACATGGGACAGCCTGTTTGATCAGGATCAGCTGGGGATCTAGAATGTCTTGCAAATGTGTAGTAAGGAGAAGTGAGACGCCAGTAGTCTACATTCCCCCATGGATTCCTACAATCCTAGCCATGAGAGAGCCCCTCAAGCCTCACGGGTTCCAAGGGTAACATAGGGAGCTGCCTACATAGGGAGCTGGGTCTCCCTCATGAAGGCATTGCTCCAGAGGGAGAGCCCGATGGGTCCCAGAAACCCCCAAGTCCTAAGCTGCTGTGGCATGGTGACTTTCAGAGAACACGGCCCACACCAGACTGCATTCTGTCCTGATGTAGGGCTCAAGGTGGAGCCACAAGCAGAGATCCTGCCCCCCACCAATAGAGAGGCAGCTATGCATTTTTACACACCCCAAGGTCACATTTTCTTACCCATAACCACCATCACTGTCGGATCTGCAGGGCAGAAGCCGAGCAGAGTCTGCACCCTTAGCTGCCTCTCCTATGGCTACTGTCTTGCCAAGCAACACCACCCTTCCCAGTACCAGGACTGCAGTGCAGCCACTGCTGGTCTCACCTGACTATTCCACTGGCAGCATGGGGATCATTCTGCCCCTACCCACTGTAGCCAGTGCCTGCATACACTAAGGAGAAACCTGAGGCCTCATTCCCCCAGACCCTAGCACACTGTCCAATTACCTGGGGATCACCTGAGCATACCATTCAGGGGCCTGAAGATCACTCAGCACAGTCCACCACTGGTGGCACCTGAGTACTTCTCCCAGGAGCTGAGTTCAGGGCCATTTAACATGTCACTGCCACCACAGCTGGCACCCACCCACATGCACCACCAGCAGGTCTAAGAACTGATATGCCAAACCCATTGCAATCACTTGCCCAACCAGTGTGGCAAGTCTGGGTCCTAGAATGTTTCTGCACCACTGCTACTGCTGTCACCCATACCATGCCCAGGACCTACCCAATTGCCAGGCCCACTGAGACCACTGCTGACACATGAGCAAAGCTGACACAAGGCCTGAAAACAGGCTGCCTGTACTTGCCAACATCCATGCCCATGTATGTCACCCTGTGTCCCAAGAGCAGGCATTTTCAGCACTCCTGTTATCACTGAGGTCTAAGAATTGGCTCACATGATGCTCCCATCCAAAGAAATCCCTCATCACACCACCACTAAAAACTGCATCACAGATACCACCAATGCTGTGTACACTCAAAGAAATTTTTATATGAAGGCTATATCATTTACACACACACACACACACACACACACACACACACACACACACACACACACACACAAAGTCAAAGTACCCTACCCAACCAACACTATAAATACGTCTTCAGGGAAAAGTTCTGCCCTACAACAGCAAATCCAAAAAAAGAAAGAAGTGAAAGTTACATTACATACAATGTAAAAACCTATATGCATAAGGATATAAGAAACATGAAAAGAAAGGAAATAGGATACCTCCAAGAGAATACTATAATTATCCAGCAACAGTTCCAATTAAAAACGTATAAAATGCAAAAAAACCCAAAATCAAAATATTAAAGAAGTTCAGTGGCATACAAGAGGACACAGGTGCACAATATAAAGATCAGGAAAAAAATTCAGGATATGAATGAGAAATTTACCAAAGAGACAGAGGTTATTTAAGAAATACCAAAAAGATATCCTAGAGCTGAAGCATTTATTGAATGGAATAAAATATCCATTTGAAAGCTTCAGCAGTATATACTACAGAAGAAAATATATATCTTAAAGACAGGTCTTCTGAAATAAGTCACCCAGACAAAACATTTTTTTAAAGGATGAACAATGCCTATTGTGACATTTGGAATACCCATAAGGAGACTAAGCATTCAAATTTTTAGTGTCCAGAAGCAGAAGGGAAGATCAAAGTAATAAAACCTATGAAACAAATATCTGAAAATTTCCCTACCTATCAAGGTATTTAGACATACAGATACAAGTTTAGAGATCTCCAAATGGACGCAACTCAAAAGGTCCTTACCATGGCATATTATAGCAAAACTGTCAATAATCAAAGTAAAATAAAAAATTATAAAAATAGCAAAAGAAAAGCATCTAGTCACTTTTGGGAGACCCTCCATCACTCCAACAGTGAATTTTTCAGGAGAAAACTTACAGGTCAGAAGAGAGTAAAATTATAGCTTCTAAGTGCTGCCACTGAAGAATACTATAGTCAGCATTGTTATTTTCATAAATGAAGAAGAAATAAAATCTTTCCCAAACAAGCAAAAACTGGGAAAATGTCTAATCACTGAACTGGTCTTACAAAAAATGCTTAATGGAGTCTTATACCTAAAAATTTAAGGATCATCTCCCCTATTATGAAAATACACAAAAGTATAAAACCTACCAGTGGAACAAACACATAAATAAGGAGAAAAAGATATTAAATCATATCACTACTTAAGCCACCAAACCACAGTAATAAATGAGAGAAAGAAATAAACAAAATACATAAAATAATCTGAATGCAATTAATAAAATGACAAGAATAAGCCCTCACTTATCAATCATAATCTTTAAAGGAAATGGATTAAACCTTTCACTCAAAAGTTATAGACTAGCTGAATGGATGTGTAAAAATATGACCCAACTACATACTGCCTACAAGAAACTCATTCATAAAACCAAAGTGAAAGAATGGACAAAAAGTGAAAGGATAAAAAAGTTATTGCATGGAAATAAAAACAGAAGGCAGCATATATAGCTATATTTATATCAAATAAACCACAATTCAAGTAAAAAACATTAAAAGGTGACAAACAAGGTCACTATATAATGATAAATAGGTCAATTAAGCATGACGTTATAACAGTTCAAAGTATGTATGAATCCAACACTGGAGAACCCAGAAATAGAAAACAAATATTATGAGATTTAAATGTAGAGATATACTCCAGTATAATAATAGTGTGGCCGGGCTCGGTGACTCGGCCTGTAATCCTGCACCTTTGGGAGGCTGAGGTGAGTGGACTGCCTGAGCCCGCGGGTTTGAGACCTGCCTGGGCAGCGAGACCTCATCTCTACAATAAATAAAAAAAAAAAAATCAGCCGGGCGTGGTAGCGCATGCCTGTAATTCCGGCTACTCAGAAGGCTGAGGCGGAAGGATCACTGGAGCCCAGCAGGTCGAGGCTGCGGTGGCCGGGAGCGGCCACTGCACTCCAGTCTGGGCGAAAGAGTGAGACCCCAACACACACACAAAAAATAATAATAGTGTGACTGTTTAACACTACTCTCAGCATTGAATAGATCATCAAGATAGAAAGTCAACAAAGAAACATTGGATCCATTTTGTTATATTTTGTAGCTTTTATTTTTTTATTTTTACTTTTTTAAATTTTAGAGTTGTAGGGTACAAGTGGGAATTTCCTTCATAAATAGCTTGCATATAGGTAAAGCTTGGGTTTCTAGCTGGCCCTCTCTCTCCCTGATAGTAGACGAGGTAGCTAGTATGTTGCCACATGCCCCCTTCTTTCCAATATCAGTATCCAGCAACAGCCAATCCCACCCTTGTAGTATTGGGACTAGTGTTCACGGTCCACTTGAGTAAGAATGTGAGTATTCAGTTCTTTCTGTGATCATTCATGTAGCATAATGGTGTCCATTTGTATCCAAGTTGCTACAAAGGACATGGTTTTGTTCTTCTTTATAGCTGCATAATATTCCATTGTGCATATGTGCCACATTTTCTTTATCCAGTCCACTTTTGATGAGCTTCTGTGTTGGCTCCATATTTTTGCTAATGTGAAAACTGCTGCAATAAATATGCATGTGCAAGTGTCTTTGATTTATATTTCTCTGGGTATACTCCCAGGAGAGGGATTGCTGGACTGTATGGGTGGGTGCTCAGTGTCTAATTCTTTGAAAAATTGCCACGCTGCTTTCCCCAGAGGTTGAACTAGCTTACATTCCTACCGACAGTACAGAAGCGTCCCCCTTTCTCCACAGTCATGTAGACTGTTGTCACTTCATTTATGCCAGAGAATGTATTCAATCTTGGAGAATGTTCCATGTGCTACTGAGTAGAAAGTATACTCTGTGGTTGTTGCATGGAGTGTTCTGTAGATCCGCAGTCCCCAAGCTTTTTGGTCTCAGATACTGGTTTTGTGCAAGACATTTTTTTCCATAGACCCATGGTTTTAGAATGATTAAAGTGCATAAATTCATTGTCTACTTTATTTCTGTTATCATTATGTTGTAATATATCATGAAATAATTATACAACTCACAAAAAAAAAGGTACAGACAGAACTAGTAAATAAATAATGGGCAGGCCACATACAGACTATACTAATTGTTGTATTCTGATGTAAAGCCTGCCACCAGATGCTGCTGTACAAATGAAGTACATCAATTCACTTACCATTCATTGATAGGTTTTTGATGAGTCTGCAAGCACTTGATTTATTAGAGTCTCTGTGCAGCCAAGTCTCCCTGGTAATGTTAATCTGTATTTGCAGACACTCCCAGTGCTAGCATCACCACCTCAGCTCCCCCTCAGATTATCAGGCATTAGATTCTCATAAGGAGCATGCAAACTAGATCCCTAATATGTGAAATTCACAATAGGGTTCACAACCTATAAGAATCTAATGCCACCACTGATCTGACAGGAGAAAGAGCTCAGGTGGTAATGCGAGCAATAGGGAGTGGCTATAAATATAGATGAAGCTTCATTCACTAACCTGCTGCTCACCTGCTAAAACTGCTACCATTTCATGACCTGAGAGTTGGTGACCCTTGCTGTAGAAAGTCTATTCGGTCCAATTGGTAGAGTGTTGAGCTAAGGTTCCAGATCTCCTTTTTGGTGTTTTGTCTCAATAATCTGCTTAGAGCTGTTGTTAATGGAGTATTAAAGTCTCTGACTATGATTATATGGGTGTCTATGTACTCTCTTAGTTTATGTGGCAATTTTTTTCTAAGTCCAGGTGTTCTGTATTGGATGTATGTATTTTTCAGATGGATACTTCTTGTTGGTGGATTGAGCCTTTTTAAACTATGCAACGTCCTTTTAAAATTCTATTGGTTTGAAGTCTGTTTTGTTTAACATAAAAATAGCTGTCCTTGCTTTTTGTTTTCCATTTTCCTGGAAGATCATTTTCCAGTCTTTTATCTTCATACTGTAGGTGGTCTTTGCAGTAATATGGATTTTCTGGAGGCAACAGAATATTGGATCATAGAAACATTGAATTTAAACCACAAGTCAGAACATTCACAGAACATTCCATTAAATCTCTGCAGAATACATAGAATCTAACAATCTTACCAGCACATGAAATATTCTCCAAAATAGACCATATGTTAAACCACAAAAAAAATCTTAACACATTTTAAAAAATCAAAATCAGATCAAGTAACTTATCAGACAACAGTAGAATAAAACTAGAAATCGATAACAAGGGTAACATTGGAAACTGTTCAAATACATAAAAATTAAACAATATGTTTCTGAATGACTGTTCAAAAAAATATTAAGGAGAAAATTAAAAGATGCAGTCAAACAAATGAAAATCAAAACACAATGTACCAAAACCCATGGAATAAAGCAAGAACAGTGCTAAGAGGGAAGATTATAACAATAAATTCTTACATCAAAAAAGTAGAAGGATTTCAAATAAACAATCTAATGATATACCTTAAAGAAATAGAAACGTAAGATTAAGTCAAACTCAAAACTTCAGAATTAAAAAAAAAGCAGAAATAAAAGAAACAGACTAAAAAACTACAAAAGATTAGTGAAACAAAAATTTGTTTTTTGTAAAAATAAACAAAACTATAAACCACTAGCTAACCTAACTAAATAAAGAGACAAAGCCCAATTAATTTAAAAAGAAAAAGAAAAAACAGTATTCCTAAAATCACAGAAATGCAAAAGATCATCAGAAACTACTACAAACAACTATATGCTGAACAACCAAAACCTAGAGAAATTTGATACACTCCTAAACACATACAACCTAATGAGGTTAAATTAAAAAGGAGTAGAAAATACCAAAAACTGAGTAACAAGACCGATTTAGTAATGGAAGTTTCTCACAAAAGAAAATTGAGGACTGGACGCCTACACTGATGAATTTTACCAAACTTACAAAAGAACTCACACCATTTCTTCTCAAAGTATTACCTAAAATTGAAGAGGAGGCAATACATTCTAACTTATCCTATGAGATCAGCATTACTCTAATACCAAAAATCAAACAAGAACACAACAAAAAAAAGAAAACCACAAGCCAATATCCCTAATGAAACAGACACAAAAATCCTCAACAAAATGTTAGCAAACTCAATCCAACAGTACATCAAAAACATAACACACCAAGATCAGGTGGAATTTACTCCAGGGATGCCAGGACAATTCAACATAAGCAGATCAACAGGATGAAAGACAAAACTATATAGTCATGTCAATAGTTGCAGAAATAGCATTTTATATCATTCAACATTCCTTAATGATAAAAATTCTAAACAAACTAGCATAGAAAAAGTAGACTTCAATATAAAGAAGGACATTTATGGCAAACTCATAGCAAACATTATACTGAATGAAGAAAAGCAGAATGCCTTTCCTTTGAAAACTGGAGAAAGACAAAAATGCTCACTTTTTACCACTACAATTCAACATAGTACTAAAAGTTCTAGCCATAGCAATAAGGCAAGAGAAATAAACAGAAGACATTTCCATTGGAAAAAGTCAAATGGTCCCTGTATGCAGATGACATAATCTTATATATAGAATAGCTAAATGCTCCACCAAAAACTTCTTAGATCTCCTAGTATGTCTTGTAGAATTCAGGTGGGAAGTCATCCGGTCCAGGGCTCTTTTTGATGGGGAGGTTTCTTATGACTGAGTCAATTTTCTGGATTGTATTGGTCTATTTAGAGTTTCCATTTCTTTTTGTTTCAACTGTAGAAGGATTTGTGATGTCAGAAAAACCTTAATTAAATCTAAGTCCTTTAGATTTTCTAGTTAATTTGCATTCAGGTATTCACAGTAATCTCTGATAAACTTTTTTTTAAAAAATCAGAGTCTCACTCTGTCACCCAGGCTGGAATGCAGTGGCATACTCACAGCCACCGTAGCCTCAACCTGCTGAGCTCAGGTGATCCTTCCACCTCAGCCTTCCAAGTGGCTGGAACTACAGGTATATGCCACCATGCCCAGCTAATTTTTTTTTTATTTACTATAGAGATGAGGTCTTTCAAGTTACCCAGGCTGGTCTTGGACCCTGGGCTCAAGCAATCCTCTCACTTCTGACAGACTTTTTCTTCATGGTCAGTTGTGACTTTGCCTTTTTCATTTATAATTGTGCTCATTTGGATTTTCTTTTTTTAGTCATTCTGGCCAGAAGTCTGTCAATCTTATGTATACTTTAGAATAACCAGCCTTTTGTCTTGTTTCTATGACATTTTTGTATTCTATATCCTGCCATTGTGACTTTATCTGGGTGATCTTTTTACTAAAATTAGGATTTAGATGAACTTGCCTTTCAAGCTCTCTTAGGCATGATATTAAGCTAATTTCCTAGGATTTTCCATTTTCTTGATAAGCACATGCAAAGCTATGAATTTTCATCTTAACACTGTTTTCATGGCATTGCAGAGATTCTAATATGTGTCTTTGTTTTCAGGAATCTTTTTTTATTTCTGTCTTGATTTCTGTATTGACTCAGTAGTTGTTCAGCAGCATGTTGTTTGGAGTCCATGTCTTTGTGTGTTTTGGGGGAACTTATTTGGTAGTGATTTTTTTCATTGTGATCTGAGAAGATGCATAGTATTACTTCAATCTTTTGAAATTTGTACACTTGATTTATGATCAAGAATGTGATCAATTTATTTTCCATGTGCTGATATCTCAAATGTATATGCTGGAGTTGTTGGGTAGTGTTCTGTAGATGTAGATCCATTTGGTAGAGTGTCAAGTTAAGGTTCTCAATCTCCTTGTTGGTTTTTTTGCCCCAATGATCTAAGTCCATTAGTGGGGTACTTAGGACTCCAGCTATGATAGTGTGAGTGTCAGTGTCCTCTCTTAGTTTACTTAGTAGCTGTTTTACAAAACCTGGTGCTCCTGTGTTGGGTGCATGGATATTTTTTGTAGGTGGATGAGCCTTTTATCATTATATAGTGTCTGTGTCCTTTTAAATTTTTATGGTTTAAAGTCTGATTTGGGGAAACCCTCTTTTTGGTCCCCTCCCACTTAGAAGCTTTTTTGACTTCTTAATAAATTTCTGCTTTCTCACCTCTAATAAATAAATAAATAAATAAATAAATAAATAAATAAATAAATAAATAAATAAATGAAATCTGTTTTGTCAGATGTCAGAAAACTACCCCTGCAATTTTCTGTTTTCCATTTGCCTGAAAATTCATTCTACAGCCTTCAAATTTGAGCCTGTGGTTTGCTGCAGTGAGATTAGTCCTGGGGGCAGCAAACTTTTTGATCATGCTTCTTTACCCAGTTTACCACTCTATGCCTCTTCAGTGGTACATTCAGTCCATTCATGTTCAAATTAATTACTGAAATATGAGAGTTTATACCTGTCATAAGGCTTTTAGGGGGTGCTTAGCCTTCCTTTGCTTTTGTCTTGTCTATGTATTTTCATGTTTGTGAATGCTCTGTATGCTCTGTTAACTCTGTGCTTGCCTGTACTTTCAAAATGGCTATGATCCGTACTTTTGTTTCTGTGTTCAACACCTTCTTAAGCATACCCTGAAGGGCTGGTCTGAAGACTGCATGTTCTCTTAGAGGTTTGATGTCTGATAAGGATTTTAATTCTCCATCACTGATGAAGCTTAGCTTGGTGGGGTAGGAAATTATCTTTAAGAATGTCTAAAATGAGACTTCAGTCCTTTTGGTTTGAGTGTTTCTGCAGGTAATTCTGGAACAGGATTTTTTTTTTTTTTTTAAGGATTTTTCTTTCAAGTTTTCTTTGTAGAGGTGGATCATTATGTGTCTTGGGGATGGTTTTCTCATGTGATACCTTGCAGGAGTTCTCTAAATCGCTTGTACTTTGATGGTCACCTCCTTAGCGAGATGTGGGAACTTTTCTTTGATGACAATGTGGAATGATTGTTCCATGGTGTTCTCAGCTTCCCTTTCTGCTTCAAAGATACCAATTAGGCACAGATTTGGTTTCTTGACGTAGTCCTACAGCTTTCCAAGGATTTACTCATTTTTTTTTTAGTGTTTTTTCTATGTTTTTGACAGACTGGGTTAGTTTTATATTTTGGTCTTCAAGCTCTGAGATTCTTTCCTCTGCCTGATTGATCTTGCTCCCTATGCTTGTTACTTTTTTTTAATGTCCAGTATGCAGTTCTTAATTTCCATTATTTCTGATTGGGCCTTTCTGATACAGGCCAACTCCACTTTTACTTCCTGTATAACTTTGCTTCTTGTGAGTTTTGCTTCTTGTTTGTCATAGTTCTCTTTATTTAGTTTAGACTTTTAATCTCTGATTTCTGTGACTGTCATCTGGGTCAGGTCATTCTAGAGGGTTTCATTGTTTGTGCTCTGATAGCTGTTTTTTTGGATGCTGTCTTATGAAGACTCTGAGGATTGCCTATGTTTTTCATTGATTTTTCCTCATTGTGACAAGCATCTCCTCCCTATCTTTCCTCTTTGGTTTTGTTGCTCTGAAGCAATTCAGTAACCTTTGTTCTAGGGCCTGTTCTGTTATTCAATATAGGTCACCCAGTGAGAGGAAGAGTGGTACTCACTCATGCTCTGTGCTCTACCCTGTGAAAGGCCTCTGTGTTGTGCTCTTCTTTGACTAGTCTAGTCAGGTTGGTTTTCTGATGCTGTTGCAAGTACTCTGCATAAAACAGAGGAGGAAAAGTGTCCCCTGCCTGTTGTTTGCAGTTAGCAGCCCAGAAGCCTTCCTACCAGGAAAGCCTGTGGTTGTCTTTCATGTCAGTCTCTCCCTGTTGACATCCATGCTCAGCACTTGAAAGAGAGCAAGTTTTCTGCTATAGGGGATCTGCCCTGTGATTGCACAGGACTGGGAAGTGAACCTTCTTGGTCTGAGGGCTGGGGGTAGGCTGACCTCCAGATGTTGGCAGGTGGCACCAGCTGAATTGAATCTTTAGGTAAGCTTTCTAAGCTTGAGAGTTGGCCACCGGGCTCCACTGGCAGAAGGTGCACTCCTGGCAGCTGTCTGACTATGAGTTTGTTCCCCATTCTGCATGAGCTCTGGTTGCCTGCCACTGTGCCCTGACCAGGATGCCTCATACATGCAACAAATGTCTCATGCATAACTGAAAGAAAGGGAAACAACCCAAAGCATGTCACCCTCTCTTGTTCACAGGCAGGACTTCAGTTCCTGTGCAAACCTGGCACATGGTAGGGGATGGAGTGTCCAGATTCCAGTGTCTGCTATCACTTTATGATCTCTATGTGGTCAAAGAGAACTTTACTGAGTGCAGGGTGCTTCATCTGTCCAAAACTGTTCAGGGGGTCTGCATTCATCAATGGTTGAGTACCTACTCTCTGCCTTGCCCAGCAAGAGAAACACCAGTCTACTGCTCCATGGTGACCATCTTGGAACTCCTTCAGAGCAGAGTTTTTCATGTTAAGGAGGTGCAACATCATTTTTTTGATGATTAATGAGGCCAAGAATCAACAACAAAAAACTAACAATCCATTAAAAAATGAATATGAATAGACATTTCTTCAGAGAAGATATACACATTGCCAGTAAATGCATGAAAAGATATTTAACAGCACTAATCATTAGGAAAATGTAAATCAAAACCATAATGAGACTCAGACAGATGCTCAAAACTAAATGTTCTTAGCAGCATTATTTACAATAGTCAAACAGTGTAAATACATTTTTGTTTCACCTTTCAAACAGCAGATAGACAAACAAACAAATAAATAAAGCACAAACATAGAATATTAATTGGTCATAAAGAGGAACGAAATCCTGTTAACATGCTATAGCATAAATGAACTTTAAAAACAGCAGACTAGCCAGGCTCGGTGGCTCAGCCTGTAATCCCGCGCCTTTGGGAGGCTGAGGTGAGTGGATTGCCTGAGCCCGTGGGTTCGAGACCCGCCTGGGCAGCGAGACCTCATCTCTACAATAAATCAAAAAATCAGCCGGGCGTGGTAGCGCATGCCTGTAATTCTGGCTACTTGGAAGGCTGAGGCGGAAGGATCACCGGAGCCCAGCAGGCGAGGCTGCGGTGGCCGGGAGCGGCCACTGCACTCCAGTCTGGGTGACCGAGTGAGACTCCAACTCAAAAAAAAACAAAAACAGTAGACTAAGTGATATCAAGGTGTCAGCAGAGCTTTGCCTCTTTGTAGGCTCTAAAGAACAATCTGTTTTGCCTTTTCCTAAGTTCTGAGGGCTCCTGGAAATCCTTAGCATTCCCTGGCTTGTAGTTACATTACTCCAATCTCAGCCTCCATCTTCATACAGTCTTCTTCTTTTTTTCTCTAGTTACATCTCATTCTTGTTCTTGTTTAATTACTCTCTCTTATTTCCTTAACCCAGTTCATGGAGTTGTATCAGTTCTCTTAATCTATTGAGAGACATGGAGTTTGATTTATTAATGCTTTCTATAATTTTTTGGTTTACATTTCATTCATTTTGCTCTTTATTAATGTCTTCTTCCTACTTTCTTTTCACTGGTTTTGCTGTTCTTTTTCAGTATTTTTAAAGTGAATATGAATGCCTTTAATCTTATTTGTTTAATAATAAATACATTAAAGACTTTACATAATCCAATGAAAACAAATTTTTCTGTAACTTAAAATTTTTAGTGTGAGTTTTTGCTCTTTCCATCTGTTTTGGGGTAGTCTGTATTTTCTTTTTTAATTTCCTTGTTGATCTTCAAGTTACCTAAGAATGAGCTTTTCGATTCCAAGTTAAATCCATGGGTACTGACCAAAACTCTCTCCTTGACCAAACTTTAGTCAGGCTCCTTTTTTCAACTAGGCCTTGATTTTAACCTGCATCCTTGCTGGACCAAGCGCCCCAGCTATAGCAAGAAGACTGCTAAGTCTGTTGATAGAGAATCACCTACCTTGATATCTGGCCACTGTGGCCTGCCTTCAGCAAAAAATCTAAGTTGGTTTAGCAAGAAATTTTCTATACTGGACATTGCCTTTTAGTACTGTTCCAACCACTAATTGCAATCCCCCACCCTTTCTTTGGCTATGAATTTCCTCTAGTCCTTGTTGAACCAGAAACTGAGCCAAGTTTTGTACTGACATCTTTTCCTCTATTACAAGAGTTCCTGAAAAAACTGTTTTTACTGCTTTAATGCTTATGTGGCTCTGGTTTATTCTGAGAGTACCTTTTGACATTTTACAAATAATTTAATGATAATAACCTGACAACCAACCTACAAGAGCTCTTACTTTTACTAAAGTATTTTTCTGGTTATTGTTCTGAGATGGTCTAAGCTAGTCTCAAACTCCTAGGCTCCAGCAATTCTCCTGCCTCAGTCTCCCAAGTACCTGGGATTGCACGCATGTGCCACCATACCCAAATTAAAGTATTCCTTGTGAGCAAGTGCATAATTCAGTCAATATATAAAAATCCACATTTTTATTTGATAAATAAAAATTTTGAAGGCTTAGTGCATATATAGATTCTTGCATGTCTTTAGTAAGTATTTTATTACCAAATGACCAAGTTGGAGTTATTACTAAGATGCACTGTGATTCAGTATACATAAATCAACAGACATGGTAAACCATATTAACAGAATGAAAGATAAAAACCACATGATTATCTCAATCGATGCAGAAAAAGCACCTGACAAGATTCAACACTCTTGCACGAAAAAATTCTCAACAACTTTGGTATTGAAGGAGCTTACCTCAACACCTTACAGGCTATATATAAAAAATCTAACATCAGACACAATGGTAAAACAGCATTTCTTAGAACTTTTCCTCTAAGATCAGGGACAAGAGAAAAATGCCCACTGTCACCACTTTTATTCAATATAGTACTAGAAGTCTTACCAGCACAATTAGACAAGAAACATAAAAAGCAATCCAAGTCAGAAAAGAAGTAATACTGTCTCTATTTGCAGATGACATAATCCTGTATGTCATTTTGTTGAATCCCAGACTCAACAAAAATGACAAAATACTGCTAGAATAAACAAATACAATAAAGTTGCAGGATAAAAAAATCAACATACAAAAATCAGTTTAAGTTCTTTATACTAAGAGTGACCTACCAGAAAAAGAAATTTTTAAAAATCCCATTTATAATGGCATAAAAAAATACTGAATACCACTAGTTCTCACACATCAGTGGGCACTAAACATTGGGCATACACGGGAACTAGAATAAGAATGAGAGACACTGGGCACTGTTGAAGAAGGGAGGGGGAAAGAAAGGATAAAGAATAAAAAATCACCCACTGGGTACCATACTCATTCTGGGGCATCACTGAGTAGCAAGAGGGCTTGTCAGAAGCTCATACCATGACATCACCCAATAAACTTCTGTAAAAAATAATCCTCACATGTACCTCATTACTTTAAAAAGTAAAAAAAAAAAATAATATTTCTCATTATTTCTTTAAAAGCCTTTGTTTTCCCTTACCTCCCTAAATATACCCATAGTTTACTATGGCATGTGTATTTCCCATTTCACTATTCTAGTCCAAAACAAATGTCTTTTTCTTACAATAGAAAATAAAAATAAATTAAATACATTGTGAAATAAAACAAACTTCATAAAGAAACAACAGATTAAAAATAACCAACCGTTTGAAAATTTAAAAACAACCTAAATAACCCACGTTTGAAACAAGAAATTGAAGGTACAATGAAAAGTATTTTGGACTGACTGCTAATAAAGAAAAATACAACATAAACCTTGTAGGGTATAGCAAAAGCAATACATATATAGAATTTTTTAGCTTTTTCAGGGCATATATTAAAATATCACAAGCACTGCAAATATTTTACCTAAATGATAATCTCAAAAAGTCATAGATTTTTATAATCTAATAATCACTGACATTGAGATTTTTCCATATACCTATTGGCCTTTTGTATGTCTTCCTTTGAGAACTACCTATTCAAAACTTTGCCCACTTAAATCACACTATTTGTTTGTTCATTTGTCTTTACTAATGAAAGGTTCGAGTTCTTTATAAATTCTGGCTATTACACCTTGTTGGATAAATAGTTTGTGAATAATTACTCCCATCCTACAGGTTGCCTCTTCACTTGTTGATTATTTCCTTTGCTATACAGACACACTAATCATCAGTGAAATGTAACTCAAAACCCCAATTAATATTATTGCACCTCAGTTAAAATGGTTATTATATGTTTTAAAAATCACAGATGCTGGTGAGGATGCAGAGAAAGGGGAACATTCCTATACACTTTGAGGGAGTATAACTTAGTACAGCCACTATGGAAAAGAGTATGACGGTTACTCAGAAAACAAAAATAGAATGACCACATGATCCAGCCATTCCACTGTCAGCTATATACCCAGAAGAAAGCAGAGCAGTATTACTGAACAGATACATTCCATGTTTATTACAGCACTATTCAAAATAGCCAAAACATTGTTTCAACCTGAGTGTCCAACAATGGATGAATGACAAAGAACAGGTGGCATATATACCCAATTCTATCTTATTCAGCCATAAAAGAAAGAATGAAATCCTGTCATTTGCAGCATCATGGATAGAACTGGAGGAAATTATGTAAAGTGCAATAAGCCAGGCACAGAAAGACAAATATCATATGTCCTCACTTGAATATGTGGGAGCTAAAAAAAAAATTGATCTCATGAAGGTACATAAATGGTGGTTATCACAAGTGGCAGAGAAGGGTGGGGGTAGGAGAGTATGTAGAAGGGTTGGTTAATCAGTATAAAATAGAATCAGATAGAAAGAACTATATTTAACAATAATTTATTGTATCTCTCAAAATATCTACAAGAGAAGATTTTGAATGTCCGCAATACAAAGAAGTAATAAATGTTAAAGGTGATGGATTATCTCAATACCCTGATTTGACTGATGCACATTGTATGCATGTATCAAAATACCACAGGCATACCATAAAACTATTACGTATTGACTAAAATGCATTAAAAAGTTAATAAATGAAGGCTGATTAAACTTCTAAGCCCTTAAAAGAAGAAGAAAAGTATAGCTAAGAGTATAAAAAGCAAACATAAGGGAAAATTAATAAACTCAAAAATCGATTACTTGAAAAACATAAATTTGATAAACTCCCAGAAAAAGTGACACGAACAGAATTGAGAAAACAAAAATTGATGGCGTCATCAAGAAATTAGGAAATATCATTAAGACTCCTAAAGACATGAAAGGAAAATGTAAAGATTTTATGAACAACTTTATGCCAATAAATATAAAATATAAGCAACATAGACATATTCCTTGAATAACATAACTTATTAATATGACATAAAAATAAGTGTAAAAAATTATGGCCAGGAGAGTGAGCTCACGCCTGTAATCCCAGCACTTTAAGAGGTCAAACTGTCAGGGTCACTTGAGGCCCTTTGAAGTTCAAAATCAGCCTGAAAAGCAAAACAAGACCATTCACCAAAAAAATAGAAAAAGTTAGCCAGGCATGATGGTACATTCCTGCAGTCCCAGTTACTTGGTATCCTGAAGAAGAAGAATCACCTGAGCCCAAGAGTTCAAGGCTATAGTGAATCATGACCATGGTACTACACTCCAGCCTGGGAGACAGAGTAATACAATATACTGTCTCCCAGTGTATTTCTAAGATAGACAGATCTGCATCTATTAAAGGAATTAATCTGTGATCAGAGATTTCACAAATGGTTTCTACAGTTAATTCTTACAAGTATTATTGAGATAATAGAAGAGATTTGTCAGGAATCAGAGGTTTAGACCTTATCAAATATTACTAATCAAGGAAACAATCAAACAGAATGGGTAGTAAAAGGCAGAGGTCCAGAACCACCAACACAGTACAACTTGCCTGCCACAACAGAGATATTGGTTTCAACATCACTTCCAAAACTCATTTGAAATGTAGTTGCCATTGTAACTGTGTTGAAGTGTCAGCACGTGAAATGATTAAGCCTTGAGGACTCTGCCTTCAAGAATGGGTAAATGTCGTCATCGCTGGAGTGGGTTCAGTGTCATCGGAGTGGGCTCTTGATAAAAGGATGCAGTTTCAGTCTCTATTCTCCCCATCTTATGTGCACATTCTTGCTATACAATATCCTCCTCTCCATGTTAAAACACAGTAAGACAGCCCTCTTCAGACACAGCGCTTCAATCTTGGCCTTCCCAGCTTCCAGAACTGTGACAAGTGAATGATATTTCTATATGATTTACCCAGAATGTGGCATTCTGTTATAGCAGCAGAAAACAGACTTAAGATTGGTAAAAAGACCCTGCCATTGTAGCCCAATGAGAGAAACATCTGACAGACATTTGCCCCACTGTGTTCACCCACCATGACCAAGGACTGTCCAAGCTGTCAACAGTTTAATTTCTCTGTCCACAGCACTGGTGTGACTTCTGCCTTTCCAGATATTCATCCCTAATAAACATCTTGCATTCTAAATTTCAATTTAGTGTCTGCTTCAGAGAACCCAATAAAGATAGTTAAGTTAAAAACACACCTCCTATTATTCCTAGAGCCAAGAGAAGAAAGGAGACAGATAGTCACAGTACAGATAATTAAAGAAAGTCCCCTGCAGAGCAGGGACCCAGACCTCTAAGGAGGGCACTGTGACCCCAGGGCTGTAACTCGAACCCCAAGGAAGTCAGTGACCAAGTGATGCTGGTATTTCCAAGGAAAATTGACAGTGGGTTAAAAGTGACAACAACACCGGAATCCAAAACCAAATATGGCTGCCAGTGAATGGGAAACAAATAACACTGAAAGTCATGTGAGGCACACAAGGAAAACATCTCCCTCCTCTCCTCATATATTACCTCGGCTTCATCTACTGACCCCTTGTGGCAAATCTTACTGTGCTCAATGGAAATGGGGGGTTTATAGACACACACCCTGAACATGATGTGGCAGAGTCAAAAACAAGAGGAGGTTTAGAACCGAGAGACAACTTGAAAATGTGTCTTTTGTGTACCTTTTCTCAGAAACTTAGAGACGACTTCTGGGAAAAATGAAGCCTTAACGTTGCTTCAAATACTGAAGAGGAAGCAAAAACATGCCAGGAGCCCCTTTGGTTTCACATTTAATGCTTATAATCCTGACAAGAAAGATCCTTGATGTGTTGTTTAGGCAGCCAGACATGCCTGCATATTTTTCTATTATTAGAAGGAAAACTAAAGATTTCTAAAAATGACATATGAGATTTAGTCTTCCTCTTCTCCTTCCTCTTCTCCTTCCTCTTCTCCTTCTTCTTCTCCTTCCCGTTCTCTTTCCTCTTCTCCTTCCTATTCTTTTTTCTTTTTTCTTCATCCTCTCAATCCTCTTCTTTTTTAACTTCACCCTCTACATCCTTTTTCCCCTCAACTTCTTTCTTTTTTACGTATTTCTTACAAATCCCAAGGAAGCAAAATAAAATAAACCAATCAAAAGAAGAGAGCCCAATAACAACAGGTCAAAAGTTTTTAGCACCTTGAATCCTCCTTTCATGGTAGTATTTTTAGGAGGTGGGCCACTATCAACAGTCCCTCCATCGCCTTTATTCTGACAGTTGGGAGGTGCCCATCCACAGTTGCAGTGACAGTGCTGTTTATCACTGCAGATACACTTCATGTTGCAGGTCTTAGGCTGACAAGCCTGTGGTAGACGAGACTTATGGGCACATCTCATGCCAACGAAGATCTTTTCTGGGCCACATGCTGTGCCTTCTCTCACTTGACCAATATCTGGGATAGACAACCCTAAATGATAAGCAGTGCCCCAGCAAGTGGTGTCACTGACATGAGTCTGACACACTATAGAATGTTCTGTCAGATTGGGAATGATGTCCACATTTTCACACTGAACTCTCCCACACATGACATTATGCCTCAAACATTTTATGTATCTTGTGCCTGAAATACCACAGTTACCAAAACGATTTCCTAGGTTGTTGATTTCATTGTAGCAACCTTGAGATGCACTCCTTGCACCTTGGCCAAAAATCTCTCTACACTGAGTATTGTGATTATTACATGTCTTTTTGTAGCAGGAGGCATTGACATCACAGGAGACCCCAACCTGATGTGTAGGGTTGTCTACACATCATCTGGGCATTGATGGGATGTCCCATTGCACCACTCTGGAAGGTCACATTCACTGACCTGTTGTCTACATAAAGTCCCGATGGCATAATTTTGCAGTCTTTACAACAAAGCCCATAAGCACAAGTAGACCAAAAGCTCAGAGTGCAGTCTAACCAACAACAGGGATCTTTTGCACATTGACTTATGGTTCCACAGTCACACTCTTCTCCTTCTTCAACCACTAGGCTCCCACAGAACTTCAGCCTTAAGAGATTCCTTGCAGATGGAGGAAGTTGAATGTATAATCCTTTACCGATCATACTGTCCCAATTTGGATGTCACCTCTATAAAGAAATTCGTTATGCACCACCGTAGCCCACACGTACACCAACCAAAGTCATGCTGCATGCCCAAGTTATGACCAAGCTCATGTGACAAAATAATTGTAAAATAGCTCACCAAGTTGTCTTCAAAAATAACTCCACCATCAAAAAGCTTATTACATACTCAACATAGGCAACACCAAGCTTCTCACCACTTGGGTGTTTTACAAAAAGATGGGCAACATTAAAGGACATTAAAGCTGAGCAGTCTTTCAAAAAGTAAATCTCTGTATCACCTCATCTAAATCTCCAGCTGTAGAAACTGGATTTAAATCTGTCTATATCTCAATCCCAGTCACAATGACATCAACCTCAAGAGGGTGATAGAAGGAATTCACTACATTGACAACATCAAATATTTCATGCTGCACTACTGACACATTACTTTGAGAAAAAAGACATCTGTTATGGTCCACAACCACCACCAACTCAATATACTGCCGGTGGGTCTACCAGCTCACAAAAGAACTTTGCTTCAGAATGAAGTTAGATGACAACTGGAACTCCAATTGACATGCTATTTCCTCTTTGGTTAAGCCACATCTCATGGATGGAGGTCAGTTTCTTCACTGTCTATCTTATACACCAGGTGTTCAAATGTGGCAGAAACCCTAATTGGTTCAATTTCATAAGCAAGATCATTTATCTGCAGTACTCCTTGAAAGCCTCCAGAACAGGTACTGAGGGCAACCAGGGAATCAGGGGCCCCTTCCACATAACCATGATAGTAGCAATCATCTGGAATGAAGGGTTGGTCATGGAGAAGGGTGTGCTGTTCTGTGTAGGTGAACACAGGACGGTGTGTGGACATCACTGGCTTCTTGACTCGCATGTGGACAATGTGTCTCTGGCCTGTAAACCGCAGGCTGTAGGAGAGCCATTCTAGGGCCTTTGCACTTCTGCCCCTGTTGGTCACCTTCAAGGGGATCACCACTTCTGGGGAGGTCAAATGCTGGGAGGACCTGGCCCAAGAGTGGCCAGAAACAGACAGAGACACCCCGAGCCAGAACAGCAGGAGATTGAGTCTTGCAGACATTCCATTCTCCAAAGCCACCATCATGGAGCCAACTCTCCAGAGCAGAAGAGGACAGGGTGCAAGGTTCTGCAGGTCTGGCTCCTCCCTCTGAGCTGCTCAGGTTGCAGAGCTGACCATTTAGGATCTGTGTCCTGGTGGATGTGGAACATCAGAACGGCAGTGCCGAAAATAAAAAGAAGAGCTAGGATGGGGTGGGTAGAGTAGGTAGACCAGGAGAGAGAGCGAGAAGAAAGGTCAAGTGATTTTTGCATTAGGATCATATTTGGAGTAAGAAAATATATGAGATCACATAAACACATATGGGGAAAGGGAATTTCCAGTGAACCAGATGGAGACCACGTATAGGTGTATAGGTGTGAAATTCAAGCCTCAGTAATGGATACATAAATTCCCAGATGCTCTTCTTTAAACATGTAGAATAGCAAGAAATTTTCATCTTAAAAAGACATTTGCATCTGACCCCAATTTTTCTTCATTAAAACAACTAGTAAAAAAGGGCTTCTGTCGTGAGTGGCACACATAGGGCAATTCAACTGCTGTGCGTGCGGAATCGACATCAAGAGATTTAGGAAGCATAATTTTTTGGCACTTGGGCAGCTGGTGATCGTTGGTCCCCCCCCCCAAAAAAAACAACTAGCTCAGAATGAGGTCACCCATCTAAACCCCCCACTTTTTGTTCATTTATTCACACAGTTTGTTCCATCGCCCCTCTTCTATCCAAGACATTTTATGTAGACCCCATTCTGTCCTGCACTGGCACCCAAATAAACCTCAGCTAAAGGGCTTAAAAGTATTGAAGAACCTCCTCTAATCAAGATGTTCTCATGTTATGATATTGTCTTGTCTTCAGAAGAGCCCTGGATAGCCAGGAAGGAAGGATACTGAGGGGAAGAAGGGGGTAAGAAGCTGTTTAGTGGCAGGGCACACGGCCCAGTTCCCCAATCTCTGCATGGACACAGCAGCCCTCTCTCTACACAGCCAATGTGTATCATGTTCTCAACCATAAGAGGCTCATCTTGGTTGTGTTAATAGCTTTGATTCTATTGTTCACATGGCTCTTGACTTGGCAAGATCTAAGCATTTCAATTTCAAGTTTCCAAAGAAAGCTGTGCTGAGATCTGAAGCTGGAATTAGTTCACTAAAATGCTCTGAAGTCCACAATTTAAGTAAACTTTAAAACCTCATTACTGTTGAAAACATAAGTTTTGGTTCAGGTAGAAGACAATTTTGGTCATTCACTGACTTTCACTTGAGTGTCATTAGCAATTTGCTTGATATTTAAAATCACAATCCAAGACAAACTTGGAGACACCTTGTTAACACATACTAGTGGCCTGTATGTTCTCAGAAAGGAACCACAGATCATAAGCAATATCCTATGCATTATGATGTCAATGAAAACTGTTTCCATCTGTGCGGTTTACCAAAACTAATGGATTTCTACCAAATACCAGAAATGGAAACCAAGAGGACTAGACGAAACATCATAGGAAAAGTATCTCTGATAGAGATGAAATCCCAATTGCCAGATTTCCCCTCCAGGTCTCTCTACACAATACCCTTGGTGTGTCAAAGAGTTTATGATACTAAGATGGGGATGGGTGAATTGGGAGAGGATTTTGAAGGAAGAATCTTTATAGAGAAGATAATAACCTACATTAGACACTATCGGAAATATGATGAGGTTATAATATAGACGTCTATTCCGGAAGTTTTGTGGCAGGTCAGTCTTTGTCATCACAGCACTCTTCCAGTGACAATCTGAGGGACACTGCATTCTCATGAATTGTGTGAATTGATGCACTTTAATTGCCTTTCCTCTAATATTACTGGGACCTCAACCACTGTGAGAATCCTCAGTGAGAATCCACCAGTCATTAACCCTACCATCTCCTTCCAGTAGCCACTTGTAAATACGTCAAGACCCTATCTTATGACCTCTCCACTCACTCAGTTTTGACCTTTTTTTAGCATTTGTCACAATTGTTTCACCAACCATTGTGGCTCATTAAATCATTTTAGTGGGATATGAGTAAATGAGACACCATCGAGTAGAAAATATGAGAGTGCTCCATGTGAGCCCATATCACATTTACTAACTGTCACTAACAAGCTAGGAATGGCATAATGCTAACAGTTCTTATCCTAGTTATCAACTGTTTACTAAACTTAAAAGTAAAATTTATCTTTGGTCTGTGAATCTAAGAAAAGCATTCTGCACACCGTATTTCTCCAAAGAGGTTTGCAAAGATGGGCACTAGAAGGAGATTAAAAGGCTAAAAGAGGGGACAATGAACATGTTACTTCGTATTTCCTTCCTGATACTCTCAGCATATGCACAGCAATCCTTCCCTGCTCTACTGGAGACATTCGCTGGACTCCACATTCCCAGAGCCAGCTTTATGAAGCCTCAGCAGACACAAGTACCAGCAAAACAGTGCTCCCTCCTTAGAATCTGACAGTTGGACATACTATGTCATCCTTCAGTCACCTGGGCAACCAATGCCAGCCTGACAGAGTCCCTCCCCTTTTCTTTTCTTTTTTGAGTCAGAGTCGCACTCTGTCACCCAGGCTGGAGTGCAGTGGCATGCTCATGGCCACTGCAGCCTTGACCTGCTGGGCTCAGGCAATCCTTCCACTTCAGCCTTCCAAGTAGCTAGACCTACAGGCATGCACCACTATGCCCAGATAAATTTGTATTTATTCATTTATAGTAGAGACGAGGTTTCTCCATGCTGCCCAGGCTGGTCTTGAACCCATAGGCTCCGACAGTCCTCTCAGCTCAGCCTCCCAAAGTGTTGGGATTACAAGTGTGAGACACCATGCCCGACTAACAGTGTCCCTTTCTATGATGTTCCACTACCAGTTCTGTCAGTCCTGACACAAATAGGCTGGTTACCAAGTGTGAGGTACTCTCCCTCTGAGATCTGAATCATAGTTTGTAGAGAAACTTCTTCCAGACCCTAAGGTACCAGCATGAATTTAGCATTACTTTATAAGAGGTCCAACTATTGACTCCAAAACAACACTTACCTGAAATTTCAAGCTGCCAGCACTGAGTAAGTAATGCCCTTCCCTCTAAACCCAGGTCTACAACTATGAGGCCCATAATAAAAGTATCCAGGTTATGATTACATCAACCACTTCACATTGCTTCCTCTTTCTTAGGGATGTACTCCTTCTGGGAAATCCTATCTCTGTGTACTTCAGTGTCCCCTTTAGAACTTTCCAGGCCTTCAATGCCTTCTCTTAATTTTCCTATATTAGTTTTCCTTGTAGGTTTCTCTTTTCTGTACTAGATCTTGAGAGGACTTGATACCAGTAGTGATTCTAAGAGAGAAAGGCAAAATGGAAATCCGGTATTGGTTTGGCATGGCAATGGCCTTAAACACACAGTCGAACCCCCATCCAATGGGAAATGTGCATGTAGTGGTATCACAATTAGTTATATTACTACTCAGTGTTGATTGTGATGAAGGGCCCTGTTGACAAAAGTGACTGCTATGATGATGGCTATCAGTACCTCAAGGACTGAGGGCGGGACTAGTTATTTTTAACCCTATTGGAGAATTTACACAATGAAGCTCAAGACTCAATCGCCAGTTCAAAAAGATACCAGGTAATAGTAGAGCTAAAAGATTCTCCTCTTTGTTTTAGCCATAGGACCAAACTCACTGAGAATCAGAATACTTGTGGAGGTGCAAAATCACAATATGAGTTAAATATATACATTTGCCAAAACTATAGTGGAAAAGTTGGCCCATTAATTGAGAAAAAAAACTTGGGACTTGAAATGGGAAATTCCAGGTTGACTTGAATGACTTTGAGAATTTAGATACTCCCATGTTTTCTGAATCACCTTTCTTGTTGAGAGAGCCAGAATTTTCTTGCCTGAGGAGTTGAGTCACATCTAGCTTGAGACCCTCTAATGACCTCAGCTGGGGACCTGTCCTGTAAAGGGATGCCAACCTCACAGGGTAAGCTCCAAGACTCCTCCAGACATACTCCTATCACCTCTAATTGGTTCAAGGTGCAAATCAGAATCAGATCTCAACATGTGCCCTGAAGAACTAGTTCCAAGTCTGAAGTAGAAGGAAATCAGGTGCCATAGTTCACTAATTAATTTAGGCAAAAGAAAGCTAAAGAAAGCATATTATTAAACAAAAAAAGTTGTTACAGATATCGAGTATATATTTAATTTAAAATTAAATGAAAACTTGTATTTACTTAATACTTAGCTTCAAAATACATAAAGCAAGTCTTAAGAAATGTAAAAGGAGAAATAGAAAAATACAAAATCCACCTGTAGGTGTTTGTATACTTCTTTCTGCAAGTGATAGAAAAATCACATAAAGAGAATAAATGAGAAAATTGGAGACCTCAGCAACATTAATCAAACTAACCTAATTTATACATATAAAACACAGTATCCAGCAACACAGCACAAATTAGGTACAAGTGCAGATGTAATATTTACCAAGGTAGTTAATAAACACGGTCATAAACGAAATCTTAAGACATCCTAAAGACAATGATTGGATGGTATATGGTCATTAATGATCACCTGAGCACACTATTCAGGGGCCAAAAGATCACCAGCACAGCCCATCACTGGTGGTACCTGAGCACTCCTCCCAGGATCTGAGGTCAGGCCCACTCAGTCTGCCACCACAGCTGGCAAACCTCCCCGTGCACTGCCAGCAAGTCTAAGGACTGACAGGCCCAACCCCTTGCAACCACTCTAAACACCAGCATGGACTGTCTGTTTTTTACAGGATTGTCACACTACTGCTACTGCTGTCCCTGATACCATGCCTGCTGCCCAAAGGCCCAAGGATCCACCCAATTTCTGGGCCCACTACTGCCATTGATGGCACAAGAACAAGCTGACTGAAGGCCCCAAAATCAGCTTGCTTGAACTTGCTAACACCTGTGCCAACATATGTCACCCTGGGTCCCATAAACAGGCATGCTCAGCAGACTCCTGTCATCACTGAGGTATGAAAATTGGCCCACTGATGTCCCCAACCCTAGAAAACTTCACCAGAGCCACTGACGACTGCATCACAGACACCACTGATGTTATTTACATTCAAAAAAGTTATATGGAGGATACATCACTCCACATACCCAGAATCAAAGCCAAAGTGCCTTACTCAATCAACACCATAAATGCACCTTCAGGAAAAAGTCCTCCCCTAAAACAGCAAATCCAAAAATGTAGAAGATGCAAATGTCACACCATTTACAATATAAGGACATATATCACCTTAAGAATATAAGAAACATGAAAAGAAAGGAAATAAGACACATGCAAGGGAGCACAATAATTCTCCAGCAACAGATTCTAATTTGAAATGTATAAAATTTCCCCCCAAAATCAAAATTAACATATTTTAAAAGGTCAGTGGCTTACAGATGAACAATACAAATAAATCAGAAAAAGAATTCAGAATATAAATGAGAAATTTACTAGAGACAGATATCATATAAAAGAAACCCTATAACTGAAGAATTATTTGAATGAAATAAAAATATATATATTTGAAAGCTTCAACAGTATTTTACATCAAGCAGGAAAAAAAAGTTTATATCTTGAAGACGAGTCTTCTGAAATAAGCCACTCAAAGAAAACAATTTTTAAAGGATGAACAATGCCTATGTGACATTTGGAACATGATAAGGGAAACAAACATTCAAATTATTAATGTCTGGAAGGAGATGGGAAGACCAAAGTAATCAAACTTAAGAAACAAAATAATATCTGAAAACTTCCCAATCTAGCAAGAGATTCAGACATACACATAAAACCATAAAACAAGTTTAGAGATTCCCAAATAGGTCTTTCCCATGGCATATTATAGCCATGGTCAATAATTATCATCAATAATCAAAGTCAAAGAAAGAATTATAAAAACACCAAGAAAAAAGCATCTAGTCACTTATGAAGGAAACTTCAACACACTAACTGTGAATTTCTCAAGAGAAACCTTGCAGGCTAGAAGACAATAGAATGATAGTATCCAAGTTCTGGGAAAAACAACAACAACAACAAACCCTGTCAGTAAAGAATACTATAAATACTATAGTCAGAAAATTCATTTTCATAAATGAAGAAGAACTAAAAGAAGAAATAAAATCTTTCTCAGACAAGGAAAAGCTATGACAGTTTATCATCACTAAAATGGAACTACAAAAAGTGCTTAAGGGATTCCTACACCTAGAGGTGAAAGGTTGATATCTCCTATTATGAAAATACACAAAAGCATAAAACCCACCTGTAGAACAAGCACAAAAATAAAAAGAACTTACAGCTTACCACTACATAAGCCACCAAACCACAATAATAAACATAAGAAAAAGAAAGGAACAAAAATATACAAAATATATAAAAGCAAAGAATAAAATGATAGGACTAAGCACTCACATGTCAATCACAACTTTGAAACGAAACCAATTAAATGCTTCACTTAAAAGATATAGACTGGCTGAATGGATGTGTAAAATATCACCCAACTATACACTGCCTACAAGAAACTCATCTCATTTGTAAAACTAAAGTGAGAGGATGAACTAAAAGTGAAACGATGGAAAAAGTTATACCACAGAAATGAAGCCAAAAGCAAGCATATATAGCTATGGTCATATCAAGTAAAACAAGACCAAAAGGACTAAAAGAAGACAAAAATATAATTATATAATAATAAATGGATCAATTACACAAGAGGTTATAAGAGTTCAAAATATATATAAATCCCAACCCTGGAGTACCCATAAATACAAAGCAAATATTATTAGATTTAAAGCAGATATAAATTCTAGTATAATAATAGTGTAAGAGCTCAACACTACTCTCAGCATAAGCTAAATCAGATGTTCTCAACCCCCTGGTCGCAGGGTCCATGGCCTGTTAGGATCCAGGCCACACAGCAGGAGGTGACTGGTGGCAAACAGAGCTCTGCCTCCTGTCAGATTAGTAGAGGCACTAGAAGCTCACAGGACCACAAACTTTATTATGAAATATGCATGCAAGAGATGTTGCACTCCTTATGAGAATCTAATGCCTGATGATCCCCACTACCCCCATCCCCCTGGTGTAAAAAAGTTATCTTCCATGAAACTGGTCCCTAATGCCAAGAAGGATTGGGCCTGCTGAGATAGATAAAGCCAGAAAATCAACAGAGAAATGTTGGATTTATTATTTTATTTTGTAGTCTTTATTTTTATTATAATTTTTAAAATTTATCTTAGGATTGTGGAATACAAATGGGAATTTCCTACATAAAAAAGGCTGTATGGACTTCAGCCTCCAAAAGTGCAGGATGACAGGCATGAGCCACCACATCCATTGTCCCATAGTCTTTAATGACTGCATTCTACTCCATCCAGTAAGTGAACTGGAACCATTTACTTGACAGTGAATATTTAGGACCAGCTCCCAATGTTTCATTATTTTATTATAAAGAATATTTTGGGAAGTCAAGAAGATGGCAGCCAAGCTAGTAAGACTATGTGAATCTCAGTGTAGCTGAGTGAGTGTACGGAAAATTTCATGTATGCTGGTAAGTGATTGGCCATGTGAGTGGCTGACAAAGTGAGGGCTCAGGAGCAAGCAGCCAGAGCTCTCATGATGCAGCGACTAGTGCCGCAGCTGTTGGACCCTAGCAATTCCCAGGATGCAGAAGCCGAGCACCATTTTTTAAAAAAACAAAACCCTTCCTGGGAAGAAAATGCTGGGAGAGACTGACAAAGTGGGGGCTCATAAGCAAGTGGCCCGGGTCCTACCGGTGAAGCAGCTGGTGCTGCTGCTGCTCTGCTTGGTCCCTAGTGCTTCCCAGGTCGCAGAAGCCAAGCTCCATTTTTTTTTCAGCAGACAAAAGTTTTCCTGAGAAGAAGTGGCAGGGAGAGACTACTGGCTCCAGGCTCTGCCTCATTACTGCAGCAGGAGAGACTGCTGACTCGAAGCTTTGCCTCACCTGGCCAGACACTGGCAGCAGGGACTGTGGAGGAAGCCCAGAGGCAAAGTCCCATGGAAGAGGACAAGAGAGTCACCCCACCACCAACTTGAAGGCAAGGCAGGAAAGCGCTCCCACTTGCTCACCACGGAGAAACAGACCTGATCTCTGTGACTGGCGGATCAAGTACTCAGGGATTGATCATGATCCAGAGGGAATATCCTGAAAGCACAAACATCAGGGGGAACCTGACAAGTGCTGAGTCTCAGGTGCCCCACCCCCTACCCTAATCCAGCCATGGGACAAAGGTTGTGGACAGAAAAGGACGAGGAAGAACTCCAAAGAGACCAGTGATGAGTCCAGGGCTGAGTCCAGGGCAGTCCTCTGAATGTCAGACCCACACAGCTGGGGCACAACTGAGAGGGACAAACCCAGGCAGAACCTGGACATCGGTCACAGTAGGAAAACTCCATTCCAGGATAGGCTTGCCTGGGGCACCCCCAGAGAGTACACACCTGGGGAAGAGACAATCCCGCACCCCCCCCCACTGGAGGGGATCTCCCTGACCACACAAGAGTGGGAGGGGAGGACTGCAGTCCCACTCACCTCCACAGCTCCTCCTCCTTCCCTGCTCTGGACACTGGGGAGAGAGTGAAGAAGGCAGAAGCTCTGCAGGAGACAGCAGTGCAGATGAGAGGAACAATTACAGGACCTGCCACAAGAGGGCAGGGTAATTTTGTCTTTTTAACTTTTTCTTTTCTTTTTAATTTTTTTTGCCTATTTGTTAGTTCATCTATTTTTTAAAATATGATTCCTTTGTGCATGAATGTGTATGTGAGTGTGTGATCTGCATGCCCCCCTTTTTTCTTTCTTCTTTCTTCTTGTTTTTGTTTTCTGTTGATATGTGTATGTGAATGACTGAGTGCTCATCTTTCAGTTGTTTTTCTTTTTCTGTTGTTAGTTTGTTTTTGCTCTTTTGTTCACCCCTTTATTTTATTTTTTTAGATTAAGGAGTGTATGAATATATGTGCGAGGGTTCAACTGAACTCCTTTGTTCTCCCCCCCACCCCCGGTCTTTCTCTTTTTCTGCTTCATTCATTTTGTGCTAGCCATGTCTGTGTGTGTTTAGTTTTCTTATTTTTTGTTGCTGTTTCTTTTGTTTCACTTTGTTGTTATTCCAGTTTGGTTTGGAGTGTGTGTGTGTATGTCTGAGTATGTGTGTGTGTTCAACTGTTTTTTGCTTTGGTTTCTGCTTTCTTTGTTCTGTGGGTCATTTTCTTTTTAATTCTTGTCCATTTTATTTCATTCTATTTTTCTCTGTTCTCCTCACTGCAGTCACTGTATCTTGGACTCAGTGGGTACACACACATACCCATTGTATCATCATATAGAGTGGGGGGGGGTTGGTCTCGGGGCACACATACCACAGTGAACACTGATTTGCAAGTAGTTTCTGAATCCTAGCTGCCCATCCCCTACCATATTCAATTTTCAAAACTACAAGAGATAGCAAAGCTTGCCATCCATAGTCCTGTTTCAAAATAGAACAAATCCAGAGTCCAGATCAGAGAAGAATAGAGGACTGAGCAAACATTAGAAGTGAAACCTCTCCCACTGACACTGAATAATGAAACTAAAGAGAAAAGCAAGGGATCTGTCACAAATGAGGGGAAAGCAACAGAAGACCACAGGTAATTTCAAGTGTAACAAAGAGAAAATGCCTGAAAACTCAGACCTCAGAGCCCAAACAACAGAAGTTACCAATAACTGGCCCCAGAATACAAGGGGGATTAGAGAATGGATAGAAAGAGTGAATATGACTCAAGAAAGACAAGATGCAACACTGAAAGAACTTGTAACAGAGATTTTGACCATAAAAAACCTCATCCAGGAAATAAATAACAAGATGACAAGAATGGAAAGCAAAATTAAACTATTAGAAGAAAGGCTCTCAGAACTTGAAGGCCAGAACATGGAATTAACCCAATCTATAAAAAACATAGAAAAAAAAAACTCAGGAAGAAAGAACAAAGCCTACAAGAGATGTGTGATTATATCAAGAGGCCAAACCATTGCCTGAATGATATCCCAGAAGAAGCAAGGAAAATGGAGAAAACTTTGGAGCAAGTATACAAGGAAGTAATCCAAGAAAACTTTCCCCATCTCACCAGAGATGTGACTGGCCAAACACAAGAGATACAGAGAACCCCTACAAGACAACAAATGGCAAGACCAACCCCTAGACACATAGTAATTCACCTACATAAAGTAGGCAACAAAGAAAAAATCCTAAAGGCAACAAGAGAGAAAGTTCAGACAACCTACTGGGGAAAACCAATCAGAATAGCAGCAGACCTATCGGCAGAAACACTACAAACAAGAAGGGACTGGAATCCAATATTCAAAGTTTCAAAGGTAAACAATTTCATCCAAGAATTTCCTACCCAGCCAACCTCAGCTTCATCTGCAAAGAGGGATAACTTGACTTCCTCTTTTCCTATTTGGATACCCCTGATTTCCTTCCCTTGTCTAATTGCCCTAGCCAGGACCTCCAATACAATATTAAACAAGAGGGAAAGTGGGCAGCCTTGTCTTGTTCCAGTTTTCAGGGGAAATGTTTCCAGTTTGTGTCCATTAGCAATATGCTAGCTGTGGGTTTATCATAAATGGCACTTACTATTTTGAGGGATGTTCCTTCTATACCTAGGTGTTTCAGGGTTTTTATCAAGAAAGGATGCTGATATGGTCCTATACCTCAAAAATTCAAAATAATCTGTCAAAAACCTGCTTGCACTGATAAAGGACTTTGGCAAAGTCTCAGGGTACAAACTAAATGTGCAAAAGACAGCTACATTCTTATACACCAACAACAGGCAGGTGGAGAACCAAATAAAAAGCACAATCCCATTTACAATAGCCACACACACAAAAATTAAATACCTCGGCATCTTCCAAACCAGAGAAGTGAAAGAACTTTACAATGAGAACTACAAAATACTGGTAAAGAAATCCAAAAAGACACAAACAAATAAAAAAATAGTCCATGCTCATGGATAGGCAGAATCAACATTGTTAAGATATCCATCCCACCAAAGGCAATCTACAGATTCAACGCAATATCCATTAAATTACCAACATCATTCTTCTCAGAACTGGAAATTACAATACAGAGATTCATATGGAGACATAAAAGACCATGAATAGCCAAAACAACCTTAGCAAAAGAAACAAACCATGAGGTATCACCCTTCCAGATTTCAAACTTCATTATAAGGCTACAGTAATCAAAACAGCCTGGTATTTGTTCAAGAATAGGCATGTAGACCAATGTAAGAGGATGGAGATTCCAGAAGTAAAGCCTCAACTTCTCAACCAACTCATCTTTGACAAAGCCTCCAACAACAATCACTGGGGAGAGAAGAACCTATTCAGTAATTGGTGCTTGGAAAACTGAGTGATCACATGCAGAAGATTGAAACAGGACTCCTACTTATCATCATACACAAAAATTAATTCTAAATGGATCAAAGACCTAAATGTAAAACCTCAAACTACAAGAATCTTAGAAAATTAAGGCGTCACCCTTATGGGTATTGGAACTGGCAACCAATTCCTGATCAAAACCCCAAGCGCCCATGCCATAAAAGATAAGATAGACAAGTGGGACACCTCATCAAACTGAAAAGCTTCTGCAAAGAAAAGAAACCATCAAGAGAGCAGGGAGACAGCCCAAAGAATGGGAAAAAATTTTTTTCCAACTGTATGGCTGACAAAGTCCTAACATTTAGGATCTACAAGAAACTCAAATGTGCTGAAAAGAAAAAAACAAATGGCCCCATTAAAAAGTGGGCAAAAGACATGAATAGATACTTCTTAAAAGAAGATATACAGGCAGCCAACAGACACATGAAAAAGTGCTCAACCTCACTCAACACCAGAGAATTGGAAATCAAAACCACACTGAGATACCACCCAACTCCTGTAAGAATGGCCATCATTAATAAAACAAACAACAGATGCTGGCGAGGATGTGGAGAAAAAGGAACGCTTCTACACTGCTGGTGGGAATGCAAACTAGTGCAACCTCTTTGGAAGACAGTGTGGCGATTTCTGGAAGAACTAGAAAATGACCTTCTATATGACCCAGCAATTCCCTGTTAGGAATACACTCAGAGGAACTCAAATCATTCTGCAAAAAAGACACCTGCATATGCATGTTTATTGCAGCTCTATTCACAATTGCAAAAACATCGAAGCTGGACTGGATTTAAAAAATGTGGTACATATAAACAATGGAATATTTGCAGCCATAAAGAAGGACAAACAAAAATTTCGCAGCAACTTGGATGGATTTAGTGTCTATCATACTCAGTGGTCTATCACAGAAACAAAGAACAGAGTACCATATGTTCTCACTCATAAGCAGACCTCGAACGATTATCATAATACTGTAAGAAAGGGACTGGCAGTAGTGGGAAATTGCGGGGGCGGGGAGGATTGGCAGTTGAGGGAAACTACCAGGGGAGGGAGGGGCACACCTCATCAACAAGGGTACCTACATAATGAACATTTGTATACCTACCCCTGAATTGTACCCATCTCTAAAATGAAAAATAATAATAATAATAATAATAATAATAAAGGTTGTGTGCAGGTGACGTTTGGGCTTCTAGCTGACCCTCTCTCCTGTTGATAGTTGACCAGGTACCCAGTGTCTGGCCACTTGCTTCCCTCTCTCCCATAGCAGTGTCCAGCAAATTCTGATACCATCCTTGTGCTAGTGTGACAAATGTTCAGGGCCCACTTATGAGTGAGAGTAGGCAGTATTAATTTCTTTGTTTCTGTGATAGTTCAACAAGTATGATTGTGTCCCACTGCATCCAAGTTGCTTTGAAGGTCATAATTTTGTTCTTCATGTCTGCATAATATTCCATTGTGTATATGTATCACATTATCTGGTCCACTTTTGATGGGCATCTGGCCTGGTTCCATGTTTTTGCTATTGTGAAAACTGCTGCAATAATATATATACATGTGCAGGTGTCTTTTTCATAGAGTGACTTATGTTCCTCTGTGTATATTCCCAGGAAAGGGATTGCTGGATCGTATGGGAGCTCAATTTTTAATTATTTAAGAAATTGCCTATCTGTCTGGGGACAGGGGGGCTCACCTCATCAACAAGGGTACCTGCACAATGCATATTTGTATACCTAGCCCTTAACTGTACCCCAAAATTTTAAAATAAAAAATATGCTAAAAAAAAGAAAAAAAGAAATTGCCACACTGCTTTCCATATTGAACTAGCTTAAGTTTCCACAAACAGCAGAAGCATACCTTTTTCTCCACAGTCAAGCTAGCAAATGATTTTTTTGGGGGGGAGGTTAGGGTTTTGTTTTGTTTTTTACTTATTCATTATAGCCCTTCTTACCAAAGTTAGATAACATCTCATCGTAGTTTTTGTTTGCATTTCTGGGATAATTATTGAGGCTAAGCATTTTTTATGTGTTTGTTGACTGCTTATATGTACTTCTTTGAGATGTATCTGTTTTGTCCTTTGCCCACTTTTTACAGGTTTCTTTTTTTTCTTTCAATTTCACTTCCTTGTAGATCCTGGATGCTAGGCCGTTTTACATGTTCAGCTTGCAAATATTTTTTTCCCATTTCATGGGTTGTCTCTTTATTCCCTTAATGTTTTCTTTTGCTGTGCAATAATTTTCAGTTTGATTAGGTCCCACCTGTCTGTCTTAGCTTTTGTCATAATTTCTTTTAGGACTTGGCCATGAACTCATTGCCTACTCCAATATCCAGAAGAGTGTTCCCTATGTTTTCTTCTGAGATTATTACAGTTAAGGTTTTATATTAAAGTCCTTGATCCATTTTCAAGTTGGTTTTTGTATATGGTGATAGGTAGGGGTCCAGTTTCACACTTCTTCATGTGGCTACCCAGTTTTCTCAGCATCATTTACTAAATATGGTTTTCTTTCCCTCATTTGTTATTAATGGCTTTGTTGAAGATGAGTTCATTGAGGGGTCATGTTTTATTTCCAGAATTTCTGCCCTGTTCCATTGGTCTATGTGCCTATTCCTGTACCAATGCCATACCATCTTGGTTACTGTAGCTTTGTAATACAGTTTAAAGTCTGGGAGTGTGACACCTCCAGCTTTGTTCCTTTTGCTTCGGCTACTCATGCCCTTTTTGGCTTCCATGTGAAATTCTATATATATTTTTTGGCCTATGAAAAATGATATTGGCAATTTGATAGGGATTGCATTGAATCTGTAGATTGTCTTGGGTAGGATGGACATCTTGACAATATTGATTCTTTCTATCCATAAGCATGGGATTTCCACCCCCCCCATCATCTTTGGTTTTTTTGAGCAGTGTTTTATAGTTCTTGTAATGGTCTTTCACTTTTCTGGTTAGGTGGTTGCCAAGGTATTTAATTTTGGGGGTGCTATTGTGAATGGGATAGTGCTTTTTATTTGGTTTATCAGCCTGTTTGTTGTTGGTGTATAGAAATGTGACTGTCTTTTTTGCATTGATTTTTGTATTCTGAAACTTAATCAAAATAGTTTATCAGTGTAAGAAGGTTTTGGCAGACTCTCTAGGGTTTTCTTGGTATGGAATGATATCATCCACAAAGATGTTTTTTGACTTCCTCTTTTTGACTTCCTCTTTTCTTATTTGGATGCCTTCGATATCCTTCTCTTGCCTGATTGTTCTGACCAAGACTTCCAATACCATGCTGAATAGAAGGGTGAGAGTAGGCATCCTTGACTTGTTTCAGTTCTTTGAGGAAATGTTTCCAGCTTCTGCCTATTAAGCATGATGTTGGCTGCAGAATTGTCATAGATGGCTCTTATTGTTTTGAGGAACGTTCCTTCAATGCTTAGATGTTTGGGGATTTTTATTGAGGAAGGATGCTGGATTTTGTCAAATGTTTTTTCTGTGGCTAATGAGATAATCACATGGTTCTTGTTTTTACACCTGCTAATGTGCTGGATTATGTGTAGAGTGTTGCAAATGTTGAACCAACCCTGTATCCTTAGAGTGAAACCTCTCTAGTCATGGTGTAGGATTCTTTTTTTTTTTTTGAGTTGGAGTCTCACTCTGTCACCCAGACTGGAGTGCAGTGGCTGCTTCTGGCCACTGCAGCCTCGACCTGCTGGGCTCTGGTGATCCTTCCGCCTCAGCCTTCCAAGTAGCCAGAATTACAGGCATGCGCTACCACGCCCGGCTGATTTTTTTATTTATTGTAGAGATGAGGTCTCACTGCCCAGGCGGGTCTTGAACCCGCGGGCTCAGGCAATCCACTCACCTCAGCCTCCCAAAGGTAGGATTCTTGAAATACGTTGTAGGATATGATTTACTAGAATCTTATTGAGAATTTTTCTGTCTATGTTCATCAGGGAGATTGGCCTATAATTCTCTTTTCTTGTTGGGTCTTTTAGGTATCAGGATGATAATAGCTTTATAAAATGAGTTAGGGAGAATTCCTTCCTTCTCAATTGCCTGGAATACTTTCACTAAGATTGGTACCAGTTCTCCTTGGGAATTCAATTGAGTAACCATGTGGTCCAGGGTTCTTTTTGGAAGGGAGGTTTCTTGCAAGTGAGTCAATTTCCTGAATTGTAATTGGTCTGCTTAGGGTTTCAATTTCTCCTTGTGTCAGACTTGGAAGATTGTGTGATGCCAGAAATCCTCCATTTCCTCTAGATTTTCAAATATTGCATACAGATGTTCATAGCAATCTCTGATAATCTTTCGCATTTCTTAAGAGTCAGTTGTGATATTGCCTTTTTCATCTTTAATTACGTTTTCAGCTTTCTCTTTCTTTTGTTTAGACAGTCTGACCAAGGGTCTGTCAATCTTATTTGTCCTTTCAAAGAGCCCACTTTTTTGTCTTATTGATCCTTCCTATGATATTTCTGTCTTCTCTTTCCTCCAGTTGTGACTTTATCTTAGCTGTATAGATTTTTTTTTTTTTTTTTTTTTTTTTGGAGTTGGAGTCTCACTCTGTCACCCAGACTGGAGTGCAGTGGCCGCTTCCGGCCACCGCAACCTCGACCTGCTGGGGTCCGGCGATCCTTCCGCCTCAGCCTTCCAAGTAGCCGGGCTATATAGATTTTTCTACTAAAATTAGGATTTAATTATTCTCGCATGCCCAGCTCCCTTAGGTGTGACATTAGGCTGTTTATTTGTGATCCCTCTATTTTCTTCATATGAACATGTAATGTTATGAACTCCCCCTCACAACACTGATTTCATGGGAACCCAGAGGTCTTGATATGTTGTGTCTATGTTTTCATTTGTCCAGTAATCTTTTGATTTCTGTCTTTATTTCTATGTTGACCCAAAAGTAATTCTGCAGCTTGTTGTTTAGTGTGCATGTCTGTGTGTTTTGCGAGGTTCTTGTTGGTAGTGATATTTATTTTTTGTCCATTGTGATCTGAGATGATGCTTGGTATTATTTCAACCTTTTGAAAATTTTCACATTGATGTATTCCCAAGAAAGTGATCAGTCTTAAAGTACGTTCCATGTGCTGATGTGTAGAAAGTATATTCTGTTGTTGCTGAATGGAGTGTTCCATAGATGCTAATTAGGTCCAGTTGGTTAAGTGTCAAGTTAAGGTTCCAGATCTCCTTTTTGGTGTTTTGCCTTGATGATCTATCTACGGCTGTTAGTAGAGTATTAAAGTCTCTGACTATAATTGTATGTCTCTGTCCTCTCTTAGTTTACACAGCAATTGTTTTCTAAATCCAGGTGCTCCTGTATATAAGATGGATATTTCTTGCAGGTGGATTGAGCCCTTTATTATTATATAGTGTCCTTTTGTGTCTTTTTAAACTTTCAGTTGGTTTAAGATTGTCTTGTCTGATATAAGAATAGCTATCCCTGCTCTTTTTTGCTTTCCATTTTCCTGGAAGATAATTTTCCAGCCTGTGGGTGTCCTTTGCAGGGGGGTGGATTTCCTATAGGCAGAAGAATGATGAATCATAGAAACATTGAATTTAAACTGCACATAAGGCCAAATGGACATAACAGACATTTACAGAACCTTCCATTCAACATCTGCAGAATACGCATTATTCTTATCAGCACATGAGATATTCTCCAGAAGAAACCATATGTCATATCACAAAAAAAGTCCTAACAAATTTTTAAAAATCAAAATAATATCAATTACCTTTGCTAACTGCAGTGGAATAAAACCAGAAATCAATTAAAAAGAATAACATTGGAAAATGTTTGAATACACAGAAATTAAACATGTTTCTGAATGACCACTGATTCAAAGATAAAATTAAAAAGAAAATAAAAAATCTTCAAACAAATGAAAATCAAGACACTATGTACCAAAACCTATGGGATACAGTAAGAAAAGTGCTAAGAGGGAAGTTTACAACAATAAATGCTTACATCAAATAAGTAGAAGGTTTTCGAATAAACAACCTCATATTGTACCTCAAGAAAATAAAAAAGAAATCCTGTATTGTAATCCACATCTTTAAAATAAAAAATTAATTAAAAAAAAGAAAAGAAAAAAGAATGAACCAAATCCAAAATTCCAAAAAAAAAATCAGAGAATAAAAAAAGAAACTGATAAAATACAAAAGATCAGTGAAAAAATTTTGTTTTTCTTGTAAAAGTAACCAAAACTATAAACCACTAGCTAGACTAACCAAGAAAAAAATAGGCAAAGCCCAAATCAACAACAAAAATGACTTTGCACTTGATTTCACAGAAAAGATCATCAAAGATATTATGAACAACTATATGTTAAATAACTGAAAAACCTAGAAAAAACTGACATCTTTGGCTACATCCAATGTACAAAGATTATTAAATTTAAAAGAAGTCAAAAACCTGAAAACACCAAAATATGAATAATAAGATTGACTTACTAATAAAAGCTTTCCCAAGAAAGAAAATCCAGGACTGGACAGCTACACTGATAAATTCTACCAAAATTACAGGGGCAGGGAAAGGTTTCAGAATGATTCAAGTACATTACATTTATTGGGCACTTAATTTCTATTATAATTATTATTACATGTAATATATGATGAAATAAGTATTATTATGAAATTATTAGATTGATATGAGTCTGCGAATAATTGAGTCATTGTGGTCTCTGTACAGCCAATGCTCCCTGCTAATGTTAATGTGTATTTGCAGCTGCTCCCCAGAACTAGCATCCCCACCTCAGCTCCACCTCAGATCACCAGGCATTGGATTCTCATAAGGAGCACGTGACCTAGATCACTTGCATGCACAGTTCACCAAAGGGTTCATCTCCTATGAGAATCTAATGCTGCCACTGATCTGATAGGAAGCAACACACAGGTGGTAATGCAAGTAATAAGATGCTTATCTTATGTGGAAATACAGATAACACTTCACTTGCTTACCCACCACTCACCTCTTGCTGTGCAGCCCAGTTTCTAACAGGCCAAAAACCCATACCAGTCCATGGACTGGTACTAGGAACTGCTGGGTTAGAAGATTTCACATTGCTTAAATGTCCAAAGCAATCTACATAATCAACACAATCCCTATAAAAATACCAATGGCATTATTAGCATAAATAGAAAAACAATTCAAAATTTATTTGGAACCTCAAAGGTCTCAAAAATCCAAAACAATCTCGAGAAAGAACAACAAGCTGGAAGCCTCATTTTCCTGACTTCAAAAGATATTAACAAAACTACATTAATCAAAATAGCATAAAAACAGACATCTCAATCAATGGAACAAAATAGAGAGCTCAGAAATAAACCAATAAATTATGGAAAACTGATCTCTGACCAGGGGACAACACTTTACAATAGAGAAAGGATAGCATATTTAATAACTATTTTGGGAAAACTGAGTATCCGCATGCAAAAGGATAAAACTGAACCTTATACCATACATAAAAATAAACTTAAAATGGATTAAAAATTTAAATGTAAGACATAAAATTGTATTAAAAGAAAACATGGAACAAAGAGCTTCTTGACATTGGCTTTGGCAATTTCCTAGGTATCACACCAAAAGCTTATCAACGAAAGTAAAAACAGGCAAATAGCACCACATCAAACTGAAAAGCTTCTGCACAGCAGCAGAAACAATCAGCAAAGTGAAAAGGCAAAGTATAGAATGGGGGAGGAGGAATATTTGCAAATCATATTTCTGATAAGGGTTAATATTACACACACACACGGTACTCCTAAAACTCAATATAAAAATCACAAATAAACTTATTTTGAGATGCTTCCCCCCAAAAAAAAGCCCTGAGTAGACTTTTCTCTGAAGGAAACATATGTTGTAATTTCCCCTAATTTGGTCTTAGGAACTCTCTCTGAAGAGTGCTATGTGACCAAGTGTCCCTCTCACAGGAAAGTTGTTTATATTGGCAGATATAAACAAAACAAGGCCTTATGGCTCTTGTCTGACTTGTGTCCAGTTTGTTGCTACTAAGATAGTCATTCTGTAACACAACCCTGCCCAGAAAAGAAATGAGATTCAGGTGCATCCATCAGGTGATACACAGCAGAAGCAATCATGAAACAGCAGAATCAAGTTATCACTTAAAGTTTCCAGACAGAAAACGGCAGTACATCCTAGGGAACCAATGGGAAGAGGGAAGCCATGGGACACACATCCTCAACCAACAGGAAGCAAAAGAAAAAGTGATAGACTTATAGACCAATTCCTTTATGGGGGCCAGGATGTTACCCAAGCAAGTTTCCTGTGGGGAATTCTAATTGGTGGATTTAGAGCAACAGGTGTTGGCAAGGCTGCAGAGAAAAATGAATTTCCACTGTTGGTGGGAACATAAGCTAGTACAACCTCTCTGGAAAGCAGTCTGGAGATTTCTCAAAGAATTAAAAACAGAACTACCAATTAACCCGGCAATTCCTCTTCAGGGAATATATCCAAAGGAACACAAATCATATAAAAAAGACACCTGCACCCATATATTTATTGCAGCACTATTTACAATAACAAAAACATGGAACAAACCCACATGCTCATTGAAGGTGGACTGGATAAAGAAAATGTGGTGCATATACGTATACTATAAAATACTACCCAGCAATAAGGAAAAACAAAGTCATGTCCTTTGCAGCAGCATGGATGCAGCTGAAGATCATCATTCTGAGTAAATCATCAGGGAAAAAAATGAATGTTCCATGTTGCCACCCATAAGTAGGACTAAACACTGGGCATACACAGGCACAAAGCTGGAAACAAAAGACACTGGGCACTGCTAAAGGGGTAAGGGAGAAAGAGGAAATAAAGAAAACAAAGTACCCCATTAAGCACCATGCTCATTCAGGGGGAGAAAGGGGGAGCGGCAGGAGAGCTCATATCATGCCATCACCCAATATACTTGTGTAACAAACTCTCGCATGTACCTTGTATTTGAAAAAATGGGAGGGAAATGTAATCTTGCTCATTTTTTCTTTAAAGACCTTTGTTTTCCCTTACCTCCCTAAATATACCCGTAGTTTACTATGGCACATGTATTCCCATTTCATTGTTCTAGTCCAAAACAAATATCTTTTTCTTATAATAAAAAATAAAAACAAATCAAATATATTGTAAAATAAAACAAACTTTATAAAGAAACAACAGAAAGCTGCTGGGAGAGACTGACTGAGAAGGGGTTTGGGAGCAAGTGGCCAGAGCTCTCCTGGTGAAGCAGTTGGTGCCACAGCTGCTCTGCTTGGTCCCTAGTGCTTCCCAGGGTACAGAAGCCAAGTGCCATTTTTTTTAAACCAACAAAGTCTTTCCTGGTGAGAGGCTACCGGAAGAGACTGCCAGCTCTAGACTCTGCTTTACCACTGCAACGGGAGAGTCTGTCACCTCCAGGCTCAGCCTCACCACTGCAGCACCTGGCTAGACACTGGCAGCAAGGGCTGTGGAGGGAGCATAGTGAGGGAGTCCAGAGGCAGAGCCCCACTGGAGAAGACAAAAGAGGCACCCTGCCACCATCTTGAAAATTGGGCAGGAAAGCACTCTGGTTTGCTCACCATGGGCCAACAGACCTGATCTCTATGACTGGCAGATTAACTACTCAAGGGTTGATCATGACCCAGAGAGAATATCCTGAAAGCACAAACTTTGAAGGGACAGGGTGAGTGCTGAGTTTCAGACGTCCCAACCCCTACCCTGATTCAACTGCCAGACAAAGGGTATGGCTAGAAAAGGATAAGGAAGATCTCCAAAGAGATCAATGGTGAGTCCAGGGCTGACCCAGCCCCTTCCTCCCCAGAAATCCTCTGAACATCAGATCCACATGGCTGGGGCACAACTGAGAGGGATGAACCCAGGCAGAGTCTGGACATCAGCCACAATAGGAGGATTCTGCTCCAGAATAAGCCTGGTTGGAACATCCCTCACCTTGCAGGTATCTGGGAAAGAGACAATCCCATACCTCCCCTGGAGGAGATTCCTCCTGACCATTCAAGAGTGGGAAGGGAGTACTGAAGCCCCACCCACTCCCACCACCACCTTCTTCCCTGGGCTAGATGCTAAGGAGATTGTGAATGAGATCAAAACTCTGCAGGAGACAGCAGAGAAGCAGCTAAGAGGAACGATTACAGAACCTGCCACAAGAGGGCAGGTTTTTGTCTGTTTGCTAGTTTTTATAAAATTTTAAATATTTTCCCTTTGTGCATGAATGTGTATATAAAAGTTTGATCTGCATTCCCCCTCTTTTTTTTTCTTCTTTTGTTTTGTTTTCTGTTTATGTGTGTATGTGAATAATTGAGTGTTCATCTTTGTTTTTTTTTGATTGGTTGGTTTTTGCTTTTTTGTTCTATTTTTAGTTTAATGTATGTGTGAATATATGTGTGAGGTTTCTATTTCCATTTATTTTTCTTTCTCTTTTTCTTCTCCTTTAATTTTGTGTTGAGCGTGTGTGTGTGTGCTTGATTTTCCGGGGGGGCGGGTTTAGTTGTTTTTTCTTTTGTTTTCCTTTGTTACTATTCCAGTTTGTTTTGGGGGGTGTGTGTGTGTTCAATTGGTTTGCTTTGGTTTCTGCTTTTTTTTCATTTAAAAAAAATTTTATCCATATTATTTCATTTTACTTTACTCTGTTCTCCTCATTGCTGTTACCCTATCTTGGACTCAGAGGGTACACACATGTACCCCATTGCATCACCATATAGAGTGGTAGCAGGGAGTGAGTCTCAGGGAACTCATATCACAGTCAGTGAACATCGTGATTGCAAGTAGTTTCTGAGTCCTAGCTCCCCATCCTCCACCTTATTTGACTTTCAAAACTACAAGAGAAAACAAAGTTTTGTATCCACAGCCATGTTTCAAAATAGAACAAATTCAGAGCCCTGATCAGGGAAGAATAGAGGGCTGAGAAAATATTACAAGTGAAAGCCTCTCCCACCGCCACTAAATAATGGAACTCAAGAGAAAGAAAGAGATCTGTCACAAATGAGGGGGAAAAAAAATCAATGGAAGACCTTAGGTAAGTTCCAGTTTAACAAAGAGAAAACACTTTCATGAAAAATCAGATCTCAGAGTCCAAACAATGAAGTCACCAAAGGCTGGTTCCAGAAAACAACAGGGTTTAGGGAATGGATAGAAGAGTAAACAAAATCCTAGAAAGACAAGATGCAACTGAAAAAACTTGTAACAGAGATTTTGGCCGTAAAAAAGTCATCCAGGAAATAAATAATAAGATGACAAGCATGGAAAGCAGAATTAATCAAGCAGAAGAAAGACTCTCAGAACTTGAAGACAAAAACATGGAATTAACCCAATCTATAAAAAACATAGAAAGAAAACTCAGAAAGAAAGAACAAAGCCTACAAGAGATGTGCAATTATATCAAGAGGCCAAATCTACCTCTGATTGCTTTTCCAGAAGAAAGGGAAAGGGAGAATACCTTGAAGCAAGTATTCCAGGAGGTAATCCAAGAAAACATTCTTCATCCTACCAGAGATGTGACCATCCAAACACAAGAGAAGTAGAATACCCCTGCGAGACATCAAATGGGAAGACCAACCCCTAAACATTTAGTAATTCACCTACACAAAGTAGGCTCAAAGAAAGAGGCAGCAAGAGAGAAAGGTCAGACTACCTATCAGGCAAAACCAATCAGAATAGCAGCAGACCTACTGGCAGAAACACTATAAGCTAAAAGGTACTGGAGTACAATATTTAAAGTCCTAAAAGATAAACAATGATTCAAGGATTTCCTACCCAGCCAAGCTCAGCTTCATCATTAATGGAGAATTAAAATCATTCTCAGACATCCAATCTCTACGAGATTATACATCTTCCAGACCAGCTCTACAGGAGACACTTAAAAAAGGTATTAAGCACAGAAGAAAGAAAAAATAAGAATGACCACACACTTTCCAAGAGAACAGCAGAACACAGAATCAACAGAGAATACATCACAACAGCAAACTTGAAAGCACACATATACATAAACCCCAAAGCTAAAAGAAATCAAAGAAAGAAAAAACTTTATAAGAATCGCATAACAGGAATAAACAATCACATTTCAATAATCACCCTGCCTGAGCCCGCGGGTTTGAGACCCACCTGGGCAACTTGGCAAGACCTCATCTCTACAATAGATCAAAAAATCAGCTGGGGGTGGTAGCATGTGCCTGTAATTTCGGCTACTAGGAAGGCTGGGGTGGAAGGATCGCCGGAGCCCAGCAGGTAGAGGCTGCAGTGGCTGGGAGCAGCCACTGCACTCCAGTCTGGGAGACAGAGTGAGACTCCAACTCAAAAATAATAATAATAATAACCACCCTGAATCTGAATGAACTAAATGCACCACTGAAAGGACACAGAATGACAAACTGGAGTTTTAAAAAAACTGACCCAATTATTTGCTGTATTCAGGAAACTCATCTCACCACAAGGGATGCACACAGACTCAAAGTTAGAGGAAGGAAAATGAGTTTCCAGACTAGTAGGTCACAAAAGAAAGCAAGAGCTGTGATCTTAATATCAGACAAAACAACCTTTAAGCTATCAAAAAATATGAAAGATATGAAAGGGCACTACATAATGATAAATGCTCAATCCATCAACAAGAAATATGCATCCTAAACATATATACACCCAACACAGGTGCACCAACTTTCATAAAGCAGCTCCTAGGTAAACTAAAAAAAGATATTGACTCTAACACTATCATAGCTGGGGACTTAAATATCCCACAAATAGCCCTAGATAGATCATCAAGAAGAAAAATAAGCAAAGAGATCCAGAACCTCAACTTGACACTTGACCAAATGGACTTAACAGATACCTATAGAATAGATACATACACCCAACAACCACAGAAATTGCATTCTACTCATCACCACAAGGAATGTACTCAAAGATCGATCACATCCCCAGGCACAAATCAAACATAAACAAATTCCATAAGATTGAACTACTACCATGCACCTTCTCAGACTAGAGTGGAATAAAAATAAATACCAACAACAACAAAGACATAGACAGTAAACAGCATGATGCTGAACAACTACTGGGTCAAAAACAAAATCAAAACAGAAATTAGAAGATTCCTATAAACAAATGAAAATAAAGAAACATCTTAACAAAACCTAACCTCTGCAATGCCATGAAAGCACTTCTAAGAGGAGAATTTATATCTCTATGAACACACATCAAGAATATGGAAAGATCACAAGTTAACAACCTAACAAATCACCTGAGGAAGTTGGAAGGAGACCACCACCAAAACCCTAACTTTAGCAAAAGAATCCAGATCACCAAAGTAAAAGCCCAAATATGGCATCATAGAAGACAAAGACATCGTAGAAAAAAATCAACAAAACAAAAAGCTGGTTCTTTGAAAAAATAGACAAGATTTATGGACCTCTAGCCAGAATGATCAAGAAAAACAAAGGAAACGCCCAAATAAACACAATTGGAAATGCAAAAGATCAAATCACAACTGACCCCGAAGAAATACAAAAGATTATCAGAGATTACTACACACACCTGTATGGAAACAAACTTCATAACCTAAATGAAATAGAGGCCTTGAAACAAGAACACACTGAGACACTAAATGGCCAGTATCAACCCAGGAAATTGATTCTGTCATAAGAAAACTACCTACAAAAAAAAAAAGTCCTAGACCAGACAGCTTTCCAGTGGAATTCTACAAAACGAACAAGGAGGAGCTGATACCAATCCTATTGAAAGTATTCCAGGCAACTGAGAAAGATGGAATTATCCCCAAATCATCTTATGAAGCTAACATCTACTGATATCCAAAATGGGTAAAGATACAACAAAAAAGAGAACTACAGACCAATATCTCTTATGAACATAGATACAAAAATCCTCAACAAGCTTCCAGCAAATTGGATCCAAAAACACGTCTCAAACATCATCCACCATGACCAAGTAGACTTCATCCCCAGGACGCAGGGCTGGTTCAACATTTGCACAACCATAAATAAGTGTAATTAAATACATCTACAAATGTAAAAACAATAAACACATGATTATATCATCAGATGCAGAAAAAGCTTTTGATAAAATCCAGGATCCTTGCTTGATAAAAACCCTCAAACACCTAGGCATAGAAAGAGCATGCCTCAAAATAGTAAGCACCATCAATGACAAACCCACAGCCAGCATACTGCTAAATGGACAGAAACTAAAACATTTTCCCTGAGAACCAGAACAAGACAAGGCTGCCCACTCTCACCCCTCTTGTTAACACTGTGTTGGAATTCCTAGCTAGAGCAATTACACAAGAGAAAAAATCAGGGGTATCCAAATAGGAAAAGAGGAAGTTGACACTCTATGCTGACAATATGATCTTAAACTTCGAAATTCCAAGAGAATCTGTCAAAAACTTGCTTTCAGTGATAAAGAACTTTGGCAAAGTCTTGGGATACAAAATAAATGTGCAAAAGACAGTCACATTCTTTTTTTTTTTTTTGAGTTGGAGTCTCACTCTGTCACCCAGGCTACAGCGCAGTAGCATGCTCATGACCACCACAGCCTCAACCTGCTGGGCTCCAGCCATCCTTTGCTTCAGCCTTCCAAGCAGCTGGAACTACAGGAATGCACTACCACGCCCAGTTTATTTTTTGACTTATTGTAGAGATGAGGTCTCACCAAGTTGCTCAGGTTGGTCTTGAACCCACGGGCTCAGGCAATCCATTTGCCTCAGGCTCCCAAAGTGCTGGGATTCCAGGCTGAGTCACCATGCCTGGCCTGACAGTCACATTCTTATATACCAATAACAAGCAGGCAGAGACCCAAATACAAAGTACAATCTCATTCACAATAGCCACACACAAAAAACGAAATACCTCGGCATCTTCCTAACCAGAGAAGTGAAAGGCTTTTACAATGAAAACTACAAAACATTGCTCAAAGAAATCCAAGAGGACAAACAAATGGAAAAATATTTCATGCTCATGGATAGGAAGAATCAACATTGTTAAGATATCCATCCTACCAAAGGCAATCTACAGATTCAATGCAATACCCATTAAATTAAAAACATCATTCTTCTCAGACCTGGAAATGGCAATACAGAAATTCATGTGGAAACATAAATGACCATGAATAGTCAAAACAATCCTTAGCAAAAGAAACAAAGCAGGAGATATCACACTGCCAGACTTCAAATTTATTATAAGGCTTCAATAATCAAAACAGCCTGATATTGGTCCAAGAATAGGCATACGGACCAATGGAACAGGATACCCCCTCAATTTCTCAACCAACTCATCTTTGACAAAGCCTTCACCAACAATCACTGGGGAGAGGAGAACCCATTCAGCAAATGGTGCTGGAAAACTAGCTGACCACATGCAGAAGATAGAAACAGGACCCCTATCTATCACTATACACAAAAATTAACTGTAAATGGATCAAAGATCTAAATGTAAAACCTCAAACTACAAGAATCTTAGAAAATGCAGGAGATACCCTTATGGATATTGGAACTGGCAACCAATTCCTGATCAAAACCCCAAGCGCCCATGCCATAAGAGATAAGATAGACAAGTGGGACACCTCATCAAACTGAAAAGTTTCTGCAAAGAAAAGAAACCATAAAGAGAGCAGGGAGACAGCCCACAGAATGGGAAAAATATTTCCCAACTGTATCTGACAAACACCTAAAATCTAGGATTTATAAGGAACTCAAACATGCCAAAAGGAAAAAAACAAACAGCCCCATTAAAAAGTGGGCAAAAGACATGCATAGACACTTCTCAGAAGAAGATATACAGGCAGGCATCAGACACATGAAAAAGTGCTCAGCCCCACTAATCATCAGAAAAGTGCAAATCAAAACCACATTGAGATATCACCTAATCACAGGAAGAATGCCATTATTAATAAAACAAACAACAACAGATGCTGGTGAGGATGTGGAAATAAAGGTATGATTCTACACTGCAATAGGAAACCAAACTAGTGCAACCTCTTTGGAAAACAGTGTGACGATTTCTAGAAGAACTAGATATTGACCTTCCATATGACCCAGCAATCCCCCTACAGGGAATATACTTGAAGGAACTCAAATCATTCTACAAAAAGATACCTGCACATGCATATTTATTGCAGCATTATTCATAATCACAAAAACATGGAACCAACTGTGCTGCCCATCAAAACTGGACTGAATAAAAAAAGTGGTACATATGCACAATGGAATATTACACAGTCATAAAGAAGGACAAACATATGAACTTCACAGCAACTTGGATGGATTTAGAGTTTATCATACTCAGTGATCTATCACAGAAACAAAGAACAGAGTACCACATGTTCTCACTCATAAGTGGACCCTGAACATTTACTCTAACACTGTAAGAAAGGGATTGGCAGTAGCAGGATACCAGGGTAGGAGTGGGGAGGGGCCACAACATCAATGAGGGTACCTGATCTCGAACCAAGCAAAGTGGGGACCAAAAGGAGGCCCAACTTTACCTGTACAATGACCACTTGTTTACCTAATCCTGAATTGTACTGCACATCTTTAAAATAAAAAATAAAAATACATTTCCATTACATTAAAAATAGAAACAACAGATTAAAAATAATTAACTGTTTGAAAATTTTAAAACATATGTTTGAAACAAGAAATCAAAAGGTATGAAGAAAAGTATTTTGGACTGACTGCTAATAAATAAATACAACATAAAACCTTATAGGATGTAGCAAATGAAATATTTATATAAAAATTTTTAGCTTTTTCGGGGCATATATTAAAATATTACAAACATTGAAAATATTGTATCTAGACTATAATTTCAAGAGTCAGAGATTTTATTCCCTAATGATCAGTGATGTAGAGAATTTTTCCATAAACCTATTGGCCTTTTGTATGCCTTCTTTTCAGAAATGCCTATTCAAATATCTTGCCGATTTTAAAACCAGATTTTTTATTTTTACTATTAAGTTGTTTGAGTTCCTTCTGGATTCTGGTTATTAAACATTGTTGGACAGATAGTTTGCAAATAATTACTCCCATCTATAGGTTGCCTCTTCACTTGTTGATTATTTCCTTTGTTATGTAGAAGCACTAACATCAGGGAAATGTAACTCAAAACCCCAGTGAATATTATTGTACCTCAGTCAAAATGGCTATTATATATTTTTAAATCACAGATGCTGGTGAGGATGCAGAGAAAGGGGAACATCCCTACACTCTTAGAGGTAGTGTAAATTAGTACAGCCCCTTTGGAATAGACTATGGCGGTCCTTCAGGAAAAAAAATAGAACAACCACATGATCTAGCCATTCCACCATCAGCTATATATCCAAAAGAAAACAAAGCAGTATATTGAATAGACACATTCAATGTTTATTACAGGATTATTCAAAATAGCCAAGACATGACTTCAACCTATGACAACCTATGACAATGAATGAATGATAAAGAAAAGGTAGCATATATACCCAATTCTATCTGATTCAGCCATAAAAGAAAGAATGAAATCCTGTCATTTGTAGCATCATTGATGGAACTGGAGGACATTATGTAAAGTGCAATAAGCCAGGCACAGAAAGATAAATATCATATGTCTTCACTTGAATATGTGGGAGCTAAAAAATATTGATCTCAGGAAGGTACACAAGGTTATCACAAGTGGCAGAGAAGGGTGGGGGTAGGAGAGTATGTAGAAGGGTTGGTTAATGAGTATAAAATAGAATCAGATAGAAGGGAATATAACAATAATTTATCGTATCTTTCAAAATGTCTACAAGAGATTTTGAATGTTCTCAATACAAAGAAGTAATAAATGTTAAAAGTGATGGATATCTCAATACCCTGATTTGATCGATGCACATTGTATTGCATGTATCAAAATACCACAGGTATACCATAAATATGTGAAACTATTATGTATTGATAAAAACGCACTAAAAAGTTAAGAAATGAAGGATGATTACACTTTTTTTTTTTTTTTGAGTTGGAGTCTCACTGTCGCCCAGACTGGAGTACAGTGGCCGCTCCCGGCCACCGCAGCCTCAACCTGCTGGGCTCCAGCGATCCTTCCACCTCAGCCTTCCAAGTAGCTGGAACTACAGGCATACGCTACCACGCCCGGCTAATTTTTTTTGATTTATTGTAGAGATGAGGTCTCGCCTGCCCAGGCGGGTCTCGAACCCGCGGGCTCAGGCAATCCACTCACCTCAGTCTCCCAAAGGCGCGGGATTACAGGCTGAGCCACCGAGGCCGGCAATTAAACTTTTAAGCCTTTAAAAGAAGAAGAAAAGTATAGCTAACAGTATAAAAAGCAAACATAAGAGAAAATTAATAAACTCAAAAATCGATTACTTAAAAAAAATAAATTTGATAAACTCCTAGAAAAAATGACAAGAACAGAACTGAGAAAATAAAATTTGAAAATACAATGAAGAAATTAGGAAATATCACTGAAGTTCCTATTGACATAGAAAAGAAAATGAAAAAATTTTATGAACAACTTTATGCCACTACATATAAAAGTATAAGTAATATGGACAAATTTCTTGAATAACATAGTTTACTAAAATGACATAAAAATAAATGTAAAAAGTACAGCTGGGCATGGGGGTTCACGCTTTTAATCCCAGTACTTTGGGAAGCCAAGATGGGAAGGTCACTTGAGGCCAGAAGCTCAAGACCAGCCTGTACAACAAAGCAAGAATATTCTACAAAAAATATGCAGAAAAATTAGCCAGACCTGGCTATTTGGTATGCTGAGGCAGAAGGATCATCTGTGCCTAGACATTTGAGGCTGTGGTGAGCCATGTTCAAGACACTGCACTCCAGTCTGGGCAACAGAGTAAAATAACTGCCTCAAAAATAAAATAAAAAAGGTAGATCTAACTCTATTAAAGGAATGAATTTGTAATCAGAGATTTCATGCGTGATTTCTACAGTTAATTCTTAAAAATATTATTGATGTAATGGAAAGAATTTGCCTGGAATCAGAGGTTTAGACATTATCAAATATTGCTAAACACTTCAAGGAAACAACCACACAGGACAGGGAGTAAAGGCAGAAGACCCAAACCACCAGCACAGTATAACTTGCCTGTCACAACAGGGGTATTCGTTTCAACATCCCTTCCAAAACTCATTTGAAATGTAATTGCCATTGTAACAATGCTGAGATGTCAGCACATGAAGTAATTATGCCTTGAACGCTCTGCCCTCAAGAATGGATTAATGCTGTTGTCATTGGAATGGGTTCAGTGTCACGGTCTTGATAACAGAATGCAGTTTCAGACCCCATTCTCTCTGTATCACATGCACTTTCTTGCCATCAATGCCCTCCTCCATGCTAAAAAACAGTGAGGAGGTCCTCATCAAACACAGTCCTTTAATCTTGGCCACCCCACCCTTCACAACTGTGACAAATGAATATCATTTCTTTATAAATTAACCAGAATGTGGTATTCTGTTATAGCAGCAGAAAACAGACTATGATGGGTAAGAAGACCCTGCCATTGCAGCCCAATGAGAGAAACATCTGACGGACAACATCTGCCCCATAGTGCTAACCCATCATAACCAAAGACTGTCCAAGCTGACAGCACAGTTAAATTTATCTGTCTACAACACTGGTGTAATCTCAAATAACTTTTCTTTCCAGATTTTTATTTCTAATGAACATCTTGCATTCTAAGTTCTAATTTAGTGTCTGCTTCTGGAGAACCTAATAAAAATAGTTAAGTAAAAATACACCTAGCATTCCTAGAGTCAAGAGAATAAAGGAGAGAGGTAGAGTCACAATACAGATGATTAAAGAAAGTCTCCTGCAGAGCAGGGACCCAGAACACTAAGGAAGGCACAATGATTCCAGGGCTGCAACTCGAACCCATGAGGAGGTCAGTGTCCAAATGATGCTGGTATTAATATTTCCAAGGAAAATTAACAGTGGTTTAAAATGACAACAAAACTGGAATCTAAAACCAACATGGCTGCCAGTGAATGGCCCCAGCCAAAAAGACAATGACAGTCATGTGAGGCACACAGGAGAGACAACTCTCTTCCCCTTATCCATTACCCAGGCAACCTCTACTGCTCCCATGTGGCACAGCTCACTATGCCCAATGGAAATAGGGTTTGGAAATACACATCCTGAACATGATGTGGTAGAGTAAAAAAATATGAGGAGGTTCAGAACTGAGAGACAAAAACAAAAAATGTGTCTTTTCTGCGCCTTTGCTCAAGACAAATAGATGGCTTCTGGGGAAAATGAACATTTAATATTGCTTCAAACACTGAAGAGGAAGCAGGGACTAGGAACCCCTTTGATTTCACATTTAACGCTTATGATCCGGTCATAAAAGATACTTAAATTTTTGTTTAGCCAGCCAGGCAGGCCCTCATATTTGTCTACTATTAGGGGAAAAAAATAGAGATTAGTAAAAGTGAAGTATGAGGCTTTGTTTTCCTCTATTCCCTCCTCTGCTTCTTTTGCCTTCCACTTCAATCTCTCCATCCTCTTTTGTTTCAGCTCCCTTCTCTCCATCCTCTTTTGTTTCAGCTTCCTTTTCTCCACCCTCTTTTCTCTCACCTTCCTTCTTTTTTGTATGTTTCTTACAAATCACAAGGAAGCAAAAAAAAAAAAAAAAAAAACCAATCCAAAGAAGAAGGCCCAATACCAAAAGACCCAAATTTCCCAGCACTTTGAATACTCCCATGATAGTGTTTCTAGGAGGTGGGCCACTATCAACGCTCCCTCCATCACCTTTGTACTGACAGTCATGAGGTGCCCATCCACAGTTGCAGTGATAGTGCTGTTTATTATTGCAGATACCCTTCATGTTGCAGGTCTTAGGCTGACAGGTCTGTGGCAGACAAGCCATATTGGAACACTTCTTGTCAGTGCAGATCTTTTCTGGACCACACATTGTGCCATCTCCCACTTGATCAATATCTTGGATAGACATCTCTAAATGATAATCAGTGTCCCAGCAAGTGGTGTCATTGACATGAATCTGATGCACTGTAGAATGTTCTATCAGATTGGGAATTATACCCACATTTTCACACTGAACTTTTCCACATATGATATCAGGGCTCAAACATTTTACGTATCTTATGACTGAAAGACCACAGTGACCAAAACAATTTCCTAGGGTGCTTATTTTATTTTAGCAATCTTGAGCTGCACTCCTTGCATCTTGGCCAAAATCTCCTTACACTGAGTATTGTGATTATTACATGTCTTTTCATAGCAGGAGGCACTTACATCACAGGAGACCCCAACCTGCACATAGACTTCACCTGGGCTTTGATGGGATGTCCCATTGCACCACTCTGGAAGATCACATTCACTGGCCTGTTGCCTACATAAAGTCCCTGATGGCATGAATTTGCAGTCTTTGCAACAAAGCCTACAAGCGCAAGCAGCCTAAGAGCTCAGAGTAGCAGACACAGAGATCTTCTGCACATTGACTAACAGTTCCACAGTCACACTTGTCTCCTTCTTCAACAACTAGGTTCTCACAGTACTTCAACCTTAAGATATTCCCTGCAGATGAAGGAGGCTGAATATATAATCCTCTACTGACAGTACTGTCCCAATATTGGGCATAACTACAGTTGCTAAATTTGGTTGTCACCGTTCTGTAGGCATACATTAGGCACTTTCTTAGCTCACATCCACACACCATTTACTGTCAAACACTGATGGAAGGGGAAGTCAAACACTGGGAGGGCCCAGCCCAAGAGTGGCCAGAAACAAATTATGACTAAGCTCATGAACAAAAGTGACTGAAAAAAACACTTATTTGGTTGTCTTCAAAAATATCAACTCCATAATCAAAGTGACTCCAGCATATTTCATCAACATAGGTAAGACCAACTTCCCAACTATACAGATTTTTTATAAAAAGATGAGCAACATCATTTTGTAGTCCAGCATCAAGGTGAGCTTTCATCCAACAAGAAAACCTTCCAAGAACACCACCTATGGCTCCATCAGTAGAAACTGGATTTGATTCCATGCATACTTCTAAGCCAGTCAAAATTATATCAACATCAAGAGGATGATAGAAAGAATTCACTATATTGACAATAACAAATACTTGATGCTGCACTATTGACACATTACTTTGAGAAAAAAGGTATCCATCATAGTCCACAACCACTACCATCTCAATATACTGCTAGTGGGTCCACCAGCCCACAAAAGGACTTTGCTTCAGAGTAAAGTTAGATGACAATTGCAACTCCAGTTGACGTGCTGCTTCATCTTCGATTAAGCCACATCTCATGGCTGGGAATTGTGTGTCTTCACTGGCTATCTTATATACCAGTTGTTCAAATGTGGCAGAAACCCTAATTGGCTCCATTTCATAAACAAGGTCATATATCTGCAGTAATCCTCAAATGCCCCCAGAACAGGTATTGAGGGCTACCAGGAAATTAGGGGCCCTTTCCACATAACCATGATAGCAGCAGTCATCTGGGACAAAGTGCTAGTCCCAGAGGAGGGCGTACTGCTCCATGTAGGTGAATACAGGGAGGTGTGTGGACACCAACAGCTTCTTGATCCACTTGTGGAGGTGCCTCTGACCTCCAAACCACAGGCTGTGGGAGAGCTATCCCTCGGCCTCTGCATTCTTGCCCCTACTGGTCACCTTCAAGGGGATCACCACTTCTGGGGAAGCCTAACACTGGGAGGGCCCAGCCCAAGAGTGGCCAGAAACAGACAGAGACACCCCGAGCCAGAGAAGCAAGAGACTGAGTCTTGCAGTTGCTCCAGCCTCCACTTCCATCATCATGGAGCGAACTTTCCAGTGCAGAAGAGTATAGGGTGTGAGGCTCTGTGGGTCTGGATCCTCCCTCTGAACTGCTCAGGGTGCAGGGCTGACCTTTATGGATCTGTTTCCTGGCAGAGATGGAATGCCACAGTTGCAGTGCTGAAAATAAAAACTAGAGCCAGGATGGGATGGGTGGGGTAGGAAGAGCAGGAGAGAGAGAGAAGAAAGGCAAAGTGATTCTTGCATGGGCACCAGATTAGGAGCAATTAAAAAGTATGCGGTTTTCTAAACACACAAGGGGGAAGGGGTTTCCAGTGAAAGAGATGGAGAAGACTACATATAGGTGGGTAATTGTCAAGCCTCAGTGATGGATTTATAAATACTCATATATACCATATTCATATATACAATACATACATAAGGATTTGTGTATACTGTCTTTAAACCTGTAAAATGGCACAAAATTTTCATATTAAATGACATTGGCATCCGCTTTAAATTTTTCTTCAAAACACCTACTTTTATCCTGCTCCTTCACCATAAGGACACCCATCAAAACCCACCACTTTTTTGTTCATTTATTCACAGTTTGCTGCACCTCCCCTTTCCTGTCCAAGACATTTTCTGTAAATCCCACTCTATCCTAAATTGACATCCAAATAAGCCCCAGTTAAACAGCTCATGAGTATTGGGAGAACTCCTCCTATCAAGAAGTTTTAGGCTTTAATACTTTCCTTTTGTTTTGTTTTGTTTTTGTTTTTTTTGAGTTGGAGTCTTACTCTGTCGCCCAGACTGGAGTGCAGTGGCCGCTCCCGGCCACCACAGCCTCGACTTGCTGGGCTCCGGCGTTCTTTCCACCTCAGCCATCCAAGTAGCTGGAACTACAGGCTCGCGCTACCATGTCCAGCTAATTTTTTGATTTATTGTAGAGATGAGGTCTCGCCAAGTTGCCCAGGTGGGTCTCAAACCCACGGGCTCAGGCAATCCACTCACCTCAGCCTCCCAAAGGTGCGGGATTACAGGCTGAGCCACCGAGCCCGGCTTTTAATACTTTATCTGTAGAAGAGCCCTGGACAGCCACAGGAAGGATGGCATACTGAAGAGGAAGCAGGGAGTGGGCAGCTGTTTAGTGGCAGAGCACACAGCCCAGTTCCTCAATACCTGCATGGATGCTGCAGCCCTCTCTCCACACAGCCTGCATGCAACATATTCTCAACCATTAAGTGGCTCATCTTGATCATGTCAATAGATTTGATTCTGTTGTTCATATGGCTCATGAGTTACCTGGACCTATCCATTTCACTTTCAAGTTTCCAAAGAAAGCTGTGCAAGGAGGTGAATCCTACAACCAGTTTGTTAAAATGTTCCAAAGACCACATTAAGTGAACTTTAAAATCTCATTACTAGTTAATACATCAGGTTTAATTCAGGAAGAGGATAATTTGGTCATTCAGTGACTATCATTTAAAAGTGTCATTGACAATTTGCTTCATATTTGAAATCAAAATCTAAAACAAATTTGGAGACATCATTAACACATGCTAGTGGCCTGAATATTCTCAGTAAGGGTACAAAGAAGCAGGAGCAATATCCTTAGCAGTATGATGCCAAGAAAACCTGTATCCATTTGTGCACGTTTCCAGAACAAATTGATTTCTACCAGACACCATAAGAGGAAACCAAGATAACTAGATGAAACCTCTTTGAAAACATATCTCTTTTTCCTGATTCCCTATCCAAGTCTCTCTATACAATACCCTTGGTATGTCAGAGAGTTTGCAATACTGAGATGGGCACCAGTGAATTGGGAAAGGATTTTGAAGGAAGAAGCCCTATAGAGAAGATAATAACCCACATCAAGCACTGTTGGAAGTATGATGAGATTATAATGCAAAAGTTTATTCTAGAAGTTCTGTGGCAGGCCAGTCTTGGTCACCCTCATGTTCTTCCAGAGACAATCCTTACACAGCATTCCCATGGATTGTGTGAACTGGTGCACTCTAATTGCCCTTCCTCTAATATTACTGGGACCTCAACCACTGTGAGAATCCTCTTCTGCACCAGTCATTAACTCTTCCTTCTCTTTCCAGCAGCCACTTGATAACATCTCAAGACCCTATATCAAGATCTCTCCACTCACTAAGCCTCAACCTATCTCAGTGTTTGCCACACTTGTGTCACAAACCATAATGGCTTGTGAATCAATTTAATGACATACAAGTAAATGAGACACAATAGGGTAGAAAATATGAGAGGGCTCCACACGAATCCATATCACTTTTTATTAACTGTCACCAAAAAGCTAAGAACAGCACAATGCTAAAAGTTCTTATGATGATTATCAACTATTTACTGAATGCCAAGCCTAAAATGTACACTTAGTCTGTGAAGCTCAAAATAGCATTCTGCACACTGTATTTCTCCATGGCTATCTGGCATCCCAAAGAGTTTTGCCAAGATGGGTATAAAGGGAGACTAAAAGGCAAAAAGAGGGGACAAGGAATTTGTTACTTCCTATTTGCTTCCTGATACTCTCTGCATATGTCCAGCAATTATTCCTTGCTCTAGGGGTGACATTTGCCTGATACCGTATTCCCCAGAGTCAGCTCCATCAAGACCCCAGAGTTACAAGTACAGCAGGACAGTGCTCTTTTCTCAGAATATGAAAACTAGATACCACACACAAAACCATTTTCCAGTCCCCTGTGCAGCCAATGCCAGCCTGACAGTCATAGGGTTTGATTGTGTCAATAGATTTGATTTTATTTCTGCAGTGTTTCACTACCAGATTTACCAGGTCATGCTACCAACAGCCTTGACACCAGCCCCAAGTGCATATTCTTCCTCTGAGATCTGAATCATAGCTTTTGAAACACGTTCTTCCAATATCCTAAGTACCAGCCCAACCTCAGCATTACTTTCTAAGAAGTCCAGCTATCAGCTCCACAACTCTTATTTCCTGAAATCCCAAACTGCCAGCACCAACTAAGCAATTCCCTATTCTCTTAACTTCAAGTAGATCTAAGAAGTCCATTATAAAAGCATCTAGATTACGATAATCCCAGCTTCTGCTGGCTGTTTCTCCTTTCTTAGGGATGATGTTCCTTCTGGAAATCTTACCTCTGTGGATTTGTGTTCCTCTTTAATATTTCCAGTCCTTTAGTATCTTTTCATAATTTTCCATATTAGTTTTCCTTGTTGGATTTCTCTTTTCCAGACTGGATCTTGAGCAGGCTTGATACCAGGAGTGAACCCAAGAGAGAAAGGCAAAATGGAAATCAAGTATTGGTTTGACTGTGGTGATGGCCTTAAACACACAGCTGAACTCCCATCCAATGGGGAATGTGCATGTAGTGGCATCACAATTAAATTACAACTCAAGGTTGATTGTGATGAAATGTCCTATTAACAAAAGTGACTGCTATAATGATGGCTATCAGTACCTCAAGGACTGAGGGCTGTGATCGCTTTTTTAATTCTACTGGAGAAATTACATAATGAGATTCAAGCCTCTAAATTGATGGTTCAAATACGGAGCTTCTAATAGTAGACCTAAAAAAAATTCTCTACTATTTTAGCCACAGGAACAAGCTAACTAAAAATAAAATTTAATGGAAAGGCTTGCAGAATCACACTGAATATATAGATTTGTTAAGACTCTCATGAGAAAGGGAATACATCATTTGGGAAGGATAAAAAACTTGAGACCTGAAATAGAGAGTTCCAGGAGGACTTGATTTTGAAGTTTTAAACACTCCCCAGTATCCCTGAGTCTCCTTTACTAATGAAAGAGTTCAGAGCTCTTCTGTCTGAGAAGTCTAGCAATGTGTAGCTTGAAACCCTGTAATGAACTCAGCTGGAGTACTTACCCTACAAGGAGATAGGAGACTCCTCATGACATACTGCTACCACACCTTACTGGTTCCGATGCAAACCAGAGTCAAATCTTCACATACTCCAGAAGAAAAAGTTCTGTGTCCTAACTGGAAGGAAATAATCTCTACTCCAAAATATTTTTAACTTTCCTTTTTTATTTTTTGAGTTGGACTCTCACTCTGTTGTCCAGACTGGAGCGCAGTGGCTGCTCCCGGCCACCACAGCCTTGGCCTGCTGGGCTCCGGCGATCCTTCTGCCTCAGCCTTCCAAGTAGCTGGAACTACAGGCATGCACTACCACGCCTGGCTAATTTTTTTTAAAATTTATTGTAGAGATGAGGTCTCACTAAGTTGCCCAGGCAGGTCTCGAACCCACGGGCTCAGGCAGTTCACTCACCTCAGCCTCCCAAAGTACGGGATTACAGGCTGAGCCACCGAGCCTGGCTTCTACTCCAAAATATTTGCAACATTTTACATAATTCATACTGGCAAAGAAAGCTGAAGAAATAGTGTAACATAAATAATGAAGTAGCAACAAGCATAAAGAGAATATATTTCATATGATAAAATTAAACAAATTTTTATTTAACAAATAGCTTTGAAATATATAAAGCAAATTATGAGAGATATAAAAAAAGAAATAGAAAAACTCAATCTACTTGAAGGTATAACAAACTTCTTTCAGTAAGTGATAGAATAATCAGACAAAAAAAGAATCAATAAGGAAACATAAAGTATAAGCAATGTCAATTAAATTAACATAATCAACACATGAAAAACACCCAGGAATGCAGCATAGTTATGAAGTCCAAAGGTACATGGAACATTTACAAAAATAGATGATACCTATGATCACAAATGAAGTGTCAACAAGTTCTAAATAAAAATTACACAATGCATGTCCTTTAATGACTAAATAATTTAAAAATAAGACTATATAAAGACAAAGCTAGAAAAACTCACGTGCCTCAAAATTAAAGAATAGCCTTCTAAATAACTCACAATCTAAATATGTTCAAACTATAGAACTGAAAATATAGTTTGCTATATAGATTGCTAATGAAAATACTACATATGAAATATATAAGTAAGAAAATATTACATATTAAACTTGTAGGATGCAGATAAAGTAACACTTTTATGAAAAATTCTGGGCCAGGCTTGGTGGCTCAGCCTGTAATCCCAGCATTTTGAGAGACCAACATGAGTGGATTGCCTGAGCCCATGGATTTAAGATTAGCCCAGGCAACTTAGCGAGACCTCATCTCTACAATAAATACAAAATTAGCTGAGCATGGTAGCATGCACCTATAGTTCTGGCTACTTGGAAGGCTGAGATGGAAGGCTCACTGGAGACCAGCCTGTCAATGCTGAGGTGGCTGTGAGTGTGCCATTGCACTCTAGCCTGGGTGATGGAGTGAGACTCCAACTAAAAAAAAAAATTCTGGTTTTCAGAATATATATTAAAGAGAGAGTAGTCCAGGATGGCCACCATGAAGCAGCAGACTAGCACCTCTTTCACCTAGCAAGATGAAGAGTGGGGACCCAGTCATCAATTGATGAAGATGACCTGAACACTTCTGGATAGATGATACACAGAGGTCTCTTTGAGCACACAGAGGCCAGGGAACAATGGCAGATGCAGGACTCCAGGCACCCCACACCCTGCTCTATTCCAAGCTCAGACAAAGTTGGAGGTCCTGCTCAGTGAATAAGAGAAATGTGTGATTCTAAGTTGTTTTGAGTCAGTTCATCCCCTTCCAGCTATGTGCAAGTCATTGTTCCCAAGTTGGAGGAGTTTTGGTTAGGACATAGCGAGGGGTGGGGGGTAGTGGCAACTAAAGCCCAAGTGAAATGGTGGAGAACAAAACCCACCCACTGACTACTGCTATGGCAGCCAGCTCTTAGGCAGAAAAGAAACAACCCCAGAATGCAGAGAGAATCTGACTGGCACGTTTGCCAGCAGCAACTAGTGGGGAAATAGACCAGGACCTCTTTTGCTGAGTAAGGAAAAGAATAGGGACCCAGCTGCTGATACATCCTGTACCAGAAGGGTCTCTTTGTGCACAGAGAGACCAGAAAGCAGTGGCAGGAGCAGAAATCTGGGAACTCTATCTCCCACGATGCACAAAGCTAGAACAGAAAATGAAGCCATGCCTGGTGAAAGAGTGAAGTGAGGAGTTCTAAGATGAGTCACTTCATTCCATACCAGCAATCAGTCACATGCAGCAGGGGCTGAAAATTGATTTGACTAGTTTAGCAGAGGAAAAGGGAACCTGCAATTACAGTATTCTGCCACAGAGTGAAGCAAGCAACAAAAGTGAATGCTTCTCTCTCTCACTGAGTGATGGAATCATAAAGGAGGAAAAAGACTTGTCACAAATGAGGAAAAATATAGGCAACTCTCAGGATCCTAAAGAGACAGTGCCCCCCAAAACAGCCATCAGAGTACAAACAATGGAAAGCACCCAGAACAACCCGTCCCAGATGACATCCATGGAAATCAGAGATTGGATGGAAAAATGAACAGAAACTAAGAGAGAAAACAAATGAAACTCAATGAAATCATATAGAAAGTATAAGCAAAGTTGACCAGTTTCAAAAAAGCCTACTCTGAAATGATGAAAATAAAAAACTCCAACCTCAAAATAAATAACAAAGCACAGGAAGCAGAACCAACCAAGCAGAGGAAAGAATCTCAGAGCTTGAAGACCAAAATATGGAATTAATCCAATTTGTTAAAAACAGGGAAAAACTCAAAAGGAAGGAGCAAAGCCTCCAGGAGATATGGGACTATGTCAAGAAGCCAAATCTACACTTAATTTCTATCCCTGAGGCAGAAAGAGAAATGGAGAACAACTTGGACCAAGCATTCTGTGAGGTCATCCAAGAAAGCTTTCCTTATCTTGCCAGAGATGTGACCATTTAAGCACAAGAGATTCAGAGAACCCATGCAAGGTATCACATGAGAAAACGAACCCCTAGACACAAAGTATTCCACCTCCACAAGTAAGCATGAAAGAAAAAATTCTAAAGACATCAAGACAGATAGGTTAGATGACCTACTGAGGAAGACCCACCAGAATTGCTCCAGACTTATATGCAGAAACACTACAAGCCAGAAGGGACAGGAATTCAATGTTTAATGTTCTTAAAGATAAGCAATTTCAACCAAGAATGTCCTACCCAATGAAGCTAAGATTCATTAGCTATGAAAAATTAAAATCCTGGGACTTCCAGCAAGATGGCGACGGGACAGGGCAGACTGTGAGAGTCTCTGCAAAAGCCAGTGTCCATAAAGACTCTCTGTGTGAGTAGGTGTGTGCCGGTGGACAAGTGAAAGTCCATCTGAGGGGAGACTCGGGTTCATACACCTGGGGCTCTCCTCTGGAGATGACTGCAACTCCCCACTGCCCTGAGATTGGAGCCCACAGCACACAGGATTGTCTGCTCTTCTTGGGACTCTCCTGAGAAAAGCCTGCTGAATAAAATTGATTCTCATCACCTGGTGCCTGGCCCATACCATCACCTGTGATAGCAAAGCAGCTGGAGACCTGGATCCAATCCATGGAGAGAGAAGTTCAGGGAGAGTTGGAGAGAAGCCACACCTCCAGTGAGGAAATGATGACCACAGCCATTTTCTCTATCCTGGGACCAGGGGGAGACCTGCATTGCTCCGCCCAGCTCCACCTAGCCTCCAACTTGGGACCTAATCTAATCTCATCAAACTCAGACAGACAGAAGCCCCTCACCAATGCAAAATCAGACACAGATACGTCAGATCTGAGTGGGAGACTTGACAGGCAGCAAGCCAGGTGAGTCCAGATCTGATCCATCCCCCTCCCACAGTAGGCCTGGGGTATCTGAACCACAGTGAGAGCAACCCTATCAGCCTACACTGAAAACAGAGGGGAGGGGCTGGAGATCAGAGCTGAAAGGAAGCTGGACTTAAAGGAATGACCTCAGAGCAAGTTGTTTTGGGGGTTTTTTTTTTGGTCTGTTTGTTTTACTTATTTTTGTTTGTTTTGGGTTTTTTGTTTTAGTCTTTTTCTTTTTCTTTCTGTTTTTTGATAATGTTTTTGTACTTGCTTGCTTTTGTTATTTTTTTGCTTTTTTTTTAGACTTCCTGTCTGTGTATGGGTATTTTTGAGGGAGAGTACATTAATAGGGTTTTTTTTGTGTATCAGTTTGTATGTTTATATAATTGTATGTTTTAGGGTTTTTAAATTCTTTTCTGTCATTGTTTCTGTCTCTTTTCATTTGTTAGTTGGTATGTTTGTCTGTTTTCCCTCTTACTCCTCTTTCTCCACCTTCCTCTCATCCCCCCTGCCTTTTTTCATTCTTTTCCTTTTATTACCTCATTTTGCTTTCAGGGTCAAACCTATACACCTACTGCATGGACAGACCGTAAGGCAGTGGGGAGAAAGTTCCAGGGGGCCCACACATCTGTCAGTGGATACTGGGATCTGCAGATAGATTCTGAATCAAGTTCCCCCTTCAATTAAATCTCAAAACTGCAAAAAAGTACAGCTGACCCCCCCCCGCAGTCCAGCTTCAGAATTGAACAAAGTCAGAGGATCCACATAAAGAATAATAGGAGACTGAGCAAACAGAGGTTAAAAACTACCCCCACCCACATCCCTGAACAACAAAATTAAAGAAGAGGAGAAAAGAGGAGGGAGGAAAATCTATACAAATCAAGAAAAACCAAAAGAATATGGGATTCACACAGACCCCTGGGAGGTAAGACACTGAAGATACAGATTTCAGAACACAAACTATGAAGAGCCCCCAGAATGACTGGTCTCAAGCCACAAACCCAGATATCAAGACATTAATAGAGAGAATAAATAGAATTGAGGAGAGATACGAGGAAAGAATGAAGGAGTTGATAACTGAGATAACATCAATAAAGAATACAGTGAATGAAATGAATAACAAACTGATAAGCATGTAAAGCAGAATCAGCAAAGAAGAAGAAAGAATCTCAGAGCTTGAGGAACAAAATATGGAACTAACCCAAACTGTAAAAAACACAGAAAGGAAGCTTAAAAAGACAGAGTAAAACCTTCAAGAGATGAGAGATTATTTCAAGAGGCTGAAGCTAAAATTAACTGGACTTCTTGAGGAAGAGAGACAGAGATCACCCTGGAACAAACATTTCGTGAAATTATTCAAGAAAACTTCTCTCATCTCCTCTGTGACATTCAAACACAAAAGACCCAGAGAACCAACCAAGGTGACAAATGAGTAGACTAACTCCTAGACACATAGTAATTTGCCTACACAAAGTAGGCATAAAAGAAAAAATCCTAAAGGCAGAAAGAGAAAAATGCCACACTACTTACAGGGGAAGACCAATTAGAATAGCAGCAGGCTTATCCACAGAAACGCTTCAGGCAAGGAGAGCTAGAAAACGATCTTCAAAGTACTCAAAGATAAGCAATTTCAACCAAGAATTACCTACACAGCTAAGCTAAGCTTCATCAATGATGGAGAATTAAAATCTTTCCCAGACATTCAATTCCTAAGAGCTTATGCTGCCTCCAGACCACCTCTACAAGAAACACTTAAGAAAGCATTAAACACAGAAGAAAAGAAAAAAAGAACAACAATTTCCTTCAAAGAATGCAGGAAAAAGATTGAAAACACACATGAATCAACCCAAAAATCAAAAGAAAGGAAACAAACAGCAACAACAACAAACTCTATAAGAACCTCATGAGAGGGATCAACTCTCACATTTCAATATTTAGCCTGAATGTGAATGGACTGAATGCACCACTGAAGAGACACAGAATGGCAAAATGGATAAAATATCACCAGACAACAATCTACTGCCTTCAAGAGACTCACCTCACTAGAAAGCACATTCACAGACTCAAAGTAAGAGGATGGGAAACAAATTTTCAGGCGAACGGAACACACAAAAAATGAGAAGTTGTGATCTTAATCTCAGGCAAAATATCCTTTAAGCTATCAAAAATTTAAAAAGATACAGAAGGTCACGACATAATGATAAAAGGTTCAATCCATCGACAAGAAATATCCATCCTAAACATATATGCACCCAACATAGGAGCGCCAACTTTTATAAAGCAGCTTATAAGTAAACTCAAAAAAGATATTGACTCTAACACTATCATAGCTGGGGACTTTAATACTCTACTTACAATCCTAGACAGATCATCAGGACAAAAAATCAGCCATGAGATCCAGAAATTCAGTGTGACTCTTGACCAAATGGACTTAACTAATACCAGAACACCCACCCAATGACCAAAGAATATACACTCTACTCATCACCACATGGAACGTACTCTAAGAGAAACCACATACTTCTCTATAAATCAAACATAAACAAATTTCAAAAGATCAAAATTTGGCCATGCACCTTCTTGGACCACAGTGGAATAAAAATAAACATCAACACCAACAAGGTTCCCCCAAAATCCACAAAGACATGGACACTAAACAGCATGATGCTAAACAACTCCTGGGTCAATGATGAAATCGAAGCAGAGATTAAAAGATACCTGGAAACAAATGAAAATCAAGAAATATCTTACCAAAATCTCTGAGATGCCATGAAAGCTGTAGTGAGAAGGGAATTCATATCTCTACAAATGCACATGAAGAAAATGGAAGGATCACAAATTAACAGCCTAACAAGTCACCTAAGGAAGCTGGAAAAGCAAGACCACCAAGACCCTAACTTTATCAGAAGAATCCAGATCACCAAAATAAAGCCCAAATCCGGGACATAGAAGACAAAAAGATAATACAAAAAAAGTCAATGAACCAAAAACCTAGTTCTTTGAAAGGATAAACAAGATCGCTGATCCCCTAGCTAGACTGACCAAAAAAAGAGAGAAAAAGTCTAATTAAACACAATCAGAAACACAAAAGATGAAGTCACATCTGACCCTGAAGAAATACAAAAGATCATTAGAGACTACTATGTACACTTGTATGGAAACAAATTTGAAAACCTTAAGGAAATGGAGGACTTTCTGACATCACATAACCTGTCTAGGTTGAAACAAGAAGAAATCGAGACCCTAAATAGACCAATAACAATCAAGGAAATTGACTACGTAATAAGAAAACTACCTACAAAAAAAAGCGCTGGACCAGATGGCTTTCCAGCAGAATTCTACAAGACATTTAAAGAGGAGCTGATACCAATCATACTGAAAGTGTTCCAGGCAATTGCGAAAGATGGAACCCTCCCCAAATCATTTTAAGAAGCAAACATCACATTGATACCCAAGCCAGGTAAAGACCTAACAAAGAAAGAGAACTACAGGCCAATATCTTTGATGAACACAAATGCTAAAATTCTCAACAAGATCCTAGAAAACCGGATTCAACAACACATCTCAAAAATCATCCTTCATGACCAAGTGGGCTTCATCCCTGGGACGCAAGGCTGCTTCAACATTTGTAAAACCATAAATGTAATTAAATATATCAACAGATGTCAAAACAAAAACAACATGATTATATCATTAGATGTAGAAAAAGCTTTTGATAAAATACAGCACCCCATCTTCATAAAAACCCTCAAACATCTAGGCATACGTGGAACATACCTCAAATTAGTAAAAGTCATCTACGAGAAACCCACAGCCAGCATACTCCTAAACAGACAAAAATTGGAACCATTTCCCCTGAAAACTGGGACAAGACAAGGATGCCCACTCTCACCCCTCCTGTTCAACATAGTTTTGGAAGTCCTGGCTAGAGCAATCAAAACAAGAAGGCAATTAGGGATATCCAAATAGGAAAAGAGGAAGTCAAGTTATCTCTCTTCGCAGACAACATGATTGTGTACCTTGAAAACTCAAGAGAATCTGTCAAAGGCCTCCTGGCTCTGATAAAGGACATTGGTAAAGTCTCAAGGTATGAAATAAATATGCAAAAGACAATTGCATTTCTTTACACCAATAATAAACAAACAGAAATCCAAATAAAAAGCACAATCCCATTCACAAAAGACACACAAAAAAATGAAATATCTTGGCATCTTCCTAACCAGAGACGTGAAAGACCCTTACAATGAAAACTACAAAACACTGCTCAAAGAAATCAAAGATGACACAAACAAGTGGAAAAATATCACATGCTCATGGATTGGAAGAATCAACATTGTGAAGATGTCCATCTTACCTAGGGCAATCTACAGATTTAATGCAATACCCATCAAATTACCAGCAACATTCTTCTCAGATTTAGAAAAAACAATACAGGAATTCATATAGAATCACGAACAACCAAGAATAGCCAGAACAATCCTCAGCAAAAAAACAAAGCAGGAGGTATCACACTACCAGACTTTAAGCTTTACTATAAAGCTACAATAATCAAAACAGCTTGGTATTGGTACAAGAACAGGCATATAGACCAATGGAATAGAATTGAGATTTCACAAGCAAAACCTCAATTTCCCAAACAACTCATCTTTGACAAAGCCTCCACCACCTATCACCGGGGAGAGTACAATCTATTCAGTAAATGGTGCTGGGAAAACTGGCTGACCACATGCAGAAGATTCAAACAAGACCCTTGTCTATCCCCATACACAAAAATTAACTCTAAATGGATCAGAGACCTAAATGTAAAAGCTCAAAGCATAAGAACTTTAGAAAATGTAGGACACGGCCTTATGGAAGATGGAACTGGCATCCAATTCCTGAGCAAAAACCAAAATGCACAGGCCATAAGAGATAAGATAGACAAGTGGGACCTCATTAAACTGATAAGCTTCTGCAAAGCCAAAGAAACCATCAGGAGAGCAGGGGGACAACCCACAGACTGGGAAAAAGTATTTACCAACTCCATGTCTGACAAAGTCCTAACATCTAGGATCTACAAAGAACTCAAATGTGCTGAAAAGAAAAACACAAACAACCCCATTACAAAGTGGGCAAAAGACATGAATAGACACTTCTCAAAAGAACACATACGAGTGGCCAAAGGATACATGAAGAAATGTTCAACCTCACTAGTCACCAAGGAAATGCAAATTAAAACTACACTGAGATACCACCTAACTCCAGTCAGAATGGCCATTATCAATAACTAAAAAAATAACAGATGCTGGAGAGGATGTGATGAAAAGGGAACACTTCTACACTGTTGGTGGGAGTATAAACTAGGGCAGCCTCTGTGGAAATCAGTGTGGCGATTCCTAAAAGGTCTAAATATCAACCTCCCATATGACCCCGCAATCCCCCTACTGGGAATATATCCTGAAGAACTCAAATCACTCTATAAAAAAGATACATACACACGTATGTTTATTGCAGCACTGTTCACAATAGCAAGATCATGGAACCAACCATGCTGCCCATCAAAAGAGGGTTGAATTTTTTAAATGTGGTACATATACACAATGGAATATTACGCAGCCATAAAAAGAACAAAATCATGAATTTCGCAGCAACCTGGATGGAGTTAAGAGTTTATAATACTGAGTGATCCCTCACAGAAACAAAGATCTGAGTATCACATGCTCTCACTCATAAGAGGACCTTGAACAACTATCGTAATACTATAAGAAAAGGATTGACTGTGGCAGGAAACTATGGGGGGGTGCAGGGAGGGGAAGAGAGGTAGGCTTAACGGTAGTCAATATCTGTCAGGGGACGGGGGGCACAACTCATCAACAAGGGTATCTGCACAATGCATATTTGTATACCTAACCCTTAACTGTAGTACACAACTTAAAAATAAAATGTATTAAAATTAAAAAAAAGAAAAGATATAGAATGGCAAAATGGATAAAATATCATGAGGCAGCAAAATATTGTCTCTCAGAAACTCATCACACCAAAAATGACACTCACAGACTCAAAGTAAGAGGATGGGAAACAAATTTTCAGGCAAACAGAACACAAAAGAAAGCAGGAGTAGCAATCTCAATGTCAGACAAAATGCCCTTTAAGCTATCAAAAATTTAAAAAGATACGGAAGGTCACTACATAATGATAATAGGTTCAATCCATCAACAAGAAATATCCGTCCTAAACATATATGCACCCAACATAGGAGCACCAACTTTCATAAAGCAGTTTCTAGATAAACTTAAAAAAGATACTGGCCCTAACACTATCATAACTGGGGACTTAAATACCCCACTCACAACCCTAGACAGATCAAGACAAAAAAATCATCAAGGAGATCCAGAACCTCAACGTGATGCTTGATCGAATGGACTTAATTGATACCTACAGAACACTCCACCCAACAACCATGAAATACACATTCTACTCATCACTACATGTAATGTACTCTAAGACTGACCACATCCTTGGCCATAAATCAAGCATAAACAAATTTTACAAGATTAAAATCCTGCCATGCATCTTCTCAGACCACAGTGGAATAAAAATAAATATCAACAACAACAAAGCTCCCAGATGCTAAGCAACTCTTGGGTCAACATGGAAATCAAAACAGAGATTAAAAGATACTGAGACAAATGAAAATGAAGAAACATCTTACCAAAACCTCTGGGATGCCATGAAAACAATACCAAGAGGGGAATTCATATCTCTATGAACACACATGAAGAAAATGGAGAGATCACAAGTTAACAGCCTAACAGGTCACCTAAGGAAGCTACAAAAGCAAGACCACCAAAACCCTAACTTCAGCAGAAGAATTCAGATCACAAAAATAAAAGCCCAAATTTGGGACATAGAAGACAAAAAGTCTTTCTGGACCTGGCCGAGGAGGAGGTGCCATCATGGGAGTTGACATCCACCACAACAAGGACTGAAAGGTTTGGTGCCAAGAGCCCAAGAGCCAGGACATCTACCTGAGGTTGTTAATCAAGCTGCACAGGTTTTTGGCCAGAAGAACCAACTCCACCTTCAACCAGGTTATGCTAAAGAGGTTGTTTATGAGTCGCAACAACCGGCTGCCTCTGTCCCTTTCCCAGATGATCTCAAAGATGAAGCTTCCTGGCTGGCAAAAAAAGATGGCAGTGGTCATAGGGACAATAACAGATAACATGCGGGTTCAGGAGGTGCCCAAACTGAATTGCGTGTGAGCAGCCACAACTTCCAGGAAGGGAACAAGATCCTCACTCACCTTTGACCAGCTGGCCCTGGACTCCTCCAAGGGCCATGGCACCAACCTGCTTTCTGGTCCTCACAAGAGCTAGGAGGTACACAGGCATTTTGGCAAGGCCCTGGGAACCCTGTATAGCCATACCCTATGTCTGCTCCAAGGACCAGAAGTTCGAGCATTCCAGAGGCCAGCAGGCCAGCAACAGCTTCAAAAACTAACCCTAGATTCTGCCCTCTTATTAAAAAGGTTTTGATGCCCTCATTAAAAAAAGAGAAGAAGAAGACAAAAAGATAATACAAGAAATCAATGAAACAAAAAGCTGGTTTTTTGAAAGAATAAACAAGAATGATGGTCCCCTAGCTAGACTGACTAAGAAAAAGGGAGAAAAAGCCCAAATAAACACAGTGAGAAATTCAAAAGGTCAAGTCACAACTGACCCCAAAGAAATGCAAAAGATTATCAGACACTACCATGTACACTTATATGGAAACAAACTTGAAAACCTAAAGGAAATGGAGGACTTTCTGCCATCACACAACCTCCCCAAGTTAAAAAAGGAGAAATCAAGGTCCTAAATAGACCAATAACAATCCAGGAAATTAACAATGTCATTTTAAAAAACTACCTACAGGTCGGGCTCGGTGGCAAGCCTGTACTCCCAGCACTTTGGGAGGCCAAGGCAAGTAGATTACCTGAGTCTGTGGGTTTGAGACCAGCCTGGAAAACTTGGTGAGACCTCATCTCTACAATAAAAATAGCAAAGCATGGTAGCACGTACCTGTAGTTCTGGCTACTTGGAAGGCTGAGGTGGAAGGCTCAGTGGAGCCCAGCAATTCGACTATGGGGTGGCTGTGAGTATACCACTGCACTCCAGACTGGGTGACAGAGTGAAACTCCAACTCAAAAAAGAAGAAAGAAAAAAAGAAAGACAGAAAGAAAGGGAGGGAGGGAGAGAGAGAGAGAAAGAGAAAGAAAGAGAGAGAGAAAGAGAAAGAAAGAAAGAAAAAAGAAAGAAGGAAAGAAGGAAGGAAGGAAGGAAAGAAAAAAAACTACCTACAAAAAAATCCCCTGGATGAGAGAGAGAGAGAGAGAGAGAAAGAAAGAAAAAACTACCTACAAAAAAATCCCCGGGACCAGATGGTTTTCCAGCAGAATTCAACCAAACATACAAGGAGGAACTGATGCCAAGCATACTGAAAGTATTTCAGGCAATCGAGAAAGATGGAACTCTCTCCAAATCATTTTATGAAGCTAACATCACATTGATACCCAAACCAGGTAAAGATCCAACAAAGATTGGCCAATATCCATGGTGAACATTGATGCTAAAATTCTCAACAAGAGCCTAGCATATCAGATTCAGCAACACATCTCAAAAATCATCCACCACAACCAAATAGGCTTCATCACTGGGAAGCAGGGCTGGTTCAACATTCGTAGACCATAAATGTAATTAAATACATTGCAGATGTAAAAATAAAAACCACATGATTATATCATTAGATGCATAAAAAGCTTTTGATAAACTCCAGCACCTTCTTGACAAAAACCCTCGAACATCTAGGTATAGATGGAACATACAAAAAAATTGTAAGAGCCATCTACGAGAAACCCAAAACCAGCATACTGCTAAACAGAAATTGGAATGATTTCCCCTGAAAACTGAAACAAGACAAGAATGCCCACTCTCACCTCTCCTTTTCAACATAGTTTAGGAAGTCCTAGCTAGAGTAATCAGACAAGAGAAGGGGATCAGGGTATCCAAATAGGAAAAGGGGAAATTAAGTTATCCCTCTTTGCAGATGGCATGATTCTATACCTCAAAAACCCAACAGAATCTGTGAAAAACCTCCTTGCATTGATAAAGAATTTGGAAAGTCTCAGGGTATAAAATCAATTTGGAAAAGACAGTCGCATTTCTGTAGACCAACAATAAACAAGCAGAAACCCAAATAAAAAGCACAATCCCATTCACAATAACCAGAAAAATAATGAAATACCTTGGCATCTTCCTAACCAGAGATGTGAAAGACCTTTACGATGCAAATTACAAAACACTGCTCAGAGAAATCAAAGATGACACAAACAAATGGAAAAAAATCCCATGCTAATGAATTGGAGGAATCAACATTGTTAAGATGTCCATCCTACCCAAGGCAATCTACAGATTTAACATGATACCCATTAAATTGCCAGCAGCATTCATCTCTGACATGGAAACAACAACACAGGAATTCATATGGAAACATAAATGACCACAAATCACCCAAAAAAATCCTCAGCAAAAAAAAAAGCAGGAGGTATCACACTCTGAGAATTTAAACTCTGTTATAAAGCTACAATAATCAAAATAGCCTGGTATTGGTACAAGAACAGGCATGTAGACCAATGAAACAGGATAGAGATTCCAGAAGCAAAACCTCAATTTCTCAACCAGTTCATTTTTGACAAAGCCTCCACCACCAATAGAGGAGAAACTATTCAGACAATGGTGTTGGGAAAACTGGCTGGCCACATGCAGAAAATTAAAACAAGATCCCTACCTATCACCATACATAAAAATCAACTCTAAATGGATCAAAGACCTAAATGTAAAACCTCAAACTATAGGAACCTTAGAAAATGCAGGAGACACCCTTATGGAAATTGGAATGGGCAACCAATTCCTAATCAAAATCCCAAGTGCCCATGCCTTAAGAGATAGGATAGACAAGTGGGAGGAACCTCATCAAACTGACAAGCTTCTGCAAAGCCAAAGAAACATCAAGAGAGTAGGGAGACAGCCCACAGACTGGGAAAAAATATTTGCCAACTGTATGTCTGACAAAGGCCTATCATCTAGGATCTACAAGGAACTCAAACATGCCAAAAAGAAAAAAAACAAACAGCCCCATTACAAAGTGGGCAAAAGATATGAATAGAAACTTCTCAAAAGATGACATGAGCAGCCAACAGAAACATGAAAAAATACTCAGCCTCATTAGTCATCAAAGAAATGCAAATTAAACACTGAGATACCACCTAATTCCAGTCAGGATGGCTGTCGTCAATAACTCAAAAAACAACAGATGCTGGATAGGATGTGGTCAAAAAGGAACACTTCTACACTATTGGTGGGAGTGTAAACTAGTACCGTCTCTATGAAAGACAGTGAGACGATTCCTAAAGATCTAAAAATTGACCTTCCATACAACCCCACAATCCCCCTACTGTGACTATACCCAGAAGAACTCAAATCACTCTATTAAAAAGATAACTGTTTATCACAGCATTATTCACAGTAGCAAGAACATGGAACCAACCATGCTGTCCATCAAAAGAGGACTGGATTAAAAAAATGTGGTACATATACACAATGGAATATTATGCAAACATAAAGAAGAACAAAATTATGAACTTCACAGCAACCTAGATGGACTTAGAGTCTATAATACTGAGTGATCTTTCACAGAAACAAAGAACTCAGCATCACATGTGTTCACTCATAAGCAGACCTTGAACAATTATCGTAATACTATAAGAAAAGTATTGGCAGTAATGAGAAATTGCTGGGAGGGGTGCGGGGAAGTGGGATTGGCAGTAGTGAGAATCTGCCTGGGGAAGGAAGGGGGGCACACCTCATCAACAAGGGTACCTGCATAATGAACATTTGTATACCTAATCCTGAATCGTACCCCACATCTTGAAAATAAATTTTTTTTAAAAGAAGACAAACAAAAAACAAGAAAACAAGACTAGCTATTCTGATATCAAAGAACCATTCAAGCCATCAAAAGTTAAAAGGACACATAAGCACAATACATAATTACAAAAGGCTCAATACACCAGTAAGAAATATTCATCCTAAAACATATGCATCCAACACAAGAGCACCAAATTTTATATAAAACTACTAAGTAAACTAAGAAATGACACTGACTCTCACACAAAGATAGCTGGAGGCCTAAATACCCCCACTAACAGCTTTAGATAAATAATTAAGGCAAAAAAAATATATGTCAATAAGGAGGTCTAGACTCTCAAATAAATGTTTGACCAAATGGACTTAGTAGACATCTATAGAACTTCACTCAACAACTACAAAGTATACATTCTATTCATCAGCACACAGAACATACTCCAAGATCAATCACATTCTAGGATGTAAATTAAGCATAGTCAAATTCCAAAAGATTGAAATACCATGCATCTTCTCAGATAATAGTGGAGTAAAAATAAATATTGCCACCAACAAGATCCCCCCAAAATACACAAAGCCATAGACACTAAACAACATGCTGTTGAACTACTTCTGGCTCAACATGGAAAACAAGACAGAAATTTAAAAATTACTAAAAACAAAGACATATCAGAATCTCTGGGATGCCATGAAAGCAATGTTAAAAAAAAATCATTGCATGATCAACAGACAGAAAGATTGCAGGTAAACAGCCTAATGTCACACCTAATAGAGCTGGAAAGACAAAATCACCTAAACTTTAACTTCAGCAAAAAATACAAATACTCAAAATAATATCACAATTGCAGGACATATAAAACAAAAAATATAACAGAAAAAAAGAACAAGACAAAAAGTTGATTTTTTGAAAGGACAAATAAGATCAATGGACCCCTGGCCAGACTGACTAAAAAGAGAGAGATAAACACAAATAGAAACACAAAAGGCAGAGTCACAACTGACTTTGAAAAAATTCAGAAGATTATCAGAGATTATTGTGCACATCTGTATGCAAATAAAATTGAAAATCTAAAGAAAATGGAGACTATTCTGTCATCACACAGCCTCCCAAGGCTGATATAAGAAGAAATTGAAACTGTATACAGACCAATAACAATCCAGGAAATTGACTCAGTCATAAGAAATCTCCCCATCAAAAAAAGCCCCAGACTAGATGTCTTCCCACCGAATTCTACAAGACATAAAAAGAAAAGCTGATACCAATCTTTTTAAAAGTAGTCCAGGCAATCAAGAAGAAAGGAATTCTCCCTAACTCATTTTATGAAGCTAACATAACACAGACATCAAAGCCTGGCAAAAATCCAGCAAGGAAAGAAAATTACAGGTCAATCTCCTTGATGAACATAGACACAGAAATTCCCAACAAGGTTCTGGCAAATTGGATACAACACATCTCAAGGATCATCTACCATGACCAGGTGGGCTTTATTCCTGGGATGCAGGGCTGGGTCAATATTCACAAGAGCATAAATGTAATTCAATACATTAACAGATATAAAAACAAGAACTACATGATTATATCAGCTGCATGAAAAGCATTCAACAAAATCCAGCATCCATTCTTCACAAAAACCCTTGAATACCTAGGTATAAGGAACATTCCTCAAAACATTCCTCAAAAGAGCCATCTATGATAAACCCACAACCAACATTTTGCTCAATGGGCAGATGTTGGAAGCATTACCCCCTGAGAATGGGAACAAAACAATAATGCCCATTCTCACCCCTCCTGTAAGTCCTAGTCAGAGCAATCAGGCAACAGAAGGAACTCAGGAGTATCCAAATTAGAAAAGAAAAAGTTAAGCTATCCTTCTTTGCAGATGATATAATTCTGTATGTTGAAAACCCAAGGGAGTCCATCAAAAACCTCCTTGCACTGATAAACAACTTAGGGAAAGTTTCAGGGTACAAAATCAACATGCAAAAGACAGTTGCATTTCTATAAACCAGCAACAAGCAGGCAGCAACAAGCAGGCAGAGAACCAAGTAAAAAAGCAAAATCCCATTCACATAGCCACAAAAAAAAAGAAATACCATGCCATCCACCTAACCAGATAAGTGAAAGACATTTACAATGAAAACTATAAAACACTGCCCTAAGAAACCAAAGATAACACAAACAAATGAAAAGACATTTCTTGCTCATGGACTGGAAGTATCAATATTGTTAAGATGTCCATTCTATCCAAGGCAATCTACAGATTCAATGCAATGCCCATCAAATTACCAACATCATTTTTCTCAGATCTGGAAACAACAATTCAGAACTTCATATGATAACAAAAAAAGAGCACAAATGTCCAAAAACAATCCTCAGTAAAAGGAAAAAAGTGGGAGGTATCACATTTCTAGACTTTAAACTTTATTGCCAGGCTACAGTAACTAAAACAGCCTGGTATTTGTACAAGAATATACGCATAGACCAATGGAACAGGACAGAGATTCTGGAAGAAAAACATGGTCTTTCAACCAGCTCATCTTTTACAAAGCAATAACAATCACTGGGGAAAGGAGACCATATTTAGCAAATGGTTCTGGAAAAATTGACTAACCACATGTAGAAGAATAAAGCAAACCTACCTGTCACCATATACAAAAATCAACTCAAAATCAATCAAAAACCTAAATATAAAACCTTAAACTTTAAGAATGCTAGAAGAAAACACAGGAAACACCCTTATGTATATTTGTATAGGCAACAAGTTCTTGACCATGTTTCCAAAAGTAAATGCCATAAAAGCTAAGTTAGAAAAGTAGGAAACTCATCAAACGGAAAAGCTTTTGCACAGCAAAATAAGCCATTGGGAGACTAAAGAGACAGACCAAAGAATGGGAAAAAATATTTGCAAATTATGCATCTGACAAAGGCTTAACATCCAGGATCTATATGGAACTCAAACAAAGTAAAGAAAAAAAGACAACCCTGTTAAAAAGTGGGGAAAGGACATAAACAGGCACTTCTCAAAAGAAGACATACAAGCAGCCAACAGACACATAAGAAAATGCTTACCCTCACTAATCATCAAAGAAATGCAAATCAAAACTACAATGAGGTACCACCTAATTCTAATAAGGATGCTTATAATTAATAAGTCAAAAAAACAACAGATGCTGGCATGGATGCAGTGAAAGGAGAATGCTTCTACACTGTTGGTGGTAGTCCAAACTAGTTTAACCTCAATGGAAAGTGTGACAATCCCTAAAAGAACTAAAAATTGACCTTTCATATGATCCAGAAATCCCTCTCCTGGGAATATACCCAGAGGAACATAAATTGTTCTACCACAAAGACACACACCTCTACACACGTTTATTTCCACACTATTCACAATAGCAAAAACATGGAACCAACTCTACTGCCCACTGAAAGTGGAATGAATTAATAAAAAGTGGTATATATACATGATGGAGTATTTCACAGCCATAAAGAAGAATAAAATCATGGACTTAGCGGAAAATTGAATGGAGTTGGAGACCATCATACTAAGTGATCTATCACAAAAACAAAGAATTGAATACTACATGTTCTCACTCATAAGTGGGTCCTGAACAATAATCACATGAGCATAACGGAGAGATTGGCAGTTGCTGGGCACTACAAAGGGAGGGAGGCAGGGGAGATGGAGGAGGGTAGGGTACACATGACAACACAAAGGGCACCAGGTCCACTACCAGGGGAAGAAGGGCCAGTTGGAAGCCCAACCTCACCTGCATGCAGTCTACCTATGTAGTTAATCCTCACTTGTACCCTCATATCTCTATAATAAAATAAAATTTAAAAAGGAGAAAGATTGAAAATATTTTGTATAAAAAATTAGTTCAAAAAATAACAGAGATAACACATAATAAAACCTTCAACAGAAGGAAAGAGAAATGGAAGTACAAAACAATCCATTGCACAGCAGGATTAACAATATTATATTCTATATTTCAACAGCTAGAAGAGATTTTGAATAGTCTCATCATAAAGAAATTATAAATGTGACATAAAAGTGGATATATTAATTACTCTAATTTAATTATTATACATTATAAACATCAAAACACCACACTGTACCACATAAGTCTTTACAATTACTATGTCAATTTTTAAAAATTAATATTATTAATACTTAAAAAAATTAAAAAGAAAATTACCAAAGGCAAAAACTGGTTCTTGAAAGAAAAAATTTTTATGAATACCTACCAATATTGATCAATATTAACAGCAAAACACAAATTGTAAGTATTAGTTCCTATACATATTTTTAAGGTGAGAATATTATGAGCAATTTTATACCAATAAATTTGAAAACTTAAGCAACCCAGCAAATTTCTTAAAACACAACAAACAAAAGTGACCAAAGAAATAGAAAAACCAAATAGTTCTACAAAGATTAGAAATTGTATCTGTATTTATAAAATAAAGAAGAATAAAGCTCTTCACAAAGAAAACCCCTGCTACAGAGGATTTCTACAGTAGATTCTTAAAAATGTTTTCCATTAACACAAATGACAGGATTATAATAAATCAGTCATCTATACTTAGCTTTATGAGAAAATGCTTTCTCTTCTCTACCAATAGTTAAGGGCTACCAGAAGAAGTAGGCTTGACTGAACCATCAATATATTTTATGATCTCTTTTCAGGACAACATTAATCACACTGCTCTCTTCCACAGTCTATTTTGTAGAGATATTTATCTCCTAATACCTTACAGACCATCATATTTGTTCACTACCTTAATGACGTTATACTCATTGCAACTGATAAACCTGATCAACAGGACAAATAGTGAATGCCTTAGATGCCTTTGTGAGACACATGTGTTGCGGCTGGATAAAAAACTGTCTATAAGAAACACATTTTGGGGATCGAGGCAAGATGGTGACGGCATAGGTGAACTGCTGAGATTCTCTGAACGTGAGTCCCCAAAAAGGCTATTACTTCTCTTCCCCCATCCCCCAGCCCACCCCCAACCATGCTGGTGCCAGGCCCGGGAACTTCAGTCCCACGCAAGGCCAGCTATTGCCCCCCCCACTGCTGCTGTTCTACTGCGTGTGTGGAACTCTCCAGTCCCAGCCCCCTCCAGATCCCTCCCCGGCTGCATTGTCTCCAGCCCGGGCACCCGGCACCAAGCCGCCGGTCACACAGGGAGGCTCAGGGGCGCCCGCCCCTCAGAAACACCGGTCCCATTCCTGGCTGAAGTACTCTGTAGGGGGCCCAGCACCACTCTCGCCACTCACCGCCTGCCCTTTGGAACTTTGGAGCTCTGGAACTCCGGATCCACCCTGGCTGAGGCACTCAGCGTGAGATCCCAAGCTGGAGGACCCAGACAAGCGGAGAAAAACAGATCTGCCTAAACTGCCTCGCCATTCTCCAGGCAGAGACTTCCATTCCCCTGCCTACCTATCAACAAACTTTACCTCATTTCCTAAGGCCAGATATTGCAGCCTCCTGCCGCTGCTATTCTACTGCGTGGTGGGAGTTTTGGGTCCCTCCCCCTCCGGCTCTCTCCCCGGCTGCATTATCTCCAGCCCAGCACCCAGCACCGCCGGTCACACAGGGAGGCTCTGGGCACCCGCCCCTCAGAGGCACTGGTCCCATTCCTGGCTGAAGTACCCTGTGGGGGCCCAGAGCCACTCTCGCCATGCACAGCCTGCCCTTTGGAGCTTTGGAGCTCTGGAACTCCGGGCCCACCCTGGCTGAGGCACTCAGTGCGAGACCCCAAGCCGGGGGACCCAAACAAGTGGAGAAATACAGATCTGGGTAAACTACCTTGCTATTCTCCAGGCAGAGACTTCCATTGCCCTGCCACCTATCAACAAGCTTTACCTCAGTTCCTAAGGCAACAGCGCGAAACAGGAGACAAAGCTCCACCCCTACACTGCAACGAAAAACAAAAGGGAGAGGCCGGAATCGGAGATCATAGAAGTGACTCTAGTCTGATCGCTTATTTTGACTTACGATTTTATCATTGAAACTGTTGGTTTAGATCACGTTTGGTGTTTACCTTCTGATGTACACTGTTCCTTGATTTTATTGGCCTGTCTCTGTGTAACTATCAGAACTCTTTAGGGAATCTCTCTTATCTGTCTTTCTTCACTTCTTCCCGGCCCTGTGTCTCTTTCTCACCTGATAGTTGGTATGTATATCTGTTTTCCCTCTCGCACTTCTCTCTTTCGCTTATTTTGACTTATGATTTTATCATTGTAACTGTTGGTTTAGATCAAGTCTGTTGTTTACCTTCTGACTTACACTGTTTCTCGATTTTATTGGCCTGTCTCTGTGTAGCTATCACTACTCCTTAGGGAATCTTTCTTACGTGTCTTTCTTCACTTCTCCCCAGCCCTGTGTCTCTTTCTCACCTGATAGTTGGTATGTATATCTGTTTTCCCTCTCACACTACTCTCTTTTGCTTATTTTGACTTATGACTTTATCATTGTAACTGTTGGTTTAGATCACGTTTGTTGTTTACCTTCTGACTTACACTGTTTCTCGATTTTATTGGACTGTCTCTGTGTAGCTATCACTACTCTTTAGGGAATCTTTCTTATGTGTCTTTCTTTACCTCTCCCCGGCCCTGTGTCTCTTTCTCACCTGAGAGTTGGTACCTATATCTATTTTCCCTCTCGCACTTCTCTCTTTCTAACTCCCTATTGACCCCCCCTTACTCCATTATTTTCCTCTTTTATATGCCCCCTTTTTAAATCTAGGGACCAAGACTGCATACTGCTGAATAGATAGACTGTAAAGCAGAGGGAAAAGTGAACAAAGCCAGAAGACCCTCATAAGGAAGAACAAGTCATTGCAGAAGAGAAATAAAAGCAACCCCACCTTCCCTCAAAAACAGAATTTAAGAAGGGGAGGGAAAGGGGGAGAGGGAGAAAAATCTACAGAAATGAAGAAAAACCAAAAGAAGAGTATGGGTCTCTCCCAAACGCCTGGGAGAACAGACACTGAGAAAACTGACTTTGGAATGCAAACAATGAAAAGCCCCCAGAATGAAGGGTCTCAAACTGCAAATGCAGATATCAAAACAATAATGGAGAGATTAAAAAGAATTGAGGAGACACAAAAAGAAACTAGGAAGGAGCTGATGTCTGAGATAACGGTAACAAAGAATACTGTGAATGAAATAAATAACAAATTGATAAGCATGGAAAGCAGAATTACCCAAGCAGAAGAAAGAATCTCAGAGCTTGAGGACCAAAATATAGAAATAACCCAAACTCTTAAAAACACAGAAATTAAGCTCAAAAAGACAGAACAAAACCTTCAAGAGATGAGCGACTACCTCAAGAGGCCTAACCTAAGAATAATCGGACTCCCTGAGGCAGAAAGAGAAACAGAGACCACATTGGAACAAACTTTCCATGAGATCATTCAAGAAAACTTCCCTTATCTAATCAGTGATGCAAAAATTCAAACACAAGAGATTCAGAGAACCCCTGCAAGACAACAAATGAGAAGACCAACTCCTAGACATATAATAATTCGCCTAAATAAAGTAGGCACAAAAGAAAAAATCCTAAAGGCAGCAGGAGAAAAAGGCCAGATCACCTACCATGGAAGACCAATCAGAATAGCAGCAGATTTATCTGCAGAAACCCTGCAGGCTAGGAGAGCTAGGAGCCCTATCTTCAAAGTCCTAAAAGATAAACAATTTCAACCAAGAATAACCTACGCGGCCAAGCTAAGCTTCATCAGTGAGGGAGAATTAAAATCTTTCCCAGATATTCAATCCCTAAGAACTTATGCTGCCACCAAACCATCTCTGCATGAAACACTTAAGAAAGTACTAAACACAGAAGAAAAGGAAAAAAGAACAAGGTTCTTCACAAGAGTACAGGGAAAAGAATAAAATATACATGAACCAACCCCCAAACCAAAAGAAAGACAAAAAAAAAGAAAAAGAAAAAACCAAGTGGAACAACAACAACTCAATAAGAACTCCATGATAGGGACGAACTCACACATTTCAATAATTAGTCTGAATGTGAATGGACTAAACGCACCACTGAAAAGACATAGAATGACAAAATGGATAAAATATCACTAGGCAACAATATACTGCCTTCAAGAGAACCATATCACTAGAAAGGACATACACAGACTCAAAGTAAGAGGATGGGAAACAAATTTTCAGGCAAATGGAACACAAAAGAAAGGAGGAGTCGTGATCCTAATTTCAGACAAAATACCATTTAAGCTATCAAAAATTAAAAAAGATACAGAGGGCCACTGCATAATGATAAAAGGTTCACTCCATCAACAAGAAATATCTATCCTAAACATATATGCACCCAACATAAGTGCGCCAACATTCATAAAGCAACTTCTAGGAAAACTAAAGAAAGACATTGATTCTAACACCATAATAACTGGGGACTTTAATACATAACTCACAACCCTAGACAGATCATCAGGACAAAAAATCAGCAAGGAGATCCGGAACCTCAATGAGACTCTGAACCAAATGGACTTAATTGATACCTACAGAACACTCCACCCAAACACCACAGAACACACATTCTACTCATCACCACATGGAACATATTCTAAGATCGACCACATAATTGGACACAAATCAAGTATAAGCAAATTTAAAAGGACTGAAATTCTACCATGCACCTTCTCGGACCACAGTGGAATAAAAATAAACATTGACACCAACAAAGTCCCCCCAAAACCCACAAAGACATGGACACTAAACAGCATGATGCTAAAAAACTCCTGGGTCAATGATGACATCAAAACAGAGATCAAAAGATACCTGGAAACAAATGAAAATGAAGAAACATCTTACCAAAATCTCTGGGATGCCCTGAAAGATGTAGTAAGAGGGGAATTTATATCCCTAGAAACACACATGAGGAAAATGGAAGGAACAGAAATTAACAACCTAAAAAGTCACCTAAAGAAGCTGGAAAAGCAAGACCACAAAAACCCTAATTTCAGCAGAAGAATCCAGATCACCAAAATAAAAGCCCAAATCCAGGACATAGAACACAAAAAGATAATACAAAAAAATCAATGAAACAAAAAGCTGGTTCTTCGAAAGAAAAAACAAGATTGATGGTCCCCTAGCTAGACTGAACAAGAAAAAACGAGAAAAAACCAAATAAGCACAATCAGAAACACAAAAGATGAAGTCACATCTGACCCTGAAGCAATAAAAAAGATCATTAGAGACTACTACGTACACTTGTATGGAAACAAACTTGAAAACCTTAAGGAAATGGAGGACTTTCTGACATCACACAGCCTACCTAAGCTGGAACAAGAAGAAATTGAGACCCTAAATAAACCAACAACAATCAAGGAAATCGACTACGTAATAAGAAAACTTCCTACAAAAAAAAGCCCTGGACCAGATGGCTTTCCAGCAGAATTCTACAAGACATTTAAGGAGGAGCTGATACCAATCCTACTGAAGGTATTCCAGGCGATTGAAAAAGATGGAACGCTTGCCAAATCATTTTACGAAGCCAACATCACATTGATACCCAAGCCAGGTAAAGATCCAGCAAAGAAAGAGAACAACAGGCCAATATCTTTGATGAACATAGATGCTAAAATTCTCAACAAGATCCTAGCAAACTGGATTCAGCAATACATCCCAAAAATCATCCATCATGATCAAGTAGGCTTCATTCCTGGGATGCAAGGCTGGTTCAACATTCGTAAAACCATAAATGTTATTAAATACATCAACAGATGTCAAAACAAAAACCACATGATTATATCATTAGATGCAGAAAAAACTTTTGATAAAATACAGCACCCCTTCTTGATAAAAACCCTTGAACATCTAGGCATATGGGGAACATACCTCAAAATAATAAAATCCATCTATGAAAAACCCACAGCGAGCAAACTCCTAAATGGACAAAAATTAGAACCATTTCCCCTGAAAACGGGAACAAGACAAGGATGCCCACTCTCACCCCTCCTGTTCAACATAGTATTGGAAGTCCTGGCTCGAGCAATCAGAGAAGAGAAGGCAATCAGGGGTATCCAAATAGGAAAAGAGGAAGTCAAGTTATCTCTCTTTGCAGATGACATGATTGTATACCTTGAAAACCCAAGAGAATCTGTCAAAAACCTCCTTACACTGATAAAGGCCTTTGGCAAAGTCTCAGGATACAAAATAAATGTACAAAAGACAATCGCATTTCTCTACACCAATAATAAACAAACAGAAACCCAAATAAAAAACACAATTCCGCCGGGCTCGGTGGCTCAGCCTGTAATTCCGCGCCTTTGGGAGGCTGAGGTGAGTGGATTGCCTGAGCCCGCGGGTTCGAGACCCGCCTGGGCAGCGAGACCTCATCTCTACAATAAATCAAAAAATCAGCCGGGTGTGGTAGCACATGCCTGTAATTCTGGCTACTTGGAAGGCTGAGGCGGAAGGATCGCCGGAGGCCAGTGGGTCGAGGCTGCAGTGACCGGGAGAGGCCACTGCACTCCAGTCTGGGCGACAGAGTGAGACTCCAACTCAAAAAAAAAAAAAAAAAAACAGAATTCCATTCACAATAGCCACAAAAAAAATGAAATACCTTGGCATCTTCCTAACCAGAGACGTGAAAGATCTTTACAAGGAAAATTACAAAACACTGCACAAAGAAATCAAAGATGACACAAACAAGTGGAAAAATATCCCATGCTCATGGATTGGAAGAATCAACATTGTGAAGATGTCCATCTTACCTAAGGCAATCTACAGATTTAATGCAATACCCATCAAATTATCAGTAACATTCTTCTCAGACCTGGAAAAAACAACACAGGAATTCATATGGAAACACAAACGTCCAAGAACAGCCAGAACAATCCTCAGCAAAAAAAGCAAAGCAGGAGGTATCACATTACCAGACTTCAAACTTTACTATAAAGCTACAATCATCAAAACAGCCTGGTATTGGTATAGGAACAGGCATATAGATCAATGGAATAAAATTGAGATTCCAGAAGCAAAACCTCAATTTCTCAACCAACTCATCTTCGACAAAGCCTCCACCACCTACCCCTGGGGAGAGGAGAACCTATTCAGTAAATGGTGCTGGGAAAACTGGCTGACCACATGCAGAAAGTTGAAACAGGACCCCTATCTATCCCCATGCACAAAGGTTAACTCCAAATGGATCAGAGACCTAAATGTAAAACCTCAAACCATAAGAACCTTAGAAAAGGAAGGAAATACCCTCATGGAATTCGGAACTGGCATCCAATTCCTGAACAAAACCCGAAACCCACAGGTCATAAGAGATTAGATAGACAAGTGGGACCTTATTAAACTGAAAAGCTTCTGCAAAGCCAAAGAAACCATCAAGAGAGCAGGAAGACAGCCTACAGACTGGGAAAAAGTATTTGTCAACTCCAGGTCCAAAAAAGGCTTAACATCCTGGATCTATAAGGAACTCAAACGTGCTGAAAAGAAAAAAACAAACAACACCATTATAAAATGGGCAAAAGACATGAGCAGACACTTCACAAAGGAAGACATCCGAGCAGCCAACAAACACATGAAGAAATGTTCAACCCCACTAATCATCAGGAGATGCAAATCAAAACCACACTGAGATACCACCTAACTCCAGTCAGAATGGCAATTATCAACAAGTCAAAAAATAACAGCTGCTGGAGAGGGTGTGGTGAAAAGGGAACACTTCTACACTGTTGGTGGGAGTGTAAACTAGTGCAACCTCTGTGGAAAGCAGTGTGGCGATTCCTAAAAGCTCTAAAAATCGACCTTCCATATAAGCCCGTAATCCCCCTACTGGGAATATACCCTGAAGAACTCAAATCACTCTATAATAAAGATACCTGCACACGTATGTTTATCGCAGCATTGTTCACAATAGGAAGAACCTGGAAACAACCATGCTGCCCATCAAAACAGGACTGGATTAAAAAAATGTGGTACATATACACGATGGAATACTACGCAGTCATAAAAAAGAACAAAATCATGAATTTCGCAGCAACCTGGATGGAACTAGAGTCTATAATACTGAGTGACCTCTCACAGAAACAAAGATCCGAGTATCACATGTTCTCACTCATATAATAGACCTTGAACATCCAATGTAATACTATAAGTAAATGACTGACGGTACTGGGAAACTATGGGGTGGAGGAGGATGGGATTTACAGTCGCAAATATCTGTCTAGGGATGGGGAAACACCTCTTATCAACAGGGTGCCTGAATGAAATGCAATTGTACACCTAACCCTTAACTGTACCCCACAAAATCATAATAAAAAACATTGATTAAATTTTAAAAAAAGAAAAATTAAATACCATAGTTGGAGATATTTGGATAGCTCAGTAACAAAACAAGAAGATGAAAAATAAGACATAAAAGAACTAAACAATACTAATCAAAGTGGCTAATTGACACCTATAGAACACTGTAGTCAACAATTGCAGAATATACAGAATATTCATTATCTCTAAACGTGCATGGGACGTATACCAAAATTGATGATATCTATAACCATAAATCAAGATTAAACAAAATTTAAAGAATAGAAATATTGCACGATGAATGTACTTTTGGTTTTCTCTCTGATATGTAAAGAGTTTTGCAAATCATCACTCCCATTCTCACAGAGAAAGAAGCTAAACAATGACTTTTCTTAGATGCACTAGAGAAATAAGGTTACATAACAATCTGCCAATAGAATTTACTATAATTTCATGTTGCTTCAGTATCCAGTATTAATATAAATAAATACAAGTTTAATTTATATTAAATGTACATTCAAACCTGAAGCAGGGTTCAATCACCCTTGACACAGTTTTCAGGTCCTCAGTGTGGTTGATTCAGATATCTACCTTATACAACAGCCTCCTGGTGACCACCACCCTATGGACAGCTAGATACAACCTACTTGACTCATCCCCACACCTCACATGAACTATGTGAATATACACTCAGTTACAAAGTGACCTCCTGGGACTTACGGCTGCTGGCTTTAAGCCCACCAATAAAAACTCCTCACAGGAAACAGGTTTGGATCTCTTCTCTTGGATCTCTTGGATCTCTTCTCTTCTCTTCTCTCTCCCTCCCCCCATTTCTAGCTCTATCTCTCTATCTTCCCTGCCCTCTCTCCTTGTGCTCACTGACCTCTGCATGGCCTTCAAGTGAAATCCTTTTTCTCATCTCATGTGTCTTCTGTTCACTCAAGAAATATTCTTCATTTTAAAAGAACTTAAAACATAGTCACCATGTAAAAAAAAGAGAGACAGGCTAATTCAGAGGCTACAGATCATCATGGCTAAAACAAAAAATGCTGGTACCAGTCATTGACAGGAACACTTAAATGGCAACTTCAACAAAGTGTTCACGGCTGAGTATAGACTGAGTATTACTGGAGAGTTAACAACTCCTGGAACCCAGTCTAAAGAAGCTCCTATACTTTCATAGGGTTTTACCTCTAGGATCCTCACCAAGTTCTTATGTTAAAAAATCAAAGTAAATCCCCTTGTAGTTGGCAAGGAGGAAGGGGAAAATGATCATTCTGAAACATGAGAAAGGGAATGGCAAGCATTTTGAAATATATCCAGAGTGTTTCCAAAACAAAGGCCTGCCCACGAAGGAAAAGTATTTCATCAGAGCATTATTCAGTTGGGAAGAGAAATTACACAACTCCAGGCCCCTCTAGACTTCTTATCTTGCCTAAGGAAGATAAAACTGCTCAGAAACACTTGTGAAGTTCACATCCCAGGGACATAGGACCAATAAGAGACTGAGGTCTAATAATAAGATTATAGAATACTTCCCATTCCCCTACACCCTACCTTTATATTCAAAGGGCTCCCATGTAGTAATACCTGATTAAAGCTGAAAGAGTTGATAGAGTTCCAGGAAGATGGCAGCAGAACCCAAGGGAGTATGCCAGTCTCTGTGTGAGTGACTGTGTGTGAGGTCAAGTCTACTAGAATGTGTGTGTCTAAGTGAGTGTGTGTCTGTCTGAATGGAGATGAGGTGGCCCCAGTTCTCCTTGTGAAGCACTGGTGGTACTGTCAGACTGATGCTTCCCATGGTGCAGGAGTGAGCACCATTTTCGGAAACTAGCAAGTCCTTCCTCAGGAGGAAACCACAAGGAGCAGCCACCACTAGGCGCTTGGCCTCACCACCACCTTTAGCACCAGGTCGGGTCATGTGGCCCTATTCCTGAGACCTGGGATCTTGAGACTGTTGTATCTGATGGAGAAGGAGCTGTTGCCTCCCCAGCCTGAAGTGCCACTGGAACTGTGAACTTGAGAGAAACTGAGCAGACTGAGGAGATCCAGGAACTGGGAGTGCTGAGGATACAGAAAGGTGACTGTGAGGACATCAGAACAGAGGCTGCAGCAGAAGGACAGCACAGAAACAGGAGGTTGAGACCTATGAAAGAAGATGGCATGGGCACTTCACCATTGTCTAAAAGCCTGGGTAGAGAAGTGCTCTGGGGTGCCCACCGTGGAACAGCAGTCTAGTTCCTTGAGATCAGGGAGTGAATTCCACATCTCTCTGGGACTGATCATAATGAACCCAGAGGGGGTCTCCCTGAGTACATAAACCCCAAAGGAACATGTGGGTACAGAATTCTAGATGCTTCATCTCCCACCTTGAGCAAGCCATAGAGAATAAGTGCACTCAGCAAAGGAGGATCCATCTGAAGGGAAATGGTGAGTGCTGAACTGATTCACCAACCTCCAACAGTACTAGAAATGCCAGTCCCACATGAGAGGAAGCCTGGTTAGGGCACAGCAGTGGAAGCTGAGCCCAGGTGGAGCTGGGAGCAGTTCCCGTGCTGAGAGGGATCTCCTATGGGGAGAACCAATTTGACACACCCACCACCCACACCTTGCGAAGAGGCAAGTTGGCACCCCTTTCACAGAACAGGGAAGAGAGTAGAGATGCACCCACTGATTTAAAGAGGTACTCTGAACACATGGGGAGGGGTGAAACCTCATACAAACAGAGAGAATCCCCTTGACCACACAGAGAACAGAAGGGCAGGAGTGAACATAGGGCACTCCAGCCCCCTGCTGCAAACTGGGCACTGTGAGAGTTGGGAGCACACCAACAGGCCCCACCCTCTGCACTGATCAGCAATCATATGCAGCAGGAGATGGATAATTTAGCCTTACACATTTAGCAGCAGAGAGAAAACCAGCAGTTATGGAATCTGCCGCAAGAGAGAGCTCCTTTTCCTCAGAATTTTTTTTTCTTTCTCCTTTTTTCTTTTCTTTTATGTTATCTTGGACTCAGGGGGCACACGTATGTACCCAACACATGGACATATTGTGTGGTGGGGGGGAATGAGTCTCAGGTAGCCCATTCCCCAGACAGTGAACATTGTGGCCCATAGGTAGTTTCTGAATTCGAGCTCCCCTCCACACCTTATTTAGTTCTCCACATTACAAAGAGACAGTGCAGCCTTCCACACCAACACTGTTTTAAAATTGAACAAGTTCATTGGCTATGTTCAGTGAAGGATGGGGGTGGAGCAAAGAGCAGAAGTGACTGGTTCTCACTCTCTCACTAAGTAACAGAATGAGAAGGAAAATAAATCTGTCACAAATTTAAAAAAAAGAAAGAAAAACACAGGTAACCCCCAGAGTACTAAAGAGATAGTGCCCAAAAAAAGCAGCCTTCAGAGCTCAAACAACGGAAATCTCCCAGAATAACTGGCCTCAGTTGACTAATACAGAGATCAGGGAGTAGATGGAAAGAATAAACAATAATCAAGAGAAACAAAAAGAAAAACTGAATGAAATCGTAAGACAGTTGGTCAATCTAAAAAAAAAAAAAATAGCAAGGCTTAGTGGCTCAGCCTGTAATCCCAGCACTTTGGGAGGCTGAGGTGAGTGGATTGGCTGAGCCCATGGGTTCAAGACCCACCTAGGCAACTTGGCAGGACCTCATCTCTACAATAAATAAAAAATTAGCCGGGCATGGTAGCACGTGGCTACTCGGAAGGCTGAGGCGGAAGGATCGCCAGAGCCCAGCAGGTTGAGGCTGTGGTGGCCGGGAGCGGCCACTGCACTCCAGTCTGGGCGACAGAGTGAGACTCCAACTAAAAAAAAAAAAAAAAAATGCTCAGAAACATTGTTCACAAAAAAACTTCATCCATGAAATAAATAGCAAACTGACAAGCAAAAAAAGCAGAATTAACCAATAAGAGGAGAGGATCTCAAAGCTTGAAGACCAAAATATTTAATTAACCTAATCTGTTAAAAGCATAGAAAACAAAACAAAAAGGAGCAAAGCCTCCAAGAGATGTGTGATTGTATCAAGAGGCCTAACCTATGCCTGACTGGTAACCCTCAAGCAGAAAGAAAAACAGAGAGTACCATGGAACAAGTATTCCATGAGGTCATCCAAGAAAACTCTCCCCATATTATCAGAGATGTGATCATCCAAGCACAAGAGATTCAGAGAACCCCACAAGGCATCATATGAGAAGACCAACCCCTAGACAAATCGTAATTCACATACACAAAATAAGTATAAAAAATGCTAAAGACAGCAAGATGAAGATCAGACTACCTACTAGGGAAGACCAATCAGAATAGTACCAGACTTATCTGCAGAAACACTAAAATAAAGAGGGTATGGAGTCCAATTTTTAATGTTCTCAGAGATAAGCAATTTAAACCAAGAATTACTAACCCAGCCAAGTTAAGCTTTATCAGAGACAGAAAATTAAAATCCTCCACAGACAACCAATCTCTGAGAGAATATGCATTCTCCAGACCAGCCCTTCAGGAGATGCTTAAGAAGGATTTGAACACAGAAAAAAAAAGACCATGCACTTCACAAGAGTACAAGCAAACACAGATTCAACAGAGCACACAGCGTACCTGCAAAAATGAAAACACACTCATATATTAATGCAAAAGTTAAAAGAAAACAAAACAGCCTTCTGAGAGTCCTATGACAGGAACAAACTCTCACATTTCAATAATCAGCCTAAACAAGAATAGACTAAATGCACCACTAAAAAGACATAGAGTGGCAAACGGGATAAAAAAGCACAAACCAACAACTTGCTACCTCCAAGAAACCCATGTCACTACAAAGGTCATCTACAGATTCAAAGTTGGAGACTGGAAAATGAACTTTCAGATGAATGGAAAACAGAAAAAGGCAGGAGTAGCTATTCTAATATCAAATCAAACAGCCTTCAAGCTATCAAAAATTTAAAAGGATAAGGAAGGACACTACCTAATAATAAAAGGCTCATTCCACCAGCAAGAAAGATCCATCATAAACATATTCACACCCAACATAGGAGCACTGGGTTTTAGAAAATAACTGCTAAGTAAACTGAAAGAGGACATTGACTCATACATAATCTGAACTGGAGACTTAAATACCCCCACTAAAAACCCTAAATACAACATCAGTACAAGAAATCAAGAAGGACATTTGAAACCTCAACTTGACACTTGACCTAATGGACTTTTTAGACAGCTACAGAACACTTCACCCAACAACTACAGAGTACACACTCTACTCATCAGCACATGGAACATACTCCAAGATTGACCACATTCTCAAACATAAATCAAGTATAAATACATTTCAAAAAATTGAAATAATATCATGCATCTTCTCAGATCACAGTGGAATAAAAATAAATATCACATCACCACAAACAAAATCCCTCCAAAATACACAAAATACATGGACACTAAACAACATACTGCTGAATGACTTCTGGGTCAAGACAGAAATATAAAGATTCCTGGAAACCAATGAAAATGAATACACATCTCATCAGAATCTCTGGGATACCATGAAATCAGTACTAAGAGGAAAATGTATAGCACTGTACACACATCAAGAAAACTGAAAGAGCACAAGTAAACAGCCTAATATCACACATAAGGGAGGTAGAAATATAAGACCACCAAAATTCTAACTTCAGCAGAAGAATCCAGATCACCAAAATACAGTCACAATTGCAGGGTATAGAAGACAAAAAACATCATAGAAATAATCAACAAGACAAAAAGGTGGTTCTTTGAAAAGATATATTAGATTGACAAACCCATAGCTAGGCTGACTAAGAAAAAGAGAGAGAAAACTCAAATATAATTGCAAATGCAAAAGATGAAGTCACAACTAACCCTGAAGAAATTTAAAAGAGAATCAGAGATTACTACACACACCCAAAAGGAAATTAACTTGAAAACCTAAAGTAAAGAAGGACTTTCGGACATCACACAAATTTCCATGGTTGAACTGAGAATAAACTGAAACCCTAAACAGACCAATAACAATGCAGAAAATCAATTCCATCATAAGAATGCAACTTACACCAAAAAAAAGCCCTGAACCAGATGCCTTTCCAGACGAATTCTACAAAACATACTATGAAAAGCTGGTACCAATCTTATTGAAAGTATTCTGGGCAATTGAGAAAGATGGAATGCTCCTCAAATCATTTTATAAAGCTAACATCACACTGATACCCAAACCTGGCAAAGATTCAACAAGGAAAGAGAATTACAGGCCAATCTCCTTGATGAAAATATTCTCAGTAAGATTCTAGCAAATCAGATCCAACAACACATCTCAAGGATCATCCACCATGACCAAGTAGGCTTCATTCCCGGGTTACAGGACTGGTTCAACAACCAGAAGGCCATAAACATAATTCAATATATTAACAGATGTAAAAACAAGAGCCATGTGATTATATCATTAGATGCAGGAAAGCACTTTTGACAAAATCCAGCAACACTTCTTCATAAAAACCCTTGAATACCTAGGTATAAGGAATATTCATCAAAACACTAAGAGCTATCTATGATAAATCTACAGTCAACACATTACTCATTAGACAGAAGCTGGAAGCATTCACCCTAAAAATGGGAACAAGACAAGGGTGCCCACTCCTCCTGTTCAACATAGTGCTGGAAGTCCTTGCTACAGCATTCAGGCAGGGGAAGAAAATTAGGGATATCCAAATAAGAAAATAAGAAGTTATCCCTCTTTGCAGACAATATCATCCTATACTTTGAAAACCCAAGAGAGTCCATCAAAAACCTCCTTGCACTGATAAATGACTTTGGGAAAGTTTTGGGGTACAAAATCAATGTGCAAAAGACAGTTGCATGTCTATACACCAGCAACAAACAGGCAGAGAACCAAATAAAAAGCACAATCTTATTCACAATAACCACACACAAAAAAATGAAATACCTTGGCACCTGCCTAACCAGAGAAGTGAAAGACCTTTACAACAAGAAGTACAAATCACTACTCAAAGAAATCAAAGATGACACAAATAGAAAAATATCCCTTGCTCATACATTGGAAGAATCAATATTGTCAAGATGTCCACCCTACCCAAAATAATCTACAGATTCAAGACAACATCCATCAAATTACCAGCATCATTCTTCCCAGACCTAAAAATGACAGTACAGAAATTCATATGGAAATAAAAAGAACACAAATAGCCAAGATGATCATCAGCAAAAGGAACAAAGTGGGAGGTATCATGCTTTCTGACTTTAAACTCTACTATAAGGCTACAGTAATTACAACAGCCTGGTACTGGTACAAGAACAGGCATATAGACCAAGGACAGAACAGAGATTTTGAAAGCAAAAACTCAATCTGTCAACCAACTCATCTTTGACAAACCCATCAATAACAACCACTGGGGAGAGGAGACCTTAGTTAGCAAATGTTACTGGGAAAACTCACCTACTATATGCAGAAGAATAAAACAGGACTCCCACCTATCACATATACAAAAATCAATTCTAAATGGATCAAAGACCTAACCACAAAACTTCAAACTATATGACTCCTAGAAGAAAATGCAGGAAACACTTTTATGCACATTGGAGTAGGTAACCAATTCCTGATCAAATCACAAAAGTGTATACCATAAAAGATAAGACAGACAAGTGGGACCACATTAACCTTTTGTACATTAAAGCTTTGTACAGCAAAAGAAATGAGCAAGAGGGAGGAAGACAACCTACAGAATGGGAAAAAATGGGAAAAAATATTTGCCAACTATGAATCTGACAAAGTTCTAAAAGTCAAGATATACAAGGAACTCCAATGAGCTGAAAGAAAAAAATCAAACAGCCCTATTCCAAAATGGGTAGAGGACACAAATAGACACATCACAAGTGAAGACATATGAGCAGCCAACAGATACATGAAAAAATTTTCAGTTTCACTAATCATCAAAGAAATGCAAATCAAAACCACATTGAGATACCACCTAATGTCAGAAGGATGGCCATCATTAATAAATCAAAAAACAACATAGCGTGCGCCTGTATTCCAGCTAATTGGAAGGTTGAGGCAGAAGGATCGCCAGAGCCCAGCAGGTCGAGGCTGTGGTGCCCGGGAGTGGCCACTGCACTCCAGTCTGGGCGACAGTGAGACTCCAACTCAAACAAAAAAAAAACAAAAAAAAAAAACAAACAGATGCTGGCATGGATGTGGAGAAAAGGGGACACTTCTACGCTGCTGATAAGAGTCCCAACTAGTCCAAACATTACGGAATACAGTGTGGCAATTTCTAAAGGAACTAGTAATTGACCTTACATATGACACAGCTATCCCCCTTCTGGGAATATACACAGAGGAACACAGATCATTCTATAAAAAAGAAACTTGCACAAGCATGTTTATTGCTGCACTATCCACAATAGCAAAAACATGGAACCAAACTGACTGTCCATCAAAAGTAGATTGGATAAAGAAAATGTGATACATATACATGACAGAATATTACACAGCCATAAAGAAGGACAAAATCATGGACTTCCCAACAAATTGGGTGGATATGGATATGATCTTACTTAGTGATCTATCATAGAAACAAAGAACCAAATACCACATGTTCTCACTCATAAGTGGACCTGAACATTTATCACAATAGCCACAAGAGAGTGACTGACGATCACAGGACGCTGCCAGGGGAGAGGGGGCACATAACAACACAAAGTGTACCTGGTACTAAGCCAGGTGAAGTGAAGACCAGTTGGAGGCCCAAGTTTCACCTGTGCATAAATTACTTACATACCTAATCCTGGCTTGTATCTCACATCTTTATAATAAAGTAAAGTTTTTTAAAACTGAAAGAGCTGCAAGACTTAGATTCATTTAAGGAGTTTTTAGGGAAACCAAAAACAACATAGGAGACAAAAACAAGAACACTAGAGGAAATGGAAACCTCTGACATCTCCTGCTACATGAAGCAGTAAACACAGCCTAACTCCTACCCAGATAAAAACAAATGACCTATCTATCTCACTTTCAGTTACTCAATACAACATGTCTACCTTTCAACAAAAAATTACAAGGCATTCTAAAAGGCAAGAAAAAAACATAGAGTCAAAAAAAGCAAAGCAAGCATTTGAACTAGCAAGCATTTGAATTAGACTCAGACATGACAGGGGTTTAGAATTACCAGGATAAGAATTTTAAAGGACTATTATTAACAGCATAAGGGTTCTAATATAAAAGTAGACAACATGCAAAACAAGATGAGAAATACATGCAGAAAGATAAAACTATAAAAACTGAAAGGAAGTGCTAGAAATTAAAAACTGCGATAGGAAAAGCTATTTTGATATTCATATTCAGTAGACTGAATATTTCCCTTCCCCTCACACCTTACCATGACATCACTAAAGACCTATTTACCACAGTTCCTATTATCCAGTATATCATGACTGAATGACAACAAAAATTTACAAAGCACACTAAAGGTAAAAACACACTTTGAAGAGACACCAAGTATCATAATCACACTTGGATGTGGTAGGGATATTGGAATTAGTACCAGGAATTTAAAATAAATATGACTATTTATTAATGTGATTATGGTGATGATTTCATAAGTATATGCAGATGTCTAATTCATAAAATTGTATTCAAAAGTGAAAGGAAATAAAGCCTTTCTCAGACAGACTAAACCAGAGGGATTTGTTGCCTTCAACTCTTATAACAAGAAATGTTAAAAAGTTCCTCAGAAAGAATGAAACTCATGTAGTCCAGAAACTTGGATCTAATAATTAAAGAAAGAGCATTAGAGAAGGAATAAGTGAAAATAAAATAAAAATTTATTTTTCTTATTCTTAGTTATCAAACAGATGACAATTTGTTCAAAATAGTAATAGCAATAATATATGCAATTATTTCACTTATGAATAAGTAAAATTAATACCAGCAATAATACAAAGGATAAGAGGGAAGAATGATAAATACTTTGTTATTATAAGGCAATTGTGCTACCCATGAATTGGTATAGTATTATTTGAATGTGGAATAGAACTAATTGTAAATGTATACTGCAAACTCTAGGGAAACACTTAAAAAGTTAAAAAAGAAGTACAACTGATATGCTAGAAAGGAGAGAAAATGGAATTATAAAATGTTTAATTAAAACCACAAAAGGCTGAAGAAGAGTGAAAGAAAAAAATGAAATCAAAGAACAAAGGCAGCAAATAAAAAATGGTATCAAATGTGATAGATATTAATCCTACCATATCAATAATCACTTTAAAGGTCATTGTGCAGCTGAGCATGGTGGCTCCTACTTGTAATCCCAGCACTTTGGGAGGTTTAGGCAGAAGAATTGCTTGAGTCCAGGAGTTCAAGACCAACCTAGGAAACATAGCAAGAAATTGTCTATTACAAAAATAAAAAATTTAGCTGGGTGGGTTGGTACATGCCTGTAGTCTCAGAAACTCAGATACTGAGGCAGAAGGATCACCAGAACACACAAAAGACAGAAGTTATCAGAGTGGATTAGAAACAACACAATCATACATTGACTGTAAGAAACCCACTTTAAAGATAAAGACACAGAATTAAAAGCAAAGGGATAGAGAATGATATACTATGCTAACAAAGTCAAAAGAAAGTTGGAGTAACTATATTCATTTCAGACCAAGTAAATATCAGAGCAGGAAAAATTAACATGGAAAAAGAGAGGCATTACATAATAGTAAAGGAGCTCATTCCCAAGAAGACAACAATTCTTAATGTGTATGCAACTAGCAACAGAGCATTAAAATATGTGAGACTAAAGCTGATAAAACTACAAGGCATTAGATGAATCTAATATTACAGTTGGAGACTTCAATATCCCTTTATCAATGATAGGTCCAGCAGGAACAAAATCAATGACATTGTTAAACTAAATAATATCATCAATCAACTGGATATAATTGACATTTACAGAATACTTAATCCAACAATGGAAAAACACATATTCTTCTCAAGCTTACATGGAACATTTACCAAAGCAGACAATACAGGAACCACAAAACACACCTTAACAAATTTAAAAGAATAGAATCATATGTATGATTTCAGCCCACAATGGAATAAACTAGAATTCAATAATAAAAAGATAGCTTTAAAAACCCAAAAACTTGGACATTAAACAACACATTTGTAAAACACATATGGATCAAAGAAGAAATATCAAGAAAAATTTAAATGTCTTGAACTAAAGTATAATATCAAAATTGATGGCATGCAATAAAAGCAGTGCTTAGAATGAAATTTATAACACTGAATACGTATGTTAGAAATGAAGATCTAAGCCGAGCTCGGTGGCTCAGTCTATAATCCCACGCTTTGGGAGGTTGAGGTGAGTGGATTGCCTGAGCCTGTGGGTTCGAGATCCACCTGGGCAACTTGGCGAGTCCTCATCTCTACAATAAAATCAAAAAATTAGCCAGGCTAATGTAACAAAAGAAAACTACAGAAAACTACCTCTCATGAACATAGATGTAAAAACCTTTAATAATATATTACAAATCAAATTCAACAACATAGGAAAAAAAAGTATAAACCACAACTAAAATTTACTCGTTATTTGGGGCTGGTTCAAAATTTGAAATTTAATTAACATAATTCATCACATCAACAGGCTAAAAAAGGAAAATAACATGACCATATCAATAGATACAAGAAAAGAATCAGACAGAATCAAATACCTAATCTTGATTTAAAAAATAAAAACCTCTCAGCAAACTAAGAATAGTGAAAAACTGCCTCAACTTGATAAGGAGCATCTTAAAAACAAAAATAAAAACAAAATAACCTACAGCTAATGTCATAATTTTGAGAAACTAGCTTTCCACTAAAATCAGAAAGAAGGCAAAAATGATCTTTTTACCATATTTTTTCAACATTGTACCAAGACTAATACAATAAAACAAAGTAAACAGAATACATTTTAGAAAGAAAGAAACAAGATGAGGAACAAGAATGTCTACTCTGTCACCCAGATTGGAGTGCAGTGGCATGCTCCTGGCCACCGCAGCCTCGACCTGCTGGGCTCCAGCGATCCTTCCATCTCAGCCTTCCAAGTAGCTGGAACTACAGGCGTGCACTACCACGCCCGGCTAATTTTTTTATTTTTTTGTTTGTAGAGACAAGTTTTTACTATATTACCCAGGCTGGTTTTGAACTCCTGGGGTCAAGTAATCCACCCATCTTGGCCTCCCAAAGTGTGGGATTACAGGTGTGAGCCACTGTGCCCAGCCCCATATATAAATATTTTTATGGGCCTAAGATTTCTTTTTTTTGGGGGGGGCACACAGGAGTTGAATTACTATCATATAGTACTTTTAAATTTTTGAATTACTATCATATGTAACTTTTAAAGAAATTGCAGAAGTGTTTTCCAAAGTGGTTGCAACATTTTACATCCCCACCAGTAGTGTATGAGAATTCCAGTTCTTCTACATCCTTGCTATTAGATGGTATCATCATCTTTTAAATTTTAATCATTCTAATATTATGTAGTGATATCACATTGTAGCTTTAATTTTCATTTTTTTAATGACTTGTCATATTTAAGTTTTTTTTATGTCCTTATTTGCTTTCTGTGTATCTTCTTTGGTAAATTATGTGTTCAAATCTTTTGCCCAGTTTTTGTTATATATTTTGAATAGTTACTTATTAGGCGTATGTTTTGAAAATACTTTATTCCAATCTGTAACTTGATTTTTATTCTATTAATAAGGTCTTTTGAAGAGAAGTTTATTTTGATAAAGTTCAATTTATCAATTTTTTAAAGGATCTTGCTTTCCCTGCCACCGTAGGAAATTTTTGCTTAACCCTAGTTTAAAACAATTTTCTCTTATGTTTTCTTCTAGTTTTGTAGTTTTTGTCAGGGTTTTGATATTAGGGTAACGTGGGCCTCGTAGATTGAGTTAGGACTTATTACATATGTTTCTATCTTCTGAAAGAGATCGTAGAGAATTGAAAGAATTTCTTTCTTAAATGTTTGGTAGAATTTAGCAGTGAACACATCAGGTGTTTTTGAGAGTTGTTTGTTATCGATCAATTTCTTTAAAAGATATAGGCCTATTCACATTGTTTATTCTTGTGTGAGTTTTGGTAGATTGTGTTTTTCAAGGAATCGGTTCATCTTACCTGGGTTATCAAATTTGTTGGCATAGAGTTGATCATAATATCCCTTTATTATCCCTTTAATGCTCATGGAATCTGTACTGATGGTTCTTTCATTTCCAATAGTAATAATTTGTGTCTTCTTTCTCTCAGCCTCGCTAGAAGTTTATTGATTTTATTATTCTTTTCAAAGAACTGGCTTTTGGTTTTGTTGATTTTCTTTATGGTTTTCTGCTTTCAGTTTCATTGATTTCCACTCTAATTTTTATTTCTTTTCTTGTGTTTATATTGGATTTAATTTTCTCTTATTTTTTCAGTTTCCTAAGGTAGAAACTTAGTTTATTGATCTTCATTTCTTTTCTTTTCTTTTTTTTGTTTTTAGTTGGAGTCTCACTCTGTCACCCAGATTGGAGTGCAGTGGCATGCTCCTGGCCACCGCAGCCTCGACCTGCTGGGCTCCAGCGATCCTTCCATCTCAGCCTTCCAAGTAGCTGGAACTACAGGCGCGCGCTACCACGCCCGGCTAATCCCACACTTTGGGAGGCCAAGATGGGTGGATTACTTGACCCCAGGAGTTCAAAACCAGCCTGGGTAATATAGTGAAAACTTGTCTCTACAAACAAAAAAATTTTTAAATAAAAATAAAAATTAGCTTGGCATGGTGGTGGAGTCCCAGCTACTCAGGATGCTAAGGTGGAAAGATCGCCTGAGCCCAGCAGGGCAAGGCTGCCATGGCAGTGATAATCATGATCGTGCCACTGTACTCCAGCCTGGGTGACAGAGACCCCCCAACTAAAAATAAAAAGGGGGAAAGGAAAGAAGGAAGGAAGGAAGGAAAAAAAAGAAGAAAGAAAGATAGATTTGTACCTGGGCCAGGCATGGTGGCTCATACCTATAATCCCAGTGCTTTGAGAGGCTAAGATGGTAGGATCACTTGAGGCCAGGAATTTGAGACCAGCCTGGGCAACACACAGTGAGACCTCGTCTCCTCAAAAAAATTTTTAAAAGTTAGCCAGGTATGGTGGCGTGCACTTGTAGTCCCAGTTACTTGAGAGACTGAAGTGAAAGGATTGCCTCAGCCCCAGAGACCAAGGCTGTAGTGAGCCATGAGCACGCCACTCCACTCCAGCCTGGGTGATAGAATAAGACCCCAACTCAAAAAAAAAAAAAGTAAAAGTAAACATTTGCACATGAATTTTCATAGCAGCTTCATTTATAATAGCCTAAAACTAAACAACTAAACTAAACAAGCCAAATGTCCATCAATAGTAAAAAGGATAAACAATTGAGATATATATGCATATAATAAAACAGAGTGACAATGAATACTCACACAAAAATGAATGCATTTCAAAATAAGTATGCTCAGTCATAGAAGCCAGGTCAAAATAAAGAGTATAGATAGGCATACCTTGTTTTGTTGCATTCACTTTGTTACTTGACAGATATGGCATTTTTTAACAAATTAAAGGTTTATGGCAATCCTACACTGAACAAATCTATTGGTACCATTTTTCCAATAGCATGTGCTTGTTTCATGTCTCTGTGACACATCTAGGTAATTATTTTCATTTTTCTTATATTTCTTATGATGATCTGTGGTCAGTGACCTTTGATGTTACTTTTGTCATTGTTTGGGGGCATCATGAACCATGTTCATATAAGACAATGAACTTAATCAATAAATGTCTACCAACTGGCCATTCTCCTGTCTTTCTCCCTCTCCTCAGGCCTCCCTATATCCTAAGATACAACAAAATTGAAATTAGACCAACTAATAACCCTACAATGGCCTCTAAGTGTTCAAGTGAAAAGAAGAGTCTCACTTCTTACTTTAAATCAAAAGCTGTAAATGATTAGAAGGGAAGACATGTTGAAAGATGATATAGGCGGGCCCGGTGCAGTGGCTCAAGCCTATAATCCCAACACTATGGGAGGCCAAGGTGAGAGGATTGCCTGAGCCTGCGGGTTCGAGACCTGCATGGGCAACATGGTGAGACCTCGTCTCTACAATAAACAAAAAAATTAGCTGGGCGTGGTAGTGCATGCCTGTAGTTCTAGCTACTTAGAAGCCTGAGGCGGAAGAATCGCCTGAGCCCAGCAGGTTGAGGATGTGGTGGTTGGAAGCAAGCCGCTGAACTCCAGCCTGGGCAACACAGTGAGATTCCAACTCAAAAAAAAAAAAAAAAAGTGATATAGGCCAAAAGCTCAATTAACCAAGTTGTGAATGCAAAGGAAAAATTACTTAAAGAAATTAAAAGTGTTACCCAAACAAACACACACACACACACACACACTGATAAGAAAGCTAAATAGCCTTATTGCTGATAGGGAGAAAGTGTGAGCAATCTGGAATGAAGAACAAACCAGTCACAACAATCCCTTAAGCCAAAGCCTAATCCACAGCAAAGTGCTAGCTCTTGTTACTACAAGACCAGCTTTACAAGGAATACTCAAAGGAGTTCTAAATACTGAAGCAAAAAGTCAAAATGCACCAGCAGAAAAATGCTGGAAATCATAAAGCTCACAGGGCAAACTTTACAGCAGCAGACAGTTTCTGGTTGGGCGGGTTGCCTGAGAATACCCAAGGCCTTCAGGCCAGTGGTACTTTGACATTCACAAGACAAACCACCTGGGACCAAGGTGGAAAGCTGGGTAGGATGTACTGCCATAACAACCTCTTACTCCCCTTGTAAACTTCTCTGTGTCCACCCTGCACAACAATGTTACCCTCCAGTGGCCTGGGATGCCCTCCTAATCACCACTGGGGTAGCTAAGATTACACTCTTGTGGAAATGTTCAAGCTCCTCCCCCCACCCCTGCATGCCCCTCAAAGGCTTAAAACAGACAGAGAATTTGGGAAACCCCCAGAGCCCTGTCCTCACCTAAGCTGGCTGGGCACTTCCTTGGAGCATGCTACAGTCACCATAACAGCTGGCTTTCTCCCACAATGAGCAAAGATAGTGGTTTCTTGAGATGGAATTGACTCCTGGTGAAGATGTTGTGAACACTGTTGAAACATAGTTGATAAAGCAACAACAGTGAGAGGACTGACTTCAATTTTGAAAGAAATTTCACTCTGGGTAAAATACTATCAAACAGCATTGCATGCTAAAGAGAAATCTTTCATGAAAGGAAGAATCAATCGCTATGGCAAACTTCACTGTTATCTTACTTTAAGAAACAGCCACAGCCACAGCCACCCCCACCCTTAGCAACCACCACCCTATTCAGTCAGCAGCCATCAACATCAAGAAAAGACCCTCCACCACAAAAAAGATCATTACTAATGATCTGACTAAAGGCTCAGATAATCATTAGTATTTTGTTGTTGTTGTTTTTACCAGTAAAGCACTTTTAAGTTATATAGATTGTTTTTTAGATATAATTTAATAGTCTACTGTATAGTGTAAGCACAACTTTTATATGCACTGGGAAACCAAAGAATTAGTGTTACTCATTTTACTACAATGTGCTTTACTGCAGTGGTCTGAAACTGAACCCACAATATCTCCAATGTATCCCTATACTACATGACTCAATATAAAACTATATAAAATGAAAACTAATCTATACTGACAAAAACAGATTGATGGTATCCTAAAAGGGGGTGATGATTGATGGAAGAATTACCAGTAGACACGAGGAAACTTTGGGGGTGGTGTATATGTTCACTAACTCAATTATGATAATGGTTTCAAATAGTTTAAGGGTGTGCATGTATATTAAAATTATAATATGTGCAGTTTATTGTAGGTCAAATAATCTACAACAATTTGGGTTAACACAATTTTAAAGTCAAGGAGTGAATGCAAGATAATGAATTAGGAGGTCTGAAAACTCATATCCCCATAAAACAATGATTTAATGACTACCCACTAATGAAAGTAACTTCGGGAGCGCTCCACATTATAATGGAGAAGTTGCAGCAATCCAATGGAACATCAAAAAGGAAAACAGGCGTGCTACACAGAAAAGCATAGAAAGCTATTTATCTGTATCATCCTATCTTCCTGTCCATAACAGCCAAAAGCATCCCCTCATCAAAAAAAAGGAGTACAGGAATAACCACAGATTTCATCATCAAGTATACCAACAGTATCATCCAATGTCAATCCAAGCTGACAGGCATGCCCATAGTCCTGAATACCCCCCAGGAGAAGTCACTTCCAAATCCCACTTTCCAGGCTGCAGCAACCACCCCATATGTCCTACTCCTAGTGCCACCATGTACATGCTCCAGACCCAAGCACTGCCTCTGCCATATGAACATTCTTGCCCTAGACCCTTGCGGGGGGCCAGCCCCTGCAGGATTTGAGGATCCCTGGTAGGAAAGACGGCATCGGCGATTCTGTTAGGAGGGATAGATATTAAAAGAAAGATGGAGGGATAGATATAAAGAGAAAGAAAGAAAGGGGGGAGAAAGAAAGAGACTGGACTCTGTCTAGTGCAGAAGCCGTTTAATGGGACAAACCGTAAGCCTTTTATCCTAAAAGTTTCACAGGCAAAAATCACAAGACTTTCACGTGAACACAAAGCCAGGTGGATGAGGGGCGTCCCCCACCCACGAGGTGTTTCCTCAAGCATGAGGAAGGACAATTCCAATTAAATCACAAGACTTTCACGTGAACACAAAGCCAGGTGGATGAGAGGCGTCCCCCACCCACCAGGCACTTCCCCAAGCACGAGGAAGGACAATCCCAAAATTATCTCACCGTTCCTTATGCTTGGTTAATGTTCCTAAAAGCAACATAGTAATCTTTGTTACAATGTTTCTGATAATAACTTCTAAAACTTGTACACACACAAAACCTAATAACTAACTTAAATCCTAATCCCTTTTTATTCCAGGCTAATTTTACCTGCACTATAGAAAGTCTTAATTATAGCTCAAACCAGTTCCTGAAGAATGTGGCCCAGTCCAAAGATCATGCCGGGCTGTTTCTAAGAACAATTGATTGCAGTCTCTAAACAAAATGGCTATTCTAAAATCCTAAATATCTATCTTAACTTCTATAAAAATTTCTAATTCCTAAAAATATCATGTTTAATTATGCTTGAACTAACATAATTCTTTGACATAAGCTGAGCCTACCCTAGGATACTTTCCATGAATAAAACAGATTTAATTCTTATAATAAGTAGAAAAGACCCTGCACCAGCCATAGCTAAAACTGGTTTAAAAGAATGCAGCCCAGTCCAAGATACACGCTGGGCTCTCAAGAATGCGGCCTAGCCCAAAGTTCATGCTGAGCCATTTCTGGTAACCCTAAATAATTATCTATATTATTAAAGTTGAAATAGCACTACACACACACACACACACACACACACACACACACACACACATACTAATTCTACAAATAATACTTTTAAAATCTTATAATGAAGCTTGTGTCATATCAAAGGCTCCCAAATGGGACCTGAGTTTGAACTACGTTAAGTTTAAAGCCAAAACTGCAGTCTGTGAGAAATGGGAACAATGGACTCCTAAAGTTAGCCATGCCTGTCATACATTCAGAGCTTCATGCTTAGATCATCAAAGTTCCTTCTGATGAGATGTGCCAAATAGCAAAAAGGGGAAGAGGAAATAGGCCAACGCATACTAGTGGTCTCAGGGTCCACAGCCCACCTTGATCCCTAACGTTCAGGTGGGCCTCCATGGCTGGCTCCTAACAGACCCTGGTGCTGCCATGCATGCACCCAGATCCCAATGCCTTTGCTTTTCCATGCATGATTACTCTCCAGACACTGGCACCACCACCACAGGTGCACCCACACTCCAGAGTCTGGTGCCAAGAGAGAATCCCTTGGCTGCAATTTCTTCCCACAGGGAAAAAGGAGAATAGGGGATGCCAGCAGACTTTGCCATCAAGAACCATAGCAGCTGTAACTGCCACTGCAGACCCCTACAGTCTTCACTAATGTTGACATCAATTGATGAAGGTGCATAGATTCTGTGCTGGTGCAGTCTCCCTGGAGCTAAAATCTGCTGTGTACCACCAAACCCAGAGCCACCACACTTTACTGAGGTGACACCCTCCAACTCACTCATAGATGAAGGTATTTCTCCATCAGAGCCAGTCCAGAAAGTATAGAAGAGATAATTGCTCCTTCAAATGTGCAGACATGAATGCCAGGATATAAGAAATGTGAAAAATCAAGGAAATGTGACATCACCAAAGGAACATAGTTTTTCAGTAGCTGACTCTAAAATAAATAGAGATTTATGAATTGTTTGACAAAAAATCAAAAATAAATATTTTAAAGTAATTCAGCAAGCAAAAAAGGATAATTGAACAAAATCAGAAAAACTGTGAACAAAATCAAAAGTTTACAAAAGAGATCCAAAAATTTTTTTTAAAAAAGAACAAAATATAAATTTTTAAGCCACAAAATACAATGAATGAAATGAAAAATGCAATGGAATGCATCAACAGCAGACTAAGTAAAATAAAAAATCTGCCAACTCAAAGACAGGTCATTTGAAATTATTTGGTAGAAGAGAACAAAAAATCATAATGAAAAATAGTGTAGAAATTCTATGGGCTTATGGAACACTAATATGGTCTAAATGTTTCACTATCATTCATATGTTGGAACTTAACACCAACTTAATATATTAAGAGGTGGATTCTTTGACAGGTGTTCTTGTGAATGAATTAATGCTTTATTATTAGTAGTAGTATTTAGAAAGGATCTTTCTGTCATTCAGGCTGAAGTGGAGTGGCCCAATTATGGCCCACTGCAGCCTTGACTTCCTGAGCTCAAGCAACACCCCCATCTCAGCCTCCCAAGTAGCTGGGACTACAGATGTCCAGCTAGTTTATTTAAAATGTCTGCAAAGCCGGGCTCGGAGGCTCAGCCTGTAATCCGGCACTTTGGGAGGCTGAGGTGAGTGGATTGCCGGAGCCCGCAGGTTCATGACCCGCCTGGACAACCTGGCGAGACCTCATCTCTACAGTAAATCAAAAAAATTAGCTGGGCGTGGTAGTGCACACCTGGAGTTCCAGCTACTCAGAAGGCTGAGGCAGAAGGATCGCCAGAGCCCAGCAGGTCGAGGCTGCGGTGGTTGGGAACAGCCATTGCACTCCAGTCTGGGCGACACAGTGAGACTCCAACTCAAAAAAAAAAATGTCTGCAAAGACAGTTTCGCTATGTTGCACAGGCTAGAATCAAACTCTTGACCTCAAGGCATCCTTCCATCTCATCTTCCCATAATGCTTACAGGCATGAGCTACCACGTCCAGCTTAAGGATTAGTGCCCTTATAAGAGGGCTGAGGGAAGCTTTTTGTCTATGGTAAATGGACTTCACCAGACACTGAATCTGCTGTCAACTTGATCTTGAACTTCCTAATTTCCAGAACTGTGAGCAATAAATTTCTACTGTTTATAAATTATCCATCTAAGGCATTTTGTTATATTATCCCAAACAAGAAAACCAGCATGTGCACTGAGAAAAGAGAAAGTAGCATAAAGTTTGAGGAAATAATAGTTGAAGTTTCCCAAATCTTGGAAAGGAAATGGATGTCTAGATTCATAAACCTCAAAATTTCCTAACAAGTTCACCCAAGAAGGACTCTATTGAGATGCATTAACTGTCAAATATCACAGAGACTTTTTTATTTCTTATTTTTACCATTTTAGAGACAGGTTTTCACTCTGTTACTTAGGCTGGAGTGAAACTATTCAATCATAGCTTACTGTAGTCTTGAACTCCTGGACTCAAGGAATTTTCCCATCTCAGTCTCCCAAGTAGCTAGAACTACATGTGTGTGCCATGTTCATCTAATGTTTTTAAAACTTTTTGTAGAGATAGGATCTTGCTATATTACCCAGGTTGACCTCGAGTAATCATCCCACATCAGTCCCCTGAGTCACTGGGATTACAAGTGTAAGCCAGAAAGTCAAGGCTGTAGTGAGTCATAATTGTGCTGCTCCACTCCAAAGAATTTTGAAAGAAGCAAGAGAAAAGCAGTTCATCACATATAAGGGAACCTCCATATGACTATCGGCAAATTTCTCAGCAGAAACCTTATGGGCCAAAAGAGAGTGGGATAATGTTTTCAAAGTATCAAAAGGAAAAAAAAAACTGCCAATCAATAATACTATACCCAGAAAACATATTATTTAAAAACTGACAGATAGAGTTATTCCCAGACCCAGATAAACAAAAACTGAAAGAGTTGGTCACCACCAGGCTTGCCTTACAAGAAATGCTTCAGGGAGCTCCTAAAATTGAAACAAAAATACACTAAACAGTAATATGAATCATATAAAAGCATAAACCTTACTGGTAAAGGTAAATGTATAGACAAATACAGATTAATGAAACACTGTAATGGCAGCACATAAGTTACTTTTAACCCTAACATAAAAGTTAATATTAGTTAATAGATACACAACATAAAAAGTCAAACAAACTATGACTACAAGAACATGAAGTATAGGGAAGAGGAGTAAAAATGAAGAGTTTTTGTTTATGATTGAAGTTAAGTTGTTATAAACTTAAAATAGATGATTATAACTACAAGCTATTTATGAAAGAAAGGCTTGAGATAACCACAAAGGTAAAACCTATAATTGACATACAGAAGACAAAGAGAAGACAATGAAGGCAAATCACTACAGAAAAATCACCAAATAACAAAGGAAGACAGCAAGAGAGGAAGAGAGGAAGAAAACAACTGTAAAACAGACAGAAAACAATGACAATAGTAAATGGCAAACAACTACAAGAGTAATTTCTCTCCCTCAATAATTACTTTAAATGCAAATAGATTTAAAACACCCATTTTCAAAAAAAGGCACAGTGCAACTGAATGGATAAAAAAAAAATCAAGATCCAGTGAAATGTTGTCTACAAGACTCATTTATGATTTAAAGACACATGTAGGCTGAAAGTGAAGGGATAAAAAAAGATATTTCATGCAAATGGCAACCAAAGGAAAGCAGGGATGTCATACTTATATCAGACAAAATAGTCAAAAACTATCTCTAAAGATAAAGAAGTCACTGTATAATGATAAAATAATCAATTCAACAGGGAAATATAACAATTATAAATATATGCATACAACACCTAAATATGTAACACAAATACTGACAGATCTGAAGGCAGAAATTGACAGCAGTACTATAATATTAGAGGACTTCAAAACCCTGCTTTCATTAACAATTAGAATATTCAGATGAAGAATAATTTTTAAAAATAGGTGACTTGAACAACATTATAGATCAATGGACCTAACAAACATACACAGAACTGTCTACCCAACAGTAGAACAGACTTTCTTCTCAAGTGCACACAGAAAATTATGCAGGATAAATTACACATTAAGTCACAAAATAAGTCTGAATAAATTTTAAAAGATGAAACTCATTCCAAGTATCTTTTCCAACCATAATAGAATTAAACTATAAAACAATAATTGTAAGAAAAATCACAAATGTGAAAATTGAAGAACACACTCTTGAGCAAATATTATGTCAAGGAAGAAATCAATAGGGTATTTTTAAAGTCTCTTATGACAAGTGAAAACATAAACACAATATGTCAAAAACTTATATGATACAATAAAAATAGTAGTAAGAAGAATGTTTACAGTGGCAAAAGACTACCCTTAAAAATAAAAAAGATTTTGAATAAACAACTTAACTTTAAAACACAAGAAACTAGAAAAAGAAGAACAAACTAAGCTAACAATGTTACCTAACAATGAAAAAAATAATAAAGACTAAAACATATGTAAGTAAAATAAAGAATGGAAAAACAATTAAAAATCTATAAAACTAAGAGTTGGCTTTTTGAAAGGTAAACAAAATTGTCAAACCCTTAGCTAGATTAACTAAAAAAGAGAGAGATGATTTAAATATATATCATCAGATGTGAAAGAGAAGACATTATAATGGATACCTCAAATAAAAAGCATCATAAGGGACTATAAAGAATAATTGCCAATACACTGGATAAACTGAAAGAAATGAATAAATTCCTAGAAACATGAAACCCATCAAAACTGAATAAAGAGTAAATAGAAACTCTGAACAACCCAATAACAAATAAGGAGATTAAATCAGTAGTCAAAAACCTCCCATGAAAAAACAATCCCAGGCCAGATTACCTTTATAGGTGAATTCTACCAAACATTCAGAAAAGTATTAATATCAACCCTTCTTAAACCTTTCCAAAAAAGAAAAGTGAAATATAGCAGTAATGAGACTGCTGGATCAAGTGGTGAGGTAACTCATATGTTAAAGAGCTTGATTTAGTTGTTCCACAATATATACATATATCAATATTTCATATACCATAAATATACACAATTATCACTTGTCAATTTAAAAAGTTCAAAAAAGAAAAACAATCCCATTCAGAGTATCAGAAAAAATAATAAAATACTTAGGAATAAACTTTACCAAAGAGGTGAAAGACTATACTAAAATTAAAAAACACTCATGAAGGAAATTAAAGAAGAGCCAGATAAATGGAAAGAAAACTTGTGTTCATGGGCTAGAAAAATTAATATTGTTAAAATGTTCATACTACCCAAAATGGTCTGCGTTACAATGTAATCTTATCAAAATTCCACTGTCATTCCTTACAGAAATAAAAAAAAATTAATATTCATATAGAACCACAAAATACTCCAAAGAGCCAAAGCAATCTTGAAAAGAGAGAGCAAAGCTTAAGATGTCACCCTTGCTGACTGCAAAATAAATTACAAGCCTAAAGTAGTAATGAAGACAATATGGTACTGGCATAAGGATAGACATATAGATTAATGAAACAGAACAGAGAACCCAGAAGAAATGTATGCATCTATGGTCAATTGATCTTTTACAAGGGTGCCAAGAACATACAATGAAGAAAGAAGTCTCTTCAATAAATGGTGCTAGGCAAAATGAATATTCATATAGAGAAGAATATAGTTGGACTCCTATCTCACACCATATATACAATTCTACTAAAAATGAATTAAGGATTTTTAATTTTAAAGATATGGGGTACAATTCAGGATTAGGTATACAAATGTTCATTATGCAGGTAACCCTGTTGATGAGGTGTGCCTCCTTGTGGCAGTTTCCCACTACTGCCAATACCTTTCTTATAGTATTATGACCATTGGTCAAGGTCCACTTATGAGTGAAAACATGTGGTACTCTTGTTCCTGAGATAGATCACTCAGTATTATAGGCTATAAGTCCATTCAAGTTGCTGCAAAGCTCATAATTTTGTCCTTCTTTACGGCTGCATAATACACCATCATGTTTGTATACCACTTTTTAAAATTCAGTCCTCTTTTGATGGGCAGCATGGTTGGTTGCATGTTTTTGCTATTGTGCATAAGCTGCAATAAACCTGCATGGGCAGGTATCTTTTTCATAGAGTGATTTGCATTCCTCCAGGTATATTCCCAGTAGGGGGACTGCAGGGTCATAAAGAAGGTTGATTTTTAGATCTTTTAGGAATCCTCACACAGTTTTCCACAGTGGTTGTACTAGTTTACACTCCCACCAACAGTGTAGAAGTGTTCCCTTTTCCCCACATCCTCTCCAGCATGTTGTCTTTTGAGTTATTGATGATGGCCATCCTGATGGAAGTCAGGTGGTATCTCAGTGTGGTTTTAATTTGCATTTCTTTAATGACTAGTGAAGCTGAGCATTTTTTAATGTATCTGTTGGCTGCTTGTATGTCTTCTGAGAAGTGTCTATTCATCTTTTGTCCACTTTGTAATGGGGTGTTTTGTTTTTTTTCTTTTTGGCATGTTTGAGTCCTTTGTAGATCCTAGATGTTAGGCCATTGTCAGACATACAGTTGGTAAATATTTTTTCCCAGTCTGTGGACTATCTCCCCCTTTCTTGATGGTTTATTTGGCTTTGCAGAAGCTTGTCAGTTTGATGAGGCCCCACATGTCTATCTTATCTCTTATGGCATGGGCACTTGGGGTTTTGATAAGGAATTGGTTGCCAGTTCCAATTTCCATAAGGATGTCTCCTGTAGTTTCTAAGGTTCTTATAGTTTGAGGTTTTATGTTTAGGTCTTTGATCCATTTAGAGTTAATTTTTGTGTATGGTGATAGGCAGGGGGTCTTGTTTTAATCTTCATGTGGTCAGTCAGTTTTCCCAGCATCATGGTTTCAACTCTCCCCATTGAATGATGGTGAAGGCTTTGTCGACGATGAGTTGGGAAATTGAGGTTTTGCTTCTGAAATCTCTGAGGTTTTGCTTCTGAAGTTTTGCTTCTGTTCCGTTCGTCTATATGCCTGTTCTTGTATCAGTACTAGGCTGTTTTGATTACTGTAGGTTTGTAACAAAGTTTAAAGTCTGGGATTGTGCTAACTCCCACTTTGTTGGGTTTTTGGGGTGGAGGTGTTGTTGTTATTGTTGTTGTTTTGCTGAGGATTGTTTTGGTGATTCGTGGTCATTTGTTTCCATATAAATTCCAGTATTGTCTTTTTCAATGTGAGAAGAATGTTGCTGGTAATTTAATGGGTATTGCGTTAAATCTGTAGATTGTCTTGGGTAGGACATCTTAACAATGTTGACTCTTCCAATCCAGGAAACATGGAATATTTTTCCATTTGTTTGTGTCATCTTTGATTTCTTTGAGCAGTGTTTTATAGTTTTCATTGTAAAAGTCTTTCATTTCTCTGGTTACGAAGATGCTAAGGTATTTCATTTTCTTTGTGGCTATTGTGGATGGGATTATGCTTTTTATTTGAATTTCCATTTATTTATTCTTGGTGTATAAAAACGTGAATGTCTTTTTGCACATTTACTTTATACCCTGAGACTTTGCTAAAGTCCTTTATCAGTGCAAGGAGGTTTTTGACAGATTATCTTGAGTTTTCAAAGTGTAGAATCATGTCATCTGCAAAGAGGGATAACTTGACTTCTTTTCCTACTTGGATACCCTGATCTCCTTCTCTTATCTGCTCTAGCAAGGAATTCCAATACTACGTTGAACAGGAGGGGTGAGTGTGGGCATCCCTGCCTTGTTCTGGTTTTCAAGGGAAATTATTCCAATTTCTGTTTAGCAATATGTTGGCTGTGAATTTCTCAAACATGGCTCTTACTATTTTGAGGTATGTTCCATCTATGCCTAGATGTTCAAGGGTTTTTATCAAAAAGGTGCTGAATTTTACCAGAAGTTTTCTTCACATCTAATGATAGACAGTTTTTGCTTTTTCATCTATTGATGTATTTAATTACATTTATGGTCTTATGGATGTTGATTCAGCCGTGATCCAGGGATGAAGTCTACTACATCATGGTGGATGATTTTTGAGATATGTTGTAGGATTCAGCTTGCAAAAATCTTAAGAATTTTAGCATCTATGTTCATCAGGGATATTGGTCTGTAGTTCTCTTTCTTTCTTAGATATTTACCCAGTTTGGGTATCAATGTTTTGTCAGTTTCATAAAATGATTTGGGGCGAGTTCTATCTTTCTCAATTGCCCAGAATAGCTCCTTCTTGTATATTTTATAGAATTCTGGAAAGCTATCTGCTCCAGGGTTTTTTTTGTAGTTTTCTTATGACATAGTCAATTTCCTGGGTTGCTATTGGTTTATTTAGGGTCTCGATTTCTTCTCATTTCAACCTAGGGAAGTTGTGTGATGTCAGGAAGTCCTCCATTTCATTTAGGTTTACAAGTTTGTTTACATACAAGTTTAATAGTAATCTCTGATTATCTTTTGTATTTCTTCAGGGTTAGTTGTGACTTGATCTTCTGCATTTCTGATTGTGTTTATTTGGACCTTTTCTCTTTTTTCTTGGTCAGTTCAACTAGGGGTCCATCAATCTTGTTTCCTTTCAAAGAACCAGCTTTTTGTTTCATTAACTTTTTGTATTATGTTTTTGTCTTCTATGTACTGAAGTTGGGCTTTTATTTTGAATCTGGATTCTTCTGCTAAAGTTAGGGTTTTGGTGGTCTTGCTTGTCCACCTTCCTTAGGTGATTTGTTAGGCTGTTAACTTGTGATCTTTCCATTTTCTTTGTGTGTGTTTGTAGAGATATGAATTCACCTTTTAGTACTGTTTTCATGGCATCTCAGAAATTTTGGGAAGATGTTTCTTCACTTTCATTTGTTTCCAGGAATCTTTTAATTTGTTTTAATTTCTGTGTTGACCCAGTTGTTCAGCATCATACTTTTAGTGTCCATATCTTTGTGGGTTTGGGGGTAGCTTTGTTGGTGTTATTTTTATTCCACTGTAGTCTGAGAAGGTACATGGCAGGATTTCAATCTTATGAAATTTTTATGCTTGATTTATGGCCAAGGATGTGGTCAATCTTAAAGTATGCTCCATGTGGTGATGAGTGGAATGTGTATTCTGTGCTCACTGGGTGGAGTATTCTGTAGGTATCAATTAAGTCCATTTGGTCAAGTGTTATGTTGAGGTTCCAGATCTCCTTGTTGATATTTTTGTCTTGATGATCTGTCTAGGGTCGTGAGTGGGGTATTTAAGTTCCCAGCTATGATAGTGTTAGAATCAATATCTTTTTTTAGTTTACTTAGAAACTGCTTTATGAAAGTTGGTGCTCCTATGTTTGGTGCATATATGTTTAGGATGAATATTTCCTGTTGATGGATTAAACCTTTGGTCATTATGTAGTGACCTTCCATATATTTTTAAATTTTGATTGCTTAAAGGATATTTTGTCTGATATTAAGATCTAGACTCCTGCTTTGAGTTCCATTCACCTGAAATTTTTTTTTCCACTCTCTTACTTTGAGTCTGGGAGTGTCCTTTCTGGTGAGATGAGTCTCTTGGAGGCAACATATTGCTGCATCATGATATTTTATACAACTTGCCATTCTATGTCTTTTCAGTGGTGCATTTAGTACATTCACATTCAGGCTAATAATCAAGATGTAAGAGTTAATCCCTGTCATGAGGTTCTTACAGAGTTTGTTGCTGCTGCTCTTTGTTTGCTGTCTTTCTTTTGAATTTTGAGTTGATATATGTTTGTTTTCAATCTTTGTCTGCATTCTTGGGAAGGGTGTTGTCATATTTTTTACCTTTCTTTCTTCTGTGCTTAATACTTTCTTAAGTGTTTTTTGTAGAGCTGATCTGGAGGTGGCATAAACTCTTAGGAACTGAATGTCTGGGAAAGATTTTAATTCTTTATCGCTGATAAAACTTAGCTTAACAAGGTACAAAATTCTTGGTTGAAATTATTTATCTTTGAGAACTTTAAGGTTAGACTCCAGTCTCTCCTAGCCTGAAGAGTTTCTCTAGGTAAGTCTGCTGCTATTCTAATTGGTCTTCTCTGGTAGGTAGGATGATCTTTCTCTCTTGCTGTCTTCTCATTTGTTGTCTTGCAGAAGTTCTCTGAATCTCTTGTGTCTGAATGATCGCATCTCTGATGAGATGAGGGAAGTTTTCTTGCATAATTTCATGGACTGTTACAGGGTGGTCTCTGTCTATCTGCCCCAGGAATTCCAATTAATCTTAGGTTTGGCCTCTTGATATAATTGCTCATCTCTTGGAGGCTTTGTTTTATCTTTGTAAGCTTCTTTTGTATGTTTTTAATAGCTTGAGTTAGTTCTATATTTTGGTCCTCAAGCTCTGAGATTCCTTCTTCTACTTGGTTAATTCTGCTTTCCATGCTTATCAGTTTGTTATTTATTTCATAATTGTATCTGCTGACAGGTATGTGGCCCTTGGAACCCACTTCCCACCACCTTTCAATCTGTCTATGCAGAAAATCTTTTTAAAAATTCAAAATAACAGAAAAAAAGCAAGTACAAAAATGTAAACAAATACAGAGAGAAGGGAAAAAGACTAAACAAAAAATAAGCAAAACCAAAACAAAATACTTGCTCTGTGGCTGGTTTTGTAACTCCAGGTCCCTTTCAGCTGCCACCACCATGTTAAGGAACAACTCTGGTCTTCAGCCCCTCCCTCCACTCTTAGTGCAGGCTGATAGGGTTGCTCTCAGAGTGGGTCAGATGCTCCTCAGACTACTGTGGGAGGAGGATGGATCAGATCCAGACTCATCCAACACATCTGCTGCTGCTGTCAAGTGTCCCACTCAGATCTGACAGCACCTGTGATTGTTCCAGCATGGGACAGAGGCATCTCTGAATTAATGATCTAAACATAAGAACTTGAACTGTAAAATTACTAGAAGAAAACATAAAGGAAAAGCTTTTGACTTTGGTTTGGGCGATTATCTTTTTTTTTTTAATGATACACCAAAAGCACAGGCAACTAAGGCAAAAATAGATGAGGGGATTGCATCAAACTAAAAAGATTCTGCACAGCAAAAGAAACAACAAAGTGAAAAGGCAACCTATAAACTAGGAGAAAATATGTGCAAACCATGTATCTGGCAAGAAGTTAATAAGCAAAATATATATGTAAGGAACTAACACAACTCAATACCAAAAATACAAAAACCAATAACAAATAACGCAATTTAAAAATGGACAAGCACCTTGCATAGACATTTCTCAAAAGAAGACAAACAAATGGACAAGAAGTATTTGAGAAGGGTCAGTCAGCAGCTGGCTTTAGCAAACCTTGTCGTTCTCTGTAGAAACAAGTTACTGAAAACTTAGTTTTGCCTTCTTTTTTTCACAACAGTCATTAAGGGGTGAAATAGTCTTGGCTCCCATTTTCCTTAACCTCTTCCAGTAACTAAGATGCCCTGAGTTTCTTGCTTCTGAATTTTAGTTTCCATCACCCCCCTGCCCTGCACTTTTTCTGCTGTCCCTACACAACCCTCTACATTCTTTCTCTGCCCCCTTCCAAGCCACTTGGTATCCTGTTCAGTTCCCTAATTTTCACCACCTATTTTTCCCCTTAGGCCTCCCTACGCTTCTTGTCCCTAGACTCCTAGCCTGACCTGCAATAGTTCCTAATAACAAACCAAGACAGAGAAACTGCCCTTTGGGTGGGGCGGTGTCCATGCACCCAGGAGGCTGATGTCCCTTCTCCAAAGACCATTTTCCACCTCCAGTCTTCAGTGCCCACATTCCCAATAACACTAACACCTGTGCCACTCCAGGCAGCCGAGAACAGGTGTGTGGGGCCAAGGTTGCTGAGCTCTGGCATTGGGGCCTCCTGCCCTGCTGCGCTGCTGGCCCACACGCCCTCCACAAGCCAGACCTTACCAGGGTCCCGAGCGCCCCACCCGCCATGCCCACCTGGTGACTGATCCCTGGAAAGGCTCCAGATGGGGCTGTAACTCACACAGGCTCCCTCAGCTGCCCCTAGAGGGCCAGTTGTCTCCAGGTCATCTATAAGGCCCAGGAAGTGTCTGGTTTCCAGATACCTCCCAGTGATGTCCTGAGCAGTGCAGCACCCCTGATGGTCAGCCCTTTGTTCAAGATGACTGCTACTATAGCATGGTTACACGGAACCCCCAGGGAGTCTTTGGAGGAATGCTACAAACATCCTCACTTATGAAGCCAGGTCCAAAAGGTACTCTACCACATTGGAGCACCAATTGTGTGAGCTACACAGGATTCAGTTGCCTCCCATGAAATGTGACTTCAGGGAAGAGGAAATACAGTTGGCCCTTGTACAATGTGGGTTCCAACTGCACATGCCTGCTCCTACCTGGAGGTTTTTCAGTAAGTACAATGGCCCCCTGGAAATCCAGATGCAAAAATACAATATTCACAGAGTGGGAAACCTGCATAAATAGAAGACAGACTTTTGGTGCACATGGTTCCACTCAGCTTATAGCAGGATTGGGTATGTGAACTTTGGTATAGGTGGGTACCCAGAAACCAGTCTACCTGGTATACCCAGGGACGACCATGCAACATGTCAGGAGCTGGATCTGGAGATAGAGAATCCAAAACGACCACAATGTTCCATGCTGGTGGGCCCATGGCCATTTGTGGAGTTGGCTGTAGTTGTGGAAAACAATAATTTCAACCACAGAAAATCATCAGTTTAGTAGAGTCTATCTATCTGCAGTTAGGTCTTCAGATTTCCTTAACTGAGATTGAGATTTGGAAACAGGACTCTCAACAACATGGAACAAGACATAAAAGCCAATATCCTGACATTTTCTGTGAATAAAGAAGTGTTCATCTTTATCCTCATTCGCTACATGATTCTGGGAATCTTTGTGGGCAAGAAATTTTCAGTCCTTCACTTGGCTTGGATCTCAGCAATATGCCACCCTCACTTTGGGCCAGCAGTTTGTAAATTCCTCAGAAAAATTTATTTCATTTTACAGTGGGTATTGGTTACCAATTGGGCCATAATCTTGGTATGTCTCTCACTGAGGAATTCTGCTTATACAGGAAAAATCATTGCATCATGAATGTGTATTAAAAAAGTACCAGCGTTTTTAGCATTTCAGTTAACCTCATTAACCACAGAGGAGTCTGACAAACATGCTGGCTTCTCAAAATGTCGACCCACTGGAACAATGTGGTGACAGGATAGTGGGAGTTGAAGAAGGGTCAGAACTTCAGTGCAAAAAGGATCCTTGCTGTGGCTCTAACTGTAAATTAGTCTCCTCAGGGAGACTGTCTTTGGACATTGCTTTATAAAAGGTAAGTCTGCGTCGCCTGGAAAACTCTGCAAAGCAAGTATCAACGAATGTGACCTTCTCAAGCAGTGCATGGTGGTGCTCTAAGGATTTCTATGTACAGAATGACACACCTTGTAGTGATGGTGTCTGTTACCATTCTATGAAGGAAGCTCAAATTCTAGCCAAGCTCCAAGGGGTAGGCAGTCTCTTTCTCCCATATCAACAATTCTTTGCACAGTAACTCTACTCCTACTGTTTTTCCTTGCCTCAATATCTTGTGTTTTTATCGGAGTACTCTGTTTTTAACAAAGTCCTCACTCAAGAATATATCCTTAGTATTTAAGTAGGAAATAGGATTACAAAATATTCACTGATTCAAAGAAAACACCTTTGGAAACTGACCCACAATTTATTAATTTAGAAGATCTGATCAAAAGCAGATTTTCTTGGCTCCTTGCTTTTAACTGAAAAACAATTAAGCACTGAATTTTTAAAATTAAATGTCTTGTTCTTAAGAAGTATTCATTTCTTTCCACTTAAGGTGAGTTGCTCTCAGTAGGAACCCCCGGAAATGTGTTCCACTGTTTTCAAGATATTAGCTCTGTGGCCACACCTTTTAAACAGGTATCAGGTAAGTAGTGTGAGGTGCCTTCACTAACAGGACATTGATAAGTACAGGCTCCCTTTGTAAAATCTGAAAGAGAACTGGTAGGGGAAATCAAAGAAAAGCATAGGCTAATAAACAAAACAGCCAGAAAGGCACATAAAATTGTTATAAAGAGATTAAAAAGATAAAAGTCATGTAATCAAGTGAAAGCACAGAAAATATGCTTTCTGTTTTTATGGTTTCTATACAAGCAGGGAATGATCTAAAAAGATCTCCAGTTAACTGGTTTCACATAGGAATCTGGCAAGGAAACTTGTAGTCTAAAATAAAAATAATAAATAGGCCAAACCTGATAGTTACTGCCCTAGCTACAAGAAGGGAATCCTGGAAATTCTTCTAGCTGTCTCTAGCCACCAATTAGATGTCTCTGGGTAATGGCACTGATGAATGACCTAACTTTCAGATGTGTGTGTGTGTGTGTGTGTGTGTGTGTGTGTGTGTGTGTGTGTAGTGCCAAATACACTGGACAAAATTGTAGAGACTATCCTGCCCTCAGATTTGCTTAGAATTACAATGGAGTGGGACAAGTGCTCTAAAATGAATAAGCACAGTGTTCTTAGAAGCACAATTATTGGAGGGAAAGGAAGGCAAGCAGAACGCTTTCCCAAAAGAGGCAACAGCTAAGCTGAGTCACTGCAGAAGGAAGAGTGATGGTGAAAAGTAACCACCAACACCTATGGAGAGCTCACCAAGTGCCAGGCTCTCATCTAAAATCATATTTTTTTCAAGATGACTGAGCAGAGACATTGGCTGCCTGTTCTCTTTAGAAAGGAGATCAAAGTTGCAGTGAATAGACAAGTTCCCAAGGGAAAACAAGGAAGAGAGCCAGGGCCTAACACTGTGCACATGGATAGAAGCTGGGCACTAAAAGGAAGGCAGCAAGAGTAGGACAGAGGTACCCCCAGGAACTCAGAGCCTGTGAAAAGGGTGGGGGGCACGCCACTGCTTCCCTTGCCCATCTGACAATCAGGGCACCCTGGGGAGCTTCCCCTACCCTCATGTCTCAGGACAGCACTACGGGTGGCAATGTGAGAACTTCCCGGGACAGAGAACCCAGTGGCCAGCTCATGCAGGGGTCACCCCTAGACCCACCCAGGCAGCAGGCGCCACACTAGCTGTGACCCCATGGTGCTGCCCAGGGACTCTCTGCCCTTGGGCCACCACCAGTTCCCCCCCAGACATACTCCACAATCCACTCTGACTTTGGTAAGCATTGAGGACTGGAGGGTCCCTGGAGAGCTGTGGGTCATTCCTGAGGGAGGGGGAGGCAGCCCACCAAAGCCCCCCTGGGGACACAGGAAACACAAGGCAGTGCAAACACTGAAGGGGGCAGCATCAACCCCCGGGAACAGACCCGAGTGGGTCATCCCCTGCCTCCCACAGTGGGGGCGCAGCCCCGGTTCTCCCCACCACAGGACATTCAGAGCGCTTCCGCAGTAGCTCCACTCTGCCGAGCTGTGCCCCTGGCCGGGCTGACTCCCCACACAACCCAGCCCACCGGGCCCAGCAGGAAGCAGGAAGAGGTCTCGCCCCTCGCCCCATTTCAGTGGCAGCCATAGCAGAGGCGTGTCGTGACCCACAGCCGCACCACGGCTGGGAACCCGGGCCGAGGCCTTTACAAACGGAAGGTCATGAGCCCAGGATGGGCATGACAGGATACCACGTTCCTGCCAGCCCAGGACGAGGAGATGATGGACCCCCTCCCGCAGGCTTCCACACACCTTCAATGTCTCCTTCCATCACCCAGTCAGGGTACCCCAGCCTACCTGCCAGTTCTGACTCTTAAGCTTCATCTTAACTGCAAACTGAACTGCAGCCTGAACTGCAAACAAAAACTTGCTACCGAAGGGCTTAGGGCTAGGCCAGGAGGTAAGCTCCCGAGACCTCTGCACTCTTAGCCCTGCAGGAGGTAACATGCCGGCCCTTGTATTCAACATACGGCTACAACAAGCAGCACCTGAGAAAGCCACTACACAGAAGGCATCCACAGCCAAGGAACCCACACAGCTCTCCTGAAAGCACCCAGCAACAAAGCCCAATGACTATACACAACATATACCACAGTCATACCCTCAAGGACAAAAAGAACTAAAAAAAAGTTAAAAGCCCTAGCCAAAAGATAGCAAATTCAAACATAAGAAGCAATGCCCCTTCAGATGAGACGAAATCAGCACAAGAATTCTGGCAGTACAAAAAGCCAGAGTGTTCAACACCTCCTAACCAGATTAAAATGTCTGAAATGACAAGATGATGAATTCAAAATATGTGCTGGAGTCCAGCTCCAGCCGGGTTCAGGGTACCCCAAAGGTGGAGACAGCATCGGCGACTGGGGGAAAGAAGAGAGAAAGAGAGAAAGAAAGAGACTGGACCCCTGTCTAGTGCAGAAGTCGTTTACTGGGAATTACAACGAGTCTTTTATACACAGTCAGGTGTGTGAGGGGCGTTCCCCACCCACCAGATGTTCTTTCAGGTATAATCCCATAACAGATGTTAAACCTAATCCATGAAACCTTAATCCATGACTGCCTTTAAACCCTTTTTGTACTGCCTATAAACCCTTTTCATATTAATACCAAGTTAAACAATTCTATAGAGACTTAAGTACTAACTTTACCAACTAAAGTGGCCCATCCCAGAATGTTTGGAATGTGGCCCAGTCCAAAGTTCACAGTGGGCTACCTGCAAGTAACTCAGCTGCATTCTTTCAACAAAATGGCTGTCTTCTAAAACTATATTCTACAATTTACACCTTATTCAACTTCAATAAATCCTAAGATCATGACCCAGAAGCCTGTGACCAATACTAAGGCTCTTAGATGTGACCCGAGTTTGAATTGTAAGTTGTGTGAAAGCCAAAACTGCAGTTTGTGGAAGAATGGGAGCAATGAGCTTCTAAAGTTAGCTTGTGTTCGTCCCGGTCTCAGAGTTTTTATGTTTTGAGCTCACAGGAGCTTAATCTGGTTAGTGCTAAATAGAAAGGGGGAGGAAATGGGGTCAATAGCTCCCAAACGCATCCTAGTGGTCTCGGGGTCAACGGCCCTTCCTGATCCCTAACGCTCAGTGGGCCTCTGTGGCCGGCTCCCAACAAATATGGATTACAAGGAAACTCAATGAGACCCAAAGGAAAGTTGAAATCCAATATAAGGACACCAGAAAAATGATTCAGGGTATGAAAGATGAGATAGCTATATTAAGAAAAAAAATAGAACTTTTAGAATTGAAAATTTACTATAGGAATTTCAAAATACAATTGGGAAGCTTTAGCAATAGACTAGGCCAAGCAGAAGAAAGCATTTCAGAGCTCAAAGACTGATCATTAGAATTAATCCAGTCAAACAAAAAAGTAAAAATATTTTTAAAAAATGAACAAAGTCTTCAAGAAATATAGGATAATGGCCGGGCTCAATGGCTCAGCCTGTAATCCCGCGCCTTTGGGAGGCTGAGGTGAGTGGATTGCCTGAGCCCGCGGGTTCGAGACCCGCCTAGGCAGCGAGACCTCATCTCTACAATAAATTAAAAAATCAGACCTCATCTCTACAATAAATCAAAAAATCAGGGTGTGGTAGCACATGCCTGTAGTTCCAGCTACTTGGAAGGTTGAGGAAGAAGGATCGCCGGAGTCCAGCAGGTCGAGGCTGCAGTGGCCGGGAGTGGCCACTGCACTCCAGTCTGGGTGACAGAGTGAGATTCCAACTCAAAAAAAAAAAAAAAAGAAATACAGGATAATGTAAACAACCAAACAAAATTTATTGGCATTCCTGAGGAAGAAGAAGAAAAAGTAAGCAACTTGGAAAACAAATCTGAGGGATTAATTCAGGAAAATGTCCCTAATCTTGCTAAAGAGATTGACAACCGGACACAAGAATTTCAAGGGACTCCTGCAAAATACTATACAAGACAACCATCTCCAGAGCATATAGTCATCATGCTATCCAAGGTCAATATGAAAGAAAAAAATCTTAAAGGCAGCTAGAGAAAAGGGCTAAATTACATATAAAGGAAGTCCCAGCTGACTAGTAGCAAATTTCTCAGCAGATAGCAAATTTCTCAGTGGAAACTGTGCAAGGTGGTTTAAAGACTTAAATGTATAACCTCAAATGAGGAAAACCTAAGAAAAACCCTTCTGGACATTGGGCTAAAGCAAAGAATTTATGACTGCAACAAAAAAATTGACAAATGAGAAGTAATTAAATTAAAGAGCTCTGTACAGCAAAAGGAATAATCAATAGAGTAAACTGACTACTATAGAATGGGAGAAAGCATCTGAGAACTACGCATATGACAAAGGACTGATATTCAGAATCCATTAGGAACCTGAACAAATCAACAAGACTAAAAACAATTAACCCTATCAAAAAGTTGACAAAGAACAATGAACCACCACCTCTCAAAAGAAAACATACCAGCAGCCAAAAAACATGAAAAAATGCTCAACATCACTAATCATTAGAGAAATGCAAATTAAAACCACTATGAGATACCAACTCACACCAGTCAGAATAGCTATTATTAAAAGGTTAAAAACTTTTTAAAAAAGTAGATGTTGGAGCCAGGCTCAGTGGCTCAGCCTGTAATCCCACGCCTTTGGGAGGCTGAGGTGAGTGGATTGCCTGAATCTGCAGATTTGAGACCCGCCTGGACAGCAAGACCTCATCTCTACAATAAATCAAAAAATCAGCCGGGTGTGGTAGCGCATGCCTGTAGTTCCGGTTACTCGGAAGGCTGAGGCGGAAGGATTGCCGAAGCCCAACAGGTTGAGGCTGCGGTGGCTGGGAGCAGTTACTGCACTCCAGTCCGGGCGACAGAGTGAGACTCCAACTCAAAAAATAAATAAATAAATAAATAAATAATAAAAGTAGATGTTGGCCAGGATGAGAGAAAAGGGAATGCTTATACATTGATGGTGGGAATGAAAATTAGCTTACCCCTATGGAAAACAGTGTGGAGGTTTCTCAAAGAACTAAAAATAAAATTACCATTCAACTCAGTAATCCCACTGTGGTTGTCTACCCAAAGAAAAATAAAGCATTCTGTCATAAAGACAACTGCACTTTTACGTTTACTGCATGGTTCACAATAATAGCAAAGTCATAGAATCAACCTAGTACCTACCAACTGTGGCCTAGATAAAGAAAATGTGGTCCATATACACCCTGGAATACTACTCAGCCATAAAAAAAAAAAAGAAATTATGTTCTTTTGTTATAGGCTGGAAAGAGGCCATTTTGTCTACATTAGAACAGTCATTTAGAAAGGTCTTAAAAATATGTATTCTTTTGTAGCTCTGCTGGGCTTAAAAAAAAAGCCGCTTAAATTCAAAAGTGTACATTTTTCTTATTTGCCTCCTCTGCACCCTCACCACCCTCATTCTCTTCTCCCTGTATGGCCTTGCCCAATTGGCCAGTCTTATCTAGTAAGCTATTACTGGTGCTGAAGAAGAGACAGCCAGCATGCCAGACTACCTAATAATTAAAAGAGCATTCAAGGCTGGAAGGAGTGTGTCCGAAAACTTGGTGTGGGCATTGCCCACGTCCCCTCCATCTGTGAATATAAGGACATGGGACTGCTATGGGCCAGGGCTCTGGGAATAGGAGATTGTTTTAAAACAATTTAAAGTTATCATTTTTAATGTTGTGACTTTCCTTTCCATCCAAATAGTGCAACTGTCTGCCCCTTCCTCTAAAAAACCTGTAAAAGAATATATTGTAAATTCCAAAATGTTATCAAAAGTGTCAGCATGACCAGGAGACTGTGTCATGTCAGTGGTCATGTATCAAAAATTGTTAATGTAAATCTCAGGTCATGTTAAAACTGCCTGTAGGCTTCAAACGCAGGGTGGGTGAAGGGCTATACATTTGGGACATAAATGCTGGAATGAATTTATGATGCTTGGAGCAGATTTTTTGGCAATGATGCCGACCTGTCTCCCTATAACCTGGTTATAGAAATTAACCCTTTTCTCCCAGTCTCTGCCTCTCATATTTTTTTATTGGTTGCAAGGGATAGCAGCCAATTTATTGGATCAGGCTGTACTATTTAGTAGCAAGATGGATGCAGTTGGAGGACATTATCCTAAGTGAATTAACACAGAAATGGAAAATCAAATGCCATGTGTTCTCACCTATAAGTGGGAGCTAAGCACTGGCTGCACACGGACATAAAAAATGGAAACAATAGACACTGAACACTCCAAAAGAGGGGAGGCAAAGAAGGGGGATATTGGGCCAAGGTTCTTAGGGTGGCATATTTCTAAGTCATCCTAAATGTTGCTGAGGTACATAACACATTTTTGTTATCCTAACATGTTCTCAAGCATAGTACACATGGACATGGCTGTTCATTCATTCATCCTTCCATTCCACAAATATTTACTGAACTTGGGCACTGCAAGAAATACTAGAGATACAGCAGCAAGCAAGACTGACTTGCTCATGGAAGCTCAAATCTAATATTGGAATCAGACATTAAACAATAAGAGAGCCCCTCAAAAAGAAAGTTAGGTCCTATGAAAATGTATAAACTAGCCCAAGAGTCACAAAAGGGCTCCCTGTGGAAGAGGCATTTGATCTGAGACATTAAAAAAGAAGTAAAAATAAACAAAATAAATAAATAAAAACTGGCAGGAAAAATTTACAAATTCCAGGAAAAGAGGAGAACATTTGCACACACAAAAAAATTACAATCGGCATTTGACAGAGTTGATCACTGTTTCTTCCTTTACTGGCTGCTACTTCTCATATTCATTTACCATTCTTTCTTATCTCCCCAACCCCAGATACTAGGATTGTTCCTGTGCTCAGTGCTTACACTTATTTCTAACTCTCTCTTTACTCATTCTGTTGATGATCTCATCAGTCTCATGGTATCAAAAACCATATATGTTGTGATGGTACCAAAATGTCTAGCTTCAGTCTGGACTTCTTTAAAATCCAAATTCATGCTTCCAGCTGCCTACACGGCATCATCATTTGAGTGTCTAAGTGACATTCAAAATAAATATGCCCCAAAATGTTATTAGTATATTGTACTGTCCATTGACCTAACTCACTTCATTGAGAATAATGGGAGGAAAGCAAAAAAATCTAAAATGCTCTCCAAATATGTTTTGATACAACTCAGAACTCATCCAATATAAAATTTCCTGGCAAGCTGTGAATTTTAAAAATTGTCATAGAAAATCACTTGAAGCATTGAAAAACATTCATAAATAAGGCAAACATGACAGTGATCATTATGTGTCAATATTTAAATGGCAATATTAATAATGTATTAGTACAAGAAAGAGGAAGGAGATATAACTAGAAATAAAAATACAAAACTATTACTACTTCTGAAATTTCTGCCTAGAATATATAAGACTCAATCAAAAGAGATATTATAATTGTCCAGATACATGGCCAATAAGATTCTAATAAACATTCCCAAACCAGTAGGTTCTCTGTATAAACATACACACAAACACACACACACACACACACACACACACACACACACACACACACACAATTAGAAAATGTAATGAAAAAGGGAAAAATCCTATTGAAAATATCAACTAAAATTATTAAATACTTAGGAATAAACCTGACAAGAAATGTTCCAGGTCCATAGAAAAAAACTAAACTTTTCTGTAGTTCATATACATGATGGAATATTACACAGCCATAAAGAAGGACATATGGACTTTACAGCAACTTCTATGGATTTAGAGTCTATAATACTCAGTGATCTACCACAGAAACAAGGAACTGAGTACCACATGTTCTCACTTATAAGTGGACCCTGAACATTTACCATAATACTATAAGAAAGGGATTGGAAGTAGAGGGATATTGCTGGCACAGGGATGGGGGGTGGGGGGGATGGAGCACATAACATCAACAAGGGTACCTGATCTCAAATCAAGCAAGGTGGGGACTAAAGGTAGGCCCAAACTTTACCTGTATGATATCCACATGTATACATAATCCTGAATTGTGCCCCATATCTTTGAAAATAAAATATATTTTAAAAACAACTTTTCCCCAAAATCAGAAAGCCTTAGAATAAATGGTGAAATATACATTTCTGAGTAAGAATTCTCAATATTGGTAGCATGTTATTTCTCAGAAATGCCATTTGTATTTTCAATGTAAGTCCAATCATAATCACTACAGAACATTCTTTGTGTGTGAGAGGGAGAGAGAAAGTAGGATTTATTAAGAAGTGGGAGGGGACCTGAAAGGAGGCTGCCCCAGAACATTCTTTAATGAAACTTGACAACTTTCTGTCAGCTTTGGATTCATATTCCTTAGCAACCTGAGAAGAAAAGAATTAACATGATCACCATTTGGAAACCCGATCACCATTTAGAAATACAGAAATAACCGCATTGTCACTGCCTGAATCACATGACCATCACTGGACCAAATGAGGGGGACTGTTGGCCCAGGTCTACACCACATGCTTTCCCCTGAATCCAGAAGGGGAGTGACACTTAACTAGCAGTCCCCATCATAACCACCTGGTTGGAGCATAGAGGAAGAAACGATGCCTTAAAAGAAGTTTGCTGTTGCAGGCAGGGGAAAGAGATATTCTGGGGGGGGAAAGTATATGTGTAGGCATGACATTAGCAAGATGATGGAGCAGGATGTCCTACTACTGGTTCATCATCAGAAACAAAAATAATAATATTTGAACCAAATGTGAGAAATTTGTAATACAGTTTTCTCATGAAGAAATTTGTCTTTATGAGAAATTTGCAAATCAGTTTAAAGAGTGGCATTCCACATGAGAACGAAGCTGAGAAAATTTACTACCAGGCCAAATGCAGTGGCCTATGCCTGTAAACCCAGCACATTAGAGGACTGCTGGAGCCCAAGAGTTCAAGACCAGCCTGGACAACATAGCGAGACCTTGTCTCTATAAAACCATCAAAAATTAGCCAGTCATGGTGGTGTACACCTGTAGTCCCAGTTACTCAAGAGTCAGAGGCAGAAGGATCACCTGCGCCAAAGAGGTCAATACTGTGGTGAGCCATGATCATGCGACTGCACTCCAGTCTGGGCCACAGAGTGAGACCGTGACTCAAAAAAAAAGAAAATGTACTACACCAATACAGGTAGGAAGAGCAAATTCAATTTTCCCACATCAGTCCTTTCCCTAAGCTGGCTTAGCTCAGAGCAAAGAGGATCACTTCAGCCCATGATTTCTCCTATGAAGGAGAAGCGAACAATGAAGTTTGCCAGACTGTCTGGCCTCCGATCCTTTCAGAGTACTCCCCAGAGGCTATTTTGTCTCATAGCAAGCACCAAAAGTCTGGTAGAGCCCGTGAGCCTAGGACAACTAGGAACAAAAGAGAAGGGGCAGGCATCCTCTTACACCAGCACTGCTCAGCAAGATTGGGAAAAGGAAGAGAACCAAGGCTTTTTCTCCAGGAGGGAGTGACAGAAGCAAATAACCTTGTCCCCAGCCTTTCAATGCACTCCCAAGGGTCTGATTTCTATTTTGTTTCACACTGTTAAAAACAAACCAAAAAAAAGTAGTCTGGACACCTACAACAGCAAGAAGCAAGGGTAAAGGGGAGGATGCCTGTCTACAGTTGACACTGCTCCATAACACAGAGAAGGGTATTGTTTCATCCAGTCTGCAGGCACAAATGCAACCAAAACAAGCAGCATGAAGATTCAAGAAAACATGACACAAAGACAGAAAACAAATCTCTACTAACTGACCTAAAATAAATTAAGATTTAGGAATTACCTGAAGATAATTCAAACTAATCATCTTAAAGACATTCAGTGAGTCAGTAAGTAACAAGAGAACACTGATAGACAACTGAACCAAAGTTGGGCACGGTAGCTCATGCTTGCAATCCCAGTATTTGGGGAGGCCAAGGCAGGAGGACTGCTTGAACCCAGGAGTTCCAAGACCAAAGCAACATAGCAAGACCTTGTCTCTACAAAAAAATTAAAAAATTAACTAGGTTTGGTGGCATGTGCCTGTAGTCCCTACTACCCAGGAGACTGAAGTGGTAGGATCACCTGAGCCCAGGAAGTTGAGGCTGCAGTGAGCCGTGATCATGCCATGGCACTCTAGCCTGGGTGGCTAATTCTTTTATTTCTGCTCTGATCTTTATTATTTCCTCCTTCTGCTAACTTTAGGCTGAGTTTTTTTCCCTGGTTCCTTGAGTTGTAATTTAAAATGTTTGAGATCTTTCTTCTTACTTAGTGTAGCATTTATGGACATAAATTTCCCCTTTAGTATGACTTTTGCTACATTCCATAAGTTTTGGTATTGTTTTCATTTTCATTTGTCTTAAGATATTTTTTGGTTTCTTCTTTGACATATTGGTTGTTCAGGAGTGTGTTAATTTCCATATATTTGTGAATTTTCCTCGTTATTTTTAGTTTCATGCCATTATTGTGGAAAAAATACATGATATGATTTCAATCTTCTTGAATTTGTTAAAACTTGTTTAACAAGAAAAAGAACTCAGCCCAAAGTTAGCAGAAGGAGGAAATAATAAAGGACAGAGCAGAAATAAATGAATTAGAGACTAAAAAAATAACAGAATAAAAAACTAAATAGAATAAAAACAAAGAGGATGAATGGATAAAAAATGCAGCATATACATACAATGGAATACTATTCAACCTTAAAAAAGAAAATCCATCCTAGTACTTTGGGAGGTAGAGGCGAGAGGATTGCCTGAGTCCAGGGGTTCAAGACCACCCTGGGCAACGTGGTGAGACTGCGTCTTTACATTAAAAAAAAATATTAGCCATGGTCAGGCACGGTGGCTCAAGCCTGTAATCCCAGCACTTTGTTAGGCCGAGGCGAAAGGATTGCCCGAGCTCAGGGATTCGAGATCAGCATGGGCAGCTTGGTGAGGTCTCATCTCTACAATTACAAAAAAAAAAAAGCCAGGCATGGTAGTACCTGCCTGTAATTCCAAGTACTTGGAATGCTGAGGTGGAAGGATCGCCTGATCCCAGCAGGTTGAGGTTGCGGTGGCTGGGAGTGTGCTACTGGACTGCAGCCTGGGCAACAGAGTGAGATACCACCTCAAAAAAAAAAAAAAAAAAAATCAATCAGGGTGGTGCACACATGTAGTTACAGTTACTTGGAAGACTGAGGTGAAAGGATCACCAGATCCCAGGAGGTAGAGGCTGTGGTAGCTGTGAGCATGCCACTACACTCCAGCCTAGGTAAGAGTGAGAATCTGGTGAAAGAATGAAGGAAGGAAATCCTGCCATTTGTAACAACATGGATGGAACTCAAGGACATTGTAAGGAATGAAATAAACCAGTCACAGAAAGACAAATGCTGCATGATTCCACTTTAATCATGTACCTAAAATAGTCCTACTCATAGAAGCAGAGAGTAGAACAGTGGTTACCAGGAGCTAGGGGAAAGCAGGAAATTGTTCTTCAGTGGATATAGAGTTTTTGTTATACAAGATGAATAAGTTCTAGAGATTTGCTGCACAACATATTGTATTGTGTACTTAAACATTGGTTAAGTGGATAGAGCTCATGCTAAGTATCCACACACAGACACGAGCACACAGAGACGTTTGGAGGCAGTGGATATGTCTAGTACCTTGTTTGTGGTAATGATATCACTGCTGTATGCATATGTCCAAACTAAGCAAGATGTATATGTTAAAGGTGTGGAATTTTTTGTTTATAATTATACTTCAACAGTTTTTTAAATGACGCACACTATTGAGTTTTTCAAGCATGAGCTTTGTTCTCTAGGAACATGCTGTTCAGAGTGATATCTGAGATATACTTAACTCTAAAAATAAGTGCCATAAGGAAGGAACTATCAGATGATTATAGGTGTTTATCAGGAAGGCTTTACAGAGGAAGTAGCATTTTCAAATTAAACTTTAAAAAGAGACAAAATCTGGGGCAACCACCTTAGGTCCCCTTCCACTGTGAAAGTTTTTCTATCCTCTCAATAAATCCTGCTTTTAAAAAAAAAAAAAAAAAGAAAGAAAATCTGAATACACTAGAGAGATGGGTAGAAGAACAAAGAAGAGTCAATTAATGTCCTTCTTTGAGATTTTTGAAAATATTTAAAACTGAATGTTAAGGAAAATATTACAGATGAAAGCTATGCAATGCAGCTAACATGTATAGCTCTAAATTAATAAATTACAAAAGAAATACAAGCTGGAAAAATCAGCAAAATGTATCCAGCTGAAAAATAAAAAGAATAAAGATGAAAGTAGAAGAAATAATAAGACCAGAAGTTCATGCAACAAAAATATAAACATACAGCAGAGAGATCAAAAAAAGTATAGCTTAGTTCTTTAAAATGATTTATGAAAGGTGGAACTTTAGCAACACTGATCAAGAAAAAGATAGAAGATATAAATGACAACTATCAGGTATGGAAAAAGAGGGGAATATAAACAATTCATGCAAACAGTAAAATATCATAGAATTGGCTGGGTATGGTGGTTCATGCCTGTAACCTCAGTACTTTGGGAGGCCAAGGTGGGAGCCAGCAATTCAAGGCCGTAGTGAGCTATGATCATATGACTGCATTCCACCCTGAGTGACAGAGCAAGACTCCGTTTCTAAAAAAAAAAAAAACCACAAAGATCACAGAACATTATGAACAACATTTAGCCTAAACTTTGAAAATTTAAATAGACAAATTACTAGAAAGATATAATTTATAAAAGCTGAAACTTTCTTAAAAATCTGAATAGGAACAAAAAGAGCCCATACATCATAACTACAAGTCTTTTCTCCAAATATAATACAGGTTTCATGGGTAAATTCTGCCATAGGTTTGGGGCAGAAATATAAAACTCATTCATTCATTCACGCACTCAACAGTCCCCAGAAGCTCAAGGCCAATGGTGGAAACTAACATGCAGATGGCAATACCTGACATGTCTGCATGCATGGAGCAAGTGATAGAGAACAGGTCGGCACAGTGTAGGGCACAGGGAGAGGCTGAAGCTTGAAGAGGGACACAAAGTGAAGTCAGGAGACTCAGGAAATGCTTGCCAGAGTAGAAGTTCCCTGAGGTGGACTGTGAAAAATGAGGAGGTGGGAAGGCCTAGAGCAAGGGCACAACAGCCTAGACACAAGAATCGTTGTTCAGATGTGTACAGGTGGCAAAACCCTCTGGGAATAGCAGTGTTTGGTATGCTCACAGCTTCAAGAAAGAGAATATCTCCCAATCATCTGATGGTGACAAAAACTCATTACACAACAACAAAAGAACTTAAAGAAAAGAGAATATTGCAGGTCAATCTTATACATATAATTAAATGTAAAAATCCTAAAGCAAATCATAGCAAATTAACCCAATAATATTTTTTAAAAGATAACATTATGACAAAGAGAGGTTTATTCCTGAAACACAAGATTGTTTAACACTTGGGTGGGAAAAAAGTATAATTCATTATAATTCATCACATTATCAGAAGAGAAATATCATAGTTATCTCAACAAATGCTCCCCCCCAAAAAGTACATATCAAGTGTTTGATAAAATTTAAAACTACGAAAATTTAAAACTAGTCTTCACTTTCTGCCATGGTGGAATAACTGGCATCAAATGTGCATTGACACCATAAACACTAGAACAAACTCATGAAACAACTATTTTCAAACCTTGACAAATGCACAGTGCAGGACTATCATCCCTAAAATTCATATGGAAGTTCAAGGGATCCCAAATAGCCAAAACAAAGTTATTTTTCAAAGGTTTCACACTTCCTGATTTCAAAGCTTACTACAAAGCTACAATAATAAAAAACATGGTAGTACTGGTATGAAGACAGACATATGGGCCAAAGGAATACAGCAGACATTCTCATATACCTGGCAGATGATTTTTGACAAGGATGTCAAGACTATTTAATGAGGAAGTAGTCTTTTCAACAAAGTTTTGGGAAAACTTGGTATCTGCATGCAAAAGAACAAAAATGGACGACCCTTTTTTCACAGTACATTCATGTCTATAATCCCAGCACTTTGAGAGGCTGAGAGGATTGCCTGAGTCCATGGGTTCAAGACCAGCCTGGGCAATGCAGCGAGACCTCAACTCTACAATAAGTAAAAAAATTAGCTGGGCGTGCTAGCGTGTACCTGTAGTTCCAGCTACTTGGAAAGCTGAGGTAGAAGGATCACCTGAGCCCAGGAGGTCAAGGCTGTGGTGGCTGCAAGTGTGCCACTGTACTCTAGCCTGGGCAATAAAGACTTCTACTCAAAAAAAAAAAAAACAACATTTTAATTATAAACCACTTGGGAGAACACACAGGGAAAATACATAATGACACTGGATTTGGCAAGAATTTCTTGGATATGTAGCTCAGGAGGCAGAGGCAGGAGGATTGCTTGGGGCAAAGAAGAAGAAAGAAGAGGGGGAGGAAGGGGAGGAGAGGGGAGGAGGAGTGGGGAGGAGGAAGAGAAAAAAGAAAAAAATAGCCGGGCACTAGCTACATGGGAGGCTGAGGCAGTAGGATTCCATCCCAGGATATCAGCTGTAGTGAACTATGATCCCACCACTGCACTCCAGCCTAGATCACAGAGCAAGATCCTGTGTCAAAGAAAATGTGTGTGCATATGAGGGGACTCCCCAAAATGGAATTTATTAAAAATTGCATTTATTCTTATTACATGTTTAAACTTCAGTCACCTTCAGAGTACTTTGATGCAATATACCTATCAAGACGCCTTTTCCACTGCTCAAGTTTTTTAACTCATCAAATTTGATGCCTTTTAGTGCTTCTGCCATTTTTTGTTTCATCTCTTCCACATTGGCAAAAAGTTTCCCTTTGAGGACTTTTCTCATATGGGGAAACATAAAAAAAAGTTGCTCAGGGAAAAACTGGGTGAATAGGGAGGGTAGGGCACGGGGGTCATGCGATTTTTGATCAAAACCTCCCAAACACCCAGACAGGCCACTATTTGGGACGTTTCTTCTTCAAATCGTGATGAAACCTCAAAATATCCAGATAAAAACTTTGGCTGACCATTTGATCTGGAGAAACAAATTACAAGTGTTCTACAAGGAACCCACCCTCTAAAAGATAAGTCCAGTTTTTGCGGGGTCCCCCCTTTTGTGTATTAACTACTATAACTCAGAACAACAAAAACCCAATTTTTTAATTGTTCAAAGCACTTAAATATACATGTTTCAAAAGAAAATAGACAATAAGTACAAGAAAACTTTAACATCACTAGTCATTAGGGAAATGCAAATCAAAACCACAACGAGATACCACTTCACACCCATTAGGATAGCTATTAACAGAAAATCACAAGAGTTGGTGAGGATGTGGAGAAATTAGAACACAGGGCATTGCTATTTGGAATGTCGAATGGTACAGCTGTCAAGGAAAACAGCATGGTGATTCCTCAAAAAGTTAAAAATAGAATTATGACTTCTGGGAACACACACACACCCACACACACACAAAAATTGAAAGCAAGGACTCAAATAGATATTTGTACATCAAAATTCATAGCAGCATTATTAACAACAGCCAAAAGGACAACCCAAATGATAGGTTAAATAAAATGTGAGATGCGTGCAGACACACACACTGAAATAGTATTTAGCCTTAAAAAGAAAGTTCCAACACAACACAGATGAACACTGGAAACATCATGGTAAGTCAAAGGACAAATACTACATGATTCCACTTGTATGAGATACCTAGAGTAGTCAAATTTATAGAGACAAAATAGAAGAGTGGTTGCCAGGAGTTGGATGAAAGAGGAAAAGGGAGTTCATGCTTAATGGACACAGTGTTTCACTTGGATGGATGAAAAAGTTCTGGAGATGGATGGTGGTGACAGTTGCACAACAATGTAAATGTACTTAACGCCCCTTAAGAATGGTTAAATGAGCCAGGCTAGGTGGCTCAGTCTGTAATCCCGTGCCTTTGGGAGGCTGAGGTATGTCGATTGCCTGAGCCCGCGGGTTCGAGACCCGCCCGGGCAGCGAGACCTCATCTCTACAATCAATCAAAAATGAGCCGGGCGTGGTAGCACGCGCCTGTAGTTCCAGCTCCTTGGAAGGCTGAGGCAGAAGGATCGCCGGAGCCCAGCAGATCGAGGCTGTGGTGGCCCAGAGCAGCCACTGCACTACAGTCTGGGCGACAGAGTGAGACTCCAACTCAAAAAAAAAAAAAAGAATGGTTAAATGATACATTATGCTATGTACACTTACCACAATTTTAAAGAAAAAAGACATTTTTGAAAAGGAAAACAAACTTCTTTTTTATTTAGGGCTGACATAATTATAGATGTAGAAAATCCTAAGGAATACACAAGAAAGTGACCAGAACTGTTAATTGAATTTAGTAAGGTAACAAAATACAAGTCCAATTATACAAAAGCAACTCTATGTCTACATACTAAATACAAGCTGATGGAAAAAGCATTTTGAAATCTATTTCACATTAGCATCAAAAACCATGTTATGCTTAGGGATAAACTTAAACCATGTTCAAGAATTGTACTGTGAAAACACAAAGTTTTCCTGAAACAAAATTTTAAAAACCTAAATAAATGGAGAAACATACCATGTTTGTGATTCTGAAGACTCAATATTGTTTAAATGTCAGTTCTCCCCAAACTGACCTATAGGTCAATCCTAACCAAGCAGATAGTCTTGAATGTGAAATGTAAGGTAATAAAGCTTCTATAACAGGAAAGTATCTTTATAACTCAAATGAGACACACAAAAAAGCATTAACAATAAAGAACAAGTTTGACAAACTGCGACATTAAAATTAGAACTTCTGTTCATCTAGAGTAGGAAAAGAAAGTTAAAAATGTTTAACAGACAAATAACGCTTCAGACTCTATAAAATGAACCAATAAAAAATGTGTAAAATGTCTGAGCACACTTCACAAATATGAATATCCAGAGATACCTAAGAATCATGAAAAGATGATCAGCATCATCAATTACCAGGAAATATAAACTGCAACCTCAAAAAGATACCACTCAATACCCACCAGAATGACTAAATTTTTCTTTGACAGTATCAAGTGTCAACAAAGGTGTGGAACAACTGGAACCTGTACTCTGCTGGTTGGAGTATACACTGGTATAAACACTTTGTTAAATATTTTCACATCAACTAAAGTTGAATAAAGGCAGGTTTATAATCCAGCAATTTGAATACAACAGTAAAATAAGCACATGTACACAATATTTGTTTCCTAGGGCTGCCATAATAAAGTACAACAATCTGAAAAGCTTAAACAACAAATTTATCCTCTCAAAGTTCTGGAAGCATAAAGTCCAAACTCAAGGTGTCAGTAGGGCCGTGCTTACTCTGAAATCTGAAGGGGACTCCTTTGCCTCTTCTTAGCATCAGGTGACTTGCCAACCATCTTTGGCATTCCTTGACTGGTAGATACACTGATTCTCTGTCTTCACATGGCATTCTCCCTTAATCTCCTCACTTTTTTTTTTTTAAATAAAGACACCAGTCATATCAGGTAAGGGGTTCACCCTACTCCAGCATAGCCTTGTCTGAAATGACCCTGTTTCCAAATAAGGTCACATTCTGAGGTACTGGGAATCAGGACTTCTACATATCTTGTTTGGAGTGGGGAGGACAAAATTCAGCCTACAACATACACCAAACAGCATTATAATATTCATAAAATGTCATATTAGAAGTTTGTACAAATATCATAAACAATTTTTAATAATAGCTCAAACTACAATCCAAATGTCCATCACCATTCAAACGAACTCAAATGTTGTAATAGTTATGCAATAGAATATGGTATAGAAATTAAAGTAACTACAACATGAAGCAATTTTAATGAACCTCAAAAACATAATATTGAGCAAAAGCAGCCATACATAAAATGCACATGAATTTCATCTACATTAAAAACAGGCAATCAAAATTAAGCATTTATTTAGGGATGAATGGTTATGGGGTAAAACTGAAAAGGCAAGCGATTACCATGAAATTGAGGGTAAAGGTGACCTCTGATTGATGGGACAAGCATTATGATCAGGAGGGTACATGAAGGAGCTTCCAGGGAACTGGCCACACTCAGTTTCTTAACCTGCATGGCAAGTTACACAGGTATAATGAGTTCTACTCCATTATTTTGTGTACTGTTTGTATGTGGTATTTTACCATGATGTAGTTGAAAGAAAAGGAGCTTTGCTGGAAAAACAAAAGCTGGAAAAATACTTAAAGCAAGTAATACAAAGAAGGAATCAATATCTTTACAATAAAAGTTCATGTTTAAATAAGTGGAAAATAAGCAATGAGCAAGAGTTTATATTAGATGCTGCCTTTGTGCAAGAAAGGAAAATAAAATATTTGCTTGTGGCCCCACAACCCACCCAAAACAGTAAAGGTAAACCAAGAACTAATTAGATTGGTTACTTTGAGAGGGTATGTGGGAACGAAGCAGGAAGGAGAGGACAAATAAGTAGGGGTGAGGAGAAGGATGTATGATATTAATAAAATCTCTTTCAGACAATTCTGATATTCGGAATCCATTAACATTTCACATGCCTCCAAACAAAACAAGAAGACAGAAATCATTAAGAACAAGAGGAAAAACTAAAACAGAAATCAAAACAAAAATTAACTGAACCAGCTACTAAATGAGTAACAACCACACTGAAGAAGAAAAAGAACCCAAGTAAATGCTTAACATAATAGGTACTGAATTATATAGCCTCAGGCTAAAGATCAGAACTCATAGCAAATACTGAACTCTGATTAGAGGATCTTTTTTTTTTTGGCAGAGGTATAGGTTAGCAATTCCAAAACTACACTGTTATTCTGAGATTAAGCAAACACATTACGGACAATGGGAACCAGAATTCTCAACAACTTGGAAGAGCATTGCCAATAAGGAAGAGAACACAAAGAGCCCTGTGGTGGTGAACTAAGATGGGAGACATCAGCATGAAATGATGATGGCCTTTAATACAGACAGACACAAAGACACCCACACACACATATGTTCATGCCTACTTCCTGTCAGTTGAAAAGGCCTAGAAGCACTGACACTGCAGCAACAATGAACACACCAACCACTAAGACCTTGACTTCCAAATGCATTCTAACAGGAATAGGAACCCTTAAAAAAGAGGCTGAAGCCAGGGTTGAGATGGAATATCTTACTGTGATTAAAAACAAACACTAGATGAATGACAGGCTCCTATCAGAAGAAGAGAGGGAGAAACTTAAAAGGGCTCCCACTGGTCCAATCTAGGACAATTTGAACATCAACATACATGACAGTAAAGAAATATACCCACTGAATAAAATAAGAATCCAGGGGTCCATAATGATGTAATACATAGGGGCAAAATGAAAGCTTTTCTTTAGAGCACAAGGCCAATTAATAAACATGGAAACAATTATGAAATTAGAAAATCACAATTGACAATCATCATAGTAATAAATTATTCAGGAAAGAATTATCAGTGGAGGGCAGCTAGAGAGTAAAAAGTTTGAGAAGCAACAGGATACCCACAGAGCCTCAGAATATTTCCCCACAAGATACTTATAACTTACAAAAGGAAAAATGACTTTATGGTAGAGCAAGCTTATAGACACTACCTTAACCACACAATCAACGTTAACATCACCAGGAATAGGGCAAGTTGACAACATGTGCCTTCGTGGGCATCTTTTCTATGGTGTTCCTAACACAAATGCATGAGTGAATTTATTCCACAGAGTATATCAAACAAACCCAAGTTGAGACACATTCAATAAAATAAAAGATCTCAACTGTCCAAATATCAAGGTCATGAAAACAAGGAAGATTAAAGAACCATTCCAAATTAAGGGAGACTGAAAAGACAGGACAACTAAATCCAATCCGTGATTCAGGGTCTTCTTTGCCTATAAATAAATTATTGGCAAGGTATGAATAAGATCTATAGATTAGATAATAGGATCTTAAGAGAATTTCTTTGATTTTAGGAAATACACACTAAAGTATTTAGGGAACTGGGCATGACTGCAACTGATTCTCCATAAAAGGAGGCTGTGTGTATACTTGCTACATATACAGAGAGAGAGAGAGAGAAAGACAGAGAGACGGACAATACTCAGTGGCAGCAATTCTAGAAAACCTGATACATTATTATATGTTGCTGTTTAGTGGTAACTGGAGTCCAAACTTTTTTGAGAAAAACAACTTGGCAATATGGACTAAGAGCAACTCTAACCCAAGGAAATAAATACTAAATATTGAAAAGACATCATACACAAAAGTAATCACTATGCCCTTATTTAAAATAATGCAAATTGGAGAAAAAAATCCAAATGTAACACAGAAAGAATTTAAGAAAACTGAGATATAATAACTCATAGAATGTATTCAGTCACTGGCCAGGTGCAGTGGCTCATGCCTGTAAACCCAGAATTTTGGGAGGCCAAGGTGGGAGGACTGCTTGAGCCCATATGCTGGGCAACACTGTGAGACCCCATCTCTACAAAAAATCAAAAACTTAGCCAGGTGTGGTCGTGCACCTATAATCCCAGCTACTTGAGAGGCTGAGGCAGCAGAATCGCCTGAGCCCAGGAGGTTGAGGCTACAATGAGCCATGACTGTGCCACTGTCTGGGCAACAGAGCCTGGGCAACAGAGTGAGATCCTCAGTCAAACAAACAAAAAGAACAAAAAAGAAAGCATGCCATCACTAAAACAAATGATCTATACCAGCTAAGTAAACATGGCAAAAGCTTACAACATATACAACAATATGATAAAGCAAAATTGTATGATCAGAAGGATTACAAACTCTGGTTTTGAAAGAATTTACATGCAGAGAGCACTCAGCACCATCACCATGAGATACCCTGTGCAAACAAAAGGCTCTGCAGGGTCCCCATCAGCAAGAGGCCCTCACAAATTGTGGTCCCTCGACCTTGAACTTCTCAGCCTCCGTAACTGTAAAATAAATTTTTCTTTATTAAAAATTAATTACATGCAGAAAAAGACTAAAAGAAAATTCACAACGTTGTTACAGTATTTGCGGCATAATCATATTAGTGAGTACAGGTTCTCCTTTTTTCTTCTTCCAAACTGTTAAGAACAGTTTATTATTTTAATACAGAGAAACATGTAGCTAATACAGGGAAATGTGCTTAGTCACTACTTTTAATAGCCTTTGTGTCTTCAAAGTACATTTGAAAAACTGCAAAGAAAGCAGTAAGGGGGAAAAGTCATGATGAAGCAATATACACAAATACCTTTATTTTGTTTGAAAGTGATAATATACATGAGTAGGTGGGCTGCTCCCATCTAGTAGAAGAAAGGTTACAAAAGACACATGAGAAATATTGACCCAGAAGGCAAGATGGGGAACTATGTCTCTTCATAAAGAACATGTGCATTTCATGCAAATGAGAAGGCTATGACAAAGTACATAAAAGCTCCCCAGCCAAACACAATGCTGCAAGGCTCAGAGTCACCCTGTGAGCCCTGCAAGGTCTCCCTTTTGTCGACATTCACTGAAGTCTCATGCGTTTCTCAGGGGGGCCCTTAGCACTCACAGGCTGTTGGATGTTCTTTGTGGTCTCCTTCTCCTCAGACTTTACAGTTTCTGGTGTAGGCTCTGCCTCTTTCTTTGTTTGATCCACTAGACACCAAAAGTAGATTTTTTTTTTAGAAGGTGAAGAGATAAATTTAGACAATGGTTTACACAAATGGTTCACTCTTTCAGATGTTTTTAACTGCTTATCTCAAGTTCTAAATTTAGCTGCTTCCCAGGAAGACATATACCAGAACCCAGTATAAATCTAACAACCTGATAAGGAAATTAGTGATACCAGACAAAACCACATAACATTTAAATAAGACATTATGTAAAAGCAAGATACATCATTACTCTATGGAGAGTTCAATATCTGTTTTCAGTGCTATAACAGAACTGAGATTTGAACTAAACACCTCAACTCACCTTGGCTTCTTCACACCTCCTAAATACCTACTCTTTCCACCCCAATTCATCTTTTAAATACCAAAATCACTACTACAAAGGCACCACCTGTTGGCAACTCAGCAGGTCTCAAAGTGTGCATGCCAAACTATAATGAGAGTCCAGGAGGACAAAATAACCACAGCCATCTCACATGCTGCAGTTGATACTGAGTTACAAGCTTCTTGGTCTTTTTTCAAGTGTAATAAGAATATCAGATGAGTCATACCTGGAACAGGTTTTTCTCCAGATTTTTGCTATATTTTTTTTTTTTAAAAGGAAGGAGGGGGAAGGAGAGAAAAAAGAAAACAGGTCAGGTTAACAAATTTTCTTCTTGAGTTCATTGATTCTTAATGAAATGAAACGTTCACCCAAATTATATTATAAATGACTTAAAATTACTATTCATGTACCAGAAAAAGAAATGTATCATTTTTGAGGACGTCCGGCACGATGGCAATGGGGCAACTTGGTGTGTGAGACCCTCCTTGAAAGAGAACACACATAAAGGCTCTAGCTCTCTTCCAGGGGCTGCAGCTCCCATGGTCGGCAGCCTGCTCTTCACATGGAGCTCAGCCGTGGCCACTGCTCAAAAACCTTGGCAGTCTGGGCAACCACTGCAGCCATGGATGCCACAGCGTGGCCATCACACCGCCCATGCCTGAGGCAACCCACGACTTTGGACCGTGAAGCCCCTGCAAGCACCATCTACTAAGATAGCTGCCACTGCTGCCACTGCCACGTTCGGCCCCTTGCCAGGAGCCAGGCTCATGGAACACCTTCCATGTACTGTGAGGCGGCTGTCGCCACCTCCACTACCATTGCCTGCTCCCTCCCGACCTGGGCAGCTGCCTGCCAACTTCTGCCAACCTCCGTGTACAGTACCTGGCAGTCTCCAGCTGCTGTAAATAAAGATCAACTAGAGTGGTGAGATAGCACCACCTGCTGGGGATCCAAGGTAACAACATCAAAATGGGAAAGACAGAAGCTCTTTCCCCTTAATAGGCTTAATAGGCCAGATCTGAGTGACAGATTGGGCAGGGAGCCCAGATCTGAACCAACCTCCACAGCAGGCCAGGGGCAGCCGACCCTAATGGTGAACAAATCTACCAGCCTGCAAAGACAGCTAGAAATCAGAGCTGAAAGGACACTGGACTTAAAGGAAAAGTCTCAGAGTATGGTTGGTTGGTTTTGTTAGTTTACTGACTTTATTCTATTCCGTCTGTTTTGTTCTTTTTTTGTTTCTTATTTCTCTGTAAACCCCATTTTTGTATAGAGGAATAGCACACTAATGAGGAGGTTGGTTAACTTGTATGTTAGCATCATTGTATGTTTTAGTTTTTTCCTATGATTGTTGGTTAGTTTGTAGTCATTGTTATTGTTTTTCCTTTTTACTTGTTTCAGTCTTTGTGTCTCTTTTCATTTGTTAGTCAGTATGCTTGTCTGCTTTCCCTCTTACCCCTCTATCTCCACCCCCCGCTTCCACTCACTGCCTGCTCCATTCTCTTCCCTCTGTTAACCTCATTTTGCTTACAGGAAGTAAACCTACAACCCCACTGCATGGACAGATTCCAAGGCAGTGGGTTTCAGATTATCCATACACCAGTCGGTGAATACTGGGATCTGAAGATAGACTTTGAATCACAGCTCCCCCCTTAATTAAATCCCAAAACTGCAAAAAGGACCTCCCCCAACCTACAGTCCAACTCCAGAACTGAACAAAGCAAGAGGATATACATAAGGAAGAACAGGAGATTGAACAAACAGAAGTAAAAAGCAAGCCCTCCATACCTGAATAACAAAATTAAAGAAGATGTGGAAAGTGGAAGGAAGGAAAAAGTAAGGAGAAAAAACCTGCACAAATGAAGAAAAACCAAAAGAAGAATACAAGTCTCACACAGACCCGGAGAAGTCAGACACTGAGAAAACAGACTTTGGAACACAAACAATGAAGAGCCTCAGAATGAGTGGTCACATGCAACAAACCCAGACATCAAGACATTAGTAGAGAGAATAAAAAAATTGAGGAGAGACAAGAGGAAAATGGGAAGGAGCTGATGACAGAAATAACAGCAGAAAAGAATACTGTGATGGAAATAAATAACAAACTAATAAGCATGGAAAGCAGAATTAGCCAAGCAGAACAAATCCCAGAGCTTGAAGACAAAAATACAGAACTAACCCAAACTGTCAAAAACATAGAAAAGAAGCTTAAAAAGACAGAACAAAACCTGCAAGAGATGAACGATTACTTCAAGACACCGAACCTAAGAGTAATTGGCCTTCCTGAAGCAGAAAGAGAAACAGAGACCTCACTGGAACAACCATTTCATGAAATCATTCAGAAAACTTCCCTCATATCATCAGTGATGCAAAAACTCAAACACAAGAGATTCAGAGAACCGCTGCAAGACAACAAATGAGAAGACCAACTCCCAGACACATAATAATTTGCCTAAACAAAGTAGGTATAAAACAAAAAATCCTAAAGGCAGCAAGAGAAAAAGGTCAGACTACCTACCAGGGAAGACCAATTAGAACACCAGCAGATTTATCTACAGAAACCCTTCAGGCTAGAAGAGCTTGGAGCCCTATCTTCAAAGTCTAAAAAACAAACAATTACAACCGAGAATAACCTACTCAGCCAAACTAAGCTTCACCAATGAGGGAGAACTGAAATCTTTCCCAGATATCCAATCCTAAGAACTTACGGTGCCACCAGATCACTTCTACAAGAAACACTTAAGAAAGTATTAGCCCGGCTCGGTGGCTCAGCCTGTAATCCCATGCCTTTGGGAGGCTGAGGTAAGTGAACTACCTGAGCCTGCAGGTTCAAGATCCGCCTGGGCAACTTGGCGAGACCTCATCTCTACAATAAATCAAAAATTAGCCGGGCGTGGTAGCGCGCGCCTGTAGTTCCAGCTACCTGGAAGGCTGAGGTGGAAAGATCACTGGAGTCCGGCAGGTCGAGGCTGTGGTGGCTGGGAGCAGTCTGGGCGACAGAGTGAGACTCCAACTCAAAAAAATAAAATAAAAATAAAAAATAAAAGAAAGTATTGAACACAGAAGAAAAGGAAAAAAGAACAACAACATTCTTCACAAGAGTACAGGAAAAAGATTTAAAGCACACATGAACCAACTCCCAAAACAAAAGAAAGACAACAAACAAACAGGAACAACAATAACTTGGTAAGAATCTTATGAGAGGGATCAACTCTCAGATTTCAATAATTAGTTTGAATGTGAACGGACTAAATGCACCACTGAAAAGACATAGAATGGCAAAATGGATAACATATTACCAGGCAACAATATTGCCTTCAAGAGACTCACCTCACTAGAAAGAACACTGACAGACTCAAAGTAAGAGGATGGGAAACAAATTTTCAGGCGAACGGAACACAAAAGAAAGGAGGAGTCGTGATCTTAATTTCAGACAAAATATCCTTTAAGCTATCAAAAATTTAAAAAGATACAGAAGGCCACTACATAATGATAAAAGGTTCGATTCATCAACAAGAAATATCTATCCTAAACATAATTGCACCCAAAATAGGAGCACAAACTTTCATAAAGCAGCTTCTAGGTAAACTCAAAAAAAGATATTGACTCTAACACTATCATAGCTGGGGACTTTAATACTCCACTTACAACCCTAGACACATCATCAGGACAAAAAATCAGCCACGAGATCCAGAACCTCAGTGTGACTCTTGACCAAATGGACTTAATTGATACCTACAGAACACTCCATCCAACGACCACAGAGAACGTACTCTAAGATCAACCACATACTTGTCCATAAATCAAACATAAACAAATTTTAAAAGATCAAAATTTTGCCATGCACCTTCTCAGTGGAATAAAAATAAACATCAAAACCAACAAGGCTCCCCCAAAACACACAAAGACATGGACACTAAACAGCATGATGCTAAACAACTCCTGGGTCAATGATGAAATCAAAACAGAGATTAAAAGATACCTGGAAACAAATGAAAATCAAGAAACATCTTACCAAAATCTCTGGGATGCCATGAAAGCTGTAGTGAGAGGGGAATTCATATCTCTACAAATGCACATGAAGAAAATGGAAGGATCACAAATTAACAGTCTAACAAGTCACCTAAGGAAGCGAAAAGCAAGACCACCAAAACCCTACCTTCAGCAGAAAAATCCATATCACCAAAATAAAAGCCCAAATCCGGGACACAGAAGACAAAAAGATAATACAAAAAAAATCAATGAACCAAAAACCTGGTTCTTTGAAAGGATAAACAAGATCAATGGTCCCCTAGCTAGACTGACCAACAAAAAGAGAGAAAAACCGCAAATAAACACAATCAGAAACACAAAGATGAAGTCACATCTGACCCTGAAGAAATACAAAAGATTGTTAGAGACTACTATGCACACTTGTATGGAAACAAACTTGAAAACCTTAAGGAAATGGAGGACTTTCTGACATCAGATAACCTGCCTAGGTTGAAACAAGAAGAAATCGAGACCCTAAATAGACCAATAACAATCAAGGAAATTGACTACGTAATAAGAAAACTACCTACAAAAAAAAGCGCCAGACCAGATGGCTTTCCAGCAGAATTCTACAAGACATTTAAAGAGGAGCTGATACCAATCATACTGAAAGTGTTCCAGGCGAATGAGAAAGATAGAACCCTCCCCAAATCATTTTAGGAAGCAAATATCACATTGATACCCAAGCCGGGTAAAGACCTAACAAAGAAAGAGAACTATAGGCCAATATCTTTGATGAACATAGATGTTAAAATTCTCAACAAGATCCTAACAAACCGAATTCAACAACACATCTCAAAAATCATCCATCATGACCAAGTGGGCTTCATCCCTGGGACGCAAGGCTGCTTCAACATTCGTAAAACCATAAATGTAATTAAATATATCAACAGATGTCAAAAAAAAAACCACATGATTATATCATTAGATGCAGAAAAAGCTTTTGATAAAATACAGCACTCCATCTTCATAAAAACCCTCGAACATCTAGGCATACGTGGACCATACCTCAAATTAGTAAAAGCCATCTACGAGAAACCCACAGCCAGCATACTCCTAAACAGACAATAATTGGAACCATATCCCCTGATAACTGGGATAAGACAAGGATGCCCACTCTCACCCCTCCTGTTCAACATAGTATTGGAAGTCCTGGCTAGAGCAATCAGAAAAGAGAAGGTGATCAGGGGTATCCAAATAGGAAAAGAGGAAATCAAGTTATCTCTCTTTGCCGACGACATGATTGTGTACCTTGAAAACTCAAGAGAACCTGTCAAAGGCCTCCTTGCTCTGATAAAGGACTTTGGCAAAATCTCAGGGTATAAAATAAATATGCAAAAGACAATTCCATTTCTTTACACCAATAATAAACAAATAGAAATCCAAATAAAAAAGCACAATCCCATTCACAAAAGCCACACACACACAAAAATGAAACACCTTGGCATCTTCCTAACCAGCGACGTGAAAGACCTTTACAATGAAAACTATAAAACACTGCTCAAAGTAATCAAAGATGACACAAACAAGTGGAAAAATATCACATGCTCATGGATTGGAAGAATCAACACTGTGAAGATGTCCATTTTATCTAAGGCAATCTACAGATTTAATGCAATACCCATCAAATTACCAGCAACATTCTTCTCAGATCTAGAAAAAACACTACAGGAATTCATATGGAAACACGAACGACCAAGAATAGCCAGAACAATCCTCAGCAAAAAAAAAAAAGCAGGAGGTATCACACTACCAGACTTTAAGCTCTACTATAAAGCCACAATAATCAAAATAGCTTGGTATTGGTACAAAAACAGGCATATAGACCAATGGAAGAGAATTGAGATTCCAGAAGCAAACCTCAATTTCTCAACCAACTCATCTTCGACAAAGCCTCCACCACCTACCACTGGGGAGAGGACAATCTATTCAGTAAATGGTGCTGGGAAAACTGGCTGACCACATGCAGAAGATTCAAACAAGACCCCTATATCTATCCCCATACACAAAAATTAACTCTGAATCGATCAGAGACCTAAATGTAAAACCTCAAACCATAAGAACTTTAGAAAATGCAGGACACACCCTTTGGAAATTGGAACTGACATCCAATTCCTGAGCAAAAACCGAAGTGCACAGGCCATAAGAGATAAGATAGACAAGTGGGACCTCATTAAACCGACAAGCTTCTGCAAAGCCAAAGAAACCATCAAGAGAGCAGGGGGACAGCCCACAGACTGGGAAAAAGTTTTCACCAACTCCATGTCTGACAAAGGCCTAACATCTAGGATCTACACAGAACACAAACGTGCTGAAATGAAAAAAACAAACAACCCCATTACAAAGTGGGCAAAAGACATGAGCAGACACTTCTCAAAAGAAGACATATGAGCGGCCAAAAGATACATGAAGAAATGTTCAACCTCACTAGTCACCAAGAAAATGCAAATTAAAACTATACTGAGATACCACCTAACTCCAGTCAGAATGGCCATTATCAATAACTAAAAAAATAACAGATGCTAAAGAGGGAGTGGTGAAAAGGGAACACTTCTACACTGTTGGTGGGAGTGTAAACTAGTGCAGCCTCTATGGAAATCAGTGTAGTGATTCCTAAAAGATCTAAAAATCAAACCTCCATATGACCCCGCAATCCCCGTACTCCCTGAAGAACACAAATTACTCTATAAAAAAGATACCTGCACACATATGTTTATCGCAGCATTGTTCACAATAGCAAGATCATGGAACCAACCATGATGTCCATCAAAAGAGGACTGTATTTAAAATATGTGGAACATATACACAATGGAATATTACACAGTCATAAAAAAGAAGAAAATCATGAATTTTGCAGCAACCTGGATGGAATTACAGTTTATAATACTGGGTGATCTCTCAGAAACAAAGATCTGAGTATCACATGTTCTCACTCATAAGTGGACCTTGAACAACTATTGTAATACTGTAAGAAAAGGATTGACAGTGGCAGGAAACTATGGGGAGGGCAGGAAGGGGAAGGGAGGTGGGATTAACAGTAGTCAATATCTGTCTGGGTCTGGGGGGCACACCTCATCAACAAGGGTACCTGCACAATGCATATTTGTATACATAACCCTTAACTGTATCCCACAACTTTTAAATAAAAAAAATGTATTAGAAATAAATAAATAATAAAAATCATAGTCAAATCACAAAATATGAGGAAATTTTAATAAAGTAGGATATTTAGAATATAAATAGAAAGGAACATAGATTTTAATAATTGATTTTTTTTCATATGGGTGATAGATGGCATTTAGAAACATTTCAAGTACACATTTATAAAAGTTATTTTAATGTTCCCTTGAATAGGAAGACTTTTGGTGTGCTGTTTAGTAAGTAAAAGCAAATTCTGTCAAATTCGTCTATAAATAAGTTGCCATCGTGTTTTGATAAAATGAAGACAGTATATACAAAAAAAAGAGAAAGAAATGTATCATTTTCTACTTCTTAGTCCCCATTCCAAAAGACACAAATCTAAAACTAGAACAAAACAGTCAACCAACCATAAACCCATGGACATCTAACAAGGTTTTCTGCCAGCACACCTGGACTACTCATTTACCAAAAAGAGTTCAGGAGAATCCAAAGAGGGAAATAATGATGTCTTTCAATACCCCGGGGTTCATGTCCTTCAGGGATATGAATCACCAGACATGAGAGTGAAGTCTGCATGAACCCTGACTTTTAAAGTAGTCAGGCACCAGAACTAAGAAGGGAAAAGAGATTTTAATGAGTGTATTCTTAGAAATCAAAGTGCAGGTCTGGGGCATTAGAGGTCAAAAACAAGGCCACTCCCTGCATACTGTATAGCAATTCTCTTACTTGACTGAGCCCCACCATTTCCCTGCCCCGTTACCCAAGTCAAATGCTCTAAAACACCCTCTTCTTCCTACTCAGGGCTCACAAGCCACCCCTCACTCTCATCCGATTACACTCTGCCTCCTATGTTTAAAAACAAAAGGACAGGATGCCAACACCAACCTCCTTCCCATCAATACCTTTACATATATTATAAATACACACACAGGTGTACAAACACACACATATTGAACATACTGCATTACTTCCATATAATCTCAGGAGAAAAAAGTCATCTCGGTATTCATTTCCAGCGTTCATGCCTCCAGTTGTTTGCTGAATTTACTTCTGAATTTACAGGCCCCTAAGCTTTCTCACCTATTCCCATTACTAAAGACTATAAAATTTTCTGATATCGCGTTACAGATTCATGCTGCTGACTGCCTACTAGCCTACTCCAAATGCAAGTACCAGGAAACTTTACACTTAACAAGACCAAAACTATGCAATAAAAGGGTTACCACAGAAGGCCTGAGGCTGCTATCCTTATAAAAGCCTACTTGCTTGGCCAGCCCTTGGTGAGTGTCTAGGCTCAGATTTTTGGAGGGTTTCCACCATTCCCTAAACTGGTAACAGTGCTTCACTGTGCCTGGACTCTGCAAACAATGCAGTTCATGCTGAATAGCTGCTTTCCTTCCCAGACTGTGAGATTCTGGTATGTGTTAGATAGAAGCTACCTCTTATGACGAGCCTCTACCCTCAAAAACTCTTGGGTCCTGAGTCTCCAGCAGATTTCCCTCAGCAGAAATATACAAGTTGCGGTACTTTCACTGTGGAGAAATGAGTGCATTCCGTACCCCTCCTGAGGAGGAGACAGTATAAAGGGGCTTACACATGGATGCTTCCAGACTCTGGTGTGCCTTTTCCCTTATAATAGAGGTAGATAACCTTCCTCTGTTATGTAGAAAATCTCAGCCATGAGTACAGCTACATGACTAGTCCCATGAGTCCCTCTGACAAATCTCCAATCTCCAAACTTGGGAGTGGTCATGAGAGCCCCCAACAAAGTGCACATCACATTATCTTGAACATGCCAAGACTTAAATGTGTCCAAAGCAATTCTGATAAAATGATTTTTCTCTAAATAGGAGAGGAAATGTATGGAATAACATTAAGGGGAGTGCAGAATTTGAAACAGGGAATTTTTTACTGCTAGCTTTGAACCATTTGAAGTATACTGGACTCTGGACTATATTTGACATTGGAATAATATTATTATCTACTCAGTATACACCATCTAATCTTTTCTAATAAATACTGTCACACAAACTAGTAAGGTGTGATTTGAGATGAGGACATAGAATGAGGGTGCCTTTTGGACCAAATTTTATTAGGTGGCCTTGGTTTAGATAAACCTAGCTGAAGTAATATCCTGTGGTATTCCTAGCAGCTTCCAAAAACAGAAATGAAATTATGTTCCTCATAAAAGGTTCCAAGGGCCTAGACTCCCATCATATGGGTACACTGGTGTAACTTCCAGCAGTGATAAGAATTAAAATATGGAAAAAGGAGCTTCTGAAAAGCAGCCAGGACTTCTCCAATATTCTTCCAAGCAGTTCCTTAGGGGCAATAGCCCCAGGTACCATAAGCCCAGCAGTCAAATACAATGGATTAAGTAGGAAATCAGTCCTGAGCTATAAATAGTTCTGGAAGACACAGTGGGTAGAGAGGTTCTGGGAGACTTCAAGTAGACCTTAAGTAGACTAGTTCTGAGGAAGATGGTTTTTGACAGAAAAAGCAAAAGGATTACTAGTTCTACAGAAAGCCATCTGTCTCCTACTTCTGTTACACAGAACTGGACACTCTTATCTGTGGGAGTTGGCTTTTGGCCCTTAGATGGTTAAAAGAAATGTGGGGTTCAGGAGTATGACAATTTAAGTGTGACTGTGACTAAACCTATAAAAATAAACGTGGTTGGGTGTAGTGACTCATGCTATAATCCCAGTACTTTGGGATGCCAAGAGTTCATGACCAGCCTGGGCAACACAGCGAGATTCATGGCTACAAAAAATTTTAAAAATTAGCCAGGCATGGTGGTACACACATGTAGTCTCAGCAACTCAGGAGGCTGAGATGGTAGGATTTCTTGAGCCCAGGAGTTCGAGACTGCAATGAGCTACAATCGTGCCACTGCACTTTTAGCCCAGGCAAAAGATCAAGACCCTGTAAAAAAAAAAAGTAAAAGAGAAGAAAAAAGGTAAAAAAAAACTCACTGAAATAATATGAAATATGAAGTTTATGGTCCGCTTACAAATAACTGGGAGAACGTGGAGGAAGAAACAAGATAGGCCATGTTTGATGATTGTTGAAACAGAGTAGTGGGTACATGGGAGTTTCATTTTTAATTATTCTCTTTACTTTTGTATGTTTTAAAATTACCACAGTTTTCTATATGGTAAAATAAAGTCTGCTTGCTTCAAGAGTGAAAAGTGTCTCTGAGGTTTTTGATGTGCAGTCTGGACATCAAGACAGGACTGCAAACAAGATTGAAGGCAGAACCTCTAGCTGGGGGCAAAAAAAGGTAATTCAGAGTATCTCAGAACTCAATTCACAGTGAGTTACTGAATGTTCTGAAGGTTGGTCAATGTACGCAGAGCCCCTAACAACTATATTCCAACCAAAATCTGTTTATTTTCTTATATTCTGAATTGTGGTTAACAACGCCTCATCTAATTCTAGGCCTGATACTCCAGAATCACTGTCCATACCAATCTCTCCAAATCTAAGCACATCTAAGTAATTCTAATTCTTGAATCTGTCTTCTGTCTTTGGCCACAGAATTAGCTCAGGCTTTCCACAATCTAAGTTTCCTGACTCCAAATGTCACTGTTTCTTAAGCAACCTCCCTACACTGTTATTAGTCATCCTTCTAAAACACAAAACTGATTATATTTCTCCTCTGCAACTGCTTTTAAACATTCAATGAGTCCTTACTGGTATCAGCAATAATTCTCTGCTAGCCACTTGAAGATGAGATAGAGGATATTTTGTGAGAACACACTCTGTGGCAGTATGTATTTTTAAAAAATAATATAAAATTTACCACCTGTTTGGTTTGTCATTAGTGATGACAGCTATTGTTTTAACATAATTCTGAATGCCCCTGGAAGCCTGTTATGTTTATAGGGGTAGTAATGTGTTATAAGTTTAAAATAGTGAAGAAACACTTGCCTAGAGAATAAAACCCACACTCCTTTGCGTAGTATACAAAATCCTTCTCAATGTGAACCTAAATTCATTGTTTATGTCTCATCTTCCATTACATTCCTTGCCACAAACACACACAGTAAAACTCTCAGAGGAGTTTCTGATTTCTGAGTACATGTTCACCAACTCTTTCATGTTTCTGGTTTTGCATGTTCTATTACCATTTTCTAGATCAGCAAAGTTCAAAAGAAATGTGACCCACTAGTGCAAGCTGTATATATCATTTTAAATCTTCCAGTCACTTAAAAGAAACATGAATTTTATTATCTTTTATCTAACCAAATATATCTAAAATATTATTTCAACATATAACTAATATTTTGTAATTACTGAGATTTTTTTATATACATTACATTTTGTACAAGTCTCTGACATCCAATATGTATATTTACATTTACATAACAACTCAATCTGGACTGGCTGTGTTTCAAATGCTCAACAGACACAAGTACCCAGTGGCTACTGCACTGGATGGCACAAGTCTGGTATTCTTACCCTGGCCTACCTAGTATCTACTGTGTACTTGCCAAATGAATGGAGACCTCACCTAACTTCATGCATCCTGTAGTGGTCACTTTACACACAGCTTTTTATTTATTTATTTACTCAACCAACAGACACTGTTCTGTCTTCAAGTACAAATTGTGAGGTTTCTCTAAACTGGCCATTCTGCCCTGAGTTCCCTCTTGGGTCCTCTGCTCCCTTCACCACCATATCACAATCCCAACAGCACAATCTCTCACGACTGCAGTCAGGGAAGAGGAAAGGGGAAGCCTATCTAAAGTCATGTCATGGTATAAAAAATCTCATTTTGTTTAAAACCACCCTTGAAAACCCTCAAATAGTTCCTAAGAAAAGCAGTCCATATGATCTTGCATGTGCACAGCCTTGTAAAGGCCCACAGGAAGAGACCAGCCATGAGAACACACACTCATATTCCATCTTGTGTCTACTTTGCTTCAAGGCTCATTTAGCAGAATGGAGGGGATGAGTTACGGCTACTGGAAATCCACACGCCCTCCAAGCCATGCAGTGGAATTCACATAACTCACCACACCTATACGGTACAACTCTATCATTACTCCTGCCTCCTGTTTATTACGCCAAACACTCTACCTCAAATGCTGTATTCTTTTTATTACAGAAGTTTTAACTATTCTATCAATAAAGGAGTTACACTGTTTACGTGCGCCCTTAGGCTGGAGGGCAGCATGTAGAGTAAAAAGAGTGTTTCACATTCTAGTTTTGTTGCCTCCTGTGTCACTTTCAGCAACCTTCTGAATGAGATTTTTGATATGCAGCAGCCCCCCCTGGTTTGTGAAGATTCAGTAAAGAACACAGAACACTGCTGATTCCATTCCCTTTTCCCATTTCCTCCATTAAGTCTTTCAAAACCTTTCCTATGATACAGAGATCATTTTTTAACTAATGAGGAAATCAATGTTTTTAGTTCACACCTGAAACAATTCTCAGTTAGAAAATATATATGCCAAGAAAAAGTGTCAAATCAAAACTAATCACATACATTCTCATTACCTGCACAAATCTGGGGGGAAATTTTTGTCTGAGGTCTACAAGCAAAGCATCCACACGTTGTCTCTGAAAAATAGAGCTTGGTTCTTCTTTTCTTTTGGCTTTAGGCTTGGCTTTATCTATCAAAAGATGAAGTCCAAAACAACACTTTGTCTAATTAGTCTGGTGTCTTGTATTTTACAAAAATTATTCACCATGAACATACATAAACTTTATTATTTTTAATGGCCGCTATACCAAAGATAATTCTCCAAACAAGCTAAACACAGCATATATCCAGAAATATTCTCACTCTCCCTCTTAACTGAAGATAATTCTAATATTTAAAAAGCTGATACATACGTCTTTTAAAGACATTTCAGTTTTGGTAAGTAAGCATGGACAAACATAAGAGTTTTAAGACTAAAGTTTTTCATAATCACCTAAATCACAATCCAAATTACTGGCTGAAATGACCTCTTATATATTTTAAGTGTATTAAAAATACATAGTCTTTTTCTACAAAATCTATTAGGAGCACATGGAAATGCAGGTTTCACAAATTCAAGTAACCATGATCCATTATTAAGACTGCAATTCACTGAAAAAAAAACCAACATAATAAAACAGAAGATCATAAAAACAAAAAAGGAAAGAACCCGAGGAGAAACTGCAGCTGATGCCATATGCTATCTGCCCTTGGAGGGAGATGTACTGGGAAACCGTCTCCAGTGAAAGATTCCACCTAAGTATTACTCCAAACATTTTATAACAGCAGGGAAAACAATTGTTGGGTCAATTTTGCTCAACTAAGACAAACTTGCCTATGTCAAATGTTGCTGCCTGAACCTACTATTAAGAATAAATATAACTGTATCTCAAAGAGCATTTCATAAGTCTGAATCTATCTTTTCCTCAGTGATTTATTTTGAGTTGCTACTTCTCAAAGAAGGAAATGCAGAATACAGGTATATTCTTATAGACATATTTCTGGAGGTAGTTTTATAGGCAAAATATAGTGAAGACAGTAGCAGATTAGCAGCCGTGGAAACTTTGGGAATAGGACATCACAATATCCTGGTGATAACAGGGAATGATCACAAAACAGACTGGTAATCCAGAGATAAGGCTGTCAGAGCAATCCCCGGTGGTCTCCTCTACCTTGAAGGCTGGAGGAAGAAAGGTTCCAAATTCCAAGATGACTCAACAGTTATGTAAGCAAGAAATATCATATTTGCTCATTCCTCACCACTATTTCTCCACTTTATGTTCCAAACATTTTAATTTTTTTTTTTTTTTGAGTTGGAGTCTCACTCTGTCACCCAGAGTGGAGTGCAGTGGCCGCTCCCGGTCACCACAGCCTCGACTTGCTGGGCTCCATTGATCCTTCCGCCTCACCCTTCCATGTAGCCGGAACTACAGGTGCGCACTACCACACCCGGGTGATTTTTTGATTTATGGTAGAGATGAGGTGTTACCAAGTTGCCCAGGCGGGTCTCGAACCCGCGGACTCAGGTAATTCACTCACCTCAGCCTCCCAAGGCGCGGGATAACAGGCTGAGCCACCGAGCCCGGCTTGTTCCAAATATTTTTAAACCCTGACACCTTAACAAAGATTGCCAGTTATCTAAGAGATTGAACTCATATCTGTTCCTATATGGAAGCTCTTATACCACATCTAGTTACCCGGATTGCAGCTGCTACACTCATCATCCTATGAAAAAGGGAAGCACACCTAGAAAAGATCAACAGCCATTTTCCTAAAGAAAACAGTTTCCTTCAGAGAAGCAAAAAGTGCCTTAGGAGAGTCTGGGAATTCTACCTACCTTGCTCTTCGTGATCTTTGAAGTGCCACCAATACCCTTTGGAAGGATGATATCGACAGTATGACATAGCTTCATCAAAAGCTGACTGAATGCCATGTACTGCAGTAAGCTTGAAAAAAGAAAACAAATTCTAAATTTCTCATTAGGTCCAAACAAAAATGTCCAAAGTAAACACAAAATATTCCATATGTAAAGACAGTAATTTCCTATTTTTCCAAACCTATGTTACTATAAAACTGGGGCTATGGTATATACTTGGGCACTGACTCAATTCACAATAACCAATTTTCAAGGCATTCTAATAGTCAACTATACATAGCAATCTACACAAGGCAGAAAAGCTCCAGTTTCATTCTTGGACGCAAGTAGCTCAATTAAGTTTTCTTTAGCATTTAAAGAATGTAAAGACACTTACCACTCTGGAATTTATAACTGATCCTAAGTCTGGTGCCTGATAGATCACTCCAGCAATGATATAGTAATCAGCTAGTGGGATAACTAAAACAGTGGGGAAAAATGATTATGAATATAGCTATAGACACAAACTGCTTAACAGAATTTAATAAAAAGAACAACTTTTGTGACTAGCCTGGGCAACATAGCAAAACCTCGTCTCTACAAAAAAAAATTTTTTTAAATTAGCCAGACATGGTGGTACGCATCTGTAGTTCCAGCTACTTGGGATGCCAAGGCGAAAGGACTGCCTGAGTCCAGGAAGCTGAAGCTGCCATGAGTCATGATCATGCCACTACACTCTAGCCTGGGAGACAGAGTAACAACTCTGACTCAAAAAAAAAAAAAAACTAAACGAAAAAAAGGACAACTAAAATTTGACTTGTTCCCATATTAAACCTTAAGGCAGAGTTTGCTAACTCCTACTTTTGTAAGTAAAGCTGTACTAGAAAACAGCCACACCCAATTGTTCACATATCATCTATAGCTGCTTTGACAATGGTTGGATAGGTATCATAGAGATTAAGAGGCCCACACAGCCTAAAGTATTTACTCACTGGCCCTTCACAGACAAAGTATGCCACTCTTGTCTTACAAACTTTCACCTGCATCTGAATCACTTAGGGATCTTAAAATTAACTCTTATTCAGTAGCTATAGTGCATTTCTAACACGTTCCCAAGTGATGCCAAAGCTTTCGCCAGTCAACCATACTTTGGGGGTGAAGAACCGAGAGCAAGACAGACTAGGGGCCCAGGGTATAGACATCAAATGCATCAACCTTCCTTCTGCTCCCCAGTGAGGCTGGCGATCTTATCTTTCACCTTCAATTCTCTCACCATGGAAATTTTGTTCGTGGTCCTGCCTTTGTTCTAAGGTTCTTTTTCTCTGGGCACAGACTCTAGATCTTTGATGCTGAAACTAAATTTAGATTCTGGACCTGAAACTTCTTTACCAACTCATTCTCTGAAGTCAACACTTGGTAAAGGTTGTTCCTAAATGTCTTGGTGAGGGTATATAATTGAGAGATGTAGCTGGGACAGCACCAACTGGCTTCTCTGTTTTGAATTGTCCCTCCATTTGGCTCTGTCCATGGTTCAGGATTATTATATGTCTTCCAGTTCTGATCATCTCTAGAGCAGGTGTCTAACTCTGTGATTCAAAACCAAATCTTGATGCTATACTCTTCAGTGTTATTTCTAAAGCAAATTTTTGTTTGGTAATATAAACCAGGTAAGGCTTTTGGTTGAATGCCATGAAGATTTTCAACTGATCCTCTATGAATTTGGTATGACTGCACCTACCATGTATTTTATAACAGAAGTAACTCAGTGGACTGAGATGATAAGAGAAAGTACTTGAGTACTTGATAAGTACTTGATAAGAGAATGTCTGAGGTTCAGTTGGAATCCCCATCACTGTACTCAAAGAAAGAGGTGGTCCTGATGAAGTGAGCTGCTCTGTTAGTGCTTGAAAAGTATCCTTGGGCATGTTGAAAGAGTCCTAATGTCCAGGTTTATAACAAGTGAAACTTGGGGTCTGAAGCATTTCTTAGGTGATGGCTACGACTGCAGCACCAGCCTACTCAATTTGTACAAACAATGTGATTATAGTGGACAACGGATTTCCTTCTGGGAGTGTGGAATTTTGGTGGGCAGGATACTACCCAACCAGTCCTCAATACAAATCCTGGGCTCATAATCGCAAATGGACTTCCCTGAGCAGAGGTACTGAATACATGTGGCTGCTGCATTTCACTGCTGGGTGAAGGGCATGCTCAGTGTGGCCCCTCACGAGAAAGAAAGCATAGGAAACTTGCACATGGATTCCTACAAATCCTACCTGACATTACTAATCTGGCTGTGTGCCCTTACTGTGCTGCCATGACACATCTCAGTCATAAACACAACCACAAGCTGAGTCTGGTGAGTCCTCCCAACAAAGTACTGAACATGTATGTATATGGTCTTGGGGACTCAGAATTCAATCCTATACACACACACACACATTAGGAAGTATATAAATCAGAGTATTTCAGAAGAAAATAATGCCTGAAGTTTATACAGTTTACCTTGGGCAGGAGACTGCCGCTGCTGCTTCCGGATGATAAAAAGAATAGGCTCTTGAGCGTGTAAGAGAATGTATTCGACTCCAACCATCTGACTGAAAACAGAACACAGATATCCAAAGACCTACAAATGCCCTCTAACAATTCTGCAGAACATTCAAATTACTACATAAAAGTATAATAACACTGAAAGTAGGATTAATACTGCCTATGTTTGGTGTCAAAAGGAGGCTGTTAAATAAAATAGGCTAGTCTCCCAGAGAGATAGTAAAGAAATAAAGTAAGACTTGCTCCATAAAACAAAATGAATTGTGAACTTAAAATTTGATTATTTTCAATCAGGAAAGAACACTGATGAGTGTCCATGTCAAAAAGGCAATAAAAATACCATGATGTTTCTGACTGAGAAGATCTATAAATACAGATATAATATTTTTTTTAAAAATGAAGACTCAACTATATACACTACCAAACTGGAAACATCAAAAACTGTATCCTCACCCCAAGTATTTGCACCATTAACAAAAGCCACTTAAAATGCCACAGAAAGTTAATTTTATGAATCCTTCGATATTACCTGGCAGAAGAAAAGTTATATTAAGAGTTATTTCAGATGCTTTTGAAATAAAATTAGATCTAGAGGAGATAATAATTATAGTTGCCTGGTTGAGAATAATTGTTGCATTGCTAAAATCACTCACCAGATCAACATCTAAACCTCGTTACATTTTAAATAAGCATTATGAAGTTATACAGAACAGACCTAAGTTACAATTGAATACTAATAATTCCTTTGCATGTTAAATCTGTACACACCCAAACAAAACTCTGTTTTTCTTTCAAAAGTTTTACTCTGTACTTCACGGTCCACAGCTTGAAAGAACTGTTCAGCATAAAAACTCCAAATGGCAAAGGTGCTACCTTCTTAAAAGAACTTACTTCAGGTGTTCTAATGTTAGCCTCTGCATTTTGACCACTTCATTATTGCATGTCCTGTCATAAAAAGGATTACTTCTTTCTGAAAAGTAATCTAGGACACTACCGCTATTCAAAATGGGTATCCAAGAGCTGTCAACCCAAGAGATTCCCAGCAGATTATCTATAGGAAACAAAATAATAATGAATTAGGAAAAATAAATAATCCAAACACACAAACATTTATTATGCATCTAACGTAGTAGGCACTATGAATATAAGAATGGCATGGACCCTAACCTACATACTCTTACAGTATAAAAGAAGAGGTAAGTATGCAAGAAAGCAATGACAACAAAATATATTGTGTTATAATAAAAGTATGAATAAATGTGTTATCAGAGCATAGAGGAGGGAGCAGAATACTTTACCTGGGGGTATGAAAATGATTTTTCACGAGGTGAAGATGTGGGTGAGCACCACATGTTAAATAGAGGCTCACCACAGAGCAAAAAAGCAAAGTAATTCCAAGCAGGAAAAATGCACATGTAGAAGTATAAAAATATAAAGTATATGATATGCTTAGAGAATAATTTGACTAGGTTCTTCATTCCTATTGCCACTATGTTAGCTCATCTTTTTCCACGTGTCACCTGGGCAACAGCCTCCTTACGAGGCTCCCTGCCTCCAGGTCTTCTCCCCATCCCATTCAGGCTTAACAATGCTACCCTTGCAAAATACAAATCTAATTATGTCACTTCTTAAAGAATCGCAGTGAATACCTACTGTCTAAAAGATTAAGGCTCAAATTCCTTAATATGGCATTTCACAACCTAGCTCCACCAGATTCCCATTTCACTGCCCACAATTACCTACCACATAGCATGATGGCACAAGAAAAAGTACACTAGCTAGTTAATCTCCTTGTGCCTCAGTTTGCTCAGCTATAAAATGGGGTCACAGTAGTATCTACATACTAGATTATGTATGTAAAATGCTTAGCACATTGTAATAACCCAATAAATGTTAATTATGATGATGGTGGTGACAGTGGCTTTTTTCTCCATCTTCTCACAGAGTATTTTCATAATTTTGTCATATTATAACCCAGAAATATAAATGTGTTTCCCATTAAACTGCGAATTTTTAGAGAACTTGGGCTGTATCTTACTCATCAAGAACCAGCACAGGTTCCTGATTCCTAATGAACAGCAAATGGATGTTAATTCATGATTGAGGGTCAAGGACAAGTATTCTGTTGGTCAGTGATTGCTATCAATCCATTTACACAGACTCCAGTATCCAATGATGTTAACCCACAAAATGGTTAACTGAGATTAAGAGTTATGACCTATGGCTGTGAAACTGAATATAATTATCTGTCCCACTTGCAAATGACCTGTGACCACAGGCTCATAAAGAGAATAGGTCAAACAGATTCTAAGCACTTCTTAACAGTCTCTGCTGTTACCACCACCCTAGTTCAAGCTATGTCCAAACTTTCATGTATTATAGAAATGGCTCTGTAACTGGTTTCCCTAATCCTATTCTTGCCCTTCTACTCTATTCTCAGTAGCCAAGGTGGTCCTAAAATAAAAAAGTAAGTCTTAACTCTCCATTTTATTCAAAGGGAAAGCCAAAGACCTTACTATGGCTTCCAATACCTTTCTGACCTCATCTCATCTCATTCCCACATCCTCTCTAGCTCGCCTCCAGTCATATTGGCCTCCTGCTGTTCCTCTAACATCAGACACACACCAATTGTAGAGTCTTTGCCACGACCCTAACACATCTAAATAAAAACCAAAACATTATAAAAGCTAAATATCTGAAAATAGTCCAACAAACTAAATGCTTCTCTTTTTTATTCAGTAGAAGACAGCATGTTAACGTATCCCAAGTACAGCATCCTAACAATCAGCAAGTAATAAATCAGGTGTTTGAAATTCTCACTTATAACGAAAGACAAATAGTAAAAAAGTGATCCAGAGATACTTAAGATCACTGGATAACTATATACGAGAATATGTTTGTAGAAAGCGTGCGATAGACCCTAATCCAGTTAATATGTAAAACAAACTCTTCCTTTTAAAAATCAAGTATTGTGTACACAAACAAAAAACAACTCTACGTGCCAATCGAGTAGAAAGTAAGGGGTGGCATCTCCATATATGTATTCACCGATTGATTCAACAAGTATGTGAGTACTTCTACAGTTCAGCTGCGAAAAAGACCCTTGCTCCTAGTAATTGCTGGATATTCGACGTTAAGTATTATCGACTCAAAAACAGGAAGTCGAGGACTCATGCCCAGGGGCCCGTGGGGCGCGACCTCAACAATGAGGCAATTTCCATGCCAAGTCCCAAGCGATACCAAACCCAGTCGGCTCCTCACCCCACTCCCTTCTCTGCCCAAAGGCCCTTCCTTGGCCCCGACAGAACACCCCAATGCTGCTGCAGAAATGTGTGTAGAACAACACCCCAGCTCTGAAAGCTCAAACCCAGAGCTCCTTCCAAGCCCTCGCTTCGACGCTTCTAAGAAACGCCAGACGCCCAAGAACTGAGGAAAAACTTGGCAACTTTTCTCTGGATCAGAGTCTTGGGTTATGCACAGAAACCATTCAGAAGAACTGGAGAGGCCTCACAAAGGAACCTGGATCTTGCCCCCGCAAACTATAAAATCCCAAACTAGTCTATAAACAAACAGGAAACAAAATGCCACAGCACACCTCGAATATCCACCGCCGCCATAATTCCGACAGCGTTCAGTGCTCCTTCCGGTGCAGAGTGAACGCAATGACTGCGACGGCGGAAGCCACGCGTCGAAAGTCGCACGGATGGCAAGTAGGGACAAAAGAGGAGCTTTGGGGCGGTGCCGAGGAGGAAATGGACAGGGCTGGGAGGTGGGGCCGCGGCGGAAGAGTGACGGAAAGAAGCAGGACGAGAAGTAAAAAGCGCATGGGGCAAGGAGCAAGGGGAGATGCGAGGCGTAAAGGGCGAAGAAGAGCAAGTACAGAGGAGCAGAGAGAGGCTAAGAGGAGAGAGCTGGGCCAAAAGCAAGGGAATGGGGCAGGGCAAGGAGGTGGGAAACGCGGGTCGGGGCGGGGTAAAGCGGCAGGACGGGGCGAGGAGGCGGGGCGGAGCGAGAGGGCAGGAAGGGCCGACGAGGCGCGACGTAAAGGAAGCAAGGGGCGGGGCGTAAGGGACGGGGTGGGGCATAAGAGGCGAGGCGGAAAGGGCACGGAAAGGCAGGTGCAGCAGAGAGCGGCTGACAGGAAAATGCTGGGCCAAAAGAAGAGGAATGGAGCAGGGCGAGGAGCACGGGCAGAACGACGAGCGAGGGGCGGGGCGCAGAAAGGCTGGTGCAGAGGAGCGGAGAGAGGAGAGGGGGGTGCCGAAAGAAGAGAAGAGGAGAAGAGGGCAGACCCCTGGGAGGAAAATGAGAGACTTAGGAAAAGGAGACTGAGTGGAGTTCCAGCCACGCCCACCGCCGAGGTAATCGCCAAAGAAAAGAATTCTGGTGCTGGAGTTGGGATGGGAACGTCTTCGTTGTAAACGTCCCTGGGCTGGGTTCAGGAGCTGTGGCCATTACTAGGTTTAGCTGCCTCGAGTGCGAGGAGGGTTCAGTCCTAACGGAAGGAATGTGAGCTTCGTCGGCTTTTAAGTGACGAATCCCATTAAAAATCTAAACCAAGTAAAGAAAGTATTAAATGCCCCTGAGACAAAAATGTCACAAAACAGGAAATGCTTCTAAAGTAAAATATTAATAAGATTAAGAGAGCAGCGTGGTGGGGGGAGGGAGATGGGATTAACAGTAGCAAATATCTGTCTGGGTACGGGGAAACATCCTATATCAACAGGGTGCCTGAATGAAACGCAATTGTATACCTAACCCTTAACTGTACCCCACAACTTCACAATAAAAAAAATAAAATTAAAATTAAAAAAAAAAAGAGAGCAGCGGCCTGGTGTCAGCATTCCAGGTGGGCTGGATTCCATTCAGGGAGGGATTCTGTGGCATAGAGAGGCCCCGAAAGATTCTGAAACTCCAATGTGTCTCTGCGAGAGCAAAATGATAGATCTGCAAACAAGACTTACCCAGAAGAGGATCTCAAAATCAGAAGGAAGGATGAGGAATGGTGCCCACATCTCCAAAACATAGAGATTGCGGAGAGTCTCCCAGAATCTAACTACAACTCTAGAGGTGAGAGGGGAGGACCATGAATTTAATTAATAAAATCCCCTCATATATGGGGAACTCAAAATTGTTCTATCTCAGTGTCTCTGTGGAATAAAAGTATACTGCTTGTACATTTCAGTTTGGGGATTTTAATACCTGAAATGGCATACAAAACTAAGCATCCCAACAGAAGTATCTGCATGTACAGAGTACAGTTTCAAAAAATAGAATTTTCCAGGAGGAAAATTATGAGGAGGGCCTGCTGAGTGCCTGGTAAGTAAAAGGGGGAATGTCATGTCCAATAAATAGAAGTATGAAACATCAAGCTTTTTCGTTGTTTTGCTGGTTATTTGTTTTCTTGTATTTTTGCTAGGAAAGGAGATTAGAATCGTGATAGAACATGGATCTATAAATAATAAAACACACACTGTGTGTGGCAAACCAGACCTGGGAGTTCAGCCTTTATCTGCAGGCAATGGAAGAAATGTGATCAGGCTTCTGATTCAGTAATATTATTTGAGAAGGATGAGTTGGAGATGTTTGTAAGACTCAAAGTGGGGAGTCCATTTAGGAGATTGTTGCAAACTAAGTGATGTCTACTAATACAAAGGCAATGGTAGCAGAGGGGAAAGAAAGATGATAGACTCAAAAAGGAATTGGAGGCAAATAGATGGGTCTGATGAGAGAGTGGGAGGAATTAAAAATGATTTCCAAAATACTGATTTACAAGACTGGGCACCATTAATCAAATTAGGAATAACCAGTAACAACTGAGTAGGTGAAAAAAAGAAGTGACTGTTTAACCATGTTGTTAATGAAATGTCTGCAGAACATCCTATAAACCGGGATTTCTTCGGCTTTGAACCTGGGACATCTTGGGCCTGGTAATTCATTGCTGAAGGGGTGTGTGGGGGTGGGAGGTAGTAGGGGGGAAGAACTCTCTTGTGCCTTGTAGGATGTTTAGCAGCATCCCTGGCTTCTGCTCACTAGATGTCAATAGTACCCCGCCCCTGGCACAACTGCCTCCACTTGAGAACCGTGGTGTACGCTGGTATCCAAAATGATGCAATTTTTGGTCCCGTGAGTCAGTGAGCTGGGCCCCCAAGGGATGTTGCAGTTCCCAAAGCTGCACTGCTGGCCTGAGATCCCTGCGGTGGCCAGGGATGCGCTGGTATCTCTATGGGGGAACGCAGTGGCTCCCAAGATCTTGAGGATGCCAACAACTGTGGTGCCCCAAGGACAGTTACCACCCTTAGTGTGGGAATCAGTGATCTGAGCCCGAGAAGTGTTTACAGTTCTGCCACTTCGGTGGTGGGCCAGGAGCCAGCCCCAGAGAAGTGTTACTGTTCCAAGGACTCAGTGGGCCATCAAGCCAGGCCCCCAAGGAGTGTAGAAGCTCTCTCAGCTTGGCGGGCCCAGCTCTTCCAGTCTGGTGTATGTAGCCCTTCTAGCGTGGCAGTTCTGGGTTCTTGTCTCACACCTAAACACAGATACAAGAGAATGAGTAAATAGGAATTCATTGTAAGATGGGAAAGTTTCCAGCAGTGGGAGGGTACCTGAAACAGGGTTGTCGATGATGCCTCCTTAGTCAGGGGTTTACACAGTCTTGAGGATTGGTTGACTGCAGCTCCAATCAGAGAGAGGCAGCATGGTGTGGGATTGAAATGTACCAATCAGAAGAGGGTTGGAAAGGGCTAATCAAAGTGTGAGAAAGGGGAAATCTGCAGACCATGAATGGGTGTGCAGCAGAAGTGTTTACCAGACCAGCCCTGATCCATCTGCCTATCCTGCTTCTGCTTTTCTCCTCTCTCAATAGGAGTATGAAGACAAAGCAGAAGAGTTCAGGGAAGAGGGGAGGCTCAGCAGTGTCAGTAAGGCAGGCGAGGCAAGGTAAGAGTGAACAAGCAGATATTAGTTTGGTAAAGAGGACGCTCTGAATAGGAATAGTTTCTGTGGGATGGTAGGGAGGGGCAGAAGCCAGAGGAAGATGTGTTCAGGAGTAAAGGGAGGTTCTGTTGAGTGTTGACTGCTTCGAGAAGCTTGGCTGAGAGGGAAGGCTGGTGCTAGTGAAATAGGGACCAAGCGCTTAATTCACAGACACTGACACCAAAAGTACAAGTTATTAAAAGGAGAGGTTTATCAGCCAAGAGCTGGCCAGCGACCACTTGCCTGCTGGACATGCAAGTCCCACAGCAAGGGCCCCTATTTGCTGTAGAGGCTTGCTTAAATGGGGCAAAACCACATTGGAACTTTCCAAGTGGGCCAAACCACAACATCCTGGAGGCCTAGGTACTTTTCAAGCAATGCTAGTGGGGTTCACAGAAACTGTTAAACAGTTTAACCTAGCCAGCAGGTGCTGTGCCAGTTTCCAGGAAGGGAACTTTTTAACTGTGCAAAGGCTGAGTACATGCTTAGTTGTGCAAAGGCTAAGTTTATGCTTAGCCTAATTTTTGATATTGTAGATGTCTTTTTAAGCCCCCTTTCACATTCCCCCCTTTCAGTTGTTCCTGGAGTCAAATCATTGACTCTTCATACAGGGGATTATATTGAGTTGTGAGGACCATTAATTTCACTGATGACACACTATTTTTAACATAACCAAGGAGGCTTTTAACTAAGCAAGGCCCTACTGTTATACCTATTAGGAGCAGGAGGAGGGACCCCACCACTGCCGAGATCAGGGTTGTGAGCCAGGGGGACCAAGAGAAGAGGGACTGATACCAATTTCCCGAGGCTTGTCTTTGCAGCTCTGTTTGTTTTAGATTGTGTCTTACCAGGGCAAGAGAGTCTCAGATGACCCCGGATTGGTTTGCATAGAAACAGCATGTTTCTTCTAGGGCCATGCATAACCCTCTCTGCTTCGAGAAGAGGAGATCAAGTCCCCTCCTGTTTTGGAGCACAACCTCGGCTAAGGAATTAACTTGCTACTCTAGGTGGGATATGCTCAACTCCAGGAGTCCTAGATTCTTATTAACATGTTTACTTAGCTCCTTGAGGTTTTGGTCCCCAATGACCAGAGAAACTGTACTTATTGCTATGGACCATGCAATTTCTAGGCTAATGAGGAGGGGCACTAATATGGGGACTCACTTGGATCGCCCAAGGCCTGAGAGTCGAAGGTGTTCTCATACCTCCGTTCCTTCATAGATATATACCTGGGGTAGTATATGCACTAAGACACATTTCTGCAGTGTCCCTGAAGTATTCTAAAGTGTTTAACAGAGCAGCCCTGATTCGTCTGCCTATCCAGCTTCTGCTTTTCTCCTCTCTCGATAGGAGTATGAAGTCAAAGCAGAAGAGTTCAGGGAAGAGGGGAGGTTCAGCAGTGTCAGTAAGGCACGCGAGGCAAGGTAAGAGTGAACAAGCAGACACTAGTTTGGTAAAGAGGACGCTCTGAATAAGAATAGTTTCTGTGGGATGGTAGGGAGGGGCAGAAGCCAGAGGAAGATGTGTTCAGGAGTAAAGGGACGTGCTGTTGCGTGCAAGCAAACCAGGTGGTGGGGGAGTACAACAGCCATGTGGAGGTTTTTAGAGGTTTTCGGATTGGGAATGCTTATTATAGAGGCGGTATTACATGACATTTGGTAGGGAGAATTACTTATATTATAAGAGGGAGAATAAAGGCAAGTTCCACGTCCTTGAAGATCTCCCAGAGTAAGGACCGAGTTCTGTCCCCAGGGACATAGTCCTAAGGACTGAGCTGTAGCGAGGTCAAGAGCATGTACAAGCTTTTTGGTGTTGCCTATTAAGGATTCATTGCAATTCCTATGTAATAAGGGGGTCAGGGGTCTAGGCATAGCCAGCAGTCTTTTGATACTTCAAGACGAGTGGCATTTGCAAACTGGTAAACAGCAGATAGCATAGGGGGGAAATGATTTTCTTTTCCAGGCGCTAGTGCGATGGGTAGGGGAGCCGGGTCTGCGCCCAAAATTGTAGGGTAGCTAGAACCAGACGCCTGGGGTGGTTGGGTTGGGGGGTGTTCAGAAGGTTCAGGTTTTTGGAGAATCAAGTTACTGTTGGGACCCATAGGATTTAGGGTCTGGGGGATGGCCTGCCATTGAATAGTAAACAACATGCCAGGATCAGGTCCTTCAGCATACATTCTGAGCCCCCACATTTTACCCGTTTCCCATGCCTGGCAGATGCTGAGGGCATCCCAAAGTATTATACTGAGTCTAAGTGGGTTGCATGTTTGTATTTGGCTGCATTGGGAAGCAGGCTTTCTCCTGCGTAGGCTTATGTATGGGTCTCGGTTTTTTCAAGGAGCAATAGTTTCGCACCCCCATGCAACACAGTGGTATTGTCCTGCTTTGTGGCAATGGGCTTGTCCTGATGCTGGGCAAGCATAAAAACCAACAGATTTAAGTCTTTTTTCATAAGCTAAGGTGCCGCATTCATCAGTGTGTGTGCCCCCGAGCGTTAGACCTGGCCATAATTTACAAAGGTCAAAATTAAAGACCAGCTGCCCGCTTTCTCTGTAGGTTTCAATTACAGTCCCAGTGACAGTATTTCTCAGTTCCCAGGAATAGTTCCCTGGAGTATAGGGATTACATGGGTTAGGCCAATAGGACTCAAGCTGGGGAAAGTATGCAAGGAGTATGATTAAGATACCAGGGCCCGCAGAAGTCTTATCTTTAGAGAATCTTCTCCAGTAGTTGGTTTGACAACTTTCCATGTCTCCGAGGGCATGGTGGTGGCTGCCTTTACTTGTGAATGATGAATCCAAGGGCAGATACTGCTGACTTTGATGACCGTAGGAGTAGTAATGATTACTATGTGGGACCCTTTCCACCTTGTGGGGAGAATCTTAGCTTTGTGCCGTTTTATCTAGACCTGGTCACCGGACTGGAACAGGTGTGGATGTTCCGGAACCGGTTTCCCGAAGGCTGCCTCTACTGTCTCAGTGACAGCTTGCTGAACTCATTGAAGAGCCTGCAGTGACTGAAGCAAATTATGATTAGACAGTTCTAGTGCTTTTTCCAGTCCAATTTTTGGAAGTAACAGCAGGGGCCGTCCAAACAGAATTTCGAAGGGGGTTAGACCCTTGATGTAGGGGGTACACCTGGCCCTTAAGAGGGCATAGGGAAGGAGTGTTACCCAACCTTCACTGGTCTCCAGGGTTAATTTGGTCAAGGTCTTTTTAAGCATCCGATTCATTTTTTCTACCTGTCCTGAACTCTGGGGATGATAAGCACAATGTAAGTTCCAATTTATCCCCAAGGTTTTTGCAATACCTTCAGTAAGTTTAGAAATAAATGGTGGGCCATTAGCTGAGCCTATTGAGATAGGTAGACCATATCTTGGTATGATGTCATTTAAGAGTTTCTTTACTGTTACAGAAGCAGTTTCAGTTTTTGTAGGAAATGCCTCGACCCATTCCGAGAACGTGTTTACTGAGGCCAATAGGTATTTATATCCATATTGCCCAGGTTTGACTTCTGTAAAGTCTATTTCCCAATGTTTCCCGGGGGTTAGTCCCCTATCTCAGACCCCTTGGGTGGATACACTGACCTTAGCATTATTAATGGATTGAAAATGGTGAGGGTCAGGGAGGCAGATGGGGGGACATTTGGAGGGCAGTACAGGTGGGAGTTAGGGAGAGGGGAGCGGAGGGAAGGCAGGATCTCTTACTGTCTGACTGTAGGTGCTGAGATTAGCCACCTTGCTGACCTACTTGGGACCTAAAGCAAGAAGTAAGGTTTCACTGTGTCAAAACACACACACACACATACATGCACATACAGACTTACAAAATTTGCTGTGTACGCTCCTTTATAAAAGCTGTAGTAGTGCTGGTGTATTCTGTCTTCTGTAGGATATGCTGAAAGTTTGCACCTGTGTCTCCTGCGTACTGTGTGGCGTCTGTGGCTTTGTGACTTGAGGATACATTGTTGGATATGTAATGTGAGTGTGGGGGTGAAGGAAGAAAATGAGCTCCTCACCAAGGGGGCAGGAGGGATTTCTGATTGGTTAAAGATGAAATTATCTCATGGATCACTGACAAGCTTGGAGATTGTCTTTGTCTGTAAGATTACTGTCTAGATCAGCAGCTTTTCCTCATACAGTCTCCCATTAAATACTTGACACCATGATCCCCATTGCTGTTTTTGCTAACTTCCTCTCCAATATTCTAAGTTTACAAATGACATGTCATCCCTCACTGCACCTATGGAAATATGTGTCCTTCCTATAGGGAATACCTCTTTGATTTTACAACCTGAATTCAGACTCTTTTCTACCAAAGAAATTCTCTGACTGTAAACTGTGTGAGAATATGGTCATATCTGTGATTGCCTAGTGTTACTGATGTAGTCTCTGGCAGGGTGTCTTCCATATAGTAGGTGCTCAACAAATATTTGCTGAATGAAAAAATACATGATAAATGAATGGACAATATGACAGCCATCAGGTCAATAATAAACTTCGGGAATTCAATAATAAGTGAAATGTGAGATTGTTAAATGGAAATGGATTTATGAGAAGTATAAGAAAACTCCTAAGATCTCTCCTAATGTTAGAACAGTACAGAACACACAACAACTTTATGTATGCTAACTTTCTGAATAAAAAGAAAACACATGGTTATATTTTGTGTGGTATCCTACCAAGAAGGTGTATTAGCAAATAATAAATCTGCATGGGTGTTTTCCCCTCTTATTTAGAGAAGACGACCAGTTACTGTATAATACAGAGCAGGACAGAAAATTGCCTTAGAATTACTGAGGTGGTATCTCTGGAAAGTCCCTGGAAACTCTGAGAGCATCCCTGGTGCTCCAGGGAGAAATATGGTACCAATTTTCTAGTGTGTGTTAAGGCTTGCAAGGCTTACACCATCCCACAAGGCAAATGACAAAACCTGACCTGAGGCAGTAATTACAAAAGCAGCTGTTCACCATTAGAAGTGGCTGCAATTGTAAGCAAAGAAAATCTGATCACTCAGAGCTTTAACTCTAGAGTCTCAAACAAGGAGCACAGACAAGCTTAGCTCAGAAAAAAAATCATGTTTCCCCAAAGAACCTCTGTGGATTTCCCTCAAGGGCATATGAGATTGCACAATGCTAAACTTCAACTAAGACTCCTTGAGGCCAAGCATGATGGTTCAAGCCTATAATCCCAGCACTTTGGGAGGCAGAGGCAGGAGGATCCCTTGAGGGTCAAGTCTGAGACCAGCCTAGGCAACATAGCCAGACCCCAGATCTACAAAAAATAATTTTTAAAAAAAGACTCCACGAGGCATCAAAAAGCAATAACAAAAGCAAACTAAATGATCAGACTCCAGTATTAGAAGATATTTAACAACCCCACACAGTGGAGTGAGTGTACCCCTGAGATGCTTGGCTGGTTCTGGAGTGGAGCACTGGGGAGCCAAGGAAGGTCCTTGGCTGCCTCTCACACACAGATAGGGGCTGGAAGTCACATTGCTGTATCTTAAGTGACAGTCCCAGCAAACCCTGAGACAGGCATGGCTGTGGCGATAGTATGGACATCCACTGGTGGTCTTCTCTTTACTCTTAAGGACCTGTGGATAGAGGATTAGAATGCTCCCACAGGAAGAATACAGGGATGGAAGTCATGATTCTTAGACTTTATTAGTGATGACATTGCTCATAGTATTCACATATTGTCTTGTTAGTCTGGGCTAGATCTGCACACATCACCATTTTCAGTTATATTATTTGTTTCTTCTCTTTTTTATGATTAATGTCACCAGAGATTTCTTTAATTTGATTGTAAAGAACCAACTTTTATCTTGATTAATTCATTCTATTGTATTTTTTTCCTACTTCACTTATTTCTGTTCTTTCTAAAAATTATTTTTACTTTCTTTGGCTTGATTCTGTTCTTTTTCTAACTTACTGAGATGAACATTAGATTGTTAGTCTTCAACTTGTGCTTATTTCTTAAGCACATAAGCCTGTAAATTCTCCTTGAAGAAGCACTTTCATTGTACACCTTAAGTTTTGATGTATAGTGTTTTCATTCTCATTTAGTTCTAAGTGTTATCTTAAGTTTTGATTCAGTTTTTTTCCTTTGGCCTATAAGTCATGTAGTTGTTTTAAAATTTCCAGATGTATGGACTTTTTTAATGTATCTTTTTGGACTTTTTTAATGTATTTTTTTGTTCTTAACTTCTCACTTAACTGCACTGGTCTGAGGGAACATGTTCTACATATTACCTGTATGATCATGTGTGCTTAAGGAAACGCATCCTTTCAGTGTTGGATATGGAATCTGGCAGCTGTAGATGCCACAACTTCTCAAAACTGTCTTTCCCCGGCTGTGCCTCTTAGACCATCCCTGTTCTGTCTTCTCCTTTGTCTTCTCTTCCCAGTGTCACCCACACATTCTCAAATCTTCAGATCCATCCAGCATCTTTCCCATCTTCTAGCTTGCTGTCTCCTCTCTAGCTGGGCTTGTTCACACTGTGGCAGCAGTGTCCCTCAGTTACCGTGGGTCACCACATCGCCATGGTATTACTATGGCTCATCCAGGCCTCTGAGCTCAAGAACGCATTTGTACCTGCCTTGGGTCGTGCCCTTGCTGTTGTTTCATCCTGCAGGAGTTTCACCACTACCTGCGTTCTTGACCTTGGTTAAGCATCCTTGTCTCTCCCCCCTCCTCCTGTGTACACCAACCCAGTGCCAGTCTTGTCCATCCTTCCCAGCACCTCTCTTGAACCAGGTTTCTCCTCTGCATCTGCACAGCGATACTCCCCCATCAACCCAACACCCAGTTTGCCCAAACACGGTTGCCAGGGTAACTTTTCTTTAAATAGTGTTTTCTTGCTCTGAAAGCTTTACCAATTCTATTTTCTGCCCACAGGATGAAATGTAAGTGGGCCCCAACCTACTTTTCAGCCTTATCTCTCAACCCCAAACCACCACCCCACACATGCACCACTACAACACAGCTTCTCACGGTTTCCAGGACCACACAGGATGTCTGTGTCTTTGAGCCTTTGTAAGTGATTCTACCTGGAAACTTTAAATGCTGTTATCTCCCTTTCCTTACTCACAGGCTCAGCCCAATGTACAGGAGGGCAAATGTGCGTTCACACACATGAACACACATATACATGCACTCATGCACACATTTACCTGGAAAATTCCACGCATGTGTAAGCAAGATTAGAATGAGGAAAAAACTTGAAAAAAGATCTATTAATGTGTAGACACTTAGTGATTAATAGTGTAGACAATTAGTGTAGATGGGTAGAGAGAAGGCAGGAAGCAGTCAGTCACTTCTTCATCCTTTCTCTGTTGACTTGTTAGGAAATTTTCTTAAGCTACCACAAAATAGCGTGTCCAGTTCCACTTCTTCTCCGACACATAACTGCTCAGACATTTGGATAACTGGATGATTCTAGCCCGATCCACTTTTATGTTACTTTCTCCTTGGATGGGCCACCTGGTAACCCTGACATCTGGCTTGGCTTCTAGGAATTATTCTCTTTGTATTTCCCAATAATTATCTCCTGTTGCATTTTCTTGAAGTTTACATTTTATTTAATATTTTATATATTCCTTATATGTGGATATAAAGACATATTTTATTTTCTTAGGGCCATGCATGGTGTCTATTTATATAAGAACATTTCCCAAATATTTATTGGTAGAAAGAACATTTCTGGGTTTATGTTCCATTTCCTGGCAGATGAAAGTGACTTTTTCCCCTGCAGGGCTCTGCCCTTGTGGGTTTGGCTTTATGTGGATCTGGCACAAAATGTGAGCTAATTCTTTGCTTTCTTATGGGTGGTCAACAGTAAGATTCAATGGCATTTCACAGATTAGGATGAAAAGAAGACTTAAAAATCCATTAACAGCCAAACAAACCTTAATAACAGGGAAAAAAGGGGGGGGTTGAGACTAATAGACTTCATGATACAGTGTTATGTTTTATATCATCAGTTCATGCTATAAGTTATTCCCACATTATATGCAAATGAATAATATCAATGTTTGTGATATACCCATGGGAAAAATATAAAACCAGAGTGTATATGTTCTAGCATCCAGGGCTTTCAAAAAATATATGCTATATACAAACCTGAGAATATCTATCTGTCTGACTCATGGACAGATCATTCAATGAAACAGTTGTCTTCTCAGTATTCACTTATTTACTCATTCAGCTGCCAGTTCTAGGGGAGTGCAGAATGACCATGCAAACCGATATTGTAATATAAAGTGGGAAGGGGTGAATAGATGATGTCATAGGTTTACAGAAGCTGTAAATGACAGGAAAAGGCTTCTGTTCTTAAGTTTGTGTTTTAGATGAATAACACATACTGTACACATGTATGCACTCAAAGATGAAACAAGTAATTTGTAACTTTTTTTGCAAATCTGGTACCTCTTTTACCAGAAAACTGTATTTACATATAAGAGTTTGTCAGATTCCAAAAGCAACATTGGAAATCATAATGATATCTGTGTATTTTTATATAGAACAGAAATAAATTTGACTTTGACATGTAGTTAAAATTGAAATAAATCAACTGAAATCAGAATGAATAAGTTCAAAATGTTAATTAAAAATCAGCCTTGTGTGTATAAATTCAGTAAAAGTATTTTTCTCCATGCAGGCATAGTAAACATATGTAGAATGATACACAGCTTAAGTTCTTAAATTATTTGGTGATGTTAATGTTTATTATTATTATTATTATTATTGAGTTGGGGCGTCACTCAGGCTGGAGTGCTTTGGCACAATCATGGTTCACTGCATCCTCGACCTTCTATATTCAGGTGATCCTTCTGCCTCAGTCTCCTAAGTAGCTGAGACTATAGGTGCGTGTCACCACACCAAGCTTTTTTTTTTTTTTTTGTAGAGACAAAATCTCACTATGTTGCCTAGGCTGGTCTCCAACTCCTGGGCTGAAGCTATCCTCCCACCTCAGCCTCTCAAAGTGCTGGGATTACAGGCGTGAGTCACTGTGCATAGCCAATGTTGCCTATTATTAAAGCAAAACACTAAAAACACCTAACTAGACTCTCAGAATTCTCAAAATACAAAATCTTGATCCTGGCTTAATAATTCTTGGTAGAATTATACTTACAAGGATCACTGCTACATGATAACTTGTTCAACCATCCTTCAGGAGATGCAGCTGTGGTAAATATCAAGGAATGAATAAACTAGTGTTGGTAATGCCATTTTTTTAATCATTCAGTTCATCCAAGCTCATATGATTCTAGGTGTAAAAGTCAGTTAACCTGGGCACAGTGGCGCTCACCTGTAGTCCCAGCTGGGCTACAGTATACAATGCCAAGCCAGCATTCACACTACATTCAGCATCAATATGGTAACCTCTCTAGTGCAGGGGACCACCAGGTTGCCTGAGGAGAGGTAAACTAGCCCAGGTCAGAAACAGAGCAGGTCCAATTCCCATGCTGATCAGTAGTGCGATCACACCTGTGAATAGCTACCACAGCCAGATCTTGTCTCGAAAGAAGGAAGGAAAGGAAGGGAGGGAAGGAAGGAAGGAAAGAAGGAAGGGGCTGGGAGGAAGGGAAGGAAGGAAAGAAGGAAGGGGCTGGGAGGAAGGGAAGAAAGCAAAGGAGGAAGGAAGGAAAATTACATTTTAAAAAGTCAATTATGCTAAAATAGAAAAAAATTAAGATAAAACTGCAATGGAGAAAATGTCAGCAAAAACAGAATAACAGTTAACATTTACATATTAAGTACTAACAATATGCCAGCTGCAGTCCTAAGCACTTCAGAGAGATTGTCACATTTGATCCTCCCAGCAACCTGATGCGGTGGTTACTATGAAATCGCCACTTGGCAAATAAGCAAACAGAAGTTTAGGGAAGTTAAACAAGTCACGCAAGGTTACAAACGTGTTAATGGGGATCCCAGGTCTCCAGAACCCTTACTCTTTCCCAGTCTGCTGTTTAGCCTTTCACATGTTGAACACAACAACTGAAATTTGAATTAGGGGTTGAAAGTTGAGTATGACTTTCCTGCTGAAGGAAAGGGAACAACACTATGCTCTGCTGGTGGTGGAGAGTCACAGATATGGGAGTGATTTTGTGCAAAGAGGAGCAAGTATATTGTACCTTGAGCACACAGTTTGACGGTGCTAGAAGACAAGCCTGGAAGGGACGCATGGGCCCAGTTTGTGGTGGATCATATTCACTTAGGAAGCTTGACTTCATCCTGAGGGCACTGGCTGGTCCATGGAGTCTTGCACTGGAGAATGAGAACTCGGTGTCAATGTGGAACATGGATTGGATGCATATGAAGCAATGGTTTCTAATAATCCAGGCAAGAGGTGATGGTGGAATAAACTAATGCAGGGACTCCAATCAAGATGAACAGATCCATTTACCTTGGAGGGGTAAGGGAAGCCTTCTTCCCGCCTCCTCCAGACCCACAGATACAAGTACTTTAATTAGCTGCTGGGTGTGTGCCAAAGTAGAAAATGGCCAGCAGAGGAATGCTGTCTGGCATCCTCCACACCACAATCCTCCCCTCTGCGAGTTCTTTACCAATCCGTATGGGGGCTCAATACTTGTGACGTCAGAGGGAAGAGCGACTATAAAATTCATTAGGTTTCCTGAAAGAAGATGCACGTGTAATGTCTTCCAAGAAAATAAGTCACCAGGGGTAAAGAGCCTCATCTGTATCATCTAAAACTGTTAAGTGGGTCTGTGCTTAGTGTCACAAATTTGGTCTGTGGATAGCTAGTTCCTCATCATGCTCTGTCTGGCCAAAGTTAGTCACAGTATTTCATGTGCCAAGCAAAAATATTTGTTCTGTTTTAGAGACTTCAATATACTATCAAATGTAGTCTAGTGTCCATCTGAACTATCGATTCTCCTTCTCTTAAAATATTTGAATCTTGCTAGAAAAGAAAAAGTGGAAGATATGGCATATCTAATAAAAGTTCCCTTTCAAGAGCCCTGAGCTCTTGATAGAAGGCGGTTGGAATGGAATATTCTTCCTACTTAAAAGACAGAAAAACCATTCAGGTGTGAGCCATGTGACCAGGTGTTGAGGTGGTCAGTTAGGGCAACAAACCAACCTGAAAGTAACAATCAAATCTCTTTACCTGTTTGCTGGGATGTCAAATGCAGGAGGCAAAAGAGGAAGTCAATGGTCTCTGGTGTCTTCTCCCAGTGAGTCAGCACTGGGCGAGGGTCCAGGGTAAGCCCAGATGGGGGAAATCATCCCACTACCAAGGAGCCCTGAACAAAAGGTGGGCCATGTGAAGAAAGAGAGGAAAGGGTCAGGAGTGAAAAGGTTTACAGTCAAGGTGGAGAAGATCGTCTCAGCTGAGTCCCCCAACAAGGTCTCCACAGAGGTGCCTGGGAAGAGTCTCAGGAAAGGCCCTGAATGGAGATGCCTGGGCCAGAGATGTGGGTGTGCACATTAGCATTGCTGGCCCCAGGGCCTGAGTCCTTGACTGCAACTCCCTCTAGAAAATCACCATGCACTGGTCATGTAACACATCTGATATGCAGAGAGCAACTTCTCCCATGAGGCCTACTAGGCAGAGCCTTGAGACCACCTGTATCAGGGCCCGAAAGATCACACATAGGACTCCATCCCAGAGCACACTCCAAGAGAATCTACATCTGGTAATAAATTGAGGTGGGCTCAGATGTCTGGTGTGCCAATCTTCCCAAAGCCATCAATTGTAAAATTGTAAAGAAAAAGCAAAAGGAAAATGATTTGATGTAGTGCTGTGTGTTACTAGGGGTGGTTGGCAGTCTCAACTTTATCTGTCTGGAAAGCCTAAGGCCAAAGATTGGACCCAGGGCTTGAAAAAAAAAACAACAGAGAAAATGGGATTTTCCTTTCTGTTTCCCAAATATGCCAATCTCCTACACACCTGCATATCAGACTTTGAGAAGAAAAGGAGAGAAAAAAAGAATGGAACCCTAACGGTGTCTGGCCTTCATCCATCCTGTGAGCACTTGCTGTGTCATCCTCAGCCACTGGAAAAGCAGGTGTCAGCCCACACTGCCGGCCTCCAGAGCCCTGGCCAGGCTCTCCCCCATCTGACTATGAGGTGACTCATGTCTCAGAAAGCTCCAAATTCATCCCTAGTTTCCATCCTCACTACCTCTCACTGAGATTATTGTAATAGAGTCCTGATTACTTTCCCTGCCTCTGCTTTATTTTTCCCATGGGAATATCTCATAAGCAACAAACCATACAGAACTGGAACTTCTTTGGAAGCTATTTGTGAAGAGTTGGTCTTAGAAACTCACCAGCAAGAAAAAAGCTCTCCCACACAGTAATGTAGCCTAACAAAACAAAAAAAAAACTTTTCTACTAATGAACTAGGGACACACTAATTTGTTTAATAGATATTATGAACTTTGTTACTCTACAGTTGCTACACTTTAGGCATTAAAATAGGAAGTAATGGGGGACAGCAAGATGGAGTTTTGGCAAAGACTTCATATAGGAGATGACATCTGAACAGACATGAAAGGTGAAGAGATGTTTCCCAGATACAGAGTTGCGGGGGGAGGAGAAAGATGCACCTCAGTGTAGTAAAAGTTTTGCAAGCATTTCTCTCTCTCTGGAAATTGGAGGTGTCTTTGTCCGTTTTGTGCTACTAAAACAGAATACCTGAGACTGGGTAATTTATAAAGAATAGAAAGTTACAGTGTTTCTGGAGGCTAGAAGTCCAAGATCAAAAGTTCAGCCTCTGACAAGAGCCTTCTTGCAGCTTCATCTCATGGGGGAAGGCAGAAGGACAAGAAAAGGTCAGGTGGGGGTTGAGAGAGCATGAATGAGGGAGGGTGTGGGGAGAGTGAGGGAGAAGAGGGAAGGAGAGTGAGGGAGAGCAGGAGAGAGACAGAAAGGGAGAGCAAGGGGGGAGAGATAGAGGGAGAGTGAAGGAGAGAGAGAGAAAGGGAGAGAGGGAGGGAGAAAAAAGAGACACAGAGAAGGAGGGAGAGAGTGAGACAGAGTTAAGAGAGAGTGAAAGAGTGGGAGGAAGAGAGGGAAAGAGTGAATGCGTGAGGGAGAGAGAAAAGGAGAGAGAGCAAGGGAGAGAGAAGGAGAGAGGGAGAGAGTGAATGAGAGAGCGATAGAGTTGGGAGAAGTGGGGGGAGAGAGGGAGGAAGGGAGAGAAAGAGTGGGAGGGAGAGAGAGAGGAGGGGAGGGGAGAAAGGGAGGGAAAGAGGGAGCCCTGAGCTTGTCCTTTTATAAGGAATCCACTCCTGAGATAACAAATCCACTCCAGAAATAATACCAATAATCCACCCTCACCATTCTCATGGCCTAGCCCCACCTCCCAACACTATTGCACTAAGAATTTAGTTTTCAACACATGCTTTTCTGTGGACACATTCGACCCGTAGAAGGGGTAAGGGTAATGGGGTAACGAGGATGACAAGGGTAAGATATAGCCAGAAGTAAATAGAAACCCAGGAACTGGAGGCCTTATATTCTTCCAAAATGAGTAATTTGGGCTTCATCCTGTAAGCAATAGGGCAACCACTGGAGAATTTTACTTAAAGTAATAATGAGGTCGAAGTTTTGTTTTTGAGAGTCCAATCTAGCAGTTACATCAAGAATGGATGAAGGGTATGAGAGACTAGAGACACTGCTGTCCATAGTCTACATGAAAGAATGTGGGCCTGACTTGGGAAAACAGTGCTAAAATGGAGTGGGCATGGTGGCCGTGAGAGAATGGGAATGCAAAGGACATGGTGACTGAGTACCTGTGGGACTGGACGAGGACAACCAGGATGACCCCTGATATTGGTGTGGACAAAGAGTGTACAGCATCCCCCAAGACAGGCAATGAAGGACAAGAGGGAGAGTCTTGAACACGTTGAACATGAAATGACTACTTTACGTGTACGTGTACAGAGTGAAATACAGAGGCATCTGGGATAAGAGCTGGAACTCGGGGAAGCTATGAACTAGTCAGATGCACACAAGCAGTGTTTGAAGCAAAGAAAAGCCATCTTTCCTCTCTGGAAAAGCATGGCAGTGCCTTTGCTCATGACCTCGTAATCTCTCCTTTGGATCACTGAAATATCCTTCTTCTTGATCTGCAGGGTCTACCCTTTCCACTTCTTTCCTCATATCGCTACTGGAGTGATGTTTCTGAAATATACATTCTTTCTATTCTGTCACTTGAATGTCTAGTGGCGATCTACAAGTCTGCAGAATGAAGTCTACAAAGACGGACCCAAAGACAATCGGAACTTATTTATTTAAATTTCAGTCACTTCAAAGTACTCCCCATCTGATGCAACACACCTCTCAGAATGCCTTTTCTACTGCTCAAAACAGTTTTGAACTCATCAATTTTGATGCCTTTTAGTGCTCCTGCTGTTTTTGTTTCACCTTGTCCACATCAGCAAAATATTTCCCTTTGAGGACTTTTTTCATCAGAGGAAACAAAAAAAAAGTCACTGAGGACAAGATCAGGTGAATAGGGAGGGTAGGGCATGGAGGTCATGCCTTTTTTTGGTCAAAAACTGCTGAATACTCAGCGCAGCATAGGCAGGTGTGTTGTCACTGTTGAAGTCACTTGTTTGCCACAGCTGGGGACGTTTCTTCTGTAAATCATGGCAAAAACTTCTCAAAACTTCCAGATAAACACTTTGGTTGACCAGTTGATCTGGAGGAATAAATTCCAAGAATACTACAAGGAGCTCACCCTCCAAAAGATAATTTCAGTTTTCTTTGGGTTCCCTCTCGTATACTTCTTGCTTTGGGTCTCTTGGCAATTTGAGAATAAACTCACTAAAGACATGTATTTCTATATCACACCTTACAAGGATATCACACTTTACAATTATACCAAGGAAAGCTTGGAAAAGTGTTGTCCATCCCATTTGTCTGCTGCTCACTCTCTAGAAAGACATAGGCAGAGGGCCAAGACCCAGAGCCGGCAAATTCTTGACAAGTTGTCTTCTACCACTGTGAAATCTTAGACATACAGCTAAACCCCAATGTATTCTCCTGGAAAATTTGAATAGACCATGTGTGGGCCACCTAGAATAATTGGGGTGTTTGTTTGTTTAGAGATGAGGTCTTGCTCTGTCATCCAGGCTGCAGTGAAGTGGCACAAACATAGCACACTGCAGCCTTGAACTCCTAGGTTGAAGCAATATTCCTGCCTCAGCCTCTCAAAGTGCTGGGATTACATGGGTGAGCCACCATGCCCAGTCAGATTTAAAAACAAAACAAAAAACATTGTTCTGAACATCACTGTGTTGGCAACAAAAGATGTTTGTAAGTAGAATTTGGCCTGGAAGCCACTGCTTTCAAATCTCTGGTTCACATCTTAGATAAAGATCTGGGAATAAGGGATAAGCTTCTGTTCCCTTGGGTCATTTTCAGGAATAAAGCAATAAAGATTTGAGGGTCATGATTAGGGAACAGTTCTAGGAGTGAGGGGCCAAAGAAGTTCCTCCACCTACATTTCATCTAAAGTTTTTAAAACTGCCAATTCTGCCCAAGTGTAGTGGTGTGTTCTTGTAGTCCTAGCTACTTGGGAGGCTGTGGTGAGCCATGATGGTGCCACTGCATTCCAGCCTGGGGAACAGAGTTAGACTTCAACTCAAAAATAAAATTTTTATTTCTTTCCTGCTATCAAAACATAAAGAAGGCGCCAGGTATGGTGGCTCACACCTGTAATCCCAACACTTTGGGAGACGGAGATGAGAGGATTGCCTGAGTCCAAGGTTTGGAGACCAGCCTGGGCAACATGGTGAGATGTCATCTCAACAAATCAAAAAAATTAGCCGGGTGTGGTGGCATGCGCCTATAGTACTGGCTACTTGGAAGGCTGAGGTAGAAGAATCACCTTAACCCAGGAGGTTGAGGCTGCAGTGGCCATAAGTGTGTCACTGCAATCCAGCCTAGACAATAGAGTGAGACTCTGACTCAAAACAAAAACAAAAGCAAGCAAACAAAATAAAGAAGGAAACTACAGTAAGGGTGGGCATGCCAGCACACCTAGCATTCACCGGGCAGCTGGACCCTCATCAGTATCCTTTTGTAGGCAGGGTGGGTGGTCTCCAGTTCATCACCACCAGCCTAGTTCACTCATGTGGGGCAAGTCTGTGCTTCTTGGTCATGAATGTGCATGCCAATCACTTGGAGAATCTTGTGAAAATCAGATTCTGATGCGGTAGGTTTAGGGTGAGGCTCTGATAAGCTCCTAGGTGAGGATGATGACGCAGGACCCAGGGTCCACACTTCCAGTGGCTAGGAGTCTGGCAGGTCTCAAGAGTGATTAAGACACCAGCAGTCTGGCTTGGGATCCTGGTTTGTTTATGACTAGTGGTTAGTGGGAATGTTCTCTGGGAAATGTTCCTGCATTAACTCTGCCTTTGCTTCCTTTTTACAAAATGATGCAGTGATAGTTCTCATCTCAGAAGATGCTTTAAAAGATGAAGTGAGTCACTATACAAGACAATTCTCAAAAGAGAGCTTGGCAGTATAAAAAAATCAATACATGTGAACTATTATTTATCACTGAAGTTATTTGCTTGTTTTTGAGTCGGAGTCTTACTCTGTTGCCCAGGCCAGAGGGGAGTGGCACAATCATGACTCGCTGCAGCTTTGACCTTCTGGGCTCAGGTGATCTTTTCACCTCAGCCTCCTAAGGAGCTGGGAGTACAGGCCCTCGCTCAGCTAATTTTTTGACTTTTTGTAGAGATGAGGTCTGGCTATGTTGCTCAGGCTGGTCTCAAACTCCTGAGCTCAAGCAGTTCTCTTGCCTTGGCTTCCCAAAGTGCTGAGATTAGGGATGAACCACTGCACCCAGCCAGTCACTATTGAAGTGATAGTGGGTCACCCCCTTGATTAAAAATGTGGGCCAGTTTTGTCTCCATCCTCAGGATAAAATGCAAACTCCTGGGAAGGACTTACAATGCCCTTCATGATCCGGCCTCTGTTTTCCTCTCCAGCCTCATCTCTGGACACTCCTGTCTTTAGTCCCTAGCAGTGCACTTTGGTCTTGCTCATCTTGATCCCTCTGCCTTTGGAGAGGGCATGCTCTTCCCTTTCTTCACATGGCCAACTCCTAGGCATCCTTCAAAACATAGTTGGGGCTCAAGTCTGTTGAGTTGGAATTCTTCCCAGACCCTCCCATCACCGCTGTTAGATAGCTCTCCTACATGCCCCTGTAGCATCCAGACTGCAGCTCTCTGCAGCCCTTGTTACATGGTATTGTAACAGGCAAAGTGTCTCTCTTCTCTGGGGAAATTCCTGTGGCTGTGACCTTTCCATAAATGTTCATTATGGAACAAATGAATACATGACCACATACAGCTATTGCTGCTACTTTAGACCCCTGCTGGTTCAAATCCTTTGATGGATCTCTTCTTTTACACGTTCTGGATTTTTGGCCTTTAAGGATTCAGATAGGCTATAGCTCCATCCTCTCTTCCAGGTGATGCACACAAACCTACCACTGCCAAGACCCTGTCAAGCCATGGTGTCACAGCAGCCCTGTAGGTAAACAACACAGCAGACATTACAGAAGTTCTTGTGTTTCCAGATGCAAGAATCCAGCTGCCTGAAGTGTGAATGTAGCACACCTCATCAGCACAGTGGCTGACCCAGCACAGCAGTGTTAAACCTAGAAGAACTGACTCAGTTCAAATTCATGCTGTATGTTTTCCGTTGACCAGAGTCACTTAACTCTGCGTAACTCCTTTCATGGCCTATGAAACCTCTTATGACTTGGAACTTGTCCCCCTTTCTAGAGAAATCTCACTACCTTCTGAGCACTCCAGCCATGTGGACCTGCCTTCAGCTTCTGAAAGACACAGCAGCCCTCTGCACCAGCAGCTGGCTCCTAGGCCTGAGTATGCCCTCATCCTCCTAACACACACACACACACACACACACACACACACACACACACACGCTATCTTTGCCTCCCACTTGCTCCCAGAGTGAAAGGCCCTTGAGACCTTGAACCCAGGACTTTTTCTTCACTGCCTTATTTCCAACACCAAGAGCATGCCTGGCACATAGGAAGATCTCAGTGGATATTTGTTGAATTTTGGTGCATTAACTCCCCAATAGGGTTTCTGCTTAACTGTCACCCCCATGGAGATGTCTTCAATGGGCTATCAAAGGGCTGTCTCCCTCTCCCTCAATTCTCTATGAACTCCTGCTCGATTTGTCTGTTTACTTTTATTTTATGGCATCTGTCACTGATTGCAAATATTTCCCTTTGTCTGTTTACTTGTCCCCCATTGCCTTCTCTTCTACAGACTCTAAGTTCCATAAGGGAAGAAATGGCATTAGTTCATTCAATAGCCAGCACGTAGTAATTGACTGATAAATATTTGCCCTGTAGAGTTGTTCAGTGGAAATAATTGGCCAAAGAAGAATTATAGCATTGTTATTCCATTGTATGAGGGGGGACCCCCAAAAAACTGGAGTTATCTTTTGGAGGGCAGACCCCTTGTACAGAATTCCCCACTAGGTCAACCAAATGGTCAACCAAAGCTTTTATCTGGAAGTTTTGAGAAGGTTGTATCACGACTTGCGAAAGAAACGTCCCCAGTAACGGCAAATAGGTGACTGATTTTTCCACCATGATAAAGCACCTGCCCATACTGCATTGAATTTTCAGCAGGTTTTGACCCAAAACAGTGTGACCCCTGTGACTTACCCTCCCTATTCACCTGATCTTGCCCCGAGCGATTTTTTTACTTGTTTCCCCAATTTAAAAAAAAGTCCTCAAAGGGAAACATTTTGCCAATGTGGAAGAGATGAAACAAAAAATGGCAGAAGCACTAAAAGGTATCAAAATTGACAGTTCAAAAACTGTCTTGAGCAGTGGAAAAAGCATCTTGGTAGGTGTATTGCATCAAATGGAGAATATCTGGAAGGTGACTGAAGTTTCAACTTGTAAGGATAAATATACAATTTTTTATAAATAAATATTGGCTTTTGGGGTCCCCCTTGTATTTGATCTGTTATGCTAAATCTTGCAAAGGTTTCAAGAGCCCTTTGTACTTTAAAATAGAAATAAACAATTAGTATAAACCATAGGAAGTTGGAACAGGAAAATGCCTCAGACATCACCAGCCCCATTTTCCTCCTTTTGTGGAAAAGTAAATTAGAGCCCAAGAAGGGGAAATGACATGGACAGCTAGTTAGCAGCAGGATTGGAGGTAAAACCCAAGCTTTCCAACTCTCTGTCCAGTGTTTTTATCTGCACACTTTATTCACCCATGAGTAAAAGACTATTAAGTACCTGCCCTATTGAATGAACTTTTACTTGGGTGCTCAAAGAGAAACTAGGTGTTGGACAGTGGTTCTCCGCTTTGACTGCACGCTGGAATACCTAGAGAGATGTAAGAAGCCCTAATGCCTAGAACCCAGACCCAGAGATATTCATGTCATTGGGTTAAAATCGCTAATGCCTAGGTCACAACTTTAGTCAATTAAATCAGAATCTCTGGGAATGGGACCCAGGCATCAGCATTTTTAAAGCTCCCCAGGTGATTCCAGTGTATAGCCAGGGTTAAGAACCATAGCTTAAAAGGAAGGAAAGCATGTACCCATGTTGATTCACGAGGAAATGGAACTTTGGACTCCTGGCTGATGTCAGCCTCATCCCTAGAGCAAGTTTTCTTCCCTAATTATCAGTCCTTGAATGAGTCACTTGTAAAGAGCCACCCCCAGTTTATCAGGATAGAGCCAACTATCCTCAAATGTCTGGATCAATAAATAAAGACTCCTGAGATGATTGTTATAATTAAATTTATATTAATCAAATGTAGGCAGGAGAAATGTTGATTTCTTTATGATACTGTGAGCCCTGTGGAAATTACCAATTGTTAAGGAGAAAAAAACATATGGGAGAAAAATCATCTACAAAAGGGAGATCCACTGGTATGTTGACACTTATTCAAATAAGGAATAAAAATATTTTTAAAACCTCAGATGACACTTATTTTACAAGAATTTCAAGCACTTCATATGTTATGCCATCTTGTTCTTTCAATATCTTTATGTTCTCCCAACCTGTTTCCAGTGTCCAGGAGGAGTTTGGGTTCCAGATCTGATCCCACCGATGGATCCCCAGGTGCTCTGCTGGGAAAGTAGGCAGGATGTCTGAGGCTTCAGCGTGTCCATGCAAAGGTAGATGTAGGTTAAAGACAGAGTCCAGATGGCTATTTTGTTACAAGCTAAAAAGAAGCCATTTTGGTTATATTAGAACAATCATTTAAAAAAAACATAGAAACCTGTACTGGGAAATTTTCTTTGTAGCTGAGTTGGGCTAAATGTAGAAGTTGCTTAATTTAAAAGTGCACATTTTTTTCTTTTCCCCCTTCACTGCCCTTGGATCTAGTAACTGTTGCTGATACTGGAGGGAGCACAACCATCTGCACTGAGTCCCCCTGATAAGCAAGAGATGAAGAAACTGCACATCCCTGGAGAAGCCTCTGTCACACGTAGATAAGAAATGGGTTCTCCACAAAGACATGGACACTAAACAGCATGATGCTAAGCAACTCCTGGGTCAACATGGAAATCAAAACAGAGATTAAAAGATAGCTGGCAACAAATGAAAATGAAGAAACACCTTACCAAAACCTCTGGGATGCCATGAAAATAGTACCAAGAGGGGAATTCATATTTCTATGAACACACATGAAGAAAATGGAAAGATCATAAGTTAACAGCCTAAGAAATCCCTAAGGAAGCTGGAAAAGCAAGACCACCAAAATCTTAACTTTAGCAAAAGACTCCAAATCACCAAAATAAAAGCCCAAATTCGGGACATAGAAGACAAAAAAGATAATACAAAAAAATCAATGAAACAAAAAGCAGGTTCTTTGAAAGGATAAACAAGATTGATGGTCCCCTAGCTAGACTGATCAAGAAAAAGAGAGAAAAAGCCCAAATAAACACAATCAGAAGTGCAAAAGATGAAGTCACAACTGACCCCAAAGAAATACAAAAGATTATCAGAGACTACTAGGAACACTTGTATGGAAACAAACTTGAAAACCTAATGGAAATGGAGGACTTTGACATCATGCAACCTCCCCAAGTTGAAACAAGAAGAAATCGAGACCCTGAATAGACCAATAACAATCCAAGAAATTGACTAGGTCATGAGAAAACCACCTACAAAAAGAAGCCCCGGACCAGATGGATTTCCAGCAGAATTCTACAAAACATACAAGGAGGAACTGATACCAATTCTATTGAAAGTACTCCAGGCAATTGAGAAAGATGGCACTCTCCCCAAATTTTTTTATGAAGCCAGCATCACATTGATACCCAAACCAAGTAAAGATTCAACAGAGAAAGAGAACTACAGGCCAATCTCCTTGATAAACATAGATGCTAAAATTCTCAACAAGATCCTAGCAAACCAGAGTCAACAATACATCTCAAAAATCATCCACTATGACCAAGTAGGCTTCATCTCTGGCATGCAGGGCTGGTTCAATATTTGTAAGACCATAAATGTAATTAAATACATCAACAGATGTAAAAACAAAAACCACATGATTATATCATTAGATGCAGAAAAAGCTTTTGATAAAATCCAGCACCCTTCTTGATAAAAATCCTTGAACATCTAGGCATAGATGGAACATACCTCAAAATAGTAAGCATCATCTACAAGAAACCCATGCCAGCATACTGCTAAACAGACAGAAATTGGAATCATTTTCCCTAAAAACTGGAATAAGACAAGGATGCCCACTCTCACCCCTCCTTTTCAACACAGTTTTGAAAGTCCTAGCTAAAGCAATCAGACAAGATAAGGAAATTGGGGGTATCAAAATAGGAAAAAAGGAAGTCAAGTCGTCCCTTTTTTACAGATGACATGATGCTATTCCTTGAAAACTCAAGAGAATCTTTCAAAAACCTCCTTGCACTGATAAAGGACTTTGGCCAAGTCTCAGGGTATAAAATCAATGTGCAAAAGACAGTCGTATTTCTATACACCAACAATAAACAGAAACCCAAATAAAAAGCACAATCCTGTGCACATTAGCCAGAAAAAAAATAAATACCTTGGCATCTTCCTAACCAGAGACATCAAAGACCTTTACAATGAAAACTACAAAACACTGCTCAAAGAAATCAAAGATGATGCAAACAAATGGAAAAGTATTCCATGCTCAGGAATTGGAAGAATCAACATTGTTAAGATGTCCATCCTACCCAAGGCAATCTACAGATTTAGCGCAATACCCATTAAATTACCAGCAGCATTCTTCTCAGACCTGGAAACAACAATATAGGAATTCATATGGAAACATAAACGACCATGAATAGCCAAAACAATCCTCAGCAAAAAAAAGCAGGAGGTATCACACTCCCGGACTTTAAACTTTATTATAAAGCTACAATAATCAAAACATCCTGGTATTGGTATAAGAACAGGTATACAGACCAATTGAAAAGGATGGAGATTCCAGAAGCAAAACCTCGGTTTCTCAATCAACTCCAATAAAGCCTCCACCTCCAACCACCAGGGAGAGAAGAATCTATTCAGTAAATGGTGCTGGGAAAACTGGCTGACCACATGCAGAAGATTAAAACAAGACCACTACCTATCACCATACACAAAAGTCAATGCTAAATGGATGAAAGACCTAAACATAAAGCCTCAAACTATAAGAGCCTTAGAAAATGTAGGAGACACCCTTATGGAAATTGGAACTGGCAATCAATTCCTGATCAAAAGCCCAAGTGCCCATGCCTTAAGAGATAAGATAGACAAGTGGGTCCTCATCAAACTGACAAGCTTCTTCAAACCCAAAGAAACCATCAAGAGAGCAGGAAGACACCCCAGAGACCAGGAAAAAATATTTGCCAACTATATGTCTGACAAAGGCTAACATCTAGGATCTACAAGGAACTCAAACATGCCAAAAAGAAAAAAAACAGCCCCATTACAAAGTGGGCAAAAGACATGAATAGATACGTCTCAAAAGAAGACATATGAACAACCAACAGATACATGAAAAAATACTCAGCCTCACTAGTCCTCAAAGAAATGCAAATTAAAACCACACTGAGATACCACCTAATTCCAATCAGGATGGCCATCATCAATAACCCAAAAAACAACAGATGCTAGAGAGGATGCGGTGAAAAGGGAATACTTCTACACTGTTGGGGGGAGTGTAAATTAGTACAGCCTCTGTGGAAAACAGTGTGGCGATTCCTGAAAGATCTAAAAATTGACTTTCCATACAACCCTGCAATTCCCCTACTGGGAATATACCTGGAAGAGCTCAAATCACTCTATGAAAAAAAAGCCTGCACATGTATGTTTATCGCAGCATTGTTCACAGGAGCAAGAACATGGAACCAACCATGCTGCCCATCAGACAAGGATTGGATAAAAAAAAATGTGGTACATATACACAATGGAATATTACGCAGCCATAAAAAAGGACAATATCATGAACCTCACGGCAAGCTGGATGGGCTTAGAGTCTATAATACTGAGTGATGTATCACAGAAACCAAGAACTGAGTATCACATGTTCTCACTCATAAGTGGACATTGAACAATTATTATAATACTATAAGAAAAGGATTGGCAGTAGCAGGAAACTGCTGGTGGAAGGCGGGATTGACAGTAGTGGGAATCTGCCAGGGGAGGGAGAGCACACCTCATCAACAAGGGTACCTATATAATGAACATTTGTGTACCTAACCCTGAATTGTACCCTCCATCTTTAAAATAAAAAGATTAGAAAAAAAAAGAAAAATGGGTTCTGCTGAAACTCCCTTAAAACCCAAGAATGTATCTGTTCCCTTAGTCTTTAGATGACAACTACTTTCTTTCATATCTTTGTATTGTATATATAATGTTTAACTAAATCATGTGAACCAGAGCTCCCAGAATAAGTGGGAAAAAAACTGCAGCCAATTGGAAAGTAGGCAGAAATTGATTGACTTGTTCAACGTATTGTAACTCAGAAGAATGGCAGGATTGATATAATCTGAACACTGGTTTATATCATCAATTGCTTGGAGTCTAAACAGAGATTAGAAATAAAGAACCTAAGTACTGGTCACAAGACATGGAGTCATTATTAATCAATAATTGAGATACATAAGATACTGCCTGCTTTGCCATAAATACTTTATGAAAACTTTGCTTAAATGAAGGTTCTTGATGAATACACAGCCTACTTTCTCTGATTCCCTGGTATCAGAATAAAACTCCTTCTCCCAGCTCTCTGTCTCATATCTGACTGATCACAAGGGAAGCACCTGATTGTTAGATCAAACTGTAAAAACTTCTTAGAATCAGATCTTTGCATTTCTAAAGCTGTAGTTGGGCTCAGTCAGGAGAATTGCATTCACTCTTATGTAAGCTCATGAAGATTTCACCTGTAGCCTGTTTTGGGGGGTGGTGGTAGTAATTAAAACTAGTTACACAAAGACCTCATTCTGATAATCTTGTATTGTCAGTGAATGACTCATGATTCTGTCATATGCAGCTGGTTAGGAAAATTCTGTGGAGAAACTGCATGTCACCTTGTATCATGCATTCTCAATGGAAGCAGTAAAAACTGATTCTGGGGTGGGGGAGTGCAAAAATGTCTCACTCTCTTTATGAATAAAATACAGATATTCGTGCAGTACGTAAACAAATGTATATCTTGGTATTAACATTTCATGACTGTCATGTATTATATGATTCCTTTTATGTGAAATCTCCAGAACAGGTAAATTTATAAAAGAGAAAGATTAGTGACTATCTAGGGCTGGTGGTGATTACTAATGGATTCAAGGTTTATTTGGGGGATGATGAAAATGTTCTAAAATTGATTGTGATATTGGTTGCACAACTCTGAATATGCTAAAAGCCATTGAATAGTACACTTTAAATGGGTGGATTGTATGATGTGTGAATTATCTCTCAATACAGTTGTTTGTTGTTTTTTTGAGTTGGAGTCTCACTCTGTCGCCCAGACTGAAGTGCAGTGGCTGCTCTCGGCCACCACAGCCTCGACCTGCTGGGCTCCGGTGATCCTTCCGCCTCAGCCTTCCAAGTAGCCGGAATTACAAGCATGCGCTACCACGCCCCGCTGATTTTTTGATTTATTGTAGAGATGAGGTCTCGTTGCCCAGGCGGGTCTCGAACCCGCGAGCTCAGGCAACCCACTCACCTCAGCCTCCCAAAGGTGCGGGATTACAGGCTGAGCCACCGAGCCTGGCTACAGTTGATTTTTTAAACTTCCCTCCTTAAAAGAGTTGTTGTGGTGGGGGAAAGAAAAAAAATGATTAAAAAGACTCCTTAGGGGATCAACAATGAGAAGATATTGAGAAGCACTGCTTGGGATCAAAGAACCACGTTTCACTTTTTTTTTTTTTTGAGTCAGGGTTTTTCTGGAATGCAGTGGCATGATCGTGACTCACTATAACCTTGGACTCCTGGGTTTGGAGATCCTTCTGCCTCAGCCTCTTGAGTAGCTGAGACTACAAGCACATGCCACCTCACCCAGCTAATTTTCTTTTTTTTTTTTTTGTAGAGACAAGGTCTCACTGTGTTGCCCAACCAGGTCTTGAACTCCTAGGCTCATGCAATTCTCTCACCTCAGCCTCCCAAAGTGCTGGGATTACAGGCATTAGCCACCATACCTGGCCAAATTTCACTTTCAGTGTCTGCACTCCAAGCCCAAACATCTGTGAAGACAGGTTATCCCCACTCAGACTCAGCCTGAACAGTTCCCGGATTGGTCCTACACAAGCCAGGCAGTGCCTGAGGGCCCTCACTTCCATCTGTAGGTGGAGTCTGGAATTAGTCTTGCTGGCTGGAGCTTGGTCTCTAAAGAGGAGTGGGGCTGAGAGAAGGGGTGACAAGAGGCACCTCTGCCTGATGGGGATATGAGACCACGGCTACCCTGCAGCAGCTGTATTAGAAACTGTCACCTAATAACTGGGTCACTGGAACCCACTAGAGGCTTTCTGAGCACAGAACTCGAACTCAGCAACACAGGGTCTGTGACAGATGCTAGGATGGTTATTAGGTAGTGCTGTTTGGATTTTATTTGATCTGATAAAACAAAATCCTGCAAAGGTTTCAAGGGTCCTTTGTAGCTTTAAAATAGAAAGAAATAATTCGTATTAGTCATAAGAACTGGAACAGGAAAACCTGATGTCACTTGTGGAAGAGGGGAAGGACACAGGATCCAGCAGAGGGAGACCCTGAGCTATGACATGGGCCTGACAATGGGCTCAGCAGGCCCCAAGAGGGGCTCTGGACCTAAAATGGTCCTTCCGGGTTGCCCGACAGCTGGGCACAAGCCCTTCATTCCAGATGGGTATCTGGGTGGTGCATTGCAGTGTCCGCCCCACCCAGCACTACCAATAATCAGAACTGGTGTGCTGAAGAAGAACACCAGCAGAATCTCATGGGACACCTCGATTGTGTGACTAAAGTAGACTCTAGAAATTGACCTTCCAGATGAATTCATTCTTCCAGTCTCAGAACCATGAAGAATGAGTGTCTATAGCATTATATTGATAATACAACTAACATTGATATCACAAACTTACATTGATATTCTAACCAAAAAATACATGAACCAGGCCGGGTGTGGTGGCTCCCACCTGTAATCCCAGCACTTTGGGAGACCAAGGCAGGAGGATTGCTTGAGTCCAGGAGTACAGGATCAGCTTGGGCAACATAGTGAGACCTCATCTCTACAAAAAAAATTTAAAACTTGGCTGGGCATGGAGGCTTGCACCTGTATTCCCAGCTGTACTCAGGAGGCTGAGGCAGAAGGACTACCTGAGCCTAGAAAATTGAGTCTGTAGTGAGCCATGATTGTGCCACTACAACTCCAGCCTGCATGACAAAGTGAGACCCTGACTAAAAACAAAACAAAAAAAAACACAAATCAAACAAACAAAAAAACATGCACCAGCAATGTCTAAGAAACCACATCCATCAGCATAAGGGTATTTGGTAAATGCTGCCAGTAATGATCTGACTTGCAATTGATCACATTCAACAACACTATTTTTTTAAGACAGATTACCACATGATAGTTTTAAGAAACTATACAAATACTTTAAAATTTTCATATAGAGTTTAGCATGTATTCATTACCATTTCTCATGGTCTATCAGACAGAGTTCTGATCTTATCAGTAGCCATTCCCATTCCTAAACCTTCCATCCTGGATGGTTGCTGTGTCTTCCTGGCTCTTTGTTGCCTCCTTCTAGGGAATCCTCTATTCAGAAGGCCTAAAAAAGCCAGAGAGTTTATACTGGGCTTCGAAAAAGCTGTGAATTCCCTGAAGTTGAATGCAAAGTTTGTATATTTTGCTTGTGTACATTTTTCTAGGACAAGAGTCCATAACTTTTGCTGGGCACGGTATCTCATGTCTGTAATGCCAGCACTTTGGGAGATGGAGGAGAGAGGATTGCCTGGGCAATTTGGCAAAACATCGTCTCTACAATAAATAAAAAAAATTAGCTGGATGTGGCGGCACGCACCTGTAGTTCCAGCTACTTGGAAGGCTGAGGCAGATGGATCACCTGAGCTGGGCAGGTAGAGGCCATGGTGGCCATGAGCATGTCACAGAACTCCAGCGTGGGCAACAAAAGTGAGACTCTAACTCAAAATTAATTTAAAAATTAACATTTTTTAAAAAGTTTAAAAATTATTTTAAAATTAAAGAGTCCATAACTTTCATTGAATTCTCAAGAGTCCATCCCTTTGAGTTTACTGATCATTTCATCTTCTGTGATGCTTTTTCTACTGTCTTTTTTTTATTCACTTGATTTTTGTATTCCACCAAGCATTTTCTTAGTGAACCAGATTAATTCCCACATCTCCTCAGAGTTTCCACCAAGGCCCCTCTTTTAACTCCATCTGAAGTTCATCTCTGAAAAAGATAAAATCTCCAACTTGTTATGGATCCTTCTTGAATGGACCTATAACACTCTTGACAGGAGACATACATTGATATTCACTCCCTGACAGTGGACATATCTCAAGTTCATCCTTTCCTAACACATCCCAGAAGCTCCCCAGAGTGGTTAGCATGGCTTCTCTAGATGAGAGAATGTTTAGGGATCGCCTTGCCTTGTCCCCATTTCTCCATATCCTCCCATCTTGCTCTGGAGAGAAGTCCACCTGACCTGGACTTCTGGGCTGAATGTGTCTCCCTAAATTCATGTGTTGAAACTTAATTGCCAACATGATGGTATCAAGAGGCAGGTCCTCTAGGAGGTAATTAGGTCATGAGAGCAGAAGTTCTCATAAATGGCATTAATGTCTTTATTAAAAAGGTTTCAGAGACCTGCCAGGCCTTTTTTGCCCCTTTGCCTTCCACCACGAGAGGATGTGGCAACAAGTTACCGTCTTGGAAGCAGAGAGCAGCTTTCATCAGACACAGAAACTGCTAGTGCCTTGAACTTGAACTTTCCAACTTCCAGAACTATAAGGAATGAATTTTTGCCGTTTATCCATAACCCAGTCTTTGTGGCATTTTGTTATATTGGCGGGAATGGACTAAGACACCTGGCAAATTATATAAACAAAGCAGACATTTATTTGTCATTGAATATTTGACTTTTGGGTATATTTATTGCTTATTGAGCCAAATGTCAGGCACTGAGATAAGTACTATATAAATAATTTCATTTTAATTCTCATAACAAGCATATGAAATAGATGTTGTTATTATTTCCATTTTATAGAGAAAGAAACTGAGACTTAGCAAAGTTAAAGTGCCCAAAGTCACATAGCTGATGAGCAGTGGAGTCATATTGGATCCAAAACTGTTTGCAGGCTCCCACTCTTAACCACTAAGCTTAACTACCCGTGAGTGTGCAAGGCTGCCTTTCTAACCTGGTTTATTGATTCTTTTTTAAAAAGAAAATTTTATACACACACAGGAAAGTGACAAAGTGTTCATATATTGTTTTACAATGATTACAAAATGAACACAATTTAACCACTACCCAGGTCAAGAAATGAGTCACAGCTGCTCTAGCATTTATCCCAAATGCCTCCCTCCTCTCTGGAGGCAACTGTGATCTTGACTTTCATGAGAACAGCATCCCTGTTTTTCCTCATATTTTTACCATGTAATAATGCATTCCTATACACAGTTGATGAATTGTGTCTTTTTATGGAAATGTATACAAATGAGAACATACAGTATGTCTTTCATGTCTGGAGTTTTCATTTGCTGAACTTTATTTTGAACTGATCTAAACGCTTGTGGTTATAGTTTGTTTACTTTCATTGATGATTAGTGTTCAGTTGTATTAATATACCACAGTCTAGTTATTCTTTCTGCTGTTGAGAAATACTTGGGTTGCTTTCTATTCGAGGCTGTTTTGAACACTACCATGCACACTCTTGAACCCATGTCCTAGTGCACCTAGGTTTAGTAGGTTTGGTTTGTCAGAGGATTGAGTAAGCCAAAAGAATAAAAGCTGTTGTTTTTTAATCAGGTGATTTGTATTGCTGTTGTTGAGTTGCTTAAGTTCCTCATATATTCTGAATATTAAATCCTTGCCATATATATAGTTTACACACATTTTCTCCCATTCTGTAGGTTGTGACTTCACTCTTAATAGCGTGACGTGGACAGGTGCGTTGTCATGGTGGAAGAACCAGTCATCTGTTTGCCACATCTTGGGATGTTTCTTTCACAAATTGTGACACAACCTTCTCAAAACTTCCAGATAAAAACTCTGGTTGATTGTCTGATCTGGAAGAACAAATTTCAAATATACTACAGGGAGCGCACCCTCCAAAAAATAATTCCAGTTTTTTGGGGGTCACCTCTCGTATACACAATGTAATACTATTCAGCCATAAAAAAGAATGAAATCCTGCCATTTGTGTCAACATGGATGAAACTGGAAGATATCATGTTATGTGAAATAAGTCAGACATAGAAAGAAAAACACTGCATAATCTTACTCTTATGTGAAACCTTCAAAAAAGAAAGTTGATATCACAGAAGGAGAGTAGAACAATGGCTAGCAGAAACTGGAGACATGAGGGAGGGAGAATAGGAAGAGACTAGTCAAAGGGTACAAGATTACAATTAGGAGGAACAAATTCTAATGTTTTATTGCATAGTAGGGTGAATATGGCTAATGATAAAATATTACATATTACAAAATATCTAGAAGAGAGGCTTTTGAATGTTTTTGCCACAAATAAATGATAAATGTATGAGGTAAGAGATACACTAACTACCCTGATTGGATCATTATACAACATAGATGAGTATTGTTACATACATACATAGGTATACATATATTTATGAGGCACAATTTATGTCCATTTATGTATACAACATGGACATAAATTGTGCCTCATAAATATGTACAATAACAAAGTGTCAATTAAAAATAATAAATAGGCCAGGCGCGGTGGCTCAGCCTATAATCTCAGCACTTTGGGAGGCCGAAATGAGAGGATTGAGCCCAGGGGTTTGAGACCAGTCTGGGCAACAGGGTGAGACCTTATCTCTACAAAAAATTTAGCTGGGCATGGCGGCGGGCATCTGTAGTTCCAGTTACTTGGAAGGCTGAGGTGGAAAGATCACCTAAACCCAGCAGGATGAGGCTGCAGTGGCTGTGAGTGTGCCACTGCACTCCAACCTGGGTGACAAGAGTGAGACTCCAACTCAAATAATAATAATAATAATAATTAATGTAGGCTGGTGTGGTGACTCACACCTTTAATCCCAGCACTTTGGGAGGCTGAGGCAGGAGGACTGCACGAGCCCAGGAGTTCAAGACCAGCCTGGGCAACATAGTGAGACCTCGTCTCAATAATAATAGTAATAATAATAATAATAAATTTAGACATTTTTAAATAAAATAAAGGAGTCTTAAGAGACATTTAAACAAGAATTAAATTTACTCAAAGGCCAAGATTTTTATCTGATGTTCAGGATAGGGTGCCTCCCAAAGTGCTGGGATTAAAAGTAGGTACTCAATAAATATTTCTTGGTTATTCAATACAAAAATAGTATGTCAAATGTCATTTTGAAATATTTCCACAAGAAGCCCAGTGACTTTATAGGTTATTGAATCTGTAAGGGGTGAAAACATTTGATATCTCAGGTTACTGTTACAGCCAGCATTTCAGGACTCCCTGCATCAAGCACTTGGCTCCCTCTCTCTTTTCTGTAGTCTACATGCACTGGACTGAACATGTGATGGGGTGACAATGCCCAGACACACAGAAGATGCAGATCAAGAGGGAACTTCAGGATCTTTTGATTTCTGATTACATATGGATATCACCAAATATGACTGATTTAGCCTCAAAAGGGCTACAGTATCAAAGGATATTTTATGTTATTATTCATTCATTCCAAAATTATCTACAAGGTAACCTCCCATGCCAATTATTGTGCTAGATGATGGAGAAATAACAGTGAATAAGGTAGACATGCTCTCAATATTTGAGGCTAGTGAGGAAATACAGACAAAAACACCAGTAATTAAACTACACTATAATCAGAACTACGATGGAGGAAGCAGAGCAGTCTGAGAGCATGAGAAGAGAGACACATAAGGGAGAAGGGGAAGGCTTCCTGGAGGAAGGGTTTCAGAGATGATGACGGATGAGTAGGAGTTGGCCAGCTGAAAAGGAGAGCTGAGATAATGCAAGCAGAAGGCAGAGCATGAATCAAAACCAATAGGCAAGAGAGAATAAGAACATAAAAAATGTTCAGAATAGCTGCAGCATGGAATATATAAGAATGCGGGGTCCCGCCCCACAAGGGTCGTGAGATATGTTGAAGGAGAGACAGATAGGAGACGACGATGATCATATACCGGACACCTGCTTCTTGAACAGATGACAATTTAATGCTAGTTAATACAGAGCTTTTATACCATTTTTGAAGGGGCAAGACAAAGAAAACTCTTTCACATACATATTTTTTAAAAATTACCAGCTAGTGGTCTTAGTAGCAAACAAACCAAGATTCCCATAGGCTTTAGTAACAAATAAGCCAGGAATCTCATAGGCATTTAGACAAGTCTTATTCATAAAGCCAACAATGACACTCTCAGTCCAATGTTCCAAATTACAAATGTTTCAAGAAAGTTTCTTTAAGTGTATATTTCTTTATGTGTCAAGAATATTCTCATCTTAGGCTCTTATGTTCTTCAGAGTCCTGTGATCGCCTCCCTTGTCCAGATGTCCTCGTTACTTTTCTCTTATCTTGCAGTGCTTGTTTCTAAAGAGAACTCAAAAGAAGCTTTTAGTAATGTTTCCCAGGCCCCTCAGGGTTACTTTCTGTTTTAGCTGATCTGTCATAAAAGTGTCTGATTATTATAATATGAGTTCAGTGAAAACCTACTCTATAAATGTTAACTTAGAGTTTTAACTATAGAATTAAGTAAAAACCTTAACATTAATCTTTATCCGAAGTCAGTGAAAACAGTGTTATAAATCACCTACATAACTCCTAGATAAGTGTTAAAACTTATAATGAATACATAATGAACTTATTATAAACTTGTGCTTCTAAAAATCCTTATGTCTAAACACTAAACTGCATAGCCCTAAATCAAATAAGGAGTGGATATACTTATATCATTTATTACTTAAGCAATATCTAGTAACCTATAACCAAGTGAAATAAAGCATTCTTGATGTGCTTCAGAGTTTAACTCTTGCATATGTTAGAAAAGGCCAAGTGGCATAGTGGGAAAAATGGAAAAATAAACCATGATATTTCCAGGTTAGCTGTGATTCTTCGCATAAACATGCCATCTTCTTCTTTCATACACAGAATTTCTTCAGCTGTATCAACAGCAAAGATGAAGACAGAAGGGCCTCAGCTGCCTGGGCTCGCTTTGCGGCCAGGGGTCCTCAGCGCACCTGGACTTTGTCATCAGGCTGGCTCCCAACATAAGAAGACTGGAAAGAGACGAATGCAGCAGAAAGAGAAGCAAGATCACTGTCAACCACATCAAGGAATTGAGAGCAGTAAGACACTAAAGAATGATTTTTTTCTTTCATTAAAAAAATTTTTTTTATAGAAACAGGGTCTCGTTATGTTGCCCAGGTTGGTCTGAAACTCCTGGGCTCCTTGATGCTCCCGCCTCAGACTCCCAAAATGTTGGGATTACAGGTGTAAGCCATTATGACAAACCAAGTAAAGAATGATTTAAAAGAGGCAAGTGACAACACCAGATTTAAATTTAGAAATATGTTACCATAGCCTAAGACCAAAAAGATGATGACCTATACTAAGGAAGTGACAGTAAGAGTAAAACAAAGTCAACTAAAATACATATTTAGGAGACAGAATTGATAGAAATTGGTAAAAAGTATGAAGAGGGAGAATTCAAAATATCTAGCTTGGTCACTGGGTAAATGATCTACTAAGATATGAAATGCAGGTAGAAGAGCAATTTGGCGAAGGATGTGGCATCCTTGGGTGTAGTTTACGATGCATTGCATTTGAGGTGTCAGTGGATTACCCAAGTGATGATGTCAACCAGATGGACAAAACTAAGAAAAATTTGTGAATCGTGCATGTACATTTAGATGTTCTGGCAACCACTGAGGATCTAGTGGAATGCTGGGATTGTGTCAATGGCATGAAAGAGAAAGGTTTGATGAATATTGTTTATTGCCCTGCCATGGGCTTGAGTTCATGTAATACAGTGTTTTGACTTCCTAACATGACTTGCTAAATGAGAGCCTCCCTAAGCCTGGCATTTATTATCAAGCAAATCCTATCTGCTAGGCTCTTCCTTATTTGCTAAGCTCACTATATCATCAAGTCTTTACTGTAGTCACTACAGTGGGCTACATTTGAAAGGGGTGACTTAGAGGGGGCAATAATGAAGGTCACCTTGTTCTTTGGAAACAAACAACAACTGGATTTTTAAATGTTTGGAATAGGGTAATGCCTAAATCCTTCCTTTCCCTGAAACTCCCACAGGCACATAACAATCTCATGAACTCCCTTCTCTAATCCTAGCCCATCACTGCAAAAACATAGGCATTCTCAGCCTGGGCAACATAGTGAAATCTCGTCTACAAAAAAAAAAAAAAAAAAAAGCCAGAAGAAAAATATTTCCATGAGAAGCCCAGATCAAGAGGGAACTTCAAGATCTTTTGATTTCTGATTATTGCTGGTTCATTTTTTATTTCTGCTGGCTCTTCTTCTGTAGTCCCAACAACTTGGGAGGCTAAGGTGGAAGTGAAAGAACTTCGGCACCAGTAACGACTCCACACCCAGCCAGAACCAAGAGATTTGTTAAAAGGGGCAGTTACAGGAAGTGACTATAACTGAGGAAGAGCAAGAGAGAGTGCAGGGAGAGGGCTGTATTTATTAGTCTGACAGCGGCTAGAAGGGGCAGCGCTAGGTTTTATTGGAGGACTGGCCTGGGAGCAGGGTGGGCAGACGCCATGTTGCAGGCCCATTGGACGTATAACAAAGCTAGCTACATTATGGAAAATGATTGGACGCACGCTAGGGGAACCATGCGTGAAGAAGCCGGAACCTAGGGCCTTTGTTGTCTAGTGTGGTTTTACCGTGTTCGGCGCCATTTTGGGTGCCCCTCTGGCTGTTTCCTGCACCCTTTATTCCCACCTTTTCTGTTTCTTTGGGGGAGGGGCATCGTTATTCCTTCTGGCTGCTTCCTGCTGGATGTGGGTGTTGTGGGGTGAAGTAGGGGAAGGGCACAGAACCAGCCAGAATAGGGTCCAGATGTAGGCACTGAAGGTGAAGATTTTTGAAGGCGAGAGTTCCATGAAAGTTTCTTGTAAATGTAGAATGGCAACTTGTTCTGGCCAATCCTCCAGTGAGCATGAGGGCGGTAGTAACCAGCTATCTTGGAGTAGACTGTGAAGGTAAATAGAGAACCTGGAAGAGAACATATCTAAAAGAAAAGTTACGTGATATTTAGGGACGAGGTGTTGACTCTTCTACTGGGACAGGTTGATAACTATTGAGTAATAGGAGGTTGAGGTTTTGATTTGAGAGTTTAATTAAGCATTGTTGGAGAAATTTAAAGATACATGGGGCTATTAAACAAAAAATGCAAATTAGAATGACAGGGCCTAGGAGTGGGGCCAGCCAGGTGACAAGAGGGTGTTGTAACCAGGTGAAAGGAGAAGAGTCTGGCTGTTGGCGTCTGCTGTTTTAATTCATCACTTAGGTGATTGAGGATGTTTAGGTTTTCTTTTACTAGGCCAGTTTCGTTGATGTAATAACAGCATTTTTCTCCGAGAAAGAAGCAAGTGCCTCCCTCGTCAGCCGTTAGAAGGTTTAAGGCTCGCCGGTTTTGTAAGGTGACCTGGGCTAACGAGGTGATTTGACGTTGTAAGGAGGCTAGGGACATTGCTGAAGCCTCTAATGCAAGTTGTAGTTTATTGGCTAGGTCTTGGGAGGAGGTAATGCTGTATGCTGGAGCCCCGCTGCCCAAGCCTGCTGCTGCCAGAGCAGAGGCAAGAGAGACTCCTGCGATTACAGGAAGAAAGACTGCCTGTTTTTGGTGGGGCTGGAGTGACAGTATCAGTGTTGTAGGTTTGTTTATTGTGTATTTTGTTGCAAATTCCCCTTGTGTGTACAGGGTTAATTGAGGTACCGGGGTGACCAGGACACATGATGACTTAAAGGTTTCAGTAAGGGTGCCATTGCACCAGAAGAAGAAGCCAGGTGGGGCACAGGTAACATTGACAAGTGATGGTTGAGTTGAAGTTGTGAATGGGAATTCCTGATAGTGGGGGGAGGGAATGAACAGTAGGATTTTGTGTGCAGGGGGTGGTAAGATTTTTTTTGAATGGTACTGCCATAAATGGGGGCGACTGAGGGATGCACATAGGAAGCAGTTAGAAAAGTTGCCTAGATGTGAGTAGTTGAGAAAACGTGCTCCCTATTGTACTACTGAGAGCCAGGAAAATGGGGTGACTTTGTCTGTTGTATGGAGGTTTGTAACATTGCCTCTTGTTTTGTTATTTCAGGGGCTAGGTTTGGGATATTTGGCTGAATTTGGACATAGGTGTGATAAATTTTGATGGTTTCTGCTGGGGTGGAGTCAAGGATTTCATTGTATACTTTGCCTATCACCTCTTTTGTCCACATGTCATCCCAGGGATGTTTGACATTTAAGTAGAATTGGTCTCCGCCTTGTGAAGTGAAAAGAAAAATGTCTTTATCACCGTCAAACCTTTTTATCTTTATGGAGTGGAGTGTGTAAGAGACTTTTGGACATCCCCCATAAATTTTAAGGTTTTTTTTACAGTAATCTCAGGTTTGATCAAAAAGAAAGCAGAATAGAGGTACTTTGTGCCATGTTAAAGAAAGTGAGCGCATGGAAGAGAGAGAGATGGGGATAGAAACTCGAGACTGGCAGCCATATGGCTGGCAGTCCACTGTGGCCAGATGTTGGGTATATGAGTGGTCTTTAGAAGTCCAGGACTCTTCTACAAAGAATCTCCAGCGAAATAGTGGGACAAGTGGAGTTGTTTTACCGTTGAAGTGGGTTAAAATTAATAGGGGAAGGAGGGTTAGTCTGATGAACGTAGTGCTGTAAGGGGTGAATTTTTATAAAAGACACTTAATAAGAATGAAGCTAGTTATAATGAGGAGATATGTAATAGCCAACAAAGCTTTGGCTGTGGATGGCCAATTTGTAGGTGTTGACCAAGTAAATAATATAGTAAGGAGGACGGCAACTAAGCCAAGAAAGGAAAGGGGCTAAGGGTTACAAGTTTCCTGAGCTGAATCCAGGATGTTTGTTTGGATTTGGATTTGGATGGGTGGTGAGTCAGGACAAGAAGGAGGGGGAGCTTATGTCCCATACCTGAGGATTTATTATAGAAGGGGGTAAAGGAGGAAGTGAGCCAGTTGGGGAATCGTTAGTAGTTAGGAGGGCCAAAAATGGGGTTGTGGGGGATGGGTTGTTAAGGGCTGTACTTGGGTTAAAGGTGATGGATGCCTGGAATTTGGCTAGAATGTCCCTGCCCATAAGAGGTACGGGACATTGAGGCAGTATCAAAAAGGAATGAGTGCCTGATCTTGTATCTGAAGATTTGCCTAGGGGGGATGTGATAGGCTGCTGTATGTCTTTCAGTAGAATGTCTGAATGTTTATTCATCACTACACTGAGGCCAAAAGACTAAGAATAAGCTAAGTTTTGTTTTGGGGTTTTTTTTTATCCTTTTTTACTAAAAACATATACCAATAACTTTTTAATATATTTTTTTAACCTTAGAGCTCTAACTAAAGCAATAAGTTTGTATACAGTGGAAGGGCTTAGATAGAATCCAACGTAGAACTATTAGGGGAATCCAAAGTTATACAAAGGCACCCAAAAAAGCACAGTAGTGATGGCTCAGGGTAAAGAATAATATGAATTTTAATTTTTGTCTTAATGTCCCTTCCTAATAATGGAGCTGGACATGTTGGCATAACAAGGAAAGAGTGTTGAAATATTTTATTTTCCAGAACACATGGAAGTAATGGCGTAGTGAGGGGCCTGGATATAATGCCCTGTACCCCCACAACCAAAAAGGGTGAAGGAAGGAGTGGACCAGGAAATTTAAGTAGAGTTGAGCATGTAGCCCCCGTATTAATAACAAATGATATAACCCCACCAGTTATTGATATTTCCACCCTAGGCTTGGTTGGTTTAATAGTTTGTTCCAAAGACATTGGGGCTACCAAGTTAGGGGCGAGTCAATCTTACTGGAGCAAGCCCAAGAGATCCCCTTCTGAGATCGTGTAAGATGCCTGGTGTCCCTTAATTGCAGCAGGCCTCTGGTTCATGTGCTCTCTTCCTTCTGGGTGAATGAGGCAATCATGAGCCCAATGTCCATGCTGTTTGCATTTGGGACAGGGTTTTGCTGGTGGGCAGGGCTTGACAGTCTTTGGCCATATGCCCATTTTGATGGCATTGGAAACAAACCTGGGAAGGGGACTGTGTACCCCTTCTGCTATTGACCATCTGGGGTGGAAGATTATCAGTGGTGGCTTTTTCTGCTAAAGTGGTAGATAAAAGCTGAAGTGTTTCCCGCTTATGTTGGTGGTCCTGTATTCTTTCCTCCTCTTGGTTGTTAAAGATTTTAAAGGCCGTGTCTAATAGTTCTAATTGAGGGGTTTGTGGGCCCTTTTTTAATTTTTGGAGTGTGCATCTGGTGCTGACTGGGAGATAAAATACATAGCCAAAAGAGTTTGTCCCTCCACAGAGTTTAAATCAATATTAGTAACTTGCTGCAATGTCTCAGAGAGGCAACTTAGAAACATTGCTGGATTTTTATCTGGTCTTTGAAAAACCTCTTTTATTCTGTCCTAGTTAACCTGTTTATTAACACCTTTTTTGTAGTTAGCTAACAGGATTTATTTACATGATCCCTTTACTTTTGTCTGGGAAGAAGGTTGATATGGTCCCAGTATAGCTATAACTTGAGAGACATTTATCATAAGAAAACAACAAAGAAGAATTTTTTTAACATCTTTTTGTCCCAGCCACCTCCTTGAGAAGAGACCTATTAAGCCATGTGGAAAGTTGAATGGGTTTTTTAAGTACATGTGGGGGTGGTGACTTGTTGCAGCTTGTAGGGCTGCCACCAGGGGGTTATCAAGTAGTGAGGGGAGGGGGGTGAGAAGGCTGGAGGTTGGAGTCAAGCACCATGGCCTTTGGCACCGGCCCCTCCTCCAAAGACAAAAGAGAAAGGCTGGAGGCTGGGGTCAGGTGCTGTGGCCTTTGGTACTGGTCCCTTTTCCAAAGGTAAAAAAGAAAGACTGAAGGTCAGGGTTAGGTGCCATGGCCATAGACGCCAGCCCTTCTTTTCCAGATAAAGGTGGAGGGTGAGAAGGAGGAGAAACTGATGGAGAGTGGAATAGCAAAAGTAGAGTATAGGAGGTTTATCTGCTGGGTTGAAGTTAGAAACAGAGGAGGGAGGTGGCAGGATTAGATGTGTATGATTTAAGACGTTTTTCTATCTGTGAGAGGTCTGAGATAGAGAAGGGGACAAGTACCTGAACCACACCCTCCGTGCCCGCCACCTCGCAAAGGGGGGGCTAGGAGGGTTGGCGTGGCCTTGGATCAGGTTACCAGGGGGCTGCATGGAGGAGTCATTGGAAGGGGAGGGTATAAGAATTGAGCTGCCAGAGTAGAGGTGGTTGGAGCCAAAGAGGAGGGTGGGGGCGGGGGAGCCTGAGGCTGTCTGTAAGGGGGGGGTTCGTCCACTGGGTCGAAATCTGAGACAGGGGAGGAGGGAGCAAGAGTAGGAGTGGGACTTGCAGTGTCTGCAGTGGGGGGAGAGGAAGTTGGAGGAGGAGGCATGGATTCCTGTGGGACAGTGGGAGGGAGGGAAGCTGTGGAGAAGGCAGCGGATGCCAGCATGAGTTGGGGATGGAGGCTGGAGGGATTACAGTGGAGGCAAAGGCAGGGGATGTTTACGGAGGAGAGAAAAGGACTGAACATAGGGAATCTCTACCCACCGTTTTGAATGCTCACAGAAATTATATAAGTCCCATATAATATTGGGATTTAGGAACCCCTGAAGGGGCCACTGGTTTTGGTTGTCTAAGGGATATGTAGGCCAGTCCTGTGTGCAGAGGCGAATTAGGCATTTGGGTTTGATATCGGGGGTGAGTGAAAGTGTGTTGAGGTTGTTTAAGAGGCATTTAAGGGGTGAATCAGCTGGCAGAGATGACGAGCCTCCCATGGTGGGACAGGTGGACTAAATGGGGCATCCCCCGAAGAGTCAACTGCCCAAGAAGTGTGGCTGTGGCAAAGCCTGTTGTCACGGGGTTTGGCACAAGCAGGGTTCTCCTGGAGAACCGAGGAGTCAAGGCAAGGAATTTAGGAACAGACAGAAAGCACTTGACCGAGTGGCAGGTGAGAGGGTGTTCGAGATTCCTGCTGGTCGAACAGGACGTACTGTGGGGCAATAGACGTGGGAACCTCTGAGGTCTGCTACTGCCTGACAGATGCGGGGAGCCCTCCGGAATCCGCTGTGGGCTTGCAGATGTGGGGCCCCTGGGGTCCTCTGCAGCCCGACAGCCATGGGAGTTTTTAGGGTTTGAGAGAGATAAAGGAGAAGAGGAAGCATTTAGCAGCAGTCTCACAGCCGTGGGAGTTTTTTTAGGGTTTGAGAGAGATAAAGGAGAAGAGGAAGCCTTCAGGGTCCGCTGTGGCCATGAAGGCCGAGGCAGGGTGCATTCCCCCTCGCCCGGGGGCCGGAGGGACTGCCAGACAATCAATGGTCAGTTTCCCCTGGTGGTCCTGGGCAAGTTTTGAGTTTCCGTGTCTTGGGAACTCATCTATCCAACATTCGCTGGTGGATGCAGCTCACACATTCAAAACAGTGGGGAAGGTCCAGGAGGGCCGGAGTGGCCATAGGTGCCAGGTCGGGGCTCCCGCCTACGGGAATACACCCACACAGAGGTGAGAGAGCACCCGATCCGAGTCACAGCACCAATGAAAGGACTTCGGCGCCAGTAACAACTCCACACCTGGCTGGAACCAAGAGATTTATTAAAAGGGGCAGTTACAGGAAGGGACTGTAACAGAGGAAGAGCAAGAGAGAGAGAGTGCAGGGAGAGGGCTGTATTTATTCCTGACAGCAGCCGGAAGGGGCAGTGCTAGGTTTTATTGGAGGAGCGGCCTGGGAGCAGGGTGGGCAGATGCCGTGTTGCAGGCCCATTGGACGTATAACAAAGCTAGCTACATTATGGAAAATGATTGGATGCACGCTAGGGGAACCATGCGTGAAGAAGCCAAAACCTAGGGCCTTTATTGTCTAGTGTGGTTTTACTGTGTTCGGCGCCATTTTGGGAGGCACCCCTCTGGCTGTTTCCTGCACCCTTTAGGAAGGATCATCTGAGCCCAGAAGGCTGCTGGGAGCTGTGATCATCATCATCATGCATGTACACTCCAGCCTAGGTGACAGACCCCAACTCAAAAAAAAAAAAAAAAAAAGGCATTCTTCCAGAGAAGAGCCCAACCTAGACTAGAATGATGGTGAACCCTAGCCTGAAGCTAAGTTAGGTTGATCAGGAAGCTCAAATGGGCTTCCTTCAACATCAAACTCCTCCTCACCCCCCTAACCCCTATTTTTTCTAGTTTAGCAGCAAACCTCTCTATGTCTCAGTTTTGACTAAATAGTAACCACTAACATTTAGCCAGATATTGAACCAAAAAGAGTCAATGCGTTTTTTTGTATGCCTCCCAGCCATCCTACGGGGGGATGCTGGGGCTTAGGGAGGTTAAATCATTTTCCCAAAGTCACAGAGCCCACAGTCTCTGTGTGATGCTAGACGGATTCCCATTTTCTATCCTACCATCTTCATTGTGACAGTGACAATCATTGCCTCAACAATAACTAACCTGTGCCCCAGAAACTCAATGAGAACACTTGACAGGAATTTTGACATTTACTTCTCCCAACAGTTTTATGAAGTTAGTACTGTTGTTCAACGTTTAAGATGGGGAACCAGAAGCCTAGAGGAGTTGCCACTTGCTGGATGCACACAGGGGATAAGAGGCAGAGCCAGAATTTGAACATGAAAAGCCTGTCTTAAGGACTTTACTGTAAGTACCACTTTGCCTTTGACCTCTGGGGGCTCTCTTCTCCTACCCATCCACCAACCCCCACTCAAAGACTCTGTGACTTGTTCCTACACCACAGACACCACATTTTGTTTCACATAAGATATATTATTAAGTTATGACTTTGGATGATATGTTGAGCTTATAATATTTAGATTTTTAATTCTGGAAACTTTATATTCAGACTGGTTTAACAAGTTCTTGGTCTGGCCCGACACAGGAAGCAGCTGAGGAAGAAGAGGCAGGTGGGGCCAGTTACGGGTTGGCTCAGGGCCAAGCTGAGGCAGAGAGGGTTACTTTTCAACTCTAAGGTTCGGGGGAAAGGGCTGGGCCTTGGCCGGAATTCCACAGGCTGGGAGGCTCTAGTGCCTTTCCACACAGCAGAAGCCATCTCTGTCGACAGCAGCCTCTTCTTCACCAAGCAGCATTCTGCTGGCTCTTCTGGCTTACAAAAGCATGAGGCTGGCTGGATTTCTTTCTCAGTGTTCAGGAAGAACTCCAAAGTCTAAATTTACCAGAACAAAAAACAAAACAAAGCAACATATTTCACTTTTCTCTGGCTTAAAAAAATTTTTTTATAATTCTTTTTATTATTATTTTTTTTTAGAGACAGAGTCTTGCTATGTTGCCCAGTCTGGTCTCAAACTCCTGGACTCAAATGATCTTCTCACTTTGGCCTCCCAAAGTGCTGGGATTATAGACATGAGCTGCCATGTCTACTCCTTCAAAAGAAATTTTTTTTCTGGCTTTTTTTTTTTTTAACTGAAAGACGATTGGTAAAAGAGGTAGCCATAGTTTAAAACTTTGTTAAAAAAACAAATCCTGGGCAACCCCTTCAGGTCTCCTCCCACTGTGGGAGCTTTTCTGTCCTCTCAATAAATCCTGCTTTAAAAAAAAAAAGAAAGAAAGAAATCCTGAGCACGGTGCTCCCCAAAGTCTCCAAGCTAATGGGCTAGAGTTAGGAGATAAGCACTTGGCCTGCTTTTCTGTACTCTCCCAACTGTCTGGTAGGCCCACAACAACTTTGAACTGCCCTTTCAGCCCCACATTCAGGTCTAACCATTTTGACTCTGAACTCTTCTCCAGACCTTCCCTCTCTTCCTCTGCACACTAAAGTGGCCCTGATAAGGCTACTTTGTGAACTAAGGAATATATAGCCAACGCAGAACAATGCAGTATCTTTGTTTCTTAGCACAGAAAGGTTCTTGATGAAGACAGAACAAATCTATCAACTACAATGCAACTAGTTGCTGGAAAACAGAAAGTACAGCAAGTCTCCTAATACGAACCTTCAAGTTGCAAACTTTCAAAGACGTGAACATGCGCTCACATGTTCAATCACATAAATTAGTTCACATTCTGATGTACTGTAAACTAAACATGTTTTCTTTATTTTTTGCATTTGTTTTTTACATACTGTTTGTGGCAAGTATTATAAACCTATTACAATAAAGTACTATATAGCCAATTGTGTTAGTTGGGTACCTAGGCTAACTTTGTTGGATTTAGGAGCAAATTGGACTTAGAAATGCACTCTTAGAATGGAACTCGTTCATATGTGGGGAACTTACTACAAAGAAGAATGGGAAGAAGAGAGGGAAGAGGTAAAGAAAGAGGGAAAATTGCCATTAAATTCCCTCTGTGATGTCATATGTGTTTTCACACCTCTCTCAATATTATACTTAATCTCCACCAGTGAACCTGAACTCCAATCTACTGGGGGAGTTTAGAGCCTCTAAAGTTTCTGGTCTTGACAGGTCATGTATTTTATACTTCTAGTGTAAGATTACCTGGTACATGTAAGAGATTTAAGTAGAACTAAAGTTGTACATCCATCCCAATCCTTTCTCTCTGTCCTACCCACCCTTTAACCCAAATACTTCCCTCTCAGGCCCACTCCCCAACCCTGAGTTTACCAACAAAGGCTCAGCAGCTGAATACCGACAGGCCAGGGAAGGCTGCAAGAAAAGGAAATAGATAATGGATGACTAGCCTGACTGGTGGCAGATTGTTGCTGCAGCAGCAGAATCTTCAGGAGTTCAGATACAGTTCTGCAGACCTGAAGAGATCTTAGACAGAAGAGAAGGGAAAGCAAATCTGGTCATCTTTAGAAGCCCCATGATGACAGCCCATAACCCATAGTTACCACAGGGAAACCTGCATGATCCCACACAATTCAAGTATTTGTGGTAGTCAAGAGCATGGTTTGAAGCATGTAGAAATAGTCACCTGCTGAGGAAGAGGGCTCTCTTGCTGGGCCTGAAATGCCCCATTCACTCATCAAACCTTCATGTTTCCCAGTTCCAAAATCATGACTCCAAAGAAACCATATTGTACCATTCAGGTGCTCAAATCCAAAGGGATTGTTTAAAAGGCTTTAGGGCTGGCCTGGTGTAGTGGCTCACACACGTAATCCCAGCACTTTGGGAGGACCAAGGTGAGAGGATTGTCTGAGCCAGGGGTTCCAGACCAGGCTGGACAACTTGGTGAGAACTCGTCTCTACTAGAAATCAGAAAAATTACCTAGGTGTGGGGGCACACACTTGTGGTTCCAGCTACTTGAGAGGCTGAGGTAGAAGGATTGCCTGAGCCCAGCAGGTTGAGACTGTGGTAGCCATGATTGTGCCACTGCACTCCAACCTGGGTGACAGAGTAAGACTCCAACTCATAAATAAATAAATAGTTCTGGGGGGAAGAGTGATGTCAGCAAGATGGTGGACTAGGAAGGTACAAGACCTTCTTCTTTCCCAGAGACAGTGGGTTAACAATATACAGACTGGAATAACAGACTGGAGAACTCCAGAGGCAGGCCAAGAAGCTATAGCACCCAAGTCCTTGTAAAATCAAAAAGTGATTGCAGCAAAAAAAGTAGGAAAATTTGCTGCAACTGGCATGTCCATCTGTGCCCTTCCCTCTCTGTGGCATAACACTGGGGAACTGGGAAGAAATTCCTTACACTAGGGCTCCACCCTCGGAGTGGAAACTAAAGAATAAACTGTGCATTCAATGTTCTGGCTCATCTAGAGGCTATCCAAGGAGCTAATTTCTGTCTCACCTGACAGAAACCAGGGCTGACAGGACAGGGACAGCAAGTGGAAGCCACTGAAATGGGGGAGAGTCATAGGTTAGAGCTGTCGTTCCACAGGCAGATACCAGAAGGAGCACATCAGAAAAGGTTTGCAAGGTCCTAGAATGTCCAGCAGGGCTGACTGGTGAAGGTCTTTCCTTGCAAGAAGCCAAAGACTGGGAAAGGTGGCTGTTTTTTCAAAAGCCCAAATTCCAGCAAAAGATTATAAGACACACAGAAAGACAGAGAAATTGGCCCAATGGATCAAAATAAAACTCCTGCAGTCAAGCCTGAAGAAAAGTGATCTGTGAGCTGCCTGATGAAGAATTTAAAGTAAATGTCCTAAAGGTGTTCAATGAGCTTAAAGAGAACACAGATAGACAGCTAGATGAAATCAGAGAAAGGATGCATGAACAAAATGAGAATGTAAACAAAAAAAAATATTTTTAAAAGAACCAAGCAGATATCCTGGAGCTTAAAAATACAATAACCAGACTGAAAAATTAATAGTGGAATCAAACAGCAGATTTGATCAGATAGAAGAAATAAATAGCAAACTTCAAGACATGTCATTTAAAGTCATTGAGTCAGAGGGAAAAAAAAGGGAAAAAAATGAACAAGATTCAGGAGAACCTAAGGGACTTGTGGAACACTATCAGGTAGTTGGATATATGCACTATATCCCAGAAGAAAAAAGGGAGAAAGGGACAGTGAGCTTATTTGAGTAAATAGTGACTGAAAACTTCACAAATCTTAGAAAAGGACGTAGTCAAGAGCTCAAAAACTCCAACTAGAATAAATCCAAAGAGAATCACACACATCATATTCAAACTGTCTAACAATAAAGAGTGTATCCTGAAAATAGCAAAAGAAAAGCAATTTGTCACCTAAAAGGAACTTCTGTAAGATTATCAGGAAGCCACAGGTTAGAAGGGAGTTTGTTACCACTAGACCTGTTCTATAAGAAATGCTAAAGGGAGTCCTTCAAGTTCAAATGAAAAGACAGTAGACAGCAACACAAAGTCATACAAAAATATAAGGTACTCTGGTAAAAATAATACATAACAAATATAGATACCTGCACTGTTGTAATTTTGTGCATAGAATATTAATGACAACAACATTACAAATATATAAATCTATGTTAATATACAAGTTATAAAGAAATAATTTGTGACATCAATAACATCCAGGAGGAGTGGATTTAGAAAGGAGTAGAATTTGTCTGCAATGGAAGTTAAGCTGTTATCAATGTAAATAGAATGCTGTAATTTTAAGCTGTCTTATGTAATTACAGTGGCAGCCACAAAAAAATATATGGAATATACACAAAAGAAAATAAGGGTGTCGAAACATATCACTACAAAAAAAAAATGATATATAAAGGAAGAGAGTAGCAGCGGAAAAAAGAAACAAAAAAAGCTATAAGACATAGAAAACAATGAACAAAAGGACAATAGTAAGTCTTTCCAATCACTGATTACTTTAAATGTAAGTGGATTAAAATTCCTCAATCAAAAGACATAAATTGGCTAAACAGATTTTTTAAAAAATAGAATCCAACTATGTGCTATCTACTAGAGGCTCAATTTAGATATAAACATGCATGGGCTGAAGGTGAAAGGATGGAAAAAGATTTTCCATACAAATGATAACCAAGAGAGAGCAAGGGTGGCTATACTAATATCAGACAAAATCGACTTTAAATTGAAAGATTTTACCAAAGATAAGGAAAGACATTATGTAATGATAAAAGTGTTCATTAACCCAGAAGATATAACAATTACAAGTAGCTGTGTACCAAACATCAAAGCTCCTAAATATATCAAGCAAAACTTTATAGAATTAAAAGGAGAAATAGACAGCAACACTATAGCGGAGGAGAACTTCAATACCTCATTTTCCTAATAGACACAACTGGAGAAGATAAACAAGAAAACAGAGGACTTGAACAACACAGTAGACCAATTGAACTTAGCCAAGGTGTGTAAAACACTCTACCCAACAACATCAGAATAGATTCTTCCCACATGCACATGGAACATTCTCCAGGAGAAACCACATACTAAGCCACAGAACATGTTTTAACAAAATCAATAACATTGAAATCATACAAAGAATTTTTTCAACAAAAATGGAATGAAAACTAGAAATCAATAGCACAAGGATAACTGTAAAAACTACAAATATATGGAAATTAAACAACACACTCTTAAACAACAAATGTGCCAAAAAAAGAAGTCATCAGAAAATTTGAGAAAAATAAAAATAAAGCACAATATAACAAAAATGAAAATGAAAACACAAAACTTGGAGGATGCAGTGAAAACAATGCTAAGGTAGAAGTTTTTAGCATAAATATGTACAATAAAAAATAATAAAGCTCTCAAATCAACAGTCTAACTTCACACCTTAAGAAATATTTTTTAAAGATCCTGTCACTGGCAACACTGTCAATACTGTCCATAGCTCCTTCCTCCAAAAGATTAAAAACTAGTAGTCTTAAGGTAATGATTGACAGGACAAACTTTGGAACCCTTCTTATTATCACAGGAGCTTCAAAGAAATGTCCCAATGATATTTTAACATCTTAAACATGCATTTTAATACTTCTCCATTTTAAAAGTAGGAAGTTACATTTACAGGAAAAAAAACAAAGACCTAAAGACCTTTGAGCTCTAAATTTCTTTCAGCACCCTGCCCTCTGCAATAAAAATGCATACTTGCATATATTATTGTGATCAGTGGTTGTCAGAGTCCATCTCCAACACAAAGGTCAGGGCCTAAGGCGAGAGAATCAGACGCAGCGAAGGAAGAAGACACAAGTCAACTCCCTGGGTCGAGTTCGGGACTCTTCCAAAGTTTATTCAATTTTCACATGTTTATATAAGGCATTTTCAACCCTCAACCCCCTCACACATATGCCCACAAAAGTTTACATTATGTTTTCTTTTACAATCAAACGTAACCGTTCTACAATGATTTATTTGTTCCTCCCTATTCTTTTTTTTGTTTCCATTATGTTAAAATCAACAGACAGGAACGAAACAATTTCTGCTAAAAATAATTAACTGTAACCTTTTAACCCTTACCACTTTTATATCATATTTCTAACAATTCTTACATGTGACTTAACAGCAATATATTGGCGTTTACATCTATAACTAATTTTACTGTTTCTTATAATTAACTTTATTATTTTTTTATTATTTCCTATAAACTTTCCTACTATGTATCTATCTTTATTCTTATTTTACTCATATGCATCATAATCTAATAATGCTTAACAACCTTTATATGAATTATGCTTGACTACTCTTATATTTTATATTTGTTTTCTATTTAATTATTTTTTATCTAATTATTTTTAATCATCATCCTATTTTTATCTACTTAACTATTCTCTTCTATATTATCATACTTATACTACTAGATTATTTTACTCTTACAAACTTATATCTACTATGTCTATACTTTCTTAACTTATGTTTAAAAGCAGCTACCCTCAGGATTGACTTGTCTCAGGTCTCACAAACTTCCTCCTCCATCTTACCCATCTAAGGTGTTATTTTAGTATAGGGTCTGTTAACCATTAAAAATAAAGAATGGGAAAGTTCTTTTATTTTCTTTATACGCAATGGTTTTGCTTTTTATAGAGATGAATGTAACTAAACATTCTCTAGTGTCTCTAATGGCTGTGCTTTTGCTGTGTTCCTTATTCATGCCTCAAACTTCAGTTTCACCAATACATCGTCCTCGCTTATCAGTTACTGCTTCATCAGAAAGGGGTACTTTCTGTCTTATGCACACACTCCTAGAGATCAAAGGGGGCCCATCAATGGGATCCATGGGGCTTTGCCTCCAGCATGGCCGCTTTAGCTGGGGCCTTGCTCCCAGCCAGCATTTTTCCCATTTTCAGGTAACCCTTACTTTGCCTTCTGTTAGGAGTTGCGGCTCCCGACAAGTGGTCAACTTACTTTGTGTTATTTGTCTTTTCATATTGCATAAATGCCCTCTTTAACCCTAACATGTGGCTAGGCACCGATAAGAATACAATGCTTACTTCTCTTTAAAGGTAGCCAGCCTCCTAAATGTTCCCAACAAGCCTCACCACCTGGTATTCACACCTGTGTGGACTCCTACCAACCAGTACCAGGATTAGTCCAAGGGACAAATGGGATATAGTTTGTCATTGAACAAGATGGGTTTGAACTGTGTAGGTCCACTTATATGCAGATTTTTCAATAAAGATATTGGAAATTTTTTGGAGACTTGCAGCACTTTGAAAAAATTCACAAACTGCATAGACTAGAAATATTGAAAAAAGTAAGACAAAGGTATGTCATGAAAGTATAAATATATGTAGATGCTAGTCTATTTTATCATTCACTACCATAAAAATACACAAATCTATTATTAAGAGTTAAACTTTATCAAAGCTTACACACACAAACACAGACTGTGCATGACCTTCATTTGCAGTTGAGAGAAATGTAAACAAATGTAAAGTTGTGATATTAAATCAGAAATGCATAGAATTGACTGTAGTAATGAACTACTCTAATAATTTCATAGCCACCTCCTGTTGCTGTTGTGGTGAGCTCAATGTTGCAGGTATCCACTTATAGCATAGTGTGATGCTAATCATCTCTGCATGAGCAGTTCGTCTCTCCAGTAAATTGTGACTTACAGTAAAAAGTGAACCTTCACAGTTCTTGAGCATTTTTCATCATGTTGAGTATAATACCACAAACCTTAAATAATACTGTGGGACTCATACAAAGTTCCACTAGTGCCGCTGGAAATGCTTCTAAGAAGCAGCGGAAAGTCATGACATCACAAGAAATAGCTGAATTGCTTGATTTGTATGTAGACTGAGGTCTGCAGTTGTGGGTGTCGCCACTTCAAGATAAATGAATCCAGGGTAAGGACCACTGCAAAAAAAGAAAAGGAAATTCATGAAGCCATCGCTGCAGCTGCACCAGCAGGCATGAAAACCTTGTGCTTTTTGCAAAATAGCCTTTTCATCTTGTATTGAAAAATGCAGCTTTTATGTGGGTGCAGGATTACTACAAGAAAGGCATACCTATAGACTCTAATATGATTTGAGAAAGAACAAAATCATTATATGACAACTTGAAGCAAAAGGGAGGCGAAGGACCTAAAGCTGGAAAATTTAATGACAGCAAAGGATGGTTTGATAATTTTACAAAGAGGTTTGCCTTTAAAAAAAAAAAAGCCAAGATAACCAGAGAAGCAGCTTCTACCAGCCAAGAGGCAGCAGACAAGTTCCTAGACAGCATTAAGAAAATCATTGAGAAGAAAGGAGATATGCCTGAATAGGTTTTTAATGCTGATAAAGTGACCTATTTTAGAATAAGGTGCCAGAAAGGATGTTTATTAGTAAGGAAGAGAAGCAAGCACCAAAATTTAAGGAATAAGGTAACACTACTTTCTGTGCTAATGCAGTCGGGTTTTTTTAAAATCAGGATTGCCATTGTCTAAACAGTTGCTAATCCCCAGCCTGCCTTATAGATCAATACCAGCTGCCAGGCTTTTGCTTGTGCAACAAGAAGGCCCAGACAATAAGAGCCCTTCTTTTAGACTGGATCCATTGATGCGTTGTTCCTACAGTCAATAAGTACTTTGCAACCCAGCAATATGGGAGGCCGAGGTGAGTGAATTGCCTGAGCCCATGAGTTCGAGACCAGCCCAGGCTACTTGGTGAGACCTCATCTCTACAATAAAGAAAAAATTAGCTGGGCATGGTAGCGCATGCCTGTAATTCCAAATACTTGGAAGGCTGAGGCAGAAGGATCGCTGGAGGTCAGCAGGTCGACACTGGGGTAGTCATGAGTGTGCCACTACATTTCAGCCTGGGTGATGGAATAAGACTCTAACTCAAAAAAAAAAAAAAAAAAAAGTACCTTGCCAGCAAAGGACTGTTATTTAAAATTCCTTTGATATTGAACCATGTCCCTGGTTACTCAGAGCCTCATGAGTTCAACATCAAAGGCATCAAGTGGTCTACTTGCCTCCAACACAATGTCTCTAATTCAGCTTCTAGATCAGGAGGTCATAAGGATCTTTAGGGTTCATTACATAGGGTACTCTATGGAAAGGATTGTCAATGCTATGGAAGAAAAAAACCACAGAAAGAACATCATGAAAGTCTGGATTACACCACTGAAGATGCCATCGTTGTTACAGAAAAAGCTGTGGAAACGACCAAGCCCAAAGCAATAACTTCTTGCTGGAGAATACCATGTCCAGATGTTTTGCATGACTTCACAAGATTTACTTCAGAGCTAATCAAAGAAATCATGAAAGGGATATGGCTATGAAGGATAGTGGTGAAGGGTTTCAGGATATGGAGCTTGGAGAAATTCAAGAGCTAATAGACATCACACCAGAGGAATTAACAGAAGATGACTTGAAGGAGATGAGTGCTTCCAACCAGTGCCAGATGATGAGGAAGAAGATGTAGAAAAGGTAGGGCCAGGAACCAAAGCGACATTAAACAGTCTGGCAGAGAGGCTCCCGTTATTCAAGAATGCTTTTGATGTCTTTACCACATGGACTTTTCTATGATACAGGAACTGAAGCTAAAGTAAATGGTGGAAGAAGGAGTGGTATCATATACATTTTTAGAGAAACAGAGGAACAAAAAAAGCAAAAATGTCAGATAGAAATTATAACAGATTTTGGTAAAGTTACACCAAGTGTGCTTGCCTCTCCTGCCTCCCTTTCACCTCTTTCTCTTCTGCCACCCCTGAGACAGCAAGATCAACCCCTTCTCTTCCTCCTTACCCTTCCCCACCTACTCAGTATGAAGATGAGGAGGATAAAGACCTTTATGACAATCCACTTCCACTTCATTAAAAGTAAATATATGTTCTCTCCCTTATGATTTTCTTAATAACATTTTCTTTTCCCTAGCTTACTTTATTGTAGGACTACAGTATATATCGTATATATAACATACAAAATATGTGTTAGTCTACAGTTTATGTTATCAGTAAAGCTTCCAATCAACAGTAGGCTATTAGTTAAGTTTGTGAAAGTTACATAAATTGCAGAAAGTGGCATCCCTAACCCCTGCTTTGTTCAAGGGTCAACTGTACATCAAAAGTGATGATGTGTCACTTTTAAAATTGGGTGTGTTTTTTGTTGTTGTTGTTGTTTTGGAGTTGATATCTCACTCTGTTACCCAGTGACACACTCAAGACCATGATAGCCTTGACCTAGTCTCAAGCAATCCTTCCACTTCAGTATTCCAAGTAGTTGGGACTAAAGGCATACCCTACACTCTCAGCTAATATTTTTTATTTTATTGTAGAGACAAGGGCTCCCCATGTTGCCTAGGCTGGTCTTCAACTCCTGGGCTCAGGTAATTCTCTCACTTTGGCATCTCAAAGAGCTGGGATTACAGGCATGAGCCACTGTGCCCAGATTGGGTTTTAAAAGATTACGGATCTCTTAAATCTCTTGCTCTGGGGGAAGCTGGGTGCCATATTGTGAGGACACTCAAGAGCTTATGGCAAGGAGCTGAGATGTTCAGCCAGTAGCCAGCAAGAAGCAGAGGGATGCCAACTGGCATATGCATGAGCTTGGACAGCTTCAGCAATAGAGCCTTTCAATAACGTCAGTCCCAGTCCACAGCTTGACTACAACTTCATATAAGAACTTGAGCCAGAACCACCCAACAGAGAGTCTCCCACAGAAACTGTGAGATTGTTTCAAAACAATAAATGTTATTTTAAGCAGCTACATTTTGGGATAATGTGTTACATAACTACAAATAATGAATATATCTCTCTAGCACTTCTGTAGGAAAAAAAGGTAGGGTGTGTGTGTGTGTGTGTGTGTGTGTGTGTGTGTGTGTGTGTGTGTGTGTTTCATACAAGACTGCTAAAATGTTAAATGCCTGATAATGGAAATCCAAGGTCACAATTTCAGAGTTTCACATGAAATTATGAGAAACAGTACAGTGACCAAAAAAATCCACATACTCCCAAACTTCACATGCCAACAGCACAGTAGTTCTCAGAACTTGGCCAAATAGAATTTGAGAGTTAAAATGTCCAGTTAAGCCCCAAATTAGCCTGAAATTTAACCATTAGAGACTAGTTTTATCGGGTTTTGTAGCATCAGGTCTTGACAATCCTGGAAAGCATTACATCTTAGAATAGTACTTATAACAGGGTCATGACAGGAAACAAAATCTAACTCTAATGCTTGATCTGAAGAGATTTTAACATGGAGACAATTTACAGAAATGTGGACACAGAGAAATCAAAAATGAATGTTAAAGTATCCAGAGACAGGCAAGAGAAGGAACATATTTAGGCAGACAAAAATAAAGAAATGGTGTTACCAGAGCCCATTAGGATGTGGGCCCAAGGAGGAGGGCCATCCTGTCATAACTTTAACTGTGATGTAATGTGGCCACTGCCCAAACCATGATGCCAGAGCAGGGAAGGGGTGAAGGAAATGCTAATCTCATCTCTCATCCTCCAGTTTCATGGTTCTATATCTACTGAAATACAATGATTTCCAAGATAATACTTGTAATTGAAGATTTATTAGATAGATAGATAGATGGTAGATAGAGATAGATAAATGGATGAATGGATAGACTGATGGATGAATGGATAGATAGATAGATAGATAGATAGATAGATAGATAGATAGATAGATAGATAGATAAGGATGGACATACAGCTAGAAATGGATGGATAGATAGATAAATAGATGGATAGATGGATGGACGGATGGACGAACGGATAGACAGACAGACAGGTATATACAGATGGATGGATGGATGGATGGATTGATGGATGGATGGATAGACAGACAGCCTGTCTCTGGAGAGATACATATGGAACAAGTAACGGCAGATGCCATTGGGAAGGATTTTGGAGGACTGGGGTCAGGGGTAGAAGAAAAACTTGTTTTTTAATATACATTCTATTATATAGAGAGTTGTTTGAATGTACATGTACTATCTTAAGAAAAACACAAAACCTTCCTTGACACCAGGACTCTTCAGATCTAGTGTCTTGTGCTCCACAATCATTATAGAGTACTCACTACCATACTCCATGCTGGGACTACATGAAGAATAAGATATAATCCCCGCTTTCAAGTAGCTGTAATCTAATGGTGGAGACAAAAAAACAAGCAAGTAACCATGACATAGTGCCATCAATGTGGCTTCTCTTATTTTTTTAATTAAAAATGTGAACATATGCACACATACCTCATCCCACTTAACTCCCTCTTTCCACTGTACTGCTCACATTCCAACATCTTCTATGACTTAGTTGTTGGTGAAGCTTATTGTCAGTCCCCTCCACTCTATGAAGGGGAGAATGCTTGGCTGTTTTGTTTATTGATCCTCAGTGTCTGAAAGGATGAAAGTTTTCAATGTTTGTTGAGTAAATATTGAATGAATAAGTTCTATGAAGTATAAAAAGGGAGCAACCAGAAAACCAAAGGGAACACTAAACTTGTGTGAAGGTCAGGGGGTTTCATGGTGCTAAATCTTTTCGTAAATCTGGGTGACTTTCATCAGAAGATCTAATATTCTAAGAGTGAACAAATGAGAAATATGTGACACATGAAATACATGAAAACGAGTTTCTTGAAACAGGAAATGACATGCAGGGAACTGCAAGTGCAAAGACTTAGAGATAAAAGAATGGCGCATATGGAAACCCGAACATATGGCAATAAGTACTGGTTGCTGACAACTGCTTAAGCTGGGTGATGAGCTTCTGAAGATTCATTAATACTACTTTTTTCTTTTGTGCATCTTCAGATTTTGCCATAATACAAAGTTAAAAACATATGAATAAGTAAACTATTTTTTAGTGAATATAAAAGAATGGAGGCTGGGCACAGTGGCTCTCGCCTATAATCTCAGCACTTTGGGAGGCTGAGGTGGGAGGATTGCTTGAGCCCAGAGGTTCCAGACCAATCTAGGCAACATAACGAGGCTTTGTTTCTACATTAAAAAAAGAAAAAAGAAAAAAAATTAGCTGGTGCCTTAGTGCATGCCTATAGTCCCTGCTACTCAGGAGGCTGAGGCAGAAGGATCACCTGAGCCCAGCAGGTAGAGGCTATGGTAAGCCGTGATCATGCCACTGCACTCCAGCCTGGGCAACAGAGGGAGACCCTGATTTAAAAAAAAAAAACAAAGAGAGAAAATAATGGAAAAAGAACTTCTCTCTTCCAATGTCTATACGTAAGTCTCAGCAGTAACTCTAAGAATCTTCACTTGGTTTTACATGCCCTTCCCTGAACCAATTATGATGGTGTAGGATGATGGAGTAACATGATTGGCTCATCCTGCAATGGCTGCTAGTGGGGGGATGAAGGGAGGGAGAGGCCACCATGATTGACAGTTCCACCTGACCACATGGAATAAGAGAAGGAAGGGAGGGCAGCAGATCCAGATAACTGATATCAGGGACCCCCCGGAAGGCTGTGATTGATGATGGAGATAGCGCAGTTAGAGAGCGGGTTGAGTGGGGGAGAGAGTACGAACATGTAGAGAGGCCTTATTTTCCCAAAAAAAGCAAGACTAACTGAGCTCCCAAATGATAGAGAAATTTGCTGTTGGGTGGAGGTGGGGGCAGAAGGTAGAATGAACGAAAACACGAAGCTCACATTAACTACAACTAGGCATGGAATCGTTTTAAAATCTCCCACTTTTTCATAGAGGGGTATTTGAAGATAGGATAACAACTGGTAAAAAAAAATGCTGCAGTTTTCTCGGGTAAATTGTGAAGCTTGATGCAACTAGAAAAAAATCCCCAGGATAGCTTTGACTTGGTTGGCACTGTGAGCAAATCCTGAAGAGCTTAGATCTGTACTAAGGATATTCAAACACATGTCTCAAAAAACTGAGCTGAAGGAAGAGACAGAGCAGCATGAACCATCGGTCTAGGAGGTATGTGAGCTCCAGGTCTGGAAAGAAGGGGGCCCCAGGCTTCTAAGACCAGTGGGCAGCAAGAGCCAGAGACCTCAGGAAGAGAAACCAGACCCAGACAGACCCCAGGCAGACATAGCACCTGAGGCCCAGGAAGCCCCAGGAACATAGTGCCGTCTGCTGTTCACCACACAAAGCTCTTGCCTTGGAAATCATTCCATGCACTCTCCTGGACACTGGCCTAGATCTTGAATTCATGACCAAGTCCACAAAAGCAAATCCAGTGAAAACGAAAATTGACAGGTGGGACCTTATCAGGTTAAAAAGCAAGGGAAACCATCAAGAGAGTAAAGAGGCAACCCACAGAACAGGAGAAAATATTTGCAAGCTATGCATCCTACAAAGGCCTAATAGCCAGAATAATCTACAAGGAACTCAAATGAACTGACAGGGGAAAAAAAACCCACAATAACCCCATTAAAAAGTAGGCAAAGAACATGAACAGACACTTCTCAAAAGAAGACGTACAAGTGGTCAACAAACATATGAAAAATGCTCAGCATTACTAATCATCAGAGAAATTTGAATAAAAACCACAAGAAGATACTATCTCACATGGATCTGGATGGCTATTATTAATAGGTTAAAAAAAACAGGTATTGGCGAAACTTCAGGGAAAAGGGAATACTTGCACACTGTTGGTGAGAATGTAAACTAGTTTAACCTCTGTGGAAAGCAGTTTGGAGATTTCTCAAAGAACTAAAAACAGAGTTACCATTTGACCTTGTAATCCCACTTCTGGGCATATACCTAAAGAAACACAAATTTCTCTACCAAAAAGATACCTGTACTTGTATGTTTATTGCAGAACTATTCATAATAGCAAAAATGTGGAACCAAGTGCCCATTGATGGTGAACTGGCTAAAGAAAATGTGGCACATATACACCATGGGATACTACACAGCCATAAAGAAGAACAGAATCGTGTCCTTTTCAGTAACACGGATGCACCTGGAGGCCATCATTCCAAGCAAGTTATCAGAGAAACAAAAAACTGAATACCGCATGCTCTTACTCATAAGTAGTCACTAAACATTGGGCACAAGGATGGGAACAAAAGACACTGGGCCCTGCTGAAGGTGGGGGAGAACAAGGGCTGCAATGCTGGGTACCATGCTCACCACTGGGGGGGCAGGGGGCAGGGGGCAGGGAGCTCATCAGAAGTCCAAAGCTCTCCTTCACATAATATACCTATTAAAAAAATAATGAATAATCCCACATAAATCTTGCTGAGGAATCATCCAGTGTGTCTGAGCAGTAGTTAGTTATTCTGTCAGTGGTACAACCAACCACAGGGATCTCTGTGTGTCCTCAGGGCTCACCTGTTAGGAAGGAAGGGAGATGTTTTGATGACATTGGCCTAAAAGGCCACGAGTACCAGAAACCCACTGCAGCCTGAGCAACTTTCTCCTTTATGAAGTTTATGAGCAACCTGGGTGGTCAAGGGCCACTGATAGATGAGAACTCATAACACCACTTAATAGTCACCCACATAAATGCCCAGTTTCTTAGTCAGGACTCTCTTTTAAAAACACAAGGCAAGCAGCCTACTCTCCTTCCTCCCTCCCTTCCTATCTTCCTCCCTTCCTCCCTTTCTCTCTTTCTTTCTTTCATCAGAGTCTCACTCTGTCACCCAGGCTGGAGTGCAGTGACACACTCACAGCTACTGCAACCTCGACCTGCTAGACTCAGGCAATCCTGCTGCCTCAGCCTCCCAAGTAGCTGGAACTACAGGCATGTGCCACCATGCCCAGCTAATTTTTTGATTTATTATAGAGACGAGGTTTTGCCAAGTTATCCAGGCTAGTCTCAAACTCCTGGGCTCAGGCAGTCCTCTCACCTCAGCCTACCGAAGTACTGAAATTATAGGCGTGAGCCACTGCACCCAGCTGCAAGCCAGCTGAAGACCTACAAGGGCTTTTCCCTCCCCATGACACACCAAAAATCTCCTTGCCATCTGTGCTGCCACATTAGACAAGAGATGCAAGCAAAACCCCATGCTTGGCTACGCATTTGAGGAAAAAAAAAAAACAAGATGGCCAGGACAGTGAGGGAAGCCCTGACAGCTGACCTATTCCCAGTACATGACATATAAGGGAAGGTGGATGGGAGTTCATAATTCTGCCCATGTTAAATGGGGGCCAGTTACTTCCCAGGAGTCTGGCCAATCCATGAACAAGTCCTTTTGGAAAAATGAGGACCAGGGAAAAAAGGGAGAGATGGAGACCCATTTCCTCAAAACACCTCCTCAAAATGCAGGCCGTGGACTAGCAACATCAGCTCATCTGATAATTTACCAGATGTGTAGAATCTTGGGCCCCACCTTAGGTTAACAGAATCGGAGAACTGCATCATGGTAAGACCTCCAGGTAACATACACACATTCAAGGTTGAGAAAGTTCAAGGTTGAGAAGCACGGAGTTTCTGACTTCTAGATTCATGCTCATATTCTCTGTCATTTGAATCTTTGCTCACTTTTAAAATAGCTCTCTACATATGGTCAATACTCAATGAAAGAACATTTGAGAAAGCTCATTGGCATCCATTTCATTCCATCTGAAGGGAGTAGATCATTTACCAATGAGTGGCTTAGACATTTACCAATAAGTGGCTTAGAAGCATACTAAAAACAAGCAAACAAAACAATTCTAGACATGCACACACGCCACTGTGGAGCGGGACAGATGGGCATAGTTTGTCCCCTCTCACCCACCCCCTCCATCATATTCCCTCCCTTCCGCATTTTGCTCTCCTTCATTCAAGCCAGTACTAAGCTCTCATGCTGAGTTCTGCCTCATATACACAGGTATATATAACTGCACGGGTTACATGACTCCTGCAGCCTTCTCCTCAGATCCAGAATCTAAGAACGAGAAGCTGTCCTGTTATACCAGGACACAGTGGGAAAACGAAAAACAATTTGGCACATCAGTGCTTCTCACCTTTAAATGGTTGGGACCACTGTGACCCAATTCATGTCTTATTTCTGACAGTGGCCAAATCCCAAACCTGGATCTCAGCCCAGTATTTGCCTTCTGTAGCCCTTCCTATCTAGGTGACTTTAAGCACAGGTAATGACAATGATTCAGAGCGCCCAACCCCCAATTTCTTCTCTTTGCTTGACCTGACTCAAAACCTTAAAGAAAAAGGGCCAGGGGCTGGCAAATATTTACAGATTAACTGGAGTTCTGCCACAACTTTGTTATGGGATCCAATGATGACAGGATTTAATGAGCAATAATTAAAGTTACCATCTGCTGAGCACCTTGGATGTGCTTCACCACAACCTATGAAGTAAGTAGTATTCCCATTTAATGAATGAGGAAATTTGAGGTTTTCATAAGTTGAAATAACTTGCCCAGGAAGTAACAAGGATCTAACTCCTGCCCACACCCTTCTGAGTCCAAAGCCTTTGAACCCCTGGACTAATATGATGTCTCACTTGTAAGAAACCACTGCAAACTTATGGTATGAGTAGAGAATCTCTCCCTCTCTGGGGCTCTGTGAGGATCAAATGAGATCAAAGATGTTAAAGCACTTAGGAAAGCAAAGAACTCTTAAAACATAAGGTGTAATTTAGCACATTAAAATTATGTCCAACTAAAAGCCCTTAGTTCTCTATAAATGGCAATTCTACATGTGAAAGACATTCATCTTTATAATTAAGGCTCTCCCAGTTAATTCTATATACATTTTTGTATATAGAATTGTCCACTTTGAAAATATTTTTTGAAAGTTTGCCCTTGCTGTTGGCAAGGATGCCATGGAACTAGTGTTTTGCTGGTGGGGGCACAAGTTGGAACAACCAAACTGCCCTAAAAAGCAAGTTGACAATGTGTTTTCTTAAAACTTCCTTTAAAATGAACATAACAATATCTTGTAGGGAAAAACAAATTAGGACCAAAATTTAAATATAAAAAAGAGTGAAGAGTCTAGATTCTGGGGCCTGATGGCTTGGATTAAGTCCCATCTCCACTTTTATTAGCAGGTGATCTCAGGCAAGTCTCTGTGACTTGGTGTCTAAAATGTGGATAATAAGCCGGGCTCGGTAGCTCAGCCTGTAATCCCGCGCCTTTGGGAGGCTGAGGTGAGTGGATTGCCTGAGCCCGCGGGTTCGAGACCTGCCTGGGCAGCAAGACCTCATCTCTACAATAAATCAAAAAATCAGCCGGGCGTGGTAGCGCATGCCTGTAATTCCAGCTACTTGGAAGGCTGAGGTGGAAGGATCGCCGGAGCCCAGCAGGTCGAGGCTGCGGTGGCTGGGAGCGGCCACTGCACTCCAGTCTGGGCGACAGAGTGAGACTCCAACTCAAAAATAAATAAATAAAATAAAATAAAATAAAATGTGGATAATAATAACACTTGTTTCACAGGGTTGTTACGAAGGGCAAATGAATTATCATTTGCAAAATGTTTAACTCAATGCCTGGCACAGTGTAAGCACTATACATAAGAGGTATTTGCTATTTTTATTATCTTGGTATTATTTATAATCGCAAAATGTATCTGACTATAGAAAAATAGCTAAGTACACTATGGTACACGGATAATGGGCTATTATACAGCCATTACAATGAGGCTTTATAAGAATTTTAATCACATATAAGGAGAGCAAGAAACAAGTTGTGCACATTATCCCATACCACTTAAGCTAGTTAAAAGAGTACAAATATAGATGCCTAGGAAACAACTAACTGGTAGGATTTAAATCAAAATATTGATAAGGAATAGAACTGAGTGTAGGCTGGGGCTTTCTTCGTTACACTTTTCTGTATTTTCCAAAGCCTTTAGAGCAGTGCTTCTCACACTTTAACAGGCATACGAATCACCTGGTAATATTGTTAAAATGCAGCTTCTGGGTCAGTAGTTCTGGGATTTTGCAGAGTCTGCATTTCTAACACATTCCTGAGTGATGCTGAAGCCACTGGTCAAAGGCCTGTACTTAGAGCAGCATGTTTTTAGAGCCATGTATGGAACCCATCAGTTGCTGGGCCTAGGTCTGGGGACCACACGTTCACAACCAGTGCTTTAGGTTATATATATTCTTAATGTGTGTGTGTGTGTATATATATATTCCCCTAAAGGAGGGAAGTGCACTAAAAAATATGTTAGTCTTTTTTGTTGCCTGCAAAATCAAATACAAACTCTTCATCCAAAAGCCTCCATCACCCAACCTCATCATTCCCCACGAATTCCCTTCAGGCCACAGAATCAAACCACTAAACCCTAAACACACCTGTGGCTTCAGACATCAGGACTTCTGCTCCATTTCCTCATTTGGCCATGTCATTTCCTCCTATTTCCTCATGCCAAAATCCTACCCATCCTTCAAGGCTCTTTTCCTCCACAAAGCCTCCTGATCCACTTCCACTAAAAAAAGCCACCTCCCCTCCTCTGGGCACCACGGCACTTTCTGTTCCTCCTCCGGTATCAAGCTCTACCTGGGCTGGTGACTTTCCAGAAGATAGTGTCCCTTGCCCTGTGGACTGGAAGGTTCTCATGGGCAGGAGGAGACTCCCCAGCAGACAGCTTACACTCGAGGTGGACTGAGAGAAGGCAGAAAGGAACAGACCCCCCCCCCCCCGGGAAAGGCCCAGAACTGTGCTGTAAATGAACACCAGGGTGTGTGCCTGCCGAGCCTGGTGACCAGCAGTGACAGGTGTGCTCCATCTCTGACGTCCGTGATTCAGGCTGCATAGCTGCACACACATATTGTCAGCACACACGGGCTTCTGGAATATAAGCCTCACATGCTGGAGAGTACACCATGTCCTGGGTGCCCAGCAGCCACACACCAAGACACACCCTGGACCCACAAAAGGAGGCACTGCACCCCTAAAATACGTACGCCTACTGCAAATAGCAAGAAGCCACGCTTGTGCCTGCGTCCCTTGCTGCCTGCCACACCACCCCTTTTAGTTTTTAAGAAATCTTGGAAGGCTGAGGCGGAAGGATCGTCCTAAGCCTAGCAGGTCGAGGCTGCGGTGGCCGTGAGCGTGCCACTGGACTCCAGCCTGGGCGACAAGAGAGAATACGCAAAAAAAAAAAAGAAAGAAATCTATGATGGGTGAGTCTGCAGGTGTATGCCTGCCACTGCACTTCTCCACATGCACACGCGCACATGCACACACATGTCACACACAGGCAAACAGGTGCACACACATGCACACATACACACAGCACAAAAAACACACCTACACATATGCACACACCACACCCAAGCACACGCACATACACATGCACCCACGTACGCAGCACACACATGCACATATGCACACACCACACACACCCCACGCACACACGCACGCGCACACCTCCTCCATTCGTCTCTGCCAGGCTGGGCGCGCCGCATTGAATGGAAGAGCGCGGGGCCGGCTTTGTCCTGAATCCTCCCCTCCTTCGGGCGAGCCCAGCTCCTTCCGGGTCAGCGACAGTCGCCGCCACCTCTGTCGCGCCCGCAGTCCCCCATCTCGGTAGCCGCGGGTCGCGCGAAGAGCTGGTGGCCGCCGCCGGCAGGTTGCGGGCGGGAGGAGGGCGGGAGGAGGCGGGGGCAGGCCGACGATCCCGGGAAGGGGAGGAAGGAGGCGGGCGCAGCTCGGCGGCCGCGGGGAGAATGGGCGCGCGGGGCGCCAGACCGCCGCGGGGCGTCGAGGCGGGGGGCGGGCCTGCCGGGCGCGGGGAGGGCACCCGCGGCTTCTAAGCCGGGAGCGCGCGGGGATCGCGGCGCGGGCGCCGGGTGGCGGCCGGATGGAGAGGAAGGGCCTGGCCGGGGCCAGGGGGAACCCGAACGCGCCCGCGGCCCAGCTGGGCGTCCCGGGCGGCGGGGGCGCCCCCGCGCGGGGCCAGGCCGGAGCGGCCGAGCCGGCCGAGCTTATCCGGCGTGCGCACGAGTTCAAAAGCCAAGGGGCGCAGTGCTACAAGGACAAGAAATTCCGCGAGGCCATCGGCAAGTACCACCGGGCGCTGCTGGAGCTGAAGGGGCTGCTGCCGCCCCCCGGGGAGCGCGAGCGGGACCCGCGCGCCGCCGCCCCTGCCGGGGTCCCCAAGCCCGGCCGCCTCTCAGAGGAGCAGAGCCGCACGGTGGAAGCCATCGAGGTGGACTGCTACAACAGCCTGGCAGGTGAGCCGCGCCCTCCCTCACCCCCACCACCCCTCTTCCCCGCCGCCGGTCCCTCCGCGTCCCGGGGACCACTGCGGCGCCGGCGGCGCGGCTCCCCTGCTAAGGTGTGCGGCTCCGGGGAGGAGAACCCGGGAAGCGCTTCAGAGAAAGTGTGACTTTGGGTTGTGCCATTAGGGCCGTGGTCATCTCTCTTCCCTGTGAGTCAAACCTGTGAATGACTGGACGGGCAGCAGGGGACCCAGCTAGCCTGGCGATTGGCAGCTGCTGCCACCGCGCACCGTGGACTTGGGTCCAAATGCGGAAGCAGCGCCCAGGGCGGGCCCCGAATCCGCCTCCAAGCCTGGCGCGTTTCTGCGGGCGGGTCTCCAGGGCGCGTGCACCTGTCTGCTCTCCTGGGCACCAGGGTTGGTCCTGTCTGCTCTCCTGGGCACCAGGGTTGGTCCTCGTCTTCCCCCGCCCCGGACGAACCCGTCCCTGTAGGTAAGGTCCTTCCCAAGTTCTTTGACCCCAGCAACAAAGGGCAGTTTGCCACCAAGCCTTCACATCTAGGGCAAAATGCCACTTTCTTCCCTCTAAACTCTGCTGGGCTCACGGTGGCCAGGCAAAGACAGCAATCTCCCGGGAGTCCTTGGTCACGGTAGGGCTTGAGCTCCCTGCGCTCTTGCTCTCCCTACCTTCCCTGTTCTCCCTGCCCCTTTCTCACTCAGCTGAAAAAGGGGGGCCCTTCTGAGCGAAGAAGGTGCACAGTCCAGAGTTCATCTAGGGAGGAGGGCCAAAGTCAGCCCATTTTAAAAATTTACCCGAGGCTCAAGAAAATTTAGTCTCCAAAAAAGAAAGAGTCTAGGCATCATGTTTGAAAAGCATTCTTTCTTCTTCTCTCACCCCATTTGGTGAGATTTGGGCATGGCCAGGCTTCTCCAACCAAATAAAAGGCCATTTCTCCTATTTCCTAACCCTTGAAGTTGCCTGCACTGGCTGTGAACCATGCGAGAGAGCAGGTGGAGTTGGTGGAAGTGTGACTGGGTGTGGCTGGGGATGGTGGATGGGGAGGGGACCTAGGCCTAGGCAGTGGGGAGGGGTGCCAATAAATACTGACACACGTGCTCCATGCCTAAGTGCACATCTGCTCTGTTCCCTTGGAGATTTTTATGCCAGCCTCCCTCTGCCTTCCCATCATGCTATGTCCAGTCTCATCTTCAGTCAGGCAGAATACAGCCAGGGAGGCACTTTGTAATTGCAAAGCAGAGTGCAAACTTGAAGGATTAAGAGTCACAGTAGTAGCAGCAGCAGTTGTGGAAGTAGGGGTGCTGATGGCAGAAAGTAATAGCAGCAGATGAAGTCGTAGTACAGCAAAGTAGGACTGTTTCAATCCATCGCAAGGTATGGCTTGATCCCCCTTTCTCCTGTAAGTCCTTGGCATGCTGGCTGCCACCCGGCAAATGCTATTCTTATACTTAAAAGGCAGAGCGGCTATCCGTGAGCGGGAGAGGCACTCTGAGCCACTAATTCTGGGCTGGTGATGGAGTCTCATATTCAGTATTGTCCATGGACACTCTAGGGCCGCCCCTCGCCCCATGCCTGGGCTGCCGGTCAGCGGCTGGCACTGCCTGCCCTCCACCCCAGAAGTGGCTACAGTTCCACAGTGAAGCCACAGCTGTCCTTGGTGGGACCAGTCAGCAGCTCCTCCACTCCATCCCCAACGCCCAACACTGGAAACTTCAGGTTGAGAGAATGGAAAGTAGCCGCTGCAGATTTCCCCCACGGCTGCCCTCTCTGGTGCCCACCACTTATCAGCATTAATAATTAATTTTGTGCAATGTTAGGTACTCTATATGCACTGCCTCTTTAAATCTTCATAATCAATATAAAAGAAATATGATCATCATTTTTGCAAAGGAAGAGTCCAAGGCTCCAGAGCTGTTCTGTTCCCAACACGAAGGTTCTTGTCATCTGACTTGGATGCACCATATCAGCATCCTCTGGGTCTCTGTGTCCCTCGAGTCCAGTTTCAGGTGGGCTCCAAAACCTTGCACTTTGGGAACTCTTCCAGAAGCACTCAGCCCTGGTAACCAGGAGGAAGAAATACAATGCTTTGATTCAAGGCTCTAACGGGGCTGTTTCCAAATGTCAAGCTTCACATAGGAAAGAAAAGAGTGATTATACACTGAGCAGTCTTGTCAAAGCCAAAATCCGAACATAGAAACTTCAGCAGGGTGGAGGGCTCCATACAGAAGTCACGTTAGGGAGAAGTAGATGCCGGGTGTTAATTTTCTCTGGGGCTGTGTGTGAAGTCAGTGACCGCTGTTTCAGAAGTCTCAGGTAATAAGAAAGTATCTTGTTGTTGTTACATTACAGAAGTAATCAATACCTGAAATATGTGTTTTCCTTTAGAAAATACCAAAAAACTTAAAAAGAAAATATGAAATTACCTCTAATTCCACCACCTAGGGAAATTCAGTATGGTGTATTTCCTTCCTGTATTTTTTTTTCTGTGTAAGAAAGTAAACAGATTACAAAACTGAGGTGCTCCCATATATACAATCGCATATCCTGCTTCTAGTTCCATTTGCCATTATGTTAGATGCATTTTTACATTTCATTAAACTGTTTTCATGAAGATTATTTTCACTGGCAACGTAAAAACTTTAGATGTGAGTTTGTAGTCATCCCTGGTTAGACAAGAAGGAAAGATGGTCACTGTTATTGTTATTAGAGCAGAACAGTGCAGAGTGGCCCATGGGATGTCGTTCTCCTATGTCCCTACTAAAAGGAAGAGGCCAGCAAGTACAGACTCGTTCTGGCAGAAAGACAGCTGACTCCCTCATCGGGGCTGCAGCGCCGGCTGCCTGGCAGACCCCGAGTGGGAGCAGTCTGAAGGTATTTTCACAGGGATCTGTCCTTCTACACAGAGCTGTGCATAGAGAGAGGCTTGGGGTGTGGAAGGAACTCAGGCTGGCCCAGACGTACCTGAGGAATGAGGCTGTGTTGCTAAGGACATCTCTGCTCCAAACGAGGCTGCTGTGAGGTTCCTAAAAGAAACTCAGACTCAGCGGGCCCTTGTACTCTGCATGGAAGCCTCCAGAAGAATGGGGGGGGCGCAGCTAGAATGTGCTGAGACATGTTGGTCTAAAGACCCATTTGGATGACTGGAGGGGATCTCAAACAAGGTTCACAGGTCATTTGTAACATGCCCGAGTTATGTCTCTTCTGGCGTGGACTCTTCTGGCTGGGAGGGATCTGGTCAATCACGCAAGGTTTCTGGATGTGATTTTGAGAGTCTTGTTTTCCAAGAAAGAGATGGGGAGCATTCTGTTCCTTGAGAATTTTGAATAGTTAAGAAAATATATTTTGACCTGCCTGGGGAGATGTAGGAATCTGACCCTTACCAGAGCCACAAAGGAAACATATATTGGCCAGTTGATTGACTCTTGTTAACCTTGAATGAGATACAAAACTTCCCTGGGGCTTTGGAATGTTCTGTGCAGAATCCCCTGGAGGGCAGAGACTTGCCCTAAGTCTGTTCCTGTGGAGCTCTGGTGGCCCCAGCTGAGGTGTGACCAAAGGGATGCAACATGCAATGACATCATTGGTATTTTCAAATGATGTTCAAGGCTCAAATGCCAGTACTGGAGGTGGGTGCCAACAGACCTTGGCATTGGACCTGAAGGTTAAGAGCTTATGCTTCTTTCCCTGGCATACCTTGTGACCTTGGATAAGCCCCTGCCACTTCATTGTACTTCCATTTTTCAATCTACTTAGAGCTATGTTTGAAAGGTTTTTGTTTATTTTACCAAAGGGATGGCATATATCCATTGATCCCAAATGAAACCACAGGACAGAAGCATGGCAAGATCTAGAAGGAAGTCATACTGGGAAAGCCTGAGGAAGCCTTGGATGGTGCAGGTCCGAAGCCAGCTTTGCCAGTGCTTATGGACATGTCTTGAAACCATGGGAACAGGGCCAGCTACACAATTTGTGGGGCCCAGTACAAGATGAAAATGTGGGACTCTGTTCAAAAGGCAAGGAAAAATGTCACTAAAGATCCTAAAAGAAGGGCCAGGTGTGGTGGCTCACACTGGTGATCTTGCACTTTGGGGGCCGAAATAAGAGGATCGCTTGAAGCCAGGAGTTCAAGACTAGCCTGAGCAACATAGTGAGGCCTCATCTCTACCAAAAAAAAATTTTTTTTAATTAGCTGAATGTGGTGGCATGTGCCTGTGTACCAAGGAGGCTGAGACAAGAGGATCCCTTGAGCCAAGGAGTTTGAGGTTGCAGTGAGCTATGATTGTACCACTGTACTCCAGCGAGGTCTTGTCTCTTCAAAAATGGGCCTGGCACGGTGGTTCATACCTGTAATCCTAGCACTTTGGGAGGCCGAGGCCAGAGGATTGCTTCAGTTGAATGGTTTGAGACCAGCCTAAGCAGCATAGTAAGACCTTGTCTCTGCAAAAAATCAAAACATTAGCCAGGCATGGTGGCACATGTCCATAGTCTCAGCTACTTGGGAGGTTGAGGCAAAAGGTTTGCCTGAGGTCAGAAGGTTGAGGCTGCAGCGAACAGTGATCTTGCCACTGCCTCCAACCTGGGTGACAGAGTGAGACTCCAACTAAAAAAAAAAAAAATCCTAAAAGATAAAGCTTTTTTCTTTCTTTCATGATCTTTCTTCCTCTTGACTGGACATGGTAATTTTTGGTTTACTATTTAATATCTTTACAAATAAAATAATTAAAAATTTAAATTATTGGCATAAATTTTACCACTCATCTTTTTTACTGTGTGATGCCAGTTTGAAATGAACATATGGAAGCACTTAACTTATATGTAGAACCATAAAAATCACAACATTCGTATCTCATAGCTCATACATGCATGTGTATTTATTCTTACTAGTACAGTGGAAATGCCACACAAAACAAAATTGACTGTTTTAAAAATTGAGTGTTTTAAAAATTGACTGTTTTACTTTTTCACGTGTGCACTCTCTGCCAGGCTTTCTGATGAGCAGGGAAAGGAAACAGAACTAGATGCTTCCCCACTCTCCTCTCCTGTGTTGTTATATATATATATATATATATTAAGTCAGAGTCTCATTCTGTTGCCCAGGCTGGACTGCAGTGGCACGATCACAGCTCAGGCAGTCCTCTCACATCACATCCACCTCCCAAAATACTGGGATTACAGGCGTGAGCCACTGCGCCCAACCCTGTGTCATCATTTTCAACATAAGTTTGGCCAGTGCAGAAACGTAACATAAGAAAGGGTATGACAGGGTGCCTAGGCCATTTATGCTTCTGAGAACACTATTTTTCTTCTTCCATTTGAAGTAATTTCTAGGTCAAATGGAGAGTATAACCTCTTGGGACTGTTGGCATGTCCGTGACTTAGTTATAGCCATGATGGCCTTGCTATGATGGCCTTGCCGTGTAAGTCTGCATGGACACTCCTGCATCGTGGGTTTACTGGTATTCTGTGTTTATGGGGCATTGCAAATGCTCTGTGAACGGGACTGCAAAGAGTGATACTAACAGTGACTGTCTCCTCTGGTCATGCCTATGGTCCGTCGTCCCATCAGGCTTCACTTACAAAACATAAGTTCAAAGATAGAATTAAGAATTTTAAGAATGCAACAGCAGAGTCTTCAACCAAGTACAAGGGCCCTTCTGAATATGGGGCCCCATTCGATGGCCCACATTGCTCACCCTTGAGCCAGCCCTCAATGGGACTCCAGAGGATGGCAGCTGGATACATCTGAAGCGGACAAAATTGGATGTAGACTGTGAGGCAGAGTTCCAGAGCCAAGAGTACTCAGCAGAAGTTGGTATTAAGCCGTAGAAGCAAGTGTAAAGATGGGTGAATTACAAATGCGAAAACTTGGTGGTGAAAGGGGGGTCAGGGGTAGACGTAAGCAGTCATCTGGTAGCCAGAAGATAAGTTTCTTGGGTTAGTACTGATCAAGTGAGGGGAGAAGAAGATGAGATATTCCACCAAGAGCTTGCCATCTGGATGGGAGAGCTTGGCTGGCCAGGCCATCGTGGATTTGGGGCCGCTTCTTGGATTGTGTCTTGACCAATAGGCCTTAAGGTGCCGGTAAATGTGGCTTCTGAGACCATCTTCCAAGAAAGAATATGAACACTGAAATTGGGAGAACACTTTTCAGGAAGGCTCTGGGGAGAATGTTCTGAATTTATACTTTGGGCTGAGTTTCATTTCCAGGGGGAATGAGTTGGGTGGCTTTTAGCCAGAAGCTTCTCAGGACATCTTGAAATCAGAGGCCCACAGCCAAAATACATCCATCCAAGGCAAGGATACTCTGCTGCTGTGCAGGTAAGAAGACCAGGAATGCTGCTGCCAGAGCATCACAGGTTGCGAGTGACCTCCAGATGGGAGAGTCTCTCCTTACAGCCACTCTCGTTCACCATCAGACTGCCTATTTCAGATGGCTAGGATGAAAGCCAAATGTTTCAGTCAACCAAACCAAGGTGTCCTGATCCCTCTGGGAAGTCAGGTGTCCATGTTTTGAACAGTTTTCCATGTCCACACAGATGATTAGTGTGGCTCTGTCTCAACCACAGAGCAGCAACCACAAGCTCTAATACAGACAGTGGTACCAGGCATTAAAAGGCCAACAATAATGCTACAGAGATTGGGGAGATTAGCCTTCCTGGAAATATGTATATGGCCTTGAAAATATGCAGTAGCCACCTAAAGCTTATTGTCTTATGTGTACATACACAGTTTCATATCAGCCCCAAGATGATGCCATGTCCAGTAGCACCCAAAGCCAACAGTTCCCAAATTTTTGTGAAAAAGGGAAGCAGGATGAGTAATGCTGTGGAAGATCATCTTGAACTAGAAGAATCCCAGGTTGGGATGGATCTGAGTGGATTTTCCCTTCCCTGCCCTTCCCCTTTCTGCTAAAAGGACTCAAGTTACAGATGAGGAGTATGCAGAGGAAGCTTGTGGGGCAGATGTTTTCCTTCCATAGTGTGGAGAGAGCAAGAGTGTGAGATGGGACTAACTGGCTAGCTCAAGAGTTATTTAAACCAGAACTTGGATTTCAGATTTGGAGATGGCCCCAGATCGTACACAGGTACATGGATGTCCTTGTCAACATCACCAACTTGTCATCCAGTTGAGTTAGGCATTTCCAGCAATTGGGGTACTCGTCACCACCTGAAGTGATCTTTTGAACAACCACCACCACCAAAACAACAACAACAATAGTAACAATAATGACAAAAGATTACCACGATGAGCACAGTTCCTGGCAGTAGATGTTCCACAAATGTGTTTGAAATGAATGAAAATGTTTGTCCCTGCATCTGTCTCATTAAGGATCCAATCAATTCAGTTGCTTCATTAATACTACAAAAAAAAAAAAAAGAACCCAACAACACAGCAGAAGTGTGGCTTAGTGAACAGAGACCTAGACTACGAGTTTCTGTGTCTAAATTGCTGTGTGCCTTGAAAAGTAAGGGGTTGTGAGAACTAAGGGCTGAATTCCAGGATCTCTAAGCCCCTCTCCAGCTCTTGAAAGAAACATTCTCCCATGCCATTCTTTCTGAACCGTGTGGTCATTACACGGGTGGAATGGGTCTGTGCATACTTATAGATACCAGTCTCCAAAAATCTATTATTACAAGAAAAGGCAGAGTGTTGAACAGTGTTTAGTATGATTTCCTTTATGCTTATTGAACATTTTAATTAAAATTTTAACATATATGCTATTACCGCATTTTTATTCAGGAACTTTACCTGAAATCATACCAGTGAAGTGGTTAATGATTACCTTTGGAAGAAGAGGAATTGGAGAGAGAGACTTTAATTTTTTATTTTAAATCTTTCTATAGGCCGGGCTCGGTGGCTCAGCCTGTAATCACAGCACTTTGGGAGGCCGAGGTGAGTGGATTGCCTGAGTCCACGGGTTCAAGACCCGCCTGGGCAACTTGAGGAGACCTCATCTCTACAATAAATCAAAAACTATCTGGGTGTGGTAGCGTGCACCTGTAGTTCCAGCTACTTGGAAGGCTGAGGCAGAAGGATCGCTGGAGCCCAGCAGGTCGTGGCTGCCGTGACCGGGAGTGGCCATTGCATTCCAGTCTGGGTGACAGAGTGAGACTCAAACTCAAAAAAAAAAAAAATCTTTCTATAATGTTTGACTCTTCTGCCTGTATGCATAATTACTTTTGTCTTTTTAAAAAAATGATAAGATGAGTTATCTGTGTAGAGGGATTATAAGCAAATTTGCTTTTGTGTATATTCCTTTAGAAAATATGATTTAGAAATATAATTTTTAATGCCATCTGGGTATGATTTGTGTCCTGTCTGCCCTTGTCAGACACTAACACAAAAGATGTCGAAATTATCCCACACCTCACCCTTCTCTTAGCTTTCTAGAATAGGACTCTCCCCCTTTCCGCCATGCCCAGCACCCCAACCCACACACAGGGCTAGGCCCGGGCAGCACGGCAGCCTGCCAAGGAGGGGCTGCCCCCAGACTCTGTTGCACATTCATGGCATTTGAATCTGGGGAGGCAAGGAACAGAGGTGGATCAGAGCCTGTGATGTAACCTGGACCTGAATGTTAAGATTATCTCAGGTGTTGAGGAAGGAGTGGCATGGGGCTCAGTGTCGGGGAACCTTGCTAGCCTGGGAGTCTAAGGAACCCTGCCTATCAGATGGAGTGATCGGAGCAGCCTGAGTGCCTGGAAGGCAGCTGGCTCATACCTCCCATCTTGCTGGGTGCCTGCTATGGTTCCTCACAACCCAAAACGTGGAGTGGGGCACTGGGGACCAGGGTTTTAGTCCAGGCTCTGCTGTTAACTTGCTCTGGGACCTTAGGCTAGTCTCCTCAGGCTGAGTCTCGGTTTCCCCATCTTGTAAACACCAGGGTTTGGGCCAGATACCCACCAAGCATTCTCTCAGAAACACTGGCCATCTAGGATTTTGAAGTGCCCCCCACCCCGCCGCCACCGTGCCTTTCTCCCTGAGAGCAGCCAGTCTTAGGAAAGGAGACAGGAGGAAAGCTCTCCTTTATTCTGGTTAACCGGGATGTGCTGACAAATAATTGTTGAAAGAACCCAGCTGAGATTTCCAAGGCAGCCCTCACGTACATGAGGGTAAACCGGAATGAGGGGCCTCGAAGCCTCCAAGGTGAGTCAAACATGAGGTTTCTGGGAGAAATGTGGGCAGGGGGTGAAGCCCATATAAAATGTCATGTGGGCCAGAATCTAGATTGATGGCACCAAATATTGCCGACTGCTGCTGTCTCCCCAGATTATTCCAGAATTCAGGCTGATTCAGACCAGGTAGCCATTCAACAGCAGAAACCTGACAGCACTGGCCCTGTCAGGTCAGGAAGCACTGTTGACACAGAGAAAAACCAAAGCTTTAAGAAAAAGACTGGCAAGGGCAGGAGTTTCAGGCAGCAGTTGCAGGCTAAGCCACGGTGACTTGGAGCTGCCATCCTTGGCTCAGGCTGCAGAGCCCTGAAGTTTGGGCCAGACTGGAGCCTTGGGCAGTGTGATCCTGGGCCTGGTGCTCCTCCCACGGCAGAACTGGGTTCCTCTCTCTGATGGACCTGAACTTCCAGGCCTTGGAGACTGTGGGACCACCAGAAACTTGAGGGGACTCTTCCGAGTCCTGTGCAGAGAGGGTGTGTCCTGTGGGTACCTGCAAGGATGGGAAGGAAGAGACAGGCACAGGAAGAGACCGGCAGCTGACTACACCCCAAGACACCCCGAGGGGCAATGTGGCACCATGGAGAAAGAGCTTTGCTTGGTATCAGAGGATCTGGGTATGAATTCCAGCTTCCCAATTCATCCTCCATTTGTCTTGGACTGGCCCCCACCTCAGTGACTTCTGTTTCCATGACCGCAGGGGAGTAGTGATGATGTGCCCCGGGGGATGGTTATGGTGATTGAATTAATGATATGTGCACACATGCATAGCACAGTGCCTGGCACACAGCAATCTCACTCCTACCCAGTATAAACGAACACAGAGGAAAGCATAAGGAGGGGCTGGGAGAAGACAGGAAGCAAGTGAGCAAAAGTTGGGCATGGAGCAGGGACCAGGGGAAGAGCTCAAGCCCCCCCAGGTGGCCACAGGGCAGGGCAGGAGGGCAGGGTGTCAACTACCAGCCTCAGCATGGATGCCTCCTACCTGAGAATTCCTGGGCCAGGAAGGCTGTTAGCACATAATCACTCGGATTCTGTGAAGGGCTGCAGAGCCTCAGCAGGATCCAGAGCCCGCTGTTCTGGGGTCTGTGCCCCCTTCTAGCTCCTCAGCATCAGTCAGCCCAGGAAACAGCAGACATGGTGTCCCACCTGAGACTGCAGGGGATCCAGGCTCAGTTAGGCAGTGCCTGTTCTCTGCTGCTTTCCGCACGATATCTAGGCAGACATGGTCTCCCGCCTGAGACTGTGCAGGGGAGCCAGGCTCAGTTAGGCAGTGTCTGTTCTGTGCCACTTTCTGTGCTGTGTGTCAGCAGACATCTTCCACCTGAGACTGCAGGGAATCCAGGCTCAGTTAGACAGCTCCTGTTCTCTACCACTTTCCATGCCATGTCTTGGCAGACATGCTCTCCCACCAGAGACAATGCAAGAAAGCCAGGCTCAGTTAGGCAGCACCTGTTCTGCACTGCTTTCAGCACCATGTCTTGGCATACATGGTCTTCTGCCTGAGACTGCAGAGGAGCCAAGTTCTGTTAGGCAGCACCTGTTCTCTGCCACTTTCCACACTATGTCTAGGCAGACATGGTCTCCTGCCTGAGACTGTGCAAAGGAGCCAGGCTCAGCTACGCAGTGTCTGTTCTCTGCTGCTTTCTGTGCTGTATGTCGGCAGACATGTCTTCCACTTGAGACTGTAAGGGATCCAGGCTCAGTTAGGCAGAGCCTCTTCACCGCCGCTTTCTGTGCCATGTCTCGGCAGACATGATCTCCCTGCCTTGTTCCCACAGCCACCTCCTCCCTCTCTGCCTACACATGGAGGTCAAGAGTGAGAGGGAGGGTCCATGGGTGGGATAACTTGTAAGTGCGTTGCCGTGGTGCCCAGGTTGGTGCCAAAGGACTGAGCTGACCTTGGGCTGTGGCTAGGCAACTCCCTCGAGCAGATCCCATGATGCCTTAAAGGGCCATCCACATGAGCCCTCCACTTGAAGGTTCTAGGCTGGCACTCCCCCTTCACTCTTCCTGCTGTTTCTCTGACAGCTGTTCTTGCCAACAGAGGTTGGGGAAGGAGACTGTGAACTTCTTGAAGATGTCAGCATCTTTTGAACTCCTCCACTTTCCTCATGAAGCCCTGGGCTCAGGCGTGGTGAACGAATCCCTTTTGACTACATTTACTAAGAGCATCTGCCTAGAATCATGTTATGATGATGAGGGAGAAGCAGTAGCCTTGGTGGGGACCCCAATGCTGGGGACATTGTGTGAAGACTCAGAAGGTGGGAACACAAGGGGAAGCCTAGTCACGATGGAGAGGTCTCCAGACAGTGTTATGAAAACAAAATGACACTAGACAGTGTTTGTTTGTTTGAATGTAGTGCAAGTGCTAGATGGAAACAGAGAAGGTAAAAAATAATGTGAATGGAACCAGAAGATGCAACCCACTAGATAAAGCCACACAACTTCTGGCAGTGGGAGTAGCAGCAGCAGAGGGAGTAACAGCAGCAGAGGGAGTAGCAGCAGCAGTGGGAGTAGCAGCAACAGAGAGAGTAGCAGCAGATGAAGCTGCTATAGTACATCAACACCATGGACTATGACTCAGCAATAAAAAGGAATGAACAACTGATACCCACATCAGCTCAGATGCCAAGGGAATGATGCTGAGTGAAAAAAAAAGCCAATTCCAAAAGATTTTGTATGACTCCATTTATAGAATATTTTTGAAATTACAAAATTTTAGAAGTGCAGAAGAGGTAAACAGTTGTTAGGGTTGAAAATGTTATGGCCAAACTAGGTTCTTATGCCCACTGCCCAGAGAAAACGAAACCCACCCAGCCATTGCAGTGAGAAACAGCTTAATAGTCCAAAGTAGCTGAGCGAGCAGAGTGGGAGAAATCTCTCAAACCTGCCTCCCCAAGAATGCAAAAGCGAGGCTTTTTAAAGGGAACTTGGCCTCAGAGGTACAGGGTTGCTGACTGGTTGCTGATGTTGTGGGGTGGAGGCCATCTTCCTATTGTAGAGTCTACTTCTGAGAGATGGCCCCACGTCCTGTCAAGCCCACTTCCTGTTGTTCTGACCTGCGTGGGTCCATCAGAGTACAAAGATCTCGAATGCCCTTCTTAGGTTTTACAATAGATGCTATCCATGAGGCAAGTCCAGTGACTGCCACGTACACCCCCTTGTCCCCAAGCCATTAGGGAGCTTAGGAGAAAGGTGTGGGGGAGGTGGAGTCCGTGAAGGTTGAAGCCACTTCTGTCTTTCAAGGGTGTCTTGTCTCCTCAGTCTCATGTTGACCAGTCTGTGGGACAGCTTCCTCTCCTCTCCAGAGGTCAGGACAGGCAGGTAAACCTAGAAGAAACGTATTCATTAACTTCTAACCATAGCTGCAACTTTTACTCTGTGACCTGATATTAATTCTATATACATAGTTTCAAAAAGAAGGTGGTGGGACTGGAATGGAATGGAAATGTTTATCAACAGCAGCCAGAGTGAGTTCTGTAGTGAGGGAGGTGTTCTGTAACTTGACTTCAGAGGTTGAATGAGGGAACTACATGTGATAAAATTACATATAACTAAACACACACAGATGAGTACAAGTAAAGCTAGGGAAACCTGAATAAGGTCTGTGGATTGCATCAGTGTCGATATCATAGCTAATATGTTGTACTATAGTTTTACGGGTTGTTACCACTGAAGGAAACTGGGTAAAGGGTACCGGGATGCATGTTCTCTCTCTCTCTCTTCTCTCTCTCTCTCTCTCTCTCTCTCTCTCTCTCTCTCTCTCTCTCTCTCTCTCTCTCTCTCTCTCTCTCAATTCAGAGATGGGGATCTTGCTATGCTGCCCAGTCTGATCAAACTTCTGGGGCACAAGGGACCTATTTTTCATATTTCTTACAACCATTTGTGAATCGACAATTATGTCAATGACAATTTCAAGTAAAAAATAATAACTTGGGGGTCAACTCTGCAAGCACCAGATAAGGGAGGGTTTGTTTCAGGAAGAAACCAGAACCAGGCAATGTCAGCCCTATCAGGATAACAGTAGACTCGATGGAATTGGAGATGTTGGTGGTTTTAGAACTTAAAAAAAAAAAGCAGCAGTGGCAGTAAAAACTTTGCCCTTGGTTTTCTTTGCTTGTTTTTGGTCTTCTCCCTAAATGCAAAGGAACAAGTTGGTTGGAAGGTTCTGGGGGCTATATGGGAGGCTTTCAGATGAGATGCATTTACTTATAAAGGGAGAACACTTGGCACCAGGCCTCACAGGTAATCCACACTAGAAGCAGAGCCCATGCCTCAGACAAGTCTTGTGAAGGCACTGAGTTAAAAGTCACTGTAGGTAGTTGAGCATCCAAGGCAGGCCGTCTGTGTCATGGTTAAAAGCACAGTCTCAGGTGCCACATGGTGGGTTCAAATCCTGACTCTGACACCTATTAGCTCTGTGACCTTGGGAAAGTGATTCAACTTTGGTGTCCATTTCCCTTCTGAAAAATGGGAAAAATGCTAGAACCTACCTCATAGGTTGATGATGGGATTAAATGAGTTAGTGCTTAGAGCGGTGTCTGGCCCCTTTGTGCATAGTGGACATCTCCTGTTCTTCCTCATCATCCCCTTCTGAGAAGATGAATGGACCCGCCTGGTGGTTCAGGGCTGGATTCTCCAGGGCTCATCCGGGGTACCTCGTGCTTCTGCCCCTTTCCCCCATATCCTTGGCCTGGGTTCTTGTTCTCCAGGGAAAAACCTCAGATCACTAAGAAGAGAAATATGCAAAACGTCACAGAAAACAATATGTGCCCACGTGTGGAGTTCCCAGCTCTTGAACTTGCCTCCTGCCACCTGTCTGCCCTTGTGGGTAACCACAGAGCTCCCCATGGCTGTCCTGGGCTCTCACAGCTTAACAACTAGAGGGTTCATGTGAGACACACATCTTAAGCTCCAGAAAGCAAAGGGCCAACTCCATGAGTGAGGAGGTCCCCAAAGGAGCTCACTGGTGACTTCCTCCAAGTATCAGTGACTGGGCTCCATCTGAGCCCTTGGCTCCACCTATGTCCCTGGGCATGATGTCTGGGGCTCTTTATGTTAAACAAGGTTCCATGGGTGATTTTACAAGAAACACTCATCTTTTAGGTGCTCACAGCATCAGGAACCGGCACTTGGGAAACACTGACTTTTCTGATCCTGCCAACCAACCTTCAAGGAGAAAGCAAGTGGTCACCATGATCACCTCCATGTTTGCCATCTTCAATACAGAGACTCTGAGAGGCCCTGGCCCAGGGACACTGATGTGAATGCAGTGCTGGGGACGTTGTTAGAAGCAGGTGGCTCAGAGGCACCTGGACAGACCGGCCGCTTCTTTGCCAAAACCCTGACTTCCCTCTCCCCCAAGGCTCTCTCGGGCTGGATGGTCAAAGGAGGGGCCTGTTTGCTGTTGCTACCCCCATGAGCGTGCAAAGCTCCTGGCCCTTCTGAGTCATCAGGACTCCAGGGGAGCCCAGTGACCTTTGTCCTTCCTCCAGCCCATCGTAGTGCCATCAGCCAGATCCCACTGGAGCATCCATGCATGAGAAGGGAAGGGGCTGAGGGCAGGCGGCTCTCAAGCCTGAAGTTTGGGGACGTGGAAGGGTGGGAGTGACACCGACAGTTGGCCCAGAGGCAGTGATCTGTCAGAGAATACAGTAGGCCTGGAAGCCCACTCCCTTTCTTTCTTTGCAAATCCCTTTCTGGTTGCAAAGCTAACTTTGCAGTGTTCTCACACTCACCTGCACCACCCCAAGATGGAACATACACCTTATGAAGAAAACCCGGCAATGTAAAACCAAGCATTGGACTTAGATTTGGGGAACATCCCGAGCAAGCCTGAGTTCATGTACACCCTGGGCCAAGGTACAAAAATGAGAAAACCAAAGAAGAACCATGTTCAGAACCGTGGACACAAGTGTTTGTGTGTACAGAAGAGAAAATCCCCACTTTCTTGGGAATATGTAATTTGACAGGCCGCTAAAACCCAGTCATAGAGCCTCACGGAGTAAAAACATCACTGCACACATTGCGTGTCCTCCAAAGAAAACCCTGCATGTCACCCTCCCAAGTGACTTATGCGAGGCCCCCTTTCCTGCACATCTGACCTGTCCTCAGAAATGTGCTGTAAACTAAGCTTTTTCTTTGTGTATGTGTCACACATTGTGTTCAGGACTCAAGATGGAAATTATTTCTGACCCATGTGCACATTGCTGGGAAAACTATTTGATAAGCGGGCTCTTAGCAAATGTATTATTATTATTAATTATTATTGTTTTGTGTCAGTAGCTTTAGGGGTACGGATGGTTTTTGGCTACATGGGTGCATTGCATAGTGGTAAAGAAGTCTGGGCTTTAAGTGTACCTGTCACCCCCACCTGTGCACACTGTACCCAGTGGGAGATTTCCCTCCCCCACAAGTTTCCAGTGACCATCTATGCCTTGCTGACCCCTGGCTTAGCTCACCCTGGTTAAGCGGCCTTCTGAAGATTTATGAGAATCCATTTTTGTCCCAGCACCATGGGAAGCACATAACATGCGTTAATTGTCATCAATTATCTCATTTTGTCACCACGAGCTCTCCCACAAAATGTGCATCATTGCCTTCATTCATCACTAGAAGATAAGGCCCAGGGAAGCTGTGGAACCTGCCCCAGGGCCTGTGCCAGGAAGGGGCAGAGTGAGGCTGCACCTCCAGACCCAGCCCTAGTCCCCAGCCAGGGCACCCGGAGCTGGCGCGCTTCTCCGTGCTTATTTGATTTGGTTGGGGTCTACACTCATCATTCAGTATTCTGACTGTCACCTCCGCCCAAATCCTAGGCTCCCTCCACTTCACGGCTGTGCCATTCCTCCTTGAAATAAATCTGAAAGCAAATCAAATCATGTGGCAAACTCTTGGAAGAATATTCCCCCAGTAATGCAATAGTCCCTTCCTGGGACCACCTTGCAAGGACTGTGGTAATAATTCGCCACTAACTGTGTGGCTCAAAGTAACAGAAGTGTGTATTACTCTGGAGGCCAGAAGTCCAAGGCCAAGGTGTTGGCAGGGCTGCCCCTTCAGAGGGCCGTGTGGGAGAATCTGCTCCCCACCTCTCTGTTGACTACTGTTGGCCCCAGTGTTCCCTGGTTATTGACAGCGGGCTTCTCCTGTGTCTGGTCACAACATCTTCCTTCTGTGTGCGTCTGTCTCTGTGTTCATATTAGATTAGGACCCATCCTAATGACCTCATTAACCCAAGCACCTCTGTGAAGACTCTGTCTCCAGATAACGTCACCTTCTTGGGTATCGAGGTTAGGACTTCAGCCCCTAGCAGCGCAGCAGCCTTGTTGCTGGATTCCTTCTGCTCACTCCTGGCCTTGGTGGGTCTTTTCTTCCTTCTCCTCTACCCCGGACTTTCCTTTTGCTCAGAAGATAAAAGCAAGCGAGGTGAGTCAGCGGTAAGCCGACGACTTCACCAACTTGTTCTTCCTCTCTTCCAGGTTTCCTTCATCTCACGCCAGTGTGTGGCATTGTGCCCTGCACACACCAGGAAACACAAAAACAGGATAGTTGCCAGATCTGGGAGAGCCCAAGGCCTCAGTGTGGGGCTTGGGCGCATGAGGCTTGGGATGTTCTCTGCCTGCGCCTGAGTGTGCCATGGGGCTCTGGATGTTACCACAGAACCCTCGGTGGAGCCAAGAAAGCCTGCCAGCTCCTTTTTCCGTAGAACCATAGCCCACCCACCCAGGGGTGGCAGTGGGGGAAGAATCTGCAAAGGGGAAAGATTTGCACCCCAATCTTTGTCCCCCTAGATCACCTGCCTCTTGTAATCTGTGTGGTCCTCGTGCTTAGCTCAGGAAAGGCTGTTTCTGTCCCTGTACTCCCTCCCAAGCCTAATGGAGGCCCGTCTTCCTGCTCCATGGCTTGGTGGATGTGCCCACAGTGCTTATTTGGACTTTTCAGAACACCCGGAGGCCAGAGGGTTCATGATGTTGCTCTTGAAAGAGCTTCTAGACGTGACTCTGTTTATTTCTCTCTCTCTCTCCATCTCTCTATTTCGCTTTCTATTTCTCTATCTCTCTCTCTTTTCTCTTTATCTCACCCCCACCCCCAGCTCCGCTTAGAAAACTTTTTCTCCATTTCACTTGAATCAGTGGTACATAAACATGGGGATACTCGACAATGCCTGGAGACATCTTTTGGTTGTCACGACAGGCACATTGTGAAGAGAGAGAGGCCAGAAAAGCTGCTGAACTCAACCCTGCAAGGCACAAGGCATCCTCCCATAACCAAACATCATCCAACCCAAATGTGAATAGTGCTGAGGCTGAAAAACACTCAATCTCCAGATCCCAGTGGAAGTGCCACTTCTTCCAGGAGGGCCTCCACAGCACTTCGGGTCACCTCCTGTGCTCCCACCTTGCCCTCCCTCACGGTGCCTGGCCCCCTCATGAATACTGAGATGAGGTGGCATCTGTCCGTCACCCCAGGAGGGGTACTACCCATCACCCACCTGCTCCCTACTCGGGAGGCCCCGAGCTTTACTGCGTCTGCCTGGGAACACGAGGGCAGGAGTCTTGCCAGAGATCTGCCTCCCTCTTCAGGGTGTATGGGTCTCCGAGGGCTCCCCATACAGGCCACAGAGGCCCCAAGCTCAAGGCGCTGTCTAGGGAACCGCAGAAGCAGGCTGGTACCCCACTTCATCCCCTTCCAGTCAGTGACCTTCAGCTCCTTCCTGCAGTCCTCTGGAGCTGGGTTTCATCATCTATGAAAAGAGGGTAAAAATAGAACCTGCTTCCTAGAATTGTGAGGATTAAAGGCTTGTGAAGTGCAAGCACAGCTCTAACACAGGGCAAGGGTCAAGAACCACAGGAGGACATGTGGTGGGACGATGCCACTTATTCTGAGGGTCACAGCCACCCCCAGGCCCTGGCCAGTGGTCCTGGGGACAGGGAAGGAGCAGTCAGGATGCAGCCCATCAACCTTCCTAACACTCCACTGTGCTTGCGAGCTTTTCACCTACTTCTAGCCCACAGTTTTGTTCGATGTGCCAGGACCCCCCACCCAAAGGGGAGAGGTACCTAAAAGCCACCTGCAGGTAGAGCTGGGTGTGGCAGCTCATGCCTATAATTCCAGCACTTTGGGAGGCCAAGGTGGGTGGATTTCTTGAACCCAGGAGTCCGAGACTAGCTTGGACAACACGGTGAGATTTCATCTCTACAAACAAATCGAGAAATTAGCTGAGTGTGGTGGTACGCATCTGAAGTCGCAGCTACTTGGGAGGCTGAGACAGGGGGCTCTCCTGAGCCCAGGAGGTCAAGGCTGCAGTGAGCCATGATGGTGCCACTGCACTGCAGCCTGGGCGACAGAGTGAGACTCCGACTCAGAAACCAAAAACACTTGCAGGCAGGGCCAAGGGTGCCTCCGGACTGCCTCACTCTCTACCACAGTCTTTTTCAGAGCCCTGGCCCAGAGCCCCATCTTCCCCAGCCCTACCTCTGGGGCCTGCAGAGGTGCCACATCCCGTCCTCCCCCGCCAGGTCCCCAGCCAGGTATCCCAGTTGCCACAGGACCTGCAGGGGAATGAGACACATTTTCGCCAAATAAGTCTCAGAAAGCTATGGCTCTGTTACTTTAACCCTTTGGAGGCTGCAGGGGAGGAGAGGCTTTTCCATTTCCAGGCTTCTTTGCTCCGCGCCATCCTACCCCGCCCCATCCTCCACCCCACCCCACCCCACCCCACCCCCATCTTAGGCATGGAATAACTTTTTAAAAGCAACAAAGATCTGTTCCCTAGATGACCAGGGGCAGCAAACAGAAGCGTCTGTTGGAAGAGGGAGGGCTGAATGGGCCAAGGGCAGGGCAGTCAAAGAGGCCATCAGGTGGGTGTGTGACAGCACCGGTGGAAAAGCCCTTAGTTCTGGGAGCAGAGGCAGGAGCCCAGGCCCACCCAGGTGGTGGCCAGTGAGCTTCTCGGCCAGGAGGCTCCTTAAGACACCTTCCTGCCTGCAGAGCTACAGGACCTTGGGTCGCTCATGTCCAGAGGTGTGCCCGTGTGAGCTGGTCACTGGCCCATTGGAAGATTCCTCCTCTCAGGAACTGCAGAGACAGACATACAGGAAGTGGAACTCAAGGGGAGTTCAAGCAGACATCACTGGCACGAGGCTGGAGAGGATGGTAGTGATGTCAACTAACGTATTCTGAGTGCTTGTTATGTGGCAAGCCTGTGTTGAGTGCTTTATGGCTATAGTTTTATAGAATCCTCCCACAACAACTCGATAAGAAAGAACTCGGACTCTGGAGCCAGACTGCTTCCGTTTCAATCCCGCCCTTGTCTCTTGTGTGACCCTGGGAAATTTCTTAAGCTCTCTGGGCCTCGGCTTCTTCACCTGTGAAATAAGAATAACAGTAGTGTCCACATGTTAATTTTCTGAGGGTTACATCAGGAAATACATGTGAAACAGACCAGGTCTGGCACAAGGTAAGCACTCAACACACTGACCACGATGGTGACGATCATGGTGATCATGCCACTCCCTCTGGTAATTTATTCCTAGGGCTGCCATAACAAAGGTCCACAAAGTGAGTAGCTCAAAGTAACAGAAATGGAGCCTTACAGTTGTGGAAGCCAGGGTTCCAAGGCTGGGTGTCGGTGGGCTGCCCCTTCCCGGGGCTACGTGGGAGAGCCTGTTCCTTGCCCCTCTACTGGCTTCTGGTGTCTCTGGTATTCCTGGGTTGTCGACAGCTGCCTTCTCCCATGTGTGTCTCTGTGTCCGTTTCCCCTTCTCATAAAGACACCAGCCATGCTGTGTCAGGGCCTGCACTCACGACTTCATCTTAATCGGATCACCTTCGTGAAGACCCTGGGGGTGAGAACTTCAACCCATAACACCAGGCTGAGTGACCAACTGCTCAAGCCTCCAACTTGTCAGTGACAAAACCAGTTCCAGAGCCCAGGAGAGTTAGAAGACAACCCCCCTGTTGTAGAACCCCTGGAAGCCCTATCCCTGTCTACCTCTGGGGAGGAGGCGCCATGGAGGATGCGTAGGGTGGTGCTGTCATGTCAGTGGTGTGTCCCTGTCTTCCGCTGCAGCCTGCCTGCTCCAGGCTGAGCTGGTGAACTACGAGCGTGTCAAGGAATATTGCCTCAAGGTCCTCAAGAAGGAAGGCGAGAACTTCAAGGCGCTCTACCGCTCAGGGGTGGCCTTCTACCACCTGGGGGACTACGAGAAGGCCCTGCACTACCTGAAGGAGGCCCGGACTCAGCAGCCCACAGGTAGGGGAGGCCACTGTCACCTTGCCATCCCCTGGCAGTGAGGGGCCTTCTCAGGGCGGGAGATGGTGCCACAGCTGCAGGGCCGGGCTGGACAGAGGGTCCACCAGGGGCTGGTGTGTGATGGGACCTCTGGGGGTCTAGCCGGTGATGGGACTAGGGTCGGGTGCATGGTAGGACTTGGGGACCAGATGTGCGATGGACCTGGCAGTCAGGTGTGTGATGGGACCTGGGGGTCAAGAAGAGCCCAGGTCCTTCCTTTGCCTGGGGCCTGGCCTGGGGAACCTGGGCACTCCTCTCTCTGAATAGTCTGGAGCTCCATCCCTCCCGCTCAGAACCTAGCTCTCTCCAGTATCCAGTAAACTCACATTGAATTCTTATCTAGTGCCACCATCAGGGGTACCAATGAGAAGGGCCCACACCTGGCTGGCGAGACAGAGAGAAGCAGGTGGTTCTGGCCACACCTGGCACCTCTCAGGAAGCTCCAGCTTTTCTACTCAGCTCCTGTCCTTTGGATCGAGTGTGCTCTGTCCCCTTCCCTTAATTTACATCCTGTGCTCACCCATCACCCACCCACGCATTCCACGAGATATATGGAGAGGTACAATGGTACTGGTGCATAGTAGCAAATGAAAGAAAGTTGCTACCCCAGCCTAAGCAGCAAAGCATGACTCTATCTCTTTAAAAAAATAGCTGAGTTTGGTGACTCTTGTCTGTAATCCCGGCAGTTTGGGAGGCAGAGGGGAGAAGGACAGGGGTTCAAGATCAACCTGGGCAACTTGGCAAGACCTTGTCTCTATATTAAATAAATAATTTAAAAAATTAGTCAGGCATGGTGGTGTGCACCTGTGGTTCCTGCTACATGGGAGACTGAGGTGAAAGTATTGCCTGAGCCCAGAAGGTCAAGGCTGTGGTAGCCACGATCACTGCGACTGTACTCCAGCCTGGGCAACAGAATGAGACTCAACTCAAAAATAAATAAACAAACAAACAAAATAAATAAATCAGCCAGGCGTGGTGGCTTGCATCTATAGTACCAGCTACTCAGAAGGCTGAGACAGGAGGATCACCTGAGCCCAGGAGTTCGAGGATGTGGTGAACTAGGATCACGCCACTGCACTCCAGCCTGGACCATAGATTGAGATCCCATCTCTTAAAAAATAAAAGGTAATTACTGCCTTCAAAGAACTGATATTATCATGGCTTACTGTCCATTATAATATAAGTGGGGAGGAGAGGACAGGAGCCAAGGAGGGGTTCCCCACCGGGGGTACCTGGAAGCCACCAGTACATAGGCAGATGGACAGCGGAGGGATGTGACGCTTAACCGTGGTTATACCATGAAGGAAACAAAGCAGTATAAAGGGATCGGGAGTTAAAGGGTGATCAGACAGAGCCTCTCTGAGGATTTGAACAATGACTTTGACTTGATGTTGCCCTTGTTCATATGATTCTTTTTTTTCCCTTCCAAGAAGTCTTTACAAACTTTAGGGTCCATTTGAAAGTGTACAAGTGCATACTTTTTAATTGTTTTTTTTCTTTTTGAGTCAGGATCTCACTCTGGCACCCAGGCTGGAGTGCAATGGTTCAATCACGCTCACTGCAGCCTCGACTTGGGCTCAGGTGATCCTCCTGCCACAGCTTCCCAAGTATCTGGGACTACAGACACACGCCACCACATCCAGCTAATTTTTTTTTTTTTTTTTAGAGACAGGGTCTTGCTATGTTGCTCAGGCTGGTCTTGAATTCCTGTACTCAAGCAATCCTCCTTCCTTGGCCTCCCAAAGTGCTGGGATTACAGGCATGAGCCAACGCTCCTGTTCCTTTTAAATCTGGTCTTTTTTAGGAACACCCATATCTATTTGTATGTCTTGTGGGTTTGTTTTCAGTGTATATAAATTGTGTCCCACCAACTATACTGTCAGCAGCTTGAAAACTAAGAGCGAGACTCATTCAGCAGAAATTTCTGGAGCACTTGCTGTATGCCAGCACTGTTCTGAAGGCTATGCCTGGTATTTTTGAACATGATACAGCTTTCATTTCTACTTCGGGAAAGACTGTCCCCAGCAGCCCGGAAACTCTTGTGTTCTGGCAGGTGCAGAACTAAGCAGTTGTTCTGTGTCATGCCCCCTCACTCAATTGGAGACAGGGAGTGGAGGAAACACCCCAGGTCTTGGTGAGGTGGTTGTCTGACCCCACTTATAAGAACAAAATTAAGACAAGGAAACCAAGTCATTTAAAACTTTTCAAGTTTCAACCATCACATTCAGCCAACATGCACTGAGCACTGTCTGAAGTGCATTTTGGTATATCTGTGTTGGTCTTCACAGCAAGTGCATGAGACGGCTGCTGTGGTCCCTGGAGAGACCAGCTCTGGAGCCAGACACACATTTGCTCTGAGTCTCCTTGGGCAGCTTCCCTAGTTTCTCCAGGTTCCAGTCTTCCCTTTTGTCACAGGGAGGAGGATGAGTCATGCCTTGCAGGATTGCAGTGGCGATTAAATGAGATCATGAAGGTTAAAATTCTGGCACAAAGTAGGGTTCAAAAACAGAAGTCGTCTTGCAGACGGGACAGGAGACAGAGGGGTCAGTCTCTTGCCTGAGGTTAAACTCCAAGCAAGGTCTCAGCCAACTGTGTTGACTTGGGAGCCCCTGTGATTTGCTGCTGCCTAGAAAGAAGGAAAGCGAGCAATTCTCTGTCCCCTCCTTTCCTCTGTCCTTTGGGTTGTGGCAACCTCTCCACCTGTGCTGAGGGGAGGTCGTGAAGGAGAAGGCGATATCTAGGCATCCTCCCTGCTACCCCACAGGCAGAAGGACATGGTGGATGGTGGCGGAGGGACCTGGCAGATGGGCCTGTCCTGTCCGCCGCCTGCCAACCATCCATGCCTGGCTCCGTGGAGCCCCTCTGTGTCCCTGCCGGGGCCCTCGCCAGGCCCCTGAGCATGTCTCTCTCCCCAGACACCAACGTGATCCGGTACATCCAGCTGACGGAGATGAAGCTCAGCAGATGCTCCCAGCGGGACAAGGATGTCATGTGACGCGGGGCCTCTGCAGGGCTGCGCCACACGGCCGGGGGCCCCGGTACCCCAGGTGGGGAACCCTTTCCTGGGTTCTGTCCTTTCCTCTCCGTTCCTTCCGTCCCCCCTTATCCCTCCTGTTGTGCCCCCACGCTCTACTTTCAGCGCAAAACCGAGAGAATGCGAGTTTGGAAACTGGTGGGTCGCACAGACGGTGATGTCCTCTTCTTGGGCAGGCCCGCGGCTGAGGGGAGGCTCCCGCTGGGAGCCTTGTGACTGGGGAGGTCACAGTGGTTGTGACGTTGGCTGGTGCTTCGGACAGCACCGGAGCCTGGCAGGTGCATCTCCCTGACGGTTGCGGGTGTGGTCCAGCCCCTCCATGCCCACCCCACAGACCCGAGCATCTCCAGGTGACTGTCACACACCCAGGGTCAAGGCAGATGCCAGCAGCAATGGTTGCACCAACTTGGAGACTGTGAATTTGTACGCTGGAGCCCCATTCCCAGCACCCTGGTCCCTGCTTCCCCATCCCCCAACTTGCTGTCTTAGCTTGTGCTTTCTCTGCTCTCCCCCGGGGGCCCAAGACTCTGCCAGGGTTCACATGCCACTAGAGCCCACTCCTGTGTCCTCTGACCACACTCATTGCCCCTCCACTCCCACCCGCAGGCAGCTGTGACACAGAAGGGTAGGGTGACTTGGGCCAAGACTTGGGGCTGGGCAGAGCATGCAGATGGTCAGGGAGGGAGGAGTATGGCCCGTGCAGTGGGGATTGAGCCAGGGACTTGGAGCGCACTGAGTGTAAATACAGAGAGATTCACAGGGGCTACCCTGGTATCTGCTGGCTGTGCCTGCTCCCTCCCCACCCTCAGCTCGAGCAGGGTGGGACTTCCCCCAGCCCCTGCACTTACCTGATTGTCCCTTGGTATGCAGTGTGGGCTGAAACCTTTGTGCTTTCATGAGTGGGCCAGGGTCGTGGACTTTGTGGGAACCTGTTCGCTCTGTTTTTGATGAAATTATCTGAACTAATATCTAGCACATAAAATGTATTCAACACATATCTGTTGAATGAATACATGATGACCGCAGACTGGCTCTCCTGCCTTAAAGAATTCCATCACAGCCTCGTCTCCTGGTGTCTGTGCCCTACGTGCTATGCCGCGTTGCTTCTGTCAAATGAGACACATTCACCGAGGGCATACTGTTTGCCTGTCATTGTGCAATAGACAACGGGACGTGGACAGATTCCCAGTCTTCTGGGAGACGGAAGAGCTGAGACATGCACAGGAGATGGTTACCAATGACACCTTTAATTTATATGATGCTTTAAAATTTCCAGAGCACTTTCATGTATTTTTTCGTGTGATTAGTGGAAAAGACAATATTGTACAAAATTAAAATTATATACAGATGCAATAATGTTAATAGTTAGGATTTATTAAATGCACTGTCTTAAGATCTTTACATGTACAATCTCATTCCTTTCATGAAGTTACTCCATAAGATACTGTTCCCATTTCATGGATAAGAAATCAGAAAGCCAGAACAGTGTGTCATCCTGAGGCCTCATGGCTGTGAGTGACATGGCCAGATTTGAGCCAGGTCTGTCTGACTCCAGAGCACTAGCTGGCAATTACTCTCCACCTGGTTGCCTCTCCATACCTATTACATTGGGCACTTAGAGTCATCGAAAACGGGATAATGTGCATTAACCTGAATCACATCCACCCAGTCAGTGATATGTGTGGGCCTCCCTTTCTATCTACCCAAGGCCAAAAAAGACTACAGGCCAAATCCCTAATGGTCAGAGCAGCAACAGGCCAGGAAAAGTCAGCTAAGACCCAGCAGTTACTCTGTGTATTACTGAAGGAGGCAGTCCATGTCCAAACAACTTGCCCGGCATCCTCCCCCCAGCCCCAGTACTGCAGAAGGGTCACAGTTCCAGGTGGAGACTGAAGAAAACACACCTAAATGCGGGTTGCTTATGAGGAGGCTGCACCCCGGCAGGATTCAGTCCCAGCCGAGGACCCAGAACCAGTAGCAGCACAGGTTATATTCACAGGCCTCCCCAAGGCTGTCAATGGGGGCTGCAGGAAGGTTCTAGAAATATCCAGGAGGCCGCAGTCACTCACCTATAGCTCACCCTCTGGGGTATAGGAAGGGAAAACAGCTGCCACATTCCCCCCATCCCTACCCTCGACTTCTCTCTGCCCTCTTCCTTCCCAATGGTTTCACAGGACCCTAACCCAGGGCTTCCTGAGGCCGAACATGGGCAGAACCTCGTATTCCCAAGCCTCCAGCTCAGCAAGTTTGTGAATTGCAAACTGTTAGGATCTGAATGCTGGCTGTGCACAGTGGCTCATGCTTGTAACCCTTGGCATTTTGGGAGGCTGCGGTGGGCAGATTGCTTGGGACCAGGAGTTTGAAGTCTTGCAACATGGCAAGACCTCGTGTTACAAAAAAATAAAAGAATTAGCTGGGCGTGGTGGCCTGTGCCTGTAGTCCCAGCTACTTGGGAGGCTGAGGTGAAAGGATTGCCTGAGCCATGACCATGCCACTGCACTCCAGTCTGGACAACAGAGTAAGATCCCAACTCAAAAAAAAAAAAAAAAATCTGAGGCTGGTGATGAGGTCATAGGTGGCCCACAGAGCTTCTTATCTTAGAAGATGAGGTCAGAGGGGCCTGCAGAACTAGTTCAAGCTGGCAGGAGTTTCCTGTGGTTCTCACACATCAGGCAGGACTCAGGATCAGCACTCCCAGCATGGAGGCAGGAGGGAGGTGTTGCTTAGATGTGTGTGCTGGGACAGGGCTGGAGGGTTGAGGTTAGGATTGTTGCCATCCCAAGGAGGAAGGTTAAAAACCAGACCCAGGTGAGAACGGCCTCTCAGAACCTCCTGGAACACGTGCACGGGCCACCTGCTTGTTTGGTGACTTAGACACGCATGCTTGTTAGAACTCCCTTCACTGTGACCTGAAGTTAAGTGATCCCAGAGAAAAAAGCACTGGGCCCTGGGGTGGCAGGGATGCATTTCTGTGTGTCCAGCAGAGACTTCTGAGAGCTATTAAGCAAAATCAGGCCCACTTGCCTTTCTAGACCTTACACTTCCCTCTCATCGCCCCTTCCCAAAACAAGCCCTGTGACTCACATACATACTTTGTGGATGTCACTGCTGAATTGCATAGCTGGAGTGCCGCCTACATTGTCATCTTCTGCCTGGACTTTTGTGATAGGCTGTTCGGGGAAAAATTAGACACTTTTTGTCTAATTATGAAAGTGTCATAAGTATAATGTAAACAATTTTAGAAAAAAAATGTTTAAAAAGAACATAATCTAATCCAAAATCCCACCACCCAAGACAAACATATTTACCCTTTAGATTATACCTTCCAGTTCTTTTTGGTGTCAATATACATGTGCACTTGCACAGCTGTATTTTTTTTTTATATAAACAAAATCTGGATGGCATTGTATATACTCTTTAACAACTTACTTTTCAAATATATATTTATATTTTTTAAATATGACTGGGTGCGGTGGCTCACACCTGTAATCCCAGCACTTTGGGAAGCTGAGGCTGGAGGATCACTTGAGCCCAGGAGTTAGAGACCAGCCTGGGCAACATAGTGCAACCTCGTCTCTACAAAAAAAATGTAAAAAGTAGCCAGGTGTGGTGACACACGACCATAGTCTCAGCTACTCGGAAGGATTGCCTGAGCCCAGCAGGTTGAGGCTGTGGTGGCTGTGATTGTGCCCCTGCACTCTAGTCTGGGCAACAGAGTGAGACCCCAACTCAAAAAAAAAAACAAAACTTAAAATATGTAATACATACATAGATCCAAAATCCAGAAAGTATACAGTGCTTCCATGGTGATAAGTCAGTGTCCTTTCCCCTGACTGCCAGCATTCAGTTTCCCACCAATCTCCTGCACATCCTTCTGGATGCTTACGCGTTCTCAAACACGTGTGTGTATATCCTTTTATCACACACAAGAGGTGGCATATTGGATGCTTTTTTTCTTTTTTTTGCCCCTTCTGTTCCTCACTTAATACACCGTGAGCATTTTCTGCACATCTCTCAAACTTCCCTGACAGTATCTTCCTCACATGGAGGGACCCTCATTTTGTAATCAATCCCCAGAGAGGGATTATTTCACTTCTTCCCAATCTTTATTGTAAATAATGTTGTAGCAGATATTCTTGTAGCTAAATTTTGCACATGTCTATGACTATTTCCTTAGGATCAAAGCCAAGAAGAGACTTGCTTGGCTTTTTAAGAATTTTGATACAGGTTGCCAGCCACCCTCCAGTAAGTTTGTACCAAGACCCTCACCAGTGTGGAGCCCTGGGGGTCCTTGCTTCCTGCACCCTGATGGACACTGGGCATTCTCACTTATCAAGTCTTTGCCAACTTGATGGTCAAAATCACAGTCTGTCAATGTTATTTTAACTCGCTATTTTAACTTTCTTTGGTTATTAGTGAATAACATTTTCATGTGCTTGTTGACCATGTATACTTCTTGCTTCGTGAATTTTCTATTTATGTGATATGGGTATGTTTATTATCAACTTGTAACTTTATTAAGAATGTTATTTTTATCAAGAATTGCTGCAAATATGCTTTCCAAGTGCTCTGCTTTCAAATTTTGTTTACGGTGCTTTTTGACATACATAAATTCTTAATTCTGCAATTAACTCACTTCTTTATGGCCAGCTTCACCCGCCTGTAGGCATTCTCTCATTTCTGTCAGAGGGCCTTCTCAGACACGAGCTGATCACGATGCTCCACAACTCACAAGGCTTGAAGGGCACCTCATCCCTTTTAGAATAAGACCGAACTCCTAGCATAATGCATGTGGTCTTTCATGTTTTTTCTCCCCTGGTTTTTCCAGGCTTACCTCATGGCCCTCTTTCCAAGGTGTCCTGCACTCCACACTGCATGGCCTCTTGGGATGGTTCCTTCTGCCCCTTTGGCCATTCCTTACCCCTTCAGCCCTCACATGGCCTTGCTACCTCCTACTGGCCATGACCCGGGATCATAGCTCAAAAGTCGTCCTTGGTCCTTTAGCCTATACCCTTAAGGCAACACAAGCCTCTGTCTGTCTAGTATGTGCCACAGCAGATTGGAGTTTCCAGTTTTCACCATTTCTCCCACTACCTGGGTGTCCCTCAAGGCAGGTGCCATGATGTGCTCATCTCTGCAACCAGGGTGTGCAGCACAGAACCTGGCACGTTGTAAGTACAGTGCTCAAAAGCTGTTGAGCATGGAACCTGGAATGAGTGAATAATGGATGCTGTGGCAAATGTCACTTGAGGCAAAGGCAGGGCTGGACCAGATCTGTGCTTCTGAGAAAGACATCTTGGGAGACTTGGGTGGGAAGAGAAGCTGTGTGGCCCAGCCCTGTGCTTTCCGAGACATCAGAATCACTTGGAAGAGCATTTTAGAAATGCATCATCTCAGGCTCTGCCTTAGACCCGCAGAGTGAGACTCAGGGGACAACCCCCAGGGGACTATAGTGTCTGAACATCCTGACGAGTTTCTGATGACCAGCCAGGTAAAGGGGCTGCTGCTGAGGTGACCAGCAGACAGACTCCAGAGCACCCGACTCCATCGTTTCAAGCCATGTGAGCTTTTAGAGTGGATGGATAGTTTTGAACATCTACTAGCTGTGTGACCCTGAGGCAGCTGCTTAACTTTTCTGACCCTCATTTTCTTTGCCGATATGTGGGGATCTGTTGTACCCTTTAAAAGGGTGGTGGGAGGATTAAGAAATATCTACCTCTTTGCTTGATGCCTGGGAGAGAACAAGCACAGTAAACATCCAGCTTCTTCCCCCACCCTTCTTGGCCTCAGTTTCCTCACATGAGTGTGCCTGCTCATACTCTGTGTTCGCCTTCCACATCCCCTCTCTGCTCTCTGGGAGGAAGGGAACCTCCCAACAGGCCCTTGGGTTATGCTCTGATCAGACAGGACATGTGCTGGAGGGTGGGGACTGGAGAGACAGAGGACATCTCACACTCCATCCCATGCCCTCCCCAGCATGTCAGAAACCACAGCCACCCTCTGGGAGAATCCTGAGGGTTCTCAAAACTGGGTGTCTTCCAACCACATCCACAGGTTAACAGCTATCTTCCCGACAGTCCACCCAGAGGCCAGTAGCCTCTGAGCTTCAAGGAGAAGTGACTGTCAGGAAACAGAGTGGCCATTGCCTGCCCTCCTTCGAGCGCCCTTGGCACCCCTGTCATATGTCTCAGAGAAGGAGAGACAAGATGCTGTGACAGCTGATCGGCTGCTCTGCAATGTCCCCCTCCCCGTTCCCACTGCCTGCCCACTGTCCCACCAGCCCAGGGTGGCAGTGGAAGTTGGGAAATGCATCCAGCCCACCAGGCATGACAGAGTCCGAATGACCGAGTCAGCAGGAAAAGCCCTACTCTAAACAGATTGAAATTGGATTCTATTAAAAACCATACTCAGCAAGGCCTTGACGATTCATATTTGCTAAGACATGGTGGAGGCGTGGAGTGGGTGCAGCCCCTGAGGAAGGTTGGAAGCTCAGCTGTTCCACTGTTGAATTGTTTGTCTGGAACAGAGCCTGCATTTGAAACCTAGACTTGACTGATTTCCAAAATCGCACAGGAAATTAGGGCTGGATGGAAGCTTGGCACTCAGTAGTTCAATCCTTGTGTCCTGAAGATGAAAGCTCAAGGCCAGAGAAGGTTAAAAAACGTAGTCAAGGTCACACATCTAGTACGTAACAAAGCCAGAACTGGAACTCAGGTCAGTATCCTGAAAACAAACTTAATACTCTTTCCACTGAAGCAAAACACACACACGCACACACACACACACACACACATACATGCATATACACATACACACATGTATGTGTGTGTGTGTGTGTGTGTGTGTGTTTATATATATATATATATTTTTTTTTTTAGTCAAAGTCTCACTCTGTCCACCCAGGCTGGCTACCACAGCCTCAACATGCTGTACTCAGGTGATCCTTCCACCTCAGTCTTCCAAGTAGCTGGGACTGCAGCATGCACCACCACACCCTGCTAATTTTTTGTAGAAAACAATTTATTGTAGAAACGAGGTCTCACCAAGTTGCCCAGGCTGGTCTCAAACCCCTAGGCTCAGTCCTCACACCTCTGCTGGGATTACAGGTGTGAGCCACCACACCCAGCTGAAATAGATATATATATTATTGAAATATATGTATTTTAATGTTGTAAAATTATTTCCCTCTAAAGAAAGAAGGAACATAGTCCTCACTCACTCATTCTCTCAATATTTTTCATTCTGGTCACTTCAGTAGGTGGTTGACAAGGTACTGTCTCTTCTTGAGGGGCTTACAGTCTATAGGAAAGAAAAGTAAACAGGTAGTGTCAGTTCTGTGTAGGAAATGTTGCTTAAAAAAGAATCATGGGAGCACATGGAAGGAGACATCTATCCCAATCCCAGAGGGTCTAGGAAGAATGTTCTAAGGGATGCCATGTGGTGGGAGAAGTGACGAGGGATGAGTAAACTTCAGACCAGAGACGATGGCAACACTCACTTTTCTTCCTGGAGATTACAAGAAAGGACTTGAGAGAATCATCATAAGTTGTCTTTTTGCCTTTCTCCTGGTTTCTCATGCCTGTGCGCAGGCAGTGTCACTCTTACTACCTTTGTGGGCTCAGGAATGAGAAATCGCAGATGGCCCTGCAGTTTCTAACAGATTAAATCCCTTCTATGTGGAACAGGACAAGTGGCTAGACATGTTTTCTCTAACTGCAATCAGAGCTCTTCAAGATTTGTGATTTCCACAACAGGGAAAATTCTAGAGCAAATTTCACAAATGTAGCCCCAGAGACCTATATCACAATCAGACATAGTTCATTGTTTTATGTTCTTTTGTTTTCTCTAGTCTCAGCCCCTTTATTCTACAGAGCACATCCATTAGAGATATAATGTGACCACCTACATAATTTTAGATTTTTTAATAGTTGCATTTTTAAAAGTAAAAAGAAACAGGGAAAATTACTTTTAATAATATAGTCTAAGCAAAATTAAAAATTAAGAAAACAAAAAGAATAGGCCAAATGACGGTGGTTCGTGCTTGTAATTCCCAGCAATTTGGGAGGCTGAGGAGGGAGAATTTCTTGAGTTCAGGAGTTGGAGACCAGCTGTGTGACCTTGGGCAAGTCACCTCTCTTCTCCAGCCTCATCTTCCCCTTCTGTAAATGACAGCATTGGGCTCAGGTGAATGATCTTCAAGCGTCTTTCTCCATGTCTTATTTTTTAACGCTCTTATTTTTAAAATAAATTATAGGCCCTGTATCAGTTATAGGAAAAACTGAGGTTATCAGCTGGGGAAAATTGATTAAAAGCCTGACTTTTTCATAGTGAACTGTAGGGCATAGTGTTTTCTGGACCACAACAGAAACTGTGACCTGAGCTCATGGAACAGTATAGTACAAGCCTCTTGGATGTCTACACCAGAACTTCAGAGAAAGCTCATGGTAAAAGCAAGCAACAGAGCATAGCAGGCTGGATGCAGTGGCTCATGTCTATAATCCCAGGAAGGTTGAGGCGAGAGGATTGCTTGAGCCCACGAGTTTGAGACCAGCCTGGGCAACATAGCGAGACTTCATCTCTACAAAAAAATGTTTTTAAATTAGCCAGGCATGGTGGTAAGTGCCTGTAGTCCCAGTTACTCAGGAGACTGGAGGCAAGAGGATTGCCTGAGCCCAGGAGGTCAAGGCTGTGGTGAGCCATGATTGTGTCACTGCACTCCAGCCTGGGTGACAGAGTGAAACTTCGACTCAAAAAAGAGAAAAAGAGAGAAATTGATATAAATGGAAAAATATAGTATTGTAACTTTTAAGAATACTAATGCAAAACAATTTTATTCCTACTAAATGTAATCATGTTGATTTCTGTCTTCTTAGCTTGTTGTAAGCATTTCGGTCTTGATTCTGCCGCTAATTTCCCCACCTTCATGCCACGTGCACACCTGATCATCATTCTTCCATCCTTGATCCAACATAAGACAAGACCAAAGATGGAGTCCAGGGGAACTTAACTAGAAACATCCCTTCAATGTCTAGGCTTGGGAGATGAGATGTGTCAAGGAAGCACCAGTTAAAAGGAGCACAAGGAGACAAGCTGCATTTTGGAGAGGGCTGAATTCCACTTGGGATGTGTTGAAGAGGGATTTGGTGATGGGACTTCCTGGTGGGATGTGTGCTGGGGAGAGGGCAGGGCTCAGAGCAAGGTCTGAGAGTCACGTACATAGAAATGAGTGCTGGGCAAGTTAGGTGTCCAACATAGATGAATAGATAAAGAAAACGTGGTATACACACACGATGGAATACTATTTAGCCACACAAAAATTAAATCCTGTCACTTCCAGAATGGGAAGACATTGTGTTAAGTGAAATAAATGAGGAAGAGAAAACTAAACACTAAATGTTCTCACTTATGTGAAAGCTAACAAAAAGTTGATTTCATAGAAGTAAAAAATAGAACAGAAGATACTAGAGGTTTGGAAGGGAAGAGTGGGGTTACATTTGTTAAAGGACACAAAAATCAAGCTACATAGGGGAATAGGTTCTGTGTTCTGTGGCACTGTGTAGGTAACTGTAGTTAATACAAGGGGGACCCCAAAAATCTGAAATTTATTGACAAAAAATTGTGTATTTATTCTTTTTTTTGAGTCACCTTGAAAGTATTCTCCATTTGATTCAAGACACCTATCAAGATGCTTTTTTCACTGCTCAAAATAGTTTTGGAACTCATCCATTTTGATGCCTTTTACTGCTTCTGCCGTTTTTTGTTTTACCTCTTCCACATCAGCAAAACATTTCCTTTTGAGGATTTTTTTCATTCAGGGAAACAAAGAAAAGTCACTCCAGGCAAGATTGGGTGAATAGGGAGGGCTGGGCATGGGGTCATGCTGTTTTTAGTCAAAAACTGATGAACACTCAGTGAGATGTGGGGAGTAAAATTGTAAATTACCTATCATGAAATGGGCAAACGTATTTGAAAGAATCTCAAAAAAAAAAAAAATTCCACTGAAGCCAGTGCAGCCTCTCGCAAAAACGTTGGCTGGTACACTGATGCTGATGGGTTCTTAGAACACTTTCCTAGCCAGGGAATCCTGTACTTCAACGGGCCTACATTCCAAAAAAAGGTAATTCCGGTTTCTTTTGGGTCCCTCCTCATGTATTGTTTCGAATAACTAGAAGGAAGATACTGAATGATTCCAACACAAAGAAATGGTGAATGTCAGCTGGGCTCGGTGGCTCAGCCTGTAATCCCGCACTTTGGGAGGCTGAGGTGAGTGGATTGCCTGAGCCCACTGGTTTGAGCCCTGGCTGGGCAACTTGGCAAGATCTCACCTCTACAATAAATCAAAAAAATTAGCCGAGAGTGGTAGTGCACGCCTGTAATTCCAGCTACTTGGAAGGCTGAGGTGGAAGGATCGCCGGAGCCCAGCAGGTCAAGGCTGCAGTGGCCGGGAGCGGCCACTGCACTCCAGTCTGGGTGACAGAGTGAGACTCCAACTCAAAAAAAAAAAAAGAAAAGAAAGAAATGGTCAATGTCTGAGATGATAGGTATGCCAATTACCCTGATCTGAGCACTATGTACACCATGAACATGTGCAAATAAGTACCGATGTGGAGGGAATATAGAACCCCTCCCACCCAGGGCAGAACCAAGGGTCGGGTCAGTTACCCACAGGAAAGGACCAGGCAGGTTTCCAAGGCCATCTAAGCAGTCTTGAACTAAAGCTCTTGTTTGGCCTGGTTTTATGTCTTGTTTTAATAAGTCCTAAATGGAGTCTGGCAGCCTATAAGGAAAATTATTTCCCTAGATTTAGAAGCAACAGGATTATGTGATCTTAGAGAGACTTAATTCCTTCCCTCATTCCTCATTCCTCCAACCTCAGGCACAGGCTGAGTGTGGGCTGGGAAGGAAGGAAAGGAGTGATGTTTGGAACATTTTGGTTCTTCTGATCTTTCAGAAGAGAACCCTGGTAAAGTAGATGTCACCTTGGTAAAGTAGGCAGGTTCAACTAGGGAAACTTTAGGGCTGTAGGAAAGTTCCAAGCTTATTGATGTCTGCAGCAGGTGGTGCAAAACCATGCATGCATGCAAAAACAAAAACAAAAACAATTTGTTTATCCTACTTCTTTTTGTATCTGTTTGAGAATTCTTTCCAAATGTGAACACAAGAACCTGGTCATTGACCTATTCCACACCAGGAGGAGCAACCCTTCTTTTAATAACAACCTTATCAAAATACTTCTTAAATGTTTGCTTTTTGATTCCTCTTGATTCAGCATGATAAGGCTTCTGTTCCATTGACCCACAAGTAGGTTTAGCAATGCAAGTAAGCATATGAGACGTTTCTGGGGAAATTTGAACCTGGACCTACCATCTTCAACCGTGGGACCTGGAGCTAGTGGCGAGCCTCACATACCCCATTCTCAGCCACAAATGGGCAAAGGCAAGTCTGGAGTCCACAGGGTATCAGAATCACTCAGCCAACATCTACAAAAGTACATATGGTGGGGTTTTAGAAGCTGTATTTTTTTTAGAAGCTAAAATTCCAATAGATTGGTATTTGGGAGCCACTGAACTATTGTAGGATCTTTTACAGTTCTAATATCCCAGTTCTAATATCTAATATCTTTTACAGTTCTAGTATCTTAGCCAACTGCAAAGAGAATGGGTCCCTCCTGGTCTGTACAGAAGGACTTGAGAGAAGATGAGGGGGTGGAGTAGCTAACCATCAGTCTTAGTTACCAGTTCAGGGTATTCCAGCACTATAGAAACTTCTATGACAAGGAAATGAAGACATTTAAAAGGCATGCTGCTGGCACATAATCGAGTGTAAGCAAGGTACTAACACCTCATCCACAGTGAACCAAATGGTGCACCCTCTGAGCAGGAGGAAATTTAGGTCTCTGGGTAAAAGTCAGAGCTGGCTTTGAGCTTGCAGGGGGCAGCGTTAGTGTCTTCCTTCCCTTTCCACTCCTTACAGTCACAGCTACCTTTGGAGCCACTAAGACCCACTGTCCGAATTCTGCACTTTCCCAGGCTGGCACCAGCACCAAGTTAAAAGAACATGAGGTCCCTTGGAACCCAGAAGAAGGAAGGGTAGAACAGAAGAGGAAAGGGAGCTAAGAGTCTGCTCAGTAAGCTAAAACCCTCTTTGCCAATCGTGTGGCTCTCTTTGCAGGTGAGAAACTGAGGCACAGAGCAATGATGTGTCCAAGGAACCCTGATGGACACACGAGAGCTTCATTGACTGGCTCTCAATCCTTCTGGGATGGTCGGCAGAGATGTTACAGCCTCCACAGGACTGCCAAAATTTGTGTGAACTGATTCCCTGCCTCCCCTGACAGACAGCAGTAGGGGAATTTTTAATAAATCTATTAATAGAAATTATGCATTAAGGAATATCTAGTGAATCCATTGATACAGGAATTGTGTCTGGCGATTAAGTCTTATGCTGAATGTTGCTGATGTTATGGGTGTGTGTGTGTATGTGTGTGTGTGTGTGCATGTGTGTGTGTACGGCCACACCAAGAGCAGGAAGTTTGAATGTGTCAAAGGCACATTGGTAATACAGTTCCCTCCAACTATTACTCTGCATACAAAGACTATTCAAAGATAATAGCTGGGAGCCGTGGTTCTTGCCTATAATCCCAGCACTCTGGGAGCCTGAGGCCGGAGGATTGCTTGAGCCCAGGAATTCAAGACCAGCCTGGGCAACATAGTGAGGCCTCACCTCTACAAAAAATTAGCTGGGTGTGGTGGCAATGCCTCTGGTCCCAGCTATTCGAGAGACTGAGGTGAGACGACTACCTGAGCCCAGGAGGTCCAGGGTGTGGTGAGCCTTGATCATGCCACTGCACTCCAGCCTTGGCAAGAGTGAGTCCATTAAAGTATAAATTGATGTAAAATTAGGATGCAATCAAGTTCTCAGTATCACCTGTTGGCATTCTGCCTTGGCGTGAAGAGCTTTACAAATCCCAGCAGATCTCACACCTCCCCCAAGCTTAAGTAAGTCCCTGAGTCACCTGGGGGCTCATTATACTACAGGCTCTGATTCAGCAGGGCCTGAGATTTTACTCAATGAGATCCTAGCTACATGGTGTATCCGGCCTGTGGACCACTCTGAGCAGGAGGGTGTGGAGTCACCGACTGCCCAACAGGGACGATGGCCTGCAGAGGCAGCTGAGTCCCAGCCCTGGGTCCACACACTCCCTCTGGCTATCTCTTTATTTCACCATGCATTGTTTATAAATAAGCCACAGTGTTCTTGTGTGTCACTAAGACTCTCGGCCTGCCACCGTTCAACTTGGAAGCCAGGATGAGGATTCCACACACTACCTCTGCCTCCAGCCCTCCCACTAAACCCCAAGCCCTTCTTTGGACAACCCCAGCCCATTCCTCATAATCCATGCCCCGGCTCTACCATTTAGTTCCCTGTTTCCTGCCCAAAGGATAGTGCGGTCCTAGAACAGGAAACATCTGTTGACTATTTTATGCCAGAACTGTTCTGACTGGATTTGTAAACATCACTTTATGAGATATTTTATTGTTTTAACCTCCATTTTACAGATGAGGGATTTGAGAGCCGAGGGATGAAATGAATTGCCAGTAGTCAAGTGACAAATAAGAGGAAATATTGGGACAAGATAGAGAGAAAATCATGACATGTGACTCCAGGCTGTCCCAGGTTCCAGGCCCCAGGGTATGGGAAGCTGTGTCCTAGGATGTGGCAATCCACCCTCCCTGGGAGGTCAGGGCCTCCACAGCCTCAGCCTAAACTGAACCTGGTCCTAGTCCTACCACGTAGGTACATGATATCAGAACCTTAAAGACCTCATAGCAGCTCAGTGGCTCCTGGATATCAGCCTATGAACCAATCATTGCTCCTTAACCTGGGATGAAACTGCACTCCCTCCTGGATGTCCAGGATAACAGTCTGACTTAAACTCTAAGCATCCTAAGCTCTGGGGAAGTCAGCCAAACTGACCTGAGAGGTGCTGGGCTCCCCTTCCTGAGCCCTCCTGCTCCCCCAGGGGGACTAGCTTCCTGCTGCTGCCCCTGTGCCTCAGTAACCTCAGTCTTCCTTTTTCCTCTCCCCTCTCTTCCCATCCACATCAAGTGTGGCTTTCAGGAAAGAGCTGAACCGCCACACCCCACCATAAGCGTTTTTAGGAAGTTCGCATTTTAAGCCCTGTCACTATTCAAAGGAGAAAAGCCTCTGGGAGCTGGGGTCTGAAGGGTACACGGGTGCTGACGAGGCCCGGGCTGGGGACAGGAGGGGAGCAGGCAGGAAATTCCAGGCAGGAGGACCTGCTCTTGTGTGTCGTAATGTGTGCATGTAACGCAGCAACCCCAAATCTGAGAGGGCTTGTACATAGGGCTCTTGACCTGTTCCAAGGAAGTCACCCAGAGACCCAGCGGGGAGAGACATTGGTCTGTTAGAAGTTACAGGAGGTACCAATGGCAGCCGGTTGGTAAAGAAAGAATTGGCACCTTGGGATGGTACAGTAAGTAGTTTCATAGGCAAGCAAGTCAGTTCATCAAATTCCTATCAGGCATTTACAATTACATTGATTACACATAACGAACACACTGCTTTCAGCTTTGCTTGGTCACCTACATGCCATGTCTAGTTACTGGGAATAGGCACACGCTCCAGAGACCAGCCTTGGCCAGAGGCCATTCCTGAGGGAAGGAAGAGGAATAGACAGTCCATGTTGAACAATATCCCATGGCTCATCATCATAGACATTCACTGATGGAGCAATGAAAAAGAGTGGAAGATTTAGGTCCCCTGGGCACCCGGAGATGGACCTCTCTGTAAAGCCCTGACCTCACTTCCTGCCTCTCATCTAAATCTAACAGAGTTGGAATTTTAAAACCCATAATATAGAGTGTTTTCCCTCCTGGTCCTATTGATTGACTTTTCCTTTAGCTGGGTGTTCTAAAAGTCAATACAACAATTCTACCAGGTACCACATAAAGAAGAGGAACTCTGTGATTCCAACCAAAAGCCTCATGTTGCAGGTTGGAGCTGCTGTTTCCATCCACGGGCTCATGGGGCTACTCCTTCGGGTATCTCCTTCGGGATTGCTGAGAGTCAGTGGGGCGTGGCCTCTGGAGCCCTGTTGGGAATGGGAACTGGAGCCTGGAGTGTTGCCGGGAAGGTCCCACATGGACTGAGAGCGTGACCCGGGAGCCCCATTACTGTCTGTGGCAGCTGTTTTCCTTGCCTCCATCTTCAACCCCCGACTGTGAAGGGGTGCTGTTCAAAGGTAGACAAGCAAGGAGGCAGTAGCAAAATCGGCTGTGGGTGAATTCCAGGCAGCTGACGGGGTCCAGCATTGGCTGAGGCCCTGAAGCTGAGAATAGATTTGTGTCAGGATGGAGAAGACCAAGGAATGGGAACTGGGATATGCTGGGACACTGTGGCTGTATGTGCAGACCCAGCAGTGAGAGCCCAAGCAGAGCTCCCGATCCTCTCCCGACATCCCATGTTCTCCAAGTGGGAACCAGTGCCCCTTGAAGGCCCACTTATGGGTGCAGAGAACAGGATGGAGAGGTTGGCATGGGCGTTCAGAAGGGAAACCTTGAGCTTTGACATGGGCAGGTGAGGGGTAAGAATATGGCAAATGTTTAAACCAAGTCTTTTCACCAGTAGAACATCTTGCTATAGAATCAAAGAAAGATTCTCATCTACAAAGTATTTGGGTGGTGACCTGGATGAGAATCAGCTTATTCTAAGAATGCTCAGCTTGATTTTTTTCTCTTTTTCTTTGGAGATGGGGCCTTTCTCTGTCAACTAGGTTGGAGTACAGGGGCATGATCACAGGTCACTGCAGCCTCCAACTCCTGGGCCCCAGTGATCCCCCCACCTCAGCCTCCAGAGTAGCTGGGAATACAACCAGGCACAACCATGCTCGACTTTGTGTGTGTGTGTGTGTGTGTGTGTGTGTGTGTGTGTGTGTGTGAAGATGAGGTTTCTCTATGTTACCGAAACTGCTCTCAACTTCTGGCCTCAGTGATCCTTCTGCCTTGGCCTCTCAAAAATGCTGGGATTACAGGCATGAGTTACCGCACTTAGTCTCCAGTTTGAATTTTTAAAAGTAATCTCTAGGTATTCAGAGAAGGGTTGAACATCTAATTATTAGTTTACATGTTTGCATCTCCCATTAGATGGAAACTCAAGGGCAGAGGCCATGTGTCTTGAGCCTTTGACGACAGGAACGTAACAGTGTCTATGACCCACAGTGCCCCTAACAGTTGACAGCCAAGGGGGGCGAGAAAGAGAAACTGAACATCTAGAGCCACTCTGGCCTCACCTGCTTCTGCACAAAGCCTTGGGTGAGGCAGTGCTGTGCCTTCAAGTGGCCCTAATGAAACCACCCCCAGAGCCTTCCCTCGGCCACTGCTGGGTTCACCTTGAGATTCCCTGTCTCATTGTTTCTAAGCATCACAGCTTTTGCAACTAAAACCAAAACTTCCTAAGTGAACTACAGTTCTGATCACTGAGCCTCAGCTGGAGGAAAAAACTACTATATGGTGTGTGATTCTTCCTCCATAATCCCATACAAGCAACCAGCACACCAGCACCCCTGGCTCAGGAGCTGCTCCAGAAGGTGGTCTGTAGCAGTGGTCTTCAACCTTCTTGGCATCAGGGACCAGTTTCATAGGAGAAAATTTTTCCATGGACTGGGGCTGGGAGATGGTTTGGGGATGATTCGAGTGCATTATATTTATGGTGTACTTTATTTCTAGATACCTTGCATGCGCAGTTCACAACAGGGCTCCCACTCCTTTGATAATCTAATGCCACCACTTATCTGACAAGAGCTGGAGCTCAGGCGGTAATGTGAGCAAGGGAGAGTGACTGTAAATACAGATGAAGTTTCACGGGCTCACCCACCTCTCAACTCCTGCAGTGCAGCCCAGTCCCTAACAGGTCACGGACTGGTATCCTGATTTACAGGGGTAGAAGACCAGTTCAGGAGTGTAGAAGAGAGTGCTCAGGCACTCGCGTCATTGGCTCCCAGGAGCAGCCCCCACCTGGTTCCAAGATGGCTGGCAGGCCCCCCGCATTGACAGAACAGAGCATGCCTTTTCCAAAGCCAGGAGAACTCAGATTCTTTCTCCACAGACTCCCATCAGGCCAATCCCCAGTCAGAGCCAGTGGAAGCAACGAAACTGGTGACACCTGAAGTATGGACGTCTCCCATGCCTTTGTCACGTGGACAGCTCAGAGCTGACAGAGGAGTTTCATTTGCTGTCTGAAGAGATGCCTCGCAAGAGAATAAAGGAAGCGAGCAGTGCAGGAACCAAATTTTACCAGTGTCACCCTCCTCGCTTCCACTTGGTCTTGATGGGGCTGGGACTCAAACCTGTACTTTGGGACTCCGAGTTTGGGCCTGGCTCTTCCACACTCTTCTGGGCTGGCAACTCATCCTGGGATCCCTAAATTTGTACCTCAAAACTAAGAAGGGAGAGGCATGGCTTTTGGACTTGACTTTCAGGTCACTAAATTGAAAGAGCTGCAGCCACCATAAAAACCCCTCACACCACTCCTTAGAGAGGCAAGCTTCAGGGCCTTCAGAGCCAGGGCCGTGCTGTGACCCCCAGTGGTCCCTGCACCTCAGGCCTCCAGGGAAAATGCTGGCACCTGAAATGCAGACATTCAGTTGCCTGGCTGACATTTCCTGTGCCGCTTCCTGCTTTATGTCCCCTGCATAGCACTTGCCAATAACATATTATATCTCTAATTTATTTATCTCTTTTTTTGAGTTGGGATCTCACTCTGTCCCCCAGGTTGGAGTACAGTGGCACAATCACAGCTCACCTCAGACTCAACCTCCTGGGCTCATGTGATCTTTCCGCCTCAGCCTCCCAAGTAGCTGGACTACAGGTATGTGCCACCATGCCCAGATAATTTTTTTAATAGAGACGAGTTCTCACTGTGTTACCCATGTTGGTTTGAACTCCTGGGCTCAAGCAGTCCTTTCTCCTCAGCCTCCCAAACTGCTGGGCTTACAGGCACGAGCCACTGCACCCGGCTGCACTTATTAATCTTATTCATTGTCTTCCTCTCCCACCAGATTGCAAACACCGCTGCATCTCCAGCAACTAGAATGATACCTGACACACTGTAGGTGTTTAGTTCATACGTGCCCAATGAAAGAGTGAATGAAAGGATGGTTCAGAGCTCAAACCCACAACCTGGCGGCACTGCCCTGCCCTCCAACTGGAGCTAGGAGTCACGCCTCCTGAAGGGAACAGTATTTGAGCAGCCACCTCCCCAGCTGTTCAGCCCTGTACCCCAGAAGACAAGCGACTGGAGACACACTCCCATACTCACATCCCTTGAGCCTGTCCCTTCTGAGATGTCTCTCCCTAGCCCACCTCGGGGGTCTTCCTACTGACTCCATCAAGGCGTGTCTTGAATATGAACAACAGCTCCACAAGTAGCAGTACTTACGGTGTGACAACCACTCTACGAAGCACTTTGTATAGAGGATTGCGTTTCATTCTTATGAGGTAGGTAACATCATCCCCAGTCCATGTGAGAAAATGGAAGCTTGGAGACTGCATGGAACACCTACTGGGGTGATTCTGTCTTCCCAGAGAGCCTTCGCCTACCCACAAGGGGGGTGGTCTTGCTGGCATGTGGGTACCAAGCGAGGCCACCCCCACTCAGGCCAGGCCTTGTTGATGGTGCCAAAGTAGAAACCAGATTTGGGGTTGGGGTACAGTCTGTTTCTCAGAAAGGCAGATTCAGATACACAGACATCTGTCCTTATTACTGGAACATCGGTGTCTGGTGTCTGGTCATGTGCTCCCCAAAGGCCAGTTGAGAAAGAAGAATCAGATATGCTAAGAGACACAGGAATAGAGACTGCTGCAAAGATGGACAGAAGCAGGAGGCCTGCCTTGGCTCACAGGGGCCCACCCATCCTTAACCCTGCCCCCTGAGGCTCCCCCAGCCCTGGACCATGTTCCCTGAGGCCTGCCCACCCTGGACTGTGCTCTGAGGCCCACCTACCCTTTGACTGTGTCTCCTGAAGCCTGGATGAATGACCAGATCCTGGGATTTGTGACATCCCCTCTTACTCTTCCAGGTAAACATTTTATTTGGATTAGGATAAAGCAAGTAGCTTTCAGTTATCTGTAACCAAAGGAGCATGGCTCAGAGAAGTCAAGCAACTCAGCTGACACCACATAGTTTAGGAAGGATAGACCTTCTGCACCTCCCCAAAACTACCAAACCTCACAGACCCTGACTTCCTGCGGAGGCTGGCCAAGCATATGTGGGCTCCCCACAGCTCATACTGTCTCATTTCTCCTTCCACTCCCAGCATATTTTCCCAAGGAAACTGAGGCTAGTGCAACCTCTTGGGCCACCTCAAGTAGGACAAGAAGTGATGACAGGCATGTGTAAGAAGCAGATACAGGCACCGCGAGGTAAATTGACATGTTTGCCGAGTCTCAATCCTTTGGGGGAACCATGGAGCCAGTCACTTCTCTCTCTCTCTTTGGGGACACAGCTGGGCAGATGATGGGCAGCCAGGACAGCGTGGGAATGGCGTGGGGAAGCCGTGCCTCTTACCAGATTGCTCCAAGATGCCATAGCCAGAAGCAAAGGACAGTGGTCAAGGGCCTCTCCCGGCAGGTCGTCAGCTTTGATTCTGCCTCACAGCCTCTCCAATCCAACGAGCACACTCAGCACACCAGCTCTCAGACAGTGAACACACAGTGAACCCTGAGAGCGAGGCTGGAAGGGCCGTGTTCGCCGCCATCAGCTACATACCAGTCTGGCAACCTGGAAGGGGGAAGTCCTCCTTCAACAGATAGGCTGTGCACCATTCAAGCGCTCCTGCCCCTCTCCATCCACTTGTTCAACCCCACACTTCTGCACAGGCTGGGGCTAGCAGCTCGGTACAGTTCATGCCGCATGGTCATTTCATCCACTCATTCATTCAATCCCTCATTAGTTCACTGAATAGGACAGGAGGCTCAGCACAGTCCCTGGCAGGCAGCCTTTACATTCATTCATTCAATATCTCATTAGTTCATGTGCTAGGGCTGGAGGCTCAGCACAGTCTCTGGCACATGGTCTTTTCATCCACTCATTCATTCAATCCCTCATTAGTTCATGTGCTAGGACTGGAGGCTCAGCGCAGTCTCTGGCACGTGGAAATGCTTAGCAAAAACAAGCTCTTATTGTCACAAGGGACTATGGAGAATCAAAGATGCAGGTCAGACTCCAGTCCTGGATGACAAGAACGCAGATGAGATCTCGCTTGCTGGATACTGGGCTTAGTAGCACACAGGCCTTACCCAGCCATGCTGGGTACCGCCCACCCTAGTGAGGCAGATGTTGCTAAGTCAAGCAAAAATTCTGTACTGGCACAGGGTTTACGCCTGAAATCCCAGCACTTTGGGAGACTGAGGTAGAAGGATGACTTGAGGCCAGGCAGGAGTTTGAGACCAGCCTGGGCAACATAGCAAGACCCTATTACCATTTAAAAAAAAAGAAAAGTAAAAAGTCTGAAGTCAAAGTTTTCATCTGGCCCATTCACTTTCTGGCTTCTTTGTCTTCAATTCCAGCTCTGTAAAGTAAGGGTACCATTACTTACCTCATAGGGTGATTGCAAGGATTTAAATTATTAAACAAGATAATACAAAAAGGGTACTTGGAGCACGTCCCAGCACATAATGTGCAGCCAACGAATGCCAGCAAATATTGTTATTTCATGTAGTGCAATGGCCCTTTATGAGGTAAGTGTTACTATCTGTGTTTCACCAACAACAAGACACTCTCACCCCAGTCACCACCGCCTGCCGCACAGCCCTTCACAAAGGAGTCAGGAACAGAGGTGAGGATGCCAGGCAAGTCCCTATGAGGCTGGCCCTTGCGCTCATCTGCATCTTGTGCAGCTCCTGAGGCTGCAGGTGAGAGATGGGCCTTGAGGATGGCCCAGGTGCTTGGAGCCTTGAGTGCCACCCTGGTGTTATCTGGCACCCCTCCCTGAGAGGACAGACCCACCACAGAGCCAGGGCATCAGGAGGAGGTCCATGTCTTCAACTGCCTCCTGCTGGTGGAGACATCGTTTCTTCAACAGAAGCCGGAGCTCTCTGTCCTCCCTCCAGAGAAAGCAGGGAAGTCACAGGAACGGCCAGGCTCGGTGGCTCAGCCCGTAATCCCGTGCTTTGGGAGGCCAAGGTGAGTGGATTTCCTGAGCCCGCGGGTTTGAGACCCGCCCAGGCAACTTGGCAAGACCTCATCTCCACAATAAATCAAAAAAATTAGCCGGGCGTGGTAGCGCGTGCCTGTAGTTCCAGCTACTTGGAAGGCTGAGGCGGAAGGATCACCAGAGCCCAGCAGGTGGAGGCTGCGGTGGCTGGGAGTGTGCCACTGCACTCTAGTCTGGGCGACTGAGTGAGACTCCAACTCAAAAAAAAAAAAAAGACACAGGGAGATGTCACCCATACCCTGTGTGGTGGCCACCACAGACTCTTCCTGCAGGAAAGAGGAGCCCAGGAATTGCACCAAGGATCTGGACAGGCACAAGGCATGGAGCAGTAGCAACCAGATGGTCTGGGTTGATGGTCAGGCCCCTGCAAGCCACTCCTGCCCGACCCAGGCTGACCCCTGGGGAAGCTCACGTGTCCTGCACATGGACTGTCTGTGACTCCCACACGGGCGCTCTGTGTCCTCTTACCTGACATGCCCTCGTCCAGGATAGAGGACCACGTCACCCCACCATGTGGAGCCCACCCTCCGTCCCCTCTCTGCCATGCTCCTCCCCAACCTGACCGTGTCTCCCAGCCTCAGTCCACTGTGCTATATGGGCCTCTGCCTCCACCTTTTTTGGTCATCCCAATGTCCACCTGGCCACTCTGACCACAGTAAATGCCAATCTGGCCATCCCATGATGCCCCAAGCTAGTTTGCCACAGCGGGGAAGGGATGTCTCCCACCCGCACAAGATGCCTCAGTGAGTGACATGTGTCAATCTCTAGCCATACAGATAGTAATGCTGAGTGCCAGGCATTATCCAGAGTATGTTTGCACAGCCATCATTCAGTCCTTGGGATCCCATGGGGCATGTGCCATCATCAACCCTGACATGAGACCAAAGCAATGTGCGTGAGAGCAGTCTATTAACAGACCCACATGGGAGGACCAAGCCCGGAGTCCAATCGCCCACACGAGTTCCAAGATGGGGTGCTGTAGTGTGGCCAAGGAGCACGTGGTTGGCATCCAGTCCTTCCCAAGATGGGAGGTAACAGCACAAAGACACAGGCCACTGCTAACGTGTCTGTGCCCTCTCCCTGCCTCTCACCCTCCGTGTTCTCGGTCAAGCTCCTGCCACTGCACTCACTTCCCTTCTCACAGAGCCAGCTATCCACCCTTCAGTTCCCTCCTGCCCTCCCTGGGCCATCCTCACTTCCCCTCTTCCAGGGACCCAGCTATCCACCCCCAGGTCCCTCCTGCCCTCCCCTGAGCCGTCCTCACTTCCCTCCCCATGGACTCAGCTGTCCACCCCAAAGGTCCCTCCTTCCCTCCCTGGGGCCGTCCTTACTTCCCTTCCTCCAGGGAGCCAGACACCCACCTCCAGGTCCCTCCTGCCCTCCCCTGGGCTATCCAAGCTTCCTAACCATCTCTTTTGTTTCAGTGCCCTCTCCAGCCCAGCCTTCCCACACTCTCGCCTCAGGTTCCTACAGTGAGCTTGTCAGAACATGTCCTCTCACACATCCTCTTTTCACGACATCCTCTTAAGTTCACCTCCCCGTTCAGTGTCACTGAAGGAGGTCAAGCTTTGTGTAGACTGGCTTTGTGGCTGGGGGACTGTCCTGTGCATGTCTGAATGGCAAGCAGCATCCCTGCTATCAGAAGCACACCCTTCCCCACCCCCACTGTGACAACCAGACATGGCCCGATGTCTCCTAGCGGACAGTCAATTCTGGTTAAGAGCCACCAACCTACACCTTCCAGTCCTGACTCTGCCACCCATGTGTTCCCATGGGGAGGTGACATAACATCTCTGAACCCCAGTGTCCTCATCGCTAGCTCAAAGCTAATAAGGCCATGGTGAGAAGTAGATAAAGTAATTCCAGCACCCAAGGGACCTCCCATGACACCCAGAGCATGGAAGCACCCAGCAAATGAGCTTTTTTTCTTAATTTCCATCTTTCATCTGACAAGAATTAGCAGTCATCTTGGAGCATGGTACAAGCCAGACATCCCTCCGCAGTGTAGCACTACCCTGCACTATTCTTAGAATACTCGTTTACCTGCTGTTAACAGGAACAAAGTGACACTGGATTAAACACAGAGGGGCTTCTCTCTCCAATAACAGTCCAAACGAGGGCAGAGCACGTCAGCGCGGGCCACTTGTGCCAGGGGATGGCTTGTCGCTCTGCAGCCTCAGCACAAGGCTGCTTTTGCCTCTCGGTCTGCATGGCGGTTCCACAGGGCGGACACGTCTCCTCCACACGCTGTGGATCTCACCTCCACGCATTCTGTTGGGTGGAATCTTGTCACAGGACCACATCTGCCAGCAAAGGAGGCGGGAAGTGTCTTCAGCCAGGTGGCAGAGAGCCCAGATGACCCTTCTGTGACCGTATATGAGACAGTAAATACCAGGAGATGTTGTGTGCTGGATATGTGTGTCTCCCCCAAAGTTCATATGTGAGTGGTATTTGGAAATGGAGCCTTTGGGAAGAAATTAGGGTCAGATGAGATCATGAGGGTGAGGCCTTGGTCTGATAGGATTATTATACATAAATATAAACACATACACATATACATATATCACACACACACACACACACACACACACACACACACACACACACACATATATTTTGTAGAGATGAGGTTTCTCTATGTTGTCCAAGCTGATCCAGAACTCTTGACCTCAAGCGATACTCCCACTTGGTCTCTCAGAGCCCTGGGATTACAGGCATGAGCCACTGCGCCCAGCCAGGCTCAGTATCCTTATAAGGAGAGACATCAGAGAGCTCACTCGCTCTAGTCACCAGGTGAGGACACAGAGGGAAGTTGTCTGCAAGCCAGGGAGCGATTCACCAGACACTGGCCCTGTTGGCAGCTGGGTCTAGACTTCCAGTTTCCAGAACTGTGAAAAAGTGAGCTTGTGGTAGTTAAGCCACTGGCTTGTGTATCTTGCTATGGCGGCCCTAGCAGATGGATGAAGACCCGGTCCCCACACACAGCCAGGCTCTGAGGCACAGGGGTTAGGACTCCCACCTACAAACATGGGGGGCACTGCAGCCAATGCTGAGCATGCTGCAGATGCCCAGGAAATGCTTCTTATCCACAAGGGGGACCCCCAAAAACCTGAATTATCTTTTGAAAGGCGGGCCCCTTGTAGTACAGTGTTCTAGGAGTCTGTCTGCCTTTGTGTACCAGCTAGTGTTGTTGTGAGAGGCCGCGTTCAGCTTCAGTGAATGGGGGGTTCTTTCAACTGTTTGCCCATTTCTTGATGGGTGATTTACAAGCACTCCTGCCCACATTGCACTGAGTGGTCAGCAGATTTTGACCAAAAAATGGCATGGCTCCGTGCCCTACCCTCCCTATTTTTTTTTTTTTATTTCCCTGGATGAAAATAGTCCTCAAAGGAAAACATTTTGCCAATGGGGAAGAGGTGAAACAAAATGATAGAAGCACTGAAAGGTATCAAAATTGATGAGTTCAAAAACTGTTTTGAGCAGTGGGAAAACCATCTCGATAGGCGTATTGTATCTATCAAAGAGTACATGGAAGGTGACTGAAGCTTAAACATGTAAGAACAAGTGCACAATTTTTATAAATAAATTCTGTTTCAGGGGGTCCCCCTTTGTATGTGATGAAAAAACGTGGAAAGAAAAAGGAAAGTCCACAGTCAGCAGGCTCCTATATGTGGGCCGCTCGGCGATGTTCAGATGTGGCTGCACTCCTCCTGTTCCTCTGAGATCTCAGCATCCTCTCTCAGAGGCCTCTGTCCCTCCTACTGTCCTAGGTCTCCTCCTTCTTTGGGCCACTCTTGTCTCCTCGGTGAGCCCTCTGCCTCCAGCCATCCTATAACAGGTCAGTGTTCTGAGGCATCCCTTGGATTCACACGGACCTCTTCTGAGCAATTCCTTCAGAGCAGTAACAGAGCCCAGTGTGTCTGTGGTACTGGCTCCCCGGAGGTGGAGACAGGAGGATGGCTTGGGTCCAGGAGGTTGAGGCTGCAGCGAGCTGTGATTGCATCACTGCACTCCAGCCTGGGCTGTCGAGCAAGACTCTGGCTCTACCTTTTTAAAAAATGTACTAGCAGGTCCAGCTGGATATCCTGCTAGTCCCATCACCTCAACAGTCTCAGTCTGGACCATTTCTGAGCCCCCCACCTGCCCCCACGATGCCTGTCTTCCCAGCACACATTCCTGTGTGGCTCCTCACCAGGCTCCTTCTCAGTGACCCACATCACCACTCCCAGGACTCAGCTCCCTCCCACCATGCCCAACCCCAAACCCCATCCAGTGTTCCTCCTTGGCCCCTCCTCCCACCCTCCCCTCTCGGTTCACCCTAGCTGCTGCCCTCTTTCCTTGAGATGAAAGAGATAAACCCCTTCTAATCCATCCACCTTTAACCCACTCTCTCCCTCCCATCAGTGATTTTCTAAAACACAAACACAAAGATATCACTCCCTGGATTAAAACCTTGTAAAAGTATACCATTGGCCTTAGACAAAATTTCAGATTCCTTAATCTGGCAAAAAAATTCTTCACACCCTGGGACCTTCTCCTTGGGCCCACTTCCCCTCTCGACCTCCATCCTGCACTTTACATGATTTCTTCTGTTACTCACAGTTTCCCAGAGTCCCGTGTTCCCGGCCAGCCTTCATCTGGCACACGCTTGCCTCTATGCACTTTTCCCCTTCACCCTCTCTTCCTGGCTAATTCCTACTCATAGCACAGATCTCCAGCTAGTGTTTATTTATTTAGAGATAGGGTCTCACTATGTCTCCAAGGCTGGAGTGCAGAGGTGTAATCCTAGCTCACTGCAGCCTCTACCTCCTGGTCTCAAGTGATCCTCCAGCCTCAGCCTCCCGAGTAGCTGGGACTAGAGTTGTATACCACCATACCTGGCTCAGTTTTAATTTTTTAATTTTTTGTATTTTTTGCTATGCTGCCCAGGCTGATCTTAAACTCCAGGGCTCAAGCAATCCTCCCACCTCAGCCTCCCACAGTGATGGGATCACAGGCGTGAGCCCCCACATCCTGCAGGTCTCAGTTTAGACATTACTTCATCCAAGAAGCCTGGCCAGCCTTTGAAACCCGACTCCTCCGCACCCTTTCTAACCCTGAGGCTCTTGTCCCTTGCTCAGATCCTCCCTGAAGCATCTGTCACCTCATTTATCTCTGCACCACTGTCTCTCCTGCTGAGGCACAAGCTATTTGGGACAGAGGCTGCCCTGGTCTGTGTGCTAGGAACCCCCTGTATTTCCTCCCGTATCCCCTCTTGACCCTTCTCTGCCCTCCTGAGAGCCCAGAGAGGTTGACCCTTCTAATCCATCAGTGGGGTTCAGCTGCTAGAGAGGAGATTGTGAGGTCAAGGTCTTCACGTCACCAGCTCTGGCTGGAGGCCTCTCCACCCAACGGGCTGCCTCTGAGGCTAGAACGTCCTCCCTACTCTTCAGCCTGGGTTGATGACATCCTCCCCACGTTCCTAGCTCCAGGATGTGGCATCTGCCCTCGTGTTTCTATACTCTGCCCTCACCTTTGAAAATAGTATCTTTCAAAATTTATTTTTGTTGGAGTTTCACTCATTTGCCCAGGCCAGAGTACAGTGGCACCATCACAGCTCGCTGCAGCCTCAACCTCCTGGGCTTAGGTGATTCTCCCTCCTCAGTCTCCTAAGTAGCTAGGTCTACAAGTGCACACCACTACATCCTTCTCATCTTTAAAAACTTTTTGCAGAGACAAGGTCTCATGATGTTGCCCAGGCTGGCCTCAAACTCCTGGCCTCAAGCAATCCTCCCACCTCCACCTCCAAAAGTGCTGAGATTATAGGCATGAGGCACCACGCCTGGCCTGAAAATTAATTAAACTCTCCTCTGATTACCCAATTTAAGCAAGCCGGGACCTGACTCGTATTCTCTTTTAGTCCCTGGCAAGAGCTTAGCACAAAAATGTTGAGTGAACGAATGAATGAATGGGTGAATGAGTGAACTGAGGGAAACAACTCAAGTCATTGGCTGGCTTGGCTTAATCAACCTCCATTTCACGAGAAGAAAAAGAATTTCTCAAATGAGAACTGGAAACTCAAGCGAGACAGTTTTAGGGTCAGCAATAAAGAGGGTCCCCATGTTTGGTGACTGGAGGGGCTGAGGGCAGATGTCCTCTATACAAAGACCCCACGGGATCAGGAAGCACATCTCCTGCCATGCCTCTGTGCCAGGCAGGGTGGGGAGGGCGCTCTCGCCTTTTCGTCCTTCTCTGGGTCTCGGCCCTAGAGAAGGAGTAGGAAACCACCCAAGCATGGCCTCCTCCCCTCACCCCTCACACCTCCAGCAGCTGGGAAGTCAGGCTCAGGTGTGAGAGGAAGAACCCAGAAGTGCCAGGCAGGAGGGGCCACTTTCTGGAACAGGCGGGTGGAGACCAGAGCCAGGCAGGCCCAGGAGGTGACTCATTCGCCCACACCCCTGAGGTGTCCTCCACAGACCCAGGTCTGCTTGGGCTGGGGAGACCTCCGTGTTCGTCCTACCAGCAGAACCTGGGGCTCTGGGCAGGGCAGCAATGGTCCAAGACCGCCCTGTGAAGCAGGAGCAGAGGAGGTGCCAAAGCTCAGGTCTATAATCAGCAGATGCACCACCACTCACACTGCCTCTGAGATGCCGGGTGTCAGGGCAGGGACAGGCTCCCGAGAGAAGTGAGGTGGACAGACCCCACAGGCCGGCCATGTGTGTGATTTGGAGAAGAGAACCTGGCAGTGTGCTGTCAGGACTGAGGGCCTCTGAGGCCAAACCAGTATGGATCCAAATGCTGTGTGACCTTGATTAGGTGACTTGACTTCTCTATGTCTGTTTCCTCACCTGCAAAATAGAGAGGGAAAGAATACTCATCTTATGGAATTTCTGTGGGGACTAAATAAAGTGACCCGTGTAGAGGACTCAGCACATTTAAGAAGTGGCACTGAGGCTGGGTGCAGTGGTTCACACCTGTAATCCCAGTACTCTGGGAGGCCGGGATAGGAGGATTGCCTGAGCCCAAGAGTTCAAGATCAGTTTGAGCAACATAACAAGACCTCATCTCTATGAAAGAATAGCCAGATGTGGAGATGTGCACCTGTAATCCCAGCTACTTGGGAAACTGAGGAAGGAGGACCGCTTGAGCACCCAGGGATTTGGGGCTGCAGCAAGCTATGATTGCACTGCTGCTCTTCAGTCTGGGCAACAGAGTGAGACCCTATCTCTAAAAAAATAAAACAAACACAAAAGCACAACCCCAGCTTTCCAGGCAGTTGAGGAAACTGACAATAAGTAAGAAACAGACACTAATTACAGGAAACTCTGGCGGTGACAAGCATGGTGGAGAAGCCCAAACAAGAGAGGGGATGGGGATGAGGAGGGCTGCAATGTTGGAGGCCGTGGTCACAAAAGGCCTCCACGAGATGACACGGGGTGGAGGCCTGAAGAAGGCAGGGGTGCAGGCCTGAAGAAGGCAGGGGTGCAGGCTCGTGGCTCTGAGGGGAGAGCATTCCGGAGAACAGGAAGCACATGTGCAAAGGCCCTGAGGCAGCACCGAGCACCAGAGGGCAGACAGGGCCTGGTGCTGACATAGAGGAGTGCAGGGCAGAGCCCAGGAGGTGAGCGAGAAAACACCAAAGGAAGTGCTGGTAGCTGGAGCACTTGCTGGCACCAAGGCCAGCCCCACCCTGGCTCCGGATGCGACTGCATGGGCCGTTCTGTCCTTTCCAGAGACGGCCTCATGTGGCCCCACATCAGACACCAGGAAGCAGGGAACAGAGTCCATCCCCAGATGAGAATTGGGTCTGTGTCTTCAGAACCAAACGCCAGAATGTGGATTTCAGTAAGTACGTGAACTTGTCCACGGGTAGGATAGGATATTTAAAGTGAGGGCTTCCAACAGACCCAGGGTCTCCAACAAGCACCCACAGACCCTCATCCGCATCTGCCTCTAAGAAGAAGCACCTCCTTCGCTGGCCTGGGGAGGGCCACCGGGGTGGGGGCGGGGCGACTGGTTGGGGACTGACACCCTGTCCTGACCCCGTCCTGACCCCGGCCAGTTGTGTCAGGACCGTCTTCCAGGCACCCCTTCCTGGAACATCGCTATCGCACGGAGGGGGATCCAGACCCAGAGAGAAGACAAAAATCACACCGCAGGAGGGTAGCTATTTTCACCTGGGCCCAGAGACCCAGAGGAAAAACACACAGACAGGACTGTGTCTGGCGACACTGACACGCAGACGCAACACACAACCTGTGTCCCACCTGCTGGTGCCAGCTCAGCCCTCCGCCTAATGACATGCTCACAGCCCTGTAATCTAAAGTCCTGACAACCACATTCCATGCAATTAAAAAGCTCGCAAACAGGCCTCACTGGTGCCTCTGTGATCATGCCAGCCCCTGGCAACACTGAATTTCACCAGCAGCCCAGCCCCCAGGTCCCAAACTCCAGGCTGCCTGCTACTCTCCAACTGTCAACAGGCCCGGCCAGGTGCCGTGCACACCCAGCGACTGTGCCTCGGTGATGCCTGGTCAAGAAAGGCAGGACTCCATGACTACACTGAGTGGTTTGCATCACCCGTGGCTTTGAGAGTTGAAAGTGAGGCATTAGTGTCTAGCCAAGATTAGCCTTCATTCTTTTATTTATTGATTTTTTTTGGAATTGAAGTCTTGTACTGTTGCCCAGTCTAGAGGTCAGTGGCATGATGATTGTCTACTGCAGCCTCCAACTCCTGGACTCAAGTGACCCTCCTGACCCAGCCTCCCGAGCAGCTGGGACTACAGGGGTGCACCACCATGCCCAGCTAATTTCTTTTTAATTTTTTTGTAGAGACGAGGTCTCACTATGGTGCCCATGCTGGTCTCAAACCTAAGCTCAAGCAGTCCTCCTGCCTTGGCCACCCAGAGTGCTGGGATTACAAGCATGAACCACTGTGCCTGGCCAGTCTTCATTCATTAATCAGTGCAGCGTTCTCTACCTTCCTAGGTTTATGAGCATTAACCCTAGCTTAAGAGAAACACCATCAATCAGAATCACGGGGGGGAGGGAAGAGAGCCCTGACCCTGAGCATTCTGTCTTCTCAAATCCAACATTAGCCCAAGCCACATGTTCTAATGAGAGCCACCAGCAAGCCGGCATGCAGTCAGGCTTTATCCCCCAGCAAATGTCACCACCTCACCAGTGCTGCCCAGGGGTGGAGTCCCACATTAAACCCACCAGCAAGGTCTGGGCCTTCTTCTCTGAAGATGCCACCTCCAGTGCTGACCTCCAACCCCCAACTCAGGCTCCCTGTGCCTGGGGACATCTGCAGCTGCCTCCTGCTGTGACTTTCCACAGCCAACTCCCCTCTGTGCTGCGGCCTTAGTGATCTTTTCAAAATTCACAGTGGATCATGTCACCCCAGTTGCTTTCTCCTTAGAGGAAAATCCAAGTTCCTCACCCTGACCCACAAGACCCTCGCATCAAAACTCTCTCCATGACCTCCTCATGGCCCAGGTTCCAGCCTAACTCAGTGGGTCTCAATCAGGAGCAGTTTTGCCCCGAAAGAGACATTTGGCAACGTCGGAAGGTGTTTCTGGCGGTCACTAATGGGGGTGGCGCTAAACATCCCACAATGTACCGGATGGCCTCAATACCAAAGAATTGCCAAGGCGGAGAGAGACTGGCATAAGGTCACTTCCTCAGCATGACTTTATCCAACACTCTTTACCTCAGGCTGGGTCCCACCCCCCAGTCCTTCCCAGCTCTAGCCACAATCCACAATGGTATCTTTGTTGATATTTGCACACTTGCTGCAAGCTCCCCACACCAGGCTGGAGGCCAAGGATGGCTCGCTCAGTGTTGCTGCCTCGGCACTGGTCACCAGGCAGATGTCCCGTAAACGTTTACAGGAAGAAAGGCAGCCGGAGCAGGGAGGGAGGGTGGTTGGGGTGCACGCCCACTCGCCCCTGGTGTTCCCCTCGGCATCATCTCACCTTCTGCTTCAGGGGAAAATCCACCATTCCACCTGGCCAGTTGCACTGACAATACTTTGCTGGTGTATGAACCAAGCAGCCTGTGAAACGCTCTTAAAACTTATGAGGGGGTGGTGTTCACACGCCTCAATCTCTTTAGTATTGACTTTGTGTTTTTTCAAACAAGCTCACTTGAAGGCAGGGGCTGTGTCTACTTCTGTCTCTCCTATGGTCCCAGGACCTTGCATAGTGCCATATGCAGAGATTGCGGGTTCCCAGAAAGTGTTTCTGGGCTGGAGGCGGTGGCTCACGTCTGTCATCCCAGCACTTTGGGAGGCCAAGGCAGGAGGATCACTTGAAGCCAGTCATTCAAGACCAGCCTGGGTGACATAGTGAGACCCCCCCATCACTACAAAAAATTTTTAAAAATTAACCAGGCATGGTGGTGGCACCTGTAGTCCCAGCAACATGGGAGGCTGAAGTGGGAGGATTGCCTGAGCCCAGGAAGTCAAGGCTGCAGTGAACTATGATTGTGCCACCGCACTCTAGAGTGGGCAACAGAGTGAGACTCTGCATTAAAAAAACAGTGTGTGTGGATGTGTGAGCACAGCCCAGAGCTGCAGAAGGGAGGCAGGCCCCATGCTGACCCCTCCCCAACAGCCCATGAATCCACTCACTGAGCTGGCCCCAAGTTCCCCTGACCCCAAGGTCAGGCTCTCGCTCCTCTGACTGGTGACTTTTCAAAGAGTATCGCCAATAAACACTTCAACTCTGGAAGGGAATTCTTTCTTTTTCCAGCTATTTCAGACTGGCCTTGAAGGGAAAATAAATTTGACTTCAAGTTTTCACAATGCCCATCCCTTTCCTTGCACAAAGCCCAGGTGTGTGTCCTACTTTGTCACCTGAGACCCAGCTCACTCTCCCGCAGGGACCCTCTTCCACCCCACTGCCTCCTTCCGGCTCAGGACTTCCGAGGGCCTGTGGGGACAGGGTGTGGGTTGTGAGGCTCTACAATGCATGCCTTATGGGAGCAACAGCCCAAATTTCACTGTTATTAAACCCAAGATTAATGCTATCTTATTAGCAACACACAATGGAAAAGACTGAGTTCTGTCCATTTAATCTGCTTAGTTTCCAAGGCTGCAGGGGGCTTCTCCAAGGAATGTGCTTAGCTTTTGTTAGAGGAAGCAAGGGAAAAAACCCAGCATATTATTTGGCATAAATCTGCCTAATTTAGACTGTGGAAACCTGCAGGTTAAGACCCGGCATATCAGTTTTTTCCAATAGAGCTTACAAATGTCATTGCTATTAGTGTGAAAAGGGGCTTAAAAAAACTTCTACAATGTCAAAAATTAGGCTAAGCATAAACTCAGCCTTTGCACAGTTAGACATGTACTCAGCCTTTGCACAGTTAAACATGTACTCAGCCTTTGCACAGTTCAAAAGTTCCCTTCCTGGAAACTGGCAACAGCACCTGCTGGCTAGGTTACACTGTTTAACAGCTTTTTTTCTCTTCTGTGAACCCTGCTAGCACTCCTTGAAAGATACCTAGGCCTCCAGGATGTTGTGGTTTGATCCACTTGGAAAGTCCCAATGTGGTTTCTCCCCATTTAAGCAAGCCCCTATAGCTAATGGACGCATCTCACTGTGGGACTGCTATGTCCAACAGGAAAGTGGCTGCCGGCCCAGCTCTTGGCTGATAAAAACCTCTCCTTTTTATAACTTATACTTTTGGTGTTGGAGTCTGTGAATTAAGCGCTCGGTCCCTATTTCATGTGGGGGCTTGCCCGAGAGATCTGAGAGATTAATCCCCAGCCCCAATCACCAGCTGACCTTGTGGGTCTGCATACCCGCAAACCTCAGTGTTCGGTGGGCCTGGTGAGTCTGTGGACTTGCAAATGGCTGATTGTCATCTCTGGCAGACTCACAACATCCCCAGAGCCCTCTGAGAGGTGAGTCAAGTTCCTGTTTTGTTTGTGCACACTTCTGGTTGGACCCGCAGGAAAGCTGAATGCAGCGCTAATTCCTGAGTCTGAGGTCCCAGTGAGATGTCACTGGGCCCTCTGGTATTGCCCTTGGGCAATTAGGTCTGTCTGTTCAGTGTGTGTTATTGTCTTTATTTGTTCAGTGTTAGTCACTGTTGTGTCTGTCATTGCTATTGACATTATGGGGCAGCAGCGCTCTAAGCCTGACAACCCTCTGCAACTGGTTTTGTGCCACTTCAAGGATTTCCAAGGAATGGCACAGCAGTCAGTTTATCAGGTAAACCAAGGAAACCTAACCACCTTTTGTTCCCTTGAATGGCCCACATTTACTAATTGCAGCTGGCCGCTGGAGGGGACCTTCAACCCTGCCATAGTGGGGAAGGTCCGACAGTTCGTCTATCGATACCACCCAGACCAGATCCCGTACATCACTGCCTGGTACCTCCTGGTAATGCAGCAGCCATCATGGATAAAGAAAGCTGAAAAGAGAGCTAATTCTTCTCGTATTTTAACCCTACAGGAAACTCCAAAAGCCAAACCTCCAGTCCTCCAGAGTCCCCTGGAGGACAATGAAATTCCCCCATCCTACTCTACATCTAAGCGGGAGCAGAGGACCCACAAGGTTCTCAGCCTGTCACTCACCAGGAGTGGGTCCTTGTATCAGCCCCTTTATCCCCCTCTTCCCCATGCATCTCCTGAGGGCCCAACCACCCCCGATAAACCGATTAGCCCCGACTCGTCTTTGGGTACCTCAGAACCACCAACTCCCACAGTCCTCCCCCTGAGACAGGCCCCAGGACTAGACGTGGGAGGTTTGGGAGGCCAGTCCTTTATGGTTTATGTCTCTTTCTCTACTAGTGATCTTTACAATTGGAAACAACAAAATCCGGTGTTCTCCGAAAAACCTCAGAGCCTCATAGACCTTTTAGAAACTATTTTCTTCACCCACCAGCCCACTTGGGATGACAGCCAACAGCTCCTCCAAGCCCTTTTTATTGCGGAGGAAAGAGAACGAATCCATCAGGAAGCAAGGAAATTGGTCCTGGGACCAGATGGCAGACTGGCAGAGCAGGACCGTGTGGACCGTGTCTTCCCCACTGAGAGGCCTAATTGGAACCTGAACACCGATCATGGTAGGGAGTGTCTCACCACCTATTGCCAGACTCTAATGGGAGGGGTCTCCGGGCCGCTGCCAGGTGGCCCACAAATTTGTCTAAGGTAAGTGAGGTAACTCAGGGCCCACAGGAATCTCCCACGGCTTTTCTGGAATGCCTTATGGAGGCCTATCGGACATATACTCCCATAGACCCAGAGGCCCCAGAAAATCAAAGGGCTTTAGTTATAACCTTTGTATCCCAGTCGGCCCCTGATATAAGAAAGAAATTGCAGAAAGTTGAAGGATTTGAAGGGTAAAGTTTATCAAAATTAACTGAGGTAGCCCAGAAGGTCTATAATAGCAGGAACTCGTTTGAAGACCAACAAACCAAAAAGATGGCCAAAGTAGTAGCAGCAGCCTTACAGGAAGTTAAACCCAAGCAGCCAACAGGGAAAAGAGGAACCAGCACCGGGCAAAAAACTCCACTAGCAAAAAATCAATGCGCCTACTGTAAAAAAAATTGGGCACTGGGTAAAAGACTGCTCAGATAGGCCACCCCAACCACAAGAGTGCCCTCTGGGGGGGGGTGCCCACCAAAATCTACTCCTGTGCTTCAATTACAAACTGACTGACAGAGCCAGAGTTCTGTCAAATCCCCCCCAGAGCCCAGGGTGAAACTTACAGTGGGGGGAAGCCCTGTCCACTTCTTAGTGTCCACTTCTTAGCGTGTTCAGTCCTTCAAAAGTACAATGGCCTGCTGCAGAATAAGCATTCCTTGGTCCAGGGGCCAACCGGGACTCAATTATGCCCCTGGACCACTGAAAGAACAATAAATTTGGGAAAAGGGGAAGTAACTCATTTATTCCTAGTATGCCAGACTGCCTGTACCCGCTCCTGGGACATGACCTCTTACAGAAGCTTAAGGCCAACATAGGTTTTAAGGAAACCACAGCAGCAGTAAGCCTAAACCCACCTGGGGCATCAAAAATTCTTGTTACTGTTCCCCTAAGTGAGGAATACGTGTTAACAGAAGGTGGGGCCCCTCTTGACTCTTCAAATTCCATACTTCTGGCCCAGCTGCAGATTGAGTTTCCCCATGTCTGGGCCTAATTAAACTTCCCTGGGCTGGCATCCCATCAACCGCCAGTCGTTGTACATCTCAAAAGTCGGGCAACCTCCATTAGGGTAAAACAGTACCCTATATCCCCAGAGGCCTGAAAAGGCAGAGCAGTCCACATCCAGTGTCTCCGGGAAGCTAAAATCCTAGTGCCGTGCCACTCATCCTAGAACACCCTGCTTCTTCCTGCCAAAAAGATGGGCACAAGAGACTACTGCCCTGTCCAGGACCTCAGGGAAGTCAACAGGTGAGTGGAGGATATCCATCCCACAGTCCCCAACCTGTACACCCTCCTCAGCAGGTTAACTCCAGAGAGGCAGATATACACTGCCCTGGACCTTAAGGATGCCTTCTTCAGCATCCCATTGGCTGAGCAGAGCCAACCCTTGTTTGCTTTTGAATGGGCAGATCCAGAAAAGGGGGGAAATGGTCAGTTAACCTGGACACGACTCCCACAAGGATTTAAAAACTCTCCCACGCTGATCGATGATGCTATCCGCCAAGACCTCCAAGCTTTCTGGCAACAGCACCCTGAAGTGACTCTACTATAGTATGTAGATAATCTGTTAATCATAGCCACATCAGAAGGTGAGTGCCTGCATGCCACCAGGCACCTGCTTAAAAAACTTCAGACTCTGGGGTATAGGGTATCAGCAAAATAGGCTCAGCTCTGTGTGACTGTAGCCACATACCTTGGGTATAACCTCGAGGGAGGTAAAAGATCCCTGACTGCCCCCCGCATCTGGGCTATAGCAGGCATCCCGGCCCTAGGAAGCAAAAGGCATGTCCGGGAATTCTTGGGAGCTGTAGAATACTGCTGACTATGAATCCCTAAGTTTGCTGAACTTGCAAAACCCCTCTACGAAATAACCAAGGAACCAGAGGCTAATTTTAAATGGACACCAGAGGGGGACAAAGCTTTACAAGCCCTTAAAAATACCCTGGTCTCAGCTCCAGCCCTGGCATTGCTGGATATTGAAAAACCTTTCCACCTTTATGTGGATGAAAGAGGAGGCATCCCCTGGGGTTCCTAAACCAAAAGCTCGGCCTGTGGCCGGTCGCCTACCTGTCATAAAAACTGGACCCGGTAGCCTCGGGCTGGCCGCCCTGCCTGCGGGTTATAGCAGCCATTGCCATGTTAGTAAAGAACTCAGACAAACTAACATTGGGGCAGAATCTGACTGTCACAGCCACGCATGCAGTGGAGTCTTTACTCCGAGGGGCCCCTAACAAATGGATGTCGAACACCCGAATAACTCATTATCAAGCGCTGCTTTTAGATCAACCCCGCATCAAGTTCCAGCATACCCCCAGTTTGAACCCCGCAACTTTACTACTGGAAGAAAGTCCCATGGGATCGCCACATTGTTGTTATGAAACAACTGAGCTCCAGGAGCTGCGCTGGAACCTAACCGATCTCCCGAGAACAAACCCCGACCTAACGCTTTTCTCGGATGGCAGCAGTTTCATCCAGAATGAGGTAAGGTATGCAGGGGCAGCGGTGATCTCTCTACAGGGAACTATTTGGGCTGAGCCTCTTCCGCAGGGAACATCAGCCCAAAATGCAGAACTGATTGCCCTAACCAAGGACCTAAAAGCAGGTGAAGGAAAAGTTGTCAACATCTACACTGACAGCAGGTATGTGTTTGCAACTGCACACGTTCATGGGACAATTTACAGGGAGCAGGGATTGCTCACTGCAGAGGGGAAAACTATAAAAAATAAAACAGAGGTCTTAGACCTCCTGGCAGCAGTATGGACCCCCAAACAGGTTGCCATCTGTTGCCCGGGCCACCAAAAAGGAAACTCAAAAGAGGCAATAGGAAATAGAAAAGCAGATCAAGCAGCCAGAGAAGCTGCTTACCGCAGAACCACCTGCCTGCTGGCGCTGCCTCCTCCGGTTCTATGTGAGCCACCAAAATATACAGAAGAGGACCTCCTCGCTACACAAAAATTGCAGACAACCTCAAACCCAGATGAGTAGCTTCAACTTCAGGACAGCAGAACCTTTCTCCCTTGAGTCCTGGGACAACAAGTCCTAAGGCAGCTCCACGAAGGTACTCATTTGGGAAGGAAAAAACTAACCGAACTCGTGAGAAAAGAATTCTATCTCCCTCATCTGGACCAGCTCGCCCAGGAGCTGGAGGAACCAAGGCTGTGTGTCATGCCAGCAGACTAATAATGCTAAGGTCAGTGTATCCTCCCAAGGGGTCTGGGATAGGGGACTAACCCCCGGGAAACATTGGGAAATAGACTTTACAGAAGTCAAACCTGGGCAATATGGATATAAATACCTATTGGTCTTAGTAAACACATTCTCGGAATGGGTCAAGGCATTTCCTACAAAAACTGAAACTGCTTCTGTAACAGTAAAGAAACTCTTAAATGACATCATACCAAGATATGGTCTACCTATCTCAATAGGCTCAGCTAATGGCCCACCATTTATTTCTAAACTTACTGAAGGTATTGCAAAAACCTTGGGGATAAATTGGAACTTACATTGTGCTTATCATCCCCAGAGTTCAGGACAGGTAGAAAAAATGAATCGGATGCTTAAAAAGACCTTGACCAAATTAACCCTGGAGACCAGTGAAGGTTGGGTAACACTCCTTCCCTATGCCCTCTTAAGGGCCAGGTGTACCCCCTACATCAAGGGTCTAACCCCCTTCGAAATTCTGTTTGGACGGCCCCCACCGTTACTTCCAAAAATTGGACTGGAAAAAGCACTAGAACTGTCTAATCATAATTTGCTTCAGTCACTGCAGGCTCTTCAATGAGTTCAGCAAGCTGTCACTGAGACCGTGCAGGCAGCCTTCTGGAAACCGGTTCCGGAACATCCACACCTGTTCCAGCCCAGTGACCAGGTCTGGATAAAACGGCACAAAGCTGAGGCTCTCCCCACAAGGTGGAAAGGGTCCCACATAGTAATCATTACTACTCCTACGGTCATCAAAGTCAGCAGTATCTGCCCTTGGATTCATCATTCACAAGTAAAGGCAGCCACCACCATGCCCCCAGAGACATGGAAAGTCGTCAAACCAACTACTGGAGTAGATCCTCTAAAGATAAGACTTTTGCGGGCCCCAGTATCTTAATCATACTCCTTGCATACTTTCCCCAGCTTGAGTCCTATTGGCCTAACCCACATAATCCCTTTACTGCAGAGAACTATTCCTGGGAACTGAGAAATACTGTCATTGGGACTGTAATTGCCACCTACAGAGGAAGCGGGCAGCCTGTCTTTAATTTTGACCTTTGTAAATTATGGCCAGGTCTAACCCTCGGGGCACACACACTGATGAGTGTGGCACCCTAGCTTATGAAAAAGGACTTAAATTTGTTGGTTTTTATGCTTGCCCGGCATGGGGACCAGCCCATTGCCACAAAGCAGGACAATACCACTGTGCTGCATGGGAGTGCGAAACTATTGCTCCTTGGAAAAACCGAGATCCCCTACATAAGCCTACGTAGGAAAAAGCCTGCTTCCCAAAGCAGCCAAATACAAACATGCAAGACACTTAAACTCACTATAATACTCTGGGATGCCCTCAGCATCCACCACGTATGGGAAACGGGTAAAACGTGGGGGCTCAGAATGTATGCTGAAGGACCCAATCCTGGCATGCTGTTTACTATTCAAAGGCAGGCCATCCCCCACATCCTAAATCCTATGGGCCCCAACAGTAACTTGATTCTCCAAAAACCTGAACCTTCTGAACTCCCCCCAACCCAACCGCCCCAGGCGTCTGGTTCTACCTACCCTACAATTTCGGGGCAGGTCCTGCTCCCCTACCTACCGCATTGGCGCCCGGAAATGAAAATCATTTCCTCCCTATGCTATCCACTGTTTACCGGTTTGCAAATGCCGCTCGTCCTTAAGTAACGAGAGACTGCTGGCTATACCTAGACCCTTGACCCCCTTTTTATGTAGGAATTGCAGTGAACTCCTCAATAGGCAACACTGAAAAGCATGTACACGTTCTTAACCTCGCTACAGTTCAGTCCTTAGGACTATGTCCCTGGGGACAGAACTCGGCCCTTACTCTGGGAGATCTTCAAGGACGTGGATCTTGCCTTTATTTCCCTCTTATAATATGAGTAAATCTCCCTAAGAAATGTTGTGTGATACCACCTCTGTAATAAGTATCCCCAATCCAAAAACCTCTAAAGACCTCCACATGGCTGTTGCACCCCCCACCACCTGGTTTGCTTGTACGCAAGGTTTAACACCCTGTATTGCTTTAGAATACTTCAGGGACACCTCAGAAATCTGTGTCTTAGTGCATATACTACTCCAGGTAGTATCTATGAAGAAATGAAGGGACGAGAACACCTTGGACTCTCAGGCCTCGGCGATCAAGAGGCTCCCCATATTAGTGCCCCTCCTCATTAGCCTAGGAATTGCAGGGTCCCAGCAATAAGTACAGCTTCTCTGGTTGTTGGGGACCAAAACTTCAAAGAGTTAAGTAAACAAGCTGATAAGGACCTAAGACTCCTGGAGTTGAGCATATCCCACCTAGAACAGCAAGTCAGTTTCTTAGCCGAGGTCGTGCTCCAAAACAGGAGGGGACTTGATCTCCTCTTCATGAAGCAGGGAGGGCTATTTATGGCCCTGGGAGAAACATGCTGTTTCTATGCAAACCAATCCGGGGTCATCTGAGACACTCTTGCCCTGGAAAGAGACAATCTAAAACAAAGAGAGCTGCAAAGACAAGCCTTGGGAAATTGGTATCAATCCCTCTTCTCTTGGTCCCCCTGGCTCACAACCCTGATCTGAGCAGTGGCGGGGCCTCTCCTCCTGCTTCTAATAGGTATAACAGTAGGGCCTTGCTTAGTTAAAAGCCTCCTTGGTTATGTTAAAAATAGTATGTCATCAGTAAAATTAATGGTCCTCAGAACTCAATATAATCCCCTATATGAAGAGTCAGTGATTTGACTCCAGGAACAACTGAAAGGGGGGAATGTGAAAGGGGGATTAAAAAACATCTACAATGTCAAAAATTAGGCTAAGCATAAACTCAGCCTTTGCACAGTTAAACATGTACTCAGCTTTTGCACAGTTAAACATGTACTCAGCCTTTGCACAGTTCAAAAGTTCCCTTCCTGGAAACTGGCAACAGCACCTACTGGCTAGGTTACACTGTTTAACAGCTTTTTTTTTTTTCATTTCTGTGAACCCAGCTAGCATTGCTGGAAAGGTACCTAGGCCTCCAGGATGCTGCGGTTTGGCTCACTTGGAAAGTCCCAATGTGGTTTTCCCCCATTTAAGCAAGCCCCTATAGCTAAAGGACGCCTCTTGCTGTGGGACTGTTACGTCCAGCAGGCAAGTGGCCGCTGGCCTGGCTCTTGGCTAATAAAAACCTCTCCTTTTTATAACTTATACTTTTGGTGTTGGAGTCTGTGAATTAAGTGCTCGGTTCCTATTTCATTAGGAACTCTAAACCACTACAAGTCCCACTTTTGTATCTCTCTCTCTCTCTCTCTCTCTCTCACACACACACACACACACACACACACACACACACACACACACACACCCTCTCACATATCTGCTTTTTATTCTCACCAGCACCCTCTGGTGGTATTTCGAATGTTCTCGTACTCAAAAATCATTGAAAACCCAGTAGTGCCTGTGCGAATTATACATATCTCCCATACTATTTTATTTGAAAATACCAAGAAAAACCGAGAAAACTTAAAAACAAGTATTTATTCATTTAAAATGACAATAATAAACCCATAAATGTTTAACATAAATATCATATTTTAATGAAAAATAACTATATTTTCAACAACAACAAAAAAAACCCTGAAGAGTGCCATCATTTTACCTTTTGTAAAAATTAAAATAGAGATGGAGGGCTCTCACTATGTTTCCCAAGCTGGTCTCAAACTCCTGGGCTGAAGCAATTCTCCCGCCTCAGTCTCCCAAAAGTGCTAGAATTACAAGCATGCGCCACCGCTGCTAGCCTATTTTATATTTTTGCACATCTCTTTAAGGTCTGACTTAACAGAAGACAGCTAAATGTCCATATCTGCTTCTGCGTTCAATCAGTTTTAATATCTTGTTTTAATTGAAACATATGAAGAAATCCGGCCTCCTTCTGTGAGGGAAAAGGAACATTCTAACAGCCTTCTAGATAACTGTGGGCATTCTTCTTTTTTAAACTATAACTCGACAAGTTATAGTTTCTTAAGAGTCCGCTGGCATGTGGAATCTGAAACCACATCCACCAACTTTTTCTACTATGCTATATTAAAATCCATTGCTCTAACTTGGACCTTGAATGGATTTTTGAATGCATGAGTCTGTAATTTCATTCACTGTGATCCAGAAAATACTGGTTCACTGAGTTACACAGATCTTCAATATTGATATGTTTCATTATATGACATCCATAAATCACATTCATTAATATCGTTACCAATCTCATCGAAAAATCTTTACGTATCAAGCTCACGAAATTCATAAATTTCTCAAAATTCTAATTTTCATTTGAGAGCTTGACTTTCATCACAACAGCAAATACAGTTGTTTTCCTTGAAGTGACAGGCTAACTTTGTTCACTTGCAGGAAAATACCTGACAAATACTCAATCCTGAATGACCGCAGTTTGCTTGACAATCACTCTTTCAAGCAAAAATGGTGTTCCATGAAAAAACAAAACATAGCTGGGCTCGGTGGCTCAGTCTGTAATCCCAGCACTTTGGAAGGCTGAGGCAAGTGGATTGCCTGAGCCCACAGGTTCGAGACTAGCCCAGGCAACTTGGCAAGACCTCGTCTCTACAATAAATAAAAAATTAGCCCAGTGTGTGGTAGCATGCACCTGTAGTTCCAGCTGCTTGGAAGGCTGAGGCAGAAGGATCGCCTGAGCCTAGCAGGTTGATGCTGGGGTGGCTATGAGCATGCCACGGCACTCCAGCCTGGACAAGAGTGAGACTCCAACTCAAAAAGAAAAAAAGAAACCAACAGAACAGAACAAAAGCAGGCAATTGACTGACCTCACAACTCAACCACAGGATCACATGTGTGCATTTCCTCCAGGTAACCTTGCACTTCAGCGACAGCAGAAGCACTTGATGTGAACATCACACTTCACCACAGAGTGTTAACAAGATGCACTCAAACAAGTGTCAAGGCTGCATCGACTGAACAATGTCACTGAGGAATGGCTGCTTCGTGCAGGACGTTCCCAGGTGAGCCTGTGTTCCCATCACCCCAAGTGCCTGGTGACAAAAAAGCAAGTGCTGGCCCACTTGGCGTCCTCGGTGTCACCACCTGTGCCGAGGCACCCGAAGGCTGGGCCTTGGTACTTCTTGGTGCAAATGTCAGCACTGTGAGAAAGACAGACTTTAGGGTTTTGACCTCGCACATCTCTGGGCATCAGGTCTGCTTGAAAACTGTCACATTTGGCCGGACTCGGTGGCTCAGCCTGTAATCCTGCGCCTTTGGGAGGCTGAGGTGAGTGGATTGCCTGAGCCCACGGGTTCGAGACCCGTCTGGGCAGGTGAGACCTCATCTCTACAATAAATAAAAAAATCAGCCGGGCATGGTAGCACGTGCCTGTAATTCCGGCTACTCGGAAGGCTGAGGCGGAAGGATTGCCGGAGCCCAGCAGGTCGAGGCTGCAGTGGCCGGGAGTGGCCACTGCACTCCAGTCTGGGTGACAACGAGACTCCAACTCAAAAAAAAAAAAGAATAGAAAACTGTCACATTGTCACATTTGTCATGTGCTCAGAGACGGGTGGAAGAAAAGACCCAGTGCCTGCACCTTCTCTGGACCCTCTTGCCCATGTTTTCCATCCTCTCTTACTTTTCTGGTTCCCCATAGAAAGTCTTCTTGGAAACACATTTTTCCCTCACCTGAGGGTGGACGAAACAGCACAGGTGGAACCAGCTAGAAGTGCCTGCTCCATCTCCCACCTATGAAAAAATGTGTACTTTCCTTTCTTTCCCAGTTGCCACCTAATTCTCATCTTTATGATAAAGACTGCAAGAACAAAGCACTCAGCGAGATGAGGAAGGCAAGATACAGGAGTCACGAGGATAAAAGCTCCCTAATAGGGACTGGAATCCCCATTAATACTATCGGATGCTTTAGCCCTTTTTCCCAGACCTTGACCTGTACATCACTTGTCACCTCCGAATTCCATATAGATGACATAGACAGACACAGACATAGATAGATGGATGCTTAGGTTCTCATGGTGCCTTGCATATTGCCTTAACCCAATCTTCCCCACTAGATGATAGACTCCAGAAAGGCGGCAGCCATGTTGTCTTGTTCACTCTCCAGGGATTCAAGTACAGAGTTTGGCATGTTTGGGCACTTGTCCCTCATGTGACTGCTTTTGGGTGGGACGCACCATCTGCCACAGTCCCCAGCGCCTCTCACGGTCGTAGACCTGCCTGTCCTCAAACAGAACTAGAACCTGTCAGTCACACTGTCTCCAACCAGAGTTAGACCCCCAGTAAACTTTTCCTTGAGGAGGAGGCTTTTCGGGTTGGGTGCAGCAAAGAAAGAGACAGGAGTCAGCATTGCTCTAATGGTCACCCCTCTCTAGCCACAGTCCCAGCACCTGCTTCTCTTTGTACCCCATGTGCTTGGCAGACTTCATGGCATCCAGTCAGCCTCCCTCTGGAGGCAGGATTTGACCTCTCCTCCTTTTCATCCCCTCTTTCTCTTGCCCAACTCTCCTTGTCTCCTTCCCTCAAATTTAGCTACTTAATTTAGTGGCCATCCAATTGGGTTGCAGTCTGCTTAGACCCTGGGGTAGATAGCAGAAAGTCAGCTGTAAGGAGGGTGACACCCTGTCAGGCTGGAGGTTGATGTTCCTGGGAAATCACGTCTCGCAGGAGACAGGAAGTGTAAAGTCTTAGACAGGGAAGGGCAGGAGGCTAGAAAACCAGCAGGACCCTGGGGTGGCAGACAAGCAGAACCAGGTCAGGCCAAAGCCATGCTGGAGAACGCAGGTCCCTGCCCTCAGATGCTGGGGGTGAGGAGTCAGCCCTGGGGCCAAGAGCACATTTCCAGGGACTGACCTGTCCAAACCCTACCCCCTTTTTCTTTCATCACAAAGAAGTCCAGGACTCCCCGTGGAGACCCCATGACAGATCTCCAGACTGGACGGCTGGCATGATCAGAGTCTAAGAGGACGGGGCAGAGTAGCAGGTCTCTCCCCCACTGCCAACCCACCTCTTATGCCAAAACGTGCTCTCCAACTCAAGCTGGCTGGACTAGATCGGGTGGGGACCTAGGGCTCAGAGGATTAAGACACCAGCGTGGCTTTGAACCAGCACATGCCACAGGCAGGCAGGCAGGGTGCAGCAGGCCCATCTGACCAGCTCTTTCCATGGGGGCTGTTGAGGGTAAGCCTGCTGTGGAAGTAGGCAGGCCCCACCCAAGCCCTGGTATCCCTAACCAGCTGTGTCCTGTGGGATGCCTCCAAGGGCCTCCGCCCTCAGACATTTCCCTGTTCGTGGGCCCTCACAGGACACATATCCTGAAGGTGGCTCACCACTCCATTCTCTCTGTCAGAGGGAACAGACGTGAGGAGGTGAGGTGAGACTCCGTTAGGACCAGATCCCAATTCCACCTTCCAAGAGCAGGCCTCTGGAACCCGCTGGCTGTCCCACCCAGGGCCAGGGACAGCCTTGACACAAGTGTCACAGATGACTGGAACACCTACAGAGGATCCTGGCATCATGGGAAAGCATCCCCCAAACACTGTTATTTGCTAGCTTTTGCTGGATATAAAAGTAGCCTATATGTGTCGCCCAGGCTGGAGTGCTGTGGCATGCTCACAGTCACTGCAGCCTCGACTCGACCTGCTGGAATCAGACGATCCTTCCTCCTCAGCCTTCCAAGTAGCTGGAACCACAGGCATGCGTCACCACACCTGGCTAGTTTTTTTATTTATTGTAGAGACGACATCTCGCCATGTTGCTCAGGCTGGTCTCAAACCCAAGCTCAGGCAATCGTCTTGCCTCTGCCTTCCAATGTGTTGAGATTACAGGCAGGAGCCACTGTGCCTGGCCATTTTTTCCTTTCTTAAAATGTGTATACATTTTTTGGTACCCTCTGTATAGTTAAATTATACCTCAATAAAGTTGATTTTTTAAAAAAGTAACCTATATTCATCGTACAGAAAGAAGAGTTTGAATCTTCATGCCTCTCCATAAAGATGATTATAACTTCCTTTCAGTCGTCATTTCCTTTCATCAAGAGTGTGTTTTTTGGGGGGGGCTTTTGTGTGTGTGTGTGTGTGTGTGTGTGTGTGTTGTGTGTGTGTCAGAGTCTCATTGTCGCCCAGGCTGGAGTGCAGTGGCATGACCACAGCCCACCGGCAGCCTCAACCTCCCGGGTTCAGGCGAGCCTTCCGCCTCAGCTTCCCAAGTAGCTGGAACTAAAGGCATGAGCTACTGCGCCCAGCCTAGGTATGTATTTATTTTCTAAGATAGAAATATATGCTCTTTATATCATTGGGGTCAGATTGTTTCTGAAGTTTTCTGTATCCTGTCTTAAGAATTCTTGAATAACCTAATTTCAATGGCTACACAATATCTCAGAGGTAGGAACCTAGGGTGAGACATCATGAGTCACCTTGGAAAAGGGGGAAACAGACACATGATGCCTGGAGGGACAGGGAGCATGCGTTATTCTGTGCCTGTGCACACTTTCATCCTTTAAGACTCAACTCAGTTGTTGTCTCCTCTGGGAAGTCTTCTGGGAAGCTCCAGCGCACCCGTCTCAGCACTGGCCGCATTCTGTTAGCGACTTCTTCATACATTGGACTCTCCCACCAGCCCACAGGGTTTTGAAACTCAGCCTGAAGGTGCTGAGTCTCCAACGTGCAGCAAGTTCCTGGCATGTGAAAGGGACTCAAGAAACACCTGCAGAGAAGCAACTTCAGCAAGCTCCCTTTGCTAGGCATGAAGACCATCTCTGATGGTGCAGAGAGCCTTCTCGCTCTGGCCTTCTCGGATTCTGAGCTGCTGCGTGAGGACAGGGTGGGAGCACACCTGGAAGATCTCGTCTGGGTGGCTGCTGTCACCTGGACACTCTCACGAGTTGTCTTGGGGGACTTGTAAATGACCTCTGTATCCGACACTCTCTTCTGACACAAGTACAGAATCAGACTCCGGCGCCCCCACCTGTAGCAGAGCGGCCTTGGTGTGCTCAGCCCTCCAACCCTCATTTTCCTCCATGAAAAATGAGAGTTGCAGGACCTGCTCTTCAGGATGCTGGGGTCCTGGGAATGGGATGGTGCGAGGTCAAGTCCTGGTCCAGCGCTGGGCACAGCAAGCTGGTTTCTATCACTGGACTGAATCACTAGGCCCGTGCTGAAGCTCTTAGCACCATGTGGCCAAACTGCTTTCCAGAAACATGTAGCAATGTGCAAGCATGCCACCAGCACGTGGCTCCAGCAAGGAGCCTGGTCCATCTCTCATTGTTACCCAGCCTGCTTTACAAAGGTTGTCTGGGCCCTGGCCTAACTGACCTTGAGGCAAAAGGTCAGCCTTCCCCAGTTCAAGTCCCAGCACAAAACTCACCCCCGATGACCCTTCCCCAGGTGTTAGAGGAAGGACGAAGGGGTCAGGAGTGAGATGAAAGGTCACAGCATTAAAACACAAGGGTATGTTAATACAGGAGCTCCATGCGATTTGGAGGACAAGGCAGGGGACACAGTGGGGAACAGTGGCCCACCAAGGTGCATCCTATCTGTGCCCATCCTCACAGAACTCAGAAAAGGAGAGCACAGTGACCAGTTTGCTCCTGCCTAGAGAGATTGAGCAGCTTGCCCCTGGTCCCATAGATAACACACACGAGAGGGCCAGGGTCACAAGGAATTCATGACTGTGGCTGGCAAATCTCAACCCCACTTACATCACCAGAGCCATCAGCATGGAGGCCAGTAGGGTGCAGGAGACAGCATACATACACAAGTGGCTCTGAGAGCCAAGACCCACCAGCTGGAGAAGAGCCTGCACCTAGCAGGTGCTATGCAGCTTTCTGACCCTCCACAGCTCCTCGCCCACCTCCTCCATCCTGCGGCATGTCCATCTCTATGGGTTTTTTCCCCTACATATTAAAACTGGGCCGGGTGCAGTGGCTCACACCTGTAATACCCTCCTACTCAGGAGGCTGAGGCAGGAGGATCACCTAAGCCCAGAAGATCGAGGCTGCAGTGAGCCATGATTGTGTCACTGTACTCCAGCCTAGGACAGAGTGCAACCCCAACTCAAAAACAAAATCTGCTGAAACAGCCCATTACTTGGACATCTAGTTTAAATGAAAAGAAAAGAGAGGAGAAGATGTATTTACAAAGGACCATGCACACCACAGGTGATCACTCTAACAGTTTTATTCAAGTCTCTGTGGTCTGGCGCAGGGCCAGACAGGGTCAGCATGACACTGTGACACAATATAAGGTTTCGCTGTGAACCAAGCCCGCTTGGCCTCCCTGGTCAACAGTCTACAGTACAAAGGAAGAAAGCCAAAGGAAAAACACCTCCTTGGACTTTTCCTCTTTAAATAATGTTGACACACAATAACTTAAAACCCAAAGCAAAGCGGGAATTCAAGAATACGGGTCGGGACACACTGGCAAGTCATGGAGCAGGGAGGGTCTGGAAGAATGGAGGAAAAAAACACACACAGGGTGCGCCTGCGCTTTGCCTGGACCAGGCCTTGAGGGATCGAGGACAGCTTTCCTGTAGACAGGAGACCTGTCTCAACACCCTTCCCCATCCTCTTGGAGTCTCAGGCTTTAAGGTTGTGGGGGTAGGTGCAAGACAGCGTGGAGGACGGGTCATGGGGAAGGGAAGGGGAAATGTTGGCAAGTTCAACTCCCTCCTTGCTGCAGGTGCACAAGGGCGTCGGCTCAAGACAGGAGGCAGAAGCCTGACTTCCAGAGCCCAAGGAGTTGCCACAGGGGAGACCATCATGAGGTACCTGTGGTGGCACCACAGCGAGGCTATGGCCTGCGGCAGGAGAGGAGTGGGGGTGACATGTTCACCCTTGTGTGGGACAGCCCTGAAGTGCATGGAGGAGGGCGCCAGCCCAGCTGCTGGCAGGGGACAGATGAGCCAGGGACACAAGCCTTCCCTGGATAAGAACAGCTTCCGAGCCATGGCAGAGCAGCACTCAGAGAAAGAGACAACTCGGGGACCTCACAGAAATGCACTTCCCAGCCATGGGACTCGTCAAGTCACAGAACCACCCGGGCCTCAGCTGCCACATCCTCAGAGATGGTAACACCCTGCTCCCAGGATTATGGTGAGGAGTCAGAAGTAGATGTGTTTAAACCCTTGGACCACGCCCCTGCATGGAAGAAATGCAACACTTCTTATCATTTATTGTTCCACACCCAGACAGGGTCCAGCCAAGCATCACTCTGACAAGTGAAGAGAAGTCACGGCAGCATGACTTCTGGGGTGGAGGTGGAGAGAAACGACAGAGATCGATGTGAGGACCATGGGCAGACAGGACGCTGGAGACGTGGCTGTGGGCACATGAGGTGTGAAAAAGTCTCCAGCCACCTCAGTCCTCTGACATCTGGGAGAGATGGTGAACAGAGCCCACTCCCATCTTCCAGAATTCAGAGACCCACAGAGGTTTAGGGCGAGACCCGGAAGATGCCCTCCACAGAACCCCTTCCCTCCCCCAGAACACATGCTCACCTGAAACCCCTTCTCTCCCTAGAACACACCTGCACCTGGAAGTCCCTCCCACAACACACCTGCACCTGGAGCCCATTCCCCCTCCAACACATCCATACCTGGAACCCCTTCCCTCCCCCACAACACACCTGCACCTGGAACAACCTCCCCACTCCAAACATACCACACCTGAAACCCCTTCCTCCTTAACACATCAGCACCTGGAACCCCTTCCCCCCAAACACCTCTTCCTTTCCTAGAACACACCGGCACCTGGAACCCCCTCCCCCAAACACACCTACACCTGGAGTCCCTTCCTCCCCAATACACCCACCCACACCTGGATCCCTGTTCCCCCTCCAACACACTCACACCTAGAACCCCTTCCCTCCCTAGAACACACCTGCACCTGGAACCCCTTCCGCCAACATCCCTTCCCTTCCTAGAACACACTCGCACCTGGAACCCCCTCCCCCAAACACACCCACACCTGGAACCCCTTTCCACCTCCAACATACCACAACTGAAACCCATTCCCTCCCCCAAACACACCCGCACTTGGATCCCCCCCCACACACCCACACCTGGAGCCCCTTCCCTCCCAACACATCTGCACCTGGAACTCCTTCCCTCCCCCAGAATGCACCCACACCTGGAACCCCTCCCCCCAACACATTCACAGCTAGAACCCCTTCCCTCCCCCAGAACACACCCGTACCTGGAACCCCTTCCCTTCCCCAGAACACACCCACACCTGGAACCCCTTCCCACCACCTCAACACGGTCACACCTGGAACCCTTTCCCTCCCCCAGAACACACCTGTACTGCAAGCAGCAAGAGAACATGGAAAAGCACCCCAGGGACAGGCCCAAGTGTAAACCTCTTCGAGGCTTCACTGCTGCAAGTCCACACCTCTTGTCTAAATGCAAACATGCAGGACTTGGGGAAGGGTAGCTAGAAAAATGTACAAAGCCTAGTTCACAGTGTATTAATCCCTGTCCACAGGTCCAGGGGAGGGTGTGAGGCACTCACCTTGGATACAAAGTTAAGAGGGCAACAAAGAAACTCAGTGACCAAAATAAATTAGATTTCAATGCGATATTTTTAAAAGTCAGAATTAATAAAAAACATCCATGATGAACACAGTATCATCCTTTTAAGTAAAATCAGGCTCTCTCTGGCAAGTATCTAGGTGTGAAGGACTCCAGGACCATGGCAACCAATTGCTTCTGAAACCTGGTCCTGGACCCCAGAGAGTGCAGGGCGTATGACACCATGTCCACGGGGCCATCACATGCCAGGACTCTGCGAGGACTGTCCTGACACCGTGACTCAGAATTCCCAGATGTCCACCCCACATCTCTCAGCAGGAAAAGCTTGCCTTTGAACTCCTGGAATTGTATTCTGGCGTCCCATTCAGAAGCTCATCTAGGTGTCACGTCTATATCTGCCAATCAGGTAAAATCAGGTGGTGGTGCTCAGGAACGGCAGGGCAGGCCATTCAGATGGGAAGACAGGAGAGGGCGAGGGCCAGACCAGACAGGTGGTAAGATGGGTGGGTGGGGAGTGGACAGGCTATTCAGGTGGGAAGATGTGAGAGAGACAGGGCAGTCAGGGGGGAAGATGGGGAAGGAGAGAGGCATTCCTGTGTTCCAGGCTCATGAGCAGGGGTTGCAAAGAGGGTTCCTGCTGGCACCCCGACCCTGGCCTCCCCTCTCCCACTCAGGCCCTATAGATCCTGTCAGGACAAGGGAAGCACAGGCAGGAGCATTAGGAAGGACCACCCTACTGGCTCTGGATCCCAGAGGGAGCAAACGCCAGGGTTCCCCATAGCCCAGTGAGGCCAGGTCACTTCCAGGGCCCAGAATCAAGTGGACAGGGGTGGGCAGGGAGGCCTGGCTGCCAGATCTCATCAGGACAGAATGAGAGGTGCTCAGGGCCCGGCTAGAGAGGGAGTCAGCAAGACACGTGCCAGCCAGCACAGACTGAGTCCAGCTGCAGTGTCATCAACACCCCCACCGGCAGGTGGCAGGTCCACCGCCTGCCTCCTACACAGCACCTAGGCGAGCAACCGGCCAAAGGCCAGGGAAGGATCTGGGATGCAGGTTCCCCCAGGGGTAGTGTGGGCTTTCCTCTCCCATATAGGTTTTCATTCCTTTGAGCTCCTGGTGCAGGAAAATGCTGATTTGCATGAAAGGAAAAGAGCATTTGGAAACATTTCCTACCAATAACCAACCTGACAAGAGAAGCTATTCTCAGGCTTGAGGCCCAGAGACCACGGGCATCCACTGGACCACATGAAACAGCCCAGATTTGAGAGTTTCTGACCTACAGCCACATTTGCATTTGCACACACACACTTCTCTCCACAAAGGGAAGCCATCCAGCAAGGGGAGGCACCTTAGTGCTAGCCTTGGGGCTCCAGGACACACTCAGGTGTGAGCTTCAAGGGCAGAGGTAAGTGGCACCACCCAGGTCACAGTTGGTTTTCTGTGGTCAGGAGGGGAAAGACATACAAATTCACACAACCAGGTAGTGGACACTTGGGTCACCAGGTTCCTGCAAAGTCACACAACCAGGAAGCGGACACTCGGGTCACCAGGCTCTTGCAAATTCACACAACCAGGTAGCAGACACTCAGGGTCACTGCTGATCACTGTGCACTGAGGCAGCGCTCACCTGACCCAGGTGTGAGTCTCCAGCAGAGCCCTTGGGGGAAGCCCAACACTAAAGACACAGCAGCACCACCTGCCTGGCCCTCCTACACCTGATGCAAAGGCTGAGGTCCTCCACTCACAGAGGAACCTGTGGACCTTTTGACTGAGGGGTGCCAATCACAGCCACGCTGACTTCTGGGCCCTGCCCTTGCTTTGTTAAAGGTAAACTCAGGAGCTATCACTGCACAGGGGAGGGGCAGGAAAGGGATTCCCATGTGGGGACCTTGGAGGCGAGAGAGCTGGCCACCAGTCAGGTCTAGGTGTCCTGGGAACATATCATTGTGTTCTTAAGCAAAAAGGGGCTCTGTAAGGAACCCCACACCACCATGCATCCCAAGGACAAGGGGACCCTTTCCAAAGATGTGATTGCAGGATCTAAACAAAAAAAACTCTGGGGATGACCTCAAGAACTCCAAGATGGATGACCATCATTCACATACTGCCACAAACCTCTCTACCACTTCCTCCTCTGTAGACACACATGGTAAGGATGGCATTGTAGGCAGGGCCTGCAGGGTAACCAGGAATGCCTGGCAACACCTGGTACCACATAAATGCAGCAGAAGGGCACGTGCCTGACCACAGCCCCCATCCATCATCCACACTAACTCCAAATCACTCCTCTTCCTTAGCAGAGACCCAGCCTTCCTGTGTCCTTCCCCGCATAGACAGTAAAAATCAACTCGCTCCTGTTCTACAGCAGGTGACCATCACTCAGTCACTCGACATCAGTGATGCCACACCCTTCTAAGACAGATGACTGTGACCTAACAAAGAGGCAAGTAAAACCCCCTCACACCACAGAACACCATCTAGAGCCAGTGTGATGTGGATGGCACTGTGGGATGTGCCCACAAGTGACATTTAGTGGTACCAAGGGCATACAGCTGTGTTTGCGGCTTGGAATCTGGAGTTATGAAGGGCCCAGTGAACAGACTATATGTGCCCTTTTCCCCATCAAAAGGACAAGGACTGCCTTGGTCGTTGGGACTGCTGGCAGGATTCATTTCCCCCTCCTAGCCGAGGTGCAGGGGTGGGGGCAAAGGTCATCTTGTGCGTGTTGACTTGACTGGACAAACAGGAAGGACAGAGACGAGACAACAAAACCCTGGGCAGCGCCTACCACTGGGGCCTTGATGCACTGGGGCCTTGAAGCCAAAGTGCTAATGGGCTCAGACAGCAAGGAGGATCACGGCCACACCTCGGGTGACCAGGACAGGGCTTCTGTCACAGTTACAGAGAAAGGGCGGTGGTGAGTCCACCCCTGCACCGCATCCCCTGCATCCAGCAGCCAAGGCCAGAAACCAGCATCACCAGAGAGACACTCCCAGACCAGTGATGTGAGGGGTGGAAGGGTCATGAGGGCAGGAGTACAGCCTCCAGACCCTGCACCCAACCACGCTGTCCCTCACAGCGCAAAGGCCTTGGGTCACGCAAGGTAAAGACACATGACACAGCCTGGAGGAGGCTCAGCATTCAGATTCAGGAAGCAGCTTCCAGGAGAGTCAGGGCTGGCTTCGGCCACCCTGCTACTTGGCCTGGCCCAGCTTGAGCAGCTCCCTGTGTCCAGGGACAGGGGAAGCCCAGGCAGCTGACTGCGCATGGGGCCTGAAGGCAGCTTGTGTCAGCGGCCCACAGGCACCTCATACACAGCACTGCTTCACAGAAGGTTCCCCCAACGGCTCCATCCTACCTCAGGACACCACACACAAATGCCCTGGCTGAGGAGCCCCAGTCCCCTGTGCCGGGGTACTGTGGTGACACCTCCTCCCCAAACTATACCTAAAGCCCACAGACTCCAGGGACAGGGCAAGAGCAAGTGAGGAGTGGCACAGTATTCAGACAGCACAAGGGACAAGCGGGCTGTGCCTGACTCCAGCTGGCACCCATGAGCAAGTCTCCAAGTCGCCATCCCTGGACAAGCATGTGTGTCTTGAACCCACCGACCCTGAGCCTGAGAAGGCAGCTGGACGCTCCCCATGAGGGGAGTGTTCTCGAAGAATGACAGACAGTGCTGTCCTCACAACAGTGACTCTGTCTCCCCATGCCCCCGGCCCCAGTCCCACAGAGGCAGTCCCCTCAACACCTGGGGGATTCCACAAAGGAGGCCCTGGAGCCCAGGGAGGTGGGGCCAGCCTGTCAACCCAACATCCTCCATGGCACAGAAGGCCTGTCTCTCCCACCAGACCAGATTCCAGATCCCAGCAGAGGAGCTACACTGACCACAGGACAACCAGGACTGGTACAGAGAAGGCTGACAGGGATCCCAAGGCAGCCCGGGACACATCCTGGCCAAGGAGGGAGCAGCAGACAGATGTGGCTGAGCCACCCAGTCAGGCTACCCTGAAGGAAAGGAAGACCACGCAGGCCAGGGGAAGGCTCACAGACTCCTTCCCGCACAGCAGAGCAGACATGCAAGCAGCAGACCCCAGAAGCGGCCCTGTCCACCCCCTATCTTCAAAGTGCATTATCAGTGCAGGCACTGGGCCCAAGGTCCACTCTGAGAAGGGCTGTGCCCACCAGCTGCCAGCCCCACTGCCCATGCCCACCCTTCTGCTACGACCAGAACTCCTGCGGGAGCTCGTACGAAGCAGGCCTGTGGGAGCCCCATGCAGCCCTGCACAGCGGTATGGTGTTGTCCTGGCTCTGCCCCTCTGCATCCAGGTCCAGCAGCGTCCGCTCGGCTGGGGGCAGCCCTGCCTGGAAGGGGAGCAGGGTGGGTAGGCTGGGCCGCTCCTCCACAGTGCTGCTACTGCTGGCCAGGCAGGAGTCCAGGTTGCTGGGCGTCTCGGTGCCGGAGCTGTGGGCAGGCGAGGCGCTGTGGGCATGGCTGGGCGACACAAACCACCAGGGGTCCAGCCGCTGCCGGGTAGCAGAGGGCCGTGGCCGTGGCAGGAACTCCAGGGTCTTGGGTCTCTCCAGGGCAGAGTCCTGCTGTGCACTCCAACGCCTCGGAGTCGGGGGAAAGACCACGTTGGGGTCGGGGAGACGGGGGAATTCTCCGGTGTCTCGGCTGGGACTAGGCGTTTTCGACATTCCTGCTCCAGGAGACAAAGTAAGAGAGACAGGGTGACAAGGCCAGATGAGCCCGCTCCCGCTCACCCAGCCACGTCCCTGTGCACTTGGGCAATGCAAACTCACAGGCTGGGGACTGCAGCCTCCTCCTCAGAACAACCAGAGGCTGCCTCCTGCCCCTCTGGCACCAGGGGGCACAACCCCACCTCCAGATCTACAAGCCCCAAGGCCTGTTTCTTCCAGAACCTGCCTTTCTCCATCCTCAGGGAAGATCCTCAAGCACAGGGCAGAGAGGAGGCAGCAGCCCTGGCCCCCTGAACCGTACTTCCTGACGGGTTGAACAGGAAGGGTGACATCTGCTCACCTCCAGAGGGGGACTGGAGATGAGGCCCCCGTGGGTCCTCACTCCCCAGGGAGGCCAGGAGAGGGGAGGGCAGAGGAAAGGTGGGGGTGAGACTCACCTAGCCCGGGGTTCAGCCCATTGCTGGAGGGGCTCCTGCTGGCTGGGGGCACAGCAGGCTGGAGGGCCCCGTCAGAGGGAGTCCGCCGGTGGCCACTGGCTTGTGCAGGAGCCATGAGTGTGACATGGGTGGGGGTCAGAGACTGGCGGGGGTCCTGTTTGAAGCGTTCCACGCGGACGTTGACCAGAGGGTTGTGAGTACAGGGGGCGGGGGCCGGGGTCTCTGCTGGGCTGGCAGGCATCTCACAGACCACGATCTCGTCACTGTCGGAGCGCAGCAGGGAGCGGGTGGAGTTGCACTCAGAGATGGAGGACAATGACAGCAGGGTCAGGGATGCCGCGGGGTCCCCGAGCCACAGCAAGGGCTCCTCCTTCTTGAAGAGCTTCCGGGATGGGGGGCTGGTGCTCCGCCGGGGACGGCTGGCCCGCAGGAAAAGACTCTCCCGCCTCTTCTTCTCCTCCCGGGCGGGGGGCTCAGGCTCCTCCGGGGACAGCGGCAGGCACTTGCCCGCTTCCAACAGGTCAAAGCCCAAGCCTGTGGCCGCAAGCACGGCCCCACAGCCCAGCAGGGCCACTTCACAGTGCCGGTGGTGGGCCCCGCTCCGCTTGAGGCTGCTAGTCGGTGTCAGCTGGGGGGTACTAGTGGCTGAGTTGGCCGGGGTAGGCTCCTCATGGCCTCCCTCACTGGAGGGGCCCTCACCATCCTCCACTCGAGGGAACGGGAGGCAGAGGTAGGACTGGTTGGGTGAGTGCTGCAGGCGACCCTCTCTAGTCCACTGGCCCTCGCTGTCCTCGTCCTCTGTGATGGAGTGACAGGAAGTAGGACTGAGCAACAGGGGTGAGAATTGGGTCTTCCCAGTCCCAAGCCCCTGACCCAGTCCCAGACTCCCTGACTCAGCCCCAGGCTCCCCAGCCCAGCCCCAGGCCCACAAAGGTTGGTCAACAAGCGGGACATGGAGTCAGACGCTGAACTGACAGGGACACTGCTCTTCATTCCAGAGCACATTTCCCTTTGCAAGGAAAGGGGCCTGCTGAGTTGAGGCTGGTGAGGTCACTACAGGTGTGGCCACGACTGGACGGAAGGAGGCCTGAACAGGTGGAAAGCTTGCTTCCGGGTACCTGAAGGTACTTCTGGGGAAGACTGACATGTGGTCCGTGGCTAGGAGAGGAAGGCCCCTTCAGTCAGTGGCAGGCGTGGCTACAGGACAGGCGGGTGGAGGAGGTGTCTGCCCGTTGGCCTCCTACCCTCACCCAGGGCAGGTCACCCTTCCTCTCCTGCCCATGGACGTCGGACTCCAGGTCCTTCGGCTTCATTCTCTGGGACTCACGCCAGCAGCCCTGGGGACTGTGGGGCCTCTGGGTTCAGACTGCAGCTGTGCTGCCGGACTCCCTGGCCTTAAGGCCTTCAGACCTGGACAGGGTAGAGACTGCAGAGAACCACTGGGCCCTTGCCTTGTGCTCGTGGGGGCCATGGGCCTAATAGGCTCCCTTTCATACACCTATATATGATCTACAGAGGGCACAAAGAAAGTATACACATTTTAAGAAAGGAAAAGACTATATTAAAATTGTAAGATAAATATAAGTCACGTTTGACTTCTGCAATTACAAGAGGTGCTCAAAGTGGTTACCATCAGTGTCCAGCCACTTCTGAAAAGCACTTCAAAAAGTTCTTCAAAAAATAGATAACATCCCTTAAAATGTGTATACCTCTTTTGGCACCCCAGTATATACCTCTCTCCTGGTGGTCCTGACCCCCTGGAGAGCTCCAGTACAGGACCCTCAACCCTAGGTATAGCATGAGTTCAGGACACTGGACTGAACAGAAGCATTCCTAAGGCTTTTGTACCTTGAAATTGGAAGGGCCTCTAGTTTCTAGTAAAACAGACTAGCAACCTCTCTTGAAACCCATCTCCTGCAAAGAATCAGAATCCCCTACGTGGGTAAAGGCCAGTCTTTTCAAGGATTATGCGTTAGACCCTATGCGACACCTGAGGGCCTAGGGAGACCTTTCCATTCCTGACCACACGACAGCCCTGAAGTCTATGCAGCAGGATCACCTGAAGGCCTGGGGAAACCTTCCCCATCCTGACCACAGGGCAGCCGTGGATGTCTGTCTACACGCAGGATCACCTGAGGGCCTGGGAGAGCTTCCCATCCCTGACCACAGGGTAGCCCTGGCATCTACACAACATGATCACCTGAGGGTCTGGGGTCCTCTAACCACACGGCAGCCCTAGAAAAGCTTCTGGGAAGGAGGCTGCAGTGTCCTTGTACCAGCCCCCACGTTGTGGACCTGCCATAATTTCAAATGAGAAAACAGACCCAGGAAAGAGATGCCTGATGTCACCCCAGGCCCTGCACTGCCTCAGGGAGACCACAACGGCCTCTCGGGGCCAAACCCCAAGGGCAGCCTCATGGTCGCAGCAGAAGAAACTGCTTGAGGAGGCTTGATGAGATGGGTGTGGAGCCAACTGAGCAGGGTGGAGGGGCAGGAGCCAGGAGGGAGTCCAAGAGGAGGCAGCCTGTGCAGGAGCCCAGGGGGTCCTCAGCAGCCCTGGAGCCTGGGCAGGAGTTCCCCGGCAGGGTAGGAGGGAGCACACACAAGAGCAATGCTTACCTGTCTCCATGAGACTGGTGAACCCTGGCAGGGCCGGGCTGCTCCTGGGGCCCTTCCCTAGGTTGGGGGCGCTGGATGACCACTGCTTGTACCCCTCGACCAGGGACTTGAGGCTGCATCAGAGGACAGTAGGCTGTCAGGACTGGTTCCTTCCCTGACCCGACCCTCTGCCCCAGGGGTCCCTGGAAATATCATGCCCTGTCTGCTCCTGACACCAAAGTGCCTTGGGGTCCAGGTAGCAACTTCCCCAAGTCCACCAGCTTCACAGACAAAAGTGCACATGCTGCGCGGAGGGTAAGCCGTGCCACAACCCCCATGCTGCCTTGAAGCTGCAGGCGCCGGCAAGCACACAGAAAGCAGAAGGGCCCTGCCTGCAGAGGCTTCCTGAGTTCCTCTCAAGAGACAGGCCCTCGAAGCAGACACCGATGGTGCAGTTGATGCTCCAGAAGCACTGCAGAGTGCAAACTGGCAGGGCTCAGCAAGCACCACCGCCACCATCCCTCAGCTCTCCTCTAAGCCCGCGGTCTGCTCAGGCCATCCATTCCACAAAGAAAAACCAGCCAACAAAGCTGCGCCAATCTGGGCCCCATGGGCAGGCCTCTGTGGGCAGCGCTGTGCACTGTCCAGAGCCACATCTGAGAAGAAAGACAGGAACAGAGTGTGCTCAAACCCCTGTAACAGTGCATGCGGCAGACTGGAAACTCCTTGGGTACAGCCTGGCAACCACCACCCCTTGTGGGATGGGGTCAGGGTCCAGAAGCATCAGTCTTTTCCCTAGAGGACAGGAAAAGGGCAGACTGAGGAGTTTGTGGGCTGTGGCTGCCTTGGAGATGTTGGGATTATGATCAGCGGTGGCTCCTCTGTCAAGACTACAAAGAACCTTCAACCAAAGCCTCCTCTACCAAGCTCCAGCCCACCTGAGGGAGAGGGAAGGGTGACCTTTCCCCCGGCATCAGAACTTTGTTACAAGTGCTGTCAGCAATACCACTGACGTCAATGCATCTCAGCCACAACTGGCTGCAACCAGAACACAGAGCCAGAGACAGCAGGCGGCAAAACCCATGGCCCAGGGCTTCTGACTAACAATCTGATAATATCACTTCTAGCTCCGGGTGTGAGAAATGCAGATTAGTGAAGCAAAACTAGTGCCAAAGCCCCCAGGATAGACAGTCATGTGTCTTCTTCCTAAGCCAAGGGTGCTGGGAGTATCCCAACAACCAGAAAGGTCAGCGAAGGGAAGAGGAAGGTAAATCAGATCAGCATAGAAGCACAATGGGGTTGCTTAAAAAAACAAAAAACACACAGGTCACTTCATCCCTGGCAGTAATGAGCCTGATTCTGTGGGGGGTGTGTGAGAACAAGGACACATTGCAGCTGCCACAGCAAAGGTGAGACTCACCCCAGGTGGAAGTGTGGAGACTCTGATGGGGTACTTAAACCATTGGGTCGCTCTCGCCTCTGGGGAGATCTTTAAAGAACATAGAGAATCAGCAGCAGGCAGTGGAGGCCACGCCACCCAGCCCCCACCTGCAGCTCCGGGCTGGGCTAAGCTGTGCTCCCACTGCAGCCCTATTAGCCAGAAGAGACCACACCATGGAAGTCTTAACAGGGTGGTCCACTCAAGCTGCTCAAGGTCTAGGTCCTCCCAACTTGCAGGGCAAAGATCCCGGACAGCTGCAGGATGGCATGGCTGCAGAGGGCCCGCAAAACTGCAGAAGCCCACGAAACTGCAGAGACCCAGGAAACCTCAGAGACCTAAGAAGCCTCAGGTGACCAAGAAGAAACCACAGAGACTTGCAATACCGCAGGTACCCAAGAAACCGTAGAAACCCAATAAACCTCAGAGACGCAAGAAACCTTAGACACCCAAGAAACCACGGGTGCCCACAAAACTGCAGAGGCCCACAAAACCACAGGTACCCAAGAAACCGCAGGTATCCAAGAAACTACAAGACTCACAAAGCCACAAGTAACCAAGCAACTAAAGGTATCCAAGAAGCCAGGCTCGGTGGCTCAGCCTGTAATCCCAGAGCTTTGGGAGGCTGAGGTGAGTGGATTGCCTGAGCCCGTGGGTTCGAGACCCGCCTGGGCAACTTGGTGAGACCTCATCTCTACAATAAATCAAAAAATCAGCCAAGTGGGGTAGCGTGCGCCTGTAGTTCCAGCTACTTGGAAGGCTGAGGCAGAAGGATTGCCGGAACTCAGCAGGTCGAGGCTGCAGTGGCCGGGAGCGGCCACTGCACTCCAGTCTGGGCAACAGAGTGACACTCCAACTCAAAAAAATAAATAAATAAATAAAATAAAGGTATCCAAGAAACCCCAGGTACCCAAGCTGTCCAGAGGTGAGAGTGAGTGTTTCGGACAGAGAGGGACTGTTTTGTAAAAGGATGATCTAGATGAAAATTCACTGAATTCAAGATAGCTTTTGGTCATCACGTATTTTCTTTAGTAGATAGGTACTAAAATTATAAATATTACATAGAGATTCTCAAAAATTTCTGGTATTAGTCTGGGCATGGTGGCTCATGCCTGTAATCCCAGCACTTTGGGAGGCTGAGGGGAAGATTGCTTGAGGCCAGGAGTTCAAGATCAACCTGGACAACATAGCAAGACCTCACCTCTATAAAAATACATACATACATACATACATAAATTTCTGACATTAAGGAGGTCTTTACTCAAGCCCAGACGGAATGTACTTTTATGTCTTCACTAAGAACTGAAATTCATGATTTTGAGTTGTTTCACAAGTGTGTGAAGGCATGTCTATGTAAGGAGGAAGAAAACTCCAAAGTTAATATTTTGTAATGTGAAATAAAGCGAACTTACTACAAAGCAAAAAAAAAAAAAAACCACCTTTAAACAAAGCAGACCATAGAAGCTGTTGGAATGCAGAGGTAGCCTGGTAAACCCTACTTATCTGGACTCACACGAATGTCTAGAAACAGCAGGATACTCAGGGCGACAGAGTTCTCAGACTCAAATCAACTCACAGTAGGCTGGGCTCCAAGGACAAGCTGGAAAGCTCTGGCTCCTGCAGAACTTGCTAGAATGGAGCTTTCTACCACCCTGCAGATTCGACTGTGGCTCTTACTCAGCTCAGGTGGTTGGCCCTACACATCTACATCTTCTATTTAAAGCTGTCTAGCAACGTCCCAAGTCTGACTTAAGAGTCAACCCTCTGTGAGCCATGCTGTTACCTCACCTTCAGCTCAGACCCAACTTGGGAGAATAATGGATGCTGGACACGAACTCTCAACATCTGAAGGCCTGCCAACGCCAATCACAGGTCTCATATTCAACCTTAGAAGCCCTTGGGAAAGTCACTGAAAAGGCCGAAAGAGACTGCTGGCTATCCTCACACTCAGGAAGTCGAGCAGCACCGCTCTAGATGTGAGCATCAGACACAGACACAGACACGCAGCTCACCCTGACATGGGAGGGCTTCAAGCCAGCTCACCTACAACACGTACCACAGAGGTGACACACTCAGTGCTCACACCAACTCTAGCAGGTGGGTACTGATGTAACCCGTTTTTACGGAAGAGAAAACATAAGGCCACGTGGCTGGGAGAGGGATTCACAGGACTCACACCCAGGCCATCTGGTCTCCACACCACCTACGTGTGCCTGGCTGAGAGGACCTGAGCCCCAGGCCTCAGCCCACAAGAACACAAGCACCTTCAAGGCTCCCAAGACCTTGTGCCCTGCCCAGGGGAGGCCCATGCATGTCAGTGTGGCTGTGCCGGCATGGCTGTGTCAGTGGGGCTGGGTCAGCATGGCTGTGAGGTGAGGACTGAACGAAGCTACAGTGGCCCTGGAGCTCCATCCAGCTGCACCCAGGGCTGGGAAATTCCACTTGCCTGCTGCAGGGTGGGCCTCGGGGCAAGAGTCCTGTGAAGCCCTGTCCTGGCCTCTCTTTCCCCCACAAAGTCAGTCTCAGGTCTGTGCAGAACACTCCAGCAGGACTTTTCAAGTGTGGTTAACACCTGGGCGACTCACTACTCTGAGTAGACCCGCCTGGGGGCTGGCAAATGAAACTACGAGCCACAGCATGTGGGCCACTTGTCTCCTGAGGTGTGACCAGAACTCCCCATGTGCTTGTCCTCTACACTGCACAGCTGGTGGCCTTCCCACTCCAGCTGGGAAACTGAGCAGTTGCACGCAGGACCGCAAGGACCACAAAGCCTAAAGTATCTATGATCTGGCTCTTCGTGGGAAACGCTCACTAATCTCTGTCCTAGGAGGTCCAGTGAACGCAGAGGCTGAACAACTCTGCTGTAAAGATCAGGAAACTTGCTATTCTCAGCAAGCACTGAAACACATCACAGAGAAAGAGGTGTTTCAAGTTGCATCTTGAAGATGGTGCGCCTCTTCATGTGAGAGAGAAGCCCACAGCATCTAGCTCTTACCCCTCATCTCCAGAGCTGAGCTCCTTCTGACCAAGTGTCCCTGGCCCCCAGGTCCGTCCCTTCTTCCTGGAGGCCCTCTTCTCCTCCTCTTCCCCTTCCTCCTTCGGGACGATGGAGCTCCGGCCCCAGGTTTTGCTGCTTTCGCCCGGTGTCACTGCAAATAACAAAAGTTGATGAAAGACAGGATCTAGAAAATGAACAGACAAGGCTCCTCGAAACTCTCTTCTATACCTCCAGACACACACACACGGAGCTGCTGGGAAGGTAGACCTTAGCAAAAACTGCCCAGTGGACCCTCCCAGGAATGTAGCAGTATTCTCAGTCACCAATCTCCTAGCTCTCAAAGTGCTGATCATTGAGAAATGCACTACATTGCCACAAGTCCAGCAGAAGGCCAGGGCCCAGGCCAGCCAGATACCAGGATCCCAAACAGATCTGACTCAAGGAACATGTTCTGTTGGGTAGAACTGGCAGTGGGAAAATGAGGAGGCAGGTAGAGGGGACAAAGAGAGAGAGGGGCAAGGAAGGCATGGAAGTCAGAAATGTGGAGAGGGGACCAGGAAGGAAGGAAACAGAGTCCAAGACTACAGAGAATAAACTGGGAGCAGGAAGAGGGGAAGGCACAGACCTCTGGAGCTACAATGGGTGACAGAGAAAGGGCATCCTTTTGACATTAATACCCAGGGCAAGGGCTGAGACCCAGGACTCAGGAACTGTGCTCGCGTCATAATGAGCCAAGTGAACCAGTTACCAAAAAGCAGGGAGTTGCAGGGACAAGGAAAAGCATGGAGTGTGCAGAGGCTGCTGTTAGCCCCAGCCAACACTGCTGCGTGGAAAGGAAACCCACTGGTTTGACTGATTTTCAGGGAAAGCCAGAAATCCAGGGTTTTTAAAAGAAATCTATCTTTATATTAGGGAAACTGATTCATACATACATACATACATACATACATACATGTATACATATACACATACGAATGTGCTTGTGTATTCTTTTAAGCAAATACTGCAGCAAAAATAAAATTGGTCCAGATCTGGCCTATTATATAGCATTTGGCAAGTTTCCTCAGGACCTACACTTTAGAAAAACCCTTCCTTGGGAGGCATGGACAAAAGAAAAACAATATGGCAGAGAGTTTGCCGGGTATCCAGGCCAGGGCTCCAACCTGCATCTGTATCCCATGCCAGTTTCCAAATTGCCTTGCACTTCTCTACAGGTCCCACCAGAACCCACAGGCCCCTCTGCTGACAGCTGACTAAAGGTAGGGGAGGGGGAGGAGAGCTCTCAGGAGATGCGAGGCTAAGGGTGTGCGTACATATGTGCACGTATCTACACATTGTCCAGGAGAGGTGGCAGAAGTTATGGATGGTGCAAGCCTGGACCAGCGGTGCTGGACAGAGCGGGGGACAGGTGCCCCTGGTGTGTTCTGGCCCCAACCAATTTGGGAAACAGTCTCACACTGGATGGCTCGGAGGCGAGGAAGGACGGTGGGGCTTGCTGGGGGACTGGAGCAGCTGCTGATAAGGCTCTTCCTTTTCTCCATGGTGGGCGAGGCCTGCACCGTGAACTTGTGCTGGAAATCTGCTTGGGGAGAGGCAAAGACAGGCACATGCATTACAATCTTCCCATAATCACATCCACACAGGAAATCTGACACCTCCTGGCAGGCCTGCAGGACAGGCCCCAGTTTGCTGGAAAGCTCTCTGTTCTCCTGGGAAACATTCTCTCAGAACCCTCTTTTTCCCAAGGGACATGGCGAGATGAATGTATGAAAAGACAGAAAGTGGCCAGGCTTGGTGGCTCAGCCTGTAATCCCAGCACTTTGAGAGGCTGAGGCAAGTGGATTGCCTGAGCCCTTAGGTTCAAGATCCGCCCGGGCAACTTGGTGAGACCTCGTCTCTACAATAAATCAAAAACTAGCTGGGTGTGGTAGTGCACGCCTGTAGTTCCAGCTACTTGGAAGGCTGAAGCAGAAGGATCACCGGAGCCCAGCAGGTTGAGGCTGCGGTGGCCGGGAGCATGCCACTGCACTCCAGTCTGGGTGATAGAGTGAGACTCCAACTCAAAAAAAAAAAAAAGACGGAAAGATCACTATCTAAGTGAGCTGCATTAGGCAGTCTTCACATAGCTATCCATACAGAGCACAGAGATGGGATGGTTATGGGTCGAGAACTGCTTTTTAGCTCATGAGATCCAGTCCTGGTGCTTACTCTGGGAAATTTAACTTAAAATTCTTGGTTTCACATCACTCTTTTCTCAGGGGCCAGAGCAGGGAGACTGATGCTTCTCACTGCAGACAGAGCATCAGGAACCAGCCCCGGGTGGAGCCTGGGGAAGGAAGGGAGATGGCCATAACTCCGGTTCTGACACGTTCGAAAGGCAGTTATGGTACAGCATAAAGAATGTGAAACTTATAGCTCTGAGGGTCTGAGTTTCAGTCTCATCTGTCAAAAAGGTATAATAAACAGCTGCTGCGTGCACCTAGGTCTTGCCACTAGACTGTGCTGTGCCCCCCACCACCGCCCCGCAGGAAGGAATTGTAACTTGTATGCTGCATCACAGCACACAGCAATGCTAGGTGCTCAGAGGTACTTAAAGACTCCATGCTGTCTGAAAAGAAAAAGAATGTGCAACCAGAAACCAGCAGACACATCCCATGACACCGTCACCCCATTTCATGGAACGAACGCCCTTATCAGTGCTTGAGCCACTGTCCAAGTGCTTAGAATCACCCACTCTGTGCCTGGAATACATATTCACTTTTCCTTGGCCCCCCCTACAGTACTAATAAGCCTGCTTCCTAAGGCCTTACAGACTCGGAACATAGTGAGTGTTTTTATCTGCATAAACACACACTCAAGCGCTCACCACCCTCTGTGGGTACAAGACACACCACAAGGGTTCTAATTCATCGTTTCTTATTTCTTTCCATTTCCCCCAAGGCCACAGTCCCACAGAGGTACAATTATTCAGCTGATGCATGTTCTGAAAGGCCATGTGGATACAGGCAAATTCTCGTACAGTAAACCTAATCTCAACTGCACTAGAGAGCTCACTTACAGAAGCCTTGAGATGAGTTACCCCGCAGGGCCAAGACATCCCTGTCTCACACACATACAGGGGCTTCATTCCCCATTGCACACATCCCTCCCAGGCATACCTGGATGCGCCTGCGTGTGCCAGGCTGCTTGTGGTGGACCTCACCAGGCCATCCTCCAGCCTGTCCTTGCCCGCTCACATCAAGTCCCCTTCCAGCAAGTCAGCCCTCCCACGGAGCAAATCTCCCTCCCATTCAGGTGCCCCCTTGTCTCGGCTTCCAACCTTTCCCAGACACCGCCCACACGCCCCGCCTCCGCAGCGCCCACCACTGACCAGAGGGGAGGCTGATGTGGTTGCCATCCTTGAGCTTCAACCGGCTCTTCCGGAACTTGCCCTTGCGCTTCTTCACCCGCGGCTTCTCCTGGCACAGCTGGTGGATGATGATGTGGAGCTCACGCTCCAGGATATCGATCTCACGCTCCGCCAGCTCCTGCTCCCGGCGCCGCAGCAGCTCCTCCTGGGTTTTCTGCTGCAGCGCAGCCCGTGTGAGCTCCTCCTCCCAGGTACGCAGCTCCTGCGGGTGGACAGAGGGTAGGGAAGGGGGTGCTCTGAGCGAGGGCTAGGAGCACACTGGAAAGCCCTCGCAGAGCATGCCGTGGAGCAGGGACATAGCACCCAGCCACCTTGACCAGTGAGGAAGGTCACCTGGGCAGGGACACGGCACCAGGCCACCTTGACCAGTGAGGAAGGCCACCTGGGCAGGGACACAGCGGCCCAGCCACCTTGGCCAGTGGGGAATGTCGCCCAAGCAGAGACACAGCACTCAGACACCTTGGGTGTTAGAAAAGGTCACGTGGGCAGTGTGTGACATTTTTCATGTTTTTGTGAAACATTTACAAGTCCAGACCAAGCAGGGAGCTCAGGGACTCCCATAATGCAGAGTGAAAAAAGAGAAAAGAAGTGTACCAAGTCGATGGGGACACCCCTCTTGTCCTAGCCCTATCCCTCAGGTCTGGTCCTGTCTCCCAACTAAGCAACACAACTTCTTGGGAGTGGCCTTCCTGTATGCATGCTGACTGCTGGCAACACATGGGGGGGGTGGGGGGGGTGTTTAGGGAATGGCCACGGAAACTGAAAGGCAGACTTCCAGCAGGGCTAGGAGCCCCTGAGCTCCCTGCTTGGTCTGGGCTTGGAAACTTCACAAAAACATGAAAGATACTACACACTTGCAGACCCACAGTGTTTCTAGCCCACATTCAGTTTCTGATTCTGATGTCAAAAGACATGGGCAGGATGTTCTGGTAACTGTTTGACAACGACTCTGTATTCCTACATCTAGTTAATGTTCCTCTAGAGTACATGGCAGACCCAAGGAACTTCTCCAGAACCTCTCCTATTTCCAGCCAGCAGGGTGAGACGCCCCCGGTAACAACCCAAATGGTCTCTTCCTCAAGTCTGGACAACTAAGCAGACTACAAACAGGAAGAAGGCCTGTCAGAGTCAGGAAGGTCAGTCAGACCCGCCCAGGGCCCCACTGGAGAAGGCCCACTGATGCATGCCTTTTCTTCTTCTTTCTTTGGTTTTGTGTTTGTTTATTTGTTTGTTTACCTTTTCTTTGGCCCTGAGTTGGTCAAACATCTCCTGAATCTCATGTTTCCAGTCATCCTGCAGGCAGTGGAAGGAGTCCTTGGGCATTTCAAAGAAACCTGACTCCTCTATAGTGGTCAGCTGGTCCAGTATGCTTGAGAAGGATGGCCGGGAGTGGGGGTCGGGGTTCCAGCAGTCTGCATGGACAGAGGCACACACAGCACTTGGGACGTTTTCCAACCCCGCTTACCAGGAAACGCCTCCCGTTCCTCCTTCCAGAAGCAGAGCTTAGAATTCAAGTCTGCCCAAGGGGGCTTAGGAAGGAGAGCAAGCTGCTCACTGCCACAGCCATGAGGGCAAATTTGGAAACCAAACACAGCAGTTCTACGTGTGCCCCATTCTGACTGTGAATTACGTGCAAGAAAAGTAGGCCCACAAAACTTTCCCATGTAAAGTATCACTGCTACTATGTGCCACATGTGACACGATTCAAGTCTTGACAGCGGTCACTGCACCTGGGGCTTCAGCTTCCCACAAACGAGTGGGCTTGAGTGAGAGCTGGAGCAAGTTAACTCGACCCACCCCTGCTCCGTCCAGCCCCCTTGGCTTTGGGTTTCTCACAAGATCATGGGTTTGACTGGATGACCCTCAGAGTTCCTGTCTTCACTTCTCTACGTGAGCACTCAGGCCCTGGCATCACAGCTGCTATACCTTCTGATTTTGTTACTAAATAATAACGCACTGAAGCACTGGCCAGCAGGTGTCAGTTACGAAGTTAACTCCATGGCCCCTGAGGATGCTAGGCCCTGCTGCAGGTGTGGATATCATCACCAATAGCTCTTCCGGTGGCCACAGGACTCCTCTGTGGGTGACTAACACTTCACCTCCTCCCTCAGCAACAGATTTTGGAGAAGTAGCCAAAAGCTACCCAGTGCTTACAAGGAGGCAAATGGTCTCCAGGTCTGCTCCGGCTGTGGTCACTTACCTTCCATGAGTTTGGCAAAAGGTTCTGGGCACGTGGAAGGAATAGGAAGGGCAAGCTTGTTCATGGCCACTCCATAGGCCACAGCCAAGCCGTCGATACCCCGGAAGGGCACCTCGCCTGTCAGCAGCTCCCACAGCAGCACCCCATAGCTGAAGAGAGGAAGGAGACAGTGTGTGACACTGTGTGGATGTTTGTTGTCTACAACTTTCAAGGTGAGATGTGGTCCCCACGTTGGGGGCGGGGCCTGGCGAGAGATGTTGGGTCACAGGCCAGATCCCTCATGAGTGCCTTGGGCCCTCCCCATGGTCATGAGTGGTTCTTGCGGTTAGTTCACATGAGAGCTGGTTGTTTAAAAGATCCCGGAACCTCCTCCCTCTCTTGCTCCAGCTCCCGCCAAGTGACACGCCAGTTCCTTTTCCCCTCCCACCATGACTGTAGTATCCTGAGGTCTCACCAGAAGCAGAGGCTGGCACTACATAGAACCATGAGCCAAATAAGCCTTTTTTCTTTATAAATCTCCAGCCTCAGCCGGGCTCGGTGGCTCAGCCTGTAATCCCGCGCTTTGGGAGGTTGAGGTGAGTGGATTGCCTGAGCCCGCAGGTTCGAGACCCACCTGGGAAACTTGGCGAGACCTCATCTCTACAATAAATAAAAAATTGGCCAGGCATGGTAGCGCGCGCCTATAATTCCAGCTACTTGGAAGGCTAAGGCGGAAGGATCACCAGAGCCCAGCAGGTCGAGGCTGCAGTGGCCGGGAGCTGCCACTGCATTCCAGTCTGGGTGACAGAGTGAGACTCCAACTCAAAACCAAAAAAAAAAAAAAAAAAAAAAAATCTCCAGCTTCAGGTATTATTTTATAGCAACACAGAATAGACTGATACACCATGTGATAAACCTCAGGGACAACTTCACAGAAATAGCTCATAAGGCTCTTCTGAGCACCTCACGATCTCCCCAACACATAGTGAGACTCACAAAATAGAAATAACAATGAAACTTAAAAGGGGGACCCATAAAACCTACTAGCCAAAAGCAAACACTCCGGAGTCAAGTTCTCCCAAGGCTGTTCCAAGGTTCCCAGTTTCCAAGCTGTGTGACCTTGGGTGAGTTATCCCACCTCACCAAGCCTCTACGTCCTCATTTGTCAAGTACGAATGGCACCACCATCTCTCCAAGCTGTTATAACATTAAATGAGCTGCTGCAGGGTTTAAGTGAGCACCCATGGCCACAGTAATTGTTCCTGTCACAATTAATAAAATAAAACGGGAGAAGAGGCAGCCTCCCAAGTATACTTTTCTGCTTTTAGAAAACTCAGCTTTTGTCATAGATACATTTTTAGCAATATAAAAACAGAGAACTGACCTCTCAAAGCCGATTCTGCTCCTATGAAAAGTCTCTTTAAATGTCCACTAGGCTGAAACAGATTCCTGCCCCAGCATCAGCGTGCATGGCCTCACATCTAACTTAAAGGGAAGACCTTCACAAAGGTGGACCCAAGGCAGAGCAGGGTGGAGACACCTGAGGACCGCAGTAGCCCTCCCAGTCTTTCAAGTCCACATCTAGAGCTTTCTTACTCAGATCCCACGAGTCAGAGAACATGGAGTACAAAGCTGGGTGAAAGAACAATTCTGTGAGTCCACAATCAGAACCAGGCCAAGTCATATGGCACTCAACCCTTCTAAGGGTAAGTTGGGGCCAGAAGCCGTGGGTTGTGAACAGGCAGAGAAAAGGCTGTCCTCAGGTTTCCAATACCAGCCTCATGCTTCTTGTAATACTCAGCAAGAGTCTGTAACCAGCAACAGAGGTCATTTATCTTCAAAAATAGCAGTAAACCCAGCATCTTCTTATCACTACGCTGGTACATGCAGAGGGCTAGGGCACGTCACAAACGCCATCTTGAATGACAACAAGCCTGTGGGTGTTACCACTATTTTGCAGATGAGAAAAGGGAGTTTTAGAGGTTGAGTTGCATGTATTAAGGACATTCGGGGAACACTCACAAAGAACCTGGATCAGCTCCCAATTCCTTCTCTCTAGAATGCCCTTCTACTGTTTCTCTACTTGGTGAACACTAATCACCTTTCAAGATCCAACTCAAAGGTCCTGCCATCTATTCATTCACTGGATGATGACTTTACCCCACTGAGGTCTTCAAATACTATCTATCATTTTCTTTGTACATCTTGACAGAAAAAAAGCTTGGCAGACAGTTGTAGGTCTTGCTTTGTCTAGACAGGAGTTGGATACTAGTTGGAGGCTGATGGGATATATCAGTAAGCCTTCCTTGACACCCCCCCCAATGGTACCCAGCCCTCATCTGGGCTGCCAGGCACACAGTTGTGGGTTTACCAGCCTTCGAGAGAGCAGCGTTTAACCTTCATACTCCTAGGCTGAGCTCTGCATGTGGGAGGCTCTCTCAGACATGTGAATGACTGGTGGGTGGGCATGGTGCGGGGTCAGACCCCTGAAGACTGCCCTGGGGCCGCTCCAGAAAACCTCCAACACCATCAAGAGTTCCACCATGACGCTTCCTGACAAACCTCTTATGCAACTTATCCAGATGCAGCCCCGCTGGGCAGCTTTTGCCAAGCAACCCCTAAGAACCTGTAGCCCTGCTGACCAGACTCTTAGGCTGGAGCCATGCTCGCCCTCTGCTGCCTGCTCCTGACATGACAGCCACCTCCACACTAGAGAACAAAATCCAAAGATCCCATAGAATGCTCTTCTATCCAGGCAGATGGCTGGTGCCAGTGCCCTGGCCACCTGGAGAGTGGAGCTTTTCTATGACCCAATGAGTGCCTTCTGTGCTGGTTTTCCCACTGAGCTGCGGGTATCCTGAGGAGGTGTTATAGGCCACTCGGGAGAAGGGGAGCCCAGGGCTGACCCTCGCAACTTTGGCAGGGGCATCTCACATGTACCAGTCTTGTTCTTTGTTCACCCACACTCGATCCCATGTCAAGGCTCTATGGCTAAGCGGAACATGAGCACCGCAGCTCAGGTGGAGAGCACCACCCAAGAGGGAGCAAGACAGGCTGAGGTGAACACCTGCTTCACGCTCACCAGCCAACGTCCTGGGGAAGCAGGCTCACCTCCCCAACCTCAGTCCCCATCCACCCCATCAAGACAGCAGGACCCACCTCAGAGCAGGTACACAGAATCCCAACCCCAAGAGCCTCCCCACCCAGAAACCACCATCTGTGGCTGCCAGATGTGAGTGGCTTCTCCTCAGAAGGCCTACAGTGAGAACACGTACAGGGGGATGTCGAGCCCACCATGTTGCCAGAGCCTTGCTGAGAAACACCAGCATGCAGAAATGCCTCTCTGGGCTGAATAGCCCAGGCTTCCTCTGTCAACGGCCCTCTTCATTTCTACAGCAAAAGGGGGGTGACATAAGTGAAGACATGGTATTCCTTTGGCAGGAACAGAGTCTGAGAAAGAAAGTTGGGTGACTCTGAACCCAGGGGCAAGTCAATACAACTGACATCAGGCTCAGTCTACTCACCCTCCCCAGGTTCAAGACGGTTAAGAGGCCCTTCCAGACCATGTGTGGGCAGCCTGGAAAGGCCAGTTCAGCTGAGTCACTGCCTCTGAGTCTCTCCCCTAGGCAGTGTCCTCACAGCCCTCACTGCCTAACCACCCAGCCCCTGGGAAAAGGGGTCAATAATTAACCTCCTCCAGAGGCCCAGTAATTCCTTCAAACACTTCTGAGGGTAAGAAATGGAAGAGGAGTGTCTGATCGAGGGGCACAGAAACTCTGCACTGGTGCTGGCCAGAGCTCTATTTCTTATTAACCTGAGTCATCCTGAGGCTGTCAGCTCTGAAGAAGGGGATAGGTTTCCTTCAAATGGATAGGCTGGGGAATTCCCTGAACTTGGCAGTTACCTGTGACCCCACATTCCAGGAGCCACATGAACTAATAATCTTTGGCAAAGATAACTGAACTAACATATGCAAAAACACTTGGTAAACTGAAAGTAACATATAGTTATCCTTCTGGTTGCTGCTGACTGGACCCTTTTTTGGAATGATGACACACTCATTGACATATATGTAATATATGCATTCATATACTTATTGTCATATACATAATATGCATGTTCATATGTTTACTGACATATGTATTAACATGTTCATGCTGTGTTACATTCCACAAGCAGCTGACAAAACAGAATGGTCCCATTTTAAAGGAGAGGCAGACAGACACATGACTAGGAGTCAACACACCAAAACACTCATCCAGGTTATCACTATAACCATTTTCTTCTATCCATATTTTCTAATATTTTTCTATAAAAAACATGATTTACTACTATAATCTTAAAAACTTAAAATGATTAAGAAGATGCCTCCTCCCATCCCACATACAACTGGCAGTTAGTCCTGAGGACGACACTCTCCAGCTGTCACCACCACTTTCCCTGCAGTGCCACCCAAAGGGAAGGGATTCGCGTCACTCTTTATGTGGCAGCCTCACAGAGCTGAGGCCCAAGCCATCATCATCTCCCCTCCATCACAGCACGTGGGGGAGCCTCAGACCCACACTCAGTAGATCCATTGCCCAGAGCCCTGGCAATCACAGAGGTGCAGAAGCCCTGGCCGATGAGTTCTGGGGCAGGAGAGATGTTCAGGCTCAGCCAGTGCCTGGCACAGGGCAAGCATTCTGCAGACACTTCTGCAATGAGCAAACAAACTGTGAGTCAACCTGGGAACTGGCTTTGCACCAACTGCCTAAGCAGGCTATGGTGTTCTCTGGACATCCTGCTGGACCCTGGGCATGGTGGGTCAATCATCCCAGAAGTGGCTACCCAAAGTGCAGAAGCAATAATGTGCAGACGGTGGCATGGCTACCCGTACAGACACACAACACATGCACCTGGCTCCAATCACAGCTTTACACCTAACCACCTAGGTGGCCTTCAGACATGTCTGAGGCTCAATTACCTCATCTGGAAAATGGAAATGGCAATGCCTGCCTCTGAGGATCCTTGAGAGGAATCGAGGAGGTAAAAGACGTGCAACAAGCCGGGCTCGGTAGCTCAGCCTGTAATCCCGCGCCTTTAGGAGGCTGAGGTGAGTGGATTGCCTGAGCCCGCGGGTTCGAGACCCGCCCGGGCAGCGAGACCTCACCTCTACAATAAATCAAAAAATCAGCCGGGTGTGGTAGCGCATGCCTGTAATTCCGGCTACTTGGAAGGCTGAGGCGGAAGGATCGCCAGAGCCCAGCAGGTCGAGGCTGCGGTGGCCGGGAGCGGCCACTGCACTCCAGTCTGGGCGACAGAGTGAGACTCCAACTCAAAAAAAAAAAAAAAAAGACGTGCAACATTCAGCACAGAGGCCAGCCCTCAAGCACGGGTGGATGATAGTCACTACCACCAGCATACACGTCCTGCTGCCTGCACAGCAGGGGGCACACATTCCCTCTGGTAAAAAAGATCACCTGGAGCCACGGAGATGGATGGGCTTGAGAAGGGAGAGATCAGGGCCTATTTAATGGGTTATAAATTGTGTCTTAAAGGAAATCCTGCAGCACGAAAGCTAAGAAAGTCAGAAGGAACAGAATGAACTGCACTTTCAAACCACATTCATCAGCCACACCAGGTCAGGAGATATGCATACTGGGAACAACTCTAAACTAGGGAAACTGGAGACCCACTGGTCGACCAAGTGACAACATGCAAACTACTGCACCCAAAGTGCTATTGGTTTGGTTCAAAGCTGCTCCCTTTAGAGAGTAGAATCATTTCATCAGGTTTCTCTCAAGTCTGTTTTTAGGATCTGTATGGCAAGACTTGGAGGTTAGTCTTGCAACAAGGAGACTTTGGGCAAAAGTTGAAAGGGTCTGCCCTTGTTCCTTCCATGGAGGACAAACCTCTGCAATGGTCTTGTCCTTCCTAATCTGCCATTTCTGTCACCACAAGAAGACTCTACAGCAGGCATTCGCACATTCCCTTCCCGCTAAGAATGTGCCTGACGCGACACTCCAAATCATCACCAGCAGACACCTTTGGAGCGTGCAAACATAAAACCTGAGAGACTTCAAGGTCAGGTTGGGAGAAGAAGCCTAGCAGGAATGCAAGAAGGAGAAAACAATCATGTTAGCAAGAAGTCATGGATTCCCAGGGAGGAAGTTGAGTGTGGCTGGTGGCTGAATGTCCCCCCAAACCCACTGCCCCTCTTCTACAGGAAGAGTCTTATTTGGGCACACAATTGTCCAGCTGGAACCTACATGTTTCTGTCTCCCTTGGAGTCAGGTATGGGGTTTGTGCAGAGGAGTTGGTGCAGGTAACCAAGCACAGGAATGGGATTTGTGCAGAAGAGATGGGCACAGTTTCTGGATTGTCTCCAAGTCAAAGACAAACTGCCAGGGATAAGCTGTCCTTCCCCTTCTTTGAAGACTCTAATACAGAAGTAACAGTCACTCAAATTTAACCCTTCAGACAAGGACAATGCAGTGAGGAACCCCAAAGGAACAAATGATCTCATGGGCACAGCTGCTCTGCCAACCTGGACTATCTGCACTACTCCTTGAAAGGAAAATGTGCTTCTATCTTATTTAAGCCTACATATCTGTAGGTCTCTTTGTAATAGCAGCTTAGCTTAATTAATGTTAATTAATTTCACATGTGGTCAAGCAATGCCAGTATTAAGTTGAAACATATGACACTGCTGTTTTTATATCTCAAACACAGTTGAATATCAGTATGCAGCTCAACCTGATGAGATCAAATATTTTAAGAAAAGAAAAACTCATTTCTTCTCATCAGCTACTTCACCCTGTGATTAATGTGTGGTAAAATAAGATTTAATATACAGAAGCAACAAAAGATTATTGAATAAAATTAAAGAAGATCTAAATAAATGAGAAGATACCCAATGTTCATGGATTAGAAAACATTATTATTATCAAGATGTCAGTAGTCCACAAAGTAATCTACAGATTTGGCACAATTCCTATCAAAATCTCAGCTGTCTATTTTATATAAATTAACTAAATTATCTTACAATTCATAAGGAAATGCAAGGGACTCAAAATGGCCAAAACAATCTTAAAAAAAAAAAAAAGACTCACACTTCCTAATTTCAAAACTTACTGCAAAGCCACGCTAATCAAGAAATGGTGGAACTGGCATAAGGACAGACATATGGGTTAATAGAATAGAACTGAGAATCCAGAAATAAACTGACAAGACAAATTCAATGGGGAAAAAAAAATACTCTTTTCAATAAATGATGCTGGGATAACTGAATAGTCACATGAAAAAGAATAAAGTTGGACCCCTATCTCACACCACATGGAAAAATCGAGTAAAGGTGGATCAGAGACCTAAATGTAAGAGCTAAGATTATAAGAATCTTAGAATAAAATATAGGTGTAAATCCTCATGACCTTGGATTAGGCACCCAAAGCACAATCTGCAAAAGAAAAAACAGATTAACTAGACTTCATCATAATTAAAAACATTTGTGTTTCAAAGAACACAACCAAGAAGATTTTTTAAAATCCTGGGTTTTCCTTTTAACTAGAAAAAAAAAAAGTCAAAAAAAATCCATGGTATGGAAAAGCTATTTGCAAATCACATATCTGACAAGAATATATATATAAAGAACACTTTCAGCTCAACAATAAAAAGACAATCACCCCAATTTTAAAATTGGCAAAGGATTCAAATAGACATTTCTCCAGAGAAGATATACAAACAGCAAATAAGTACATAAAAAAGATACTCAATATCATTAGTCATTTAGGGAAATGCAAATCAAAACCACAATGAGGTACCACTTCACACCTATTGGGATAACTGTAATGAAAAAAATTTGTTTAATTAAAAAAGCAGACAAATGCTGAAAGGATGTGGTAAAATTGGAACCCTCATGCATTGCTAATGGGAATATAAAATGGTGTAGCCACAATGAAAAAGTCTGATGGTTCCTCAAAAAGTTAAACATGAAATTACTATGAGACTTAGCAATTCCACTCTTAGGTATGGGCCCAAGAGAAATGAAAACATATTTTTACAGAAAAGCTAATACAGTACACAAATGTCCACAGGAGCATTATTCATAACAGCCAAAAAGTAAAAACTCAAATGTCCATCAACTGATGAATGGATAAACAAATGTGGTCTATCCATACAATGGAATATTATTAAGTCATAAAAAAATGAAGTTCTGATGTAAGCTACAGCATGGAAGAACCTTGACAACATTATGCCAAGTGAAAGAAGCCAGTCACAAAAGACAACACACTGTATGACTCCATTTTACATAAGATGTCCAGAACAGGCAAGCCCATAGACACAGAAGGTAAATGCGTATTTTCCAGGAAGCAAGAGGAGGAAGGCTTGGGGAATGACTGCCAACAGGTATAGGGCTTCTTTTTTGGATGATAAAGTGTTCTGGAAATAGAAAGTTGGTGTAGTGGGCTGAACAGTGGCCCTGAAAAGGTATGTCCACATCCTAACGCCCAGAATCCTTATTTGGATCCTTATCTCCCCTAGAGTCTCAGGAGGGCATGGCTCTGATGACACCAATTTCAGCCTCTGGACTCCAGAACTATAAAAGCACACAGTGTACTGCTTTAGGCCACTAGGTTTGTAGTAATTTGCTACAGCTGCCCTGGAAATCAGCAAAAAATGGTAATCCATGAACAACTGCATAAATACACTAAAATCCACTAACTTACACACTGTCAAGTGTATAACAGGTGAACTTAAGAATACATGAATAAGCCAGGCTCGGCGGCTCAGCCTATAATCCCGCACTTTGGGAGGCTGAGGTGAGTGGATTGCCTGAGCCCATGGGTTCGAAACCCCCCTCGGCAACTTGGTGAGACCTCATCTCTACAATAAATCAAAAAATTAGCTTTGTGTGGTAGCGCACGCCTTTAGCTCCAGGCACTTGGAAGCCTGAGGCGGAAGGATTGCCGGAGCCCATTAGGTCAAGGCTGTGGTGGCCAGGAGTGTGCCACTGCACTCCAGTTTGGGCGACAGAGTGAGACTCCAACTCAAAAAAAAAAAAAAAAAAGGAATACGTGAATAATAGCTCTATAAAACTATTGTTTAAATATACTATTGTTTAAATATACCAGGGGTGCCAAAAATGCATACACATTTTAAGAGATGTTATCTATGTACTACTTTTCAAAGTTTAATTGAATTATGCTAGCAATGTGTAGCATGGCATTCACTCAAAAGATGACGTTAATCAAATGAATGCTAGCACCACCATGCGACACGTGGGACAAAGAAAATGGTGAAAGCACGGTGGTTGTTAGAGGAGCACAAGACCATTCTGAAGTGGTATTTGACTTAACACCTCCTGACATCTACCTATGGGGTACCTTAAAGGATGTGGTGTACTGTAGGAAACCATTCTTCAGGAAGAAATTGAAACAACATGAGCAGCAATACAAGTCGACAGACACCTTCGTCAACGTTGCTCAAGCAGTAGTTTACCATAATCAGAAGTGTCCAGATGCTGATGGTAACCACTTGGGGCACCTCTTGCCATTGCAAAAGCCAAATGTGACTTGTATTGATCCTTTGTTTTGGTATATATTGAATATTACAATTTATTACAGTTTTTTTCCTTTCTTAAAATGTGTATACATTTTTCTGGCACCCTTGGTTTATACACACACATATACACCCACAGAAGCTCACTTTACAACACATTAGGAGGCCACGACTTCACAGATCAACATACGGTGATAACTACAGTTCTTTATTCTATACACCAAGGTGATGCCATTGTCCCACAGCCATTAGGATGTGCTCATCCTCCATCAGTGGGGGCACGATTTTTCAGACCCTTTCCTTGTGACCTTTTGGGCTGACATTCACCATCAGGATGGCCGATCTTTTTTAGTCTGTACCACTGCAATTCTGGGCACATGCGCAAGACCACCCTTTCCCATGTCTAGGTCAATGTCTAATAGACACAGCCTTGGTTGAATGATTAACTGGATAACTGGGAAGGATAATCTCCAGGCCGCCAAGGAAAAAGGAACAGCAAAAGAAGACTCATCAGTTCAGGAGCCTACAGTGAGGACACTGGGTTATCGCCTTCCTAAGTCCACCAGTCATGCCACTGATGCCAAGCAAGGCCGTGGAGGAAGCCAGGCTGACCTGGGAAATGCCCTAGGAGGGACAGAGTGCCCTACCACCCTACGTGGCAGAAATGGGAGGACACATTGGCCCTGGAAGGTGCAGACCCTCCCTACAGAGCAATCCCCAACACACAGGGCCCTGTACACAGCACTCAAGGGAACTTCTGGTAGATGTGAGCATTAAAACTGTCCCCTGGCAACATGGGAATCAGCACATATGGTTCTGAGGGTTACTCAGCCCTACTGGGGGTGCCTGGGCTTCTAGTTAGCCTCGTTTCCCCAAGTCCTACAGCGTGTATGCCACCTGTACAGTCCTGGGGACACCATCCTGCCCTTTGGCCTCACCTCCACACATCGCTGCCTTTGGAGAACATGGAGGCCCGGATGACCTCAGGTGCCATCCAGGCGTACGTCCCTGCTGCACTCATCTTGGTGGTGCGATGCCACTCCCGTGCCAGGCCGAAGTCGGTGATCTTCAGAATCTTGTTGCTCAGGTCTCCATTCTCCACCTTCTGGAGGATCAAGACTGGGTAAGGGGAGGAACACAGAAGAAACCAGAGTCTGCATCAGTCACAGGGAACCACCAAGGACAGACCCTCCTGCCATCTCCAGAGTCTCCGTCACAGACAGAAGGTCGGAGTTGCCATTTCTTGAACACATTCTCGCCAGGCCACCTATCTTACAGCCATCATCTCTAATCCTCATGGCCACCTTCAAGTCAGGCTCTCTTGCCAGCTCCATCTTATAGACGAAGAAGCCAGGTGGCGCCATAAAGCAAATGCCCAGGGCTGCCCGACAGCCAGGACTGAGGCCCACGCAGTGGAGTCAGAGCCTCTCTCCCAGCCCACACGGCACAGGGTCTATCCCGCTTAAAAGAGAGAGAGGGATTGTGAGGCATGGCCAAACCCTCTGGGCATCCCATCTGCCATGCATCCCAGCGACGGCCCCTCCCGGGTGGCCACGTTCCTGCGGGCACAGGGATTCCCTGAATCTCAGCATGCGGAGCCCCAACCTGGCCAGGCTGCGGGGTTGCCCCCCCAAGCGCTCAGAAAGCTCATCTGTAGGGCCATGAGATGTCCACTTACTCCAGGAGCCCGGGGGGACAGAGTGGGGCCGGGGGCCACATGTGTCACAACCACAAAAATGTCCCTCCATGTGCCCCAGAAGGAGGTGCCAGTGCATTGAGGTCCTGAGTCCGCATGAAGCGCCACTCCCAGGGCTGTTTCGGTGCTGCCCGGGAGCCACCCAGGCGGCCACCCCATCATGACAGCCCAGTGATCGTGCCTCACAGAAGCCAGTCCCACAGAAGAGTGACAACACAATGGACTCATGCTGAAGACCCAGCCTCCCCTTCCACAGGGTGCCAACTCCGAGGTCCTGAAGGCAGAGCCTCTGTGGGTAGGACATGGAGTCATATGGACACAGGGGCCTGAACCCAGGATCTCAGAGGAGGAAGGCAGATGTCCTCCAAGTCCCTGCATTCAAGTCCCAATGGGGAGTATGGGCAAAGGAGTCTATTGAAGGCAGGACATTGGGGACAAACACCAACTCAGCTCTGCAGGGAAACAAGACAAATGCCAGTTCTCAGCCCTGTGGGCCAGTTCCCCTAGGGCTGCCCTTCCCCTGCCTCTCTGTGCACCCCCAGGGCCTCTGCAGAAGCTTCACCTTTGCCTTTCCTGGAGCTCTTCGCCTTCAACCACTCTGAGGCTCAAACTCTCTAGTATCTACAGAATGGTGGTGCTTGGGTCCCAGGAGGATCTTGCCTTTGGGAGAGGGGGCATTTCAGGGCAGGGGTCTTGGGCATCCCCTCAAGCCACATGGTTGCATTCCCCTTTGCCTGGTCCCCAAATGTCTGTGGACTTGAAACACACTGAAAGGATGTGGGGCCAAACTCTCTATGTCCTCTGTGCAGTCAAGAAGGATTACTGGCAGCCCCTCCTTTAACCCGACAGATGAGGCTCCTTCCTCCATGCCCTCCCCGACTACCCCTTCCCCACCCCAAGCTTCCAGTGTCTTGAGTGGCACAGGCCTCAGAGTACCTGGGCAGATCTGAACAAACACAACACCTTTCTCCATCTCATCTGTTAACAAAGATCTTCCAAACTCTTCTGTACTCTGCTCCATCCTCTGGCAGAGACAAGAGACAAGCTTGTATTCAAACTCCTGGGCAAGTGACACTGAGGAAAGCCACCACTCCCTCTACAGAGGTGGCTATCAGCAGCTGACCAGTTCTCTGAGCAGCCCATAAACAGGGGGTTCAGAGTGAGGCCATCCTCTTACACACTCAGTGGGGCTCAGTCCTGTCCCCTAAACTCCCAGAAGCTATAGCCCAGGGCAGTGGAGAGGAGGATAAAGCTTCATGACATCAGCCTGTCAACGGTATAAAAGGAGACTGGGTATGAGTCAGTCCAACAGTCTGGGAGTACTGGACGGCCTTCAGAGAGTGCCCCTAGTCCCCACCCTTCTGGCTGGCTTACACCCTGCTGACCTCACACATTTACCCCAACAGGGCAGGCCCAGACGGCATCTGACTGGGGACCCCTGGTGAGGGGTCCTGCCCTCAGCAAAGAAGACACTGATGAGTGGTCTAGATGGGTAGTCGCAGCAACAGTGTCTTGGAAGACTGGCCTCCACCAACCACCAATTACCATTGGTCACTGAAGCACCAAGGTGTGAAAGCCTTTTTTTTTTTGGTAGACTATTTTTGAGATGAAATCCACATAACATAAAATTAACCACTTTAAAGCTAACAACTCTGTGGTATTTAAGTACATCCACAATGTCCCTACCTCAATCAAGTTCCGAAACATTCCCATTACCCCAAAAGGAAACCTCATACCCACTGGACAGTGATTCCCTATTCCATCCTCCTGCCCACCTGGCAACTAATAATATGTTCTGTCTTTCTGGATTTACCCATTTTGAATATTTCATATGAATGCAGTCACACAATCTGGGGCACATCTGCCTATTTCACTTAGCACAGTGTGTCCAAGTTCACCTACATTATCGAGTATATCATTCCTTTTGATGGCTGAATGTCATTCCATTGTGCATCTATACAACTATCTGTTTGCCCATTTGTCCACTGACATGGGCTGTTTCCACTTTTTGGCTACTATGAACAGGGCTGCTATGAGCATGTGTGCACACAGAGTAGTATATCTGTTTTCAATTTGGGGGTCCACGCCTGGGAGTGGATTTGCTGGATCACATGGAAATTCTATGTTTACCTTTTTGAGGAACCATCAAACTGCTTCCCACGACAGCCGAATAATCTTACATTTCCCCCCAAAGAGTAGGAAGTTCTGACGTCTCCACATCCTCAACACTTGTCACTTTCATTATTGTAGTCGTTGCTGCTGCTGCCATCCTAGCAGGTGTGGAGTGGCACCTCCTTGTGGTTTGGGCCTGCATCTCTCTAATGCCCAATAATGTTGGACATCTTCTTGTGTGCTTGATGACCATTTGTATGTCTTCTCTGGAGAAATGTCTATTCAATCCTTTGCCCATTTTTAAACTGGGTGGTTTGCCTTCTTTAGTTGAATTATAAGAGTTCTTTTTATATTCTGGATACTAGACCCTTACCAGATACAAAATTTGCAAATACTTTTTCCCATTCTGTAGGCTGTATTTTTACTTACTTGATAATCTCCTTTGATGCACAAAAGTTTTTAATTTAGATGAAATCTGCTCTATCTACTTTTTCTTTTACTGCTCATGTTTCTGGGGTCATTTTATCTCAAGAATCCATTGCCAAATCCAAAATCATGAAGATTTATTCCTATGTTTTCTTCTAAGGGCTTTATGGTTTCAGCTCATATTTAGGTCACGGACTCATCTTTAATTTATCATATAAGATGAGGTCTAACTTCACTCTTTCACTGTGGCTATCCAGTTGTCCCAGCACCATCTGCTGAAGAGGAAAGTTTGAAAACCAGAGTGGGATGCAGCTCTCTCCCACATGCTTTCCTGAGTGGCAGAGGAAGTCACAACAGCTTACAGATTTCCACCACTGCAGTGGGCCCACTGTAAGCTTCTAATACTGACAAATAGCTACAGATAACAAATTGCTGTGCTTTCACAGCTTGGGAAACTTAAGAATGCTTTATCAAAATCTAGTGAAGTTTGCACAGCATGGTGATTCATTCCTATAATCCCAGCACTTTGAGAGGCCAAGGTGGAAGGATGACTTGAGGCCAGGAGTTTGAGACCTCCCTGGGCAACATAGTTAAGCTCATCATTACAAAAATTTTAAAACATTAGCCAGGCATGGAGGCGCACACCTGTAGTCCCAGCTACTCAGAAGGCTGAGGCAGGAAGACTGCTTGAGACCCAAGAGTTCAAGGCTATGATTGCACCACTGCACTCCAGCCTGGATGACAGCAAACCTGTCTCTTAAAAAAAAAAAGTCATTCCGGCTTCTCAGAAGGCTGAGGCAGAAGGATCGCCAGAGCCCAGCAGGTCGAGGCTGCGGTGGCCGGGAGCGGCCACTGCACTCCAGTCTGGGCAACAGAGTGAGACTCCAACTCAAAAAAAAAAAAAAAAAGTCTTTCATTTTCTAAGGTTCTTATGGTTTGAGGTTTTACATTTAGGTCTCTGATCCATTTGAAGTTAGCCTTTGTGCATGGGGATAGATAGGGGTCCTGTTTCAATCTTCTGCATGTGGTCAGCCAGTTTTCCCAGCACCATTTACTGAATAGGTTCTCCTCTCCCCAGTGGTAGGTGGTGGAGGCTTTGTCGAAGATGAGTTGGTTGAGAAATTGAGGCTTTGTTTCTGGAATCTCAATTCTATTCCATTGATCTATATGCCTGTTCCTATACCAATACCAAGCTGTTTTGATGATAGTAGCTTTATAGTAAAGTTTGAAATCTGGTAATGTGATACCACCTGCTTTCTTTTTCTTGCTGAGGATTGTTCTGGCTATTCTTGGACGTTTGTGTTTCCATATGAATTCCTGTGTTGTTTTTCTAGGTCTGAGAAGAATGTTGCTGGTAATTTGATGGGTATTGCATTGAATTTGTAGATTGCCTTAGGTAAGATGGACATCTTCACAATGTTGATTCTTCCAATCCATGAGCATGGGATATTTTTCCACTTGTTTGTGTCATCTTTGATTTCTTTGAGCAGTGTGTTGTAGTTTTCATTGTAAAGGTTTTTCACGTCTCTGGTTAGGAAGATGCCAAGGTATTTCATTTTTTTTGTGGCTATGGTGAATGGAATTGTGTTTTTTATTTGGGTTTCTGTTTGTTTATTATTGGTGTAGAGAAATGCGATTGTCTTTTGTATATTTATTTTGTATCCTGAGACTTTGCCAAAGGCCTTTATCAGTGTAAGGAGGTTTTTGACAGATTCTCTTGGGTTTTCAAGGTACACAATCATATCATCTGCAAAGAGAGATAACTTGACTTCTTCTTTTCCCATTTGGATACCTCTGATTGCCTTCTCTTCTCTGATTACTAGAGCCAGGACTTCCAAAACTATGTTGAACAGGAGGGGTGAGAGTGGGCATCCTTGTCAGTTCCAGTTTTCAGGGGAAATGGTTCCAATTTTTGTCCATTTAGGACTATGCTGGCTGTGGGTTTCTTGTAGATGGCTTTTACTATTTTGAGGTATGTTCCCCGTATGCCTAGATGTTCAAAGGTTTTTATCAAGAAGGGGTGCTAGATTTTATCAAAAGCTTTTTCTGTATCTAATGATATAATCATGTGGTTTTTGTTTTGACATCTGTTGATGTATTTAATTACATTTATGGTTTTACGAATGTTGAAAATGAAGGAAATACCCTCATGGAAATCGGAACTGACATCCAATTCCTGAACAAAACCTGAAACCCACAGGTCATAAGAGAAAAGATAGACAAGTGGGACCTTATTAAACTGACAAGCTTCTGCAAAGCCAAAGAAACCATCAGGAGAGCAGGGAGACAGCCTACAGACTGGGATAAAGTATTTGCCAACACCAGGTCTGACAAAGGCTTAACATCCTGGATCTACAAGGAACTCAAATGTGCTGAAAAGAAAAAAACATTTTGCCCATTATAAAACGGGCAAAAGATATGAACAGACACTTCACAAAGGAAAACATCCGAGCAGCCAACAAACACATGAAGAAATGTTCAATCTCACTAATCATCAGGGAGACGCAAATCAAAACCACACTGAGATACCACCTAACTCCAGTCAGAATGGCAATTATCAATAACCCAAAAAATAACAGCTGCTGGAGAGGGTGTGGCGAAAAGGGAACACTTCTACACTGTTGGTGGGAGTGTAAACTAGTGCAACCTCTGTGGAAAGCAGTGTGGCGATTCCTAAAAGCTCTAAATATCAACCTCCGATATGACCCCGCAATCCCCCTACTGGGAATATACCCTGAAGAACTCAAATCACTCTATAAAAAAGATACCTGCACACATATGTTTATCGCAGCATTGTTCACATTAGCAAGAACCTGGAAGCAACCATGCTGCCCATCAAAAGAGGACTGTATTAAAAAAATGTGGTACATATACACGATGGAATACTACGCAGCCATAAAAAAGAACAAAATCATGAATTTCGCAGCAACCTGGGTGGAACTAGAGTCTATAATACTGAGTGACCTCTCACAGAAACAAAGATCCAAGTATCACATGTTCTCACTCATATAATGGACCTTGAACATCCAATGTAATACTATAAGAAAATGACTGACGGTACTGGGAAACTATGGGGGGGGGATGGGATTAACAGTAGCAAATATCTGTGTGGGGACGGGGAAACACCTCTTATCAACAGGGTGCCTGAATGAAACATAATTGTAGACCTAACCCTTAACTGTACCCCACAACATCATAATAAAAAATATTGATAAAAAAAATTTTTTAAAAAGTCAAGTGAAGTCCATGAGAGGGTCTGAAAATACAGACATGTAACACATAATGGCACTTCAATCAACAGGCTGCATATATGACAGTGGTCCCCTAAGATCATAGTAGTGAATGCATTACTCATGCATTTGTGGTGATGCTGGTGGAAACAAACCTACTGCAGAGCCAATTGTATAAAAGTCTAGCAATACAATTATGTACAGTACATATACTTGGTAATGATAAATTCCTGTGTTACGGGTTCATGCATTTACCATATCTTATTTTTGATCATTAATTTAGAGTATACTCCTTCTACTTATTAAAAAAAAATGTTAACTGTAAACCAGCCTCAGGTAGCTCCCTCAGGAGAGATGCCAGAAGAAGGCACTGCTACCACAGGTAACAGCGCCACACATGTGACTGCCCTGAAGACCTTCCAAGGGACAGATGTGGAGATGAAAGATGGTGATATTGTTGATGCTGATCCTGCATAGGCCTAGGCTAATATATGTGTTTGTGCCTTTGTTTTTAATGTTTAAAAATGTAAAAACTAAATACATATATTTTTAAAATAGAAAAAAGTTTGTAGAATAAGTATATTTAAAAAGTGAATGTTTTTGTACAGCTAGCTGTACAGTGTGTTTGTGGTTTAAGAAATTAAACTTTAAAATTTATAAAGTAAAAAAGTTACAGTAAGCTAATATTACTGAAGAAAGGAAAAAAATTTAAATACACTTAGTAAAGCCCAAATGAGCAGTGATCATGGAGTCTGCAATAGTGGACAATGATATCCTAGGCCTTCACACTCACTCACTATCACTCACCAACCCCCAGTGATGCTTACAAGCCTGCAAGCTCTATCCTCATATGTGCCCTCCACAGGTGGATCATGTTTTATCTTTTATATAATATTTTTATTGTATTTTTTCTATGTTAAGATATGTTTAGGTACACAAATACTTGCTATTGTGTCCCAGTTCCCTGCAATATTCTGGACAGTGTCCTGCTTTGCGGTGTTTAGCCTAGGAACACAGGTTACACCATGCAGGCTAGGTGTGTAGGCCATACCATCCAGGTCTATGTGAACACTACGATGCTCATACAATTACAACATCTCCTAGCAACACATTTCTCAAAACATGTCCCCACTGTTAAGCCCCATGTGCTGCTCTGAGACCAACTAACAAGTTCAGGCCTAAGTTGCTGGGGGCCAGACCAGGTGTGGAGAACAGAGTGGAGGAAAAGACCCCTTTGAACTGAAGACCTGGTGACTACCCAGATGTAGGGCCTGATGGAGAAGGAGGGGTCTCCAACCTCTCAGTCTAGGTGACAAGGAGGAGAAGGCAGTGCCCCACTGGGAAGCTGAGGCGGTGCCCCATTGGGAAGCCAAGTCCAGAGTTGACATATGGGTTTAGGCTGACGTCAACAGAGTCAGTGTGGAACAGGACAGAGGACAGACATCTGGACTCCAGACTGGTCACACCCTGTACAACAAATGCCCTGGACAAATTCTCCAAATGCTGTGCCTCAATTCCTACTCTGCAAAACAGGGACGAGACTAAAGGTAATATAGCAACAGAGCATTTAGAGTGCCCAGACACAAGTAGGTCCTGAGCACACGGCTGATGTTACCACCAAGATCGGAGCACAGGTGGAAACCATGGGGCTCAGTACCCAAGGGCTGATGGGGAAGCTACTGGTCCCAACACATAACGCACATGCAGTAAACGCCAGCTGTGTACATGAAGGCAGTGGCTATCAGTAATGACGCTACTCACTATCGATCACTTACTACACATAACTCCTATCACCTTTGCTAACTCCTAAATCAATGAAGTAGACACAATGACGTTCCCCATTTTACCCACTCCAAGCCAGACATAGAAAGGCTGTCTGCTGCCCACAGCCAGTGGGGGGTAGGGAAGGGAAATGAACTCAGATCCACCTGACCTCAACCAAGGCCACCTACATTTCCACCTAATCTCTAAAGCTGTCACTGACTGGCCTTCACTACTCTCCCTCCTTCTGAATTCTCCCTGCAGCACCCAGAGCTTGCACAACACAACATGAGGTTCCACATACCTCTGCTGAACGTGCACATTGCTACATGTGCTGGGGTCTCCTCATGCTCTCCAGGATGATGAAATGCGACTCCCAGAGAACACAGACCTCATTCTAGGGGAACTCACATTCCGCCACCCCCAGGAACCAAGCACAGGACCAGGATCTCTGAAAGAACCACCAGTACTGGCCACGTCCCTGACTGCAGGGCTATCAGTGCATCTTCTCAAACCATCCACTGCCTCATCCTATTGCTGCCAGTCACTGGGGGTGCAAGGAAGTTGGGAGCAGAGAAAGAGTCATACCTCAGTTGGGGGCTCACCTAGGACTAACACACCCAGTTGGTGCCAGGTGGGGTGAGGGATATACCAGGAAAGAGAAGCTGGAGCCTCTGCCCTAAACGGCCTTCCCCATTCTGTGAGGACAGATACATGACAAGAGTGAGCATTGGATCAAGACAAAGTATGGGTTAACAGGAGCCAATGCTTTGCTGCAATCAGTGAGATAATCACAACTTCCAAACCTCAGTGAGCCAAAGAGAGTATTATTATTATTATTATTCATTATTATTTTTAGAGACAGGGCCTAGCTCTGCTGCCCAGGCTGCAGTGCAGTGGCACAATCACCACTCATTGCGGCCTTGAACTCCTGAGCTCAAGCAATCCTCCCACCTCAGCCTCCCAAAGCACTGGGATTATGGGTGTAAGCTACCGCACCTGGCCCAAAGACATTTTTCTTGATTATTTTCCCATCAGGACACCACCTGTATAAGCCATTTACTTAATGTTATTCTTTAAATTTTAAAAAATTACTTAAGGAAAAAATTTTATTGCAAATAAAATTTCCAATTGCAAATGGAAATGGGAAAGTCAAGTATTCTCCTAGCATTCAGTGACTTGTACAAGCAAATAAAAGGAAAACAAAAATACACGTTAAGTTTCAGGAGATCCTGCCACCGGTAAAAATTCTGGGCCTAAGGCCTGCTCTGTCTGTTAGAAAGAAGTGTTAGTGAGGAGTCAAAGACAAACTAGTACCAAAATGAACCCTGACCCTCCATGTAGACCAAACGTTTGAGTTACTCTCTAGGGCAGAGGTCCCCAATCCCCAGGTCATGGGCCAGTACCAGTCCGTGATCTGTTAGGAACCAGGTTGCACAGCAGGAGGTCAGCAGCAAGTGAGCGAGCTAAGCATCATCTGTTCCTGTCACTCACATTATCGCTTAAGCTCCACATTCTGTCAGATCAGTGGCGGCATGAGATCCTCACAGGAGCATGAACCCTATTGTGAACTATACATGTGACAGATCTAGGCTGTGCACTCTGTATGAGAATCTAATGCCAGATGATCTGAGATGGAGCTGAGGCAGTGATGCTAGTGCTGGGGAGTGGCTGCAAATACAGACTAACATGAGCGGTGAGGTTTAACTGCACAGAGACCATGATAAATCGATTGCTTGCAAACTCATATCAAAACCCTATCAGTGCAGTGGCAAGGGAGTTGATGTACTTCGATTGTACAGCCGCATCTGGTGGCAGGTTTTAAGTGAGAATCCAACACTTATTTGAGTCCATGCATGGCCCACCCATTAATTTATTTACCACTTCCACCTGCAACTTTTTTTTATGGTACGTTGTATAATTATTTTATTATATATTACAATGTAATAATAATAGAAATAAAGTGCACAATAAATGCTATGCACTTGAATCATTCTGAAACCATCCCGCCCACCCCAGTCCATGGAAAAATTGTCTTCCATGAAACCAGTCCTCAATGCCCAAAAGGCTGTGGACCACTGCTCTAAAGGGCTGAGTATAACTTAATGCAGCCCACCTAACATGGCCTCAAGGTCATTTCCTGCAGGAGGTCACCAGGAGATGGGAAAGGGAGAATGTGAGTCTGACCTAACACCATTAGCAGAAGCCATGTTTACAGAACTTGGCATGACCAAGAACGTGCTCCCACAAGGTCCTAATGGTAAACTTATGATGATCCATCATCTTGAGATTTCTTACTTATTTCATCTCTATTAGCACATGTGGCTCTCCCTGCTCAGTGCTCACCCAGGCCCCAAGGCTATGTCCCCAGGTCTTCATTCGGCTTAGACAACTCAGCACCATCTCTCCCAGACTCTGTGACTGCTCTGACCTTGTTTTGAGGTTTGTGTTTTGGGTTTTTTTTCAGGTTTATCATAAAATGTATTATATTAAAAGAGTGCATTCAAAATGTACATATGGACGGGAGTAGTGACTCACCCCTATAGTCCCAGTTAGTTGGAAGGCTGAGGTGGGAGGATCATTTGAGACCAGGAGGTCCAGGCCATAGTGAGCTGTGATTGCATCACTGCACCTCAGCCTGGGCAGCAAAGTGAGACCCTGTCTCTAAAAAGAAAATGTACACATAAAGACAGAAGATGAACTCCCGGGTAACCCCATCCCGTCCTTGGGAAGTTCTGAGTGTCTCCCTGTCATACCCTTCCTCTCCCTAGACATCTCACAAGCCTGACTTCTGTTACTCACTCCTTCACTTCCCTCCATGTTTTACCACCTGTGCATACACATCCCTAAATCAGATCATGCTCAGCTGTGAAGAAGAGAGCATAGGTAGGCACACAGTTGTGTGTGCAACCAGGGCCACCATGCAACATTCACACAAACATGGCAGACACTGTTCTGGCAATTCTGAGCTGGAATTCAAGCCAAGGTAGGCCGAGCTCCCTCTGAAGTCTCTCAGGAGACTCCATACTTAGCTTCCCCAACCTTCAGGGGATGCAGAATTCCTGGCACACAGCTCTGCCTCCGCCTCCATCCATGGTCATCTTCCCACTGTGCCTGTCTCTGTGTCTTCAAGTGATATTCTCCCAGTCTCTTCATAAGGATACCAGTCACTGACCAGGGCCTGTCCTAACCCTGTCTGACCTCACCTCAACAACATCTGCAAAGACCCTATTCTCAATTTCACAGGTTAGGGCTCAACACACTTCTGGGAGGGTGTGGGAAGTGGCATGCTGTTCTGCCCAAAATCTGTGTACAAATGCTGCCTCTGCTCAATGAAGCCTCCCAGGAGGGAATACACAGGACAGAGCCCTGGGCCCTCAGACTTCACAAGAGCCCCTTCTGGGAAGGTGAGCAAGCAAAATCCAGAAGAGCCCTGGAGAAGAAGGTAAGAGCCACATGGGGGCATCTTGGACTTGTCTTGGGCACCCACTGGGAACAGGGCTAGGGAGAGGCTCCTGTATTTTCTGTTTCTAGATCTGCTCGGCCTACTTCCAGCACTCGGGGTGGGCAAAAAAACCCTTCTGTTCGGGCAAAATAGGTCTCCACCAGCAGCAGGGCAGGGAGGATTAGCAGGAGCTGTGCGGCACAGACGAGGCTCCAGCCAGGCTCCCGGCAGTCAGTCCTCACATCCAGCCTGCAGCACCAACAGCCTAGGTCCCACGGTCGAGCCAAGGCCTCTCTGGCTGGCGGTCCTGGGGACCTCTGCATCTCTCTCACACTAGCCCCCCAGTCCCGCACCCTCCCCCTCCACTGGCTTCTCGCCTTGGTGTGTGGGCCCCAGCAGCTCCTGGAGAGGATGCGTGTGGGTTCTGTGCTAGCATCTCCAGGCCAGGACCCTCAGGGTCCCTCCAGAAGGAAGGATTGACAGCGGCACATCCATGTGGGCCCAGTGCATTTGCCATCTCCATTCTACTTTCTGTTTCAGCGCTCCCTGCCCCAGCTCCAGGGTTCAGGGCATATGGGGCCCAGCGCTGAGCTTTCCCCACTGTCAGCCCAGCACCCCCTCTGTGTCCCATGGCTGCTCCTCTTCTAGATCCCCACATGTGGCTGCTACTGACTCTGCTCCCATCCACCCATGGCTTGCTGTGGGTTTAGGGGATTTCAGGAGGGAGCAGAGGCTGCTGGATATGCTGGAGTCCCACCTGGTGTGGAAGCCTGCCTTGGTCTTATCTCCGTGGGCTGAGAGGAGGAAATTGGCCAAGTCTGTACCCGAGGGACCCGTGTAGAGGCTTCAGCTCCCTCCACTTGGTCCTTCCATCCCTCCCGCATGCAGCAGCTGTTCTGGGAGAGGGTAAGCAGGAAGGCTCACCTGCACACCTGCTTGTGCGCACCAAGGCCACCACACAAAGCCCTGTCTATGTAACAGTGTCCCCAATCTGCTTCACAGCAACTACCCCGAGCCACAGAAGAGACCGAGTCACGTTCTGGCTCCAACACCAATGACGTCACCAGGCCCCATGTCCCCACCACCCATGGTCCCAGAGTCTGGCCCCTGGAGGAGCATGGGGTTTCCAAGTCACCAAGCTCCACCACTTGGGTGCCAGGAAGAGTGAGGGAAGGTGACCCAGAGTCGGGCCCGACACGCCAGCTTCCAGACACCCAAGTGGCACTTAAGACGTCTGCCTCCACAGCGGCTGCCAGTAGAGGGAGGAAGATGACCCCAGACCCGCACAGAGGCTCCTGTTGTGCTGACGAAGCCAGTACCTGCAGAGAGCCTGAGCATGGCCACTGGCGGGCCACACATCCCCAGCCTGTCCCATTTCTGGCGCCTGGCCCACCTGGTCCTCCAGGCAAGGCCAAGAGAGGCCAGACTTGCTTATGCAGCAAATGATTCAGCACTAGATGGCTGGTGCAACCTCAGCAGAGGTGAGCGCTGCTGGAGACCAAGGAGACGCTAGCGGGAAGGCGCCAGGTGCCACCAGCGCCCCCAGAGCTGCAGGCAAGAGAGGGCAGAGGCCCTGTCAGGAGTACTGTGGAGGGAGCCAGGTCCAGGTGCTGAGACTGAGGGCCACCACTCTGAACACAGGAGAGAAAGCCAACATGAACAGATGTGTGCACGGCACTCCCGGCACAGCCAGAGAGCACACAACACTGCAGCCTCTGCCTCTACCCAGACCCGGGCCATAGGGCCTCCCCTCTGTGCCTGTAACCTAAGAGGCATGACAGATGCTCCATTAACATACATCAGGAATGAATAAGTGAAAGAATGGAACCACCCAAAGAGCTGCCATCACCTTTGTTCAGGCACTGGGCCCAGCTACCTTCAAGGGCTGGCCACAGCAGAGTCCCCTGGGAAGTGACAGCAATGCTTTCTAGTCTTCCAGAGACACCTTTCAGCCTAAAAAGTGCCATGATGATGCCAGCTGTTGTTTTAGAGTGCGTTGATTAAGAGGAAAATAACCACCATTGTGAATTCTTATAGGGCCCTTGGCGTGGACAGGCTCCAGGTTGGGTGATGACAGTCACATCTGATTAAGCTCTCAGCAATCCCGGAAGGTAGGTGCTGGAACCATGCCCACCCTCAGACAGGCTTGACCACAGTGATAAGAGGCAGAGCCTGGACATGACCCAGATCTGGGTGAAACCAATCGGGACCCTGACCACCATACCATGTTAAACAGCCCTTAAGAAAAGGCTTTCAGGTGAACTCATCTTTTATCAACACAATAGTCCCCTTGCACATGAGAAACAGAAGGCCAAATATCTACATACTCCACTGACACTATTAAGGTCAAAGAGCCCCTTCAGCAGCCCCTACTGGAGCTGCTGACCCCAATGCTGGCCAAAGCATGTCATGAGGAAAAGTGACAAACTGCTGCCCCAGGAAGGGACCTGCTATCTGCTGCCATGCCCCCGTCAAACAGGTATCTCCAGAGGAGTGACCAGGAAAGGAACCTCCAAGCAAGGGTTAAAGTGGAGGCCAGAGGCAACAGCAGGTGCAGAAAACACTGATCACACAGTAGAAAGGCCCAGGAAGCCATCACAGGAGTGCCACCAAGGGCTCCTCCTGAAACCTGTGACCTCATGGCCTATTGTCCTCCAGTGGCCATCCTCCCGCCTCCCACAGCCCCTTGATGACAAAGGGCCATCCTCCCACCTCCCACACCCCCTTGATGACAAAGGGCCTCCCAACACTCATGACTCATGGTGGCTCTTGGGTCCACCACGTCCCAGGGCTACTTTCTGCTACCTGACCTGAGAGACACCACCCCAGGGCTCGGGCCTCACTCTTCATTCCTTCCTATGCCGTGTGGCCTGGAGAATGAGCTGACAGTCGGAAGTCTAGCCACCATCTCAGGCCACGAGGACTAAGATCTCGGTCAGTAAGTCAGCAGAGCCCAGGATGGAAGAGGGCCCAAGGCTCATGGTGTGGAGGCCGTGCAGTCCGCAGGCTGCCTCCCACCGGACTCTCATGAACGAGAGAAACAGACTCCCTTCTTGCTTTAACCACTGTTCCTTTAGCTGTCTGTTTTTGCAGTCAACCTAATCTAATTAATACAGAGTTTAATTCCACTCCTGCAAAATCTCTTCAGAGCAAAACAGAAATAGATGCATTAAAATAGAAAATCTGGCAGGTTGTGGTGGCTCACGTCTGCACTACATTTGGAGGCCGAGGTGAGAGGATCGGTTGAGCCCAGGAGTTTGACCAGCCTGGTAACATAGTGAGACTTCTTCTCTACAAAAATAAATAGATAAACAAATAAATAAATAAATAAATAGCCAGGCTTGGTGGCACATACCTGTAGTCTCAGCTACTGGGAATTTGAGGCAGGAGGATCGTCTGAGCCCAGGAGGTAGAGGCTGCAATGAGCCATGATTATGACACTGCACTCCAGCCTGGGTGACAAGGTCAGACCCCAACTCAAAAAAAAAAAAAAAAAAAAAAAATTCCAAATCTAAGCCAAAAGTAACACTCCAGTCAATAGAGTCTCTACAATGTAGCTGAAGATTTGAACACCATCTCCAAGCTGCTATACAATGAATCAACCTAAAAGGCGTGTTTCAGCTGCATATTTTTAAAGTAGTATGTCACATCCTATAAGGGTTTACTTACATCTCTAAAAACTAAAAATAAATAAAATTAAAACCACATGTACTGAAAGCCTATATATACCAGGCACTGTGCTAAGCACTGGCTGTTCAAATACTATATAAACTAAACCAGTACCTTCTCTCAAGAAGATCATTCACTAGCCAGGAGGAAAAGTCAGAGAATAAGAAGGCGCAGAGCAAAAGACCTTTTCCGTTTATTAGAAGGCTTGTAACACATTTTGGCTTTTAAATTAGAATATGTACACATGTTACTTCAAAAAATTTGTATCTGTTGGGTACAGTGGCCATGCCTATAATCCAAGCACTTTGGGAGGCCGAGGCGAGAGGATTACTTGAGCCCAGGAGATCGAGACCACTGAGACTTTGTTTCTGCAAAACAAAAACTTAAAACTTAGCATGGTGGCATGCACTTATAGACTCAGCTGTTTGGGAGGCTGAGGGGAGAGGAACGCCTGAGCCCAGGGGGTTGAGGCTGCAGTGAGCTGTGATTATGCCACTAAACTCCAGCCTAGGAAACAGAGACCCTAACTCAAAAAGACAAAAAATAAAACATTTGTATCAAAAAAATACAGTTGGCAGTTCAATAATGTATGTGACTCTATTAAAAGAAAACATTAATGTAGGAAAACACATAGCTTGATGACATTTGTTTTTTGAGGTTATGCAGTCTACTGATTCCACAGGAAAACACCTGAAGGCCATATACCAAATTCCAAGGGGTGGTGGTCTCTAGAGGTTGGGATTACGGGTGATAAGCCTTTCTTTACACTCATCTATGGTCGAAATCATGTACAATAAACATGTGATTCTGGTTACTATCAAAAACTAAGTCATTTCATAATAATAGTCATGAGAACAGTGTTAGAGGCAGCTTCTTCCTGCACACCTGCTGTGTTCCAGGGGCACCGCAGGGGAGCCCATGCTCACACAACCCTCAATCCTCACGCTGGGCAGCACCCTTGTCTCACAGCTGCAAAGGCTGGGGCCCAAAGGCAGGTGACTTCACCGTGGCAGAAGGGGATGAGTCCGGGTCTGTGCCCAGGCCCCATCAAGGCCACGCTGCCGTCAGCCCAGGCTCCACGGGCAGGAGCTCCATCACCAAGACGCCGCTCGCTCGCAGCCACAGTGCACAGCCACATCCACACGGTGTTCGCCTTGGGACAGCCTCACGTTGCGAACTCGCTGGACCCAGCCTTGCCTAATCCTGTGTCTTGAATGGACGACACTCACGCCATGTAGAACACAGAGCCGCCATGAGTGGGTTTCCACATGGCCCCACCAAGTGCTGGTTTCTTCCCCCTGGCAGGGACAAGGAAGGAAGCCAGCATCTAGAACAAGAGAGAACTGGCAAGGAGGCCACCAAGGCCGGGAGCCAAGCCAACTCTACCTCTGGGTCCACTGCCATTTCCACTAGAACCAGGGGTCTCAGGAGACACCCAAGTCACCTGAGGCCAGGCCTCCTCCCCCCTGGGGAAAGGAGCCAGCCGTTTATATCCAAATGAGGCTGCTTCAGATGTGAAGACTAGACGTGTGGCGAGCCTACACGCACCCTGGGTCCCACTGCCACAGCTCCAGCATGGAGTGGTGGTGAAGCCTGCGCAGGCAGGTCTCCCCAGCACAGCTGAGGACAAGCGCATGCTAAGCGCACCACGGCTGAGACAGTGCAGGAGCCTTGGGGTCAGTAGAGCACTGATTGGCAGAACAAGAAGCCGTCCCACTTCAGATCTGAGGCCATGTCAGAAGTGCTGAGCTTTGTTTTGCATGGTGCAGGCTGGACTCTGCAAACTCAGCACCATCAGCATCTCTACATGTCACAGGCAGGGCAGCCATCAGTAGTATGGTGGGAAAGCCAGGAAACAAAAGCAGAATTCACAGTTCCCAAGTGTGAGGAGCAGAACTGGCAGGGCAGAGAGGCCCCACGGTCCTGAACTCTGCGCTCTCCAGTGAAGCAGCACCTCAAAACCAAGTGTTCTGGCAGTGGCAGGCCAGCCCATCAGAGCTGCTCAGTGGGTCCAGAACACAGCACCCTCCACCCAGGACCTACACCTTGGTTAGCAGAATCCTCTCCCCTTGCCTCCAGACACGAGGCTGGAAAAACTGAGTATCACCTGGACAGTCCACCATATCCAAGGCCCTGCTGCTTGGCCCAGAGGACAGCCTTCCAGTCCCTGCCCCCAGTCACCATCCATGTGTCTTTCCTCTTCTCTGAAACATGTGTCCTGCCCAGTGCAGCAGAGAGGGAGGGACTCAGAGAGCAGTGAGGAAGTCCAGGTTCCAACGACACGAGGCAAAGAGCAATGGGACGTCCACCCCAACACCACAGTCACCACTCAGGAGTCAGAACTCGCTGCCTACTTGCCCCAGGGAGGATGCCATTCATGCTCGGAGAGGGAAAGGCCACTTTACAGGAAGCTGGGAGGGGACGCTCCTTGCTCCACAGCAGCTTCAGAAAGCCTCTCCTATCAGACCAGTCTGACACTGGCCAGGGGTCATGGTGTGGATCCTGAAGCGGAAGGATTGGCTGGTCACCAGGGGTCACAGGCCCCAGTAAGTCAGCCCTGGAGACGTGATACCTTGCTATAAAGTGACACAGCGGGACCAGAAGGCCCACCCTGACTCACGCAGCCCCAGTCAGCACTCTAGGAAGGAGACACTGTCTCCATGGTAGACAGGATACGTGTGAGCTACAGCCTCCAGAACACGAGAGCAGCCGGGATCAGAGGGACAACCAAGAGGGGACACAGGCTTTCACCCAAAGAAACCAAGGCTCCTCCATGCCCACATCCATGCCTGAGAACTGACTGACCGGGCAAGAGCTGGTGAGAAAACCAACCATCTTTGTAAAAGATCAGCAGTCACTGACAGACAAGAGGGAGAGAATGAGGGAGGGATGAAGAGATGACCCACAAAGGAAGACAGGGGACTCCCTCCCCTTCACACCTTACCGTGGCCACCCACAACACGATGTCTTCCGTGCAAGCACTTTCTGAATACCAGCTACACAGGCACCACATGGAACATTATGAGTGCATCACCTCACGCAGAGGCTTGTGGACAAGGCACTGTTGTGGACTCTGTCTGCAGATGGAGAAGTGTGGCTGAGTGAGGTAAAGTTGCTCCCCTAAGCCACATAGCCAGAAAGTGGTGGGACGTGGGGACCCAGCTTTACGCCCTAAAGATGTCTCATCCCACCCCATCCACTCATCTACACTGGTGGATGCCAGAAAGATGGCATTCCTCAGAAGGGCTCACTGGACACACAGCTATACTTTGCACTGCAAAGAAAAGACAGGGTTGGTTCCAGGGAACCAGGAGAAGGCTGCTTTCCACTGAGGGAATAACAGATTTTAGGCCAAAGCAAGGCAGGAACTCGGCACATCTGGGACGCGGGCTAGCGTGGAACTCTCAGAATGAAGAAGGGGTGAGGAGGCAGCTGGAATAAAGAGCCGGGGTGACCAACAGCCACAGGCCCTGCCACGGGGCTTAAATGCCACCTGCAGGTACAGGCTGTTTTTAAGTAGGGAAGGGGTGTGGTCAGACGTGAGTTTCAGCAAAACCACTGTGGTTGCAACAAGACAAATTCCACTGGAAAAACCATCTCCATAGTGAGCCATGGCGAGTCTCCTGCCACAACCATCCAAGGGAAGAGGACAAGGGAGGAACAAAGGTCTGGGGGTGGCATGACCAGGCAGAGGGGTTAGTTTCACGTAAAGTGAGGAGAAGTGGACAACAAGCCCAAGAAACCTCTGCCCATTACACCACCCATCAGCCTGGCTGGCTCCTGCACACCACCAATCTTACAGAAGGTGCAGCACGGAGTCTGGGGGCAGTTAAGGTCCCACTCCCCTACCTCAGGGCTAACATCCACCCACCCTTCCCTTCGGGGCCTTCCATTCCCCTTCCACCCCCACAGCCACCCGAGAGCAGGGCTCCTTCATTTTCAGCTATAGCCACTAACTCACTTATCACTGGCAGTCACTAATGAGGCCAGAGGCAGCCCTCAGCTCTGGCATGCCAACACGGGACACCATCCACCAACACAACCCAACAGGGATGTCTGGCAGGCCTCAGAGTTAGGGCTGGCATTTGGCAATGTCAGCCAAGGGCACGGTGCAGAGAGCAGGGGACGGCCTGGGATAAGCATGAGGCCAGAGGGGGCAAAACCGACTGATGAGCTGCAGGGGCTGCTGACGCTGTACCCTGTAGGGTGGCCCTCAGGCAGGGACCTAGAGCTCACACGGCAAGACTTGCTCACTGGCCGCAGGTCCACCTTGGAGGGTGTCCAGGGCTCCAGGCCACACCCAACCCCGGTTGGCCATGTTGTGAATACAAGTCGTCGGAACAGGGAAAGCCAGGTGTATACATGCAGACCAGCACAGGAGAAACGACTCAGAACTCACCTTCTCCATGACGTGCCCATACCTTGGCCTCCACATGACTGGTGGTCGGAGGTATGGACTTCTGTTACCTGGTTGGGCTGGAGGGTGGAAGGGACACAAGAGGGAACCAAGCCACGAGTCAGCCTCAAGGCAGTACAGTGCAATTTGTCAGCCTAGAGAATGCCTCCTGTGGTCAGCCAGGCCCCACGGGAAGTCCACACTCATCTCCCCCTCAGAGGCTGTGAGCAGATGCTTCTTGTGATTAAAACAGAAAAACCTCCAGCATGTGTCCGCAGGACACCTTGCCCTCTCTCACATCCAAAAATATGATTCGTTCAAAAGACGCCAACCTGGACATCCACAGCCGCTGCCATCTTGTGCAGTTTAGGCCCAGACTGCATGTCTGGGACTCCAGCCCTGAGCTTGCACAGACACAGATATCACCAGCAGGAAGCCATGAACCATAGCACAGCCTCTCTCTTCACCAAAGAGCATCTTTCCAGCTCTGCTGGCCCAGAATGTTCCTGCTGTGCCAGCTCAACTGGACTGGAAGAGCGGCCGGACCTCAGCCGTGCCTTGGACGTGCCCAGTTACGTCCAGGATGAAAGTGATCAAAAAAAAAAGGAAGCACAACAGATGTCTGATGGCTGTGTCAACAGCAGGCAGTTCTTCTTGGCACGTGGCCATGGGGTACAGCCTGGAGTCACAGAGGGGCATGTCTTCACTACTGCACATCTCCCATCTCTGTGCTTCTTCCAGTACAATCCTGACTCCTCTCCCGCTGAGAAGTGCATCAATGTGCCTTGCAATCTGCATGGACTTGGGGTTCACTGCAACTAATAGAATACAGAGGAAATGACACTGTCTGACCTCTAAGCAGGTTAGATAAGACACAGTCTCCACCTTGTCCACTGGATCACTCGTGCTTAAAGCTGGAGTTCTGAGGCAGCCATGTTCGTGGGGGGCTGTATGTGGGCACCCCTCCCCCACCAGCTGTCCCAGCCTCCAAGCCTCCCAGCCCAGTCCCAGCATGTGGGAAGACAGCCTTCAGATGGTTCCCACCTCCGCCTGGCTTCACCTGAGCCTTTGGGTCTTCCCAGGTGAGGCCCCAGACTGGGAAGCAAGAAAAGCCACCCACTGACTCAGTCTCCAGGTGTAAACGGCTTGTGCTAGGGGAGGGCTGCTCCAAAACAACAGCAATAGAAACAAGGTGCTGCCCTGTGAGTCTGGTCTCCTGTCTGCAACTGCTCTTGGAAACAGAATGTTTTAAGGAGAAGCCTTCTACCGAGCATTTCCCCTGCGCAAAGCATCATGCTAGGGCCCGCAGGCACAACTGCACGAGCCTTCACCACAAGGCTCTGAGTCAAGACTTGGATTATCCTCACTCTACAGAAGAGGAAATGGCTCAGAGGGCGAGGACTTTGCCCAAACTCAGGTCTGCCTGATTCAGAGCCCACAAATGTCCCAGCCTGCTCCCTCAGTCACTCAGAGAGAGAAGCTGCTTCTGCAGGGAAGACCCATCTACTTGGGAGTGCAGCAGTGCTGCTGGGAATGGCCTAGACAACCAGGTGGTGGACACAGCATCAACAGACACATGGCTCCGCCGGAGTCAGGCAGGCCCCTTCCCTGGAGACCATAGCTGGGCTCCACCTCCCTGTGACCATCTCCCCTGACCCTGCCCATTCTGCAAGGCCCTGCTCCTCCACTGAGGCCTGCCAGGGCATTCTGCCTTCTCCAGACCCTCTCGTGCACCCACCTCACTTCACACCCTTCGTCCTGGTGTGTTGTCTGGGGTATGTTGGCACGGCCTGGCTCCAGATGACAGGAGGAATGCAGCAGGAGTGACATCCGTGTTACGTACACAGTAAATCTGTCATCCTTCCATGGCATCTACACAATAGCAGCATATCGGGTAATTAAACTGGCTGAGAATCCCAATCAACACAGAGCACACATCCTAGGCTCCGTGACCTGCATTTCACCCGAGGCGGCACAAAGTAGAAAGATTCAGGCAAAGGAGCACACCATGAGCCCACCCCAGACACTGCCTCCAGCCTGTGACGCACAGCAAGGAAGCTCCAACCACAAGGGCTCAAGACACTGGGTGCCACTGCCTTGAACCAAGTCCTTAACAGCCCTGGAAAGCTGAGACCCAAATGAACACTTCCTGTGAATCACCCTCAGCCTCCCCGTCCAAGGGCAGGGAGGGGCCCATCTCACCTCATTGGGCCAAGACTAGCTCTGCCCAACTTGCCGTCTCCTAGTCCATGCTCCCTCCCCCCACCTCCATGTCCTTTGGGATGGGAGGCCAGGCTTGTGTCAGCACCTTCCCGCCAACCTCCAAAGATGGCCCTCCAAGTCCATCCCCACAAGACAGAGATGAAGAGCTCACCAGGGTTAGAAAAATCCCAAGCCACTTATTCTCCAGACGGCATGCCTCTGTTTCCAGGGCAGCCGATCTTCCCTTCCTCTCTCCCTCCCTCTCTGTTCCTGGGGAGTGGAGCCTGACATGCACACTCAGAAGCTGCTAGGTGATACTCAGATGCCTTATTCCTGCCTTGGTGAGCCCCTATGTGAGGAAAGTCTTGGGAGAGCTCCTTGTTCCCGAATGGGTCATGCCTATTTCCTGGAAGATCACTATTGCTAACCTTCCCACCCAGCCTCTCATCCAGGACACTGCCTGGCAAATCCAGCACCAAAAAGTTTCCAGGGAACCTAAAACTAACCAGATCCGTGGCCTCTGCAACCTGAGCCAAGTGTATGAACCACAGATGCACATAGGAGAATCCCAGGGCAGCACCTCATCCAGTTGGGGAGGGGAGGAAAGAAACATCCTGAAGGAAGTCAGAAGGAAGCCAGCTCTGGCTCCCCAGGACTCACAGGGTCCACAGCAACACTTCCTCAAGCTCCTCGTTACCTCTATCCATAGCCTGACACGAGAGGTTCCCACAGTCTCTGCTCAAGATCCCTCTTAAGGGGGACTGCAGACGCCAAGGGTCCTCAGAGAGCATGGTCAAGACTCTCCGGAGGCGGGAGAGGCAGGCAGCCAGGAGGCTTCATTCATGGCAAGCCGGGTGCTGACCCACCACAGGAGTCAGAGTCAGAGCACCAAGAGCAACAGTGCCACTGGCTGTCTCTCACAGAACTCATCTGAAGCTATGAGGAGTGCCACAGAGTATGCCCAGCCCTCCCTTATGGAGAGGGGACCTCCAGGTTGGCAGGCAGGGTCCACCTGGTCATAGATAGCTGCAAAGTGGCCATGCAGCGCCGAGTCATGGCATCTGAATAGCCACATAGGGCTCAGTCACTACCAGAAGTGTCCAATCATTCTTAAATGTTTACATTACTTTCTTGGCTAAAAATTCTGAGACTCCATAAATAATCATCTGTGAATTTATCTGAAATCTATACATACTTATTTTGTTTAAGCAAAAACAAAACCATAATACAAATACAAGTGAGACCAAGAGCCCAATAAAAGTAGAAACTTCTGTGACAGCCCAAGTTTTGGGCAGCTATATATAAGCTCAATTTTGGTTCTGAACAAACACTAACAAAAAGCAAAGATGTGGCCAGGTACAGTGGCACATGCCTGTAATCCCAGCACTTTGGGAGACCAAGGTGGCAGGACTGCTTGAGCCCAGGAGTTCAGACCAGGTTGGGCAATATAGCGAGACCTAGTCTCTCAAAAAAAAAAAAAAATCAAAAAATTAGTGTGGCATGGTAGAGCATGCCTGTAGTCCCAGCACTTTGGAAACCAAAGCAAGAAGACTGCTTGAGCCCAGGAGTTGGAGGCTTTAGTAAACTATGATTGCATCCTTGCACTCCAGCATGGGCAAAAGAGCAAGAATCTTGTCTCTAAAAAAAGAGCACCAGCAGCCAAACTGAGGCTAAAGAAGGATGGAGAGATGGCTGAAGTTCAAGCTGTGCTTTTGGAAGAGCCCAGGGGAAAGGGACATGAGAAACTCTCTTGGATCTTGTGCATTTTGGGACCAAAAGCCCTGAGCTGGAGCGGAGGAAGGTCCCTGCCTGCAACTCCAGACGTGGAACAATCTGCCCCACAAAGGCCCCACGGCCAAGCCCAGTATCCAGGTCCAGCCCAAAATGGGGTGAGTCACAGGGTCCACCCTGCAAAACCCAGAACTGGTGAAGGGCCTCCTGCCAGGATCTGTCCCCAAGAGCAGAGCAGAAAAGGCAGCACACAAGTGCTCAGAGCCCAGAACTAAGCTCAGGCTCCACCATCCTCTAGGTATATGTTCTTGGGCAAGGCGTTAAATCCCTCTAAGGCTCAGTTTCCTCTACTATACGATGGGGAGACTACCACTGCTGCTAGTGCCTCAGGAAGATACCATTGTAAATACAACTCGAAGGCACTAAGTGCAAACCACAATGACAGCAGTCTTGACTCTTCACAGGGGATGACTTCCAAGACTTCAATGGATACCTGAAACTGGGACAGAACCCTCTATTTACTGGTTTTTCCTCTCTATGCATACCTGTGATAAAGTCCAAGTTACAGATTATCATAGTAAGAGAGTAACAACAATAGCTACTAATAAAACAGAACAATTGTGACAATATACTGTAAAAAAAAGTGATGTAGACGTGGTCTCTCTCTCTCTCTCTCAAAATATCTTATCGATAGTGCTGTATTCACCCATCATTCTTGTGAAGATAAGAATTGTGATACAATGCCTACATGACAAGATGGAGTGAGGTGGGTGACACTGGCATTTTTGTTTCACTTTTAGAGACAGAGTTTTGCTCTTTCACCCAGACTGGAGTGCAATGGTATGATTATAGATCACTGCATCCTCAACCTCTTGGGTTCAGGTGATCCTCCTACCTCAGCCTCCCAAGTAGTGGGACCACAGGCGTGCACCACCATGCCCAGCTACTTTTTTTATTTTTGTAGAGATGAGGTCTCACTTTGTTGCCCAGGCTGGTCTTGGAACTCCTGGGCTCAATCTTTCCTCCCACCTCGGCCTTCCAAAGTGCTGGGATTACAGGTGTAAGCCACCATGCCCGGCCTGACGCAGGCATTGTGATGTAGCAACACAGTGTTAGGGACTACTGACCGTCTGACATTTAGTCAGAGGACCACCTGCATGGTCAAGCCATGACATCAACGCCTGACTGTCAAGAGCAGAGGACGTGGATGTGGGTGTACACAGCCTGGACATACTGGATGGAGGTGAGTCACATCCCAGGCTGATGGTGTGAGGCTTTGTCATGCCAGTCAGGATGGCGCACAATTTAAAACTTATGAATTGTTTATTTCTAGAATTTTCCACTTAATGTTTTCAGACCATGGGTAACTGAAGCCAGGAAAAGTGAAACTGTGGGTAACGGGAACTCATGTATTCTTCATCCTATCTCTAGGACTCACTGGTGGAGTAATGAGGGCCACATATTATTGTCACCATGAATGTGACAGGTAATGTCACAAAATCTTGATAATCTTAAATTATCTAAGAGAAGCATCTAGGGAACATCTAGAGAAGTCCTCAATTGATCTCCCAATGCCAACTGAGCTCTCCCTCAGTTGATCTTCATGGGCTCTGATGGCTATCTCTCTTGTCCCAGCAGCTGTGCATCTGGGAAAAGCAAGCTAATTTTATCATTAATTTAGTCCAAACAGTGAGAAAGGGCAGGTTTCCCAGGCATAAAGAGGAGAAAACAACTCCAGCTCACATGTCTATGCAAGGCAGAGACGACTGGTGATCCGCCCAGAACTCGTCCCCAAGCACAGGCAACCGGGAGCTACTGCTTAAGAAGTGAACATTTTGCACTGTGCTTTTCTTCTTGAAAAGCACACCACTAGAAGAACGACGACACTTATCCTTCCACGTAACAGTCAGAAAAATCTGAGGAACCAGGAAAAACACAAATTCACTCCCAAACTCTGACCTTGAGGCTGACGGCCAAGTGGTCCACTGAATCCTCAAACAGGTACAGACCCTCACTCCACTCTCGTCCAAGAGACTGTGGACCAGGCCACAGGGTCTGGCAGAGCAACAGGGCTCCATCAGGAGGTGGACCTGGCAGAGGAACAGTGCTCCACTGGGGGTGGGCCTAGCAGAGTAACAGGGATCCATGGGGGGTGGGCCTGGCAAAGGAACAGGGTTCCAACAGGGGGTGGGGCCTGGCAGAACAACAGGGCTCCATCAGGGGGCGGGACCTGGCAAAGGAACAGGGATCCATGGGGGTGGGGCGGCTGAGAGGAAGAACACTGTGATGACACTGAGAACTGTCCAACAACCTTAGGCAAGTCATCCACGTCTCGGGGTCGCAGCCACAAGGTTCTTATGATTACTAAGCATAAAATGAAGTCAAGAATGCTGGGAAAACTAAAGACTGTGGCTATTTTCCCTGCCACAGTCCTTTCCTCCTTCCTCTCAGACTCTGAAGATTAATAGAATGCAGAAACAGTAACAATTTAAGTGTTCGGATGGCGTGAACATCGGATGGTGTGAACAACCATGATGGAAATGGCTAGAGACAGGTGTACAGACAAGAGCAGGATAGCCCAACACAGATGGGGCTATGTGTCTGCACTCTGGAATCTGAACCCCTTATCTCTCTCTCCAAGGATGCTTTTTCCTGCCTCTTCACCTTATCAGGCATGTCAGTCTGGGGCCATGAGGATATGCACAGAAAGGTCTCTGCTACAAGGTCAGTCACTGCTGGGCCCTGCTGCCTGCCAATGCTATACCTGGCCCATCCCGAGCCCACTCGCAGGAATGGATGGACAGTCCAGGGTCCTAGCTGGCGATGCCAGAGGCAGACATCAGACCCCCGGCTTCACAAGCTGCTCCAGAACACTCGGTTCCTGAAAGGCTCATGAATTAAATACACAAAAGCCAGGGTCTGAGAGAGTCCCAGTCCATCCAGAAAGGAACCAGGGACAAAAATATGCAGATTCCTTGGCAACATCACAACTGCTGGCAAACCCCTGGCCTGCCATATGCAAAGTCCCATATGATGAGGAGAGGCTACAGGGAGGAGGGCAGGCAGAGGAAGAGAAATGGTAATACCTCTGCTGACTGGAATCCTATCAGGGTTTTCTATAGAAAAAAAAACTATCAAAGAAGCCAGAAATAATAATGCACCTGCTTCTAAGAAGTAGACCTGGGGTTCACTGTGGGAAGGAGACTGGCTTTTCTCTGAATTTCAACTTTGTCCCGTTTTTACCCACTGTATAACATTTTGAATTTTAAACCTCAATAATATAATTGAAAAGAACAGGCTTTAGGTTTTTTGTTTGTTTGTTTGTTTGTTTTGTTTTGTTTAGCCAAAGTCTCACTGAGTTGCCCCGGCTGGTCTCAAACTCATGGGTTCAAGTGATCTTCCTGTCTCAGTCTCCCAAGTAGGCAACTGGAAAGAAAATGACTCAAACACTGAAGATGCAAGTACAAGACAAAGCAGACCATCCAAAAGTACAAGCACAGATTTGATCTAAATGCCGAGGGAATAAGCAAAGCAGAAGAATTACAATAAAAATGGCTGCTATGCTGAGCCCTGACCAGGTGCCAGCCCAGCTAAGAGGATCACCTGGATCATCTGCCTAACCCTCCTTTCCACCCTATAAGGTGAGAGATGGGGCATTATAATTATTCCCACCTTAGAGACTATCACTTGCTCCAGGCCCCCAGTCCCAAACATCACAGAGCCAGGCAGGATTCAAACCCAGTCTCACCCAGAGCTCAGAGCTCACATGGGCTTGCCTCCAATGGAAAAGGGGGGCTACCTCCCAACTGCAGGCACCACAAGAGAAGAGGTTTGGTGTTGTTCTGCGCTGTCCATGGAAGAAGGGGAACACATGGGAAAGGACAGTGCTGGGATGCGGGATTGGTCATTGGTCATTTCTTGAGGGCCTACACGGAGCCAGGCACAACCAGCTCTGAAGGGTGACTGTTGGACACAGGGCTGTTATACATAGATTGAAAGGGGCACACACCCATTCACCTTCTAAAAGAAGGTCACAAGTCAGAATAAGATCCCTTCAGTCACCCACGAACACTACAGGGTCCAGACAACACAGTGCAACAAGAAGGTCAAGTTGACGTGGAAAGAGCTGACTGATGCGATGTGGCAGGAGTGGGAGAAGTATGCTGCCTTTCTCCTGGGGCAGTTATCAGATGAGTATCCAGCAGAGCTGTGAAACCAGCCAGCTGTCTGGTACAACCAAGTCCAAGGCCAGGGCAGACAGGGCCAGGCAGCAATTTTCAAGGGATTCGGTGCAGACTGGGACCAGAGGGAGCAAGAGGTTAAGGCCTTTCCACAAGAGACTTCTGCACAGTTAGAGGGGGCTGGTGGGATCGATCTCCCTGTTTCAGTGGGAGGGTAGCCTCTGCCTGGCTGGCTTAGGAGAAGGGACCCAGGGCTGAACAAAATTCTCACACTACTTTAAAAAGGAAAATCCAGGCTGGGAACAGTAGTTCACGCCTGTAATCCCAGTGTTTTGGGAGGCCAAGGCAGGAGGGCCACTTGAGGCTAGGAGTTTGAGACTAGCCTAGGCAACACAGCAAGATGCCCATCTCTACAAAAAATAGAAAAATTAGCTGAGCATATGATCCCAGGTATTTGAGAGGCTGAGGCAGAACGATCACTTGAGCCCAGGAGATCAAGGTTGCAATGAACTATGATCACGCCACTGTACTCCAGCTAGGATGACAAAATGCAATTTTGTCTCTAAATAAAAAGGGGGGCCATCCAGCCATACCCTGTGTACAACTAAAATAACAAGGAAAGAAGCACCCCCTGCTCCTTGAAAGAGGGGAAGCACAGCGCCATTTACTGAATGTGGAGCCTGGATGACGTTGGGCGTGCTGGAACTCCAAGAGGTTCCTGACATGCCCAGCGTCAAGAAGCAGCTGAAGTCCAAGTCCATCTGCTCCCAAGCCAGGCTCCCTCATTATGCCACAGCGGTTTCCAAAGCCCATCTTGAGGGGAGAAGGCTTCCTTCTCAGACCAGGACCACCAGTTTCCTACAGAGAAGACACCCGGGGAAGTAAGGAGCAAGAAGCGTGCACCCTGCAGCTTCAGCATGGCTGGCTTCTACCCTCATTCCTCCAGAACCGCGGGCTACATGGTACATGGGCCCAGGTCTCCCTGGGGTTCTGCTGGGGAGTGGGGATAGGTAAAGCTGCCCAGGTGATCTTGAGCCGGTCTGAGAAAGCCCCATCAGTTCCGAAAAGCAGGCAGGAAGCTGTGTAACTAGAACAGCGCAGCTCGGACACATAGGACACCCTGCCCAGCTCAAGGACAGGTGGCAAGCAACTGAAAGCATCCTGCCTCTGGGTGAAGGTCAGCCTTGGCTGACTGTGAGTCCCCATTGTGGCCCAGGTAACAGGAGCATTTCTCAGCAAGGCCGTCTGTCATGCCTGGTAGCAGTGGGGGAAGGGCACACTCACAGGCTCCAGTCAACTGTTCTCTCCTCTAAACCCCTCGGTAGCCAGAAGCAGCCGAAAGGCAGACCTGAGCACACTGCAGCCTGACATGCAGACACAGATGAACACGTTGTCACTGCTGCCCCAGGCACACAGATGTCCACGCTTTACATCCTGGGTGGGATCTCAGGGACCATCTCTTCCAAATCGCTCATTTTACAGATGAAGAATCTGAGGTTCAGAAAGACGGCAAGATGTGCCCAAGGTCATTCAGCCAGTCAGCGTCAGACGGCCCAGGGGTCATATCCTGCACCAGAAGACAACCAAAGTATGTTTTCTATGATAGTGCTAATACATACCCTTCCCCATGCCTTGGACTAATAAAAACTATGGCCCTTTCCTCCAAAAGGAAACTGCACACATTCTGCACAGAACACAGGCGGTTCTGAGCTCTCTGAGGTCCCAAAAGGTAGTCAGGGACACTGAGGAGATGTGCTCCTGCCTGTGGAAGCAGCTACGTTTCCTCCTGACTCAGCCGGACCCTGGATGTCACCTGTGTCCTACCTGTAGGTGACTCCGAGCTGCTTCATGGGAATGAGGGACGCACTGGGCTAAGGATGGAAAACCTGCAGGAGACAGAGGAGAGGACAGGAGGAAGGCTCCTCACCTTGGAGATCCTCAAGGACAGTCTTGACCCCAGCCAGGACAGGCCACAGGCCACCTACAGAGCCACTAGTCAGCTGTTACCTGATGTGCTAGGGGTGTGGGGAGGGAAGGCGGAATCATTCATTAAACTTTCAAGGCAGTCATGCCTCAAACCAGAGGAAAAAACAGATCCCAGAGGAAGAGACTAAATGTCCACCTGAAATCAGAGCCCACCCCCACCTTGAAGTCCCTCTTTTCCTGCACTCTCCACCCCTTCCTGAGGCTGCCTTCTGCAACTGAGAGTTTGAACACAGCCCTGGAATCCCAAGACCCTTCAGCAACACAACCTTCTGTCCTAACTCCAGCACAGCTTTATGGGAGCCAGAATACTGCCCAGGAACTCAGCTGCATCCTACTCCACTGACTCAGCAGCAGGAAGTAAAGCGGGTGAGACTCTGGGGAAACAGAGACACGCAGGGAACAGCCCTGGGGAAATGGAGGCATGTGGCCACAAAGAGCAGTTGCCTCATGAATTCTTCTCAATGGCCCTCATCTCCCCAGCCACAGGGACGGAGGCCAAAGAATCCAGAGGGGTCCCCAAGAGACACCGTGCTCATCCCATCTGGAACCCTCAACCCATCCTCCCTCTCCACCTGACCTCATCAGCCCCTCTCCTTCAGATCCTATCTGACACAGAACTCCCTCAGGACACCCTCCCCAGCACCTGCCATTCATCTGTCACTCATGATACTCACCACCATCAAGGTCCCTCTCCCTAACCCCACAGGGAGCTCCCTGTGGGCAGAGCCTGCATCTGCTTGTGCTTGCCGTCAACTCCCAACACCAGGCACTCTGACTGGCCCACATGCAGGAGATGGCCACGGAGGCCCAGGGTAGACAGGAAGGGTGAGCTTCCCAGGTGAGCTAAGGACTGAGGGAGGCAAGGGGACTCGCAGGCAGACTTGGTCTTGCTGTATTCTGCTGAGTCCTGTCCACCTGCCTGGTGACTTGCTTCATCTCAGCCGTGTTCACTTGTGTACTTATTCTGGCTGCAGAACACACGTCCACATTCACAGAGAAGGCTGCCCACCCACTGGACGTGGTGCTCCAGGATGTGCTGGGGCTGCCAGCTACCCTGTGATGTGGCCACCTCCCCGCAAAGGCCAAGTCAGTTCTCTGAGCACTTGCACATTTTGCCTGGAAACATCTTCAAGACACATCTGTGTCTTCTAGCTCTCTGTAAGAAGTAACTTGGAGCAGAGAACTTCAGTGAGGATAACAACGGGGAGATCCTCAGGAGTGCCTGAGTCAGGGGCTGCCGTGACTCATCTAGGAAACATCTGTGAGACACACCTGTGAGACACACAGTCACTCAGCCACCTCAAAAGGACCCAGAGTCAGGTCTCCAGCTGCTGCTTTGCTGCCTCCTAGGTCCACTCTGGGGATGTTTTATGGCTTCTTGGTTTATTCTCCCTTAGGAAAAGCTGTTTCTATGGCTCCTCCCACCTTTTTTCAGCAAGTCGACTGCCACACTGGTTCTGGCCGGGGTGCAAGCCCAGCTGCTTCCCCTACCAGGTGGAACATGCTCTCCCACACACGCAGGAGCAGGGCACAAGAGAGGGGTCCAAGCAGGCCACAGGGTGCCACATCAGGTGGCCAGCACACTCGAGCCATGAAGTATCCTGTCCAAGACACCCAGCAGGACTTTGGCCAGTGTCTGGTACAGGAACTCTCCAGGGCTAAGGACCTCAGAGCCTGGGGCCCAGGGGATGATGGTCGCTATCTCCTGGACACCAACAAAGGCATGTCCTCAGCTTCCTGCCTTGTGAGCTCGAGAGAAGGCTGTAGATGGGCAGAGCCTGCAGGAGCTCAGAATCAGGAGTCCGCAAAGGCCCTGTGCAGGAGGATCAGCCAGTCAAGTGCTCAGTCAACTTGGGATGGGCGCCTCCACAAGGGAGGCCAGCGAAGTCCTGGGGCAACAAAGCAGAATAGAGGGTGGACACAGCAGACTGGGTAACCCCAGGCAGTGGTAGCCGGCACCTGGCCATCATGGAGACCCAGCTGGTGAGCCAGCAGGGTGGTACCCAGGAAGGGGGTGGGGAAAGGAGGGGCAGAGGTGCTCAAGAACGGTGACTAATATATGGTCAACCTATCATATGAGGCATCCAAGACAGGGTGTCGGTTGGTCTCAGACAAGCAGATCAAGGGCCTGGGGGTTCTAATGAGGATGACAAGCAAGTTCCACAAAAGTGAGGCGCGGACAACATCCCTGGATGGGAGAAGGGAAGCTGTTACATGCTGAGGTCCTGTGAGTAAGCCTGTCCAGCGATACTTCAGTCAGTCATTATTCATTCATTAATTCCTTCTATCTGCACATTTATTGAGGGCCTCGCTGCATGCCTGGGAGCTAAAGATATATATCTCCATTTGGAGATATCAAGAAGCTCCTGAAATCAGGAAACTGGGATGCCCAGGAAGCTCAGCCTGAGGCCATGGAGTGCTGCTACAGCCATGCATGCCTGGCAAGGCTACACAAACTCATCTGCCCTGGCTGGAAGGTGTTGCAGCTGCCACTGCTGGACAGGTGGCTCCAGACTCTTGTAACACTGATATCCTTCCATGTACTACCAGGGAATACATGCTCAACAAGCAACTGCTTGGCACTGACCAGGGCAGGGCCACACCCTAGGCTTCTGCAAGGAGAAGCAGCTAGGTCTGCACCAAGCACAGAACACAGGGCAGACGGACAGGCAGAAGGCGACATGAGGGCACCACGGGCAAGGCTCAATGCATGGGTGAGGCCGATGCTGCAGCAGAGGCTGCGTGACACAAGCCTTGGAAAGACGGGTGTGTTCCAGCGGCCAGGGGCAGCAGCATGGCTTACAGCCCGTGCCTCTAGAGGAAGAGGAAGGACAGGAGGTGGCAAAGAGCTCATAAGAACTTCCAGTTGATGAGGAGGCAGACAGGACCAGTCCCAGATCAAACACAGGTCCCCACTCACCTTCGCTCTCTCAGGTACAAAATTAAGAACAAGCTTGACACCTAAGGGAGGCACAGGCAGGAGAAAGTCAAACATGAATGGAGTGTGGATGCAACGGCCCTGGGAGCAGAGAGACACATTCTCAGTGACACAAAACTGAAGCACTGCAGGTCCATGCAGACTGGCCTGGAGAATGGCCCCAGCTGTCTGCAAGAGTGCAGGACACAGGATGGGCTTGGGACGTATGCTGACGAGGCATGGACATGTGGGAGGGAAGCAGGCTACAGTAGCCCGTTCATCAGGACACTAGCAGGGTGAAGATAAACACGCAGAGACACACAGGAAAACTGGAAAACACACACTGCTTCTACTTCCACATTCTTCTATGTCTTCCAAAAGAAGGAAAGAAATTATTTCATAATAAAACAAAGATAAGACTACCTTCATTCTGGATAAGTCTTTACATTTCCTAAAGCTTTGTTATATTATCTCATTTTTACTTATTTAACTTTTAATGGCCACAATTAAACTGTTCTCTTGCCAAATGCCTGCATGCCAAGCTACCTAATACACAAAGCTCTGAAGGGTCCTCTTACCCACAAAAGGACCACCTATCCCTTCAAGATTATTTTTCATCAAGGCCTTTGCTAACAACCAAGTCACCAAGAATGAAGACACATAAATCCTTTTTTTTTTTTTTTTTTTTGAGTTGGAGTCTCACTCTCACCCAAGCTGAAGTGCAGTAGTATGAACATGGCCACCGCCGCCTCAACCTGCTGGGTTCAGGCGATCCTTCCGCCTAAACCTTCTAAGTAGCTGGAACCACAGATGTGCGCCATCGTGTTAATTTTTTGATTTATTGTAGAAACGAGGTCTCACCATGTTGCGCAGGCTGGTCTCAAACTTCTAAACTCAGGTAATCCTCTCACCTCTGCCTCCCAAAGTGCTGAGATTACAGGTGTGAGCCACCACACCAACCTCGTTTATTTTATTTTATGTAGAGACAACGTCTCACTATGCTGCCTAGGCTGGTCTTGAACTTCTGGTTTCAGGTGATCCTACGACCTCAGCCTCACAAAGTGTTGGGATTGCAGGCATGCATCATCGTGCCCATCTAATTTTTTTATCTTTATAGAGACAGAGTCTGGCTATGTTGCCATGGCTGGTCTCAAATGCCTGGGATCAAAGCAATCTTACTGCCTTGACCTCCCTAAGTGCTGGAATTACAGGCATGAGCCACCATGCTCAGCCTCCATCCAGACTTCTTTTCAAAGACAAATAAATGCATAACTTATTTAAACCACTGGTGTTTTGTTTTGCTTTCTAGGTTATGTACAGTCAAACCTAAACAACACCCGACATGTGTGTGAGACTTACAGCTGGTGTAAACATCAGTGCCAACACACAGTGTTGAAGCACGGTTATCTTGACAAGATAACATATGAAGCACGGTTATCTTGACAAGATCCTTTAAAATACTGCCCTGGTATAAGGTCAACTCCTACCACAACACACTGCGCCTGGAGGCTTCCCCTTGGCAAACCTAAAACCTACTTCTGGACAAAGAAAGGACCAGAGCTTTGTCCCCTGGATGAGCAAATGGAAGTCACGTATCTTGCCTGCTCCTACAAACAGCAGAGCTTTGGCAAGGTAGCTTTTCTTTCTCAAGAGCCTAGACTCCCAAACACAAATCTCATAAAAGGTAAAACCTTGTACTGTTAGCTTAAAATTAAACCCAAATTGAAAACTTCATCAAGGAAAGTATTAACTTTTACAATTTTTTTTTTTTTTTGAGTTGGAGTCTCACTTTGTCGCCCAGACTGGAGTGCAGTGGCCTCTCCCAGCCACCGCAGCCTCAACCTGCTGGGCTCCGGCGATCCTTCTGCCTCAGCCTTCCAAGTAGCTGGAATTACAGGCATGCGCCACCACGCCCGGCTGATTTTTTTATTTTATTGTAGAGATGAGGTCTCGCTGCCCAGGTGGGTCTCGAACCCGCGGGCTCAGGCAATCCACTCACCTCAGCCTCCTAAAGGCGCGGGATTACAGGCTGAGCCACCAAGTTCGGCAACTTTTACAATTTTATTAACCTAGTCCTTTCTAAGTGGGCTCAGGATGGCATTATGCCAGCATTATAAGAAAAAACAAAAATAAAAATAAATCAGGGCCTGGTGTGGTGGCTCACGCCAGTAATCTCAACACTTTGGGAGGCTGAGGCAGTACATCGCTTGAGGCCAGGAGACCAACCTGGGCAACATAACGAGAAACTGTCCCTTAAAAATAAAATAAAATACATTTCTAAAAAGAAAAAAATTCAGCTTCTCTATCACATTTTCCACCAATACAGATGCTTCTTTTACTCTATCATTCAAAGCAATTTCTAGGTAAAAACTACTTTGGGAAAAAAGAGAAAAGAGGTCATCAAAAGTTTTTATTTATTTAATACAGTTAAGTAGGATTTTGGAAGAGGGACGAAAATAACCAAATAATGACAGAGACAGGAAAACGGCAAAGGGAAAAAGGGAAACCAAGTTTTATTTCGTGTAATTCAACCCTCCACAAGCATCACTCTTACAGGATGTAGCTAACGTCCCATGCTCTTGCAAGGAGGAGGCTTTCTATTATCAAGGGGGAGGAGGGTTCAGTAGAAGAGATAAAAGTAATTAAGGTGACTTTAATGTAAATTGTACAATATGTCTGTATACATACAAACCATACATGTTTTTAAAATGTCTGGGAGGATATAATATGTGTTCTCTCTAAAGGAAATCACATGGGTTAACTTTCCCTTCTTTTCATCTGTACTTTCTAATTTTCTACAACAAGCACTGACTACTTACATAATTTTAAAATGTATTTTCTAAAGTAAACAGATTCACAATAGCATTGACAGAAAAATAAGCCACATCTGGAACAGCTTGGAACAAAACAAACCCTGAAGGATTTCCAGGCTCAATGCTGAAAGATGCAAAGAAAGGTGAGTCCCTGGCGCCCATGTCACCCCCACAGTCCCTCCACTCAAGCACCCTCTCTTCTGGTGAGCCTAAGCACATGCTTCATATTCTCTGCACCATCAGTTTAGGTGAGAGAGAGTACAGACCACCGCCAAAAAGAAGCAGGTTCTCTCTGACTCAGTCAATGGGAAACACCAAGGCATCTACCAGTTCACCCTTTAATTGCATCATAACATCTGCTTTAAAGTCAGTTTATGGATTCTGGATGTTTAATAAACAGTTACTTCTCAGTTCCCTGGTATTAAACACTGGGTAGTTACGGCAATTAATTAATGTCCCCAGGCCACCAGGAGGACCTGTGATACCACCCCCAGTCAAACCCTCCACACAAGCACTGCTTCCTGAATCAGTTCATGGTTAAACAATATTATATCCTTCTCATATCCCTTCTCGATGGTACCTCAAGTTGAGGTGTTTAGGTAAAAATTCAAACAGGTGGTTCAGGTTTGCTTTAGTTGTTGTTCCAGCCCCTATGATGACATACTCACTTCTCTCAAGTAGAAAACAAACCTTGGTGACCTGTGGAAAGTGCATCAGAACTGCACATCACCAGCCATGCCTGCCAACAGGAGCTCAAGATCACCCCAGCCCGTCTTCCTGACCCACCCTTTCCTGGCTTCCAACCCACCCATCTCAACGCAAGGACAGAACATGCCTAGGCAAGGAGCCTCCCTGTCTATCAAGGCCCCGGCAAGAATTCCCTCCTGCTGATGCTATGGATGGTGTCCACAGCTGCTTAGCCCCTGCCCCCAAACTCACTGTTGCTGGACTTGAGGTCACGGTGGATGATGGGAACAATGGCCTCATCGTGCAGGTAGTGCATCCCCCTGGCAATCTGCACAGCCCAATTCACCAGGATGTCCGGGGGAATCCTCTTCCCAGACAACACTCTGTTCAAAGGCCCTCCACGGGCAAACTCCATGACCAGACAGAGGTGGGGCTCCTTCAGACACACGCCCCTCAGGGCGATGATGTTGGGGTGCTTCAGCATGGCAAACAGCTTGGCCTCCTGGCGGACATTCTCAATGGTCTGGCTAATGTCCTCGTCGGGGTCGTGGCGCGCTGCTTTCACGGCCACCTCGTCCCCTATCCAAAAAGCACGGTAGACCTTCCCAAAGCCCCCGATGCCAATGATCTCTTCCAGGGTGAGTTCCGCAAAGTCAATCTCTAACACTGAGAGAGGAAAGGAAAAGAAGCAAGTCAAAAACGCCTAAACACCACTCAGCTATCCGTTTCGGGGGTGGGTAGACACAGCACAGAGCCTGTTCACTGGGCCTCTGTGTCTCCCCATTATGAGGCACTCTTTGTAAGAGCAGGGACTGCCATTACCTTACTTTCTTTTGCACATTCTTTAGTAGGCATTCAATAAAGAGTCATGAAATAAATCCCCCCAGAAACCCACGCAGAATCCTACACCAAGGCCAACCACTGCAGCTAAAGGGAATGGGGCAGATCCTTTCTTTGAGACATTCTTTCTGCCTGCGTGTTCGGGGGTGAGCAGCACACAACTCCGTGCCAAGGCCAACACACCCCTACAAACTGCAGGGGGGCAGGAGGAGCTTCTGCAGAACACAAGCAAGGGGCTTGGAAAACCACTTACTCCTCAGCGGGATAGCACGGAGGGTGGTGGGAAGGGACTCTAGGAAGGCATTGCTGACATAGGCCCTAAAGCAGCATGGGGATGTCATGAGATGACAAGGGCAAGACATGGGGCAAAGGTATCCACAGCACTTAAGGACTTCAGGGACCCAGCACAGCCGGGATCATGCACCAGCATGGGAGAGGAGGCTCGGAGCCTTGCTGAAGTAACCAGGCTGGGAAATGTCTTTAAAGCCACTCTGAGGGACTTGAACCTCACACTGTAGGCAGCAGGAGTCATGAAGCATTCAAAAGGGGAGTGTTGTCAGACCTGTGGTTTAGGAAGGAAGCCAACCCCAGCAGCCATGGGGAATATTACTGGGAGGACAGAGAGCCCACAGCAAACAGACCACCAAGGAGACCACTGTGGCATGGAGCATGACATCCTGCTACAGTGACTATGGGGAGAATGTAGCCTGTCTCCCAGGACCTGATGACCAAGACATAGGAAAGCAGCCTCATAGGAGACACCTTATTTCAGCAGTCACCTGTACCCCAGCTCAGTCCCCAGTGGTTCCAGAGTTGAAACCTAAAATACCCAGTTATGTTGTAGCTCTGTGTGGAAGGCACTCGTGGACAGATAACAATGGCCGCCAGCAATGACAAATCATGGGTTCAATATGGTACCACATTACACCAGAGTTTTGAAACCTGTTCGCCACCTTCTCAGCTGTTTCTGTCTTGACCTGGTTCACACTCACCCTCAGGCCCCAACTTACATGACAATTCACAGAGGAATGTCTCCTAACTCCAGACCTGAGGGAGGCCAGGCCCCAGCAAGCACTCCCAAGGCAGCATCCTTTCTGCAAGATCCATTAGGGTCATTGTTACTCACTCAATAGCCTTAGTCCTGCTAAACCAAAAGGTCCACAGGGCAGAGGCTCTGCCTGTCTTATTTACCCCCGCACTTAGCAAACCCAGCATCTAGTGGGTGACCAAGAGATCACTGAAAGAGAAAAAAAAAAAAAAAACCCCACCTCAGTAGGAAATAAACGAAATTCAGATCTGAAAAACAAAACCAAAAAAACACATGAATTGGATATTCTGAAACAAATAAATATAAGGCATAATCACACTTTACTAAAAAACTAAGAAAACAAAGTTATTGGCTGGGCATAGTAGCTGATGCTTGTAATCCAGCACTTTGGGAGACTGAGGTGGGAGGATCACTTGAGCGCAGGAGTTCGAGACCAGCCTGGGCAATATAGCTAGTTCTCATCTCTTTAAAAAAAAAAAAGTTGCTGGGCATGGTGGCGTGCCCCGTAGTCCCAGCTACATGGGAGGCTGAGGCAGAAAGCCCAGCAGGTCAGGACTGCAGTAGCTGTGATCATACCAATACGCTCAAGCCTGGGTGACAGAGAGACCCTGACTCAGGAAAAAAAAAAAAAAAAAGAAAAGAAAGATATTTCTGAACTTTTGGCAAGACGGCAGGAGCAGCCCCACTGCTGGCTATCCAAAATCTCCATTTTCCATTCAGTTGATGGTGGTGCTAAAAAGTCTGTTCTTGCTGAGTTAAAGTACCTTTAGCCTTTCTGGGACTAATGTCCACTTGTATTTTGTAATGCAACTGACAGCATGCACAAAGGAAACCCTCAGGAAGTTAGGACAACAGGCTTCAGGTATACACAAAGTACAGCCCATCCAGCCCCAGAAGCTCCCCCTGTTCAAAAGACCACGCACACCTGGCAGTCCTCCCAAAGAACAAATGGCGTGGCAGACACCACAGGCCAGCCATCGCAAAACCCTTCCAGCGTGTCTGCCAGTGCTCCAGAGGCCAGGAAGCTAAACACTACATTTCCCGGGCTACATTACACCAGAGTCTTGAACGCAAATTAAATTCTGCCAATTAGATGCACAAGATTTAAAAGGCGAAGGAGATGGAGGCCATCCTCCCACTGGTCTCCTTGCAAGTGCGGCTGGGGAGAAGCAGGGTTCTCTGCAACGTGTCAGTGTCCAGGTCCGCAACTGTGGAAAGCACTGCCTAACAGCCAAGTGCTGCTGCATCACAGACTGCAGACACAGCAGGGGGTTCTTGAAGCCAGGAGCACCCATGGCAGCAGTTGGTCCAGCCCTTTCCAATGACAGAAGCAGCTTGCCTGGGAAGTGGTTCTGCTGTGTCCTAGGAGTTGCTCGCACAGTTCCAGTGACAGCCACCTCTCCCAGTCCTTCCACCAATTTTGTATGCACTGAATTTCCTGTGCTGAACCCCTCTCTTGCTTGAAATAGCTTGAGCGCTTCTGAGTCCTAAAATGAATACTGACTGATTGCTAATCTTTGCCTGATGCCATCTACAAGAATCAGAAAGATATGTCTATGTTAAAGAGAGATCAGAAACTCTCTTGAAAAACACATAGGTTATGTTAAGGGTCTCCTTGGTCATGGAGGGAAGGAACATTCAGGCTTTTCCACCAGCTTTTACACTGACGAAAAGACACAAATTTGCATTTGTGATCTTATTTCCTCAGCTGAATGTATGATTTCTCCTGGAGGGAATTAATGACTGTATTTCCTCTTGTTCTCTCCCTTTTCTAGTCTGAAGCATGGCTGTGAACACACAGTAGATGTTAAATATTTATCTAAATGCAGAAGGGTTTAGAAGATTCAATTCCAGCTGGAGTGCTGAAAGGACAGCTCCTTGGGCGTGTTTCACAGAAGACAAAAACCTCTGTGGGAGAGGGAAAACAACAACCTTTCTTTGGGAAGAACATCAGATCTCAGATTCTCGGCGATTTAGTTAAGGAAATATTACGACCAGCCACCAAGAAAAGTACATACCACAGCTCTCAAACAGATAAAGGAGCCCAGGGTCGGGGGAGGGGGGTTTGCACTTTCTATTTCCTCCCCTGCCAAGTCCCTTTGGACAGACAGAAGCAACCAGACCTGCAGCTGCTAGAGTCTGTGGTGATCCTCTCCCCTTCCCTACTCCAGTCAAGACCTGGCTTCATAGAAGAATCAGGTCAAGCTACATTCAGCACAGTGTTCAGTTTCTGTAGAAGGATATTTCCAAGAATATCAGGAACAAAGCCTTATTTCTTTCACTCTTGGAGTCAATATGTTATTCCCTCTCAATTACATACTTGGAAACTGAATGTACAGGCACACTTTGGTGAGTTTTGGGCAAGTGAATAGTATATACCTCACTCACTTAAAAATCTTAAGTACATCTGAAAAAATACATCTTTGTATTTCTAGTAGATGTAGGAAAAAGAAGTATAAATCAATAACCTCAATGTAACATAATAAGCTCTCATTCATATGGATGACATCAGAAAACTTTTCAATACCTAGTATTATATCTCCCAAGATGATAAATTTGGAACTGTACATTTTCCACTTTTTTCACTAAAATAGAGAAGCAAAGTAGTGGCTCATGCCTGTATTTCCAGCATTCTGGGAGACCGAGGCAGAAGGATCACTTGAACCCAGGAGTTCAAGGCCAGCCTGGGCAGGAGACACCATCTCTCCAAAAACCAAGCAAACAAACAAAAAAATTAGCTAGGTGTGGTGGCATATACCTGTAGTCCCAGCTACTCAGGAGGCTAAGGCAGGAGGATTGCCTGAGCCCAGGAGATCAAGGTAGCAGTGAGCTAAGATCACACCACTGCACTATAGCCTGGGTGACAGAGCAAGACCTTGTCCAAAAAAAAAAAAAAAAAAAAAGAAAACATGAGTGAGTTCCTGGGTTATTTACATCTTTCATCCACAGAGAGCTAAAGTCTAATGTGCACATACAATGAAGGAGATAAAAGCACTATGTAAACACAGGATGGTTTATAATGTCACTATTGTTTGCTTTACCACAATATCTAGTGATTTTCCCTCCTGTTCTGAAAAAAGTTTGAAGCAAAATTTTCACTTTAAAAAGCAACAATATGAAACTGAAGTTGAACATTATTGCTCAGCTTCATGTCCTCTCTTCACAACCCAGAACACATCATAATCCACACCCAGAGGGAATTTCAAAAGAAGCACGCTGGGAAGAGTCGCCAGCGGCTCCCTCTCGCCCTGTCTTTGAAGACAAGGTCTGTCCATCACCTTTGTTTTCAAAGTGGCACCAAATGAACAGGTGAGAGGAGCACAGAGATCAGAGATGCACCTGTCAGCCACTGCCAGTGTCCATCTTCACCAAAGCATGACACTGAAGTTTCATAGTCACATCACCAGTCTCCCTCATGTGACTTGTAAGCACCCCATTATCTTATCACTTCTTTACCCCCTGGTATCTACCACTCACTAGTTCTTCAGAGTTAGTTCTGACTGGAAGTAAATTTTCTGAACCACCAAGAATTAATTCCAGTCAAGATCAGAAGTGGCAGTAAGGCCACGTAAAAGAACTCACCAGGACTCCCAACGCCATGCTCTTCAAGTCAGACCTTCCCCAGAGTACAAGGTACTTCCTAATTTCTCACTGCCTGGGTTCCAGATGTAGGAGTCTACTCTATCCAAAGTAACTATGGCAACACAGTCAGGTCCTGGCCACCCAGCGAAGAGGCAGAACACAGCCATGCCTGCCTCTGTGGACAGTCTCTTCCAGCCTAAGTCACACCCCTTCTGGCTGCTCTGACAGCCTGGAGAATGAAACAGTGAGGAAACTGAGTTCGTGTTCAAGATCCCACAAAGCTCCTCTATTCTGACATTAGCTGTCCCTAAACTTCCACAAACAACCTCAACATCTGATCTATGTTTAAAACCACATGGTGTTTTCTAACATACCAGGCTGTTCATATTTCACCCAATATATGACCAAGTTCATTTTCAACACTATTTCAAAACCTTCAGCCTTCATTCATCTTACCAAACCAGCACCAAAAAATATGTAGCACCTGAAAACAACTTAAAGTAATTTGCCACTTCCAGGCATTATAAAGATCAAAATGTAGAAATATGAAGTTGTAAATGGAATGAGAGGAAAAAAGAAGGAACTAAAGATTTGAACATCAATTTGACAGTGAAAACACCAATAGAAAAAGAGCAAAATAACAAGCTAAGAGGTTATGATTTTGCTACTAAGTGCTGATATTTAAAAAACATTCTAAATTTTTCAGATAAAAATAAGTTACAGGGCAGAAAGATAAATGTTACAAATGAAGTTTTAAAACTATTTAAAGTTGGTCCTTGCTAATAATTTTTTAAAAATCAACTAAAGTACAAAGTATACAAAATAAGGAATAAACAGTAATAAACACTATTAACAATGTCTTTTTAACAGGAAAGAAATTATGGAAACTCCTAAATACAAAACAATGTAAACTGCACTACAGAGATATTTACATCTTTCATTCAAACGACCTAGCATAATTAAAGAAGTCTAGCAGCAATTTAACTCCTTTGAAAAAAACAAAGGAAAGTGCATTATAGGGTATGGAACACGGGGCTCATGGGAAATGGATGAAAACCAGGTCCTGGGAGGGACCCCTGAGCACATCCCCCTCCACCTCCCACGGAGATTTGGCCAGTTCCAAATATAGACAAGGATCTAGGGTGTGAAGAAAGGAGAAAACTTATTTCCTGAACAGCCTGACTGTCAAGGGACTGGGATTTAACCACTGTACCTCGTGCTCCTGGTGGGGGGGGGCACTTTTCTCTCTCTAATCACCTCTCCACTCATCACCTGTGCCTTCCACCAACACCCTCCCAGGACCTTATTCAGTGAGACTCCTGAAGGTACGACTTCTGAGATGCAGTATTAGGACCCAAGAAATCAACACACACTTTACAGTCACTTCAGCCTTCGGTTCACACGTGCTTCCGGGACCGGTGAGCCAGCCCAGCCCGCAGACTACACCCCCATCTCTTTCAAAGCAAAGGCCTTTAGGGGCGGAGACAGGCCACAGAAGAGGTCAGCAAGGTCCCCGATCTGGGGACTAGGTTAGGACAGTAACCACCAGCTTGCTAGAAACCTTTCCAGATTCTCTTCTCCAGGTAGGAGAAGAGGAAGGAGTGAGAAATAAGACCACTCTCACGCGGGGCTGCAGAACGTGGAAACCCAAGCCGCTGTTGGTAGTCAGTGAAGGTTAAGAAGTATCCAGGCAGGGCCTGTGGCGTCCCCAGCTTACCCAGGCCACCAGCTAGAGCCCCCGTAGCCAAGCGCGCGCTCATCCACTCCCCAGTCAACCATCCCCCACCAGCACCCACTCCCAGCCTGACCTCTCGAAGTCTCCCCTCCCTCCCCGAGCCCCCGGACCTCCCTCATCCCCTCCCTTGCCAACCCCCTCCAACTAACCTCCTTCATCTCCTCCCTCCCCGACCCCAGACCTCCCTCACCTCCCTCATTCCTGGCCCCCACTCCCCTCCTTACCCTGGATGGGCGGGTAGCAGCTGGGGTCCTCTGCGCCGGGCGCGCAGCGGCTGGAGAAGGCGCTGCGCGGGGTCACGTAATTGCTGGGGAAGATGCCCACCCGCTGGTTCAGTTGCCCAGTCCACCACCCCTCGTCGCCAGACACCTGCGAGTCCTTGGACAGCACCTCCACCACGTCGCCGAGCCGCAGGGTCAGCTCGTCCTCGCCCGATGCCTCGTACTCGAACACGGCGGTCCAGTAGGGCGGCGCGGTGCGCGACTCCCGGGGGCCCGCGTCCCCCTCCTCCTCCCCCTCCTCCTCGGCGGCGGGCCCCGCGCCATCCTCCCCCGGCGGGGCGCTCGCCGGGCAGCCGAGACGCGCTCTGGGGGGCTCCATGGAGCGGCCCACCCATAGAGCGCGGGGCCGCCGCCCGCAGGAGCCGCCGCCGCCTATTGTTCATGCGGCTCCGCGGGCCGGGAGGACCCCCGACGGCGGCCGCAGGTAGGGCCCGGCCGGTGCAGCCGGGAGAGCGGCTCGGGGCGGCGCGTGCCTGGCGCGATGGTCACCGCGGCCGGGCTGGCGGGCCAGAGTCGCTACCTGCCGCTCGCCCCGGGGTGGCCGGGCCACCTCCGCCGCCGGTACCTGCAGCGCAGCCGGTACCACCGCCGCCGCCACTCCCTCCAGCCCCGCCGCTGCCCGCCTCCCGCTCCGCCCGCCGGGGCCACCTGACGCCCGCCGGGCTCCGCCCCAGTCCTGCGGACCCCGGGCGCGTGGCCACCGACGCCCCGCCCCTGACGGAGCCACCTGACGCGGGCCTCGGCGCCACGCCAGCCCTGCGGACCCCAGGGGCACGATCCCCCCCCCGACGCCCCGCCCCTCGGATACCACGCGACACAGACTCCGCCCCGCCCTGCGGACCAGGGAGGCATGGCCCAGAAGCTCCGCACCCGCCCGGACCACATGACGCCCGCCTGGCTCCGCCCCAGCCCGGCGGGCCGAGCCGCGCGGTCGCCCGGCACGCCGCCCCGACGGAGCCACGCGACGCGATCCTGGCTCTGGCTCAGCCTTGCGGACCCGAGGAAGTGGCCTCCTGACACTTCTAACCCGCACCCGCAGCCGCCAAGAGCCTCCGGCGCCGCACGGCTCGCCCAGCACTGCGAACCCGAGGGGCGGGGCCTCCGCCGCCCGCGCCCGCCGCCCGCCGCCCGCCGCCCGCCGCCCGCCGCCCGCCGCCCGCCGCCCGCCGCCCGCGCCCGCCGCCCGCGCCCGCCTTTCCAGCGGCTCCGCGCCAGCCCGCGCTTGCCCATTGGCCTCCGCTCCAGGCCCCCTTCCCATGGCCCCGCGCGCCAGCTCGCCTTCCTATTGGCCACTGGCTCTTGGGTCTCCCCGCTGGGGAAGGCCTGACCAGCCTCTTGGATCCCGCCCAACCCCGCGCCTGGGTCGCCTCGTTCCCGCCTCTTTGCGGGAACTCCCCAGCCCAGGTGGGCTCGCCGCGGCTCGGGCCATTGGCCCGCGGCAGCTGTCGGTCTTCGGGGGGAGGCGCGGCCTCACTGGCGCGGAAAGAGAAGCAGGTCCTAGAGGTGAGGCCGAGTCCCTTGCAGATCCTGGCAGAGGGGAAACCGCCGCGGGTGCACGCTGGGGGCTGGCTGCGCCGGCTTTATCCTTGGGCTTGGGGATTGGGGAGGATACGCCATCCTGTTCCCGAGGTCCCTTACTGCCTGCTCAGACAGCGCCCGCAGGTGTGCCTCGCTCATCAGCCCAGCGACCTCCTTCACACACGCACGCGCGAGCGCGCACACAGACACCCCAGAGACACACATAGACACACCAAACACACACGCATAGATACATCAGACACACGCAGACACACCAGAGACACACACTTAGACACACACCCCAGACCCACAGATATACACACAAACTCATACAACACAGGCATACAGGCACATAGACACAACGCAGAATCACAGACACACACCACACACACTCCCCACATACACTCACAGACACATAAAAACATACGCACACACCACAGGCATATACCACAAACACACTCACACCACAGACATAGTCTACAAACACAGACAAACATACCACATACAAACTGTCACTCACACCTCTACATTCACACCACACTCTTAACTCCTTCTGTCCCATTCCTCCTCAGAGCCTAGTCCCGCCAGGTGCTCCCCTGGATGGCTGTGCCCAGCCCCATCCTGCCAGCTTAGTACTGACCACAGGGCCTCCCTCCCTAGTCTGCCTTCTTTCTGTTTTCCAGCATCTCTAGTGACCAGAGAGCTGTGCTACGGGCCGCAGCTCCTTCCACCTGGTGGATCAGCAACCAGGCAGGGTGTGACAGACACCAGGAGGGCCTCCTGGACACGAATGCCTCCACCTGTGGGCATCCAGTCTCCAGAGGGAGAAAGGAGACGGTGAGATGCCTTCTCCAGCCTCCATCCAATCACAGATGCAATGGGCAAGATGCCTTCAGCCTCCATCCCATCCACAAACACCACACACAGACATAGACACATAAACACACATCACAGACAACAGATATGATGGGAGAGATGCCTCCTCCAGCCTCCATCCAATCTCAAACAAGACAGGCGAGATACCTCCTCCAGCCTCCATCCCACCCCGGAATAGACGGGCATGGTGCTTCCTCCCTGCTTTCATCCCATCCCATCGGTGTCCAGTCTCTGATCTTCAGAAGAGGCCGTGCTGAAGGGGCTAGTCCAGTCTCACCAAACTTCCTCACCTCTTCCCCTTCGGTAATGGGAACAAACTCCACTTATTCAGGACGAGTTTGTACTTTTGCTATATTTTTGTTGGGGGCTTACTTTTCGACAAGCCAAGGACAGCAAGGCCATTCAGAAGGAAAGCCAGGCAGTGGCATGACTGTGGGCAAGTGCAAGCCCTACCTTAAAGTGAGGGGAGTGAACTGAAGGTCTCTGCATCCTCATCATTCAGACTTCCTGTGGTTTGCTCTTGAATATGGCTCTACTGCATACCTAGGCATGCCACACATCTGAGCCCTTGAAACAGAAGTGAGAGAGCACTGCTCTAAAGGGCGTCCAGGGTGGGTCTTGAGAAGGGATTTCTAAAGTCAGTGCCCTAAACCAGTGACCAAGTTCTTGCTGTACATGGGATCAGGGATCCAGAAAAGATGTGGTCAGGCCTGAGTAAATGGTCTATGTTTGTTAGAACAAACCATCCACCCAGCACAGAAGAGGGTGGGATGGGGGTGGAGGTAATTCGAATTTTTTTAAATATAAGAAAGAAGTGTTCTTGATAAAGTGTTAACTTGGGGGGGAAAGGGACACACAGAAAAACAAACAGGAAAAAAACACTAGAAACACTAGTGGCGGGTCCCTAAGAAGTAGGGTTATGAGTAGGTGAGTAATTTGTGTGTGTGTGTGTGTGTGTGTGTGTGTGTGTGTGTGTGTATTGTTTAGTTTTTAATTTTAGAGTCGGGGTCTTATTCTGTTCCCAGGGCTGGAGTGCAGTGGCATGATCACAGCTCTCAGCAGCCTCAACCAACTGTGCTAAGGTGATCCTCTCACCTCAGCCTCCAGAGCAGCTAGGACTACAGGTGTGTGCCACCATGCTTGGCTGATTTTTTTTTGTAGAGATGAGGTCTTGCTATGTTACCTAGGCTAGTCTTGAACTACTGGGCTCAAGCAATCCTCCCTCCTCAGCCCCCCAAAGTATTAGGATTGCAAGTGTCAGCCACCATGCCCAACCTTAGTGAATAATTTTTATTGTCATTCTGCTTGTCTGTAATTTTGTGCATTCTACTACATAGTTGTATGGATTCCCTCCCTCCCTGAAAGAGGGAAAAGGAAAAAATCTTTGATCCCTCTTAGTAGGAAAACTCCAGCTCCCTGCATGTGTTTAGGATCTCATGAACTCATTCATCAAACATTTCAACAAGTCATTCAGTAAACATCTGTTGAATGGATAAGTGCTAGGAATTAAAATGTGGGAAGATCCTCCAGACTTGAGTTGTCTGGCAGGCTTCCTGCAAGAAGCAAACTGGAACTGGGCTGGAGGGGTGGGCTGGAGCAAAGACGTTCTGTGCCAGGAAGGGGGAGAAAGTGAGCTCAGCCACAGCAGCAAACTGGGGAGCTGGACCTGGGTGGGAGGAACAGGAGGATGAGAAAAAACTCTGGAAAGGTAGGTTGAGGCCTGGCAACTGCTTGAGTCACACTAGTCAATCTGTAATCGGTGACTGGTAACCATTTAATGTCACCAGGAGTGTTCCCCACAAGGGCAGGAGCCAGTCTGTCTGGCTCCCCACAGCCCTCCCAGCCCTATAGAGTGCTTGACACATCCTGGATTCTCAGTGTTGATTTGTAACTGGATGGCTGACTTGAACTCCAGGCTGAGAAGCTGCCATGAGAAGCCGCGGCTTTGTTTAGCAGACAAGGAGTTATCACTGAGAAGTTTTGCGCAGGGCTGTGAAACTATCCAATACTACCTTCCCCAAGGAAGAGAATGGACAAGGAGATGCTTAAGTTGAGCAGTGAAGGATGAATGCAGATTGACTGGTAGATTGAGGAGGTGTGGAAATAGAAATCAGCTAGGTGGCAGCAATGACAGAAGTTCCAGCTAGGGGGAGAGAGAGTACAAACGGGGAGAGATGGGAAGTTGATGAAATGAAAGCAGATTGGGATGCTGAGGCGGGAGGCTCACTTGAGCCCAGGAAGTCGAGGCTGCAGTGAGCTATGATCAAACCACTTGCACCACTGCACTCCAGCCTGGGCAACAGAGTGAGACCCTATCTCTTCAAAATAAAAAAAAGATGGTGGGGGGGAGGCACGGGGTCAGGTTGTGAAGTCAAGTGGAATTACCAAGATTTTACCACTATAAGGTTTCTGAACAGCAAGTTGTCAAATGTTACCCCAAAATTGAAACATTTTTTTCTGCCACACTGAAAAGTAGGATAGCGTAAGGCAGGGAGAAAATAAAAGCAATTGGTGATCCTCTTACATCAACAGATGACTTAAGTCAACAGATCAGTATATTCTGGCTGTGTCCTTTAAAAACCATGTGACTGGCCAGGCGCAGTGGCTCACACCTGTAATACCTGGACTTTGGGATCCAAGATGGGAGGATCACTTGAGCCCAGGAGTTTGCAACCAGCCTAGGCAATGTAACAAGACCTTGGCTCTACACAAAATTAGCCAGGTGTGGTGGTGAGTTCCTGGAGTCCCAGCTGCTCAGGAGGTTGAGGCAGGAGGATCGCCTGAGCCCAGGAGGTCAAAGTTGTGGTGAGCTGTGATCCTGCTACTTCATTCCAGCTTGGACAACAGAGTGAGTCTCTGACTTCAAAAAAAATCAAAGCCTTTAATCGAGGAGTGAAGGTCAAATCAAATTTCTGTTTCCTCCCACTGTGCTGGGTTGGTACGGACTTCATTTAAGCCTTGTAGTTAAGGGTAAGTTGGTCCGATGAAAAGAAGAGAAATTCCATTACACAGAAAATTATCCCTACAATTGGGGTTTTTCAAGAACATATAATGACTGGGAAAATGATCATATAAAGTGAACAGAAAAATTGTAATTTTAAAAGAATTTCTAAAGAAATTTGAAAAATTAAAAGAACTAACATATGCAACGTATTCCTAATTTTATGGAACATATACATGCATTAATATGATTGAAAGAAATATGTTGAAATGTGAACAGCAGTTATGCCCAATCTGAATGATGGGATTAGGGGTGATTGTTTTTTATCCTGTACTCATTAGTATTTTCTGTCATTAAAATTACTGAATTTTGAATTAGAAAATTATGTTAGACACAGAAAGACAAATCCCATATGATCTCATTTGTGTGTGGAATCTAAAAACCATTGCACCCCATAAAAAAGAGTTAAAATGGTGGTTGCCAGCTAGAAAAAAGGGTTAAGTTCAAGGGTTCTATTGTACATCATGGTGAATATAGTTGGTAACAATATATTTTATACTTTAAAATAGCTATACGAGTAGATTTTGAGTGTTCTCACCACAAAAAAATGACATGAGGTAATGTATACGTTAATTAGCATGGTTTAGCTACTTCACAGTATATTCATATCAAAACATTATGTTGTATACCATAAATACATGTAATTGTATTTTGATATTTAATTTTTATTTTGTAATTTGTAACTTAACTGAAAAAGGGAAGTTACAAAAAAAGAACAGTATAATATTGTTGATATTATGAAAACTCTAATAATGTGGAAATGTTCCTTTCTACAGTCTGATCACAAATGAGGAGGTATCCAAATCTTAACAGTTATTTCTAAGTTGTAGAGCATGGGTCATCTTCATTGCCTTCATTTTACTTTTCCTTATTTTCCATACAGCTAAAACAGCCATGTAATACTTTTGTAACTGGAATAAAGAACTACAAAATCACCTTTATTTTTTGCAATAATGAAATCGATTTCAAACTAAAAGCATTCCTGGCTGCTGGGGAACCGGTGGAGGACAACACTAATCATAAGCCACAATAATGGCTTACTTATGTTCACCACCTTTTTGTCTACCAAAGGCTTCAAACAGCCCCTCGGGCCTCTCGGAGGGAGCATGTTGGTTTCCTGCCCAGAGACGTGTGACCCGAGTGAGCAGGGCTGGGTCCTGACAGGGCCTCGTTCCAGCTCTTAGCTTTTCGATGACGCTGCTGAGAAAGACTTGGCTCAGACTCCAGCTCACCGTTCTGGATTTAAGATGAACGTCTTCTTATCGGAAACAATGGCCAGCTAAAGACTGTCGTCATGTAAAAAAGCCAAGGAGACGTGAGGAACGCGCGGCTGTCACCGTTGTCCGTGAACACATCAGTTGTCTCCTGATGGACGTGGCTCCACGCAGCTCCAGAGTGAGTGGTAGGCCGCTGCGCCACCGTGCGGCACCGAGGGGTATAGCGCCCTGTATCTTTTTTCTTCCTTTTTTTTTTTTTGAGTTGGGGTCTCTGTCGCCCAGGCTGGAGAACAGTGACACGGTCATAGCTCACCTCCACCTCCTGGGCTCAAGCGATTCTCCTGCCTCAGCCTCCCCAGTAAGTAGCTGAAACTACAGGCATGCACCATGCCCGCTAATTTTTTTTTTATAGAAATGAGGTATTTTTACGTAGCCCAGGCTGCTCTCGAACTAATTCCTGGGCTCTAGCAATCCTCCTGCCTCAGCCTCCTAAAGTGCTGGGATCAGAGAGGTGAGCCACCATGGATGGTCCCATTTTCTTTTTGAAATTATGTTTTCCCCAGATTTGCTTTCAAGAGCTGGAAGTAAGCTTAGCAGTCTCTGGGTGGAGCCCTTTTAATCTGTTGGTGTGGAAACCAAGACTCAGACAAGTGTTACTACTGGGGCTTGAACCCAAATCTTTAGACCCTTTCTGGCCACACACCAGCTCCAAGCTTTGCAAGTTAACTCAGAGGTCTGTACCTCAGCTGGAGGAAGGTAGAGCTATCTGGTGCAAGCACTCCATTTCACACCAAAGAAACCGAAGCCCAGGGAGTCTAAATGACTTGCTAAAGGTGCCACAGCTAATTTGGGGCCCTCATTTTTTATTCTACTCATTCATGTATTCAACAAATATCTATACACAGGTCTACTATGTGTCAGGCACTGTTCAATGCACTAGAGATATAATAGTGAACAAAGGAGATTTTTTTTAAATCCCCTCATAAAGCTCATGTTCTAATAGGTGAGACAAACAAGATAAACCAGTAAAATACACAATATAATATTAGAGGGGGTAAATGCAAAAAAGAAAAAAGTGTGGAAGGGAGACATGAAATATCAGAAGGGGTGACATTTCAGAGGTCTTTGCCAAGGTGACTTCTGAATAGAGGCTGGAAAGGATTGAGGAAACCAGCCCTGAAAATACAGGGAATAGCATTCAGGCAGACTCTTAACAGCAGTGCAAAGGCCCTGAGGCAGGAAAATGCCCCACATATTCTAGAAAAGAAAGCGAAAGAGGACTCGACAGTAAGAGCTACACATGAGGGTGGCCTGTCCATGGGGGCCTTTCAGGTCAGAGGGAGATGCTGGCTTTTACTTAAGTGAGATGGGCCACTGACGAGCAGAGGAGAGGTATGACTCCACTCACCTTTATAACAAGATCACTCTGGATACTTCACGAACTGCAGAAAGTAAGTGCAGGGGTAGCAGATGAGATGAAGGAAGTGACAGTGGGCATGGTGAAAAGTGGTCAGAATTTTAAAATACGGAGGACCAAAAAAACTGGAATTATCTTTTGGAGGGCAGGCCCCTTGTAATACAGGCTTCCCCTGCTAGTAAGTGTTCTAGGAACCCATCGGCACTCATGTACCAGGTCGCGTTGTTGTGAGAGGCTGTGTTTGGCTTCAGTGAACTTTTTTTTGGAAGATTCTTTCAATGTGTTTGACCATTTCTTGATGGGTGATTTATGAGTGCACCTGACCACATCGTGCTGAGTGTTCAGCAGTTTTTCATGAAAAATGGCATGACCCTAATCCTCCACACTCCCTATTCACCTGATCTTGCCCTGAGTGACTTTTGTTTGTTTGTTTCCCTGGACAAAAACTGTCCTCAAAGGGAAATATTTTGTCTATGTGGAAGAGATGAGGAAAAAAAACAAAAACAGCAGAAGCATTAAAATGCATCAAAATTGACAAGTGCAAAAACTGTTTTGAGCAGTGGAAAAATGTCTTAATAGGTATATTGCATCAAATGGAAGACTTTGAAGGTGACTTAAGTTTAAATGTGTAAGAATAAATACACGCCGGGCTCGGTGGCTCAGCCTGTAATCCCGCGCCTTTGGGAGGCTGAGGTGAGTGGATTGCCTGAGCCCGCGGGTTCAAGACTCACCTGGGCAACTTGGCGAGACCTCATCTCTACAATAAATCAAAAATCAGCCAGGCGTGGTAGCGCGCATCTGTAGTTCCAGCTACTTGGAAGGCTGAGGCGGAAGGATCACCGGAGCCCAGCAGATCAAGGCTGCGGTGGCTGGGAGCGGCCACTGCACTCCAGTCTGGGTGATAGAGTGAGACTGCAACAACAACAAAAAAAAGTTTTAAGAAGAAAAAAAGAGTTTAAACACATATTTTGAGGGTAGACCAACCAGCTTTGTTGATGGATCAGAAAAGAGACAAAAGAAAGACAGCAGTCAAGGATGCACCAAGGTTCTTGATCAGAGCCACTGGAAGGCTAGCACTGCCATTCATGGAGAATGGGGGAGATGCTGGTTTGGGGAGAGTCTCAGCAGTTTCATGTCAGATGTGCTAAGTCTGAGATCACTGTTCTATATCCAGTGATGACTTTGGGTAGGCAGTTGATTGTGCCAGTCTGGAGTTCAGCCAAGAACTGTTAAGTGACAACAGTCCAGTCACTGAAATCCTTAACCCCATAAATAACTAAGGACATGAAAATGGCTGGAAAACAGCTGGACTCCAGTGACCACATTCTTTCCATTTCAGCACATGGCTTTCAGGATTTCTACCCAAAGAATCCCTTTTCAGTGGTTGTGCCTCGCCTGCTCCTATTTTGCTCACAGGCGTGAGCCACAAGTCTCCTGACACCAGTTAGGCTGGCGAGGCTGCCTGTTCTTACATCCAGGAGGGAGCCCTTCGTGAAGTCATTGGGTCAGCATAGCATTGGGGAACCAGCCGTGCTACTTGTTTTACTAAAGGCAGAGAAGATGCCAAACTGAAGGCCGCCCAGCTCTGTGTCATGGGTTTTGCTGCTGCCCAGGTCAGACACAACTGCTTGCATGATCTGTCGCTTTGTTATTTTATTACCTGCCCTCCCCCCATCCCCTAAAGCTCTGCACAGGATGGAATTGACATTCTTTTTAAATTTATTATTATTTATTTTTTGAGTCAGGGTCTTGCTCTGTCACCCAGGCTGGAGTGCAGTGGCATGATCATAGTTACCCACAACCTTGAACTCCTGGGCTCAAGAGATCCTCCTACCTCAGCCTCCTCAGTGGCTGAGACTACATGTATGCACCACCACATCTGGCTAATTTTTAAATTTTTAGATATGGTGTCTTACTGTGCTGCCCAGGTTCATCTCGAACTCCTGGGCTCAAGAGATCCTCCTGCCTTGTCCTCTCTAGTAGTTGGGACTACAGTTGCCCACCACCACCACCACCCCCAGCTAATTTTTTAAATATCTTATAGAGATGGGGTCTCGCTGTGTGGTTCAGGCTGGTCTCGAACTCCTGGGCTCAAGTAGTCCTCCCGCCTTGAACTCCCAATGCTCTGGGATGACAGGCGTGAGCCACTGCGCCCTGCAGACTTCATTAAGGTTTTGATAAAACATTCTTAAATATTCCAAGACACAAAAGTACACTAATTTATTACTATTACCGCAGCTCTTTGACGTTCTTCTGCATCTGCACTCTTCTCTTGGAGTCAAGGGCAAGGGGTGACAGAGTGACAAGTTACTGAGTAGCAGGCAGCAGGCTGAGCGCTCACATGCCTCCTCTCCAGGGGGGTCACAGACGCAGCCCTATCCTGCCAATCCACCCCCGTGTGGAACAACTCGCGTGTAGACGGCATTTCAGAGCTCAGAAAACGCTTTTGCAGACAGACACTGGCATGCTCACAGCATCTGGAGCCAGACTGGGTTTGACTCCCATTTCTGCTATGTCTTGCTGCGTGGTCTAGGACAATTCACTTAACCTTTCTGTTGAGCCTCGATTCAAGACGGGGATGCAAAGAATCAGGCCTACCCCCCAAAGTGGCTTTCAGGAGTACGTGGGGGCGTTCACGGGCAGCACTGTGAGCCCTCAGCAGGGCGGCGAGAGCGTGCGACCGCGCGGCACGCTCCGAAGGCCCGAGGTGGAACTTGCTTTCCTCACCAGCGTCCCTAGCCAGGAAGCCGAAGTTCGGACAGGCCACTTCGGCGTGGCCATCAGCCGTAGGAGCAGAAGCCCAAGACCCGCCGGGGCCCCTGCTTATGACGCCGCCGTCTCCGCCGAGCCCAGGGCTGAGTGCGGGCTCCGCGTGGGTGCGCCAGACCGCCCAGGCCGTGGCGCCCCCAGGCGCTGCCCTCGCGAGGGACACGCCGGGCGGGAGGGCCCGCAGCCCGCACAGGGACCTTCCCGTGCACCTGGGCCAGCACTGCCGGCGACGCGTGCCCGCCCGCTACATCTAGACCCGAAGCCAGCGCGGGCTACGCGACGTCGCCCCTTCCTGCGGAAACGGGCGCAGAGCCCTTCGGCAACAGCCGCAGGCCTGCGGGAGCCCGCATCAACTGCGCCGCCCCGCAAGGCTGCCTCGGAGGGGGCAGGAGGACGCCCCTTCCCTACGGCCCGCCCCCACGCCGGCAGCCCCGCCCCTTCATCGTCCCGTGACCCCGCCCTTTCCTCCTCCTGTAGCCCCGCCCCACCGTGCAGCCTTTAGCACCCCTCCCGCCCTCCTCCTCAACCCCGCCCCGCCCCTGGCAATTCTTCTGCACGTAGAGGGTCTTGCTCTGCCACCTAGGCTGGATGCAGTGGCATGCAGCCCCGCCCCTCTCCCGGCCCCCCTCCGCAACCACCCCTCCCTCCTCACATAGCTCCGCCCATGCGCGACGCCTGCAGCCCGCCCCACCCCCTCCCGTAGCCCGCTCCGCGCCAGCACCTATCCTCGCTCCTCCCGTAGCCCCGCCCCACGCACCAACTGCAGCCCCGCCCCTCCCCAGGGTCCCGCCCCCGCGCCCTACCCTCCCTCCTCACATAGCTCCGCCCACGCGCGACGCCTGCAGCCCGCCCCTCCCCCTCCCGTATCCCGCCCCGCGCCGGCACCGTCCTTGCTCCTGCCGTAGTGCTACCCCCCCGCGCCGCCCGAAGCCCCGCCCCTCCCCACCCCCGCGCTCGTCAGCGGGAACCTCGGAGCACTGCCGCCCTCCCACGGGGGACTCGCCCGCAGCTCTGTGGGCCCGGAGCGGTACGGGGAGTCCCTTGAGCGCTCACCCTAAGCTCGGGCCGCTGCTCGGTCCTCGGGGCTGCGCCTCTTCAGGTCCGGGTGGGAGGGCCCCGGGCGCCGTGTGGCCTCAGGTGCTGCCGCCCGGCCTGTGGGGCTTGGGGTGACCAGATGTGCCTGTCCTGCGCGCATTGAAGCCGCCGGCTGTGCGTATGTGCCCAGGTTTTCGGTCAAAAGCTGCTGAACTCCCAGCGCAGCGCGGGCAGGTACGTGGCATGGTGGGAGAACCAGCCACCTGTTTGCCACAACCCGTTTCTTCTGCAACGCAGCCTCTCGCGACAACGCTAGCTGTGGCACTGATGCGGATGGACTTCTAGAGCACGCACCTGGCAGGGACATCTGCCCTACAAGGGGCCCGCTCTCCAAAAGGTAATTCCGTCTTTAAGGGTGCCTTCTTCTATGTAAGCAACTAGCGAGGTTTTGTGAAACACTCGCAGGAACAAGGGGGCTTGCCTTCATCCCATGAGATACCATCACCCAAGGACGAGGAAGTCTCACAGACCTCCCTGGGCCCTTGCTGGCACCCAGATGCCTGCGGCTGGCACCCCATCTCCCCTTCACCTAAGCATGAAGACGGGGCAGAGCCTGCGTCTCTCTAAAATGGTTCATTAGGACGCTAGGCCGCCGTCTTCTCTGTCCGCCTGCTTTGAGTAAAGTCACCTTTCTTGCCCCAACTCCTTGTGTCTTGACTTACAGCCTGTAGCCAGGCTTGGACTCATTTACACCAGGAGGATGAACACAGAGGGGGTGCGACTTGCTCAGGCCTCTCTGTAAGTGGCAGAACTGTGTGAGCGCACCCAATTCAGAGATCAGCCCTGGGGCTGGCAGGTGTCCCTTCTGCCTCCTGCTGTATACATCAGGAAACTTCCCGGGAAGGCCTCATTCACCTCAGCTTCCTTTTTTTTTTTTTTAGTTTTCTTTTTCTTTATTTCAGTAGCTTTAGGGGTACCAAATAGTTTTTTGTTACGTGGATGCATTGTACAGTGGTGAAGAAGTCTGGGCTTCAAGTGTACCTCCTACCCCCACCTGTGCACATTGTATCTGAGAGGTGATTTTTTTTTTGTCCGTCCCCTTCTGAGTCTCCGGTGTTCATTACACCATTCTTTGCCTTTGCAGACCCTTGGCTTAACTCCCAGTTATAAGTGAGCACCTTGGCTGTTTTCTTATCTCCCATCAGGCTCAGATAGCAGGCAGCTAAGATAGCTGAATTGACATCCAAGAAAATCTGAGTTGTAATAACCCGCCTTCCTGACATGGGGTCTACCTCCCCCAGCATGGATCCTTCCTGAAGGGCTGAGGTTGTTTTCCATGAGCTTCTCACACCAGAGCCTGGGCCTTCTGCCCTGAAGCTGAGCTGCTGGAGTGCTTCTCTCCCAGCTGGGAACCTCGTACAAGCACCGTATAACAGGAGGCTCCCAAAGCTTATCTGTGTTCAGAGTCGTCCACCAGGTCCATAGAGGACCCAGACTGGGTCTGCAAATCATTGGGTTCTTGTTCGTCCAGTTGAGTGTCCTGAAGCAAGCCACCAGCATCCTCGACTTGAGTTTTATCTGGAAAACAGGAATTCGATTTAAGAAATAGCAACCAGGCTGGGTTCAGTCGCTCAGCCTGTAATCCCAGCACTTTGGGAGGCCGAGGCAAGTGGATTGTCTGAGCCCGCGGGTTCGAGACCAGCCCGGGCAACTTGGCGAGACCTCATCTCTACAATAAATCAAAAATTAGCTGGGTGTGGTAGCACGCACCTATAGTTCTGCCTACTAGGAAAGCTGAGACAGCAGGGTCACTGGAGCCCAGCAGGTCAATGCTGGGGTTTCCGTGAGTGTGACACTGCACCCCAGCCTGGGTGAGACTCCAACTCAAAAATAATAATAGTAATAAAAAGAAATAGCAATGAAATGCCCACCACAAACACAGCCCAGAGCTATATACTGGGGGGTCTAAGTGCCAGGGTGGAAGGGATGTGAGTTCTGCCCTCACTACATGTAAAGTCAAATGGAAGAGGGAGGGTTTTTAAAAAATAGACCCACAGCAGAGTGAAATAAAGTAGACATGGAAGAAAGATGATTAATGCCTGTTTTACCTGTCTCAGAGAGGTGAACCAAGAGTCAAATGAGATCATGGGCAACAAGGGTTCTTTTAAAATGGGATCTCAGTCACCCAGGCTGGAGTACAGTGGCATGATCACAGCTCACTGCAGCCTTGACCTCCTGCACTCAGGTGATTCACCTGCCTCAGCCGCCAAGCAGCTGTGTCTACAGTCATGAGTCACCATGCCTGGATAACTTTTTTTCATTTTTTTGTAGAGATGGGGTCTTGCTATATTGCCCAGGCTGGTCTCAAACTCCTGGGCTTAAGCAGTCCTCCCACTATGGCTTCCTAAAGTGCTGGAACTGTAGGTACATGCCATCATGCTCAGCTACTTTTTAAAAACAATTTTGTAGAGACAGGGATCTCTCTATATTGCCCAGGCTGGTCTCGAACTCCTGGGCTCAAGCCATCTTCCCACCTGCGTCTCCCAAAGTGCTAGGATTACAGGCATGAGCCACCATGTCACGCTCTTTTAGGTTCTAAACTAAATTCTTTCAGGCTAATTCTGCCAGCCCATGTAAGAGCTGCGTTAGCAGCTCTTCACTCATTCACTCAATCAGTTAGTTAGTGAATATCATTGAATGCCAACTACTTACAAGACTTACAAAAAGAAATTGGCTGCAACCGTTATGACATACACCAACCAGCCACTGGATGTCAGCCTCTGGCCAGCCAGCTCGCATGTCTTCTGAAAGCACTTTGGTGTCACCTGGTGTGGCCACCTCTCTCAGCTCTTCCAGAGAAATTCTGGAGCCTTGGCACTCTGGCGTGTTTCCATCCACCCTCCCCCTCTGGTAACAGCCACTAAACATTGCTGCCACCACACACACATGCTTTTGGGGAGCTGCTTCACCCCACTGCATGCTCTTCTGTTGAGACTGTTTTCTGGGGTTTTTTTAAACAACATTTTAATTATATTACATAAAAATTCTAAATGACAAAATTATAAAGACACAAAACAGATCAGTGAATATCAGAAGCCAAAGTTAGGAAGTAGGAATGAACTGTGATAGGAATGTAGGATGATAGAACATCGTATATTATGATTTTTCTAGTGACTACATCATCGTATGCATTTGTGAAAACTCAAATTGTTCTAATAAAATTGAGGAAACAGGCTGTCAAGGTTATATCTCAATATAATTGAATTAAATTTTCTTTTTAGTTGGAATCTCACTCTGTCACCAAAATTGGAGTACAGTGACATACTCACGGCCACTGCAGCCTCGACTTGCAGGGCTCCGGCAATCCTACCACCTCAGCCTTCCAGGTAGCCGGGACTACAAGCGTGTGCTACCATACCCGGCTAGTTTTTTATTTTTATTGTAGAGACGAGGTCTTGCCAAGTTGCCCAGATGGGTCTCGAACCCGTGGGCTCAGGCAATCCACTCACCTTGGCCTCCCAAAGTGCTGGTATTACAGGCTGAGCCACCGAGCCCAGCCTGCATTAAAATTTAAAATGCATTATTATTTAAAGGACAAATAATTTTTTAAGACCCTGAGAATTCAGAATTTAACAATACCCCAAAACTATTTTTTTTTTTTGAGTTGGAGTCTCACTCTGCTGCCCAGACCGGAGTGCAAGCGGCCACCGCAGCCACAACCTGCTGGGCTCCGGCCATCCTTCCACCTCAGCCTTCCAAGTAGCTGGAACTACAGGCGCGCGCTACCATGCTCAGCTTATTTTTGATTTATTGTAGAGATAAGGTCTCACCAAGTTGCTCAGGCGGGTCTCGAACCCGCAGCCTCAGGCAATCCACTCACCTTGGCCTCCCAAAGTGCTGGGATCACAGGCTGAGCCACCGAGCCCGGCCAGGTCTCAATTTTTATTTTTTATTTTTAATGATGGGTACATGAACTATATGATAGCTTTATATATTTATGGGGTACATATGATGTTGGATAGAGGCATACAATGTTTAATCATCAAATCGGTGCAATTGGGTGTGTATCACAAGCTTTTACTATTTCTTTATGCAAAGGGTATTCTAATTCCACTCTTTTCAATACTTTAAAATATGCAATATTATTTTTTATAGTCATCCTTTTCTCTATTGAATACTAGGTCTTATTCATTCTAACTATATTTTTGTACCCATTTGCAGACTAATAATTAGACTATTTTTTTTTTTAAGTTGGAGTCTCACTCTGTCGCCCAGACTGGAGTGCAGTGGCCGCTCCCGGCCACCGCAGCCTCGACCTGCTGGGCTCCGGCAATCCTGCCTCAGCCTTCCAAGTAGCCGGAATTTCAGGCATGCGCTACCATGCCCTGCTGATTTTTTTATTTATTGTAGAGATGAGGTCTTGCTGCCCAGGCGGGTCTCGAACCCATGGGCTCAGGCAATCCACTCACCTCAGCCTCCCAAAGGCACGGGATTACAGGCTGAGCCACCAAGCCCGGCTGAGATTTTTTTATTATAAAAATGTAGGGTACAATTCAGGGTTAGGTAAATAAACATTGATCATGCAGGTACCCTTGTTGATGAGGTATGCCCCTCCCTCCCCTAGCAGTTTCCTTCAACTGCCAATCCCTCCCCTGCCTCCCCTGACAGTTTTCCACTACTGCCAATCGCTTTCTTATACCATTATAATTGTTCAAGTTCAGCTTATGAGTGAAAACATATGGAACTCAGTGAAAAGACAGACCAAGAGTGGGAAGCCATTTTTAATCTTGTTCTTAAATCCTGACACAATGATGAGAAAGTAGAAGTTATGCTTTTGGAGAAATGCACACTTTAAGTAAAATTAACTTTGCCGACTTTGTCTTTTCAGAAATCGACTTCCTGGTGCCAGGTATCAGAGGTATCTCATAGCAGCAATTGAGCTTGCCTAAAGTAAAGGGAATTTACAAAGGCTAGGACATCATGCATTGGGCAAGGATTGTAAAAGTCATGAAACTTGTAATTACAAAAGTTATGACCGCTCAGAGGGAGAGCAGGTAGGGATTCAATCTTCCAGTAAATTGGGCACTATCTACAGGTAAGCCAAGGATCCCCCGAAGCTACCCACTGGGAATGCCTAGGAGATAAGGGGAGGTGCACCCTCCATTAGCTCTAAGGAATGTCATTTGGGAAGGTGCAGGAAAATTAAAATCCTTGTCACGCCCTTCTCTAGGGGCTGTGATAATGTGGGCAGACATTAATGGGTCTCTGTGTGACAGGATCTCCAAGATATCCACAGGTGGTCGATAAGGAAGTCACAGCAGTCACGTGCAACATCTCCAAGAAGAGGATTTAAGCCAGGGCTCTGGGGGGCTACGAGGGGGCTACACTCACCTAGAGTGTAGGCCCACTCCCTGTCTGTGGGGGGTGAACTTTTCTTAAATAAATCTTTTCTTCTTTCACCTCTGTGTGTTGCAATCCTTTGCATTTGCTCAGATCTCTGGGTTCCCAGCACGGCACCTCCGGCACGCTGGCTCCAGTGGTGCTGCACCTCCCTGCACCTCTCTCTCTCTCTTTGCCTCTCCACCCTCACCCTGTCCGTACCCTAACACTCAGTTCTTTGTTTCTGTGATAAATCACTGAGTATGATCGACTCCAAATCCATCCAAGTTGCTGCAAAGTCCATATATTTGTCCTTTTTTATGGCTGTATAATATTCCGTTGTGTATGTGTACCACATTTTTTTTATTCAGTCCAGCTTCAATGGGCAACATGGTTAGTTCCATGCTTTTGCTATTGTGAATAGATGTTGAGACTGTTAATCACAGGACTCCTCCCCTGACCACAGGGTGGACCTGGGTCCTAAACTGAGCATCAGAATCTCTTTCTGGGGACTGCTTTAAAAAGTTTGTATTTTATTTTATGTTAGATTATTTTATTTTAAAGATGTGGGGTACAATTCAGGATTAGGTATATAAGTGGTCATCATACAGGTAAAGTTTGGGCCTCCTTTTGGTGTACACTTCACCTGGTTTGAGAACAGGTACCCATATTGATGTTATGTGCTCCTCCCCTTCCCTGGCAGATTCCCACTACTGTCAATTCCTTTATAATAGTATTAGGATAAATGTTCAGGGTTCGCTTACTAGTGAGAACTTGTGATACTCAGTTCTTTGTTTCTGTGATAGATTACTGAGTATAATAGACTCTAAATCCATCCAAGTTGCTGTGAAGTCCATAATTTTGTTCTGGGGAATTTGAATTTGAGCTGACCCACAAATATCCCAACAGCAGCACACAGAAAAGCTCCCAAGATGTCCTGCTGAGATCAGGGCATCCAGTCCCTAGACTCTTGTTCAGTTATTCCTTTAAATCTGTAGCTACCTCAGATTTCCATCACTCTAACAGTAAACATCTAGACTGAGCATGGTGGCTCATGCCTGTCATCCCAGCATTGTGGGAGGTTGAGGTGGGAGGATTGCTTGAACCCAGGAGTTGGAGACCAGCCTGGGCAACATAGCAAGACCCCATCGCTATTTTTAAAAAATAAGCCAGGCATGGAGGTGAGTGCCTATAGTCCCAGCTACTGAGTAGGCTGGGACTCAGTAGGCTGAGGAGGGCGGATCCCTTCAGTCCAGGAGTTTAAGGCTTCAGTGAACTGTGATTGTGTCACTGCACTGCAGCCTGGACAAGAGTAAGATACCAACTAAAAACAAAACAAAAATAGTAAACATCTTTTTAACTAAATTAACCAATCAAGAATGTGTCACAAAAGAATTCTCACATCTGCTCTCTATGGTTCAGAGAAAAGTTCATGGGTGAGGAAGGAGGAAAGTCAGAGAAGGAAGGCTGCCCAAGCTGCAGCCCCGTCCTGGCACCTATTTTAAAACCTTTTAGTGAATCTATATTTATCATCCAGTTTTTATTTATGGAAATCTACATAAGGAGCTTGGATGGAGGCTGGAGCTTATTTCAGGAAAGCCAGTCTGTTGTTTCAACAAAAGTCCTGTCAGCTCCCTCCGCACCTGTTCACTCTCCTGCCAGGCTACCTAGTGCTCATTTCCAAAACAAAAAAAAGACAAAAAAAGGAATGAGGACTCAAATTCCAAAGCAGGATGCAAGTGGAGATTAAGGAGATAGCCTATGGGTTTTGTGATGCATTTTCCTAATGAATGGTACGTATTTCCAGTCAACCCAGATCTCTCATGCTAATTAGTTCTTAATACCATAAGAGTTGCCTCCCAAAGTAAGACTTGCAGAGCCACAAATAATAGACATGGAGCTGACCAAGAGCAGATCAAGGGCCAGAGCTCAGCACTTTTCACCACTAGATCCAAGTTCTCTCCACTATTCCATGCCACCTTCCACATGCAACTTGCTTAAATATTATATTAAATATTTCTCTAATTTTTTGAGTTGAGGGTCTCCCAGGCTGGAGTGCAGTGGCACAATCATGGCTCACCGCAGCCTGGACCTCCTGGGCTCAAGCGATCCTTCTGCCTCAGTCTCTGGAGTAGCTGGGACTACAGGTGTGAACCAACACGCCCAGCTAGATTTTTATTAGAGATGAGGACTTGCTACATTTCCCAGCCTGGTCTGGAAATCTTGGGCTCAAGTGTTCCTCCTCTCTTGCCACATCTGGCCCTGTTTTGTTTTGTTTTTTTCCTTTTGTTTTTGGTTTTTGTTTAAGAGACAGGATCTAGCTCTGTCGTCACCCAGGGTGGAGTGCAGTGGAGTGCACTACTGCTTTGACTTCTTGGGCTCAAGTGATCCTCCCACCTTGGCCTCTCAAAGTGCTGGGATTATAGGTGTATGCCACTGTGCCTGGCCTGTTTCTTAAATATAAGAATTTTATTTATCTGTGTAAATGTTTCTTTGGACAACGAATATTTGACAAAGAACTATATACAGAAACCTTTAAGTATTTGCGTCCATTTCTTTTCAAGATGTATAAATTATGCAGATTATATGTCAGTAGAGCTACAGAATTCAAGAAGCTCAATTTAACACACATCCAAACATTAACTGGATGTAATGTATACCAGGCAAGTTACCAGATGCTGAGTTGTTTTTGACTTCCCAAAGTGACACAATCATGTGATAGATTGGAGCCAATGAGAGGAGATGACAAGGAATTCAATTTGTGCAAGCTGCGTTGAAGGGACCTGCTCCAAGGTCATGAGCACCCGGTCATAGAGGCCAGGCAGAGGTGGACAAACAGCCATCCCGTCCTGCAGGGGGGTTGAAGAGCTGCAGTGCTTCAGCCCTCACAGGCACCAGACTCTCCCTAAGGGCTCATTAAAACACAGGGCTGGGTTCAGGGGGTCTGGAGAGGTTTGGGAGCTTGCATTTCTTTTTTTCTTCTTCTTTTTTTTTTTTTTGAGTCGGGGTCTCACTTTGTCACCCAGGCTGGAGGGCAGTGGCATGACCATGGCTCACTGCAGCCTCGACCTCCTGGGCTCAGGCTATCCTTCCACCTCAGCCTCCTGAGTAGCTGGGACTACAGGCATGCACCACCATGTCTGGCTACTTTTTATGACTTTTTTTTGTAGAGACGAGATCTCTTTATGTTGCCCAGGCTGGTTTCAATTCCCAGGCTCAAGCAAACCTCCTGCCAAAGTGCTGGAGTTACACATGTGAGGCACCATGGCTGGCTGAAATCTTGCATTTCTTTTCTCTTTTTTTTGAGTTAGAATCTCACTCTGTCGCCCAGACTGGAGTGTAGTGGCACGCTCCCGGCCACCGCAGCCTCAATCTGCTGGGTTCCGGCGATCCTTCCGCCTCAGCCTTCCAAGTAGCTGGAACTACAGGCACATGCTACCACGCCCGGCTAATTTTTTGATTTATTGTAGAGATGAGGTCTCGCCAAGTTGCCCAGTGGGTCTCAAACCTGCGGGCTCAGGCAATCCACTCACCTCAGCCTCCCAAAGCGCAGGATTACAGGCTGAGCCACCGAGGTCAGCTGAGATCTTGCATTTCTAAGTAGTGCCCCGGTACACTGATCTGGCCGGCACCCCAACTGGAGACCCACTGCAGAAGGATGGATCAGCAGCTGGCCAGGGCCACTGTCTCCAGCTGAGGTATAGCAGGCAAGCTTGTTTGTTTTTTGTGTTCCATCAAACAGTTGAGTAGTCTTGCCATAGGAAACTGGGCTTCATTCCTGCGTGGAGCCACCTCTGGTGATGTCCTGAACCCATTGCAGCTGCTCTGATCTCACCTTGAAGCTGGGACGATGACAGCCACCTCTATGTTGAAGGACAACTGAATATAGGTTGCTGGTTCTTTAAGATGGACTGCCAGAGATGCAGGGTTGCTGCTCACACCCGGGTCACCAACCCGACACCCTCCGACGCCCTCGCCACAGGTGGTAGAGGATGCTGTAGGTGGCATCATGACAGAGCACCAGTCCTCACCCTGTCAGGTGCCTTCCAAGGAAAAGTTGAAGAATCTGCTGTTGCTGCCTGGGGGGCCACAACTGAGAAAGGACACATGGCTCAGCCCTCAGCCATCCCAATCCCACCTCCCAGGAAGGCACCAGCCACACCTGCTGACCTCTGACTGCGCTGACTTTTGCTCTAAGTAGGTCACGTGTATCTCACTCAATCCTTGTGAACCCCATGAGGTGAACCCCATGAGCTGGTGGAGTTGGGATTCCCAACTGGGTCCTCAGCCCCACACTCTTTCTGGAGAGAAAAAACTCAGAGTGTGAGGGAGGGAGAAAGAGCCTGTCCCTACTGCCCTGTGACACCAGGCCGGAACCTGAAGCCTGGGCATTTGTTGCCTGACCACACCTCTTCAGGCTTGGCTCCTAGAGACCCATCAGTGATTCGCTTCCACACGCAGGTGTTGCTTCTAAAGCTCATTCCACGGGCTGGGGTGACTGGGCAGGAAAGGTTTCTAGCCTGACACACCTGCCTATCTCAGCCTTCCTACATGACACCTTCCGTGTGGTGTGGTGTGGAGGTTACCCCAGGATCCTCTGGACAGCCATGTCAGTTGCCCCCAGGAAGGCTAAATGTCCCTTTCTGCCTAAGGCCTTGGTTGAGATCATCTCAGCCATCATAAGAATCAAATAATGTTTTTCTTATTTGTTTTTTGAGTCAGGGTCTCACTCTGTGGCCCAGGTTGGAGGGCTGTGGTATGATCATGGCTCACTGCAGCCTCGATCTACTGTCTCAGGCAGAAGGATCCTACCACCTTAGCCTCCTAAGCAGCTGGAACTACAGGCATGTACACTACACCCAGCTAATTTTTAAATTTTTTTGTAGAAACGATGTCTCACTATGTTACCCATGCTGAGCTTGAACTCCTGCGTTTAATCAATCTCCCGCCTCCACTTCCCAAAGTGCCGCGATTGCATGAACCACTGCACCGGGCCTCGAATAATGTTAAATCCCAAGAGAGACAAAGTCTGGGTGTCAGATTTCTTTCATGTTAGTGGGGTCCTCAGCCCCGAAAGCATGCTTCTCCAACCTCTCCCAAGTCAGCCACATGCCAGGAGCTAGACCAAGTCTCAGCCAGGAAACTGGCTGTGTCCTGCCGTCCTCCAGGCCACGGCAAGTTTTAAATGTATTAGAGACAAGAAGCCAACTCAGGCAATCCTGCCAAACAGTAACTGCCCTCAAGGGCATTGCTGTTCCCTATCTGGACCCTGGCTTCAGCAGATGCCTCTTGGAAAGCTGCTCTCTCTAGTGCAGTCATGTTTCCTTGTTTGGGCCCTTCTACCCAAGCACTGGCAGTTTAATAGAGTCATCGTTCAGCATATATTGAGTGTCTACTGTGCTGGGAGCAAGAGATGGGAATGAGAGACAGTGACTGGCATGGTGGCTCACACCAGTAATCCCAGCACTTTGGGAGGCCAAGGTGGGAGGATTGCTTGGGCCCAGGACTTTGAGACCAGCCTGGACAACATAGTAAGACCTCATTTCTACAAAAAATAAAAAAGTGAGTTCAGTGTGGTGGTGTGCATCTGTAGTTCCAGTACTTGGGAAGCTGACACAGGAGGATTGCTTAAACTCAGAACATTAAGGTTGCAATGAGCCATGATTGTGCCACTGCACTCCAGCCTGGATGACAGAATGAGACCCCAATATGAAAGCAAGAAAGAAAACGGGAGAGAGAGAGAGAGAGAGAGAGGAAGGGAGGGAGGGAGGGAGGAAGAGAGGGAAGGCAGGCAGGCAGGCAGGCAGGCAGGCAAGGAAGGCAGGAAGGAAGACTCAGGCTTTCCTGAATGGGGTGGATACAGACTGTGCAAGGCTGTGGCATTGGCCCCAGGTGCATGAGGAGCATGGGGAAGGGAGAGGAAGGAGCTGGGTAGACAGGAGGGAAGAGGAGCAGTCTGCAGTCTGAAGACAGTCAGCTGCAACACCAGCACTGCCTGACTTTGTCTATTTAAGGCCAGCCTCAACAGAGAAGCCTCATTAGCCAAAGCTATCAAAGTAAACCCATTTACTAAATGCATAACTAAACCTTCGCTCCCACTCAGCCCCGTATAGAAACAGCCTACAAAAATAACTTCTCCGCACACCCCTCTAAAACGCAGAGTGGCATTCCTGTTTGAAGAGCAAGATAACTGGGTGCAGATGGTAGGTGACGCGCCTGTCGTTAGGGGCAGGGCTGGAGATCGTGGAGGCAGGTCCGCAGGGGCTTACTGGGAGCTGCCTCAGGCTTCATAGGCGACCAGCCCTCAGGTGAGTGTCACGGTTGTCCCTGACTCAACAAGCCACTCCAGAAAGCAGCCATCTAATACAGGAACCATTGATTTGCTCATAATTCCGCAGCTGGGGCAGTTCTGCTGGTCTTGCCTGGAGTCACTCATGAGCCTGCAGGATCTGAGCAGAATGGTCCAAGATGACTCACTAGTGGGAGGGGCCTTGTGCTGCCAGCTGCTCCTCACACTGGTGTCCAGTAGCCGGCACTGCAGTAGCAGACCGGAAGGGCCCACAGAGGCCACGAGGTTCTCAGGCTGAGATTCCTCCTCCTCCTCAGCCACCAACCCTGTCCCCTCTCCCTTTCTCCCCAGCACAGAGAGGAGGCCATGGGAAGACAGAGCAGCCATCTGCAAGCCAGGGAGAAAGTCCCAAACCAGAACCAAAACCCCACCAGGACCTTGACCTTGGACTTTCTGGCCTCTGGAGCTGTGAGAAAATAAATTTGTTGCTTAAGCCACTGCAGGTTTTTTGTTTGTTTGTTTACGGCAGCCTGAGCAGCCTGTCACAGGCTGTCTAAAGTTCTTTTTTTCTCACTTTTTAATTTCTATTTTATTTTAAAGACGTGGGGTACAATTCAGGACTAGGTCGATAAGTGGTCCTTGTACAGGTAAAGTTTGTGCCTCCCTTTGGTCCTCACTTCACCTGGTTTGAGATCAGGTACCTTTACTGATGTTATGTGTCTCCCCTCCCCTGGCAATTTTCCGCTACTGCCAAACCCTGTCTTAGAGTATTATGATACATGTTCAAGGTCTGCTTATAAGTGAGAATATGGGCTGTCCACAATTCTGGGTGCTGCAGTTTAAGCTGCTGTGGACATCTGTGTGCAAATCTTTGTATGGAGATGGGGCTTCCCTTCTCCCCAATAGACACCTAGAAGTGAACGGCAAATGGCAGAGTCATAAGGTGTATGTGTTTACCCTGTAAACTAAAAATGAAATCCTAAGACCCCAGCTGACTTGAAGGGTCCCTCTCTTGACCAGGGGTGCCCTGGAGAACCCGTGGAGGCTGAGTCTGGACAGGAAGGGTAGAAGACCGGACTCGCCTAGTCATCCTCCCCCTCTAGCCTCCATTGAACTTTCTTTCTTGAGGGCCAAAATAGAAACCGGCCCTATCCACAGACCCCACCGCTGAGCCAAACGGACGCTGCCCCTGCTTTCTCCCTTAAGAGTTCATGGACTCCTGGGGCAGGCCTGCCAGCCTACGGAGGATGCACAGTGAGGATTTCCGTGTTTCTGCTTCCGTGTTTCTGCGTGTTCTTCATAAATATTCATAACTCCTATGGCTTACTGAATATGTACATTGGCCCCTTGTTCAGCATAAACCACTGCTCCCTTTGTGACCCTGGAAGTATCTGTTCCTGCCTTCTGGCTGGAGGCTGCGCCTCCCAGTCTGTCTGAAAGGTACTGGCAGGCCGCCGCCCTTCATGGGACACAAAGCTCCTTTCCAGTTGAAACCTGGTAAAGAAGGTCAGAGCTGCAAAGGGACTGTGCCATTTTGCCTTCCCACTGGCGTGTTGTGAGATTCCCTGCTGCTTTACCTTTGCCAACACTGGGTGTGGACAGTCTTTTAAGTTTTAGGCGTCTCATTGTGGGCTTGATTGTATTTCCCTAATGACTAACAATGTTGATTATCTTTTTTTTTTTGAGCCAGAGTCTCATCTGTCACCCAGGGTGGACTGCAGTGGCACTATCATGCCTCACCACAACCTCAGCCTCCTGGGCTCAGATGATCCTCCTGCTTCAACCTCCCAAGTAGCTGGGAATATAGGTGCACACCACCATGCCTGGCTAATTCTTTTGAATTTTTGTAGAGGCAAGGTCTCAGTATGTTGCACAGGCTGGTTGATCATCTTTTCATGTGCTTGTCTGTTGTCTCTATGTCTCCTTCAGAGAATGATCTGGTGAAACCTTTTTGCCCTTTTATTATTGACTGAGAGCTGATAAAATGTAGATTTGAACAATTATAAGCGTAAAAAATGCTTATACAGGGTGACTGGCTGTCCAGGTAGGGCAGGCCTGGGAAGGGGGCCAGGATGTCCAGGAAAAGTCTATGGGCACTGGAAACTTCGGGGAGGGCTCACGAGGGTGGAAGAACAGTGGTCAGCCTGGATATCAGCTCTGATAGCCTCATGGTTTGTCTGAGGTTAGCCTTGAGGCTTTCCTAACAGTTTTCTCACTATTAGCAGTGAGCTCCAGCCTCAGAGCCTTAGACAGCCCCGATTCCACGACACTTCCTGTGGGAGATCCCTGTTGCAGGGACATACCGCCACATGTCCTTCTCGCCTAAAGGAGTGTGCCAAGTGTGGAGGCAAACATGGAAACCCTACAAGAAGTGCTCAGATAAGAGTTGGTCCAGAGCCCTCTCTGGGAGCAAAGCTGAGGACAGGGCAGCTTCTACATACATTTCATGAACATGAGGACTGTGGAGCGGAGAGACATGAGGAGAGATGGGAAGAGGATGAAAGGTAAATCTGACCAAGGACACTGTGTTTAGCCAGGGACAACGCCTCACTGGAAGAAGGTAAGTGGGTGAGAGTCCTGGCGAGAGCCAGATAAATGATGAAGGAACAGAACAATGTAGCAGAAACAAGTTTCCCATGGGAGCCTGGACGCAGAGGAGTGAGTACATTAAGGTAAGGAAATGTCCACGTGCAGTCAGCCTGCCCTGACCTGTCAAGTGCAAGGAGCACCATCTGCATGAGGCATGCTGATCCTTGGGCTCAGCTGGTCTCTCTGTGTCACAACAAGCCTCTGGTTGGCTGTTCTCATTCTGTTCCGCATCCTCCCACTCCCTCCTTCTTCCTTTGTGTTTGGTGAATGTTGTAAATACAGGTAAACTTGCTCCAAAAGTTCCTGTTTCTTCACCTAGTGAAAGAATCTTTCTGATTGGGTCCTGTCCATGGTCCATCCCTCTGTGGTCATGTCTGTGTCCCTCAAGCTCTACCTGCTGTCCTGGGCTGAGGTTTCTCCTAACACCCTCAACTCCTCTTTGGATTGGGCCTTCCTCAAACCAGGAACTCAGGAAAAGGTAATGATCTGAATCCTGAATCACCCATGGTATTTTGAAGCATGTCCTAATCATTTTCCTTATACATCAGAACCACTTAGGGCAAATAACATATCTCAGTGCATATATTAGAGATAGTAATTATGTGTCAATTTGACTGGGCAACAGCACCCGGGGAATTTGATCAAACAATATTCTGGATGCTTCATGAGGGTATTTTTGGATGAGATTTACTTTTTTTTTTTTTTTGAGTTGGAGTCTCACTCAGTCACCCACCCAGCCTGGAGTCTCACTCAGTCACCCAGCCTCGACCTGCTGGGCTCCGGCGATCCTTCCACCTTAGCCTTCCAAGTAGCTGGAACTACCAGGTGCGCCCTACCATGCCCAGCTAATTTTTTGATTTATCGTAGAGATGAGGTCTCGCCAAGTTGCCCAGGCAGGTCTCGAACCCGCGGGCTCAAGCAATTCATTCACCTCAGCCTCCCAAGGCACGGGATTACAGGCTGAACCATCGAGCCCGACTGAGATTTACTTTTAAATTGATGAACTTTGAGTAAAGGAGGTTGGTCTTCATCATGCGGTGGGCCTCCCTCAGTCAGTTGAAGGCCTGAATAGAGCAAAGGGCCAATCTCGCCTGAGCAAGAGGGAATTCTGCCAGCACGCTGCCTTCAGACCGTACCTGCCACACACATCAGCTCTTCCTTAACCAACAGCAGACTGTCTTTGGACTCAAACTGTAGCTCTCTCCTGGGCTTCTAACCAGCTGGCCTCCCCATTGGATTTCAGACTCCCCACACCTCCACAATTGGGTGAGGCAATGTTTTAACATAAATCCCTTCTCTCTCTCTCTCTCTCTTTCTCTGTCTCCCCCCTGTTTCTATGGAGAACCCTGACTAATACAAATGTACATGTCATTAAATATCACTAGTGACGGAGTTGAACATCCAAAATGCTAAGAACGTGACCGTGGGCTTCCTATCAGGAATTCAGAACTGGGAGTTTTCTTTTTTTTTTTTTTGAGTTGGAGTCTCACTCTGTTGCCCAGACTGGAGTGCAGTGGCCACTCCCGGCCACCGCAGCCTTGACCTGCTGGGCTCTGGCGGTCCTTCCAGCAATCCTTCTGCCTCAGCCTTCCATGTAGCCGGAATTACAGGCACGCGCTACCACGCCCGGCTGATTTTTTAAAATTTATTGTAGAGATGAGGTCTTGCAAAGTTGCCCAGGTGGGTCTCGAACCCACGGGCTCAGGCAATCCACTCACCTCATCCTCCCAAGGCGTGGGATTATAGGCTGAACTAGGAGTCTTCAAGTCCGTGAAATCATGACATGTTCAGGGAAGAGCTTTGCCAGCAAATGAGGCAAAACTTTTGGAATTAACTGCAATGGTACAAAAGATCATTGATAAGAATATATATATTACAACCCTATTTGACCTCTGTGAAATGAAAATAAAAAAAGGGCTCTTAATGTCAGTACCATCATTAGTAAGGTTGGCCTCTTTCCTTCCACCCCCCTCCCCCACACAACTAAGAGGTCTGCTAAGAGGTCCTTGTTTTGAAAAGAGAGCCTGGTACAGATTTCATATGGAAATAATACCTTAGTGAAAAGAGATTTTATAAGACCCCATTGTCAAAATTGTGAAGTGTTTTTTCACATGTGACACAGCACAAGTGTTATGTGATGGCCTTTTTTTAATAGTTTAAAAGACAAGACATCACACAGTAACACTAATAATTATCATGTGTTGAGTCCCTACTATATACCACACTGTTCTAAATGTACTATTTTATGCATACATCTTTATTCTCACAGTAAATCTCTTAGGTAATGTTGTCATAATAAATAATTTGTATGGTCTTTTTCCCTGGTTCCTGGGAAGGAGGCTAAATCTTTAGCATTTCCTAAGTAAAAGGAGTGTCTTTGTTATTCATGGTGGGTCCCTTGAACCACACCTGAGTTTATGCTAAGGATGGGATTAGTTCACATCAGAAAGACCAACCATATGATTAGAGGGTTGGGGCTTTGAGCCATGTGATATCACTTAGCCTCAGGCAAAGGAGGAGGTGAGTTTAATCATGTGGCCAGTAATTTGATCAATCATGACTTTGCAATAAAACCCCAATAATAACTCTAGGCACTGAGGCTCAGTTGAAGCTCCTGGTTGATGATAAATGCTACTGTGGACTGAATGTTTGTATCTCCCCCAAATTCAAACATTAAAGTCCTAATCCCCAAGATAATGGCATTTGGAAGGGAGGCCTTTAGGTGGTAAAAAGCCATGCTGGCTCTGGCTTCACTCATGAATGAGATTATAAGAAGAGACACAAGAGAAATAATCTCTCACTCTCCGCCCTGGGGGAATACAGCAAGAAGGTATCTGTCTGCAAACCAAGAAGACAGCCCTCACCAGAACTTGACTGTGCTGATGCTCTGATCTCAGCCTTTCCAGCCTCTAGGACTGTGAGAAATACATCTCTGTTGTTTAAGCCACCCATTCTGTGGTATTTTGTTATAGCAACCAGAACTGACCAAGGCACACACTGACGTGCAGCAGGCAGGAACGTGTCCAGAGGACACGGAAATGTTGGCATCTGGGACCCTCAACCTACATGTCTCTTCATTTGGCAGGTCCTCATTTGTGTCCTGTATAATAAAGTAATCATTAATATCATGCTTTCCTGAGTTCTGTGAGTTTGTTTATGAATTATCAGACCTGTGGGGTAGGAACGCCTGAATGTGTAGCCAGCTGGTCAGAGGGCAGGTGACCTAGAGCCCTTGAGCTTGTGGCTGGCATCTGATGTGAGGGGGATCCTTGGAGGATTGTGCCATGACCTGTGACAGCTGTCCTAACACCAGGTAGTCAGAGTCAGAATCGCACCACAGGTAGAAATCATTAACTCTGTTTACAGATAAGGAAAATAAGGCTTGAAGAAGTAAAATGCGTGCTCAGAGACACACAGCTCATGACGGTTGATGCCAGTTCTCCAAGCAGACTCGTCTAGTTCCAAGACTCACCCTCTTTCCACCACTCTGGGAAGAGATGGGATTTCTGGATTAGCCTCTTTGATTTATCATCAGGGTCTCTGTTACTTGGAATAAAAAATATGCATTCAATCTGCAGTGATTTGTCCCATAAAGATTTGCTTGTTCATTTGGAGGCAGTGATAACAAGCCATGCTAGCTCTGGCTGAAGGAGATTGTCAAGCCTCTCTTGATAGTCACTGTCAGGACGTCATGCTGGAATGGGATGCAGGCTTAATATGCAAAACCCTGGATCCCAAATCAAAAGTGTTAATTCACCCAGTTAAAAAGTGGGTGAAGAACTGAATGTAAGCTTCACCAAAGAAAATATACAGATGGCAATAAGCAGTGAGAAGATGCTGAAGCCCACTGGTCACTAGCGAATCTCAGATGAAAACTACAATGAGATCCTGCTCCACACCCGTGGGGATGGTAATAACTGATAAGTAAGGTAACTGACAGCATCAAGTGGTGACATGGATGTGGAGCAACTGGAGTGCTCATGTCTTGCTGGCAGGCTGTAAAATAATATGGCCACTTTAGAAAAGAGTTTTGGCACTCTCTTATAAGGTTGAATATGTGCATATTATATGACCTGTACCTAGGGGATGTGTTTATAAACACAAATGTTTATGGTGACTTATTTACAATCACCACATATGGGAAACAACCCAATGTCCCTCAACAGGTGTGTAGATAAACTGTGGTACATTTGTAAAATGTAATAAAGTACTTCTCAGCAATAAAAAGGAACAAACATAACAATATTCATAGCAGCATTATTCACAATACACAAAAGGTAGAAGCAACCCAACTGTCCATCAACAAATGAATAGACTCACAAAATGTGGTACAAACAATCAATGGAATATTATTCAACCTTAAACAAGAATGAAATTTGGATACATGCTATAGCATGGATGACCCTTAAAAACATTATGCTAAGTGAAATAGCCAGACACAAAAGGGCAAACGTTGCAACCTCCCATTCATATGAGGTACCCAGAATGGACAGATTTACAGAGACAGAAGGCAGAATAGAGGATACCAGGGGTTGGGAAAAGGGAGGAATAGGGGCTTATTGTCTAGTGGGGACCGAATTTCAATTTAGAAAAAAGTTCTGGAGACGGAGGGTGGTCATGGTTGCACAGCAGTGTGAATGTACTTAATATTACCAAATTGTACACTTAAACTGGTTAAAATTTTATGTTATATATATTTTATTATGATATTTTTTAAAGAATCAAACTATGGACACATACAACATGGACAAATCACAAATACATTATAAAAGTGAGAGAAGACAGAGCCAAAGTCTACACACAACATGATTCCATTTGTAGAATATCCTTGCAAAGACAAAATTATAGATACAGACAACAGATCTTGGCTGGTGCTTGAGAGGCTGAGGAGGGACAATTGCTTGAGCCCAGGAATTCAAGGCAGCAGTGAGCTATGATCATGCCACTGGGTTCCAGTCTGGGTGACAGAGTGCGATCCCTCAAAAATAAAAATAAAAAAAGAAAATGGATCAACAGTTGTCTGGAGCTATGATGGGGAAAAAGTAGCTGATTATAAAAAAATTCCAGGGATTTGGGGAATGATGGAACATGATTATGGTGGGGGTTACATGACTAGATGCTTTTGTTAACTCATAAAACTGAATGCTAAATAGGATAAATTCTACTCTCCATAAATTATACTTTAATACAAATAATGAGCATTTGAAATTCTACTTTTCTATTATGCCATTTCTTCTCTGCAACAGTAAGTACTAGTTAACAACAGAGAAGGGAAAAAATATAAGAACCTGCAGGAGGCTGGAAGCAGTGGCTCATACTTATAATCCCAGCACTTGGGAGGCTGAGGCGGGAAGATGGCTTGAGGCCAGGAATTGGAGACCAGCTTGGGCAACCTCGTCTCTACAAAAAATAAAAAAAACTAGCTAGGTGTGGTGGTACACACTGTGGTTCCTGCTACTTGGAAGGCTGAGGAGGATGGATTCCCTGAGCCCAGCAGGTCAAGTCTGCAGTAGCATGAGTATGCCATGCCACTCCAGCCTGGGCAACAGAGTGAGACTCCAATTCAAAAAATAAAATAGTAAAATAAAATGTATGCAGGAAGGTGTGCATAGGTTATATGCAAACACTACACCATTTTATATCAGGGACTTGAGCATCTGTGGATTTTAGTATCCACAGGGGCCTGGAACCCTCCACCCACGAATGCTGAGGGCCGACTGCACTAACTGCTTATCCATGTCACAGGGGCAATTTCTTGGGAGCAGCTCACAGAGGATCCTGGAGTAGGCATATGAGAGGTGAGCTCTGCTGGCATCCAGGGGTGAGGATGGAAGCCCAGGGACTGACTGATGAGTGCCCATATGGGGACCCAGGAAAGGCAGGTGTGAAGAGCCTAGGGGACCCTCCCAGCATAGGGCAGCAGGTTGGAGCCCTGAGAAGATGGTGGGAACAAGGCTGGGGGCTGTCTGTTTTGTGCTCCTGTGGCTGAATATCTGAACCTGGATAATTCATAAAGAACAGAAATGTATTTTTCACAGTTCTGGAGGCTGAGAAGGCCAAGATCAAGGTGCTGGCAGTTTTGGTGTCTGGTGAGAGCTCTGTCTCTGTTCCCAAGATGGCACCTTAAATGCTGCATTTTTGGGGAGAGGAGGTCTGTTCCTCACATGGAAAAAGAGTGCAAGAGCAAAGAGAGAGAGAATCCACTCCCCAAAGGCACAACATCCATCCATGTCTTCATTACTTCTTAAGGGCCCTGCCTCCTGGGACCATTACATGGACAATGACATTTCCACCTGAGCTTCAGAGAGGATAAACATCAAGCCACAGCAGGCAGGCAGGCTATCTTCCCTCCTGCTCTCAGGAGGGTGACTCCTGAGGTAGTAGCTGTGAAGACAAGGAGCAGAGAAGCCTTTCCCCATAGCCTTGCAGAAGACCGACCACTTGCACATAGGACACGCTCTGCCCTCTTGCCTGTTACAACTTTGCCTGACCAGGGAGCTCCACCAGCTTCTCTAGAACTTGTGACACTTGTAGATTAGTCACCAGGTGTGGACAAAATTGTTCTTGACCTTCCCAAGAAATTCTGCAGGTGGCTATCTCGCTCACATACGAGGTGTGATTTGGATACGAGTCCACTGGCCAGCTCTCCAAGTTTCTGTGGCTTTTTTTTTTTGAGCCAGAGTCTCACTCTATCGTCAACAGGAGTGCGGTGGCACGATCATGGCCACTGCAGCCTTGTCCTGTTGGGCTCCGGCGATCCTTTTGGCTCCGCCTTCCAAGTAACTGGAACTACAGGCATGTGCCACACCACACTCAGCTAATTTTTTTATTTATTGTAAAGACAAGAGCTCACTATGTTGCCCAGGCTGGTCTCGAACCCCTGGGCTCAGGCAATCCTCTCGTCTCCACCTCCCAAAGTGCTGAGATTATAGGTGTGAGCCACTGTGCCCAGCCTCCCGTGGCTTTTAAAAGGTGAGTTAGTAAGCATGAGCAAAGGCTGCAGTGGAAGCCTCCCAGGCCACGTGAGTAATGCCAAGGTCTTATGTGAAATCGTTTTGTTTCTGCAGTGTGTCTATGACAAGGTCGGGATGACATTCTCCATCCTCTTGATCCAATGGTAGAAGCCTGATGTTGTGATCAGACCAGTTACAGCAGTGGATAGAAGAATGATCTGGGAATTTACAGTTCTGTCCCCCAGCTGGCACCGAGACTGCTAAGTCATTTTACTCTTTCTTTTTGGGTCAGAGTCTCACTCTGTCACCCAGGCTGGAGTGCAGTGGCACAATGACAGCTCACTGCAGCCTCAAGCTCCTAGGCTCAAATGATCCTCCTGCCTCAGTCTCTCAAGTAGCTGGGATTATAGGACCTGTCACCATGCCCAGCTAATTTTTTTTTTTTTGAGTTGGAGTCTCACTCTGTCGCCCAGACTGGAGTGCAGTGGCCGCTCCCGGCCACCGCAGCCTCGACCTGCTGGGATCTGGTGATCCTTCCGCCTCAGCCTTCCAAGTAGCTGGAACTACAAGTGTGTGCTACCACGCCCGGCTAATTTTTTGATTTATTGTAGAGATGAGGTCTCACCAATTTGCCCAGGCGGGTCTCGAACCCGCGGGCTCAGGCAATCCACTTACCTCAGCCTCCCAAAGCGCTGGGATTACAGGCTCAGCCACCGAGCCCGGCTGCCCAGCTAATTTATTATTATTATTATTATTATTTGTAGAGACAAGGTCTATTGCTCTATTGCCCAGCCTAGTCTCCAACCCCTTGCTCAAACAATCCTCCTACCTCGGCCTCCCAAAGTGCTGGATGACAGGTGTGAGCCACTGCACCTGGCCTCCTTTTACTCTTTGAGCTTCACTTTCTTCACTGGAGAAATCAGGACTGTAGCCAAAGTTTTCATCCAACTTAACTGTGTCTGGGACTACCACAACAAAGTGCCACAAACCAGAGGCTTAGGCATCGGAAGGTCGTTGTGCCTCACAGTTCTATAGGCTGGAAACCTGAACTTGAGGTGAAGGCAGAGTGGGCCCCTCCTGAGGGCTGTGAGGGTAGCATCTCTTGTCTCCCTCCTAGCTTCCATAGTTTCAAGTGCTCCTGCTGGTAGACAGCAGTCTTTTCCCCATCTTCACGTTGTCCTCCCTCTGTGCATGTCTATCTCTGTCCAAATGTCTCCTTTTTATAAGGACACCAGTCACACTGGCTCAGGCCCTGCCCTGATGACCTCATCTTAACTGGAACATTTGTGAAGACTTCATTTCCAAATAGCTCACAACCATAGGTACTAGGCGTAGGGACTTCAACATCTTGTGGTGAAGACACCATTCGATTCATACACTAACTTCCAGAAAGATCAGTAAGGGAGAATATATGTGAGCCCCAAAGTAAACTGAAATGCTTCCCAAGAGTAGCTGGCATGCATGATGGTAGGGAGTAGTTGTCCACACATGTCACCCAGCCTAAACACGGACTGTCTTACTGGTACCTTCCAGAAAGACTACAGGACACCTGACAGAGAGACTCCTGGGGAAACAGGTCCAGAGACCTTCCAAACAGCACCAGTAATGCACAAAGAAAGCAGAGGGGTGTGCAGATTTATCCGTTCCGCATAGATGTAGCGCCTGCAATGCTCAGGCGGGTTTATTCGTTCCGCATAGACACAGAGCCCACAGCGCTCAAGTAGGTTTATTCATTCAGTATAGATACAGACCTGTAATGCTCAAGCCTGCAAATCCAGGCTTTCACCAGTGAGAAGCCAAGTGTGTCTCTCACTCATCCACTTACTGGATCCCCGTCCTACAAAGCTCATCTTCACTGTGCCTGTTGGGTGACAATAGTAATCTCAGGAGCTGGCCCAGCCCTCAGACTCTCAGAAATAACAACTGGGCCTCTTGGGAGCTACATGCTCAGGCCAGAACCCAGGAAACTGTCTGTGTCCTGACCAGGGGACACTTGTTTTTCTGTCTTTGCCTGTACTTTGCCATGGCCTATTTTCTCTCATGTCCTGTGTGAATTCCCTGAGTATCCCCTGACACACGAGTCCCCCAGCCTCCCCCGACACACCCTCCGTAGACAGAGGCAGAGTTTGACCCTCATAAGAGTGAGAACACGCCTCTCCAGATGACGGGGGTGGACTGGAGCCAAACCATTTCCTTCAGCCTGGGGCACATTGCTTTCCCCCGTGACTTGTGCAGTCCAGAAACAGCTGCAGACTCCAGCAAAATCGTGTTCTGGTTCAATCCTTCAAGCCAGCTTCGCCCTCTTATTGTTTTCTCTGGAGAGAGGAAAGAGACGAAGTCCTTGAAGAGCTGCCATGGGCCTCATTTCCAAGTGTCTGTTGGTGGAGCCACCAGCCAAGCTGCCCTTTTTATTGGGGAAAGAAGGAGAGAGCAAAAATGGAATTGAGAGAGAGATCAGAAAATGATGCAAAAGGGCATGGAGAAATCACCGTGAGTGGAACAAAGTTACACAGTGGGGCCAATGGAGCAAGAACATTGCTTGCAACACAATTGATGTGGGCATTCGAAAGGCATGGGAGCACCGTGCCTCTCGCTCTGGATGCTCCAGGAAGCCTGCCCATCTCCACATTTAATTCAGGCCATTTTTACACAAAACTAACCCAATAAGAGAACATCAAGATATATAAAAATGGCTGGGCTTGGTGGCTCAGCCTGTAATCCCAGCACTTTGGGAGGCCGAGGTGAGTGGATTGCCTGAGCTCTCGGGTTCGAGACCCACCCAGGCAATTTGGCGAGACCTCGTCTCTACAATAAATCAAAAAATTAGCCGGGTGTGGTAGCCTGTGCCTGTAGTTCTGGCTACTTGGAAGGTTGAGGCAGAAGGATCACCAGAGCCCAGCAGGTGGAGACTGCGGTGGCTGGGAGCATGCCACTGCACTCCATCTCTGGATGAGAGTGAGACTCCAACTCAAAAAAAAAAAGATATATAAAAATGATTCTGAGGCCGGGCATGGTGATGCACGCCTGCAGACCCAGCTACTTGGGAGGTTGAAGCAGGAGGATCACTTGAAGCCAGGAGTTAGAGGCTAGATGTTGCATTGATTTATAAAATTATCTTTTAATTCATCTTATAAGTTAAGATGTGTAAGTTTGCCCTTTCAGATTTACTCTCTACCTTTCTCGTTCACTGCCATGCAGGGGAGACTGGGACTAGGGATGGGATCAGTGTTTGCCCTTGCACTTCTGGCAGGAGTTGGAGAATGGGAGGCACCTCTGGAAGACTGGAGAGCAGGAAGAGCGGGGCAGGCGCTTGTTGCTGTGTCCCTGCTGGTGGGTTACCATGGGCTGCCTGCTACCCTTGCTGAGGGTCACAGTTCCTGAAAGAGGGGCCTACCAACCCTCCCCAGCAGCTCTGCTCCTTCCCTTCACCTCCGCGTGTCTTGCGGGCCTGGGTAACAGAACTCTCCTTGCTAGAGCCCAGGCCATGCGTTACTCTTTTCCAACTCCCTAACCCTCACCCACGTCTTTACAGATGAGCCCCTTGAACTCTCCTGAGATGTCCAGCTGTAGTGTGCCCTCTGCCTAATTTTTCCCTCCAGCTGGAGTGTGAGTCTTTTGGGTGCAGTCTTAAAGGATGCTTTGTGTCCCCTTGGAAACATCTAGCATGACCCCAGGTACAGAGGAAGCATTTGTGCTTCTTAGTGTTGATGATCTCAAGAAAGTCTTTCACTTTCCAAGGTCACACTTTCCAAGCCCCATTTTGTGAGCCACACAGAGTTCTATCTGCTTCCACAAAGTCCACCCACCCTTGTGGCCCAATACCTGTGGTTCACAGGCTTTGCTGCGTAGGTGAGTTGTGTGACGTCATGGAAATGGCAGGTGTTTCACATACCCCCCCCAGCTCTGCTTCTTCCAGGTTGGGTAACATGGTTTCTAAGTTCCGAAAGCCACGATCATTACAAATAAATGTGTCACACAGAACTGCCACAGCTCTGTTTCTTAGTCCCATTGTTTCTTCTCTGTCCTTACCATGCAGGGCCGACTGGAGTCCTTTGTTCCCAATTTAAACACAATGGCCAGTGGTACAGTAAAGCCAGGGAGAGGGGACAGAAGAGACAGAAAGAAAAAATGTAGACACTCTAGACATTGGCAACGTGGACCAGGCTTATGAGCAGTATTTTTTTTTTTTTTTTTGAGTTGGAGTCTCACTCTGTCACCCAGACTGGAGTGCAGTGGCCGCTCCCGGCCACTGCAGCCTCGACCTGCTGGGCTCTGGTGATCCTTCTGCTTCAGCCTTCCAAGTAGCTGGAACTAGAGGCGCGCGCTACCACGCCCGGCTAATTTATTTATTTATTTATTGTAGAGATGAGGTCTCGCCAAGTTGCCCAGGTGGGTCTCGAACCCATGGGCTCAGGCAATCCACTCACCTCAGCCTCCCAAAGTGCGGGATTACAGGCTGAGCCACCAAGCCCGGCTATGAGCAGTATTTAAATATGATTTTGGAGACGTGGAAGGAATCATGATACTTAAAAAAGCTGATGAAAAAGCACACGAGGAGGTATGAAAAACGAACAAGATGGCCTATTCCAATGTCGCTTGTCTGAGGCAACAGTGCTGTTAAAGTTCCTTCATTGAGAGCTGGCTAAAATAAAGATTTATCCAATGTAGAAACCAGAACCCAGCTGGGCACAGTGGCTCACATCGTAATCCCAGCCCTTTGAGAGGAGTTCCAGACCAGCCTGGAGTGAGACCCCGTCTCTACAAAGAACAAACAAACAAGCAAAAATAACTAGACATGGTGCCGCATGCCTGTAGTACCAGCTACTCGGCAAGCTGAGGTGAGAAGATTGCTTGAGGCCAGGACACTGAGGCTACAGTGAGCTATGATTACACCACTATGCTGCAGCCTGGGAGACAGAGCACCAACTTTAGAAAATCAAGGAAAAAAAAAAGAAAGAAAGAAACTGGGAGCCTCAGTAGGGAAGATGTTCAAAAGAGAAACATGGTAAGTGACCCTGACTCTTCCACCCCTTATAAGTGATTCATAAATTCACACCAAAATGGATTTTTACATTTTCCAACTCCACCAATAAAGTGACCATCCTTGTGCAGGACACTTGAAACAAGTTGACTTCCTACCTTCTTTACAAATAAATAATGCAGTTACCTTGGTGGGGTGGGGAAAGAGGTTTCCAAGCATCCCTACAAAGCAGACTTGGAGTGGACCCAATGAAAGCCCGAGGACAGAGGATGGGGATGTCGTACCATGCCTGGGCTCAGAGTGGCTCTGTCTGGCTCTGGCTAAGAGTGTCCTTCTTGGCAAGGGGCCAAGCCCACCTGGCTGCTGTGAAAAGTCGCAGCAGGGTCATGGGGATGAGAATACCCTCTGCAAAGGGTTGCTATGGGCAGTGCAGTGAGACAATACACACACAACAGCTAGTACCAGCATACAACAGGCGCTCCGTATATGCTCCTTATTATCTACTGTAGGGGCTTAAAGCCTGTACTTAATGTCATTAAAAGGCTTTTCTTGTTTGTTTGTTTGCTTTTGTTTCTGAGACATGGTCTTGCTCTGTCACCCAGCCTGAAGTGCGGTGGTGCCAGCCTGTCTCACTGCAGCCTTGACTCCCTGGGTTCAAGTAATCCTCCTTCCTCAGCCTCCCGAGTAGCTGGGACTACAGGCAGGTGCCACCACACCCGGCTAATTTTTATATCGTTTTGTAGACACAAGTACTCGCTATGTTTTCCAGACTGGTCTTGAACTCCTGGCCTCAAGCTATTCTGCCTCTGCCTCCCAAAGTACTGAGATTATAAGCATGAGCCACTGTGCCCAGACACATTTTTCTTTTAGTTTTGAAAATCACTGTGGCTGACATTTTCCTAGTTGGTTATGCCAACTATGGCAATGACCCCCAAGGCTTCCTTTCCACCTCCTTCTGTCACCTTGTGTTCATGCCAAGCAATGAAGAGGCCCTGACAACATCAAGGACCCAGAGGAACGATGGAGCTATGGCAAACAAACATTTATGTTGGATTCAACTATGTGCTCAGTAGAAGGAAGTGATACAGATGAATAGATACATATATATGTAGTTTCCTTCTACAAGATGGCCCTCAAATTCAAGCCAACTGCTGTATCTGGGATTCAGCCAAAGAAGCTGCCACAGCCATCTGTCCTAGTTCTGAAGGGAAACTGGCAGTGTTGAATTCACTGAGATGGCACCAAGCACATAGTACCCTGTCATCTCTATTCTATGGGTGGTATGATCATCGCTCACTATTACATTGACCTCCTAGGCTCAAGGAGTCCTTCTGTCTTAGCCTCCCAAGTAGCTGGGACTATGGGTACATCACCATGCCCAACTAATTATTTTTATGTTTTGTAGAGATGAAATCTTGCTATGTTGCCCAGGCTAATCTCAAACTCTGGGCCTCAAGCAATCTTCCTGCCTTGGCCTCCCAAAGTACTGGAATTACAGTTGTGTGCCATCCCGTCCGGCCTACAGCATGGTAGATACTGTAAAAGACTGAAGAGAATCCAAGCATTTTGAGAGGCTGAGGTGAGAGGATTGTCTGGGCCCACAGGTTCGAGACCAGCCTGGGCAACATGACGAGCCCTTGTCTCTACAATAAATCAAAAAATTAGCTCGGCTTGGTGATGCATACCTGTGGTTCCAACTACTTGGAGGGCTGAGGTAGAAAGATTGCCAGAGCCCAGCAGGTCGACGCTGGGGTGGCCATGAGCATGTCACTGCACTCCAGCCTGGGTTATGGACTCCAAAAAAAAAAACCGAGGAGAAAAAAAGACAACAGTGGAGGATTTTAAATGAGGGGATAGTGGACCGAGTGTGTAAAAGGAGATCATGGGGCAGAGGGGTGGGATGGCTGAGTGGAGGAGCTATGTAATCTGCTGTAGGTATCAATAGGATCATCCTGACTTGTGGCAGGAGTCCAGAGTCTGTTGCAGTAACTTCGGCAAAATTCGATGGCGGCTTAGCCAAATGAGGTGGTAAGAAGGGTTTGGATTCTGGATCTATTTTGAAGGTAGAGCAGACAGGATTTGCAGACAATTTGGAAGTAGGTAGGGAGAAAAGACAAGAAGCAAGGATATCATCAAAGTTCTCAGCCTGAGCAATTAGGAAGCCATCATCATCCTTAACTTGTGCAGAAAAGGAGCTAGTTTCAGAGACAGGAGTTTGAACATCCTAGTGAGATGTCCTGTAGACTATTAGATATCCGAGTCTGGAGTTCAGATGAGATATAAATTTGGAAGTCATGAGAACAGAGATGGTATTTAAAGCCATGAATCTGGATGAGGTCACCAGGGGGTTGACTGTGGAAGGAAGAGAGAGGCCCAGAGATTGAGTTCTGGGGACTCCAGCAGTTAGAGACTGGGGATACCAGAAGAAGCCAGCAAAAAGAACCGAGAAGGAACAGAAAGGTAGAAAGAAAACCAGACAATATGGTTTCTTAGAAGCCAAGAAAATGTATTTAAAAAGAGATGTGGATGAACTGTCGAATGTTGATTGCCTTCCCGAGGAAAGGCTTGGGAGTCCATGAAAGGGTGTCACAGAGGACACAGTTTGAACTGAGTACTCAGGGAAATGGCATTTCAGCTGAAGATTAAAGAATGAAGTCCAGTGGCATCCACCTGCAGTTTTTTTTTTCTTCCTAGTGTTATCTTTGCTTCATTCCAATGGCATCTCTGATCATCCGCATATGCAGTCTACCCATGAGAGACCTTATCCATCACAGCTGCTTTCCCCCATAGCTGAGCAGGAAGGAGTAGGGATGGAGGGAGAAGCTCAGTGCAGCTCCCCCAAAACGGGACACATGAAGCAGCCAACTCTCTTCTCAGTGTGGCAGGCACTTGAATATGACTCTAGCAGTGGGTGTCCACTGGGTCCTGCAACATAAGATGTGGTCACACTACTCACTTGAGGGTTCCTGGCCAGCATGGGCCAATTGCCCCTGCAGATGCACCCAGTTAGAGAGCAGATCCAGGAGTCACCAACTGGGCATTATTTTCTCCAGGCCAGAGTCCCAGAGGCAAAGAGAGAAAAGGAGGAAAACCTGGTGTCAGACATGTTAGATAAACTGATGAAGGAGTTCTCAACATTGAAATGCACTGCTCCCACACCAAAGAGAGCCAGCCCGGGTGCTCCTTGGGGGTTAGATTGCCAGGTAAAGTCAAGCCCAGTTCCTGACACAGGTGATGGGACTAAGCTAGGGTACCACGTACCCTCTATGACCACGCCAATCCCCTTGGAGGAAACCAAACACACACTCTGCAAAGAGGAACTATCTAGGTTAAGCTGTGGAAAAGTGAGTAAGCAAACTTCTTTGGAAGCTTAAACTCTCCAAATGGACAAAGAGAAACAAGAGACTGAACTCTTCCACACTCATGTTTGTGATGCACGAAGTGCAACAGCCAAGAAAAGGAAGCAACCCACGTATCTATCAATGGATGTACAAACACCATGTGGAATACATACGAAGGAATATTATTTCATCTCAAAAAGGAAGGAAATCCTGCCACATGCCTCCAAACCCTTACCTAGAACCCAGGCCGCCAAATGGTTGGCCCTTCACACAGGTTTGCAGGCCAGCCATGCAAACTGACGTCTGTTTTTCAGCTTGATCCTGAGCCATGGGTGATGGAGCTGAGATCAGTGCTGGTGGAAGGAAACTGCTGTAGGACCAGCATGGGCACAAGAGCTTAGAGGGGGCTGAGAGGCAGGACCATGTTTGAAGAGCAGGGCCCAGGAGCAGAGACCAGGCCTGGGGAGCTGGATGCCCATGTCATACAGACTCACAGGACAGCGTTGTCCCATCTCCGGGAGCTCCCAGGGTTGGCCAGGTGAGTAGGTGACAACAAGATACAGTATAGCAATTAGTACATTAAGGTGTACACCTCACCTTGTACATAGAATATATTCAAACAGAAGATGAGGCTAGCTGCCTCAGTTTTCCCCTAAGAACAATGGTTCTGCAAAAATATCAACTAAAAACAGCATACGTTTCTTTGTCTACCCTTTCTGACTCTAGGCTATAATTCTGTGATCTCTGTGGTTGCATCTTTCATCATGCAACCAATATTTTGTCAATAAATAAAGCAGAGAAAGGAAAAGAGAGAGAGAAAGAAGGAGGAGAGAGGAAGGGGAGGAAAAAGAAATATTTGCCTAGTGTAACTTGTATTCTAGCAAGGTGAAACAATAGATATAAGCAAGTAAATATGTAAATACACAGCATGCTTCAAGGTGATAGGAGTTAACAATGGAAAAAAACGTAGAGTAGGGTGAAGGAGATACAGGACAGTTAGTGACAACTTGGAAGTTTTAAAAGGGTGACTGAGGACTGGACTTGGTGGCTCATGCCTGTAATCTCAGCACTTTGGGAGACTGCGGGACAGGAGGATCACTTGAGGCCAGGAGTTTGAGACCAGTCTGGGCAACAGAGAGAGATCTAAGTTCTACAAAGAAATCAAAAAATTAACTGAGTGTGCTGGTTGGAGTAGTCTAAATGTGGCAGGCAGGAGTAGATAAAGCCATGTGAAATCAGAGAGGTGACAGGTGGAGGACAAGTCCATGGTGTCTTGGGGCCCTTGTAAAGTGGCTTTTACTCCCGGCCAAAACATGAAGCCATCAGAGAGTGCTGAGTTAATGGGAGCTGTAAGCTGCTTCATAAAAAAAGGATCACTCGATTGTTTGGTTGAGAACAGACAGTGGAAAGGTAAGGGCAGAGGCAGGGAGGCCAGCTTGGAGGCTGCTGAGGTGAAAGACATGGAGTCTGAGCCCTACGTGCTGGCAGGGGAGGTAGGGAGAAGGTTTTATGACTCCAGGTTTTCTAGGAACAGAAGCACCCACTCCTGCAGGGCTCTGCAGCCTCGACCTGCTGGGCTCTGGTGATCCTTCCGCCTCAGCCTTCCAGTAGCTAGAACTACAGGCGTGCGCTACCACGCCCGGCTAATTTTTTGATTTATTGTAGAGATGAGGTCTCTCCAAGTTGCCCAGGCGGGTCTCAAACCCGCGGGTTCAGGCAATACACTCACCTTGGCCTCCCAAATCGCAGGATTACAGGCTGAACCACCGAGTTTGGCCTAGGTTAATTATCTTTAACTCCTGGTCTGTATCACATAACAGAGGCCTGACGACATGTACACATACTCGTTGACCCAGTTGACATGTCACTCTTGAAAATACAGATTTGATCTTTTGTTTGTTTGTTTGTTTTGTTTTGCCTTTTATTTTGTAGAGATGAGTGTCTCACTATGTTGCCCAGGCTGTTACTGAACTCTTGGCCTCAAGTGATTCTCCCACCTCAACCTCCATCTCAGTTTCCTAAAGTGTTGGGATTACATGCATGAGCCACTGTGCCCAACCAAAACTACTAATTTTAGACCAAACTATACAGAAAGAAGTTCATCCCAGATATAGTTAACAAATAATATTAACAAGTGTGAAAACAAATTAAGAGAGGTTATACCATCATGAAAAGTCACAGTCAATTAGGAGTAAATACCTGAGCCGATTTCCATATTTGCAGGATAAATTCCAAAATTCCAAAATTCCAGCCCTCTTTTCCTGCTGTGCTGGGTCAGTGCGCTGGCCCTTGCCTTATCAGTGAGGAGGGAGGTGTTTGGGATTGGGTGCGTGGTTCATGTGTCTTGGGCTCCTGTGGGCAGCAGAGGCAGGTGAACAGTTGTGATGTTTGCACAGATGAGCTACGCTGAGCTGAGGATGAGGGAGGCGCAGCCCTGGCTCCCAAGCGGCTCGCAGGCTGTTCTAAGATCCTGTGTGCAAAGTGTGGCCCTTGGACTAACTGCATTGACATCAGCTGGAAGCTTGTTAGAAAAGCAAACTCTCAGATCCTGCCCCAGACCTACTCACTCAAAATCTGCATTTTAAAAAAGGACTCCAGGGCATTCATATGCCTAATGAAGTCCCAGAAGCACCCATCTATGGCAGATGTGCAAACAAGTGCAGTCATTTCTGGTTTAGCACCACATATGCATTCCTGAAAAATCACACCCATTGCAAGATTGTGCACTAAAATAGCAGAGCCTATGAGGGAAATTGATTAGGGGCAGACTTCTGAAAACCTACAAAGCCTTGAAAACAGAGCACTAAAAAAGCAATCACAATTTCACAATTAAATTTCACAATAATAAAATCATAATAATTAAATCTCCTGGTATCTGTGTTCAGTATCAGTCAATTCTTTGCTGTCTTCAACTTAGGAGATTCAGACTTCCTCTTTCAAGATATGGGACCTACATGTAGGCATTTGCTGTTAAAACTAACAACAATAACAAAAACTTTAGACAAATTGAATTTAACAGAATTTTATTGAGCAAAGAATGATTTATGAATTAGGCAGCTCTTAGGACCAGAATAGGTGTCAGAATGAATCCAGGGTTGCTGCAAGGTCGGAAAGCATTTATGAACAAAAGAAGGAAAGTGATGTATAAAAACCAGAAGTGTGGGCTAGGCATGGTGACTCATGCCTATAATCTCAGCACTTTGGGAGGTTGAGGCAGGAGGATTGCTTGAACCCAGGAGTTTGAGACCAGCCTGGGCAACATAGTAAGACCCTGTCTCTATAAAAACCCAAAAAATTAGCTGGTATGATGGCACATGCCTGTATTCCCAGCTACTTGGGAGGCTGAGGAGGAAGGATCACCTGAACCCAAGGTCAAGGCTGCAGTAAGTTGTGATTGTGCCACTGCACTCCAGCCTACATGACAGAGTGAGACCTCAGCCCGAGAGAGAGGGAGAAGAAGGAAGGAAGGAAAGATGGAAGGAAGGAAGGAAGGAAGGAAGGAAGGAAGGAAGAAGGGAAGGAGGGAAGGAAGGAAGAAAAGGAAAGAAAGAAAACAGAAGTGAGGTAAAGAAACAGTTGGAGGCCAGACTCGGTGGCTCAGCCTGTAATCCCAGTACTTTGGGAGGACGAGGCAAGTGGATTGCCTGAGCCCATAGGTTTGAGACCAGCCCAGGCAACTTGGCAAGACCTCATCTCTACAATAAATAAATAAAAAAAAAACTAGCCGGGTGTGGTAGCACGTGCCTGTAGTTCCAGCTACTTGGAAGGCTGAGGCAGAAGGATGCTGGAGCCCAGCAGGTTGAGGCTGGGGTGGCTGAGAGCGGCCACTGCACTCCAGTCTGGGCGACAGAGTGAGACTCCAACTCAAAAAATAAATAAATAAGATAAATAAAAAATAAAAAAAGAAACAGCTGGAGTGGACCCAGCTGGGCGTTTGATTTATTTGACCCTGATTTGAACACCTGCCCATAGTTGACTGAGACTCAGCTACTTGTTACGAGAGTAAGTGACAGACTATTCACACAGTTAGGTTACAGTTCACTATGAACAGAGAAATCTTTAGGTCAAACTTAACATATGGATACAGGCAGCCTTAGGCCAAACCTAATTTAACATTTGAGAGGTTGACCAAAAATTTAGACATCAATGTAACTCTCTGTCACCATGATAAACTAACTTATTTGCTCTCATATTCCTCTGGGAAATATTAGAACAGTGGGTTTTGTTAGATGAGAACTAGAAAACAGAAGGATAAGAAAAAATGGTTAGAATCAGGCCACCTTTTCATAAGGGTTAGAACAGAGGGGAGGGACTTCCTTACACCAGTGATGTCGGGTGGGGTGTGGTGTGTTTCTCCATGGGTTTTTGATTTCACCACAGAGAAGAATTTCAGAGCAAATCCAAATTATAGTTTAAGAGAGAATTTAATAGAAAGAAAAAGGCATACTCAGGGAAAGCATGAATGCCTTAAGAGAAAAGCATGTGCTTGCCTTTGACAAGAAGCTTTAGGAGGGGAGATCCAAAAAAACCCCGGAATTATCTTTTGGAGGGCAGGCCCTTTGTAGTACAAGCTTTTCCTGCTAGATAACTGTTCTAGGAACCCACCAGCATCAGTGTATCAACTAGCAGTGTCATGAAAGGCTATGATCGACTTCAGTGAATTTTTTTTAAGGTTCTTTCAATGCATTTGCCCATTGCATGATGGGTGATTTATGAGTGTCCCTGCCTATACCTTGCCTAGTGTTCAGCAGTTTTTGACCAAAACCAGCATGACCCCTATGCCCCACTCTCCCTAGTTACCCAATCTTGCCCCAAGCAACTTTTTTTCAGTTTCCTCAGATGAACAAAGTCCTCAAAGAGAAACATTTTACTGATGTGGAAGACACAGTAAACAAGAAGTGGCAGAAGCACTAAAAGACATTAAAACTGACAAGTTCCAAAGATGTCTTGAGCAGTGGAAAAAGTATCTCAAAAGGTGTATTGCATTGAATGAAGAGTACTTTGAAGATGACTGAAGTTTAAACATGCAAGAATAAATACACAATTGTGTAAAAATTCCAGTTTTTCTTGGGTCCCCCCTCACATATACTTTTACAATGATGATTAGGCAAATGACGAGCTAAGAGGGTGGGCTGCAAGTGTTTGGTCATGAGTTTTGATAACCATCTTTCAGTCTTTTAAGGTCTCAAGGACCTTCTAAATAATGGAAGTTACTGTCTAGCTATATTTGGGCTTTTCTTAGAACATGTTGTCTGTGTTTTGGGTAACTCCCTATTGTTTCTGTGATTTACTCCACTGCTAGTTCCCCATTCCAACCCACATAGTGGTCAAGTCTGATATGCCTGGTTGGTCGGGTAAAGGTCCTTTACAGATAATAAAGATGTCTGAATGTTTACCCTATTTTAATTTAGACCTGTCTGTAAGAAACTCATCTGTTTATGTCTAAACTACACTGGCTAACCTGCCTCACTAGAGTTGCCTATTTTCAGAAAGAAATTTAAAAAAAGAAAAATCTATTTGAGGGATCTGTCTTCTTAAGGTTTTAGTTTCATTTTGTGGCATTTAGCATGAGTGACTCTATTTTTATTTGGTCTGGTCTGTTGGGACATAGTGCAGGAATTCAGACCAAAAACTACTTAACAATTTTCCCCTGTGATCAGGTTCTCACCTAGGTGAGAGTTTGATCAAAACTTAGTGCTGTAGTGATACTCTCAGTTAACATTTTTTAAGTTTCTGGTCTCAGCACATCATTTATAGACTATGGTGACCCATTTCTTTGAGCTTTTGTCATTCCAGTTGAAGACAGACCATATGATGTTCTACAGATGGCTTCATGCAAACATTTAAACCTTTTGAGAGGATACAGTGCACCAGGGAGACTACTATTATGACTCTCTGGAGAATAACACCAAGGTTTTGGAGTATGCTCCTTAGCCAGGGTCCCCATGGGCCAAACCAACTAAAATGAAGTAGATCAAAGAATAAGCCAGATGGAGATTCTAAGCCAAAAAGTAAGTTGGTTAATCCCCTGCAAATGAGCCTCTATAATACCCAATGTAGTCATCCATGTGCAACAAGAAGTGTCGGCAACTGTACAGATTCCTTCCTGCCTAGCCAGTTGGTAATTTACAGCAATTCTGTCATCCAGGGCAACTTTAGCAAGAGAATTTAAAGAATTCTGTTGTGCAACCATAGTCTTTGCAGCGTAATCTGCTATTGAGACTATTGTAAGGGATATACATTTTTAAATCATTGCCTCATTTAGACTTTCTCCAAGCCATAGAAAAAGAGGTCTAACAAATGACTGTCCAGAAGGAAGAAGGCTTCCTGGCACTATTCTTTTTTTTTTTTTTTTTTTTTTTTGAGTTGGAGTCTCACTCTGTCGCCCAGACTGGAGTGCAGTGGCCACTTCCGGCCACCGCAGCCTCAACCTGCTGGACTCCAGCGATCCTTCCGCCTCAGCCTTCCAAGTAGCCGGAATTACAGGCATGCGCTACCACGCCCGGCTGATTTTTTGATTTATTGTAGAGATGAGGTCTTGCTGCCCAGGCGGGTCTCGAACCCGCGGGCTCAGGCAATCCACTCACCTCAGCCTCCCAAAGGCGTGGGATTACAGGCTGAGCCACCAAGCCCGGCTACTATTCTTTTTTATCTCTGATGTAGGTTAAGAGGAATGGACTAGTGTTCTGTTTCTGACTGAATATAGAGCAACAAAGATACCATTAAAATACCTAGCCCAAAGGCTGAGCATGGTGGCTCACACCTATAATCCCAGCACTTTGGGAGGCTGAGGAGGGATTGCTTGAGCCCAGGAGTTCAAGACCAGTGTAGGCAATATAGTGAGACTCCTTCTTAAAAACAAAATTAATCAAGCATGGTGGTATGCTCCTATATTCCCAGTTTCTTGGGAGGCTGAGGTGGAAGGATTGCCTGAGCCCAGGAGGATTGTGCCACTGCACTTCAGCTTGGGTAAAAGAGTGAGACTCTGATTCCAAAAATAAAATAAGGCTGGGTGCGGTGGCTCAAGTCTGTAATCCCAGCACTTTGGGGGACTGAGACGAGAGGATTGCCTGAGCCCATGGGTTTGAGAACAGCTGGGCAACATGGTGAGACCTTGTCTCTACAATAAATCAAAAAATTAGCCAGGTGTGGTAGCGTGCACTTGTAGTTCTGGCTACTTGGAAAGCTGAGGCGGAAGGATTGCTGGAGCCTAGCAAGTTGATGCTGGGGTGGCCATGAACGTGCCACTGCACTCCAGCCTGGGTGACAGAGTCAGACTCCAACTCAAAAAATAATAATAATAAATAAAATAAAATTTCTAGCCTACACTGGTCCTTTATCTTTAATCCAAGGCATAAAGTTGTTCATGTATAAAGCCAGCTGCAAAATCTTCCACAAATAAAAGTATACCCTATGTATGCACACAAGGCCCCCTATCCAGTTCTACTACTTTTCATGGATACATTACTTGGAATGGTGAAAATAGCAGTTTCTTGCTGAGGGGGAGTTATTACAGGTTAAAAGGGTGCTATCGGGGGTCTGGTTAAAAAAAAAAGGGTGCTGTCATACCCTGGCACATAAGTCAGTTTTCAAGAAACTCCATTTGGGCTTTTGGTGTAAACCCGGCTTGTGATATACTCATTGATTCTGGTTCTTATAGCCCATTACTGGGTTAAACTAAAACAGGAAGTGAGACCAAGTGGGGCTAGATATCTTACTGTACAATTTTTGAATAACAGTTACATCAGGGATGTGGCTAAAATTACCCACAAGTTAACTAAGGTCATGCAAAAGTGTGGATTTGGCATGACAGACCCATTGCTACATCACGTTACCTGCAGAAGTTACTGATTGCAAATTCTGATTATAGCATCATCCTGTCAAATGGAGATATAAGGAAAAATTAAGAGAAATCAGAGTTTCATGATGGCTGAGAAGTCTTGATCCATGATCTTGGGAAAGCTATTAATGTCTAGCATGCCATCTGCCTGTGGGGAGAAACTTATCTGTTTAGCTTTGCCTTAAGATCTCTAATGGGTGTACAGTTCCAAGAATCTGATGGCCCTTGTGAGACATGAGATGTGGATCCAAGGTTAAAAGTCCAGGCGTTTTGCGGCATTGTATGTGCCACAGGCAATCTTTCTTGGATGTCGTTTCCCAAAGACCAAATCTCCAAGTTCTCCATGAAAAGCTTCCTTGACTGGTGAAAGTAACTTTTGACATAATGCATTAGAACCTTGTAGTATGGAGTCATCTTAGAGTTTAGGTAACATGAGGTATTACATTGGGGCATAGGCCTCTGTGACTATTTCATAAAGGCCTCACCTCATGTTTTCTACTGGAAGTGGACCTGATTGTCATCATTCCGCAATACCTTTGACCAAGGCAGTCCAATCGATTCAGTTAGTTTTACCAAACGATATTATATCTGTAATGCCTTATTTAACTGTTTTACAACTAGTCCAGTGAAACAGTACCTTTATCACCAGAGATTTCTTTAGAAACTTCCCATGAGGGAAGCCCATTTTCTAGTAAGCTTTAAGCTGCTGTTACAGAATTGACTTTCTGTATGGGATAGCATCTATACAGCCAGAAAACATTCATTGAAAATTACAATTGAATAAAATCCCACTATAAATGTTAAAGTGTCCCCTCAGGTAGCAGAAACGTATACCTGAAATTTTTATTGTCTTCCTAGGATTATGGGTTTGACAAACCAAACATTGGTCATAAACCATTTTAGCAACTTTACAACAGTCACCATACTGAAATATATTATTTTCAATATTTGGATAATTTATGATCATCGTTATGATCATTCATGGTGGGTCATGGAATGCAGAACTTTTAACAATAAAAGCTATAAAGACTCAGGAAGGACCAGGAACCCCCTGGTTCTCCATGAGTCCACACTTGATATTGAATTTATATCCTGTTAAATACTAATTTTAGATCTCCAATTCAGGTGCGTAGCATTGCTCATTAGAAGGGCTATCATAGGAAATTTGACTTGTGTCACAGAGTTACTTCAAGTTGCATATTTTAACAATTTTGGCATTGACTGACTTAGCATAAAAATCTGCTAAAGTATTTTCTTAATATTTAATTAATTCTTATCCTGCTTGGGTTAGCAGTTTCATAAACCAGTCAGTCTCTTCATTAGAATTCTGGGAATTCTTACACAGTCCTGTAGTGGGATCTCAAGACTGTCAGAAACCTGTACCTGTCAGAGTCTTTTCCATTTTTTCCATGAACCTCCTTGAAGACACAACACTTTAGGGTTATAATTGTTTATAGAGAACTTTCAGGAAGAGCATCAGAATTAACCAATAAATTTTGTACAACAAATAGTCATGGTTAAAAGGTTAAAGACAAAAGTGATAAGAAAATTTGGTTATTTCTGTGATGTACAATGATTTAATATAGTAACCATAATTATGACTGATGACATATACAAAGACATAGAATTTTAGAAATCTCATACAATTTTGGGATAATATATGTTAATATATGTTAATAATATATCCACACAAATATAATCCAAAAAAGATTAAACATTATTTCTTATATGACAATACTTTCCATATAATTTAATATATGAAATAAATGTTTAATCTTTTCTGGGTCCTTCAGGGGCCCTCCGGAACATCCCAAAGTTAGTTTGAGGTCAAAAACACTTCATTTTGATTTTGGGAAACTTGACAAATATGTCAAAGGTTTAAAAATACTTGGTCAAAATAACATTACTAGTCACTATAAAATAATAGTCATTCATTTAGATAAAGTAATAATTTAAACATTTTGAAAAGCTAAAATCTTTACTCTTTGATAGACTCAGTTTCCCAAAAAATAAAACAACTAATAAAAGACAGCATGAGGCATATAAGATCTCTCTCCTTTTCTATCTTTTGCAGTTTACTCAAAAAGTGAACAAAAAAATCTCTCACTAATCCCGCGCCTTTGGGAGGCTGAGGTGAGTGGATTGCCTGAACCCACAGGTTCGAGACCCGCCTGGGCAGCGAGACCTCATCTCTACAATAAATCAAAAAATCAGCTGGGCATGGTAGCACATGCCTGTAATTCCGGCTACTTGGAAGGCTGAGGCGGAAGGATCGCCGGAGCCCAGCAGGTCGAGGCTGCGGTGGCCGGGAGCAGCCACTGCACTCCAGTCTGGGTGACAGTGAGACTCCAACTCAAAAAAAAAAACAAACAAACAACTCTCACTATATTGTATTAATACTGCATGAAAATGTTGTTTATTTTATTTATTTATTTATTTATTTATTTATTTATTTATTTATTTATTTATTGAGTTGGAGTCTCAATCCGCCACCCAGACTGGAATGCAGTGGCACACTCCCGGCCACCGCAGCCTCACCCTGCTGGGCTCCGGCGATTCTTCCAGCTCAGCCTTCCAAGTAGCTGGAACTACAGGCATGTGCCACTACACCTGGCTAAGTTTTGATTTATTGTAGAGAAAAGGTCTCACCAAGTTGCCCGGGCTGGTCTTGAATCCACAGACTCAGGTAATCCACTCGCCTCGGCCTCCCAAAGTGCTGGGATTACAGGCTAAGCCACCAAGCACGGCCTATTTTTATTTTTTAAATATTTGAGACACAGTGTCCTCTGATGCCCAGACTGGAGTGCAGTGGCATGATTACAGCTCACTACAGTCTTGAACTCCTGGGCTCAAGCGATACTACTGCCTTAGTCCCCTCGAGTAGCTGGGACTATAGGTTCCACCATGCCTAGTTAATTTTTAAAATTTTATTTGTAGATATGAAAGTCCCACTATGTTGCACAGGCTAGTCTTGAACTCCTGGCCTCAAGCAATCCTCTTGCCTTGGCCTTCAAAGTGCTGGGATCACAGGTGTGAGCTGCCATGCCCGATCCCAAAATCTTGTTTAAAATAGAAAATCATCCAATCAATGGTGTCCAATAAAAATAAATAAAAAAGACAATCAAAATTTAGTTCTACATTTGTGTATTTTTAATACTAAGGCTCAATCTTTATAATAAATTTGCTTAATCTTAGCTTAACCACAAAATTATTTTCTTTCTCCTTCTTTTTTAAAAAACTTTTTTTATATCCATTCAGTATTATCTATGTTATTTCTTTCTTTACTCCCTTATTCTGAAACAACCTTTTAATAACCTCTAAACTAGACAAAATTACTTTTCTTTGAACAAAAAATACATTTTCATGACCTCCTTATAACCTTTCTCAGCAAAAACGTATCTTGCATTTCTTATACACTTTGCATAGAGAATCGTTTCACTGATTTTATACATATGCTTAATAGTTAATGTTTTAATATTTTAACTTGCTTAGAAATAATTCAGACATTTAATGATCATCTACAAATTCATTTACCATGGCTTTAAGATTATAGACTGCTGATAAAGATTTTTGAAACTATGACAAGTTTATCTGTACATTTTTTTTTTTTTTTTGAGTTGGAGTCTCACTCTGTAGCCCAGACTGGAGTGCAGTGGCCGCTCCCGGCCACCACAGCCTCGACCTGCTGGGCTCCGGCGATCCTTCCGCCTCAGCCTTCCAAGTAGCCGGAATTACAGGCATGCGCTACCACGCCCTGCTGATTTTTTTTGATTTATTGTAGAGATGCGGTCTCGCTGCCCAGGCGGGTCTCGAACCCGCGGGCTCAGGCAATCCACTCACCTCAGCCTCCCAAAGGCGCAGGATTACAGGCTGAGCCACCGAGCCTGGCTTTATCTGTACATTTTTATGTCATTTACATTCAACTAATTTACTTATTTTTAACTAATATGCTTGAATTGCTCATTAAGCAAAGCCAGCCACTAATAAGCTCAGGAAATGTAACCCCAAAATGTGTTGCCTGATATATTACTGCTACCAATAGGTATGCAGAGTGAGGCTTTTTAAATTTCCCTTATGGTGAGTCCCCTATATATAAACCTTCAAGTTGTGAACTTTCAAAGATGTGAAAGTGCATTTATATGCCCAATTATGTAAGTTAACTCACGTGTCTAGTGTACTTTTCAAAGTAATGTACTGTGAAATTTAAAATGTTTTCTTTATTTTTTGTGTTTGTTTTTTGTGTTTTATTTGTGTGAAAAGTATTATAAACATACAGTACAGCACTATATACCAATTATGTTAGATGGATACCTAGTCTAACTTTCTTGGACTTATGAACAAAATGGACTTTCGAATGGGCTCTCAGAATGGAATTCGTTCCTATGTACTGTATTCGTATAAAGACAAATTTCCCAAAGGAACTCAATTCCATCAATCCTCACCCCCAAGGAGTTCCAGTAACCAGGGAAGATTAACTTTTACCACAGGAGAGGTACTTCATAACACCCAGACAGTGTGGAGGACTATGAGGCCCAATTAGGCCAGAGCTATTGGGTAAATTGAGGAAGGAAATCTCAGGATGGGATTTTACAAATGTTGTAAATAGACTTACTGATAACAGCAAAAAACTATAAAAGCTGGTTAGTCAGCTATAAAACATATGCTTTCGGTTCCCAGTAAACAAAAAGCAGTTAACCATTCACTGCTAATTGCACATAAACAAGAAGCAATCAACCATTACTGTTAACTAACTTTAACTTAAAGAAACAAAATACCACAAACGATCAGCTACTTCAAAAACCACTGTGAATTTTCTTTTGCAGACTCCCCCTAAAGACAATTCCTGGCCAACACTGGACCCCTCTTGTAAAAACACCACACAAGCTCCTGCCTCTTTGCAGACAGCAGAGTCCTGCCCATTGAGCCCTTCACAATGTATCTTTCCTTTAATATGTCTACCTTTCTTAATCCATAACTGTTTTGGTGAATAGTTTCACTCCCGTGACTCTGGCTATACCCACTCCACCACACGTGGCAGACAGAGCTTGTCATGGACCAACCCCAGGTGTCTCAGGGCCCATTCATCTTTCTCCACAACCATTTGCTACTGCAGGCCTAAATACCATCATTTGCTCAAATCAAGGAAGGAGGGTCCAGGTGAAGGCCCACTTAAAACAACATGGCCAAGAAAAGCACCTTAAACAAAGGCAAGTCTTGTTATGTAAATCTTTTTTTCTTTGAGTCAGGGTCTCACTCTATCACCTACACTGGAGTGTAGTGGCATGATCACGATGATCACAGCTCACAGCAGCCTCCACCTCATGGGATCAGGCGATCCTTCCACCTCAGCCACCTGAATAATTGGGACTACAGGCGTGTGCCACCAGGTCCAGCTAACTTTTTTTTTGTTAATTCTTTTGTGGAAACGAGGTTTCACGGGTCTCTACCCAAGCTGGTCTTGAACTTCTGGGCTCAAGCAATCAGCTACCTTTTGTCTCCCAAAGTTCCAGAATTACCTGCAGGTTCTTGTTATGTAAATTTAAATCAGTACTTTTTCAATTGAAAGCGTTTCTAGTGACTCAGTTACCAGTCCGTTTACACATCAAGTTATGCTACAGTTAATTATGTATGGAGGAGAAACCCTTAGGCCAAACATAAAACATGTACAGAGGCAACTTTAGGCCAAACTTTTTATTTTTTAAGTTTGAGACAGAGTCTCACTATGTTACTCAGACTGGTCTCAAATTCCTGGCCTCAAGCAATCCTCCCACCTCTGCCTCCCAAAGTGCTGGGATTACAAGTGTCAGTTTAACTGCTTCTAGACTATTTCCTAACAGATTTTAAAATGATCCACTGTAGCCTTTTTCTTTTTTTCCTGTATGTTACTACAATGGAAAATGTTTTCACACTTCCATTGTTACACTTTTGGCTTCCCCAGACAGCTTAGCTGTGGTGGAAAGGGCAGCTGTACATCAAGCCATCAAACCAAGCAGAACTTGCCTATCAATGTCAACCTGTTCTTAAGGCATTCCTATACAGCTAAGGCTTTTTCTGTAAATCTGATCGTTTGGAAGTAGTAACTTGCTGAGAAAATCATGGAGGAATCAACGTAATTTGCAGGTTACCCGGCTACCATTCGTGTCAAAGAAACATGCATGTTAGGAGAAAGGATAACCACTGGTCTGTTTGAATTGTATCCCCTGACATTCATATGTTGAACCCTCTTACCCTTAATGCGATGGTATTTTGAGATGGGGCCTTTGGGAGGTGATTAGGTTTAGATGAGGCTATAGGGGATCCGTGCCCTTGTAAGAAAAGACATCAGAAAGCTTGCAGTCTCTCCCTTTCTACCGTGTGAGGACACAGGAGGAAGGAGCAGTCTACAAATCAGGGAGAGAGCCTGCCCAAGCTGGCACCTTCGATCTTGGACTTCCAGCCTATGGTTGCATAAGAAAATATGTGTTTGTTGTTAAAGACATCCAGTCTGTATGACAGCAGCCAAGTTGCCTCAGATAGTAACCATCATGAAAAGACATGGAGCATCCTAGCAGAGAGCCCAGAGTTCCAGAAGGGGGGTGAGGAATGTGAAAAAGAGCTAAGCTGTGGACAAGAGGGAGGTGTCAGGAAGGTCTTCCTACATGAGGCACTTTTGGCAACTGAGTCTAGGCTAGAGGAAGAGCTGCTCAGTTTCCAAATAGGCTCTTGACAGAGCCGGGAACATTAAAGACAAGGGACACAGCAGTAATCTGTTCACAGTCTGTCAGCCACTGTGGAACCTGGAACTTCAAGCCCACTGGCTGTGAACTCTGCAGTGGTGTCTTGGTCTGCGCCTTCTTCATGTACAAACACGGCACACGAACTCCCCACCACAACAATACACACTCACTGTGGCCGTGCTGTTTCCTCCTGAGGTGACAAGTTTGCCCTGCTTCCATCAGACTCCTCCAATTGGTCATCTTCTGAACAGTGGGTGCATGTACAAATGGCAGGCCAAGTCCAGGAGGGCAGTCTGTAGCCGAAAGATAGATAGTGCAGACGAACTGCATTCTGAGATGAAAACCCTGACTTGGTCTCTGCAGATGGTCTGCTGAGTGAAAAATTCAGCCAAGGAAAAGCTGGGATTGTGTACTGGAAGAGTCTCACATGGGACAGAACATTCAGTCTTCTTCTTGATGTGTACCACATACATGTTCCTCTCAACTGACTTTAAACATTTGCATAGCGCTCCTTAAATACTCTAATTACAATGAAGAAAAGAGAAGGCACTGCAGTGGTTCTATTCCAAACCCCACTAGAGAGTTGCTTCTGTGTCTCTAATCCTGACAATTTATCATTCTATCACACTGGGGTTTAGCAGGCGAGAGTAGAACACGAAATTTGGCACAATCGAAAGAGAATGAAGGAAGAAGAAAATCAAAAGAGTTAACCATATTAATCATTTTTAGTGTGCATCATTTTTATAATTCCAGATTAACACAAGGAGATAGGCATAATTATTAGGTATGATTTACCAGTGAAAAAGTAAACTTAGAGAAATAAAATAACAGGTAGAAAGTCACAGCCAGAACTCAGAGTGGCAATTCCCATGCAAGAGGTTTGACTCCTCACTCTTAATCTCTGCTACATTGCTTTTTGGAAATAAGGAAAGCATACAAAAGGAGAAACATGGTGACAGCAAAGAGAGACCTGAGGAAGAGAGGACAGAGAGAGGAGGGAGGGAGGAACTCAAGGGGTTTCCAGATTTTGCAAAATAATTGAACAGAATCAATGGTACCCTCAAAAAAACAAAAACAAAAACAAAACTGTTCCCTCAATGCTCACTCTGTTGTTTACTTAAGTCACTGTATTGTCTTCTTTTTCTAACTTTGCACGGTGCATAGCATAACCCTCTCTAAACAGTGTGTGCTTTGCAATGGATTTGCCAATGGATTTGCACAAGAAGCACTGAAGGCCACCTGGGCGAACAGATATGTGGTCAGATCTGTGACTAGGAGATCTTTTGATGGCACGTTTTCTGATGTTGACTGTCTGGAATGATCAGGTCCTAAGAGCCATCCCCACTGGAGTGGCACCAGTTACACCTCTGGCTGTGTAATGGCATTGCAGTGACTCAGCACTGTGAGTTCCCCCACAGCTCCAGGATAGGCCTTGCGTGGTCTGAGCCCTACCACCACCTTGAAAGCCTAGGGCAGGCCTGCCTCGGCCAATTAGAACCAATGAGTCACAAAGAGAAGTTTTCTAGGTGCTTCTGGAAAACATGCAGCCTTAACATTTAGAATGAGGGGTAGCAAGTTAGTAGGAGGTGAAAAGGAGACAGTCAATCCTGCAAATACTAGAAACCTTCTGGGGCCCAGGGCCTTTCCTCAGGATGAGGTTGGTGCTGGGGACAGCATGGAAGAAAGCTGGAAAGAATCTCTGGATCCACCAATCTTTACCTTCCCCTACCTCTGACTTCCTGTGTCCTAGCCAGTATGTCTCTTTACGATGGAAGCCAGTTTGATGTTGAGTTGGATTTTATATATATATATAACAGAATATATATATATATTGAATTGGAGTCTCAGTCTGTCGCCCACGCTGGAGTGCAGTGGCACACTCACGGCCACCCCTGCATAGACCTGCTGGGCTCCTGAAATCCTTCCGCCTCAACCCTCCAAGTAATCAGAACTACAGTTGCTTGTTACCACGCCTGGCTAGTTTTTTTATTTATTGTAGAGATGAGGTGTCACCAAGTTGCCTGGGTTGGTCTTGAACCCTCAGGCTCAGGTAATCCACTTGCTTTGGCCTCCCAAATTGTTGAGATTACCAGCTGAGCGACCGAGCCCAGCCTGTTGCTCATATTTGAAAGCATCCTACTAACACTAGTCTAGTAAACATAAACAATGGGACCAGGCATGGTGGCTCTCCCAGTTCTTTGGGAGGCCAAAAAGAACAGTTACTTGAGCCCTGGAGTTTGAGATTAGCCGGGACAACATAGTGAGACCTCATCTCTACAAAAAATAAAAAAATCAGCTCAGTGTGAGCACCTGTAGTTCCAGCTACTCAGGAGGCTGAGGCAGGAGGATCACTGGAGGACAGGAGTTTGAGATCAGTCTGGGCAACAAAGTGAGACCTCGTTCCTACAAATAAAATAAAATAAAATAAAATAGGTAACACACATGCCCTGATTGTACCCCTCAGCGTGGTTCACTGGTTCAAGCTAAGGTTAAAGCTGTTGTTCCCCTTCTGTGATTATGATAGCCTGCTCACCTGAGAGAAGCAGCCTTTCTCCTTTCATGGCAGCCTTACTGCAAAAGCTCAGTCAGGGTCCCAAAGCCTGTAGTGTCCTACCCATTCATTCATCCATCCATCCATCCTTCCATCTACCCATCTACCCACTCACCCATCCATCCACTCATCCATCCATTCATCCATCCACACATTTATCCATTCATCCATCCATCTATCCACCACCCATTCATCCGTCCATCCTTCCATTCATCCATTCGTCTGTCCATCTGTCCGTCCATCCATCCATCCATCCACCCATTTATTCATTTATACCTACCTGTTCATCCACCCATCCCTCCACACTCCCATACATACACCCATCCAACCATCCATTCATCCATCCAGCCAGCCAGCCAGCCAGCCATCTATCCATCCAGCCAGCCAGCCAGTCAGCCACCCATGAATCCATCCATCTACACACCCACCCATTCATCCACCTATCCATTCATCCAGCCATCCCTCTAGCCATCCACCTGTGCACCCATCCATCCACCCATCCATTCATTTACTCACCCATCCATCCACCCTCCCAAACATCCACACATTCTTCTTTACATCTACCCATCTATTCATCCACCCATCCATCCATCCATCCATTTATGCATCCATTCATCCATCCATCCACCCACCCACCCACCAATCTATCCACTCATCCATCTATCCATCCTGCCATGCACCTATCCATCCACCCATCTACCCAGTCATCCAGTCATCCATCCATCCACCCATGAACCCATTCATCCACACACCCACCCATCCACCCACCAATCAGACATCCATCCACCCATCCATTTACCCATTCAGCCATTCTTCCAGCCATCCATCCATTCATCCACCCACCCACCCAACCAACATATCCATCCACTCATGCAACTATCCACCCACCCATTCATTAATCTATCCATCTATCCATTTACCCACCCACCCAACCAACCATCCATCAATCCATCCATCCATCCATCCATCCTCTTACCCACCCATCCCTCCTTCTATCCACCCATCTTTCCATCCATTCACCCACCTGCCCTTCCATCCATCCATTCATTTTACCACCCACCCATCCATCCATCCACCCAACCATTTTTTATGAAACCATTCACCCACCTATCCATCCACTCATTCACCCATACATCCACCCATCCAACTACACATGCATCCATCCATCAACCTATCAATCAACCCATCCATCCCTCCATCTGCCCATCCACCTACCCATCCATCCATTGATCCTCTCCCATACCCATTTATTCACCCATCCATCCATCCATTTATCCTCCCACCCATCCATTTAACTTTCCATTTACCCATTCATCCATCTATCTGTTCATCCATCCATCCATCCACTCACTAATCCATCCATTCATCCTCCCATTCATCCATCCATCCATCCATCCGCCCACCCACCCATCCATCCTTCCACCCACTCATTCACCTATCCATCTACCCACCCACCAATCTGTCCACCTATCCATCCATTAACCCATACATCCACTCATTCATTCATTCACCCATCCATCCATCCATTCTCCTACCCACCCACACATCTATTCATTTATCCATCCTTCAATCCATTCACCCATCCATCCACCCATCCATGTCCATCATCCATTTGTCCATTCATCCTTCCACCCACCCATCTACCCATTCACTCATCCATTTACCCATCCATTCCCCCACACATCTATCCATCCATCCATTCACCTATGTGCCCATCCATTCATCCATCCATTCATGTACTCACCAATCCATCCACCCATTCCTCTATGCACCCATCCATCCACCCACTCATCCACATATCCACCTGCCCTTCCATCCAACCATCCATCCATCCATTCATTCATCCATCCATCCACCCATCCACCCACCCATTCATTAATGTATCTACAAATCCATCCACCTATTCCTCTATGCACCCATCCATCCACCCACTCATCCACATATTCACCCGCCCTTCCATCCATCCATCCACCCATCCATCCATTCATCCATCCACCCATCCATATACCCATTCATCCATCCATCCATTCATCCATCTACCCTCCCACCCATCCATTCACTCATTTATCCATCAACCCATCCATCTATCCATCCATTCACTGATCCATTTACCTATCCATCAATCCATCCACCCATCCATCCATCCATTCATCCACCTACCCATCCATACATCTACCTATCCATTTATCTATCCATCTACCATCCATCCATCCACACACTCACTCATCTATCCATCCATCCATCCACCCATCATCCATTTACCCAATATTCATTTATTCACTGACCCATCCACCTGCCCACCCACCCACCCAACCGTCACCTATCCATCCACCCACCAATCCATTTATCTGTTCACTCATCTCTGCACCCACTGACCCATTCATCCACCCTCTCACCTAAACTTCTACCTGGTTATCCAGTCAGGCATCCATACACCCAGTCACCCATTCATATAGCCATTAACCCATCCATTCATCCACCCACCCACACACATACCTATCCATCCACCCATTTGTTCGTCCACCCATCCATTCATTTGTCCATATGACCACGGACCCACATATCCATCCACCCACCTATCCATTCATCCACTTACACACCCATCCATCCACCCATTTATCCATCCATCCACCTATCCATCCACCTTTTCATCCACTCATCCACCCACTATCCACTCTCTCACCCCTTCATTCGTTCATCCATCCACTAATTCACCCATCTTCCCATTCATTTATCCATTCTTTTTTCCATTTATATATTCACTTACCCTTTCATCTATCCATTCACTTACCCATCCATTCATTCATTCTCCCATCCATTTATCCATTCTTTCATCTATCCATCCACCCACCCACCCACCCACCTACCTATCCATCCATCCACCCACCCACCATCCACCCATCTAGCCATTTATCCATTCATTCACTCATCCATCCATTCATTCACCCACCTATCCCTCCCTCCATCCATCCATTCATCCATACACCCATCACCATTAATTCACCCACTTATCCATTCATCCATCCATCCACCCACCCATCCATCCTTCCACCCATCCATCTATGCATCCATTCATCCTCCCATCCATCTAGCCACCTACACATCCATCCATCCACCCATTCAGCAATCCATCTATCTGTTCATCTATGTATCCATCCATCCACCACCCATCTATCCACTTATCCATCCATCCATCCATCCATCCACCCATCTATCCATTCGTCCATCCATTCATCCATTCATCTATCCAGCTGATGGATCAATACACTCATATCAAGCACTGACTCTGAGCAAGGCATTTTTCTAGGTGCGCTAAGTCTACCCAAAAAAGCCGGGCTCGGTGGCTCAGCCTGTAATCCCGCGCCTTTGGGAGGCTGAGGTGAGTGGATTGCCTGAGCCCGTGGGTTCGAGACCCACCTGGGCAGGCGAGACCTCATCTCTACAATAAATCAAAAAATTTGTGGTAGCATGTGCCTGTAGATCCAGCTACTTGGAAGGCTGAGGCGGAAGAATCGCCAGAGCCCAGCAGATTGAGGCTGCAGTGGCCGGGAGCGGCCACTGCACTCCAGTCTGGGCGACAGAGTGAGACTCCAACTTAAAAAAAGAAAAAAGAAATCTACCAAAAAAAAATCAAATGCTGTCAGAGATCTTATCATGTAAAAGGGGACAAAAAATATATGTGTATAATTGACTATGGTGAAGTGTGTAAATGTGTTAAGTGCCACTAGAGAAGTGCAGGTAATGTGCAGACAACAAAGGTAGAGACTATGTCCAGCTGGTAGAGTTAGGGCCACTTATGGAGAAGATGGAGTTTGTGCCAGATTGTGGATGATACAGAACTGGTACAGAGGAAATGTGGGATACTGGCAGAGAAGAGCAGAAAGAAAGGCCTGGCAGAAAATCACAGAGAAAGGATAGGAAATTGTTGGCTGGAGAACAGGTTGGAACTTGGGAAGGATATTGAGGTCAGATAGTAAAAAGAGGTAATTCCAAGTCAAGATACCCTTTGGTGGGCAGTAGGGTGGATTTTGAGTTGGGTATGAGCTGGGCAATAGAATGTGAGTGAGTGTGTGTGTGTGTGTGTGTGTGTGTGTGTGTGTGTGTGTGTGTGTATGTGTTTTGAGTAGAAATGGGATTTTGTTATGTTGCCAAGGCTGGTCTTGAACTCCTGGTCTCAAGCTATCCTCCCACCTTGGCTTCTCAAAGTGCTCAAAGCATGAGCCACTGCACTCAGCCAGAATGTGGGTTTGAAAGAAGGGTATTCAAGACACAGTGCAGTTAGAGCAGATAGAGGAAGTAGGGTAGGCTGGTTTCTCTGTCACATGCAGGAAACGCTCTGCTGCAATTGTGAACCCGGCTGGAAGACACAGGCAACTCCACTTGAGAGGCAGGTGGGTCTAGAATGGTGCAGTTAGAAGGGCCTGGGAGCATCAAGCCAATCTTCATCAGTCAGGCCCAGCCAGCACACTATGGAGCAGTGACACTAGGTAACCCAGAGTCAGAACCACATGGACCCAAGGGAAATAGGTGAGTGCCATATATTTCCAGGGGCCATCAGGTGAACATCAGAGCAAAGAAGACAGGACTCCAAGTACTGCAAACCTGGAGTGGACAGGAGAGAAGTGACTCAGGCCTGGGCTGTAACATCAAAGATCAAGGTCAGCCGGGCTCGGTGGCTCAGACTGTAATCCCGCACTTTGGGAGGTGGAGGTGAGTGAATTGCCTGAGCCTGCGGGTTCGAGACACGCCTGGGCAACTTGGCGAGATCTCATCTCTACAATAAATCAAAAAAATTAGCTGGGTGTGGTAGCGCGCGCCTGTAGTTCCAGCTACTTGGAAGGCTGAGGTGGAAGGATCGCCGGAGCCCAGCAGGTCGAGGCTGCAGTGGCCGGAAGCAGCCACTGCCCTCCAGTCTGGGTGACAGAGTGAGACTCCAACTCAAAAAAAAAAAAAAAAAAAAGATAAAAGTCACAGGTCCAGACAAAGGATCAAGGGCCTAGGATAGGACAACAACTGTGCTTTGGAGACAAAGTACAGAGAGCCCAGGCTTCAAAGCCACTCCGACTCCCCAAACGGTCTCATCTGCTGTGTGAACTTGGGCAAGGAACCACACAATGTCACCCTCATGAGTTGTTATGGTGTAAATAATACATGAAAATTGCCTGGTGTTTGGGGCACTCGATAAACCAGAGATGTTGTTCTCACTAATATTATCTCTGTTATTTATTCTGAGCCAAAGATATTACTCTGGCTCAGGCCAAGAAGACACAAGGAGCATTTGCCAAGGGCAGAGAAGCCACCAGTAGCAGAGTAGGGCCATTTAGAGTTCATCACAGATGCCCTCTCCCACGCACCCACTGGTCATCTGTTACTGCAGGTGGACATTTGTTCTCACGCCTGGGGATGCTAACACCGGTATAAGTACTACCATTCTCTCTCCAACAAAAATAAGAACCTTGGAATTCTATGAAACTAGCCCCACAGCTTGCGTTCTTCCCTGTACACCTGTTCCTCAGTGCTCAGGGACACCACCTTCCTGGGTCTCTGACCATCATCTTGTGGTTTCTGGCCAGACTTGTGAGCTAAGAGGTCGAGCCAGGGGTGTTAAATGCCAACAGGGAGACACGGATGCTTACAAGAGATAGTGCCATGACTGGCTGGTGGGGCTGGCCTAGCACTGTGTTGGGGCTACTGCCTGGGGCAGAAAGCCAAGGTCACAGCTTCTGCGGACCCTGAGGAGTCCCGTGACAACGTGTTTCATCAGATGATGATATTGGCCACAGTGATCTTGCCTGGTCTGGCAGATGCGGTTTGCCTGCTCTCTCTCTCAACATCTGATTCAGCCAGTCATCAGCACCCGGTCCAGTCATAGCCAATAATTGATTGAGCCCTTATTGCTTGCCTGGCTAAAGATAGGCTAAAATGCAGGACTAAAGCATTTTATGTACTGTCCCATAAAATCTTCACCACAACTCTAGAAAGTCCGTACTATCATTTACTCCATTTTACAGACTAATGGGAACTCAGAGAGGTTAAGTGAACTGCTTAAGGTCTCACAGCTAGTAAAACTGTGGAGCCAGGTTAGGAATCCAGGTTTTGCTGCTTGCAGATGTCTAGCTCTGAATTAGAATGCTGACTGGTGCCTCTCACACTGTGCTATGTATTTAAACCACTGGGGCATTTGTTGACATGAAAATGTTGGTTCAGTAGCTCTAGATCAGTTCTGAGACACCACCTTTCCAGTGAGTTCCTGGGCTATGTGTGTGCCATCAGTCAAGGGATTGCATCTGAATGGCAGGGGGCTTGTCTGGTGGATTTAGTTCAGGTGGTTGGTGGGTTTCTTTTTGAAGGAGGTTGGATTTTGGTTTTAGAGTAAAGCTGAGAAGCTTTCCAACTACTTTTGAAGTTTGGATTCTCGTTCTGTGCTGTGTAACAAATGATAACAAATGTATTTCCTTTAAACAACACTCATTTACTAAATTAGTTTTTCTCCATCAACACTTTCACAGAAAGACCTAGGTTAGTGCTTGGCCAAATCACCGGAGGTTCATGGAGTCCAGTGTTGGGAAATCTCTGGGGCTGTCTCTGAATTCGGCCTGCTACCGTGTTTTGATTTTCCCAGACGAGCTGCGACGTTGACTGATCAATGTGTCTAGAGCATTGACACAAATGATATAAGTGTCCTCTTCTTGGCTATCATTTCTACTCTTTGGTTGTAAGCCTCCCCTTTAGTATAAAGCAATGAGTCAAAATAACAAATGGACCATCAATTTCCAGGCCTTTTTCTCATTTGTTGTATAAACTGAAAGGTCTTTCTGTGAAAGGTCCAACTGACTTGGGACCTTTCACAGAAAGACCTAGGTTAGTGCTTGACCAAATCACCAGGAGGTTCATGGAGTCCAGTGTTGGGAAAACTTGGGGTTTTTCACGGACTCATTAGCAATATCCAGGAAGAAGTCTCCAGAGGTAGGAGTGTTTCTCTGAGGGAACCCTAAGTGCCCACTGACTACGGGAGCCAGCAGACACTAGAGCCCACGTGTTGAAAAGCAAAGCATTGGGATATCCTGATGTCAGAGACCTGGCTGAGATCACGGGAATCAAGCCTGTGTTTTCTGATTTCCAGCCTTTTTTTCCTCCCAATGGCACTGTCCTGTGGCTACATAGTTTAGAAAATGTTAACCACACTGAGGGACAACTGTACGGGTGGTTCTGTTTCATTGCAATTCTCCTCAAAGCCTCCAAAGCTGTAGCAAGAGCACCACACAGAGACCATCACAGTCTTCTCAGCCCCTCACAGTACAGAGCCCAGTGAAGTCATGGCTGCAGGACAATCCAAGCGTCTGCCGCAATCTCAGGGTGAGAAGGAAAGACTGGTCACAGTATTGCCTACAAGGTGCAGCTGAGGATACTGTCCTTCAGTCCATTTTTGCCAGGGCACTGCAAGCTCTGCTGTGCACTTTTGGTTCTGTGGCATCATTTTGAAATATGAATCACCAAACAGTAATTTCTGCAGTGCCTGCTAAGACCTGCTTGATCACCCTCCTATTTCAGCATCAGTAAAGTGATGCTATCATTCCAGCCGGGAGGTATTTGGATTGTTCTGGATGGAAAGCTGGCTGATCGCACTGTGTGTGTGTGCACGCGTGCACATGGGTCTTCCTTCTGGGGCTGAGAAGGAAATGGTCTGGTCTTTGTAATAGGTAAATGCGCTTTGATGGGAACCGATGACCAAGTCGAGACTCGATAACGTTTCCCAATACTGTGGCAATTCACAACAGACAAAAAGAACTCCTTGCTCAAGGCATCATTTACAAAAATCCTCTGCCATTAGCTTCTACACAGAAAGAAAGCATAGGGTAGCAGAGAGTAGGAACAAAATTAGAGGATTGGCACAAAGAATCTCTAAGGGTCACTTTGACTTACAGAAAATTCCAAGCTTGACATCAGAAGACTCAGAGATAATGACAAAGGCCCAAGCTCCTCTCAACCAGCAAATGCATTTGTGGGCTGGGTGCCTGCAAGTGTGTCACTGTGTCTCTGACACTGGGTGGATATTTTTTTTTAAATCTCAAAATGACGGTTCTGTTGATGATAAAATGGAAAAGACTCAGAGACCAGCCCAGAGCCCAGGAGCAAGGCAAGCATGCCCTGTAGACCTTGGCAGGAGTCAGAGAAGCAGGCTGGTGATCAGTGCCAGGGAGGGCGAAAGAGGAACTCGGGTGGGGAATCACCTACATGGCACAGGAGGTGAGGCAGTCAGGAAGTCCAGACTGTCACTCTGGAGAGGAGATGGCAGGGACTGCGCCTTGGAAGGTAAGGGTCAGAGGGAGGATTTGGCAGGGTATTTTGGCTTTTTTTTTTTTTTTTGAGTGGGGGTGTCACTCTGTCCCAGGCTGGAGTGCAGTGGCATGCTCATGGCTTACCACAGTCTCGAACTCTTGGGTTCAGGTGATCCTTCTGCCTCAGCCTCTGAGTAGCTGGGACTACAGGTGCACACCACCACACCCAGCTGATTATTTTTTATTTTTGGTAGAGGTGAGGTCTTATTATGTTGCCCAGGCTGGTTTCAAACTCCTGGGCTCAAACAATTCTCTCACCTCAGTCTCCTGAAGTGCTGGGGTTGTAGGCATGAGCCACTGTGCCTGGCCTGGGAGTTAAAGGACTGGTGGGGGAAACAGTATGATTTAGACCAATGAGAACAATGAGATGCCAGCAAGAGTCACCAAAAGGGGGCCCAGGTCAGGCTGCTGGGGACTCGGTCTCCAGGCAGAAGGCTGGCTGCTAGGATCAGAAAGAGGTGTATGCAGTTCTGACAGCAAGGCTGATGGGGTGCTGGCATCCTGAAATGAACTTATGGCTCTTTTGTGACATTTTCCCAGACTACAGAGATGCTCTAGGGCCATGGTTGCTTTCAGCAGGGCTAATCGCCAAAACACAGAATTAGGCAGGCGTTTTCAAGAAACTTAAAACATGTCTCCTGTCCTCAAGGAGTTTCTAATCTGTTCGGGAAGAAAAGAATAGCATACATGAGATAGAGAAAAATATGTTTACCATGTCCATTTACTGTATCATGTACAAGTTATAGATGTTAAGAAAGAGAAATGTTAGTATATGCTAGAGAAATCAAGGAAGGCTTCATGGAAGAGGTGAGGTTGGGGGATGGTTTAAATATTTTTTAAGCAAAGAAAAGCAGATTCTGGGTCTAGGGGGGCGGGAGGAGCGATGTTTGTGGGGGTGGAGAGAGGAGAGTAAGACATATCCTGAGATCGCTTTCTTATTCTGTTTCCACCCAATTAGAAAGAGTTGAGGTCTCGCCTTCCTGCAAGGAAAAGCCAGTATTGGAGTCACCAGTGAGCACTTAGAAAGTGGGAAACAAAGGAAGTGGAAACTCGGGTATGGTGGCTCACGCCTGTAATCCCAGCACATTGGGAGGTGGAGGCAGGAGGATTGCTTGAGTTTAGGAGTTTGAGACCAGCCTGGGCAACACAGTGAGACCTTATCTCTACAAAAAATTTGCTGAATGTGGTGTCACGCACCAGCTACTCAGGAGGGTAAGGTGGAAGGATCACCTGAGACAGTGAGGTTAAGGCTGTGGTGAGCCATGAGCATGCCACGGTATTCCAGCCTGGGTGACCAAGTGAGGCCTCGACTCAAAAAAAAAAAAAAAAATGAAAGGAAGTGACACACATGGTAAGAGAAGAGTATGGCTAGAATGGCTGCGGTGGGGCCCTGCCCTTGCTCTGTGGCGGTCTGTCTCGGTGCCACAGCTAATCCAGCCTTGACTCACAACGGTGCCCATCTCAGGCCCTGGGGCATTCTCTTGCATGCTTCCTGCTTGTGCTCCCCGCTCTGCCACCACTGCTACTGGGTCTCCTCCTACTTGTTTAATGACTACAGTGAATCACATTTTCCTATTAATTAGATCCCTGGGAGCCCAGCTTCCCGGGATCCTGGAGCCTGAGCCACCTTCCCCCCACACATGGCCTAACAGTGGGCATCATGTTCCAGTGGCTCTGGGACCCAGGCCGACAGAAGAGGTCACCGGCTCAGCCCCATCAGGAGGAAATGTCACATTGATATGACCACTGTATATTGAAGAGGGTGAGTCAACTCAGCACATTTGTCTTTCTTGGTGACTTTTACTGTTGGAACACACTCCCTGAGTACCGGCAGCTGCCTTTCCCAGCCTGCAGCTGCTTAAGAACTTCCTAACATCCGTCATCAGATCCCAGGATGCCTGCCTGCAACACTGAGTAAGGAACCAGTGTCGGAAGATCTGAACTCCTAGCTGCTGGACTCTGGAGAGAGAGAAACAGGAGCAGGGTTATCCCTTTCCTCGGCAGCTGTGTAAGCAGACCCGACATTTGGATTAGACAAGTACGTCAACTCGCCTCAACTTAGACAAATTATTTTTTGCCCTTAAGGAAATAACTTATGTACTGGACCCCAGAGGAGGCTCTTCTGTGGCCTCATGGCAGGAAGAAGCCAGACCTCTTACAGACTACACTAGAGACTTGTGACCCGTGCATGGGGCTGGTGGCTGTAGGATAAGTTTGATAAGTTTGACTGACGCTTGTCTGACAGTTTACAGCACATGGCTTCAAGCCTCAGTTAATCCTCTCTACAAAATTGAGATTATGGGCTCTTGATGACACATTCTACAGATGAGGAAGTAGACTCGCTTTCTTAAGCAACAGTCAGTGAGCTGCAACCCAAAAATCAACACTGTCATTCTGAGTCCCAATCCCCAATCCCACACCCTTCCTAATAAGCCAAAGTTTCTAGTCCACTCTATGGCTATTAGATGTGTGATGGTGTAGGTCATAACTTGTCATTCACAGAAAAATAAGCCAGGCATGGTGGCTCGTGCCTGTGATTCTAGCTCTTAGGGAGGCTAACATGGGAGAATTGCTTGAGCTCACAAGTTCTAGATCAGCTTGGACAACATAGACAAACCTCATCCCTACAAAAAAATAGAAAAACTAGCCAGGCATGGTGGTGTGCGCCTATAGTACCAGATACTTGGGAGGCCGAGGCAGTAGAATCACCTGAGCCCAGGAGGCTGAGGCTGCAGTGAGTCATCACTGCACTCCAGCCTGGGTGACAGAGTGAGACTCTGACTCAAAAAAAAAAAAAAAGATCATAGACCAGACTAGCCATGTCTCTTGCCTTCTGATTTTCTTTCTTTTCTTTTCTTTTTTTGAGTCAGAGTCTCACTCTGTCATCCAGGCTGGAGTGCAGTGGCATGCTGACGGCTACTGCAGCCTCGGTCTGCTGGGCTCAGGCGATCCTTCTGCCTCAGCCTTCCAAGTAGCTGGAACTACAGGCACACAGCACCATGCCTGGCTAAATTTTCTTGATTTATTGTAGAGATGAAGTCTCACCAAGTTACCCAGACTGGTCTCGAACCTGGGGGCTCAGGCAATCCTCTCACCTCGGCCTCCCAAACTGCTGGGATTATAGGCATGAGCCTGGCCACCTTTTGGTTTTCAAATACACTTTCTGAGCAGGGGTCAAGTTGCAGCAAACTTCTGGGAGGCTCACACATACCAGTTCCACCTGCAGTAGCTCAGCGAGACCACAGCTGGCGGAGACAACAACAGCTGTCACGATGATCAGTTATTGCCTGGTGTCTTCCCACAAAATACCAGGTTTCACCAAAGTTTGAATCTCCATGAAAGTGTGTTGCTTATGTGAATGTAGTCCCTTTCAGATATTTTAGGATTCAATGGTGGTGAACAGCCAGACTCAGCCAGCAGCAGTCCCGACAGACCTGACGGTAGTGGTGATGTACCATCCACTAGTGAGCGCTCCCTACATGTCACAGCTGGTGATTGACCCTGGTGCATCCCCTTCTGCTTATAATGGGACTTTCAGTGGACTGTTGCTGTGGGGCGATTAATTGTCCAGACATTGCCTTCCCCTCCTCATCTGGCTTCTTTCTGCCCCTACCCTAGGGAGCAGCCCTTGGTCAAGGCTGGTCTCTGCAGGATGTGCAAGTTCCTGTAACAAGTCATGGGGTTTAGGGTCATGGATGCAAGTAACCAAGCAATCTAAAGATAATGTAGTTGGCACTCCTAATCAATGTAATTGCAAACACTATAGGAATTTGAATAATTAACCTGCTTGATTATGAATCTGTTTGCTGTACTGTTCCAAGGAATGGATTCTCTCATCATCACTGACCCACTGCCATCGGTGACCCCCCAGTAGGGGAACAAACCAAGGTCTCGTCCTGCAGGACCTCTGGGTGACTTCTTTGGAATAGGCAAGCATTATGCACATGTTCTCTCAGATTTGGGGCTACCACATTACAGTTGCTTACAGGGAAAATCTGTGGACCCAACTCTCAGTTCTTGTTTGTACATAAGGTTAAAATGATAGTGTTCTACTAATGGCAATGCTGTGTCTGTCTGCAGATACAGGCTGTGGAAAACTGTCTATACTTGTACGACACATACACGACATCAATTCTTGAAGAACTGGGAGCTTGTTGCATCATCATGGCTGACCTCTACCCAGGAGCTCAGTGGTTGTATAACTAGTGCTACAGTTGACACACTAGAAATCCATTTAGGAGCCATTTTTACACAAAGCCATAGCTGTGCTGTTGCTTTTCATTTGTTTTTTTTTTGAGTTGGGTTCTTACTCTCTTGCCCAGGCGGGAGTGCAGTGGCATGAGCACAACTCATCTCAGCCTTGGCCTCCGGGGCTCAGGCGATCCTTCCACCTCAGCCCCCTGAGTAGCTGAGACTACAGGTTCACACCACCAAGCCTGGCTAATTCTTTGATTTTTAAAATACAGACGGGGGTCTTGTTATGTTGCCCAGGCTGGTCTCAAACTCCTGGGCTCACGCAATCCTCCCATCTTGGCCTTCCAAAACGCTAGGATTACAGGTGTGAGCCACTGCGTCCGCCCCCCTCCCTACTTTTATTAGATTTTTTAAAGCCCATGCTTTGCTGTGAGAACACAGGATATGTTTGTGCACTGAGTAAAGGTGTACCTTGACATCGGAGGTTCCCAGCAGGGGAGGGGAAGCAATTTTTATCTTCCTGGGACTTTCAGCAATGCCTGGAGACATTTTTCATGTTTCAAACTAGGGGGTGGTATATTAACGCTATTGGCATCTAGACCAGAGATACAACTAAACACCCTATAACGCACAGCCCCTCCCCGCCAACAATAAGGAATTCTTCCCTTAGTAATGTCAAATTGTCAGTACAGCTGATCCCTGATCTACACTGACACTAAAATGAGAAACTCACTGGTGGTGATTGATCTCGGATGCAACTGAGCACACTGTAATGTGGTCCAAACACAGACGGGGAATAGTATATTGCTGTGACCAGACATCCCTCTCCGTAGCTTCTGGGAGTCAGTCTTGCTCAAGTTCCCGGTCTGGTGGGAAGTCATTCCTGGTATTCCCTGTGGGTTCACAGGTAACTTTGTCAGCTGTGGCCAGGAGGCTCTTTGCTTGATCCACTGTTCCAGCCTGTTCCAAAAGATGGCCAGTTGCCTGCTGGCCATCCCAGACCACTCTGTGTCACTTTGTGTACCATCCTTTTTCTCCCTCCCTGAACACCATCTCTTACACATGCCTACGTGGGCTGTGACCTATGCTGATGGCTCAGCATTGGTTTTGAATTTCTCAAGTCTTCCTCAACATGGAAAAGAAAGTTCTCACTGCCCTTGAACTTGCATAAGATTTAACTGTCCTGTCACTTGCCGGAGTTCCTCACCCTCTCATGTCTCACACCTCTGTTCCAGACTTTCATGCTGTCTCTCTGAGCTGCCAGCCAAAATCTCGCAAGTTTCTATTTCTTACATTTGTCTCTAATTCAGACATCTTTGTTCCGCTCTCTCCTTCCCCTGCCCTGGGTGCAGTGAGTGTGGAATTACTCAAACAGGACCATCCAAATATTTTATTAGATGAGCAATAGCAATCACAAACACAACCCCATCTCAGGAGACACATTATGCCAGTCTTCTAGAAAGCGAGGTGTAAGCACCTGTTTGACATATAATTTATTTTCTTCCCAACACACTGGGAAGAAACAATGTAGTATAGCTGTCAGGAATGATGGACACTGTAGTTAGACCAGCTAGAGTTGACTCTTGACTCTGTCATCTATCATCTGCATGACCTTGGGTAAGCTACTTAGCTTCTCTGTCCCATAGTTTCCTCACTATTGCAATGAGGAGAAATAATAATAGTACCTGCCTCATAGAGCAATTGTGAGAGGTTTTTTTTATTTTATTTTTGAGTCGGAATCTCACTCTGTCACCCAGGCTGGAGTGCAGTGGCACGCTCATGACCACTGTAGCCTTGACCTGCTGGGCTCAAGTGATTCTTCTGCCTGAGCCATCCGAGTAGCTAGAACCACAGTAGCACACTGCCACATACGGTTAATTTTGTTGTTGTTGTTGTTTACTGTAGAGATGAGGTCTTGCCAAGTTGCCCAAGCTGGTATTGAACCCCTGGGATCAGGCAATCCTCTCACTTCAGTCTACCAAAGTGCTGAGATTACAGGTGTGAGCCACTGCGCCCGGCCCATTGTGAGAATTTAAAAAGAAAGCATGTATGATGTTTCATTCCGTGGCTGTTGTATGGTAGATGCTGAACAAACAGCACAGCAGAGTGGTATATGTAAGTGAACTGTCCATGTGGCGTGAGAGCTCACAACAGGCACATTCTACTGAAGAGTATGAGTGCACACAGCTGCAGGGCTCAAGGAAGACATGAACCTCTGCCCTTAAATAAGCCCCGAGCTCCTAAGAAATACAGAAACATAAGCAAATAACTATAATGCAACATGACAGTGCTGCAACTGAGGTCTGTTTGTACTTGTCAAAAGATCTTTACTCAGCAGTGACTGTGACATTCAGTTGTGTGGATAGACGTCAGTTCTATTCCCCTAGAGAGTCACAAGGCAGTTCACATTTTCCTTGTAGTGAGAGGGAGTTGGGGAGTGTCCCTGGTAGCTGGGTTTGCCAGCCCCACTGCCCAAATCTACAGCTTAAGGAATAGATATGTGTCTCTCCCTGTCTTTGCTGCTGGCCTCTTCTGGGTAGCCCCTGAGGTTTCATACCCTGGCTGCATCTCAAGGAGGACTTTGGGGACCAGCAGTGTCTTAGCATGCAGCCAGGAACAAGCTACCTCCCCCAATTCTGTAGGGACAAGAACCGCATCTAAAAAGAGCCTAGGTTAATAAGTAGAACTTTAAACATACCAGTTTTAAGTGACTTAAATCACTGAAACCATATGCTGTTGTTTTTAATGATTTGTATTTAACTAAGTGTCCTATAAACACATTTTCAAATAGCAATGATTATGAAAATGCAATAAGCATTATTATTCTTTGTATGATTTCAAGACCTTTTTACCCCATTCTCTCCCTGACCTCTGAAACATGTCATAGAGGTTAAGTAACAGAACCTCTGTGAGCTGTTGTTTCTGCTAATTAAAATCAACAAAAGCTTATATTTCAAAATATCTATAGAGAATATTGGCAAAACTTTGAGTGTCACAAAACAAGAAAGGGGTATCATCATGGAAGAGCGTAAAATGAAAGTCAATCAAATGAGAAAACAAAATCAAAGTTGAATTTATTCCTTACACATGACCAGGATAAATTTCAAGTGGGTGTCATATTTTAATGTATAAAATGAAACCGCCAAGATATAGAAGAAACTAAAAGAGAATTATTTGCCTGAACATACAGAAGGCATTTCTAATGGTGACATTAAATCCAGAATGATAAAAGAAAAGACTGGTATTTTCAATCTTATTAAAATTTCCTGCATGGAAAAAACCATAAGCATAGTCAAAAAAAAAAAATGACAAGCTGGATGGAAATGTTTCCAGATCTATTAAAAATAAAGACTAATTTCCCAGCCATGATTGACTCCTACAAACCAGAAAGCAAAAGATCCACATGTGCTAGAAAAATGGGCAAAGAATAGGAAGAGGCAGGGCCTGTGGAGGAACACCAGTGGCTCCCAGGCTCATGGTAATGGCTCAGCCTCACCCACGGTGGAGAAATTCAAATTGAAGCTCCATGAAGAGTTCCAATTTGGTAACTGAGTTCCAACTACCAAATTATCAAAGTCCAAAAACCCGACAATATGCTCTGTTGTTGAGGATGTTCTGAAATTGGCATTTTCATACCCTGCTAGATGGATTATAAATTGGTACAACTGCTAGAGACAGCAATTTGGCACCACCTCCACTTTTAGACATGTATGCTTCAGAGAGATAGTCCCTGAATGTGTAAAATGAAATATATATGATATTATCCATTTTGCAGTGTTTTTTCTTCTTTTGGGGGGATGGCGGTATGGTGGGCAGACCCTAGAACTAGAAGAGGTTTAAAGAGCTCCTTTTTTACAAGTTTTTTTTTTTTTTTTAATTGGAGATGGGGTCTTGCTGTGTTGCCCAGGCTGGACTCGAACTCCTGGACTCAAGCAATCCTCCTGCTTCAACTTCCTAAGTAGCTGGGACAACAGAAACACACCAGCATGCTCATCTATAGCAACGGTTTTAAACAAAACATTATTAGCCAACTAAATGCCCATTAATAGGCATTAAATAAATTGTGGCACATCTATACAGTAGAACATAATGCAGTGAAGAAAAGAATGAGGGAATTCTTTTTGTACTAATACAACAATCTGTTAAGAGATAAAAGCAAGGGGTAGAACATACTTTGTGTGCAAAAAGGGAAGAAATATACAACTATGTCATTTTTTCTCTTGTATATCTGTAAAATATCTGTATGGCTAGGGTCAACAGTGCAAAAGATTGTATACTCTTTTTGTATTTTTAAAAATTGAATATTGAACTATTTGAAGGTATTATTAAAACTTTAATGTATGAAAATTTTTAAAATGAGCCAAAAATTATGTATATATATCATATTTATAGATAGATATAGTTATAGATATATATATATAGTTAGATAGTAGGTAGAGATAGAGAGATAGAGACAGAAACAGATGGAGAGAGAGAGACAGATGGAGATAGATAGATAGATATAGATAGACAGCTAGAGATAGAGAAAGAGATGGAGATAGAGACAGAGATAGAGATAGAGACAGAAATAGAGAGATAAAGATATAGATATAGATGGATATAGCTATAGATAGATAGCTAGAGATAGAGAAGTAGAGATACAGAGATAGAGATATAGAGACAAATAGATACATACAGATATAGAAAGATACATATAGATATACATATGGATACAGATACAAATATAGATAGATTCATACAGGTATAGATATATAGATATAGATATAGATATAGGTAGATATAGAATAACCAAGTTTCTCACCCCATGTGTGGTTGTCTGTCTGCCCAGCATCCATCTCTCCCCTCTGGTTGTGATGTAATCTAGCTTTATTTAGGCATCTATTCCTCCCAGCACCTCCCATGCCTCAGTCCACATCTGGGACTGACTGGCTGAGGGTAATTTCGTTCCCCTGGCCAGTGGTTGGTTCGGGAGCCCAAGCCAGAATAAATCAGTGTGTGCAGTGCCCCGAGGCAAGGGCTGGCTCTGGAACAGGCATGCCACCAGAAGTACGCAGGCGGCACCTAGGAAGGCAGTCGTCTTGCTCACAGGTGAACTTCTAATTGACGGCATTGCCAGGTAAAGCCGGTCAGGGCTACAGCCATTCTGCCTCCATGGGGGAGGCTGCCCAAGGTCCAAGCCAACACATGCAGAGGTCTTTTTAGGTGTTGCAGAGAGACAGATCCAGAACCACACAATTAAACTGTCCCTGAAGCCTGCCTGCCTGCCAGTTATAGGAGGCAATAATTATCCTATTGTGGATGTGAGTTTGAATTGTCTGTGACTTGAGGCTGCAGACTGGTGGTAATGTTGTACAAGAATCCAAGAATCCAAGGAAAACACATGGCAAGTCAGAAGGAAAAAATGTTTCTGGAGGCTCTCAGACTTAGCAGACTGCCAGAGCACATGGCACGTGCTGATATAATAAAAACTTTCCAGATCGGGCTTTGAGCTCCACTTAGAATAAGGCCCAGGCGCAGAGTGGGAGGGATTGAGGGACCCAGACTGGAATGGAGGCATCACACACTAGTCGTGGTTGTGATTGGGCAATGGGCATATTGGCTAAATTTTATCTCTTTGTTCAATGTTTTTTCAGATAAAAAATAGGATGAAAAACTAAATACTAGCCAAAACACACACTGCATGCAAAATGGTAGAGTCTGGTCCAAGCAAACTCTCAATAAGTTAATGTCAGATTCTCAAAATAAAGCCTGGAGGTTAAATAAACAGATGTTTATAAAAAGCTATCCATAAATTAGAGATTAGGAAGTTTAAGAGTTCTTAGTAAGCCCGAGACTATTAGGAATGAGGGATTTAAAACAAAATCCCAAAAGCAAATTCAGATTACAGCTGTCATGTTCAAAGCAGAACTCAATTTCTGTTCTTGAGATAATGATTTTCACAGATATTTTGAGGTGTCGTATTTTTTAAACATATTTTTTATTATAAAATTGTGGGGTACAGTTAAGGGTTAGATATACAAATGTGCATCGTTCAGGCACCCTTGTTAATAGAGGTGTCGTCTTTCTTTCTTTTTCTTTTTTTTCCACTCGGTCACCCATACTGGAGTGCAGTGACCGCTCCTGGCCACCACAGCCTCACCTGCTGGGCTCTGGTGATCCTTCCGCCTCAGCCTTCCAAGTAGCTGGAATTACAGGCATGCGCTACCATGCCCGGCTGATTTTTTGATTTATTGTAGAGATGAGGTCTCGCTGCCCAGGCGGGTCTTGAACTCACCTCAGCCTCCCAAAGGCGTGGGATTACAGGCTGAGCCACCGAGCCCAGCGGCATTCCTTCCTTACAAGGGGTGATTAGAGGTGTCGTATTTCTAATCACCCCTTGTAAGGAAGGAATGTGTTTGTTTCCCCTTTCTAGTAATTCCGCAGGCTGAGGGTCACAGTGTGATTCAGGCTGGGAGGCTGTAGCATCTTCTGGATCAAAACGGATCCTGCTGGAGAACATGATATGAAGTGAACTATCGCAGAAACAAAGACCTGCATATTGTGTGTTCTCACTCATAAGTGAGCCCTGATCACTGGTCACATGAACACAAGGGTGGGGTCAACAGATGCCAGACACTGTATAGAAGGAAGGGGGAGGGAGGGGAGCATGTGACAACACACTAGGTAGGTACCCGGTCCACTATCAGGGGGAGAGAGGGCCAGCTAGAAGCTCAAACCTCACCTGCATGCAACCTACTTATGTAGTAAATCCTCAGTGGTACCCCACAGCTCTAAAATAAAATTAAAAAATAAATAAATAAAAGAAAAAAGAATCCAAAAAGGGATCTTGGAAGTAGATGATGAGATTTCTCCTTGTTAATCCTTCAACCACCCTGGAGGAGCAGAAGGAAGCCGAGGTTACATCAAGGAGGCTCATGTTCAGGTGATTGGAGAAGAGGAAAGCAGAGCTGAGCAGGGGCCAGGAAGCAAAGAGCTGCAGTGACAAAAGCGCTTGGGGTCATGGCCATTAGGGGATCCCGGGTGACTCAGGCACAAGCTGTGACAGGCATTCAGGTCCAGGCAGGGGAGGATCATCGTTTGCTTTTGAGAAAGGTGGCTGTGAGGGGAGGAGGGCTTGGGCGCAGGGATGGGGGTGCCTGTCCTGCTAATGGACTGCAGGAAGATGCCATAGGAAGCAGAAGCGCCTGATGCTGAGCGCCTGAGGAGTACAGACCCTGCCTGGTACAGGAGGTGGAGAGCACAGGCCAGGTGGTCTCTTGAGGCAGAACGGCACCTCTTCCCCAAAAAAAGAAGGAAAGGGGGAGGGGGAAAAATAAATGTGTCAGTGGATAAATTTAGAAGTAGGAGGGCAGGAAACTGAGGAATCACAACTGATATCTTGTGTTTCTGTGGGAGGGAGGGTGGGGTGGGTGTCTTGAGAAAGTGGGTGAGATTTTAAAAGTCATTAAGAGAGACACAAGAGTGCTGAGTAGGAACCAAAGAGTTGCCAAGAAGGGTCTGGGCAGCAGCTGGGTTAGAACCTGGAAAGTTGGCCTGTGGCAGAAAGGGCAGGTTACCCAGCGCCACAGTTTGGGCTGATGGCAAGGTTGGGAGGGGGGAGGAGGGAGTGAAAAGTTGCTAGCTATGGAATGATTGAATTGCAACACTGGGATTGGAACTGAACAAGAAGCCAGGTTCGGTGGCTCAGCCTGTAATCCTGTGCTTTGGGAGGCTGAGGTGAGTGGATTGCCTGAGCCTGCGGGTTCAAGACCCACCTGGGCAACTTGGCAAGACCTCATCTCTATGATAAATCAAAAACTAGCCGGGTGTGGTAGCATGCGCCTGTAGTTCTGGCTACTTGGAAGGCTGAGGTGGAAGGTTCACCAGAGTCCAGTTGAGGCTGTGGTGGCTGTGAGTGTGCCACTACACTCCAGTCTGGGCGACAGAGTGAGACTCCAACTCAAAAAAAAAAAAAAGAAAGAAAAAAAAAAAAGAAACTGAATGAGGAAATGAGGGGTGGAGACACGGTGGTAGTGATGGTAGGGGGCTCAGCAGAAAGAGAGGAAGGAAGACATTTTTAAAAAGGAAAGGCCAAGGACAGTGGTTCTCAATACTGGCTTGCAGAAGGATAAAGACGCTTGTTTAAAAATGTAGCTCTCGGCTAGGTGTGGGGGCTCACTCCTGTGACCCCAGTGCTTTGGAAGACCGAGGAGGAAGAATCTCTTGAGTCTGAGTCTGCAGTGAGTGATGATCGCAGCATGGCACTACAGCCTGGGCAACATATCGGGACCCCGTCAGTAAAAACAAGCAAACAAACATAGAATTCTAAGTCATGGTACCATTTTTTTTTTTTTTTTGGGTTGGAGTCTCACTCCGTCGCCCAGACTGGAGTGCAGTGGCATGCTCCCGGCCACCGCAGCCGCGACCCTTCTGCCTCAGCCTTCCAAGTAGCTGGAGCTACAGGCGTGTGCTACCATACCCAGCTAATTTTTTTGATTTATTGTAGAGATGAGGTCTTGCCAAGTTGCCCAGGTGGGTCTCGAACCCGCGGGCTCAGGCAATCCACTCACCTTGGCTTCCCAAAACACTGGGATTACAGGCTAAGCCACCGAACCGGCCATCATGGTACTTCTTACATAGAGTATTGAAAAGTTCCCCAGTGTATTGATTCCCTGAGTTAGTATAACTACCTATTATTTTCTATAAAGTGCTGGGAATCCCTGAGAATTAGAATAAACAACTATTATTTTCTATCTTTTCATATTAAAAGACAGAATTCCAGGCAGCCAATGGAAAACTGAAGTCGCTTTTAATGAACTGGTAAGAATTGATCTTTAAGATATATTGTGAGGTGAGGAAAAAAAGTATAGAACAGCATGTGTGATATGCTGTTACCTGTGTAAAAAGAACATTTTGTTTGTGGCTATCTGTGCATTGGATGTCCCTAGCAGGACATCTGAGAAGTGGCAGCAAGAGTTGTCACAGGGTGACAGAAAGACTTTTCACTGTACATCTTGTATACTTCCTGAATTTTATCTCATGCACATGTTATATATTTTTAATAATTTTTGGGGAAAAAAAGTCAACTCCTGAGTTCTACTCAAGACTTGCTAAATTGAAATCTCTCACGTGGGACCCAGAAATCTGCTTTATTTTTGGGGGGCAGTGATGGCTAGACCCCATAGCTATAAAAAATTAGCCAGATGTGGTGGTGTATAGCTGTACTCCCAGCTACTCAGGAGGCAGAGGTGGAAGGATTCCTCAAGCACAGGTCAAGGCTGCGGCAAGTTGTGAGTGTGCCACTGCACTCCAGCCTGGGTGACAGAGTGAGACCCTTATCCCCCCCAAAAAATGAGACAGGGTCTTGCTCTGTCTCACTTGCTGGTCTTGAACTCCTGGGCTCAAGCGATCTTCCTGCCTAAGCCTTCAGAGGAGCTAGGACTACAGGCATGCAGCACCGTATCTGGATCTAGAATTCTGTTTTTAATAGAAGATTGTGATTTGGGTGGTTTATGGACTGCTCATTGAGAAACACTTGTCATGGGACTTGAGAGCATAGTTTAAAGGATGGAAACACTCAGAGGAGGCAAAAAAACTAGAAGAGCAGAGAGGTTTTTACTGTGCATCATGACCTTTATGGGTTTGGGAGGCTTTATCCTGAATATAGCACTCCCCTAGGATGTCTGTACAAAATATACTATTTGTACATAGTTAGAAAATGATTATGAGTATTAATGGCTGCTGGATCCCAGAAACACAGGCAAGGCAAAACAAACAAAACCCCTACCAAATTAAAAAAACCCAAACCAAACAAACAAAACCAATAAGAAATATGTTTCCATGTACTGTCAAAGTTTCCATAAAGAAAGCTGTGAAAAATCTCTAGGAAAAAGATATTTTTATGACATCACTGGAATGTTCCTTTTTGCATTTAGGAGAAAGCTCCAGTCATTGAAATGAAATGCAACAAGTTGTCAAAATGAAATGCAACACTGAATTCCCCAGGATTCCACAGTCCTGCTTGGATTCCTTGACTTGGGGCAAAGGACCAATCTAGAAAGGAAAGGAGCAGGAGGTTTATCCAATTCCACAGTCCGTGACCTTTCCATTACGAACGCCCCCTTCCCATCAAGAAATGTTCCTGGTGCTACTCGCCAGAAGAGTGAGAAATCCAGTCCTCAGGGGTGACAGCTCTCATGTCTACAAGATCACAAGGAGGTGCCAACCACTTCAGGTGGCCCTGTAAGTCTTGCTGGAATTCAGCCGCCTTAGTTAAAACAGAAAAGAATACAACCTCTTTAAGAGGATACAGTGAAACACATAAAACATTACATAGACACAGAAGCTTTTACTGTCAAAAGATGAATGTGTGTGTGTGTTGTTTCTAATTTGGGGAGTTTTACAATGTCCTATATATTTCCCCTTTCCTTTCATTGCCCTGCCCCAAAAGTGTCATTTGTGAGTCTGGGAAAAGTGAACTGGTCTTTTGAGACATAACAGAAGACACTCTCAGGATGACACAAAACTGTAACAAGAATTACTGGATTGCCAAAAAAGACATGTTTTAAAGTACTCATCATATGACACTGACATTAAAAAAAAAGAGTAGATTGAGTTTTTCAAGAAGGGTAATCCCTAGTTAGTAAGAAAGTCTCTTATTTTTACTTATTTAGCTCCATATCCAGGTATTTGTGGGGTTTTTTTTTTTTTTCTGTTTGCCTTTGAGTTGGAGTCTTACTCTGTTGCCCAGACTAGAGTGCAGTGGCATGATCATGGCTCACTGTTGCCTCTAACTCCGTGGTCCCAAGCAATCCTCCCTCTTCAGCCTCCTCAGTAGCTGAAACCACAGGTGCATTCCACCACACCTGGATAATTTTACTGATTTTTTTTGTAGAGATGAGATCTCGTTGCCTAGGCTGGATATTGATGTTTTGAATTACATTATGTACGATTCGGGAAGTCTTCTTTTGACATTTATTTTCCTGATGTGTTATAAAGTAACAGAAAGAAAATGGCTCAAAAAAAGAACCAGGGAAGACTTCCAGGGCACCTCCCTTTTCTTCTAAATTCTCTTCATCTTTGTACCACATTTTTTCCTTCCTTGACCCGATCTTTTAAGCTGGTGAAATGCTTTTCGATGATGACACTACCCAATGGATGCTGAAACAGAGCAATGTCTCTCGTTGGGAAGTCGTTGGTTTCCACGTGTCAACTCACATGCCCTGGGTGTCTATCAATCTGAGTAGCATCCTGCGGAACACCACGGGGCGTGCTGAAGGTAAGATGCCCTCCAGTAGTGCACAGTGTCGATGGAGGGATATCAAGTGGTACACAATTAGTGTTCAAGGAGTGGAATGTGTGAATACACCAGGTTGGTCAAAAAAGTAGATGAGTGGGTTTGGAGTCTTCATGGTGGGTTTTCGTGGGTAGGTGGAGGGAAGGCAAATGGTGTAAGAGCATGGAACAGAAACTAGTAAAGGGGTGCCTGATAAAAATAAATGAATGGGCATGCTGATATTTGCCACTAAAGGTGGCTTGTGCTGGGAGTGGTGGTGGTTAAGCTGGAGAAAACTGCAGTTCGGATGGCAGGGCACTTCACATGGCTAAGGAGTAACCCTTGAGTCCCGCAGGCAACTGAAGGGAATTAGAGGCTTTTGAGGAAAGTGGATTAGGGAGGTTACTTTGTTGGTTGCAGGCTGGATGGGTTGAAGAGGAGAGACCAGTGGCAATGGAGACTCGAGGGTGTGAGTTAAGGATGGTGCCCACTGGGGTGGCCAGACTAGATACCAGGCTGTGGGGGAAGGCGTGTGAGACTCCAAGTCTGAGCGGGCTGGAAAATGCTGGTTTCACTAAGAGGCAGACCAGGGGCTGGCCCGAGGGAAGACATGAACACTTGCTGCGTCTGGGTTGTTGGCAGCAGGATGCATACTTTAGGCCATAATGTCTAAAGTAGATTGTTGCCCACATAAAAACGGACATGACCCTGCTTCAGGGTGAGCTTGGGGATGGGGGGCATTTGTTAGGAGGTTTTGCACACTCAGCTTTGTCCTTTTTGGACTGGAGAGAGCATCTGTTGTCGAGCACTCTCGTCCTCAAGGGACCCATAAGCTCTTCAGGAAATATAACTTTAATAGGATTAGCTGAAAGATGAGCAAATGTCAGGTCATAGTTTGGTCATATGTCATGGTTGGTAGCTTTATCATGCTAAGTGTAATGCTATTAGTGGCTTCTATGCATGGTTGAGAGGGTTAACACTTAGCAAATTAGATTCCTGGATTTTTGTCTTGCTCTTACATTTTATGGGTATGCTAGAGTGTGCAATCTTGCAAACCACTTAACCTCTCTGTGCCTTGGCTTCCCATTTTTTTGTTTTGTTTTGTTTTTTGAGTCAGAGTTTCACTCTGTCGCTCAGGCTGGTGTGTAGTAGCATGATCATGGTTCACCCCAGCCTCAAACTCCTGGGCTAAGGTAATCCTCTTGCCTCAGCCTCCCAAGTAGCTGGGACTATAGGCAGGTGCCACCACTTCTGGCTAACTTTTTTATTATTTGTAGAGATAAGGTTTCGCTGTGTTGTCCAGGCCGGTCTCAAATTCCTGGGCTCAAACCATACTCCTGCCTTGACTTCCCAAAGTGCTGGGATTACAGGAGTGAGCCAACATGCCCAGCTGACCTCCTGTTTATAAAATAGAAGCTTGCCGGGTGCAGTGGCTCACACCTATAATCCAGCACTTTTGGATTGCCTGAACCCACAGGTTCGAGACCAGCCTGGGCAACTTGGCGAGACCTCATCTCTATAATAAATCAAAAAATTAGCCAGGCATGGTGGCATGTGCCTGTAGTTCCAGCTACTTGGAAGGCTGAGGCTGAAGGATCACCTGAGCACAGCCAGTTGAAGCTGTGGTGGCCGTGAGCGCCACTGCACTCCAGTCTGGGCAACAGTGTGAGACTCCAACTAAAACAACAAAAAAAATAGAAGCTTGTCAGGCAGCATTCACAAACATTTAGAGCTACAGATAACGATCACTGTAGGACTCTCTGCTCCAGTGACTGAGTTGACCATTGGGAAAGGTCAGCTCCTTCACTGGATGCTTCTGTCGCTACTCCCTTAAGTCAGCTAATTAGCATTTTCCTAAAATGCTTCTGCCAACACCTAGCAAAAAGATTTCATCTCTAACTGCCCTTTCTGTCTCTGGGTCTGCCAACCTCTGGTCCCTGCTCACCCAGGGGCTGTTGCCATGTGACCCCATCACTAGACTCTGGGGCCTGTCCCGGTCCTTTTGGGGTGGGTAAGAGGGGGTGTAGCTAGAGTTGGATGTGAACACAGGGCTCTCCACACAAGGCAGTCATACTTGGTGCAAAGTATAGTCCCAGTGCAAAGTACCAGGTACCTGGGAACCTTACTGTACCCCCATGGCCAGCCTTTGGATACTTGCTTTGTTCTCCTGAGTCCAGCACATCAGCCCAAGGGCCTGAATGCTGTTAGTTTTCATCAGTTCCCTGCAGGAACTGGAGTCCAGGGACAGTGCTTCCTGGGACTTCCAGATTGTTGCCCACTCCTGGACGTCCAGAGGCTGTCTTGGCTGGCCACTGGCTCCCAGCAGCGTTCTCTGCACTGAGCAGGCTGATGCCGGCTGCCTTCCTGACTGGCTGCCATGTCCTCCAGATGCATTCTTCTGGTTGAATGGTCAGTGCGCCAGCTGGGCCAGCCTCCAGTCGCATGGATGTATCTGGCGGAGTGTCTGCTTCTCCTCTCACCCTCACGACAGCTCATCCTTTCACATTAAAGTGCAGAGGATATCTGCTGGTGGGTAAGCTCATTAAGGTTGGAATTTTATGCTTGTTCACATCTTCCTTGGTGTTGGGAAGCTTGGTTACTTCCAGAACTCCACAGAGAGCTTTCCTGTCTCCTTCAAGAGAAACAAGTAAACACTTGACAACACCTCGTGTCTATGACCGGGCTTCAAAGCCACTATTAATTGTACAATTGAATTATTTACTCATCACTTTGCTGTTAGATATACAAATATATTTAAAAGCATATTTTGGTCAATGTTCACCCAAAGGTCTTAGTTTCAAGGTGTCTTACTGGAACTCAATGGGTTTGTGGTTATAAGGAAATGAACAAATCCAGCCCTGGGATGGTGCTCTACAGCAGTGACTTCCAACCTTAAGGTGCAAAGAACCCTCTGGAGGGCTTATTAAAACGGATTTCTGGCTCCACTCCCCAGAGTTTCTTCAGAGTGGTGCCTGACAATATGCATTTCTAACAAGTCCTGAGGTGATGCTGACACAGCTGGCTTCCAACTACACTTTGAGATTACCTGGTTATACATTTAAGCTGGTCAAGATATCCAGAGGCTACTGAGCAGTCATCGATCAGTTCAAACCCTTACCTGAATGGATTAGGGGGAGAGTGTCGAGAAACAACCTTCCGAAGTTTGGTTCATGCAGTTAGGATGACCAGTGGCTATCTTCTCAACCATTTATTACTTATGAGAACCTGGGCAATCACTGAGATCCTTGAGCTTAGTTTTCCTCATCCATAAAATGAGATGGCTACTAAGCCAGGCACTTGTAGTCCCAGCAACTGGGGAGGCTGAGGCAGGAGGATTGCTTGAGCCCGGGAGTTAGAGGCTGCAGTGAGCTATGACTGTGTCACTGCACTCCAGCCTAAGCTGCACAGAAAGATCCCATCTCAAACAAACAAAAAACAAAAAATGAATACTTAACAATAAATAAAAGATAGCTGCTATGCAGCCCTCATAGAAGTGTCCCAAAGGGCAAATGAAATGGACTTGACCATGGTTGGACAACTAAGGTGGCCTGGCACTGGAGGTATGGCAATGGTTTTCATTACTCTTCTTAGAATGTCACCAGTTTATTTTGGCTCTCTTGTTTATCTCAGTCATTATACATCTTTCACCTGGAATACAGAGAACTTTTATTGCTAAAAACTCAAACTTCAAATTCCCTTTTAGAAAATTCTATTCAATGAGATCAGACTATGCTTACAGACATGACACAGAGCCAAGAAGATTCCAGTTTTTACAGCTATGAAAAGGACAAGAGCCCATTATAATTGAAAGTGGAGTAACTTAGCTTTTCAACCGTTTAGATCGACCCATTAATAAAAATGTCTCCTAGTTACAGCACAGATAACATCACTCTGCACAAAGGATAGCTCATCTAGCCTGTACTTTCGTATCCCTGACAACTTCCGTTAACTCAATTATTTTTGGAAGGAGTACGTCCTCCCAATCCTGGACGTGGCTATTTTTTTCACCCAAGGGGACCATACAGTTCTTGTTCAAACTGGGTGCGCCTGGGACTTTTTAACAGCGTCACCAGCCATCTAGTTCTCCCAAGCCTTTAGTGCCCATCACAGACACTAACTTCAACCGTTGCTAGGTCTCTTTCACTTCATTCTGTTTCCTAAGAGACAGATCCTTGCTCCGTAGCCCAATCTTGAGCGCAGTGGTGCCAGCACAGCTCACTGCAGCTTCCAACCCAGGACTCAGGAGACCCTTCTTCCTGAGCCTCCCCAGCTGCTAGGACTACAGGTGCGCGCCACCTCACCCAGCCAACTTTTAAAGACATTTTTTGCAGAGGCAGGGTGTCGCTGTATCGCCAGGCCAGGCGCTAACCCCTGGCTTCACGCGGTCCTCCCAGGCGGCGGCGACAGGAGGCGTGTGCCGGCCCGGGGTCTTCAGTCCACATCACACACGGGCCCCCTAGAACCCCGCCCAGCGTGCCGCCCCGTGGTCGGCAAGGGACCATGCGTGCGCGTGCGCATGCGCGGGCCCGGGGAAGGCGGGGCAGGAGGAAGGCCGCGCGCGGCGGCGGTGAGGGACGCGACGTGCCCGGCAGCTCCAGCGCCCGGCTGCTCGCGGCCGTCCCGGGCGGCGGCGGCGGGCGGCGGGCGGCGGGCGGCGGCGGCGGCGGGCGGCGGGCGGCGGGCGGGCCCGCGCTCGAAGCCAAGATGGCGGCGGCGCCCCGGAGCCCGGCCTCCTCCTCCGCCTCCGCCTCCTCGGCGTCCTCCGCCCCGCTCGCCACCTCCCCCTGCTCCTCCCGTTGCGGCGCGAGCGGCCGCCGAGTCGCCGGCCGGGCCTCCCAGGGCTGCGGAGCGGGCTGAGCGGCCGCGCGCGGGATGGGGTCGCAGACGCTGCAGATCCTCCGCCAGGGGGTGTGGGCCGCGCTCAGCGGGGGCTGGTTCCACGACCCGCACCAGCCCACCTTCGTCAACGCGCTGCACCTCTACCTGTGGCTGTTCCTGCTGGGGCTGCCCTTCACCCTCTACATGGTGAGCGTCGCTACCCCGCGCGCTGTCGCGGCGCGGCGCCCGGCGTCTCGCCCTCCGGGGCCACCCGCCGCCCGCCGCGCCCGCCCCGAAGGCCGCCTCCCCCGCCTCTCCCGCCCCCGCCCGCGGCCGCCCCCGCCCAGGCCTTCGGCCCCGCCTGTCCCCCCCGGGCCTCCCTGCCGCCCCGCGGGCCTCGCCAGGTCCCGGAGAGCCCCCGACCCACTCTCCCCGGCCTCCCGAGGACCCCGCCGCGCTTCCCTGCCACCCCGCCGGGAGCTTCCTCCTCGCCCGCTCCCCGGGGTCCTCCCCGAGGTCCTCCGCCGCGCTTCCCCGCCCCTGCTGGAGACTCCCCCTCGCCTGCGCTCCTCCGCCCCTCCTCCCTCGCCCCGCTCTCCCGGCCCCTCCCGCGCCGCCCGCCCCCGGCTCTCCCTCACCGCCCCGGGACCGTCGCTGCCACCCCAGGGGCTCGCCGCCCTCTGCCCGCCCGCTCTCGCGCTCCTCCCCCCAGGGTTCCCTTGCGTGGTCGGGCCTGCCGGGAGGCCGCGTCGCGCCGCGCGTCGAGGGGCCCAAGCGCGCCTTGGCGGCGGGCCCCGGCCTGTGCGACCCGGTGGCGCCCGCGCCGCGTCCGGTCTGCCCGCCGTGGTGGCGTCGGCGGCGGCGGCGTGTCCAGGCCGGCGCAGAGAGCGGGGGCCGGGCGGCGACGCTGCCGCGGACCGCCGGCCCGGCGCTAGGCCTTTGCCGGGAGGGACTGCCGCCGGGGGCGGCCCGGCCGCCACCTGCCGGGCGGTGTGTTGGCCGGCACCTCCCGGGACGTGCGTGGGCGCTGGCGCCTTGGGCTCGGGCGGCGCGCGGGCAGACACGACGCTCGCGGCCTCAGCTCGGGAGGAAGAGGACGGCTGCCGCGTCCTGGGAGAGCCCCTTGCGTACGTGTCCGCCGACCGGCGCGGTGTGGAGCCGGGCGCCAAGACCCGAGCCGGGGGGCCGACACCCGGTTCTGCCCGTGGCCGGCGCGGGGCCCTGATCGGCAGGGCGCGTGTCTGGGGGAGGAGGTGCTGATGCCACGGTCCCTGCAGATCCCGAGTTTCGTTGTATTTCTCGCAGGGACTGACTGAGGGGAAGAAAGCTGATGGCTTGTGGATCGTTTGATCAGGTCACTCGTCAGTCTTGTTGAGCTCCGAAAACCCGTCAGGAAGGGTTACACGTTTCGGTTAGTTCTGGCCCAGGGAGTTCTGTGGCACTAGGACACTTTCCAGGAATGTGACATCATTGATGCATGGGTGGATGGCTTCGGGTGTGAGAATCCTTTCAAAGCATGTCGCCTTTTTCTCCAGGAGAGCTGTCCGTTTAAAGCGGAGACTGGTTGCCAAGAGGTTCCCCCAGGAGGACTTGCGGTGTTGGTGTAAGACTTCCTTGTTACATCTGCATGAACTTAGTGGCCACAGGGAAGTCTCCCTAACTCACAAACGTTGCTAAAAGGTTATTTGAGCCCCTGGAATCCAATATATCTCACTTACCTGCTTCATTTTGGAAATTCCGTTAAGTTTAGTTCTCAAATATTTGAGTGTCTGCTGTACATCAGACACCTGCTGAGATTACATTGCTGACTTTTGCATCTCAGTTGATGACAGTTCCACTCTTCCCAGACCTTTCTCTTTCTTCATATCCAGCCCATCGGCATATTTTGTGGGTTCTAACTTCACCAGTGAACTAGAATTCAGTTAATTATCACCATCTTCACCGCCGCCGCCACCATCACCATCACTACCACTATCACTACCACTGCCACCACTGCTGCCGCCACCACCACCCTCACCACCCTCATCATCATTACTTCTGTCGTTCCAGCCACCATCATCTCCCCTAGATACCTTTGCAGTGTTCTAAGGGGGCTCTCTGCCCTTCTTTCTTGCCTAGTCTGGGTACAGAAGTCTGTGATTCTGTCAGACTCTGCCCTCTCCTGTGTCTCTGCTCCCAGCCACACATATGTGTGCCCTCTCACTTTTCTTCCCACATAGCAAATATGCTCCTGCCTCAAGGCCTGGCCCTCCCTCCCGAGGTCTGGGCAGCTTTCCCCGCTGCACTCGCTTGAGGTTTCTGGGAATGTGAGACTTTCCCTGAGACCCCATGTCAAGTAGCAACTTCCTAGCCCTCCCTACACTCCTTCGCCTGCCTGGCCTTTTTTCAAATAGCGTAGTACTTGTCCCTAACTGACACATTTATTTGTTTAGTGCCTTGTCTATTTAGAATATAAGCTCTAAGAAGGTGGGACTTCAGTCAGACATGAGTAGGTACTCAGATGTCAGCTGGACTTAGAGAAGTGGCATTAACACAGCTTCTGCCTTCAAGAAGCTTGCAGTCTGGTCTCACCTGGCGTAATGAGCTGCTCCTGGCATCAGAGCTGTTGCCAAGGGGAAGTCAAAAGTGACCCTAGCCGGGCTCAGTGGCTCAGCCTGTAATCCCATGCCTTTGGGAGGATGAGGTGAGTGGATTGTCTGAGCCCATAGGTTCAAGACCCACCTGGGCAACTTGGCGAGACCTCATCTCTACAATAAATAAAAAATAAGCTGGGCGTGGTAGCACGCACCTGTAGTTCCAGCTACTTGGAAGGCTGAGGTGGAAGGATCGCCGGAGCCCAGCAGGTCGAGGCTGTGGTGGCCGGGAGCAGCCACTGCACTCCAGTCTGGGTGACAGAGTGAGACTCCAACTAAAAAAAAAAAAAAGTGACCCTAATCTTATAGTCAAGGCACAAATCCTGCCCTAGGGCTAGTCAGTAATGACGGTATGTACACATTTCCCAAAACATACTGGTGCAGTGGCATTGAGTAGATGGTTTGATGTACCCCAAATAAAGCGAGACCCAGCATTCTGTGTTGAAATAGAATCTGAGACAGCCAAAGTATTATTTGTATACTCTTCCACTAATCGCTATAAGTGATCATGACTGTTTATTAAGTATATGTGTAGGTTTTAAATCCCAACTCTGTCCTCCTGAGGCTTAGTGGTGGGCAATTTGTTTTGTGATGTTATGCTGGTTGGTGAGCTGTGAGCTGGGATTTACAGAGCTTGCTGAAGCCAGACTCGTGGCACAGGCTGCCTTTTCCCCCAAGCCCCTGAGTCTGTGGAGAGGCTGTGCATTGAATGATGAAAGAGGCTTGGGACTTTTAATAGGACTCAGATGCTTTTGCTGTCTATGGGAGCTTTTGTGGATACTTGGAAAGGCGGAATTTATAGTTTCTGCAATTGTAAAACTTTTAGGTAGTGAATATCAAGAAGACATTTTTTTCTTCTTCATTCTGATTGTCCTCTCTGTTTCCTTCAGGTGATGACCCCCTTTTATCTTGACATAATTATTTTTGTACATGACATGTCACAGATGGTGAGCTTTTTTGGGTGGGTGACAATTTTGTTGGGTGGAAGCAGATTGGTGGTTTTGATTTCTCAGCCTTGGCATTGTAATTGATTGTGTGTCCTTTGGGCAAGATTCCACCTTTGTGAACCTTGTTTTACTGATTTGTGAGTATTTTATCAGTATTTGGCAAGAAAATATTTATGAGGTAGAAGAAATCACCCACTGTCAGTAAATGTCACTTGAAAGAATGACTGATGAGAGACGTTTCCTCTGTAATGCTGCATGACCGCAGATTAGGTAACTTCGGTTTTATTACGTCAAGCCATGATTGTAGCATATTGTTCAGTGTATTGTTTTCCTCTAGTGAGAGTGACATCCCTAGGTGGATCTGGAGTTTGGCCCATCAATGTGTATTTTATAAACACTCCAGGTGAGTATAAAGGCTCCAGGCTGCATCCCTGATTCCCAGCCCCTGACTCACCTCTGGCTGCTGTCCCACGTGTCTCTTGGCTGTCCCATGGGCATCTCAAAAGCACCATGTCTAAAGCTTCTGAGTGCCCCCATCCTCTGCACCCCTCTGCTACAAAGCGTTTTTTTCTCACTCTGTCATGTCAGTTAATGGCACCGTATTGTGTCTCATTGCTCGCCCGCCTCCTCCATCACCTACCTTTCCTGTCCCAGTGCACACTGTCACCCTTGTCATTTGCATCACTGCCTCAGTTTCTTACTGGCCTTTGGTGTCTGTTCTTGCCTCTTGACAGCTCTCTCTCCATAAAGTAAAAGACATACTTGTTTGTGCTGTTCCTCCTTTTTCATATCTGTAATGACCTTCTTTTGCACTTAGAATAAAATCCACATCCTTTCCAAAGGTTTCAACAAAGTCTGTATGGCCTCTGCTTGCTGTTTGTGCTGTGTTCTGCAGTGCTGTGGCCGCACTGGCCTTCCTCTGTGATGTCTGTCTGCCCTGCTGTTCTCTGCTGTTCTCTTTCCACGTGTTGGCTCTGTGCAATGCTGGCTGCTGCCCATCCTTCAGGGCTGGCCTGACCATCATACCTTCACAGAGTTGCAACCTGAGAGCCACAGACAGGCTCTCTGTCCTCCATCATTTCATCCTGCAACTTTCTTCATAGTGCCGATCACAAACACATACTTGTAACTTTGTTGACTTGTTTGCCCTTTCTACTAACACCCCCACACCTGTGGGTTCCCCAAGGGCTGGGCCAGGCCTGACTTGTTTAACTGTGTGCGTCCAGCGTCTGCTTTCCTGCCTGGCTCATGACAGACCCTCAACAGATGCTTGTTGAATAAATGTTTATTACATATGTGAACTTTCTTTAGATCTACCAACTTAACATATACAGAAAAAGAGGAGAGAGTGTTGAAAGTAGGCTGTGTTACACAATGAGGCCACTGCTTATCGGGGTTAGGGTAGGAGTGTAAGACAGAAATCAAACAGAAGACTCTTGAGAAACTTCCACATCACTCAGTGCAGAGAGTGTGGCTTTTTGTGTGTCCAACTTTGTGTGATTATACGTATATACACACATGACATATGCAGCAACATGTGCTATATAAATTTAGGGAGAGAGATTATCTTCAGAAGCCAAGTCATTCATTTAAAAAAAAGTATGAGTTTCAGCTTTTTCTTCCTAGTTATCTTCAGCATTTTCTGTAGCTGATCTTTATCATCTTTAGAATGATAACTCTGCTATTAATGAACATTTCTCTGAGGCCCTCGGGTTGTTTCCCCCCCCAATTAATTTTTTTAATTTTTTAATTTTTTTGAGTTGGAGTCTCACTCTGTCGCCCAGACTAGAGTGCAGTGGCCGCTCCCAGCCACTGCAGTCTCGACCTGCTGGGCTCCTGCGATCCTTTCCCCCCCAATTTAAAAGTATTTAAAGTTAATTATAAACAAGATTTAGTTAAGGTGACTAAAACAGGAATTTTTATACTTTAAAATGTATGTTTCTTAAGTTTTAATTAAGCTAGAAAAGTTATTGTGCTATAAATTAGCATTTAAAAGTGATTACTTAGTATTAGAGCATTTTCTACGTCCATCAGGAGAAGGTTGATGAGTGTTGAATGGCCTCTTTGAATCTGTAGTCTGTACCTTTTCCTACCAACATTTTCAATATTTAGCATCAAGGCAGATCCCCTTATTTCCATAATTGGTTATGCCACAGATGCAGCTCTTATCTCTCTGTTACATCACCTGTGGTAACCTGAGGGTCCACTGTCCAAGGACAGTTTACAAATGAACTCTCCAAGAAAGCAGCCACATGTGTCTACTTGTGAATTTATGAAAATAGCCGTTGAGTCCTACTGTGTCCTACTTGTTGTGTAAAGATGGAATGCTTCTTGCCATTTGAAAAATTACTCTAAATCATAAAATCATCAGGCAGTTGGAAAAGGAATGTTTCAATTTATTTTCCAGGCTTTGAATACACAGATTTAATCAGATAGTTTTCTTTCTCTAGCAGACTTTCCTGAGAGTTAAATTTACCAACTTTATATTATGACAATTTTCAGGCATAGAAAAAGTTGAGAAAATCGTACCTACCACCTGGATTCTATGGTTTCCTTGCATTATATGTTTTCGTCTATGCAGCCCTCTATCTGTCTACCTTCTTTAGGGATGCATGTAAAGTGAGTTACAGATGTTTCACAGATTACCCCAGACACTTCATGGGGCTGCAGTAGCTAGAGACCAGAGGCACACACCTACAAGGAGCCATCCCTTGAGCTTTGATAAATGCATACACCTCGGTGGTGCAGACCTGGCCTGCTATAGAATATCAGCATCACCCCACATGGGTTTTGCTTGCCCTTCCAAGTTAGTTTTCTCACCTTGTTCTTATTTTTTTCACTGTAGGTTATTTATCCTGTTCTGAATCTCACATATGAGGACTCATGCAGCATGTACTTTGTGTGATCTGTCCTCACTCAGCATGGTTTGTTTGAGCTGTGTCATGGTGTCTGGAGTGTCTGACTTGTTCTGTGTACTGCTGAGTAGCATCCTTTGTGTGAGCACACTGCAGTTTGCCTGCATTTCCATTCTCCTGCAGATGAGTACCTAGGCTCTTCTGTTTTTGGCTTTTGTGTGTAAAGGTGTCACCCCAAAATGAGACTGACTTTGATCAGAACTCATATTGAAAAGCTTTGTTGGATAGCAAAACCCTTTTCTCATTCCAAATAAGACCATATTTTAACTTAAATTAATAATTGCAGACTTCATCCTCTTGTTTCAGTTTTCGTAGTTGTTAGCACTACTTTTATTTGCTCACTGTTTGAATTTTTCTTTGTTTTGTCAATGGAGTAAAATCTTTGTTCAACTGTTCTGGTTGATTTGACTCAATCAGAAATTATAGATAAGTAAAAAGAAGAATAAAAACCAGTGATAATTGCGTCACCCTTGTCTGTAGAACATTTTCGCAGCCAAAGTGTATTTGGAGCTATAAGTACTTACACTTCTTTGCTTATAAAAATGGGCTCATGGAATTCATAATTTTGAAACCTCCTATTTTCACTTCACTAGAAATTGTGTTTCCATGTGGGGAAAAAAGTGAGTTTTTAATAGCTGTAGTACCCATAGAGTGGATGTGTTGCAGTGTGTCTAATCATTTTTCCATTACTGGTTATGTGGGTTGTTTTCAGTGTTTAGCTGTTTAGAAAACACTAGGGTAAATATTCTTGTAGTTAAATTTTGTCCTAGTCTTTTTTATATGTTCTAAACATAGATTCAAAGGACATGCATATTTTCCTTTGGCAAGTAATCATTCATTTTGTAAACACTGGGTGAATCTTTATATTGAAAGAGAATATGAATGAGTAAATGAGAAAGTGACAGGTGGTAAGCCCAGGTTCCTGGCCTGGAGTGCACAGGTAGTACAGAGTCAACCCCAGAGGAGGAGGAGGAGTTAAGGATGGATACTCAGGGAGGAAGGGGTGAACAGCCCGTGCTAAGGGTTGAAGTCCATCTTTTATGATCATGTAATATCCTTGAAGTACAAAGTGAGTGTGTTCTCTTGAGAAGGAGGGGGAGATAAGGATGATGTTCAAGGTTTGACAGAGGTTCCCCAAATGTGAAATGCTGTATCAATGTTGAGTGAGTGGGAAGGTGAACTGACAGCTGAGGGACAGTGTAATTGCTGAGCAGTTTTGAGTGAGGCTTTGAGATTGGAGAAAGTTAAGGTCAGAGTGTTGAGAAAGGTTCAGGGGAGAGAAGTTCTGTGGTAAAGGTCCTTGGACGTTACTAGCATTTAGATAAGGTCTTCTAGAAAGACAGTGCCACTCATTAAAAAGAAAATGGCCTTGAACAGAACTCCAGCAACATTTAAAAATCATCAAAGGAGACAGGAAAAGCTGGCAAATGAAGAGAGAAACAGAACCAAAGAAAGAGAGTACAGGCATACCTTGGAGATACTGCAGGTTTGGTTCTAGTCACAGCAATAAAGTGAATATTGCAATAAAGTAAATATTGTAATCAAGTGAGTCAATGTTTTTTTTTTTGGTTTTCCAGTGCCTATAAAAGCCATGTTTACACTATATTGTAGTCTATTAACTGTACAGTAGTATTATATTTTTTAAAAAGATGTGAGTACTTTAATTAAAAATACTGTATTGCTAAAAAAGTGCTGAGATTCATCTGAGCTTTCAGTGAGTTGTCATCATTTTGCTGGTGGAGGATCTTGCTTCAGTGTTGATGGTGCTGTTGGATCAGGGTGAATTGGCTGCGACAGTTTCTTAGAATAAGACAGCAGTGACGTTTGCCACATTGATTGACTCTTCCTTTCACAAAGGAGTTCTCTGTAGCATGTGATGATGCTGTTTGATAGCATTTTACCCGCACAGAACCTCTTTCAAAATTGGAGTCAGTCCTCTCAAACTCTGCCACTGCTTTATCAACTAAGTTTGTGGAATTCTAAATCCTTTGTTGTGATTTCAAAGATACACAGCATCTTCATGAGGAGTAGATTTCATCTCAGGAAACTACTTCCTTTGCTCATCGATAAGAAGCTAATTCTTTTCTGTTCAAGTTTCATCATGATATGGCAGCAATTCAGTCACATTTTCTGGCTCCACATCTAATTGTAGTTCTCTTGTTATTTCCACCACATCTGTCGTGACTTCCTTCACTGAGGACTTGAACTTGTAAACTCTTGCTAATGTTGATGTTTAAATATCCCATGAATCAGGAATGTTCTTAATGACATCCAGAAGGGTGAATCCTTTCCAGAAGGTTCTCAATTTACTTTGCCCAAATCCATCAGTGGAATCACTATCTATGGCAGCTGTAGCCTTACAAAATGTATTTCTTAAATAATAAGACTTGAAAGTCAAAGGTATTCTTGATCCATGGGCTACAGAATGGATGCTCTGTTAGCAGGTGTGAAAACAGCATCATACCCTTGTACATCTCCATCAGAGCTCTTGGGTGACCAGGCACATTATCAGTGAGCAGTAATAATTTGAAAGTAATATTTTGAACTACTTGAGCAGTAGTTCTCAACAATGGGCTTAAAATATTCAATAAGTCATGCTGTAAGCAGGTGTGCTGTGGTCCAGGCTTTGTTTTTCCATTTATAGAGTACAGGTAGGGTAAATTTAACATAATTCTCAAGGGCCATAGGAATTTTGGAATGACTAAATGAGCACTGACTTCAACTTAAAGTCACCAGCTGTATTAGCCCTTAGCAAGAGAGTCAACCTGTCTTTTGGAGCTCTGAAGCCAAGCATTGACTTCTCCTCTCTAGCTATGAAGTCTTAGATGGGGTCTTCCAATAGAACACTGCTTCATCTACATTGAAAAATCTGTCATTTGGTGTAGCCATCTTCATCTGTGATCTCAGTTAGATATTCTGGAGAACTTGCCGCAGCTTCTCCATCAACACTTGTTTCTTCACCTACACTTTTATGTCATGGAAACAGCTTCTTAAACCTTATGAACCAACCTCTGCTGGCTCCAACTTTTCCTTCTGCAACTTCCTCACCTCGCTCAGCCTTCATGGAATTAAAGAGAGTCAGGGTCTTGCTCTGGATTAGGCCTTGGCTTAAGGGAATGTTGTGGCTGGTTTGATCTTCTGTCCAGACCATTCGAACTTTCTCCATGTTGGCTGTTTTTCTTTATCATTCATGTGTTCACTGGAGTAACACTTTTAATTTCCTTCAGTAACTTCCTTTGCATTCACAACTAACTGGTGGAAGAGGCCTAGGTTTTGACCTATCTTGGCTTTCTATGTGCCTTCCTCACTAAGCTTGATCATTTCCAGCTTTTGATTTAAAGTGAGAGATGTGTGACCCTTCCTTTCACTTGAACAGTCTTTGCTGTCTTATATGGGCAAGGCTTGCAGCGACCCAAAGTAATTACAATAGTGACATCAGAGACCACTGACCACTGCTTACCATACCACATGATAATAATGAAAAGTTTGAGATATTGCAAGAATTATAAAAATGTGTTCAGAAACATAAAGTGAACACATGGTGTTAGGAAAAATGCTTCATGCATGGTTGCCACAAACTTCCAATTGGGAAAAAACCCTATATCTGTGAAATGCAATAAAACAAAGTACAATACAATGAAATGTGCCTGCCTTTTGTAAAGAAGATAATGGTTAAAAAACAAAACAAACAAACAAACAAAAAACCTAGATTGTGTTCTAGGAAGGCAGTGCTAATTTATATTCCCATTAGCAGCATTGAGAGTACTTGTGTTCCCACTCCCACACACTTTTTCCCCAAACAGGCTGTTACCGTGCATTTCTTTTCAATGGAATGTTTAGTAAAACCATTTCAGTAATATTTTGTCTGTGATCACAGGCCAGCTTTCTCTTAAAGTACTTTTTAATTCAAACTTTTAAAGTCCAAATTAAGGATGCTTATTGCACTAACATATATTGCATAACAAATTTGAGCTGTTTTCCTATTCTTTGTACTCAGATAATTTTCACAGCAGGAAACTGACAAGCAGAAATGTTTCTTTGAGAGAGACTGATTGCTTCCTTCTTTTACTTAGTAAATCACATGATTTTACTGTCAAAGTTGAGGAGGGTGAGAATGTTTTGGGAGGTGGGGTGGGACTCCTGGGAGTGGCCAGTGACGTGGAAAGGGAGGACTCCAACAAACTTTCTCTATACTTAACTACTGTCAACAACATTAGCAGGTGGAGGGACTTTACCAAATCACAGTGAAGTAAGTGGCTGCTGCTCCTTATTCCTCTGCGAGTCCTGAGAGTGTGCTTCATTTAGGAGAATTGCAGTGCAGGTCTGAGTTCTTCATTGCTGCAACCTGAGCGATTGCATCCTTTGTAACTTTCATCGTTGGTGCTGATTGTTTTGTGTTATAAGAAAGAAAAGAAAACCTAGAGAAAAGAAAGTCATTTTCGTTTGAGGTTTTAAGGGGAAAACAAATGTCTGTTCTGTAGACCTATGTAGAAACCAAAGGCAACCCTGAGTGTCAGCTGCCCTGCGAGCAGGCAGGAAGGCTGGTCACAGAGTTGGGAAGCTTGAGTGACACTGGGCTGCCCTCTGTCCCTCCCTACTCACTGCTTGAGTGTCATCTAGAGTGTTGTCTAGACATCTGCTCAAGTCCAGTCACTATAGTGCTCATCTTTAAAGCTTTGCATTGAGATATATAATTTTGGATTTACAGAATAGCTGCCTGGGTAGTAAGAGAGTTCCGAGTTCCCATAAGTTCTTATAGATCCTTTATCTGGCTACCTTTAATACAAAAATGTTACATGACTACGGTGCATTTATGAAGTAAGTAATTCAGAAGTTAACTGACTACAGACTTTATTTGGATTTTCTTAGATGCACTGTTTCTGTTTTAAGATCCAATCCCGGATACTGTGTTGCATTTAGTATCTTTAATGTGGTTTTCTTAGGTTTTCCCTTAGCATACTGGGATTCTATACTTTGAAGAATGATACAATGTGTAACAATTTATCAAATGCATTTTACAAGAAAAATTAGTAAAAGGTTTTACTTCTGATATATTTTAGATGGACAAAACAGGAAAGTATTCTGAATATTTTTGAATTATGTGCTAACCTGTATTAGGCGATTTTTACTTGTAAATTTATTTATTTATTATAGTGTTATAGGTTACAAGTGAGGATTTACTACATAAGTAGGCTGCATGCAGGTGAAGTTTGAGTTTCTAGGTGACCCTCACTTTCCCTGGTAGTGTACCAGGTACCCTTTGTGTTATGATGTGCCCTTCCCCCTCCCTCCTTCCCCCCTCCCCTAGTAGTGTGTATTAGGCTATTTTTAAATTGAGGGTTTTTTTTTTTTTTTTTGGAGACAGGATCTCACTCTGTTGCCCAGGTTGGAGTACAGTGGCACAATCATGACTCACTGCGTCCTCCACCTCCTGGGATCAGACTGTCCTTCCACCTCAGTCTCCCAAGTAGCTGGGACTACAGGTGCGTGCTACTGTGCTAGGTCAATTATTTTTTGTAGAGACCACATCTTGCTGTGTTACCCAGACTAGTCTCAAATTTCTGGGCTCAAGCGTTCCTCCTGCTTCAGCCTCCCCAAGTACTAGAATTACTGTCCTGAACCACCGTGCCTGGCTTAAATTGAGATATTTTTACGTATAAGGAATTGTATAAAATTAAATAACTCTAAGATGGGAAAGACTTCTGACTTATGGCAGACTAGACACCTGTCTCTCACCTTCCTCTAGAATGATGTTTTTCCTGATTTATAAATTAGAGACTGTGAGACAAGTACATGGCTATATTGCAAGGTAGACTATGACTAATCCCTTCTGTGTCATATAGTGCTCAGGAGTTGGAAGGAGGATGTAATTATTTCCTAGAATGCTTCCTGCAGAGGGCATTCAGGCATTCACTGCATTTGCTGTGTGCCGAGCCCCAGGCTAGGCCTTGTGGGGCCCTTGTAAGGTTGCTGCTTGTGTAGGAACACGTTTCCTGATCTTCGCACTAGGCACAAATGAATCTTTGTTCTAGACAAAAGATTGCTTCCTAAAAGAAAATGTATTCTTGGATTAGTGTTTTGCTCTGCTACCAAGTATTTTATTCTGATATTTCTAACATGTTAACGGTTTCTCAGAGAGTTGTTATTTTCTAACTTTAGAGAATATTATTTATGTTTATAACATTACCATTCTTGGTATGTATCTGGAATGGTTCAAAGAAAGGATGTAAAAACAAGCAGGAAAACCTAAATAAACCAGTTATCATTTGTACTCAGCAGTATTCTATTTCATTTATGCCACAAATGTACATTACACATGATTTCCACAAGCATCACAGACCCTCGTGACCAAATTAAAATGAACTTGGCTAGGGAGTAAAAGAAGATTTTGTTTATTTTTGGCATTTTAGTAATGAGATTCTCAATTTAAAGATATTTTAAAAGTGAGAATAAATAAGGCTAATCTAAAAAAACATATACTGTATTATCTCAAACTCCTGGGCTCAGGCAATCCTCTCGCCTCAGCCCCTACGCCTGACCATATTATATTATCAAAAAGACATTTAAAAAAAACCCTAATGTCACAGGAATGTTAAAGTATACAGTATGTGTTATTAAAAAGCTTAAAGCAATCTTATTTTTAAAATTTCTGAATATGAAGATTTTCAAATGAACAAGAACATTGAAAGAATAGTATGTCATCACCCATTTCTCCACCTGTAATTATGAAACTTTTTGAAAAATCATACTTGTTTCAACTGTGTATGGATGCATGATATTTATTTGTATACACACACACACACACATACACACACACACCCTCTTTCAGACACACAATGTATCCGACTCAGTTGAAAGTATGTTGCAAACATCAGGCTTCATCTTCTACACCATTATAATACCCTTGTCACATTGGAGATACTTGACAGTTCTCTCATATCTGGTGTCTAGTCCATATTCAGATATCCTCAGCTATCCTAATAAGATTGTTTCAGACTGGGATCCGCTTAGAACTTAATCTTTTCCTCCCATCCAGTTAGCTTGTTTTCAAAGTTTAGGCAAAAAAAAGTCAACTTTAGTTATGGAGTGTTTTACATGATGGGTTTGTTTTATTGTGATGTCATCTTTTCTGCTCTCTATTCCCTGTAGTTTCTGTAAACTTAAACCTTATTTTATTGTCCAAAGTTATGGTTTCCAGAATTTATAAATTTTGACATGATTTGGTGATGTTACACGATTACTGATGATATTTATAGCATTGTTTTTGTTCACATCATTATCCAGTGTCACTGTTACTCAAGTGTGTGTTATCTGTTTTGATTTTCTTCCTTATTAAAGATATGTCTGTGGGTAAAATAGAGCAAGTCAGATAACTGTAAAAATCACAGATTTTTTACCATGCAACTCTTGGCACGGCTCCAGGTCTTGGTGCTGTGGCTTTCCACTGACAATGACTTTCAACCTTTGTGTTTACTGATACACAAGGCAGGGGTGAGGAGCATCAAGGAATGGCTCCAGCCACGCCCGAGCGCCCACCCATTGTGGGGAGCTACTGCTATCTCTTTCTTCTGTAGTAGAGTTCATGTGGTGACATAGGCTGGAGTGAAGTGAATGCGGGGATAGTCCTGAATATGCTTTTTTTTTTTTTTAAGGAAACAGCCTTGGAAGATTATTAGGAATTCTTTTTCACACCTTGTTAGTGTGTGTCATGCGACTTCCCTTGAGAGTTGCTGACCTGTTGCTCAAGACAGTTGTATATCCGGGTGACTTCTAGGACAGCGTTGCCACCACCTTCATTTATTTATTTATTTTTAAAGAAAACAAACACTGTCCAGTAACTAGGAGGTAGCATGCCCGGGTCCCATTCTGCCCCAACCCCCAAATACACTAGGTCTGGGGAGTTTCCTGCTGTGTGGATTTTGTAAAAGAGTTCCCTGCAAATGTCCCAGTAGGAAAGCTCATAGAGGATCTTTTGGATGGTCCCTACCATGGGAGAGTGACCCTGAGAGGTCTTGTCTGTTACCTGTGAGTGTCCGAAAGTGCCTTACTGTTTCCTGCTTAGGTGTTGGCCTAACTTATCTCCTTTTTTCAGCAGTGAGTAGATTGCTGAATAGCTCTGATTCTGGCTTTAGTATAGATTTTATACTGATAATACAAACACTTATATAGTGCATTTTACCCGGCATAGTGTATTTCTTGAGCATTTCCCTCTTGTGTTAAAAATCCTGTTGTTTTTGTCATGAAAATAATACTAGCTGTGAAAACTGTCCCAGATAGTAGTCAACCATGTATACTCCAGAATAAAAGTCTTCTGTTTTCTTTGTCATTCAATACCTCACCAGTTCCCATCCTCAGAACTTCTTGGTGTTGTGTATATACACACATCTACCCAGGTGTTTGCACTTGGAATGTATAGTGAGATTGTGTTGTGCTGCAGATGTACATGCAGCTTTCCTCATTTTTTTGAGCCATCTGCTTAGTAATTCATTGTGTGCAGGTATGATCACTTAGTTAATTAGTTCCCCAGTTGGGGATGGGTGGTATATAGGTTGTTACCTTTTTTCCTACCATTACTGTGGCAATACAGTAGTGAACATTTATTTATGTAAGAGTTTACTTGTGGGAATTTATAGCATAAGATTCTGCAGATTACTAGGTCAAAGGGTATGCACTTTTTTTTTTTTTGAGTTGGAGTCTCACTATGTCGCCTAGACTGGGGTGCAGTGGCACTTTCCCGGCCACCGCAGCCTTGACCTGCTGAGCTCTGGGGATCCTTCCGCCTCAACCTTCCAAGTAGCCAGAATTACAGGCGCATGCTACCATGCCCAGCTAATTTTTGATTTATTGTAGAGACAAGGTCTAGCTAAGTTGCCCGGGTGGGTCTCAAACCCGCGGCCTCAGGCAGTTCACTTGCCTTGGCCTCCCAAAGTGCTGGGATTACAGGTGAGCCACCAAACCTGGCCAAAAAGACTGTTTTTAAACAGTCTTAAAAAATTAACATAGGTAACAGTAACCATTACTAAGGTTATGACTTAATCATTTGCAAGTGTTGAATGTCATAATAAATTGTCAAAGATAAGTTAAAAAGTAGTTTGTGGAGATAAGACTACGTATTCATGAGATGAGTGGAAGAAAGAACAGTATAGACTTAGTGAAGTACAAATAGATATTTGGACAAATAGAATTTCTAGAAACAGCATCATATGCACATTCGGAAAATACTGTAACTGAAATAATTTACACTGAAATGGTGTATAGATGTGCTGTATAGACTTATATAAGATAACGCATGGTGACTTGTGTTGGAGAAAGCTGTTGCTAAAAGTGTATATGAATAAATTCGGCAAAATTTCTTCATGAAATATAGTAGAAGCATATGATATCTAAATATATTTTATATGACACTTTAACTATGAAGACATAGACTTTCACCAAAATTTATAGATCCAAGTTGTCTAAATGCTTTTCTTTATATAAAAGTATAGGAAAAATCGGGCAACGCTCTTGTGTCCCCTCCCACTTTGGGAGCTTTTCTGTCTTCTCAATAAATCTTACTTTCTCAAAAAAAAAAAAAAAAAGTAAAGAAAAAATCTCATAAAGTATATAAGATTACTTTAGTCCATTCATATACATCCTTCCATTTATTAGGATTTTTTATCACTTATTTTTCATGTCTGTGCCCTGTCTTCTCGTTCACATATAAAAAAGACAGAGCCTCATTGTGTCACCCAGGCTGGAGTGCAGTCACTATTCACAGGCACGATCATAGCTCCCTGCAGCCTCCAACTTCTGGGCTCCCACCTCCCAAATAGCTGGGTTTACAGGCAGATGCCACTGTGCCCTGCTTCACATGGTTTAGCTGCCATCTCTAGCTCCTAGTACAATGACTTACTTGCCCAGAGCAATAGCCTTAGTATCTGTTGGTAGTTGAGTGTGCTGTTCTTTGGCCCCTTTCCAGCTGGATGGTTTGGCATGACTGTTGACTGTCACCTCCATAAGAAGAGCACCCTACTGCAGCTAAAGTTGTAGATTCACAGGCAGGTTATGGAGTGATATTATGCATATCAAATGCAAATATGAACAGATTTTTAAGAGATGGTATGTAGTATTGTTAATGATTCTGTTTGTATTAAAATATTTATTATATAAAGTTCAAAACTTCTGCAGAAATATGTGTAGGCTCAAGTTCCAGTTGCTCCCTGTAAGCCAGTTGCCTTTGGTGAAGTGTGTTGAGTGAGTACTTGTGCTCCTGACTGGCCCTCTGAAATCAGTTTGACCCTTTTTATAGTTGGAGCTGTAGAATATTATACCTTTTTTCAAGGGAAAGTATGCCTGATTCTCAGTATTGAGAGTACTTTCTGCTTTTGCTCCACAGCCCCGTACTCCAAAGGGAAGCTTCTGCCTGGAGAGCTCAGATGAGACTGAGCAGGTGGCTGGCTCCCAGAGCCGCACCTTTCCCAAGTCTTTGTGGGTGCTTGTATATGGAAAGCTAGAGGCTTATTAAAAACACTCTCTCTGCTCTAACTGTTCCCCTCTCAATTAACAGTCATTTCCTAAGCTTATGGGCATTTTTTGATGACTGAGCCCTGCTTCCTCCTGTCTTCTCAACATTCTCTTCATCTGCCAAAAAACAAAAGTTGGTACAGGTGTGGAACTGAATTCCAAACGTTGCAGGAATTCACTTAATCCCTTCACCCTTCCTGGGAAAAAGCTGAAGAGATGATTCTATCAGGATGTGTAAGCTGGGGGCCTTAGGTGTGCATAGAAATCTCAAACTCAGGACTAGTTGGCTGTCTCTCAGCTTTTCAGGACAGGGTTAAATCCATCTTCCACTAGTCATTGGCACCCAGTGAAAACAGCATGGATGACTGGTCTTTGAACAGACTGTGGAAAGAAGGCAGCACTTCTCTATTTTTGTTACTGTTTAGTTTTTATTTCCTGAGTGAGTGTTAAGAAAAGTCAGTCCAACTGTTACTGGTGGATGGAATTTAGAGTCTAGGGTAGGGTTAGTATTTGTTTTCCTCTCTAGGGCGTAAGGGATACTGCTTTCAAATTCTGCTAATTTTTTTTGTATCTGCCAGATATACATGTATGTGTATGTATGTGTGTCTATACATAAAGGTATATTTGTGTATATATGTTTCATTTAATTTTTACTTCCTTTTCTACAAGAGATTAGCAGAGCAGACAACTTTAAAGCTAAGAAAAATTTAAGCTCAGTTTTTCTCTCTAAACATGCCATTAATTTTTTCTCTCTTGGCTTACTATGAGCACTGTTTTCTTACCTTGGTGGCTGGCAACATTCTAAGACTCCAAACCACTCAAAGAGAGAAGTATAGATTTCACAAGAATAATCTGAATACATTTAATGTTTTGAATTTGGAACCAACACTGTTACGCATCTTTTTCTGATCACTGGGTATTACACTTTGCTGTATCACTTGGGAGGGACAATTGGGCTTGCTTGTCATTAATATGTAGCTAAACATTTTGAGGAAAAACATCTCATATAAGGAGATGTGAAGAAATGTGAACTTTTGAGTTGTTTCTTTCTATTTGAAAGGCCAGTCTACATGTTTTTGGCTTTACTTTCTCTGAGTCTTTTACAGTTAATCTTTTTTGGAAAGATGGTGACACACAGGCTTGATGTTCATGTGTTTTTATTTTCCTTCCTTGTGCTGACAGGCCTCTGCTCCTAGTCCCTGGTCAGCTGTCTGCTGTGAAGCTAAGTAGTGACATATAGCCTTTGAAGTTTTTATCCTTTTTATAGTGATTTCTGTGAAACAAATGAAATTTTTCTCCAATAATCCCAAACCAATGTATTTTAGTGTACACTGATACATTTTCTCACTGAAGGGAAAGACACCAAAAACTTAGCGGTATTATCCAAAACTGTAAACTGTTTTTAATATTATAAACAATTACAGTTACTTTGCTTGCTGAGTGGGTTGGAAGAGCTGTCTGCCAAGTTTTGCCACAGTTGCATGTGCCTTGATTTGGGGCATACATCAGGGAGGAGCCATCATGGCTTAGTCTACTGATAGCTGCTTCATGGCACAGTTGGATGAAACTGGTGTTGTGGGAGGTTTCAGATTTGCACTTGGCATATGAGAGGGAGATGTGCTTGCTGATCTTTTGTTTGAGTTACTGGTTAGTTAGAGGAGAAAATAATTTTTCATTTATTAGGGGTCAGCAAACTGTGGCCCATGTAGTTTTTGTATCATCTATGAGCTGAGAGTGATTTGTGCATTTTTAAATAGTTGACAAAAAATATGAAGGGGGAATGTTTTGTGGCACATGAAAATTATGTGAAATTTGTATTTCATTGTCCATAAATAAAGTTTTATTGGAACACACCATGCTTATTTGTTTACATTTGTTTATATTTGTTTCCTGTGGCCTCTTTTACACGAACAGAGTTGAGTAGATACAACAGATTATCTGTGTAAACTGTGATGTATTTGTTTTTTGGCTTTAAACAAATAAAAGTTTACTGACTCCTGGCTGTGGAGCCAAAGTGCTCCTTAATGTCTCTTTTGAGACCACGTTACTTTCTTGCCTCTTTGTGCCTCTATTTCTCCATCTAAAAAATGGGTCAACCTCATGAGAATATTAGCCCCAACCTCATGAGGTGCTTGTGAGGGTTAAATGCATTACTATCCTTACAGCACTTGGAAATGTGCCTTGCACATGGTCCTAAGTACTGAATGTTAGGTTGGGTTGATAATCACTTTATAACATAGCCTGAAAAAGATGTGTTGATATCAGTTATGATGGAGGACCACCACATGTAGACTAAGAAGGCAGTTCTGATGCAAGACCACTGCACATAGATTAAGGAGGTGGGCTACAGCGGCCAGGCACTGTTGGGTCTTGAGTTGGGGGCACAGCAAATAGTGAACATTATGAATCCAAATCAAAGTGAAGACAGTTGAGCACGTGTCTCTACATTGCTGCCTAGAAGGGAGTATTGTGTAAAAGATTGTGTTTCAGCCAGCTGTAGAGGAGAGTTACTCACTTGAGTTTTGAAATGAAATATAGGATAAGGTTGCCTCATGACTGTGATAATTCTAGTGTGATTATTTCTGTGATTCCAAGTGGTTTTTTCAAGAGTCCTATCAGATATAGTATTTAACATCTTGAATAGCTTGAGCCATCACTCCTGGATGAAGCTGTACCATTTTTTTTTTTTTTGAGTTGGAGTCTCACTCCATCGCCCAGGCTAGACTGCAGTGGCATGCTCACAGTCACCCCAGTGTCGACCTGCTGGGCTTAGGCGATCCTTCTGCCTCAGCTTTCCAAGTAGCCAGAACTACAGGCATGCGCTAGTATGCCTGGCTAATTTTTTGATTTATTGTAGAGAGCAGATCTCGCCAAGTTGCCCAGGCTGTTCTCGAACCCGTGGGCTCAGGCAGTCCCCTCGCCTTGGCCTTCCAAAGTGCTGGAATTACAGGCCTGAGCCACCGTGGCTGGCCTGCACAATTTTTTATGTTAAGGATAGCCATCAGGCCAGGCATGGTGGCTCAGGCCTGCAATCCCAGCACTTTGGGAGGCTGAGGTGAGTGGATTGCCTGAGCCTATGGGTTCGAGACCCACCTGGGCAACTTGGCGAGACCTCATCTCTACAATAAATAAAAAATTAGCTGGATGTAGTTCTGACTACTTGGAAGGCTGAGGTGGAAGGCTGGCTGGAGCCCAGCAGGTCGAGGCTGTCATGGCTGGAAGTGTGCCACTGCACTCCAGTCTGGGTGACAGAGCGAGACTCCAGCTCAAAAAAAAAAAAAAAAAATGATAGCCATCAGAATCTAGGAAGACTAGACTGTGGTATAAATGACTCAGTCTTCCAGCTTGTTTCTTAACACTTGATTTTCTTTAATCACTGGAAAGAAAACAAATGGAAATATTTATCCAACTTTTAAAAAAATTGTGGTAAAAACCTCATGACATAAAATTTACCATCTTAACCATTAAAAATAATTTTTTTCCCCCCAGAGACAGGGTCTCACTATGTTGCCCAGGCTGGACTGAAATTCCTGGACTCAAGAGATCCTCTGCCTCAGTCTACTGAGTACCTGGGACTACAGAAATGCACCACCACGTCTAGACATCTTAACCGTTTTCTAGTGTACTGTTCAGTAGTGTTAAGAATATTGACATTGTTGCACAACGAGTCTCCAGAATTTTTTCATTTTGCAGAATTGAAATTCTATGCCCATTAAACAACAACTCCCCTTTTCTCTCCCCTACCGCCCCCAAGGCCCTGGCAACTACCATCCTATTTGGTGTTTCTGTAAATTTGACTATTTAGATACCTTGTATAATAAGTGGACTCATCAAGTTTTCGTTTTTGTTTTTTTGTAACTGGTTTATTTAACTTAGCATAATGTCCTCAAGATTCATCCATATTATAGCATGTGGCAGGCTTTCCTTCTTTTTTAAGGCTGAATAACATCCATTATATAGATGTAATTTGCTTATCCATTCATCCGTTGATGGGTATTTGGGTTGCTTTCACCTCTTAGCTGTGGTGAATAACACTGCTAACTATATGGGTGTGCAGGTGTTGCTTCAAGGTCATTTTGAGTGTATTCTCAGAAGTGGGTGGTATTGCTAGACTGTATGGTAATTCTGTTTTTACCTTTTTGAGGACCTGCCATACTGTTTTCATAGGAACGGCACCATTTACATTCCTACCAGGGCACAAGGGTCCACTAGTTTATCTACATCCTTGCCAACACTTTTTTTTAAATTTTAATTTTTTAAATAGCAGCTTTCCTAGTGACTGTGAGGTAATACCTTATTGTGGCTTTGATTTACATTTCTTTGCATTTGTCTTTCAAGAGGGATGTTCTCATTGACAGCATATAATCTATTTCTCAGCAGGGTGACTTTCTGAGTTTATGTTTGTTCTGAATATCTAGAGTTATCTGGTAACTGTCAACACTGCCTACTATTCCCAGTGGTGTGTAATCAGAAGTTAAGTTTTTTTTTAACTAATGGTATATAAGGAGGAAGATAAGAAACTGCCTTGATGTAGAACTTAACTTATTACTAAATCATCTCCTATTTTTCTAATTATAAAAGAAATACATGCTCGTTACCAAAAAAATAAAAAGGACACAGTAATGTGTAAGTTTATATTTGGTGTATAGCACATGTACAAGTATTTCTCTTGATTTTATGCCTATAAGAAGAATTGCTGGGCCTTGGGCTATATATCTATCAACTTATATCTCTACTAACAGTTTAAAAGAGTTCTCCACACTTAATTTTTATCTGATTTCTGAATTTTTGTCCATACGGATGAACATTAAATGGCATGTTGTTGTAGTTTTAAATTGTATTTTCCTCATCACCAATGAAGTTGAACATGCTTTCACATGTTTTTATTGGCCTTTTATATTTCCTTTTCTCTGTAAGGTATGTTTTTTGTCCTTTTTAAATTGGTTTGTTTGCCTCTTTGTCATTGATTTTGAAGGAGTTTTTTATTGAAATATATTTTGTATGTATACATAATATGCATACAACATACATATAGATAGTAACATGTGTTTTAATATGTCTTCCCTAGCTTGTGAAATGCCTTTTCCTTACCTTTTAGCAACTCTCAATGAACAAAAGTCTTTACTTTTAATCCATCAGTCCTCTTATGGTGTGGGCTTTAAAGGTATGCTTAAAAACTCTTCCATATCCTAAGGCCATAAGGACATTCTTTTCTATTTCTTCTGAGAGTTTTATTGAAGTTTTGCTCTTTAAATTAAAGTCATTAATGTATCTGACAACTTAAGTTACAATATGATAAATCTTAAGCACATAGTTCACTTGTTTGCTGAATGCCCATTAAGTCTGTGATGCCGAAAGTTTGGGAACGTTGCCTTAATAAGGCAGTAGTTGCAGTGGTGGGGGAATACCCCAAACAAAGCAGACAAGGTGACTTGCTTTAATAATGGGTATTTTAGAAGATTTGTCAAAAACAAAATTAAGTTATAGGCCACTTATTTCTGACTGAACTGGTTTGATTACCTAAGTATTACTCAAAAATCAAGAAGTTAACTAATCATAGTGAACCAGAACTGAAAAACATCTGGCATGTCTGCTTTGACTCTGTAGTCTTTTGACATATGAGATATCTGGGAGTGAAGAAGACTCCTCCAACTTGTGTGACGGTAGGCCTCTGTCCCATGTCCTTCACTGCCACCTTTGTAGCTGCTCACTGGGGCCTTGTTTCCCTTCAGCAGTCACTGCCTACCCCTTCCCTGCCTTCTCTGCTGTCCACTTGGGGTGTCCTGGGCAAGAGGCACAACCAACCCTTCTGTCCCAGCAGTTTATACCTGTAGATGAAATTTTATGTGAAGATTATTATTACCAAAGGATCCTTCATGTGTTTGATTGCATCAGCATTAATTTGAAGATGACATCTACCTTCAAATATCGTAACTTAAGATAAAAAGTCTCCTTTTGGAAATACTAGTACTTTTTGAAGTATTGTGTGCATTAAATCAATAATAACCTGCCAGAAAAATTCAAAATAGAGTTTTTAATTTAGAACTGTGTGGTTGAATGGGATACAGATATTATATTTTAACATAAAACAAATAATTTTATGTTGTAAATTATTTTTTCTTCTGAAAAAGCTACTTTCCCATTAGGTACTGCTTATTGCTAGTTAGAATTCTGGATATCTCTGAAAAAAATCTATCTTTAAAAACATAATATTTATATATATAATTTAATAAAATATAGAAGCAAGTAGTAAATACCCCAGGTTTTGCCCTTTTGGTGTATACTCCTTAAAACGGAGGAAATCAGTGCCTAACTCTTCTAGTTTTTTGGTGTTTGATTTTCGGGCCCACTGGAACTCTGGAAAGGCAGACACTGTTTAAAGTGTCCTTGTCATCTTAGTGGTACACTGGGCTCAGGTTTATGACCCATCTGATCTGATGCTGATATTGTTGGCTGCCCTGGAGTGATGCAGGTGAATGGAGAGCAAGTGGACATGGAGCTGCTGGTCAGCCAGTGTGTGTCCCCACACTGTCTTCCCTTGGGAAAAGTCAGACTGTGACAGCACAGCTGTCCTTTCACTTAGAAACCTCCAGGATAACCACTAACGGGGCTTGCACATTTAAACCAGAGATTGGAAAGAAAATGGGTAACTTTTGTAATTCGAGTTGAAAATACAAGAGATTGTCCAGTGTGTAATGGTTTCTTACATTTTTAAGTCTTTCCGTGTTTAGCGTTTTTAAAAAAAGAAACTGTTCTTACTATACATACCTGCACATTGCAGTGTGTGTTTATCTCTGAGTCATCTGCTGCTTTCAGCTGTGTCATGGCGGGCACAAGCTTGTTTAGACTCGTTTTACATACTCGTGTGCTGACTCTATGGAGGCAGACACTGTGGACCATCCCTGCCAGGTCCTCTCTCATCTTCCTTTAGAGGAGCCACTGACATTCTTAGGGAGTTTGTCTAACACTCTGAGTAACCATGCTGGGGCTGTTGCCTTTCTGTCCACTTATTTAATATAATCAGTCATTTTCATCTTAATGTGGAGGATAGTGAATTATGCTGGAACTCTGACTCATTTTTTGTTAACACTTTATGTTTGAAAATGGAATTGGTAATGTGGAATATACAGTAAAACATGTGGTGAATTTGGTATAAAAAGTCTCCTGTTAGTATTATATTAAGATGGGCAATCTTGGCTAAGCCATTCAAATTCCTTTGGGAAATGAGGGCACTGAACTAAATAATCTCTAAAATTCTGGTTCTTACATGAAAGCCAGCATCACACAGAGGTTTTGGTAAATTCTTCAAGTGGTGTATATGTTTGTAATGTGTGAGACAATTTGTGTGTGTGGCCATTTTGCCCAGAAAAGGTTTTTTGGGGTACTTTCATTTTTCACAATGAATATTAGATTTATTGAAACTATAAATTAAACAACTAAGAATTTTAAGTTCAATTCTTTACAAACCTAACTCTTTTTTTTGTTGGAGTTGGGGTCTCACTGTTGTTCAGACTGGAGTGAGTGCATTGCCATGATCAGGGCTCACTGCAGTCTCAACCTCCTGGGCTCAGGTGATCCTCCTGTCTCATCCTCCCAAGTAGCTGGGACTACAGCCACAAGCCATCACACCTGGCTAATCTTTTGATTTTTTTTGTAGATGCAAGGTCTCACTATGTTGCCTAGGCTGGTCTTAAACTCCTGAACTCAAGTAGTCCTCTTACTTCAGCCTCCCAAAGTGCTGGGATTGCAGGTGTGAGCCACTGCATCCAGCCTAATAAATCTAACTTATTTTAATAGTCGTTTTTCAAAAAGTTTTTTTTCCCATAGCTTAAGATACTATTAAACTGTATTTATAAATTTAGTGTTCATTTTTTTTTTTTTGAGTTGGAAGTCTCACCCCGTCGCCCAGACTGGAGTGGAGTGGCACGCTCCCAGCCACCGCAGCCTCAACCTGCTGGGCTCCGGCGATCCTTCCGCCTCAGCCTTCCAAGTAGCTGGAACCACAGATAGGTGCTACCACGCCTGGCTAATTTTTATTTATTGTAGAGATGAGGGCTTACCAAGTTGCCCGGGCAGGTCTTGAACTCGCAGGCTCAGGCAATCCGCTCGCCTCTGCCTCCCAAAGCACTGGGATTACAGGCTGAGCCACTGAGCCCGGTGTTCATTTTTAAGTGTGTAAATTATTTGACAAATCTTTGCAAGTTGAGAGGATATAGAAAAACAATCTTGGTTTCTCTTACCATACACACAGAGCAGTTCTGCAGTAGACGTGTGGAACATTTCCCTCCGTGCCATGCAGCCAGCCAGTTCTCCAGCAGATTCTGCAGTGGATACCAACTGGTGTTCTCCAGTTAACCTCTGACACTGTCTACCTGGAGATGATGGAAGATCCTGCAGCGGGAGGGTGCAGTCCCATTTCTGATGCCCCTTGCATGCTCCGGTGCTCTGACCAACCAACTATGAACCTGGGTTCCCTCAGCCCTTCCTTGTGTTTTACTCATTTGTGGAGTGGCTCACAGAACTCATGAAACACTTTACTTCTGCTGGTTTGTCATCAAGGATATTACAAAGGGTACAGAGGACCTGGCATGGAGGGAGGGGTGGAGGCTCCTGGAATCCTTTGGGCTTATGGAGGCTTCATTGAGCGCATCTGTCACTGGCTGTTGGTGATTAGCACAGTTTTCAACCCTCTCCCCTCCCTGGAGTTGGGGGTCCTGAAAGTTCCAGCCGTTGTCATGAGGTGGGTTCCCTCGCAGCCAGCGCCCGTTCTGAGGCCATCTAGGAGGAACCCAGTCCTCGGTAATCCCAGTAGCATCTAAAAGACAGCACTGAGAGTTCAAGGATCTTAGGAGTTCTGTGCCAGACAACTGGGATGAAGACCAAATATCAATTTCACAACATCACAGTACTTAGCTCTTTCAAATCTGATATTTATGGATTTTTCAACTTAAAATAATAAGCCTAAACCAGTTATTCAGTAACATTTTTCAATAGAAATCAAATGTAATTTTTTTAGATACATTAATATGCAGGTTATCTTAATCTAAGTATTTAAAAGTACCAAATGTATATCTATTATGCCCATACCCAACAACAAAGTATTAACCTGTGGACTTGATTTATTAATACTTTTTTCCTTGTCTCAATTCCAAGTCACACTCTTCCTCTCTCAAATTACTTTTTTTCTTCTAATTTTTTCATTTTAAAGATGTGGGGTACAGTTCAGGGTTAGGTATTCAAATGTTCATTATGCAGGTACCCTTGTTGATGAGGTGTGCCCCCCCTTCCCTGGCAGAATCCCACTACTGCCAATCCTGCCCCTCCTCCCCCAGTTTCCTGCTACTGCCAGTCCTTTTCTTATAGTATTACAATAATTGTTCAAGGTCTGCTTATGAGTGAGAACATGTGATACTCAGTTCTTTGTTTCTGTGATACATCACTCAGTATTATAGACTCTTAGTCCATCCAGGATGCTGGAAAGTTCATGATTTTGTCCTTCTTTATGTCTGTGTAATATTCTATTGTGTATATGTACCACATTTTTTTAATCCAGTCCTCTTGATGGGCTGCACAGTTGGTTCCATGTTCTTGCTATTGTGAACAATGCCGTGATAAACATACATGTGCAGGTATCTTTTTCATAGAGTGATTTTAGTTCTTCTGGGTATATTCTGAGTAGGGGGATTGTGGGGTCTTATGGAAAGTTGATTTTTAGATCTTTTAGGAATCACCACACTGTTTTTCACAGAGGCTGTACTAGTTTACACTCCCACTAGCAGTGTAGAAGTGTTCCCTTTTCGCCAAAGTGTTCCCTTTTCACCACATCCTCTCCAGCGTCTGTTTTTTTTGTTATTGATGATGCCCATCCTGACTGGAGTTAGGAGGTATTTCAGTGTAGTTTTAATTTGCATTTCTTTGATGACAAGTGAGACTGAGCATTTTTTCATGTATCTGTTGGCTGCTCATATGTCTTCTTTTGAGAAGTGTCTGTTCATATCTTTTTCCCACTTTGTAATGGGGCTGTTTGTTTTTTTCTTTTTGGCACGTTTGAGATCCTACAATACAGGAATTCATATGGAAACATAAGTGACCATGAATAGCCAAAACAATCCTCAGCAACAAAACAAAACAAAACAAAATACAAAAAAAACAAAAAGCGGGAGGTATCACACTTCCAGACTTTAAACTTTATTATAAAGCTACAATAATCAAAACAGTCTGGTTTTAGTACAAGAACAGGCTTATAGACCAATGGAACAGGATGGAGATTCCAGAAGCAAAAACTCAATTTCTCAGTCAACTCATCTTCGACAAAGCCTCCACCACCAACCATTGGGGAGAGGAGAACCTGTCCAGTAAATGGTGCTGGGGAAACTGGCTGACCACATGCAGAAGATTAAAACAAGACCCCTACCCATCACCACACACTAAAATCAACTCTGAATAGCTCAAAGACTTAAATGTAAAACCTGAAACTATAAGAACCTTAGAAAACGCAGGAGACACCCTTATGGAAATTGGAACAGGTAACCAGTTCCTGATCAAAACCCAAGTGCCCATGCCATAAGACATAAGATAGACAAGTGTGACCTCATCAAACTGACAAGTTTCTGCAAAACCAAAGCATTAAGAGAGCAGGGAGACAGCCCACAGACTGGGAAAAAGTATTTGTTAACTGTATATCTGACAAAGGCCTAACATCTAGGATCTGCTGATTTTTTTTTTTTTTTTTTAAAGAAACTTTGGTCATATCTATACTGTAAACTTACCTGGTTCATTAAGACCTTTTCAGTTTCACCATCTCAGGCGATTTGAGGCTACCCTTTTTAAGCATATTTGAGGTTATGGTCTCAGATGGCTGGGGTTGAATCTTATTAAAATGTGGGACCCAGAGTTGCAGATATCAGGATACTTTTTCTCATGGAAGTCGAGCCTCGTTTTGTAATCTTGGCCAGCAGTGACTGAGGCCTTACCTCTGAGTGGTGGGCTCTAGCTCTCATTACTGAAGTCCGATGGCCTGCAGCCCATGCCTGGAATGTTTAACATATTTAATTAATCTATTGACTGCTTGATTCTCTTCTATTTTCTTTTATGATTTTTATTTGTCAGACTACAATTTTTAGTGGATTTTGCATATCTCCCATGTCTTTTCTGGTTTTACAGTCACAGTTGAAGGTCATTCTCATGACAGATTTAACTTCCAGTTTTCTGTAACACAAAGAATGTGTATATCCTAAGAAAAAGTTACACGCTATACTTAAACAGGGATTATATTTGGATCACAGCCTTGATTTCTTTACATAGAGTGCAATAGGATTGATATCCTAGCTCTTCAGTTGTGTTTTTGGTACAGACTGTATGCTTTCCAGTGGAAATATAATATGAGCCACATATGTAATTTAACATTTTCTAATAGCCACAGTAAGTAAAAATAAATAGGTGAAATAAATTTCAGGAGTGTTTTGTTTAACTCAGTATAATCAAATATTTTAATAGGTAATTGCTATAAACATTGAGATATTTTACATTCTTTTTTTCATACTGAGTCTTTGAAATTCTGTGTTATTTTATTCTTACTGCATCTCTCAATTCAGACTAACCACATTTCAGGTGCTCCATAGCCATGTGTAGCCCAGTTATATGTGTGCTTTTGAAACTTAGTACTAGTAGCATAATTGTTACTTGTATATAAATGTGTGTTTATTAGTTTGGATAGAGTTCTCTATGAATAGAATAGAATAGAAAGTGCTTTAACATGCATATCTTTATTTTTTTCTCTTAAAGGCCCTTCCTTCTTCCATGATTATAGTAGCAGTTTATTGTCCTGTGATAGCTGCTGTTTTCATTGTTCTCAAGATGGTAAACTATCGACTACACAGAGCGCTTGATGCTGGAGAAGTTGTGGATAGGAGTGCACGTGAGTTTACAGATCCACGAGCGAAGCCTGAACAAGGCAACTGTGCAACCAGGAGAAAAGACAGCAACGGACCCAGGTCAGGAAACTGTTGTCATTCAGTTGTGGTGCTGTAGATTGTGGTTTACATATGATGATGTGATTATTGTGTTGTACTTGTTCTTGTTATATGACTTTAAGGCACTGTTAGATCTTGGCACTGTAGATACAATGGCAAGTACAGATTGTAACATTAGAGCAGAGCTAAGAGAACTGGCCTGTTTGGGAGATTAAATCAATATCCTTGGCCTCATTACTTTACACGTTAGAACAATATGCTACCGTGTAATGGCTATTTATGTCAAAGACCAAAACCAACAGCCTAAAGAAATCATTAAACATGGCTTACTAATTTCAGCATTTGTTTTTTATTTACACACGTAAATAAATGTATGCACATTGTAGGCAAATTGTGATAATAGTTTACTTGACATTTATAGTCTACATTTTTCACCAAATCTGTTTTTCAATTTTTATTGTTACCTTGCACATAGCTGTTCCTTTCCTAATTTTTTACAAGTCTGACTTCTTTTTTTTTTCATTTATTAATCAGTATTTTTTATTATGGTTTTGTGGGGTATAGTTAAGGGTTAGGTGTACAATTACGTTTCATTCAGGCACCCTGTTGATAAGAGGTGTTTTCCCATCCCCCGACAGATATTTGCTACTGTTAATCCCATCCCCCTCCCCCCCATAGTTTCCCAGTACCGTCAGTCATTTTTCTTACAGTATTGCGTTGGATGTTCAAGGTCCATTATATGAGTGAGAACATGTGATATTTGGATCTTTGTTTCTGTGAGAGGTCACTCAGTATTATAGACTCTAGTTCCATCCACGTTGCAGCGAAATTCATGATTTTGTTCTTTTTTATGGCTGCGTAGTATTCCATCGTGTATATATACCACATTTTTTTATCCAGTCCTCTTTTGATGGGCAGCATGGTTGTTTCTAGGTTCTTGCTATTGTGAACAACGCTGTGATAAACATACGTGTGCAGGTATCTTCTTTATAGAGTGATTTGTGTTCTTCAGGGTATATTCCCAGTAGGGGGATTGCAGGGTCATATGGAAAGAAGATAGACAAATGGGACCTTATTAAACTGACAAGCTTCTGCAAAGCCAAAGAAACCATCAAGAGAGCAGGGAGACAGCCTACAGACTGGGAAAAAGTATTTGCCAACTCTAGGTCTGACAAAGGCTTAACATCCTGGATCTACAAGGAACTGAAACGTACTGAAAAGAAGAAAACAAACAACCCCATTATAAAATGAGCAAAAGATATGAACAGACACTTCACAAAAGAAGACATTCAAGCAGCCAACAAACACATGAAGAAATGCTCAACCTCACTAATCATCAGGGAGATGCAAATCAAAACCACACTGAGATACCACCTAACTCCAGTCAGAATGGCAGTTATCAACAACTCAAAAAATAACAGCTGCTGGAGAGGGTGTGGTGAAAAGGGAACACTTCTACACTGTTGGTGGGTGTGCAACCTCTGTGGAAAGCAGTGTGGCGATTCCTAAAAGCTCTAAAAATTGACCTTCCATATGACCCTGACTTCTTAAGGCTCCACTGAGTAGACGTCGACTCTTTCTGCCTGCTTTCCTTTCCCAGCACTGCTCAGTCACATTCTGTAGCATGACCTTGACCCCCCCACACATTCTCTTTTTTGACAGAGATACCTACTTTATTCATAGTCAAAAATCTGTTACCCGATAGAAATAATAAGTACCACTAATATAACTCTTAAAAAGCAATTTCTTTGTGAATGCTTGACATTTATGAGCTTATTCTGTCCTTAAAACAATTTTGTGAGGTAAAGGCTTTTATTGTCCCTGATTTACAGATAAGTGAGATCAAATGTACAAGCAGTTGTTTCTACTTAGTATAATATTTTAGGTATCAAGATATAAATGATATGATGAAGAGGGGACACACCTGTTCCGACAGGTACTCTTTGTATTTTCCAGTGCATTGAAGGCCTTTGCTTAATTCTCTTTAGTTACATTTTTTTCCTCCTCCCAACCTTATTACTTTGTTTATTCATTGAAAGATATCTTACCCTTAAAATAATTTTGTTTATTACATAATCATGTTCTGAAACTATCTTAATCATTTTTTGCATTTACGAGCTTTCTGAAGGCAGGAGCTTTGTTTTTCTTATAAACCATTATATTCCCAGGTCCAAAATCAGTGTCGGGCACTGAAAGGTACTCAGCAAATTTAAAGTAGTGAAAGCAGAGTTCTGTGTTTAATGATGATTTTAGTAAAAATAGGTTAAATTTGCTGAGTACCTTTCAGTGCCAGACACTGATTTTGGACCTGGGAATATAATGGTTTATAAGAAAAACAAAGCTCCTGCCTTCAGAAAGCTCGTAAATGCAAAAAATGATTAAGATTAAAATATTTCATCCACACAATGGAATATTTCAGCTATTATTACATTTAAATATTAGAAAGATCACTGCAATGTTTAAATTTAAATGAGTAAATGTTTTACTATAATTTATATATTTTACTACAATTTATAGTATATTATGTTTTACTATAATTTGGAGTTGCTTAAAAGACTATTCACATTTTTAAGTTTTCCACTAGATATTGCTAAATTCCACAGTTTTTACCATTTAACTACTAAGACCAGCAGTTTGAGGGCAACTTTTTTGTGCACTTTTGACAGCACGGAGTATCTAGTGTTTTGAAAAACTGTGGTAGACCCCTCATTGTTTATTTTTCTGCTTTTGGGTTACTAGTGAAATGAAAGCATTTTTCTTGTGTTACTGCCATTTATATGTTATTTTGTGAATTATATATTCTGTTGATGGTTAGTTTTTAAAATATTGATTAGTTTTTTTAATAATATTAATTTTTTATGAAGATATTTACTGCTTCTGTGTCAAATACTTTTCCTCGGTGTGTAACATTTTATTTGTCTGTTTACATGCTATAATTGATTTCTATGTGGTCCAATTTATGTCTGTTTGTTATTTATGCTTTTGATATCAAGTTTTGGAAGATTTTCCTTTCTTCAAATTATATAAGTATTCACCTGTATCTGCTTTCTGTATTTTTATCATTACTTTTTGCTCTTAAATTGTAGTCAGTTTGAAAACATTTTAACTTTATTTGTTTAGGTTTGTTTGTCCCAACACCATTCATTAAATAATGCATTTCCCCCAGTAATTTAAAATGCTTTCTTTTTCATGTAGCATACTTGTATTACTCATATTAGTTTTTGAACTTTGTTTTTTGCCCCATTGATCTGTCTTTTTTTGCTTTATCATAATTGTTTTTATCTTATAGTATGCTTAATACTTAACAGTGTGAATCCATCCTCAGTATTTTTTTCAATATTATTTTGGTTATTCTCATACATATACTTACTTTTTTGTGAGATATTTTCCTGTATGGTCATCCTCCAGAAAATTCCAATAGAATGCTGATGACAATTATATTAAATTTGAAGAATTTCAACCTTTAAAATAGGGACATGGTTGAGATTTTCATTTATAACCATATAGTTTTACTTGTCACCCATTTACTCATATTTTATGTCTTATACAATTTCACATTTTTAAAATGAGTTCTGTACATTTCTTAAAGCCTATTCTGTTTCTATTAAGGATTGCATAATCTTATATTTTGAGTAAGCAAACAGAATGTAGCTGGACACTCGGATGGCCAAGGCTTGAGTCACTTCCTACTCATCTGACCTTTGAGAAGTTACTTAAGCTTTTTTGCCTTGGCTTCCACGTCAGAATGATGAGGAAAGTAATGGTTTCCTCATAATCTCATAGGGTTATTACATGGAATAAATGAGATAAAGTATGTAAAGTCCTTAGAATAATTCCTGGCACATGATAACCACCATTATCGTCCTAACTTTTTTTTTTTTTTTTTGAGTCTGAGTCTCACTCTATTGCCCAGGCTGGAGTGCAGTGGCACTGTTTTGGCCACCACAGCCTCGACCTGCTGGGCTCAGGTGGTCTTTCTGCCTCAGCCTTTTAAGTAGCTGGAACTACAGACATGTATCACCATACCTGGCTACTTTTTTTATTTATTGTAGAGACATTGTCTCACTGTGTTGCCCAGGCTGGTCTCAAGCTCCTGAGCTCAGGTAATCCTCTCACTTCTGCCTCTCAAAGTGCTGAGATTACAGGTGTGAGCCACCGTACCCAGTCCATTGTTGCCTGGGTAGTATAATGAGACCTCGTCTCTACAAAAAGTAAAAAAAAAATTAGTCAGGCATGGTGGCACATGCCTGTAGTCTCAGCTAGCCAGGAGGCTGAGGCAGGAAGATAGCCTGAGCCCAGGAGGTTGAGTTGGCGGTGAGCCATGATCGTGCCACTATACTCTAGTCTAGGCAACAGAATGAAGCCCTGACTCAAAAAAAAATATTGTAAAATATCTACATTCCAAACAGTATATCAAATATATGTATAATTTGGAAAATAATAATCAAGTGAATACTTAATTACCCACAACCCAGCTTACAAAATAGAACATTATACAAATATCATACAAGCTCTGTGTATCTTTCCCATTTCCTTCCACTCTTTATTTCAGGATTGATCATAATCTTGAATTTTGTGTGAATAGCTCCATTGCTTTTCTTTATTATTATGCTTTCTTCGTAAGTATTCCCAAACATACATATTATTTATTTTGTCTGTTTTAGAACATCCTAAAGGGAATTATATTCTATGAAGTTCTCGGTGAGGGGCTTTTTTCGCATTTCATTGTATTTTATTGACTCGCCTGTGTTGACTTTTGTAGCTAGAGTTTATTCATATTTGCTGTTGCAGAGTCTGCCACTTTAGGAGTAGGCTGTATCTGTTTATCCATTCTTCTGTGGATGGCCGTTCCAGTTGACTCATAGGACACTGTCATGTTCAGTTTTATTAGGTAGTTCCAAGCTGTTTGCCAACATGATTTTGCCAGTGTACACTCTAACTAGTAGTGTGTGAAAGTCCTTATTGTTTCACATCCACATCAACATATGATGTTGGTGAATTTTAAACATTTACCATTGATGCAAGTGTGTAAGGTGTATCTCACTGTGGCTTTTAGTTAACCTATCTCATTACCAGTGAGGGTGAACATATCTTATTTTATATATATGGCCCACTTAGGTTTTCTCTTCCTTCTAGTGTGACCATTTATGTTTCACTTTTCTTTGGAATTGTTTTTGTCTTATTAGTTAATAGGAATCTTTTAACATAGTTATGCCACTCCTTTATTAGTTTTATATATTACAGACATCTCCCAGTTTGTGGCTTGTCATTTTGCTTTTCTTAAGGTTCCTTATGATTTTCATGCATTCTTGAATTTAATATAATGACAAGTATCATTTTTTAGTAATTAATATTTTTGTGTCTTAAGACATTATTTCCTATACAGAGATCAGGAAGATATTCTTCTATATTGTCTCTTTTGTTTCATGTTTCTTTTGTTTTCACATTTCAATTTTACATAAAATTATTTTAGCCTGTAGTGTCTGGCAGGGACTTAACACCTAATTTTCTCTTTATGAATGATTGGTTTACCCAATATTTGCTAACTGGGCAGTCTTTTCTTTGGTAATCTGCACCACTGTCTCTGGTGTCAGTTGGGCTTTCATATTGTGGTGCCATTCTGTTCTGTGGATCTAGCTTCCTGTGCCTGTGCCATGACCACACTGTCTTTGTACTCATAGTAGCTATATAGCATGACTTGTCAGTGGGGGTGGGGTGGGGGCCAAGCCTCCCACTTTGTTTTTTACAGAGTAACTTTGCTATTTTTGGCTCTTCATTTTCTGGTATAAGCTTTTGAGTCCGCTAGACAAAGTCTGCAAGAACTTGGTAGTTTTATTAGAGTTGCAATGAATATGTAGATCCCTCTGCTGAGAATTTACATCTTTATGATATTGAATCTCCCCATTTATTTTGTCTTTTAAAATGTCTTTTAGTGGTTTTATCATTTTTCCATTGAAAGGTTTCTCTTATTGTAAAATTTTTTATAATTGCATTTTCTGATTTTCTCTGTAAATGTAGCAGTTTACTTTGTATCCAACAACCTTATTAAACCCCTTTATTAATGATGATACTCTCTACCTGTAGATTATTTCTTGACTTTTTGTAAATGATGAGTTTTATCTCTCTCTCTCTAGTCGTTATGTTTGTTTAATTTTTTTGTTGCCTATGACTTCTAGCACCCGATTAAATTGAAATATTGTTGAACATCCCTGTCTTTTTCTTATCTTTTAGTTGGGTCTGACTCTATTGCCCAGGCTGGAGTGCAGTGGCACAATCATGGTTCACTGAAGCCTCAACCTCCTGGGCTTAGGTGATCCTTCCACCTTAACCTCCAGAGTTGCTGGGTCTACAGATGCATGCCACCATGTCTGGCTAATTCTTTGATTTTTTTGTAGGACAGGGTCTCGCTATGTTGCCTAGCCTGGTTTCAATCTCCTGGGCTCAAGCAACCCTCCTGCCTTGGCCTCACAAAATGTTGGAATAACAGGTGTGAGCCACCATGCCCAGCCTTTTGTTATCTTTAAAGAGAATGTTTTTAAACTTTGCCATTAAAATCTCTGTTGTAGGTTTCTTTTTTTGACATCTCCTTTTCCTCACTCTCTCACTTGTGAATCTCAAATTCCGTTCTGAGGAAAAGAAATGAACTGGAAAATAAATACTTGTATTTCTAGAGCTGATCACTGTGCTTGGTATATGAAAGCTGCCAGTTTGTGGTGTGAATGAAAGGAATATGGTAGTACTCCTCGAGCCTTATGGTGACTTTCACTAGTCTCTTTTTTACATGGTACAGCAGTTCAGGAATGCCATTATCTTTACCTTAGAGAAAGAGTCAGAGTCACTAGTATTTGTATTACATTTCTAATGCTTCGGGAGGGGACACTGAATTTTAGGATTTGAAGACAAATATTTGGAGATTATATTTTCTATGTTTCTCATGGCAGTAATGCTTATGTTATAAACTAAGGATCAGTTTAAACTATGTGAAGCTGAATTTTAGGCTAGGCTTTTAAAGAGAATTTTCTTCTGTTTTGGAACTTGTTTTTACTTATTCACATTTTTATGAGCTTCCTTTACTCTAGCTTAATTAGATTTGCTAACTTAGGACTGGCATGGTGTTGTGAAGTAGCTGATCAAAGCATGAGCATGAGCAGTTGACATGATATTGAAAAGTAGCACCCTAGTTTGTGAGGTTACTTCTATAACTCAGATTAGACCCCTTCTGCTTTTCTGCCTTTCCTTGTACCTGTTTTTTTCTTTTTAACAGATGGGGACATGAAGGCATAAATGTAGAGAGTCCCTGGGTATGGTGTATTGCTTACTACAGTAAACCACTCTGCTTCTGTGGGAATTGCAAATGCCTCTGCTTTCCAGGTGTGTGCTGAAGTCTCCACTGCTGAAAACCTGCAAGTCTTGCTAATGAGGAAAACTCTTACTCAGTCACTTTATTATGTTTGGCTATATTTAGAACATCCCCAGCTTGGCTGAAAGTTTTACTTCTGAATGTGTAGAGGAGAGAAATGTACAGAAGTTTTGCTAGAATAATAATAAAAGCAGCTGTCTGTTGCTGTTTTTTCCTTCATCTTTTCTGTTTCTTTGGTAGTTCCTTCCTACTCACTGTTGACCACTGACTTAGTTCTGGATCATTAGTCTCAGCTGGGCATGATTTTTGTCCCCTGGGACATGTGGTGATGTTGGAGATGTGGTTGGGTTTACTCTGGTGGGTAGGGGTCAGGCATGCTGCCAGCCATCCTAGGTGCACAGGATGCCATTCGCAGCAGGAGGTGGGCCCACAGGGTCAGTCGTGCTGAGTTTATAAACACCTCCGTTTTAGATCATGGCGTCTGCTTTCGGTTTTGAACTGGAAAGAATGTCAGTGCCTATTTGGTATAAGGCCGTATGTTTTCTTAGAAAGAACGAGGGCTTCAGAAGTTCACAGACCTGTTTACAGACCTTGCCTTAGTCCATACTGATTATGAATACCTACATTCAGGTGTGTGGGGAAAAGGAGCAGACATGAGAATGTGCTGTCGTGTTCTGAGTGTGGGTCCTCCCTATCACCCGAACTCCAGTTCCAGTGACTCAGTTTATGATGTTCGCTCCTGAGACCTTAGGCAAGTTTTTATACTTTTTGGTTTTCAGTGTTTTCATTTGTAAAAGGAAAATAGTAATACTTAATGTCATAGAATTTTAGGGAAGATTTCATTAGAAAATACAAATAAAGCACATTCTCCTATGACGAATATGCGGGCACTTAGCAAATACTTGTTTTTATTTGTTATTCATAATAACTTTATGTTCAGATGGTAATCACTTGGACTTGCCATCAGAAGTGATGTATAAAAGTAGGCAAGATTGTCCTTCCCCTGACAACTGGATGAGAACATGTGGTCTAGTTATATAGTGGAATGTTATTTGGTCATAAAAAGGATGTGCGGTGCAAATGGGTGAATTGTCTGGTGTTCAGTGAGTTGTATGCCAGTGAGCTTGTTTGTGTAAACTAGACAGCATGAGGACTCTGTCTCCGCTCTGGGTGATGAGTGTCTTATTCCTTCCTCTGGGCCCTCCATCTCTGATTTCTGATTTCTGTGACTCTCACTTAGAGGATGCATTCTAGTGGAGAAAAGTAAATACTGTGACTGCTACATCACAAGTTCAGTGTGGTGACAGTGCTTCCTGTACACATGAAGTTGGACTTTTCCAATTTAGAAACAGCTCCCATTCTGGTCTGGACAGCTTGTGTGGGTTAAATCAGACAGCTAACTCACTGGAGCGCATTCTTCATCTCTCGCACATGGACATGTGTATATGGAATTGGCCACTAAATGTGTAACCGAGTTCCAACATGTCTTATTTTTATAAATGAATAGTAAGTTAGAAAGCTAGTTTCCTTTATAGTCAGTGACCTAGAGTTAGGAACCCATTAAGCAAACAGGGATGTTATCATTATGAGATCATTAATAATAAAACACATGAGAATTCAGACATCTAAAGTGTAAATACTGCAGTGGAAGGTATGCCTGCCAACACATAATATTTTGCTTATGGCTTTTGATTACAGCCATCAGGGTAGCCCACCAAGCAGGCTCAGGGGAGCTTCTGGCTCAATTCTGAGAGCCTGCATATGAGGGAGGTGTCATAGGTGTCAAGCGGTTCCTTTGTGTCCCTGCCTCTGTCCTTGGGCCAGACTCTGCCCTTTCCCACTGGTTGGCTACTTAGACACCCCCCATGCATGTAGGATGTCCCCCCATGACTGTGGGACATCATCTTGCCCCCCGTAGCTGGGGGATGCCTGTGGTAGCGCCAAATCTCCATTGCAAGAGCAGCAGATGGGGAGAAATGTCCTCTCAACAAAAGAACACTCCTGGCTTGAATATTACTCACCTGCATTGGGTTGTGTGCTTATTCTAGAGCTAATCTTGGCAACCAGAAGAACAGGGTGTGCTGATTGACTTTGGCAGGTAGAGCCCACCCTTAAGTTGAGGTTGGGGTCAACATTACCCAAAACCTGTGAGATTTTGGGGTGAGGTGACACACCAGAGGAATTTTGGGTTGCTTTTTTTGTTAACCAGAGGGTTGAACTGGAGACTGGATAGCATTATGTCCACTGTAATGTTCAGCACATGTACAGTAACTTTTAGCCTGATAATAATAGCTTAAAAAATGTATTGAGTACCTGTTGTATTATTTATACCAGGTAGAATTAGTAAAAAACTTTGCGCAAAACATGGGATTATAAGGTATTCTAAGAATTGTCTTCCTAAGGATCATTTATGTAACATTTTCCAAGTTTTTTGAAATTTAATGTGTTTTTTCCCCTAAATCTGGGTTCCCATCACCTTAAAGTGCCACATATGGGCTTCTGCAGCTCTGTGACCCAGCGCTTTCCCTCTTCCGTCCTTTCCTGTGTTGTTACTACATGGCATCACTTCATTTAACTTATGCCTCCTAAGGCAGCAAACAAATCTAAAATCTGAGGTTCCAGTTCTGCAAAACAAGTTAGTACCTCAGTTAAATTCTATTTACTTCAAAAGTACACGTAGAGAGCTTGTCCAGGAAGACTGTTCTTTTGCACGTTCCATTGTGTTGTGTGACGCATCAGACTGATCTCTTGGGGAGACTAGTGAGTGAAGCATTTGATGACTTTCTGTGTTTACAGTTGACCAGTTTCTCTTTGCTCTTGGAAACTAAAGGCAGTCATTTCCTTGGGAGAGTGGTTTTGTGGCACATGTTATAACATATTTAGTGTGCTGTAATTGTAATTAAGGCCAGTTTCTACTGTTGGATTTGATGTGGACAGCTTGGGAACAATTAGTATTTTCAAGTATGATATAATTATAAAATAGGTCCAAGTATCAGACTTATAAATGAAGAATGATCATACTTCACTTTTTTTTTGCTCTTTGCTCTATTAAAAACCAGAACCTCTTAGTTTTATAGTAAAAAGGTATAATCAAAAATAATAAGCTAGTAAAAAGAAAGGCATTGGTGTCAGAATAATGACAGTTTCTCTTTTTTTCTCATTTTTTTCCCCACAGTGATCCTGGAGGAGGGATTGAGATGTCTGAGTTCATTCGAGAGGCCACACCCCCCGTTGGTTGCAGTTCAAGAAATTCCTATGCTGGTCTAGACCCCAGCAATCAGGTCAGAGCCTGTGCTGTTTTATTTGGTTGTTTTCCTCTCCTTCTGATGGTGGTCTCAGTTATTCCCGTGTCTGTAATAGTCAATTTATCTTTCTGATTGTTTTTTTGGTTATTAATAAGATCTTTTAATATTCTTTTAACTGACTTTTCACAGTAATTAATTACATATATGTTGAACATGTACCACATACTCATTTTTAGAAACACAGTTTTGATCAAGACCGTGGTGGTGAATGCCCTCAGAAATTAGCTTCCAGCTTGCACTGTCTTATTTACCTTCATATCATCTGTACTAGGGAGGTAGAGGTGTCTGTGCTATCCCTTGTGTAAACGTGGCAAAAATATGAAGTAAATTGCTCAAAGTCTCACTGTGTTCAGTGTGTTAACGGTTGGGCTAAATGCAGAATATACATCTGCTTTAACGTTTTCCTACTGTGTAGCTTTTTACTTTTAGCTCCGGATGTATCAGAGCCTGGCTAGGCCTTTGTGCTGCAGTTCTTTTACTCATCCTAAACACTCACACACTGGCCAAAGTCCTTCTTCCTCCTCGCTTTCTCAGCTGATGCCTTCACTAGGGAAAGTATGACTCTCTGAACGTGGTGAGGCACGTTAGAGGTCTTCTTGTAGTAGGACTTGACGTAACTGTGAGTTGTAGTGGTTGTTATGCCAGCCTTCTCATTATATGAAAGAAGAAATTGTTGATTCGTGTCAGGGGCAGAGTAGACCTCTCTTCTTGTCCAGTCTTTCTGGTGTCGTAGTTCTTATGGTGAATTGAAACTGTTCTTCTCTTCTTGCCCTCCTTTCCCTTTTGAAGAGAAACTTAGTCATCTTTATTTTCTGGCCTAACTCTAACTCTGCTTGTAATCATCCTGAATTCCCTGAGATTTTCAAAGAACTTATAAGCCTCTACAGAGTAAATTTTCTTTTTTTTCCCACCGTCTTTCATACTGCCTTCTGTATAGTTGGCTTTCAGTTAATGATTGCTGATTGTTTTTATGTGTATAGATAATAAAACTTGAAGGTTTAGCAAATGAGTAATGAGCAGACATCATTCTGCTACCTCTGCCCATTCTACTCTTCTACAGCCGTGGCCCTAAGAACAGTTAGGAAAAACATCATATATTTTATGAACTGACATTTTTTTTTTTTTTTTTTTGAATTGGAGTCTCACTCTGTCGCCCAGACTGGAGTGCAGTGGCTGCTCCTGCCCACCGCAGCCTCGACCTGCTGGCCTCCGGCAATCCTTCCACCTCAGCCTTCCAAGTAGCCGGAACTACAGGCGTGCGCTACCACACCTGGCTGATTTTTTGATTTATTGTAGAGATGAAGTCTTGCTGCTCAGGTGGTCTCGAACCCGCGTGCTCAGTCAATCCACTCACCCCAGCCTCCCAAAGGCGCGGGATTACAGGCTGAGCCACCGAGCCCAGCATTGAACTGACATTTTTAAACAGGGTCTTGTTTCCTAATATATTTTGATAGAAGATTTACCTCTATTTGAATTGCGTTTTCATGTTTTAAAGTTGAGATTTCAGTTGAAATTGAGTATAATATAGAACATTTGTCTTCTTTCTATAAGAAACTGATGAAATGGGAGATGTCAGCATTTAAAAAATATTATGAAAGGGCTGTGATGTATTCATTAGGTTGACACTTTTAAGTTTCAAATTTTACTATGGCTGTTTGAAGAAAATGTTACTATTCTTGATTCTATGTTTTGTTGCCTTAGTGCTTTTCTCAGTCTCCTTTTGTGGAGTGAAATGCTTAGTCCTCGAGTATGGCTGTACATTTGTATTCTTTTTTTTTTTCTTTTCTTTTTGAGTTGGAGTCTCATGCTATTGCCCAGGCTGGAGTGCAGTGGCACACTCACGGCCACCCCAGCATCCCCTTGCTGGGCTCCAGCGATCCTTCTGCCTCAGCCTGCCAAGTAGCCAGAACTACAGGCGTGCACTATCATGTCTGACTAGTTTTTTGACTTATTGTAGAGATGAGTTCTTGCCAAGTTGCCCAGGTTGTTCTAGAATCCATGGGCTCAGGCAGTCCCCTCACCTTGGCCTCCCAAAGTGCTGGGATTACAGCTTGAACCACTGTGCCTGGCCACGTTTGTATTCTTTCTTAACCCAGGGAGCAAGCCTACTATTCCCAGTATCTTTTGGAGACCTGTCTTGACTTTTGTAGCAGGACAAATGAAGGGCATAGCCGTGGCTAGTCCCCTCTGGATCCTGCACCTTTGGCATCCTGTTTTTGGGATTTGCCCTGTTTGTTTTAGGGAGGGAGTCCCTTCTTGAACCAAAGCATCTGTGCACATTAAACACACAGCATACATTCTCCTTAAAATAGTAATTTTTGAGTAAAAATGGGTAGATATTGGAGGCTATTTTGCTACTTGGATCTTAGTGTTTTCATTTTATACTGTTTATGACAAAAACAATGGTTGACATGATGATTGTTACCCTTTAGGTAGACAATTGGTCTACCTAAAAGAAGCAGGCATGAGGAAGTTGAGGCGGGCTTTTGTGTATTGGTGGGGATGCTGTAGGGTAGATGTGCCATTTTTTCCTGTATGTGTTGTATCCCAGCGCTGCTTGCATGTGGTCATGACTGCTCATGTGTATATCTTCTGTCTTCAGCGGAGCCTACTGACTGTATGGCTGTGTCACCACTATTACCTCTCTCCCTCCTTCCTCCTCTGCGCTCTCCCCTCCATCTTCTACTCTCTGTGTACCTTCCCCTCTGCTTTTCTCCTGTTTTCTCTGTATTACCTCCTCCCCTTTTTGTCATTTGTCTACCATCAAATATTTTAGTGCTGATAGTATTCAAGGCATTTTACTTAGCCTGGGTTGGGGAGTGGGACTTACACTCAAAGAGATTGCAATTTTGTATCATTCTAAGTGAACTATCACAGAAGTAAAAAACTGAACACTGCATGGCTTCACTGTTCTACATGGGTTCTAAACATTGAGCACATGGGCATAAAGGCGGGAGCAACAAATGCTGGGCACTGCTAAAGGAGGGAGAAAGGGAGAGTAAGGGGAGCATAGCCACCCGTTAGGTGCCAGGTCTACCCCCAGGAGTAGAGAGTGCCCTCTGGGAGCCCAAACCTCACCTGCATGCAGTTTGCTTATGTAGGAAGTCCTCACATGTACCCCACAACTCTAAAATTAAAAATAAATAAGTAAAAATGTTACCAGAGTCATAGATGTGATCTATGTTGCCAAGGGATATAACCACAAGACAGTAAGACTTGGTGTGAGAAGGGTGCAGAAGAAGGGCTGAGGTTTCAGAGGAGACTGTCATTGATCTCTTCTGAGAACAGTGGCTCTTGGGACATGGCATTGCTTGCAGGTTCTTAGTTAGAAGGAGCCTTCTTCCGTGGTGTCCAGAGTCCGTCCTGGACTCTTCCTAGGGCATTCACCAAAGAGAAGAAATGGGAGTATTTTTTAGATTATGCAAACCACTTAAATAAAAAACTTTACTCTCCAGTGTAGGAATATATATATATATATATATTTTCCCCCCAGTTTTGGAAAATGTAACAAATGAGGGTAAACAAAAAGAAGAAAATTATCATCATCCACAGTGTCATAACCCAAAACCCTTTCAAAGTCAATTGGCACCGCAGTGTTAGTGTGCTCTGGGTATACTTCAGTTCTCTTGACTGAATGAATGTATCACGGATGTTCATGTCATTGAGAGCTTTCTGCAGGGACGTGTGGGGGATGTGTTGGTTTAGGTATAGTTTATATTCTGGATCCCCTATTGTTTCACATGCAGATAGTCGTGATTCTAAGGTATTTTGGGGGAAGCCTAAATACAGAGAAGCAGAAGCATGAAGAATAAACTATAAATGCCACCCCACTATATCCGTCCAGAATGCTTTTGTCAGCAAGTAATAGAATATTTAACTAATATGGACTTTAAGAAATAGAAGTGCCAGGGCTCAGTGATATCAGGGTCTGGGTTGCAGATGAGGGCAGCAGTTTTGAGCATGGCCCTGTCGACCAGGTGAGAAGCAAGAGGCATCATGGAGCAGAGACTCCTTGGTCACCTTCTTCTCAGGCGTGGAGGGACCGTTCAGTGAAGCCCTCAAGCAGATGCTCTGTGTGCTTGTGGACCAGAGCTGGGTGTATACTTGCCTCTAGACCCGGACTGGGCCCGCATCTCATAGACCAAAAGATGTGAGGCCAACATCTGAACAGAATGGGGGGCTTGTGAGGAAGGGGAAAGGAATGCTTTGAGGTCCGGAGCAAATGATAAATGACTATCATGCCTATATTCACAAAGGTTTTTTTTCAAAGTTTAAATTCCTAGAAGAGTGTATATAAAATGGTGTTTTTGTTTGTTTGTTTTAAAATTTCTGTGTAGGAAGTTTTATGTAATTCTTGTAGAAAAGTAACATATGTTAATTCTGTAACTTGTGTAGCAGATATAGTAAGAATGAAACTTTCTTTTGCGGTAAAATGCTTTTTGACTTTTTTTCTGGCTAATGGCAATGCTTTTTATGGCGAATTAAAAGCAAAAATTAGGAAAATCTGTGAGAACCAAGCTTAAAAAATATTTCAAAAATATTACAAAACTTATTTTTAATTGGCAACATCAAAAACTTATTAGTAGTTTCAATGTACACACACACACACATATATATGCTTATTTTTACTTACCTTTTCACTGGTGTATAACCGAGAGAGCATAGTACACATATATACAGCTCAGTGAATGTTTACATCTGTGCTCACCCATTCAGCTGCCATCCAGATCAAGAAAATCCTTCATGCCCTTCAAAGTCAACATTAGCCTATATTCTGAGCATATTTCTTGTAGTATGCTTCTGTAAAATTGAATCAATGAAGAGGAAGACTTGGTAAAATATACAGTAGTATGTGAATGTTCTTCATTTTATTTTACAGTGCTAAATTTGCTTGCCTGTTTTCTTCTTTGAATCCCATGAAAACAAGTTAGAATAAAAGTTAAGACTTGTTGGTTTAGTAACTGTCATGCTTTATTGGTTTCCTTAATGTGTTTGTGGAATCTGTGGTATTCATTTATATGATTTTTTGATGGTAGTATGATAAGGGCTCTGAAATTTTAGGGAAGTGTTAAACTGTCTTGAATATAAGCACTAAAGCGCAACAATAAGATTTTAATTTTCTATTTATGGTTTGTGCTAAAAATCCATTTTTCAAGGATGCCTCAGAATTTTGTTTTCAGTGTTCTAGCTGTCTTCATAGAGGTACTTGCTTTTTGTCTGGAGCTACGGAAAGTACATAACGATATGCTAGCAGTTTGACAGTAAGATTTATGTTGCTCTGTTTAAGTATATATTAATGTGCCTTGGCCCTGAACCATCTTTTTATGTGCCCTGAGAAACCTAAATTGACTCCAGGCAGACACAGTGCCTCGTCTGCTTTTGTGCATAACATGAGTGGGTCGTGACTCAATGCAAGTCGTAGTAATCATACGGCATGAGATATTCAAAGTGGAGGCTTCAGCCCCTGGGGCTCTCTCAGCCCTGAATGCTCAGAGGGCTCTAGGGTCTCAACACATGTGTGTGTCAACACATACCCGTGTGTCAACATGTACACACGTGTTAGGTGTATGCAGCATGGGCCATGGCAAGCCAGATGCATGGCCCCAGGAGAGCATGCCAGCAGATATGTTGTAATGTTAATAAAGTGACAGCGTGTGTTCTGACCATATGGTAATTTTGTTTGATAATCTTGCTGGTCTGTATTGATGATGACGTGTAGCTAGCATTTTAACTAGTTTTACTCACTCCATGTCATGTTTTCAGATCGGATCGGGTTCCTCTCGTCTTGGAACAGCAGCGACTATTAAAGGTAGATGTGCTTTAACTTGAGAGTTGCCTCTGACTTCCCATGTCATTTTCACTTGTAATAAAAATAACAGTACTATACTTTCATATGTAACGAAAAAATTATTCTTGAATTACTTGATAGATGCAAATATTTATCTCATTAAAGGTTGCTTGATTTGAATTGTGGCGTCATTTCATCCTTCAAATTTCACAAAAGTGTTTTGACCACTTGATCTATAAGAAGACTCCCTGCCTTGAGAAAAAAAATGCTTTCCTGGGCTTTGGTGGGGTTCATGGAGAATTAATTTGATGTTTAACCTTTAAATGTAGGCACAGATGAAGTACTAAACAGAGGAAAATGACTTTCTGCCATTTGTTCTATACATCTACTTGAGATAAATGTACATTATTTTTACCCTTCAGTTTTTAGCTTGCTAATTTTCTCTGGGAGGGAAATTTATGTTGTTTCATGTTGTTGTTATATAATCTGCATTTCTTTTTAAAATCTTATTTTTAAAGAAATAATTTTATTAGCTAACATTATGAAGCTTTCTGTATTATTTGGTTTGTCATTCTGTGAAAATGCTTATGTGCTGAAATAGTCCGTGATACTTTTTTTTGGTTTGTTTTTGTTTTTGAGTTGGGGTCTCACTCTGTCACCTAGACTGGGGTGCAGTGGCATGATCACAGCTCACTGCAGCCTTGACCTCTTGGGCTCAGGTGATCCTTCTGCATCAACCTCCTGAGTAGCTGGGAATACAGGAACCACCACACCTGGCTAATTAAAAAAATTTTTTTTTTTTGTAGAGATGAGGTCTTATTATGTTGTCTGGGCTGGTCTCAAACTACTGGGCTCAAGTGATTCTTCCCTTTCAAACTCTGTATGTACTGAGATTACAGGCATAAGTCACCACACTTGGCCCTGTGATAATTCTAATTAGTTTAGTGCATCTTTCATTGTTGTGGCCCTCAATATATAAAGACTGTCTTTACTTGATAGATACGTACTACACTCCTTGATGTCCTTCCTGGGTCGTGCCACACTGCGGCCTTTCCTTTCAATAGAATGTCCTCACATGTTTCTCTTCACTTTACAGGAGATACAGATACTGCTAAGACTTCTGATGATATCAGTTTAAGTCTGGGCCAGAGCTCTAGTCTTTGTAAGGAAGGAAGCGAAGACCAAGGTAAGACGTTAAACTTCACAATGACGTATGTTGTGGTGACTCGAGTAAATCTGTGAACTGCTGCTTGCAATTTGGTGGAAGTTTATAATAATTAAATATGGTATTCCTAGGAAGCGTTAAAACAAAATGTTACTGGGATAATGGGAACACAGAGATATAAATGCTGTTAGCTTACTGGAACTTGGTTATACATGTTCTGCCAAATATACACAGAGGGAGGAGTGTTATGAGCATGTGCCTCAGAGTGTGTGTGGGAGGAGGTAGGAATCTGCCATTGCTGTGGCCGGTTAGACTGGCCAGCCACCTGGGTGATGGCCTCGTAGGTGGGACTGCTATTCTCCCTCCAGTCTCATCTCTAAATAGATGCTTAGTCTCTTATCCAGCTGTAGAAACCACAGGAGGTTCTAACTGAGAAATAACTTGCTCTGGGACTTACTGAGAAACCCCATATTCATCACCAGCTGGCAGGTTGTCAATAGAATTTTGGCTATCAGTAATGTGTTTTCTTCTTGTTCAACTCCATTTTAGATGAATATTTTGGATTTTATTGAGATTTTTTAAAACTGCCACATTTTCATGTATGAGTTTTAATTTTCAAACCAAAAGGACAGATATGTCGTTCCCATTTTCAAATGAAGATTGTCCAAGGTTATATAATCTGTGAGCCACAATTGGGTTAGAAACACATCTCCCTATTTCCACCCTGTTATAACCCTGTTACTTTTATTAGCCTGTGGGCCATGTTTGGTGGGCAGACAGGCTGATAAATTTCCTATTCCTAATTTTGAAACTTGTCTATGAGGTTACAAAGAGATCACTAAAGTATGACATCCATTAATTTAATATTTTACCCAGGTCCATTTCTAACAGGCATATTTTGTTACTGTCATTTGGAATATTAAATTTATCACTGTAACTCTTTGGGGTTTTTTTGAATTACAGTACATTATCATTGTTTATCTGCTTTTGCCAAAATGACCTCTGTACATATTGTATGGTATGGACATTTTCTAAAAAATTAAAGGTGAATCAATTGCTTTGAGAATTACAGCACCCTTTTCTAAAATCTGAGACTATCAAAGTGGCTCAACTAGATCTTAGAGTGGTTGGGGCCACTGCACTTAGAGTGTGTCTCTATCTTATTTTGTATCTGAGAAGGCCTGTTCAGGAGGATTTTATAGTCTGGCAGGTTGGGAATGATATATGCACAGATCTTACCTTGCAGGCATGCATTAATGTGGGTGATGATGCCTAGCTACTTGCGGGGTGTGTGCTGTTAAATTTGGAGTTGGCATACCTTTTCTGTAATGGGCCCTACAGCTTTGTGGGCTGTGTGGCTTCTTGTGTGCTCAGTTCCCCAGCACTGCTTCAGTAGAGACGAGGAACCTGGATGAGGGTGAGGAGAAACTGCTGGGACCTCATTTACAGAACGAGGCGGTAGATGGGCCTTGGTTCCTAGGCCCCTCCCATCACATCATCAGCATCGCCTACTCCTCTTGGAGTGGGCACCACTGTTCTCTCACTTAATAGAGGATCCTACAATAGCTCAGAGAGGAGCTATGAGAAACCTGCTCGAAGTCACAGGGTGCGGAGTGGCAGTCCTGTAATGCAAGTCTAGTTTTGGGTTATGTTTTGTCAATCTGGTGTATGCTACTTCATGCTGTTTTAGAACTTGCTTTTATCACATAACATTTTCCCATGTCTTTAACATTTAACAAATATTATTGAGGACTCATTTATGTACCTGGCACTGTTTCAAGTATTGGAAGTAAATCAGTGAACAGACAGAAAAATGTCTACCCTTTTGTGGTTTCCATGCTATTAGTATGAAATCCTACTAGCATGAATGAGTATTTATGTAGTATATGGAGGCTAGGGAGGGTGGGCACGGAGGTGGGGGGGCTAATGATTGTAGATGGAGTAGTTGAGAGAAGGCCTGGAGGAGGTGGAGCTCTCCACCCGAGGGAAGAACAAGGGCAAGGGCCCTGAGGAAGGAGTGTGCCTGTCTGGAGGAGGAGGAGGGAGGGAAGCTCTGGAGGGGAGGAAGAATGTGTCTATCAGATAGGAGGGTGGGGGAAAGCCCTGAGGTGGAGGAGGAGGAGCATGGCGATCAGGTAGAGGAAGAGGGAGGGAATCCTTGAGGGAGGAGGAGGAGTGTGCTGTCAGTTGCCCGGGGAGTGGGGAAGCCCTGAGGAGGAGCGTCAGGTGGGAGAAATCGCGGGTGGGTTCAGAGTGAGGGAAGGCCCCTGCCAGAGTCCCGGGAAAGCATTCCACAGATGCCTGTTTGGATTCCATGTGCGGGAAGGAACTGCTAAGGGTTGTGTTGATTCCAGGGAATCCCTCTGGCTCCTCTGACGGAACAGGGCAGACGCCAGCAGTGAGCCAGGCTAGCAGATGGTTGCGGTGACCCGGAACACAGATCAGGTGGGAGAGGCCAGCTGTGTGTAGAGGTCGGCAGGAGGATGTCTTGTGGGTTGTGATGCAGCCGCCCGAAGGCTTTAGAGGTCAGCTCAGGGTGGGAGGGGGCGCTTGGCCGCCGAGGGAGGAGCGGGGAGGGCAGGTCCGGTGGGGGCGGTCCGGAAGGTCAGCTCTGGGCTCGTGTGGCGTGAGATGCCGTTAGGCTGCAGGCGGCAGCACGTTGAGAGAGAGGCCTGGTTTCAGGGGCGCCCTCAGGGTTGGGCTTCAAGTTTAAAAGCTGTCGGTGTATGCAGAGCAAAACTCAGTTGCGCCAGATGGGGCATTCGGCGGTGCGGAGTCGGTAAACCCACTCCGGCTGCCGCCGAGCTCCCCGTCCACATCCCACTTCCGGGCTGGGGTCTGGCACCACCTAGCGGCAAGGGTTCGCTCCTGCCTGTCAGTCGGGGCTGGCTTCTTGGATTTACAGGACGGTAACCTGTGGTGAGCTGGTGGGCTGTCGGTCGACTGGTTGGCACTCGCTTTGTTTCATGATAAGGATGATTGGGCGGAAGCTGAGGATGCGAGACGGATCGTGTCCTCTGCTTTCTCACAGCTCCCTGCCGAGTCTGTACATGCCTTGCTTGTCCAAGTCCAGAACTCAAGACTTCCATGTGAGAACAGGGATGCGTAGAGGACGGAGGAGCAAGTTTCAGTTTATCATGGGAACAGAAAATGGGATAAGATCGGCAAAAGGAACTGTAGAGAGAAAATGACCAGTTCTGAGGACAGAACCCTGAGCCACTCCGGATTAGGACGTCCAGAAGACGGAGCGGAAGCAGCTGGCGAGACCGAGGAGAAACCAGACTGCAGTGCCTGCGTTCAAACTGTGTCAGCCGCTGCCGCTGGGTTAAGTGATGTGTAGACTGAGGCTCGACCCACAGACGAAATGGCGTCAGAGTGTTGGTGACCCTGGGAAGCACATCTTAGTGGAGGGTTTCGGATCCACGTAGGAGAGAATTGGGAAAGATTTGAAGACAGCGGGTATAGACAACTCAGAGACCTTTAGTGAAGGGCAGAGACCAAGGTGCTAGCAAGCAAGGGAGATGAGGTTGAGGGCAGAAGAAAGGACAGTGTGCTTGGATAGTTGACGGGGATCAACAGAAGAGAGGAGGAACAAATGGGTTCTGTCTATAAAAGTAATGTGTGTTAACTTTAGAAGATATAATTGGTATAGAGAAAAGAATAATTCACCTGTCTGCCATTGAGAAACTTGTTAATATTTTTTGGTGTATCGCTTTTTTTGTTATTTTTTATTGTAGTATGCAGTTCACTGGTATTAGAGTATTCATGATGTATCACCACTGTCCAATTCCAGAACATTTTCATCACCCATGACATTCTTCCTCCAGCCAGTCTGGCAACTACTAGTTTACTTTCTGTCTCCTTGAATTTGCCTATTCTGGACATTCCATGTAAGTGGAATTATATCACATGTGGTCTTTAGTGCCAGGCTTCTTTCACTTGCCGTAGTAGAACATGTATCAGGACTGTGTTTTTTTTTTTTTTATGACTGACTATGGTGTATCACTTTTTCCATTCATATAAGCACACACATGTCCCCTTAGCATTTCTTCTAACTTACAAAACTGGAATTATACTTTTTGTATAGGGCCACCTTTTTCACTTAAGTATTTTCTCATATTATTATATAATCTTTGAAAATGTTTTTAGTGCCTGAATTAAATTATTAATAGCCTACATAATTTATTTAGCCATTACTTATTGACATTGTTACACTTTTTATGCTTTAAGAACTTTTATAACTTGAGAGGAACAACTTTGTGTTAAAACCTTGTACACATACTTTATCCTTTAGAAACAATTTCTAAAAATAGATTACCAATAAAAGGGTAAGAATACTTTTTCAAGACTTTGGCCCCATTGCCAGATTATTTTACAGAAAGTTAAACCAGTTTGCACAGCACCATGAACAAACAGTATTTGAATGTGCCTTTCTTTTTCTAAATACCACTAATAACAGTTACTGAAAAGAGTTGTTAGATTAAAAGTAGTATCTCTCTGTTGATTTGAACCTCCTAGCTTTGATGTATTTGAATATATTGGTATCAGTAAGAAAAAAATGTCTAAGGAAGTTTGTTTACTTGAAAACTTCCTAAGACCACCTAAAATTCTTTCTGACAAAATAAAGGCTTTTATGGTATATTTATTTAGCATCATTGAAAAAAGTACATATATTAAAGTAAATTTGGCTGTGCCTTTTAAAATGCAAAACTTAAGTTTCTGCTTTATTAATGTCTTGGAAGGGAGTTGGTTTTGATCGTTAGCATTTTTTAAAAAGTCCTTTGTTGTATCTTAGATTTAGAGATTTTTTTTCAACTACTTGTTCCGAGTTCATGAGTTAATTGTTATGTAAAATTCATATCCTTGAAATGTGAATGACATCATTGCATAATTGTTTATTAGAGATATTTAGAGAGTTTTTAGAAATAACATTTTAATTTAATACTAAAAAAGTAAATACAATGCCAACTTTTAAATTTTGATATTTAGAGGTTATAAGAACCCAAGTACAGTGGCAGCTCTTTGGGGAAAATGATAAAGAACATCGGTTTAATATATCTTGAAAACTTTAAAACACAAGATAAAACCTAATAGGTCATTTATAGATCACAATTTTTTCTGGTACACTCTAGAGGCTACCTCCAGATTTAGTTAATTATTCATAGATCTGGTTTAAATTTAGATTTTTTTAAAAGTATATAAGCATTTCTAGAAACTCATTTTAATCTTGAGAGAGATGTCTGCTTTTGTTATTGAGATTCTACTGGGGAAAATCTGACTTACTATAGAATCTATTGTACTTTGCCTATGCATTTATGACAAATAAGACATGAATTTTTCTTTTTATTTAATTAATAGCAGGTTCAACCACCCTTGTCTGTCAAAATGTCTATTTAAAAAATCAGCTATTGTGCAGTTCGGTTGTCAAGCTCTATTCCAAGATAAATTACAATGTTAGGTAGGTGGGTAGGTGCATTTATTTATATCTACATATTTACATACATAGTACATATGATAATTCAAGTCACAAATCATTATCATAAATGGAGAGTTAAAGGAATGGTCTTATAGATACAGAAAGATATGTATTTTTTTCACAGGGTATTTTATAATTGCTATATCAGTAAAAAAAGAGAAAATCAGTATTTTGCTCTGTAGTTGTTGTTGTTTTAACTGTTACAAACAAGATGTCTTTACATTTTTATATCATGTCTTGTTTGGGCATTGTTTGGCCTTTTGATTTTTTTTTCTGTTTCTGATTTTTATACGTTTTTATTGATTTGTAAAATAACCATTAGTTTTCCAAGTGGATTTTAATATTGTGTTAGTGAGATAAAATGGTACCTTATTAAAATAACAATATTAAAATAACTTTTAATATTGTGCCAAGCAGTATATGTTATGAACTCAGTTATTCCTTACCTATGGCTCAGTCAGGTTAATACCACATTTCACAGATGAGAAAACAAGGTTCAGAGGGTAACCCAAGGTTACCAAGTTAGTAAGTTAGAGACAGAGCTTGCATAGAAATCCAGGTCCATTTTAAATGCAGTCATTTGTAGCCTCTTATTTTATTGTTGATAGTCTACAGAACTTTATCTGAGGCCAGTTGAAAAACTCAAAGGTTTGGAAGTTCAGTTCATTCCATCAGTAGAATGCTTTCTTTGTGCAGCTGTGAAATGGAAACCAGCTCTTTGAAAAGACTGGCCAACTCTTACTCAGTGAACTGCTTGAGAAATTGTTTATACTTGATTTACAGTATGTGGTGAGATTTTGCCATTGTTAAACAGTAGGACAGCAGACCCTACATTTGTTTTAACATTTCCAAATATGTGTTTGTAACAGACTTGGCCACGGATCGGAAGCTCTTTCGTCTGGTCTCCAATGACTCCTTCATCTCCATTCAACCTTCCTTATCCTCTTGTGGACAGGACTTACCGAGGGACTTCAGTGACAAAGTGAGCTTGCCAAGTCACAGCCACCACCACCATGTGGACCAGTCTCTGTCTAGCACCTGTGACACGGAAGTAGCCTCTCTCATACCTTTACATTCACACTCTTACAGGAAGGAGCACCGGCCACGAGGGGTTCCACGGACTTCCAGCTCTGCTGTGGCCTTCCCAGACACGGCACTGAATGACTTCCCTCTTTATCAGCAGAGACGTGGTCTAGACCCAGTGAGCGAGTTGGAATCCTCTAAACCTCATTCTGGATCCAAAGAATCCTTGGTGGAAAATTCTTGTGTATCTGGGGAATTTCAGCTTGCTAGTGACTTGAAAAACAGTCCTTCTCAGCCACCCACAAAAAGTGGGAAGAGCAAACCTTTGAAAGCAGACAAGAGTATGGACAGCCTGAGGAGTCTGAGCACACGGAGCAGTGCATCCACAGAGAGCTACTGCAGTGGCACAGACCGTGATTCCAACAGCACCGTCAGCAGCTATAAGAGCGAGCAGACCAGCTCCACTCATGTCGAGGGCGCCCTGTCAGAGCACGAGTCTCCCAAGGCAGGAACTAAGGGTGGCGGGAGGAGAGAACACTCTGCCGACCCGGAGGAGAAGGGCGGCTGTGCCAGGGATAGGAGGACTAGCAGCGAGAAAGCTGCCTTGGAAGGGAGTGTCAATAGCGGAGTCCCTGAGGCCAAGGACTCTAGCACCTCTGATGAGTCGCATGCCCAGAGAGGCCTCAGCACCTCTGCGTCTGAAGAAGCCAATAAAAATCCCCATGCAAACGAAGTCACATCCCAAGGCGACAGGCCATCTGGGAACGCCACAGAGAACAGAGAGGAGCAGAGTGAGAAGTCAGCTAGCTCAGGGGACTCAAAAGTGTGTAAGGCTGTGGGTGGAAGGCAGAAGGAGGGGGACGTTCGGCCTAAATCTTCCAGCGTGATCCACCGGACAGCCTCTGCCCATAAGTCAGGCAGGCGGCGGACGGGGAAAAAACGGGCCAGCAGTTTCGATTCAAGTCGGCACAGGGACTATGTGTCCTTTCGTGGTGTTTCTGGCAACAAACCACACAGCGCTATCTTTTGTCACGATGAGGACTCCAGCGATCAGAGTGACCTGAGCCGGGCATCGAGTGTTCAGTCTGCTCACCAGTTCAGCAGCGATAGCTCTTCCAGCACCACCTCTCACTCCTGCCAGTCTCCCGAGGGTAGGTACAGTGCTCTCAAGGCCAAACACAGTCATAAAGACAGGGGCACCGACTCTGAGCACTCTCACAGAGCCCATCTGTGTCCTGAAGGCGCTGGCAAAAAGCGGGCCTCGCGGCGGACTTCCAGCACACACAGCGCCAAGACCCGGGCCCGAGTTCTGAGCCTGGACAGTGGCACGGTGGCATGTCTGAATGGCTCCAGCAGGCTCATGGCCCCCGAGAACATCAAGCGCTTAACCACGTCCAAGTCGGACCTCGAGGCCAAAGAGGGGGAGGTGCTAGATGAGCTGTCTCTGTTGGGACGGGCCTCCCAGTTGGAGACTGTCACGCGGTCTCGGAATAGCTTGCCGAGCCAGGGTGCCTTTGCTGAAGGGGAGGAGCAAGACACAGGCGGTGGAGGTAAGTCACTGGAGGGAGGGGCTTCTCAGGTCTCTGCATGTGTGGGTACTGCTAAGAAGAGCAATGCTCATTGAAATGTGCTTCTGTGAATATGCCCCCTACCCTGTGTTAGTAAAATCAGCTCTCTTGAATGGAGAAGGAGGTGGTTACCTTTAGGAAAGGTCTTGGTGTGAACACTAAAAAGTATCTTTTCAGTTGTAATATTTTAGTATATCAATTTCTTCTTGACGGTGTCTCCTTGTCTAAGCCAGTTACCACCTGTTAATGTTTTGCCAGGAATAACAAAAATTAGCCTCCTTTCTTTTACAACAAAGCGATAACAAAATATGTAATTTTATTAGGGCACCAGACCAGTTTGAGTGATCTCTTAGGCAATGTGGCCACCGAGATTTAGGAGTTAGGTAACTGGGAGCTTTCCAAAGATTACTCTAGCTCTGATTATGTACTTTGATAATTGTACCTTTTTGTTGTTGTTGTTCTGTGTCTTTGGTATTATTGTTTGGTTATTCAAGTTTCAGGCATTAAGGACATTTTATTTTTTTCTGTAATTTCACACTTTTCTTAAAATTTTTTAAATCGAGGTTTGTAGTTTACGTCAACAGTTTGTATCCATTAATCAATGTAAGATGCCTCCTATGATAACAGTGATAGTGTTTTGGTTAAAGTAATAGCTTATTTATTTCAGGTTTAATGGGGAATCGTGCAAAATTATATGTGTTGTTGTCCTCTTTGTTTATTTCAGAGTCTTGCTATTTCTTTCTGCCTAAACTAGTTTTTTTCTGAGTCTTGCTATTTCTTTCTGCCTAAACTAGTTTTTTTCTGATATTATGGAATTTGTTTGACTAGAATCAGAAGAATTAGGTCTTTTATCATTGGCACCTTTGCTTTTTTGGCCTCTACCCCCTTCCCTTTCTTTATGCTCATGTCTTTTGTTTTAAAGTTTTTAGTCTGTCTGGTGTGGGAATGTTCAGTAATGATTAAAAGTTAAGCTGGATTTTGTTTGTACAAATATTCTGAAACACATAAATGTGCCTTTTTTTGTAAGGAATTTTAATTTCATCCAGAATATTTTTAAAGTCAGTTTGTGGTCAATATTCTCTTGGGTTTTTTCCACCCTTTTGGTAAAGTTTCTAACTAAGATTAATTTGTAATGGGAATGTAAATAAATTATCTGTAGTCCCTAAGGAAAAAAGTCTATCAAACCTAAATATTGAGAACTAATTATATTGGAAGCAGTTATAACCATTTGATGACAATATACTAATTAAGTTCCCTTGAGTCTTTGACCTGGATACCATTGTGTTTTTTTTAATAAAAAAAATAAAATGTTCGAAGTGATTTTTTATACATACCCTATCAGATATGTTGGCAATGTGCAAGAAACCATTGGATTTTAAAATTTAGCTTACTTTTTAAAGTTTTTATAAAAATGAATTTTGAGTGAACATGCTATGATAGAAAAATATTGCTGTTTTGAATATTGTTGAAACACAAAAAATATATACAAAAGTATGTAGTAAATCCATGTCTTTAGATTTAAAATGTCATTTTGTTTTTACAGGGAATGTGAGATGCTTTGTTTTTTTTAGGAAGAGTTGCATAGAAAGTATTATTTGCTTCTCAGTAAAGTTCTTTAATATAAGCTCTCATTTTTCTGGGTTCCAGCTTTTGTTTGTATTCTCTTTTTAAAAAAATAACCTTAAATGTTAAGAAGAAACAAATAATGAACTAAAAATTTCCATCTCCTTTGGCTCTGTGGGCTGTTGAAAAATATTTTTTGCTTAAGGAAGGCATTGCAAAAACTTTTTTTTTTTCCCCCTAAAGTCTGTATTCTTGGTGTGTTACTTCCCAGAGGGCAAAAACTATTTTTATTAGTGCTTCATTGGATTTAGAATAAAAATAAGAGCAAAACTAAACCACACAAATGTGTTGGGGACTTATATTTAGTTGGTTTTTATCTAAATATTAAATATAGAAGTTTTGTTGGGGGTTTGTTTGGACTTTTTGGGAAGTTGGAGGTGGTGAGAGGGGATTTGTTTTGGCTCTCATTATTTGGAAATTACATAGAATCTTAAATACTTGTTAAAGATATTTGTTTGTATTACCATTATGTGGTACTATCCCATCTGACAATTTAGAGGAAATGTTTTTTGGGCCATCATTCTACCTTACACACTGCCTCCTAAAATGTGTCGATGGAATATGTCACTGCTTAACCATCCATATGCCTGTACATGGACCACAGGTAGAGCTCATCATAATGAACTTGAAGGTGTTGATGAGTTCTCCAGCGATTTCTTTTCATTTTTAAGGTGGTGGTGTTGGTAGTGCAGAGGATGGAATGTAGAAAATATACTCACAGTACTAAAATAAAATACAAAAATAGGAGTTAGTCTAGTTTGGTGACACGAGTCATCTAGCTTTGTTAGTAAGAGGGTGCCCCTGTAGTTGTGACTCTAGGAAAGAGATTTATAAGCCCCAGCTTTCTCATCTTGAAATGAGATGGATGGTAGTGTTTATCTCATAGGGTTGCTGTGAGGTTGAAGGAGTTAACACACAGAAGTGCTTAGAACAGGGCCTGGTGCAAAGTAAATGCCTTAATAGTGCTGCTTTCACTATTATCAAACAGGACAGTTCCCTATGCTACATGATGTGTCCTGTTCTTGTTAATTCAATGATATAAAATTAACCTCATTATTTCAATGGTACAAAATTAAAATAGAAGAAAATGATTAAATATATAAATAAATTAGAGATATTCTAATTGTGCCATTGTGCAACTCAACAATAGTAAAAATAAAAATATCTGAATTCCTAGTTTCTTATATAACACCCACAGAAAAAACATTTTTTATTAATACCTAATTTAGTAACATGGGTTTCAACCTTATTTTGGCAGTAGTAGCTAACATATCTTTTTATATTCAGTCACATAACAGTGATAGTTTTCACAGACTCTTTCATATTCATCAAGTATTTTGGTTAAAATTGGATTTCACCAATGATGATCTACAATTTCTTAGACTGGAAAAATGTTTTAAGTTCAAACTAAGGCATTTTCTCTTGCACTCTTGTTTTGTACTTAATTTTTTTTTTTTTTTTTTGAGTTGGAGTCTCACTCTGTCCTCAGACTGGAGTGCAGTGGCTGCTCCCGGCCACCGCAGCCTCGACCTGCCGGGCTCCGGCAATCCTTCCACCTCAGCCTTCCAAGTAGCTGGAATTACAGGCATGTGCTACCACGCCCAGCTGATTTTTTGATTTATTGTAGAGATGAGGTCTCGCTGCCCAGCCGGGTCTCGAACCCGTGGGCTCAGGCAATCCACTCACCTCAGCCTCCCAAAGGCACGGGATTACAGGCTGAGCCACCAAGCCCGGCTTGTACTTAATTTTTAAAAAAATTATAAGGCATATCTTTAAGAATTTATAACTAATATTTTAAGAGTAAAAAGTGTACTGAATTATATATGATAGAAAAATGTCCTATGTTTTCTAGCCTGTATTACTTTTAATAAAATCCTTTGCTTTTGAACTGCTTAAATTTATTTCCTGTCTGATTTGATACTATTATTATAGCATATTTTCTATATCAGTTATTGGAATTCAAGGACTAGCCAGAGTGGAGAAGTTTGTGTTTACTTAATATTCTTTGTACTTTTTTCTGAATTGCTTAACCTTTACTTCTCTGCAAAAATTGTTTTAATTATAATGTTTGGGTCACTATTGTGTAAGTGTGAAATAGAATCCTATTCAAATATTGTGTTAGGAACCAAAGGTAATTTTTAAAGGAATAATTAAAGAAAAGTAAAATCTTTTCAATCAGCAATTTATGAGGGTTCGTGCTACACACATAAATGGAAGTTCTGTTATTTTGTGGACAAATATCATTGAACATTAAAAAGAAAAGATAAAGACCAATGAACAGACAGAAAATGTGCATTACAACTTTAGTGCTTTACTGAATAGAGAGACTCTGAAGTCTGCTCAACTTACTTTTCCAATTTCCTAGTCCACATGGCAAGTGCAGCCAGTTCATAGCAGTGAGGCTGACCACAAGCAGGCTCTGTGGTGATGGCCGCCAAGCGGGAAACTCAGTGGCGTGTGGTTGCTAAACACAAGCAGTGTTCAAGGACATCATAGTCTCATCACTTAATATGGTAGTATAGTATCATGCTGTAATAATTAAGAAAGATTATGTTTAGGCTCAATTGTGAAGAAAACATAGACGTATAAAATCACTTAGAAGAATGCTTAATTCAGAATTAATACTTAGAAATTGTTTAGTAGATTCTCATTGTTCTTTGGCCTCCTAGAAAATGACACTTTTGTATAAACATTTGTTTCTTCATTAGAACAAAATCTTTGCATGTTGATATTAGCCTTATTTTTGGCCAACACAGAAACTAAGAAATGGGAAAACTGTTTAGATAAAGTAGATTTCATGCTTAGATTAAGATTTTTTTTTAAGAATGTTCTTGCAATATTTTTGGAATGTTTATTCATTTATTTATTCATTTCATTGCTTTGTTAAGTAAAATAGGTTTTATCTTGAAACATATTTCAGTGTATTTCAGAATGTTTGCAGCTTTTATTTTCCTGAAATGTATATATACTTATTTGTTTTATACTTTTGTTGTCTTTCATAAAATTTAATTTCCTAATACAGTTTTTGTTCTGATTTTTTTGAGGTAATAAACACATATTTTTATTCTCATAGTCTTCTCAGATTTACTCTTTTTTCTCCCACAATAAACATTGCTCACTGAAAAGAACAGTTTTCTTGAGCAATTTCCTGTAAGTTTGTATTAACTTATATAATTGCAATTGAGCCACTACAAGAACACAACCATAGCACATAATGACTGGCAAGTTACTTGCCACATATGATTCCTTCTACAAATCAGTCAGGTACATGATTGGCATCAGTTTTTAAAGTGGCATCTTTATCTGTACTTACAGTTTTCCAGCTTTTGAGATAGAATTTGGACAACCCTCACCTCCTACCTTCCCAAACTTTGCTCTTTAGTGCATCCCAGCCATTCTGGAAGTGTATTCATGCCTTTGATGCTTTCCGTGTTTTCATTCACAGAGTAATACCAATGACAGTCTGTTAGAGTAATACTCCCTATAAGAACAAGTAGTTGCATTAAAACAATGCAGTATAGAATGTGTAGGATTTTCTTAAGCTAACTGAGACTAATGGGAAGTAACTCCTGAGGTGGGAGGTGTATGTTGTGGATTCTCCTTTCTTTGTGCTCTTCAGAAATAGACTGGACCACAGCCACTGAAAATGTCCGAGGATATTTGTGCCTTGTCCCTGAGTTGCCCTTAGGCAGGTAGTAAGTGCTTAAATAGTAGTAATTGCATCAGGATACCAAAAACAAAAAACTAAATTATCTGAAAGTCCCTCTTAAATTGTAGTAATTGCATCAGGATACCAAAAACAGAAAGCTAAATTATCTGAAAGTCCCTCTTAAACTGATTATGATAATAAACTCAGTCTTCTGAAGTCTTTTTATTTTTAACCCACATAGAGAAATGGTTAGAAAGTCAATACTTTTGTAATCTTGAAAAAAAATACAAAAAAAGTACATTAAAAAATAGACAGCTGTCTAAATATATGCTCTTGGAAGTATACGATATCTGTTTTTTTCATTCACGGTTTTTGAATCACTTGGATGTTTGTGATTTTTTTCTTCTTTAACTGCACATGCATAAAATTTAATTGTATCTAGAGTGCTAATTCTTTTCTATGTGCATTTTATATTTTTACAAATGAACTAGTTAATTCCATTCTCTTTTGCCAGAAGATACTGGGTTTTAAGCAGTGTCAAAATGTCAGCTTCAAAACCAGTTTTTAAAATACATTCTCCTTTCTGCCTGGTTCTCTAGTTAAATTTTTTTTCTTTTCCATAAAATTAAATGCTTCAGAAAGAGTTTATTACAGTTGGGTTGTGGAAGTGAATTTTTATCAAGTATGATTGCATATGATTATAGCAAATTATCTTAAGCTTTAAAGACCCATTTCCCTCCTTTGGTCTAATAGAACTGGACCCTCAATGGACTCTATTCCAAATAGCGATGTTCCGTAAATATCTCGTTCCCATGAGGGCATGGTTTAATCTTATTTACTGTGACCATAAATTATAGCATTTTCAGTTGAATATGTGATCCTAGTTACTGTTAAAGCAGTTGCCATAGTTAGCATTTTGAACAACTTAATGCCCTGAATATTACAAAGGAAAACAGACAGTAATCATAATTTCACTTTAACGTTACTCAGTGGATGCCCAAACTTTCATCTTGATGTGATTCCAAGACTGTTAAGAAGTAATGTAATATGTAGCTCTTTTGCAGATATTAATAACAAAATATAAATGGTGTATTATTAGCAGAAAAAATTGTTTTCTGACGAAGCCAAAGAACATTTTGACTAAACATTTCTCCTGTTTCCCTTTGTCCTATTCTCGGCAGTCAGTGATCCATACTGCTTTTTTCCAAATCCTGAATAACTTTAGTATATATTATAGATTAAATTATCTCTTGTAAGTTATGTTTGGATAAACATTACTTTCCTAATTTGGTTGAAGCAGAATATCTGTAACTAGAGAGAACATTTGAAAGTTTCTTGCTAAAGTTGGATTGACTTGTAAGTTGAGCATAATCATTTGTTATAAGCAGTAGTTTATAAATAATTTATATGGTTTGTAACAGCCATAGACTAGAAGTCTTCAATGTAATATTTCATAAATAAGTCTTGAATTGAGTTTTTAAATAGTGATTTAAATTTCATAACCTGATTTAACTATGCTGATGTCTGAGCACCATTAGTAGGTGTACCAATTACTCAGCTGACTTTTCATTTCTTCCTTCAGCTGGCTGATTCTCATCTCTGCTTTGTTTTATTCTTCATCCAGTGACTTCCCTATCACTGTATATATTTTCTCCTTTGTGACAATGCTAATTGTATTTTCATTTCATTGGGATCATGGTTATCAGGAATGGGCAAAGTATGCAGTGTGCCTATAGATGTGATAGCAGAAAGGCAGCCTTGATCTTCTTGATCAGTACTGCCCAGTGCCACTTGCTGTGATGATGAGAATGCTCAATATCTGCACTGTCCAGTGGCCACTAGCTCCAACTACTAGTAATAGTAGCCAATTGCTCAGCTACTGAGCAGTTGAAATATGGCTGATGACTCTGAGGAACTGAATTTTCAATTATTTTATTTATTTATTTTTAAAATTTTATTTTAAAGATGTGGGATACAATTTGGTAGATAAGTGGTCATTGTACAGGCAAAGTTTCCCCCTTTGGTCCACACTTTGCCTGACTTGAGATCAGGTTCCCTTATTAATGTTATGTGCCCTGCCCTTCCCTCCCCAGCAGTGTCCTGCTACTGCCCATCCCTTTCTTATAGTATATTATGATTATTGTTCAGGGTCTGCTTACGTTTATGAACATATGGTACTTGGATTTTTGCTTGAGTTGGATTTTACTCTGTTGTACAGGTTGGAGTGCAGTGGCACACTCACAGCCACCGCAGCCTCAACCTGGGGGGCTCAGGCGATCCTTCCGCCTCAGTCTCCCAAGTAGTTGGGACCACAGGCGTGTGCCACCATGCCTGGCTAGTTTTTTAATGTATTGTAGAGACGAGGTCTCACCATGTTGTCCAGGCTGATCTTGAACTCCTGGGCTCAGGCAATCCTCTCACCTCCGCCGCCCAAAGTGCAGGGATTACAGGCATGAGTTTGTAAAATTCAAGCTTGAATTTTAAATTTTACTTAATTCTAATTTAAGTTTAAATAGCCACATATAGCGAATGGGTACCATTTTGGACAGCACAGCACAGTTCTAGATGAACAGATTGAATCACAGCATTTGTTCTTATAGACTAACATGTTTGTATACATGAACTTTTACCTCACAAGTAACATCCTTTGCACATTTAAAGGAATTTGTGTTTGGAAAGAATGTTTCTTTACTAACTTGTTTTGTCTTTATTTATATTCAGCATGAAAATACCTTTTCTCAAAATCAAAGTGATTCCCAAATATTTAGATCACACTAGGAAATGATTGTTTTATATTCAAATGGATGAAAATCACTTTTCATTTTGTTTCAGAAACCTTTTGGTCAATTTGTATGGTTTTGTAAAATCTGTGTGTCCTACTTAACCACTGTTGTGATGTTCTCCTTGTTGTATGCCTGGTTTTAGTTTGCAGTTTCTTTCTTCTATATTCAGCTGTGAGTTTGTATACTTGCCATTTTGTTTCTTAATGTAGAGGGGACCAGGACCATGACCAGGACGAGGACCAGGACCAGGGCCAGGGCCAGGGGCATTGGGTTGAATGCAGTGTGGTGATAGTGGGTACTTGCAAGCCAGGTCTTTTGGTGCTGTGCTGGGCATTTAGCAACTAGCTGTGCGGAGGTTCATTTAATGCCACCACGACCATGGCACAAGGCCTGAGAACAGCCTGCCCTCACTCCCCGGCGTGGACAGTGGGGGACTACCTTGGCTGCTTTTACTGTCCTCATGCCAGGAAGACACGAATGCCCATTCCCTGTAGTAGACTCTGACTAGCAAGTATTGTATGTACTCGTAAAGCTGCCTTGACTAAAGAGGGAAGAGAGGATAAAAATGAGACTTTTAGGAAGAGAGTGAATGCAGCAAAGATCTTAAAAATGGGAGATTGAGGTTGAAGAGAGGATGGGGAGACCAGGTAATTGGACGAAACACTGTTTTTGGAGAAGCCGTTTTCTGTAAATAAACAGCGCATGCTTTGTGTGTGTCCTCCGACGGCGTCCACGGGAAGCAGTTCGGAGCGCTTAGCCAGGCGCCTGAGCCGGGGGGGTCAGGGAGGCAACCCACTGCTCTTGTCCCTGCCGAGGCCCTGTCTGACCGAATCTGTCTTGATGCCGCAGCGCAGGCCAGCGAGGAGGCCGTGTCGTTTCGCCGTGAACGCAGCACGTTTAGGCGCCAGGCGGTGCGCCGCCGTCACAATGCAGGCAGTAATCCTACCCCGCCTGCATTGCTCGTCGGATCACCCCTCAGGTACGGTACTCGTCCCCACGGAGCTCAGCATGCGTGTGCCAGGCCCAGTCACCTGACCCTTGTGCGCACGGAGCTCCTTCTGGCTCTGCATGCGGCCGAGAGCCATCGTGTATGCTCCGTGGTTCCTCTGGGATGGTGCGGTCGGGTCATTGCTTAGCGCGTTGGAGAAGTCTAAAGAGTAGCCCACAAGGCAGCTTCCTTTTATTTCCACTCCAAATTAATAATTAATGCAGCTTTTCCCCAACATCTTGATGGTATTTAATATGAACAAATTGCAAAACTGAGTGATGAATATCTATTACTGAGAAATAACAGATTCCTGCCGCTTGATAAGCCAGTTTGATTCTTTTATTTCATTAAAATAGGATGCATTTTAATTTATATTGTTTAAAAGTTGATATGTTTTATTTCAGAATCACCAGGACCTAGTAAATGACACAGAACTAAATTATGTAATTTATGTAGAGTATGGTCAATTGGAGATATATATTTATATGTACATCTTTATTGAATTTCTCAACCTGTGTAGTGTATTAAACAAAAACAAAAACATTTACATTTTTATTTTTTCCAATAGTTCCAAGTAAGAAAGCATCCATTCATAATATTGAGGTTAATTTCCCATTAAAATTTGAGTAACTTTTTTTCTTGTGTCAAATCCAATGAGTCCCATACCTTGAATTAGAAATGTAAAAGGCTTTTCAAAAGACTAGGGCTTTAGTTTCAGAATACAAATATAGACACAGGTGCTTTACATGTGCTTAGTTAAGCAGTGCATATATTATACCATATACTAGTATACTTTTATTTACCTCTGTGCCCAAAGATACCATTATACAAATTTTTTTCCTGCCACATGCTAATTTCAGATTTTTTTAAAAAAAGTATTTGATGAATTAACTACTGTTGAGTGCATGGTAGGGTAGAAGTGATAAACCCCTTCTCTTGTTAAAATCTTGTTCTTGAGAATAGCAAAATCCTTATTTCTCTAAAGTACAACTTTATTTTATATTTCCCTGAGATTTAAGACTCGCTTATTTTCCTGGACTTTACATTACAGTCAGGAACTTTATCTCTCGTAGGTCAGGTTCCTAATTAATACTGCAATAATACAAATTTCTATAAAAAGTGTTGAGGGTTAAGCCAATATTTAAAATATAAAAATGAGAAGGTGACCAATTTAAAAGAAGCATTTGCTCTAGAAACCTTTTCTGACCCCCTTTGCTTTTTGTGAGCTCCCCTTTTCTGTGTCCTTTCCACCTCCTTCCCTTCCTTCCTTCAGTGACTTTTCTTTCTGCTGATAGATTTGGGGTGGATTCCCAACATGCAGAAAGAGCTCAGCATTTCCTGCTAGTTTTTCTTTTTCTTTTTTTCCCTAACCTTTTTGCTTCTTGAATAAGTATCTGCCATAGGCAACTTAATTGCTTTCTTGCTCATTACATACTGATATTTCTTCAACTTTTTAAAAAAACCTTCTTTCTAGTCTTTAAAAACTTTATTTGCCACAGTGAACCTGCTGGCTCCTACTCACCAAGCATATGTAGAAAAATTCGTTTTCTTCTCTACCTGGTGGAGTATGAAAGCTGAGTTCTGATTCCAGCCAGTCACATATAATTTTCCCATGCTTTTCTAGGGTTTTAAGCCTGCCACCTTTCAGATGAGGATGTGGTACACTGCTTATTTTTAAAGGACTTGCATTAGGATTTTTGGAAGATAGTCTTCCAGTGTCAGTGTGTGGTTTTGTTGAGGTTCCAGGAAATTTTTAGTACACAGGTTTCATGTATCTTAAATAAGCTAACTTCATTATGGGCCAAGTAAGATAAGATAAAATATAGTTGTGAGGATTAGGGAGAAAAACTAACTTATTAAAATTATCTTTTGTACTTGTAAAAATATTCAGGTAAAGTATATTTGTGTTATTTCTCAGTGTGAGTTACAAAATAATAACATCTTAAAGTAAATATAGGATTTGAAATTGGAAAATTTGTTTATCAAAGAAATGGAATAGATGTAGCAATACTTTCATTACAATCACAATATAAATACTGGTAAAATCTACCAACTTATTTCATACACTAATGAGTAGTATGAATAGTTTAAGTAATTGACCATCCCAAAAGCAACTTGGTAAAATACACATTTTCAAGGATTGGGAGTAGATTGTCAGGTTTCTTACAAAGACAATTTGCATGTATTTTAAAAGGCTTATAAGAACATATGACTTCAGAATTATTTTTTAAAGTTTTAAAAAAATTAAGTTAGCCTTTTAGGTAGGTTGTGTAGGCCCTTGCTAATTCTCCCCAGTTATTAGGGCTAAAAAAGGCAAGTATTTAAAATGTTTATAATACAACTATGAAGATTTATTTCTATATTATCAACCTAGATATAATAACTTTTTGAATTCTGGTTAATGGACTGGAATGGAAAGAAATCATCACTCCATTTTGGGAAGGGAGAAAAAACTTTAGTGTATTCTTAAATTTATTTTTTAAAAGATTAAAATAAAACAAAAGATTTATAATAAAATAAGGTCATAGTAATAATTGGGAGTTCATGATTAGAAACTCATGGGATCATTTTGTGGCGCTCAGAAGTGAATTCACCAACGATTTGTTTTTTGTGTGCTATTGTTCAATACCCTCTTCTGGGCTTTCTATGGAATCTAGAGGTTTATAGGAATAATGTAATCACACTCAGAGTTTACATTTTAGGTGGGGAGACACAAAGATAACTAGCAGCATAAGGCAGAATGGGTCAGGTACCAGCTAAGTGGGACAGAGGACAGAAAGACCAAGACCAACTCTTTTTCCACCTTTTAAACTAGAAATATTAATTAGTAAGACTGCATGTCAGGGATGCGAGTGGTAGCCCATAGCTCTAGACTGAGTTTCTGTCTTTGTTTTTGCAGTGTTGTAAAATAGTTGCTACCTTTTCTAAAACTGGTAGTTTTGACATATAGTGGAAACTGTAAAAAAGATTTACTCATGCCAGTTATTAGTTTAAGATGAAGTGCAGTCCTCTAGAAATATGTTTTCTAACAATTTATGCAAAAATGGCAGACTTCTTTTTAAGGTGAAAGTTGAGACATATGTTTTATTCTCTTTTTAAAACATGTTTATTTTAAAGACATGGGGTACAAATGGTTAGGTATACAAATGGTTATTGTATAGGTAAAGTTTGGACCTCACCTTGGTCCCCACATCACCTAGTTTGAGATCGGGTACGCTTATTGAGGAAGCATGCCTCACCACTTCCTCCCCTGGCAGTTTCCCACTACTGCTAATCCCTTTCTCATAGTATTATGATAATTGTGCAGGGTCTGCTTGTGAGTGAGAACATGTGGTACTCAGTTCTTTGTTTCTGTGATAGATCACTGAGTATTACAGACACTAAATCCATCCAAGCTGCTGTGAAGTTCATAGTTTTGTCCTTCTTTATGGCGTGGCAGGCTTTTATTGTTGTTGTTGAAGGATTTAGAATATAGGAATTCAAGGAACATAAACTTTTTATTACTGGCCTTTGATGTTCAGAAACTTGACATTTTGAACATTAAAATCACATTGATTTTGGCTAATTTCGTTTTTTTTAATCCTGGAGTTTATTTTCATTATTTGTCTAATATTCTTTTTTTTTTTTGAGTTGAAGTCTCACTCTGTCACCCAGACTGGAGTGCAGTGGCCGCTCCCCGCCACTGCAGCCTCGACCTGCTGGGCTCCGGTGATCCTTCCGCCTCAGCCTTCCGAGTAGCCGGAATTACAGGCATGCGCTACCACGCCCGGTTGATTTTTTTGATTTATTGTAGAGATGAGATCTCACTGCCCAGGCGGGTCTTGAACCTGCGTGCTCAGGCAATCCACTCACCTCAGCCTCCGAAAGGCTCGGGATTACAGGCTGAGCCACCGAGCCCGGCTTGTCTAATATTTTTTTAAAAACTTTTTTTTTTTTTTTTTTTGAGTTGGAGTCTCACTCTGTCGCCCAGAGTGGACTGCAGTGGCTGCTCCCGGCCACCGCAGCCTTGACCTTCTGGGCTTCGGCGATCCTTCTGCCTCAGCCTTCCAAGTAGCTGGAACTACAGGCACACACTACCACACCCAGCTAATTTTTTGATTTATTGTAGAGATGAGGTCTCGCCAAATTCCCTAGGCGGGTCTCAAATCTGTGGGCTCAGGCAATCCACTCACCTCAGCCTCCCAAAGCGCGGGATTACAGGCTGAGCCACTGAGCCCAGCAAAAAACAGTTTTTATATATTTAGATATACATTGTGCATCTCTATATTGAAGAATAGTATATTCTTAAATATATTCACATAAAACCACATCCACCTGCCATATAGCAACTTTGCTTATAAATTTATGTTAAAACATTGATAGAAAAACTTGTTGAGTGCATATTCTAAAAAATTTTACTACGTTCTGAATCTAAAGGGACACAATACTTGAACTACTGAAACACTTTTTTCCTCACTGTTTTCTCTGTTGTGAAATTTGTTAAGGTGTGTGTGTAAGTTTAGGTGGAGTCTAAGGAAGAGTGACAGATAAATTATATATGGAAGATAAAAACTTATCTGATTTTATTAGTTTCCAAGATGATGTCTTGACTTATATCTATTGTACAAAGATTCTAGTCTGAAGAAGGTGTTAAGTAAATACTTTTGTAGTTATGGCTTAAGAAAGCAATACCAGTAAGGATTGGTAGATCAACCTTTTGCTGACTCAGTTTTTTCATGTGTTTGTGAAGGGCCATGCTCTGCTTAGAATGTGTACTTTTCAGTGGCTCTAAAGGAAGCCTGAAAAAGAAATGTTTCAGGTAGTGCTGGCTAATATAATTTTCTGGAATGATGGAACTATTCTATAATATGCCCTGTGCAATATAGTAGACTATATTGGGCTCGCCACTGCCCACTTTGGTAGCTATTAACTGTGGTAGTCATTAGCTGTGTTATGTGGTTACTGAGCACTTAAAATGTTAGCATGATCCAGGAACGAAAGTTTTAATTAATTTGAATGTCACAGGCTACACTATTGGACAGCATAGTTCCAGAGTGTGTTCTACTGCCATAACCACAGGCTTATGCAATATATTATTAGTATTTTCTACATAGCCTTTTACTTCGTGGTCAGTCTGCAGCAGACTGTAATGGTACCAGAGAAACCATTACATTGAATTCAAAGGCTTAGAGAGAAGTTGATATTCATGAAAAATGATCAAGTAGCTGAATATAGCCATCCCAAGTAGCATTCTTGTTTTTGTTCTGCAGGTCTAATAATTTTCATTACAGCCTCTGGGATTGTTCACAGTAAATTTAAATGGAGAGAATGCAGAGTTCATTGAACATCATGTGGAATGATATAATTATACTCAAAATGTTTTCATGAGTTTTGTTGATTTAAATTTGACTAAATATTCTAAGGAACATTAAAATTCACAATATCTTAAAGATATGAAAATATCAGTGAATTAAGAAATGATATAGTTTCTTAATTTAGATAATTTTCATTACAAATTTTAATAAGTAAATTTATAATAGCAGAATACCAAGTATTTAAAAACTTTATCAAATTTTAATAAGACTGTAATATTCTTTGAGAAATTACTGGTTTCCTGATTATTTTTAAGATTCTCTAAAATGATGGATCCTTGTTAATGAGACTATAATAAGAACTGGAAAAGGAAATGGCAATACTTGTTAAGGGAGCATAAGTGTTAGCTAACATATATAAAGCATGTGGCCTTATTGCAGCTATATGTAGGCTTTTATAGATGGCACTTCATACTAATTCTACTTCTGTCACCCTCCCATGACCATTTGTATCTCACTTGATTGAGTCAGTTATTCTGGTTTTCTTACACTAGTTTGTGATTTTTTCAAAATTCAAGATTGTCATTTTGGATGTGTTTGGTAAAGATTCTTTGGTTTTTAATTGCATAGAAACTTTGTTTTATTATGAATTTGAGATCCTAGAATATTTGAAAGAACAGTTTTAGAATTATTACGAGGCTGTGAATACAAGTGCATCTTTAAATGAAAAACAAGGTTCATCTATTGGGACCAGCTACAACACACACATTGAAAACTTACTGTTCTTTTTTGCTGCTTTCTTTTTCCTTACTCTAGAATTTAGTGGGTGTGAGGTAGAAAAAAGTCACAGATTGATCAATTTACGTTAATGTAATTGAAATTAAATCAAAGTTACAGTAAATGTTTTCTGCCTTCATCTCTATGAATCAAGTTTGTAAGGAACAGGAGATTTAAATCAGTAATGTGTAATCTGCATATTTTACAAAGATTGTTGGCTGTCTCTTAGGGGATGTTGAAATCAGTTTTCTATATTGACTTCATTCTAGCTGTTGTTTTCTCTCTTCTTCCCTGTAATGTCTCCCCAATCCATGTTTTTTCCTAGCCTTCAAGATGGTCAGCAAGGCCAGCAGTGCACAGCCCAGGTCAGAGTGCAGGCCCGCCCCCCTCCCCAGGCTCCAGTGCTCAGTGCTAGTGCCTCCTTGCTGGTGAGAAATGGGAGTGTCCGCCTAGAAGCCTCACATGACAATGCGTCTGCTGTAGGAGACAGCAGTCTGCAAGATGAACTTGGTATGCAGGCCTTTGTAATCTTGTGTAAATAGCGAACGCGGCAGGTAATGGATTCAGTGATTGGGAGTCTGCCTCGAGGTTAGCTTCATTCTGGGGCTCTGTGGTGGGGCACTTTCAGGTCTTGCCATGTGTGCTGGGAAAATGTGACATTTGCCTTTTCATTTTCTGTTTCTCTCCACTCTTTTTCTATATTTTCTCTTGGGTGTGTCCACTATTAATAGGTAGTCAAAGAGATAATGATGTCCACACTTGAGTGTTCTCTTAAATGTTTGTACCATGTGGGAAAATGTTGATTTTCTAAAACGATTCTTACTAAACCCTAATTTCTTTGAATTCTTTGAGTGTGCAAAGGAAGGGGAAAATATGCTTTCTAATAGTCTGTCACTATAGAATCTCTCTTTCAGGTGTTCTGTATTTCACGATGTGTTCCCCACCTGTGGTAGGATGTACTATAATTTAGAAAACAGTGCTCTGAGGATATCGTGGCTCTGTACTGCTATCAGATAATAACTTTATAAAGTGACTTTTTCTTGTCACTATATCTGTAAATATACATATAAATTGTTAAATAGTTCTCAGAGGTGTGGCATTTTTTAAAGTCTCCATGACATGTAGCCACTCACATCTCTGCCTTACATGTTAGTTAAGAATAGTATTTTATATTACTTTGGTTTCTGTGTCCCTTTATAGCCAGCTTTCTTGTGCTCAGAGTGCAGATTAATAATGATTTAAGTAAATGTAAGGAAGAAAATCTTGTTATTCAGAAATACTCACTTGAAAGCATTTACTCATTGTGATTTTGTTTATCCATTTTTAACTGCTGTTCATTTATAAAGGTGGTAATCCAGGTAATCCTTTAACTAGAAGGATATGAGATGTAAGGTGCCCAAATTAGGTTTAAGAAAACTTTATTTGTTTTATTCATTGACTCTTTCTGTTTTATAAGAATTCTTAGTTACAGAGGAGTATTAATAAGTATGTATGCATATTTATGAAAATAATCATCTTTTAGAAATTTTATAGAAACTTAAAGATGGTAATCTAAGACATTTATAACATTAGAATGCATGGTGATTTCTAAATCAAATGGGAAGGCAATAAAACATTGTTATTTTAAATTTAGAATTTTTTTTGCTTTTGAGTTTGTAATTTGGAGAGGAAAGAGAATGTATAAGGAGGGTGCTTGAGGGAGAATAAGGTAAACTCCAATTTAGCTACTTGTTTTGGTTGCAAGCGACACTTTTTAGTTGCAGATATATTAAGTAATATAATAACTTTATATTGCTGTCTCTCTTCACTTAACCCAGAGTTTCTGTGGACAGGGGATTTGTGAATTTGTGAATAAAAAAAGTATAGTCACCATCTCATTGTCCATTGGCTTTATGCTAGTACACTAGCTAAAATAAAAGGCTTCATTTGATCCACTTCAGGTTTTTAGTCCTTTATCAGAACAAGCATAAAATAAAACAGATTATTTTCCTCCATAAAAACTTTTAGTTTACCCCCGAAAGTTGCAAAGTAAGCTTTAATCGTAAAGCCTCTTCATAAAAGCCACATGCAGATTATTGAAAATTTTCATGTATCAACTGTTTTGCCAGCTATGAAAGTAAAAAGCCTCTTCTAATTGAAGGTGATTTTTAGCATCCATTGGTGCATATTCGGGAAATTCTCTTGAAATTTGGATTTTATTTTTGTGTTAACTGCCTTTAGCCAGTTCTTAGCCTGCAGTAGCTAAATGCTGCCAAATGGAATGCTTGGTAATAATTAGCACAAAACAGGCAATCTGTGGAAAGTATATACCTGTTCCATAAAGTTGGCTAAAAAAGATGCTGAAAAATGAACTTCAACTGAACTTAAAGGAGTTGGTAGAGAAGTTAGAATATTTTAATTAGCAGTGGTAAGAAATTGTGTGAATAAGTGTGAGTACTGTATACTCATATATGTTCAAGATAGCCATGATATTCTCTAAAAGTATAGAATATTTACAAAGGATTGCTTCCTTCCAAATTTAGCTTCTTCTATTAAAAATTTTTAGCCGCCGGGCTCAGTGGCTCAGCCTGTAATCCCGCGCCTTTGGGAGGCTGAGGTGAGTGGATTGCCTGAGCCCGCGGGTTCGAGACCCGCCTGGGCAGCGAGACCTCATCTCTACAATAAATCAAAAAATCAGCTGGGCGTGGTAGCGCATGTCTGTAATTCTGGCTACTTGGAAGGCTGAGGCGGAAGGATCACCGGAGCCCAGCAGGTCGAGGCGCGGTGGCCAGAAGCGGCCATTGCACTCCAGTTTGGGCGACCGAGTGAGACTCCAACTCAAAAAAAAAAAAAATTTTTAGCCAATTTTTACATGTGAAGATATATGCATATGCATAATACACTAATATAAAACATACATACATGTATACACATATACATATATATACACTCAAACTTACATGTGCATTCATAATATGTATGTTTGAGTGCATGTTATATTTGTATTTGCACACATATTGTTGGAGTAAAGCAAACTCTCAGTCAGGCATTGTTGCATTCCAAGCCTAGTTTTTCCCAAGCTGTGTTTTCTACGTCTTATTTCGTGGTGTCATAATAGACAGCCATATCCATTTCCTTTACTAAACCCTGAGAATCCTAATTTCTCTGTAGCATTTTAAGATTACCAGGTAACATTAGACATCATGGAAAAATTCAGTGACTGTAGTATTATAAAGATTTTATTAGTAACTTGTTCAGCAGAGGAAAAAGCATTTGCATAATCTCCTCAGCAAGCATAATTGTTAATCATAATTAATTTTAGAAACAGAATTATAAGTGTATAATTTAAACGGGAAAACTTGATGTTTCTTTTCTTATTTATAGCTTTCATTCCCATACAAACCTAGTTTAAAAAAAGGTTCAAATGGTATATGTTATGGATGAGGTTTGAAGTTAGCATCTTGGAAATGGAAATTCCTATTAGAATTTCTCAAAATTTTTGATGGACTATATTGCCCTTTATTTTAAAGACCACATCTTAAAGGCTAATCTTATTCTGATCAGTCTTGTATTGGACTAGCTATTGTTAATTTTATACTATTTTCTGAATTAAGCCACAATAATGCCAAATAAAACAAGTTGTGCCCAGATATCTGCCAATCTTTTCTATAAAATTTGGTAATTCTCAGTCTTTAGTTAATCCTAGCTTCTGTAAGACTAATAAATTGATGCAATGATGAAGCATGACATTATAGTTTATAGTTAGACCCTTAATGTATAACACAACATCTCAAATTAAATGATCAATATAAGAAGACTAGAAAATTTGCCTGTTTTTTTTTCCTGCATATGAAATTAGTGGTGGTCAGTGGTGAGGATATGCTTTGACAAAGTATATAATAAAATTATTATATCTTTATGTGAAAAAATTTAACATAACAACTTAAAGTGTAGACAAGAAACAAGGGCAAAGGAGTTTTATATTTATCAAGATATAATTATAAAATATATAAATATCGTAGGTAGTGTTTCTTTTATTAATTTAAGACTTTCTGAGTTTGATTGATGTACTAGAGGTTTACAGAGTGATGCTTGAGTTGATTTTTTTCCTAAGGCTTTCTTCTGTTTCACTGCTGGACAAGGATTGATGGAGGAGGCATGCTTTGAGATCATCTGCCTTACTTGTTGGCTCTAGGTGCAGACTTGAAGGGACCTGGCAATACTCTGTGCCTTTCTTATTAAGCAGTTTATGGCAGCTATGCATTATTAAGCAGAAAAACAATTTGAAAGCTTTTAAATGTTTTACTTTAAAAAGCAGACTCAGATGATCCATAATACTTTTAGTGATTTTTATGAGACCCTTAGTCTTCTTGTTAAAAAAGATTTTCTATCTGACTCTGTGACTTTTGGGCTATGTTATAAGTACTTTTCCTTGTTATGAATACAGAGTCAGAGGACTGTAAGGGACCTTGGAGTTTATACTTCAGTTTCTTACATTATGATAGATTATTCATCTGAACAAGAAAAGCCATATTCTTTCTGCAACAACCTTGGTCTTGTTCTTTATTGTTTTTGAGTACAAAAAAATACTAAAGTCTGTTTTTGATCCTTTTTGGGGGGTGAGGAGCAACAAAGTATATATAAATGAAAGTAACATGTTTATTCAAATAATAAAAATGCTTAATTATATCTAGAAGGAAAAAATGTTAAGAGGTTTAGGGGATATATTTTATTTATATTTCTTTTTGATAAAATTAGAATGTGCTTTTGCCATCCTTATAACAGAAATGCAAGTTTACAAATACTGGAAAATGTAATGAAGAAAATTAAGTCATCTGTAATCTCATAACTCAGAGATGTGCACTATTAATATTTTGTAATAGATTCCTTCCAGTCTTTTAAAATGTCCACATGTGTATATATGTATACTTTACTAAAATAGAATCAGGATCATATTTTATGACTTTTGTACTACCGTGTGAATTTTGTATCTTGCTTTTTTCACTTAGCTCATCTGACCACTTGCCTGTGTTATTAACTATTCTTTAACTTGTTTCTAAGTGGCTGCATAATATTTTGTCACTTAGCGCTACATGAAGGCAGCACAGAATAGTGAACTTCAGAGCCAGACTTCCTGGGATCAAACCCATGGTGTGCCTCTTAGTAGCTTGGGCAAGTTATTTCCTCTCCTTTGCTTCAGTTTTCTCATTTATCAAGGGGGGGCAATAATAATGCCTGCTTCATAGGTTTCTTGTGAGGATTAAATCCATTAAAGTATGCAAAGCTTATATAGTAAGTCATAAGTGTACATAAATAATCATTGCTATCATTATTATTATTTATAAAGTATTAATGCATTATGATTTATTTAACCAGTTGACTTTTGTTGTTAATCTTCAAGTTGTTTCCTAAGATCTCCTATTATAATAAACACCGTGCCAAACTTCCTTTATGTAAATGTTTGTGTACAGCTGTGATTATTTTCTTAGGGTAAATATGTTGAAATGGAGCCATCAGTGAAAGGGAATATACATTATTGGAGCTTTGATGTACATTGTTAATTGCTTCATAGGAAAGCTCATATCATTTTATACTTTGGAAATGTGTTTTATCTCCGCAAATATTATAAGTTAAAAATAAATATAGACAAATTTTAAGAATCTACTCTTACCTTCATTCCCTAGGTAATGCTTAGGAGTTTATCACTGTTGACTGTTCTAGGAATTTTACAGAAATGTACAGGGACTAGTTGAGATATTTAATTTGTTTCTTGCTAGTATGTTGTGAAGAATTCATAGAAGCACTAAATTACCTGCTTTCTTACATTAAACATTCTTAAGATTCTAAATTAAAACTGATTACTACATGCAGTGGTTGGAATATAAGTTAGATTCTTTAAAATAGAGACTCCTGAAGTAATTGGCTGAAGTTCAAGAGAAATTTATGTTTATCTCATGGGATCCTTTCCTGGCAGGTAGTTTGGCTGCTGTGTGTCACAGGTGGCTTTCCTGCCTGGGCCACAGTGACTGCTGTGGTTGTTGACATGTCCCAGCAAGCAGGAAGGGGGGGGGCTAAAAAAAGGCCAAGTATATGCAGGCTTTTTGTTTCCAGTTGTGACTTGGAAAATGTGCCTTTCATTTTCTCCCATCCCCCAATTAGCCATACATGGCAGCTTCTCAAGGCAAGAGAGGCTGGTAGCCATTTCTGCAGGTGGACCAAAGCCCAGCTGAAATTCAGTTTGAGGAAGATTCTTTTATGAAAAGGAATAAGGACCAGGTAGATACTGGAGGTCAGTCTTCAGTTTTTGGCACAATAAGATTGTAGGCATTTTAAGTCAGGAGAAATATCAATGACTTAGAAACGTTGGAAGTTCAAAGAAGGGAAACACAATTGACCTGTAATGTTGGGCCAAAAAGTCAACATTACTGGTATTTTTTAAAATTGCAAGTTAAAAACATAATTGAGATTATTTCTTCATCTGTTGAAAGGATAGTGATATTCATTTTTGGAAGGGATTTGGAGAAATAGACAACTAAATGACAGAATATATTTTTAAGGCAATTTAGAATTATAGAACAAAAGTGCCCATATCTTTTAATCCACAAATTTTACAGACATGCAAAGATGTACATACATAGGTATTTATTGTAGCATTGTTCATAATTTTGAAAGACTGAAAAAAATCTAAGTGTCCATCACAGCTTAAAGAAATGATGGTACACCAAGAGAATGTAACATTCAGAACTCAATACATCTGTATTATTGACATGAAAAGTGAAACTATTTAGTAAGAAAAAGAGGAAATTTCAGAACAGTAGGTATGAGGCGAATGATCCATTTAGGACAAAATGTATATAATAATTGTTCAAAGGAATTCAGACAGTGCTCTTGGCATTGGCTATCCCTGGGAAGTGTGAACTTTATATTCTTCTTTTAAATCTTCTGATGAGTAATATTTTTAAAATGAAACACCAAAATAGAGCAACAAATAACATTTTCATTTCCCAAGGTCTTGGTTAGTGTCTTGCGGGAATTTCACCAACTATGTGCTGTCTCCTGCTCATTGTGTACTCAGACTCTTACCTGACTACTCTTTATTTCTTGTGTTTTTTTTCCATAAATTTTATATATAACAGGTTCAATACGTTGCATCCATTTAGCATGTACAGTTCAGTAGGTTTTGTCAGCTGTGTACACCTGTGAAATACCAGCAAAGCATTTCCATCGCCCTCCAAGATGCGCCATGCTCCGTGGAAGCCTGTGCTTCCTCTAGGGACTTTTGGCCACCTCTTGCCTGCTTTGTGTGAGACAGTTTTCCCTCTTCTATGAGGCGATATAAATGCAGTCACATGATACCTTGCCCTGTGGCCTTTTGTATTCAGCTCTTCATGTGTGTGCTGTTGAGATTCATCTGTTTTTTGCATGTGTTTGTCATGTTCTTTCTTATCACTGAATGCTGCTGTGTATATGAGCGTGCTGTGTTATCATTCCGTTCACCTGTTGATGACTGATTGTGGTGTTTCCAGCTGAGAAGAGTTCACGTTCCCACCAGTGAATTCGGTTGTTCACATTCTTGTCAGCATGTGCTTTTGTTGGCTTTTGTGATTTTAGACCTAGTGAATGTACATTGGCATCTTGTTGTGGTTTAAATGTAAATTTCTCTTATGCCTAGGGATGATGAGTATCTTTTGATGTGTTTATTGGCCATATGTTTGTCTTTTGTGAAGTGTGTCCAAATAATTTTACTCATTGTTAAAATTGGTTTGTTGGTCTTCTAACTATTGAAGTGTAGGAGGTCTTTTCGTATTTTAAATACAACTCATTTGTCAGATACCAGTTACTGTTTCTCCCACTCCATGACTTCGTTTACTTGACCAGTCTTAATGTCATCAGTATCATTGTCATGTATTATTATACCAAAATAAGAAGGACTTGTCCCTTTGAAATAAAATGTGGGCTGGGCTCGGTGGCTCAGCCTGTAATCCCGTGCTTTGGGAGGCCGAAGTGAGTGGATTGCCTGAGCCCGCAGGTTTGAGTCCCGCCTGGGCAACTTGGCAAGACCTCATCTCTACAATAAATCAAAAATTAGCCAGGCGTGGTAGCGCGCACCTGTAATTCCAGCTGCTTGGAAGGCTGAGGCGGAAGGATCGCCGGAGCCCAGCAGGTCAAGGCTGTGGTGGCCGGGAGTGGCCTCTGCACTCCAGTTTGGGTGACAGAGTGAGACTCCAACTAAAAAAAAAAAAAAAGTGAGCAGATGGGGAAATTGTAGCAGCATATGGATTTGTACATTCACTTTTGGAAAGTTCGGCATAACTGGTGCTTAGTTAAGTGAAAGTGGAGCCAATGAGTTCGGTCATGTGGTATTAACTTGGAGCTGAACCACGTGACTGCATGTCAGTAAGATGTACCAGCATAGAAGTCTCTGTTGAAAACAGGAGGAATATCTGTCTTTATCAGTCCCATAAAGCTCTCTTCTAAACCAATCTCTTTCTTCTCAGACCTGCCTTTTTCTTCCTTCTGTTTTTAAAACCTAGCACAGTGTTGCACATTCCAGGAGGGAGGACTGATTCTAAGTATTGAAACCTGAAGTTACAAGTAATATACTGACTTGATTTCCATTGTATCACCAGAATTAAAGAGGTTTTAGGGGAGTCCAAGGTTTTTGGTCTAGGATAGGGACTGACAAGTCATGGCCTATGAGCTAAGTCCAGCTCTATACCTGTTTTTGCAAATAAATAACATAAATAAGTGTTTATGTGTTGTCTTGACTACTTTTATGTTGCAATGGCAGACCTGAATTATTGCAACAGAGACTGTCTGGCCTGTGAAGCCTAACATATTTATTATCTCACCCTTCACGGAAAGTTAGCTGACCCCTGATCTAGGAAAACAAGCCCATGAACCCATAAGCAGCAATATCGTGAGTTATTCTGTCTGGGTGAAAACTCAGACTAGAATCCCCACTTAAGATGACAAGGAGAATGCTGTCCAAGAAATTGGAATTGATCTTAAAGGGCTTCTCTTAAAAGTACAATAATGTATTCATTGGGATAGCATCCCAGTGCTGTCACCATCAGAAACAAGCACTTTTTGTACTTATTATTTGAGTGCTTTTGTTAGTCTTACAGATGTATGTGGATCTCTGACAGTCTTTCAAAAACCACTTTATATTAATTTACTGCCCAGGTATCTCTGTTTTTGTAGACCCTCCCTGTGCTAAGAGTAATGCCAAAAGCGTGAGAAGTCAGTTGAGACAGTGTGTATCAGGACTAGGTTTGGAGGACACAGAATGAAGAACATATCCAAGAAATTTCAGAGGCCTCCTTCACTGTTGATTCTTAGAGGCTTAGAAAAACCCTATTTGAAGGGGGACCCCCAAAAACCTAGAATTTATTTACAAAAAATTCTTCATTTATTCCTGCATGTTTAAACTTAGTCACTTTCAAAGTACTTTTCGTTTGATGCAATACGCCTATTGAGATGCTTTTGCCACTGTTCAAAACAATTTTTGAGCTAGTCAGAAAGTCACTCGGGATTGAGATTGGGTGAATAGAGAGGTGGACCATGAGAGTCATGCCATTTTTGGTCAAAAACTGCTTAACACTCAGCACAGTGTGAGCAGGTGCCTCATCATGGTGGAAGAGCCAGTTACCTGTTTGCCACAACTTGGGACGTTTCTTCCACAAATCATTGATATAACCTAAACAACTTTCAGATAAAAACTTTGGTTGACTGATCCAGGGGAGCAAATTTTGAGTGTATTACTAGGGGCCTGCCCTCCAATGATAATTCTGGGTTTTTGGGTTCCCCCTCAAAGATGATGCTCCACTCTTGTAACTTTCCAAGATACATGTAAGTTTCTTTAGAAAAATGAATGATATCAAGCATGCAGTAGGAGTTTCTCAGGTGAGTACTACACTTTTGCATTCTTGATGTACTTAATTTTGTGTCACATGGTGAGGTTTTTTACTGATAGACAATTTAGAGAGTCTCATTAATTTCTCATGTCTTTCATCGGTGTCTTATCAGTGTTTATTTAGACTCTTTCTTCCTCATGGCTTTAGGCAAATGCTTCTTGTGTCCTTGGTCTTTAAGTCAGTCTCTAGTTTTACTCTTCTTCTGTTGCCTGTTACTCATTTATTGACCTACAGTTGCTACTTTGAAATTCTCCCTCAAAAAAGTGGTTTTGTGTAATTAGCAAATTTAATTTTTGTAGACAGTAAGAGTCATCATTGAATGTTCAAAACTGAGAAATGGCAGATACCTTCATTTCTTTGTGTGTGCCTTCAGAGGTGCTATCTCTTGGGTAGTATCATTTTTACGAGTCTGAGATCCCAGTTCCCAGTCTTGTTGATTTTGTCAGAAATCTGTTTTTTTCCCCTTAAATCATGACAGTGCCATTCTATCAGATAGAAGTAATTATACCCTAGGAGTTGAATCATGATGAGCTGACTTAGTTTGTCATCAAAATTCATGAATGGGGCCATGCTTCTTTGTTCTGCTTTCTTCCCAATTTACATTTATTATAAATCAGTATTGAAATTGAAGTATTTTTCTTAATGCAGAATAATATTAAAATAGGGTTAATTAATAATAGCACATTTTACTTTGGATTTAAAGTTTAAGTATGATGGTTTTAATCTCAAATGAAGTAGGTAAAATTGCTATGTATGCCAAGAAAACATGTACAAACTTAAAGTATTCTTTATAAACCAATAGCAATATATGCTTATTTCTATTTCAGTTATTTTTAAAGCTGCCTTCATTAGATTATCATATTAGCACATTAAAATGTCACCAAGTTTTTCACTGAAGTCTTAAACTATATTTTTATAGTGTATTTTTTTCTAATTTACTTATCTTATTTCTGAAGTGCTGTTGCCAAACCCAAAGATATCAGAGGGGCATGGAATTGCTCTTTTGGAGTTAAGTTGGGACTACTCCTTGAAGCCTTATTAGTGTTTGTTTTGACAAGTACCATGTATAGTTTTAAGAACCTGAACATCCTCCTAAAGTTGGGTAGGCAGACAAAGTTTAAGAAAAAAAATAAAGCGCTGTTGAAGTATGCACATCTGTTAAAATCACAGCCTCTCTTTGTTTTATGCTTCTGTTTAGATTTCTAAATTTTTTCACTCATTAGTCAGTGGTTTGTACGGGAGCATTCAGAACTGTATGTTTAGGTAGTAATAAAACATTTTCCAGCTCTTTTGTCTAGAAAAACCTTTTTTTTATTCCTTATGTTTATGTTGATATTCATTTAAAATACAATTATTTCTGTATAAATTTAATGCTAGATATTTATACATAAAGGCAACGTGGTAGTATGACTTAATATTCTTTGACTCTTTTATTTGAAACTTACAAAAATAATATCTTTAGCTGATTTTTGTTACATATAAGTATTATTTTATTTTAGTTTATTTTTTTGAGTTGGAGTCTCACTCTGTCGCCCAAGCTGGAGTACAGTGGCATGCTCACGGCCACCACAGCCTTGACCTGCTGGGCTCAGATGATCTTTCCACCTCAGCCTTCCAAGTACCTGAAACTACAGGCATGTGCCACCATGTCCTGCTATATTGATTGATTGATTGATTGATTGTAGAAATGGGGTCTCGCCAAGTTGCCCAGGCTGGTCTTGAACCTGTGGGCTCAGGCATCCTCTCACCTCGGCTTCCCAAAGTGCTGAGATTATAGGCATGAGCCACCGCCCCCAGGCGGTATTACTTTTAATATACCAAGAACAGAATTTACATTGCTAAAAATCCTATGAAAAGCTTAAATACTCAGAATATACTGTAATAACTTAAATCCTCTTGAATACAGAATTAACTTATTTCTAAAAGATGTGTAAATTACATGTTACAGCACAAATGTATGCTTTCCATTCTTGCTGCATTTCACAGTAGCCAGACACCCCACCTCATTAATCTGTAGTTTAGTTGCTTAATACAGTTTCATAATTTCTTTGGCATTTATGCAGTCTCTGATTTTATCTGATGTCTCTTTTTTCTCTTAATGTAAGTTCTTGATAGCACAATCAGTATTTTATTATCTATGATAAATGAAAGAACAGAGCATAAAAATTAGTTTAACTTTTTAAAAATTTTAATTAAGTCAACATTTTTATTTAATTTTTTTACTACAGCCCCCCACCCTATTGCTTTAAAAAACTTTCAATAATGCACCTAAGAAGTAGCCAAATTGACAGCTTGTATCATTTCATTTAGTTTATTAATCAGGTTTCCATTAGATATGCTAAGAAAGAATGACTCATGACTAAAAGATAGGGGAAGAAAAAAAAGTCTTAGTTAATACTCATGCTGAATAACCTGGAAAAAAATAACTGCAAGTGAACTGAGCATTTTACGCAAATGATTTTTTTTTCTAATTTGAACATTTTTTTCTAATTTATCTCAGTATATTCTGACAAAATGCTACTACAGAAAACACCATAATAAAATTTGTATATTTGGTCTCAAGGACTATAGAAAGTACTTAAATAATCCTATCTATTAAAGTATTTCTTTCTGGTTCTAGTCCTTTAAAAAGAATGGCATATTACTTGAGATGTTCTGTAATTCCTTAGTTTGTGTTATTAGTATATTATGAGGTCCTTGTATTGTCATTTTTTCAAGTATTTCACTTAAATAAAAAATTCTTATTGCATACTGTTTGTATTGTAGGCATGGAAAAATCTGACTTTCAACCCTGCCATCAAATTGAAATTGTCCTTTAGGATTCCTCATATTTATAACCTCTGTAATTTCAGCAAATAAAACAGAAACCTCATAAACACCCAGAAAGCAGCCTGGTGGGACCCTGATGGCTGCAGAGTTATACATTCATCCCATTGCCCTCATGAAAATTTGCATAATTTATTCACGCTCCACTGCTGTGGCTCCCTCAGGTCCTCCTGGGTGAAGATTGTAACATTCTGTCCTAAGAAATCATTTTACACTGTAAAGTTGATTTTAAGAGTTTCTTTTTAACCTCTATTCATTTGTAAGTGATATAGTTTCTAAACTTTTTTATCATTGGCTGTAGCAATTGCTATTCCTGAGTTTTCATAGAGCTCTTGTAGAAGTACCTGAGTAATGCTCATTAAATACTGTAATTTACTTATCACCTGCAGTGTTACCTCTCATTCATTTCATTGAACTTCCCTAGATCCATTCTGACACTTTTATTTATTCCTTTTTTTTTTTAAAGCAGGTAAAGGCCCATTTTCTTTGCATGATTGACCTATGTAATCACTGAGGCCACTGTATACAGACAAGAGTAGGGAGCTCTATTTCTTGTTCTCTTCCTCTTGATGATCACCTCTTTGGCCTGCAGGTGCTCTTTACTGCTTGCACACTTTGATCTTGACCTGTGGGCCTCAGCTAGCCAGGAGCTTCTTTCGGCTTATGTGCCCTCAGCTTGTAGATGTGTTCCATGGGAATCCGCTTGTTTTTGAACACATTCCCTTTCCTCTTCCCCTTCCCCTTAGGTACAGACTGTGACACGTGGCTGTCAATCTTAGATTCATGGTATCTTCTGAGCAGCTGGCATAGGATACACATCCCCATCCCGGTTACTTTCTTGGGCACCCAACCATTGACTGTTGCCTTTCGCTCTCCTATGCCCATGTCGCTTCCCTTCCTGAAGCCAAGGTGTTTTTCCAGCTTCAAGCCAGGAATGGACAGTCACAGGCTTATGGATGATTAGCCCATCTTTGATCAGCTTCTGGATCTGCTGATGGGAGTTGGTGTTGGTGATTTCATTGGTCTCATTGGTGTCTGACCAGCCCTTTTTTTTTTTTTTTTTTTTGCCATAGCTTAGGACACAAGTGGCAAGCCCTTTTAAAGCCTGAGCATGCTCATGGCTGTGGCTGCAGCAACAAAAGTCTCATTTATTCTTAAGAAATAAAAAGCACAGCTCGGGTGGCAGCCACATGGTTTTGTTTTTGTCATCTTGCACTTTGAACTGTCCCCAAGCAGCTCTGCAGGTGGCCACTCTCCACCTGCAGGCAGTGACCAGGTAACTTCTAAACAGCATTAAATTCTTTCCTGGAAAGAAGACTTGAGTTGAGAATGTGTCTGTAGGAGAAAAGAGAGAGAGAGTCCTATAGCAAAGCTGGCTCTGTTATTAGTATATTATGATGATGTTTGCTGATATTTTACTCTCTCATCTACCATTCCTTTTCAGTTCACATCATGCTGAATTACAAGTAGATCATTGTTTTAAAAGTAGTTTTGAAAAAAGGTTATGGTGTATTTTCTTAAAATGTGAAAAGTTATGAAATGTAGCATATCGTGAAGGAGAATTTTGAATATTCTAATAACTTTTAAAAATAATTGTTTATTTGCTAGGTAAGTTCTCCTCTACGCTTTATGAGACTGGTGGCTGTGACATGTCACTTGTGAATTTTGAACCAGCAGCTAGAAGAGCATCCAATATCTGGTATGTGGGAAGTCATATTAGAAGTGTGTATACCTGCATATATTTGCCATGTTAAATGTTTTTAAGCCTTGAACTAAAAAGTTAAATTTTTGCTTTTAATAAGTTATGTAAATACATTTTAATAATTTAAATACATTTTAATAAATAATAAATTTTAAAATTTATTTTTCTGATTGACAAAAATCATAAATATTTAATGTGTATACCATGTTTTAAAATATTGTATACATTGTGGAATGGCTAGCTCAAGCTAATTAGCATATGCATTACCTCATGTCTTTTTTTTATGCTGACAATATTTAAAACCTCTCCCAAACATTTCCTTTCTTTCTTTTTTTTTTTTTTGAGTTGGAGTCTCACACCGTCACCCAGACTAGAGTGCAGTGGCACACTCCCGGCCACCGCAGCCTCAACCTGCTGGGTTCCAGTGATCCTTCCGCCTCAGCCTTCCAAGTAGCTGGAACTACAGGCACACGCTACCACGCCTGGCTAATTTTTTTTTTGATTTATTGTAAAGATGAGGTCTTGCCAAGTTGCCCAGGCGGGTCTCGAACCCGTGGGCTCAGGCAATCCACTCACCTCAGCCTCCCAAAGCGCGGGATTACAGGCTGAACCACTGAGCCTGGCAACATTTTCACGTATACAGCATATTGTTAGCTGCAGTCACTAGGTCAGATATGAAAGTTATTTTGAAAACATGTTTGTATTGACTAGTAATTTGCCATAATGCATTTGTTTTTAAAAACTTAAGGTAGGGCAACCCTCTCAGGTCCCCTCCCACTGTGGGAGCTTTTGTGTCCTCTCAATAAATCCTGCTTTCTTAAAAAAAAAAAAAAACCCAAAGAAACCAAAAAACTTAAGGTAGGTTATTTTTGCAATGGAAAAAAGAAAGCATTATTTTTTTATTATTATTTTTTAAGTCGGAGTTTCACTCTGTTACCCAGGCTGGAGTGCAGTGGTACACTCACGGCTGCCGCAGCCTTGAACCTGCTGGGTTCAGGCAGTCCTTCTGCTTCAGCCTTCCAAGTAGCTGGACCTACAGGCACACACTACCATGCCTGGCTAATTTTTTTATTTGTTGTAGAGATGAGTTCTCACCAAGTTGCCCAGGCTTATCTCAAACCTCTGGACTCAGGCAATACTCTTGCATCTACCTCCTGAAGTGCTGGGATTGCAGGCATGAGCTACTGCACCCAGCCAAGAAAGCATTATTTTAAAACTAAAAGCTACTCTGTGTTAAAAAAAAAAAATCAAAGTTTTCTGAAGAACTTATAGTAGGACAGTATTTTCCCACAGTTTCAAATTTAACTATACTTGTCATGCTCGCTATGTATTATATGATGCAGAAAAGCTTATTGGAAAAATATTTGCATAACTAAGTTCAAACCCATCAGTTAGCTCTCTTCATGTAATTTAAAAATTTTGTTTCCTTGTAAGGGTTTGATCAAGTGCCTTTTTAAATTACCAACTTTCGTTGTGTTTGAAATTTCTTTTACTGACTTTATGGAGAAATTTCTTAAAATATATGTCATATATTACTTTTGGCTTCTTTCTTTAGGAAGGAATTTGTAAGATACTGAAGTTAGGAGAAATGCAAATAAATTAGAAATCTCAATCATATACCATAATCAATTATAGTTTTAGAATTAAAATATTTTTATTTTCTAAAACTTTCACCTTACTGTTTATCTAAATTGTACTTTGAAATCCATTGTTGATTAATTAGCTCATTTCTCCACCATGATTTCGTTCTTATTTTAGGACCTCAGTTTAATAATGGATCACATCTATTTAAATGTTACACATCTGTGGACAGTTTACTTATTTTTTAAGTTTTAAGGAGCCATTTAAAGCAGTAGTATCTTGGAGTCATTCAGCTCTGCATGCTGACAAGGCAGCACATATAGATTACCATATTCTTCAAGCTCTTTCTAGTCCATTTTCAGAATTCCACACTCTCAAAAAATTATTAAATTGAAATGTTATCTGATTCTGTAACAGTGGAAACAGTAGGATGGTTGAGAAATAGAAACACTGTTATCATGTCTAGTGTAACTGGAGAGAACTATTCTGTAGACCATAAATGTGGCAAAGCCTCAAAATTTGAAGTCCTGACATGACTGAGCTGTGCAAACTGAATTATCTTGTTTTAGGCTATTACATTACAGCTTAAGGTTATTGTGCCTTTGCTGTTCCAAGCAATGTTAAAACTGCTTTCTTTGGATTATGTCATTTAAACACTCTCACAAGAATCTTGTGGTACAAGTACTGTTTTGTGTTACTAATGAGCAGATTGATGTATAAAGAGGTTAAGTTACTTGTCCAAGATCTTAATCAGTTGAATAAGAGATTTGAATATAGACACTCTGACTTAGAAGCTATGTTCTTAATCAGAACTCTAGGAAAATGCTAATTTGCATTTACATGGAAAAGTGAAGTTTACATGGAAAAGTGAAGATTGTGTAAATTTAATCTAATAGTTAAAATATTTATTTTTCTTCTACTGTTTGACAAATTGTTTATTTCCTAAAATCTTTTCTATTTTATTTTAGTGACACAGATTCTCATGTATCCAGTTCTACCTCAGTTCGATTTTATCCACATGATGTGGTAGGTTTTTCTTTATTTTTATAGCATAATATGTTTCCAGATGAAATCTGAAATATGCATTTATATAGATAGCTATAAAATTCAGAAAAATTGATGATGTTAATTCTGTTGAAAACTATGGCAAAATTACCCTTGCTGTCCCATACTGGATCTCTTCTTGTAAGTCCTTTGATAAGAAGCAAACAGCCAGGTGCGATGGCTCACACCTGTAATCCTAGCACTTTGGGAGGCGGAGGTGAGAAGATTGCCTGAGTCCAGGGGTTCGATACCAACCTGGGCAACTTGGTGAGACTTGCCTCTACAATTAAAAAAAAAAAAATTATCTGGGCATGGTGGCACATGCCTGTGGTTCCAGCTCCCTGGAAGGCTGAAGGGGAAGGATCACCTGAATCCAGCAAGTTCAGGCTATGGTGGCTGTGAGTGAGTCACTGCACTCCAGTCTGGGTACAGAGTGAGACTCCTACTCAAAAAAAGAAAGAAAGGAAAAAAAAAGCAAATATAAAACACCATTAATTTGAAGTTTAATTAGCCATACTTATGAATCAGTAATTACACATTGAGGATATGTAATGTTTCATTTGCTCACCAATATCATAATCTGCTTGTGCCATTTTTAATCATGCCATTTTGTAACCTCACTTTAAATATTTTGATTTTGAAGTAGTTATTTAACTATTGGTTAAGTATTAGTTATTCATATACCAGTGGGAAGCATAGTAATAAAACGTATGCCTCATGAGATATAGTAGGAATTTGTCATCAAGATGTATACATTCAAGTTGGAAAAGACAAAATGGATGAAATTCTTGTAATCAACAAATACAGATATAAGAGGATAAATTTGTGCCAAAGGGATGAATTTTTAGTGGCTTCTCGAAGATGAGTTGTGAGCGGGATTTTAAGATCATAGATGTGAATTGATAAAGAGAGGTGGTTTTCAACCAGTGGATGTTTGTCAATGTATAGAAGCGTTTTTGCTCGTCACAAGTGGGGCATCTACTGGTGTCTGCTGTATAGAGGCCAAGAATGTCATTAAACATCCTACAGCAGAGGGCACAGCTCCCATTAATAATTAACTATCTGTCCCAAAGTGTCTGTAGTGCCAACGCTGAGAAACCCTGGCATTGGGTATTTTTAAAAAAGTATTTTGGGAAGTATTTGTCAGTGCTTTGGCACAGAATTGGCTATGTTATATGCAGAAAGTACATTTTCTTGACTATACCCACATGTGTTTGAAAAGTAAAGACCCTTCCTCCTTTTTTTTACTGTAGAATATTCCTGGAAACTGCATAGGAAAGCAAACATGGAGAGATGGTTATCAGTATTTGCTACTTTTAAATAGTATGGGAACCTTGAGAAAGCAAACTGCTGTGTAGTACTGTGCCAGGTTCAGTACACTTTACATGGAGAGGAAAATGGTGAACTGGTGCATGCATGGTTAAAGGTAAAATAAGGCCAGGCTCGGTGGCTCAGCCTGTAATCCCAGAGCTTTGGGAGGCCGAGGTGAGTGGATTGCCTGAGCCCGCGGGTTCAAGACCCACCTGGGCAACTTGGCGAGACCTCATCTCTACAATAAATAAAAAACTAGCCGGGCATGGTAGTATGTGCCCGGTTTCTGGGAAGGCAGAGGCGGAAGGATCGCCGGAGTCCAGCAGGTCGAGGCTGCAGCAGGTCGAGGCTGCGGTGGCCGGGAGCATGCCACTGCACTCCAGTTGGGGCGACAGAGTGAGACTCCAACTCCAAAAAAAAAAAAAGTAAAATAAGTGAAGTGTAGTAATTTCTTGTATAGTCTCAGGTGAGCAGCCTGGCCAAAAACAAAAAAAGAGGAGAGGACTTGAAAACAATGCAATAGTGATAAGAGACTGTGGGAAGAAATGAGAATTGGAGATACTGGATTCAGTGCGGCAGAGCTCAGGTTTGACACACATAATGAGTCCATAGCTTACCATAGCTTAATAAGAAAAGCCCATAAATGTGATAGGGAGAGGAGATGCTGCTAATAATTCACTGTAAGTGGTTTTCATGGACTCACTAGCTTTCTGTTATAAAATCTTAAGATTTCAAATACTTTCCTAATAAAACATTTCCAAAAGGTCTGTTGATTAATTTACTTTGTTTTAGTTCACTTCCTATTGTCACCATCTAGAGTTCCTAATGATCATAGCATACTCACAAAGGAGTGGACTAGAATAGAGAATTAAGGAGCTTAGATAGCTGACACAGAGTAACTCTTGAATACTGATTTGATTGAAGATCTTTTAAGTCTTTCAGTGCTGACTTTCTTTTAGCTCTCTCTCCCACAGGTTCGACTGAATAGACTATTGACCATTGACACAGACCTGTTGGAGCAGCAGGACATTGACCTAAGCCCTGACTTGGCAGCTCCTTATGGTCCAACAGAGGAAGCTACGCAAAAAATTAAGCACTATTACCGTTTTTGGATCCTGCCCCAACTCTGGATTGGCATTAACTTTGACAGACTCACACTTTTGGCTCTGTTTGATAGGTGAGAATATAGCATGCTATTAACAATATGTACAGATTACGTTTTTAAGTTGAAGTATCCCTAACTACCCATTGAAGTTTTTACCTGGTTATCATGTTGGAAAATATTTTCAATTTTGTCCTCTTGAGATAAAACTTAAGGTAATAGGGTCTCCAAACACTGACTGTCTTAAACCCATTGAAAACTTTTTTGTTGCAATTTTAATCTGTTTAAATGAAGAAATATTTTTTATTTTCAATGAAACTTATACAACTGGTACCTAGAAGCCAGAGAACATGTGGTGTTGATGATCTTAAGGTTATAGATAATATGCTCCTAAGTACTATATAAAAGTTATAAGAGGAAACCTGTTTCCCTGTTGCTTAGCACTACTGTCTTAATGGTAAACACATTAGTTTACTGTATTACAAACTTGGTGACCAACAGCTGCTTCCAGTCAACGTGGAATTGTGGAACTGGATTGACCGTCCCATGTGAAATAATCGGAAACAGACAAAATACCCAAAACAGTGATTTCAAGACACTGGAGATGAGACCACAAAGGACAGTGACCCCTGAGAGATGGCAAACTAGCAGTTGTAAGCCCTACCATTAATCGAACTTCATGCCTTGGGTGAGTCCATAGGATGGGGAGGGAGGACTGAAGTAGAGTCCAGCAGACTTTCGGCGTGGAGGAGATGGAGACCACGATGACTAAAGGACAAACCATCAGAGAAGAGAGAACGGCTCAAAGGTCTGCACTGAGCTCCTTGACTAAGAGAATATGAACGACTCCATGTGTGTGAGGAAACTGAGAACAGAGAAGAACCATGTGAAAGAACGGAGGCAATAGGAAGAGAGGCATATTCCTGACAGTCTTAAAGGGCTGGGGACAGTGCGTACCCTTCCAGCAAGGTTACAGATGTTTTTAATCATGTTTTATGGTCCTATGTGTTGAGTACTCAGGAAGATCTTCCTCAAAAGTGGAGAATAACTAGCCCTACCATGAGCACTACCTCTGACCCACCTAATGAATCATAAAAGCAAGACCCGAAGAGATTAAACTGTTTCCAAATAGCACCACAAAGCTCAAGAAGATTTATGGAAATCCAGAAATACCCAGGGACCCAACAAGTTAAGATTCATCATGTTTACATCTAGTCAAAGGTGACCAGTATGCAAAGTAGTGAGAAAACATGACATATATGACAAGGAAAATAATAAATCAATTGAGACCAACCTGTAACTGGCATAGATATTAGAATTAGCAGACAAGGTCATTAAAACTGTATATAATGGTTATAACTGTATTCCATATGTCTAAAAAGCTAAGTAGAAATATATATGGAAGATAGTTTTTTAAAGTCCCAAATCAAACTTAACAGAGTTAAAAAGTACAGTGGCTGAGATGAAAAATATACTGAATGGGATTAATGGAGATTATACACTGTGGAAAAAAAATTAGTGAACTTGAAGGCGTAAGAATGGAAACTCTTTAGAATGAAACAGAAAGAAAAAATAATCTTCTGTCCATTACCATCCCCAATGAAAAGAACATGAAAATGAAATGAGAGTAAGCTGCGGGACATATACAAGAGGAAACAAGGAGACAGAAAAAATATTGAAGAAATAATGGGCAACTTTCTAAATTTATGAAAACTAGAAACTCACATTCAAGAAGCCCAGCAAACCTTTCCCAAGCACAAAAACCATGATGAAAACAATACCAGCTGGGCTCGGTGGCTTAGCATGTAATCCCGCACCTTCGGGAGGCTGAGGTGAGTGGATTGCCTGAGCCCGCGGATTTGAGACCCACCTGGGCAACTTGGCGAGACCTCATCTCTACAGTAAATCAAAAATTAGCCGGGTGTGGTAGCGCATGCCTGTAGTTCCAGCTACTTGGAAGGCTGAGGCGGAAGGATCGCTGGAACCCAGCAGGTCGAGGCTGCGGTGGCCGGGAGCGCCACTGCACTCCAGTCTGGGCAACAGAGTGAGACTCCAACTCCAAAAAAAAAAAAAAAAAAAAAAAAAGAAAACAATACCAAAGCACGTAATTATTTAAAGCCAATGATAAAATGTTTAAAATTGCAAGAGAAAAAAGGCATGCTTTGTACAGAGGAGCAAATGTAAGGAAGACATCAGTTTTTTTGTTGGAAATAATGCAAGTGAGAAGATGGTGGAGTGGCAGCTTGAAAGCATCTTGGAAAGGCCGTGTCAGCCTACAGTTCTATAGATAGCAGAAACATCTTTTGAAAGTCAAGGTGAAATAAAGACATTTTCAGATCAGGAAAAATGGGAAGAATTCTGTAGTGGGCAGACCCACACTACAAAAAATGTTGAAGGATGTCTTTCAGGCAGAAGAAAAGTGATATCAGATGGAAATATGGACCTACCTAAGGGAACAAAGATCAGTAGAATGGTAAGTACATGGATAAATATAACAGTTGTTTTTCTATGAATTAAATCTCTTTAAGAGAAAATTGACTGTTTAAACAAAATTAATATATTGTGTGATTTATAACATGTAAAATTCATGACAATAATAACAAAGACTGGGAAGTAAGAAATGAAAGTATACTACTGTAAGTTTCTTATATGTGAAGTGGTACGTCATCACTTGAAGGTAGAGAATCATAAGATGTATGTTATAAACATAAAGCAACTATTGAAATAACAAAAGAGTTGTAGCTAATATATCTATAAGGGAGATAAAATGAATTATAAAAATGAGTGTATTAATCTATAGGAAGGATGAAAAAGAGGAAAAATATCAAAGAACAAATGGGACAAATAGAAAATAAATGACAAGATGACAGAGTCAGAAAAAGTCGGAAATTGTCAGATCGAATTTAAAAAAGCATGACTTAACTCTGTGCTACTTGCAGGAGTGTACTTTAAATATAAAAACAAATAGGGTAAAAGTAAAAAGGTGGAAAATGATACACCATGCTAATATTAGCAAAAGAGATGCTGGAATGACTATACTAAAGTCAGACAAAGTAGATTTCAGAACAAAGAATATTACCAAGGATAAAGTAGGTCATTTCATAATAATAAAACGTCAGTTAATCCACAGGATTTTAACGGTCCTGGATGTTTCTGCATCTAAAACAGAGCTTCACAATATACAAAGCAAAAGCTGATAGAGAAGAAATAGGCAAACCCACAATTATAGTTAACTTCAACACACCTCTTTAAGTGATTGATTGAACAATTATTTCGAAAATCAGAGAGTATGTAGTAGACTTGAACAATTTTATCAGCCAGCCTGATTGATTGACAGTTTTGGAACACCTCACCCATAATAAGAGAATACACATTTTTCTAAGTGCTCATGGAACATTTACTTAAATTAAGGCCATATTTTGAGCCATAATACAGAAAGGATTCGGGTCATATATAGTGCAATTAAATGATAAACTAATAACAAAATAATCTTGGAAAGTCCCCAAAGATTTGGAAACTAAATAAACACTTCGAAGCAGCTCATTAATTAGAGAATAAATCAAAAGAGCAATTAGTAAGTATTTTGAATGGAATGAAAATGAAAGCCCAGCATATCTGAATTTTGGGAATGCCACTGCCAGTACTTAGGAAAACTTACAGTACCAAACATCTGGATTATAAAAGAAAGGTCTCAAATCAGTGACTTTACCTCCTACCTCAGGAAACTAGAAGAACAAGAGCACATTAAGCTCAAGTAAGCAGAAGAAAGGAAATAATAGAGAATAAAACAATTCAGTGAGAAAGCATAAAAGCAATAGAGAAAGTCCAGGAAACATAAAAGCTTGTTCTTTGAGAACATCAGTTAGATTAATTCTGATCAGAAAAAGAAAAAGAGGAAAGACACAAATTACCAACATCAAGAATGTGAAATATGATGTCACCATAGAGGCTACAGGCATTAAAGGATAATAAGATAATATTAGGAACAGCTACATGCAAATAAATTCAGTAGTGGACAAATGAAATGGACAGATTTCTTGAAGGACAGTTTATCAAATTTCATTCTGAGAGAATGCATAACCTTAATTTTCTTTCATCTGTTAAGTAAATAGAAATTGTTAGAAACTTTGTCACAAAGAAAACTCCAGGCCCCGATGTCATCAAATAATATTTAGTTCAGTGATGTGGAAAAAGGATAGCCTTTTCAGCAAATGGTGGTGGAACAATTGGGTGTACCTGTAGCTCCAGCTACCCATTAATCTCAAGTGGGAAGATCACTTGAGCTCAGGAGTTCATTACTAGCCTGGGCAACATAGTGAGACTACCATCTCAAAAATAATAAATAAAAATAAACTTGTATCCTTACTTTGCACCATATTACAAAAACGTATCTAGACTTGAATACTGAACTTAGTAAAACAATGCAAGTTCCAGAGAAAAAACTTAGGTGAAAATTTTTATGAACTTGAATTAGGCAGAATTCCTTAGCTATGATGACAGAAACAAGAACAATAAACAAATTGATAAGTTGGATTCCTAAAATTGAAAAATTTGTTAAAAACCAAAGGATAGTGAGTGCACATTCAGTAATAAGGGAGATCCTATGTAGGCAGAACAGGTGTTGAAAAGATGCTGTTGGATTTGGCAAATCTGAATTACATAACTACCATCTAAAGTCAAATAGAAATGCCAGTAATTTATTGATTTGGAAATGCTATTGAACTTACACAATTTGGCAAAACTGTTAAATGACATAGGACAGAGATATTTATGAATTTTATTCTTTAGGCTCAACTGATGATTATAAATATGGCATTGGGTTAATACATTAATTTCTTATGATTATAAAAGTAATTTCTTACTGATTGTAGAAAGTTTAACTATGCAGAAAGTTTTAAAAACAGAAAGAAGCAAACCGTAATTCTTCCATGGAGAGAAAACAATTATTTGTAATATCACTTTGGTATTTTGTCTTTTCTAATCCATATGTGTATTTTTCTTAATAGCAGAACTTATATTCTCTTGTACCTGTGGTTTCATGTCCTGCTTTTTTTATATAGCAAATGTGACGAACATTTTTTTTATGTTTTAATTTTCTTTAAAATCATGACTTTTAGGAAGCATTTATTTAACATGTGGGTAAAATTTCCCCAAGAAGTAATGAGATAGAGTCTGTGCATGTATGTGTGTGACATAAAGTCATCTTCACTGCTATATGTAATATCTTGGGCATCATATTTTTTCTTTTTCAATGTCAGTTTAACAAAGTATAGAATTGTCTTAGCAACTTTGATAGAGGCAGAGATAATGGTCTTTGTCACTACCTTCATTCTCAAGATAGATAAGAGCCTGTATTTAAATAATTATAATAAGCCGGGCTCGGTGGCTCAGCCTGTAATCCCGCGCCTTTGGGAGGCTGAGGTGAGTGGATTGCCTGAGCCCGCGGGTTCGAGACCCGCCTGGGCAGCGAGACCTCATCTCTACAATAAATCAAAAAATCAGCTGGGCGTGGTAGCGCATGCCTGTAATTCCGGCTACTCGGAAGGCTGAGATGGAAGGATCGCCGGAGCCCAGCAGGTTGAGGCTGCGGTGACCGGAAGCGGCCACTGCACTCCAGTATGGGTGACAGAGTGAGACTCCAACTCAAAAAAAAAAAAATAATAATAATAATAATAATTATAATAAGTGGGTTTTGGAATTATTTTAGATGACTGAGAGATGGGGAAAATGAACCCACTTGGTATCAATATTTGGTTACAAACTTTGTCATATTAAATAACAAATGTTTTAAATTTAGTTTGCTAGAAATTATTTTGAGATTTTGTTTTTTAACTTGGTTTTTTGTATATCTATTTTAGTTCCAAGTTGGTTAGCTATTTTGCAGCCAATTTGTGCAGATATTTAGCATCTGCAGTAAATCAGATGTAAAGGAGAGTACAATTTTTTTTAAAATAGAAATTAAAACTATATTATGTATCATAATTAAAACTTTACAATTCACTGTAGCATTTGTTATTTGTATATAAAAATTCATGTTAAATATCTACATGAAACCAGGATTTTTACCCCCCAGTATGATCCAAAACCTTATTCAAACCCAGTACCAGAAAGACATTCCAGTGTTTTATGAGCTTCACGTTGATGTCTTCCTGGTTTTCAGTTTGATTAATTTTTTATATTTCTGATACACTTACTTATACTTTTTCTCTCTCTAGAAATCGTGAGGTCCTGGAAAACGTGTTAGCTGTCATCCTGGCCATTCTTGTGGCTTTCTTGGGATCTGTTCTTCTCATCCAAGGCTTCTTCAGAGACATCTGGGTCTTCCAGTTCTGCCTAGTCATAGCCACCTGTCAGTATTCACTACTTAAGGTACCAGCGTCTCTTCTTTTTATGCTGTGGAATTATATTTGTATTAAAAGGCAGAAGGTTTTGTACTGTTCACTGAATTACAGTAAGATAGTAATTCTTAGGCTTATTTCCTTGGATGTCTACATAAAATTGTGTACAAACAAAAGGGATATAAATTTTAAAAATAATTATATGTAAGCCGGGCTCAGTGGCTCAGCCTGTAATCCCAGCACTTTGGGAGGCTGAGGTGAGTGGATTGCCTGAACCCGCAAGTTCGAGACCCGCCTGGCCAACTTGACGAGACCTCATCTCTATAATAAATCAGAAATAAGCCGGGTGTGGTAGCACGTGCCTATAGTTCCAGCTACTTGGAAGGCTGAGGCGGAAGGATTGCCGGAGCCTAGCAGGTCGAGGCTGCAGCGGCCGGGAGCTGCCACTGCACTCTAGTCTGGTGACAGAGTGAGACTCTAACTCAAAAAAAAAAAAATTATGTGTAAATAGGACTTCTTAAAAACTTACGTCGTTGGAAAAGCCGGGGAAGATGGCAGTGAAGCCAGTCAGACTACACGATTCCCGTGTGAGTGAGTGAATGTATGGAAAATTTTGCATATGTGACTGTGAGTAAATGGGTGTGTGAATGACTGACTGAGTGGTAACTTGGGAGCAAGTGACCAGGGCTCTCCTGGTGAAGCAGCTGGTGCTGCAGCTGTTCTCCTTAGACCCTAGCACTTTCCAGGTGCAGAAGCTGAGCATAATTTCAGCAAAGCCCTTCCCAGGAAGAAACTGCCAAGAGAGACTACCAGCTCCAGGCACTGCTTCACCACTGCAGCACCTGGCCAGGTAATGGCAGCAAGGGCTTCAAAGGGAACACAGCAAGAGAACTAGAGACAGAGCCCCACTGGAGAAGACAAAAGAGGCACCCTTCCACCATCTTGAAAACTGGATAGGAAAGAACTCTGGCTTGCTCACCATGGACCAAAATGCCCAATCTCTGTGACCGGTGCATTATCTACTCAGGGGTTGATTGTGACCCAGAGGAACTATCCAAAAAGCATAAACTCCAGAGGGACAGGATGAGTGCTGAGTCTCAGGAACCCCATCTCCTATTCTGATTCAGCCATAGGACAAAGGTTGTGACCAGAAGAGGATGAGGAAGACCCCCGAAGAGATCAGCGCTGCCCATTGTCCACCTTATTCAACTCTCAAGACGACAAGAGACAACAAAGCTTCCCACTCATAGCCCCGTTTCAAAATAGAACAAATTCAGAACCCTGATCAGGGAAAAATAGAGGGCTGAACAAACATCAGAAGTTAAAGCCTCTCCCACTGCCACTAAATAGCAGAACTAAAAAGAAAAGAAAGAGATCTGTCTCAAATGAGGAATAATCAACAGAAGAACTCAGGTAATTCCTAGTGTAACAAAGAAAAAAATGCCTGAAAAAAATCAGACCTCAGAGCCCAAACAATGGAAGTCGCCAATGACTGGCCCCAGTATATAACAGGGATTAGGGAAGGGATGGAAAGAGTGATTAAGACTCAAAAAAGACAAGAAGACACAACACTGAAAGAACTTGTGACAGAGATTTTGGCCATAAAAAATTGCATCCGGGAAATAAATAACAAGATGACATGCATGGAAAGCAGAATTAACCAAACAGTATAAAGAATCTCAGAACTTGTAAACTAGTACAGCCTCTGTGGAAAACAATGTGGTGATTCCTAAAAGTTTTAAAAGTTGACCTTCCAGATGACCCTGCAGTCCCCCTACTGGGAATATACCTGGAAGAACTCAAATCACTCTATAAAAAAGATACCTGCACATGTATGTTTATTGCAGCATTGTTCACAATAGCAAGAACTTGGAACCAATTGGGCTGCCCATCGAAAGAGGACTGGATTTTAAAAAAAAGTGGTACATATACACAGTGGAATATTATGCAGCCATAAAGAACAAAATCATGAACTTCGCAGCAACCTGGATGGAATTAGAGTCTGTAATACTGAGTGATCTTTCACAGAAACAAAGAGCTGAGTATCACATGTTCTTACTCATAAGTGGACCTTGAACAACTATCGTAATACTATAAGAAAAGGCTTGGCAGTAGTGGGAAACTGCAGGGGTGTAGGAGTCGGGGAGGTGGGATTGGCAGTAATGAGAAACTGCCTGGGGGAGGGGGGGACACACCTCATCAACAAGGGTACCTACACAATGAATATTTGTATACCTAACCCTGAATTGTACCCCATAATTTTAAAATAAAAATTTAAAGGTAGAAAAAAAAACATCTCAGAACTTGAAGACCAAAACATGGGATTAACCCAGTCTGCAAAAAAACAGAAATAAAACTCAGAAAGAAAGAACAAAGCCTCCAAGAGATACATGATAATATCAAGAGACTGAACCTATGCCTAATTGGTATCTCAGAAGAAGAAAGGGAAAAGAAGACCAACTTGGAGGAAGTATTCCAGAAGATTATCGAAGAAAACATTCCTTATCTCATCAGAGATGTGACCATTCAAACACAAGAGATGGAGAGAACCCCTGGAAAACATCAAATGAGAAGACCAACCTCTAGACACATAGTAATTCACCTACACAAAGGAGGTACAAAAGAAAAAAACCCTAAAAGCAGCAAGAGAGAAAGGTCAGACTATCTACGGGGGAAAATAGATCAGAATAGCAGTAGACCTATTGGCAGAAACACTACAAACTAGAAGGAGTTGGAGTCCAATACTCAGAGTCCTCAAAGAAAAGCAATTTCAACAAAGAATTTCCTACTCAGCCAAGCTCAACTTCATCAGCAATGGAGAATTAAAATCCTTCCCAGACATCCAGTCCCTAAAAGATTATGAACCTTCCAGACCAGCTCTATAGGAGATGCCTAAAAGGGACAGAAGAAAGAAAGAAAAAAAGAATAACCACACACTTTCCAAGAGAACGGAACTTAGAATCAACAGAGAATACATCACGACTGCAAACTTGAAAACACACACATACATCAACCCAAATGTTAAAAGAAAACTAAGAAAAAACTTTATAAGGACCTCATGACAGGAGATAAACAATCACATTTCAGTAATCAGCCTGAACATGAATGGACTAAATGCACCACTGAAAAGACACAGAATGGCAAACCGTATAAAAAACCATTACCCAATAATTTGCTGCATCCAGGAAACTCATCTCACAAAAAGGGACTGACTACACAGGCACAAAGTTAGAGGATGGAAAACGAATTTTCTGACAAATGGATCATAAAAGAACCAGGAGGCATGATCTTAATATCAGACAAAGCAACATTTAAGCTAGCAAAAATGTAAAAAGATACAAAAAGATACTACATAATGATAAAAGGTTCAATCCATCAACAAGAAATATGCATCCTAAACATATATGTACCCAACATGGGAGCACCAGTATTTATAAAGCAACTACTAAGTAAACTAAAAAAAGATCCCGACTCTAACACTATTATTGCTAGGTGCTGAAATACCCTGCTAATAAGCCTAGATAGATCGTCAAAGCAAAAAATAAAGAGATCTGGAAGCTCCTCTTGACACTTGACCAAATGGACTTATATTGATATCTACAGAACACTTCACCCAACAACCACAGAATATATATCCCTTTTTTTTTGAGTTGGAGTCTCACTCTGTTGCCCAGACTGGAGTGCAGTGGCATGCTCCTGGCCACTGCAGCCTCGACCTGCTGGGCTCCAGTGATCCTTCCGTCTCAGCCTTTCAAGTAGCTGGAACTACAGGCGTGCACTACCACGCCCGGCTAATTTTTTTTGATTTATTGTAGAGATGAGGTCTTGCCAAGTTGCCCAGGCGGGTCTCGAACCCGTGGGCTCAGGCAATTCACTCACCTCGCCTCCCAAAGCGCGGAATTACAGGCTGAGCCATCAGGCTCGGCTCGGAATATTTATTCTATTCATCACCATGTAGAACATACTCCAAGATTGATCACATCCTCGACCATAAATTAAGCATAAATTTATATGGTCAAAATATTGCCAAGCACCTTCTCAGACCACAGCGGAATAAAAATAAATATCAATACCAACAAAATCCCCCCCAAACCCACAAAGACATGGACACTAAACAGCATGATGCTGAACAATTTCTGGGTCAACACAGAAATCAAAACAGAAATTAAGATGCCTGGGAACAAATGAAAACAAAGAAACATCTTACCAAAACCTCTGGGATGCCATGAAAGCAGTTCCTAGAAGGGAATTTATATCTCTGGAACACATATCAAGAAAATAGAAAGATCACAAGTTAACAGCCTAACAAATCACCTAAGGAAGCTGGAAAGACAAGACCACCAAAACTCTAACATTAGCAGATGAATCCAGATTACCAAAGTAAAAGCCCAAATACAGGACATAAAGATAGTTATATCCACCAACAACAAGCAGGCAGAGAACCAAATAAAAAGCACAATCCCATTCACAATAGCCACACAAAATACGAAATACTTCGGCATCTTCCTAATTAGAGAAGTGGAAGACCATTACAATGAGAACTACAAAACACGGCTCAAAGATGTCAAGAAGACACAAACAAATGGAAAAATATTCCATGCTCATAAGTAGGAAGAATCAACATTGTTAAGATAAACGACCACGAATAGCCAAACAATCCTTAGCAGAAGAAACAAAGCAAGATGTATCACACTTCCAGACTTCAAACTTTACTATCAGGCTACAATAATCAAAACAGGTTGGTACTGGTATAAGAACAGACATATGGACCAATGAAACATGATAGAGATTCCAGAAGCAAAGCCTCAATTTCTCAACAAACTCATTTTTGACAAAGCCTTCAACAACAACCACCACTGGGGAGGGGGGAACCTAGTCAGTAAATGGTGCTGAGAAAACTGATCACATGCAGAAGATTGAAACAGGACCCCTACCTATCACCATACACAAAAATCAACTCTAAATGGATCAAAGACTTAAACATAAACTCTCAAGCTACAAGAATCTTGGAAAATGCAGGAGACACCCTTATGGAAATTGGAATTTGATCCCTGATCAAAACCCCACGTACCTATGCCTTAAGAGATAAGATAGAAAAGTGGGACCTCATCAAACTGACAAGCTTCTGCAAAGCTAAAGAAACCATCAAGAGTGTGGGGTAACAGCCCACAGAATGGGAAAAAATATTTTCCAACTGTATACCTGACAAAGTTCTAACATCTGGGATCTACAGGAACTCAAATGTGCCAAAAGAAAAAACAAACAGCCCCATTAAAAAGTGGACAAAGACATGAATAGACACTTCTCAAAAGAAGATATACTGGCAGCCAACAGCCTCTCTTTATCATCAGAGAAATGCAAATCAAAACCACATTGAGATACTACCCAACTTCAGTAAGAATGGCCATCATTAATAAAACAAACAGCAACAGATGCTGGCAAGGATGCAGAGAAAAAGGAATGCTTCTAAACTGCTGGTGGGTATGCAAACTAGTGCAATCTCTTTGGAAGACAGCATGGCAATTTCTGAAAGAACTAGAAATTGACTTTCCATATGACCCTGCGATCCCCCTTTTAGTAATATACCTGGAGGAACTCATCATTCTACAAAAAAGATACCTGCACATGCATGTTTGTTGCAGTTCTAGTCACAATAGTAAAAACATGGAACCAACTATGCTGCTCATCGGAGTTGGACTGGGTAAAAAAAATGTGGTACATATACACAATGGAATATTACGCAGCCATAAAGAAGAATAAACATATGGACTTTGCAGCAACTTGGATGGATTTAGAGTCTATCATACTCAGTGATCTATCACAGAAACAAAGAACAGAATACCATATGTTCTCACTCATAAGCAGATCTCGAACAATTACCACATTACTATAAGAAAGGGCTTGGCAAGAGTGGGAAACTGCCAGGGGAGGAGGGTGGGTTTAGCAGTTGAGGGAAACTGTCAGGGAAGTGGGAGGGCACATCTCATCAACATGGGTACCTACATAATACCTACATAATGAACATTTGTATACCTAACCCTGAATCGTACTCCACATCTTTAAAATAAAAAATTTAAAAGATAAAAAAAAAAGACAAAAATATCATAGAAAAAATGAATAAAACAAAAAGCTGGTTCTTTGAAAGAATAAACAAGATTGATGGACCCCTAGCCAGAATGACCAAGAAAAAGAGAGAAAAAGCCCAAATAACACAATCAGAAATGCAAAAGATCAAATCACAACTGACACTAAAGAAATACACAAGATTATCAGAGACTGCTATGCACACTTGATAACTTAAATGAAACAGAGGGCTTTCTGACATCACACAACCTCCAAAGATTGAAACAAGAAAATATTGAGACACTAAATAAACCAATAGCAACTCAGTAAATTGACTTCTTTATAAGAAAACTACTTACAAAAAAAAACAACCCTGGACCAGACGTCTTTCCAGCAGAATTCTACAAAACATATAAGTAGAAGCTGATACTAATCTTACTGAAAGTATTTCAGGCAGTTGAGAAAGACGGAATTTTCCCCACATCATTTTATGAAGCTGACATCGTACTGATACGCAAACTGGGTAAAGAGCCAACAAAAAATAGAAGTACAGGCCAATATCCCTAATGAACATAGATGCAGAAATTCTCAACAAGTTGCTAGCAAATCAGATCCAACAACACATCTCAAAAATTATCCACCATGACCAAGTAGGCTACATCCCTAGGATGCAGGACTGGTTCAACATCTGTAAGATCATAAATGTAATTAAATACATCAATAGACGTTAAAACAACCACATGATTATATCATGACATGCAGAGAAAGCTTTTGATAAAATCCAGCATCCCTTCTTGATAAAAACCCTCAAACACCTAGGTATAGAAGGAACATACCTCAAAATAGTAAGTGCCATTTAGCATGTTGCTAAATGGACGGAAACTGGAAGCATTTCCCCTGGAAACCGGTACAAGACAAAGCTGCCCACTTTCACCCCTCTTGTTAAACATTGTGTTGGAAGTCCTAGCTAGAGGAAATAGACAAGATAAGGAAATCAGGTATTCAAATAGGAAAAGAAGAAGCTAAGTTATCCCTCTTTGCTGACGATATGATCCTATACCTCGAAACTCCAAGAAAATCTGTCAGAAACCTCCTTTCAGTAATAAAGAACTTTGGCAAGGTCTCGCGGTACAAAATAAATGTGCAAAAGACAGTCTCATTCTTATACACCACAACAAAAACAGGTAGAGAACCAAATAAAAAGCACGATTTCATTCACAGCAACCACCAAAAAAATAAAAAAGGAAATACCTCAGAATCTTCCTAACCAGAGAACTGAAAGACCTTTACAATGAAAACTACAAAACACTGCTCAGAGACATCCAAGAAGACAAAAACAAATGGAAAAATATTCCATGCTCATGGATAGTAAGAATCAACGTTGTTAAAATGACCATCCTACCAATGGCAATCTACAGATTCAATTCAATACCCATTAAATTACCAACATCATTCTTCTCAAACCTGGAAGTGACAATACAGAAATTCATATGGAAACATAAATGACCACAAATAGCCAAAATAATCCTTAGCAAAAGAAAGAAAGTAGGAAGTATCACACTCCCAGACTTTGAACTTTCCTATAAGGCTACAATAATCAAAACAGCCTGGTATTGGTATTCGTACAAAAACAAGATATGGACCAATAGAACAGGACAGAGATTCTGGAAACAAAACCTCAATTTTTCAACCAACTCATCTTCGACCAAGTCTCCACCAACAACAACTGGGGAGAGGAGAACCTATTCAGTAAATGGTTTTGGGATTACTGACCACATACAGAGGATTGAAACAGGACCCCTACCTATCACCAGACACTAAGATCAACTCTAAATGGATCAAAAACCTAAACGTAAAACCTCAAACTATAAGAATCTTAGAAAAATGCAGGAGACACCCTTACAGAAGTCGGAGTAGGCAACCAGTTCCAGATCAAAACCCTAGGTGTCCATTCCATAAGAGATAAGATAGACATCATTAAGCTGAAAAGCTTCTGTGAAGCAAAAGAAACCATCAAGAGAGTGGGGAGACAGCCCTCAGAATGGGAAAAAATATTTGCCAATGGTATCTCACAAAGGCCTAACATCCAGGATCTACAAGGATCTCAATCACACTGGAAAAAAAAAACCCCAAAAAACCAGCCCCATTAAAAAGTAGACAAAAGACATGAATAGACACTTCCTAAAAGAAGATATACAGGCAGGCAGCAAACAAAAAGTGCTCAGCCTCACTAATTATCAGAAAAATGCAAATTAAAACTGTATTCTAACTGCATTTAAGAATGACCATCATTAATAAAACAAACAACAGATGTTTGTGAGGATACGAAGAAAAGGGAAAGCTTCTACACTGCTGGTGGGAATGCAAACTAGTTCAATCTCTATGGAAAACAGTGTGGCAATTTCTAAAAGAACTGGAAATTGTCCTCCCATATGATCCAGCAATCCCCCTACTGTGAATATACCTGGAGGAATTCAAATCATTCTAAAAAAAAGATACTTTCACATGCATGTTTATTGCAGCACTATTCAAATAGCAAAATCATGGAACCAACCGTGCTGCCCATTGAAACAGGACTGTACAAAAAAAAAGTGGTGCTTATACACAATGGAATATTATGCATCCATAAAAAAGGACAAATATATGGACTTTGCAGCTACTTGGATGGATTTAGAGTCGATTATTCTCAGTGATCTATCGTAGAAACAAAGATCAGAGTACCACATGTTCTCTTTCTAAATGGACCCTGAACACTTACCATAATACTGTGAGAAAGGGATTGGCAGTAGCAGGATACTGCTGGGGTAGAGAGTGGGGGGCACACAATATCATTAAAGGTACCTGATCAAACCAGACAAGGTGGGGAGCAAAGGGAGTCCCAAACTTTACCTGTACAATGCCCACTTGTGTACCTAATCCGGAATTGTATTCCACATCTTTAAAATTTTTAAAAAAATGTTGTAGTAAAAGAAAATGTTTTGTATTTGTTAGAATAAGAATTTGCATTCTTGAAATTTATTTCTTCTTGATTTCAACATTAACTCTCTTACTTCCATCTTTTGAGTCTTCTACTCTGTGAGTGAAATGTATTAAAATCTGTCATCAATAAATATAATGATGTCAAAAGTAGCATCTATGTGCTTTGTTCCATAATGACTCAAAAATACTAAATTCTTCTTTTCTTTTTTTGAGTTGGAGTCTCACTCAGTCGCCCAGACTGGAGTGCAGTGGCTGCTCCCGGCCACCGCAGCCTTGCCTGCTGGGCTTCGACGATCCTTCTGCCTCAGCCTTCCAAGTAGATGGAACTATAGGCACGCGCTACCATGCCTGGCTAATTTTTGATTTATTGTGGAGATGAGGTCTCGCCAAGTTGCCCAGGCGGGTCTCGAACCCGCGGGTTCAGGCAATCCACTCACCTCAGCCTCCCGAAGGCGTGGGATTATAGGCAGAGCCACCGAGCTCAGCCAATTCTAATTTTCAGCTTTCAAAAAATGGGAAAATCAAACATGTCAATTTATGTAAAAGCAGAGCTTTCACCTTTAATTAAAAATCAGTGAAGATTGTTAGCTAGACTGTTTCCTTTTTTTTCTTAGTAAATACCCTTTGCTTGGTATTGGTTATTTGCCTTATTTATGCCAACTCTCAGAGCTCTCCCCCAGCCTGAACATGGTTCACTTGGTTCTCTTTCTGCTGTCAGCTGCCCTTTCTTCTCTCTCCGTTTCTAGCTGAGCATCTGGAATAAGCCACCTAAATCATCTGCTTCATGTCTTTAAACCTGTCCATACTTTTCCGGATTGCAGTACTAAAATACTCTTTGTGTTTGCGAATAACCATCCTCACTGCTAGACCTATGTCCTTTTCCTAGTCTCTACTCTCTGGAGGCTGCATCACTTAATACCTGCCAATACTGTCTTCTATTTTTATATTCTCATTGTGTTCTGTGACATCATACTACCCTGGCTTTCCTCAAAAATTTTCAGATGACTTTCTTTTCCTTTGTTGATGCCTCTTGTCCTTTTGACTACTACTTAATTTATGAGAATTCGCTAGGATTTTATTTGATTCTCTTCTCAGTTTATAGTTCCTTGTCAGTGAAGTCATCCTTTTTTATTACTTTATTTGTTGCCCCGTATATGACTTATGTCCAGATTTATATCTCAGGGTCTTAACCTCTTTTGCCAGTTTTAGTCTTATATATCTATCAGACAATTGGACATATTTTAAAAACAGCACATTATCATCTTCTGATCGATTTTCTTTCCCAGTCTCTTTGCTTTTGACAATGGTGTACCAGCTCAAAATCTTAGAGTCTCTGCTCCTTCCTTCTTCCTTCCTAATAGCAGGACCCTTTGATTACATCTGGCGGTTTTTTATTAAAACGACTGCTGTTCGTTCTTGCCTCTAGTTTCAACCACCTTAATCTATCCCTTTATTGTCCTAAACCATTTAAAACTTATTGTATGACTCTAGTGTCCCTGGCTTAGCTAATTTGGTCCACTGCTTTAAGGTTAGTATAGTTTAATATGGAAAAGGTAAAAAGGTACCTGAGATTTTTTAAACTTGTTAACTGCAAGACTAAATCATATCATAAACAAATAGGAAAGGCAGGAACAGAAGCTTTCAAGGACAGGTGTTGTAGTTGAGAGAGTTTAAAGATTTCCTGGACTCAGATCTAGCCAAGGACCAAATGCCAGACTCTACAGGAGTCTGTGTGGTGGTGGTAGAACACCCTAGTGATGTTGTTTGACGTGCCATTGGATGCGAACCAAAACTTGGCGGGAAAATCATGATCTGGGAAGTAGCCACACAATACCCTTCTGAACATTTTTATAGGGGGTTAATAAACCCTCTTAAGAGGATACAGCTTAACTTATTTGATCGCTTTGATGTGAAAATGCAGATAATACAAATATCATTGAGTTGTTTAGTAAGCTTGGAATTTGTGGGCAGAACTAGAATACTTGTTGCCAGCTGCCCCTTGTTACTGTGCATTTCCTGGATGGAGTGCTATTCTGTGAGAAATAATTCTGCCTTAACGGTACTTATGTACAGTAATGTTTGTCACATGCTGCTTCAGAAGCTTTAAGATTAGATGCAAATGACTAATTAACCAAAATAAGTCATCTTATTTCCTGACTCTCACCAGGAAAGATTTTTTTTTTTGAGTTGGAGTCTCACTCTGTTGCCCAGACTGGAGTGCAGTGGCCACTCCCGGCCACTGCAGCCTCGACCTACTGGGCTCCGGCGATCCTTCCGCCTCAGCCTTCCAAGTAGCCGGAATTACAGGCATGCACTACCACGCCCGACTGATTTTTTGATTTATTGTAGAGATGAGGTCTCGCTGCCCAGGTGGGCCTCGAACCCGCGGGCTCAGGCAATCCACTCACCTCCGCCTCCCAAAGGCGCCTCCCAAAGGATTACAGGCTGAGACACCAAGCCCGGCAGGAAAGATTTGAGATTTGTTTAATATCACAGTGACACTGGTATCTGGAGCTGATGTTTCATTTGTGGAACAGAGTTAGTAATATGGATCATTTTGTGATTGTAGAGTATTTACTTGAAATCATTTCAGACATTTTGAAAGTTGCTTGTAAAATTACCAGGACTTCAGTAGTGTAATTTGTCTTTCTGTTTCATTTTTAGAGTGTTCAACCAGACTCTTCTTCTCCCAGACATGTAAGTCACTCTATATGGCTGTAATTTATAGTTCCTTAACATTTATCAAAGCCTTCAGTTTTCCTTGTTTTTTTTTTAATGCATCAGATTTAATTAAGTCTTATGTTATTATTTTCCTCATCTAAGTTCTGACACTCTACTACAAATATAGGTGATTTGTTAGCTTGAAATAAAATGACATTGTACTTGTGGACTCTTAAGTCTTGGTTGAAAAATGAACATAATTCATTTTTTTGATAGCCTGTTTCAGGAGAACGTTATCAGTTAGGTAGGCATGGCTCATATAAACCTGTTTATTTGCATTTAATAAATTTTGAATAATAGATTATGAATAAGTATTAAAGCATAATTTTGAAGAGGGAAACCCTTTATTTCACTTGTAATCACTAGCAGCAAGATTGAAGTAGTAGTACATTAGTCTGGTGTTAAGGCCATTGAATAAAAATCTTTTTATTCACTTGTAACTTTAGACAAAAATATTATTTAAATATTATCTGCCTAGCACTATTTATTGTGACGTATGAACCAATTTTAGATCCAACCTGAGTATTTATTTAATAGAAAGAAGAAAGGTTATTCTCTTTCAATTTGCTCAAAAGTAGACTTCAAGGAACTGGATGTGGTGGATAACTATAGTCCCGACTACTCAGGAGGCCAAAGTGTAATGATCACTTGAGCCCAGGAGTTTGAGAGCTGCTTGGGCAACAAAGTGAGACTCTATCTCTAAAAAAATTATAATAGACTTCAAGAATTGTTTATGATGATGTATTGTTTTAAAATTTGTATTATTTATTTTTTGAGTTGGGGGTTCTCACTCTGTTGCCTTGGCATGATCACATCTCACTTCAGCTTTGAACTCCTGGGATCAGGCAATCCTTCCACCTCAGCCTTCCAGTAACTTGGAATAGAGCCACCATACGTGGCTAATTTTTTGGTATTTTGTAGTTACAAACTCTTGCTATGTTCCCAAGGCTGGTTTCAAACTCCGAGGCTCAAATGATCCTCCCACCTCAGCCTCACAGCTTGCTGAGATTATATGTATGAGCCACCACACCCAGCCAGTGTTGCTTTCTTTCTTGAATATAATTTTTAACCATACACTGGAAAATTACTAGTAAAAATAGATGACCAAAATAAAACAAGGCAAAATGGTTTTTCTTTTTTTCAAAGTGGGTTTGACTGATTATATTTATTGTTATGTAGGAATATTTTTGAAATGTGCTGATACATGGAAGTATTTCTTTTAACTTTTTATTTTGATGTAGTTACAGGATTAAAGTTGCAAGAGTATTAAAAAAAATTCCAAATGCCATTCACCCAGATTCCCCATGTTACCGTTTTACCTTGTTTGCTTAATCCTTTTCTAGCAGTGATCTCTCCTTTTCCTTCTCTCTCTGTCTTTCCTTGCAAATGTGATGCCCCTTTGCCTCTACATCTCAGTGTATATTTCCTAGAAACGAAGCATTCCTTTACATTAATTCAATATAATTATCTAAATTAGGTTATGAATGTTGACACAATGCTGTCTTCTAACCTGCAGATCTTACTCAGGCTTTGTCCTTTGTCTCATTTGGTAATGGAAAGTCCTGATTATATTTGGTCATTTAAATTTCCTTTAACTTGGAGCAATTCTTCCATATTTATTTCATGATATTGAAATGTTTGGTGGATACAGACCAGTTATTGCAAAGGCCACCCCTCAGTTTAAATTGTCTGATGTTTCTTTTTGATGAGATACAGGCCATGCTTTTTCATAGGAATGCTGCAGAAGTACATCATATTAGAAAAGGATCCCTGGTGACGTCAATTTTAATGTTTTGGTTAAGGCTAGTATCTGCAAGTTTCTCAAATCTTTGCAATATTAACATTTTGTCCAGATAATTCCTTGCTTTGCAGGGCAGGAGAGTTGCTGTCCAGTGCACTGTAGAATGTTTTACATCCTCTCTGACTTCTACCCACTAGATGCTGGTTAGCACCCCCACCCCAACTGTGACAGCAGAAATGTGTCTAGACATTGCCATGTGTCCTCTTAGGAGCAAACCCCCTCCCACTTCCTTAAATACTCTATTGTAATGTTACTATTTTTCTCTTTTAGTTAATAGATGTCTCATAGGGAGACACTTGGAGACTGTATGTGTGTCCTACTCCTCCACAAACTTCTCTCCACTTGTTTTAGTATCCACTGATGCCCCGTGCCTGATTCAGTTATCATTTAATGATTGCCAAAGACTGATTTTCTCATTCCGTAATTACTTCTGCATTTATTTGTTGAATTTGTATGCTAAGGAATAGCTTTTCCTTCTGTCTTATATGTATGCATTGGTGTGGATAAGTAGATTATTTTATTCAGTGGACCATAATGTCACTAATAGTATTTATTTTGATGCTAAAGAGTATCCCCGGTTTGACCACTGGGTGTCCATCATGCTGCTTCTGTGTTCTTTGACATATTTTTGTCATCCTTTAACCACTCTCTGCTTTTCTGGCACCACAGTATGTTCCAAGGTCATCTTATACATTCCCTGTCTTAGCCCAGACACCAGCCTTTTCTCTGTGGAGCCCTGGTTCTTTTTTGTGAATAATAGTATTTATATTATTATTCACAAAAAACTAAAATCTGGATACTGTCTTAATTGCTAGAATGTCATTGCTTGTAGGTTCCCTCGGTGGATAAAGCTAGGAAATATAGGTATGTATGTGCATATACACACATGTATTGTCTGTTCCTCTGTTTATATGCATATTAAAAGTACCGAGTTCATACTGATGCCTCTAATTGCAGTTCAGTATTACAGAGTTCATTCATTTCTTCCTCCTTCCTACATTTGTCATCTCTTCTGTGATGATCAGAAACCTGGCTTCCATATGGAGGAATTTGAATCTTTAGAATATAAGCCATCAATGATCTAAGTAGCTTAAAATTAACTGACTTTTTAAAAATGTCATTTTCAGGGTCACAATCGTATCATTGCCTACAGTAGACCAGTTTATTTCTGTTTATGTTGTGGTCTTATTTGGCTTTTGGATTATGGTGGCAGAAACCCAACTGCAGCCAAGTTCAAATTATATGGAATAACTTTCACCAATCCACTGGTATTTATATCAGCCAGGGATTTAGTTATAGGTGAGTCATCTTTAACATTAATTTATTTTTATATCAACAGTTTACTGATAAATTATATAGGTAAAAATAGTTTCAATAGGTTTCTTTTACTGTTAATTGTAATCCTCTCTGAGAAGCAGAATTATAGGGAAATTATTAATGAAGAAAGCTAATAATGAACAAATACTATAGTAATTCTTCTGTTCTTGAAGCAGAGGCAGTGGCAAGGATTTTTTTCATTATTGTGTGCACCTGTTATGTGAAAATGATTGAAATAATTTTTAATAGTTTTGTTTATGGTTGAAAATATTTTATTTAATACCCAAGCAATGATGTTACGATAAATAATTGAAAATTATATATTTTGAAAATTGCTTAGTAGTTGTTAATTTTGGATTTTTAAATTCATTTATAATATTACAATGAACAAAAAAGGATTGACACAGTATTACATTTTAAAATTTCCTTTTTATTTCCTTTTATAGTGTTTACACTCTGTTTCCCAGTAGTATTTTTCATTGGTCTCCTGCCTCAGGTGAATACATTTGTAATGTACCTTTGTGAACAATTGGATATTCATATCTTTGGTGGTAATGGTAAGTATTTCTTTATAACAATTATAGATTACAGTAGTACTTTTATAGTCCATGAAGTAATAAACTGACCATTAAAATGCTTTTTCAGTTTTCATTTCAGAATTAAAATTTTAAAGAAATATTTAATAATTGAAGATTGAGAAGCAATTAATTTTAGATAGGAAAAAGTAGTCAAGCTTGCTCCTGTCGAAAAAACTCAGGACTAACAGAGTAGGTGTGTAAGAAACGATAAAATAACGTTGAAACTAAAAGTTAGAGTGAATTTACATGGAACCTCTATGTGCTTATAAGGTACCTATGAAAAATCACCTATACTAGATAGATTTAGGCTTGATACACGATATATCTGGATGTTAAACTGGTGTGTGCATTTGGCATGTCTTTGTATTGATTTTAGAGCTTTACTTTATCTTTAGAATGGGAACACCAAGGACGGGCTATGGTGGCTTATGCCTGTAATCCTAGCATTTTGGAAGGCTGAGGCGGGAGGATAGCTTGAGCCCAGGAGTTCAAGACCAACGTGGGCAATATAGTGAGACCTTACCTCTACAAAAAATTAACTGGGCATGGTGGCGTGTGCCTGTAGTCCCAGCTACTCAGAAGGCTGAGGAGGGAGGGTCACTTGAGCCTAGGAGTTCAAGGCTCCATGATTATGCTACTGCACTCCAGTCTGGGCGACATAGTGCAGCCCCAACTAAAAAAAAAAAAAAAAAAGGGAACATCAAAACTAGAGTCTGAAAGCATTTTACTAAAAAGCTTTCAAGGAGTATCTCTGTAGAGAAGACCATGTGGATATGAATTGATATAGTTCAAAAAACTTATCCCCTATCATATATTTTTTTAACTTACAAAATAAGTAAGACCATATCAATATTACTCTGGAATAGATCATGTTTTGCAGAACTTATCGACAGCCACCATGATTAAAGTGTGCCATTATTAATTTAACCATTTAAGATTGTACTAAATGATGAATATACAACTAGAGGAAGGATATAAAACGGAAAGAAATGACAGTAGGATTGTCCTTTTCTCTTCACACTTGACGTGTGCAGACCTCAGTTATCTCCAAGTATGTGGAAATCCTCTCTGCTGATGAAATGTTGATCTTATGACTTCAATTTTAAATAGAAATTGAGCTTTTTCTGTGTTACTATATGTCATACTAGAGCATTTTTAAATCTTTTGAAATTCTTTTGAGCAGGTGTTAATTAAGACAGAGCTGGTTCATCAGTCAGCATAGCTTAATGTGTAGAAGACAGTTTCAGTATTTAGGTACTGTTATTGGTGCTAAGATAGTCTAAATGCTATGGGGAGGTCTTAGTGTAGGTAACTTATAATAGTGGGCTTTGTCACATTATAATTTACAAACTTGTGCAAGGTATTAGGTTTTTAATATCTCATATTAAAAAGATTTTTTCCTATAGATTTCTTCTGTGATCATTATATAAAATTACCATTAAAGAAAATCTGTCACTTATATTTTAAAAATAAAATCTAGCTATCTTATCCATCCCCTGCTTCTTATTTCTAATTATTATTATTATCATCATCATCATCCATTGGATTTTTTGTTGTTGTTATTGTCAGATCTTTTTTTGTGAAACCTTAATAAAACATGGTAATACATATTTGCTTCTGTGGGTAGCACAAGTTCTGTTTACATAGATAAATATCTTACAGTGAATAAACTGAATACATCTCCAGTTCCTTTCAGGTCTCCAAAAGCTTCATTTTCCCATATTTTTTGTTAGTATAAGATAATTTTTGTTCCTACATATAAATGTTCAGAACTTCCAAAATGAATATTTTTTTATCCTGTAATAGAGATTGAAGATAGCAATTCTTTTGGAAGTAGAGGGTGAAGTAACTGAATTTTTTAAATGAAATGGAATAGATATTTAATTATAGTCAACATTGTAACATTTGAAATGCTTTTCAGTGAACTTCACTATTTTTCCATCAATGTTTATGAAACACTGATTTCTTCCTCCCTCTGCTGTCTAGCCACGACCAGCCTGCTTGCGGCGCTATACAGCTGCCTCTGTAGTGTAGTGGCTGTGGCCTTGCTGTACGGCCTGTGCTATGGAGCCCTGAAGGTGAGCCGCGAGTTGGGGTGTATGTCTTGGAGGCCGGATTACTGCAGAAAGCCTGTTTTATAGTCGAGTTGGGATTTTTACTCTGTTGTCACTAAAGCATTCGTTTCTGTGATCTTCCTCTGCTGAGCATAATTCCTATTCTCACTTGGAATTTGAAAGCCATTTGCTAGTTCACCATTGCTGAAAGGAAGTCTTTTCCATGCAGCAATCCCAGGTCACTGTTAGAACCTATGATGACCAGAAACTTGGCTCATTTGGCATGGGGTAGGCATGGTAATTAAAGAATATGACATTAATTTTAGAATTATAGTTAATAATTTATTTAACTGCTTTTCATATCAAGGTTTCTTTAAAGTTATAAAAACAAGATCAAGGACTACAATTGAAGATACATGCTAAAAAGTAATATACTGCTAATTTAATGTCATAATTGAGTTAGAAGATCTGGACGTGCCTATTAAAAGATTGTCACCAAATTGTAAACATAAAAATTTTAAAGTTTTTCTAGATATCTCTTAACACCTCACACATGCTTTTGGTTTTTGTTTTTTATGGTGATGATTGCAGGACACTCAGAGAATGGTAGGGTTGAAAGGACTATGAAAAGTGACTCCCAGCATCCTTCCTCACCTTTTATTAAGTGACATTTGTAGAGTACTTACTGTGTGCCAAGCACCGTGCTATAAGCCATTTTCTGCTTTTAAGGAGCTTATAGGTTTGCTGTGATTAACAAGTCAACCCAACATGTTCAATACAGGATAATGATGGTTATGAAAGAGTGCTGGGGGTATACAAATTAAGACTACTTTATTCAGCCAAAAGGGATTAATGGCAATTTCCCAGGAGGATGACTTTATTTTGAAGGACAAATAGGCATCAGCTAATTGGAACAAGGACTGAAGAGCCGCAGAGTTGAAAATAAAATGTGACATGTAGGGGAAATAGCAAATAATTAGGAGTTGCTGGAGGCTTTAGTACATGGGAAAGGCCAGCAGAGGTTGGACTCTGAAGTGTCTTTTGTACTGAAGGTGTTGGGTGAGGTAGAAAACCATCAGAGGATTTGAGGTGGAGCAAGGAAAGGACTAGAGTTACGTTTTAGAAAGATGACTTCCTCCACATGAAGGAGATGGAGGTCTAAGCAGGCAGCATCAAAGTCTGGAGATCATCTCATCTTGGAATTATGAGAGACTGTACTACAACTGAATTTCATGAATATGTTTTGGGACTATCTAGACAATGAGAAAAATGCCTAAGACTAGGATCTAGGATGACTTCTGGGTGGGGGTTGGCTTGAGCAGGCGGATGGTTAGTGATATAATGCACAGGATTGGAAACCGTGGAGTTTGTTGAGGAAGATGGTTGTTTACACTTGGACACTTTATTTGTTGATATTCATGGGGTATCTAGAGAAGCACACTAGGTAGTTTTGTGTAGAGAGGTTCGAAGTAGTGATTAATGCATTTACAGATTATCAACAAAATTAAATAAAGCATAAAAGAAAAATAATGCTAGTGTGGATTGACACTGTAAAATGAATGAGGAAAAAACTCTGGGAAATGCCAGTATTTCAGTGTTTGATATGTCAAAATCACACAAGGAAATTTCAGAGACAGGAGAGTCTGAATTTAGCCATTAATAGATATTAGTGACTTAAAAGCAGTTTCTTTGGGGTTTTGGTTAAGCAAAACATCAATGTTAACAGGAGTTTGGAAGAAGTTGATTTCAGTCCTTATGGATGACTTTGGGGGGGTTTCAAGACTTCAGTGGAGGAAATAACTGCAGATGTGGTGGAACTGGCAAGATAACTAGAATTAGAAATGGAGCCAGAAGATATGACTGAATTGTTGCCACTTCATGATCAAACTTGAATGGATGAGGAGTTGCTTCTTATGGATGAGCAACGACAGTGGTTTCTTGAGATGAAACTCATTCCTGGTGAAGATGCTGTGAACATTGTTGAAGGTAACAACAAAGGATTTTGACTATGCATAAACTTAGTTGATAAAGCATTAGCAGGATTTGAAAGGATTGACTCTAGTTTTGAAAGCAGTTCTGTGGGTAAAATTCTATCAAACAGCATCACGTGGTACAGAGAAATCCTTGAAAGGAAGAATCTATCCGTGTGGCCAACTTAATTGTTGTCTTATTTTAAGAAATTGCCACAGCCACCACAACCTTCACCAAGCCACCACCCTGATCAGTGAATAGCTATCAACACTGAGGCAAGACCTTTCACCAACAAAAAAGGTTATGACTTGCTGAAGGCTCAGATGACTCTTAACATATTTTAGCAATAAAGTATTTTTAAATTAATGTATGTACATTGTCTTTTAGACATCATGCTATTGCACACTTATAGACTAGTATGGTATAAACATCTTTTGTGTGCACTGGAGGAGCAAAAAATTCAGTGACTTGCTTTATTACAATATTCTTTTTTATTGTGGTGGTCTGGAACCAGACCCACAACATCTCTGAGGTATGTCTATACAAGGATTTCATTAAACCTGTTTTTGTAACAGCAGTAACTGGTAATGACATAAGATCTACCATTTGTGACTGGTTAAATTAATTAGAGAGTATAGCCATACAAAGAAATACTATACAGTAATGAAAAAGAATTAAACACAGTTTTAATGTGATGTGACCTCTGAGACATAGTATTTTGTGTGTGTGTGTGTTTAACAGGATGGCACTATGCCATAAAATTTGTGCTTTTTTAAAAAACACATTCAAAGGCTTGTAGCTACCTAGAATAATTATTGAAGAATACATAAGAAATTGAAAACAGTGTTACTTCTGGAGAATTAAGAGTTATTTGGAGACTTTATTGCATACCTTTAGGAATTGTTTACTTTTTTTTTCATCTATTCAGTAATATAGGCTTTTTTTAAAATGTGACATCTGCTTTTCTTGTATTTACTCTTGTTTTTCCTTGAGATTTTTAAAAGCAGGATGCTTCCCTCACTAGAAATAAAAATTTTTCTTTAAGATCACTCTTATGCATCCTATTAATATGTATAATCCTCCCAGATGTTTTTATTTTTTTTAGAAATTTGGGTCATTATATAATAAAAGTAAAAACATTTAGGTCTTAGAGAAAATCAAGGCCCACTACAGTGGGTAAAACAGATCCATGTTTTAATCTGTCCTAGGCCAGCTTCCCTAAGCGGTTTTGTTTTTCAAAGTTTCTGTTCCATCTTCCACTTCTGAATCAGAATTCATTAAGAACTCAGAGGCAGGCTGTGCACGATGGCTCAAGCCTGTAATCCCAGCACTTTGGGAGGTCAAGATGAGAGTATTGTCTGAGCCTGTGGGTTCAAGACCAGCCTGGGCACATGGTGAGATCTCATCTCTACAGTAAATTTTTTAAAAATTAGCTGGGTGTGGTAGCACGTGCCTGTGTTTATGGCTACTTGGAGGGCTGAGGCGGAAGGATTGCCGAAGCCCAGCAGGTCGACACTAGGGTGGTGGTGAGTGTGCCAACTGCACTCTATCCTGGGCGATGATGGAGTGAGAGACTCCAACTCAAAAAAAAAAGAACTCAAAGGCAGCTGGGTTTTGTTTTGTTCTTTGTACTTCTAGTTAGTGATTCAGTAGAGGTAGTAGTTACCATGAATTTATGTACAATCTGTAAGTCAAGGTGATGTCTTAGTTAAGGCTACTATAACAAAGTAACGTAGCCTAGGTAGCTTGTCAACAGCAGATATTTATTTCTCACGGTTCTAGAGTCTTGAGATCAGGTTGCTGGCAGGTCAAGTTCTGGTGAGGGCCCTCTTCTCATTTGCAGATGGCCACTTTATTATATCCTCACATGGTGGAAAGAGGACTAAAAAGCCCTCTGGGGTTCCTTTTATAAGGACACTAATCCTAGTCAGGACAGCTCTGTCCTCATGACCTATTAGCTCCCAAAGGTGCTACCTCCTAATACCATCACATTGGGCTTTAGGATTTCAACATATGAATTTGGGGGAGAAGCAGACAATAGGAGGTATTCATGAATTGCCTCCAATACATGATAATTCTAAATTCTTAATTTAAATAAAAAAGTCATTTTGTAATAAACTTAAGAATGCTCTTCTTTCGTCTGAAAGTGATAGTGTCAAATATTTGTCAAATAAAGACAGACGTTTTTAGTTTCTTTTCCTAAATATTTGTTTTGTTTTGTTTGAGTTGAGACAAAACTAACATACAGTAAAATCTACATATTTTAAGTACACAATTTGACAAATTTGGACACACACATACGACTTCAAGTCTATACTCTTAATCAAGATATAAAACAGTTTCATTACCTCAGAAAATTTCCTTGTGTTTCTTCCTCTCTCTCCCGTCCCCACGCTATTCCTATTTCTTTCATTGTAGATTGGGTTTGCAGTTCTTGAACTTCTTAGAAATGAAATTGTCTCATTTGTGTCTGATGTACTTTGTTGACTGTAATCCTGTAAAGACTCACCCACACCGTGTGCATCAGAAGTTTGTTTCTTATGATGGCAGAGAAGTATTCCACTTAATTTCTAATCCTTCTTATCCACATTGTATGACTACATCACAGTTTACTGACTTAGAGACACATATTTGTGTTCCTTCTAGTTGAGGGACATTATGAATAGGGCTGCTGTGAATATTCTTGTGTAAGAAAATATGTTTTCCTTTTTCTTAGGTAAGTACCTAGAAGTGAAATTGCCAGTTTTCCGAAGTGGTTGTACTGGCCATCCTTTGTTTTATTTTTTAATTTAATTTCATTTTTTTTTGAGTTGGAATCTCACTCTATCACCCAGACTTGAGTGCAGTAGCCGCTTCCCGCCACTGCAGCCTTGACCTGCTGGGCTCCGGCGATTCTTCTGCCTCAGCCTTCCAAGTAGCTGGAACTACAGGCGTGCGCTACCACGCCCAGCTAATTTTTGATTTATTGTAGAGATGAGGTCTCGCCAAGTTGCCCAGGCGGGTCTCGAACCCGCGGGCTCAGGCAATCCACTCACCTCAGCCTCCCAAAGCGCGGGATTTACAGGCTGAGCCACCGAACCCGGCTTTGTTTTATTTTTTAATCAATGTTCTACATACATATTTTAGAGCCCAATAGTTCTTACCAAGAGCGGCAATTTCCCTCCCCTTAACCTTCCTCTGACTTATTACTGTCAACAGCTTGAACTGTTTCTTTGATATTTACCTCCATAGATCTACCAAGCTTTTACTTCTTGCGCTTTCTTCAGTGTCCAGCTGTCTCCATGGCCTGCCTTGTGTGGAAGTTGTGGGTTTTTCCTTTTCTCATTGCATCCTTCACCACACACAGCTTCTGCCTCCTCACTGCTTACTGTGGTCACCATTATCACTGCTCAGGCTCCTTCTGCCTTCATTTTGTTCTCCTTTACTTTTCTTTCTTGAGTATATATCTCTCTTTCATTCTCAGTCTCTTGAGATGTTATTTAACTCTCCTTTCACTGCATTCAATACATCAGAAGTTTAGTTTCTGGCTTCACTGCTTAACTGGACAAATAACCTTCTGTGCCTGAGTTTTCTTATCTATAAATTGGGAAAGAATAATACATATGCTCAAGGACAATTAATATAATTTGGGAAATACAAAGATCTAAAGATGCACCTCTAAACAATGTTCACTGTGATAATAAAATACCTATGTTGTGATATGGAGCAATTTCTAAGTCTGTTTTTAAGTGGGATAAAAGGCACGTTGTGGGAAGAACTACTGTTTGACTCCCCATTCCTGCCATTTTTCTTCTGAATCCCTAGAGAAAGATGAAGGATGGATAGATGGTTTCTGCTCATGGGACATGCTTGAGAACTGTTGGTGGTTCCTGTTCACCTGGTATGCACTTGTGCCGGGTGTCGTGCTCATGGCTCCTGAGATGCCAAGTGGACAGCACCATGGGCACTAGCCTTCATGTTCTTTCTCCTGGGATACGCAGTCACTCAGGCAGGAACAGTTACTGACGCCTGCTCAGTGCGTGGAGGACGTGATGGTGTATTGCATGTGCAGCAGCATCAAGAAAGGAGCCTGCCGTGAATCAGCTGCTTCTTTTGTCAAATGAGCTGTGTCGAGCTGTCTTTTTCTACTCCATTATTGCACATAACATAAAATTTACTATACCAAGATATACAACTTAATGTAAACTTAAAACTACTTAAAATCTGAATGATAGCAACGTGCATCAAAAGCAAATTATTTCTAGTATATGAATAGAGCTTTAGTACCAGAAGAAATCTAGCAGCTAATTCTAGCTCATCAGACAATAGTAAATTAAACTTTTCTGGAATAAAAAGCAACTAATAATGTGGCTAAAATGTTTGTTGAATTTAGTTCATTGTCTTTCTCCATCATACCGACATAAAAGGAGTATATGATAGATTATAAATTAGAAAGATGTTATTCTGTTAATTTTTTTCAACAGGACTCCTGGGATGGCCAGCATATTCCTGTACTTTTCTCCATTTTTTGTGGGTTGTTGGTGGCAGTGTCCTATCATCTCAGCCGACAGAGCAGTGACCCATCTGTACTTTTGTAAGTGAATTAAATACATTTAAATAAGTTGGTGTTTAGCTTCCAAGATCTCCTTTACCCAGTGCCTTCCCAAAGTGCTATCAGCCTAATCTATGTTAGGTTTCAAAATATATTAACTTTGGGTTATTCTAACCATATCAGCTGAAAGTGTGTGTTAGTTTGTTAATATTTTTCCTTCCAACTATTTTTTTTTTTTTTAAGAAAACAGCATTTATTGAGAAGACAGAAAAGCTCCTACAGTGAGAGGGGACCCCAAGGGGTTGCCCCCTTCCGACTATCGAAACTATATTTTAATAAAAATAATTTTTGCTGTATGCTTATTTATGGTATTTTTTTTTTTCTTTTTTGAGTTGGAGTCTCACTCTGTTGCCCAGAATGGAGTGCAGTGGCCGCTCCCGGCCACCGCAGCCTCAACCTGCTGGGCTCAGGCGATCCTTCCGCCTCAGCCTTCCAAGTAGCCGGAGTTACAGGCATGCGCTACCACGCCTGGCTGATTTTTTGATTTATTGTAGAGGCGAAGTCTCACTGCCTAGGCGGGTCTCGAACCCGCGGGCTCCCAAAGGCGCGGGATTATAGGCTGAGCCACCGAGCCCGGCTTTATTTATGGTATCTTAAACATTTCAAAATTTATTGTTTGCTAATGATTACTTGGATTACTTAGTTTCTGTCATAAACTTTATTGGCCATTTATAGGTTTTTGGCTTTTTATGTATTTTCTATTAACGATTTTTTCTTATTTTTTAATGTAAAGCTCTTTGGTGCAATCCAAGATTTTTCCAAAAACAGAAGAGAAAAATCCAGAAGACCCTCTATCTGAAGTAAAAGATCCACTGCCTGAAAAGCTTAGAAATTCTGTTGTAAGTTTTTAGAATACCTACATTTTAAACAATTGGTCATGTTATATGATGAACATCTTCTGAAAGTCTTTAGTAATTGGGGAAAAATGTATAGTTATATTTTATAGGATCAGTTGTACATTGTGAATTGTCTTTATTCCAAATTTTAACATGTAAGAGATATTAATTTCTCAGATTTGGTTTCTATGTAGAACAGAATGCTGCTAAACATTTATTTTTAGGTTAGATGAAATTAATTAATTTCATTGGTCATAGAATTTTTATTCCTATTCAATTTAGACTAGAATCTGAAAGAGCAATATTAACATTAACTATATTCATTTTATTGTTATTGTTTTTGTGGAAAGAAACTATTTAGGTTGTTTATATTAGTCTTTTAGGGTGTTTTATTTCTCAAGGACAGCCTGGAAAGTGTGTGTGTTTTCCAGATTGAAGGAGAGAACAATATGTTAACTTAATATTCTTAAGTAAATGCAGTAATGTTTTAAAATTTCTAAATTGCAATGCTGTTTACATTATTTTAGTTTTTAATTATTTGAAAAATGAATTCTATAGATTCATGTCTGTTTTGTGGAATGAAACAAAACATTTCTTCTCAGTTTTTTTTAGATCATGCCCATTTGTGAAACACTGGATTTTTGAATGTTGAATTAGACATATTTACTGTGAAGTTGAGCTCTTCACATATTCCTTTTTTTTTTTGAGTTGGAGTCTCACTCTGTCGCCCAGACTGGAGTGCAGTGGCCGCTCCTGGCCACCACAGCCTCGACCTGCTGGGCTCCGGCGATCCTTCCGCCTCAGCCTTCCAAGTAGCCAGAATTATAGGCATGCGCTACCACGCCCGGCTGATTTTTTGATTTATTGAGAGATGAGGTCTCGCCTGCTCAGGCGGGTCTCTAACTCACGGGCTCAGGAAATCCACTCACCTCAGCCTCCCAAAGGCGCAGGATTACAGGCTGAGCCACCGAGCCCGGCTTGTTCACATATTCTTTAGAAAATTTTAGAAATACAAAACTACTTCAAAATAGAATTTAGACAGACTTTTTTTCTGGTTTTAGTTTCCATGTTAACAGAAGATATTTCATATTAAGTTTAGTAAGATATTCTGAATCTAGCTTACAAGCACAATCTAATAGGTCAGCTGATGACCAGCAATTTCAAGAGGTTTTTACTATCGCCACTTTCGAGGGAACCCAAATCTAGAAAGTAAAAAAGGACATATGTTACACAGTTGCAGTATGTCAAAAGACCAGTGAAAATATAACTTCTCCAAAGGGCTATGTCCCTATAAATCACCCTGTGACTGAGTGCGGTAGTATGTGCCTATAATCCCAGCCTCTCAGGATGCTGAGGCTGGAGAACCTCTTGAGCTCTGGAGTTCTGGACTGCAGTGCACCATGATCGCACCTGTGAATACTGCATTCCAGCCTAGGCAACACAGTGAGACTCGGTCCAAAAAAAAAAGAAGATATGATAACTTAAGGTAGCTTATTTTCTTTCTTCCTGTATAAAAGTAAGACAGATCAATGAAGGAATAAAATTTCATTTCTAAAAGACTTCATTGTGATATGCTATACAGCATGCAGAACTAGATAAGTTATTTAGTTTCCTTGGTTTTATAGTGTCAAAACAAAACTATGAGGAAGTTGAGGAAGAAAATAAATTTAGTGTAACTAATTATTGCGTGTAAGAAATATTTAGAAGTGTAGAGAGTATCAGTGAAAAATTATTATTATTTTTTCTTTACTACCGACTGAACTAGCCAGGCAAAAATGATTTCTTAAACTTTGCAAACTGAATAGAGAAAAAATTTAAAAAATTTTTTACGTAATTGTTTAATAATTCTTTTTTTGTTGCACAGAGTGAGCGTCTACAGTCTGACCTAGTAGTATGCATTGTAATTGGTGTGCTGTATTTTGCTATTCATGTAAGCACAGTCTTCACAGTACTCCAGGTAAGACATAATTTTGTTCTTTTAGTTGGGGAAAGTCCAGTCTTGGACTTTCTGCATAACAGCATTCCAGTCAGTGACAGACTGAGTTTACAATTTTGGTCCCATAAGATTATAATGAAGCTGCCCTATACAAGTCGATCATTGAAAAAAATTTTATACCACATTTTTACTGTACCTTTTCTATATTTAGAAATATTTAGATACATAAATGCTTAGCATTGTGTTATAGTTGCCTGCAGTATTTGGTACAGTAACATGCTGTGCAAGTGTGTAGCCAGGAGCAATTGACTCTGCCCTATGGCCTACGTGTATAGTGGGCTGTGCCTCTTAAGTTTGTGTAAGTGTTCTCTGATGTTTGCACAGTGATAAAATTGCCTAACAGCATATTTCTCAGAGCAAATCCTGTATGACTCGTGATTATACATTTGTGTGGGCTTATTTTTGGTTTGATTGTAACGTTTATCCATATTGCTGAAATACATGACAGTTTGTTTGATTTTTTTCAACAAATACTACTTTGTCATGATTTCTCTGTGCTGTGAATCTGGGAGTGGCTTAGCTGGCTGCTTCTAGTTCAGTATCTTCCGTGATGTTGCAGTCATATGAGGTTCATTGTGTGCAGGCTTCAGTTTCCCTCTATGTGGCCCTTATCATAGGCTGCCTGGGTGTCCTCACAAAATGGTAGCTTGTTTCCCCCAGAGCAAGTGATCCTTGAGGGAGAAAGCCCAAGACAGAAGCTGTATTCTTCATCTGATGTTGGAAATGACATGCTACCACTTCGTCCATATTCTGTTGGACACAGGTCCGTTGTGGTAAGGAGATATACACTGCTTTGAATGCCAGGAGCCCAGGATCATTGATACCATTTTTGGAGGCCAACTTCGGCAGTCCACCCTCTGGCTGCCATGATTCACACCCCTCCTGTAGGCAAAATGAGCATCTCCCTCCTAAGCCCCAGGAAATATCTCATTACAAAGGAAAGCAGGAGTTCTATAGCCTTATCATCTAGTCAGCATCAGGTGTGGGCGAGGATCCTCAAGTAGTTTGTCTCATTCGTAGTCCATGGAATCACTGTGTTTGTTGCCTACGTTCTTTTGTGTTGACCCATGTTTCCATGTGACGTCTTTTTCCTTCTACTGAAGGATTTCCTAGCACATTTCTTATAGTGTGAATCTACAGTTTTTCTCAGGTTTTTGTATCTTAGAAGAAGTCCTTATTTCACCATTGGTATTGGAAGATGCTTCATTGGATCTAACATTTTATGGTGACAGTTTTTGTCTTGTAGTACCTAAGGTGTTGTTCCCCTGGCTTTCTTACTTGCACATGGAATCTTGCTGGTGTTCGTATCTCTACTCTTCTGGTGGGGAGCTCATCTTTTTTCTCTGCTGCTTGTGGGATTTTATTTTTATCACTAGTTTTGAGTAGTTTATGATATACCTTCACGTACTTTCTTTCATGTTTTTATACTTGAGGTTCTTTGAATCTGTGGTCTGTCGTCTTCATTAAATGTGGAAAATTATGTCCATTATGGCTTTTGATGCTTCTCTTCCCTCCTCTTCCTCCCCACCCCTTCCCCACCTTATAATTGTGGACCCCGATTATGAATATCTCTGGCCTTCTGAAGTGTCCCATAGTAACTGACACTGTTCATTTTAACTGTTTTTTGTATGTTTTGTTACATTTTGAAGAGTTTCTGGTTTATGATGAGTCGTTAAGTTCACTATCCTTTTCTTCTGCAATGGGTAATCCACCATGTATTTCATTCATTGCATTTTTTTATCTCAGAACTTATCATTTTCATCTTTAGAGTCTGACTTAGGTCTTTTAAAAAATATCTCCCATGCCTCTACTTAACTTTTCAAACATATGGAGTTCAGTTGTAACTCTTAATGTCCATGTCCACTAATTCTAGCATCTGTGTCACTTAATGGATTGGTACTCACTGATTTTTTTTTTCTCACTGTGGGTTGTCGTTTTTTGATTTTGTGTGTTCTTGGTAAATTTTGATGGAATACCAAGCAGTATAAGTTTTGCCTTGTTAGTTGTGTATGTATTTTTTGATTTCTTGAAATATTCTTTAAGTTTGTTATGGTGTGTGCCTAAGTTACTTATTAATAGTTGGATCCTTTGTTGTCTCTCTTTTAAGATTGCTGAGGTGGAACAAGAGCCATGTTTAGTTCACAGTTAACACTTCCCTCTCCTTAGACAACATCCTTTTCAGTACTTTACCCTGTCCCCTGTGAATCTTGAGCTTCCCCAGGCTCACTGTGGGAGTGCAGATGCCCCTCTCTAACCCTTCCTTGACCTCCTTCTCTGGCCTCCTGGGGCTCCTCCCACTCATGCCTGGTTGTATTCCCCTGCACACTCACAGGGCCCTTGGCATGTCTCCAGAGTTCTCTCCTGAGCCATTTTCTCTTTGGCCACCATCTCTTTCAGAGAACTCCAGCCACTTGGTCTTTATAGTCTTTCAGCTCCTTCACTTTCCCACAGCGCATGCAGCCTGACGTGGATACTCCCTCCCTACATTGTCTGGAGACTCCACCCCATGAGCGCAGTCCTCACGCTCACCTCACTGTTTCCCTTTTCTTCAGGGTTCACAGCTTATTTCTTTATGTCTCACCTGTTGCACGCCGTTGAGTCATATATTTTATTCTGTTTTTGTTGTTTCATGTTGAAGGGTAAATCTCTGTTACTCCATGTGTCCAGAAGCAAAGGCTTAATTATTTAATTTCACTTAACATTTTTGCCTGTTTTTTTTCTCTTCCAATTTGAACTATTAATTTCTGAACACTTGCAAACCAAGTAAGGTCCAGTCTCAAGGGCACAGATGGAGGCTCTCTCACGTCCATGAGGCTCCAGAGATTCCACGTATATGACTTAATTTAAACATTTGAAGAGATGGTACTCAAGTCTATCTTTTGGGAATTTTTTTACACAGGAGAATTCTCATTTGGTAACATACCATGCAAAGACACAAAAGAGGCTTTATTCTCATTGTGTTCTATGCATCTCTGAGGCTTAGTTTACTTAGCAGTGTCCTTTTTAAACATTTTTTATTTTTTAAAAATTATTGATACATAATTGTACATACTTATGGTATACATGTGATATTTTGATATATTCATACAATTTGTAATGATCAAATTAGGGTATCTAGGATATCCCTCTCTTCAATTTGTACTGAGAGCATTTCAAATCTTCTAGCTATTTTGAAATATAAAATAAATTATTGTTACCTATAGTATTCCCACCGTGCTATTGAACACTATAACTTATCCTTCTAAAAGTATGTTTAGACCCATTAACCAGTCTGTCTTCTCCTACCCCCACCTGTCTACTTCCCAGGCTCCAGTATCTATTATTCTGCTCTCTACATCCAAGATGCACTTTTGGCTCCCCCACATAAATGAGAACATGTGATATTTGTCTTTCTTTGCCTGGCTTATTTCACTTCATATAATTACCTCCAATTTCATCCATGTTGCTGCAAATGACAGGATTGCGTTCTTTTTTATAGCTGAATAGTATTCCATTGTTTGTTTATACCACATTTTTTTAATTCATTCATCTATTGATGGACAATTAGGTTGATTTTGTATCTTGGCTGTTGTGAATAGTGTAGTAAACATGAGGTGCAGATATCCCCTTGATATACTGATTCCTTTCCTTTGGATAAATACCTGATAGTGGAATTGCTGGATTATATGATAGTTCAAGTTTTAGATTTTTGAGAAACCGCAATACTGTTTTCCATAATGACTATACTAATTTACATTCCCATCAACAATGAATGAGGGAGAGACCAAAAAAAAAAAAACCCAGAACTTATTTATAAAAACTGTGTGCTTATTCTTGCTTATTTAAACTTCAGTCAACGTACTCTTCGTTTGATGCAATATACCTATCAAGACTTTTTCTATTGCTCAAAACAGTTTTTGAGCTCATCCATTGATGTCTTTTAATGCTTCTGCCATTTTTTGTTTCACCTCTTCCACATCAGCAAAATGTTTTCCTTTGCGTTCAAAAACTGCTGCCCGTGATGCGAGCAGATGTATTATCATGGTGGAAGAACCAGTCGCCTGTTTGCCACAACTTGGGACGTTTCTTCTTTAAATCGTGGCACAACCTTCTCAAAACTTCCAGATAAAAAATTTGGTTGACCATTTGATCTGGAGGAGCAAATTCCAAGTGTACTACAAGGGTCCCACCCTCCAAAAGATAATTTCAGGTTTTTGGCGTGGAGGTCCCTCCTCATATAAGAGTTTTCTCAGCATCCTTGCCAGCATTTGTTATTTTTTTTCTTTTTAGTGACATCCATTTTAACTGGAGTGAAATGACATTTTATTGTGGCTTTAATTTGCATTTCCCTGATGATTAGTGATGTTGAAGATATTTTTTCAGATTGGCCATTTGTATGTCTTATTGTAAGAAATATCTGTTCAGATCCTTCTCACTTTTTAATGTGATTATTTTGTTGATCCTTTGTATTTTTTTAAGACTTTATTTCATTTAGTTCTGCTGTGATATATATTGTTTTTTCCTTCTACTAATTTGGGGTTTTGTGTGTTCTTGATTTTCTGGTTCTTGAGGTGTATCATTAAATTGTTTATATGAATTCTTTCTACATTTTTTATGTAGGCATTTTTTATTTTGAATATGTGGGGTACATTTCAGGGTTAGGTATACAAATGTTCTTTATGCAGGTACCCTTATTGATGAGATGTGCCCCCTCCCTCCCACTCCCCTGGCAGTTTCCCACTACTGCCAATCCTGCCCTAGCCCTCCCCCGGCAGTTTCCCACTACTGCCAATCCTGCCCCCACCCTCCCCTGGCAGTTTCCCACTACTGCCAATCCCTTTCTTATAGTATTATGATAGTTGTTCAAGGTCCGCTTATGAGTGAGAACATGTGATACTTGGTTGCTTCTGTGATAGATCACTCAGTATTATAGACTCTAAGTCCATCCAAGTTGCTATGAAGTTCTTAAGTTTATCTTTCTTTATGGCTGTGTAATATTCCATCATGAATATGTACCACATTTTTTCCCAGACCTCTTTTGATGGGCAGCACAGTTGGTTCCATGTTTTTGCTATTGTGAATAATGCTGCAATAAACATGTGTGGGCAGGTATCTTTTTCATAGAGTGATTTGAGTTCCTCCAGGTATATTCCCAGTAGGGGAATTACAGGGTTGTATGGGAGGTCAATTCTTAGATCTTTTAGGAATTGCAAGACTGTTTTCCACAGAGCTTGTATTAGTTTACACTCCCACCAACAGTGTGCCCTTTTAGCTGCATCCTCTCCAGCATCTGTTGTTTTTGAGTTATTGATGATGGCCATCCTAACTGGAGTTAGGTTGGTATCTCAGTGTAGTTTAAATTTGCATTTCTTTGATGACTAATGAGGCTGAGCATTTTTTCATGTATCTGTTGAGTGCTCTTATGTCTTCTTTTGAGAAGTGTCTATTTATATCTTTTGCCCCCTTTGTAATGGGGCTGTTTTTTTCTTTTCGGCACATTTGAGTTCCTTGTAGATCCTAGATGTTAGACCTTTGTCAGATATACAAAGTTGGAAAATGTTTTAGAAATATTTTTTCCCCAGTTTGTGGGCTGTCGCCCGGCTCTCCTAATGGTTTCTTTGGTTTTGCAGAAGCTTGTCAGTTTGATAAGGTTCCACTTGTCTATCTTATCTCTTTTGGCATGGGCACTTGGGGTTTTGATTAGGAATTGGTTGCTAGTTCCAATTTCCATAAGGATGTCTTTTGCATTTTCTAAGGTTCTTATGGTTTGAGGTTTTACATTTAAATCTTTAATCCATTTTGCATTGATTTTTGTGTATGGTGATAGGTAGGGGTCTTGTTTAAATCTTCTGCATGAAGTCAGTCAGTTTTCCCAGCACCATTTGCTGAATAGGTTCTCCTCTCCCCAGTGGTTGGACCACAGTGGAATAAAAATAAATATCAACACCAACGAAGTTACCCCAAAACCCACAAAGACATGAACTCTAAACAGCATGATGCTAAACAACTTCTAGGTCAACATGGAAATTGAAACAGAAATTAAAAGATACCTGGAAACAAATGAAGACAAAAAAGCATCTTACCAAAATCTCTGAGATGCCATGAAGGCAGTGCTAAGAGGGGAATTCATATTTTTACGAACACATATGAAGAAAATGGAAAGATCACAAGTTAACAGCCTAACAAATCACCTAAGGAATCTAGAAAAGCAAGACCACCAAACCCTAACTTGAACAGAAGACTCCAGATCACCAAAATAAAAGCCCAAATTCGGGACATAGAAGATAAGAAAAATCAATGAAACCAAAAGCAGGTTCTTTGAAAGGATAAACAAGATTGATGGACCCCTAGCTGGACTGACAAAGAAAAAGAAAGAAAAAGCCCAAATAAACACAATCAAAAATGCAAAAGATGAAGTCACAACTGACCCCAAAGAAATACAAAAGATTATCGGAGATTACTATGTACACCTGTATGGAAACAAACTTGAAAACCTGAATGAAATGGAGGACTTTCTGACATCATGCAACCTCCTCAGGTTGAAACAAGAGGAAATCAAGACTCTGACTAGACCAGTAACAACCCAGGAAATTGACTATGTCATAAGAAAACTATCTACAAAACTATCTGGATCAGATGGCTTTCCAGCAGAATTCTACAAAACATACAAGGAGGAGCTGATACCAATCCTATTGAAAGTATGCCAGGCAATCGAGAAAAGTGTAGGCATTTATTACTATAAACTTCCACTTAGCACTGATTTTTTTTTTGTATTCCATAGGTTTTGGTATGTTGTACTTTCATTTATTTCAAGAAGTTTTTAAATTTTCTTTTTAATTTCTTCATTCACCCAGTGTTTCTTCAGGAGCATATTGTCTAACTTTTATGTGACTGTACAGTTTCCAAAGTTGGTCTTGTTTTTTATTTCTAGTTTCATTTTATTATGATTGAAAAGATACTTGATTTGAATTTGATTTTGAAGAATTTGCTGAGACTTATTTTGTGGCCTAACATATTGTTTATCCTTGGAGAGTGTTCCATATTCTCTTGAGAAGACTGTACATCCTGCAGCTGCTGGGTGAAATTGATGTTCTGTAAATGTCTGCTAGGTCCATTTGTTCTCTAGAGCAGACTAAGTCCAATGTTTCTTTGTTGATTTTCTGTTTAGAAAATCTTTCTAGGACTGAAATTGTGGTGTTCACATTTCCAACTATTATCATATTGGGGTCTGTCTCTCTCTTTAGCTTTAATTTTGGCCTTATATGCCTGGGTGCTCCTGTGCATATATATTTAAAATTTTTATATCCCCTTTCTAAGTCGGACTCTTTATTATTATATATTGACCCTCTTTTTCTCTTTTTATGTTTATTGGCTTAAAGTCCATTTTGGTTTCTGTTTGCATGGAATACTTTTTTTTTATTTTTTAACTTTCAGTTTGTGTGTGTGTAAAGTTTGCTTCCTGTAAGCAGCATATGGTTGGTCTTTTAAAAAAGTTTATTCAGCTAGTATATTTTATATATCTATTTAGACATCAGGGTACACACTGGACAGTCAATATCTTTTAACTGGGGAATTTAAACTGCTTACCTTCAAGATTGTTACTGATAGCTAAGGGCTTGCTCATGTCATTTTGTTAATTGTTTTCTGAATGTTTTGTATATATTTTATTCCTTTGTCTTTTGTTATTTACCTTTTTGATTTGGTGGATTATTTTTGTAGTGATAACATTAATTTTTTTTTATTATTTGTCTATCTGCTTTACCAGTGTGTTTTATCCTTTCATGTATTTTCATAATGATAGCTGTCATCCTTCTGCTTTCAATTATAGGAGTGCCTTAATAATTTAGGGCCAGTCTAGTAGCAAGGAATTTCCTCAGGGTTTCCTTGTCAGAAAAAGCAAACTTCATTTCTGAAGAATAGCTTTTCTGGGTATAGTAGTTTAGTTGGAAGTTTTCCCTCTCCCCAGCACTTTGAATACATCACCCCATCTGTCCTGACTTGTGAAATTTCAGTCTGATGGGGATTTCCTTATACGTGACTTGACTGTTTTCTCTTGCTGTTATTAGAATTCTATTTTTGTCTCTGACTTTTGACAGTATGATTACAGTGTACCTTGGAGAAGGCCTTTTAGGTGAATGTATTTGGGAATCATTGAGGTTTCTGTATCTGAATGGATATATCTCCTGCAAGACTTGGGAAATTTTCAGCTATTATCTTATTAAATCGACTTTCTATGCCTCTGCTCATTTCTTCTTCTTTTGGAAGTCCCAAAATTTGGATATTTGGTCATTTTATGGTGTCATATATGTCATATAGACTTTCTTTATTCTTTTTTTGTTTCTTTTTATTTTTGTCTGAGTGTTTTTTGTTTTTTTAGACCTGTCTTCAGGTTTAGAAATAATTTTTTCTTGATCTAATCTGTTATTGAAGGTCTTAACTTTTTATTTACTTCATTCATTGAATTCTTTAGTTCTAGAGTTCGTTTTAAGGAAATCTATCTCTGTTGGATTTCTCATTTAGATCATGAATTATTTTTTGGATTTCTTTTGTATTATTTATGTATGTTATCTTGTATCTTCACTGAGTTTTCTTATTATCTTTCTTTTGAATTATTTTTCAGACATTTCATAGATTTTCTTTTTTGATATCTGTTACTGGACGATTATTATGTTCCTTTGGAGGTCTCCTGTTTTCTTGCTTTTTAATGTTCCTGGTGTTGTTTAGTTGACTTCTGTGCATCTGGTGTAACAATCACTTTTTTCAATTTTATGAATTGGGTTTTAGAGGGAAAGACCGTTTCTTATGGAAATAAGAAACAATTAGGGTGTGTTGGCTTTGGCTCTGCGTATACGCAGTAGTGTAGTCGCCCCATGATTTCTTCAGCTGTAATTGGTGTTAGTGGTGTCTGTGAGTCCCTCAGTGGTTTAAGCTGTGCTTGTTAACAGAGGCTGTGGTGAGGCTTTGCTGTGGATAGGGAAGCCAGGTGGCGGGGAGGGAGGTCTCAGGCACCAGTGATGGATGACTACAGTGGGTTGAATATGCCAGTCTTTAAGCTGTTGGTCAGCATCCATGGGGCCGGCAGTGTTGGGTCTGGACAGACTTGTCCTTGGGCTTCCTAGTCATCGTGCTTGGGTGTTAGTGGTAGCAAGGAAGAGAAATTTTAGGGTGCATTTCTATCCTTCTGACAAATGGCTTTTCTGCAGTATGAATAAGGATATGTCAACTCAAGTGCTATTCCCTGGGGAAGGCTTTGCCACAACCTTCATGTTCATAAATAAATGTTCTCTGCCATGTGGGCTTGCACAAGTGTGTGTCAAGCTTCTAGACCTAGAGCATCATTGGTGTTGCTCTCCTGGAAGGAGCACATGGCCCTTTTGGGAAGCACAAGGGGTGGTAGGGGAGGGGGCTGGGTTCTTGCTGGCAGTGATGAGTAGGTTGGTGATGGTCACGGATGATACTGATCAAGGCAGTCAGCTCCAGAGCGCCAGGGTCTTCACACCTGGGGTGAGATGCACAGTCGTGTGCTGAACCATGCACTGCAAACCAGTGCATACGGCCAACTGCTCCATGTGGCCCCTGCCTCGGCCCATGTCCTTTATCTCTGCTACCTAAAACAATTTAATACATTGCTCTGAATGTCATGAAGAGTGTTCTTGTCCTAGTAGGCAATACAACTCAGGCCACCCTCTTGTTAACAATAATGTGAGACACCAGAGAAAGTAGTTAACACATTTTAAAGAATTTATGATATATGAACAGTCGCTACCTTTCATGAATGTTTTTAAAAACTGCATAATATAGAAATGTTAACTGTAGAAAAATGTTTAGTTCTTCAATTCTAGAATTGACTTCATTCTTCTCTATTCATCAAGTGGAAAATTGATTGACAGATTAGAAGTTCTACTGTGAGTCTCAGCAGTCACTCCTAATTTTCTCAACTTTTTTTTTTAGCCTGCTCTCAAGTATGTGTTATATGCATTGGTTGGCTTTGTGGGTTTTGTAACCCATTATGTGCTGCCTCAAGTTAGAAAACAGCTACCATGGCACTGTTTCTCTCACCCTCTGCTCAAGACTCTAGAGTATAATCAGTATGAAGTTCGAAGTAAGTATTTTATAGCCCTCTTTCCTTTCGATATTGTCCCCTTTCCCTTTACTGTGCCAATAGATGACTTAGTTAAGTATCGTCTAGGAACACTTTGGCATGTGTTTCTTTTGCTTTGTTTTGAAGCTGTTAACATGTTGAATCTCTCACTGGCTGCTTTAATTATAGCTGAAGTGGTGTCAGTGCTACAATGCCAACTTTCCACAAAGAAAACTTACTTCATCCTTCTCTGAGTTGTTCTTCACAGACTTCTCACTGATGAATCTTCTTGTGTGTGTCTGTGACTTTTTCTTCCTATCCCAACTCTCCCCGCAGTCAGTTTTCCATGCCATAGAAAGGCAACCCAGTCTTCTATACGGCCTTTATTTGAAATATTTTTAACTTATACCATCGGGAGTAAATAAAGTTTCTTGTTCCTGTTTCCACCAGAGACACTTTGTCCTACCAGAGAGGAGCATAATAGAATTGATAAAGTGTAAAGAAGTTAAAAATATTTTTAATTGCTATTTTTAGTTAAGATTTGGGATAAAGTATAAAATGGCCAGTATAAAAAGAGATAGAAGGCCAGTCCACTTGCCAAACTTCTTCCTTGCCGTTATAATTCCTGACTTATCTGTCCTGTTGTCCTATTCTTATTCACTGGCCTTGTTACCTGTAATATACTGTACTTCCTCATTTTAGAGGAATAATAAATTCCATACCTATGTTATAATTTATTATATACCAGTAATTAAATATTTTTCCTCAAACTTTTGTATTAATGAATATAATAAAGAGGGTAAATTACTCAACTGTTTCAAGATGAATTAACTTTTTTTTTTAGAGAACTCTGAAACCTTCAGAACTTTCTGTAACAAACTTGACTCTACATTATCAAAGCCTTTTAGTGAAATTGATTAAAGTATCATATTACTGTAATCTTGATCACCAGTTTAATTTTGGAGAGATAATTAAACAGTAATTTATAGGCTTACAGTAATAGCTCTGTGTGAACCTTTTATGAAATACGTGCTTTTTTAATAAGGAGAGATGACGTGAAATTATATAAGAGTCTACTGGCCCATTTTTCCTGTTAGTAAAATAACTCAGAATTTTTTATGACGAGCTATTATTATTGCTTTCATGTAAGTATAAATGATGGCAAATAATCTAACTTGTTTTAAAGATCACTGATTTTCTTTAAAATAAATCATTGATCATATTTTCCCTTTATATTTGATCTTAGAAAATTTAATATAAATTCTTACAAGTTTTTAATCAGCATAACATTTTTTTAACTGAAAGAAAAAATATTCCTCATGAGAGAACTTCTTAAAGCCAGATATTGTTTTCAGATAGCTGAAGAACTATGTCTTAAATCTTTGAGTTTATCCTAGATACTTTCCCCAATAAAATAATATTAAATTATTGGAAAAAAATATTATTGGCAGTGAAAATATGAAGTGTGTAAATTCAAATCATATTTTTATATCTCTTCTTAGATAGTATATCTTATGTGTGCGTGTTATATGTAGCTTAGCATTTTAAAAACAGATTATTCAATAGATCATTTATTCTGGAGGGGGAGCAGTCTAATAGACTTTAATAATTTTTTCTCCACAAGTTATAAGCATAAATGAGAAAAAAATTATGTTTAAAAACCAAGGTTTCAAGAATTAAAGTTTAAAATGAAACTCACCTAAATGTAAGTTGTGTCTAAGTTGCAAATTTATAAGTACCTGAGAGCTCATAGAAGTTGACAGTTGATTAAAATACTGGGTGTTTTTTTTTTTACATTTTTATAGTGTAGAACTAAATTTGAGTTGCAAGATTCTTCTTTTTCATCACATTGCCAAATACTTTAATACATTAGATGACATATGGTTTTCTTGACTCATCTTGCCTTGTTAGATGCAGCCACTGTGATGTGGTTTGAGAAACTTCACGTGTGGCTTCTTTTTGTGGAGAAGAATGTCATCTATCCACTGATTGTTCTCAATGAACTTAGCAGCAGTGCAGAGACAATTGCTAGTCCAAAGAAACTGAACATAGAGTAAGTACAGCAGTCCTCTCATCTAAGTCTGCCTGCTGGGAAATGTCTTCAATTACTGATCAAATGTTATCTAGTCATTTAGTGTCTCTTTGGTGTAAGGCACTTAAGATTAAAAGTTCAGGTGATAGCTTGTCTTTCATTTTCCTTTTTAAAATATCTAGTTCTGCTACTGGCATATTTACTACTGCAGACAGCTCATGTCAACCAATATTTTATGAGAGGACATTTATTAAATAAGATTAATTTTTAATATTAGATGGCAAACTTGGGAGGTACCTATTTTGATGCCCTTTGTAAATTATACTGTACAGATGGTCAGTTGCCTCCATGGTCATCTGATAGACCTGCCCACTAGAGTAAGTACCTGTTGTTGAGTAAGCGCTAATATAGGTTTTTCACATGCTAAATACAGTTAATGTTAAAGCAGTGGAAATTTTGAGAGACTAGAGAATTAAATGTCAGAATTACAATACTGTTTACTTTTTAAACATGCTTATTCATACAGAGGATAAGAATCATAATAAATACTATTAAAAGGGAATATTACTCTAGTCAGATTCAGGATGTGATTTGCTTAGCTATTTTGATCATTTTTAGAAGCTTATATTTGATCAATATATAGTAAGCTTAGTAAAGTAAATGTGATTTTTATTTTTTAGATTAGTAAACTTGCCAGGTTTTTCAGTCATGAGCTCATGACTCGTGCTTTCTTTGTGTCCTAGGTTAGGTGCTTTAATGATCACCATTGCTGGTCTGAAATTGCTACGCTCCTCTTTTAGCAGTCCCACATACCAGTATACCACCATCATCTTTACTGTGCTCTTTTTCAAATTTGACTATGGAGCCTTTTCAGAGACCATGCTATTGGATCTCTTCTTCATGTCCATCCTCTTCAACAAGGTAATTTATCACCAAAAGGAATATTTCCCTAAACGATATGTGATTTAGTGATGTTTATGCTTATGTTTCATTTGACTATGATCTTTTAATTAAATAATACCTGTCTTTAATCAACCAGTTAAGTAGGAGCATATTAGAATCCCTAAACAAAGATAGTCACTGTGATTCATAGTTTTATGAATACCTTTACATTTTGTGCTATAGCTAGGAGATAAGACTAAGTTATGTGGAGAAATTAAAGGAATATTAAATATATATATTTTTAATAAATAGAATCTCTCAAATTGGATATGGTTTTGACAGTTTTAGAAATAGAAGTGGTAAGAATTGAGTTGTGCTCTGGGCTGCCAGAGAACTGGAGGGAGCAAATTCTCACTGGGGATAAACACCTGGAAGCCCAGTGAAGATGGCTGGTGCTAACAGGAGGCTGGGAACAGTCAGACACGAGCTTGGCGGGATGTTCGCAGAACATGCTGAGCTTTACAGAATGCTTCTACATTTGTTCTTCACCCATAAGATAGATGCTCTTAGGCTTTTTACAAATGAGAGAGTGAAACATGGGTCTTCTGCCTCCTAATCCAAGGAACTTTTTTCTGAACCACACTACCTTTCTAAATGAAAGAGGCTGTACAGTGAGGTTATTTGTAAATTATATAGCAGTTAGATTTCATGTTAACACTGACCACATACAAAGGACTTGGATGTGTATTATCCCATTTGAAAGGTAAAAGAGAACTGAAGCAAAGGAACAGGTACAAAACACAATACAAGTCCAATTTTAGGAAAGGTAGCCTGGTTATGCTATTTGGGATCATTTGGGGAAGAGAGGACTTAAAGGTACAGAGAACAACTTGAGAGATTGTGGCAGTAATGCAGGTGTGAGCACGTGTAAGAGGGGAACAATGAAATGAAAAGCCAGTAATCCGAACAAGGTTTTATTGATAGGCACTGTCAGTATTGTGAACAGTAGCTTCTAAATTATTTCAATATTATGTTTGTTCAACTGCCAATTTGCATGCATTTTCATCATTTACTTTCTCTTCTAGTGAGCATAGTTAGTAACCAAAGGGGGAAGCCAGAAAGTTAATCAGAGGATTGTTTGTATAAAGAGGCATGTGTTTTCTCACACATTTAAATATTTAGATTGAAAATTGTATTTCATCTTCTGATACTGGTTAGAAGAAAGTGAAAGTTGAAGTAAAATGTAATTTAAACAATCTTTGAAAAACAGTTGCTGCACTTAACTCTGCACTCATTTGGATTTTCTTAATACTTTCCTTTGTTAAATATTTTTTTTGAGAGCATGGCATTTTCCAGAAGTGTTCTAGATGTTTAGGCTATATCAATGAACAAAGCAGAGAAAGCTTTCCCCTAAAGGAGTTTGCATTTAAATTGGTCAGTAGATAGAACCTAGAAGTTGTAATAAGCAAGGAATACTCAAGGGATTTCTTTGGGTATATTCATTATTCTAAGATATTATTGTTAGTTACACCATGGATTTAATAACCTTTCAAGAAAAATGTATACAAAAATATCATAACCTATCAGTCACTTGCTTATTTAACTGCATATTCTTCTTTTTTTAAATATTATAGTCAGAATTTGAGTACATTGTGTTTCACATTTAGAATCTGAAAAGTTTTGAGTCACTGCTTTTAAGTAGTTGTAGTGTCACCAGAATGACTTTCACTGATGGTGTGAAAGTCCCAAAGATCACTGATGGTGATCCTGACCATGCTACCACTGAGGACTGTCAGTGTGATTTTAAGTCATGGCAAAGAATACTGGAGTTTATCTGCATTTTCTTTCTTTCTTTTCTTTTCTTTCTTTCTTTTTTTAGATAGGTCCTACTCCGTCTCTCAGACTGGGGTGTAGTGGCACAATCATAACTCAAAGCAGTCTTGATCTCCTGGGCTCAAGCAATCCTCCAGCCTTAGCCTCCTGAGTTCAGCTGGGTCGGCAGGTGCATGCCACCACCCCCAGCTAATTTTCTTATTTTTCATTTTTTGTAGGAGTGGGGTCTCATTGTGTTGCCCAGGCTCATCTGCATTTTCTAACTGGTTGAAATTGTGATTTCTGTTTTAAACTTATTACACTCATTTAAACTTAAGTAAGTTCATCTGTAAATTAGTTAAAGTATTTTAAAGGATGAGGTGTTTATTGCCTAGTCATGGCACTGAACTGGTCAGAACTTCCTGCTGTTAAGATTCTGTGATCTGTCTTGAGATTTGGGCTTTGTGGCACCTGCCAGGCAGAGGCGTTCTCCAAGCACAGCAGCTTAAGCATTGAAGATATGCTCAGCAGTGACAGATCTAGTCTTACATAAGGTTGAATTTGTATTGTGTTTCCACTGACAATAGTTGAGACTGTGATTAGATGCCTAGTACACACCTAAGTTCCTCTGCAGACAGGCAATGACAACTGAATTACAACTGCTCTTTTCACATTCTTTTTGACATTCCATTTAAAACATACTCAGTTTCCAAAGCACTAAAATTGGGGAAAATGTGTCTTAGGTTAAAGTAAGTATATATTACTTAAGCTTTATAGACAACTTGTTTTTGTTTTGTTTTTCAAGGACAGTTGTTTTGTGCTTCCCATACCTTTCTGTATTTTGTTTGTAGTAGCAGTGATGTGGCCAGTAGAGGGCATAGACAGATGAAACACAAATCTGCTTAAAAATAGTGTCTTTATTGAGAAGTAAGTAGAGTGTTTAGGCAGTTTCTGTATTTATATGCAAATGAAAGTAATTTCAAAGCCATTTCCCTAATAGGAAGAAAATATATTTTATAGGATTTTCATTTTCTAATTCAAATATCTCACAAATTTTGTGCTGATGGTCATTTCCTCTGACAGCTTTGGGAACTCCTTCACAAGCTACAATTCGTGTACACTTACATTGCACCGTGGCAGATCACATGGGGCTCTGCCTTCCATGCTTTTGCTCAGCCCTTTGCCGTGCCCCGTATCCTTCTAATGAAAGTTTTGTACAAATGGACAGTGATATCCTTGATAAAAATATCGGTTTATAGGCATAGAATATACCTTACTGTATAATATATTATCAAAAATTCACAGTCTTTTGAGCCTTCACCACTACTGATTTGGATTGTTTAACTTGTGTTAACATTTGTGACCCACAGATCATCTGAACATGAGAAAAGTATCAAGGTTTTGTAATTAAGTAGTACTCATTTAAAATTTTATGTTTGCATATGTGAATGTTAAAGTACAGGAATCTTTAATGCATGCAAAATATGTTTAGGACTATTTTTTAATAAATGAAGATACAAAACATTTTTTTCATCATAGAATTGTAATTACGTATCTGTCCAGAATTTTCTCATCATTTCTTAGAAGTGTTTTCTAAATACACTTAGAAGTGTTTTCTAAATACAATATGGCTTAGTGACCACATTGATGTTGAAAATGCAGACTTAATGGTATCTTCAAATTTTACTTTTTTGCTTTGTGGAAAGTTGAACCTTTATCTCCTACTGGGATTGATATATGGATTTGTACCAAATACATGTTAGCAAATGTTTACTTGGCCCCCTTCAGAGCATCATGCCAAGCTGAATTTTCCTTACTGTGTCTTGCTATTGGTATCCACTGTGTTGCCCATGACACCCTCTTGTGTTTTCTTCTGGTGAGTCTCATTTCCCTAATGCTGTAATCTAAATGTGTCTGGGAGATTGTGTGTTTGCTCAGATGAGTGTTTGTGTCCTTAACTAATTTTCCTGCAGATTCCGCCATGTTGTTTATTCAGGCTATTGTGTCAGCCTTCTTCTCTACTCCACTAAACCCCTTTTTGGGAAGTGCAATATTCATCACTTCATACGTTCGACCTGTGAAATTCTGGGAGAGAGACTATAAGTGAGTAGAATAAAACATGTGAAAGGTAATGTTTTTTAATTTATATTTTCAGAGATGGAGTCTCATTATGTTACCGCAGCTGGTGTTGGGCCTCAAATGATCCTCCCGCCTCAGCCTCTCAAAGTGCTAGGATTACAGGTGTGAGCCATCAGGCCTGCCCTTGAAAGACAATCTTTGTCTTTTTTCCTAGGAAAAACTTTTGACAGCATTATTACTAGAGGTTATCTGTGGTTCATAATTTGTTGTGTTGAAATACTTACTTTTGCTAAAAATTTATACATATTCTTAAAATTTGAAAATTATATGGGGGGGACCCAAAAAAAACCAGAATTATATTTTTGGAGGGTGGGCACCTTGTAGTACAACCTTCCCTTGCTAGGTAAGTATTCTAGGAACCCATAGACATCTGTGTACCAGCTAGCATTGTTGTGAAAGACTGTCATTGGCTTCAGTGAATTGTTTTTTTTTTTTTTGAAGATTCTTTCAGTATGTTTGCTCATTTCATGATGAGTGATTTATGAGCTCACTGCCCACACTGCACTGAATGTTCAGCAGTTTTTGACCAAAAATGGCATGAGCCCCGTGCCCCACCCTCCCTATTCACCCAGTCTCACCCTGAGTGATGTTTTTTGTTTTCCTGGATGAAAAAAGTTCTCAAAGGGAAACTTTGTCGATGTGGAAGAGGTGAAACAAAAAATGACAGCAGCACTAAAAGGCATCTACATTGAAGAGTTCAAAAACTGTTTTGAGGCTCAGCCTGTAATCCCCCGCCTTTGGGAGGCTGAGGTGAGTGGATTGCCTGAGCCCGCGGGTTCGCGACCCGCCTGGGCAGCGAGACCTCATCTCTACTATAAATCAAAAAATCAGCCGGGCGTGGTAGCGCATGCCTGTAATTCCGGCTACTCGGAAGGCTGAGGCGGAAGGATCGCCGGAGCCCAGCAGGCGAGGCTGCGGTGGCCGGAAGCGGCCACTGCACTCCAGTCTGGGCGACACAGTGAGACTCCAACTCAAAAAACAAAAACAAAAACAAACAAAAAAACTGTTTTGAGCAGTGGAAAAAGCCTCTCACTAGGTGTATTGCATCAAACAGAGAGTATTTTGAAGGTGACTGAGGTTTAAACATGTAAGAATGAATACACAATTTTTTATAAATAAATTTTGGATTTTTGGACCCTCCCTTGTATAAAAGATAGAAGAGTCAGAGGAAAAGTACTTTTCGTTTTATTTATTTGTTTATTTTTTAATTTTAAAGATGTGGAGTACAATTATGAACTGTGAAGTTCATAATTTTGTCCTTCTTTATGGCTGCCTAATACTCTGTTGTGTATATGTACCACATTTTTTAAATTCAGTCCTCTTTCGATGGGCAGCACGGTTGGTTCCACTTTTTTAAAAAATCGTTTTTTAAACTCATAAGGTATCTTAAAACATTGTTTTGATTGAATATATTCATTTTGGAATCTTTTCTCTTTCAGTGATATTGGAACTATTTCACATTAACAATACTCTGAAACTTTATGCATACAGTGTTATGTCACTGTAACTGTCATAATGAGATATATTATAGAGTTTTCTTAGAAAAAGCTGGCTATTTCTAAGAGCTAGACGGTTTATCGGTGGTTTCTGTTTTTTCACAAAGTTAAGTTTATAATGAAAATCTTTGCATGAAGTGTGTTCTCCATTTAGACTTAGTTCTTTAGGCTAGCAGTTTTATCTAGATAGCTATATGATCTCTCCAATTTTTATTTTATGTCAAATTTCATTTTATTTAAGGGGGAATTTCTGAAAGGAGAATTATTGAGTTATGGAGCATCAACATTTTAAAGGCTTTTAATATGTATTAAAACATGGATTGACCATTTTCAGGACTGGCTTCTCTGTACACATCACAAATCGGCACATTTAATAGGTGAAAATTGTACTCTCACCTTTTAAACGATGAACTAGTTTGTAGGTTTGAAATTTTTACTCTGGTTCTTTGTCTAAAACCATGCATGGTATTTCCCATTTTAGTGAATTTCAGTGTTATTTATATCTTATTATTTTCTTCTGGGCCAACTTTTAGCACAAAATAGTGTTCTATGACAGGAGTTCTTAAACTCTTATTTCAGAACTCAAACTCAGCACAGTGAAAACAGTCACATAGCTGCTCAATATTATTTTGAAGATAGTTTTAATCTGGAAGAGTCTTGAGTTCTGAACATTCTGGGAACCATTATTCTAAAGAACACTGTACCACTGGGCATGATTAGGTGTGCCTTCCTCTTCTAAAGAATATTTCATCATCTGTGAATTTCTAAGGACCACATGCAGCATACATTGTTCATCCTGGTCAGTTTTTTTCCATAGTACACTCATAGTGTCTTTCCACACACTGCATGTGTTGATGTGTGTTGAAGGCATGCGAGTAACAAGCCAATCCCAAGTGTTCTGCCAAGGCTCTGTCACTATTAGTCACAGATGTTTCCAGATATTTTCATAATGTGGGAATATCTACAGTTTCTCCCTCGCTCTTAATTATTAAACATTTTTAAAATGCAAAGAAAATTTCTAAAAATATTTCATTTTCTTTAGCACAAAACGAGTGGATCATTCGAATACCAGATTGGCTTCCCAGCTTGATAGAAATCCAGGTAATAGCTCTATTTGTGAGTAAGGAGGCAAGTCTAAGGATTTGTTTTACACATACACAGAGGGTGCCAAAAAAAGTATACATCTTGAGAAAGGAAAAAATTATATTAAAATTGTAATACTCAATATATACTGATAAGAAAAGATGAATACAAGTCATGTGTGGCTTCTGCAATTATACAAGGTACTCAAAGTGGTTACCATAAACACCCAGACACTTCTTTTTTTTTAAGAAATAGAAGAAAGTAAAGTTTATTATTCACCTTTCACAGATTGGAAAGGGGGCTGACACTCAGAAGCAAGTGTGGCAAATCTCAGTGGAACCTCCCAAAAATGTTAGGATCACACTGCCAGCGGGGCCTCCAGAATGTTAGGTCAGGCCCATCGGGAGTGTGGGTGTCTGGGGTGCAAGCCAATGCCACATAATAGATGCAAAGAATTGCGCAGAAGTTAGATTAGAAAATATGGTTTATTTAGAAAGTAAATTAGAGAGAGAGAGAGAAAGAGGCAATTCACCTCCCCAAGGGAGGGGAGGGGACCAAAGCTTAAGAAAACATGGCCTGGCATAGGTCAAAGAGCACATGGCCATTCCATAGCTTAGCAAGGCAATGGCTCAGGCACTTCTGATTATGGCGAACATCTCAACATTTTTCAAAATGTGGATGTATTTTTTTGGCACCCTGGTATATTTATATTCAGTCCCAATCTGTTGGGAATCCTCTGTGAATTCCAAATAGTCATTTTAAAAAATATCCTTTGCTTTTCATTTTATTTCAGCAAAGTATATATGAATTTGAGTATCTACAGTTTATATACCCAATTTTTAAATAAAATGTGTGTTAAGAATGTTGGTGGGAATTTTGAAAAGCCATTCAGATTGCTCTTATATAGGTTAAAAAGAAAAACAGTTAAAGTGAAACTGACCAGATGTGCTGAAGGGTGTGCAGTCAAACTGAAACATGCTTTATCAATATGTTTGCTTCTACCTTTCCATTGGTGTTTAAGTATGTATTAATTTAATTTGATTCAGTGTATTGTGTACAGCAATGTTTCTGTGGGGGAAAATAACCACTGAGGATAGGTCTTCAGTGGGTGACACTTTGCTGGTGTTATCACAACCTAAAGTCTAGTTTTTAGTTTTGTCATTTAGGAAACATCATTTTTGTTGACCCACCCAATAGTAATCTGACACAGAAAAGTGAGTCTCACGGCCCCACCAATAAGAAATTAATATATCAACCAGAATGTCAGTGTATTGATTTACTAAAAGAAATAGCACTTCCAAATAGACTAGAGTATCTGTGTCCATTTGACTTGTAAATTCTCTCAAATACTCTGTCCATCTCAAAAACCAAACTGGAAGAATCAGATTGATTCTCAGCTATAAAATTGGATCAAGGAGAACTAGTTATTGATATTCATGACTGCCATCATCATGTTCTGAGAGAGAAAAGAACCATTTCAGCACTAGGATGTGCTTGTTAAAAGCTAGAATTCTCATGTTGATGATGCCATCCTGTAAAACACAGAGGCCATGTCCTGACAATAGGTACACTTTGTGTTAGACAGACATAGAATTGACACATTTTACTGACATTAGAGTCTGAGGTTTCCCTTTCATTATTTTACTATTTAGTTAGACTGAGTTTAAAATCATTATTAAGCTTTGAATATTTTGCCATTCTTCAGTACTGTCCATGGGGCACACGTTTACAGGTTATTGCTCTGGATGGTTACTTCTTGAGATGGTCATATAGTTTATTGAGTGATGTTTTATCTTAATGTTTTTCTTAAAGGACAGCCCTAACACCCCTTGTATAGATTCTCTGTTGCTGTATCTGTATATATAGTTTATTTCTGCTTATGTTAGCCATCTCAATATGTAGTTTCTTTTTGACTGACCAACTTCTCTTTGTTTTAGACTGTCGTATTTGTTCAAATCTTATATCTACTTCTTTATCTACTTCTTTTGCCACATAGTCTTTTCATTCTCCTTTTGAATTCTTTTATCTTTTTTCTCTTGCATGGTTTTGATTATAAGGCATATTTTATTGAATAATTTATGGAAAAGTACTTAGATTGCATCTAATCAGTTTCCCACATTTTATTAATGGGAACCATAGATTCTGAGGAGTCATGTGACTCCAAACTCCAAATTCTGAAACCTTTCCCATTAGCCTGTGTTTCATTTCTATATAGAAATTGTAAGAGTATGAATATTATTTTCCTTATCAAATAAATATAAGGACAGCTCTAACTGGAAGTAAGTATTAATACTTTAAAAAATCTCAGTTGTCAGTATAAAGGGAACTTAAGGTGAAATTTAACTTTTTAAAATCCTTTTACAGGATCAGATGACAATAATCTGAATTCCATCTTCTATGAGCATTTGACCAGATCCTTGCAACACAGTCTCTGTGGCGATTTGCTGCTGGGACGGTGGGGGAACTACAGTACAGGGGACTGCTTCATCTTGGCTTCTGACTACCTCAACGCACTGGTGCACCTCATAGAGATCGGCAATGGGCTGGTCACATTCCAGCTACGAGGACTTGAGTTCCGAGGTAAGGCATGCATTCATTTGCATTTTATTTCTACAGGTACTCCTGTGGCATCTAACATTGTATGTTTATATCTCTGCCATAAAATTAGATCTTTGGGATTGTGGAATGAGAGTGAGAGTAAGTGGTTAGGTTTTTTTTACCCCAAATTTCATATTCCAAGGAGAATCATTCTTGCAGTATGACATTATATGTAAAGGTATTGGCATTAGTGTGTAATTGACTTGTTTCCCAGTTATCTTGAATTTCTGTTGCTCTGTGCTTGGTCTCCTGCTGGTCCCTTTTGTGACCAGTTGCATAAATTTGCTAGGTGGCTGGCAGTGTAGAATGTTGACTTCTTGTGTGAGACTAGTTAACTGAATTTTGTTCATGTAGACACCATGCCTTTGTCCTCAACAGTTGTTTTTAATTGAGGTGAAATCCACATACTGTAACGTTAACCACTTGAAGGAAGAAATAAATGGCATTTGGTATGTTCACAGTGGTGTGTAGCCAAAGCCTTTTTCTAATTCAAAGCTTTTCATCTCTCCAAAATAGAAGCCCATGCCACTTAAATAGTTACTCCCCACTCTTCCACCAGCCTGCTCCAGTTTTGACGTACTGACAGACAAAGCTCTTTATACACAAAAAAATCTTGCATTGAAAAATATGCCAACCTGATATTATCAACACCTGCAAGTTGAATAGCTTGTAAGCATAAGTAGAGAGTCGTTTCATAGGGAGTTCAAGTCCTGTTATCAAATGTCTTTCTTGTTATTGAATGTCTTTCCAGTGTAGGAAACATTTGGATTTAAGAGATTTTAGAGAGCTTTAGAGTGCATTGGAGTGTTTTAGTCTGGAACAGGAAATAAGAAAGCATTTAACTAGAAAGTGAATTGAGCCAAGTCTATACTCCCGTAGGTTTATTTTCACTCTGGTGTTGATTCAGAAGGCTTGCCTCAATTATAGATTGTCTTTGTTAGTAGAGCAGGTACTTCTCTAGAAGTTACGCTATTCACTAGAAGTAAGACTTCATTCAGCACTCAAATTAATGCAGTGAGTGTTGATGTTTGTTATTTACTTGTGATCTATTTGTAATCCATTTACTCTCTCCTCTCAAAATAGCCCATTCTTGTCATATGAGTATTTGTTTCTGCTTCTCTGTCAGGAGCCTGGAACCTTAATTTCATCTCTTCTTAGAGTCTCAGCTCATGCTGTTTGAACTTCAATCCAGCCAGACTCATCCAAAAGTCAGCATCCGTCTTCACCACACCTGTCACTGCTATAACTTTTAGCTTCTTTTTAAGTTTTGGCACCCGAGGATCTCACCTTTGTTTTTAAACTTTAATTTTTTTAACAAAAGTGCACGGGAGGCTGTATTATCTAGCATTTCTATGTGTGTGACATAGAGTGATCCTTCTTACCGTTTGTTCATTCCATTATATTGGTCAGAAGTTCTCCACATCAGAAAATTTATCCACATTGTCACTCCTCCAATTTTCACCCTCTGTTACTGAGTAAATTCAAATAAATTTTTGGATAAATCTTTTGCTATCATAACTTATTATTTGCTAATCAAAACTCAACTCAAACTTATAAATATGGTATCCCTTATTATCTGAACTCATACTAGCTTTGAATAGCAAGGAATACTTGTAATTCTTCACCAGACATTAGGATTTCTTTTTTTAAGAGACATTCGTTCATGTCATTCCCATGCTTAAAATGTTTCAGTGACTTCCCACTGCATTTACGATAAAATTCAGATGCTGGTATCTCTCCAGTGCTTGATGGTCTGGCCCTGCCAGCCTCCCTGTCCTCACTCTGCAACTCCCTCCTCCCCCATGCTAGCCATGCTGGCCTTCTTGCATTGTGCCATGTGTGCTAAATTCTTTTTTTTTTCTCTTTTAGTTGGAGTTTCATTCTGTTGCTCAGGCTAGAGTGCAGTGGCACAGTCATGGCTACCACAGCCTCAGCCTGCTGTGCTCAGGCTATCCTTCTGCCTCAGCCTTCCAAGTAACTGGAACTACAGGCATGTGCCACCATAACTGGCTAATTTTTTTATTTATTGTAGATACAAGGTCTCGCCATGTTGCCCAGGCTGGTCTCAAACCCCTGGGCTCAGGTAGTCCTCTTGCCTCTGCCTCCCAAATTGCTGGGATTACAGGCATGAGATTATAGCCTAAAAACTTAGAAACATGCCTGTCTTCTAAATTCTTTACTAAGGGCTCCTTATTTTGCCCTTTCCTTGATCCAGAAAATACCAGCCATCTCCCCTCTTCCCCCAGGTCCTCGATCTGGCAAATTCCTTATCTGTAGGTATTTGCCTAAATGTCTTTGTTTTCTCAGGAGTCCTCTCTGCTACCTATCCCACATGATTAGCTGTTACCTTACCTGCTTTTACTTTCTTAGCACTTAGCATGGTAAGGATCTTATGGTCATGCGCTGCATAATGATGTTTCTGCTAACAATGGGCAGCATGTATGACAGTGGTTCCGTAAGACTATAATGGAGCTGAAAAGCTCCTGTCACCTGATGACATCACAGTCATCCTCATGTAACAGCACAGAGCATTGTGTGTGTCGTTGGAGTGCTGGTATCAACAGACCTGCTGCACTGCCAGTCGTATTCAAGTCTAGTACATATAGTTATGCACATACATAAGACCTGATCATGATGACACATGACTGACTTGTGGCTACTGGTCTGTGTTTTTAATCATTCTTTTTATCATCATTTTAGAGGATACTCCTACTTATAAAAAAAGTTCACTGTGAGCTGGGCACGGTGGCTCAGCCTGTAATCCCGTGCCTTTGGGAGGCTGAGGTGAGTAGATTGCCTGAGCCCGCGGGTTCGAGACCCGCCTGGGCAGCGAGACCTCATCTCTACAATAAATCAAAAAATCAGCTAGGCGTGGTAGCGCATGTCTATGATTCTGGCTACTTGGAAGGCTGAGGCGGAAGGTTCACCGGAGCCCAGCAGGTCGAGGCTGCAGTGGCCAGGAGCGGCCACTGCACTCCAGTCTGGGTGACTGAGGGAGACTCCAACTCAAAAAAAAACAAAACAAAAAGTTCACTGTGAAGCCCTGAGTGTGTCACACCAGCCTTGCCTCACACACCTGATGTTCACTGCACATCCTGGCTGCATCACTTTCTCATGTGCTTGATTTAATCTCATGTCACTTGGTTTTATGGCACTAAGCACACACAGTGTACAGCTGATGTTACCCTAGAAGTGCTGTAGGGTGCTGGGCCTAGAAGTTAGGTTGAAATGATGGAGGCTCCCAGAGGTCCTTGTCAGTAGGCGGGAACCATCCCCCCATAGCAGGATCTCAGCTGACGAGAGTAGAATGGTGGGAGCTGTTGGAGGATCTGCTTCGTTTGAAGGCAGTCAGATGAACAGAACTTAAGAAGAGCCTGATTTCACGTGGAGAAATTTCTGATGACCTGGATGGAAAACCAGATACAGAAGCTCATCTCTCTCAGCACCATGATGACCACACCAAAGCAAAAAGTATGTTTGTAATGTGGTAAGGAGAGCCAGCCCCCCTAACTACAATACAGAATTTACTGCTGACTCGGGGTGGTATAAACAATCCAATGGTTGTTGTTCATGTCACAGCATGAAAATGACTGGCGAGTGCAAGTGCCAACATGACGGTAGCAGAAGAAGTTTTGGAAACTCCAGATAAGCTGATTGTGGAGGAAAATTACTTGCCAGAGCAAATCTTCAATGTGGATGAACCTCCCGGTACTGGAAATGGCTACCTGAAAGAGCTGTCATCTATCAAGAGACCAAGAGAGTGCCCGGTGTCAGGGGGGTCAGGGCTCTTAAGGACTAGAGCACAGTCTTGCTTGGGGCAGTGGTGCAAGCTACACATGGAAACCTTTTGTGATCTGGCATTCAAGCACTTCAATACACATATATTGCTGGTGTACTGTAGGAGCAGTAAGAAGTCACGACACCCCAGCTCGTCCTATATGCCCTCTGAGTTGCTGTGCCAGCAACATGGAGGAGCACTATGTGGAGAAACAAACCTTTCAGGAGTTTTCTCATTGTCAACGATGCTCCTGCATACCCTTCTTCATGCGTGATCGTCATCCCAGCATCACAGTGGTGTGTCCACCTCCAAACACCACCTCTGTGAGCCAACCAGTGAATCAAAGAGTTAGAGTAACCTTCACAGCCTACTGCCTGAGGAGGACTTTGCCCAGGCTATTGCTGCAACGGAGGAAGACCCTGATGTAACTTGGGAAGGAGTTCAATATCTGTGACTGCATCAAGAACCTTGCTTGGGCTTGGGGTGATGTCACCAAGGAGTGTTTGAAGGGCATCTGGAAGAGGATACTTGAGAAGTCTGTTCATGACTTCAGAGGATTTGCCCAGAATGAGGAGGCTGCAAAAATCAACACAGCCATGGTTGCGATTGCAAGCAGCTCTAACCTAGGTGTGGGTGGGACGACACTAAGGAGCCCTTGGAGATGGCTTCTGAGGAACCAATGATGAGGAGCTGTTGGTACTGGAGCAGGAATGCATCAGTGAGGAAGGGGTGAGAGAAAAGAATGCTGAAGGAGAAGAGAAAGAACAGGGAAGTATTAGTCAAGGGCTTAGCAGACCCCAACAGGCTCTGTACAGGGTTTGAAAATGCAGACCCAACACCGGAAGGTTTTCATTAGTACAAAGGAATGTTCATAGTGCATTATCTGCTTCCAAGCAGATCTAGGATGAGAGCAAACTGCTGTGGAAGTATTTCTGCAGGATAACATCTCCTAAGAAGAGCCTCAAACAGGTCCTCCAGGGATATTCTAGAAGAAAGCACTGATAGCACAGGAGATGACAGCACCATGGGTGTTACTGTTCCTGAAGACCCTCCATATGTGGAGGTGGAACAATGATGTTGATGATCCTGACCCTGTAGGCTGAGGCTAATGTGTGTGTTTGTGTCTTAGTTTTTAACAAAAAGGTTAAAATGTTAAAAAATTTAAACATTTTAAAAGTTAAAAATAGGCTTTTAGAGTAAGGGTATAAAGAAAAAATATTTTTATGTAGCTAGACTTTGTGTTTTAAGCTAAGTGTTGTTACAAAAGAGTCAAAAGCACCTAAAGTACAGTTTTTATAGTATCCACAGTAGTGCACAGTGATGTCCTAGGCCTTTACATTCACTCACCATCACTGACATACCCAGAGACACTTCCAGGCCTATGGGCTCCATTCATGGTAATGCTCTACGTAGAATTACCATTTTCTATCCCTTATGTCATGTTCTTACTGTGCTTTTTCTGTGTTTAGATGTGGTTAGATGCACAAATACATGGTATTTCAGTTGCCTGCAATATTCAGTATAGGCACATGCTGTGTAGGTGTGCAACCCAGAAGCAATAGGCTATATACCACACAGCCTAGGTGTGTGGTAGTCTCTATCATTCAGGTTGTGTATATACACTCTGATGTTCATACAGTGACAAAATCACATGACAACTTATGACTCAGACATATTCCCATCATTATGCAACACATGACTGTGTTTATTATTTAAAATTTGGGTTTTCCCCAGCCCAGGGTTGACAAACTTTTTGTTAGGAGCCAGCTAGTGAATATTTTAGGATTTGGGAACCATGCACATTCTCTGTTGCATGTTCTCTTTTGTTGTCGGTTTTCCTTTTAAAAACATAAAAGTCCTTCTTAGCTTGGACTTGTCTTGGGGCCAATATTTGTCAACCTTTGGCTCTAGAATACAGGCACATTCCTAAAGGCAAAACTCCGCCTGTCCACCCATCACAATGTGTCCAGTATCCAGCACACACGCAGTCAGTGTATAGTGTGTGTTTCACTAAATAGCATAGGTGTGTGGCCTTTTTCTCCTCTCTTTTCATTCCTGAGCCCTCATGAGGTGTGATTCTGTTCTTTTGCAAATGCTGGTGAGATCCTCGGTAATTTTCTCTCCTTTAGAGTGTGATTCCCTGTCCTACCTCCTCCTTGTCCCTAAAGTATTAGTCACAGGTGTCTTTATTTTTACCAAGCACATATTTGGGCCCACTGAGCATTTTTTATCTGTTCTCTAGGACATACTCTACTAAGCCATTTTTAAAAACTTTGTCTATCATGGTAGTTGTTTTATTTTAAGCAAAATTTTAAAAACTTTCTTAATCAGTTTCCTGTAGGTCTTAGTTAAACCTATTCATATATTTTTCATTTCCATTTTTATTTTACTGATAATCTCAAGATTCTTTTCATGTATATTTTATGTGAAAATTTTGAGTTGTTAGTCTTTTTTGGACTATATCAGAATCTTCTGATTACAGTTTTAATTGTGTTACTTCTGTTAAATACAGTTTTTCAAGTGAAACTTTACTCATCAAAAATAGGTTTTGCTAAGTAGATTCCTTTCCATTTTTACTCAGATTACTTTAAACACATCTAGTTTTAGTGAGTATTTTATTTTTTACTAGCAATATTCACTATGAGGTGACTAAACTACCTAGCTAATCCAGGAAACAGCTAGTATAGTTCATCACAGATGACCAGGTGCTTGTCAATGAGCAGTAATACCAGGGGTGCCAAAAAAGTATATACACATTTTGAGCATTTTGAGAGATGTCAAGAGATGTTTGCCATAATCAGAAGTGACCGGTCGCTGATGGTAACCACTTTGAGCACCTCTTATAATTTCAGAAGTCAAATGTGACTTATATTTATCTTTTGTTATCAGTATATATTGATATTACAATTTTAATACAGTTTTTTCCTTTCTTAAAATGCATTCTTTTTTCCTTTTTTTTTTTTGGCACCTTCTGTATTTTGAAAGGAATCTTGTTTTCCAAGAAATAAGTCTCAGTAGTGTGCTTAAAATAGTCTGTAAACCATGTTGTCAACAAACATGCTGTCATCTAGGCTTTGTTGTTCCATTTCTGGAGCATAGACTGGGTAGATTTAGCATAATTCTTAAAAGCTCTAGGATTTCTGGAATGGTTAATAAGCAGTGACTTCAACTTAAGGTCACCAAGTGCATTAGCCCCTAGCAAGAGAGTCAACTTGCCCTTTTGAAGCTTGAAGCCAGGCATTGACTTTTTTTCTCTAGCTATGAATGTCCCAGATGGCATTTTCATCCACTGTAAGGTTGCGGTCATCCATGTTGAAAATTTGTCACTTGGTATAGTCACCTTCATCTGTGGGCTCAGCTAGATCTTCTGGAGAACTTGCCGCAGCTTTTCCATCAGCACTTTCTGCATCACTGTGTACTTTTATGTCACAGAAACAACTTATTTTCCTTAAACCTTATAGACCAACCTCTCTTAGCTTCCAGCTTTCCTTCTGCAACTTTCTTTCTTTTTTTTTTTGGAGTTGGAGTCTCACTCTGTCTCCCAGACTGGAGTGCAGTGGCACGCTCCTGGCCACTGCAGCCTCGACCTGCTGGGCTCCGGCGGTCCTTCCACCTCAGTCTTCCAAGTAGCTGGACCTACAGGCACGCGCTACCATGCCTGGCTAATTTTTTGATTTATTGTAGAGATGAGGTCTCACCAGGTTGCCCAGGTGGGTCTCAAACCCGCGGGCTCAGGCAGTCCACTCACTTCAGCCTCCCAAGGCACGGGATTACAGGCTGAGCCACCGAGCCTGGCCCTTCTACAACTTTCTTACCTCTGTCATCCTTCATAGAATTGAAGAGCTAGTGCTTTGCTCTGAGTTAGGGCTTTGGCTTAAGGGAATGTTGTAGCTGGTTTCATCTTCTGTCTAGACCATTCAAACTTTCTCCCTGTAAGCAATAGGCTGTTGTTCTTTATCATTTGTATGTTCAATGGAGTAGCACTTTTAATTTCCTTTAATAACTTCTCTTAGCCAGGCTCGGTGGCTTAGCCTGTAATCCCAGTGCTTTGGGAGGCTGAGGTGAGTAGATTGCCTGAGCCCGTAGGTTTGAGACCCACCTGGGCAACTTGGCAAGACCTCATCTCTACAATAAATCAGAAAATCAGCCGGGTGTGGTAGCGCGCGCCTGTAGTTCCAGCTACTTGGAAGGCTGAGGTGGAAGGATCGCCGGATCCCAGCAGGTCGAGGCTGCTGTGGCCGGGAGCAGCCACTGCACTCCAGTCTGGGTGACGGAGTGAGACTCCAACTCAAAAAAATAAAATTAAATTAAATAAATAACTTCTCCTTCGCATTCTCATCTTGTCTAATTGTTTGGTGCAGGAGGCCTAGCTTTCAGCCTATCCCAGCTTTCGGCATTCCTTCCTCACTAAACTTGATTGTTTCTAGCTTTTGACTTAAAGGGAGAGATGTGCAACTCTTCATTTGACACGTAGAGGACACTGTAATGTTACTAATTGGCCTAATTTCAAAGTTGTTGTGTCTCAGGGAACAGAGAGGCCTGAGGAGAGGGAGAGAAATGGAGAACGAACAGTCAGTGAAGCAGGCAGAACACAAGCTGTATTTGTCTATTTAAGTTCGCACCCTTATATGGGCAGGGCTTGTGGCGTCCCAAAACAATTATAATAATAATTTCAAAGATCACTTATCACAGGATTGCCATTACAGATATCAGAATATTGAACAAGTTTGAAAAAAATACTGTGAATTACCAAATGTGTCCCGAAGACAGGAGGTGAGCACATGCTGTTGGAACAGTGGTGCCAGTGGGCTTACTTGACACAGGGGTGTTGCAAACCTTCACAACCTGCCGTGTTGTGTGGGGTCACTGTGCATGTGAGGGGTAGTAAAGCAGAGTGTGCCTGTCCACCTCTAGGGAATGTCATGTGTAGTGCCAGCCACAGCGAGTATTCCTGTCAATGTCTGCTCCAACAAGGGTTTTTTCTTGTCAACTGTGTAACATTGTTATGGAAGTGTTGGTGAAAGTAATTAAACAAGAAACAGAAGTGATAGAATCATGGAGGGTTCTGGAGTGCTAAACAGGGCAGCTCCTTAGCTTGGCTGAAACACCCTCTTACGCCTTATCTTTCATTGTCCCACCATCACTTGGGGCTCAGTTTCATAGTGTCAGTGTCGCTCAAAGCAGTATTTTTCATGTGTGGATGGTGTATGTGTCTTTTAAGGGGAAAAACCTATTCTGCAACCTAAAGTTATTTTTTCACAATGTAACTTAAATATGTGAATAATTACATATCACTTAATTGATCATTTTGTAGTCTTTACATAATATAGGGAATTTAAATTGAAGCAAGACCACAAAACAAAAACTATAACGTATGTCGAGAAGGAAGAGACAAGCCGCTGGTGGTTGAAAGTTTATTAAAGAAAAGAAAAGAAGGGGAGGGAGTGGCTGTCTCTATAGAGAGAAACCAACAGCCTTTGTTCTCTTGCAGGTCACTTATAAAACCCCCAGTCTTGGTTTATCAGCAGTCTCCTGGCCTTGAAATGCAGGTATCGGTGCTGCTGAAGGTCGTTCTCACAGTCTTGGAGTGTAGATGTCCACACTAAACCAGTCCACTTGTCTCTGAAATGCAACCTTAGGAAAGCAAACACTGACATACAGTACCAGTCTGTTTTCAGTCACATAGCTTTGGGATGCGGGTCTAGGGAAAGCAGATATTGGCAGTAAGGTAATTAGTAACAGGACAGTGTTAGAGCACTGTGTTAGCTTTTTGGTCATTGCAACTCTGTGCTCCATTTGCGAGGTTTGTATGATGAGTTGTTTTAACTACAACCTCTTCTCCCATCGCCCTATAAACCCTATCCAAAACAACATTAATGTAATATGCTGGCCACTAGATTGTTGTGGGTCTAATTCTATATTTAATCTGTTTTTGTATTTTTACTTCAATAGCAGTAATACAGTAATTGTCTTTTTGATATGTATGTTGTATAAAAGAATGTAACTTCAGATATTTGTTTGCTAGTGCAGAGTAATCAGACCTTATATGTAATTGAAACTTTATCAGCAGGTAAGTCTCAAATGTCAATAATGTAGTCTTATGCAATTAATTACACAACAGAAAAAAATTATGTATTTGCTGTTAAACTAGAATGAACTGTAGGAAGTTGTATAACCAGATAGAAAGTGTATGTACTGTTTCAGTTTGGGCGTATTACTGGCAGGTGGGACTCAGATGCTCTTGCATCCTGTGCGCCTGGTATGATTCCATTTTCATTCCTCTGTCTTTGGTATTTTCTTTTAACTAACTCAAACTCTTAGGAGGTGTACCTTTACTCTTTGATCCTTTATTTGATATGAATGCCATTGTAATCCCATTTGAAACATTTAGAATAGATAAGTCAGAATTAAAGCAGTTACTTTATTGCACAGACTCCCAGGACCTCCGTGTGCTAGTGATGAGGCAGAGGTGGCCCAACAGCAGGAGCTTCCTACAGTTTGTCAATGAATATCCTAAGGATACTTTCAATTGTTATGAAATGTGTCTCTTTTCTAAATCTTGGGTCCTTGAGGGATTTGTTTTTCCCACTCTCTATTTTTCTCTGTGTTTGTGATGGTCACTCTCTCTCTCTTTTTAAGGTACCTACTGTCAACAGCGGGAAGTAGAAGCCATTACGGAGGGGGTAGAGGAGGACGAGGGCTTCTGCTGCTGCGAGCCTGGCCACATTCCTCATGTGCTTTCCTTCAATGCGGCCTTCAGCCAACGCTGGCTGGCTTGGGAGGTGATCGTCACCAAGTATATTCTGGAGGGTTACAGCATCACAGACAACAGTGCGGCATCTATGCTGCAAGTCTTTGACCTACGAAAAGTGCTCACTACTTACTATGTCAAGGTATGCTGTGTGCCTGCTTCAATCCTCAGATGACCAGAGGCTCTTCTTGGAAAAGACATGTATAGATTTACTTATGCCTTGCTTCTAGTAGTGATTTAAATTCTCTAGGATCCAGAGAAGTCAGTAAGACTACACCGCCAAAGGTGTTCTTTTCCCTGCTTTAGTGGAGTTTGTTCCATCTGTTCCTTAGTAATAGCTAACACTTGTAGCTAGTGTGGTAGGTACTACACTGAGAAATGAGTATACATACATGTACGTCCACACAGGAGTAAAAGTGTGTCACTTCCCTGCTTCACAAATTAACAGCTTAAGGATCAGAAGTTGCCCTACCTAAGGTCCCCTAACCAGCATGTGGAGTTAGGCATTTAAAACCTGCCTGGCTCCTGAGCCCTTGCTGTTAGCTACTGACTGCTTTCAGCAAACTGAGTAAAACCACTGCAATGTCCAAGAAGCTCCCCAAGACTACCCTCACTTCTGACACTAGCTGCAATTTTTAGAAAGACCCATAGGTCGGGGCAGAGTCGTCATACTCACATTATCCTCATGGTATTACAGATGGTATTACATGGGTACAGATTAACATCAACAGGGGAAGAGGGTGAGGGCATTGTCCAGAGATAACACATTGAGGGGCTTCTGGCTGTCCTCTCCCAGCAGAGCTGTGTGGATGCCCGTTTCTCCTTGCAGGGACATGGCATTGTTCACATGGTGTTGCTAGCTGAGGTTCTCACCTGAGCCTTTATTGCGTGCAGTTGTGTGGACGTGGCTGACCACCCACATGGCCAACGGAAGTCTCCAGGGCCTCCAAAGGTCATGTTGCTACTGTGTGGCTCTAGGCCTTTCCAACAGAGACCCTCTTAATAGAGGCTGGGCTTTCCAGGCTTTCCAGGTGACACCTGGGACCTGTGGGCAAAGGCCAAGCCTCTCATTGGGCAAGGCTAACCCTTTACTGCAAGATGTTCTATTTTTGCCACAGAGTTTACAGAAAGACAGCATGGGTGTGATTTGGGAGCTTCCAGGTGAAAGTAGCATTTTCAAGAGGGAAATGTGTGCTGAACTTTAACAACCTACATCTGAAGTTCCCATATCTTGTGTTGGTACTTCTGCCTGCCACCTTGTTTGTACTTAAGGGGCTGGAGCTTCCATTTAATGTTTGGTTGACCTATCCTCAGGAAGCTAGAGATTGACTTTATAACTTTTTTTTATTTGTGTATATGTGTGTGGGGATATTTTCTGTTGCTGTTTCTAAGTATATGTATTTCTGTTGCTTTATCATTAGCTATATTTCTATAACTTGACCTAGGATCACCAGATGGTTTTAATAATGTTCTATGAGAAATTATTCAAAATAAATAGACAACAGTAACATTTTTTCACCTCTTTTAAAATATCCTAAGTTCAAAAGTTCTAAAATCAATAGAATTATTTTGAAGTTGCCTTACTGAATTTATGGTTGTGATTTTAAATTATTAAATGTGTTTGACACAGGAAGGCCCGAGGTATGTTTTTATAGCATTCTTGAAATAAATGTAGAATGTTAAGCTAGAGAATGAAGTGTTTTTGAGTCATGCTATCATTAGAAATAGTTGGGATTTATTTCACTGAGGAATTGGAGTTAATTCAAAATGTGATCTAACCCGCGTCCTTTTTTTCCCTTTGGTTCATATTAGGGTATCATCTATTATGTTACAACCTCCTCTAAGCTGGAGGAATGGCTAGCCAATGAGACGATGCAGGAAGGACTGCGTCTATGTGCAGATCGGAATTACGTTGATGTGGACCCCACGTTTAATCCCAACATTGATGAAGACTATGACCACCGGCTTGCAGGCATATCCAGGGAGAGTTTCTGTGTGATTTACCTCAACTGGATAGAATATTGCTCTTCCCGAAGGGCAAAGGTAGAGTACGTTTCTTTCGTTTACAATTCTTTGAATCTAGATTTTTCCAAAGATAGGAAAATATCCCTGTTAGTTATTCTGAAGTCTGTTTTCCCAGACTTTCCTCCTTGATGTGGGTGAGAGACCGTCTGGCTCAGTGTGGTTGGGCCAGACCACCTCTGTCAAAGCAGGTTACAAAGGCCTTCTCTCTCTTTCTTTCGTTTGCAGTGTCTTCATCCTGCAGTCCAGGCGATGCACTGTCCGCCCTCTGCATGCACATGCATTGTCACATGTCCCGGTGACATATGTTACTTTCCACAATCTCATCCTTAAGAAGTTCTACCTCTGTCCACCAGACTTAAGGATAATTAAATATCTTTGTCCCAAATACAAAGTCTAGACAAGTGCTAGCTGATAGAACTTTCTGTGATACTGGAAATGCCCTGTGCTATCTAGTGTCACACATGCCTATTATATGCTTGAAATATGGCCAATACAACTTAAGAACAGAATTGCAAAATTTTTAATTTTAATTGATTTAAATTTAATAGTTCATATAGGTAGTACTGGCTATCACTGTAGCCGATATTGGACAGCATACATCTGGACCATTGATTTTCAGATGTTAATGTGGATAAAAATGACAGGTACTTATAAAAATAAAATGCAGATTCCTGGGCCTCGCCTGTGAAATTCTAATTCAGTATATCTAAGACTGGGAACATAAAAACTTGTATCACCCCGGGTGATTTTAATTCAGGTGGTTCTCAATCCATACATTAGTATAATGTTTCTTAACCTAAAGTTAGCTGAGTTACAGACTTCAGCCACTACTGCTTCCTTCTAGAACTCATGACTTGTGAAGTATTGTGTCCCTGATCAGACCCTGTGTTTCTCAACTGCTGTATTAAAACCTGTGAATACAAAGCTAATTCCTATCACCACAAATGCTTTCTAAGCAAAAGCCTTGTGTATTTGAACCACCAGCATCATGTGCAAAGGTTTGCTGACAACTGGTACTTTTGTCATGGTCTAGAGTGGACATACCAACCACCTTCAGATTTAGCACCTGGCTTAGTCCTTGCTTTGCAGCTACTTAGAGTAAAATACCCCATCATGTTAGCCTCTTTTCTCTTTACTCTACCAGTAAAGATGGGAGCATCCTGTGCTTCCAGTCTGCGTGGTGGCCTTTGAACTTTTATATGAGATGTTCAACTGATACTGAGCAAAGTAGCATATTTTTAATAGATAGCCTCAAGGAACCTCATGAGAGACTCAGAATCAAGACCAGCAGACAACAGCTGGAAATGGAGGGCCTCAAAGCTAAATTTCTCCCAGCTGGGCGCTGTGGCTCATGCCTGTAATCCCAGCATTTTGGGAGGCAGAAGCAAGAGAATTGCTTGAGCTCACGGGTTTGAGACCAGCCTGGGCAACTTGGCAAGACCTTGTCCCTATGGTAAATCAAAACAACTAGTTGGGTGTGATGGTGCATGCCTGTGTTTCCAGCTACTTGGAAGACTGAGGCAGAAGGATCAAGGCTGTGGTGACCATGAGTGTGCCACTGCACTTCAACCTGAGCATCAAAGCGAGACTCCAGCTCACACACACACAAAATGCTACACTTCTCCCAAAAATATAACAAGCAGTATTATTTTTCCATAAAAGAAATATACTTAGAATACTTTGCATACTGTTCTCAAATCCATGGACTTGTTTTGGCAGGGAGGGGGTAGGAGAAGAAGGGTCATATTATTCTAATGGCCCTTCCTTGGCTTCACTGAAGTTGGTTACTTTTGTTGTGGTTTAATGGTGATAACCTGGACTAGGAGCTCATGGTCTACCCACTTGGGAACAGAGCTTCTCCTACCTAGACGTAAGGATCCTTCTCTTGGAGATGATTGTTGAAACCATGGGTGTAGCTTGAGGAAATCCCCTGATAAATCAGGTGTTCCAAAGATGTACCTCCAAACATGGCTATCCCAGTCTCTTCTGGTAGCTCACCGTCCCTAATGTTTGTCTGGCTTAATGTTCTACTCTTATAATCCCTTAGAAAAAAATAACGTCTTGTATTTTTCCAGCTGTATCTCCCTTGTGCTCTAGTTTTTCTTTTAAGTGAACAAGATTATCATCACCTCCTTAAAATCATGCATTGTGTTTTCTGAATCACCATTTCCTGTGTACCTTTTCCTTGAGATGCTAATTAAGCTGTAAGATTAGCTGACTCCAAGCTCCAGTGCCCTCCTCTGAAATTTAGAAGCCACCTCCCCTGGAATTTTTGGTCTTGGAGCAACTGTGTTAAAATTACCTTCATTTTTAAAGGGAAAGGATACATCTCAGCTTGACTTTGTTTCCTGCTTCTCAAATGCTGCAATGTTTCTTTCACCTTTGTTGTTAGTATTAGTAGGAATTATTGGTGAGAATTTCTCCTGCAGTTTAGGGAATTGGGCACATGCTTCTCCAGCAGTAACAAAATAGCCCTACCAGGTTGCTGTAGTGTCTTCTGGCTTGTGTTGTTATTGATGAGAAGTCTGCTGTCATTCTTACCTTTGTTCCTCTGAAAAAATATATGTATTGGAATGTGCCTTTTTTCACTGGCTTCACAGTGATTTTCTGTCTGCCATTGTTTTTCAGCAGTTTGAATATCGTGTGCCTTGGTGTAGTTTTCTCATGTTTCTTGTTCTTGAAGTTCATTGAGGTTCTTGAATCTGTAGGTATATGAGATCGTTTTCAGCAGATTTGGACATTTTTCCACCATTTAAAACTGTTAAATGTTTTATTAATATACACACACACAAACTACAAAGGACTAAGAAATGTAAATATCTGTGCCTTAACAAACAGTGGCAATTCAACATCCGGGGTTTATGGAATGCCTGCAGGAGACTTTGCAGATTGGATTCCCATGCGGGAGGGCATCTTCCTGGTGAGGGGCCCATCCTTTCAGGCTCTCTCCATTCAGGGGAGACGTACAGTCTGGTGCTCTTCACCAGGCCAGATCTCAAAACCCAGCAAATTGAGAGGAAGGGATTTTTCTGTTTCTGGGTAGGTGTTATCTGAGGCAGGAACAGAGGTTTTTCTTTAGCAATCTCCTTGACCATAAGGCCCAGACCCCAGCTTTGGCCCATTTTTCACAGCCATGTGGTGCCTGGTTCTCCATTTTCCTTATCAAGAAAGCCTGAAACAGCCATCCCAGATTCTTCCAAGATCTGTCTCCAGCATTTCCAAAAATATTTTTTTTCTGTTTTTCCTTCTCCCCATTTTGTGGGGATTTCAGAGACACTTGGTTAGGCTGCTTGATTGTCCTGTGGCTCCCTGATGCCCTGTGTCCTTTTTTTCTTCAGTTCTTTTTCTGTGGGTATTCCATTGTGCATAGAGTTTCTAGTTTCTGTTGCTGTGTTTTTTGAGATCATGTATCTTTTTTCTACATTGTTTAATATGCATTAATCCCATAGAGTATATTTTTAATCTCAGACATTTGTGTTACTTTGTGTCTCTAGAAGTTTGATTTGTGACCTTTCTATAAAGCTTCCATGTGTCATGTAACGTGCTCAGCCACTCCTCTCCCTTCTTTAATGTATGGCATATAGTCCTAGTAACCCTTTTAATGTTCTTGTTGACCAGGTCTGACCTCTGTATCTATGGTGGCCAGGTGTGTGAGTGTGTGATTAGTCCTCTCCTGATGGGTTATACTTTCCTGCTACTAACCATGCCTGTTGATTTTTTATTAGATGCCAGACTTCATGACTTCTACCTTGAAGGTATTGGATGTTTTTGTATTCCTATAAGTGTTCTGGAACTTTGTTCTATAACATTTAAATTCCTTAGGGACAGTTTGATCCTTTCAGGGCTTGCTTAGGAGGAAGCAGAGCAACCTTGAGTCTGGGACTGATTTTTCCTCATGACTGAGACAATGCTCTACTAGTGCTCCAGCCCCATGGGAGGTCCTCCATTGTCCCTTTTGGATGATTCTTTTCTCATCTTGGGTCCACTTGCTCTGGAACCTTCCCTCCCCCCAGTCCCACATTCTCTGTAACTCTCTTTAGCTCTCTCCTCTCTGGACTGTGCCTTGTGAACTCTAGCTGACTCAAAGCCTCTAAACTCAGCCTGTGTTCCCTTTTCTTGTGCTGTGGCTGGAAATTCTCTAGGTAATGAGCTCTGTGGATTCTAGGACCTCCTCATTTGTTTCCTGTCTTTCAGGGACTAGTGTCCAGTGTCTGAAAACTGTTTTTTCCTATACTCTGCCCAGTTCTTAGCTGTTTTAGGTAGGAGAATAAATACGGTTTCTATTACTTCATCTTGGCTACAAGCAAAACCCTGAACTAGATTTTTATTTTTAATATTTCTTTCTCATCACAGAAGCAATACATTTTTTCAGAATAGAAAACTGGCAGGGTAGGGGAGGAAGGAAGGAGAAAAAAGAATGAAAATTGCCCCTAATTTAACCCATTATAACCACCTTTAGTATTTTTTTGCTCATATAACTTCAAGTCTGCACTCACTCTCTCTTTTATTTTTCTTTTCTATTTCTTAAAACTAGTGCTCTCATACTCTGTATTTACTGTTTTATAACCTGGACTCAAAATTCTCTTCAAAGGGCTGCTTGTTGAAACTAGAATATGTGCTATACAAGGTAATCTTTAAAAACAGTCTTAACAGGCAAGCAGCCAGGGCGTCTCTAACGCAGTTGCCATTAATTAACTAAATCATCTAATTAATGGCAATTAATTAAATTAGCCAATCAATATTAAGATAATATCTTAGCTCCCCTTTTGTGTTTATTAGTTAATGGTTTATAAAGCCAAAAATATAGACCATTGGCAAACTTAGAATGATTAAGCTCATTATTAGCCTGTATCATTGGTTCTTCAGCTGTAGCATGCATTAGAATCACCTGGCAAATGATGAATGGCTGAACCCTACCTTTAGAATCTGATCATATGGATCTGAAGTGGCCCAGCACCTGCATTTCTAGCAAGTTTTCAGGTGATGTTCATGCTGCTGGTCCTAGTCTATGCTTTGAGAACTACTGCCCTAGATTGTTTCTTGGCAACAGAGATACTACTGAGATTTTCTGTAGTGCTATATAAGGTAAACCATTTTGTATGATTTTGTATGTATGCATACATACATATATATATGTATGTCAGTGATTGTTATTGAACTTTCTTAGGGTGAAAGAAGAGAGTTACTAACTCAGTAGTCAACAGTTGCTAAAAAATAAAAGACTGTGAGAGATGTTATTCTGTGGATATCTGTGTGCTTTTCTTTACTACATTTATAGTCACTAATTGGCTAACACACCTGCCATTCATAGCCTGCTTGTCAAGCTATGGTCAGAAATAACTAGTTAGTAGATGGAATATTATATTTTCAGGAGAGGGGAATCTTAATAATACCAGGAAGTGCTTTGAAATCTTTAGCTAAGATCCTAATATTTTATAACAGAGCCATTTTTTCTTATTATCTTCCAATATTATAAAGTTCTAGATCTTATTTAAAGACTCCAAAGACCCTCCCTATACACATTCATGTTTTACTTCATACTGCTTTATTACTAAGTTTATTTTTATTAGAACTTTTAAGAGAGAGAAATTATATACTAGTTGAGTTCCTTATCATGTCTCTGATGTATTAATTAGATATCTTCTGATTTGTTAAATACTTACATATCTTTCTGATAACTAATGTTCTTTTTTCCTAAAGCCACTGGATGTGGACAAAGACTCGTCCCTGGTGACTCTTTGTTATGGACTCTGTGTTCTGGGGCGAAGAGCTTTGGGGACCGCATCCCACCACATGTCCAGGTGAGGAGGTGTCTCTGTTCTCAGGAAGAATGTGGAGGCTATATAACATAATCTGAAATCATTTTTCATGGAGGCATTCATTCTATGCTAATTTGTTGTACAAGTCTCTTAAGTTTTATATTTCTATAGATCTTTTTGCTGAACATAGTTGAGTGGTTGGAACAGAGCTAGCTTTTAAAATTTATGCATGTGTGTATCGTCACATTTTAAAATATAACCGCCCCATGAAGTTTGATTGGTCTGTACTTCTCTAATAAATTTATTTATTTATATTTCTCCATAAATTCTTTGTAGTCTTTGTCCAGGTTACTTACACTTTTAATAGAGTCACGTGTATTAGATTTGGGGACTCTAAACTGAATTCCCTGATATATATATCCCAATGTGTCAGAATTAAGGATACTGCATATTTTCCATTTCTCCTGATAACTGTGTTTCCCAGTACGAGTGCTTTGCTTGTTGTTTATTTTATGGACTTACTGTTACATTGTCTCAACAGGGGCCCAGGTCTTATGTGCCCTCTCTCTTGTGATTCTGGTTCAGGGAATCTGAAGTTAATTCCTGGGGTCTGTATTTTCAGAGCACTCCCAGCTGATTCTGATGCACACCCAGATATAAGAGTCAGAGTCATGGAAGACTTTTGTCAAAACATGTAAACTTTTATCTCCAATCTTGACAGTAATTTAGAGTCATTCCTCTATGGATTGCATGCCCTGTTTAAAGGAGATTTCCGCATCTCTTCAATTCGAGATGAGTGGATCTTTGCTGACATGGAATTGCTACGAAAAGTAGTCGTCCCTGGAATTCGAATGTCCATTAAACTTCATCAGGTAAGAAGACAAGACTTCTCATTCACTTCTGGTGTTTACTGGTACTCTTTCTCATGGCCTCAAAGTTATGTTTCTTAAGAACCTTTTGAGAAATATCATGATCTGAACCAAAGAAATGTATGATTTAATGACAAGATATTAAATCCTAAAAACCTAAACCTATATTTCTATAGTAATTTTGAATATTGATATTAGAGAGTGACTGATCTAGGTATGAATTTGAAGAAAAATTAAGCAGTGACAGGCTGGAAATAAAGATCTTTGGCTCCTTAGTAGTTGATTTGACTTATGTGATTGTAATTCATGCCTCTTCCCTGTGTGAACTTAGCTAGCTCTAAATGCAGTGTAGTCACATTCTGGGATTGGCGTGCTGTTACTGAGCTGTGTATTTCATTTCATATGCTTTGTAGAATAGCAGGTAGGTAGGACAGATGTAGCCTCAGTTAAATAATCCTTGTAGGTTAATAACATTAAAATGAGGTCCCCGCAATACTCAAATAGAATTGAATATTCCCCCCCCCCAAATAAAAGGGGAATTACTCTTCAAGTGATTTTACGGTGACCTAAAAGTGTTGGAGTTAAGTTAAAATCTCATATTCTTTGGGAGTATTACTAATAAGGGATATGTTATTTGAAAGTCTCTGTGAAAATGGAATACTATTTTGAGAATGATGGGAAAATACTCATTTGAGATCAAATAGAATTTTCCATCTCCAGAATAGCTAGAGTTTAGAAAGAAAATTTAATGCATTTAAAAGAAAAAAGGTAACTTCAGATTAAAATGTTTTTAAACTTAAAAATTTCTCAAATAATACCAATTGTCTATCTGCTATGTAAGAAATAGTTTCTTTTATATAGCATAATTATCTAACAGCTTCTGACAAACATCTTAGATTAATCCTAAATGTTGTAACAGACATTTTATCTTCACTTGTACTAGCCTAAAACACTACATGGTGCTTCTCATGTTTGCATGAACATCTTATCTTCCCAGTAAGGTGCACTTTGCAGTAAAAAGTGATCTCTTGCAGAGCCCAAAGTCTCTGGGACCTTAGGTTCCTGCCTCGAGTCTCTCTTTTGCAGAACTCTTGCCTGGGACCACCAGGTCAGTTTCCTTATGTGTTCTTCTGGCTGTGGTATTATTGCCTGCGTCAGTGGTTCTCCATTTCACATTCTGGCCCAACATACTTGGACACAGCACATTCCCGTCATGAGCCACGACTGCCAACCTCGGTTATACAGGGAGGGTGAGGATGTGTGAAATAGGAATGCAGAAGCCGTGAAGGGCTGAGGGGAGGTGGAAAGTGTAAATGTGACCTGGAGAAGTTCCTTGATATGATACACCTTCTGGGAGGGAAGAGATTAACCTGTAAGGTCATGTATTGATTGTCACTTTGAACGTGATGTTGGATTGCCTGTGAGGCGCTCTCAGGCCTGGGAGAAATAGGTATGCATGTCAACACTGGTCCTTGCTGAAGTTCATCTATCACATACACAGGAAAATCCATTACAGTGGACAACAAACAGGTTTAAATACTGAAAGAAAGGATGTGTCTACAACCTGCCGCACAACCCTGCAGTTCCACTTCTAGACTATGAAAGGACAGTTGATTCTTGAACAACATGGATTTGAACTGCATGGTTTCACACAGGTTTTTTTTTTTTTTTCAATAAATACATTGGAAAAATATTTTGGAGATTTGCAACAATTTGAACAAACTCACAGATGAACTACGAGGCCTAGAAATATTTTTAAAAATTAAGACAAAGTTAGATGTGTCATGAATGTATAAAATATATGTAGATAGTACTTTATCATTTACTATCATAAAGTATATACAAATCTATAAAAAGTTCAAATTTATCAAAGCATACATAAACAGACCATACATGGCTCCATCCATGTAAAAATATGAACAAGTATAAAGACACAGTATTAAATCATAAGTGCATAAAACTGTCATAGCTGCTGTACTACCATGATGATTTCATAGCCATCTCCTGTTGTGGTTGTAAGTACAGCCTAAAACACCACATGGTGCTCCTCATCTTTGCGTGAGCAGCTCATCCTCCCAGTAAAGTGCACTTTGCAGTAAAAAAAATGATCTCTTATAGGCTCGTGTATTTCTCATCATGTTGAGTGCTGTACTATAAACCCTGAATAACACTATGGGATGCCACAAAGTGCCACGAGTGTTGCTGACATTCTCCCAAGAAGCAGAGAAAAGTTGTGACATTACAAGGAAAAGCTGAATTGCTTTATATGTATGTAGATTGAGGTCTACAGCTGCAGATGCCACCATTTCAAGATAAATGAATCCAGCGTAAGGACCAAGATAAATAAATAAAAGGAAAGTCATGAAGTCATCACTGCAGCCACACCAGCAGGTGTGAAAATCTTGTGCTTCTTGAAAAATAACATTTGTATCTTGTATTGAAAATGCAGCTTTTATGTCGGTGCAGTATTACTACAAGAAAGGCATACCTACAGACTCTAATATGATAAAGAGTGAAGTCATTATATGACAACTTAAAGCAAAAGGGAGGTGAAGGACCTAAAGCTGGAGGACTTAATGCTAGCAAAGGATGGTTTGATAATTTTACAGAGGTTTGCCTTTAAAAAAAAAAGCCAAGATTATAGGAGAAGCAGCCTCTGCCAACCATGTTCCTAGACATCATTAAGAAAATCATTGAGGAGAAAGGATATCTGCCTGAATAGGTTTTTGATGCTGATGAAGATGCCCTATTTCAGAATAAAGGGCCAGAAAGAATGTTTATTAGTGAAGAAGAGAAGCAAGCACTAGAATTTAAGGCAGGGAGGAATAGATTAACTCTACTGTTTTGTGCAAATGCAGCTGGGTTTATGATCAGGACTGTCCTTGTCTATACAGTTGCTAACCTCCAGCCAGCTGAATAGATCAATGCCAGCTGCCAGTCTTTTGACTGGCTGTACAAGAAGGCCTGGACAACGAGAATCCATTTTCTGGATGGGACCATCCATGCTTGTAAGAAAGCGGCCTTTTAAAGGTATTTTGTTACTGGACAGTGCAACAATGAAGGCATTAAAGTGGTCCACTTGCCCCCAAACACAGTGTCTCTGAATCAGCCCCTAGATCAGGAGGTCATAAGGACCTTTAAGCCTCATTACACACAGTGCTTTATGGAAAGGATTATCAATGCTATGGAAGAGAACTCCAACAAAGAAAACATTCTGATTGTCCAGGGGGATACTACCATTGAAGATGCTATCATTATTATAGAAAAATGTGCAAAAGCCATCAAGCCTGAAACAAATTCCTGCTGGACAAGACCATGTCCAGATGTGCATGACTTCACAGGATTTATGACATGGCCAATCAAATCATGAAAGAGAATGGTAGCTATGGAAGAAAAGGTGGGGTGGTGAAGGGTTTAAAGATACGGATCTTGGAGAAATTCAAGAGGTAATTGGCAGCATACCAGAGGAATTAAGAAAAGATGACTTAAAGGAGATGAGTGCTTCCAACCAGTGCCAGACAGTGAGGAAGAAGACATAGAAGAGGCAGGGCCAGAAAATAAATGGACATTAGGCATTCTGGCAAAAGGGTCCTGATTATTCAAGAATGCTTTTGACGTCTTTTACCACGTGGATTTTTCTATGATTGGAGCACTGAAGCTAAAGTAAACAGTGGAAGAAGCAGCGTTATATACAAACATCTGTAGAGAAACAAAAATGTCAGACAGGAATTACAATGTATTTCCATAAAGTGACATTGAGTGCCTGCCCCTCCTTCCTCCCTTCACTTCTTCCTCCTCTGCCACCACTGAGACAGCAAGACCAACCTCTCCTCTTCTTCCTCCTCCTTCTAGCCTACTCTCTGTGAAGATGAGGAGGATGAAGACCTTCAGGATGATCCACTGCCACTCAATGAACAGTTAATATATTTTCTCTTCTTTATGGTTTTGTAATAACATTTTTTTCTCTAGCTCTACTTTTAGTGTATAATACATATAGCATACAAAGTATGCATTAATCAAGTGTTTATCCTATTAGTAAAGCTTCTGGTCTACAGTAGGCTATTAGTAGTTACATTTTAGGGAGTCAAAAGTGGACATATAGATGGATTTCAAGTGCATGAGGGATCCGTACTCCTAAACCCTGCCAACTCTTTATGTCCACATAAAGACTTAGACATAATAGCCTCAAACTGGAAACTACCCAAATGTCCATCAGTAGATGGGCATACAAATTATGGCATATTCACACTGTAGAATATTACTCTGCAATTGGCGGGGTGCAGTGGTTAACACCCATAATCCTAGCACTTTGAGAGCTGAGACGGGAGAATTGCTTGAAGCCATCCTGGGCAACATAGCAGGACCCTGTCTCTACAAAAAATAAAACAACAGCAACAAAAAACTAGCCAGTTATGGTAGAATGCACCTATCAAAGTAAAAATAAAGAATATTTCTCAGCACTAAAAAAATTAAGTGTGATTATACACCGCCACATGAATGCATTTCATACATTTTGCAGAGCAAGAGAAGCCAAATATAAAATTAATATGGTACTATGTGATTTTATAAACTAATCTATAGTGACAGCAGATCAGTGGTGCTGGAATGTAGAAAGTAAATGCCAGAAGGAAGGAGGAGCTTTTAGGGGTGATGGAAGTCTTCGAGTCTAGATCGCAGCTTTGGCTACATGATGTGTGCATCTGTCAGGACACATCTAACTGTACACTTAGAGTGGGTGTATTTTGTTGTATGTAAATTATATCTCAAACCTGACTTTAAAAAAGCTGTTCCCAGAGAACTAAAAATATGAAATTTCTGTTAACCTTTTCTGTTAGACACAGTCTTTGATGATGTGTTTTTAGCACTTCAGAGGTATTTCAAGTTTTTTCCTTTACGGTTCTTTTTTTCCTTTGCAATTCTTTGGATTTCCCCTCCAATCTAAAGTATTATATGTGCTTATTCTCTGGAAATTAAAACTGTTGTGATCTGTGTGATATTTACAATTGCATAGTGCCTTACAGTGTACCCAGGACTTTGTGTATGTTATAGCACCTAAGCCCAGAAAGTAATTTTAATCCCAGTTTTGTAGCTGAAGATTAACCAAAACTCAGATTAAGCAAATTGCCTTTTTCATGTGTTTTCCCTTTATTGTGCTCTGTGTTTTATAAAACATTTCCTCTTTATTTGTTTTCCTTTCCTATTAGTCTTTTTGAGGATTACATGTTTGTTAGAACTAAAACAAACCAATCAAAAGTCCAGATGAGTTTACAGATGCTATTTGCTGAAAAATTTAGTCTGTGATGTTCTTGAGGACAGGAATAATTTCTTATTAGTCATTATATTGTCATTGCCACCTGCACTTGGCAACTTTTTCAGTGAACTTGTATAATCACATCATTTTTGTTAGGTTTGGTTTTTTTTGAGTCAGTGTTTCACTCTGTCGCCTAGGGTGGAGTGAAGTAGCACAGTCATAGTTCACTACAGCCTCGACCTTCTGGGTTCAAGTGATCCTCCTGCTTCAGCCTTGTGAGTAGCTGGGACTACAGGCATGCACCACACCCAGCTAATTTTTTGATTTATTGTGGAGCCGAGGTCTCACTATGTTGCCCAGGCTGTTCTTGAACTCCTGGGCTCAAGCTGTTCCCTTGCCTTGGGCTACCAAAGTGCTGGATTACAGGTGTGAGTCATCACACCTGGCCACATTAATTTCTAAGTGAAATGAAAAAGCACTCTAAGAAATGTATTCAAGTCTCAGCAATTACCACTTGCTGACTTTCTTAACCTAGGAAGCAGCTAAGCCTCTAAGCTTCAGTTTTGAAACATGAGGAATGCAGGTATTATCTGCTCAACCTGCTTGACAACATTGTTACAAGAATCAGAGGAAATAATGAATTGTGGAACATTTCCCATTGGGAAGCATCATTCATGTGCCCAGTGGTGCCTCATGGTTCCCAGAGCGTAGACTGGAGGCTGTGTCCTTGGGTGATGCCCCTGTACTCACTCTTCTCCCTGCAGGTGGCTCAAGCTCTGGACACTTGGCGTGAGTACAGTTTAGGCACTTCACCTGGGTACAAAAATGTATCAACCTCCCAACTATAAATATGAAGGCAGCCAACATAATATTTGTATTCCCTTAATAACACACTATTTCAAAAATTTAGATTTGTGTTATGGCTACTTCAGTATATATCCTGTATCCCCTATTAATTTGTAGGTTTATAAAAAGGAAACACATTTCATCCATACTACCTGGCACAGAATCTTGCACATGGTACATACTGAATAACTGCTTATCAGGCAAATGAATGGTTATGAAAGACCATAAAGATTTGCAGGGAAGATTCTTCTAACTTCTGGAGGACTAGGACCCTGAATCTGTGCTCAGAGCTTTGAGCCATATCTTAACTCAGAAGTAGGATAAAGTGGTGTATTAGAACCATCCTAGAGATGGGGCTTTATGAGAAAAGTGCTTAGTTAAAAAGAATCACAATGTAGAGACCTTTAATGTATTTTTAGTTATCCTTAACTAACAATGAAATACCTTCAACAGAAAAAAAATACATGAATGAAGATGTGAAAATCAACTTGAAAGACACAAAGAAAATATATAGATATTGGAATTGATGTTTGTTCATCTAGAACTTAGAGGAGAGGGTTGGATTACAGAATTTACAAAAGTAGGATAGCAGTAAGGAGCTCATCCGTAACCTGATTTCAAGTGAGAATCCATAATTTCTAATAATATTAATGTGTTGATATGAAATCATCTTAATAAACCAGTTTTCAGAATGTTCACTTAGTAACTCTAGAAGTTATCATCGTTCTTGAAGTTATCCTCTTCCTAAAACCTACCTGTTTTCTGTGTCTAGGATCATTTTACTTCTCCAGATGAATATGATGACCCCACTATACTCTATGAGGCCATTGTGTCTCACGAGAAGAACCTGGTGATTGCCCACGAGGGGGACCCTGCATGGCGCAGTGCCGTCCTGGCCAACTCACCCTCACTGCTCGCACTGCGGCACGTCATGGATGATGGTACCAATGAGTACAAGATCATTATGCTCAACAGGCGCCACCTGAGCTTCCGGGTCATTAAGGTGAGTGCCTGCGGGCACATGCATACAAAGCAGAAGTTGGATGACTTGGCCCAGACCTCTAGTGACTGAAATTCTTTCCACAGGGGAAAAAAACGGCTTTACAACATGAGTGTCTTGTTCCTGAGCATGTGATTTGACTTACTTTTTTCAGTAATTTATTCCATCCTCTGAAATTTTCCCACATGCCATAAAACCTTAAAATATTTGCTTGATACACTTGGCTTGAGTACAAATCAGCCATTTCACCTGGGTTCAAAAATGTGTCAGCCTCCCAACTGTAAATATGATGCAGCCAATATAATGTTTGCATTTCTTTAATAACATGCTATTTCAAAAATTCCGATTTGTGTTATGGTTACCTCACGATATGTCCTGTATCCCCTATTAACTTGTAGGTGTTTATCCATTATGTGGCAGGTTGTATATCGGTTACACATGCAATTTGGGCAGCCTCTTTTTGAAAATAGTCAGTACCATATTGCTAATGTGATACAATTCCTAGGTTGCAACTAGTAGAGGTCAGAAGCTAAATGATTCACTCTAACTTTTCTATCATTTTTTAAAACATCTCAGGTCCTTAGGGGGCTTAATCTCTGAAGTTTTATTTAGATAATTTGCAGTTATTTATTTTTTATCAACTTCATTTAATCAATCCCAAATGTCTCAATTTTTCTTATTAGAAATATTTATATCCTCTCATTTCTATAAAAAATATCTATTGTCTTATAAAATTCAGTGCTTTGCCAATTTGGAAAATTAAGTGGACTCCATTTTACTTGATACTTTTAAAGACAGAGCAGCAGGAAAGCCCTCTTAGAAGTGTGGCCTGCTTATATTGGTCCTTGCTTTTCCCAGTTGGCATCCTAATGTCTTTGTATGCTTCCCACTTCTGCTTATCTGTGAATGCTAATCTTGGCCCTTCACCTGATCCCTGTGTGTTCTGGCTTTCAGGTAAATAAGGAATGTGTCCGGGGTCTCTGGGCAGGGCAGCAACAGGAGCTCGTTTTCTTGCGTAACCGTAACCCAGAGAGGGGCAGCATCCAAAATGCAAAGCAGGCCCTGCGGAACATGATCAACTCCTCCTGCGACCAGCCTATTGGCTACCCAATCTTTGTCTCATCCCTGACAACTTCTTACTCTGAGAGCCACGAGCAGCTGAAAGATATTCTTGGGGGACCTATCAGCTTGGGGAACATCAGAAACTTCATGGTGTCTACCTGGCACAGGTGAGTCCTGGGGTGGTGCTTCTCAGTGGGAGTGTGTGCAACCCTTCTGTCCAGGCAGAAATACCGGTGCAACCAGGAAGCCCTTGGGAGAATGCAGATGCTGGTGTACAGCATTAGCCTGTATCTGGGTACTCTAAGTAGACACTGGGCATTTTTATCTTCAAATATTGTTAGATAAGTCTAATGTGCAGCCCAGGTAAAGAACCATTGCCCTAGTATGTAGTAGAATCTTTAATAACTTCCTTTTCTGTGTTTAATTTTTTTTACTTCCTATTGCATATTGCCACAATTAGAACGTGTGAACCAGAAAACAGGACAAATAAAGAGAAAAACATAAGAAACCTGCAAGTCGGTTCTTTCCTTCTCTCTGGTCATTGTGTTCCAGCACTAGGGGGCGCTCTGTGTGTGCGGGAACTCCTGGCTGGGGATGCAGGTGTTACCCAAACTCAGAACCACAATGTGTTCAAATAGTCATGTGATTTTTTCCTTTAATTAGTTGACTATGATGCTGACATAGGAGCATTATAGTCTGGTGAATGGGGAAGAAAATTGCAGAACATGTTTTCAGTTTCTTAGAGTCACTGTTCAGATCCTTAACTATCAGGGCCCAAGAAACGTGAACTCTGGTAATTAGAACAGAAACTCTCAAGTTTGCTCCCTGTCCCCACAGAAGGAGGAACATAAGCCAGGAAGTGTTCAAAGAAATTTTCTTTTCAAAAAGTAGCTGCGGCCGGGCTCGGTGGCTCAGCCTGTAATCCCACGCCTTTGGGAGGCTGAGGTGAGTGGATTGCCTGAGCCCACAGGTTTGAGACCTGCCTGGGCAGCAAGACCTCATCTCTACAATAAATCAAAAAATCAGCCGGGTGTGGTAGCGCATGCCTGTAATTCCGGCTACTTGGAAGGCTGAGGCGGAAGGATCGCCAGAGCCCAGCAGGTCGAGGCTGCGGTGACCGGGAGTGGCCACTGCACTCCAGTCTGGGCGACAGAGTGAGACTCCAACTCAAAAAAAAAAAAAGAAAAGTAGCTGCGGTGCTGGAACCTGCTTAAAGAAAAAAATTATTTTCCCCTTGAGAGAAATAGGGTGCCCACGCCCACCTGTCCTGGCTTGCTTGGTCACCCTCCATTTAAAAACAAAACAAAATGTGAAACACCATGGCAGCAGTGCCTTCAATGTGCTCAGTAGCTGTGGAAAAAAACAAGGTGTTTAGGTCCGCGTGCTGCTGAGTCACCAGACAGACACCAGCAGGAGCTCTGTCTCCAGCTATGATCTTTATGGTACTGCTGTGTTACATATAGTTCTTTGTTATGATGTAGGAAAGAAGAGTAAAGCAGACTGGAAAGATTTGAGACAGTGACTAGAAGAATGTCATTCTTAAGCCATTTTTTTGAAGACATAATAAAGGCCATGCACGATGGCTCGAACCTGTAATCCCAGTACTTTGGGAGGCCGAGGCGAGAGGATTGCCTGAGTCCAGGGGTTTGAGACCAGCCTGGGCAACTTGATGAGACTTCGTCTCTACAATAAATCAAAAATTAGCCAGGTGTGATAGCACACACCTGTAGTTCTGGCTACTTGAGGCAGAAGGATCACCAGAGCCCAGCAGGTCGACGCTGGAGTGGTTGTGAGTGTGCCACTGCACTCCAGCCTGGGCGACAGGGTGAGACTCCAACTAAAAAAAAAAAACCTAAGAAACATAATAAACTGTTCTGTTCCTGATACTTGATGCATAATAAAGACTTTCCAAGGTGAACATTAGTAGCAATAGCAGAAGTGCCTGTTTTGAAGTAGTCTTGGGATAATGCTTCCCCTCCGTCCTTGTTCCCAGGCTCAGGAAAGGCTGTGGAGCTGGCTGTAACAGCGGTGGCAACATTGAAGATTCTGATACTAGAGGTGGGACTTCCTGCCCTGGGAACAGCGCAGCACCCGCCAATGATCTGCACAGCCACGCGTCCCAGGGCAGCACTGGAAACCCAGGGCAGGGGCCAGGGACAGGGCTCCAGCCACCTGTTGCAGCCTGTCCTCCCACACTAGGTAATATGAGACTGAGTTTTGAGTGTCGTGCTGATCTCCTGGCCCTGGGCCAATTAGGAAGTATGTACAGAGGGTTCATAGGACCTGCTTGGAAATGCAGATGTGGAATCTTTTCTTTGATTTCTGGTTATGCATTGTCCTATTTGTTTATATCGCTCATGTTATATATATGTATGTGTACATGTGTTATATATACTTTTTAACTTGATATTTGACGTAAGTAAACATTTGCGATATTAATGGTTCTTTTTTTTTTTTGAGTTGGAATCTCATTTTGTCGCCCAGGCTGGAATGCAGTGGCACGCTCACGGCCACTGCAGCCTCAACCCTTGACCTGCTGGGTTTAGGTGATCCTTCCGCCTCAGCCTTCTAAGTCGCTGGAACTGCAGACGCATGCCACCATGCCTGGCTAGTTTTTGTGTGTTTTATTGTAGAGAGGAGATCTCACCACGTTGCTCAGGCTGGTCTCAAACCCCTGGACTCAGGCAATCCTCTCACTTCGGCCTCCCAAAGTGGTGGGATTACAAGACTGAGCCACCATGCCTGGCGGGTACTTTAAAAAAATAATTTTAAAAAACTAATGATATTTATCATAATTAATGTAACTTCTCTCCTGTTGGACAGTGACTTGGTTTCCTCAGATATAATGTTTTAAGAATCTTTTTATATAAATCTTTGTAATCACTATTCTCTTAGGCTGGAGACTTTAAAAATGGAACCACCAGACCAAAGCTTAGGAGAATAAGACTCTTGATATGTAATGCCAAAATTCTTTCCAGAAAGTGTTTTTTGCCATTTGGAGCTCTCATCGTGTCACCATCACCAGCTCCACCTCTTCTCCCTAGCTGCTAGTGTGGCACAGGGCTGGTTCTTTCATTCATTTGGCATTGTTCTGATACCTGAGAGGGAGTGGTTAACATATTCATCAGCTGCTCTTCTTTCTGAAGTGCCTGTTTAAGTCTCTGGCTGTTTTTTTATTTGTTGCCTTTTTAGTATACATTTGCATGTTACTTTCTGGGTTTGAATTCTTTATCAGCTTTCTCTACTGTGGATGCCTTTTCTCTTCCTGCCCCCTGGCTTTTCATTCTCCTGTGAAGAGTGGCTCCCTTCCTTCCATGAATGTTCTTAGTTTTAGTGGAGGCAGTTTACTAATCTTTTTTTAAAATGATCAGTACTTACCATATGCTATTGAAGAAAACATTCCCTTCCCAGGCCCTCAAGGTGTACTCTCACTAATCCCTGTTGGCATGAGAGCTGTAGGACTCAGTCTCATGTTCCCTGTGGCTGGTCAGCTGGCTCATCACTGTCCTCTCCCCAATTGCTGCATGTGGATCAGATGAAGTTTAAGACATTTACCTGGGCCAGGCTCAGTGGCTCAGCCTGTAATCCCAGCACTTTGGGAGGCTGAGGTGAGTGGATTGCCTTAGCCCATAGGTTTGAGACCAGCCCAGACAACTTGGTGAGACCTCAACTCTACAATAAATCAAAAATTAGCTGGGCGTAGTAGCGCGCTCCTGTAATAACAGCTACTTGAAAGGCTGAGGTGGAAGGATCACCAGAGCCCAGCAGGTCATGGTACTCCAGCCTGGGCGACAGAGAGAGATTCCAACTCAAAAAAAAAAAAGACATTTACTTAAATTTAAAAATAAACACCCCAGTGAGACTGGATGAAAGATTCAAATAGATGTACAATCAACATTTGAGTGTTCTTTATTTCCAAGTGAAAATCTAAAACTTTCAATGTCCTTCTTTAAATGTGTATTTTGCCTTTACATTGATTAGCTCTTTTTATTTTTAGGTAAAGAGTACGTGTAACTATACTATTAGTATAATTAATGATTATTTTCTAACCTTGACATTACTTTTATGAGTTAGGAAAAAGGCAAGTCTGAAGAATTCTATCAAGCCTCTTGCAAAAGGATGCAAAAGAACTTGCTATTCAGGGGTGCTGATAATTCGTATTTAGTAAAGATCCTTTAGTGTGTGTGAGAGTTACAATGTGGCATTCACTGTCTCTAGGCAGTGTAGCCTCTCATGGAACAGGATGGAAGGGTGTAATACTAGGCTTCAAGGACAGTAGTTATAGCACTTGCACATAGGAAGACCTTAATAAACTCTGTGTGTGTGTGTGTGTATAGTATACAATGTCATGTTTTGACGTATAAATGTATTGTGAAATGATTAAATGAATCTCACATGTCCATTCCCTTGTGTACTTTTTGGGTAAGAACATCTTTTGGGTAAGAACATCTTAGATCCACTTAGCACTTTGTAAGTGTACAATGCATTATCATCAATTGTAGTCACTGTACTGTGTACTACATCTCCAGAACTTCTCCTGGCCAGCTGGAACTTTGCCCTCTTTGGCCAGCATTTCTCACTCCTCCCACTGTCCCAGCCCCTGGCAGCCGCATTCCGCTGTCTGCTTTTATGAGTTGGACTTTCTTATATTCCACTGAGTAGAATAATGCAGTATTTTTTGGTAAATCTTTCTGACCATCTCATCTCTGTGAGATGTTTCATTTCTGAGATATCAAGGAGGGGTTCTTGTTATTCTGAAATCTTTCTGTGAAAGATATCTTAGGATTTATCCCAACTTTAAGTCTTGATGCTTGCTATAGAATAGTTCATTATGGATTCTGCATGTCCCAGGATTTGAATTTTTAAAAATTTTAGCAACTAAAAATTATACTATAAAAACTATATAAGAAAACAGATCTCAGGTATTTCTTTCTCTCTGGCAACTCTAAAAGTGTTAGGCATGAATATTAAGCTGTCAGGTCCCCAGGCCAGTGCTTCAGGAGAGTCTGGGAGTGGCCCAGCACTGTGTGTACCTTGTTCCCAGTACTGAGTGCTGCTGTCTCTCCCCAGGCATGAGCCACAGCTCACACTCAGTGCAGTCCAGCCTGGCCAGGCAGTCACCCGCCCGTGCCTCGGTGGCCAGCCAGTCCTCCTATTGCTACAGCAGCCGGCACTCATCCCTGAGGATGTCCAGCGCAGGCTTTGTGCCCTGCCGGCGCTCTTCCACCAGCCAAATCTCACTCCGCAACCTGCCGTCGTCCATCCAGTCCCGCCTGTCCATGGTGAACCAGGGGGAGCCCTGCGGGCCGGGTGGCATGACTGGTGTGCATGGCCTCCCCACCTCCAGCAGCTCTAGTCAGAGCCTCCCTGCCTGCAAGCACCACACACTCGTGGGCTTCCTTGGGACGGAGGGTGGTCCAAGCAGTGCCACCGAGGCCCAGCCAGGCAGCGCCCTGAGTCCTGCCAGCAGCTCCCACGCCAGGAAGGGGGATGTAGTCTACAGAGTCCAGGTGAGCCAGCCCGAGGCCGCTGCGCACGTTCTGTGACTTATGTGTCCTTATTCCTTACCTGTTGAACAGAGTACTCTACGGAAACACCTTATCCTACTTAGGCTAAAGACAAGAACACTTCTGAATGTTGACGAAAAAGTCTCTGTGCACTTTAAACCTGAAAGCAGCTGCTTTTGTTCTGGGAATACTCTTTCCCTGCTCAGTCGTCACACAGCCTCTGTACTGAAGTCTACCAGTAGGCTAAAGAGGATTTGGGAGGTGCCTCTTGAGATTTTTTAAATTTCCATTACAGGAATTTTTAAAAACTAGAGACACAAGTCGTGTGAAAGAAATTTTGTTTGGGATTATGTAATTTTTTATCATCAGGAAAAAAATGAATTGAAAATGATTCTTTTCTTTCTATGTAGATTGTGGATCCCAGTCAAATTCTGGAAGGAATCAACGTGTCAAAAAGGAAAGAGCTACAGTGGCCCAGTGAGGGGATTCGGTTAAAAGCTGGGAGAAGCAACTGGGAAGGCTGGAATCCCCAGGAGGGCATGGAAGGCCACGTAAGTTCTTGTACAGAGCTCACTGTCTGGTGCTCTGACGTTTTGGGGTCTGACTCACATGCATGCATGGTCTTAACTGATTGATACACTTAATTCTCAGACAGAACTGCCACCTCCCATCCCAAATGTGGGATACGAGCGTGTGTGTGTGTGTATGTATGTCCCAAGTCTCCAGCACTGACTTCCTGTTTTCTTCTGAATCATCAGGTGATTCACCGATGGGTGCCTTGCAGCAGAGATCCAGGTACTAGGTCCCACATTGACAAGGCAGTGCTTCTGGTCCAGATTGGTGATAAATACGTGACTGTAATTGAAACCGGGGTACTAGAACTTGGGGCTGAAGTGTGAGCCAGTGTGTCATAACTACATTTCTCTTTCCTCTCGATTCCAAGACATTGGAAAGAGAGAGGAGCAAGCAAGAGATGCCGCAGTTGTCACTCGGATCCGGTGTGGGAGAGACGGACACAGTGAGCTTGGCCAAGCGCCTCTCCTTTGCCCCTATCTGACTCCTGTCACCGTCTCCACCCCCAGATAAAGCTGAAATATTTTTTTAAGTTAGCTGCCGAGAAAACATTTTGCATGAAGGATAAAGTTCTGTTAAAATACATCCTTAAAAAAAGTCTTTCCCATGTATTGCTGACGCTTTAAATCAACAAACTCTTCATTTCTAAACTATGATCTCATATTTTTCTAATTTCTTTGCCAAAAATAATCGCCATGTTTTGTCATAGAACATGAAATTCATTTACTTTGATTTTTAAAAACCAGTAGAACATTCGGTTTGACATATAGCGGTGTAAACGTTTAATGTACAGTGAAAGAGACTATGAACATAGATTTATCTTATTCCTTGTGCGCTAAAAACTTTAATGAAAAAACTGCACTAATTTTTTACGACAATGCACTAAAGTCTGAGATTTCTCAGAACATCTATTTATATATAAAAATAAAATACCATTATTTAAATTGCCTTTGGGATTAACCCCCGTCCCTTCCTTATAAACATAGGTAGCAGGAACTCTGCTGCTCATTTTTTGTTTCTAGTCTGTGCTCCACTCTGGGACATTGGATATTTTCTTTAAAATGAACTTGGAGTCTCAAGACCCTCATAGCTTCATGCTTGACGTTTCCTGGAGCCAGTAATCAGCGTGTCAGCCATGTGAACACCACTGCCAGCTCCTGTGTCCACGTTTGGAGGAGTCCTGTGCCCTGCCCTCCTGGCCAACTTCTGCGGGCTCCGTTCTGGGAAGAAGCCCTCTTGCTTTTCAAAGAAGAAGATAAACGTCCAGGAATCTAATGAAAGGATTGTTTGCCTTTATTTATTTTAAGAGTTCCTAGCTCTTGAATTATTCACATGTGATTCAGTTAATCAAGTAAACTTTTTTCAAACAAAATTATCCAGATGGTGCAGTTCTTGTTGTTATATCCCTCTTTAACAACTTAGCTTTTTATTTCCCTCTTTTTCTATTACTTGAGTTTCATTTCCTGTAATTTATAGTGTGTCGCTGTAATTTGAAATATTTATAACTGTGAAATTGACTTAATTCATATGTTGTCTTATAACCTAAATTTTATTGGTTTTTTTAAAAAGCGTATTCAGGGAAATATTTTACTCAGATTTACAATTGGGTTACATGGGAACTGCAATTTAGATTTAATTTACTTCTTTTAGCATTTTTTGAATCCTTAGAAAATGTTTCCTTTTGGTGTGAAACTCCAAAGAAAAATGTACATCTCTGAGCATGTAGGAGCAGCCATCTTTCTACCCCTCGTGAATAGAAAGTTTAAAAAATCAGGTAAAATTAAATTTAATAACACATTTTGTTTAATCCAGTATATCCAAAGTGTTGCTATTCCAACACATGACGCTGGCCGCATTTCAGGTCCTCCTTAGCTGCTGTGCCTGGTGGCTGCTATCCTGGGCAGCACCGGGTTTAAAGGATCTTTGGATGAGGTGACAGAAGAGAGAAGCTGCTTTTCCTACCGGCTCTGACATAGATCTCACAGAGCAGCATACCACTGCAGGAGGAATGGAAACTAAGAAGAGCAAATAGCTCATACACAGGACCTTATGCATTTCCACTTAAAAGCCTATTTTTTACCCTTTTTCTAGTTTTAAATGCTGTGGTCATTCAGAATCCAATGTGCCTTGTGTTGAAATGTTCCTAGATGTCACACTTTGCAAAATTCACTGATTAAAAATACTTGTGAAATAATTTATCCAACCTTTATACAGTGGTACCCTTCCTAAATTGACCACTTAAAAATCTATTTTTCTGATACTATTATTATATTCTGTATTTGCCTCAGTTTGGCATATCTACAGTATGCCATTAAAGTGTAGTGTAGTTTTGGAGTTTGAGGTTTTTTTCCCCTGAAGCTGCATTTATGATCTATTTATCTATAGACATAGATTTTTTAAATCTTTCAAAGGAACTATGGTCCCCTGCTGCTGGCTTCCCCTCTGAAGTGGATCTGAGCCCCCATGGCTGCTGCCTGCATGAGAGAGAACATAGAGCCTTTCTAGTCTTGGATGGAAGAGCATTCATATTCTCCACACGGGAAAAAAACCTGAAGCACTAGATGTTTTTTATTCCTAGCCCCCCTTCAAAAAAGTGTTAAGCATATCACATACTATGAAAAGTCACATTTAAAATGCAAGATTAGATTTTATATGGAGCATCTATGTTAGGTTTTGATTTTAGGTAGCAATTAGTGAACATTTTTCTCAAAACAAGTTGAATTTTGTTATCATAAAACTCTTTAATGAATTGGGAACCCTAAGAGAAGCCCTGTTCTTATATTTTAAGTCTAAAACTTAGTCTTTTAAAAATCATAATACTTTTCTAATAATTGCAACAGGGGAAACTGTGATAATTGAAGAAGGATTTATTTCTTAATAGTTTGATCTAGCTTATAATATAGAAATTATAAACACACTTTCGTGAATTAAATTGATCATAAATTCTTGTTCCTGCCCCACCCCCAGGGAATAGTGAGCTACCTGTTTTGATTTTCTGCTTAACCTTTTCCAATAATGTGCAAAATTCTAGCATACATGAGTGTCTTTAGTTCATAAGTGCCAAAGCTTTGATTTCCATGATTTGAAAGCAAAAAGATGTCATGAAAGTACTAGCTTTTTATTAATTATCTTTAGAGTTGTATGATTAAAATCTTTGTGCGTTTTCTTGTTTGATTTTTTTTTCCCCCTTTTGAGAGGAAGGCAGTCCTGGAATGTCTATACATAGTTGCCTTTTTTTTCTTTCCTTCAGGGGCAAAAAACCATAACTTCTAATTAAGCTTATACCTTGGTGTGAATTCTCTCTTTACACCATTTTCAACACTGAATAAAACTTTAAATGTTGACTTTTTGCTGAAGAACTTTAATTTTTCCAAGAATTTAGGGTGACATAAGATGTTGATATTTAAGCAACCTGGGAGAGTAGGTTTTAAGGCTGTGTGAATATCTTTTAAGATAAGAGGAGATTAATTACCTTTTAGGAAATTAGTGAACAAACTTAGTGTTATTCTTTCTTTGGGTTTCTGTTACTGGAGGATTTGAAGCATTTTGAAAAATATTTCAAGTAGATCCGAACTACTTTTAGTTTTTTTGAAACAGAATTAGTTTGACAATCTTACTGTCCTGAGTAAGATCTGGAAGATTACTGTGTACTAAGTGTCAGTCAGTGAAAATGTAAGTTTTTATGTAGGAAGCTGTCACTCATTGAGTGTTTTTTCTTTCTGTATTTTTTTTCTTCTCATCTCATATCAGACTTTAAAACAGCCTCCCATCTCAGCCAGGTGGCTTCACCTTAAGCTCCCTCTGTGGTGAGCAGCAACCTTCCCATGCTGCAACTCTTCCTAGCTGGATGGCAGATATCATTCGCCATCTAAAACTGGGTCTGTTAAACACCAGCTCATTAGCACCTGAAACTGTCTCCTCAGAACTGACTCTCAAGCGCCCTCCTCTGGGTAACTATGTGACCCAAGAAGGAGGCAGTCGTAGTTGTGTGTGAGAATTCTTGAATTTGTATTTATTTTCATTACTTTTCTATGAACATGTACAAAGACCTTTTTGAGTTGTGTTTTTAGATCCTAGTGTTCATTCTCAACCTTTTTTGTAGTGTAATGTAATTGCATGAAGTGACTGTCTGGACACAGACCCAGTTGTTTCTTTCCTTTGATATGACACACTGTTCAGATGAGGTCTGTAATATTCCTTTTTATGCTAGAGGCTTTTCCTTTAATTTCAAGAGGAAGGTATGTCAGTCAAGGCTAAGATGATCCATGGAACTCATTCTTGGACTTGGATCTTTCTGTTTCTGTCTTACATGGATACTGAACTTTGTTGGTCTGGAAAAAGAGAAAAATTAGATACTGCCATGTATTTAGGCTGCATAAATGTTGATATGAAATCGAATCTGTTAGCTTTTTTCAGTTAAGTATTTAAAAAACCGACTTCCTTTTTCTTCATTTCTCTTGGAAAAAAAATCTGGAGATATTCCTTCTCATCTTTGACTTGCTAAATGTTCAGGTCAGAATTGTGATTAGAAAGGAATTAATAATTATACAAATAGCCCTTAGCAGGGTATTAGTGGAGGATTAAGTTTGCTTGAAACAGAAGTCTATTTTCTGCTTTTAATCACCTCACCAGTGTCATCTGTCAAGAATTATGTGTGATGAGAATTTATCTTTATTACTTCCAGCCACATATTCTTTCTGAATTAAACAGCTTCTGTTTGTGAGCTGAACTTCATCGCTTGCTGTTTTGTGGAGTGACCACTCTTTGGGGCATCAGAGCTGACTGTCACCGCCAGGTGATATGACAGCTTTGCTCCATGACTTACACCTGTCATATGGGGTCATATGCATTTTCCCATGCCCCAGTTCTGTACCTGACAACTTGCAGTTCGGTGGAGCCAGGCTAGAACGGAGGTTCTCAACACCGTGGCAGGTGAACTCCTGAGGATTCCACAGGGGACGTGTGATGGCTGCTCCGGGGTCTCAGGCTCAGTGCATGTGTATGTGAACAAGATTTCTTACATGTGAAGCTGATTCCATTGCCAAGATAATAAAAATGGGAGGTCATGTCTGTTCACACTTATTAAATGCTTATAGTTTAAGCAAAAGTGAATTGTAAAAACCATTCCCTTACCCTCCACGTGTGTGGAGTGAACACTGCACAAGGGCAGGGAAGAGAGTTGAGTCTGGGCCCAGGGGTGCCAGGGGAGAAGGAGTGGGGCTTTCCTTTCTGATCATGGCTCGGGACAGGGTTCACTGCCTCTACCAGCACTCGGCCAAGCCAGAGGCAAGGATTGATGTACCTAGCGTGTCTGTGAGTGTGTGTGTGTGTGTGTGTGTGTGTGTGTGTGTGTGTGTCTGAGTGTTATTCTAAACTGCTTGTAAATATTGTAGTTGTTTAAAATGGAAAATAAAGGCTGAGGATTTTTTGGCAAATATATGGCATCAAAAATACAGTATTGACAGTGGATAAAACAATGAGGAAATAAATTTTTTCATTTTGCCTTCTGTCCATTTTTGTCAAATTAAGAAAAATTAGAGTATATTATATTAAGTTTGGTATGGCATATTTTAAAACATGTACTTGGTTGTGAAATAATAATTTTAAACAGAAGCTTTGGGCTGTAAACGTGATTAAGCTTATACATATTTCATGCGAAAAGGATCTCACATGTTTTTTGATAGAAAGGTTGTAGTTTCTATCTTCTGAATTGATCTGAATGTCACATATTGAGGATGTATTAGATGGAACATGTAGAATGATTAGATGTGTATATGCGTTTAATGACACTACACTCCATTAGAGAAAACAGAATGGTTGGACTACGTCGGGCAAGCAGAGCTTGTGTGTACGCTTGACGCATGCACCACCAGCGAATTCATGTGTGATGCCTACAGAAAATGCAAGCTGACATGCTCCTAACTAGGTCACTCAGTAAGCCCCAAGCGCCTCGCCTTAACTACAGCTTAGCAACAGCCAGAGCCAGCAGGATACAGGTCACTTGCCTTTTGCATCAGAGTCCCAAACAATTTGCTGCCTTTCTTCTGGGATCACAGTGCCATCGCTGGAAACTTAGCAGTGCTTTGCCTTAAAGGACGGTATTCCTCTACAGTGATAGGAAACGTGCTGGTTAGAGGAAACATATCCTCAAAGAAAGGAGCTCCCTGTGGAGTGAGGTGCATTGGTCTTAGAGCCAGAGATTCAAAGGGCTATTGACATGAAATCTGGGTCCCATAGAACTTCTTCCATATTCCTAATGTGCAGTTTACTTAGGATTTTTCCTCCTAAAGGATCCACAGATGTTTTGCTGATCTGTAGCCGATGAATCTCACCAGGTAGGTGCACTTTCCCCTGAGGTGTGCCTTGGAGTAAGGAGGAAGTCGGTCTCAAGTTCATGGTTTCCTGGGTATTTGGTCAGCACTCACAAAACATTTCTTCAGATTTGCTTAAAAGGCAGCTAAACAGAGTTAAACTTTATACCTTGGAAAAACACAACTTGATGCAAGAGGATCTCTGGGTTGCTTTGTGATTTCTCAAGACACACATTAGCAGCAGGTGGCTGGACAGGACTCCATCTGACCTGGGACTCTTAAGAGCCGATTCCATTCAGTGTCCAGTAAACTGCCTGAAGGGAGAAGTCATCCTCTGGTCCAGGGTTCCTTTCTGCTTCTGGAACATTACTTATGGATACCTAACAACTGGCCCATGTAAGAGTACTCCAGATCTGAGGTCCCCTCTTGCCCAGGATAGCACTGAACTTGAACAGATGCCAGTGGTTAATCCTTGACCAACAGGGAGGTTGGGGCACCAGCACCCTGCACAGTCGAAAATCCACATGCAACTTTCGACTCCCCCAGAACTTAACTACTAATAGCCTACTGTTGATTAGACGTCTCACTGATAAACAGTCGACTAGCACATATTCTGTATGTTACATATATATTGTATTCCAGGCCAGGCTTGGTGGCTCAGCCTGTAATCCCAGCACTTTGAGAGGCCGAGGTGAGTGTATTGCCTGAGCCTGCGGTTCGAGACCCACCTGGGCAACTTGGCAAGACCTCATCTCTACAATAAAATTTTCAAAAATTAGCCGGGCATGGTAGCGCGCACTTGTAGTTCCAGCTACTTGGAAGGCTGAGGCGGAAGGATCGCCAGAGCCCAGCAGGTCAAGATTGCAGTGGCTGGAAGCGGCCACTGCACTCCAGTCTGGGTGACAGAGTGAGACTCCAACTAAAAAAAAAAAAAAAACAACAAAAAAGACATATATATTGTATTCTTAACAAGCCAGAGAAAAAATGTTATATTAAAAAATCACAAGGGAGGGAAAATATATCCACTGTTGAAGTGGATCTTCATAAAGACCTTAATCCTCATCAAATTCCCTCTGAGGAGGAGGGGTTGGCACTGCTGTCTCAGGGGTGGCAGAGGTGGAAGAAAATCCACATATAAATTGGCCCATGTACTTCAAAGCCGTGTTGTTCAAGGTTCAACTGCAATTAATGGGTTTGGTTGCATACCACCCACCATTATATACTAATTAATAATATACAATATGTCGCAAGTGTCACAGTGGTAACTCCCCAGTGTAGGACAGATTTCTAATGTGAGATAGACCTTTGTTTAGACAAAAATGCAGATCTGTCTAGCTTAGAGATTTGGGAGAGACTCCTTTTGTTCATTTGCACTATGAAACAGCATTTCTTTACATAGCGAGTTCTATAATACTAATTCAATTTAATTGGGGTGTATACAGTTGGAAGACAGCAAAAACTCAAGAGTTGCTGCAGCAGGAAGTATTCTTTACACAGTGTTAGGCAGACGGGGCGTTCAGGATCATGCTCATGTGCTCCAGTTCTGTGCACCTGTTCTCTCAGCTCCCTCTCATGCTCGCTGAGAGCCAGTTGTCTGGTTATGGACCCCACTCCATGCACACCTTCATTCCGAAAGAGGAAAACCACCTCCTCTGGCCTCTCTTAAGGGAGAGTTGCTCAGAAGCCACGGCGTGTCTCTCCTTAATACCAGGTCTCACATATGCAAGATTCTTCACCCGGTCCTGGTTCCAATTTTCTAAATCGACTGCCAGGAGGAGAGGGTTGCCGTGATGGGCCCTGACAAAGTGGAGCCTGAGCCCACTCCATCTCAGAACGCATGTGGCCACCCTGCAACTGAGGGGTTGACCACTGTCCACAACAGACGCCAGGGCTTTCCAGAATTTAAGCGAGGGTTTTGGGAAAGTAAGTCTTAGACCACTTACGAAGTGAAGTGCTGGACTCAGGACTCATCTTTGGCAGGCCTAGAACAAAAGGTCACAGAAACTGAGGTGGGCATGGGACAGGTGTTGGCTCACTTTTCCCAGGGGCTGTCTCATTCATATTCCATGACACTTCTGCTTTTCTCATATAAATTATTTCCTTCCTTGAGTAATTACAAGAAAGGTAAGTCAGTTTTGGTAAGTTGAATTTCATTTATGTGGTTTGTATTTATTGGTCCTTATTACATTAGAAATGAAAACAGTGCATTTTAAAGATATTGTTATTTCTAAATGAATTACTAAATAAACTCTTTACATGTTTGCATTCATGCTTAAAATGTGTCCAAATTTAAAAATTGTATAAGACATCTTGATGCATATCTTCTGTGTATACTTTATTGCATTTTTATTTTAGTTGAAGTAAGTGAAAAAAACCTGACCTCATCTATATAATTGGAAAAGAGAGGAGCATTTTAATAGCCTTTTCAGATGATTGTGGGTATTCTTGTCTTGATGCTACACTAGAATTTGACAAATGGTAGTTTCTTAAGGTAGGTTGCAATGTGGAATTCCTTTTGTCCTGGGTTACGCTGAAGCTCACTGGTTTACCTTACTTGGGATGGATCTTTCACCAGTGCATGATTTTGTAAATCATTTATTGGTCATTTAGAAAACTATAGGAGGCCCAAACTTTACCTGTATGATGTCCACTTGTATACTTATTTCTGAATTGTACCCCACATCTTTAAAATATTTTAAAAAATTATAAAATAAGTAAAATTAGGTGGAAATATTAAAAAAATATATGGTTCCTTGAGTCATGCAGATCTTCTCAGTATTGACACATCTCATTATACAGTATTTAAAAAATCACATGAGTTAATATCAGCATCAAACTATTTTAATTGCTACATTAAGGACATTCTTAAGTGAAATTGATTCCCCCCCAAAATAGTAAAGCATGTGATGGCTGCTGGTGCAGTTGGTGAGTCGCTGTGACTGCCATCAAGGCAGTGTGTCACCACTGCTTGTACACATTATTACAGATGTCATACAGTTAATAGAAGGGCAGGTGATGTGTGCTAGTATCACCTGCAAAGGTCCTCAGGTGGGGGTCACTGCTCCAGGAAGGTATCTGTTTTCATTTTCAAATTTATTGATACAAAGTGACTCATACTCTTTCATCTTTGTAGTATCCATTATCTCTATAGAAATGTCCCCTTTCTCATTCCTGGTAACTGGCTCTTTTGTCTTCTCTTCCTTAATTAGGCTCAACGAGACTGTCTTCAAAGAACCAACTTTTGGTTATGTTAATCATTTTCATTGTTTTGCTTTGCTTTATTCATTTCTGCATTTATATTCCTTCTATTTGGTTTGCAATTCTTTTTCTACTACTTGAGATGGGACTAGTTCTTTGGGAACTATGTTATCTTCTATTGCATATATCTTAAGGTTGTAAATTTCTCTTTAAGCATTGACTTTAGCTATGCTAGGCAAGTTTTGATATCAAGTCTTTTTAATCAATCAGGTCAAACTAATATCTAATTTCCATTATAATTCTTTGACCAATGGTTAATTAGACCCATATTAGTTAATTTCCAAATATTTAGAGACAAAATACTATTTTCTAGTTATTGCTTAACTGCTGTCAGAGAAACTATGAGGGTAATCCTTTGAAATTTATTTAGCTTACTTTGTGACTCAGAACATTGTCAATTTTAGTAAATGTTGCAATAGGCATTTGAAGAAAAAATGTATTCTGCAATTATGAGAGCCTTCTATATCATATGTATCAATTCAGTTCTGTATATTATTGACTTGGGGGAAGTCTATAGTTGTAGATTTATTTCTCCAATTCTGTCAATTTCTGATTTATATACTTCAGGCTATGTTTTATTAGGTACATACACATTCAGATAAATTTTTTATGGATTGACCCCTTTAATAATTATGAAATGCCCTCTTTTCCTCCAGTAATACTTCGTCCCCTAAAGTTACTTTATCTGATGTTAGTATTGCTGTATCTGGTTTATATCGTATATATCGTATAACTTTATATTTCACTTTACTTTCAACTTTTGTATGTCTCATATGTGAGGTATGATCTTATAAACCATCATATAGTTAGGATTTTACATCCAGTTTGACAATCTTTGTCTTTTAAAGGAAGTATTTAGTCTATTTATATTTAAGGTAATTATTGATATTTTGGCTTAAATTTACCATCTTACTGTTGTTTCCTGTTTGTCCCCTTTTTTTCTGTGATCTCTCATCACATTTTGGAATAAATCATTTGCATTGGTATATCCCTCCCTTTGCTTATTACCTGTGCATTTACTGTTCTTTTAGTGTTTATCAAAATTACAACTTGTCCATTCAGTTAGTGTCTTACCACCTCCTGAACAATGTGAAGGTCTTTGAACCCTGTAACTCATTACTACCTTTCCATCATTTGTACTGTTTCAGCATGCATTTTTAACTCTGCATATTTTTGACTTCGCAGATGTTATTATCATTTAGTATATCTGTTGATTTAGACTTGCCCACATCTTTCTTTTTCCATTGTTCCTTATTCCTTTATATCTTTGTTGTTTGATTGGGATAATAATCCTTCTTCCCAAAGAGCTCCCTTACTATTTCCTGGTCTGTTAGTGACAAATTCCATGAGTTTTTCTTTTTCTTAGAGTGAAATGTATTTTTGTTTGTTTTTGAAGGATATTTTTGTGTGGTACGGAGATCTGAATTGGCAGTTACTTTCTTTCTGCAGTTAATAAAAAAAAATCATCTCATTATCTTCTGCCTTCCGTGTTTTTTTAAAGTCTTGTTGCTCTTTTAAGGGCAGTGTCTTTATTCCTCTAATTATTTTTAACATTTCATTTTTGTCTTTGATGTTTAATAGCTTTCCACATTGTGCCTGTGTGTAATTTTCTTTGCATTTCTCTTGCCAAAGATTTTCATTGTCTCTTGCATCTTGGCCATCATCTCTTCAAATGTCCCTTCTGCCACATTGATGTTTCCTCCCCACACTGCAGGGACACACAGCACACCTTCTCCTGTGTCCCTTATCTCCATGTTATTTACTGAATTTCCTACCTTTAGTCTCTCTATATGTAGTCCAAGTATTTTATTCTACATATCTTTTAGTTATTTCTTTCCTCTTTGTCTATATCTAATCTCCTGTTAAACAGACCTTAATGTTAGTTTTTGTATTTTTCATTTCCAGAATTTGCATTTGAGTCTTTAATGTGATTTCGGTTACCTCCTGATATTCTTGTTCATTATTTAATTTATTAAGCACATTAACTGCAGTTACCTTAAAGTTCACATATGACAATTCCAACATCTGGGTCTCCTATACATCTGTTTCCATAGTTTTTTTTTCTCTCAATTCTCAGTTTTGTCTTTTGTTTGCCTGTTTATTTCTGATTGAATGCCAGACATTGCGTATGAAAATGTGTATATTGTTGAGGCTATGGGTATCGTCTTCCTCAAGAAGGTCGACTTGTAAACTTTTGGCAGATAAGGCAGGACTTCGGGGACTGAACTGGCTGGAAGATGGGCTTCAGTCTCCCAAGAGCTGGTCTCCTCTGCGTCCCATCTCCTATGGCACACCCCTTTTGGCATCCAAACGTAAATCAGAGTTTCTTTCTTGGTGGGCCCTGAATTGTAACTGTTGACATTCCATTCTTGCGGGAGCATCACAGAGCTGCTCAGCTCAGCCTCTCAGCCACACTTTCAGGTTAGCAGGTGTGGCACAGGTGCTAGCCTTACCTCTCTGGGATCCTCTGCTTTCTGGGTCTTGGCCCTGAGGTCCTAGTTATGTGGTAGCACTCCAGTGCCTTCAAATATCTTTTTATACTTTGTACAGCTTTCCTCATATTTTTTGGTTGGAGTGTTGATCTGAAACAAGTTCATTTCCTATTGGGGGTAGGGGGATCTCCCATGTAAATTTTTTTTTTCACTCAGGGCATTGCTGTGTCACCTAGGCTGGCATGATCATGGCTCACTGCCTCAACCTCCCGGGTTCAGGTGATCCTTCCATCTCAGCCTCCTGAGTAGCTGGGAGTACAGATACCACCATGGATGGCTTAAGTGTGTGTGACCTTAGACTTACTTTCTCTTTGAAGATATGGGGCCGAGGGCAGGATGCAAAAAATAGTTTTACTTGGGTCATATTTATATAATAGAGATGAGGTCTCTCTATGTTTTCTAGGCTAGTCTCGAACTCTTGGGCTCCCAAAGTGCTGGGAATACAGATGTGAGTCACATTCCTGGCCTGTTAATTATTCGGGTCAACAGGCATTCTCACCTCTACCTCTCAATCATAGTGTCTCATACTTGAGCCATGGGCTGTCTTCGCTTTGGCCTTGCCTGCAATATTCTTTCCCTTCAGTTCAGCTGTGTCTCAGTTACTAGCCAGCTTGCAGACTGTACCCAGCCACAATGCAGGAGACTAGGGGCAGCAGGCTGAGCGCACCGGATTTCCTGGTATAGCCACTTCCACCGAGATGGCAGAGCTGAGGGGAACCACATCTGCGGCTTCACCATTGGCTGTGGCATGGCAGCTCTCTGAAGTTTGTGTCCCATCCAGTCTAGAACATACTGTAGAGGCAGGCCAGACCCCAGATTACACAACCAAACCAATGACAGACACTCAGGATCCTGTTAACACATGGTACTCCTGCAGGCACTGATTTAATTGAGTCACATCACTTGTGGTTTAGAAACCAATGCTTTCTCTTTGGTCGTGACATGGTGGGTTTTTCCGTGTTCTCTTTTCCAGGTCTCAGGTCCTTACTGACGCCCTCTGTATCAGATGGGACACATTGGGGTGGTAGAGATACAGTGGACACAGAGGAAGCCACTGTGCAAGGTGCTTGAGCAGCCCACATCTGACCTCTGATGCACCCCCAGTGGAATAAAGCCCCCCATTGAAAGCCTGAGCGCCGAAGTGGGACTCGGGTAAAACGTGAGGTGATGCTGCCTTCTCCAGAGCTGGGTGGACTGGGTGTTGGGAGAAGTTCAATGGCATAACTCCTGAAATCCACTCAGCTCACAGGCTTGTGGTTCACTTTGTGTGACCTTAGACTTATTTTCTCTTTGAAGATATGGGGCCGAGGGCAGGATGCAAAAAATTGCTTCACTTGGGTCATATCTGTTCCTTCTGGAAACCATAAAGCTTCAGTTCCATAAATCCCAGTGCATCCTTCAATAACATCTCTGTTTCTTATCCTGTGTTAGGTCTTGAAATTCAGGTCAGCAAGGAGACAGGTGAGCTGGGTCATGAGTAAGGAGTCAGAGGAAAAAGTGACAGCAAGTGAAACACAAGGGACACTCACTGTCTTTAAGAATGAAATGGTTTGGCACAACCACAATGACACCACTTGCTATGGTGCACAGCAGCTCATGGAAACTGGACACTGGGACTTTAAAATGCAAATCTTTGGCTCCTGCTTTTCTAGATCACATGGTAAATAAGGTCAAATTTAGGATGCATTTTTTTTCCAAATGAAATTTTTGTTAACATCACTTCATCTAGCTAAAGTTGTACAAGGTGTGTTTTAGGTAAAGGAGAAGGTTGTCATAAGGGATAGGAATTAATGTGGAGGGGGCAGATTGACTATCCAAACAAGGTTGACTTTAAAGTTTGTTAGGGCCAGGTGCAGTGGCTCATGCCTATAATCCCAGCACTTTGGGAGGCCGAGGTGAGAGGATTGCCTGAGCCCATGGGTTCAAGACCAGCCTGGCAACTTGGTGAGACCTCTACAAAAAAAATTAGCAGGGCATGGTGGCACATGCCTGTAGTTCCAGCTACTTGGAAGGCTGAGGCGGAAGGATCACCTGAGTCCAGCAGGTTGAGGCTGCGGTGGCTGTGAGCATGCTACTGCACTCCAGCCTGGGCGACAGAGTGAGACTCCAACTCAAAAAGAAAAAAAAAGTTTGTTAGGAGTTAGTACTTAAACTTGATTTTATCAGACATAAGTTTTTATAGAAATTTAATTTTGTGAGAGCCTGGATTAGCTTCAGAACCAGCTGATGATAAACTGATGATCAATATGTTGATCAAAGTACCAGTTTATTAATATACTTTTCTAGAGATTTGGGGCCCTCCCAACTTCCTATTAGCAGATAACAGGCCACTTTGGCATCGGAAGTTTATGAACATAGAATTGGAGCAAAAAGAAAATTCCCCGCCCCCCTGCTTGGGGAAAACATGCTTCATAATTTTTCTACTTTTCTAGTAGTAGAATATATGTCAGTTTTAGCTTTTTCCTCACTCTGGTAAACACTGTCAAGTTTTGGTCGTTGACTTCCTTTGGCTATACGCCAAGCAGACTGCATTTCTTCTGCTGTTGCATTCCTGTGTCTGATGTGTTCCTGTGGCCAGGGCAGGCACTAACCCCATCTGTGTGTGGCCCCACCTCCCCTCACCGCCGTTGTAGGGCTCCGCAGCTCTCTGCCTTCCTGCTCTGATTGGGGAGATGGATTTTAACCATAGGCATGAGCTTTGCTAGCTGTGAGCCTTGGTCCCTTCTCAAGCAGTTTGGAAAATACCACTGGACCTCCTGCTGTATTTCATTTCCAACTAAGTATCTTATTACTGTCCCTAGATAGGTCATCAATTTGGGGTGGAAGAAGCTCTATACAAAGATTTCTTTTCAGAGCATACTGAAAGATATTAAAAGCAAAAATTTTTTTTTAAGAAAGTTTAAAATTTGGTCTGTTTAGTGTGAAAAGGATTATTGTAAAGTAAACTGATCTTGGAAATATTCCATGTTCAAGGACAGAAGGAAATAAACTACATCAATAATTTAGTTGGACATGATTGAAAAATGAGAAGAAGCTAAAACAGGCTGAGAAGGTGTGGATGAGGGTACACCCAACAGACATATCAGAGGTCTTGGAAAGAGCTGCTGCCTGGTATCTCCTGCCAAATGATCGGCATCATGTTTCCACTGCAGACTCAGTTAAGCCTTCATGATGTTCTTCAAAAAGGGTTGATTACAATAAACATGTGAGTCCCTGCTGTGTTCTGGATAGATTCACAACAAGCCTGTTGGATTTTTCTTACATATGCAGAAACTGAGGGTTAAAGACACTTTTCAGGAAAAGGCAAAATAGTGACTTTGAGATATAAAACTGAACATGAGCTGGATGTGATGGCACTGGTAGTCCTAGCTAATTGGGAGACCAAGGCAGGAGGATCACTGGAGGCCAGGAGTTCAAGATCAGTCTGGGTAACATAGGGAGACCCATCTCTACAAAACATGAAAAAATTATCCAGGTGTGGTGACACTGTAGTTCCAGCTACTTGAGTGACTGAGGAGGGAGGATCACTTGAACCCAGGAGTTGAGGTTACAATGAGCTATGATTGCATCACTGCACTCCAACTGCTGAACTCTAGGTGACAAAGGAGGCCTTCACCACAGGCAGGCTTCCAGAGGCTGAAGGCCAACACCAGGATCCCAGCCCACAGCCAGGACTCTGGGCTCTGAAGCAGCAGAGAAAGCCACCTTGGTCTTTCAGGGCCTGCACAGGCTTAGACACATCCAGGGCTAACCGTGGGCAGGCTGGAGGACTGACTGGAAAGAAGACTTTCCAGGTTTGTGGCTCTGCAGGAGACCTTTGCCCCCCTTTTGGGGGTACCACAGGAGGAAGTACTGATGACTATGGGTTGAATTCATGCCCTGCCTTGGGGATGAGAGTGTGGGCCCACATTAACTGGATTTAAAGAAAATAAAGTGCCATCACTTTTTAGCAGTCCTAGGTTTGTGGAGTCAGACCCTTCTGGAGTGACTGATGACCACACCTGCCTCCTGCCCAGAGGCCCGGGCCTCACTGTGGCCACTCAATACTGGTAGTGAACTAGGCTTCTCCTTAGAGAGGTGGCAGGGACTCTGGGAACACCATAAGATCCTGTCACTTAAACAGAAGGCAAAGCCCAGCTACTGGTGGCCACAGCTTCCTCTACGCAGGCTTCTTACCAGTGCGTCTCTACCTGGCCTGGGGACTCTTGGGCCGGACATGCCTTCTCTGTGCTGCTGTGTACAGCCGGCCAGGGTCTGGCCCGTGTCTTCCATATCCCAAAGGAGATGTGTTCCCCCAGGGCCTCTGTCTTGGGCTCCCTAACACGCAGAATGAATCCTTCCTGGGAGGTTGACCCCACAGGATGGGCAGGCTCATGACAGATGCATGCAGTCGCCACGCAGAGGGGACAGAGCCCAGCCACCCCATAGAGTCACAGTGGTCGCCAAAATGTCTACCACGTCTACAAAACTGAAAGGGGAAGCATTTGTGGTTTGAGGCTTTGGGTTAAGGCCTCCCCCCAACCATGGCCTCAACACCACCTGGGAGTGCCATCCTCCCATGCCAATGTACTGGGCCAAGCATCCACAGGGGATCCAAGGGACTGCCTCACCTCCTGAGGAGGCAGCCCTTGACCAGGCAGCCTTGTGTGTTGCAGCTTCCCAAGAAGCCCCGAATTTCAGGCCTGCGGGTTCCACATTTCACAATCATCATTTGCTGGGGAATCCAAACAATTCGTATAAGCAAGACAAGAAAAGGCCCCTGTGAAGTGGCACTGCCACTGACCACAGGGGGCATGCCTGTCTGTGTCCATAAGCCCTCATCTGTCACCCACAGCCTGGGACACTACCGGGCTCCACCTCGCTGCTTCCTTGCTGGGTTTGAAAATGTCACCTTCGCCAGTGACAGAAGCAGGCTCTTGCCACCACCCTCCCCATGTCACATGGTGGGTGCAAGAGAGAAGCAAACTAAGTGACACTTTCCACCTGTGCCCATCCAGTGCCAGGAGGTGACCAAGCCTGGAGCTCATAGTGCCTATTGTGGTCCATGTCTGCTGCTATGACAGTGCCTGAGGCCAGGCAATTTATGCAGGGCAGAAATACACTTCCCACAGCTTGGGAGGCTGCAAGTCCAAGGGCGTGGCGCAGCAGGGGTGGTGTCTGGGAAAGGCCGGCCTCTGCCTCCAGGCTGCACCTCACCCACTGCCTCCACACTTGGTAGAGGATTGGGAGAGAGAAACTGCTGTCACATGTCCTTGCAAAGTGGCTCTATCCACTCATGAGACCTCTCCCCTTAGGCCCTGAACTCCCAGTAAGGCTCCCCGAGCCAATGCTGGTGCTTTGAAGGCCACACTTCCAACACATGAATTCTGACAGACATTATGCTGGAACCACAGCACTCTCTTCCCATTCTTGCAAGAGAGCCTAGCATCCAGGAGAGCTGGCAGGCTGGGAACAAAATAGGTACAGGAGACCCACATCACCTGGATGCAGGATAGGTACTGGGGACACAGACCACCTGGGTACAGGATAAATACTAAAGACCAGGGGTCCCACAACACCTGGGGACAATATAGGTACTGGGGGCCCAAACCACCTGGGTACAGGATAAGTACTGGGGTCCATACCCCCTGGGAACATGATGAGGTACTGGGGGTCTGTGAGAAATGAACTCACCCATCAAAAATCAAAGGATAGACATGGAGATGAGTGCAGCAGAAGTGAGACTTTAATGACGGTCTAGCAAGATTGGGTGTCTGGTGTGCAGGTACACCCAGAGCAGAGGCAGCAAGCAATTTATTCCCTAGTGCACAGGTCTCTCCCCTGGTTCCTCAGTGACCAAGGACTGTGGGGTCACAATCTTTCCCAGACATTGATTAAGGGGTTTTTGTCCAAATAAGGTTAAAATAAATACTTGTTACTATTTGACTGGAGGGTTTGAGTTTCCTTATTTCTGAGTAAGTTCCATTTCCCCTGTGTGGCTGTTTTCACATCCCCCTTTGTTCTAATGGTCCTTTGATCATGTCTGTTTCTTAGTACATGCTCTTGGTCATGATAGGAGACTTCTTTCCATTTTATGAAAATGAATCATCTGTTGTCTTTTACAATTCTTTTTTTCATTTGATTTGTTTTCATTTTATTTTATTTTATTTTATTGTTTTGTATGGCCCTGCTGTTGTTCAAACATGTCAAGCAAGTATTAACTCTCCTTTTCATGTTCTGTTTTTTCATCTAAGAGTAAAAGGTTATTTTGTGCATAAGCCATGGGTGTTTGCTTGTTTATACCTGTTTCAATGAGCCTTTGGTCCAGTCTTTGGTCATGCAAGGGATAATACAATACCCAACGGTGGTTAAAATTCCTGCAGCTATAACCAGAAATGTTGAAACAGAGGCAACCATACTTTTCCATCTTCCAAACCATCCTTCTAGCCAGTCTGTAAAAGGACTGTTGATACCAGAGTTTTCAGCCAGTTCATTGGCCAAGGTTATTAACCTCTATATTGCCTTAGTGATTGTCCTATCTAGGGCAGTGCTATTTGGAATAAAAGTGCAACATTTTTCTCCCTGCATGACACAAACCCCTCCTTTTTCTGCTAACATCATGTCTAATGCTTTCTATTCTCCCAGACCATCCTGCTGATAGCATTCAATTGGCTAGCTACTCCTTGAAGGGCATTCCTAGTATAGTTGATGAACCTTTGCTGATTATAATAAATGTAATTAATTCAATCTACATTTTTATTAATAGTAGACCACCCAAAAAGTGCAGACTTAAATCCTGCAGCTATCTGGTTTCTAGCCTTGAATTCATTAGGGATTCCCCTAGGAACCCCTATGGAGTCAATGTACACATTCGAGTCAAAAGACCCTAGTACTGCTCTCTGAAATTGGTAAAGAGTCTGCATGCTCTTGGATGTGGGATAGAATGCCAGGGTAAATGGCATAGCCAGTTGGACCAACACACAAATTCCAGTCCAGTAGGATGGCAAAATTCATGCAGGCTTTTCCCTCCACGATACCACCAAGCATCTGCTCAGGGGATGTGCAAGTTAGAGAAGTTACCATTAGACTTACCAAAGACACTTCAGACATGGGCGCAGGTCATGAGGTCACCCACAGGTTCCCTGAACTCTTCCCCCTGCCTAGAGAGGCAAGAGGAGTGGTTCACTATCTCTATGAAGAAAGAGGGGACTGCCCTTGGATCTGACCTCCATGGTGCAGGGACAAGCAGGGACAGGCTCTTACAAGCCTCATTTCCCCAGGCATCCTTGTCTTGGTGTAGCACCATGAAGCAACTCACCCAAGTGGGGTCTGTGTCCCAACCAAGGGAAAATGGGACTACTGTGCCTGTGGCCATCCTGCAGCACATACATAGCAATCACTCATATTTAAAACAAGTGCTGAATATTTAACCCGTTCTACCCAGGCATTGGTGTCCCCATATCCTGTTTCAATTTCTAGGGTTTACTAAGATCCTTGACTTCAATTATAGTCACCCTCCTAGGATCATTGTTGTGGGGGCAATACTTGATTACGGGACCTTCATTTGGTACTGGGCTGGTTGAGTTCTTATCTTCAACTAGCCTGAGGGCGAATTGTCCCACCAGATCTGAGCCACTGAGCTCAGCTCGGAAAGTTGCCTTTGATTATTTAAATTCCCACAGGACAATATTAGACATGCATCAAATCTGATAGTCTGGGAAGTTGAAGTCCTAGTTACATTAATTACAAGCTTGATAGGATACCCCCATCTCCCTAGACTTTGGTATACACCCATTAAGAGCTCTCATGTCTTCCCACCACCAGTTGGAAGATTCCACACAAAGAGTAATATGATTATTCCTTTAATGGTTGGGTTCTCCTTAACCTTACTTTAAGAGGCTAACCTGTGCCAGGCTTCATGGCTCAGCCTGTAATCCCAATACTTTGGGAGGCCAAGGTGAGTGGATTGCCTGAGCCTGCAGGTTCGAGACCAGCCTGGGCAACTTGGCAAAACCTCATCTCTACAGTAAATCAAAAATTAGCCAGGCGTGGTAGCACACACCTGTAGTTCCAGCTACTTGGAAGGCTGAGGTGGAAGGATGGCCTGAGATCAATGCTGGAATGGACATGAGTGTGCCACTGCACTCCAGCCTAGATGACAGAGTGAGACTTCAACTCAAAAAAAAAAAAAAAGAAAAATAGGCTAGCCTGACATTTGAGATATTTCCCGCCTATCACTAGATTCCCAGCAGTCCTTAGGTGGCTTTTTAATCCTAATATAATGAGTCCATCCCTTCTTCGCCATTTGGACAGCAGTCTCAGTGGTCAGGAGCACTCGATAAGGACCTTCCCAACCTGACTGGAGTTTGTCCTCTCTCTGGGTCTTGATCAGCATCAAGTCACCAGGCTGGACGTGATGAAGCGCAAACTCGAGGGGAGTCTGAGAAAGAAGCCCTTTTAACCTGAGGGAAAACAAGGTAGAGGAGATGGCCAGTATATACTCTCAGGAACTTGACTTTTGTCTCCATAGTAAGCAAGTCTGTTGTCCTCCTTAAGTATGGTAGTGTGGAAGGGGGCTTTAAAAGACATCTACAATGTCAAAAACGTAAAAAAAAAAACCATGTAAGCTAAACATGTACTCAGCCTTTGCCCAGTTAAAAGTTTCCCTTCCTGGAAACTGGCAACAGTGCTTGCTGGCTAGGTTAAACTGTCTAACAGCTTTTTTTCTGCTTCTGTGAACCATGCTTGCATTGCTTGAAAGGTACCTAGGCCTCCAGGATGTTGCGGTTTAGCCCACTTGAAAAGTTCCAGTGTGGTTTAGCCTTTCTTAAGCAAGCCCCTACAGCTAATCGGGGCCTCTTGCTGTGGGACTGTTATGTCCAGCAGGCAAGTGGCTGCTGGCCTAGCTCTTGGCTAATAAAACCCCTCCTTTTTATAACTTGAACTTCTGGTGTTGGAGTCTGTGAATTAAGCACTTGGACCCTATTTCAGTAGCCCGTATAGTAACTCACAGGGCAACAAGCCCAGATCCTTTTGAGGAGCTGTCCTGATGCTGAGGAGAGCTAGAGGGAGGCACTTAGTCCAGGGCAACTTAGTTTCTAGCATTAATTTGGTCAATTTGTTTAAGAGTTTGATTCGTTCTTTCTACTTTTCCTGAGGACAATGGCTGCTAAGGTGCACGAAAGTCCCAATGCACCCGGAATGCCCCCATTATCTCTTGTAACACCTTTGAGGTAATGTGACTCCCGTGACCCAAATCAATATTTTCTATTAGGCTGAACCTAGGAGTCACCTGTTCCAAAAGTACCTTTATTACTGGCCCCACTGCTGTCTTAGTTTCAGTCCGTATAGTCATTGCTTTAAATATAGAAACTTGAAGTTCTTCTCCTTTCACTCCTGAAACTAAGTTTCTTTGTCAAAAATTTGGCCCCTTGTGGTTTAAATGTTAGGGAGGAACGGGCTGCTCCTGTGTTAACCAGAAAGGTTGAATCCTCCCCTTTAGGTGCCACCTTCAAATTTATCAAGGTTTCCTGGAGGGGCCTAACAAGGGGAAACCCTGATTCTCCTAGTTTTCCTCATCCAGAACCAGGAGGGAGGTCACTTCTTCCTTCTTCTTCCACAGGGGACACTTTCTTTTGAAGTGACCAGGTTTTCCACACTTGTAGCACCTCCTCTTTCTTCCTTCTTGCAACCCCTTTCCCCCTTATTCTGTCCCTTCTGATTTCTTGTTTTTCCCTGAGGCGTTTCTCCACTCCCACCTCTCTTCTCAATCATTTTATCTGCAGCAGTCACTGTAATCTTTGCCTTTTGTTTCTGTCTTTCCTTGTTCCGTTTTACAAACACTTTCTGTGCCTAAGTAATTCTTCTATTGGTTTTTCATGCCATGCCTCAAGTTTCTGCAACATTTTAGCAATATCAGGCCAGCTTTTGGTAATAACATTAACCTTCAGAAGATCCTGTCCCACTGGGTCCTCAGTGTCTAGCCCAAAATATTTCCTCGTTTGATCTCTAAGCCTCTGTAGGAAGGCAGCTGGAGTTTCTTCCTTCTTTTGTTGGACCTGAAAAGCCTTAGAGACATTCTGAGACCTCAGGGCTGCATCCCTTAATTGTGAACCCCCTCAGATCCTGCATTTTAGTTCTATCCTCTTGGTCATTATTGTCCCACCCATGATCTACATCTGAGGGCTTTTGCTCGGCTGGCTGAGCTCCTTGCCCTGGAGGGTGTTCTTGTTCCCATATGGACATCACAGCTCTCCAGAACACTCCCCTTTCTTCTCCTGTGAGCAGAATATTCATGATGGACATCAATTCTGCCCATGTATATATATTGGGTCCTATAAATTGACCAACCTGGTCAGTTAATCCCAGGGGATCTTCTAGCAACAGCTTCATCTCCTTTTTGAAGTTTCTTACTTCAGTGCTAGTAAGTGGGGCATTGATGAAGCCAGCCTCTCCTTGTCTTTGTTTGTTTGTTTGTTTGTTGAGTTGGAGTCTCACTCGGTCGCCCAGACTAGAGTGCAGTGGCCGCTCCCGGCCACCGCAGCCTCGCCTGCTGGGCTCCGGCAATCCTTCCCCCTCAGCCTTCCAAATAGCTGGAACTACAGGCACGCGCTACCGTGCCCAGCTAATTTTTGATTTATTGTAGAGATGAGGTCTCGCCAAGTTGCCCAGGTGGGTCTCGAACCCATTGGCTCAGGCAATCCACTCACCTCAGCCTCCCAAATGCGCCGGATTACAGGCTGAGCCACCGAGCCCGGCTTCTCCTTGTCTTAAAGGAACTTCCCTCAATGAGAACATTTTGAGGCCCCCATCTGAACCTCCAGGAGGAAAGGGGAAGCTTTTTATATCCTTTTTCTGTTGTTCCAATTATCTCCTAAGGTCAGAACATGAGGTCTTGGGGGCAGGAGGTCCTGGCCTCTGAGCCTCAGATGGATCAGGATTGTCTGTCTGATTCCCCTGCTCTTGACCCTTCTGAGCCTCAGATCTGGGGTTATAAGGAGAGGGAATGTGAGAGAGAGGATTCCAAGGTTTCTCTTTTTCTTCTGGAGGCTCAGATTGTTCCCCTTCTTGTGTTCTGAGGGGAGACATGGGGAGAGCCCTTGGCAACTAGCAGAGCGCATAGTCCCTCTGCGCCAGTGAACTGGAGGGTTTAATCATTTACACAGAGAACCAAAGTCTGACAAAGCCCATCCTCCTCTGAGCCAATTTGTGGCCAGAAAACCAATGGTTAATGGATTGGTTCCTTGGTCCAGAAAAGCAACCAAATTTAATTATTTTCTGATTTTCCTTAAAAAATTTTTTTTTTCTTTTTAGCACTGGGATTGTCCTTCTAAAACTTTAATATTCACCACAGTGGACTATATGGGGGAGTTCCAAGGCAGTCCTCCTGAGTGCCCTTCCCTTTCTGCCTAGGCCTAGAATTTTTGTTTCCCATTCTTGGTTACCAGGTTACCAGGCAAGCGGTCTAGTTTCTGACCCCCTTCTGAGGTACTCAACCACCCATAATGGAAGTTTCTTGCACCTACCAGGACTTACTTCGTCTGTCCCCAGCCATGTTCCTCGCAGAATGGAACAGTGGGTCAAGAATCTGCACTCGCTTTGTATCTAGGATACATCTCAATCACACACACTCAGCCTCTGAGAATTTCTGGCCAGTTTTCCTGCCTTAGCTTGTGCAGAAGATTATTGGGTTGCCACAATGCCTGCTCTTTTTTTTCCCTCTGTTGCTTCCGCTGGCTCTGGAACAATAGTCTCAGGCTTATCTGCATTCCTGTGAGCAGCCAAGATGCACAAGCAGAGTAGGCCACCCAATATTGGGTGAGATGAGTCTTCCCCTCTGCTGGGGTTCCCCTCCCACAGATGAAGACAATTCTGGATGAGACCCCAAATTGTGAGAAACAATCTCACCCATCCAAAATCAAAGGATGGACACAGAGATGTGGAGTGCAGCAGAAGTGAGACTTTAATGATGATCCTGCAAGATCAGGTGTCTGGTGTGCAGGCACACCAGAGCAGTTACAGCAGGAAATGTATTCCCTAGTATGCAGGTCCCTCCCCTGGTTCCTTGTTGACTGAGGACTGTGGGGTCACAATCTTTCCTAGACATCACCTAAGGGGTTTTTAGTTCAAATAAGTTTAAAATAAGTACATGTTACTATTTGATTGGAGGGTTTGAGTTTCCTTATTTCTGAGTAAGTTCCATTTCCCCAATGTGGCTCTTACCATGCTCTCCTTTGTTCTAACAAGTCTTTACTAACATCTGTTTCTGAGTACATGCTCTTGGTTATGTTAGCAGACTTTTTTCCATTTTATGAAAATGAATCATCTATTGTCTTTTACAGGGTCCACACCACCTGGGACAAGAAAGGTACTGAGGGCCGATACCACCTGGGCACAGGGTAACTATGGGGGCCCCTCACCCCCTGGGGCCAGGATAGGTAGTATGGCCTCACATCACCCGGGTTCTGAATAGGTACTGGGGCCTTATACTACGTGGGTACAGGGCAGGCATTGGATAGGTACTGACTTCCCCCACTAGGTAAGTGATCTAGGAACCCATCGGCATCGTGTACTACCTAGCATTGTTGTGAGAGGTTGCATTTGACTTCAGTGAATTTTTTTGGGGAGAGATTCTTTCAATACATTTGCCCATTTCAATAATAGGTAATTTATTTGTACAACCTGCCTACACTGTTCTGAGTGTTCAGCGGTTTTTGACCACAAATGACATGAGCCCCATGCCCCACTCTCCCTATTAAGGATGAAAAATGTCCTCAAAAGTCCCCAAAGGTGGTGTGGTTTCCCAGTACCTACCCTGTCCACAGGTGGTGTTTCCCTTTGAGGTGCATATGTCTTACCTCTCCTCATATGCAAAATTGACTCAAGTTGGGTTAAAGTTTTAAACATAAATCAGAAACTGTAAAATTCCTAAAAGAAAACCTAGGAAAAACTCTTCTGAACAAAGAGGATGATGAAGACTCTCCATGATGAAGACCACAAAAACAAAAGTAACAAAACCAAAAATAGAGAAATGGCACTTCATTAAACTAAAAAGCTTCTGCACAGTAAAAGAAATAATCAACATAGTGAACAGAAAACCTATGGAATGGGAGAAAATATTTGTAAATTATGCCTCTGACAAAGGACCAATACCCAGCTTCTACAATGAACTCAAACAACTCTACATGAAAAAAAAATCCATCAAAAAGTGGATGAAACACATGAATAGACACTTCTCAAAAGTGCCAACAAATGATGAAAAAATGCTCAACATTATGAATCATCAGATAAATGCAAATTAAAACTGCATTGAGATATCATCTTACACCAGACAGAATGACTATCAAAGAACAACAGACATTGGTGAGGATATGGAAAAAATGGAACTCTCATATACTGTTAGTGGAAATGTAAACTAGTTCAACCTCAGTCAGGCTTGTTGGCTCAGCCTGTAATCCCAGTGCTTTGGGAGGCTGAAGTGAGTGAATTGCCTGAACCCGTGGGTTCGAGACCCCCCTGGGCAACTTGGTGAGACCTCATCTCTGCAATAAATCAAAAATTAAGCCGAGTGTGGTAGTGCACGCCTGTAGTTCCAGCTACTTGGAAGGCTGAGGCGGAAGGATCACCGGAGCCCAGCAGGTCGAGGCTGCGGTGGCTGGGAGCAGCCACTGCACTCCAGTCTGGGTGACAGAGTGAGACTCCAACTAAAAAAAAAAACAAAAAACAACAACAACAACAAAAAACGAGCTCAACTTCTATGGAAAATGGTATGGAAATTTCTTAAATGACTAAACATAGAACTACCATTTGACCTAGGAATTCCATTGTTGGGTATTTATCCAAAGAAAAAATAAATCATTATATTAAAAAGTACATGCACTCATATGTTCATTGCAGTACTATTCATAATAGCAACGTCATGGATGCAATCTAAGTGCCCATTAATAACTGATTGAATATGGAAAATATGTTAGATATACACCATTAAATACTACGCAGCCACAAAAAAGAACAGTTATGTTCTTTGCAGCAACATGAATGGAGCTGGAGAACATCATTCTAAGTGAACTAACAAGGATTCAGAAGCTACCTACGGGGTACAACATCTACTATTTGAAGAATGTGAGCACCTGAAGCCCAATTCCCTCCAGTACACAATATGCCTAAATAAAAAGCATGCACTTGTACCACCTGGATATAAAATAAAATTTTAAAAATGACAAAACAACATTATTTTAACATATAACACTTTTGCAGAGGAAAAAAAGAAAAGGGAACCCTTGTACACTCTTGGTGGGAATGTGAATTAGTACAGTTCTTATAGAAAACAGTATAGAGGCTTTTCAAAAAACTAAAAAAAGAAATATCAGCTAATCCAGCAATTCCATTTTGGGTATATATCCAAAGAAATTGAAGTCAATATGTTGAAGAGGTGTCTGTGCTGTGTTTACTGCAGTATTATTTACAATAGCCAAGAGATGGAATCTTTCTCTATGTAAACCGTTTGTACAACAAAAAAGGCTTTGTCATTCTGCAGTGTGGTAACAGCAGCCAAGGGACACTTTTCCCACTGTGGTAGCTAATTGTGCCCACAGAGGGGCGCTGGAGAGTGGTTAAGTCTGACCTAGCCCTCCCAACCAGCTTTGTCCCCCCAACCTCCTCAAAATCCCAGGGACCGAGGATCTTTGGGAATTCCCATAACCCCATCCTTCACCTGGGTAGTCTGTACACTTCCCTGAGTAAAGAGAGGCCAAGCATAAAAGCCCAAAGCCACCATCACAGCTGGCTGTTTCCTCCAAGTGCCACCTTCTGGCTGGTGGCCAATTGGCACAGCCCATTACAACACCTGAGACATAATGCAGCCCCTGAGAAAGATAAGAACAAAACCGATGCCTATGTACATCTTGCAGACCAGTTCATAGACTGAGGGATCAGAGAGCTTCTCCAGTGTCCTCTAGAGACACCGATGATCAACTCCCCTTAGAATTCAACCCTTGTGCCTTCATATCATGGGATAGCTTGCAGGCACCCACCAGCACCAGCCAAATTGTGGCAGCCTTAGGGGGCTGCTAGATCCAGAAGAGCAGCAGAACCCATAGTAGTCAGGACCTCCTGGACTACCACACCTGGGGGAGGGGGAGTATAGCAAAACAGAGGAGCACCCAGTGGGATGAAAATGTGGATGAACCAGCTTTAAAAACACTGGCAATCCCCAAAGCCTTAATGAGTTGACAGTCGCAAAAGGACCTCCCACTTCCAAGCAGTGGAACCCTTCCAGAATGAGATATTCCTCATGACAGACATAGAATTCAGATGATGGGTGTCAAAAACAGTGGGAAAAAAAGCCATGAAAAGATGGAAGCACAGGTCACCCAGGCAATGAAAACAGTGCAGGAAAAAAAAAAAGCTGAGCTGACCAATGCAAGAAAGGTTTAATCTTTCATCCTAGAAATAAATGATTCTTTCCTGGAATTTCAAAGCACAACAAGAAGCCTGAGCAGTAGAAAGAATCTCAGGGCTTGAGTATCAAACTATTGAACTAGTCCAGTCTGACAAAAACTAGGAGAAAAGGCTCAAGAAGAATGAGTAAAACCTAAGAGAGTTTTGAGATTATGTAAAGAGACCAAATCTATGACTGATTGGCATCCCTGAGACAGAAGAGAGATCTGAGAGCACTCTGCAACAAGCCTTCCAAGAGGTCATCCAAGAAAGTTTTCCCTATCTCACTAGAGAGGCAAGCATGCAGACACCAGAGATCTGGAGAACTCCTGCAAGGTATTACATGAGAAGACCACCCCCAAGACACATAATAATCTGTCTTCACAACATACGCATGAAAGAAAAAATTCTAAAGGCAGCTGGAGAGAAGGGACAGACCACTACCAAAGAAGACTCATCAGAATTGCAGCAGACATCTCAGCAGAACCCCTACAAGCCAGAAGGGACTGCGGTTCCATCTTTAGCATTCTCAAAGAAAAACAATGTTAGCCAAGAACTTCCTACCATACCAAGCTAAGTTTCATTAATGAAGAAGAATTAAAATCCTTCCAGACATCCAGTCCCTAAGGGAATTTGCCACTTTCAGACCAGCTCTTCAGGCGATGTTTAAGAAAGTCCTAAGCTCAGAAATAAAAGAATAGTTCCACCCATCACAAAAGGACAGAGTTTTCAGATCATATAATCAACCACAAAATGTAAAAGACCAAGCAGCTTTTTCATAGCAATATGACAGGAATAAAAACCCCACATATCAATAATTAGCTTAAATATAAATGGACTGAATTCACCAGTCAAAAGGCATAGAATAGCAAACTGGATAAAGAAACACAACCCAACACCCAACATTCTGCTGCCTTCAGAAAATCCATCTTACTACAAAGGCTCAAGGAAAAGGGCTGGAGAATGTTCTTCTGGGCAAATGGAAAACAAAAGAGAGCAGGAATAGAATAGCTATTCTTATATCAGACAGTTAGCTATTCTTGTACCAGACAAAACAGGCATTAAACCAAGAAAAAGTTAAAGAGGACACTGAAGGACACTAAATAAAGATAAAAGACTCAATCCATCAGCAGAAAATATTCATCTTGAATATATATGCATCCAACATAGGAGCATCCACATTTATAAAAAATTGCAAATTTAACTAATGAGGACGTGGACAGCCATACAATTACAATCAGAGACTTCAGTACCCTGCCAACAACCTTATTTCATTGATACAAAAAAACAAACAAACAAGGAAATCTGGAACCTTAACACTTGACCAATTGAAATTAATGGACAGCTACAGAAAATGTGGTTCACATACATGATGGAATATTATGTAGCCATAAAGAAGAACAAAATTATGTCCTTTGCAGCAACATAGATGCAGCTGGAAACCATCATACTAAGTGAACTATCACAGAAACAAATAATTGAATACCACATGCTCTCACTCATAGTGGACCCTGATCACTGGTAACATGAGCACAATGGTGGGAACAACAGATGTTGAACACTGTTGAGGGAGAGAGGGAGGGAGGGAGGGAGGGAGAGAGGGAAGGAGGGAGGGATAGGTAAAGGATACACAACCACACACTGAGTACCAGGTCCACTATCAGGAAGAGAGAGAGAGTCTGCCAGAAGCCAGACTTCACCTGCATGCAATTTACTTATGTAGTAAATCTTCACACGTAAAATCCTCTAAAATAAAATAAAATAATAATAGTAATAATAAAAATAAATAAGTAAATTGTATATTAAAGAAAATTTACTACAGTGTAGATTTGCATGTTATTTCAAATAGCAATGAATTTTTTTGGCTGCCTATGCAAGTCCATACAAGTCATTCTCAATTTTTTGTTTGTAATATGCATGTTTGGAAAATGCAAGGTTACTCAAGTCTATCTCTTAACTGATTAACTTTCTTAGGTTAAAAATAATTTAATCAGAAAAAGTGAACTCCATAGAATTGGAAGAGTAACCTTTCATTCATGAGTTAGAAACATTTCCCAACACTCCTATCCATGTGAGATCTGAATAAGAACAAAGACCTGAACGTGTTTCATCTTCTTGGGAAGAAGGATATTATCATATTAAGTGATGGGGACTCGGCAGCTCATGGAGCCAGCAAACTGCTCAACAGTTTGTTATATGACAAGCAGACCAAAGAGCATATCAACATTCTTGGTCTAAACAGCAATGCTTTACTGCCACCTTTTGGGCAAATAGGATTTGTTAAAAGTCCTACAAGAGGTCATTATAGTTCAACTAGCACCTAGGGAGTGTTGTTAGTAGGTGAAGTAGAGTCTTGCAGGTCATACTAAGATGTTTGTTTGTATTATAACTACCAAGGAGAGTGTCATATTTAAATTTAATAAATTGTGGTTGTGGGAACAGAGTATAAGGCAACAGTTAAGATGAATATCAAATAACATTAAAACAGATGACTTGCATTAAATGCATTTCTTCAATTTAATTAATATTTAAGATTATTTAAGGAACACACATAAATTGCATACAGAAATTGAGTTTGAGTGAGAAAAGACTTAGAGTAATGATGCCAAATTTAATTACATCAAAACACGTGTAGAAACAAATTTAGAAAGAAAAACATAGGACCTATATGGGATTGATTGACTTTAAAGATTCCATTAGCTAATAAGAGTAAGATGTCTAGTATCTGTTGATAAGAAGTTGGGTATGGTCTCATGATGTGAATGAGTGGGTTATACATAAATAGGCAATAGAGCAATTACAGATATGAGTGGGATTGTCTGGTAGAGGAAGTAGAATGGATTAGGAGAAGATGGCAATGACAAAAACATGGGCCTGATTAATAACTGGCAGATGAAAAATAAAGGAAACCAAGCAGAGGGATTTGAAATCATTTGAGAGAGAGAGAGAGAGAGAGAGAACACAAAAACACAGGTAGTGACTGTCAGAGCTACTTTCGTTTGGAAGTGGTAAGAGATCTGTGGAAATTATCCTTAGAGTGGAGCTATAAGAAAGCAGTCTTGCATTTAGATGTATGCTAATCTCCTTTTCTTCTTTGGAAATGCCTACTGTCAAATGACAGTTAAAAAATATTATTATCAAAGTTCTTTTTACTGTTATACTTGTATGTAGCAAATTTAAGTAAGTGATTTCTTTTACGCTAAAAATATTTGCGCTATTACAGAGCACAAGTCCTATCCTCTGGAATTCTTAGAAAAAGTAGAATAATGGCATTGTATTTTAGTCTAGACTTTAGAAGACATCAGAAGAAAACTAAGTACAAAAACAAGTAAAATGGCATAATAAAGATAAGGTCAGCTTCTGCATTCAGGCAATATGATGTAAGAGACCATATATATCCTCCAATCTGAAATGACAAAAAGTCAGACAAAATGTGTCAAACAATGATATCAGTCACTGAAGGACACTGATTCCTGAGAAATGAAAAATAACTAAGTTAACTCTGTGGGTGACCTTGGCTTCTACATTGTGAAAGATTCTAAAAGGAGGAAAGAGGAACCCAGATGAAGCGACACTGAGTTGAGGATACAGAGTGAAAGGAAAGAGAGATCAAATGACTGGGGTTTGCAGGACCAGAGCATGGGTGAGCTGGACAGAGGGCTCAGCAGATTACCGTCTGGTACTTGTGTGTGAGCAAACACTCAATGCAAAGAAAGATCACTAGAAGGGATTAGAGCTAACAGAGCTCAGATCCCATACAAGTCTAGTAATACTGCCTGTTTAAGATGACAAACCCACTGGATGACATTAATGGCAAATTAATTATTGCAGAAGAAAAGATTTGTGAACATGAAGTTAAGGCAATAGTGTTGGAAAACAATCCTCCCTGGAATGCTTGGTGTTGTTGAATAGCCCAGGTCTTAAAGCAGTGGAAATTGGCATGCTATAAAGATGGAGAATATCTCTTTTCCCCAGAGTTGTGTACTCTTTATATTCTAAAGATGTAGCATGTATCCACCGTATAATCAGCATGGTAGGCAAGAAAAGATCTAGCAGAATATGTACACATTCTGACCACAGCCTACATAGTGTTGGGAGGCAGAACAGATGTGCTTTCTCAGACCAGCAGAAAGCAAGGTGCTGAGGGCAAGAGAGCATATGGCACATATTAGTCTGCTGTCTATATGAGGAGAGATGTATATATTAGTATAACTGAGAGAGAAATGTTCTCTATATGTTTTAGAGGTTAAAATGTTTCCAGAGAATTAAAAAAAAAAAAAAGACCGATGACCAATGGAGCATTCATGGATACCAACAATGTCAACTTTCTTCCAGGAGAAAATAGGTCTGGTGAAGGTGCAGGGCCCTGTTGATCTAAATTCCTCTGCCTCAAGACTGAGTCCAAGGGTGAGGACCTGGACAACAAGAACCAGACAGGCAGAACACAATGCTTACAGTTTCTGTTCACTGGTTTTTTTTTTTTTAAATGCCAAGGGAATATAAAAGACAAATTTCTGTTGTGTCTCTTGGAAGAGAATGTGGAGGTTTTACACAGATTACCTCACTGTTAATGTTATCAGAGAGCTGATTGATCCCAATGTATGTCTTTGACTCAAATGCTCCACTTGTTTTACTTCTGAGGTTTTGTACACAGATCTGAGACACAAGTCAAATCAGACTTTCAGAAAGTTTCTTTATTAGGGAGACTATAGAAGTCAGTGAATCAGTGAGGGGAGCAGTTCATAAAAGGAACCTGGAGCCATTTGCTCCAAGCTCAGCAGGGGCAGATCTCACTTGCAAGGTGGGGTGAAAAAACAGGAGGTGCAAGAGGAGGACTGAAGTGATAGAGAGAAAAGGAAGACATCTTCTTCCAAATGCACGTCCACTCAGCTAACATCTTCCATCATGGTAAAACTTTATTCTTCCATGAGATTTCCTGAAGGATATGTCAGAATAAACATTTCATTAAATAGTAGAATGTCAGAGCTGCAAAAATACTTTTAAAATTATCTTAGCCGGGCTTGGTGGCTCAGCCTGTAATCCCGCGCCTCTGGGAGGCTGAGGTGAGCGGATTTCCTGAGCCTGCGGGTTCAAGACCCACCTGAGCAGCGAGACCTCATCTCTACAATGAATCAAAAAATCAGCCGGGCGTGATAGCGCATGCCTGTAATTCTGGCTACTCAGAAGGCTGAGGCGGAAGGATGGCCGGAGCCCAGCAGGTCGAGGCTGCGGTGGCCGGGAGCGGCCACTGCACTCCAGTCTGGGCGACAGAGTGAGACTCCAACTCAAAAAATAAAAATAAAAATAAAAAATAAAATAAAATAAAACTATATATCTTATTTTATCTTATCGTATTAGCACTCTTAAACTTGAGGAAACCAACATCCAGAGTGTAATGGAAATTGACTGATGACAAGAGTCAGATTATTAAATTTCCTACCCAGTTTATCTTTTCAGGATTCTAAGACACCACTGACGACACTATGGTGTCATGCTACAATCTCTTTGAAAATAAGCCTCTTACTAAGGGCTGGGTTTGTGATATGTGAGGCATGTCGAGCTGCAGCTGCTCTTTCAGTGCTTGCACACTTTGATTGAATTGCTCATTCGTGGGGATGACCTGGGGTTTACATATTCCTGTCTTTGATCCTTGTACAAAACTGCACGATGATTTGACTGAGGACTCCAATATGATACCATGGGAAAGATCTTTATCCCTGTGAAATACACTGGTTCATGTACAGATCAAAGTCGAAACTATAGTGTGTGATATTTCAGTGTTTGATCGCTGATTTTGTGTCATGGAAATGGAAAAAACTAAACACTGATTAGGGCAAAAGACCCACATTTTGCAATTAACTCAGAATTGCAGTTCAGAGTTTCAGACACATAAAAGAATGAAGATGAAGCCACAATTTGTCTTACATTTTTTTTAAATGTCAGGACTACAGAGATATCTGAGAGCTTCAAATGGAAATCCATCTACTGGTATATGGGAGTGCAAGAGCCCAGAGAAAAAAGTGCTTTCTACTCCAGTAGGCTTTTTGTTACCATAGGCTTTTCTGTATGGGGGCTGACTAGTATCTGTATAAACTGGAGCAAGCTCCTGGCCTCAAGGTTGATGAACTTGATGAGAGGTGTAGCTAATTGCTGCTGTGGACAAATATTTGCACAGTTCTCTACTTTTCCCCACATGGTACTCACAAGCTCTCAACACACAGGATGCAGGGATTGTCATAGGTTACAAAATTGGTGCCACAGATGGGTTGATATAAGCCAGAGCAGGGGTTCACTGTACCATTGAACCAACTTAGGTTTACTTTCTTATATGGACATTTCACCTGAAATTGGGTTGAAAGGAGTGATACAATTAGAACCATGCTTAGACAGGGAGATCACCTTTAGACTTGACCAGGAAAATCTAAGCACTGTGAGGACCATATTCCAGTCTCACATGAGGTTTTGGAGCCTTAGCAATGGAACTAGAATATATATATGGCCATTAGATGACAATATGGTTGTCAGGACCTCCTCAGCAATTGAGAACAGAGGCCAGCTATGCTATAGTGGGAAGAAGAAGGGTGGGGAAACAGGAAACAGACAATTTATCTGGGAAATTTATCTCCTTTCTCAATCTCTTTTATGCCCAGACTACTAGATCTGGAAGCATTCTAAGATTTTCTACACCAACTCAGCTAAGAAAACTGAAGGTCAATAACTGGAAAATATGCCTCACTGAAACCCACATGTCTGACTTTAAAATATTTTTCACATTATCCACTCTCAAAATCCCCAAGCCATCTCCTATATTGATGCTGTGAAATGTGAGATCATTTAGACTAATTCCCTGATTTTGTAGGGAAAACCAAAAACTAAATAAGAGGCATATCTCATCCAGGACTAGGACCCAGAGCTGCTTGCTTTCAGAAGAAGCTCCTCCCGGGACAATGCTGGTGTCAGTGACAGCTTGAACCAGGGACTCTGGGATTATAAAGCATGGGGTTGGTAGTCTCAGGGACTCTATGAGTGTCATAAGACTGTACAAAGTACCTCAAATGCAAGGCAGGGGAGAGTTTTGACTGGGAATTTAGAGAAAGAGGGATCATGTTTGAGCTTAGAAACTTCTTTTCCTTCTGTTCTCATCATCATCTTGGTCAAGTCACCATCATCACTAAACTAATGCTTCTACTTTTCCAGTTCCTCTCCTCCTGTAGGTTCACAAGTTAAACATTAATTGGATCATTTTAAGCCCTTGATTAAAGTATTTTAATTGGGCCTCACTGCACATTATTTTTTAAAAATCCCTCTTGTTATAAAAGAAAAGTCCCTATGTGATATAAACCCTTCCAAGTTAACTTGTACCATCTTGCTCTTCGCCCTTTTAGTTTGTTTGTTTTTGCATTTTTCCAAATGCTCCATGTTCCCTTCACCTCAGAGCCTTCTAGGTTGTCATAACTATCCTATCGAACATACTTTTTTTTCAACCTAAATACATTCAACCTCTAGTACTCTCATTCTCAGAGATATTTCTTAAAATGCAATCACAATTCTCTGTTCTTCCTCATTATACCTTTAATCAGTTTGTAATAAAGCAGTTGTGTAATTATTTGACTAACTCCACACCACCAAAGGACTAAAAGCCCACAAGGGTAAGGTTGTTTATGATTAGGCTAGTCACTGGCATTTAGTTATTGCTCTGTACATATTTGCAAAATGAAGTGATATAACATTGTTCAATCTGAATAAATATAGAGTTATCCAATAAAAGAGCAAGAATATTTTATATTGTCAATACGTATACCTTCTCTCTCTGTTCCTTCCTCCCTTCCTCCCTCCCTCTCTCCCTCCCTCCCTCCCTCCCTCCCTCCCTCCCTCCCTCCCTCCCTCTCTCTTTCTCTCTTTCTCCCAGGAGGACACTATTTGTTTATAAGGTGAGGGTCCCTCCTGCTTCTCTAACTGTAACATCTGCTGCATCCCTTCTCTCACTGTGCTCCAGTCACACAGGGTGTCAATGAGTGGCTCAAGTAAAGTCCTTCTCACTGGTCTCCGCCTGAGTGGCTTCTTTTAATTCTTCAGTCTCACAGGCTTGTATCACTGCACCTGGCCGTGCAAATACTTCTAAAGTGAAGGAGCACAGTGATGCAAACTATGTCAAAATTTAAAAAAATCTCTCATTCATCTTTTCCCTCATCTTTCAAACACTTATTGACCGCACAACATATGCAATGCTCAGAGGGGCAGGCAAAAATGAAAAAGATGCCTCCGTTTTGCCCTCACACAAGCTGCAAGCATACTTTGAGGCCATTTGCCTTTCCTTCCATTCATACACCAGGCGTTGCTTCCCCCATCCACAACCTGCATAAGTATTCTCTGTCTGTCCCAGGGTGTTGAGGAGTACTCCCTCCAGGAAACTGTGAGCATCTCAAGAGCTGAACTATGTTATGCCCAGATCGATGGGTTTTTAAGAACTTATCATATCCTGGACAATTGTCGGTGCTGATAAACATTTTTCAAGCACAATGGAGGTTCCTCTAGTATACTTGTGACCTGAAGTTTGGCTTAGTTCCCAGGTTGGATACCTGCCACTCTCTGTGAATGAACCTTGAAGAATATCATGGATGACCTTGCTGCATTCAATTTCCAAAATAACACTCAGATTAGAATCTTGGTTCTGGGAAAGCTAGTGGAAGATTACCTTAATAATTCCATGTGGTGGCCACCAGCGTCGAGGGCCTGAAACTAGAGAATACATGAAAATAGTCAGAGAATCTTATATCTGGTAAATTATAGCTTAAACTGTTGATAGAATAAAAAACTAATTTTTTTGCTAAGGAAGCTTACAACAATTGAAAACATTCTTTTATTTATAATGTATTCATTATTTATTTTAATGTGAAATAACTTCTATTTCTGGTAGATATCAGCAGAGGATTATATAGGTGCATTACTGTTCCCATCAGTGCCACCAGTCCACTGTATCAAATAATTTTTTTGATTAACACTAATTAGCTTAGACTTGAGAGGATTTAGTGCTGGTAACCAACATGTGAAAAAAACAGGAAATACTAGAATTTTAAAGTGATCTCTTTGCCCAGTCCCTATATCTTTCAGAGAGGGAAAGACACTTGCTTGGGTATTACTCAGAAATTCATGATAGATATGAGAAAAACCCATATTGCCAACACTTGAGGTTAGGTATCTTTATTAACCCCCTATATAATTTCTTCTCTAGAAGAGGACACAGAAGATAATGATCCACTCAAACACATGGCAAAGCATTTTCAAACATTCTGCATTTTTTGAGATGTGCTCTGATGTAGGCATATTGCTAGTCAATTTTACATGTTACCTCACTGAATCACCAAACCTCCTTGCCCACATGAATTAGTTCTCATAATCTGCATGTAATAGATGATAAAATTGAGTCCCTGCCCACTAAATCGGAGTCTTTTGGACCACTATTCTCTCTCTCTCTCTCTCCCCATATATATATATATTTTTCTATTTATTAAAAATTGTGTATTTATTCTTGCATGTTTAAACTTCAGTCACCTTCAAAGCACTCTGATGTAATACACCTATAGAGATGCTTTTTCCACTGCTCAAAACAGTTTTTGAAGTCATCAATTGTGATGCCTTTGAGTGTTTCTGCTGTTTTTCTTTCATCTCTTCCACATTGGCAAAACATTTCCCTTTGATAACTTTTTTCATCCAGGGAAACCAAAAACTGTCACTCCCTGCAATATTGGGTAAATTAGGAGGGTGCAGGCATGGGAGTCATGCCATTTTTGGTCAAAAACTGCTGAGTCCTCAGAGCGGTGTGAGCAGGTTGTACAAATAAATTACCCGTATTGAAATGCGTTGAAAGAGTCTCCAAAAACAAAATTCACTGAAGCCAAATGCAGCCTCTCACAACAACGCTAGTTGGTACACTGTTGCCGATGGGTTCCTAGAATACTCACCTAACAGGGGAAGCCCTCCTAAAGATAATTCTGTATTTTGGGGGCATCCCCCATATATATACTCAAGAAATTTAAAATCAATGTCAAAGCATTCTCTTTCAGATTACAATATCATCACTCACAAATCAACCTCACACACTGGTCAGAACCAACCAAATTACTCACCAGAAGATAACACCAAATGTATTAGGATGAAGAATAAAATTGAGGAGAATCCTGGAAAATATTTGTCCATTTTTCCTCCTGGGTGTCCTTGGAATGATTTTCTTAGATATTGTCTCAGGGAATTCTCCTCTAATACAATCATCAAAGTAAAGATAATCCAGATTTAGTATGATTTTGAAATGAATAGCCATCTCCAGTCTGCTCATTGTAATCCCTGTAGACTCACAACCTTTGGAAAGCCTATCCCACCCTTCAAAAATAACAAATGGTCAGAAAAAGTTAAACTCTCGTTAACCATCTTAAAGATTAAGAGTATAGAGCCCAGTGACAGATTTGTGACTACTCAGAAGGCAGAAGTAAATCAGAGGTTACTCTATGGACATAGTTGTATTAATTTTAGTGTGAAGGTGTTTTAGATGTTGTGAAAAGGCAAATTCTTATCTGAAGTTTCAGCTAAATTTTATTATTTGAGAGCATACAAAGAAAAATACGGGTCTACTAGAAGTTTCTAGAAAACAAGAGCTTCTCAGTAGAGGAAGTAGGTCTATATTTGTTCATGAAATAGAAGATACCTCTGGATTAAGAAAAATAGTTCTGCTATTTCAGGCATACTTGACTGTACTGAGCCTCTTTGAATTCTAGACTTTTTTGGGGTGTTCCGAGAGAGTGCTTAGGGAGAAAACTCATTCTGAGCTGTCTCATGGGGGCCCAAAGCTATTTTAACCTAGACATGGAAATGGAGAACTCAGTGAGCAAATCCTCCCTCAGGATCGACTGCCCTTGTAGCAGCATGTCCAATTCCAGAGAATGACAGCTGCAGGTTCTTGGACCTAACAAAGGACTATACTTAATTCTCTCTGTATTCCTAGTCTTGCAAAAGTGACCTGGTCCTCCCTCTGTCCTCTAGGCTATCTCTGCAGTACTTGTCAATAGATAACTTATATAAACTCTTTGCTGATACGCTATGGTGTGACATGTGTTGATCAAGACATTAAAATGTCTCCAGAGAACCCTACTTCCAGGACAACTGGAAACTCTTGGCACAGTGGGCAGGGCTGCCGACTGTGCCCATTCGTAGGACAATCAGGGATGCCATGTTTTTGCTAAGCACAGCCCCTCTCACTCATTCTGGCATCCTTCCCAGAGTCCTCCAGGAATGGAGCAAGCACAGTAGAAGCCCAGCTGCAGCCAGAAACCTCAAGCACAATGCAGAGGCTCACTTTCCCCATTTCTCGTGCCCCCAGCTGACCCACCTTCAGAAAAAGAGAAAAGGTAGAGGAAGGTGATGTTCTCTTTTTAAGGAGCACGTGCCAGGGCCTCAGGAGGAGACAGAGTAGCTGCGTGGGAGAGAAAAGTCACTGAGGCATTGTGTGCTGGACTGGGCAGCCCCTGGAGGCCCATCACTCAGGTTGAGTTGAGGTCAGACCTTTCAGCAGGGGAAGACTTGAGGAGGGTGGGAACAGGATCTCTGGAAAGGGCAGCTCTTAGCAGGCGATTCAAGAGAGACAGTAGTAGCGTGAGGAGCATACCACAGTAGGAGCGAGCTCAGCTGAGAAAGAGCAAAACAGGTTCCACAACAATAACTGGTCCTTAGTCCCTAATGAAAAATGTGTGGAGATGCCTAAGGAGAGAAGGCTGGAATAGGAGGTTGTAATGACAGATGAGATCAGTGGATGCCATTTGTCGTGGGTCCAGCCTTTCTCTGTAGCAAGCCAGAGCCTGTGCAATTTTAACAGGGAAGATGTGTGATCATTTTGGAGTTTCTCCTGTTACCTGAACTTCTTGTCTTTACTGTCTTTTCTTGTGTAAAGGAAATACATGTGGACATAGAAAATTTGGAAAATAGAAATATACAAAAATAAGTAAAAAGGCTTGAAATCTCACAGCTTAGAGATTACTATTAAACAGATGTTAAATTCTTCTAGTTTTAAAAATATATAATCACACACAGACATACATGTACATGTTTTTATTATAATATTCCATTGATTTTTATAGTACATATTGTTTTCTGCTTTTTTCACTTAGAAATGTATCAATATGTTTTATTGATCTCTAAGTATAGTCATACAGAACAATAATTTAGATGTCTAGTGCCATATTCCATCATATATATGGTTTTTTATTATGCTAATGTTTATCAATTGTTGCTCAGTTATGGTGATCCCAATTTTTTATTGTCATTAACAATGCCGGAATAAATTGATTTTTTTTTTTGGATAGTAGGATTTGTTGAGCTCCCACAACAGGAGGGGACCTAAGGGGTTTGTCTGAATAAATAGCTTTTTATTTACCTCAGTTAATTTGTCTTTTATTATTTCATTTTAATGCTTGCCTAAAAACAAACCTACTGGAAACTTTTAGAAAGTACCTGGGTCACCTAGAATATGAAAGAGGTGGTTTTTATGCAATTTGTGGGCTCCGTACTTATAATCTAACATGGAATATTTTGAAAACTTCATGTTGTCCTCATGAATAAATCATTTGTTCTGCAGTTCAGAAAAGCAGAAACACTTCATTGTCTAGAAAGGATTCTGAATGCAGAAACAGAAAGTCAAGTTATGACTTTTTTTTTCAACTGGGAAAGTAATTTCTTCTCTCTGATTACAGAATTTTCCCACTTGCACTATGGGGTAATCACACCTTCCATAAAATGCTTTTTGGAGGTTTACTTGAACAAACATTTAAATAGCTTGGAAAACTGCCTGATCCCAATAAACCAATAATAAATGCAATTATATTCTGACTTCTTCTTAGTCACTACTATTGATGTCAATGTTGTAGGGTCAGAGTCACAGACTCATTTTATTGCATTCAAAAATAACAAGTGTGAAATTACTTCCCACCTGAGGATTTTTTTTTTTTTTTACTTTGTTGTAGATTTTATCAGCAGATCATCACTGTTCAGGTGAATTCCCACTGGCTGTCTATATTCTGGGATTCTGACTAGTCAGGAACTGAAAATACAGCTGTAAAAATAATTGGCATCATTCTTACCTTAATGGAGCTTGGACCTCAGTCAGGGAAAGTCATAAAACAAATAATTACTATGGAAGGCAGATTTGAGTAAGTAACTTCCAATATTTGAGTTTTCTGAATCTTGTGACATTCAGGTATTAATGATAACACTGTGTTCTCATTTATATCAGCAGTGAGAAATCCAAACAATAAAATTCCACAAATTCAATATATCAAGCAAAACATTCTAAGATAAAAGAGATTTCATACTATCACCATAAGGCTCTATTTCATAGATACATAGATACTGTGGAAGGCAGATTTGGGAAAGCATTAATCTTCCCTCAGCTTGACTAAACTTTAGACAGGATTCTTCTTAAATCTAGGTCCCTGACATCCTTTTTCTTAGAGCATTTACTTCAGAACTCATAAATGTATATTATTTCTCTGTCCCTCTATGTTGTAGTTCCTTTTAGAATCCTTTTGCCAGTTTTACAACCCAGGAATGTCTTTCTCGGGGCCTGGGAGCCATCTCTCTGAAATGGAATTATTAAAAAAAAAAAATAGTGCCTCTGTCCTCTAGTCTCTGCAGAAGGGTGCAGAGCCTACCTTCTAGGTTGATAGGCACCTTGCTCCAAGTTGTAAAACTACTCCTTCTCATAAAGATAAGAGAAATTCAGGATAAAGTCAATTAGCAAACACAGATGGCCTATGACTTCCTCATAACATCCTCCAGTACTTTTCACTAGCTCACTCCAGCACTTAAAAATTTTCCCCAACCTCTTTGCTTCAGCGACTTGAGTTCAGACTGAGTTCTGGCCTCTCTTCCCTACTGTAATAGCCTTAACATCTGTATTGTGTTTGGTACAATTTCTGGTACAATTTTTGCTTTGATAGGACTACCTCATGTCCCAGATAAGAAAGATTTTCTCATGTTTTCTCTTTGGACTGCATTGTTGCAGCCTGACTGGGTACTTATGTCTGCTGCCCAGAAAAATCAAGACTAACACAGCCATTGCAGTAAAGAGTTTAATATCTTAAAGCAGCTGAGCAAGGATGGGAGATATTTCTCAAATCCACGTCCCCCCAAATTCAGCAGCTTGACTTATTAAAGGGAATTTGGCAGGCAGGGTAATAGGGACTGCTGATTGGTTGATGATGTCATAGAGGTGAGAAAGTTGTCTTTTTGTCCCAGAGCTAGTTTCTGGGAAAAGATACCACAGGGCCAACCTTCTAGAACTAGGTGGGGCCTTGGGTCCATCAAAGTGTGAAACATATCTCAGACACCTTTCTTAGGTTTTGCAACAGATGCTGTCTATTAAGCAAGTTCCATGACCATCAACCACTATCCACTGGGCAGTGAGCCATTATAGAGGTAGTTTGGAAGGAAGATATATGGAAGGTGGGGTCCCTGGAGATTGAAGCAGCTTTTGTCCTTCAACCTCTGTTTTTTCCCTCAAGGAGGAGTTTTATGTCTATTGTTTAAGGGGAAATATGTTTATTAGCCTTTTGAGGTAGCTTCCCCCTCCTCAGGGGTCAGGACATGAAGGTAATCAATTGCTCTCTACTGGAGTGAAAGCAAACCTAGAAACAACAGATTTTTAAATTTCTAACATAGCTACAGCTTTTCAAGGTTTGGGTCTCTTCTATAGCTTTTAACCTGTGGCCTGATATTAATTTTATATAAGTATTTTCAACATCACTGTTTTTTAATTTTCTTTTTACTTTTCCTCTAGTTCCTGCTGAGAAGTTCAAGTAATTCAAGTGTCAGCCTCCCTACATTTCAGACATGCAATTCTTGTAGCATAAACTGAAAACACCATTTTTAAAACCTTGCTTCTGTCCTAAACTGGCCTAAACTGTCTGCTCCTCTACCCTTCTGTGTCATCCTGAGATCTTCCTTGAACTACCTAGTCCTCATCCCACTGGTTCCTACTGGGTAACCCCCTCGTCCTAACCACCTGTTACATTCTCTGTCTACTATGATTAGCCAAGAGGGGCAGAAGAGACAGGTCACTCTTTTCCTTTATTGCCCTAATCTTCCATTTTTCCCTGAAACTCTTACCGCTGTCTGTGCAGGGCACATGTTTTCTTTACTAAAACGGTGGACAAAAGAAAATGTATATGTATATAAAAATTTATACATTTGTAAATATAATAAAGAGTACATAATTATATGTTACAAATAATATGATGATGACACTCTTTTAAAGGAATTATCAGAAAGGGGGACAGCTAAAAAGGTGTGACATAGAGATGAATTTTCTCAGAGATGAGGAAGACAAGAAGTCCTTAGGCCGGGCTCGGTGGCTCGGGATGGAATCCCAGCACTTTGGGAGGTTGAGGTGAGTGGATTGCCTGAGTCCGTGGGTTCGAGACCAGCCCAGGCAACTTAAGGTCTTGTCTCTACAATAAATAAAAAATTAACCAGGCATGGTACACGTGTCTGTAGTTTCGGTTACTTGGACGGCTGAGGTGGAAGGATTATGGGATCCCAGCAAGTCAATGCTGGGGGTGCCGTGGGCGTACCACTGCACTCCAGCCTGGGCAACGGAGTGAGACTCCAATTCAAAAAAAGAAAAAAAAAAAGTCCTCAGAATGAGGCCCCTGATGGCAAGCTTACTCAGGTCTGAACTGTTTCTTCTTCCCTCAGGTTTCTGTTGTTTTGTAAAGAATTACTTGCTTCTCTACACCACTTTGCAGCAACAAATTCTGCCTACAATGTCTTAGGGATGTCTGTGAGGAAGGGCTTTGATGAGGGCCCGGTTTAGGTTTAAATGCTGTGTGTGGCAGGCTTGGTGTGGCCAGAGTCGTGGGAGTGAATGTATTCACCAGGACAGTTATGAATTAAGAAAGGTAGATTTATTAAAGGGAAGATACGTTGTGAAGAGCACAATAGGCCAAATAGCAGAGAGAGTGTCTACTGTCTGCCAAGAGGCAGGGGTTAGATAGAAGTTTTTATAAGAGTGTGTTGGGAGGACTTCCAGCAAGATGGTGATGGGGCAGGTTGGTCCATGAGATTCTCTGCAAAAGCAAGTGTTCATAAGGACTCTTGCTCTCCCCTGGTGGTTCCTGCTTCCACCGCTGCAAGCTGACTCTTCAGCCAGCTATGCAGGTCTGCACGCTGGCAGAAACCAGCCTCACACTGCTCTGCTGTTGCCACAGCCGCAGATACCACCACGCTGAAAGCCATGCTGGCCCACGGCTGGAGACCCTGGGTTCCATGCACTGCACTGCTGACTCAGCTGCCACCACCACTTCCTCTAGCAGTCACTCCCCCCAACCCCTCACCCTCTGCCTGAGGCAGCCGTTGGCTCCTGGCCCGTGGAGCTCCTCCCATGCACTGCACCACTGATGTGGCCTCCACCACTCCCTCCTGCAGTTGCTCCCTCCCCCTGCCCAGAGTGGCCCTCAGCTTCTGCCCGGGGATCTCTGGGGTCCCACATCTGCTGCACTGCCCCGCCCTGACCAAGCCACCCAGTGCCACTCCAACCTGCAGCTCCCAGCTGTCTTACACTCTACCTCCCCCAGGTCAGCCCCCAGCCAGTGGGTCTAGAGAGCAGCTGGAGCCCTGAGACCAGGTGGAGACTTGCATTGCTCCGCCCAGCTCCACCAGCCTCCAATTGGGACATAAGGTAATAGCATCAAACTGGGAGAGCCAGGAGCCCCTCCCCCATGCTAGATCAGACATAGGTCAGATCTGAGTGGCAGACTTCTCAGGCAGCAAGTTGACTGAGCCCAGATCTGATCCACCCTCCTCCCACAGCAGGCCTGGGGCATCAGATCCTAGCTGTAAGCAACCCTACCAGCCTGCAATGAGAGATAGAGATCAGAGCTAAAAGGACATTGGACACAGAGGAATGATCTAAGAACGTGATTAGTTCCCTTGTTTTATTTATTTATTTATTTTTATTCTTTGTTCATTTTAGTCATTTTCTCCCTCTTTTCTCTCTCTTCTTGCTGTTATTGATAATGTCTTCGTGTTTGTGTAGGGGAATAGTAACAATAAGGAGGTTGGTTGACTTGTGTGTCTGTATGATTGCCTGTATGTTTTAGTTTTTAAAAAAATCTTTTCTGTCTTTGTGTCACTTTTCATTTGTTAGTTGGTACATTTATCTGTTTTCCCTCTTACTCTTCTCACTCTCCACCTTCCTCTTCCCCTTCCCCTGTTCCATCCTTTTCCTTTTACTTACACCATTTTGCCTTCAGGGAGCAAACCTATTCCCCCACTGCATGGACAAGGTATTAATACACCTGCCAGTGAATACTGGGATCTGCAGATCAATTTTGAATCACAGCTTTCTCCTCAATTAAATCTCAGAACTGCAAAAAAGTACAGCCCCCAACCCACAGTCCAGCTCCAGAATGGAACAAAGCTAGAGGATTCACATAAGGAAGAATAGGAGATCGAGCAAACAGGAGTAAAAGCAACCCTGCCACCCGTGAACAACAGAATTAAAGAAGAGGGAGAAAAAGGAATAAGTGAGGAAGAAAAATCTACACAATAAAGAAAAACCAAAAGAAAAATATAGGTCTCACACAGACCCCTGGGAGATCAGATACTGAGAGAACAGACTTTGGAATGCAAACAATGAAGAGCCCCCAGAATGACTGGTCACATACTACAAACTCAGACATCAAGACATTAATAGAGAGAATAAAAAGAACTGAGGAGAGACAAGAGGAAAATAGGAAGGAGTTGATAACTGAGATAACAGCAGTAAAAAATACTGTGATTGAAATAAATAACAAACTAATAAGCATGGAAAGCAGAAACAGCCAAGCAGAAGAAAGAATCTCAGAGCTTGAGAACCAAAATATAGAACTAACCCAAACTGTCCAAATCATAGAAAAGAAGCTTAAAAAGACAGAACAAAAACTTCAAGAGATGAGTGATTACTTCAAGAGATTGAACCTAAGAATAATTGGACTTCCTGAGGCAGAAACAAACATTCCATGAAATTATTCAAGAAAACTTCCCTCATCTCATTAGTGATGCAAAAATTCAAGCACAAGAGAGTCTGAGAATACCTACAAGACAACAAATTAGACCACCTCCCAGACACATAATAATTTGCCTAAACAAAGTAGATATAAAAGAAAAAATCCTAAAGGCAGCAAGAGAAAAAGGTCAGACTACCTACCTGGAAAGACCAATTAGAATATCAGCAGATTTATCTACAGAAACATTTCAGGCTAGGAGAGCTTGGAGCCCAATCATCAAAGTCTCAAAGGTAAACAATTTCAACCAAGAATAACCTACTCAGCTAAGCTAAGCTTCATCAGTGAGGGAGAATTAAAATCTTTCCCAAGACATCCAATCCTTAAGAACTTATGCTGCCTCCAGACCACGTCTATAAGAAACACTTAAGAAAGTATTAAACACAGAAGAAAAGGAAAAAAGAATGACAGCATTCTTCACAAGAGTACAAGAAAAAGATCGAAAACACACAGGAATCAACTTGAAAACCAAAAGAAAGACAGCAAACAAACAGAAACAACAACTCTATAAAACCTCATGACAGAGATAAACTCTCACATTTCAATAATTAGCCTGAATGTGAATGAACTAAATGCACCACTGAAAAGACATAGAATGACAAAATGGATAAAATATGAGGCAACAATATATTGTCTCCAAGAGACTTGTCTCACCAGAAAGAACACTCACAGACTCAAAGAGGATGGGAAGTAAAATTTCAGGTGAACAGAACACAAAAGAAAGCTGGAGTGCAATTTTAATCTCAGACAAAATACCCTTTAAGTTATCCAAAATTTAAAAAGATACAGAAGGTCACTACATAATGATAAAAGTTTCAATTCATCAACAAGAAATAACCATCCTAAACATACAGGCACCCAACACAGGAGCACCGACTTTCATAAAGCAGCTTCTAGGCAAACTTAAAAAAGATATTGGCTCTAACACTATCATAGGACAAAAAATCAGCAAGGAGATCTGGAACCTCAATGTGATTCTTGACCAAATGGACTTAATTGATACCTACAGAACACTCCACCCAATGATCACATAATATACATTCTAGTCATCACCACATGGAATTTACTCTAAGATTGACCACATCCTTGGCCATAAATCAAGCATCAACAAATTTCTGAAGATTGAAATTTTGCCATGCACCTTCTCAGACCACAGTGGAATAAAAATAGATATCAACACCAACAAGGTTCCCCCAAACCCACAAAGCCATGGACACTAAACAGCATGATCCTAAGCAACTTCTGGGTCAACACAGAAATCAAAACAGAGATTAAAAGATAACTGGAAACAAGTGAAAATGAAGAAACATCTTACCAAAATCTTGGATGCCATGAAAGCAGTAGTAAGAGGGGAATTCGTATCTCTATAAATGCACATGAAGAAAATGGAAAGATGGCAAGTTAACAGCCTAACAAGTCACCTAAAGAACCTGGAAAAGCAAGACAATCCAGCAAAACCCTAACTTCTGCAGAATAATCCAGATCGCCAAAATAAAAGCCCAAATCCAAGATATAGAAGATAAAAAGATAATACAAAAAAATCAGTGAAACAAAAGCTGGTTCTTTGAAAGGAGAAACAAGGTCGATGGTCCCCTTGCTAGACTGACTAAGAAGAAGAGAGAAATAGTCCAAATAAACACAATCAGAAACATAAAAGAGGAAGTCACATCTGACCCTGAAAAAATACAAAAGATTATCAGGGACTACTATGTACACGTATATGGAAACAAACTATGTACACTTGTATGGAAACAAACTTGAAAGGAAATGGAAGACTTTCTGACTTCACACAACCTCCCTAGATTGAAACAAGAAGAAATTGAGACCTAAATAGACCAATAACAATCCAGGAAATTGACAATGTCATAAGAAAACTACCCACAAAAAAGAGCCCTGGACCAGATGACTTTCCAGCAAAATTCTATAAGACATTTAAGGAGGAGCTGATACCAATCCTACTGAAAGTATTCCAGGCAATTGAGAAAGATGGAACTCTCCCCAAATCATTTTATGAAGCTAACATCAAATTGATACCCAAGTCAGGTGAAGACCTAACAAAGAAAGAGAACTACAGATCAATATCTTTGATGAACATAGATGCTAAAATTCTCAACAAGATCCTAGCAAACCAGATTCAACAACACATTTCAAAAATCATCCATCATGACCAAGTAGGCTTCATCCCTGGGATGCAAGTCTGGTTCAACATTCATAAAACCATAAATGTAATTAAATACATCAACAGATGTCAAAACCAAAACCACATGATTATATCATTAGATGTAGAAAAAGCGTTTGATAAAATCTAGCACCCTTTCTTGATAAAAACCCTCGAACATCTAGGCATACATGGAACATACCTCAGAATAGTAAAAGCCATCTGTGAGAAATCCATAGCCAGCATACCTCTAAACAGACAAAAATTGGAACCATTTGCCCTGAAAACTGGGACAAGACAAGGATGCCCACTCTCAACCCTCCTGTTCAATATAGTATTGGAAGTCCTGGCTAGAGGAATCAGAGAAGAGAAGGCAATCAGGGGTATCCAAATAGGAAAAGAGGAAGTCAAGTTATCTCTCTTTGCAGATTACATGATTGTATACCTTGAAAACCCAAGAGAATCTGTCAAAAACCTCCTTGCACTGATAAAGAACTTTGGCAAAGTCTCAGGGTATAAAATAAATGTACAAAAGACAATCAAATTTCTTTACACCAATAATAAACAAACAGAAACCCAAATAAAAAGCATAATCACATTCACAATAGCCACACACAAAAAATGAAATACCTTGGCATCTTCCTAACCAGAGACGTGAAAGACCTTTACAATGAAAACTACAAAACACTACTCAAAGAAATCAAAGCTGACACAAACAAGTGGAAAAATTTTCCATGCTCATGGATTAGAAGAATCAACATTGTTAAGATGTCCATTCTACCTAAGGCAATCTAAAGATTTAATGCAATACCCATCAAATTACCAGCAACATTCTTCTCAGACCTAGAGACAATACAGGAATTCATATAGAAACATAAATGACCAAGAATAGCCAAAAAAATTCTCAGCAAAAAACACAAAGCAGGAGGTATCACACTCCCAGACTTTATTATAAAGCTACAATAATCAAAACAGCCTGGTATTGGTACAAGAACAGGCATATAGACCAATGGAATAGAATTGAGATTCCAGAAGCAAAACCTCAATTTCTCAACCAACTCATCTTTGACAAAGTCTCCAACACCAACCACTGGGGAGAGAACCTACTCAGTAAATGGTGCTGGGAAAACTGGCTGACCACATGCAGAGGATTAAAATAGGACCCCTACCTATCCCTATACACAAAAATGAACCCTAAATGGATCAGAGATCTAAATGTAAAACCTCAAACTGTAAGAGCCTTAGAAAATGCAGGAGACACTCTTATAGAAGTTCGAACTGGCAACCAATTCCTGATCAAAACCCAAAGTGCCCAGGCCATAAGAGATAAGATAGACAAGTCGGACCTCATTAAACTGACAAGCTTCTGCAAAGCCAAAGAAACCATCAAGAGAGCAGGGAGACAGTCCACAGAATGGGAAAAAATATTTGCCAACTCCATGTCTGACAAAGTTCTAACATCAAGGATCTACAAGGAACTCAAACGTGCTGAAAAGAAAAAAACAAACAGCCCCATTACAAAGTGGACAAAAGATATGAATATACATTTCTCAAAAGAAGACATATGAGCAGCCAACAGATACATGAAAAAATGTCCAGCTTCACTAGTCATCAAGAAGATACAAATTAAAACTACACTGAGATTCCACCTAAGTCCAGTCAGAATGACCATCATCAATAACTCAAAAAATAACAGATGCTGGAGAGGATGTGGTGAAAAGGGAATACTTCTACACTGTTGGTGGGAGCGTAAACTAGAACAGCCTCTGTGGAAAACAGTGTAGCGATTTCTAAAAGTTCTAAATATTGACTTTCCATATAACTCTGCATCCCCCATTGGATCACTCTATAAAAAAGATACCTGCACACGTATGTTTATCACAGCATTGCTCACAATAGCAAGAACATGGAACCAATCATGCTGCCCGTCAAAAGAGGACAGGATAAAAAAATGTGGTACATAAACACAATGGAATATTACACAGCCATAAAGAAGAACAAAATCATGAACTTCACAGCAATCTGGATACAATTAGAGTTCATAATACTGAGTAATCTTTCACAGAAACAAAGATCTGAGTATCACATGTTCTCATTCATAAGTGGACCTTGAACAACTACTGTAATACTATAACAAAAGGATTGACAGTAGCGGAAAAACTGCAAAGGGGAGGTGGGATTGACAGTAATCAAGATCTGCCATGGGGTGGGGCGCACCTCATCTACAAGGGTACCTGCACACTGAATATTTGTATGCCTAACCCTGAATTGTACTCTACAATTTAAAAATAAAATAAAATAGAGCATAAAAAATAAAAAAGGGCTTTGTTGGGGCTCCTTGTGGGCCAGAGGAATGTCTTTGAGGAAGTTCTGCAAAAGGAAATTTCCAGAGGTTTGTGAAGTGACTGGTTGATTGTGGTGTTTTGTTTCTTTAAGATAAGGTTAATTAGTGACAATAGTTGATGCTTTTTGTTTACCACAGAACAGCAAAAGATTAACTGCTTTTTGTTTACCGCATATATTTTACAGCTGGACTCCTACTGTTATCAGTAGGTTTCTTTGTAACATTTGTAAAATCTCATCCTGAGATTTACCCTATTGATGCTGGCCTAATTGGGCCTCACATTCCTCCACAGCAAACACCCTGGGTCTACTCTCCTTTTTGATGTTCTGATCAGTGTGAGTTGAAGATATCACTGTTTCTTGTCACTGTTGTACCTGATGCAGAAGTAGGAGCACAAAAACAGATACATACTCACACTTGCAACAGTGAAGCATCAATTCTCAGAGACAGCACAGTGAAAAAACCTGTTACCAATCTATAGATTGTGCTTAGTAGGCTGAAAAAACTATTTTGTTACCACCACTATTTTTAACCAAACAGTAATAAAACAGAGTAAAGTGAAATAGAATAAAGTAAAAATTTTAATGCAACTCAATTGTGTATATCAAGTGTGTTGGTGTGTTTCTAGGTGGTAAGATAAAATCATTATTTTTTTACTATGGATCATAGTCAAGAGGGTCTAAAAGTCCCAACCAGCAGGTAAGAAAACAAATATTTGCTATCTGTAAACTGTATAGCTCTTCCAAGGAGGAAATACGTTTATTTTCATCCCTAGACTAAATCTTCAAGTAAGTAGACAACAATTCACTACTTGCAAACTGTCCACCTCTTCTAGGAGAAAATATATTAAATTTCTTTCACATTTTCAGAAGGAACCCTTTTAATCCTGCCAGAGTAAGACAGGAGCAAATATCACCATATTTGGTGGTATTGTGGACGTTATAGCTGTTGGTCCCATAAAAGTTCACTGGAGAATCACTGACAGGAGAGAGCCTGATTAATAAAAGGCATACAAATTTATTTACTGTGTATATACAGGAGCCTTCAGAATAAAGACCCAATGCAACAGTAAAATGCCATCTTGAAATTATACAAAGAATGTGGACTCAGAGCATGCCCCAAAACAGGATTAGTGGCAAGACAAGTGGATGGGAGAAAGGAAGAGACTTCCCTAGCAAAGGTGGCCTTGTTATGGAGATGAAGCCCAGCTCAGATGGTCAGTGTTTCTTTTTAGACCTTTAAAGGTGTCAGATATTCAATCTCACCTAGATCCAGGAAAGATATAGAAAAGGCCCAAATAAATGACTAGAGATTCTCTACAGGTGCAGATTTTTCCCCACAAAAGACAGCTTTGCAAGGCCACTTCTGTTTTACTGACTCTGCAGCAGCCATTTCAAAATATGTCAAATAAATATACTTAGTTATAGAATGTTTTTATTTCCTTCAGTATTCGATCACTTTTATTTTCATCTATTTGAAAAACCATTTTAATGAGGACTTAAATTCTCAGATCCTTGCTCTCCCCAGGCTCCAAAATGAAGAATTAAAGGAGGCAGCCTATTTATTCTTATTCTTTGTTTTATTTTTGCTTCCTGTTATTGACAGCACCATCCCACCTCACTTTACAAAACAATTTTGAAGCTTGATTAAAGAAAGCAACTGCACATGACACTAGCTATAAACACAGTAACCAAGAATAGTAAAGTCTGGTGTATTGTACCTTTTAAGTAAAAGTTGCTCTATATTGGGGGCATCTTGTTTTTCTTGGGGGCAAAACAGCAGAGGAACCCAGAGGGAGGCAAGATGAGAGGCAAACAGATGCCCAGGTGAGAAAGGAGTCTTCTAAAACCCCAACCCTGCAGACTGAACCACTGTAAATGATGATGATGACAAAATTGACTGGGAGCCACCTGACATTGTAAGCCAAGGGTCCTCAAACTTTTAAAACAGGTGGCCAGCTCACTGTCCCTCAGACCGTTGGAGGGGCAGACTATAGTTTAAAAAACCGTTTGCATTAGCACTGAGCGCTGACTATTTGCGTTATCACTGTGATGCAACCCCCCCAGAAACCACCCCCAACCAACTAACCAACTTCAAAAAAAAAGGCTCTCCTAACTTCAAAAAAAAAGGTGCCCCATCTGCAAAAAAAAAAAAAAGACCTCCTAACTTCAGGAAAAAAAAGAACCCCCTTAACCGCAAAAAAAAAAAAAAAAAAAAAAAAAAAGGCCCTACTAACTGCAAAATTAAAAAAAAATAGACCTCCTAACTTCAGAAAACAAAAATCCTAACTTGTTCTTACCTCAGTCCTCAGGCAGCAGCAGGCTGTGCACAGGCAAGCTCATGACTCATCAGATCCGAGACAGAGGAGGAGTCGAGAGACAGAGAGAAGAAGGAGAGTGGAGAGTGCGACGCACATTCCACACATGCACACTGCGGGCTTGATGAGTTGGCTGCCAGGCAGGACAGGCAGTGGCAGCAAAAACACCCGGTGGGCAGATAAATGTCCTCGGCGGGCCTCATGTGGCCCACAAGCTGTAGTTTGAGGACCCCTGTTGTAAGCAGTCCAGTCATTTGTCACCCTAAGGCCAAATTTGAGAGACTAGAGTTAGTAGAAGGAAAAATAGGTTTTCTTCAAGAGTCAGCAACCCAAAGAGATGGCAGACTAATGTCACAAAAAGACCACCTCAAATTTTCAGGCTGGCTAAAAGGGTTCTTAAAGGGAAACTTGGTATGGGAAACATGCCAGCATGGCAGAGGGTGTAGATCTGTGTGTCTTGTTCTGATGGTTTATCTTGGGTGCTGGTCCTCCTGGAGGTCTGGTTGGTGCTATCTCAGCTGCAGCCAGGTTACGAATTAACTGTAATGTTTAAACAAGCATATAATCAGTTAAGCAAGCATCATTGACAGAGAATGGGGAAGAAGGAACAGAGAAGGAGAAAGAAAACATTTTTTTAAATGTGAGTGATAAAAAATGTTTCAAAGCAGGATTCTTTGTTACAACATTTTGGATATTATAAACTCAGGGGTGCTTGGACTCAGCCCAGCAACAGAGACTTAGACTGCTTTATTAACGGGATATATATTGAAGATGTGTATTAAAAATTGTTTTTAAAATAAAAAAGCACAATCAAAAATTTTAGTTCCTTACTCTGTTCAGACCAGTCCTTTGAACATAGTGACTACATAACTATACTGAACATTATTACTCCAATACAAATTGATGAGTAAGCACTTAAAGTAAGTGCTACAGTTTTTAAAAAACATTAAAATTGATTACAGATTCAACAATTTGGAGAGAGTCTATTCATGAAATTTAAAAAGAAGAAGATATTTAGGTACATTTTGAAAAAATGTATTTTTAGCACATTAAAGAAGTGCCAAAGGGAAATAAAAGGTAAAAACCCAAAGTGTAGGCTCACAGGTTTAGAGAATTGTTGACGATTTCAGATGCTTAATTTTTGGTTTATGTTTTTATTACTAAACAGTGGTTTTATGGCTTTAGATTTAAGTAATGTGGCCTATGTCATATTTTTATTCTTTCAAGTTTTCCTTCTCAACTGATGAAAGTTGATAAATAATTTTTTTCAAGACAATTTTATTTATTTATTTGAGTTGGAGTCCTCACTCTGTCTTCCAGGTTGGAGTGCAGTGGTGTGGCAGACAGGGGCTAAAAACAGTTAAAATTATTCCTTTTTAAAGATCAATCTGCAAGCTCCAAAACCTGCTAGACAGGTTTTGCTTGAGAAAATCAAATAGCCAAAGCCTGCTTTCCTTGAAATGCAAGATAGTAATCCATTCACAACCTTACCCTCACATCCTCTCTTTCTAAAGTTATAGGTTTACAACCCTTGCTTGTCATGTGTACCCTGAAGACAATTTGTTCTTTGAAAATCTGGTTTTGGAGAGATTGGGCAAGATGGCGACGGCATAGGTGAACTGGTGAGATTCTCTGAATGTGAGTTCCCAAAAAGGCTATTACTTCTCTTCCCCCATCCCCCAGCCCACCACCAACTGTGCTGGTGCCAGGCCCGGGAACTTCAGTCCCACACAGGGCCAGATATTGCGGGCCCCTCCCCCACTGCTGCTGTTCTACTCGTGTGTGGAAGTCTCCGGCCCCAGCCCCCTCCAGATCCCTGCCTGGCTGCATTGTCTCCACCCCGGGCACCCGGCACCAAGGCACTGGTCACACAGGGAGGCTCTGGGCACCCTCCCCTCAGAGACACCGGTCCCATTCCTGGCTGAAGTACTCTGTAGGGGGCCCAGCACCACTCTCGCTGCTCACCGCCTGCCTTTTGGAACTTTGGAGCGCTGGTACTGTGGGTCCACCCTGGCTGAGGCACTCAGCATGAGACTCCAAGTTGGAGGACCCAGACAAGCAGAGAAAAACAGATCTGCTTAAACTGCCTCGCCATTCTCCAGGCAGAGACTTCCATTGCCCCACCCACCTATCAACAAACTTTACCTCATTTCCTAAGGCCAGATATTACAGTGTGCGGGGGAGTTTTGGGTCCCTGTTCCCTCCGGCTCTCTCCCCGGCTGCATTGTCTCCAGCCCGGCACCTGGCACTTCTGGTCACACCAGGAGGCTCTGGGCGCCCGCCCCTCAGAGACACGGGTCCCATTCCTGACTGAAGTACCCTGTGGGGGGCCCAGAGCCACTCTCGCCGCCCACTGCCCACCCTTTGGAGCTTTGGAGCTCTGGAACTTCGGGCCCACCCTGGCTGAGGCACTCAGTGCAAGACCCCAAGCCGGGTGACCCAGACAAATGGAGAAAAACAGATCTGGGTAAACTACCTTGCTATTCTCCAGGCAGAGACTTCCATTGCCCCGCCCACCTATCAACAAACTTTACCTCAGTTCCTAAGGCAACAGCGCGAAACAGGAGACAAAGCCCCAACCCCTACGCTGCAATGAAAAACAAAGGGAGAGGTCAGAATTGGAGATCACAGAAGTCACTCTAGTCTGATCGCTTATTTTGACTTATGATTTTATCATTGTAACTGTTGGTTTAGATCACGTTTGTTGTTTACCTTCTGACTCTTTCTAACTCCCTATTGACACCCCCCTTCCTCCATTATTTTCCTCTTTTATATGCCCCCTTTTAAAATCTAGGGACCAAGACTGCATACTGCTGAATAGACAGACTGTAAAGTAGAGGGAAAAGTGAACAAAACCTGAAGACCCTAATAAGGAAGAACAGGTCATTGCAGAAGAGAAATAAAAGCAACCCCACCTTCCCCCAAAAACAGAATTGAAGAGGGGGAGGAATGGGGGAGAGGGAGAAAAATCTACAGAAATGAAGAAAAACCAAAAGGAGAGTATGGGTCTCTCCCAGACGCCTGGGAGAGCAGACACTAAGAAAACTGACTTTGGAATGCAAACAATGAAAAGCCCCCAAAATGAAGGGTCTCAAACTGCAAATGTAGATATCAAAACAATAATGGAGAGATTAAAAAGAAATTGAGGAGACACAAGAAGAAACTAGGAAGGAGCTAATATCTGAGATAACAGTAATAAAGAATACTGTGAATGAAATAAATAAATTGATAAGTTTGGAAAGCAGAATTACCCAAGCAGAAGAAAGAATCTCAGAGCTTGAGGAACAAAATATAGAAATAACCCAAACTCTTAAAAACACAGAAAATAAGCTCAAAAAGACAGAACAAAACCTTCAAGAGATGAGTGACTACCTCAAAAGGCCTAACCTAAGAATATCAGACTCCCTGAGGCAGAAAGAGAAACAGAGACCACATTGGAACAAACTTTCCATGAGATAATTCAAGAAAACTTCCCTTATCTAATCAGTGATGCAAAAATTCAAACACAAGAGATTCAGAAAACCCCTGCAAGACAACAAATGAGAAGACCAACTCCTAGACACATAATAATTCGCCTAAATAAAGTAGGCACAAAAGAAAAAATCCTAAAGGCAGCAAGAGAAAAAGGCCAGATCACCTACCATGGAAGGCCAATCAGAATAGCAGCAGATTTATCTGCAGAAACCCTGCAGGCTAGGAGAGCTTGGAGCCCTATCTTCAAAGTCCTAAAAGATAAACAATTTCAACCAAGAATAACCTACCCGGCCAAGCTAAGCTTCATCAGTGAGGGAGAATTAAAATCTTTCCCAGATATCCAATCCCTAAGAACTTATGCTGCCACCAAACCATCTCTACAAGAAACACTTAAGAAAGTACTAAACACAGAAGAAAAGGAAAAAAGAACAACGTTCTTCACAAGAGGACAGGGAAAAGAATAAAATATACACAAACCAACCCCAAAACCAAAAGAAAGACAAAAAAAGAAAAAGAAAAAACCAAGTGGAAGAACAACAACTCAATAAGAACTCCATGATAGAGACGAACTCACACATTTCAATAATTAGTCTGAATGTGAATGGACTAAATGCACCACTGAAAAGACATAGAATGACAAAATGGATAAAATATCACCAGGCAACAATATACTGCCTTCAAGAGACCCATCTCACTAGAAAGGACATACACAGGCTCAAAGTAAGAGGATGGGAAACAAATTTTCAGGCAAATGGAACACAAAAGAAAGGAGGAGTTGCGATGCTAATTTCAGATAAAATACCATTTAAGCTATCAAAAATTAAAAAGATACAGAGGGCCACTACATAATGATAAAAGGTTCACTCCATCAACAAGAAATATCTATCCTAAACATATATGCACCCAACATAGGTGTGTCAACATTCATAAAGCAACTTCTAGGAAAACTGAAGAAAGACATTGACTCTAACACATAATAACTGGGGACTTTAATACACCACTTACAACCCTAGACAGATCATCAGGACAAAAAATCAGCAAGGAGATCCAGAACCTCAATGAGACTCTGGACCAAATGGACTTAATTGATACCTATAGAACACTCCATCCAAAGACCACAGAATACACATTCTACTCATCACCACCTGGAACATATTCTAAGATCGACCACATAATTGAACACAAATCAAGTATAAGCAAATTTAAAAGGACTGAAATTCTACCATGCACCTTCTCGGACCACAGTGGAATAAAAATAGACATTGACACCAACAAAGTCCCCCCAAAACCCACAAAGACATGGACACTAAACAGCATGATGCTAAATAACTCCTGGGTCAATGATGACATCAAAACAGAGATCAAAAGATACCTGGAAACAAATGAAAATGAAGAAACATCTTACCAAAATCACTGGGATACCTTAAAAGCTGTAAAAAGAGGGGAATTTATATCCCTACAAACACACATGAGGAAAATGGAAGGAACAGAAATTAACAACCTAACAAGCCACCTAAAGAAGCTGGAAAAGCAAGACCACAAAAACCCTAATTTCAGCAGAAGAATCCAGATCACCAAAATAAAAGCCCAAATCCAGGACATAGAAGACAAAAAGATAATACAAAAAAATCAATGAAACAAAAAGCTGGTTCTTCAAAAGAATAAACAAGATCAATGGTCCCCTAGCTAGACTGACCAAGAAAAAATCAGAAAAAAACCAAATAAGCACAATCAGAAACACAAAAGGTGAAGTCACATCTGACCCTGAAGAAATACAAAAGATCATTAGAGACTACTGCGTACACTTGTATGGAAACAAACTTGAAAACCTTAAGGAAATGGAGGACTTTCTGACATCACACAACCTACCTAAGTTGGAACAAGAAGAAATTGAGACCCTAAATAAACCAATAACAATCAAGGAAATCAACTACATAATAAGAAAACTTCCTACAAAAAAAAGCCCTGGACCAGATGGCTTTCCAGCAGAATTCCACAAGACATTTAAGGAGGAGCTGATACCAATCCTACTGAAGGTATCCCAGGTGATTGAAAAAGATGGAACGCTCCCCAAATCATTTTATGAAGCCAACATCACATTGATACCCAAGCCAGGTAAAGATTCAGCAAAGAAAGAGAACTACAGGCCAACATCTTTGATGAACATGGATGCTAAAATTCTCAACAAGATCCTAGCAAACCAGATTCAGCAATACATCTCAAAAATCATCCATCATGACCAAGTAGGTTTCATTCCTGGGATGCAAGGCTGGTTCAACATTCGTAAAACCATAAATGTTATTAAATACATCAACAGATGTCAAAACAAAAACCACATGATTATATCATTAGAAGCAGAAAAAGCTTTTGATAAAATACAGCACCCCTTCTTGATAAAAACCCTTGAACATCTAGGCATACGTGGAACATACCTCAAAATAATAAAAGCTATCTACGAGAAACCCACAGCGAGCATACTACTAAATGGACAAAAATTAGAACCATTTCCCCGAAAACTGGAACAAGACAAGGATGCCCACTCTCACCCCTCCTGTTCAACATAGTATTGGAAATCCTGGCTCGAGCAATCAGAGAAGAGCAGGCAATCAGGGGTATCCAAATAGGAAAAGAGGAAGTCAAGTTAAGTTATCTCTCTTTGCAGATGACATGATTGTATACCTTGAAAACCCAAGAGAATCTATCAAAAACCTCCTTACACTGATAAAGACCTTTGGCAAAGTCTCAGGATACAAAATAAATGTACAAAAGACAATCGCATTTCTTTACACCAATAATAAACAAACAGAAACCCAAATAAAAAACACAAATCCATTCACAATAGCCACAAAAAAAATGAAATACCTTGGCATCTTCCTAACCAGAGACATGAAAGACCTTTACAAGGAAAACTACAAAACACTGCTCAAAGAAATCAAAGTTGACACAAACAAGTGGAAAAATATTCCATGCTCATGGATTGGAAGAATCAACATTGTGAAGATGTCCATCTTACCTAAGGCAATCTACAAATTCAATGCAATACCCATCAAATTACCAGCAACATTCTTCTCAGACCTAGAAAAAACAATGCAGGAATTCATATGGAAACACAAACGTCCAAGAATAGCCAGAACAATCCTCAGCAAAAAAAAAAAAAAAAACAAAGCAGGTGGTATCACACTACCAGACTTCAAACTTTACTATAAAGCTACAATCATCAAAACAGCTTGGTATTGGTATAGGAACAGGCATATAAATCAATGGAATAGAATTGAGATTCCAGAAGCAAAACCTCAATTTCTCAACCAACTCATCTTCAACAAAGCCTCCACCACCTACCACTGGGGAGAGGAGAACCTATTCAGTAAATGGTGCTGGGAAAACTGGCTGACCACATGCAGAAGATTGAAACAGGACCCCTATCTATCCCCATGCACAAAGGTTAATTCCAAATGGATCAGAGACCTAAATGTAAAACCTCAAACCATAAGAACCTTAGAAAATGAAGGAAAAACCCTCATGGAAATCGGAACTGGCATCCAATTCCTGAACAAAACCCATAGCTCATAAGAGAGAAAATAGACAAGTGGGACCTTATTAAACTGACAAGCTTCTGCAAAGCCAAAGAAACCATCAAGAGAGCAGGGAGACAGCCTACAGACTGGGAAAAAGTATTTGCCAACTCCAGGTCCAACAAAGGCTTAACATCCTGGATCTACAAGGAACTCAAACTTGCTGAAAAGAAAAAACAAACAACCCCATTATAAAATGGGCAAAAGATATGAACAGACACTTCACAAAGGAAGACATCCGAGCAGCCTACAAACACATGAAGAAATGTTCAACCTCACTAATCATCAGGGAGATGCAAATCAAAACCACACTGAGATACCACCTAACCCCAGTCAGAATGGCAATTATCAACAACTCAAAAAATAACAGCTGCTGGAGAGGGTGTGGTAAAAAGGGGAACACTTCTACACTGTTGGTGGGGTGTAAACTAGTGCAACCTCTGTGGAAAGCAGTGTGGCGATTCTTAAAAGTGCTAAATACCAATCCCCCATATGACCCTGCAATCCCCCTACTGTGTTCCTGAAGAACACAAATCACTCTATAAAAAAGATACCTGCACACACATGTTTATCGCAGCGTTGTTCACAATAGCAAGAACCTGGAAACAGCCATGCTGCCCATCAAAAGAGGACTGGATTAAAAAATGTGGTACATATACACGATGGAATACTACGCAGCCATAAAAAAGAACAAAATCATGAATTTCGCGGCAACCTGGATGGAACTAGAGTCTATAATACTGAGTGACTTCTCACAGAAACAAAGATCCGAGTATCACATGAACTCACTCATATAATGGACCTTAAACATCCAATGCAGTACTATACAAAAATGACTGACCGTACTGGGAAACTATGATGGGGGGAGGGAGATGGGATTAACAGTAGCAAATATCTGTCTGGGAACGGGGAAACACCCCATATCAACAGGGTGCCTGAATGAAACGCAATTGTATACCTAACCCTTAACTGTACCCCACAACTTCACAATAAAAAAAAAATTAAAATAAATAAATGAATAAAAGCTGTCAAACGTGAAAAAAAAAGTAGTATGAACTGTACTGTACCTACTAAATAAATAAAATTCAATATTAAAAAAAAAAGAAAATCTGGTTTTGCCCGCAACAGTGGCACACTCACAGTCACTGCAGCCTTGGCCTGCTAGGCTCAGATGATCCTTCTGCCTCAGTCTTTCACATGACTGGAACCACAGGAATGCACCACTATTTCTGGCTAATTTTTTGATTTATTGCAGAGACAAGGTCTTGCCAAGTTGCCCAGGCTGGTCTTGAACCCCTAGGCTCAGGCAATCCTCTCTCCTCTGTCTTTCAAAGTGCTGGGATTACAAGCATGAGTTACCACGCCTGGCTTGTTCCCGCATGTTGTGATTTTGCAATAGAAAACGTTTGGTGAAATATAATTAAAATATAATTTATTTATATATATAATTGCAGAGTGTGTTTACTTATATAATGAATATTTAAAATATATATTATTTTAATAATCACATAATTTGCTTGCAAATTGAAAAAGTGAGTGTATTTACATATATTGTTTTTCTCTAAACAAATTGCTTTCATTATTTAAGTTTTTCCCCTAAAAAATTTAGTAACCATTCTATTCAGTTACTAATACCATATGTCTTATTATTTTGTCAACATATAATTAACATTTAATTTGTTTGCTATTTTTTGACTTAGGAAGTATTTGATATTAACTTTAATATCTCTACTTTCATAATAAAACCCACAAGAGAGTATTCTGTGATTATGGATTATTTCATTTATATCATATGCTTGTTATAAAATCAAACAACATGGACATAAAGATTTATTTGATTAAGAAGGAAAAATGTGATTACACATTATGAATAACTTTTTAATCTAATATCAGCTTTAGGTTTCACTTTTTATCTCAATTTTGTTTTGGTTGTTGTTATGGATTGACTATGTCCCTCTAGAATCCATATGAGGTCCTAATACCCCATACCTCAGAATGTGGCTGTATTTGGAGACAAGGTCTTTAAAGAATTAAAGCTAGATGAGGTCACTGAGGGTAGGCCCTAATTCAATATGAATGGTGTTCTTATAAGAGGAGGAAATTAGGACACAGATGAGCAAAGAGAAAAGACTATGTGAAGGCACAGGGAAAAGTAGCCCTTGATAAACCAGAGAGAAATGATCCCTGCTCACACTTTCATCTCAGACTTCTAGCCTCCCTCCAGAGCTGTGAGCAACACACTTCTGTTGTTTAAGCCATCAGTCTGGAGTACTTTATTATGACAGCCCTAGCAAACAAATACAGTTGCTACTTAGAGCACTTAGATTCACCCAAATAGTTGAGCATGCTTTTAAACAGTTCTTTTCCCGAAACACCTTTTGATTGCATTGATAAGCTTGATTAATGGTAACTTTGTTTTCAAATTTCAAAATTAAATTACTCAAATGATAAAGCAGGTTGAGCAAAATAATGATGACAAAATTAGGAGTTTTACAACAAAATTCTTTCCACATTTTTGTGTTCACTAATATTTCATTTAAAAACCATGGAAAAAACTACTTATGAGAATTTTTTAAAGCATTAGAAATAGTTATTAGTGAAAGGATTTAGTCTTTTTGCCTCAGCGTAGCTATTGAAAAAATTCAGACATTCTACTACAGAATAAGCAGCAGCCTCTCCCATCCACCCTTGGCAAATCTCCATCAGATGCAAGACCAGGACAGCCCAACCTTTCAATTCATGGTTTAGCATAATAATCTCTAATAAGCTTTTAGGTTCCTTGTCAAGGCTGAAGATCAAAGATCATCCTTTGGCTGGCCGAAGTCATAAAAGAAGCTTGTGAACTGAAATGTCTAACCAGTCTCTTGCAGGAACCCTCCCCCCAGGGTTAACCTAATCAGTCCTTTGTGACCTATGTGACACAAATAAACCCCACCATGGCAGCAATCATGTGACTAGCCCACCCATCTGCCTGCTGTCCATCACCTGGTGTCAGTACCTGCACTTGTCTGCCCCTTTGTGATGATGTGGAGCAGATCATCACCAAATCACCTTAATGATCTTTCCCCATCTAAGGGAATGGTTAAAAGGACCCAACCACAAGCAGCTAGCAGCCATTGCCTTGCTAGACTCTGGTGGTGGCCATGTGCTCTATGAGGTATGGCTGTTGCCATGCTTCCTAGCTTGGCCCTCTCCCCCACTTTGGGGAAGTAAATCTTCTCTCTCCCTTCTCTTTCTCTAATTTACCTTTTAATAAACCTTTCTTTTTTAAATCTCTTTGTGTATTGCAATTTTTTGCATTACTTGGATCTCTGGGTTACTGGTACTACGCCTTCCCTCACCCTCCAGCTTGCCACCCTTACCCTATCCGGACCCTAAAAGTTAGTTCAGTGGTAAACATTCAATTTACAAATCAAATAATTCAAAATAAATTTCCCATGCATGTTGAATTCAAATGATACACTTCAATTTTATTGCTAGAAATTTAGCACAAGTAGGTAATATTGTGACTAGCATTGAGCTCATTGAGTTAATATTATCAACAAGACATAGAAACTGGTAGAACAATTTTTTAAAACATTTTTAAGTAACTTTAAATAATAATACTTTAAAATGCCTTTCTTGAGTACTGGATAAAAAAATGTGGTACATATACATGATGGAATATTACACAGCCATAAAGAAGGACAAAATCATGAACTTCACAGCAACCTGGATGAACTCAGTCTATAATACTGAGTGATGTATCACAGAAAAAAAGAACCGAATATCACATGTTCTTACTCATAACTATACCTTGAACAACTATTGTAATCTTATAAGAAGGGGATTGGCAGCAGTAGGAAACTGTCGGGGGCGGGGGGCACACCTCTTCACCAAGGGTACCTGCATAATGAACATTTGTATACCTAACCCTGAATTGTACCCCACCTATTTAAAAGAAAACAATAAATAAAATGTCTTTTTCAGGGTGGTATACCTCAGATCTCTATGAAAACTTTTTCACAGGGTATTAAAGTTGCAAGTTGAATGAGGCAAAATACTTATAGAGCTAGGAAACAATAAGTTGACTCATACTTACAGGCAGAGAGGCTGGCAGGAGCAAAATAAACAATCACCATGAACAAAAGATAATGATACAAAGAGGAAGAAAACAGAAAAGAGGTCACGTCCTATAAGAAAAAACATGAATTAAAAGAATGACAATTTGGTCTCAGAAGTTTCCACATCACAGAGGAGACCCTGCGTAGGCTGAATGTACTTATTTGGGGCCGGGATTGGGAGAAGCAGACAAGGAAATTGCTTTCCACAGTCATTTTGACATAATCTCAAAGACAGTGGAAGGAGTATTACTGATACTCTGAGGAGTGGAAGTCTGAATGTTTAAGGCAGTTCACAGTGGCAGAAATTGGGACAGGATCTTGACTGGCCAAGAGTAAGACATCCCTTAAGGTTGAAAGTACAAGCCACGTTAAAACAAAGATACCAAAACACTGTGGGACTACATAAGCAGGATCAGAGAACAGTGCTCTAAAGCCAAAAGAGACTCCACCAAAAAACAAATTCAGTCGAAATTGCAGAATACAAAGCCACCACACAAAGATCAGTAGTGTTTCTATATACTGACAATGAACTAGCTGAAAAAGAAATGAAGAATGTAATTCCATTTACAGTAGCTACAAAAACAACTAGAACAACTAACCTAGGAGGTGAAAGATGTCTACAATGAAAACTATAGAATACTGATGAGAGAAATTGAAGAGGACACGAAACACACACACAAAATAGAAAGACAGCCCATGCTCATAAATTGAGGTAATTAGTATTATTAAAATTACCATACTACCTAAAATAACCTTCAAATTTAATGCAATGTCTATCAAAACAGACACAATAGTTCAGTGGAACAGAAGAGAAAATCCAGAAATAAATCCACATATTTACAGCCAACTGATTTTCAACAAAGGTGACAAGAATATACACTGGGGAAAGAAGCCCCTTTTTAATAAATGGTGTGAGAAAACTGGATATAAATGCAGAAGAATGAAAATAGACCCTTATCTTTCCCCACACACAAAAATCAACATAAATGGATTGAAGACTTAAATATAAGTCTGGCAACCATAAAACTGCCAGAAGAAAACAGAGAAAGTCCATCAGAACTTTGGTCTAGAAAAGATTTTAAGGATAAGATTTAAAAAACACAAGCAACAAAAACAGAAATACACAAATGAAACTATATCAAGCGAAAACACCTCTGCACAGCAAAGGAAACAATCAACATAGTAAAGGGATGACCTGCAGATTGGAAGAAAATATTCCCATTCAACCAACAAGGAAGTAATATCCAGAATAAAAAAGGAACTCAAACAATTCAACAACAAAACAAATAAACTGATTTTTTAAATGGGCAAAGGATCAGAATAGCCACTTTAAAAAAGGCATACAAATGACCAACAGGTATCTGAAAAAAATGTTCAACCTCACTAAGCATCAAGGAAATGCAAATTAAAACCACAATAACATATGATCTCATCCAAGTTAAAATAGTATGTGTCAAAAACGCAGAGAATAACAGATGCTAGTGAGGGTACAAATAACAGGGATCTCATATACTGTTGGTAGTATTGCAAGTTAATGCATCCATTATGGAAAACAGTATGAAAATTTCTCCAAAAAAATGAAACTATAACTTCCATATGATCCAGAAATCCCACTACAGGTATTTATCTAGAAGAAAGAAAATCAGTAATCAAAGAGATACCTGCAACCCCATGTTTACTGAAGTTCTATTCACAACAGTCAAGAAATGGAATCAACCTAAATGCCCATCAATGAATAAATGGATAGATAAAATATGGTAAATATGCACAATGGAATACTATTCAGCTATAGGAAAATGAAATAAGTCAGACACAGGAAGATATGTGGGTTCTCACTCATATGTGGAAGCTAAAAAAAAAAACAAAACTCATAGAAGTTGAGAGTAGAATTGTGGTTATTATAGACTGGGAAGGGCAGGAAGGAGGGGATGATACAGAGAAGTTGGTTAACAGATACAAAATTACAGCTACAGAGGAGGATTACATTCTAGTGTTCTGTAGCACTGTAGGGTGAATATGGTTAACAATAATTTATCGCATATTTCAAAAAAATCCGAAGAGAGGATTTTTAATGCTCACAACACAAAGAAATGACAAATGGATGAGGTGATAGATGTACTAATTATCCTAATTAGATCATTGCATATCGTGTACATGTATGGAAATATCTCTGTATCTCATAAATATGTACAATTATTACCTGTTAACTAAAAACAAAAAGAAAAAAGATCCTAAAGTATGTGTGTATAGGGCAGGAAGGTAGCTATTATCATGTTAAGAAAATAAGTGAACCTTGAAGAGAGGTTTTGGCAGATAAAAAAGGTAGGAATTTGCTGATACATCAAACAGGAAATGAACAGAGGATGAGAAGAGGTGAGCTGTCCTTAAACCAAGAGCCAATCAGGATGTCAGTTTGGATAGGAATTGCAGTTAGCCAAAAGTAGAATCACTATTGATGGAGTTTAATAGGAAGTGTTTCTTGGAAAAGGTGAAATTTGATCTGAGCTCAATGTATCAGGACTGCAGCCACTCCTGAGTCCTTTTTGACTGATGGGGAAATAACCCCAGCTTCTCCTTCTCTTACAAATTGCCCTGTAGCAATCCCTCCAACAGGTACTGTGCAGATGTACATATGTAAGTCCTGTAGGGGAAGAGTTCAACTTGAGTGTCTACTCAACAGGGCATCTGCTTGTGAATAAATCACCCTCTCCACTATGACAGGCATATCTTGCTTGGATATGCTCTGTCTGATTTTTCCATTGTCCTCTGATGAGTAAGTTTCTCTGACCTTGAACATCACTCCCTCTTTGTGACCCATAAGACCAATGAAACCCTTAGGCAAAGAGACTTAGTACTAATCCAAAGAATAGAATTCTGTGATTATCACTCTATAAAAAAGATACCTGCACACTTATGTTTATCACAGCATTGTTCACAATAGCAAGAATATGGAACCAACTGTGCTGCCCATCAAAAGAGTACTGGATAAAAAAAATGTGGTACATATACACAATGGAATATTATGCAGCCATAAAGAAGAACAAAATCATGAACTTCGCAGCAACTTGGATGGAATTAGAGTTCATAATACTGAGTGATCTTTCACAGAAACAAAGATCTGAGTATCATATGTTCTCACTTATAAGTTGCCCTTGAACAACTACTATAATACTATAAGAAAAGGATTAACAGTGGCCGGAAACTGTGGAGGTGGGGGGGCCGAGAGGTGGGATTGGCAGTAGTTGATATCTGCCTGAGGAAGGGAGGACACACCTCATCAACAAGGGTACCTGCACAATCAACATTTGTATACCTAACCCTGAATTGTACCCCACAATTTCAAAATAAAAAAAAAGAACTCTGTGATTAGCAAATAGAAAATAAATTGATGTTGATCACAATCTATCATTTATTTACATCCTTTAGTCTCTAAGTAATTATTAAGGACAAATATTTGCAATATAGAATCTTTCACTTTTATTATCTTTTTTCCACATATATTTAGCATTCAGAAATCTATATTTAAAATTTAGTTTTTATTTTTATTTTTTTTGAGTTGGAGTCTCACTCTGTTGCTCAGACTGGAGTGCCATGGCTGCTCCCGGCCACCGCAGCCTCGACCCGCTGGGCTCCAGCGATCCTTCCGCCTCAGCCTTCCAAGTAGCTGGAACTACAGGCGCGCCCTACCATGCCCGGCTAATTTTTTTTATTTATTGTAGAGATGAGGTCTCGCCAAGTTGTCCTGATGGGTCTCGAACCTGCAGGCTCAGGCAAGCCACTCATCTTGGCCTCCCAAAGCGTGGGGATTATAGGCTGAGCCACCGAGCCTGGCCTAAAATTTAGTTTTTAATAATTACTTGTTTTTAGCAACTACCCAATTATGGTTCATTTGATCCTGTTTATCCATAGTCTTCCCTGTGAGTATAATAAAGAGTTGTCTGAAAGTTCCTATATGCATTTAAATTTTTAAGTCTTGTATTTATTCATTTTTAAAAATGAAATATATTTATTCAGAGAATAGAGAGGATGGTTACAAATAAAAATTTGCAAGAAAATTTGCTGAAATACATTTATTCATTATTTTATATGTCATTACACTATTTTTTATTCTAACAGATAAAATCTTAATAAAGGCATAGCTATAATTTGCTGATTTAAACTATATCTAACATAATGGAAATGTATTTTTCTGTTGTTTTATTCCTAAGGACAGACTCTCTATGCAGAATGAAGTTATGACCCAGTGAGAATGCCATGGCATTGGTAATATGTAATCTTTCTTAGTCCTAAAGAATTACCATGAGCAGCTGTAATCCTAATGATTAGAAAAGCTTATCCCTAAATAACTTCATGCCTTTATACTAAGAAGGTACTGTTTCTTCCCCATTAATCAAAAAGCTTCCTCCAAGAGAATCTATAAAGTGGGAAATTCAGGAAGCCCACAATTTAATCCAACTATTTATCATTCTGTCTGCAATTATTATTATTATTATTATCATTATTATTTGAGTCGGAGGCTCACTCTGTTGCCCAGACTGGAGTGCAGTGGCTGCTCCTGGCCACCGCAGCCTCCACCTGCTGGGCTCCAGCGATCCTTCGGCCTCAGCCTTCCAAGTAGCTGGAACTACAGGCGCGCGCTACCACGCCTGGCTAATTTTTTGATTTATTGTAGAGATGAGGTCTCGCCAATTTGCCCAGGCGGGTCTCTAACCCGCGGCCTCAGGCAATCCACTCACCTCGGCCTCCCAAAGCGCGGGATTACAGGCTGAGCCACCGAGCCCGGCTTGCAATTATTTTTTAAATTATTTTATTTTTATTTTACTTTGAATATGTAGGGTACAATTCAGGATTGGATATACAAATGGTTATTGTTCAGGTAAAGTTTGGGCCTCCCTTTGGTCCCCACTTTGCCTGTTTTGAAATCAAGTACCCTTAAAGTCTTATATTTAAACTATTTTATTACTTATAAAACTTAAGGATTCTTTCATTTTGTTTGTTGAAATAAACCAATGTAATTACCCTTATTTTACAAGGCAAAGAAGCCAGAGAATGTAAGTAGACATTCAGGACTCTACTATATGTAAATATCTATTTCCAAAGTCAGCATTATTTTCTCTAAATTATTCTGTCACTAACAAATAAGTGCTGATGATGAAAATCAAATAAAATATGCATGTGACATATTTTTTTTCCATGCTATGTAACTTTCATGGATAAAGAAGGGATTTGAAAAATAATCAAGCCAGGCTCGGTGGCTCAGCCTGTAAGCCCACGCCTTTGGGAGGCTGAGGTGAGTGAATTGCCTGAGCCCGTGGTTCGAGACCCGCCTGGGCAGCGAGACCTCATCTCTACAATAAATCAAAAAATCAGCCAGGCATGGTAGTACATGCCTGTAATTCCGGTTACTTGGAAGACTGAGGTGGAAGGATCGACGGAACCCAGCAGGCGTGGCTGCGGTGGCCGGAAGCGGCCACTGCACTCCAGTCTGGGCGACCAAGTGAGACTCCAATTCAAAAAAAAAAAAAGAAAAGAAAAATAATCAAAGGAGAAGTTTAGACCTCCCCAAATCATTATTTACATGGAAAGTGGTAAGGGCGCATCCTATGGAACAAATATTGTAGGCAGTATTTTTGCTGTCCTCCATTTATGTTAGATTTTTTTTATAAAGTATATTTTATACTTAGCATTGCCTCAAAACTCTTGTTCATTACTTAGAAACCCTAGTGATGGATTTCTGGCAAGATGGTGATGGAACAGGTCGGACTGTGAGAGTCTCTACAAAAGTGAGTTTCCATAAAGACTCTCTGCATGAGTGGGTGTGTGCTGGTGGGTGAGTGGGGTGAGTGAAAGTCTGTCTGAGGGGAGACTCGGGTTCATGTACCCAGGGCTCTCCTCCAGAGGTGAGTGCACCCCCACCACCCTGAGACTGGACCCCCGGTGTGCAGGATCATCTGCTGTTCTCAGGGCTCTCCTGAGAAGAGGCAGCAGAAAGCAGCTGCTGGCACTGCATCCTCACCACCTGGCACCCGGCCCACACCATCACCTATGACAGCAGGGTGACATGAGCCTCAGGATACATGGAGAGAACAGGTCATGCAGGGCTGGAAAGGAACTCCACCACTGGTGAGGAAATGCCAACTGGTGCCATTTTCTCTGTCCAGGGACCAGGCAGAAATCTACATTGCTCCATCCAGCTCCACTTGGCCTCTAACCTAGGACTTAGAAGTTGTCTTCTTATCAAACTCAGAGAGACAGATGTCCCTCCCCCATGCTGAAATGGCATAGACACATCAGATCTGAGTGAGAGACTTGACAGCAGTGGCAGCAAGCCGGGTAAGTCCAGATCTGATCCACCCACCTCCCATAGTAGTCTGTGGGGCATCTGACTCACACTGAGAGCAACCCTATCAGCCTTCACTGAGAGCAGAGGGGAGGGGCTGGAGACTAGAGTTGCTCCTGAATGCAGCAGTGCCAGCTGAAAGGAAGTTGGAGTTACAGGAACAGTGGCAGAGCAAGTTTTATTTTTTGTTAGTTTTTTTCCTCTTCTCTCTTTCTGTTTTTGACTATGTCTTCATACTTGCTTTGTTTCTGTTATTTTATGCTGTTTTTTTCAGCATAGTTTTTTAAAAATTAGAAAATATTTTCTTATTAGTGATAGCATGGATGAACCTGGAGGACATCATACTAAGTAAAAAAATGAAAGAAAAAGCTAAGCCAATACAAGAAAAGGGTAGAATGGTGGTTGCCAGCAGCTGGTGGAGAGGGGGTAGGAACAGGAAGATGTTCCTCAAATATTCTCACTCATAAGTGGACCCTGAACAACTTCCATAATACTGTAAGAAAAGGACTGGCAGTAGCAGGAAACTGTGGGGGGCTGGCAGGAAGGTGGGATTGACAGTGGTAGATCTTCCTGGGGAAGGGGGAGGGGTCAAACCTCATCAACAAGCGTACCTAATGCTGGTTTTTAAAAAAGATTTCCTGGCTGGGCTCGGTGGCTGAGCCTGTAATCCCGTGCCTTGGGAGGCCGAGGTGAGTGAACTGCCTGAGCCTGTGAGTCCGAGACCCACCTGGGCAACTTGGCAAGACCTCATCTCTACAATAAATAAAAAAAATTAGCTGGGTGTGGTAGCACACGCTGTAGTTTCAGCTACTTGGAAGGCTGAGGTGAAGGATCACCAGAGAGCCAGCAGGTTGAGGCTGTGGTGGCCAGGAGTGGCCACTGCACTCCAATCTGGGTGACAGAATGAGACTCCAACTCAAATAAATAAATAAATAAATAAATAAATAAATAAATAAAAGATTTCCTGTTTGTGTACGGGTATTTTTGAGGAAGAGTACATCGGGGGGCGTGTAGGTTTGTCAGTTTGTGTGTTTGTATGATTGTCTGTATGTTCTTGTTTTTATCTTTTTGTCTTTGTTTGCTTCTATGTTCATTTGTTATTAGGTATGCCTGTTTTCCCTCTTCTCTCTCTCAACATTCCTCTCATTTTCCTCCTTCCTTTTTCCATTCTTCCCCTTTCTCTTACTCTTACTTCATTTGCTTTCAGGGAGCAAACATATACCCCTTTACTGCATGGACAGATTGTAAGGTAATGGGAAGTGGGTTCCAGGGGGCCTAAACACTTGTCAGCAGATACTGTGATTTGCAGATAGTTTACAAATCACAGCTCCCCCCTCAATTAAATCTCAAAACTGCAAAAAGTACAGATCCCCTCCACCCACAGTCCAGCATCAGAACTGAACAAAGCCAGAGGATCTACATAAGAAAGAATAAGAGATTGAACAAACAGAAGTAAAAGCTACCTCCCCCATCACTGAACAACAGAATTAAAGAAGAAGTTAAGGGTGGGGGAGAAAACTACACAAATGAAGAAAAACCAAAGGAAGAAGAATATGAGTCTCACACAGACCCCTGGGAGGTCAACCACTGAGAATACTTCAGAATGCAAATAATGAAGAGCCCTCAGGATGACTGATCTCAAACTACAAACACAGATATCAAGATATTAACAGAGAAAATAAATTGAAATGAGGAGAGACAAGAGGAAATAATGAAGGAGTTGATAACTGAGATAACAGCAATAAAGAATACAGTGAATGAAATAAATAACACACTGATAAGCATGGAAAGAAGAATTAACCAAGCAGAAGAATCTCAGAGCTTGAGTGCCAAAATATGGAACTAAACCAAACTATTAAAAACATAGGAAAGAAACTTAAAAAGACAGAAAAAACCTCTAAGAAATGAGCGATTATTTTAAGATGCCAAATCTCTGATTAATTGGAATCCTTGAGACAGAGAGAGAGAGAGAGAGACAGAGACTACCCTGGAACAAAAATTCCATGAAATTATCCAAGAAAACTTTCCTCATCTCATCAGTGAGATGACCATTCAAACACAAGAGATTCAGAGAACTCCTGCCAGACAACAAATGAGAAGACCAACTCCTAGACACATAATAATTTGCCTACACAAAGTAGGTATAAAAGAAACAATCCTAAAGCCAGCAAGAGAGAAATGTCAGACTACCTACCAGGAAAGGTCAATTAGAATAGCAGCAAACTTATCCACAGAAACATTTCAGCCTAGGAGAGTTTGGAGCCTCAAAGATAGACAATTTCTCAAAGATAGACAATTTCAGACAAGAATTACCTACCCAGCTAAGCTAAGCTTTATCAGTGATGGAGAATTAAAATTCTTCCTAGACATTCAATCTCTAAGAGTTTATGCTGCCCCCAGACCAGCTCTGCAAGAAACAAAGTATTAAGCACAGAAGAAAGGAAAAAAAGAACAACACCCTTCACAAGAATGCAAGAAAAAATTGAAAACACACATGATTCAACCCCCAAATCAATAGAAAGACAACAAACAAATAAACAAGCAAACAGCAGCAACAACAACAAACTCTATAAGAATCTCATGACAGGGATAAACTCTCACATTTCAATAATTCGCCTAAATATGAATGGACTAAATGCACCACTGAAAAGACATAGAATGGCAAAATGAATAAAATATCATGAGGCAACAATATCTCCAAGAGACTCATCTCATCAGAAAAGACACTAACAGACTCAAAGTAAGAGGAGGGGAAACAAAATTTCAGGCAAATGGAACACAAAAGAAAGTAGGAGTCACAATTTTAATATCAGACAAAATATTCTGTAAGCTCTCAAGAATTAAAGAAGCCGGGCTCAGTGGCACAGACTGTAATCCCATGCTTTGGGAGATTGAGGTGAGTGAATTGCCTGAGCCCATGGGTTCGAGACCTGCCTGGGCAACTTGGCGAGACCTCATTTCTACAATAAATAAAAAATTAGCCGGGCATGGTAGCGCGCATCTGTAGTTCCAGCTACTTGGAAGGCTGAGGTGGAAGGATCGCCGGAGCCTAGCAGGTCGAGGCTGCAGTAGCCGGGAGTGGCCACTGCACTCCAGTCTGGGTGACAGAGTGAGACTCCAACTCAAAAAAAAAAAAAAATTAAAAATATATGGAAGATCACTACATAATGATAAAAGGTTCAATCTATCAACAAGAAATATCCATCCTAAACTTTCATAAAGCAGGTTCTAGGTAAACTAAGAAAAAAGATATTGACTCATACTATCATAGCTGGGGACTTAAATAACCAACTCACAACCCTAGAGAGATCCATCAAGAAACAAAAATCAACAAGAATACCTGGAACATCAACATGATGCTTGACCAAATGGACTTAATTGATACCTACAGAACACTCCACCCAACAAACACAGAACTCACATTTTACTCATTGCCACATGGAACATACTCTAAGATTGACCACATCATTGGCCATAAATCAAACATAAACAAATTCTATAAGTGTGAAATACTGCCATGCACCTTCTCAGATCACAGTGTAATAAAAGTAAATATCAACATCAACAAAGTTACCACAAAACCCACAAGGACATGGACACTAAATAACATGATATTAAACAACTCCTGGGTTGATGTGGAAATCAAAACAGAGATTAAAAGATAACTGGAAATAAATGAAAACAAAGAAACATCTTACCAAAACCTGTAGGATGCCAAGAAAACAGTACTAAGAGAGGAATTCATATCTCTACGAACACACGTGAAGAAAATGGAAAGATCACAAGTTAACAGCCTAACAAATCCCTAAGAAACCTGGAAAAGCAAGACTACAAAAACCCTAACCTCAGCAGAAGAATCTAGATCACCAAAATAAAGCACAAATTCTGGACATAGAAGACAAAAATATAATACAAAAAAAAAAAATCAACAAAACAAAAAGCTGGTTCTTTGATTTTAATCTACTGTTATTATTCATTCAGGGATCATGACCATGGACAGCAAATGGATCTACAAACTTAGTCAACCTATTGAGAGCTGAACCTGGGCCTGGACACCACTTATTGCTTGGTTCCTTTAGGTCCTATTCTGAAATGAGAGACTTGATGCTTTGAGTCTTTGGGTACCTATGTCAACCCAGATCCTTTTCTAACAGTTTTTGAAATGTGTGGGTTTTTACCTTTTCCTTATGGACAATTACCTGAGGAAATGGCGGCTGATCTTTTTGAGGAAGAACAGCATAATTGTACATTTTTGCTGTGATGTTGCATGATCCTTCCTCTGGAAGGTCTGGCCCCTCATTCAGTTGGTAAATTCCAGGTCCTAAAGATGACACATGTCTGGAAATTGATTAATCAAATATGACATTTTATGGGGAATAGTCTTAGCTTCCTGATTATTTATCTTTGATTTCTTCTCCTTGCACAGATTTAGGAGTACCTTTATAGCTGTCCATATATTGATCTATTAGAGAAGCTGCATCCCCATACCTTTCTGAAAGACATGTCCCTTTGCCTAGTATTCTGTTGCCACTCATTGCAGTTACATATGCCCATTTAACTCCTGAAAAATAAGCACTGGTACATAGCATCTATTGTTTAGGTGTCCTATCATACTCTTTGTTACCAGTGGGCCCAGGTCTGTAATGCCATCTTCTATCATGGGCCTTGGTTCACATAATTTCCTAAACATCTTAGTAGTGTTGATATACCTTTCACAAGCACATATTAGTGTTTGGTAAATTATATGTCTTCCAATCCTCTTAGAAAACACAGTCATCTAATAAGTCTTACAACTTCAATTTTCACTTCTGGAATTGGCAGATCAATAATATAGAACAACTCTCCAGGGGGAAAAAATTAAATATTGGCATAAAAGATTGCTAAATGAAAACTTTGGGCTCCTAATAAAACAGCAAAGAAATGAAGAGGCACGATTTAGAGGAAAAAGAAAATATAAAAAAATAAGCACAGCGTTCAGTCACTTTTACCATAATGGTATCTGCAATAATAAATTCCACTGATTGATTTTCTAAAGGTTAACTAACCACGCATTTCTGGACCAGATCTCAATTGAACATGATATTATTCTCTTAGTATATTGTTAAATGCAATTTGCTAAAATTTTGTTTAGATTTTTTATATACAACTTCATGGAAGCATATTAGCTATAGCTTTGGAAAGCTTTGTTTGCTTTCCTGTGTGATCTTTATTTGAGTTTGTCATCAGAGTAATTATGTCTTTATTGAATGAGAAAGAATATATTTCCTCTTCTTCAATTTGTACACATTTAATTTTATTTCTTCCTTAAGTAATTGGCACAATTCTTCAATGTGCTAAGTCTGTACTTTTAGCTTGTGGGAATGTTCTTAATCACAATTTCAGTTTAAAAAAATAGACATAGGGCTATTCTGGTTACCTTTTTTTTCTTGATTGAGCTTTGGTAATCTGTGTGTGTCAATATTTTGTCCATTTTATCTAAGTCGTAAAATTTAAAGGCATAAAATTTTTCGTAGTATATTATTTGTTCAATACATGTAGAATGTGTAATTATGCCCTTTCTCATTTTGAATATTGATAATTTATGTCCTCTTTTTTTCTCATCATTTGTTTGATTAAAAGTTTATCAATGTTATTGGTCTTGTCACAAAAATCATCTTTTGGTTTATTGATTTTCTCTTTTTTGCTATCTTCTTTTTTTTTAGATTGGAAAATCTAGTTTATTTAGGAAATAAGTTAGAGAGAGAGGAGATTCACCTCCCCGAGATAAGAGAAGGAGCCAAAGCTTAGGAAACATGGCAGCAGCTATAGCGCAAAGAGCCACGTGGCCACACCAGTGTTTTGTAAAGAAATGGCCCTCTTTTTTGTTTTCTATTTTTAAATTTTCAATGTAATTTTTATCATTTTTTTCCTCTTGCTTACTTTGAATTTAATTTGCACTTTTTTCTAGATATAGGTATGAACTGAGTTTATTGATTTGAGAGCTTTCTTTTTTCTAAAGTAAGTATTTAGTGCAATAAATTTTCCCCTAAGTACTGTATTGTGAGAATTCTACAAATTCTGGGGCAATTTTTTCATTCAGTTCAAAAATATTATCTAATTTTCCATTCATTTTCTATTTTGACCCATTGTTTATTTAGTAGTGTGATGTATCCTCTCTAAATATTAGGGATTTTTCCAGAGATGTTTGTTGTTGTGTTTTTATTCAACTCAGTTGCTGTCAGAGGACATATATCATATGATTTGAATCTTTTAAAATGTATTTAAACTTGTTTTATGATCTAGAAAATGGTGGCCTATCTTGGCAAATATTTCATATATTTGAGAAAAATGTTTATACTTCTGTTTTGGGGTGAAGAGTCCTATAAATGTCAACCAGATCATGTTAGTTGAAAATGTTGCTAAAGTCTACTCTACATTACTGCTGATATTCTGTCTACTTGCTTTATAAATTTTTAAGAGATAGATATTGGAATCTCTGACAATAATTTTGAATTTATTTCTTCTTATAGTTTTATTTATTTTTTGAAGTGAATTTTGAAGTTCTGTTATCCATCCATAAAAATTTAGAATTATTATTTTGTTAATTAATTGCCTCCCTTATCATTATAAAATGTCTTTCTTATCCTTGGCAAAAAATTTTTATTTTAAAATCTACTTTGTCTGATGTGAACATTGCCACATTACCTTTCAATGCTGCATGAGCTCAACATCTAATTCTGTAGACTTTGGGTAAAGAATCTCAGATTATGCTCCATCATGTGAGATTCTGATGTGTGGGTGGGCCCCCTCCAATCAGCTGAAGACCTCAAGAAGAAAGTGTTGAGAGCTGATGTGGTTTGAATGCATCCCTCAAGTTTCATGAGTTGGAAACTTAATTCCCAATGTGGCAGTATTGAAAGATGGGGCCTTTAACAGGAGATTGGATCATGAGGGCTCTACCTTAACTATCACATTAATCTAGCCATAGATTAGTGGGCTAATGAATTAATGGGTTATTATGGGAATGGAACTGGTGACTTTATTTATTTAATTTTTCTATAATTTGTTTAATTTTGGTAAATTGTGACTACAGCTGTCGATTTGCAACAGGACACTTCTGACCAAATCTGACTGTTTGTGATAAAGAAATATAACTCAACATTAGATACCAAATATACAATTTTTTTTACACCAAATGTCATTGAGGCATTCAGAAAAATGTTAAAGTATCTTTCATAGAGGATTTGTCTCCAGTAAAATTTATTTATTTTTATTTTTAATTTTTAAAACTTTTTTCCTTTTTCCATTCTCAAAGGATTTGGGTGCTTTATTTATTTGGTTTTTTAAAAAGTTTTTCATTTATTTACTTTTTATTTTAAAGATGTGGGGTACAGTTCAGGATTAGGTACACAAATGTTCATTATGCAGGTACCCTTGTTAATGAGGTGTACCCCCAACCTTGCAGTTTCCCACTACTGTCAATCTCTTTCATATAGTATTACGGTAATTGTTCAAAGTCCATTTATGAGTGAGAACATGTGGTACTCCATTCTTTGTTTCTGTGATAGATCACTCAGTATTATAGACTCTAATTCCTTCCAAGTTACTGTGAAGTTCATAATTTTGTCCTTTTTTATAGCTGCATAATATTCCATTGTGTATGTACCATGTCTTAAAAATCCAGTCCTCTTTTGATGGGCAGCACAGTTGGGTCCTTGTGTTTGCTGTTGTGAATAATGCTACAATAAACATGTATGGGCAGGTATCTTTTTCACAGTGATTTGAGTTCCTCTGGATATGTTCCTAGCAGGGGAATTGCTGGGTCGTACGGAAGGTCAATTTTTAGATCTTTTAGGAATTGCCACACTGTTTTCCACAAAAGTTGTACTCGTTTACGCTCCCACAAACAGTGTAGAAGTGTTCCCTTTAGGCAGCAGCCTCTCCGGTATCTGTTGTTGAGTTATTGATGATGACCATCCTGAATGGAGTGAGGTGCTATCTCAGTGTAGTTTTAATGTGCATTACTTTGATGACTAGTGAGGCTGAGCATTTTTTTTCTTTTTATTATAAAGATGTGGGGTACAATTCAGGGTTAGGTATACAAGCATTGATTATGCAGGTACCCTTGTTGATGAGGTATGCCCCTCCCTACCCTAGCAGTTTCCCTCAACTGCCAATCCCACTTCCCCTCCCTTGACAGTTTCCCACTACTGCCAATCCCTTTTTTATAGTATTATTGTTCAAGATCTGCTTATAAGTGAGAACATATGGTACCCTGTTCTTTGTTTCTGTGATAGATCACTGAGTATGATTGACTCTAAATCCATTCAAGTTGCTGCAAAGTCCATATGTTTGTCCTTCTTCTTGACTGCATAATATTCCATTGTGTATATGTATCACATTATTTTTATCCAGCCCAACTTCGATGGGCAACATGGTTGGTTCCACGTTTTTGCTATTGTGAATAGAGCTGCAACAAACATACATGACCAGGCTTGGTGGCTTAGCCTGTAATCCCAGCACTTTGGGAGGCCGAGGTGAGTGGATTGCCTGAGCCTGCGGGTTCGAGACCTGCCTGGGCAACTTGGCGAGACCTCATCTCTACAACAAATAAAAAACTAGCCAGGTGTTGGTAGCATGCGCCTGTAGTTCTGGCTATTTGGAAGACTGAGGTGGAAGGATCGCTGGAGCCCAGCAGGTCGAGGTTGCAGTGGCTGGGAATGTGCCACTGTACTCCAATCTGGGCAACAGAGTAAGATTCCAACTCAAAACAAAACAAAACAAAAAGCCATACTGTGGCAGAATGTGGCAAATGCTGAAATATATTTCTTGTATGATTGAGTGAATAAACACAGAAACACATGTAGCTGGTTCGGGATCAGCAGTTAGCCTCATGGCAATCACCTGGGATGACAGAATGTCTCCCACTAACCCTGTGGCAGGAAAGGGGGTTGGTAGAAGTTAAAGGTATTTCCTTTTGAAAGGCAGGCAGGTTTTGTTTAAGAAAGGCCAAATGGCCAGAGACTGGTCATTTCATGGAAATGCAAAAGAGTAACCAATTCACAGACTTATCCAAAACCCTGCCTCTGAAGTTGATGGTTTATAACACTGCAGTTCCTGAAAACCATTTGTTCTTTAATAAATCTGATTTTGCTGAGTACAACCTTGTAAGATTCCAAAGGAAATATGTAATCACTCAACATGACCCCCTCCCTTACCTAAACAAGGGTATAAGATCCCACTTCTCCTGTTCTGGGGGCTCGACTTGGACGCATTAGCTCCTCAAGCCCACTGTGCCAGCCAGCGTAATAAAGTTGCCACTTTCTATAATAGCCTCGGTGTCACGGTCTCTCTATTTTTCCTGCTACAATACTTGTGCAGGTATCTTTTTTGTAGAATGATTTGAGTTCCTCCACATATATTCCTAGTAGGGGAATTGCTGGGTCATATGGAAGGTCGATTTTTTAGATCTTTTAAGAATTGTCACACTGTTTTTCAAAGAGGTTGAACTGGTTTGCATTCTCACCAGTCGTGTAGAAGTGTTCTCTTTATGCTACATCCTCGCCAGCATCTGTTGTTGTTTGTTTTATTAATGATGGCCATTCTTACAGGGATTAGGTGGTATCTCAATGTGGTTTTGATTTGCATTTCTCTGACGATGAGTGAGACTGAGCACTTTTTCATGTGTCTGTTGGCTGCCCGTATATCTTCTTCTGAGAAGTGTCTGTTCATGTTTTTTGCCCACTTTGAAATGGAGCTGTTTGGTTTTTTTTCTTTTTGGAATGTTTGAGCTCCCTGTAGATCCTAAATGTTAGGGCTTTGTCAGATATAAAGTTGGCAAATATTTTTTCCCAGTCCGTGGACTGTCTCCCTGCTCTCTTGATGGTATCTTTGGCTTTGCAGAAGCTTGTCAGTTTGATGAGGTCCCAGAGGCTAAGCATGTTTTCATGTGTCTGTTGGCTGCTCATATGTCTTCTTTTGAGAAGTGTCTATTCATATCCTTTCCCCTCTTTGTAATGGTGCTGTTTGTTTTTTCTTTTTGATATGTTTGAGTTCCTTGTAGAGTTCCTTGTAGAGTTCCTAGATGTTAGGCTTTTGTCAGACATACAGTTGGCAAATGTTTTTTCTCAGTCTGTGGGCTGTCTCCCTGCTCTCTTGATGGTTTCTTTGGTTTTGTAGAAGCTTTTCAGTTTGATGATGTCCAGCTTGTCTATCTTATCTCTTATGGCCTGGGCACTTGGAATTTTGATCAGGAATTGGTTGCCAGAAACTGGATACTTTATAAGAAGAGCAAGATTGACCTGAGCAAGCACTCTAACAAACTCAGCCCTCTGTGTGGTATCATTCACCACTTTGGGACTTTTCAAAGAGTATGCACCAGAAAGAAGGTTCTTTTGTGGGCCCTCAGCCCTGGACTTCTCAGCCTCAATAAAAGTGGGAAATAATTTTTTCTCTATAAATTATCCAGGTTCAGATATTGTGTTATAAGCAACAACAAAAACAGGCTAATGACATCTCCCAAGAAATAGGAAACGCTGCCTCCAGACCACCTACAGATGTGAGCAGCAACAACACTTCTCTGGTTTCCAGGCTACTGCTTTGACCTGAAGATTATAGACTTGGCAGCCCTACAATCATGTGAATCAATGAATTAATCTCATGCTCTCTCTGTCTCGCTCCACATATTCTCTCTCTCTCTGTCTCTCTCTCTCTCTCTATTGGTTCTGTATCTCTGGAGAACATTGACTGATGCAATTGCATTAACTCTATAATCTTCTTACTTGTTTCTCATTTTCCATTAATCCAATCTGTGTTTCACCTTTACCTCTTTTATCTATCTATTTACCTATCTATTTATTTATTTTAACCATCTTTTGGACTAAATTTTCTTTCTTTTTTTAAGGTTTTTACAAAATGGTTTTATTTTATTCCTCTTATTGGCTATTTTGTGATGCTTTAAGGTTTACTGTATACATCCTTGGTTTCTCATAATGTACTTTTAAATGGTATTATAATACTTTACTTACAGTATTAAAATACAATAATAGAATACTTTTATTTCTTCCATCCCAATCTTTATGTTTCCATGCACTTTATTTTTACATACAAAAAGATAAAAAAAAATTCTGGCAACTACAAGGAACTGAATTGTGTCCCTCCACAATGTATATGCTGAAATTCTGACCCCCATGTGACTGTATTTGGAGATAGGGGTTATAGGGGGCAATTAAGGTTAAATGTGATTATAAAAGTAGGGCCTCAATCTAATGGGATAGATGGCCCTATAAGAAGAGAAAGAAATCTCTCTCCCCCATCCCTGCCCCCACACCAAAGTGGACACAGTCAGAAGGCAGCCATCTACAGACCAGGGAGAGAAGCTTTGCGAAAAACCAATTGGCCAGCACCTTGATCTTGGACTTTCCAACCTTCAGAACTGTGAGAAAATAAATTTCTGTTCCTTAAGCCACCCAGTGTGTGGCATTTTGTTATGAAAGCCCAAGCAGACGAATACATAATGTGCTAACACCTCATATCTTCCTTTCTGTCCTAACTGAATCTTTTTTTTTTAACTTTTAATTTTTTTATTTTAAAGATGTGGGGTACAATTCAGGGTTAAGTATAAAAATGTTCATTATGCAGGCACCCTTTTTGATGAGGTGTACCCTCCTTTCCCCAGGCAGATTCCCACTACTGCCAATCTGCCTCCCCCCACCCTGCAGTTTTCCACTACTGCCAATCCTTTTCTTATAGTATTACAATAGTTGTACAAGATACACTTATGAGTGATATCATGTGATACTTAGTTCTTGGTTTCTGTGAAAGATCACTCAGTATTATAGATTCTAAGTCCATCCAGGTTGCTGCAAAGTTCATGATTTTGTTCTTTATGACTGCGTAATATCCCATTGTGTATACGTACCACATTTTTTTTATCCAGTCCTCTTTTGATGGGCAGCACGATTGGTTCAATGAACATGCTATTGTGAACAACGCTGTGATAAACATATGTGTGCAGGTGTCCTTTTTATTGCATGATTTGAGTTTTTCTGGGTATACTCCCAGTAGGAGGATGGCAGGGTCGTATGGAAGGGCGATTTTTAGAACTTTTAGGAATTGCCAAATTGTTTTCCACAGAGACTGAACTAGTTTACAGTTCTACCAACAGTGTAGAAGTATTCCCTTTTCATCACATCCTCTCCAGTATCTGTTATCTTTTTAGTTATTGATGACGGCCTTCCTGACTGGAGTTAGGTTGTATCTCAGTGTAGTTTTAATTTGCTTTTCTTTGAGGACTAGTGAGGCTTTTTTAAATTTTAAAGATGTAGGGTACAATTCAGGGTTACGTATGCAGTTACCATTGTTCAGGTGTGTCCCTCCCTGACAGTTTTCTGCTACTGTCAATATTTTTCTTATAGTATTACAATAACTGTTCAAAGCCTGCTTGTGAGTGAGAACATGTGATACTCAGTTCTTTTTTTCTGTGACAGATCGCTCAGTATTATAGACTCTAAGTCCATCCAGGTTGCTGTGAAGTTCATGATTTTGTCCTTCTTTATGGTTGCATAATATTCCATTGTGTATATGTACCACATTTTTAAAATCCAGTCCTCTTTTGATGGGCAGCATGGTTGGTTCTATGTTCTTGCTATTGTGAACAATGCTGCAATAAACATACGTTTGCAGATATCTTTTTCATAGAGTGATTTGAGTTCCTCTGGGTATATTCTCAGGAGGGGGATTGCAGGGTCATATAGAAGGTTGATTTTCAGATCTTTTAGGAATTGCCACACTGTTTTCCACAGAGGCTGTACTAGTTTACACTCCCACCAACAGTGTAGAAGTGTTCTCCTTTCGCCACATTCTCTCTGGCATCTGTTACTTTTTGAGTTATTGATGATGTTATTGATGATGAGTTATTGATGATGGCCATCCTGACTGGAGTTAGGTGGTATCTCAGTGTAGTTTTAATTTGCATTACTTTGATGACTAGTGAGGCTATTTTTTCATGTATCTGTTGGCTGCTTATGTCTTCTTTTGAGAAGTGTATAGTCCTATTAAGGACTGCTTGTTTTTTTCTTTTCAGCATGTATGAGTTCTCTGTAGATCCTAGATGCTAGGCCTTTGTCAGATATAAAGTTGGCAAATATTTTTTCCCACTCTGTGGGCTGTCTCCCTGCTCTCTTCGTAGTTTCTTTGGCTTTGCAGAAGCTTTTCAGTTTGATGAGGTGCCCCACTTCTCTGTCTTAACTCTTATGGCATGGGCACTTGGGGTTTTGATCAGGAATTGGTTGTCAGTTCCAACTTCCATGAAGGTGTCTCCTGCATTTTCGAAGGTTCTTATGGTTTGAAGTTTTACATTTAGGTCTTTGACCCATTTAGAGTTGATTTTTGTGTATGGGGATAGGTAGGGGTCTTGTTTTAATCTTCTACATGTGCTGACTGAATCTTTAATAATATTGGATTATAGTCCTGGTTACACTGTATAGTGATCAATTCTTTTTTTTGAGTTGGAGTCTCACTCTGTCACCCAGACTGGAGTGCAGTGGCCTCTCCTGGCCACTGCAGCCTCGACCTGCTGGGCTCTGGCAATCCTTCCACCTCAGCCTTCCAAGTAGCTGGAACTACAGGCGCGCGCTACCATGACCGGCTCATTTTGATTTATTGTAGAGATGAGGTCTCACCAATTTGCCCAGGCGGGTCTTGAACCCTTGGGCTCAGGCAATCCACTCACCTCAGCCTCCCAAAGGCGCGGGATTACAGGCTGAGCCACCGAGCCCGGCAGTGATCAATTCTTTAACAACCTTTCTCTCTCACGCATCTGAAAATTTCTTCAGGGTATAGATTTTTTTCTTTTGCCCATTTGTATTGCTTTTCCCCATATAACATACTGCTTGATCCCTAGTAATTTTTCTGTATATGTTGCTAGAAATGCTCTAGTCTCTACAGCATAGCTGGCAAGCATTTAACCAACTTAGGTTACAAAACTATTGTGCTCTCCTGAGATAAATTCAGAGGCCATAATTTTGTTTCAGAGTATTAGAAAATTCTTCTCTTCTCGAGGTGAAATCTATATCTCTGCATGTTGCATTAATGCTCTGCTTCCTATGGAGCCCACACTTGAGAAAATTCCAGAGTTTCTGTCTCATGATGCTTCTGCATATACCCTCAGCTTTTCCAGATCTTTTGAATTTTCCTGAGACCATTCTAGTGACTTCAACATCCTCAGATTTTGTTGTTCTTACTCTGTGCCCATATGATGTCTTCTTTTGTATGTGTCCAAATGTGACTGAGCCCTCTTTAAATGGTGATACCTAAGTCTATGTTATTACTAGTCTGTTCTGATTAGTTTGTAGTATTTTGGATTCCCACTTCTCCAAATCTAAATGTTCCACTTTTCATTAGTGTGCTAAAAATAATGTGAGACTAATGGGTAGATGCATCCTTTGGCCTATGCTTACTTAAAAAATTAGAGTGAATTTACTCCCTGGCTCAGGGCATATTGTCCTGTCACCCATGAAAGGGTTCTCAGGAGTAAGGAGCCCCTGCTGCTTTCTGGGGCTGTTGGCATCAGCTCACTCAGATGGATGTGACCTCTCTGGTGCTCTTCTGGGGTTTTCAAAAGCCGGTGCAGGACAGTGTAGCAGAGAGACTTGGGGGGTCTGGCCCACATTTCCTGCCCTGCCTCTGAGGCATATCCAGTAAACTCAAGGTCAGTACCTGTCCCGGGATCCAACTGTCCTGTTTGCAGAAGCTTTGGGAGAGGATTTGGTGCTGGAGTTCATCTAGGGGACACAGATCACACTGTATTCTTCTCAGCTGAGCCATGGAGGCCTGAAGGTGCCTAAGCACCACACCATTTCTCCAGGGTCCAGGACCAGGAGCAGTGTGCCTTGAAAGAACTCCTGCAGGCCAAACAGGGACAGCTTCAGGAGATGCTGTAAGAAGGGTGGTGGGGGCCGAGCTCGGTGGCTCAACCTGTAATCCCAGCACTTTGGGAGGCTGAGGTGAGAGGATTGCCTGAGCCCGTGGGTTTGTGGCCAACCCGGGCAACTTGGCGAGACCTTGTCTCTATAAGAAATAAAAAAATTAGCCAGGCGCGTTAGCATGCACCTGTAGTTCTGGCTACTTGGAAGGCTAAGGCAGAGGGATCACTGGAGCCTAGCAGGTTGATGCTGGGGTGGCCGTGAGTGTGCCACAGCACTCCAGCGTTGGAAGCCGGCCACGGAGGCCCACCTGAACGTTAGGGATCAAGGTGGGCTGTGGACCCTGAGACCACTAGGATGTGTTCAGGAGCTTTTGGCCTATTTCCTCCTCCATTTTTGCTATTTAGCACATCTCATTAGAAGAACTTTGATGATCTAAGCATAAAGCTCTGAAAGTATGACAGGCATGGCTTACTTTAGGAGTCCATTGTTCTCATTTCTCACAGATTGCAGTTTTGGCTTTAAACTTAACACAGTTCAAACTCAGGTCACATTTGGGAGCCTTTAATACATTACAATCTTCTTTATAAGATTTAAAAGTATATTTGTAGAATTAGTATATACATATAAAGTGCTGTTTCAACTTTAATAATATACATAATTATCTAGAGTTACTAGAAACGGCCCAGCACAAACTTTGGGCTGTGCCACATTCCTAAGGGCCCAGTGTGTACTTTGGACTGGGCTGCATTCTTTTAAACTGGTTTTGGCTACAGTTAGTGTAGGGTTTTTCTACTTATTATAGAAATTGAATTTATTTTATTCATAGAAAGTATTGTAGGATAGGTTATGCTACGTCAGTGAATTATGTTAGTTCAAGCATGATCAAACATGATATTTTGAGGTTTAATAAGAATACAGCTAACTTTAGAAATTTCATTGTTTCCATTTTCTACATTTGTGGTTTTGGCTTTAATACAATTTACAATTTATATTTAGGTTTTATTTTTAGAAGCTTTATTGCTGATGATCAACTTTATATATTAGAATTAGGAATTAGAAACTTTGATAGAAGTTAGGATAGATATATAGGATTTTAGAACGGCCATTTTGTTAAGAGACTGTAATCAATTGTTCCTAGAAACGGCCCAGTGTGATCTTTTGACTGGGCCACATTCTTTAGGAACTGGTTTGGGCTATAATTAAGAGTTTTTATAGTGTAGGTAGAATTAGCATAAAATAGAAAGGAATTAGGATTTAAGTTAGTCATTAGGTGTTGTGTATGCATAAGTTTTAAAAGTTATTGATTATTAGAATATTATGATGTTAGAATTGTAGTATTGCTTTTGAGGAATATTAACCAAGCATGAGGAACAGTGAGATAATTTTGGGATCATCTTTCCTCATGCTTGAGGAAACACCTGGTGGGTGGGGGACACCCCTCATACACCTGGCTTCGTGTTCATGTAAATGTTTTGTGATTTAATTGGGATTGTCCTTCCTCATGCTTGAGGAAACACCTGGTGGGTGAGGGATGCCTGGTAGGTGAGGAAACACCTGGTGGGTGAAGGATGCCTGGTAGGTGTCAGTGCCTGCACCTTGCTTCCACCACCCTGGGCACCTTCCACTGGGCAGTACTGGGTCTTTCTAGCCACTCCTATGGTCCAGCTGTGCGCAAGAGGCCATGGGCAGAGGGAGGCTAGGCAGATAAGTGCTCGCCACACTCCTGCCTTTCTTCTGAGTCACATCAGGGGTAAGCATGTTATCTGAGAGGACACATAGTGCCCTGCCAAGCCCACCACACCTGGTTTTACTGTCTTTTAAAGTGGCTGTACCCTTTGGCATTCCCACCAGCAATCAATGATAGTTTGTGCAGTCCAAAATCCTCCCCAGCCCTTGTCAGGGTTTCCTCTGTGAATGCTTCTGAGCCCCTTATCCTGCTGCCCTCCCTAGGTTCCTGCCCCAGGCTCTTGCTGGTTATGGAGAGCACTTTTTACTATGCAGCATAATTTCATTTGCTGCTCTCAGTGTCCTTAGGAGCCACCTGGGTTCTGGCCCCACAGGCCCCGGCCCAGCCCAGGGCTTGGGGCCCTGTAGGTGTTCAGTACATGGTGCTGGTGACTCTCTGGTTCAGGAGAGACCTTGGTGGCTCTGTCACCCTCTCTTCTAGGACATCTGCCTCTGCCCTGGGCTCCTTATGCCCTCTAGGATGTCTTGTTTTTCTGGTTGTCCCATTGTCCCTGGAGCCCTTCAGCACCCTTAGGCCTTACTGATGCCACAGTACTCCCAGAACATAGCATGGGTTCTGAAGGTGCAGCTCACATCTAGGTTTTTTTTTTTTTCTGAGACATGTTGACCTGCTCCTTGTCTGGAGGGAAGGGTCAACAGGAGGAACCTCCCTCAAAACAAAGAACTCACTGCCTGGAAAGAAGGAAGGTTTATTTCTGCAGAAAACTCCTCTCGATTTTGAAGCCAGGAAGGCTCATCAGAGCCCAGCTCACCTGTGGGGCCTATATCACTGTCTGTGCATGGGATGTGTGACTGACCTCCACCCCTTCTTCCCAGACTTGACTTCCCCTCCAGCTAGAGACCTGGACTTCTGACAGGGTCTGACCTGTGTGCCCTGCCCTGGCTGAATTAGGAAGGGCTATATCTGTTATTACTCTATTTTCTTGGCCTTTATCTAAATGATGTCCAACAGGAGTGACCACACCTGTGGGAGGATTTCCTTGTAGACCTACTGAGATATCTACAGACAGAAGAATGCTCTGGTAACTCAGGTCTCAGGGAGACCTTAGGGATGACTAAAGTCTAAGGATTCTGGAAGATGTCAGCTTTTTACTGTTTGATATCTCAGGAGAGGTTGGGTCTACCCAGAACCAGTCACCTCTCCCACAATAAAAGAGTGGACACCTGCTCAGGGTTGTAAAAAGAATTAGGGTGGTTTTAAAATGGGATGATATGAGCAGATTCTCCTTTCATCATTATATGCAAAATCACTAGTTCCCAACTTAAGTAGAAATAGAGGAAATCTTTCCATGTTACTTATATCTTAGGAAAATGACCATATATATTCTCCTTAAGAGAAGAATCACATCCATAGAGACAGGCCTGAGCCAGTTTGCAGTAGAGAATGTTTTACTGAAGAATCAAATCCATGTTTACACCAGGTCATAGCTTGCCAAGTCAGCCATCACGGAGAAACTGGTTGTCTAGGTGGTCTCTGCCTAAGGGGACTCAGGACCCTTAAAAACCAGGGAAAGTCAGCAAAATCCATAATTCTTCAATGAAATTGCACCGCGACTGGTCCTACAAGAGAAGTCATTTTTTAAAAGAAAAGCTTTGGAGATCTTAAATGAAAAGTTTCATATTCTTAGATCAAGCAAGCCAGATAAGTACACAGCAAGAAAGATGAGGAATTAATCACTATGCTTTAACATGGCAGAAAAGAGGATTTCAATGTAGCAGAAAAAGTCAATGTTAGGAGACAAAGAATGGATGAATGTCTTTTTTAGTTGCCACTTAGCAATGTAATATGTTCATCAAGTCCCTTGTTTTTTTTAAGCACAGTTTCCTCCTTCTATTTTTTCTTTTTCTCCTCTTCTCTTTCTTTTTTTTTCTATTCTTTTTGTAAAATATTTTTTATCATCAATGAACCATCTTACTCTTTTGCATCATCGTATCATCTAGCCTGTTAGGTAGCTAGAATGGTTTCTGGCTATTTCTGGAAATAATATATTCAATTCAGCACTTACACGACAGCATTGCAAAAGCCACATTTGTTGGAATATACTTTTCCATCAGATCCACAGTGAGGGCTATATTCCAAGGTACATGCTTCAGAATATTTGGTGCACATAATCTGCCTCAGCAAAAACAAACAAGCAAATATGTTTCATGTTTCAAATCATTAAATTATAGAAAATGAAACTTTAAAAGGTTTTAAAAATACTTTATTCCAAAATTCCATGTTCAAAAAGACATATACTCTGCAGCTTATATACTCTGGCACAATAATATTGAGGATCTCATCACCACAAGAGAAAGCTCAGCCCCTGTTTAAGCATCCATTTCATTCATTCCCTCTATCTAAGAGATAAACACACTCTGTGGATTCTATCTGACACATAATTTCTGAATCAGTCCTCTCCTCATCATACCGCTATCCTTCTTATTCAGGCCCTCTACATGTCTTGACCAAACAGTTCTAGTTATCTGACAACTTCCTACCCATCCTCCTGCTTACCTGAGGTTTCAGTCACCTCCACACTGATGCCAGAGTTATGTTTTAAAAACCAAAGTAGGGCTGGGCTTGGTGGCTCAGCCTGTAATTCCAGCACTTTGGAGACTGAGGCGAGTGGATTGCCTGAGCCTGCGGGTTCAAGACCAGCCCGGGCAGCTTGGTGAGACCTCGTCTCTATAATAAAATAAAAAAAATAGCCAGGCATAGTATCACACGTCGACAGTTCTGGCCACTCGGAAGGCTGAGGCAGAAGGATCGCTGGGGCCCAGAAGGTAGACGTTGGGGTGGCCATGAGCATGCATGCCACTGCACTCCAACCTGGGCAAAGGAGTGAATCTCCAACTCAAAAACAAACAAACACACAAAAAAACCAAAGTGGGGCTGGGAGTGGTTGCTCATGCCTGCAATCCCAACACTTTGGGAGGCTGGGAAGGGAGGACTGACTGAGCCCAGGAGTTCGAGACTAGCCTGGGCAAAATAGTGAAACCTCGTCTCTAATTTTTAAAAAATAAAATAATAAAAATAACCAAAGTCAACCTTGTTCTTCACATACTTAAATGATTCTCCAGTGAGAAGATAATCCTTTCCTGAGCTGTGCTTGTCCCTTCAGGTCTGTCTGCTATGTCCTCTGCCTCACAGTCTAGTTAAACCTCAGGGCTCAGTTCCCACGCATTTCCTCCTTCCATATATCTCTGTGTCTTTGCTCTTGCTGTTTTCCTATCTTGCCTGGCTTTTGCCCACTTCCCACTCCCTCTTTCAGTGCCATTTTAACTACTTTCACAATGATGCTTTTCTTCTTCACTCATCAAACTGGCTTAGGTGTTCCTCCTTAAAATGAACTGTCCTTACTTTTCAACTCCATGTTTGCAATCCTCTTATATCACATTTTAAACTGTCTGAATTATTGAAATCTCACTCACATAGCTCTTTACCCCCAAATTAATTGCTTCTATGCTTATTCTTGAATATTTTCATGCTCTATTTATAACTTTCTTTATTGTTATGAGAGTGCCTTTGAGTTTCTAATTTCCTCTGAAATTATCTTCTTAGCCTTCTAATTAGTTGCAGTGTTAGAAAATAACTCTGTGTCTACCAATATATCCCCATTAAGGACTATGAAGTATGCTATAGTTCAATCTTCTGTTTAAGCTAGACAGATGCCCCATTTGTGAATATAGTCATAGATAATTTCTAGAAAATGTATTTTAAAATAGTAGTTTTCTATTAAAAATAAGAATTGTTATATAACATTTTACATTAAGAATAAATACAATTTCTGTGTATACTTACACATTCACCATCATGAAGTTTTCTGGGTTGAAAGTCTTGATCTCTGGAAGAGAAGGTTTTATTGAATGCATAATGATCATTTGAGATTTCATAGTCCATAGAGTAAAATACAGTTGTATGTTATTTCTGTACTGTCTGCTCTGGACTGAGAAAGAGGAGTTCTGGTTGAAATACTACTCCAGTTGGCTAATATTGACTGTAAATATCTTTTTTTTTTTTTTTTTTGAGTTGGAGTCTCACTGTCGCCCAGACTGGAGTGCAGTGGCCGCTCCCGGCCACCGCAGCCTCGACCTGCTGGGCTCCGGCGATCCTTCCGCCTCAGCCTTCCAAGTAGCTGGAACTACAGGCACGCGCTACCACGCCTGGTAATTTTTTTTTGATTTATTGTAGAGATGAGGTCTCGCCTGCCCAGGCGGGTCTCGAACCCGCGGGCTCAGGCAATCCACTCACCTCAGCCTCCCAAAGGCGCGGGATTACAGGCTGAGCCACCGAGCCTGGCTTGTAAATATCTTTAATAGATAAACATTTCTGAAACAATTAAGAATGCAAGAAAATAGAATCAACACTAAAAGTAGATTGGACATTTAAAAAATATATCCCATGAATTTTTAGATGAAAATCTTGGGCATAATGTAGTGTGAAAACATTCTTAACATTGTAATTTTAAAAATATGCCCAAATCCTTCTCTGGCACTTACAGTCTGTATGATTTTGTTATAGTCACTTCTTTTTTTGAAATATTAGATTCCTGTCCTCTAAAGTAGGGGCCCTCAACCCCTGGGCCACAGATCAGTACCACGTGGCTTGCTTGTTAGGAACTGGCCCACACTGCAGGAGGTGAGCTGTCTGGCAATATAGCAAAGTTTCATCTGTATTTACAGGCACTTCCCATCACTTGCATTACCACCTGAGCTCCACCTCCTGTCAGATCAGCAACAACATTAGATTCTCATAGGAGCGCAAACCCTATTGTGAACTGCAACATGCATGTTACCCACTATGAGAGTCTAGTGCCTGATGTTTTGAGGTGGAGCTGAAGCGATGATGCTAGCACCGGGGAGTGGCTGCAAATACAGATTAACATCAGCTGTGAGATTTGACTGCACACCCACCCCCGCCCCCCCATGGAAGGATTGTCTTCCGTAAAACCAATCCCTGATACCAAAAAGATTGGGGACTACTGCTCTAAAAAGAGGATATAAGGCAATATAATCAATAAGGCATCATCAGTCTTTAATCTCCTTTGGTTGCATCAGTGTTTGAGCACCCATGTCCTGAGATACCTTACTCTGAATAGCTCTTGCTATTACACATGACTGCAATATTCATAAGAGCTATAACATAGGAGGAAAAGGGTAAAAAAAAAGAACTTATTTTTATAAGTATTCACTCTGTGTCTGTTGCTTAACTAAGATTTGGCATGTTTTATCACACTGAATTCTAATTGCTGTTATGATTTCTCTTTTACAAATGAGAACACCAAAGCTTGTAGTGGCTCGGGTATTTGCATAATGTCACAGATCTGCTAAGTGCAGTCTAAATTTTAATCTAGATGCTTGGCACCAAAGTTCATGATTGTAACCACTAATCATAAAAATGTTTCATTTATACTACTGGAAGGCTGGTATTAACCATTTTTTCATGCTTCTGAAGGCTCAGATCTTGTTAAAGATAAAGATTTAATATTAGATTTGTGGGGCTGGTGGTGGTGGGGATATGCTGACTCCAGTATCCATTTATACTATCATTCTCTTCCCTAGACTTTTCTAAACAATTGTGAGAAGCGGTGTAGACTTCTTCTGGGGTATAATGGATAAATCAAAGTCTTAAATTTCCATATAAGTTTACAGAGTCTTATGTGTAACACATAAAACTAACAACCTAAACAGAGATAGCCATCTTCAAAGTTCCCATACGCAGGAAGAAAGATATAATACATGAGATTCATAGAAATTTGGCCAAGATATATTTCCTGCTTGAGACCTTGCAATATTGTAATATTGGCACAGAAATACCTGTATGTAACAGCTATTGCCCTAAAGATAGTGTATACTGTAAATGAGAATTTGGCTAAATAATAAAGATATGTATATCTTTAGAAATGCAGCTAAACTTTTCTTTTTTCTTTTAACAGAGCAATGTCTCAGGGATATTAGAGGAGCATACAAAAAGGTCACATTTGTCAAATGATGCTTTAATAGACCAAGCAGGTCCCTGCTTGGTCTATTAAAGCATCATTTGACAAATGTGACCTTTTAAAGTGTGGACTTTAAAATATTTAAAGCAGGGATGGAGTTTCAAATCAAGTATCAGACTTACTGGTTTTGCATGCAAAACATGCACTCATTACTGTAGGTTTTCTGATCTGTGCCACAGATTGGTTTCCAGATCCTTGTGCATGCACTCTTTGGGCCTTTACTGCTAAACTTGTAACAGTCCACCTGTAATTGGAATAAAAAATAAAGTGCTGCGTGCCCATCCTCCAATTCTACACTCATATCAAGATGGTGGAAGAGGGAGAAGGAAGTAGACAGAGCGCTAGCCTCTTCAGCTTCAGCCTCTTTTCTTTTTTTTTTTTTGAGTTGGAGTCTCACTCTGTCACCCAGACTGGAGTGCAGTGGCCACTCCCGGCCACTGCAGCCTCGACCTGCTGGTCGATCCGGCAATCCTTCTGCCTCAGCGTTCCAAGTAGCTGGAATTACAAGCGCACGCTACCACGCCTGGCTCATTTTTGATTTATTGTAGAGATGAGGTCTCGCCAAGTTGCCCAGGCAGGTCTCGAACCCGCAGGCTCAGGCAATCCTCTCACCTCAGCCTCCCAAAGGTGTGGGATTACAGACTGAGCCACCAAGCCCGGCTGCCTCCAGCTTTTCAACAGACACTCCTGGAAGATCTTCTGTGGACCAGGTATTATGCTACAGAAATAAATCACACCAGGACATGCCCTAAATAATTAGAGAATTTTCTGTTAGGGAAATACCAATCCCTCTTTATATGGTTGTGAGCATATTTAAAAAAAAACTGAAAAAATTACTCAGAAAAGTTTAAAATGCTGCCCAAAGGTAAAAATTTACGTTATCTGCTTTTCTCCGTTTGCAAAGAGATTTCTTTTGTAACCTTTAGAGAAACACTAGCCAGGAGATGCAGGGCAGGGACATTTTTATCTGCTAAGGAATTATTTCAGTCTACTGTGAGCCAGTGTAGCAACGTGCACAGCTCCATTTCACAGGGGCCCTGACTTTGTTTTTTTTTTGTCGGAGTCTCACTGTGTTGCCCAGGCTGAAGTATAGTGGTACACACAGAGCCACTGCAGCCTCGACCTGCTGGGCTCAAGTGATCCTTCTGCCTCAGTCTTCCAAGTAGCTGGAACTGCAGGCACGTGCTACCATGCCCAGCTAACTTTTTTGATTTGTTGTAGAGACGAGGTCTCGTCAAGCTGCTCAGGCTGGTCTCGAACCCCTGAGCTCAGCAATCCTCTTGCCTCGTCCTCCCAAAGTGCTGGGATTACAGACTTGAGCCATCACGCCTGGTGACTTCATTTTTTATAAAGACCACACAAAGAAGTTTGCACTCACCTCTGTCCCTTTTGCTTGATCACCAGAAGAGAGTGAAGTGAGAGGCAATTGGAGAGGAGAAATTGGAGAAAGAACAAATTCCACAGTTAGAATAGCAAAGCTATTCGTGATAAACAAAACCCATTCTCCAACAACATTTCTTGTCTGGCTCAGCCCTAAGAGAGATCATTTCTTTACTCAGTGTCAAATTCAGGATGAAAACAGAGATATAGGTGACCCTGATTTCCATTAAAAACAACAACAATAGCAACAACAATCCAGAGAGGAAAAGCCCTGATGATTGAGTAAGGGCTCGCCCGATGTCCAGATGTCCAGGGATTCCTATGGGCATGCTCAGAGTAGGGTGAGTTATGGACCAAAACCTGCATTGGTTGTTCTAAAAGACCAAGTCACAAACTTGAGGGTATCAATCTTTTTACTCCTCTTCTCAGTCTTTTTCTGGTCCTAAAGTTCTGACCCACCCCATTTTGTTAATCAGGTCAATCCCAGTAGATGACTTCCAAATTTTCTTCGGACTTTAATACTTTATAATTTAACAAAGGTTGGATATATTACAGTTAGCATAAGGGCATGGATATTGGAAAGAAATCTTGACTCACCAGATGGAGAGGTAGACCATGCAGTGGCTGCCAGAGCAAGGATGGCAAACGCAGTGAAGCCCTTCATAGTGATGGTGAATGACGATGATAAAGATACGTCTCTCTGAGGCAGGGAGTACAAAGAGAGAGACAGAGTGTCTGCCCAATACATGTATATATACACACGCCAAGCAGAATCCTGCCCTCACTAGAAGTTGACCTTTTCAGTGATGATTGACTGTTAACTTAAGGTAGGATATTTGTTTCATTTGCCATGAAAAACTTCCTTATTATGTTGATTTATAGATAGTTGGAACAGTTTTACCCTGAAAGTCATCTACCAAAAGGTGTTTTGCATAATAATTCTCTGATCTCTCAGCAAATGCAATGCTATATATTAGAACACATTTAATCATACGTGTAATAGGAGAAAATAAACATTGAAATTACAAGTATAAATTAATGGCATATTACAGGCAGGTGAGTTGAAATAGAAACTGAATGCAATGAGAACACCTTTAAAATGTACAGTGATGGATTATATTGATAGTTGGCACTAATAGTACTTTGGTTCTAGAGTTTAAAGATACTTTACAATGGTCTACGAAGGCACATGATATGCATTTGCTTGTTAAATGATTAGAAAAACTTGTGAAATGTGCAGATGGCATTATTGCAACTTACCAGATGCAGTAACAAACTCCGAAAGATTGAATATATTCTATTTAGCAACACAGTTAACTCTAGGGGAGTCAGGTCTCCAAATTCCCAGGCCTATGTTTCTCTTGTAAAATGTTTTTCCTTTACTAAAATATACCACTTCACAACTAAAACTGTTATTTATAGTGAAAATACTGATTTTAGAATGTCTCTTAAGGTTAAAACCATGAAGTTATTTAATACATATCTGCATAGTGTAGCCTGTCCACACAGTCACTGCTTGCAATTTACTTTAATATTTTTTCCATATTACAAGTCCAGAGATTTGATTTAGCACTTTCACCTATATTATCTCATGTGGTCCTCACATCAATTCTCTAGAAGACAGTGTTAATATCTCTGCTTCACAGATAGCAAGCCCAGATATTAGAGTCAAGCAAATTTCTCAAAGCAGACAGCTACTGAGTGATGGAAACTTGTTTTCCCAAATGTAATTTTATGAGAAAAACAGTAATTAGGACAGATTTTTATTTAAGGCTGTCACTTAAATAGAAGCAAGTCAGGGCTCCAGAGTATCTGCATTGCTACCACACACCTCAAAGTTCTGTGGAAATAAATTTGAAAACGTCTGACCTAGAACACACAGAAAAGGAAAGGGAGGCCCTGAGAGGGGAAGTCTCCTACCCAAGGCCACTCTGTGAATCAGACCCCCCAGTTCTAGAACAAGATTCTTTCTTCTGTGCCACACCTTCTTCTACCATCACACAACCCCATGTCCATGTAGGATTTCTGCCTCTGATTATTTGCCCAAAGAAGGTGAGGAAAGATCTGCCACGTAGGTACTGGACTTAGTTCTCTGCTGCTTATTGGACATCATCTCCTGGTCATTTTATAAGATCTTTCAGAACAACACTTTCCAAATAAACTTGCTCTAAATCTTATTTTAGGTGGACTCTCTCCAGTTTCAGTCTGTTAGTATCTGTTAGCAGGAACTGAATCCAAGAAAACCTAGGTATCTTCATTTCTTCTGATTGTTATACTCACCCACTAAGTTTTTATTTGTGTGTATGATTTCCTTTACAGGAATAAGAAAAGTTTTATTTTCTAAAATTTTGTATTAGATTTACTTTTTAAAAGAATTTAGAATCAAAGACTAATGGTTTTTAAATTTACCTCCCATGTTTCTTCCTTTCTAGGAATGACAGAGAAATTAATCCTGTGGAAAAAACTCTAACAAAACTGTATTCTTTCCTTATTCCTTTTGCTGCCCACGCATTAACTATCTAAGGTTATATAAACAGTATGTAGAGTTCTGTTAAACTCAATATCATCACAATGCATTACCTAAATCAAAAGTGACTTCACAGAATCCATGCCCATCTCTACTTACCAGTTTCTTAACATTCTCAAAGTTTTTGTTTCCAGCCGAATTGATCATGATTTCAGGGTGGCCACTCCTTGATGTGGATATGCAACATATGAGAATTCCTAGCTATCCCTGGTATGGTCCCACAAATAGAAAGTGTGGGTTTTGAATATAAGAATTATCAATTTTTCCTCTAAATAAAATTGCATTTAATTCTGAGCCCTCTATTCTGCCTGGATTTGGAAAGACTGTCTCATTCTTTATTGGAGTTTATGAGGATAAAAGATGCTTTAGCAGCCACAGAAAATGAAAGCGGGCTCTCCAATCTCTGAACAACCTTGGTTACTTCCTGTGTTCTAATGGTCCAGGCCAGCTATAAATGGTTCCCTTCTTTGAGGCTGCTCCCTGGTTCTGTGCCTCACATGTGGCAGTGTGATTTTTGACTGATGCTCTGAGAATCCCTGAATCTATGGATCATTAAACACTTTTGTAGTCATACAGTCAGGAGTCTTCTGCTTCCTCAGCATGTTACCAAGCAGAACATTTTTTGTGTGTGTTGAAAAACATTTGAGGGCAACCCCTTTGAGTCCCCTCCCACTGTGGCAGCTTTTCTGTCTTCTCAATAAATCCTTTCTAAACAAAACAAAAACATTTGACAAACATTTTCCCCTCTTAACAAATGTTTTCGTGTAAATTACAGTATTGTTAACTATACGCACAATGTTTCCCTGCAGTTCTTTAGAACTGCATGTCCTCTTGGCATGACTGGAACTCTATATCCATTGAATGGCAACTCCCCATTTTCTCCACCCTCAGTACCTGGAAATTAGCGTTTAACATTCCATTTCCATGAGTCTGACTACTTTAGATACTTCATATAAGTATCTGTCCTTCTGTTATGAGCTTATCTCACTTATCATAGTGTCCTCAAGGTTCATCCATGTTGTAGCACATGACAGGATTTCCTTCTTTTTTTATAGCTGAATAATAAAATGCTATATTTTCTTTACTATTCATCTGTATATGGACAGTTAGCTTATTTCCATTTATTAACTATTGTGAATAGAACTTCAGTGAACGTGGGAGTGCATTTATTTCTTTGACATCCTGATTTCAATTTTTTTTTTTATTTTTTTTTTTGAGTTGGAGTCTCACTCTGTCTCCCAGACTGGAGTGCAGTGGCCGCTCCCGGCCACCGCAGCCTTGACCTGCTGTGCTCCAGCGATCCTTCCGCCTCAGCCTCCCAAGTAGCTGGAATTACAGGCATGCGCTACCACGCCCGGCAGATTTTTTGATTTATTGTAGAGATGAGGTCTCCCCAAGTTACCCAAGCGGGTCTTGAACCCGTGGGCTCAGGCAATCCACTCACCTCAGCCTCCCAAAGGCGTGGGATTACAGGCTGAGCCACCGAACCTGGCTACCATTTTACATTTTTGCCAGCAGCATGCAATGGTTCCAATTTCTGCACATCTTCGCCCACACTTGTCTTTTTTTCTGATAAGAGCCATCCTAACAGGTGTGAGGTAATATCTTATTGTGGTTTAGATAGGTATTTCCTTGATTAGTGGTGTTGAGGATCTTCTCATACACCTGTTGGCCATTTATTATCTCTTCTTTGAAGAAATGACTGTTCAAGTCTTAGCCCACTTTTTAGTTGGGCTGTTATGGTTCAAGTAAATACTCAACTGTTACCTCTCAACGCCAATAAATCGAGAGATAGGGAACTGGCAGAAAGGAATTTATGTCTGAATTCAGAATTCAGGGAGACAGAACCTGACTCCTGGCATTTCTGAAACTAGTCTGCTCACCCCTTAGTTTCTACAGTCTGTTTCTATAAGTTTAGGATTGCTGGTACCTGTACATTGACTACGTGACCGACAGAGCATTGTATAGAACTGAAGTTACAGCCACATTTTGTCAATAGTAACATTTATGGACTGCATTTCCTGGTACCAGTTACCAAAAGGTAGCTGATAGTTTTATCGGTATCACCAGACAGAGGAATTGAGTAAGCTTGCCATAGAACAAGGGAGTTAACAGAGCCTATTACGAAGTAAACATTATTCACTACAACATATTATTGATTGATAGTTATAACATGCACACAAAAAGTTATATAAATTACAGGGCTTATGGTTACCTGATTACTATATTTTCAAATCTATGACTAATGATAAAAGGGAGTGAATAGGGGTTTATTTTTCTCAGTTGAGTGAGCACAGTTTTCAGGGGGCTAGGGGTTCTTTGAAGTGACTTAATGGAGAATGGATATTTGTTAATTCTCAGAAATGTAGGTACGTACAGACTAGTTATGTCTTTCTTTAAGGATTGTGGCAATATTGGCAGACAATAGTGGGCTTCCATATCAGAGTAATTTCTTTACTTTTGCTGTTTAGTTTTAGGAGTTCCTTATGTATTTTGAATATTAATCCCATATCAGATATATTTTGCAAATATTTTCTCCCATTCTGTATGTTTCTCTGGAACTCTGTTTATTTACCTTTTTGCTTTTCAGAAGCTTCTTTAATTTAATGCAGTCCCACTTATTTATTTTTGCTTCCATTGCCTTTGCTTTTGCCGTTATATCTAAGAAATTATTTCCAAAACCAACGTCATGGAACTCTTCTTCCGTATTTTCCTCTAGGAGTTTTATAGTTTCTAGTCTTTATTTGCATTTGCAATCCTTTTTGAATTGATTTTAGTGTATGATTTGAGTCTAATTTTATTCTTTTGCATGTGGATACCAAGTTTTCCCAATACCATTTGTTGAGGAGATGCCAAACAACCCTCTTGATCAATATTAGAGCTCAGTCCCTTTTATATTTCTTGATATTTTATTCCTTATCTTTTGGCTACTTTCCAAAGTATGAGTAAGAGTAAGCCAGTGAGAGTAATTTCTTGCCCATTATGTATGCTTTTCTCTAGTTTAACTCAAACATTTTCTGAAGCAAAAGTGCACACATTTTACTAATAGCATTGTGATAGGAGTTAGGAAAAATACAAGAAAAACTAATTCATAACTTTTATTTATTGCTTTGTTGATGTTGTGGTATTATTTCTCATTTGCCATATTGACTTGAAAGCGACAATATCAAAATTTCATTCTTCCTCTAAAATCTTATCTTATATTTCTAGATAAAAGCTAATGCCATGGTTTGAATGTGGCTTGTTGCCACCAAAAGTCATGCTGAAATTTGATCCCCAACATGTCAATGTTGGGAGATGGGGCCTAGTGGAATGTGTTTGGAACATGGGGATGCGAAAATAATCTATTCCTTTCTCATAAATAGATTAATGCCTCCCTTGGGCATCTCTCTTTCATGGGACTGGATTCATTACTAGAGTGGGTTGATATGAAGGAGAATTCAGCTTCCTAGACTCTCTCACCATATAATCTCTTTGCACATGCCCACTCACTTCAATGCTTCTCTACCATGTTTTGACCCAGCATGTAGTCCTCACCAGAAGCCAGTCAGATGCAACACTATGCTCTTGAATTTCCCAGACTGTAGAATCATGAGCTGAAAAAAACCCAAACCAAACCTCTTTTTTTATAAATTACATAGCCTCAGGTATTCTGATATGCTGTATAGTAACACAAAAGGGACTGAGGCAGTTACATTCAGGGTAAGCAACTCCACCAGAAGTCCTTCAGTGAACCTTTAGAACTAGAGCTCATTCAACTGCTTCTTCTGAGTATGTAGGAACAGCCTCTGGCTGCAGAACAATGTAGCATTTCCTGGTCAACTCCTCAATGTCTGCTCTGTAAACAAAGGCTAGAACATAAGCAAATATGATTATTCAGTGCTTGTTATAGGGCAGTTCCCTTGGGTCCCCTCCCACTGTGGGAGCTTTTCTGTCCTTTCAATAGATCCTGCCTTTCTTTTCTTTTTTTTTAAAGAGCTCTTTTTAGAGAGTTTAGCAACAGGAATTCTGGCAATTTCCTTACTTGAAACTCTTAGAACAAAGTGAATCCAGTGATGAGAATATGATAACTGGCAACTTTTAATTTTATTATTGCCACTCTGAATTTCTTTCATGTAAGTCAAGTCATTGGAATTTACTTTTAATTAGTAATCCCATTGCTATATGCAGAATAAATCTGTAAGTGTACTTTCTTCTAACACACACTCTATATAATATAGAATTGAGGTGACCATTTCTGAAGAAAATTAACAATTTTCTAAGATCACTGAATATGAATTCCATTCCTTTTTCCTGAAAACACAGTCAAATAAAGAATATTATTTACACAAAGAACATGAGACTGGGGTTCATGAGGGCAAAGCCTGTGGTGTAAGGAACATGAGATACAAACAATTTATTTGAATTTGGACTTTTGATTTATACCCATTTGGGTAAGCTCAAAAAGTCACTTTTCTTTTAGCTTTAGAATTTCCATGTTATTCACAATATTGGGCAAATTATCTCTAAGTCAATCCAAGATTTTATCAACCTCAAGTAAATACTTTTCTCTGATTGTAATTTTTTTTATCAACTGCATATTATATGTTCTGGTGAGGATTACATGCTGGGTCAAAACATGGTGGAGAAGCACAGAAGTGAGTGGGCATGTGCACTCTATATAATAGATGCATATATACATTCATATATGATATAATATAAAATTAATGAATTAATTGAAAGTTAGTACAATGTTAATTACAAAATATACTTCTCTGGGCTCTTGTTGCCCTTTGCATTTCTCTTTAGCTGCAGCTTATGTAGTACTTCTAAGATTCCCCTTGTTACTACAGTGTTCCTCAGGGGAGGTGGGTACATTTTATAAGTTCATCTTTCATGAAACTTTCTTATTTCCAATGGTACCAGCAATTTAAATGTGCACCAAAAAGAAAATGCAGAATCCTTAATTCTTTGAAAGATAATGACCCTTTCCTATCTTTGAAGGTTTCATGTCATTGACCAGAAGTGTGTCTGTCCTAAATATTATTCCCTTTTAAAACTCTTATCTTAAAGATAAAAGTTTACTCAACAACTTTTAATGAACAGTTGTTCCATGCCCAGCATTATACCAAACACTGGGGATATAAACAGGTGTACTAAATTGTCTCTTTTCTTAAAGAAGTCTAGTGAGAAAGGCAGATTTATAAGTAAACAACTACTGAACAATGATGGCTGTAAGTATAGAGTGTTACGGGAGCATAACAAAGGAATATATAATTCACATTCATTCATAGGGGAACGAGGTCATGGAAGATGTCCAGAATAAAGCTGCATGTTTATTGAGGTGAGGAAAATTAGAGTCTGGAGGGATGGTTCATCTGAAATGAAAGGAAAAAAGGAAGAGAAGGACGCAAGGGTGAGTATAGAGGGTATGCTGGGAGGAGGAGACAAGTTAAAAAAAAATCACTCGAGCGCAAGCAGGAAGAAGGGTCTTGCTAGAGTTGAAGCTGAGGAGGTGAACAAAGGCCTTGCACGTCAGGAGGATTGTGCAGTTCATCTTGGAAGCTGGTCACTTCAATACAATACCATCACATTCTAATTGCCTATCGTGGAGAATGGAATGAAGGGGAGAAGACAGAAACAGAAAGGCTATTTGTAAAGCTGTTGCAATCAATTAAAAAAAAAAGAGTGCTAAAAGCTGGAACCAAAATATACATCGGATTTGGTGATTCACTCTATGGAGACTAAAAGGGAGATGGAGAGACATGATAATACCCAGATTTAAGGCTTGTCTAGTCTTGCTTTGTTCTAACACAGCATGGCTACTTAGTAAGAGTTTAAAATAATTTAAATCAGAGAATTGAACAGACTTGTGTTTTGCAAGAGGTCATTTGGAAATTAAAATAAGCTGTAAAGAATGAAGACAAGCAGGTCTGCCAGAAGGCTATTGCAAACATCCAATGAAGAGAGAAAGAAAGTAGAAAATTCAAAGTAGAATGTAAAATGTCCATAGACTTGAAAGATATTTACAAGTGTCACACCAGATCCTACAATGACCTAGAGGAAGACAACATATCTTCCTTCAAAATAATCCGGAAGGAGCTATGTCGTCAAGTCATCAAGAAAGACAAATATTTTACTTGGTCTTTTTTTCCCCTGGCACCTATCTAAAATTGACAGTCATTGACAGTCTTTTCCCTTGTTCTCTCTTCATGCTTTAAGATTTATGTACTGTCATATATCATCTAGATAGAACTTTAATTTCAATACTGGAAAGAGAAAGGGATCTGTGTGCCAGAGTGGTGTCCTGGAAAGGACAGAATGTTTTGTTCCTATGAAGGAAACAGTCTGGGATATCACTTATCAATGGAGTGTCATTTGAGGACTCATTTATAATCTAAAGGGGTACGATATAAGACTGACCTCTGTTAAAGTCAATCAAGAAGGCCACAGTGCATAATGGAAAGGGCATGGTGTATTAGCACAGCTGCCATAAAAAGGATCACAGACTGGGTTATACAACAGAAATTTATTTTCTCACACTTGTGGAGGCTAAGTTTCCAAAATCCAGGTGCCAGAAAATTTAGTTTCTAGTGAAGACTCTCTTGCTGGCTTGTAGATCGCTGCCTTTTTGCTATGTCCTCACATGACTTTTCCTTGTGCACATGTAGAAAGAGATCTCTGGTGTCTCTTCCTTTCCTTGTAAGGACATCAGTCCTGTTAGATTAAGGCCTTGCTCCTTATACCCTTATTTAGCCTTAATTACTTCCCTATTGGCCCTGTCTCCAAATACAGTCATGCTGGGGGTAAGGGTTTTAACCTATGTATTTTGAGGGAATTCAGTACAGTCCCTAATACAATACATCTGACTGAAATACAAATGCGAGTTTTGCCATATGCTTTTCTCAGTTTCAAGCACATATTAAGTTTCATAAATGTCAACCTTTTTCTACTATCACTAACATTATTTTAGTCATTTATTTTATTTTTATAAAAACACTGAAGTCTTGCTGTGTTACCCGGACTTGTCTTGAACTCCTATCCTCAAGCAATCCTCTTTCCTTAACCTCCAAAAGTCCTGGGATTATAGGTGTAAGCTGGTGACAGCACTGGCCACTATTATTATCATAATATGAAGAGTGAGGTTGGTGTTTAAACGTATAGAAAAGGGCAAAGAGAAGACAAGTTATAAGGAAGGACAAGAGCCAGATTCTTGCCAGTCCCTGAGTTGGTCTACACCAAGGAAACCACAGTCCCACAGGCCAGATCCAACCCATCACCTACTTTTGTAAATATAGTTTTATTGGAACACAGCTGTGGGAACTTATTTGCATAATGTAAATTTATTTATTTTCATTTATTTACACAGCAGCAGTATTGCATAGTTGCAAAAGAGTTATACGTTCCACAAACTTAAAATATTTATTATCTGACTCTTTACAGAAAAAGTTTGCAAATCCATAGTCCACAAAAGTGCTCTCCTTAGGAATTTCTGAAGGCTGTAATACATAGAAAGTCTTCAGGAGGGCTTCTTGAGTGAGAAAAAAGGTTAGATAAGGAGTTTGAAAGGAATCGATGTCTGAAAACTCTTACTCTGAAATGGAACCTAAAGTATTATAGAGAAATGCATAATTCTGTGGTCAGCTAGGGGCGATACAAACATTTTTGCTTTCTTTAGTCTCACCTCATAATTATTTTCCACTTCCTTGTTTCAAATTTTAGGTCAGGTTTTTATGCCCCAGTGAGATGGGTCTGGTTTTAACTTACCTGCTATTCATCAGGAGATCTTAAGAAGTACACAGGTCAGTTTACTATTTAGTTGTTGCCATTTTGACACAGGGGATGTTTTATATACACTCTTAGTTTGTATATCCAAAAAAGAAATTTGTGTTCAGCTTTTAAATCCTAAGTAGTGTGTTCAACACACTCACACTGTTAACCCTGGTCCTTGAGCCTTCCTCCATTCTCAACTTTCCTTTCCTTGGCCTTATCCTATTCCTGACTCTGTTTCTCCCCTTCCCCCTGGACCTTCACCCCTGAGGTCACTGGGCCTCTCCCCAACCCTGTCTCATCCCATTTTAGGATACTTACCACATCCTCCACCCAACTCTATCCCTGAACCACTTTCTTTCTCTGTACTGAGGATGATGATCCAGGGTGGGATAAAAACGTCTTTGAGCATATTACTTAATTGTAATAATAATAAATGTAAAAAGGTTTTTGCTTAGCTCTCAGTAAAAAGTTCAGAATGACATAACCAAGCACCTTCCTCTCAAAAAAGCACGTGTCTTGATCATGAAAAGAGTTTTTGGATTTTCTAGAAAAGAACAGGAAGGAGATGCAATCTTATATGTCAGCTTCTCTAAACGCATTCTATACCCTGGAATTGACAAAGAAAATAATTCAACAGAGTTTTCTCATTGTTTTACTGAAATGACCTCGTATTTTTCATGCTTGAAAAATAATTTACTAGTCTTTTTTCTTTGCTAATGATAATATAGAAAGAACACCACATAAGATTGGTTTATTTTCACTCAGTTACAGAGGACAATGATCACACAATCCTACTTTAATTGGCTTAGTGGAGACTTAAAAGAAGAGAGAGAGGAAAAAATACAAAATTAACTCTCACATTCAAGTAGGTATATTACACTGGCACAGTTCTTCTGTAGCTGGGAATGCCAAGGATCATGACGAATTCTCCATATAGTTTCTCCCTCTGGAGTGTATTCACACCACCCCAGAATCTTGGAATGAACAAATTGACTAGGTAGACTAAGGAATGACAGAGTTCCAGCATGAAGGTTGGAGCTTACCAGTCGAGTCATCCCACCCTTTCTAGTGCTTGGGCTTCTCCTTAGATTTTCCATGATAGAGTTGCACTGCCTCATATGGCAACCTACCTCTATCCACATGTAGCTACTGAGCATTTGAAATGTGGCTAGTCCATACTGAGATGTGCTATACGTGTACAATAATACCAGAGATTTGGTAAATAAAAACAAGTATATTGATTACATCAATTATTTTGACATATTGGTCTAAATAAAATATATTATTAAAGTTAATATTACCCATTTTTTGTAGCTACTAGAACATTTTAAATTGTATATGTGCTCACATTATATTTCTGTGGGTGAGTGCCTCTCTAGAGACTTGCACATACTGGTAACTCATTTCCTTGGGATTGTGGATGCAAGGCCCTGATACAGGAATTGTCAAGAGGGAACGTGACTGGACAAGGAAAATTACTGGTTTGTATCTTTGGATGGAGCCTACATAACTGAGAAACAGTTATGCCATTCGGGTAAATTTTGAAGCTAGATAAGGGAGCTGGTATGGTGATGAGTAGTTAAGATGAGGCTGGTTCATGGCTGATTTAGCTTTATACCACTGTTGGCTGCTTGGGATGCCATATCTTCCTACCTCTCTTCTAGATGTTCCTTCCCAACTATGACAGTAACTTAAATATGAAAAAAGTGACCAGTGTCTGTCCATCAATGGGGTTATTAGCAAGACATAAGGGTAGAGTTTATTCAGTTTCTTTAAAAACAGATTCCTATTATCGAGGCAGTGACAAAGAAATCCCAGGAAGAGTGTTCTGCTGCATTTACTTTTATTAAACAGGCAGTTGGACAGACAGCATTGTGATTAGGACATTTTCAGAGTATAGACTGGGTAGAAATACCTCCGTACCCTCAGATCACAGAGTCTAGGAGGAAAGAGATGGAAAAGACTAAAAGTCAGTGCGTCCATTCCCAACAGCTCTGTATTGTTTTCTACCATAGATAGGATAAGCTCTGAAGAGTTCTTGTATATACAGATGGCAAAGATAGGTGATTCAGAATTGGGATTTATGTTTTCCCTTATGGCTTTCATCAGTCCTCCCATCACTCGTCCTAAAAGAGAAAATGGGTAGGTTAGATGCTGGAACTCAGAGATACTGTAGAAACGTGAACTGTACATTCATAGTTGTGTCTTAGTCAAAGAAATCCATAAATTCCTGCATTCTGCCAAGAACTAACTATTTAAAATTACTTTTTTATCCAAATTTATTTAACGAGTATTATCTGAGGACCTGGTAAGCTACGGCTTTGTTGCATCCTTGAAAATCTTTGTCACGAAATTGAGAACAGTTATTATTTATTTCACAAAATAGTATTAGTATTTTCCTTACAGTAGGAATTTCCTCCCAATATAGCAAATCATCTTTTACTTGAGATAATGCCTTATCTAGAGTTCTTGGCTTTCAGAATCTAAGGAATGGTGGCAGAGTATTAGAAATGAAGTCAGAAGATCTACAATGAATCCAAGATATTGAATGAGTAATTTTAATAAATGACAGAGTTTCCACCAGGGCTATTTTCTATAAAATGGGGCTGATGATGATCCTTGTCCCAATCAAAGGACCGTTGCGAGGATACAAAAGGAAAATGCACATAAAACTCTAAAGAGCTACATAAATCTTAGTAGTTACCATGTAATAGTCACGGCATACTAGAAAGTACTACATACTTAAATAGTAAGCAAAGAGAGTCCCAGGATCCCCAGCCTACTTTTCCAGGAAAGTTGTGACTGCTTTTTATTCCATTCTTGGGATTCCAAACTCTCTTAGAGAATATCCCACCGAGGAATAAAGTCCAGGCAATAAGTTCCAACCCCCAGTATATACATCATAATAGTCATCAGAATAGTGCTGGGCCAACCTGTACCCACTGAAACAAACAGAGGGAACTGAAATCGCACCCATGCCCAGGACACCTTTTGTTAGGATATTTTGTTTCATTAACAGACACCATACATAAGTCCTGTCATTTTTAATGCCTGTTATGCAACTCTAGTGGAAAGCAAACACCCAGAAATGAAAGGGAGGAACTCTCTTGCAAAACTTTGTGAGTTGAACCCTGGCAAGATTCTTCCTCATTTGAAGACATACATCTTATGAATATAACCCTGTGGCAAGTTCCTCATAAAGTAGCTTTCGTCAAATTGCTTACATAGGATGAGAGTTACAGAGAGGTGTGGTCTAAGGTGTAATCTATTGGACTTACATAAAATTATTTGACCTCCCTGTTCTGAGACATATGAAACTAGGTGTGCTTGTGAGGAGGGGGAAAAGTATATATTGTCAATAAAATGGAGAGCAAATCACTAAGAATTTATATATTTAAGATAGCAAACATAATATGGGGCTAGTGTAGAGTTTAAACTCTTTTTATGGATTCTGAAAAATCCTAGAATAAGTAAAGGACTTTGTCAAACCCACATGAGGAAGGAAGTTCTCTTGATTTCAATCCAGTCCCTGGCTGACTCTATCCAGCTGCTGCTGTGAAACCAGAAACACTCTAGCCTACAGTTTTTGTTTTCTCAGTTTCTCATATAAAGGATTGTTCAGTAGTTCTTTTGAATACGGCCTCATCTAGTGTTGCTTGACTGAGATCCCCAAATCTGGCCAAAGAGTTTCCAATTACATTATTGCCAAAGCATTACATAGCAGTGAAATAGAGTAATCGCAGTACAACTAATGCAAAACAATTTTATTAAGTTTAATGTGTCAAAATGTTATTTATTAAATATAAATATCAAATACTATTTTATTAAAATATAATTGCTTAAAAATAATTTATCAAGTATAAATAAGCACTGTGTCAGGATCTGTTTTTTTTTTTTTTTTTTTTGAGTCAGAGTCTCACTCTGTCATCCAGGCTGGAGTGCATGGCACGCTCATGGCCACCACAGCCTCGACCTGCTGGGCTCAGGTGATCCTTCTGCCTCAGACTTCCAAGTAGCTGGAACCACAGGTGTGCACCACCACACCTGGCTGATTTTTAAAATTTATTGTAGAGATGAGCTCTTGCCATGTTGCCCAGGTTGGTCTTAAACCTCTGAACCCAGGCAATCCTCTCGCTTCTGCCTCCCAAAGTACTGGGATTACAGGCGTGAGTCACTGCACCTGGCTGTTTTTCTAACTTCATACTTTAGACTCTTCTCTTTCTCTAAATTCATACTTTGATCTTAGGCACATTATTAGTTATAATAAAGATAAAAGATGCCATTGATTTTCAGACACTATGGAAAATGTATAAAAGTCAGAGTTTATTGAATATTTCCATAGATCATTGAGATCTTTGGCTTAAGATATTTATATGATTTGCCTCAGGTCTCAATAATAAAGAACATCGGTCAGGCACCAAGGCTTCTGCCGATAATCCTAGCACTTTTGGAGGCTGAGGAGGGAGGCTTGCTTGAGCCCAGGAGTTTGAAACCAGCCTGGGCAATATAATGAAACTTCATCTCTACACAAATAAAAAAATTAGCTGAGTGTGGTGGCATGTGCCTGTAGTCCCAGTTACTCAAGAGGCTGACACAGGAGGATCACCTGAAGCCCAGGAGGTCGAGGCTGTGGTAAGGCATGCCACTACACTCCAGCCTGGGGGATAGAGCAAGATCCCAACCCCATGAAAATGAAAAATAAAATAAAAAAAAAGAATATGAAAAACTGGAATATGAACCCATATTCACCTTTAATAAAGCATTTTCTCTTATTTGAAAGTCCTTGCTATTTCATGTACATACCATCTTGTCTAAGGAAGAGAGTACCAGAGAGAATGTCCAACTCAGTACTCTATGCTGAAATATCCTTGTAGGGGTTTAAATAACATAGGTCAACTTTCAATGTTGGGAAATAACTGAATGCAATGTAGAGTGCAAGAGTACGTGGGCCTCATACAGAAATGGCTTAAATCCAGCTCTGCCACTATCTGACCTCTCTTGGTCTCTGTCTCATCTTTTTATTGTCAATCACAGAGAATTAAATTTACCCTGAAATAAGTAATGTTACATTAGAGACATTGCTCATAAACAATCTATTAATGAGCCCAGTAAACAGTTTAAAATGTTAACTGCTATATTATTTCACATATTGCAGTAATTACTTATCTTCACAGTGAAAATGTGACCAATTCTGGAGTCACCTGACCTAGTGTCCCTTCTCTGGCCGGAGAAATGTCCAACACCCAGTGTGAGAGAACAAAAGGGAGAGCCCCTGCTCCTACCTCTGACCATGGAGCTGGTGTACTCACAGATGCGGCCATGCTGTCAGGGGTTGCTCCTGGGACGTGGACCTCCTCACACTTGCCTAGACTACGGATGTGTGTATTAGTCTGGTGGATCCTAAAACAGATCAGAGGAAGCTTCAACAATAGGAAAACAACAGGAAAATCTGCAGTTCTAACAAGGATCCATGTGGGTGACATTTGAGCATCAAACCAAACTATAGTCAGAGGGAAGACATGGGCTCTGCATTCAGCCATCTCTATTTTCCAGTTCATGTCATCCAGGCTCGTCCCTCTTTTCTGCTCCGGATTTGCCCCAACCCTGGATTAGTGTCATCACCTTTCACTCACTACATACTCGCAGAATTGTTGAATGTTGACAACAAACTTGAAGCTCAAAAGACACTCTTTTATAGAAGGGAAATTGTATCCCAGAGAGCAGTTGGACTATATGGAGTTATCTATAATGTGACTTGGAAAGCATAAAGTATAACAAGATATAATTATTAGGTAGTCTGATTTTATAGCTGAAAAGCATCTAAAGGAGTATGAATTTTAATGCCTCTCATTAAGAAATATTATGAATCAAACATCCACTTGTTTGCCTCTGGTGATGGAAAACTCATTATTTATCAAGTTAGTGCAATTTGTCTTTGGACGCTGCTTAAGTTGAAATTGCTCTCTTATAAATTTTTCTGTAACCACAGAAACCACAGAAACTTAGTCTCTTGCCTGGGAATCTTTTTGTTGTTGTTCTTGAAAGCAGGATTTATTGAGAGGACAGAAAAGCTCCCAGAGCAGGAGGGATCTGAGAGGGTTGCCCTTTTTTTCTTATAATATATACTCCATAATATATACTCCCACCTCCCCTAGCCAAGCAAGCCATCTATGGACATGCTTTCTTAATATTTTCATTATTAGAGTTTCTTACTCTAAAGTTCCCTTGAATAGAAAATCACTAGTTATGAGTATATACAGTTGATGGCAATTCTGAAGAAAATTTTATGTATAATTTAGGCCCTGGCATTTACAATAAGAGGAATTGAAGAATTTCTGGGCTGAAGATAAGGTGCAACTGAATTCCCAGACAGTTGCATTCATTGCTTAAACAAGGATTTTTTTTTTTTTTTTTTGAGTTGGAGTCTCACTCTGTCGCCCAGACTGGAGTGCAGTGGCCGCTCCCGGCCACCACAGCCTCGACCTGCTGGGCTCCGGCGATCCTTCCACCCCAGCCTTCCGAGTAGCCGGAACTACAGGTGGCGCTACCACGCCTGGCTAATTTTTGATTTATTGTAGAGATGAGGTCTTGCCAAGTTGCCCAGGCGGGTCTTGAACCTGCGGGCTCAGGCAATCCACTCACCTTGGCCTCCCAAAACGCTTGGATTACAGGCTGAGCTACCGAGCCCGGCCAACAAGGATTTCTTAATTCTTATAATTCTATAAGGCCTATGAATGAATTTCAAGTAGTCTATGAGCCCATGGATATTATGTATACACACTGTTTATGTCACAACTTTTTAAACATTTTCTTGAAAGAGGTAACTTTCTTCATATTATCAAAGGACTCTTTGATTCCCCAAAATTTAAGGAACAACTCCCTCGGATATAAGAGTAGTATTGCGGGGAAAAAAGAAAACTGTATTTAAACTCAAATCAACAAAGTTAAAATTCTGTCTGATCTACTCTCTAGCTTTGTGACTAAACAAATCACCTGGACTCTTGGATTTACTCTCTGTATGCCGAAGATAATACCACTCTAAAGCAGGTTGCAGGGATTCAATAAGTGAATATTAATTGCTTTGCCTACCACACTTTATCCACATATGCGAGATCATATAAAACTCTCATATTCCAATTTCATGCTTTCAAGCATATGACCCAGGGGATGACTTTTTCTTTAATGAGTTATTTCATTCAAAAGAAAATAAGTATAAATTTAAATATTTTTCCTGGATTAAAAAGCAAGATATCAAAAGTCCTATCCTCAAGTCCTGGGCCTTCCTTACATGCCCTTAGAAGAATAAAATAGTACCTGGACTGCAATGTGAGTCTGGGGTAGAGTAGGGTAGAAAAACTAAGACTTGGCTGGGTGCAGTGGCTCAGCCTATAATCCCAGCACTTTGGGAGGCTGAGGTGAGAGAACTGCCTGAGCCCGGGGGTTTAAGACCAACCCTGGCAACTTGGTGAGACTTCATCTCCACAATAAATCAAAAAATTATCCAGGCATGGTGGCATACACCTATAGTTCCAGCTACTTGGAAGGCTGAGGCGGAAGTATCACCTAAGCCCAGCAGGTCAAGGCTGCAGTGGCCGTGAGTGTGCCATTGCATTCCAACCTGGGCGACAAGAGTGAGACACCAACTCAAAAAAAAAAAAAAAAAAGACAAACTAAGACTTGCTACCATGCTTTCATTGAAAGTTGGTCACATGGAGGCCAGAAGGTATGGAATATGTGTAGAGGCAAGGAGGAATTATTACCAAGATCAGATTGTATTTGAGCAGAAAAGCAACAACAAAGCTAAGACCGATAATAAAAATATCAAAATGGCATCCTTGTAGTTAATCTAAAAATAAAAATATTTGTGTCTAGTTGTTCTCTCTAGAACCTGTGAGGTCAGGTGCTCAGAGTACTACCTCCATTTCTCCAGTAAAGAAAGTGAGACTCAGAGTGATGGGATGATATGCCACAGATACACAAAAAACAGTCATAAATCTGAGGGCAGACATCAGAGCTACCATTTATTTTCGTGTGCTTTCTTTTGTATAGTGCCACTTTCCTTTTGCAGGGTGTTACTGCCTTCAAGAGGAAGGCTTAGAGAAAACGGGAAACCAGTGATTCTTGTAATCATTGGTCCTTGTAGACATGATGAGCCGAGTTGGCTCCCTAAAGCAGGATTCTCACCTGTGTTTCTTGGCTACATGTGGGCTGGATGAGGCCCACATTTCTAGTGGTATGTATAGGCTCATAAAGACGTCCTGCGATTGACCCTATCACTTTTTCATTCTCCCTACTCAGTAAAGTATATAACGCTGTGGGCAAGCAATTTTACTAAAGGGATCAATCTTTTCTTTTTTATATATAAGACAGCTAATCCACACATTTTGAATTTTTACCTTCTATGATTAATAAATTACTTGTAACACACTCAAATTGGTATCGGTGGACTACTGTGAGCTGAAACTACAGCTAAGAACCTCTATACTGAAAGATATGATGCCTCCCCGTATACTTACAGGTTTTCATGACACAGCATGCAGAGATTATTATATGTCTGGCCATCATCTCCACAGACAGGCTGTAAATCCTTTGGGCAAAGATAACCGATCCTGGGCAATACTCGATAGTTTTTGCATATTTCAGAATCCTGTGCAAGAAAAACACAAAGCAGACTTCCTCAAAGGCATTCAAGGAGGGGAATGGGCTTGGGAAAGCCTCTTGGTTTCCTTGATCCAATTTGAATAAAAATATGAGGAAACAGTGACATAGGTCATAAAAACTCATATATGTATTTATCTCACACCATATTAGGAGAATTCAACCTCCTGGCTTTTGCAATTTTTTAACCCGAGGAGATAAGTAAACAGATAAACTAGGGCAGACAAAGCAATAAGAAGGCAAAAACTCTATATATTAATAATATGGGACACAACAAGTTGCAGGAAAAAAACTAGGATGATAATCATGCTAGAAGTAATATTCTTTTTTAAAATGAAGGTATTAGTTATATACAGCCTACAAAGGGAAGACTCAGAGACAAATACTAATTACCTGCAAGAGTTTTGAGTCCTAGCTTTGCTACTAATTAGAGAAGTGACTTATCTAACATTTCTGAGCCTCAATTTTCTCATCTGAAAAATCATGAATAATAGTAGCTCTTATCTTTTATTAATACTTTAGAGGATTAAATTAGATAATGCATTAAAATGCATACTTAACACAGTGTCTATGACATACTAAGCGCTCAGTAAACATTAGTTGTCAGTATTTTTTCCATGGTATATGTTTTTTTCCAAGTCAAAAAAAATTGTTCTTTGTAGTCTTTTTGAAAGTATGAGTTTAATAGTTAATGACAATAATAATAATAGCAACAACAACTTGATTAATCAGGAAACAAAGGCAAAAAAGTAGGACTACAAGATGAACAACAAATCCAAAAGTAAATAGAATGGTGGAAGACCATGATACCATTGGATATCAGTAATCCCATGAAATATTAATGTGTGTACTCCAGTTAATAGACTAGAAGAACAAAAAGAATCAACTATGTAATATTAACAAGAAATATACTTTAAATATAAGGAAACAGACAGAGTGAAAGTAAAAGAATTAGCTCTAAATAATTCATGACTTAAAGTAATCACAGAATTTAGAAATGTTTTGAAATAAATGACAATGAAAATATATCCTATTAAATCCCTGCAGCTAATGCAATGATTTGAGGGAAAGTTGTAGCTTAAACACATACATTAGAAAAAAAGAAAGTTGTAAAATTGGTAGATGATCTATACTTCTATCTCAAGAGCTAGCAAATGATGAACAAATTAAGGAAACAGAAAAAAGAAACTATGAAATAGAAATAGAGAAATTGATGAAATAGAAAACAACAAAGCCAAAAGTTAGCTGTTTGAAAAAAATTAATTGATAAACTATTTGCAAAATTGGCTAAAAAGGCAAGAATACAAAAGTTATCATTATTAGAGATTAAAAGGGCATCATTATATGAATTATAGCTATTAAAAGGATAATGTATAAATGTTATGAATGACTGTATGTTAGTAAATTTGACAATGTAGATGAAATTAACAAATTCCTTAAAAAACACGTTCTAAAACATAGACAAAGAAGAAATAGGAAGCTTAAGAGTATTATATTTGTTATTATTCATTTCAGAGAAATCAAGCAGTATTTGTTTGTTATTTTGTTTTGATAAATAATTCAAACATCTAAATTGACTGCTTTTGATTGTGGTGAGTTCCATATTGATGTCAATACTTAGGGAGAATTTAGACAAGTAATTTCTATGAATTCCTGGCAGAGGTAGAACTGAACAAGGTATATTAATCATATTTTTCAGGTAACTGCTGATACAATGTTCAAAAGGCACTAAGACAAAGTATTACAAAGAAGAAGCATACAGAGGCAACAAAGACAGAATGCTTCTCTTTTTTTTCTTACATGGAGTAGTACATCAGCACAACTCAGCAAATTCTGTTGACTCCACATTCAAACTAGACCCAGTATCCAAGCATCTCCCAAGAGTTCCACCACCACCTCCATGGTACAAACTAGCATCATCTCTCCCATGATTATGGCGATAGCTAACTAGCTGTCCAGCTTTGCCGTCCCACAGTGTATTTTCAATATTCAGCAGGCAGAGTTATTCTTTTAAATCACACATCAGATCATATCACTCTTCTTCCCAAAACCTTCATTTGGAATAACAGCCAATGTCTTTAAAGTTGTCTAAACAGTCCTTTATAACATGGTCCCCTACTACCTTCCTGACTAGTTCCTCTACAGTTCTCTCTGAAGTTATTCTATTTCAAGTACACTGGACTCTTGGCTGTTACGCTTTCTTCCTGGAATGTGCTCTCTTCAGATATACCTACAGAAACAGTCCTCTTGACTGGTGCAAACTTCATCTTGCTGTAAATATCACCTTTTGAGAACGTTCTTCCCTGTTTATGTTACTTAAAATTGCATGCCCTCCACTCTCCATCTCAGCATTTTCCTGGTTTATTTCCTTCTTGGCATTACATTTTATTTATTTTTCATATCTATTGTTCCTATTATTCTAATATAATATGAACTCCATGAGTGGAGAGTTTTGTCTGTTTTGTTTATGGCTATTGATCTAGCACACAAAAAGAATGCCTGGAAAAATAGTAGATGCTCAACAAATATTTGTAGAATGACAAATACACTGTCTGATGAAAAAATAAATGATGAATATGACTCTCTTCTCCAAAAGTAATCTTGGCTCCTAAGCAGACTGTGGATTGAGAGGAAACACAGGGTGTTTCTGGTTCTGCTGGTGATATCTTATTTCTTGACCTAGGTGCAGGTATCACAGGTATAACCATCTTGTGCTGGGATATGTGTGCTTCTTCTATGTGACTATTTTACTTAAGTAAAATGATTTTTGAAAGAATAGATTTTGTGAATAACTCTGTGCTTTGAGATCCCTGAAGTAGAGATTATTTACTAGAAATATGTGATTAATGCATATTTCACATATTCAGTTCCTTTATTACCCTAGTTGTATTGAGTAAATAAGTAGATAAAATTCATGCTTGATACCTTTCTTTCTTCTCTTCTGGGTCATCAGCCTAGGTGCTAAACTCTTCTTTTTACAGCCCAATCTGAGAGCATTTCATGAATATACCTTACATTCTCATATCCCCTTTCCTCCTTTCTACTCCTCATCTTGCCGAAGTTCTAAAAAAAATCCTCTTATTCTAATGTACATATTAGTAATGTAATACTACATTGCTGGTGACCATCAGCCTGTTTTAAATAAGAATGTGTAGCTCTGCACTGCTGAGTGGTTGGATTCACAAGTGTGGGTCTGCTCAGTCAAGCACTCCAGGCTGCTGGGAAAAGCCTGGGTGTGGAGGGAGGCGAGCAGAAGCTGGGAGATGAGCCTTCTTGTTCTGCTGAAATTATAGAATGGAGTTGCCTGCCTGCTGGACCACATGTGAGATTAGGCACACTTAGTACACATCCACTTTTTAAAATTTCAAACTGAACTAAATTGAAGCAGGGCTCATAATCTCAAGGAGCACAGAATAATGCACTGATGAGAAATCCCAGAACTCTCACCACGTATAAACTGCATTAAGTCCTCAAAGGATTGAACTAGCCCACCTCAGAAGCTTCTATGGAAATAGGGTTATGGAGGGCAAGCGGTAACAGATCTAAAAAAAAATCAGGCAAATTAAGTTTCTAAAAACCTTCTGAGAAATAGCCATCTTTACCAGAGAGTTGGCAGACTCTGGGTTGTCTTCCTCTTCAGAAGCTCTGATGTGGGATGGGTTTTCTTGAAGTCTTGCCCTTTCTGAAGCTTCTTTTTGGCTAGAGAAAATAATAATAATTCAGAATAATATTCACAAAGGCTCTGCTCCAGGATAGTTTCCATTGGAAAGTTAAGCAAGCCTCATAAAATATAATAGCACCATAGAAATTCAATCAAGAGAGTAAACAGGATGCTACATTAAGAAAAGTACACAAGTAGGAACAGGTTTAGAACTTTTATCACTTAACAGATGACAAGTGCCTAATGAATTTTGATTTCCTAGAATCTAAAAAGAGAGTAGTATGGCTAATTCCTACCTCAAAGAACATTCACTGTGAAAAACTAAATACATTCAACTATTATTGTGTTTACAGTGTTTTTTACAACCATCATCATCACCCATCATGCCCATTGGTCCCCAAATCTGAGTGTTTGTTAAAATAGCCTAGAAAAAAAAAATTCTAGAGCCCTGGAAATTCCAACTGAATATATTTGGGGTGTGAGAAATCTGTATTTTATTTTCAAAAGACATCTCAACTGAGCCTGACCTAGTTGTGAAATAAAGATCTCAAACAGTGTTTTCTAACCATGATGCTGAAAATTGAGAAAAGTTTTCATAAAAGAGATAGCGAAGTGGTTAGAACTTACGTCTGATTTGCCTGTCTCCAAGTCCAAATGTTTTTCTATTATATCAGATGTTCTCAACTTAAGGGCCTTGATTCCAAGGACTTATTTTAACGATCCCATGGGATTCATGAGCAAACATATTTATGCAATCAGCAGTTTCTAAATATGCAGTTCTGTGGGCTGAAGGGGGGACAGAATCCTCTTACTCACAAGACGGCTCTGCACTTGTGGCACTTGTTTTTATAGAATCTTCCATCAGCACCACGCACTGGGTCATTCTCTCGAGTGCAGATGAGTTCGTTGTTCTTCAGATACTTTAGAAATTCACTGCACTCATCCTAGAACACGAGAGAGAGGAAGTGAACATGGCTTTTCTCTTTTCTGCTTGGCGATTTTCTCAAACTTGGTGTTAGGAAGCCCTTCTCTTAGCTCTGGGCTCAGGCTCACTGCACTTATCCTGGCAAAAGAGCCCAAGAAGCGCCCAGGTTGTCTAAACTTTGCGTCCTCAGCTTCATTCCGAACCTCTCTGCACTGGTCCTGAAAACACAGGGAAACATAAACACCACTTGATAGATTCCTTTTCTCCTTCCTTCTGTCCATTCTTCCTTTCCCCCATTTTTCACATGAGGTGTGCTCTTGACCAAAAACAACCTCAAATGATCTAACTCTACAAATGTGATTGTTACAGTTAAAGAACTGAGAAAAGATGTCTTCTTTAATTGTCTTGAAAGGCAAACAGAAAAGAGAGCACCATGTATGATTTGCTGATGCGGAGAAAATCACCTGAAGAAAACAGAAAAAAGACACAAGGAGAGAAGCTAAAGGGGGGCTTGAAATTAGTATCATGGCCTGCATTATTAAAACCAAGGTCACCAAGCCACTTGAAACCTCATTTCATATTTACAGTGTGAGAGATAAGAGTGCCATTGAGGTGGTAGAGAATTTTACCCTCTATTTTCCAATCCATTTTTCTCCCCAAGAGGAAAAACTAAAGCAATAATTGACACTCACGCCAAGGGAATTCTCTGCAAAATCAAGAAAAGCATCAAACTCCAAAGTCAGTGGAAAACAATCTTATTGTGACTCAAAATGATAATATTGGCAAAATCAATTTTCTTTAAAGTGAAATATTAGTATGCTTATTATCCCCAAACTGAAGGAGAATGAAAGATTCTGTAAGGAAAAGTAAAAGAGTTGTTTTGATATTCTTTAAGAAATAACCTTTGCATTGTTTGAGGGCTTGGAACTTGATTTTTCTGCATCATTCTTTTTTCTTTCATTAGCTTCCCGCTCACTGCAGAATGAAAAAGTATGGGGTAATTTTTCTAGGATTGTTACTGAATTCTCTTTAACCAAGTATTTCTCCAATTCTAAACATTTACAAATCTAACTCTATTTTCTCATATCTAAATATACTAGTTTTAACTGAACAGTTCTGACAATTGGAATTTTCATAATAATATATTTGTGGCAATCCTATAAACTTTCATAGATTCAGTTACTAGACTCTTATCCAGAATCACAGTATCCGAAAGACCATTATCTTTTTCCTTAACAGAATATATTTATGGCTGTCATCTAGAGAGCTGCTTCATTTCTTGTTTTTATTTTTCTAATTACATCATAACTAAACTCTCATTTTTTATTGTTCTTCACATAACTAAAGTGCTTTGAAGTTTATAAATATTTTTAAAAATATTATCTCCTTGAATCCCACAAAATAAATGTTGTGCAGTTACTGTTCTCTTTTTATACAGGAGAAACGGAGGTTCTGAAAAGTGAACTGGCCTGTCCTAAGTTTCCTCTTTAAAAAGGAATGGCTTTGTTTCTACACAGTAACTGTCTTTTCCTACCCCAGGGGCTCCAGATATGAACATGGTCCTCATCATTAACAGTTTTAAAAAATTGCAAAAGTGTTCTGGAAACCAACTATTCTCTTCAAAAGTTAGGAGCTACTATATTGTTGATATGTAAGTGCTTTAGGTTTTCTGGCAAACAGGCAGAATGATCAAGAGGCCAATAAACCTCTTTACGTACAAAATGCTTTGACACATGGCACACTTGTTGACATGCATCTTGCCATATGGGCCTCGAACGGGGTCGTTTTCTCTGGTGCAGATAAGCTTCCCCTCTCTCTGCTGGCTCCGAAATTCATGACACTGATCCTGCCAAAAGGAGCAAAAAAAGGTGTTACTATGATAAAAAAAAAATTATCAGATATGAACTCAAATACTTAAGGAAAAAACAGAGAAGATGAATTTTCAGAAGTGGACTGTGTTTTAAAAGCATTTTATTCAATCTCTACCTAAGACGCTTGAATGCTCTCCATAGCGTCTCTCTCAAATGATTGTCTTGTCCCAATGGAATTTTGTTACTGACTAAGGGAGACCATCACTTAAAAAAAAATTATAAAGTTGGGATCTTGCTCTGTCACCCAAGCTAGAGTGCAGTTATGATCATAGCTCACTGCAGCCTCAGACTCCTGGGCTTAAGCTATCTTCCCACCTCAGCTTTCCAAGCAGTTGGGACTATGGGCATGCACCATCACACCCGGCTACTTTTTAAAATTTTTTGTAACCTGGGTTCGGTAGCTCAGCCTGTAATCCCAGCACTTTGGGAGGCTGAGGCAAGTGGATTGCCTGAGCCTGCGGGTTCGAGACCGGCCCGGGCAACTTGGTGAGACCTCATCTCTACAATAAATAAAAAACTAGCTGGGCAAGTTAGCGCGTGCCTATAGTCCCAGCTCCTTAGAAGAATGAGGTGGAAGGATCGCCAGAGCCCAGCAGGTTGAGGCTGCAGTGGCCGGGAGCATGTCACTGCACTCCAGTCTGGGCGACAGAGTAAGAATCCAACTCAAAAAAATAAATAAATATGTAAATTTTTTTGTAGAAATGAGGTCTTGCTATGTTGCCCAGTCTGGTTTTAAACATCTAGGCTCAAGTAATCCTCCCACATCAGCCTCCTAAAGTGCTGGGATTACAGGTGTGAGTAAAAATGTCCAGCCCATCCCATTTTTATACAGTTTTCTCTGAGGCTGAGTCGTAAACTGTCTCCTTGCAACAGTACTAATTACTCCACACATTGAAAGTCTAATTCAAAAACCCTGGAATTAAATAAAAGACAGTCTTCAGCAAGACATATAAACAGTTAAACTTTCAGCTTTGTTTTCCAATAACAATTTAAAACAACAACAACAATAGCAAAACGCTTTTTATTATGCCAGGCACTTCATTGTATGCTCTAATGGATTTCCTTTAGTGATCACAAAAATCCTATAAGGTAAACATTCATTATCATTATTTTACAGATGAGAAAAATAAGACTCAGAGGTATGAAATACTTAAAGTCAATGTTGAATTTGTGAGCAGAAACCTGCTAACAGACAGGCTATACTTTTTACTTCTTTGTTTTTATATAACAGAGGTTTACTTCTATTTATTCTAAGAAAACAGAGCTGCCTTTTTTGTTCATTGAAACATGAAAACCTTAAAATAAGCCAGTAGAATTGAATCTATAGACAGGGTCTGGCCTCTTTAAATCTTTGGAGTTGCCTGAACTGCTGTGAAGCCCAAAAAGCCAAAGTGGAGATATAGGAATGTCACCTTAAAAAATACCACTTGTGGCCTAGATTGTATTTGACCCTTCCTTCCTTCCTTCCTTCCTTCCTTCCTTCCTTCCTTCCTTCCTTCCTCCTTCCTTCCTTCCTTCCTTCCTTCCTTCCTTTCTCTTCTTGGCAAAAGGTAGATACGCATTTTATTTACTCCTAATTTTTAAAAAATTTTAGAATCAGAAGGCACATGTGAAGATTTACCACACAGGTATATTGTGTGATAATGAGATCTGGGTGTGTGATGTTCACAAACAATTCCAAGCCTACTTTTATCTGCAGCATTTTAGAAATTCTCTGGAATTGAAGACCTGATCAATAGATTACATGTCTTGTGGCAGAGAGGGGCTAAAACCAGTCAAAATTATTCCTTTTTAAAAATCAATCTGCAAGCTCCAAACCTGCTAGACATGGGACATGAGAAAACCAAGCCGCTTTCCTGGAAATGTAAGATAGTAATCAATTCACAACCTTACCCTTATCCCCATCCTCTCTTTGTGAAGTTATCAGTTTACAACCTCTGCTTGTCATGTATACCCTGGAGACAGTTTGTTCTTTGAAAAACTGGTTTTGCTAAATACAACCTTGCAAATTCCAAAGAAAAATGTATAGCCTTACAACCCAACCCCCCTCCCTTACCTAAACTAACATATAAAACTCCTCTCCTCTTTCTCTGGGTTGCTCAGCCTTGGAGCATTAGCCCACTGAGTTGGCTGGTGCTAATAAACTGCTACTTCCTAAGATAGCTTCAGTGTCATGGTCTCTCTGTTTTCCCGCAACAGTCTCACCACTATCATTTTGAGACGTTACTAGAGTTATTTTCTCTTCCAGGTGCTCACAATACCACACACTCTGTGTTTGTGACAGAACCCCGCTGCCTGTACTGCAACCTTGACTCTGAGGGTTTCATCTCTGGCTCCTCTACTTATTACTTTTATGGAGTTAGTTTATTTTACGTTTTCCTCAATTGTGAAATGGAAAAATATCACTCACAGCAGAGATTTTGGAAAAGTCTAAATATAGTAATTTGTAAAGCTTACTTTACTTCATATATGTAGGTAAGATTATTGCTCTCTTTTTCACACACACACACACGCACGCACGCACGCACGCACGCACACACACACACACACACACAATCTCTATAATTTTATATATAGAGCTGGGCTTGGTGGCTCAGCCTGTAATCCCACGCCTTTGGAAGGCAGAGTTGAGTGGATTGCCTGAGCCCGCGGGTTCGAGACCCGCCTGGGCAGCGAGACCTCATCTCTACAGTAAATCAAAAAATCAGCCGGGCGTGGTAGCGTGCAACTAGTTCCAACTACTTGGAAGGCTGAGGCAGAAGGATCACTGGAGCCCAACAGGTCGAGGCTGTGGTGGCTGGGAGCAGCCACTGCACTCCAGTCTGGACAACAAAGTGAGACTCCAACTCAAAAAAAAAAAATTATATATACATATGTAGCACTTTTTGTTTGAAAAAATAAATACAATAATATTGAAAACTTATCAAGATTTAAGTAGGTGGCCTTTAGAGATCATGTGAAGTCATACAATAAAATATTTTCTCAAAGCTATTCATCTGTCAAAACACATAGCAGATATTTTAAAGTAATGATAATTACTAGCAATGGTTCATTTTGTTTAGTCACTATGGGCCTAACAAAAAGTTGCCTCGCTAATGAGAAAACATCCCTGGAAAAATTTTACTATTTTGCTTTTCTAACGAAAGTCCATAGGTAGGTTGGAAGAGATGGTGTCCATGTGTTGGTGTTGTAACATGCTGAATATTATATATGAAGACCAAGATTCAACACTAGGGGGCACTGAAATGCCAGGTCAAGAATGTATCATCTAGAACTCCAAATTTTGATGTTCATTTTCTGGTTTGCAATTTTTGGCATCTGACTGCCTGATTATTTATTTGTTTTAAGGCCTCAGAAATGAAATTCACTGGGTAACCACTGTCACTTGACAGTTGTCTCTGGTACTCACTCTTAGGGCACTGAAGAACATGTTGTTTATTTGCAAGATCTGGCCATAATCTTCCTGTTTATCACTATATTTCCATTGATTAGGACAGAGTCAGCATTCCATGACTATTTGCTGAATAAATTAATTGTACAATAAGCCAGCCAAAGTTAAGCATTAGCTTGTTTAACGTAAGTTACCTGCTTGTCATTGCTCTTTTCTCTAGTGTTTCTCCTGTCTTCGTCCTCTTTCTTTTTTTTTTCAGCTGCTTCCCTTTCCCTGAAAGAAAAGATGGACAAAAACACTCCAACCAAAGTGAACAAATATTTCATCATTACTGGATATGACTTTAAGACAGTTGTCATTTTCTCAAACTGATAAGAAATTATTATTCTACTCTAAGACCCCCAGTTAAAACACCATTTTGAACAATACACACAGTTTTTCCTTGCACATAGCACACTTATTGCCATGTGTCTTGCCGTCTGGACCTCGAACAGGATCACTCTCTCGAGTGCAGATAAGTTTTCCATTTTTCATTTGGCTTCTATACTCATCACAGATATCCTGAAAAGATGGAAAGATTAGATCAGAAGTGTTGTTTTCACACAGTGTTTGACTGGATTTGAGAATCAGAATATTTAAGTCCAAGAGTTAGGCAGTCATGTAATTGCTGGAAGTTGCAAATACATTGCTTTACACAGCAAGGAGAAATTATGGTTGGAGTGTGGAACTAATTGCGAGTCCATTGAATTTGAATGGGGATGTTATACTGGTTTATCTGAGTGGGGCCAAGATTCTTATCAGTGAAAGGGGGGTAAGCAGAAGAATCAGAGTCAGACTGACACAGTGTGAGAAACACTTGACTGGCAACCACACACCAAGGAACACAGGTAACTTCTGGAAGTTAGAAAAGGCAAAGACAGGTTCTCTCCTAGAGCTCCCTCTCACAGGGATGCAGCATGACCCACACTTAGCTTTACCCCTGTCAGACCCACTTAGAACTTCTGGACTCCAGAAATACAAAATAGTAATTTGTGCTGTTGTGAGCCACTGTTTATAGTAATTTCTTATAACAGCAATAAAAAACAAATACATTTGCAAAACATCATTTTTCCTATTTATAAAATAAGGTTAAAAAACCATATTTGACCAAGCTGCTGAGAGAATTAAATAAACTATTATTTATTAAAAGTGCTTTTTAAAGTGTTTGACTGAAAGATTTCCAGTTGGCACTAGATTTTTACACTGAACAAGTTGACAGTGACACTCATGTTAATGATGGCTCTGACCTTCAAAGGGCAAGACCTTGGTTGATCATATTAACTCCTCTTTTCATATCTTTGATAGCCAAATGTTGACTCATGGAAACAGCATTTTTGCCCAAATCTAGTTAACAACTTACCTTTTCTGGTGCTGATTCAGTCCCATTGGATCTGAAGCCAGAATGCCCATTTTTCTTCTCTGCTTCATTTTGCCTAGAAAAGAAAAGAGTCAATGGTCATCTCATTAATACTTACTGACATACATAATGACAATAAGTGAGTCCCACAAGTAACACTAGAAACCCACTCTTAAATTGTGCCAACTCTTCCAAATGATCATCACAAAGTTTTCCCGAGATTCAGGAACAGCAAAGAACAACAATTTATCATGACACTCAGAGGTCACAGAGCTATAGCAGAAAATAAGATAGGTAGCCACTTATTTAGCTGTCCTCGTTAGGACTCATTATTCCTGAGAGAATGCAAAACAGAAAGGTAGTATTTTTTTTTTTTTTTTTTGAGTTGGAGTCTTACTCTGTCACCCAGGCTGGAGTGCAGTGGCACACTCATGGCCACCCTAGCTTCGACCTGCTAGGCTCCGGCAATCCTTCCACTTCAGCCTTCCAAGGAGCTGGAACTATAGGTGTGTGCTACCATGCCCAGCTCATTTTTTATTTATCATAGAGTTGAGGTCTTGCTAAGTTGCCCGGGCTGGTCTCAAACCCGTGGACTCAGGCAATCCACTCGCATCAGCCTCCCAAAGTGCTGGGATTATAGGTTGAACCACCAAGCCTAGCCAGTATTTGAAAATGAAAAAAAGAATAACTTCCCTGGAGGGAGACATAGCAAATTAGAAATTGCCACTGGTTCAGGAGGAATGTGACTATTTCAGTCATGTTGCTTGAGAGAAGTACTCACAGCATCTCTTTACACATGGTGCACTTATTATTATAGGCCTTGCCGTTGACATCATGCACAGGATCACTCTCACGGGTACAGCTGAGTTTTCCAATTTTCATTTTTTCCCGATACTCAGCACATTGGTCCTGCAAAGGGAAAAGAACACAAGACTCCTGGGTTTCCTAGTCTATTGTATTGTCATGAAGCTTGTTAAACAAACTGAGTAAGAAAAGCTTGTTGTTGGTCTCATGTTACAAGAAATATAATATGTAGGGTTGCTATCCATGGAGACAAAAGGCAGATAAAAAAGATAACCATCCTTATCTTGGGAGGTCAGCTGTCATTAATGCTGCTTTTACAAATCTACACAGGGGCAACCTTCTTTCGGGTCCTCTCTCCCACTATGGGATCTTTTCTGTCTTCTTAATAAATATTACTTTCTAAAAAAAAAAAAACCACACAGGAAAATTATAAATATGGCTGGTATTTAATAGCATAGATTAAAGGTCAGCAAACTATAGTCGTCCCTTGGTATACCTGGGGGATTTGTTACAGGACCCCTGCTATACCAAAATCCATGCCTACTCAGGACCCGCAGTCGGTCTTATGCCACTATCCTGAAGGAAAAGCTGACCCTCTGCATACACGGGCTTCACATCCCATGAATTTTGTATTTTCTATCTGAGTTCAGTTGAAAAAAAAAATTACATAGAAGTAGACTCACGCAGTTCAAATCCGTGCAGTTTAAGGGTCACCTGTTTAGCTCACAGCCAGGCCAAGACTGTCTTGCTGCCTGTTTTTACATGTGAGGTTTTACGGAAAAACATCCTCATTCATTTATTAAGATATTATTTAAGTCTCCTTTCCCACAACAATGGCAGAGTTGAATAGTGACAACAGACACCATATGACCCACAATGCCTAAAATATTTACTATCTGGCCATTTACAGAAAAAACAAATGTTAATCTATAGTGTAGATAGAAGGGAGAGAAAAATGCTGAGGAAAAGCACAAAGCTATGCAAAATGTCAAGGAAGGTAGGCAAATGATGGAGAAGATAGACAAAACATCAATCAGACATGTCTCATAGGTGAGTCCACTCCTTCAAAGTAAGAACTCTGCCTCTGAAAGCAGAAAAGAAGCCGGGCTCGGTGGCTCAGCCTGTAATCCTGTGCCTTTGGGAGGCTGAGGTGAGTGGATTGCCTGAGCCCTGCGGGTTCGAGACAATAAATCAAAAAATTAGCCGGGTGTGGTAGCGCGCGCCTGTAATTCTGGCTACTCGGAAGGCTGAGGCGGAAGGATCGCCAGAGCCCAGCAGGTTGAGGCTGCGGTGGCCGGGAGCGGCCATTGCACTCCAGTCTGGGTGACAGAGTGAGACTCCAACTCAAAAAAAAAAAAAGAAAGCAGAAAAGATGGGAAAAATTAGAAAGACCAGAGTAAATCAGAGGTAAATATTGAGCTTGTGTTTGACCTGGTAGCAAAGAGATGATCTTGACACTACAAGGTCATAAGAAGATAAATAAGGTGGCTGTAATTTTGTAGATTTGTGTTCACACACCCAAGGAGTGATCGTACCTGCAACACTGTCAGGATGACACTGAAAATGTCTCAAGAAACATGCTAAACACTTGCCTAAATTATTTTATTTTATCCCTATAAGACTAATGCTAACAAGAAAAACTAGAGTTCAGTGACATTATGTAATTTACTCAGTGTTTCACAAGTCCAGGTGGTAGGGGCAGGGTTTTAGGCTCAGCTACCTGGCCTCAAAACTTATGCTCTTTTGCTATGTTATGCACCTGAATGTTCCCTCCTCCACCGCCACTGGAACCGCTTCCTGAAGCATTTCTCTGATCTTCCTCGTCTTTCTTCTTTCTTTCTTCATCTTCTTTCTGGCTGGAAATTAGAAAGCAGGAGGCAGGGAAAAATAGATTACAGAGAGTGGTGTGCATTTCTATGAGTTTCTCATTATATGATTGGGTCAGAGGTATGTAGAGCTCACCAGCATTTACTTAACATCTGCTATGCTGCAGGCCTTTTTCTCCAAAAATAAAAAGATGAATTATGTGGAGTCCTTTGCCTGGAAGAGCTCTCAGAACAGTAAAAGAAAACCACACCTAACGTCACCACAAATGAGACAAGGTGAGCCATTAATTAGCGCTGCACAAGTGTTCTCTGCAGAGCTCTTGTTGTGTTTATCATACATACATTCAAGAGGTCCAAAAATCACTATTATCTCAACCAGGCGTGTGTTTTTTTTCTCCTGGGTTTTCTACTTTTCACGAAGAAGAACAAGATGCCGGAAACTTCTCTGATCGCTCGCTCTTCTACAGCTAGTACAGTCATTGTGGCACAACAGATTTCGCTTTCACTGCATGTCCACTGCAGTCCAGGACCTTCCCTCGCACCTCACTTTGCCTCTTTCTGGGTCACGGTGGTCTCTCCCCCCACCAGTAGCAGTTCCAAATTTTAGTACCTTCCTTCTCTTTTGCTTATTTTTATTGCTGACATACGACTCTTCCTAAAGGAAACCTATTTATGTCATTTACTCTCCTCCCTGAAAAAATTTTAGCAACTTTCCATTACATGCAAAATTCACCTCAAAATCTTCAGTCTGGCACTCCAGATTGGTAAAGTCAGTAAGTTCTAACTAAACCAAATGACTTGTTCTTTACTGTACATGGTATAATTTTCTTAGTTTTATGTTTTTACTTAAGCTGTTCCCTTCTTCTTCTCTCATTCCTTCCTTTCATGTCCACATCTTATCCAAATTATAACATCCAGGAACATCCAGGTCTATTCCCCCATGCCCATAAAACTTTCTATTTTTCTACCAGGAAAGAAAAGTGGTTCCTGTTTCTCTCCTAGTACCATAAGATACTGTATACATAATTTTTCATTTACAAATCCCTTCTTTAAATTATATTAGTCTGTGCCATGTCTAATCCCTAGCAGATTATATGATTTCTGAGAAGGAGTGTCTGTTTCACTTACTTTTGTAAATTCATTATACACGTTGTACATTATAGATACCCAGGAAGTGGCTGTTGAATGACTTAAATATTTTAGGTGTGCTTCCAACTTTTGTGTAAAGAGCTACTCTTCATTCCAGAAAAAGTGATATTTTAAAAAATGTACATGAGGAGTTTGGATGACAGTAAAATCTGTGTTTCCTTCCCAATGAAAGCTCCAGGATAATCTAGAGAGGGGATGTATTTGACAGCAAAGGATTTAGGATTGCATCAAGAAACATGCTGTGATGTACTGTAGGCTCTACTCTAGAACTAACAGATAATGTAAAAGCTTAGTAATATATTGTGTATTTCTAGAACTGTGAATCTTGCTCATTGTAAAAAAAGATTCACCTTAAATGGCTTACAATCACCTGTATCTTTCTTGTGTAAGGAAAGGACAAACACAATGTATATGTTATCTCACTGCTCACTGCTTGCCCAGCTCCGCCAACCCACAGCAGGGTGTTCTTTGTGCACTCACAAGACAGCCTTACACATGGCACACTTGTTGCCATGGGTCTTGCCATCCGGGCCACGCACAGGATCATTTTCTCGCGTGCAGAAAAGATTTCCATTTTGCAAAAGACTCCTAAATTCACTGCACGTATCCTAAAAGGAGAAAGACAGAAACTTGAATATTTTCTTGGAAATAGTTTATTGGGTTTCTCCTAAGTGGTTCCTGAAACAGAACATGATCTAAGAATTTTTTTTCTGGTAGTTATATCATTCAATTCCTATTAAGCACACAAGACTTAAAAAGAGGTCTGTATTTCTTTTTTCTTGAGAGTCAGCCTCAAAATCCAGAAGGAACCTGCAATCACATACAAGACTCTCAGTAAACTGAGTTCTCTGAGGACTGGTCACAGTCCTTGCCCAGGGTTACACAATAACTTGAGAGAGAATAAGCAAATCACTTAAAATCATAGGGGTAATTACTAGTGGCAACTACAATTGATTTTGTGAGTGTTTTTTCCTGAATCCTTTAGTTCAAGTTGAAATATAATAACAGACTAAATTTTCTTCTTAGCTGTGCTTCCAAGTTCACTGATAGCTCCCTAATGGGTTACATTTAGCAAAAGAAAAATTATACGAGGGAATAGTTTGTTTGTAGTCATGTAAAATAAGAAATTATCTCACACGGAATAACTTTTTCTTATAGATATTAAAAAGTGAATCTATTAGCCGGGCTCGGTGGCTCAGCCTTTAATCCCACGCTTTGGGAGGCTGAGGTGAGTGGATTGCCTGAGTCCACGGGTTCAAGATCCGCCTGGGCAACTTGGCAAGACCCCATCTCTACAATAAATCAAAAAATTAGTCGGGCATGGTAGCGCGCGCCTGTGGTTCCAGCTGCCTGGAAGGCTGAGGCAGAAGGATTGCCAGAGCCCAGCAGGTTGAGGCTGCGGTGGCTGGGAGCATGCCACTGCACTCCAGTCTGGGTGACAGAGTGAAACTCCAAATCAAAAAAAAAAAGTGAATCCATTTTTCACATGAATTACTACTATAATTTTTGATCCAGAATTATTGTGTGCAATGCAACTGAAAATAAGTCGACCATACAGCATCGCAAAGGGGTACTTCTTTAGGGATCATGTTTAGTATCAGCAGCCCTCAGTGAGAGCAGAAAAGTGGCCACAACCTGGAATAACAGACCTGGAGTCAGCCTTTTTGAAGCCAAGAAAATATAATATTGCTTGGGGACGCAACTTTTTTATTTTTATTTTTTCCCAAATGCTGGTACCAGAAAATAATCAGAAGTAAAGCAAGAAACACCTGGTTTGACAAAATGTGGCAATCCCAAAGCCCATAAGAAGAATGCTGGTTCTACTATCAGGAAGTCTGGGTTTGAATTCTATTTTTTCCAGTTTTCAACCATAAGAATTTAAAAATATGAAGACACAGGTACTGAAATCAACACTCTCACTAACTTTGTAAGCACGTTCTTCCTGCTCTGGATTTTAAATCTTTGTTTTAAGAGATGAGAATAGTGTAATTCAGGGGTTCACACTGTGACCTGTGAGCAAAATCTGACCAACTCCCTTTTTTTTTTTTTTGAGTTGGAGTCTCACTCTGTCACCCAGACTGGAGTGCAGTGGCCGCTTCCGGCCACCACAACCTCAACCTGCTGGGCTCCGGCAATCCTTCCGCCTCAGCCTTCCAAGTTGCCGGAATTACAGGCATGCGCTACCACGCCCGGCTGATTTTTTGATTTATTGTAGAGATGAGGTCTCGCTGCCCAGGCGGGTCTCGAACCCGCGGGCTCAGGCAATCCACTCACCTCAGCCTCCCAAAGGCGCGGGATTACAGGCTGAGCCACCGAGCCCGGCCCTTTTTTTTTATAAATGAAGTTACACTGGAACACAGACATGCCCATTTGTTTGTGTATACTCCGTGGCTGTTAGAGTCAAAACAGTTGACAGTCGAGTTTAGTGCTTGTGACAGAGACTGTATGACCACAAAGCCAAAAATATCTACTTTCTGACTCAATAAAAATAAGTTTTTCAAGCCTTGGACTAAATGAAACCTGAGTTCCCTTGCAGCTCAGGCTGTCCATAATTCCATGAGATATTTTTACAGAGATACTGCAAAACCTCCTCCATTCATGGCATATGAACATTTCAGAACCACTACCTTCACAGTGTCTCTTTTAGCTTTTGGCCTGGATTCTGCCCCTTCTTTTTCTTTTGCTTCTTGCAGGCTATAAGAGAAGGGAAGAAAAACAATCATTCCTAGCACCCAAAATGTACTATATTAAAGGGCTTGAGAGCAGAAAGGTAAATGCATATTCCTCCATACCATTGCTCCTGTGTTGAATGCTGCTTACAGAAAAAGACACATGCCATAGCAAACCAGTAAATAGATTTTCACCACTATTTTGGAAAATAAAGAGGTTGCCTTTCTTCCCAGAAAGCAACTAGAATATTGATTAGACGTCAACAAATTTTCAGTTTGTTAGCACCTAAAGATCACACCTCTGGATTATTTATGACAGTGACCTATGCAAGCAAAGAATAGAAGTCCTAGGACTCCCAGGTAGTCTGCACTTAGCATGTGATCATTTCTTGATGGTGATTCAAGGACCTTTCAGATCACTGGAGAACACTAGAAAGAAATGTACTAAGTATATGGCTTTGTAGTTGTAAATTTCTAAACTCTGCAAAGGCAGGTTCTATCATCTACCTTCTGGAGAAAACCTCCAGTGCCCTCCCTTACGCCCTCCCAGGCTCATCGTCCACACTTTGCGACAGCAGTGGCTGCAGCTCACTCACAAGAAGGCCTCACACATGGAGCAGGTGTTGCCGTGAATTTTCCCATCTAGACCCTCGATGGGATCATTCTCTCTGGTGCAGGGGAGTCGTCCATTCCTCACATACTGACGGTATTCACTGCACAGCTCCTGCCAAATGAAGGAGGATTTCAGAATCAGATAATCACACACTGGAAACCTTCCTCACATTACCCTTTTGAAAAATTAAACATGACAGATGCATAGAAGGTTGCTATTAGCCAAGATGCTTTTCAGAGGCCTAGGTCATACATTATTTGAAACATAAGATTGCTGTAACTTATCTCATTTGAAAACCCTTCATTTCAAATATGATTCTGCACTAGGCACTGCGAGAGATGGAAGGAAGAATGATGATACCTTAAATTGGTAAAGGAATTTGTGGTATGCAGAATACACTGTCCCCCATCACCCCAGTATATTTAAGGCCTAATACTTGGGACCTGAAAATGTGTTACCTTACATGGCAAAGGAGGCTTTGCAGATGTGATTAAGTCAATGACCTTGAGATGAGGAGATTATTTTGCATTGCCCTAAAGGGCTCAATGTAATCCCAAGTGTCAGTCTTTAAAACTGGAAGGGTGAGGCTGATGAGAGAATGAGAGGGAAATGTGACAATGAAAGAGCAGTCAGAGAGATGCAATATTGCTGGTTCTGGAGATGAAGGAAGGAGTCCAAGAGCCGAGGAATGTGGATGGCCTCTAGTGCTAGAAAAAGCAGACACAGATTCTCCCCTGGGGAATCCACAAAAGAACCCTTTGATTTTTAGTCCAGTGAGAGTCTTGTCAGACTTCTAACCTATGGAACTGTAAGAGAAGTTTATATTGTTTTAAGCTACCAAGATGTAATAACTTGTTATAGCAGCCATAGAAAGCTAATACAGTTTTTAATTTATTTGGAAAAACTACATAGAAGCAATGATAAATTAGAAACAAATAAATGATATAACCAAAAAATAAAATTTCCAGCAAAATAGATGATAGAATTATTAAGCATATTGTACAAAAGGGAAAAATTTTTAGGGAGCAGCTAATACTTTCACTTTTGGCCAATATTCTGATAGACAGAGGGAAGGGACACTCTATGTGCAAAATTGTATAGAAGGTAAAGTTCATTGTATGCTGAATAACTGGTGAATTATTCAATGTGACACATCCCATCAGACAATGAGAGCAGACAAATAATAATATTAACAGTAATAAATATAATATTACATATTGAGTACTTAAGATATGTGAGACACTGTGATGTTATACATGGATAAGTTTCTTGGGACTTTATAAATATAATGTACATAATAGTAATATTCTTATTTTATACACAAGGAAACTAAGACACAAAGATAAAATTACGGGCACAGGGAGATGGACCGAGAATCTAAACCCTGACAGTATGAGTTCAGAGTTCAGAATGCTATTGAGTCCACATGATGGGAAGCCATGAATCAATGCTTGGCAAGTCAAAGAAGCAACAAGGCACCCAGTCTAACTGGCACAAGAGGAAAGGTATATATAATAACAGAGAGTAAGAGCTGAGATGTGGTAGGAGTCAGGTTGTGTCTGGCATCAAAAGCTACTGCCAAGACCTTGGGTCTTACTCTGATGAGATAAGAAGCCACTGGGTAGCTTGTCCTACCTTATGTTTTTAAATAATTACTTTGGAGTTGGGCTCGGTGGCTCAGCCTGTAATCCCGCACCTTTGGGTGGCTGAGGTGAGTGGATTGCCTGAGCCCGCGGGTTCGAGACCTGCCTGGGCAGCGAGACCTCATCTCTACAATAAATCAAAAAATCAGCCGGGCGTGGTAGCGCATGCCTGTAATTCCGGCTACTTGGAAGGCTGAAGGATCGCCGGAGCCCAGCAGGTCGAGGCTGTGGTGGCCAGGAGTGGCCACTGCACTCCAGTCTGGGCGACAGAGTGAGACTCCAACTCAAAAAAAAAATTACTTTGGTTTAAGAGTTGAGAGTAAATGGTAGAGCAAAGGTAAGAGCAGAGAGAGCAGCAGAAATGAAATCTTCCTGGAGACACAGTCTGCAGGAATATTACAAATGGCAGAAGTGTGCAAAGTGTAAAGTACATCATAGGCCTTAAAATCAGAACTTGTGGTTCAATTGCTAGCTTTCAAATTATTAAATATAATTGTGCTTACGTGTGTTACTTATATCACACATATAATAATATGCTATATTATTAATACATACTTATATATTACTTAAATTTATTGATTTACTTCTTATCTGAACCTCCAAGTCTTCTATAAAATACAGATAATAATACATACCTTGAATAGTTACTACAAAGATCAGTCTTAAAATATTTATACCATGAGGCATACAGTCATAAATCTTTATACCATGAGGCATATAGTCATAATTAAATAATTAATAGCCATTGTCATCAGCATCATCATTATCATCATGAGAGATTTTAAAGAATGCAAACCCAAGGCCCAGAGATGCTCTTAACTAATTTCCGCAAAATTTCACAGAGAATTAATTAGGGAAAACCTAGTTATTGTTGTTGTTGTTCTTTAAACACTCATTCAAAAAGGTATCTGAGAAAAAGCTGAACATCTGCCTCTGTTAGTTTGCATTCAGACAACAAGACAACCATCTGCATACACTTCTTCTTGGGTCACATAATTCACATGGTCAGTGACTGACCTCCTCTCTAATGCATGAACAACTAGTAGATTTAGTGTGAACAACTTGAATAAGGAAGGATTCCTCTTGTACATGAGGATCCAAACACATTCCCTCAGTTTGCAGTCACTAATGATTCTGGGAAAAGGAGGACCGAATGCGAGCCTTGCCTAGGGGGAATGATCATTGAACATTTACATGGCTCTGATGATCTGAAACAACTACCTGTACTGCTTCTCTCTTAACTTTCTCAGCCTCAACTGTCTTTTTTTCTTCTTTATTCCTTTTCTTCTCTTCTTCTTCAAGTTTGCTGCAATTAAAAAAAAAAGAGATAAGCTGAATACAATTCCCCATTCTCTTTGGTAGTATGCTTTAAGAAGGAATGAGGATCTTCCAAACATTCAGTCTTCAGTACAAATACATCCAGTCGGAGAGGTGCTATTGTTTTGGCCAATAACACAGAGATATATAGTTGTTTACATCCCACCTCTAAAAAAGAAGAAGAAAACAACTATGCATTTTTATTACTACGCAGCCCTCAAGTATTCTTATTTTCTGCCAGTCATGGCTCTAATCAGTGTTCCAAAACATGCCACAAATTGTCTTGATTTTTTATTTTATTTTATTTTATTTTTTAGTTGGAGTCTCACTCGGTCGCCCAGACTGGAGTGCAGTGGCCACTCCCGGCCACCGCAGCCTCGCCTGCTGGGCTCCGGCGATCCTTTCGCCTCAGTCATCCGAGTAGCCGGAATTACAGGCATGCACTACCACACCCGGCTGATTTTTTTTGATTTATTGTAGAGATGAGGTCTTGCTGCCCAGGCGGGTCTCGAACCTGTGGGCTCAGGCAATCCACTCACCTCAGCCTCCCAAAGGCGCGGGATTACAGGCTGAGCCACTGAGCCTGGCTTGTCTTGATTTTTTAAACTGTGAAACTTTTTCCTCTCCAAATAACTACCATATCAGTGATGAAAGCAAAGAGGGGTACCAAGTCAGATGATGGGCCCATAATCATAATAAACTGTGTGTCACTATAAATAAAAATCATTAAGTATTTTTAAATGGAATTAATATTCAAGTGGAAATTTGAGATTGGGGCTGTAGTTGTGATTCAAGTCCAATAAAATTCTTTGAGGGTGATCACAAGTCCAATATTCTGGTAGTTTCTACTGACATGTCACATATTAAAGGTTGGGAAATCCTTAGCATTTACTACCTGTAGTCATTACCACCACAATGCTAGCAAGTTGAACAGGTGAGAGGAAAACTCTGATTTCTTGAGCTTCAGCCACTGTTTATTCTACTGGCCTACTCTGTCAGTCTCTCCTTTTAAAAAACTATGTGCGTATCTTTAAGGTTGGACTAAGACATGTGAAAGCTAAGAGGCAAGAACTTTGCACCTCTTTAAACAGATATTATTTAAATTTTTTTCTCAACATTTATTTCAGAGTAAAGCTCAGGAAGGATTAAAAGACTAAGAAGGAGAATAATTAGAGGTGGCAATAATCATCTTCCCCTATGCTGCCCACACAACAGAGCCCTGGTCACAGGTTTCCACCACTGCTCAGCAAAACAAAGGCTTACAATAAGTCTCTGTCTTATGGCTCACCAAGGAGACATTTTAGTAAACATCTATTACATGAGACTGTTTCTTAAAGGTTTCCCTTCTATACTAAGCCTCCTACCAAAGTATGCATTTCACCTCTACACAGCAATGTCCCTGAAAGGATAAATGCAATCCTCTTTATTCCATTTCTTGTTCCAGTTATTAAAACAGTCCTTACATACTGACCCCACAGACCTCCATCCTACTTGTTTCCCTGAACTCGTGTCTGAACATGCTCACAGAACCGTAAAATGTCAAGGGTGGGAGAGAGATAAAAGAGATCATCCAATCCAGATCATGTGACTTCTACTCTCTCTTTATTGTGAGTAAAAATGATCAAGTGTTAAAGGCATATTCTTACTAAATTCAGTCTTTCTCCTTGATTTAATTATAAGACAGAAGGATCACTGACTAGAGAATGGCACTGTTACTATAGGATTTAATGTCACAATGTTTTGCCCATCTGCTTTTTTTTCTTTCTTTTTTTTTGCATTTTTCTAGTGCTATATGCTCTGCACATATAAAGAATCTGAGAATTGGGCAATCTGTGATGAAGAAATTCAGTGGGAGAGACGGAACGAACACTCACAACACACTGGCACACATGGCACACTTGTTTCCGTGCATTTTGCCATCTGGGCCACGGACAGGATCATTCTCCCTGGTGCAGATGAGCATTCCATTCCTCACCTGATCCCGAAATTCACTGCAAATTTCCTGGAAAATGAGAAAATATTTTTTACCTTCCCTGAATCTTTTCCTATTTTGAAGAATATGTGAGGAATCAGTAACGTTGAGTAAAAAGTTAAAAAGAAAAGTGATAACGTGGCAGCAACTCAGTATTTGCAAAGCTTCCATCATGAACTCAGAACTGTCCTGGCACTATGGCAGAAATATTTTTCATCATCATTCTCCTGGGGGTGCTTAAAGCCAAGGCTCAGAAGAAAGCACAGAAAATTGGTAGAGACCAATAGAAAACATGTGTTTGTGCTGTGTTGCAAAGCACAGTTTAAAAGCTGTGAACGATTAGAGGGGGAGGAATTCAGCAGGCGGGCCCAGAACAGACGTCTTCCTTGGGGAATGGGGAACATTACTGAGCTGTGGTTTGTCCTTCGAGACTGAGAAAAAAGAAAAAAAAAAGCATGCTTACACGAGAAAATAAAGGATATAGCCAATAAATGGACAGAACTTTACAGGTAGAAAAGAGAACAAGTCTGATCCCTGGAGAAGCTGACATCTTCTTGGGAGTGAACAAATAAGAGCCTCGGGAAAGGGATGTTGACCTGAAACCCGGCATGAAGAAGAGGAGGAATGTATTGGGTTCTTGACACACATCTAGAGGCCTTGACAGCAGTTCGAATATGAAACAAATTTTAGATTATAAATTACCAGTGAAAAAGTTGTTTTCAAACACAGTTACCAAAAACAAATGAGTCAGTTTAAAGGTAAACTTTTAAACTATGTCAGCTCTTCCTCAGATCATGATTAGGCTTACACTATTGCAGCTATTGCTAAAAAATATGATAAATAAGTATAAATCTTACAAATAGCTATTATATCAGAGCACACCAACATCTCCCCCCAGGCAAATTTTGCTCTGCTACCTGTGAAATTATACAATTATAAAAGCAGGGAGGGTAGATTAAAAATAACTGGGAATCAGAGGTCCTGCTGAGTAATGTCAACTGGGGGCAAGAAAACTAACACTTCCTCCACAACCAAGTGGTGGCAAAAAATCAAATAAGATAACTTATGTGCATTTGTTTTGCAAATTGGAGTGATTGGGATTTTTTATTTTCTTTGTGAAATTATAGACATAGGGATGATGTAAATTGGAATTAGTAAACTACACAAGTTAATATTAATAAACAGTGCTTTACAACAGAAATCTAACCAAAGACAAATTTGGAGGAAATCCCTTACAAAAAACTAGCACTCCAGTTTTTTTTAAATCAACCTCAAAATTTGAATAATCATGAAATACTCCTAATCAAGATCCCCTTTTTTAGGTTAGAAGTGTTCTTCATTCATTTCAGGCATAGAAATTAAGCTAGAAACATTTATTCTAATAAGATAACGAGAATGCTATTGTAAAGAAAAAAAATGTCAGGGCATAGCACCAGCATTCCAGAGAAAGTTACCTTTGCAGCTTCTCTTTTAGCCTTTGCTCTTGCCTTTTCTTCTTGTTGACTATAAGAAAAAGACAAAAGCAGAAGAAATGAACCTTAACATCACAGAGCAATTCCTTAACATCAGTGAATTGATCATTCATTGCTTTGATCCAACCTTAGTAGTTTGTGATTGTATTAGATAGTAAACAAGAATGGTTCATCTGACCTCAGGAAAATGGAACTTCTTTTCTTTTTTGAGTATGAGTCTTTGTCTGTTGCCCAGGTTGGAGTGCACCGTCATGATCACTGCTCACTACAGCCTCAACTCCTGGGCGCAAGTGATCCTCCTGTCCCAACCTCCTGAGTAGCTAAGACTACAGGTGTATGCCATCACACCAAGTAATTATTTTTATTTTTATTTATTTTTTATTTTTTGCCTAGGCTAGTCTTGAACTCCTGGGCTCAAATGATCCTCCCACCTCAGCCTCCCAAAATGCTGGGATCACAGGCATTAGTTACTGCACCTAGCTTCAGAAAACCCTTTGATTAAGGAGTGAACCTATTTAACCTCCCAGCATATGTACCTCAATAATACTTATGTGTGGATTTTTTTGTATCTACAATTATTCTTTTTTTGTTTATTTTATTTATTTTTATTTAGAGATAGGGTCTTGCTCTGTTGCCCAGGCTATAATGCAGTGGCACAATCATAGCTCACTGTAGCTTCAAACTCCTGGTCTCAAGCAATCCTCCTACATCAGCCTCCCAAAGAGCTGGGATTACAGGTGTGAGCCACCACACCTGACACCTATGATTACCTTTTATAAAGTGGTAATTGTTGGCTCCTGTGAGGTATATAGCCTGTTGGTTAAAAGGAAAGATTTGAAGTCAAATTGCAAAAGAAAAAAGGAAATGCCTTAATCTCTGTGCATCCCTCACCTCTAAAGGGTGGGGGAGGAGAAATAGGAAAGGTAATAATAGTACTTTTTTCACAGGAACGCTAGGAGCATTAAATAAGATGGTCCATGTAAAGCAGCTAGAAAAGCCATAAAATGATTGGTATAACTAATATAAGGTACTGATACTCCTCTGTCATCATTGAAGTAAATCTTCCAAAAATAGGCATATGACGGAAATGAAGTGAGAGGGGTAGCTCTTACATTGCGCATAACTAGCAGTGTTACAACTTGAGTTTAGTGGATTAGATCTATAGCATAGTTGGATATATAACACAAAAAAACCAATCATGTTGTATAGACGAAAAAAAAAATCACATTAATTTGCAAAAATGTTTTAATGTGTTCCAGACCACATAAGACTTACTCATTGGTCAAATTAAAATGTTTTACAAAGTTGAAAAGACTGTTCTCACATGCTATGAAAGTGTGCAAAAAAATGACTATGAATAGTTCTCAAGAAATTCAATACCCTTTGTTAATATGGCCATAAAATATGAGTTGATAAAAGTTTTTTGCTTTTTGGTAAGAAATTTCTTATGTCTATGGAAGAAACTTACTAAAATAGATAAAAAATTGTGGAGTTTTCATACTTCTCTAATGGAAACTGACCTAAACTTTACCATGAGTCTAAGTTGACTAAAATATTTTCAAAACATTTTCTTTCCTGAATGGGAAATTGTCAGGGGAGGCAGCAAAGTGAACCACTAGGTGGATAATTACTTGCTTGTAAATGAGAGATTAATGTAGAGGAAAATAAAAACAGGTGGAAACAAGCCTAAATATAGGCAAATATATCTACCAGAAGTTAGTAAAGGCCTTGCTAAGTGATGACATCCTGCCTATACCCTATAGCAAAAACAATATATATATATACATATATATATTATATATATATATAATTTTCTTCATCTATACATCCTGTGTCGACTTTTCCATCATTCTCAATTTTTCTGGGTTTTAGCGTTTTTCAAGTGTCACTTCTGACAATGCAGAACCTATTTCATATGGTGGCTGTGAAGATTAAATGAGATTAGGTAGCAAAGCTCTTAGCAAGTACTAGACAATTATATGCATTCAATAAATGTTTGTTATGATAATTATATGGTTGAAACTGCCTATATAAAATTAATTAAAGGTCACAAAGTTAGAACTGTGATAGGGGCCTAGATAAATCATAAGATGTTTGCTATACTTGTTTTCTACTGTCTTGACCTTTTCTCCCTCCATGCATATCCCAGTCCCAGAGCTGCCTGCCAGATTATGAGACTTGTTTTTCTCTTGATGTACATGGTCTTTAGGTCATGCCAATCTCCTCGATGGCATTCAGAAGCTTAATCTGCCAAAAGACATGAGTAGCTCTGATCACTCCTGAATCACACTCCTGCATCCTTTGTTCACAAGATTTGTAACTTCCCCAATTACTCCTATAGACAACATAAACCTAAAACTGGTGTTTGGGATGTTTCCAGACTCTGCATTCTGGTGGAACATCTGACACTAACCAGACCAGCGATCCATGAACCCTACCCAGAAACTGACTTGATACACAAAGACAATGTTGATACCTCTATGATTTCACTGCCAACCAGTCAACAGTCTCATTTCCCTGGCCCCTTGCATGTCAAATTAGCATTTAAAAATCCTGGCCCCTGATTTCTTGAGGAGGTGGATTTGAGAAATATTCCCTGTCCTCCTCACTCAGCTGTTTTTCAAATTATTACATTATTTCTCTACTGTAACAGTTGCTGTCTTAGTCTTGGCTTTTCTGGGCAGCAGACACAAGAACCTGGTTAGGCTGTAATATGGTCACCATCTTAACTTTACTTCTTTTTAGTGCTCCATGGCTGTTGGGAGCCGGCCGTGGAGGCCTGCCTGAGCGTTAGGGATCCAGGCAGGCTGCAGACCCTGAGACCGCTAGGATGAGTTCAGGAGCTGAAGGCCCATTTGCTCTTCCCTTCTTTGCTGTTTTAGCACGTTCCACTAGCAGGGACTTTGATGATCTAAGCATGAAGTTCTGAGAGTACGACAGGCATGGCTTACTTTAGGAGTCTATTGTTCCCATTTTTCACAAACCGATTTCGGCTTTAAACTTAACATAATTCAAACTCAGGTCACATTTGGGAGCCTTTAATACGGTACAAGCTTCCTTTAAGATTTAATAGTATATTTGTAGAATTAGTATATACATACAAAGTGCTGTTTCAACCTTAATAATATAAATAACTATCTAGAGCTACTAGAAACGGCCCAGCACAAACTTTGGGCTAGGTCACATTCCTAAAGGCCCAGCACGAGCTTTGGGCTGGGCCACATTCCTAAGGGCCCAGCACATACTTTGGACTGGGCTGCTTTCTTTTAAACTGGGTTTTAGCTACAGTTAGTATAGGGTTTTTTCTACTTATTATAGAAATTGAATTTATTTTATTCATAGAAAGTACTGTAGAATAGGTTATGCTACGTCAGTGAATTATGTCAGTTCAAGCATGATCAAACATGATATTTTGAGGTTTAATAAGAATATAGCTAACTTTAGAAATTACATTGTTTTCATCTTCTACATTTGTGGTTTTGGCTTTAATACAATTTATAGTTTATACTTGGGTTTTATTTTTTAGAAGCTTTATTGCTGATGATCAGGATTAGGAATTAGAAACTTTAAGAAAAGTTAAAATAGATTTATAGGATTTCAGAACAGCCATTTTGTTAAGAGATTGTAATCAGTTGTTCCCAGAAATGGCCCAGCGTGATCTTTTGACTGAGTCACATTCCTAGGAATTGGTTTGGGCTATAATTAAGAGTTTCTATAGTGTAGGTAGAATTAGTGTAAAATAGAGAAGAATTGGGATTTAGGTTGGTTATTAGGTGTTGGGTATGCATAGGTTTTAAAAGTTATTGATTATTAGAATATTATGATATTAGAATTGTTGTATTGCCTCTGAGAAATATTAACCAAGCATGAGGAACAGTGAGATAGTTTTGGGATCCTCATTCCTCATGATTGGGGAAACACCTGGTGGTTGGGGGACACCCCTCATCCACCTGGCTCTATGTTCATGTAAATGTCTTGTGATTTAATTGGGACTGCCCTTCCTCTTACTCCAGGAAACACCTGGTGGGTGAGGGATGCCCCTCATTTACCTGGCTTTGTGTTCATGTAAAGGTTTTGTGATTTAATTGAGATTGTTCTTCCTCATACCTGAGGAAACACCTGGTGGGGGGGCGCCCCTCCTGCACCTGGCTTGTGTTCAAGTGGAAGACTTGTAAGACTGCCTGTGTAAAATTTGGGGATAAATACCCACTGTAAGTTTCAATAAATGGCTTCTGCTCAATTCATTGAACAGATGTTCACTTTCTTTCTCTTTATATCTATCCCTTCATCTTTCTTTCTTTCAATATCTATCCCTCCAGAAATAATCGCCAACGCCATCACACCTTCCAAGGGACCTCCTAAATCTCTTTTTGGGGGCTGGCCCCCCAAACATGGTGCAAACGTGATAGGACAAATCTGCAAGGGAAGACGAAGTAACTAAATCCTTTCAGAGACTCTTAACACATAGAAAATAAATTTGAGAATTCCCTTAGTTAAAAATCAAGAGTTTAGAAGACATAGACTCTTGTTTGAGGGGCCATATCATGCCACCCATTCCAAAGTCATACCTTAAGCCCCCTTTAAATGGGTATCTGGTCTACAGCCATACCACCCTGAACATGCCCAATCTCATCTAAATGGGCATCCTACTCCCACACTGCAAAATCCTCATTCTTGAATCTTTCCTTACTCCATCCAAGGTCAATCTTCATGTTGAGTCCACACCTGTCTCTCTATAGCTTTTATCCATTTTATTTCTATTCCTTAAAATCACATAGACTATCCAGGGACAGTGGCTCATACCTATAATCCTAGCACTTCAGGAGGATTGCTTGAGCTTAGGAGTTCCAGACCAGTTTAGGCAACATAACAAGACCTCATCTCTACAAAAAAATGAAAAAAGTAGCTGTGCATGGTGGCACACACCTGTAGTCCCTGCTACTTGGGAGGCTGAAGTGGGAGAATCACTTGAGCTCAGAAAGTCAAGGTTGCCTAAGTGACAGAGAGAGACCCTGACACACACACACACACACACACACAATCACACAGAATAAGAAGGAAGGAAGGAAAGAAGGAAGGAAGGAAGGAAGGAAGAAAGGAAGGAAGGAAGGAAGGAAAGAAGAGTGAGCCCTAAAAAAAAAAAAACTCAAAATATTTTGTGCACTATAATGATATTTTTTTACATGTAATCTCATCTATTTCCTATTTCAGTTGATAATTTTTCATCAAAATAAAAGCAATGAGTATGATTATCATGGCCGATTCTCTTCTTTGGGTAATAAAATCTAGGCTGTTTCTGAAATGCCACAGAATAAGTTATTCGGCATCTTGGGGTCTGAGTTTGCATTTTTCACTTTTTGAGTTGGAGTCTCACTCCACTGTCCAGGCTAGAGTGCAGTGGCATGCTCACAGCCACCCCAACATTGACCTGCTGGGCTCTGGTGATCCTTCAGCCTCAGCCTTTCAAGTAGCCAGAACTACAGGTGTGCGCTACCATATCTGGCTAACTTTTTGATTTACTGTAGAGATGAGGTCTTGCTAAGTTGCCCAGGTTGTTCTTGAACTCATGGGCTCAGGCAATCCCCTGAGCTTAGCTTCCCAAAGTGCTGGGATTACAGGTTTGAGCCACTGCGCCCAGCCTGAATCTGTATTTTTAATTGACAAATAATCATTGCATATCTTTATGGAATTCAATATGATGTTTTGGAATGTGTATATATTGTATAATAATTAAATCAAGCTAATTAGCATAGTCACCTTACATAATTATCATTTTGCTGTGATGAAAACATTTATCATCTCTTTTAGCAATTTTAAAATGTGTATCACATTATTATTAACAATAGTTGCCACACTGTGCAACAGATCTCAAAAACGTATCCTTCAGCTGTCTAGCTGAGACTTCATACACTCTGAACATCTTCTGGCTCCCAAGTCCCAGCCTCACCCCACCCCCAGCCACTGGTAACTGCACTCTCTCAACTGACTCTTCACTATGAGTTAGACGTTTTTAGATCCACGTAAGTGACATCATGCAGTATTTGCTTTTCTGTGTCTGGCTCATTCTGTATCTCTTTTTATCACAATAGTTATCATCTGAAAGGCCTCTCCTTGTTTTGTTGCTGTTGTAGTTCGCTTTTTGTCCTTTTAAATGCGACATCCTGAGTCAGGCTCAGTGGCTCAGCCTGTAATCCTGCACCTTGGGAGGCTGAGGTGAGTGGATTGCCTGAGCTCGCGGGTTCAAGACCCGCCTGGACAACTTGGTGAGACCTCATCTCTACAATAAATCAAAAAAATTAGCCGGGTGTGTTAGCGCATGCCTGTAGTTCCAGGTATTTGGAAGGCTGAGGTGGAAGGATCGCCGGAACCCAGCAGGTTGAGGTTGCAGTGACTGGGAGTGGCCACTGCACTCTAGACTGGGTGACAAAGTGAGACTCCAACTCAAAAAAATAAAAAAATAAAAATAAATGCGACATCCAAAACAGAATTCTACCCTGAAGAGGAAGATGCATTATTCACTGTGTGAAAAGTTCCCATAGCAGTTCCACCCTCAAGCCCAGAATCCCTTGGCTTTGGTGCTACTCACAAAAAGGCCTCACACATGGAGCAGGTGTTGCCATGCATCCTCCCGTCAGGGCCCCTGATGGGGTCATTCTCTCTGGTGCACAGAAGTGGTCCATTCTTCCTGGCTGTGCGGTATTCACTACACAGCTCCTGTGAAATGGAGGAGGGAAATCAGACATGTTGAACACAGGCTGGATCAGACTGCAAAAGAAGCTGAAGTTTATACTTTTAAAAAATCTTAGATGGGAATCAGCAACTGCCTTATTTTAGAGTCATTCTTAACTTCAAAGGCATGCATATTACATGAGGAAAGCAATGAACCCTCTACCAAGAAATAGTCAATATGCACATGTGTACCTGGACACATGCAAACACACACAAAAACTCAAACTATACAAATGATTCATGCAATTTCATGGAATTCATGTGTTCCCTGCATGCTGTTTATGTATCTTAGGTACACACACCTCTGAATTGTTAGAAAAGGTACCCTTACCTCAAAGACAGTTGCACTCTCAGATTGTCTTTTATTTCTTGATTTACCTTCCTTCTTTTTCTTTTCTTCTTCTGCTTGGCTAAAGAGAGAGTGGTTAAAAAAAGAGATGAGTAGGAGTCATAGAATCTCCTTATTGGAAGTGATCTCAGTATAATGTCATTATCCCAGTTAACAGTTGACATTTATTAAATTCTATGATGCACCTCACCCTGTGCCTGTGCTCATACTATGAGACCCTTATAGCTGCATGTAGTAATACTATTATTATAACCACAACTCACAAATAAGAAAACTGGCAGACAGAATGCCTATCTGCCCAAAGACACAAAGATAACAATACAGACTCTAGTCCAGAGGCAGTTTTCTAACTTGCAAAGCTCACTACTATATCTCCAAAGCCTACTTAGCCTTTGTTTTAATCTTCCAGTGACGTCTCTTTCTACATCAACCTTGACACCTAGGGGTGAGGCACTCCATTTTTGAGATCCTCAGACTGTTAGCAAGTTCTTCTTGGCACTGAGCTGGAATCTGTCTTCTGGAGCTTTTGCCCAGTGGCCCATAGGCCTCACTTTCACCCATGGAGATAACCTGGAACTTAGTCTATTTTCACATTGTAAAATAAAAACTGTTTGAACATTTCAAAACTATGACTCTCCCCTTGCCTAACTGTGTTCGAGTCTTAACAGTCCTCAAAGGACATGGTTTTTATACATCTCTGCAATCAGGCAGTTTCTCTAAATATGATGTCATTCTTTCATTTGTATGCTAAAGCATCTCTCTTACAACTGAATGTGAAAATGAAATAGAAAGGACAAAGCCCTCCCTTCATTTTCTCAGCTGCAATACTACTCACAAGAAGGCCTCACACATGGAGCAGGTGTTGCCATGCATCCTCCCGTCAGGGCCCCAGATGGGGTCATTCTCTCTGGTGCAGGGGAGTTTTCCATTCCTCACAAACTTTTGGTATTCACTGCAAAGTTCCTGCCAAAATAAAGTAAACTGGATATATATTTTATTCCTATTCAAAGCAGAAGATCCAAACATCTACATGGCAGAAACTAACATCATGTCTTCTTGAGCCCGAGATTTTAATTGTGTTTTCTCAAATGTAAAATTCAGTTCAGTAACAGCAGTAACTTATCACTAGCTAAGAGATGGCAACAAGCAAGAAAGAATAGACTGTTGCAATATAACAAGAGGTACACAAGTAAGTTCCACTGTAATCTAAACAATAAAATATGTGCAAATGTAAGAAAATCTGAGAACTCAAAGGTCAGAACCATGAAATCTGATTGTGGGAACCAGGGAAGATCATAGAGCAAGAATAATTTAGGTGACTGTGAAGATCAGATAACATTTGGGAAAAAGTGAACTGGGAAACATGCATGAAAATAAAATAAGCTGAGAAACAGGTAGAAAACTACATGACACATAACAGAGCATGGTTTTCTGAATAGAGGTAAGGGGCCAAACAAGGAAGGAGATGAAGAGATTAAAACATGTCTTTTAGTTGATAATGAGCTACTTGCGATTTTAAGTAAAGCAGTACTATGATCTGACTCACATTTTGAAACATTGATCACATTGATCAGGGACAAGGGTGGGTAAGGGAAAGGGTAGAATCCAGGAGGAAAATTCGGAGACTTTCATTATCAAAACAATAGGTTAAGATAACTGACCTAAGATTTTGGAAACTAACAATGCCATATTTCAGAGATAAGAATTATCCTTTTTTGGAGAATCAAGATATTTTTATCTCAACTCAGATGTGAAATTGCAGAAATGTATCTGTAGAAACTATACCTGTAGAGTTTCTCTGGAAAGTGGTGAGCAAAAGTTAATACCATCTGTGAGCGATGAAACTAGAACTAGAACTCAGTTTTTCAGACTTCAAATAAGTTCTTTGCATTTTACAGGATTAGTCTTTGAAGCAGCAAGAATGGATCAATCTGCCATAGCATTCATATCAATGTCATCCCCAGATTGAAGAGTTAAGATTTTTCTGGGGATTTTTGCAGGGCAAAAATCTCACCCTTTAGGCTCTTTAAAGTATGTTTAGATATAGTACCAAGTAGGATGTGTTGGATGAATTCCACTCACTGCATATGAGGGTTCTTTTCCAGATTCCCTTTTATTTCTAGCTTGTGCTTCCGCCTTTTTCTTTTCTTCAGTTTTTGCTTGACTGAATGAGAGAGAACATGAAAGAAAGCAATTAGGACCAGACAGGTGCCAGGGTGTCTCCTCATCCCTGCACTGCTAATCTGTCCTCCCTCCTTAGGGAGGAGCAACTGTGTTGGTTTATCATATCAATGACAAGCAAAAACAAACAAACAAACAAACAAACAAAATCCTCCAGTATGGCATGATACAAGGACTTTTTCATAGTTTCTGGTTAATGTTGAAGAAAGACAGCAAGTGGGTCTGGAAAACTTGTTTTTTTTGTAAATAAGCCCTCTTGCCTATGGTACGAAGAGAAGCATCACCAGTATTCACAACAAAGGTATCAAAATGAGAACCACAGTGACAACACCTGGATGCTGAAAGTGACCTTAACAAAGCACATCCAGTTGTCCCAATGTATTACTTTCTCATGTCTGTTTTATCTAAAAGACAAAATGTGAAGCAGTGGAAAAAAGCCAATACTTTTCATATAGTGATATACTAAATGAGCCTCAGTTTGTTTTGCATAATGGAACAGCACAGTATGTACAGTTAGGTGGTATTTCAACCATCTATGGTTGTGAATTTAAAAAAAAAGCATAGATTCTAAATATATGTTAAATACTTAAACTAAGCTCAACCAGATACAGTGAGAGATAGTCTAAATTTTGAAAACTGTCAATTCTAACTTACTGAGAAATGCCATATTACATAAAATAACATACATAAATTATATAAAATAACATAGCATTGGAAATTGACAGTTTTTTCATGGGTGTGACTATGTGTAAGTTCTGCATTAAGTGCTAACTTTGGATCGTAACTGCCATGAAAGACATACCTATAAACTGCTAACACAGTTTCCCCCAAGAGCTTCAGGAGTGAGTGGACAACTAACATTAGAGGGAGTAGTCAGAGAAACAAAGTATCTTGAAACAAAGAGCCCTGAGTACTTACTCCCAATCCTGTTACTGACATTCTCCATGAAACTTATTCAACTCCTTTCCCTGTTTTTGAGTCTCAGTTTCCCCTTCCATGAAACAAGCTGTTTCTATCTAAAAGGTCCCTTCTTTCTCAGGCATTCTAAAACTCTGTACTCACAAGTAAGCTTGACACATGGAACATAAGTTGCCATGCATCTTTCCATCTGGATCACGGACAGGGTCATTTTCTCTGGTACAGAACAGTATTCCATTCTTTGCACGATCTTGATATTCACCACAGAGCTTCTGAATAATGAAAATGAGACGGCTTAGATATAGTTCTCTGCTATCTATTTATTAATTTTAAATGCTGTTTTACAAAGAAATTGGAAAAGCAGAATTAAGGATGAAAAAATAAAATTTTCAGGATCTAAGATCATCCAAAAATTTTGTGATATTTCTCTCCTTGTAATATTCATCCATTTAAGTGTTGAAAAAATACATACATAAATTATGAAACTATATAAATATGAATGTGATTAGCTGAATGTGGTGGCTCATGCCTGTAATCCCAGCAATTTGGGAGGCAGGGGCAAGAGGATTGTCTGAACCCATGGATTCGAGACCAGCCCGGGCAACCTGGAGAGACCTCATCTCTACAAGGAAAAAAAAAAAAAAACTGGCTGAGCATGGGGGCTCACACTATAGTTTCAGCTACTTGGACGACTGAGGTGGAAGGATCACCTGAGCCCAGCAGCTGAAGGCTGTGGTGGCCATGAGTGTACCACTGCACTCCAACCTGGGCAACAGAGTGAGACTCCAACTTAAACAAAAAAAAATGTGATTTATTGAGGTCCTTTATCAGTCAAGTGGGAAGGATAAGTAATTGCAATATAAAAAACTAAGAGATGTAATACAGATCAGAATTAAGTGTGTACAAGTACAAAGGGAAGAATGATTCATGGAAGTTCAGAGAGAACTTATATCTGAATTCTATCTTAAGGATGTATTCAGGGACACAATGCAGCAAAAAGGACCTCCAAGAGGAATTATGATATGGATAGAGGCATGAAAGAACAGGTTCTTTGAGATCATCTAACATATTTATGAGTATAGGAGCTAAACAACTAGTTGGGTAAAGAGAAAAAGATTTGGAAAATGCTCAAAATGGAGACCCTAAAAATGAATGAAAAACAAAACCTCTAAACTTTGAAAGGAATTTGTATTTTACTCTTAGGCAATGAGAAAATGATAAATTTTTATAGCAGAGAATGACAGAATCAGATCTTTGTTTTAGAAAGACTGACAACCAGATGTGTGGAGGATTTGAGTAAGCAGAGACGAAGTTAGAGAAACTAATTAGATTACAAAAAAAGGAAAAGGAGAGAAAGAAAAAGAGAAAGGGAGGGGAGGGAGGGAGAAAACAGGGATTGAGGGAAGGAGAAAGAGAAAGCAGAGGAGGAAATGAAAGAAAGGGAAGAAAGGAGGGAGGAAAAGAGAACAAAACTGGAAATAAAGATAATATAATATTTGAGGGACATTCAAGTACTAAAATTAAAAGGACTTGGAAACCTAAAATTGAGGGAAAGAAAACAGTTGGAAACAAGGCAGAAGGTAGCCTAATGGAGTGGGCTACTCTATAGAACTGTGAACTACACATCATAGAAATATAGGTTACTATCTGTTAGAAGTAAGTTACATAGGGTGTCTACAAGAAATGAAGTAGTTCAAATATAATCTAGAATACCTTCAAACATTGGAATTTTATAGTGTCATTGATCCATGGAAACATCTCCTATTCTATGAAAACAATATGTGAGATTAATTGAATCTTGAGGACCGAGGAAGATGGAGATGAAAATGCATCAGTGCAAAGAAGTATGAGTTGTTCACACTAAGATGGTAGCAGTAGGAAAACAGGCAAGTGACTATATAAAAGATGTTTAGAAAGTAGAATGCAGTATAATTTTAAAGAATGCACAGTAAAATTCTACATTGACTCTGCTTTTAATATGAATACCTTCACAACAGCTGCCACACATTTGAAGAGTACATATCACACTTGAATTCAGATGTTTTGATATATCACCTTCATTTAGGAGTGTAAAACTATACTATTCATGTGACTTGTTTAATTTCTATCAAATAGAGCTAGAACTTGTAATGCCATAATCATTCATCTAAGTTTCATAAAACAATGACTATAAACCAGTTTCTAGTAAATTCTCCTAGTAGTAGGGAAAATAGTAGCCAATATTGAAAATGCACACTAGAGTAATATGCACGCACACACAAACACACATAAATTATAACTAAATTGATCAAACTGATCCTCACCTCAATTTCTCTTTTAACTTTAACTTTTTCTTCAGCCTTTCTTAGATTTTGATCTGCTTTATTGTTTTCTTCTGAAAAACGCTGCTTGCTGGAGAAAGAAGATAAATAAATGGAGATGCTTCAAATCTTCATGTCACAAAATATTCATTAGGTACAGCTAAATTTTTCTGAGTTTTAGTACAAACACTTGCAAGTCATCTATAAGTCCCCCAAAAGCTCCCTTCCATTTTGCCTTTATATGTATACCGTACTCTTCTACTAAATTACCTTTTTCTCATCTTCCTTTCTTTTAAATCATCCTAACTTAAATTCTACGTTTTGAAGAAGACATTCCAAATAGAAATGAGTGCTACATCTATTGCTGATTTCATATCTTTTGGAATCATTTTCACTGTGTTTTGTAATATGTAAATATGTATCTCGATGTCCATGGTTTGTGCTATTAACCTTAAATTTCTTGGAGAGACATCTTCATTTATGTATATTCATCCATTCATTCATTCATCCATTCACTTGCCATTTAATTAGTAACTATTTTTGGCAAGCATTGGCCTGGGCCCTGGACCTAAGTAATAAGCAATACAAGCACAGACTCTGTCCTTTTGGGACTGTTAAGCCTAGTAGAGAAGACTGACAGTCAACAGATATTTGAAGGAGTAACTACGTAATTACCAACGGTGACAATTGTTAAGAAAGACAATTACTAAGGGTTATAAGGATTTAATTTCTGCTAGGCAGGGACTTTAGGAGGTCTTATCCAAAGGACAATAACCTGACAATGCTACCTCCAAGAGGTAGGTATATTAGCTGGCTAAGACTGAGAAGAACCGTCATAGGAGAGCACACATGCAAGGACTCACAGAGCTCAAGGAGCTGAAAAAGTCAGGAGGCCTCATCTGAGACAGCTTCGCAAAGGCCACAATTTGTATGCTGTGGGATTTGCTCTTTTCCTAAGGCCCATGTCCCAGATTAAATGATCAGAGCAAGCTGGGCTCGGTGGCTCAGCCTGTACTCCCCCGCCTTTGGGAGGCTGAGGTGAGTGGATTGCCTGAGCCCGCGGGTTCGAGACCCGCCTGGGCAACTTGGCGAGACCTCAACTCTACAATAAATCAAAATGAGCCGGGCGTGGTAGCGCACGCCTGTAGTTCCTGCTACTTGGAAGGCTGAGGCGGAAGGATCGCCGGAGCCCAGCATGTCAAGGCTGCAGTGGCCAGGAGCGGCCACTGCACTCCAGTCTGGGTGACAGAGTGAGACTCCAACTCAAAAAAAAAAAAGTAAAAATGATCAGAGCGATCCAATTAACATGCAAGCATGAATTTTCTGAGGGTGTCCCATCAACTCTGTAACCATGAGATAATGCCTGAAGAAAACAATCAGCCCTGGCACCTGTTTTGCCCCATTCTGTGCTACAATTACTCCAAAAAGGGACTCACTACACTGGACAGGGAGAATGGATGAGCTAAAAGGTGTTTTAAGCCTGTCTCCTAACTGGAAAATGGAATCCATTTGTACTCAGATAAATACACATCATTAGAGCCTACTTACTAGGTGAAGTATGATTTGTGGAGAGAATTGAAACTGCCCAAATAGTCCTCAGCAACAAAACTCCCTCTCAACATTGTTCTTACTCATCATTCCAATCAGCTTCTACTTCCATGTTTTGAGTCACTCTGAGAAATGGCTCCTATACTCACAAAATCTCTGCACACAGGGCACATTTGTTGCCATGCATCCGGCCATCAGGGCCTCGAACTGGGTCACTCTCTCGTGTGCAGTACAGTCTTCCATTCCTCGCTTGATTTTCATATTCCTTGCAAAAATCCTTTATAAAGACCAGTAATTATATTTACCATTTTCCTACTCTTTAATCCAGAAACTTTATGATAGATAAAATTTTATAATCATAAAACGTCAGGTCTAAAAGAACTGGTAAATGCATACAACATATTAATGAGAATTAATAAGAAACAGTAACAATATTGTCCAACAATGTGGCATTTGCATCTGCTCTGCAGCACATTTATTAAAAGGCAAAAGAGCATACGAAAGAATAAGGTTGAGACAGTAATTCCTGAAACGGAAACTAGATAGTTATTTTTAAATTCCAAATCCATGGTGAGGAAGGCAGGGAAGAGATTTTTCATGAGGTTCTGACACAAACATAACAAAATGTAGCAGCCAAGACAAAAAAAAAAGAAAAAAATATACATGAGATGAGGTGTTTAAAAGTTACTTAATATAGATCAAGTCAAGAGCAATCCAACTTAATTTACGGGGGAAAAGGAACAAGACGGTATCCAACAGTATCATGCTTACTTTAGTTGGTTTTCTCTGTGGATAATTTTTGTGTATTCTACCTCCTTTATTCATGATCATTTCTGACATTGTAGGTAGAAACCTCAGAGAGAGTGAATCTAATTTTCTTTTATTCTCATCTTACAGGAGTAGACCATCAAGACTGATATTGAATTAGAAAACTTAAAAAGAGTGTGACTTCCCCCTAAAAAAAAAAATTCAAGAAAGATTTGTTCTCAGATTTCCTGATGATTTGATTCAATACTTCCAGGTTTTTCTTTTTTGAAAGTTCTACTATTCAAGGTGAGGACAAAGCTTAAAAATTATACTCCGAATTACTCTAGGCTTGGGTATCTCTATGTCATTAAACATATTTTGTGATGGCATATATTACTGTAATTATGACTTACAAAAAATTCTGCTCTATAACCTTCTTTTCAACTGTGCGACGTTCATTATTCCGTTTCAGCCCAGAAAACAGCTTGAAGAGTATGGCTGGGAGTCAGGAGACCTGGGCGACTGGATCGTGCCTTTCACTGGGATACCAGAGCCAAGTCCCATTCCCTTTGGAACCTCAATCTTACCACTTCCACAATGATGTTTTTGGAACAGATGCTCTGTGAGACCTTGCCTAGATCTAGTATTCCCTGATTTTTTTTTAATTCAAATTTCATTGGAATGCTTTAAAAGAGAATCCTAATAGCCGTCTAATGAGATATTTGGTTTTGGAAGAATTATAGGTATGCTTCAAACTTCCTGGTTGTAACAATCTAGAAACAGAGACACAGAAGACTGTCACTTTATAATCATAGCGTGGTAATACAGTTAATGCTCAATGATTCCCATAAGAGAAACAATGATAATTTCAGTTTATAAGTTGTGATTCATCTGACGAGATTCTGAAGAAACACTGCTGTGAGCAATGCACTGACAGGTTAATTATGGGAACATATTGAGCCATCGTTAGACAGCATCCTATTCAACACCATCATGCCCAATGACCCCACCAGAACAATGGCCCAGCCTCAGAGAGGAAGGGGGAAGTGTAGCAAGACCTGATGAAAAACAAAAGAAAATAACTCTCTGTGTTTATGGAGTAATTAAATGCTAAATATCACATGATGACCCAAAGTTTTAGACTGAAATTTAGCAACTACCACAAAAGAATTTGCTTTTTGAGCATTGAAGCAAACTATAGATAGTTCTGAGTATTCCGTTTTTCTACATGTAAATTCTGAACACCCTAATTAGGGTGGGAGCTTTGCTTCACTAAACAGCATTATGAAGTGAAGGGGCAGCTCTTCCCCACCAAAAGCTGGGCCTGTATCTTCCTATAGGAAAACATATGCCCTACAATCTGCAAACATCATATACTTGCATTAGCACAAAAGAAGAAAGGTAAAATTGAGGTCATTTATCCAGCCTCCTTATTTGGCTGACAAGAAAATTAAGGCCCAGAGTGCAGATGAATTTGCTAAGTCTCACACACCCTGAACATGACAGAACTAAGGCTAAAACTCAGGTGTTCTGACTTTTCAACAAAAGGTTAGCCATTTAGCAAAATCACTGTTATTCCTCTCATTGAAAGTAGGTGGTTTCAGGTTTAGACCCCGGAGATGGGCAACTCCTTTGGATCACTGTAGGAGTGTCTCTGTCCTCTCAATAAATCCTGCTTACTCACACACAAAAAAGACAGTAGGTGCTTTAAGAAATCCAGGCTACATTACCTACAATGCTCACTCAATTAGCAAAAGAAATAACGATACTAGTCTGAAAAATTAAATTATTTGTAAAAAATTTTAAGGGTATTTTTAAAAATACAATCTTAATATTTGTCTGAGATTTTCGCCTACAAAGTCACAAGATCTTTACAAATACAAGTCACACTGAATGTAGTAATCATAATGGAAAACTGAATAACTCCAACTTGTGTCAATTAAATTATACATAAAATGCACCAGAGGATACACTTCTTAAAAGACTCTGGGATTATTTAAAAGTTTTTTCTGTTTAATTAATATTATGTTGCAATTTTTAAAAATTTTATTCAAAATAAAATAGGCTTATTACAAACCAGAGAGAAGGGTGGTGGAAATTAAGCAGAATTTGGTTTGCATAAACTCTGTCTTATATCTTCTTCTGAGGGGGCAGGGAGAATGAGGAATCCAGGGTGGAAATGGTACACTTTGAGCCTTAAGTGGAAAACATTGCTTGAAATCTGAATCTAATAATTCTAGAAATAGTCAATTTGGAGAGTTTTTATATTAAGAAAAAAAATCCATGTGATAATAAGGGGTAATGACTTTACTGAATTACTTTAAAGGCTCAGGCATAAGTTTATTAATATTTATGGCCACAAGAACCAAATTGTGTTAGTAAGTCATTTACCTTTTCAGTGTTTCGTCGAATTCTGGTTTGATCTCCTTGCTTGGCATTTTCTTCAACTTCTTTTAAACTGTTCAGAAGGTAAACAGTTGGTCAGTTTAAAGCTCATATGTCCAGTGTCTAATCCTGTGCTAAATACTTTCATATCCTCAGCCATAACTTGTTGAAACAGATTCACTAACAAGAGACAAGCATTTCCCTGTCTTTAATGCTGGAGCCAGGAAAATTGCCAAAGATAAGGAAGGGCGTGAAACTGACTCACTAGCAGTCAATTAGAAGCTTTGTTCTGTAAGACTGGATGGGTGTGACACTTTGATTGACAAACAGAAGATTGTCAGGAAAATTCCCTTTAGCAGGCAGAACCAAGAGCTTTAAAACAAGGTTGTGACAAGAATGAAACCAAACCAAGCATGTGAGGTATTGCCATCCACGCCCTTAAGTATAACTTTGTATACCTTGTGAAGTATTTGTTTGCCTTCATGTAAAACCATGGTTGTTAATGAAAGCTACATTTGAATTGAGTTTCTAAACCCTTTCATATCTATTATCAGATTATAGTTCCATCCTGGAGATAGGAATGTCTGTCTCAGTACTACAGAGGAAGAAACCAGGAGTTAGGTCAAATTCTCCTTTCTAGCTAGTGCATGAAGAGACAAAACCACGGAATTAGAGCAGTTTTGAACACTGAAAGCACATGTCTCCTAGATAAGAAAGTGGAAATCAAGCTGATTTCCTGTCTGGAAACCAGTTATAATCGCTGTTTTGTGAACCTGATGGGACATGTCCTTGAATTCTACAAATGCTAACTGTAATTTTTTTTTTTTTTTTTTTTTTTGAGTTGGAGTCTCACTCTGTCACTCAGACTGGAGTGCAGTGGCTGCTCCCGGCCACCACAGCCTGGACCTGCTGGGCTCTGGCGATCCTTCTGCCTCAGCCTTCCCAGTAGCTGGAATTACAGGCATGTGCTACCACACCCAGCTAATTTTTGATTTATTGTAGAGATGAGGTCTCATCAAGTTACCCAGGCGGTTCTCGAACCCACGGGCTCAGGCAATTCACTCACCTTGGCCTCCCAAAGTGCTGGGATTATAGGCTGAGCCACCGAGCCCGGCTGCTAACTGTAATTTTTAAAGGCAGGTGTGAAATTTCTTAATCTGTTAAAACTTTGTCCTGAGTTTAAAGATTCAGTGATATAAATACAGTACTTTAAGGCTTGCTGACACACCGAATAGAGTCTATTCCTTGATTAACAGTCAGCATATGAAAGATTAATTGGAACCTAATCACATTTGAGTGTCCATGGCCAGAGCACTTCCAGGCACTCAGAGAAAGATTAATCCAATAGTTTGTTCCCTTCAAAACATTCCACCTTTCACACTAATAATGAATTCAGATGCCTGACATTATTACTATTATTACATTAATTAGATTCTCATTATTCTGTAAGGGTCTCCACACATGCCCAAATGAAGCAATGCATGTCGAATGATTGGCCTAAATTACTCTAGATAAAAGTGCTTTCTGAATTTTATTATGCCTTGTAAAACAACTATGCATTTTCATTGTAATTGAAGAGAAATAAGCATCTTGAATTTAGTGACACCTTATCCCCTCCTTGTAGGAAACTTTAGTAGATGAAATAAAGAAAAAGAAAAACGCCTTTGGGAGGCTGAGATGAGTGGATTGCCTGAGCCCGCGGGTTCAAGACCCGACTGGGCAACTTGGCGAGACCTCATCTCTACAATAAATCAAAAAATTAGCTGGGTGTGGTAGCGCGCGCCCGTAGTTCCAGCTACTTGGAAAGCTGAAGTGGAAGGATTGCCGGGGGCCCAGCAGGTTGAGGCTGTGGTGGCCGGGAGCGGCCACTGCACTCCAGTCTGGGTGACAAAGTGAGACTCCCACTCAAAAAAAAAAAAAAAAGAAAAAGAAAAGAAGTCATTCTAGGAGAAAGGGCTATTTGCATGATAAAGACAAAGGATGGCATGCTTCCCTCCCAGGAGGGCCTCATCCTCCCAGGTGACTTCCAACAATCCTGGCCCAGGAGAGCCTCAACCCCTTGGGTGACTCTCAGCTCTCCTCATCCAGGCGGCTGGGAGGATACGTACAACAACTCTGCACACATTGCACACTTGTTGCCATGCGTCTTCCCATCAGGACCAAGAACAGGGTCGTTTTCCCTTGTACATCCAAGTCTCCCATCCTTTACATAGGGCCGGAAAGCACTGCATACATCCTGAAGAATAAGGAAGGGAATTTGACATTCACATCCTGATTGTAACACAACTGTTTTCAGAAATTGTATAGAACTCAGAGCCTTGTCTTGACAGGTCACCTAGGGCAGTGCCCGCCAAGTAGAAGCTCAGTAATATTATATAATTCAAGGTAAGCATAGAGTGCATGAGCTTTCATTTATTCAGTAGACATTGTTAACCTACTATGTGCTAGACCATAGGAAGAGCCCAGTTTTTGCCCTCCGCTTGCTCACAGTCTCCTGGGTGATACAGAGACACATTTAAGATAGTATGTGCTGAGTGACTTGGTAGAGGTGACCTCAGCTGCTCTAGGAGCATTAGAAAGGGCAGCACACTTTGAGAATTAGAAAAGTAATCTAGCCAGAAAAAAGTCAGATGTGATGTGAATGAGACACTTTCTTCTTTCCCTTCCTCTCCTTCCCTACCATCAGAGGATCACAGAATTTCAGCACAGAAAAAATTATTTGGTCTGAATCTCATGTTAAGTTAAGTAATTTGCCCAAGACCTCCTGACAACAAGTGATAATGCTGAGGTCTCAACTCACTTTTTTTTTTTGAGTTGCAGTCTCACTCTGTCGCCCAGACTGGAGTGCAGTGGCCGCTCCCAGCCACCGCAGCCACGACCTGCTGGGCTTCGGCGTATCTTCCGCCTCAGCCTTCCAAGTATCCGGAAATACAGGCGTGCGCTACCACGCCCAGCAGATATTTTTGATTTACTGTAGAGATGAGGTCTCGCTGCCCAGGCGGGTCTCGAACCCACGGGCACAGGCAATCCACTCACCTCAGCCTCCCAAAGGCGCGGGATTACAGGCTGCGCCTCCAAGCCTGGCTTTTTTTTTTTTTTAATAGAAAGCAGCAATAGAGCTGAAAGATCTAATCACCAAAGTAATCTACTACAATTTCAGGGACTATCACTTGATTTTTCTTATTAATAGGCAGCATTCAGTATTCTATTTCTAGTAAAGCAAGAATTCTTCCTCCCAAGCCTCCCACTCATGAGGAAAGAGGAGATGTCCGCTTCTCTGGAAGCAGCCTCACCTGGTCCAGATGCTTGCTCTCACAAGCCCCTTCACTTTTCACTCCAATCTGGGACCTGGATTTCCTGGAATCCAAAGTTGGTAGACACAGCAGTTTAATATCACAGAACGTCCCCCATTCAGACCTGACTTCTCTCTACAGTGTTGTGAGCCTCCTTTTCTCTAGAAAACAGGTGTCACATAGTACTCTTTTCCTTATTTACTTTTTCTAACAAGAGCCTATATTTATAGCTTGAAGTCAAAAAAATGGTGTCACATAGGAGGGGTGATAAGATTCAGACTTGTTACAATTATTTCCAAAAATATTTTTGCCCCTGATTAGGATTGGGGATTCACATCAGAAAATGGGAAGAGTAGAGCTTGTAACTAGACATTAGAGGTCCCCAAGGAACTTGTTGCTTTTGTTGTTTTAAATATATACATAATTCAAGTTTGTGTTACCTAGCATCCCACTATATTACTCTTTATATGGGTTATGTTGCTAGTATTTTACTTTTCATAGAAAGTATATATAAAAGCCTGATAATTAACTCTGTGCAGTCTTAGAGAGCTTTAAAGTATGTCTGAAAGCACAGAACCATAAGTATAAGAGATACTTCATACTTTCAAAAAGGATAAGGCAGCTTACAATGATAGAATCAGTGTAGCAATAAAAATACAATAGAAACAATGTAAAGAAAAAAATGTTTAAGAGTGACAAGAAAATAGTTATTTCAAAGGATATCAGCTGAGAGAAACTATACAAATTAAATTTCAATATTATTGTGGAGTCCCCTAATAGCCAGAGCTGCTGGAAAAGAAATATGAGCAACAGTAGAATTCTTACTGTGTAGTAAAAAGAAAGACACTAGGATTCAAGGGAGAGGAGCTTTCACCCAGGCCAGAGATTTAAGGATCCCTATATAGGACCTAGTAAGAATGAAACATACAGTGTACTCAGAGTTGTTACAACATATGTATCTAATAAAAACCTTTATGTTCTTTGTATGTCTATTTTTGCTTTCTGTTTCTGTATGTTACTCTTTGGTGAGAATTAAAGATATAATTTTAAGCCGGGCTTGGTGGCTCAGCCTGTAATCTCGCGCCTTTGGGAGGCTGAGGTGAGTGGATTGCCTGAGCCTGCAGGTTCGAGACCCGCCTGGGCAGGTGAGACCTCATCTCTACAAAAAATCAAAAAAATTAGCCGGGTGTGGTAGCGCACGCCTGTAGTTCCTGCTACTTGGAAGGCTGAGGTGGAAGGATTGCCGGAGCCCAGCAGGTCAAGGCTGCAGTGGCCAGGAGCGTGACAGAGTGAGATTCCAACTCACACACACACAAAAAAAGATATAATTTTAAAGTGAATTTCTGAAAATGCAGTCATGTGAAAGATCAGAGTGATTTAATGCAGTTTTATTTTGGTGAGATACTTATTACAAGGAGAGATAAAGCTGACAGAATGAATATTTATAATATGCCTTACTAGCCTTCTCAAACATTGGTTATTATATTTGCAAAAACTGAAGAGCAGACAATTCAAGATTGAGGTCATGAGCCAGAACCTGCAAAGCAAGTATGTCGCCTTGTTGGTGAAGACAATTGATAACCAAACCTAGCTCTGAGGGTGGAGAAAAGACAAAGTAAAGACAAGATGTAGGACAGTGAGAAGCTTTAGCCATTTGGCAAAGCTTGAAGACATGGGAGGAAGTTCAATATTCAGAGTTCCGATTACCTTCCTCAATAGGATAAATTATTGAGCACTTAATAAATATCATTTGATGATAAAATCATTCTCTGTGAAAGAGATATACTAAGATAAACAAAAAATAGATGATAGATAAACAGAAGATAGACGTGTGCATGTGTATATAGATGTATGTATATGATATATGTACTTATATACATATATATCTGTGTGTCTACATGTGTGTATGTGCATAATTTTTCCATTCTCTCTACTTTATAGAGACAGTGATGACTATTTGGCATATTGCACATAAAAATGCTTTGTGAAATATAAATTGTTACTAACATTGCATACATTTTTTGTCGTAGAAGTAGTAAAGAAATGGTATTAATAGTTTATGAATGGCTAACTTCCACAAACATGGACTACCTTAAAGACTCCAGGGAAAACTGTGTCTGTAATTGTGCACTGCACGTGCTGGAGGGAGAAGCTTGCCTCAGAGGATACTCACGCGTTCTCGGCACATAGGGCACATCTGCTGCTGTATGTTTTCCCATCTGTGCCGCAAACAGCTGTGTTATCAGGGGTACAGATAAAATCTCCATCTCTTTCTTCTTTCCTGAAACCCTCACAGTTCAGCTGCAAAGGACATGATCAAGGCACATCAAAAGATGGGATAAAATATTCCTTAGATACATAAATAGATTAACATTTAAGCCCACAATAACATAACATGCTGGAGAAGAAAAGCACATCATGGAGACCATTGTGAGCCAATAAAATCGTGGGCAATAAAACAGACATACAAATGGATTTCAAAAGAAAGGTTTTTAGTATGATCTCAGGGCACTTGCTTTCCTTTCTGTCTAAGGTAGGCCATGCAGCCTCTCTGAACCTTAGCATCCTGTTTGTCAGACAAATCTTGCCTGCCTTCTCCACAAAGTAATTGTGAGGCCCAGTAGATGACAGATCTGAAACCTCTCTGTAAACTATAAATAATAATAAAGTTTATAGAATTATAGGTTAGGACAGTAACTAAGAGCCAGACTGCTGGGTTCATAATTCTAACTCTGCCACTTAAGCTATGTAATTTGGACAAGCTATTTAACCCCTTATACTTTAGTGTCCTCATTTGCAAATGTGTATAATTTCATCAGTTTCTCAGTACTATAAAGAAATTTGAATGTGTTAATTCATGTATACCATCTGCAACAGTGCCTACCTCCTCATAACTTTTTTTTTTTTTTGAGTTGGAGTCTCATTCTGTCGCCCAAACTGGAGTGCAGTGGCTGCTCCCAGCCGCCGCAGCCTCGACCTGCTGGGCTCCGGCAATCCTTCCGCCTCAGCCTTCCAAGTAGCCAGAACTACAGGCGTGCACTACCACGCCCGGCTGATTTTTTTATTTATTGTAGAGATGAGGGCTTGCTGCCCAGGCGGGTCTCGAACCCACGGGCTCAGGCAATCCACTCACCTCAGCCTACCAAAGGCGCGGGATTACAGGCTGAGACACTGAGCCCGGCTCTCCTCATAACTTGTATTGTTCTTGTTGTTGCTGTTGTTATTTTAAATGTTTTCTTTACTGACAATCAAGCGAGGAAAACTAAACATTTTTTAGGAATGACAAGAGAAACCCCCAAATCTCCACTCTAATAATTACGAGCTATACTTAAGAACAAACCTGTAGACTGAGAACAACAAATATGTCAGGTAATAAAGAAGACTCGTGTTCAAATCTCAGATCCACCACCCACTCATTTCACCTCTTTGAACCTTACTTTCCTCATCTGAAAAATGGAAATTCACACCCTCCTCACTTCCCAGATTTGTGCTAAGAATCTAATGAATACTTATGAAACACAGTTTGGCAACTCATTATTGTGACATAAGCTAGCTAAAAAAGATAAAAAGTTAACATGACTTTAACTTTTATCTAAAACCGAAGAATAAAACTGGAGAATTTTTCTTTAGGACATCATATTCAAAAATTAAAATTTTGATGTCACCATTGTCATAATAAAAATATTTCAATGATATGTATGGAACACAGAATATAGACCTATGATGAACCAGGATGTCACAAAATATAAAGATATAAAAATATAGGATGCAGCCAGGCACGGTGGCTCACATCTGTAATCCCAGCATTTCGGTAGGCAGAAGTGAAAGGATTGCCTGAGCCCAGGAGTTTGAGATCAGCCTGGGCAACTTGGTGAGACCTTGTTTCTACAATAAATAAAAAAATTAGCTGGGTACTGTGGCCCATGCCTGAGGTTTCAGCTACTTGGAAGACCGAGGTGAAAGGATTGCCTGAACCCAGCAAGTTGAGGCTATGGTGACCGTGAGCGTGCCATTGCACTCCAGCCTAGGTGACAGAGTGAGACTCAGACAAAAAAAAAAAAAAAAGTAGGCTGCAGAAGATCAGGTTGAGAAATTCCCTTAGAAGGGTATGAAAAAGGAAAAAAGTTAAAATAGAAAAGTAGAACATACTCCACTATTCATATGTTTAGGAAGAAGTTAAACATAAAAATAGAGTGAAAATAAGATAATCAATTCTCCTAGACTGTGAGGCTGCCGTGGTAAGAAAGTAATGGAACGCACATTCAGAGCTTACATTCTGGTAGAAAGAGACACTATATTCGTGACAATTGTAGACTATATTAAGTGCTTTGAAAAATAAACAGAAAAATATACAGTGCCTAGACTAGTGACTGTTTTTATATAGTAACAAGAAAGTTCTTTCTGCAAAGGTGACATCTGAAGTGAGTTGAGATTAATAAGGAGGAACCAACCACCAGAGACCTGAGAGAAGAGCTTCTAGATGTAGAGAACTGCAATGACAAAGGATGGGTGTTGAAAATAGATTGCCCTGTTTAAAATGAGCAAGAAGAAAGGAAGTCTGACTGGAGCATACAGAGAAAGCAGGATGGCTACTGGCTTTCTCTCAAATCATTTCCGGAGAAACAACAGGCTCATGGGGAATGATGGAGCAAAGCAATGAAACTGGCACAGTCTCTGCTATCCCTCTTCACCAGAAGATCAACAGCCCCTTTCTAACTAGGTCACAGGTGTAGGCAGGGGAATGACAGAGCCGGACAAAGGCCAGGTAGGAGGGGACAAGAACAGGTGCCAGGATTTACAACCTCACCTCCTTTCCTTCAGACCCCAGAGGGTGGATAACAATGTACAGAAAATACTTCTTCAAGCAGGGCTCGGTGGCTCAGCCTGTAATCCCGCGTCTTTGGGAGGCTGAGGTGAGTGAATTGCCTGAAGCCCGCGGGTTAGAGACCCACCTGGGCAGGCGAGACCTCATCTCTACAATAAAATCAAAAAATTAGCCAGGTTTGGTAACGTGCGCCTGTAATTCCGGCTACTCGGAAGGCTGAGGCAGAAGGATTGCCGGAGCCCAGCAGGTCGAGGCCGGGAGCGGCCACTGCACTCCAGTCTGGGTGACAGAGTGAGACTCCAAATCAAAAAAAAAAAAAAGAGAGAATAATACCTCTTCTTAATGCTGGCACAGTCTGAGAGCTCACAGATGTACTCCTGACTTGGTGGAGGGGAAGTGAACTGGAGCGGGCCACTGCAGTCCCAGACCCTCCAGCTCTGGGCCTTGCCTCTGATTCTTTCCTTACACTCTCCAGAAGAACTACAGACTGAAGCTTGGTCTCAAACAAGACCTAACTGACTGTAGCAGAAAAAATAACTACAGTCACTGTGGAATTTTACATTAAAAATATCTGTATGGGCAACCTTTCGGGACCTCTTCCATTGCCAGGAGTTTTCCTGTCTTCTTAATAAAACTTTTTTTTTTTTAAATCTGTATATCTGAAGAATAAAACAACATAAAATTTATACATTATACTAAACAATGTGTATTAACTGAAACAGAATTGTTGGAATGGGTAGAAAAACAACTTATCAAAAGTATAACTATAGAGAGATAAGAAAAGGTATCTACAAAAAAAAAATATTTTAAAGGAGGAACAAAATGAAAATTTTGAATATGGAAAATATTCAAATTGTAATACATACAACTGTAAGGGAGCTACAACCTCCACTCACCCCTCCCCACCTCTTCCCGGCTAATCAACACAGGAACTGCCCCTCAGACCTGTTTTAACATTGCAAAGCAGGAAGGCCCTGCTCTAACTCCCCCTCAAGGCTGTCTTAACGTTGAGAAACAGGAAGGTTCTGCTCTAACCTCAGAGATGGGAAAGGAAGGCCCCTCCAACTATCCACAGAGTCCCTAACCCCTAGCCCCCCTCCCCCAGCTCAATTGCTTCCGAAAATTTCCCACTCCCGGCCCCTTACCCTACTCACATATAAAAGACTCTCCTTGTTTCAAGTTGGGGCTGATGTCACTTTGGTGTCAGCCCAGGCGCTTTACTTTAATATAAACTCCTTTGCCTGAACATAGTGTGTGCTCCTTTTTGGCAAACCTTACAATAACGATATAAATAATAAAATAAGATAGGTACAAGCAGATAATGAAGATAATGAACTTGTGATCCAGACGATCAGATTAAGGAAGGCAAAGTAAATGAAAAACTATTTAAAATGGAAAAGAAAAGCTAAATAGCAAGAAAAATAGAACTAGAAATCCTCAAGAGAAGGACATAAATATATGAAGGGGCACCCAAAAAACTCCAAATTCATTTATAAAAAAATTTGTATTAGGGGAACGGCGGGGTAGGGAGCAAAAAAAAAAAAAATTTGTATTTATTCTTACATGTTTAAACTTCAGTCACCTTCAAAGTACTCCCTGTTTGATACAATACACCTATGGAGACACTTTTCCCACTGCTCAAAACAGTTTTTGAACTCTTCAATTTTGATGCCTTTTAGTGGTTCTGCCATTTTTGTTCCACCTCTTCCACATTGGCAGAATGTTTCCCTTTGAGAATTTTTCTTCATCCAGGACCAAAGAAGAAGAAGAAGAAAAAAAAAAAAGCCACTCGGGGTGAGATAGGGTGGATAGGGACTGTGGGGCACACGAGTCATAAGTCGGCAGGTGTGTTGTTATGGCGGAAGAACCAGTTACCTGTTTGCTACAACTTTGGATGCTTCTTCCACGAACTGTGATGCAACCTTCTCAAAACTTCCAGATAAAAACTTTGGTTGGTCGTTTAATCCAGAGGAACAAATTCTGAGTGTACTACAAGGGGCCCGCCCTCCAAAAGATATTTCTGGTTTTTTGGGAGTCCCCTTTCATAAAAAGAAATATCTGAAGAAATAGGAAAAATTCCTAGAATTAATGCAAAAAATAAGAGTGAGGGAAAGAAAAAAATAGCCTTAATAACTCAAAGTTTAAGTCTAGTTAATAACAAAATTGTGGAGGTTTAAATTGTTTACAGAAAATGAATTGAGAGAAGACTAAGATACCTTGGGGAAGAAGGCACTGATATTGACAATAGTATAAATAATTGGAAGTATTTATATTTGGCTAAGGGCAGTCATAACAAGAACAAATTAGGTATTAAATCACCATGAAAGAAAAGTCGAAAAGAAGAAACAACTTTAAAAACAACTTAGTGGTTAACTTTTTTTTTTTTTTTTGAGTTGGAGTCTCACTCTGTCACCCAGACTGGAGTGCAGTGGCCGCTCCCGGCCACCGCAGCCTCGACCTGCTGGCTCTGGCGATTCTTCCGCCTCAGCCATCCGAGTAGCCGGAATTACAGGCATGTGCTACCACGCCCGGCTGATTTTTTTAGATTTATTGTAGAGATGAGGTCTCGCTGCCCAGGCAGGTCTCGAACCTGCGGGCTAGAAAGAAGATTAAACCATGTTGTGATCACAAGAGAAAAACTAGAACAAAATGTTACAGAAGTAGTAAAACAAGATGTGAAAAGTATACAAGACAAAAATGAGTAACTTGAGAGCAGATGCCACAATGTTAATTCTTAAAAAACAGAATTCGGGACCAGGTGAGATGGAGTAAGCCACTTTGGGAGACCAAGGGGAGAGAATTGTCTGAGCCCAGAGGGTTGAGACCAGTCTTGGCAACTTGGTGAGACCTCATCTCTGCAATAAATCAAAAAATTAGCTGGGCATGAAGGCATGTGCCTGTAGTTCCAGTTACTTAGAAGGTTAGAGTAGAAGGATTGCCTGAAGTCAGCAGGTTGAGGATTTGGTGGCTGTGAGCGTGCCACTGCAACAGAGTTAGAGTCCAACTTCAAAAAAAAAAAAAGAATTCAGGTTGAAATACATCATAGATAACAAAGAAGGGTATTGTTGTATAAGTTATTGCAAAAGGAAGCAAAAAACATAAAGTCTAAAAATTATGAGCGTATACTCATCTAATAATATAAGCTTTAAATATGTCAAACAATAACCCACAAAATGTAATAAAATCAGATAAATCAAGAACTGAAGTTAGAAATTTTAACAAACACTTCTCAGAAACTGATATATTAAGGAAATAAGAAGTTTATCCCATTAGATATATACATGAGGTTACGCCCAAGAAACAGAAAATAAACATTTTTCCAGAACATATAAAACATTTATAAAGGTAAAATATTTGTTAGACCACAAAAAAAGTCTTTTAGGGGATCACAAAATATCAATATTAGATGGCTTCTGTTCTCTGACCAAAATTTAATAAAATAAAAGCTCGGAAGGCTGAGGTGGAAGGATCGCCAGAGCCCAGCAGGTCGAGGCTGCGGTGGCCGGGAGTGGCCACTACACTCCAGTCTGGGCAACAGAGTGAGACTCCAACTCAAAATAAATAAATAAATAAATTATTAAATAAATAAAAATAAAATAAAGCTAATATACAGTAGAAAAAATACCACATACTTGAAAATCAAATAATGTGTTACTAAATAACTTTGTAGGAGAGAATTAAGAAATGTTTGGAAAATAATGACAAATGAAATCACTTTCAGCACAAATTCTGAGACAAGTAATCATCATGAAAATATTTTTCAAGCCGGGCTCGGTGGCTCAGCCTGTAATCCCGCACCTTGCCTGAGCCCGCGGGTTCGAGACCCGCCTGGGCAGTGAGACCTCATCTCTACAATAAATTAAAAAAAAAAAAATTAGCCAGGCATGGTAGCACATGCCTGTAATTCCGGCTACTCGGAAGGCTGAGGTGGAAGGATCGCTGGAGCCCAGCAGGCTAGGCTGCGGTGGCCGGGAGCGGCCACTGCACTCCAGTCTGGGCGACCAAGTAAGACTCCAACTCAAAAAAAAAAAAAGTATTTTTCAGAAATCTTTTAAAAATTAAAATTTAAATAACTAAGTATTTACAATTTATTTTAAAATGAGCAAAAGCAAACATAAAGAAACAGGAATGAGTGCCATAGGAAAAAAAATAGAGGAAAAAAAGTTGATATGATAGATTTCTCATAGGATTGATAAAAGAGAAAGAGAATACAAAAAGAAAAATATATGGAATGGCAATTGAAAATAACTGTATAAGCACTGAGATATAAATAAATTAGAGCACATTATTAGTGTCTGTATGCTAATTAATACATTTGAAAACCAAATTGTATATATGACTACAAAAAGTATAAGATACCTACATTTATCATCATAGAAATGCAAATCAAAAGCACACTGAAGTACCATCTAACTCTGGTAAAAATTGTCATCATTAATAAAACAAACAACAACAGATGCTGGCAAGGATGCCGAGAAAAAGGAACTCTTCTACACTGCTGACGGGAATGCAAACCTGTGCAACTTTGGAAAACAGTGTGGCGATTTCTAAAAGAACTACACACTGACCTTCCATATGATCCAGCAATCCTCCTGCTGGGAATATACCCGGAGGAACTCAAATCATTCTACAAAAATGATACCGGCATACACATGTTTATTGCAGCACTATTCACAATAGCAAAAACATGGAACCAACCATGCTGCTCATCGAAACTGGACTGGATAAAAGAATGTGGTAGGTATATACAACGGAATATTATGTAGCCATAAAGGAGAACAAACATATGAACTTTGCAGCAACTTGGATGGATTTAGAGTCTATCATACTCAGTGATCTATCACAGAAACAAAGAACAGAGTACCACATGTTCTCACTCATAAGTGGACACTGAACATTTACCCTAATACTATAGGAAAGGAATTGGTGGCTGGGCCGGTGGCTCAAGCCTGTAATCTCAGCACTTTGGGAGGCTGAGGCGAGAGGATTGCCTGAGCCCACAGGTTTGAGACCAGCCTGGGTATCATGATGAGGCTGGGCACAATAACTTGCGCCTGTAGTTCCTGCTACCTGGAAGGCTGAGGTGAAGGATCGCCTGAGCCCAGCAGGTTGATGCTGAGGTGGCTGCGAGTGTGCCACTGCACTCCAGCCTGGGCGATAGAGTGAGACTCCAACTCACAAAAAAAAAAAAGAAAAGAAATTGATTGGCAATAGCGGGATACTGCCGGGGTGGAGGGAGTGGGCACAACATTAATAAGGGTACCTGATCTCAAACCAGACAAAGTGGTGACCAAAGGGAGGTCCAAACTTTGCCCGTATGATGACCACTTGTATGCCTAATCCTGAATTGTACCCCACATCTTTAAAATAAAATACCTACATTTGTTGAGCAGATCAATAAACGTTAATCCAATTGATATATTGGTTGAGATATTCCCACCCCCAAAATAACTCAGTCCCCATACCTTTATATCTATTTTTCTGAAGCTTTAGAAAAAGTTGTATTGAATAATAATAATTTACAAATTATTCCAAAACAGTTACAAGTACATTACAAGTATGTAAACTGAAAAGCAATATTTTAAAGAGCTTTACTGCAGCACTATTTATATACTATAAAATTTACCAATTTTAAGTGTACAATTCAATGATATTTAGTAAATTTATGAAGTTGTACAACCATCACCAGAAGTTGGTTTTAGAATATTTCCATCACCCCAAGAGGTTCCCCTGAGCCCATTTACAGTTTGTTCCAGCTCCCTGCTCCAGCCTTAGGCAACCATTAAATTTTTTTCTGACTGTAAATTTGCCCTTCTGGATATTTCATTTAAATGGAATAATAAATATGCAATTGATTCTGAGTTCTTTCACTTTGCATAATGTTTTTGAAGTTCATCCATATTACAAAAGTATCAGTAGTACATTCCTTTTTATTGCTAAATAATATTCCACTGCATAAATATAGCATATTGTATTTATCCATTCACCAGTGGACATTAGCACATCTGGATTATTTTTAGTTTTGAAGTATTAAAAATCAATTCTGCAAAGCTAAGATTGACAGATGGAACCTTATCAAACTAAAAAGTCCTTGCATAGAAAAAAAAAAATCAAGAGAGTAAAGAGTCAACTCACGGAATGGGAAAAAAATATTTGCAATCTGTGCATCTGACAAAGACCTAGCATCCAGGATCTACAAGGAACTCAAACGAACTGACAGGAAAAAAACAAAAAATCCTATTAAAAAGTAGGCAAAGGACATGAACAGTTTCTTAAAGGAAGATATTCAAACAGCCAATAAACATGAAAAAAAGCTCAGGCAAGGACATGAACAGTTTCTTAAAGGAAGATATTCAAACAGCCAATAAACATGAAAAAAAGCTCAGCCTCACTAATCATCAGAGAAATGCAGATCAAAACTACAATGAGATACCGCCTAATTTCAATAATAGTGGCTATCATTAAAAAGTAAAACAAAGCTGGGCTCGGTGGCTCAGCCTGTAATCCCGCACCTTTGGGAGGCTGAGGTGAGTGGATTGCCTGAGCCCGTGGGTTCGAGACCCGCCTGGGCAGCAAGACCTCATCTCTACAATAAATCAAAAAATCAGCCAGGCGTGGTAGCGCATGCCTGTAATTCCAGCTACTCGGAAGGCTGAGGCGGAAGGATCGCCGGAGCCCAGCAGGTCGAGGCTGCGGTGGCCGGAGCGGCCACTGCACTCCAGTCTGGGCGACAGAGTGAAACTTCAACTCAAAAAAAAAAAAAAAAAAAGTAAAACAAACAAACAAAAAAACAGGTGTTGGTGTCTGCAGAGACAAGGGAAGGCTTCTTCACTGTTGATGATAATACAAGCTAGTTTAACCTTTGTGGGAAGCAGTGTGCACGGTGGAATATTACACAGCAAAAAGAACAAAATCATGCCTTTTGCAGCAACACAGATGCAGCTGGAGACCAACATACTAAGCGAACTATCACAGAAACAAACAACTGAATACCACATGTTGTCATTCATAAGCGGGCCCTGATCACTACCGGTCACATGAGCACAAATGTGAGAACAACAGACACCTGACACTGCTAGAGGGGAGAAAGAGGGAGGGGGAAGTGGGGGAAGGGGGAGGTGGGGGGAGGTTAAGGGACACATGGCAACACACTGGGTACCAGGTCCACCATCGGGGGAGAGAGGGCCTGCTAGAAGTCCAAACTCCACCTGCATGCAGTTTACCTGTGTAGTAAATCCTTACACGTACCCCACAACTGAAATACAATAAATATAAAATAAAACACAAAATTACTGCTGCTATGAATATTGATAGGCTAGATTTCTTTTGTTTTTGAGCTGAAGTCTCACTCTGTCGCCCAGACTAGAGTGCCGTGGCACGCTCCTGGCCACTGCAGACTCGACCTGCTGGGCTCCAGCGATCCCTCTGCCCCTTCCAAGTAGCAGGAACTACAGGCGCGCGCTACCACGCCCAGCTGTTTTGATTTATTGTAGAGATGAGGTCTCGCTAAGTTCCCCGGGCGGGTCTCGAACCCGCGGGCTCAGGCAATCCTCTCGCCTCGGTCTCCCAAAGTGCTGGGATGACAGGCTGAGCCACCAAGCACGGCCTAGGCTAGACTTTTTATGGGCATACATTTTCACTTCACTGGACTCCTAGGATTGAATATCCTGAGTCATGAGGTAAAACTACATCTAAATGTTTAAGAAATTGTCAAATTGTTTACCAGTGTGACAGTACCTTGTACATGACTCCAAGCTACCTACATCTATTCCGGTTTCTCCACATCCTTAACAACATTTTGTATTTTCTGTTTTCATGATTATAATCTTTCTAATGGGTGTGTAGTGGTACCTCATAGTAGTTTAATTAGTATTTTCCTAAATAATAGTGATGTTGAGCATCTATCTTGTTATGTGCTCTTTATTCATTCATATATCTTTGGTGTGATGTCTATTTTTAATTGAGTTGTTCGTCTTCTTATAACTGAGTTGCAAAAGATTCTTATATATTGTGAATATGTCCTTTACCTGCTATATGACTTGTGAATATTTTCTCTGTCTGTGATTTGCTTTGTCATTGCTTTAGTGATGTCATTAGAAGCTTAAAAATTTGTAATTTTGATAAAGTTCAATTTATTAATCTTGTATTAATGGATCATGCTTTTGATCTTATATCTAAAACCTCTCTACCCAACCCAAATTCATAAATATTTTCTCCTATATTTTACTTAAGAAATTGTGTCATTGTAGCTTTTACATTTAATGCTATAATCAGTTTTGAGCTAATTTTTGTGTATGGTGTAAGGTAAAAATTGAAGGTTTTAGCCGGGTGCAGTGGGTCATCCCTGTAATCCCAACACTTTGGGAGGTGGCGGCGGGAGGATTGCCTGAGTCCAGGGGTTTGAGACCAGACTTGGCAACTTGGCGATACCTCATCTCTACAATAAATCAAAAAATTAGCTGGGCATGGTGATGCATGTCTGTAGTTCTAGCTACTTGGAAGGCTGAGGTAGAAAGATTGCCTGAGCCCTGCAGGTCGAGGCTGTGGTGGCCATGAGTATGCCACAGCACTCCAGCTGCCTGGGCAACAGAGTGAGACTCCGACTCAAAAAATAAAAATTGAAGGTTTTTTATTATATATATTCAATTTTGCCAGCATTGAATTATCTTGATACATTAATCAAATATTAATTATCACAAATGTAAGGCGTTTCAATTCTATTCCACTGATCTTTATGCTTATCCTTGCAATAACACACTGTTTTAATCACTATTCCTTTACCGCAAGTTTTGAATTCAGTTACTGTTGTGTCCCAGCATTTTTATATAAATAGTAGGATCTACTGGTTAATCTCTACCAAAATAAAAAGCCTTTTGATGTTTGGATAGAGAATATGTAAATTTATAGATTAATACTGGGAGAATTGTCATCTTGAGTTGCCTAGTCTATGAACATAGACTATTTATCTCACTATTTATTTAGATTTTTCATTTTTCTTAGTAACATTTGATAGTATTTGGTATATATACCTTATATTTATTTTGTTAAATCTAAAGACAGTTATTTCCTTTCCAATCAACACTTTAATTAATTAATTTTGCCTTATTATACTGGGCAGAACCTCTGGCTCAGTGTTGAATAGAAGTGGTGAGAATAGTCCATCCTTCGCTTTCTTCCCAATTGTAAGAGCAAAACATTCATGCTCTAACCATTAAATTTGATATTAGCTATAGATATTTCATAGCTGTCCGTTATCAGACTGAGAAAGTTTACTTCTGTTGATAATTATTTCTGTGAGTTTTTATCTTGAACGAGTGTTGGATTTTGTTCAATGATTTTTCAGCATCTTTTGAGATGATGTGGTCTTGCCCTTTATTATACTAATATATTGTTAAACCAACATTGCATTCTTGGGATAATTCTCACTCAGGTCATGGTTTTATCCTTTTCATGTCGTGGATTCAGTTTGCTCATATTTGGTTTAGAATTTTTTCATCTTGTTTATAAAGAATATTTATCAGTAGCTTTCTGTTCTTGTGATATCTTCATCTGGATTTTGTATCAGAATAATGCTGGCCTTATATAATAAGCTGGGAAATGTCTCCTCCTTTATTTCCTGAATGAATCTGTAAAGGATTGGTATTTTTCATCTTGCATGTTTAATACAAATCACCAATGAAGTCATTGGGCCTGGGCTTTTCTTTAATCATTGATTGGATTTCTTTTTCTTTTTCTTTCTCTTTTTTAGAAAGCAGGATTTATTGAGAGGACAGAAAAGCTCCCACAGTGGGAGGGGACCTGATGGGATTGCCTGATTTAATTTCTTTACTGCAGGTCTTTTCTGATTTTCTATTCCTCCTTGGGTTAGTTTTTTATAATTTGTTTCTTTCTAGGACTATTTCCATTTCATCCAAGTTATTCACTTTGTTGGCATAGTACTTTTTATAATATTGCATCATAAGTCTTGTGTTTTCTCCAGGGCATATATTGATGTCTCCTATTTCATTCCTGATTTTTATAATCTTTGTCTTCCCTCTTCCTTGCCTGAAGAGAAAACAAAGCTAAGGCCTTGTCGCTTTGGTGATCTTTTTAAAGAACCATCTTTGGTTTTATTAATTTTTTCTACTGTGTTTGCTTTGTGTTTATAGATTTCTATTCTAATCCTTATGTCCCCTTTTCTGCTTGCATTGGGTTTAGTTTGCCTTTCTTTTTCTAAGTTTCTTAAGGTAGAAATTTAAATTATTGATTTGAGTCCTTTCTTCTTTTCTGATTTAGACACTTAAAGCTCTAGACATGATTTTAGGTAAATTCAATAAGTCTTGAGTTGTGGTTTTGTTTTCATTTAGTTCAATTTGTTTTTTTATATATCAATATTTTTTATTTTGATATTGTGAAGTACAGTTAAGGGTTAGGTATACAAATATGCTTTGTTCCGGCACCCTTGTTGATAAGAGTTGTCTCTCCATCCCCAGACAGATATTGACTACTGTTACTCCCACCTCCCTTCCCCTCGCCCCCCACAGTTTCCCACCACTGTCAGTCCTTTTCTTATAGTATTATGATGGATGTTCAAGATCCACTATATGAGTGAGAACATGTGATACTCAGATCTTTGTTTCTGTGAGAGGTCACTCAGTATTATTGACTCAAGTTCCATCCAGGTTGCTGCGAAGTTCATGATTTTGTTCTTTTTTATGGCTGCGTAGTATTCCATCATGTATATGTACCACATTTTAAAAATCCAGTCCTCTTTTGATGGACAGCATGGTTGCTTCCAGGTTCTTGCTATTGTGAACAATGCTGCGATAAACATACGTGTGCAAGTATCTTTTTTATACAGTGATTTGAGTTCTTCAGGGTATATTCCCAGTAGGGGGATTGTGGAGTCATATGGGAGGTCGATATTTGGAGCTTTTAGGAATCGCCACACTGTTTTCCATACAGGTTGCACTAGTTTGCACTCCCACCAACAGTGTAAGTGTTCCCTTTTCACCATACCCTCTCCAGCAGTTGTTATTTTTTGAGTTATTGATAATTGCCATTCTGACTGGAGTTAGGTGGTATCTTAGTGTGGTTTTGATTTGCATCTCCTTAATGATTAGTGAGACTGAACGTTTCTTCATGTGTCTGTTGGCTCGGATGTCTTCCTTTGAGAAGTGTCTGTTCATATCTTGCCCACTTTATAATGTGGTTGTTTGTTTGTTTCTTTTCAGCATGTATGAGTTCCTTCTAGATCCAAGATGTTAACCCTTTGTCGGACCTGGAGTTAGTGAATACTTTTCCCAGTCTGTAGGCTGTCTCCCTGCTCTCTTGATGGTTTCTTTGGCTTTGCAGAAGCTTGTCAGTTTAATGAGGTCCCACTTGTCTATCTTATCTCTTATGGCCTGTGGGTTTTGGGTTTTGTTCAGGAATTGGATGCCAGTTCCAATTTCCATAAGGGTATATCCTGCATTTTCGAAGGTTCTTATGGTTTGAGGTTTTACATTTAGGTCTCTGATCCATTTAGAGTTAATTTTTGTGTATGGGGACAGATAGGGGTCTTGTTTGAGTTTTCTGCATGTGGTCAGCCAGTTTTTCCAGTATCATTTACTGAATAGGTTCTCTTCTCCCCAGTGGTAGGTGGTAGAGGCTTTGTCAAAGATGAGTTGGTTGAGAAATTGAGGTTTAGCTTCTGGAATCTCAATTCTATTCCATTGGTCTATATGCCTGTTTTTGTACCAATACCAAGCTGTTTTGATTATTGTAGCTTTATAGTAAAATTTGAAGTCTGGTAATGTGATACCACCTGCTTTGTTTTTTTTGCCGAGGATTGTTCTGGCTATTCGTGGTCGTTTGTGTTTCCATATGAATTCCTGTATTGTTTTTTCTAGGTCTGAGAAGAATGTTGCTGGTAATTTGATGGGTATTGCATTAAATCTTTAGATTGCCTTAGGTAGAATGGACATCTTCACAATGTTGACTCTTCCAATCCATGAGCATGGGACATTTTTCCACTTGTTTGTGTCATCTTTGATTTCTTTGAGAAGTGTTTTGTAGTTTTCATTGTAAAAGACTTTCACGTCTCTGGTGAGGAAGATGCCAAGGTATTTCATTTTTTTGGTGACTATTGTGAATGGAATTGTGCTTTTTATTTGGGTTTCTGTTTGTTTATTATTGGTGTAAAGAAATGCGATTGTCTTTTGTACATTTATTTTATATCCTGAGACTTTGTCAAAGTCCTTTATCAGTGTAAGGAGGTTTTTGACAGATTCTCTTGGGTTTTCAAGGTACACAATCATGTCATCTGCAAAGAGAGATAACTTGACTTCCTCTTTTCCTATTTCGATACCCCTGATTGCCTTCTTTTCTCTGATTGCTGTAACCAGGACTTCCAATACTATATTGAACAGGAGGGGTGAGAGTGGGCATCCTTGTCTTGTTCCAGTTTTCAGGGGAAATGGTTCCAATTTTTGTCCATTTACACGTATGCTGGCTGTGGGTTTCTCGTAGATGGCATTTACTATTTTGAGGTATGTTCCATGTATACCTAGGTGTTTGAGGGTTTTTATCAAGAAGGGGTGCTGGATTTTATCAAAAGCTTTTTCTGCATCTAATGATATAATCATGTGGTTTTGGTTTTGACATCTGTTGATGTATTTAATTACATTTATGGTTTTACGAATGTTGAAACAGCCTTACATCCCAGGGATGAAGCCTACTTGGTCATGATGGATGGTTTTTGAGATGTGTTGTTGAATACGGTTTGCTAGGATCTTGTTGAGAATTTTAGCATCTATGTTCATCAAAGATATTGGCCTGTAGGTCTCTTTCTTTGTTGGGTCTTTACCTGGCTTGGGTATCAATGTGATGTTAGCTTCATAAAATGACTCTGGAAGAGTTCCATCTTTCTCAATCGCCTGGAATATCTTTAGTAGGAATGGTTTAAGCTCCTCCTTAAATGTCTTGTAGAATTCTGCTGGAAAGCCATCTGGTCCAGGGTTTTTTTTGGTAGGTAGTTTTTTTATTACATAATCAATTTCCTTGATTGTTATTGGTCTATTTAGGGTCTCAATTTCTTCTTGTTTCAACCTAGGCAGGTTGTGTGATGACAGCAATTCCTCCATTTCCGAAAGGTTTTCAAATTTGTTTCCATACAAGTGTACATGGTAGTCTCTAATGATCTTTTGTATTTCTTCAGGATCAGATGTAACTTCATCTTTTGTGTTTCTGATTGTGTTTATTTGGGCTTTTTCTCTCTTTTTCTTGGTCAGTCTAGCTAGGGGACCATTGGTCTTTTTTATCTTTTCGAAGAACCAGCTTTTTGTTTCATTGATTTTTTTTTTTTGAGTTGGAGTCTCACTTTGTCGCCCAGACTGGAGTGCAGTGGCTGCTTCCGGTCACTGCAGCCTCGACCTGCTGGGCTCTGGTGACCCTTCCACCTCAGCCTTCCGAGTAGCCGGAATTACGGCACGCGCTCATTGATTTTTTTGTATTATCTTTTTGTCTTCTATGTCCTGGATTTGGGCTTTTATTTTGGTGATCTGGATTCTTCTGCCGAAATTAGGGTTTGGTGGTCTTGCCTTTCCAGCTTCCTTAGGTGGCTTAGTTCAAATTGTTTCTCAGGTTCTTTCATAGTTGTTTTTTTTGACCTCTAGAAGTATGTAGCCTAATTTTTACATATTTGAGAATTTTTAAAATGTATTTTTCTTGTTGGTTTTGAATTCAATTCTGTTATGTTCAAAGAATATACTTAGCATGATTTTAGTCCTTTCAAGTTTGAAATATGTTTATATCTTGTATATACTAAAGAATGTTCTTCTGTTGCTTTAAGAGAATGTACATTCTATAATCACAAGGAAAGCACTCTCCATATTTCAGTTTAGGTTGAGTTCGTTGATGGTATTGTTTAATACTCTGTATCTTTGATCATATCTTGTCTAGCTAGTCTATCAATTTTTGAGAGTGGAGTATTGCAGTCCTCAACTATTTTCTTTTTTTTTGAGTTGGAGTCTCACTCTATTACTCAGGCTGGAGGGCAGTGGCACACTCCCGGCCATTGCAGCCCTCACCTGCCGGGCTCCGGGGCTCCTTCCTCCTCAGCCTTCCAAGTAGCTGAAACTACAGGCACGCACTACTACGCCAGCTATTTTTCATTTATTGTAGAGATGAGGTCTCGCCAAATTCCCCAGGCAGGTCTCAGACCTGTGGGCTGAGGCAATCCTCTCACCTTGGCCTCCCCAAGTGCTGGGATTACAGGCTGAGCCACCGATCCTGGCCTTCTCAACTATTATTGTTGAACTGTCTATTTCTTCTTTCAATGATAGCATTTTTTTGTTTCATAAATTTGAGTCTCGGCCAGACTTGGTGGCTCAGCCTATAATCCCAGCGCTTTGGGAGGCCGAGGTGAGTGGATTGCCTGAGCTGGTGGGTTTGAGACCCTCCTGGGCAACTTGGCGAGACCTCATCTCTACAATAAATAAAAAAATCAGCCGGGCTTGGTAGCGCATGCCTGTAATTCCAGTTACTCGGAAGCTGAGGTGGAAGGATCGCCGGAACCCAGCAGGTCGAGGCTGCGGTGGCTTGGAGGGGCCACTGCACTCCAGTCTGGGCGACAGAGTGAGACTCCAACTCAACAACAACAACAAAATTTGAGTCTCAGTTACTAGGTGCGTATACATGTTTTATCTCCTGATGGCTTTAAAGTTATAAAATATCCCCATCTGTCTCTAAATATATTTGTCTTAATGCCTATTTGTCTGATAGTAATATAGCCAATCCTACTTTTTTTTATGATTGCTCTTGGCATGGTATCACTCTTTCATAATTTTAACTCTGTCTTTGAATCTAAGGAGCATCTATTAGAAATAGCTTTTAGTTGCTTTGCTATCATTTGACAATTTCTACTTTTTGATTGGGATATTTCAACATTTACGTTTAATATTATTATTGAGATGGCTGTATTTACATTTCTAATTTTCAATTTGTTTTCAATGTGCTGTTGTTCTTTTTGCCTTTCTATCCTTTTTTTTTGTGTTGGAGTCTCACTCTGTTGCCCAGGCTGGACTGCAGTGGCATGTTCACTACCACCGCAGCCTTGACCTGCTGGACTCAGGCGATCCTTCAGCCTCAGCCTTCCAAGTAGCTGGAACTACAGGCACGTGCTACCACACCTGGCTAATTTTTTTTATTTATTGTAGAGATGAGGTCTTGTAAACAGTTGCCCAGTCTGGTCTTGAACCCCTGGACTTAGGCAATCCTCTCACCTTGGCATCCCAAAATGCTGGAATTACAGGCTTGAGCCACCGAGCCCAGCCCTCTATTCTTTCACTACTGCCCTCTTTTGAGTTAAATATTTTCTATTTAATTCTTCTGTTGATTTTAGATATTTATTTTTAATTTCCTTTAAAATATTTCTTTTTAATTTTGTTGATCTTATATATTTTTTATATACGTCATTTTCTTAGTGGTCACTCTAACAATTACAATATGCACCTTACTTGTCCCGAACATTACTACAACCTCAGACCACTTTCCTTACTCTTGGTGAAGTTCATCACACACTGTAAACACCTATGGGGATGGCTGATGCTCACTACTCCACGTTAGGTAAGCCCCTTCAACAGTGGCAATGCAGTTGCTGATGCTTATAGCGTGCCCTGTATAGAACCTCCATGCCAACTGAGACAGGGTGTGAGATGGGACTGTCCCTAAGCAAGAATATCACAGACTCCTATTTTTCTACACAAAGTTAAGAAGCCTTTTAAGCATAAATGCTTCTCAGGTTGGCATATGCTGATGGTCAATTTTTAGAATGCTAAAATGGTTGTTTTGATCAATTTTGCTTAGCTTTATAGTTGCTTTTTGAGGAGAGGATTTGCTGACCTCATTCAGCCATAACTTGAAGTGTCACCCCCAAGGGATTTTCATGTAAATTACCAAATCAGATAAGAATAATTAAAAAGAGAAAAGTATAGACTCACTTTATGTAGGAAACATAATTGTAAATTTCTAAATAAAATATTACTATTTAAATTCGACAATGCATTACAATATATTATGATTAAGTATGATTTACTCTAAGGAAACAATAACAGCTTTAACATTAAGAAATGTATTATATTGAAAGACTAAAAAAGAAAAATCAAATTATTGTAATAGTTGCAGAGAAGACATTTGATAATAACACATATTTAGCAAACTAAGAAAGGACTTCCAGACTTGCTAAAATTTATAGATTAATGATAATGAACATCAACTGCCCCCTTCTCCCCAAATTAATTTAGAAATTCTTTGTATCTGTAATAATCCTGAGTTCAAATTCAAATTGGTTTATAAATTCAATAATTTTTTATTTCTAATATGCACATGGAAACTACATATCCATGTATAAGTAAGCCAACTGTTAAGAAATGGGATTGCCATGCTAGCTGTTAAAGCAATGAACAAATCTGAAAACAATCGAGAATTCAGAAACACACACATACACTCATATGAACTTAATATCCTATAAAGTTGTCAACCTAAATAATGAGAAACAATGAATGAATGAATTCATAATTAAAAGGAAAAAGTCTCCACATGAACCAAAGACGTTAGAGATCAGAAATAATAGATGACTGAATCAGGATGATAGAGATGGAAATGGTAAAAAAGAGTCAGATTGGGGATAGATTTTGGGGGTAGCACTGACAAGACTTGTTGATGAAGTGAATCCTGGAGTTGGGAAGTGAAAGGATGACATACTAATGAAAAAGAAATCGATGAGAGAGGGAGAATGTCTCTAAGAGAAAAATCCTTGAAAGGCAAAGCATCTTATTCTCAGAGTGAGTAGCAGGGGTAATTTTTTGTTTTTGTTTTTGTTTTTGTTTTGTTTTGTTTTGTTTTTTGAGTCATGGTCTCACTCTGTCAGCCCAGCCTGGAGAGTAGTGGCACGATCACAGTTTATCATAGCTTCAAACTCCTGGGCTGTAGTAATTTTCCTGTCTCAGTCTCCCAAGTAGCTAGGACTACAGGTATGTACCACCATATCTAGATAATTTTTTATTTGTTGTACTGACAAAGTCTTGCTATGATCCTCAGGCTGGTCTCAAACTCCTGGGCTCAATCAATCCTCCCATCTTAGCCTCCCAAAGTGTTTACAAGCATGAACCACCACACCCAGCTAGGGCTGTTTTTAGATGGGAGGAACCTAAGCAGAAATTATGGGTAGGTTGTTCTCTTATACAGTGTAGAACACAGCAACAACAACAAAAACATAGTGAATTACATGAATCCATTCAAACACAAATAAAAATTTAGACAGAAATTATCTAAAAGTCATATAGGCAAATATTAACTGCCTTAACTTACTTATGTAAGTTACTACTTTATTAAGTATTTTCCTAGGTGCAAACCATCTTGTCATAAGAATTATATCTAGATGTTTAAAAAATTATCACTCAGGCATAAAACATTAACAGAACAATACAGTATCTTAAAATTCTGTAATTTTATTTTTTAAAACTCCCATTTGATTAAAATTCAATAAATTTGTGTTTCCATCCATACATACATCTAACTAGTTATATTTTTTAAATAATAAGTTTGTTAAGATTGAGATGTGTGTCTGTGAATATATATACATATATATATTTGTTTGTTTGTGCTTTACATTTTTAAACACCACTGAAATATCACTCTTTTATGAAAGAGACAGAGGAGGAAGAAGAGAATGGAGCTTACAGAGTGAGCTTTTCTGAATGTGACAAATAAAAGCAGATATGACATTGTCACTAAACCTTTCTGGCCCCCACAGACTTTTTAGAGTATAAAAGTATCTCCCTTTGGCTATAGATAAAGAATTTACAATTACTGATCAATTGAGTGGCGCCTGTGCTATTGTTTTGAAAGTGAGACTGGATGAATTCTGTCAAGGGGTGTAGTTGACTGTGTTTATTGAGGCAAGGAGGGTTCTTAGACATTCCTGACTAACACTGGCAAGGATGACAGCAGCTTAGTTAGCCAGGGATGTTATAAGTAATTAAGGTGTGCCTACCCTTACTGATTATTTTAATTATGTGTTGGAGCCAGGAGAGGAGGAAGAGAAAGAAAAAAAAAATTAAAGAAGCAGCTTTATAGCAGCTGGTGATATTTCCAGCTTTGTCAATAACCTAATCATGAAATTTTATAGGTCAGAGATTTCCACCGATCTGGGCCCCATATTTTTATTATTTTTAGTTTTATTTTCTACAAATAAAAAGTATTTGTATAAATAAAAAATATTTATAAAGTGAAATTGTATGGTGAACTAAATCTGAGCAGCTTATTTCTTTTTATTTTACTAACTACTGGACACTTATTTTTTTAACCTCAGGACACTTTTCTCAAACAAAAAGTTAGCCTGAGTCCCAATCTGCAAAATAGATATAAACAACCACCTCTAGTTGAATTAGGAGAGCCCTCCAGGTATTAGAAAAGATATGGTAAGAAGCAAAAAAGGAAAACAGCAAGGAAATAGAAGAGTCAGATGCCGCTAAAACGTGTTCAGCACTGTACTTGACTTTTAAAAGTCAGTTTCTTGTTTGGTTCACAATGCATTTTACAGATGAGAAAATGGAAACTCAGGGATGCATAAATTGCCCAAGTTATACAGACAATGAATAAGAATTCTGAGATGTGAGCTCAGTTCTACAGGCTCAGGAATGTTCTCCTCAAAGCTGAGAAGGACAGGAGGAAAGAGAAATGGCCACAGAAGGCAGACACCACACAGGCTCACTTCACTTCTTAGTTTCAGTCAATGCCCAAAATGTTTTTGGAGTTGGGTCACAGGTTGGGCCTATGGACAAGATGTACCAGATATTTAGCCCACTCCTGGACTAAGCCATGATCCCTCCCTTCTGAGTAGTTGGCTTCACAATAGGTATGACCTAGTAATTAGGAAATAAGCAAATAGTTACACCTAGAGTCAAACATCCTCTCAAAGCAAACATGACAGTCGGCTCCAAACAGTCTCACCTGTGTTGGGGTAGTGTACTCAGTAGCTCTCGCTAAATGGTTGACCCTTTTCTGAGAGTTTGCTTCTTTTTCCCTGGAAGAGAACAAGAAGTAAGCATAGTTTAAACACAGCTTGCCCAACGTTGAGGAATAACAGCTTACATGGTAAGCTTACTGAGAGTGCTCTCCTCAGCCCAGTTTGGCATGTCCAGAAATGGGCACAGTACCACAAATCTTCCCTCAGTGTTGAAAAATATCGCAAACATGATGTTAATACAGGCAAGAAGCTCTATCTTTGACTGCCTAACAGACTACCTGAATACTTCAACAGTCAGTTGGTCACCAACTCTAAAAGTCATCTGCGTGATTCTTTGAATGCAGTTTTTGAAAGACCATATTCACACTGAACTTAAAGCTACCTGTCTGGGCCGGGCTCGGTGGCTCAGCCTGTAATCCCAGCGCTTTGGGAGGCCGAGGTGAGTGGATTGCCTGAGCCTGGGGGTTCGAGACCTGCCTGGGCAACTTGGCGAGACCTCCTCTCTACAATAAATCAAAAATTAGCCAGGGGTGGTGGTGCGCGCCTGTAGTTCCAGTTACTTGGAAGGCTGAGGCGGAAGGATCGCCGGAGCGAGGCTGCGGTGGTCGGGAGCGTGCCACCGCACTCCAGTCTGGGCAACAGAGTGAGACTTTAACTCAAAAAAAAAAAAAAAATCTACCTGCCTGTATTGGTTCTGATTACAATCTCTAGGGACCACAGAACAAATCAATATTCTTTTCCATAAGGCAGCCCTTCAGCAACTTAAAAACAGCATTTACGCCTAGCACAGCCTCCTTTCCAGGTTAAGAAACCAAGTTTATTCCAATATAATTTACATAAGTGATAAAAAAATAATGAGTGACTCCAAAATAATAAACTGTCTTGCAATCCTTGAGGCATTTCATTTTAATTTTACTTAATTTTTCAATAAATTTATTACATTCACTGTTTTGGTCTCCTAATAAAAAGTCCTATGTAACAAAAGAATATTTTATAGTAAATAATATACCTGCTGATTTACATTCAGCTTTCAAGGGAATGAGAAAAAATTCTCCAGCTTGCCCTGGGCCTCCCACTCTGCTAAATCTTGTTCTGTCTTCCTCTACTTTCCCACTACCTCTCCACTAGAAACAGCACAGATAATCAGAGCTTCATTATCCCAATATTATTAAATATGTCAAATTAAATCCCCAACGCATACCACCCTTGCATTAAAAAATCCAATTATAGCATAATTATCTTAAGTGGGTACACTTAATATTGGCTTGGTACCAGGGTTGAAGTTTGGACAGTGGTCAAAAATCGAGAATGACCTCCCTGTTCAAAAACAAATTAGGACCCTCTGGTCTGAGAATTTGCTATTGACAACTCAAGTCTTCTTTTACCTTTGGGGTGTCATTAGGGAGAAGGAAACTAAGTTAAGAAGTCTGAATAGATATTGGTATACTTCCAGGATACTAATTTTTCTGAGTTGCCAGAAGTTGGAAGCTACAATAGGCCTTCTAGCCCATTCCATTCTATCTTAATCCTAGATGTATAAAGATACTGACAGAGACCAAAATCAGAGCCTATCCTGCTTAAAACCTGCCAGTTGGCTGCCACAACAAGCATCTGGCATTATTCTCAAGTGGATATTCTCAGCCCCCAGGCTGCAACAGAATCAGTTCTTAACAAGCCCAAGGAATCTGATTTTCTTTCTTAAATCCGTTTTTTCCAGAAGCAGGAAGATCAAGGTGGAAATACATCTTTAAAAACCTACAGCCGGGCTCGGTGGCTCAGCCTGTAATCCCGCGCCTTTGGGAGGCTGAGGTGAGTGGATTGCCTGAGCACGCGGGTTTGAGACCCGCCTGGGCAGTGAGACCTCATCTCTACAATAAATAAAAAAAAATCAGCCGGGCGTGGTAGCGCATGCCTGTAATTCCGGCTACTCAGAAGGCTGAGGCGGAAGGATCACCGGAGCCCAGCAGGTCGAGGCTGCGGTGGCCGGGAGCAGCCACTGCCCTCCAGTCTGGGCGACAGAGTGAGACTCCAACTCAAAAAAAAAAAAAAAAAAACCTACAGAGTGCTACACAAGGTGTTAATTAATACTGGGCACTCTGGAATGTTTTAGAGTGATTATTAGCATCTTTCCAGATGGGTGGCAGTTAAACAACTTTATCTGATGGAATGTGTCAGAGTTATCTGTTAAGCATTTTTATTTAATCATTTTATTTAACCATGGGTTTAGAAAAATACATTTGAAAGAAAAGAAAGTACATTTACTAGTTCACAGAATAGGTGGTAACTCCAACACTTGAAAGAAAAAGGAGAACTTTACTCACATTATCATTTTGCATGTGGCACATTTGTTGATGAGCATTATTCCATAAGGGCTTTGAAAAAATCTTCTCTCTTGAGGACAGAACAATTTTCCATTTTTCATCAGTGCCCGAAATCTGCTGCATGTTTCCTGAGGAAAAGACAAAATAAGTTATGTTAATTGAAACGTCATCAAAACTAAACTTTCTTCTGAGAAGAACTTCCTTGGGCAGTATTATTTAATGGCTTCTTGTGCAGAAGCCATTCAGTCGGTTGATACAAATAACACAAACAGGTGAAGATTTCAAATTCACCTAATAAGTATTCATCTTTAACTACTGGTGAAATCAGAGAAACAAGGGAGTTGGTGTCAAAAACCTGAGCTTAGATTCCAGAGATCTCATTAGCCTTCACAAGTTAACTTCTCAAAGGCTATGCTATCTAACATAGAGGATATAAATATATACATTTTATAGGTTTATGAAGATAAAATATTAGAAGTTTGTAAAACCCTCAAAGAGTGCCTGATATTCAATAAGTAAACCTTCCCCCTTCCCTCTTCCTCTTTCTCCTGATTGATTATTATTATTGTGGTGGTGGTTACTATTATTATTGAAATATGCTAGGATGACACATATAAAATACCCCACACAAGTAGGACAGTAGTCATTGCTGTGAAGGAGTAGGAAAGGTTGCTGGAAGATTGAGACAAGGGTTGTGAGCACTCAACACTGGAAAGTGCCCACATCCTGCAAAAGGGGACTGGAAGATTCCAGTTCCTGGAAATGTTAACAGCGCTAAATATAAAAAATGGGTTCGGTGGCTTAGCCTGTAATCCCGCGCCTTTGGGAGGCTGAGGTGAGTGGATTGCCTGAGCCTGCAGGTTCGAGACCCGTCTGGGCAGCGAGACCTTGTGGCAGGAGGCAGCATATGCTCAAATATATTTCTTGTGTGATTGAGTGAATAAACACAGAAACACATGTGGCTGATTTGGGATCAGCAGTTGGCCTCACTTGGCCTGCCACTAGCCCAGCAGCACGAAGGAAAGGTTGATAGCAATTAAAGGCATTTCCCTTTGAAAGACAAGTTGCAACTTTAAAGGCCCACCCAGTTGTCAGGCAGGTTTTGTTTAAGAAAGGCCAAATGGCCCAGAGACTGGCTGTTTCCTGGAAATGAAAAAGAGTCTTATCTAAAGTCCCCCTTCTGAGGTTTACAATCCTGCAGTTCCTGGAAACCATTTGTTCTTTGAAAAATCTGATTTTGCTGAATACAATCTTGTAAGATTCCAAAGGAAGTATGTAATCACTCAACACGACCCCCCCCTTACCTAAATGAGGATATAAGACCCCAGGTCACCTGTTCTAGGGTGCTGGAGCTCAATTTGAATGCATGAAGTTCTTGGGCCCGCTGTGCTAGTGCTAGCCAGAGTAATAAAGTGCCACTTCCTATAATAGTCTCGGTGTCACGATCTCTCTATTTTTCCTGCTACAACCTCATCTCTACAATACATCAAAAAAAAAAAAATCAGCTGGGCGTCGTGGCGCATGCCTGTAATTCCGGCTACTCGGAAGGATGAGGCGGAAGGATCGCCAGAGCCCAGCAGGTCGAGGCTGCGGTGGCCGGGAGCGGCCACTGCACTCCAGTCTGGGCGACAGAGTGAGACTCCAACTCAAAAAAAAAAAAAAAATGGTTTGCTTGTCATATATATTTGGAAAACATTTCTAGATGGATTCTTTTTCTGAAAAAAGTCCCCTCAAATACTTTGATATATCATTTGCCCTATGAGTATAGGCAGGCTGGTCTTAAAGCTAATGAAGCCTAAGATTCAGGAACTTTCAGGATCACAATCCCTTTCCAAGATCCTGGGAGAGGCCTAGACATTTTGTACTTTCAAATGTGAATTCTTTTCTTAACAAATATTCTTATCCTCACCCGAACCACCATCACCACCAAGCCACTAACACTATCACTGTCATCACAATCAAACCTTGTGAATTTGTGGAAATACTGTGCAATTTTCTTAAAGCTTGCTTGAGCCTTTTTCTCATTTCTATTATTATTATTATTATTATTATTAGGCACATCCCACTGAACTATTTTACAATTCTGTGTGACATCCTTGAATACACGCTGTACTATACTTGGTTTGAGCTTTATTTTTGTAAATACCAGTGACTGCATTATACCAAGCTGAGGGAGGAGAGTGGAAACCATCTTGAATAAGGAAATTGGTGGGGAAAAAAGACAATGGAATGATCTTCAAAAGAGAGGGTTCTTTCTTCTCATTCAGAATTTTTTTTTTTTTTTTGAGTTGGAGTCTCACTCTGTTGCTCAGGTTACAGTGCTCACAGCCATCACAGCCTCAACCTGCTGGGTTCAGGTCATCCTTCCACTTGTCTTCCAAGTAACTGGAACTACAGGTATGTGCCACACACCCAGCTAATTTTTTGTTGTTGTTGATTTATTGTAGAGACGAGGTCTCGCTAAATTCTCCAGGCTGGTCTTGAACCCATGGGCTCAGGCAATCCTCTTGTCTCTGCCTCTCAAAGTGCTGGGATTACAGGCATGAGCCATTGTGCCCAGCTTCATTCAGTTTATTTTATTGAAGGCCTGCTGTATGTTCTCACTCTTTGTTATGAGCTCAAAATCAGTAGTGCATTTGTGCTACCTAGTAAAGTACTGACTTAAAATGTTATATTCCTTATTAGTTTAGAAAACTCTAGGCCTTTACATCAATCCTTTGAAATCTAATGGGCTTGTTGCTGTCATTGTTTGTTGTTTTGATTTTGCCAAAAGAATCTTCCCTCAAGATGCTTCTATCAGAAAACAAACAAACCAAGATTTTGCTCCCACTGACAAACACAACCTCTTCCAAGAAATTTGTTATAAGATTCTATTTAGCCTCTTATATCTTTAAAATAATAATTCTATTAGTCAACAATCACTTTGTCTGAGGTTATTGTACTTTACTAGGTGCCACAGATACAAGAGTAAATAGAACAGAAGTGTCCTTTTTTGGATGAATAGCGATGTACATAATCCAGCATCTTAAACATGAGAGGCAGTTGGTAGCACTTGCAGAATGATTAATGTTGAAGAAGAATAACCAAATAATATCAGAGACTGGTCCCGGGACATTTTGCTAAGGGCAACCTTCTAAAATATCTGTAAGATTATTAACACCACCCAGTGATTTTGTCAGAATAGCACAGTAGTAATTTCTGGCAAGAGATTAACAGCTAAGAATTTTGTGATCTATCTGATCTCTGACTCTACAGCATCTTCTGCCAACTTTGTAAATTACTGCTTACCTTACCAGATGCAACTGATTCTACAGACTCCTAAAAGTCTTGCGAGGTAGGTCTGATAGAAAGCGTATAGAAGATGACTCATGATAATCGTGGAATAAAGTTCTAAATAATTCTGAATAGCTAATCATAAAAGAATAGCATCAACCAGGATAATTCCTAAATTGAACTTCTCCAATGTTCTCCAATGTCACAATTAGATGAGAGCTTAATTCCTAGAAAGACCTACTTTTTTTTTTTTTTTTAACAAATGAGCATCAGAGGTCCAGAGAGTGGCTTAAGAAACTAGCTCACAGTGTTGAATTAGTTTAGATGAGATTCGTGCTATATTTTTTTGAGTTATGAAATGATCCAATGTATTCTCTTGGGAAACAGAAACATACCATAAGAACTGAAAACAATAGTTGGGTTACCATAATAGAGAGGGTTGAAAGAGGAACAGATCTAGACCAGAAAGTCATCGGGGAGATGACTTTTTCAGCGACTGTATACTTGCAGCTTGTTTTGTTTTGTTGCTGTTCTTTTTCTCCACATGTCTCAGAAAAACTACCGCCCTCCAGGGCCAAGTTCTTTCTGTTTCCCTCACTAGTGGTGCTCTAGTTTGCTCTCTTCCATTGTCCATCCCTAGATCTCATCATACAATCCTCCAGGAGCCAGAATCACCCCATCTTGATGGCAGAGCAATGACAGATTTGCTTTTGCTTTATAACAACTCTTCTATGAGGACAAATTTAGGCCTAAGATCATTGCAGATTACAATAATGTTTTTCCCAGGTGTTCTTGCTCATTTTTATAACTATTCAACAGAATAGCTAACAGAAGTCACTTAACTTGGAAAAATCACAAAAACTATAAGAAAGACTATATCAATAGCATTCATTTCTCACACAATAGCCAAAGACTATGGTCAGAAAGGTTTCCAGATAAATTATTACTTCACTGTGCTCCTTTTGCCTTTTATACCAATAAAAAGTAGCCAAACTTAGGTTTTTAAAATATTTTTTGTGAAATAGCGTTTCATGGTAAGAAAAATATCAGTGAAAAATTCTCAGATCTGTCAGAAATCTCCACCTATTGTCATGGACTCTAAAAAGAAAATGATGACTTCATGTGCAGGGAGATTTATACAATATCCCTTCTTCCAATATAAAATACCCAATAGAGTATGCTTTTCCCAATTCTACTATACTTTCTGATCCTCTCCTAAATCAGCAAACTTAGATGAAATAATAGAGACTATGATAAAATTCTCTAGAACATTCCTGTAAAAAGTTTTTTTTTAATTGTTGCAATAAAATATAGTAAGAGTATTTTTCTCTGAGAATGTTGGCGTAGAGAATTGTTTCGCTTTATTATTCTTTTCATGTTTATGGCATTTGAGAGGCATGGCAAATTTTGGCACGTACTTAGCAAAACATTTAGCATTTGTGTTTTTGGGTTTTTTTTTTTTTTTGAGTTGGAGTCTCACTTTGTTGCCCAGGCTGGAGGGCAGTGGCACCTTCCCAGCCACTGCTGCCTCGACCTGCTGGGCTCCAGTGATCCTTCCGCCTCAGCCTTCCGAGTAGCTGGAACTACAGGCGCGCACTACCACGCCCTGCTAATTTTTTTATTTACTGTAGAGACTCAGTAAATAGAATCTGTAGAGACTCAGTTGCCCAGGCGAGTCTTGAACCCGCGGACTCAGGCAATCCACTCACCTCAGCCTCCCAAAGGGGTGGTAATACAGGCTGAGCCACCGAGCCCGGCTTAACATTTGTGTTTTAAGTGACGAATGAATGGTATGCATAGTAGCGTGCATAGGTATGTAAATATGTAAAATTTGTGTGTGTGTATGTGTATGCCTAACTGGTCCTTTTAACTTCTTCCAAATAAGTGAAACAATTTGACTTATATAGAAAATGATTCTTTTATTTCTCAAGGAAAAGACCTGGAAGATTTGACAAAGCACCCTCCCGCTTGCGTCAGGGTTTCTGCCCCCACAGGGGTTTCCGCCTGATTTTCTGTAAGTTGCAAATCTCTTCCTGGCAAACTCCCTATGATCTTCAGACCTTGTTCCAATACTATTGCTCTAGAGTGCTTGACTGTCCCAATGAGGATGGATATGACCCCATTCCCAGGAATTCTTATTCTGCACTCTGTTTTATTTTTCTCCTAGCACTAATTATCATTTAAGGTACTACATATTTTTACTAAGCTATTTATTAACTTTTGTTTTCCTCCACTAAAATGCAAGTTTTAGAAGGGCAAGCCATTTCATCTATTTTGCTTTCTTCAAAATATCCCCAGCATCTCAAACAGAATCTGACACATGATAGGTGCTCAACATTTATTATATCAACTGTATACGCTGACTGGATACCAAATACAACCCTTTTCTCCATAATGATTACCAGTAAATTTATTTAACTTCCTATGTGATGTATCATAGCTTGTTCATTTGTTAAAAACAATGATAGTAGTTTGCTGGTTGATTTTTTTTGTTTAATTTATGAAACTTTAAATCACTCCTTTGACATGATAATTGCCTCTTGCAGACAACCCCAATCATTAATACACTGAGTACTGAGTGTCTGTGTGTGGGGGGGATTGATTCATGTCTTAATTCATAAAGACCTGTTTCTGTGATTTAACACAAACTATTAGTACTTATATAATATATTTGTATTATTAATATAAAGGTGTTGGCCACAAACCATTTTTCTTTAAAGATCTTGGAACAGATTCAATAAACAGAAAAAGCAGGACTAACCTGATCTTCATCCTCACTGGCAGTATCTGGACAAAAATGTAGAAACCAAAGTTAAGGGAATGTGAAATATTTAATAAATAAAATAAACAATTCATTTAATGTAATGTCATGATTGCTTTAACGACAATTTGTTGTAAAACCACAAGCATTTTTGAATGCATTAAGATTTACCATGGCAAATAAAATTAAGGCACTGTACCAGGTGATTAGCATATACACTGATGAAAGTCTAATAACTTTGAAAGTTCCAATTACTTTGGAAAATAATACTCATGTGCTTTCTAACCTCACCAAAATATCTAATTTCCAGAAGATCCTTTCAGAGTTCTAAAATTATACCATAACATATATACCAGTTTATACCAATTATAATGTAATATAAAGGAATGATGTAGCATTGTTTATATCATATATAAATATAAAATTTGATTTATGAATTTGGCAACTCTGCCTCTTCATTACAGCCACAAAATTTAGAGATCTGGCAAAAATTAAAATTACTTTAAATCACAAGCTGTTAAAGTCTCATTTAAAGACTCTTTTGAACTTGCACATTTATTTTAGGAAATTGGGCATTATTTGTATATGATCTCACTGGCTTTCTATCTCCAAGGTTCTCTTTTTAAAGATGTTAATGCTTCAGAGCAACTTAAATCTAGGCAATTCCTGTTCCCTTCAAAGTGAATTTACAAATACAAAAAAAAAACCTTCCTTCAAGCTCCTATAAAAGTCCCATACTCTTTAGGAGAAATATTTTTAATTCAGTAAGAATTTAAAAACACAAAAATAAAATAATTAACAGGTGACTAAACATGGTTTTTAAATATTCTATTTATACATATAGAATTAAAATGCATACACTATTTACATATAAATTTTAAATGCCTATTACATATATATGCAGTATGAATTAATATACTTGGTAAGGGGAAGATGAACAACAATCTATTGACTTTTCAGGCTAATAAAAGATGGAAAGATTTCTCATGGAACAAAATTCAGATTAACCAAATTTCTATCTGCCACTTCTAAAAATAACAATAAAGTTATACAGCCACATATATAAATCTTCAAAACTCTGTGTCTCGCAAGGTATTCAAGATTACACATATATACATACATTCTTTTCTTTTTTGATAGGGGTAGGGAGAAGAAAGTCCCTTTCCCAAGGCTTTGAGGTGTGTAGCAAGAGGCTAAGATTACACCCAAATTGCTCACCTTGTATGAGGCAAAGAGCCAAGGTCAGAAGCACTGGCAGTGTGGCTATCTTCATGTTGAAGATGATGTAAGTTGCCTACAGGTCCACTCCGTGCATTGCTCAGCTGATGCTGTGTGACTGAACTTGTGGAGATGCGCTTACTTGTATATATATATTGCAAGTAATGGTGACACCCACATAAACCAGTTGTTCAAGGTTGTGCTAGACTCAATATACCACACCATTTGAACATATAATGTCTGTTTCTAAAGTAGTAATATGCTTTCATGATACCCCCCCAGAAAGCAGCATATTGAGTCCAAGGACCATACTCAAAGTTGAATACTCCATAATCCTAAATAAGAACTGAATTCCTCAGCAGCACCAGACATACTACCTTGTAGACAAACATGTTTCTAACTGGACTCCCTTCCTAAGCAGGAAAGGAGAGGAAAAGAAGATTGGTTGTCCTACCACTAGGTAAAGAATTAAAGATTTCCACATCTGGAGAAACCTAGGATTCTGGTTGTTTTCATGTGTAGCTACTCTGAAGTGTCTGAATTCAGTGCCACAGACTCATATATATGTTGGAGTTGAATGATCCTAAGAGATAACCTGGCAGAATTCTAACACTATGTGGGAAAGCAGAAGCGCAGAGAAAGAGCAAAGCCTTTCCCAAGAGCACGCAGTTAAGATAGCAGAGGCAGGGCATTCTTCCCACCCCACAAGTTCTTTCACCTTTATAAATTAGCAAAAGCAGAAACTTTGTAAAAACAAAACTGGTACATGAAAAATAAAGCTTGGCTGGGTTCGGTGGCTCAGCCTGTAATCCCGCGCTTTGAGAGGCAGAGGTGAGTGGAATGTCAGAGCCCGAGGGTTCGAGACCCGCCTGGGCAACTTGGCGAGACCTCATCTCTACAATAAATCAAAAATCAGCCGGGCGTGGTAGCGCGCGCCTGTAATTCCGGCTACTAGGAAGGCTGAGGTGGAAGGATTGCTGGAGCCCAGCAGGTCGAGGCTGCGGTGGCCGGGAGCGGCCACTGCACTCCAGTCTGGGCGTCGGAGTGAAACTCCAACTAAAACAAAAAACAAAGAAACAAAAACAAAAACAAAGCTTTTTAGAATTCTCAATATGAAGGGTATTTCATATCCTAAAGCTCAGTCTTATATTTCAACCAAATATCATAATTATAAACACTAGAGACTCAAGGTTTAAATTTCCTTAACCCAACACTACCCAATTACTGTTTGAAAAATTTGACTCAATCAGTTTTTTCTTAAATTAAGTTTATTCATCTATTGCCCCACTATTTAGTCTCCCAAGAAGAAAAGAATAAACAATTCAAAATTATGAATACATAAATGTAACTTTTTTGTAATTTTGGCTACTCGGAAGGCTGAGGTGGAAAGATCGCTGGAGCCCAGCAGGCGAGGCTGCGGTGGCCGGGAGCAGCCACTGCACTCCAGTCTGGGCGACAGCGTGAGACTCCAACTCAAAAAAAAAAAAAAAAAAAGTAACTTTTTTTTCTAGAGTAAGTTTCTTCTCCCCTAGTTCCTTCTTTCCTATTACAAGTAATATATTTTTTCTCCCAGCATATTTTATGCTACCAGCTTAAGGAAGTACCTGAAGAACCATGCAAAGTGACTGAAGTCAGAGCCAAATGGTCTGATTCCAGTACTTCTCAGGGTTTTCACATCCATATAAGGAAAGCTTTGGACTTCATGCAATCAAAGGCCTTTTATGATTGCCAGAAAAGAGATCCAGGCTGGTCACCATTGGGCCCATGCCAGTATTCTGAGACCACACATTTAGGTGAGAGTATGTTCTTTCCTCCCTCCCCACATGAAATAATGTATGTCCTATAAAAATATACTTATTGATTTCAAAGTCTGCACTATTGTCATAGCTCTGTTGCCTTCCAATGGTACAGAAAGGTTAGTGACCACAGAGAACAAGTTCAAAATTTCTTACTGTTATAGGTCAGGAAATCAAAGTCCGTCTAGCTTAATTAAAAGAGAATGGGACAAGGGATTCAGGATATCTTGTCTTTGTAACTGCATAGTATAATGCAAATAAACCCAGGTTTGGAGCAAGGTAGATCTGAGTCCAAATCTTGGTTCACTAATTACTAACTGGGTTGCTTTGGGCAAATCACTTATTTTCTCAGAGACGCAGCTTTCTAATATACAAGACCTACATTGTACAACTGTTTTAAGTTTTAGAGGTAATACATTAGTGACCGTTTGTGTGTGTGTGTATGTGTGTGTGTGTGTGTGTGTGTGTGTGTGTGTGTGTGTGTGTGTGTGTGCGCGCGCGTTGCTTAGGACAATACCAAGAATACATGCAAAGCTTAATAGCTGGTCTTCCATTTTTATGTCGTTATAATGTGGTTGTACTAGATTATTTCTAATATTCTGAGAAAAGTTGCATCTCTGGAAGGTGGATTTCATCAACAGAGTTACACCTACACAGCATAGAATAACTGCCTCAACACATTTTGAAGTGAAATTAAAACATAAAGATATATTCTCTTTTTCACAATGCCTAAAACAAATCAAAGCAGTAGCTGTATAAAACTTACCGAAATTATTGCTCAATTTCAATCTGTATTGATTCCTTGTCTCTATCTATAAAAGCTTCTTCTAAATATTAACTTACCAGTACTATCTTTTCATCTTTCATCTGCCCCGTCAGACCATAAGAAATGTGTCCCAACCATATTCTCTGTTATTAATGGTAGAAAAGTTTACTGCCTTACAGAAAAATTGGCGACTGTGAAGCATGCTCTGGTGTTTCCAAGTCTGGCCCAAATGGAGAGGATCCCCAGGAATGAAAGTTGTGCTAGGGTGGAATAGAAGAACCAAAAGATGATTGTGTCTCTGAGGAATGTCTGCTATGAGGAAACATTGAAGGAACTGGTTTTCTTACTGGAAGAGAGCTCCTCACCTACACCCAGAACCTCCTGAAATTATGAATAAAAGGTTTGACACTGATACACTTTTCCAGGAGGAGAAGGTAGTTGTAAGAAGATTCAGTGAGCAGCCCCCAAATTGGAAGTACCTGTCAGCTGGGTCATGTCATGAGGGCTTTTACTCCATTTCATTTTAGGAATGTTGTAAAGCCAGAAGTGATTCATCACATGTTCTGTTAATCACTCCTTATTCCTGAAAATCACCATGAATATTAAATTCACAGGAATGGAATTGAAGTTTTAGAGAAGTTGGGTTTGGGTCAGAGTTAGGTTATCAGGATATTTTTCTCAAACTCAAAATTCCATCTTTGTTTTTAGCTCTTTCAATTATTCATCAAACATATAGAATTTTATTTCCTTTCATTAGAAAGGAGTGCAGTTAGATAATAAAAACTTCAACTTTACAGTCCTACACATTTATCAAGTTGTCCAGAATGTGAATTTACATGAAGGATGTTGACACAGAGGGAAGAAATGAGAAATTGATAAAGGTGTTTGTAGACTAGTAATGATACTGAAAATAAAGGTTATTTCTAAAATCCAAAATTATCATATCCTTCTTCAAGTTTTCTATTTTTCTAAACAGGGAGATCTTGGTGATGAAATGGTTAATAAATAACTATAGTCCTTTATGATTATATTACCTTTCCCCAGCTTTCAAAACAATCTGACATTTATTAGCTTTCTTGATTTGTTTATGCAATGTTGTGAGGTAGCAAAGTAGGTATTATCTTTCTCTTACCTGACAAAATTGATATTACTAAAGAACCCTAGAGTAAGAACTCACTTGGATGGTCATCTAGCCTTGACTTTTTCTCACGTACAGCATTCTACAGCTAATGTAATTCTTTTTTCTTTTTATTTTAGTTGGAGTCTCACTCTGGCGCCCAGGCTGGAGTACAGTGGCACATTCAACGGCCACCCAGCGTTGATCTGCCGGGCTCTGGCAATCCTTCTGCCTCAGCCTTCCAAGTAGCTGGAACTACAGGCACGTGTTACCGTGCCCAGCCAATTTATTTTTATTGTAGAGACGTGATCTGGCCAAGTTGCCTGGGCTGGTCTCGAACCCGCAGGCTCAGACAATCCATTTGCCTCGGCCTTCCAAAGTGCTGGGATTACAGGCTGAGCCACTGAGCCCAGCCTAATTCTTTCCTTTATTTTCCCGCGCTCACTGCATGCTGGCTCTCTTTCTTCTCTCTCATTCTCTTTCGTATTCTTACTCTCTCACTCTTGTACATGTGCACGCACACACACATACACACACACACACACACACACACCATACACTCTTATTCACTTGGACAAAAATAAGTATGTTGTGACCATAAATAAAAAATATATGTATTTTAATATGTCTTAGAAGATGAAATAATTCTTTATATTGTTAATTTTTTATTCCCTTTACTCAACATTCCCTTTATCAACAACGACATGTTTGTATTCTCCTTTGTGAAAGACACTACCTGGAAAACAGCCTTTACTCACCTTCTTATCTGGAAAAGCTCTCTTATCAACTCTCTTCACTCCCTCTGCTGAATTCCTTTCAGCGTGTCTGGAAAGACTAAGAAACCATAGAGATAAGCATCTCATTTTTATCTAAGAATAGAATGGGATGGGCATGGTTTGTTTACTGAGTATACAGACCCTGCTATTTATAGACATAATTGTCGCTTTTGTTAGATTAGGGTTAAGAAAATAGAAAAGTTTTAATGTCTAATTTTGAACCATATTATGTTGTACATACAGGTTTATATTTGGTTTTTAAAAACAATATCCAGCTTTCCTTATACTTGAACCTCTAACTCATGGCTTCACACTGTCCATCACCTGAAAATTTTGCACATTTAACATCAAGGATTTAGCCTGACAATAGACAACAGGTTTGTGGAGCTACTGTTTTTCAAAAATTTATAATGAACTAATTCTGAAGTAGCTAAATTATACTAAATTTGGTCAAAAGGGCATTGCATATTTTATATGTGTTATATATGTGGTGCGTGTGTATAGTAAGAAAAGACAAAACTGTTAGATTTAAAAACAAAGTAAAGTAAAAGGTCATCTCTTTTAAAAAATAATTTGTAAAGTAATATAAGATTTGTTAACATTTATATGTGCTTTGGTACAGCAATAAATATTAAGGTTAAGTGTCCTTTTTTTCTTTTCTTCCAAGTAGAGAAATTGAGGTTTGGTGAGTTCCTAAACTCTCCAAGGTCCGAAAGCTTGTAAGCAGTGATCTTTGTAAATGATTGCAATCTATGCAGTAGAGGCAGTCAAACTCCAGAGCCCAAGCCAGTAAACGCTACACTTTGCAGTAACCACATTACCTATAACTGTAACTAATTTAACTCAGCTACTCACTGTTATGGGCTGAATTGTGCCTCCTCAAAATTTGCATTTGGAGTCCTAACCCTCAGTACCTCAGAATGTGAATATATTTGGAGATAAGGCTGTAAACCTGGTGATGAAGTTGAAATGAGGTTTTTCCGGTGGGCCTTAATCCAAACTGACTGGAGTCTGTACAAAGAGGAAATTTGGACGCACAAGGTAGACCTCAGGTACACATGCGCAGAGGAAAGACAGGAAATAGGTGGGCAACACAGACCAAGGAGAGAGGCTTCAGAAGAAACCAAACCTTCCTTGGTCTTGGAATTTTAGACTCCATTTTTGCTGTCACCCAATTTGTAGTATTTTGTAATGACAACCATAGCAAACAAAACATTCACTGTTATGTGTTGACACAGGCTTGTACACACTGTGTAAAAATGTATGAACATATTATACACTTGAGAATTCAGTCTTACATAGGCTCCTTTATATTTAAGCAACCATCACATTAAACTTATGAACCATCGAATAGTGTCAAAGATAAACAGAGCCAGATATTTGTTAAAAGTAGCAAGACAGATTTTATCTAGGCCACTGAGGTAGGGGAAGGAAACACCAGTATAAACTGATCTCAATTCTGCTAAAACAAAAGGGGGGAGTCTTTTTTTTAACCCTGGGACGTGCTCTAGGAAAAGTCCTAAGAGACATTGGTGGGGGGAAGGGTTGACCATTGTGGTTAGGCCATCTGTGTTTGCTTACTAATTGGTGCTTATTACCTTCCCACAGAGACTGGGAGACAGAGGTCCTATCCTTGATGGCTGCATTTCAAAGGGATGGCTTCCAGGTCCTTAAGAAAGACATTTCTGAGTTGTAGAAGATTTATATCTCAAAGGGATTGACAATCCCTTTGATTTGTCAATTGACAAAGAAAGGATTCACAATTCCAAGGTTTCTAAAGTAAATACTCTGAGAAATAGGAGGTCAGGGGCCTCTCGCTACCTTTTGGCTGGAGCAAACAGAACATTCTTTTGACAACATTGAGCTTTCTCAGGCAGGCACTTAATCAGGTGAGGGGGAGGGTGGGTAACATTCTACAGCTGTTAGAAACTATGTTGTTGTTTGTTCAAACCTCTTAATGTGGAGAAGTTGCAGGCTCACAGGAGTCTGAAAGCTTAGCAGGTTTGGTTGAGAAAAGAGTTTTGTCATTAAATAAAATAGAAAACAAACTGCTGTTAACAAGCGTTCAAGCCGGGCTTGGTGGCTCAGCCTGTAATCCCGTGCCTTTGGGAGGCTGAGGTGAGTGGATTGCCTGAGCCCGCGGGTTCAAGACCCGTCTGGGCAGCGAGACCTCATCTCTACAATAAATCAAAAAATCAGCCGGGCGTGGTAGCGCGTGCCTGTAATTCCGGTTACTTGGAAGGGTGAGGCTGAAGGATGGCTGGAGCCCAGCAGGCGCGGCTGCAGTGGCCGCTCCGGGCCACTGCACTCCAGTCTGGGCGACCGAGTGAGACTTCAACTCAAAAAAAAAAAAGCGTTCAAGTTGAAGTTCATATTTTGCATGCATTACCGAAATGGTTTCCTTATATTGTTTTGATGTCCTTCAATGTGCATTCCAGGACTTCCCTTGTTTTGTTTTGTTTTTTTTTTTGAGTTGGAGTCTCACTCTGTCGCCCAGACTGGAGTGCAGTGGCCGCTCCCAGCCACCGCAGCCTCGACCTGCTGGGCTCCGGCGATCCTTCCGCCTCAGCCTTCCGCCTCAGCCTTCCAAGTAGCCGGAATTACAGGCATGCACTACCATGCCCGGCTGATTTTTTGATTTATTGTAGAGACGAGGTCTCGCTGCCCAGGCGGGTCTCGAACCCGCGGGCTCAGGCAATCCACTCACCTCAGCCTCCCAAAGGCGTGGGATTACAGGCTGAGCCACTGAGCCCAGCTGACTTCCCTTGTTTCAAACCAAATACCATCCACTCAAAAAGTTTCCTTGATGTTCTTTCTCACTTCTAAAGCTTTTACACATTGCTTCTTCCCTTTGTGGAATAACCTTTTCCTTATTTACTTGGCTGCCTCTTTGCCTGTGGGACTCAGTTTAGACTTCACTTTCCCTGGGACTCCTTTCCTGATCCCTCATAGAGTGCCCCTCCTCTGTGCTCCTGGACTACTCAGTGCTGACTTCCACCATCACACTTAGGACACAGGTTTGCAATTACCGGTTGACTTGTTTATCCCTCCAGATAGATGCATAATATACATATATTTAAAATGAATGAATACATGAGTAAAAAATATTATGTAAAAATTGAACTCAACTTTGCAATTTACAACGAACTTCCACCATTATTGTTTTACTTGTTTATCTCAACTGCTTTAAGATAGAAGTCTGGCTTAGAAAGACGGTAACAAAGACATAGGCTTTGTTATAGGCTTACAACAGCCCACATGGCTTATAAGTAAGTGGTCAAGCTGAGCCTCATAGCCAAGTCTTTTCTTTTTTTTTTTTTGAGTTGGAGTCAGGCTGGAGTGCAGTGGCATACTAGTGGCTACTGAAGTCTTGACCTGCTGGGCTCAGGCAATCCTTCCGCCTTAGCCTTCCAAGTAGCTGGAACTACAGGCACGTCCCACTGAGAGGACAGTAATAAAGTATACCATAGACTTAGGTTAAGAGCATGCTATAACCCAATAAATATGTAATCGGCTTGTGGACAATAGCACAGCCATTTTTAGTTTTTAGTTTTCTATCTTAAAACATAACCTGTAACTGTTTAAAGTTCCAGTTATGGGAAAAACTGCAAAGCTCCAGTTATTCTTCCCTTATCTCACTTTTCCCTTAGCGACAACCAATCAGGTGCCAGGGGGTAATCACCTAAGTTTCCAGATGTCTCTGCAACTTTCCTAGCTAGTGGACCAAGGTCAGCCCGAGTCAGGCTAGCCAATCCTCCACGATTAAGCTGACCACCAGAGAAACTACCCAATTAAATGGTAATAAAACTGGAAAGGCCCCCAAACTCCTCCTTCCTTTGTGTAAAAACATAAAAGGCATCTGCTTAACGAAATCAGGGCCTCTGAATGTACTCCACTGTGTCAGTTGTCAACAGAGGTCCAGGCTCGAGCTTGTAAATAAAGACCCTCTTGAACTTTCATCGGAATTGGCTCTATGTAGTCTCTCGGATTAAACATTCGGCCACTACATTTGGGGGCTCTCCCGGGATCCCAGAGACCCCAAGACCCCAGTCCAGAGGGTTTTCAGGCCGGCATTCGATAAGTTGCTCCCGGGTTAGCGCATCTGTGTTTTGTGTCTCAGGTGGAGCTCCACGCTTTGTTCTGAGGTCGGCATCAGGCTAGGCAGATGTGCTGGAAAGCCGCCAGCCGGGGCTCGTGGGAGACGTCTCATGTCCCTATCCAGAAGACGAGGTCTTCATCTGTGGGGAAGGTCAGACTCGTAGACGGTCTTTCTCTCCCCTATCATACTTTCAGATTTGTTTTCACGGCTGCTACTGTCTGTCTCTTGTTGTGTCTCTTGCTGTTTTCCCTTTTGTTTTGTTGGTTGTGTTTGTTGGGGCGACAGTACTGACGAGTGAGATGGGACAGACACAAATAATGCTGTTAACTCTCATGACTGAAAACTTTTCAGAACTAAAGGAAAGGGCTCACAATTTGAGTGTCGAAATTCACGAGAAGTTCTGGGATTTGTGTGCCACTGAGTGGCCCGCCTTTAATGTAGGCTGGCCACGAGAAGGGACTTTTCTAACAAGTGTTCTTTTGCAGGTCAAGAATGTCATCCTCCAAAGAGGCTCCCAGGGCCACCCAGACCAACTACCTTATATACCGGTCTGAAGATATAGTGGAATCCCCTCCCCCTTGGGTGAAACCCTATCTTCCTACCCCGTTAAAGGCACTGAGAGTGCTCACGATGCAGGGGAAGGGGGCGGAACCTTTGGAGCCGCCAGAAAGTGTGTTGTCACAGCCTCGCAAGAAGCAGAATCCCTTCCATAAGCAGGAGAAGGGGGTGGAACTTTTGGAGCCGCTGGAGAGTGTCGTCACAGCCTCGCGAGAAGCAGAATCCCTTCCATAAGCCCCCAAAGAACCCCTTTTACCCCGTTCTCCCTGATTCTAACTTGGAAGAGATGATTTCCCTCCCCATACCAGTCAGCTTCCCCTAGCCCTTCAGCCCCGCCTGTGCCCCAAGCCACCGCCGCCGCTGCAGAGGTGGAGCCAGGAGCAGCCGGGGAGGGGAGGTAAGGAGGAGAAATGAATGGACCAGCCGCGGGGACTCGAGGGAGAGTCGCCAGGGCGGGTGGTCCTGGAATGGGCCCAGCTGACTCCATGGTAATTTTGCCACTGAGAGTGGTTGGGCCCCCACATGAGGCCGGGAACCAACCCATGCATTATTGGCCGTTTTCCACTAACTATTTATACAACTGGAAAACACAAACTGCTACTTTCTCTGAGAATCCTAGCGGGCTGATTAACTTGCTGGAAAGCATTCTCTTTACCCACCAGCCTACCTGGGATGATTGCCAGATGCTTCTACAGGTATTATTCACCACTGAAGAAAATGAAAGAATCCAGACGGAAGCCCAGAAGCTGGTTCTGGGAGTTGATGGACAGCCCACCACCAATCCTGATCTTATCAATGAGACTTTTCCTCTTTCCCGACCTTAATGGGATTTTAACACAGCAGAAGGTAAGGAGAAACTTCGGGTCTACCGCCAGGCTCTGATGGCAGGTCTCCGGGCAGCTGCTCGTAAGCCCACTAATTTTGCTAAGGTATATAACATAAGACATGACAGGAATGAGAGTCCAGCCGCGTTTTTAGAGCGTATTACAGAAGCCTTCCGTCAATACACCCCAATGAATCCAGAGGCACCAGAAACCAAAGCGGCTGTGATCATGGCGTTCGTTAATCAGGCAGCACCAGATATTAAAAGAAAGCTGCAGAAAGTAGCAAGATTAGGAGAGAAAAGTTTACAGGATCTGCTGGAGGTGGCTGAGAAAGCCTATAACAATAGGGAGCGTCCGGAAGAACGCCAAGATAGACGTAGTGAACGGCAGACCAGGGAATTAGCCAGAATTCTCCTAGCTGCCACCACCCATGACCCCAAGGAAAAACAGAAGCGGCTAAAAAAATTGGCTTCTGAGTCAGGCAACAAACCGGGGGACCCCCAGCCGGATCGCCCCAAGATAGGGAGAAATCAGTGCTTCTACTGTAAGGAGGAAGGGCACTACATAAAGAACTGCCCTAAGTGCCCTCCCCGACCTGAGGACAAAGTGACTGTACTTGTAACTGAATAGGGAGGTCAGGGCTCAGAGTCCCCCCCTGAGCCCTGGGTAACCTTGGAGGTAGGGGGGAAACCCGTGACTTTTCATGTGGATTCAGGAGCGGAGCAATCGGTATTATTGAAACCACAAGGCCCTCTCTCAGACAAAATCTCATGGGTTCAAGGAGCTAACGAGATAAGACCAGCACACTGGACCACTAAGAGAACAGTGAATTTAAGCACTGATACGGTCACCCATGAGTTCTTAGTTCTTCCTGATTGCCCGTACCCTTTGTTTGGGAGAGATCTATTGACCAAAGTGGAAGCAAATCTCAGCTTTCAGTCAGACGAGGTGACAGTAACAGATTCAGTTGGGGGCCCCCTGCAGATTCTAACTGTAAAATTAGAAGATGAATACAGGCTGTGTCAGGCCCATGACCCAGAGATGGAATTGCACATTCAGGACTGGCTTCGGGAAATTCCCCTAGCCTGGGCAGAAGCTGAAGGAATAGGGTTGGCTAAATACAGGCCAGCAGTGTTTGTGGAACTAAAGCCCGGAGCGGACCCAGCCCGGGTCCGGCAGTATCCAATCCCTGTGGCAGCACAAAATGGGATAACCCCCCACATACGGCGGCTGCTGGATGAGGGAATATTGTGGCCTTGTCAGTCTGCCTGGAATACACCCTTGCTGCCAGTGCAAAAGCCAAATTCAACTGACTACCGGCCTGTTCAGGACTTACGGGAAGTAAACCGCCAGGTGATGGACATACACCCCACGGTCCCTAACCCCTATACCCTCCTCACTGCCCTGGCCCCGGACAAGGTTTGGTACATGGTATTAGATTTAAAAGATGCCTTTTTCAGCTTACTGTTGGCCCCACGGAGTCAGGACATCTTCGCCTTCGAGTGGCTGGACCCGGAAAGAGGAATCAGTGGGCAACTCACCTGGACCCGGCTTCCCCAAGGATTTAAAAACTCTCCCACCATCTTTGATGAAGCCTTACATGAAGACCTGGGTGAGTTCCGTAACACACACCCCACCCTAACCCTGTTGCAGTACGTGGATGATATTCTGCTAGCCGCAGAAAATCAGGACGCGTGCTTACAATGCACCAGAGATTTGCTGTAAACATTAGGTGCTCTGGGCTATCGAGCCTCGGCTAAAAAGGCTCAGATCTGCAAAACTGAAGTAAGTTACCTGGGCTACAAACTGAAAGATGGGCAGAGATGGCTATCGGATGCCCGGAAGGAAACGGTACTGAGAACTCCACAACCACAGAAAGTACAACAGGTACGTGAGTTCTTAGGATCAGCTGGCTTTTCCACCTATGGATTCCTGGGTTTGCTGAGCTCGCCCGGCCATTATATGAGGCCACCAAAAATAAGTCCGACCTCATATAGACGGAGGACATGAACAGATCTTTTGAAACTCTTAAACAAGCCCTGGTGTCAGCCCCAGCTCTGGGACTGCCAGATCTGACTAAACCCTTTTTCTTGCTTGTTGATGAGCCTAAGGGAATAGCCAAAGGAGTGCTGTTGCAGCAAATAGGGCCATGGAAGAGGCCAGTGGCATACTTGTCAAAAAAGTTAGATTCCGTGGCTGCCGGGTGGCCCCCATGCCTACGAATCATCACAGCAGTTGCCACTATGGTCAAGGATGCTGACAAAATCACCATGGGAAAAGAACTACATGTCACCGCCCCCTCATGCTGGGAGGGAGTTCTAAAACAACCACCCAACAGATGGATAAGTAATGCCCGGCTAACTCATTATCAAAGTCTCCTTTTAAACCCAGCCAGAATCTTGTTTCAGGCTCCAGCTACTCTAAATCCAGCCACCCTGCTACCCGACCCGGACGGGGAAGGCCCCCTGCACGACTGCCAGGACATCCTGGCGCAGGTCCACGGAATACGGGAAGACCTCCGGGACCGGCCCCTAACCAACGCCGAAGAAACCTGGTACACGGACGGCAACAGCTTCATGCAGGGCGGAACCAGGTATGCTGGGGCAGCAGTGACTACAGAGACTGAGACCTTATGGGCAGCGCCACTTGCGGCCGGAACCTCGGCACAGCGAGCTGAGCTCATCGCCCTCACTAAAGCCCTAGTCATGGGAAAGAGCAGAGAATAAATGTTTATACTGACAGCAGGTATGCTTTTGTAACTGCGCACACTCATGGAGCCATCTATAAGGAGAGGGGGCTCTTAACTGCAGAAGGAAAGGCTATCAAAAATAAAACTGCAATCCTTGAGTTGTTACAGGCACTCTGGCTACCTGAAGCACTGGCCATAATACATTGTCCAGGACACCAGAAGGAGGACACGCCAGTGGCACGGGGAAACCATATGGCAGATACTGAGGCCAAAAAGGTGGCCCTTTCTGTGAACCATGTCCTAGTGACCACACTGCCAGACCCTGGGCCCCCGGATCTGCCGAAAAGCCCAAACTATACAGAGGAGGATTTAAAATGGATAAATGGGCAGCCTGGAGTTATGTTCTCAAATGGCTGGTGGTGGATCCAACACTGGGATACGACCACCAGCAAATGGGATGTTATCCTTCCAGAACAGTTGGGTCGGCAACTGCTTATAAAAATGCACAGAAGTACCCACATGGGAACCAGAAAAATGGAAGAATTAATACGCCATGCAAACATAGTTATGCCCAACGTTCGACAAATAATCGGACAAATTATAAATCAATGTCAGGCTTGTCGGGTTGTCAACGCAACCAATCCCAAACAAAACCCGGGGACCAGACTTCGAGGAAACTGGCCAGGAGCGTACTGGGAAGTGGACTTCACTGAGGTGAGACCAGGAAAGTACAGATACAAGTACTTACTAGACACCTTTTCAGGGTGGACGGAGGCATTCCCTACCAAGAATGAAACCGCACAGATGGTGGCCAAGAAACTCTTGGAAGATCTGATGCCCAGGTATGGCTTCCCGGTCCAGATCAGATTGGACAACGGCCCCAGCTTCATCTCTAAGGTAATACAGGGAGTAGCTCAGACCTTGGGGGCGGATTGGAAATTACACTGTGCATACAGGCCCCAGAGCTCAGGACAGGTAGAAAGAATGAATAGAACCCTAAAAGAGATCTTAACTAAATTAGTCCAGGAGACTGGCGGGGACTGGGTGACTCTCCTTCCCTTTGTGCTATATAGGGTGCGTAACTCACCCTATAAGCTAGGGTTTACTCCTTTTGAAATCATGTTTGGCGTGCTTCCACTGGTCATACCTAACCTAAGAACAGAACTATTAACAGACATAGATGATCAAAAACTCCTTTCTTCCCTCCAAACTCTGCAAAGGGTTCATGAGCAGGTGTGGCCCAGACTGAAAGCCCTTTATGAGACTGGACCACCGCCGACTCCCCACAACTTCCAACCGGGGGACTGGGTGTACGTCCAGCGACATCAACACGAGACTCTGCAGCCGCGGTGGAAAGGACCGTACGTTGTGATCCTGTCTACCCCCACCGCCTTGAAGGTAAAAGGCATCGCGTCTTGGATATACCACACCCACGTCAAGCTTGCTGACACCCTTGCTGTGCTAAAAAACTACGTACCCAAATGGAACAGCTGACTGGACAAGGACAATCCTCTAAAGCTAAGACTGTGTCACGCTTCTTTTCCTTCTGCTTCTTCGTGACAGGGATGGAATCCCTTTGGGCAGTCCCTAATCCTCACCAACCTCTAAACTTAACATGGCAGTTGTTAACCCTCAGGTCAGGGATCAACAGAATAATTTTTCAAGCTTCCAACCTTGCTCCCCTCAACACTTGGTTCCCAACCCTCACCTGTGACCTAAAGGAAATGTACCAATACTCTGATTGGGCTGGCGCGGTAACCAAAGTAATTTCAAAGCTAGGCTATAACAAGCAGTATCAGTTTTATGTATGCCCCGGCCATGACCAGTACGAGGCATGTGCAGACCCCAGCCAATATTATTGCCCAGCATGGGCCTGTTTCTCCACAGGCACCGTACCTTGGGTCCCTGCCAAAACCAATGACTTAATCACTATAAAAAGAAACCCCTCAGGTTATAAGAAGGGGCCCTGTCAGATTCAGGGTATGTTTGTGACACCCTCCCTCTTCTACTGTGACCCCCGATAGACTTCACCCCGGTGGGGTGCCGAGTTACAGACTGGACGGTTGGGAAAACATGGGGAATCAGGTTATATGACGACCCTAGAACAGGATGGCGTGATCTAGGGAGTCTTTTCATGATTAGACTAAAAATCCAAACCCTCAGCGCCATCCCGGGGCTCACCTGGTCTAATTTTGGACACCATATTCGGGGGTTTGCACCACCCACAGATAAGCCAACTACTGAATCAATTCCTAGACCCGAGCCAAGCAGTGAGCTTTTCACTACTGCCATGCATACCCCACGCCGTGGTAACACTGCAGCTATTTCCTCTATAAAGAAAACCCCTGTACTAAATACATCCTCATACTTTTTCTGGAACGCCTCCTCCCACCCTCTCTGGGACACACTAAGCAATGCCTACCTTTTTCTCAATAGAACCAGGCCCGATCTCACCCGGTCCTGCTGGCTATGCTATAGTCCCCGGCCACCTTATTATGAAGGGACTGCAATTATAGGAAATTACACCACGAGCCTGAGTTCCAATGCTTGCCGGTGGGCCCCGAGCACGGAAATAAGCTTGACCCTACAGTCAATCTCTGGGAAAGGAACTTGCATGGGCAAGGCCCCTTCGGGGGCCCAGTCCTTATGTGCCCAGACTTTCCCTGTAGTCTCCAATGATTTTCACCTGCCCCCCGAGAATGGATGGTGGATGTGTTCCACTGGCTTAACTCCATGTATTCATGGGCAGGTACTCACTCAGTCTGAGGGCTTTTGCATTTTGGTACAGTTACTCCCCAAAATACTGTACCACACTGAGGAGGATGTATTCCAGTTGCTGAAATAAGGAGAGTACCCCCAGGTTAAAAGGGAACCGGTCACTGCAATAACCCTGTCAGTGTTGCTAGGCCTAGGCCTTGCTGGGGCAGGGACAGGTATCGCCTCCCTAGCCACTTAATCCCATCATTACAGTAGCCTTCAGGCTGCAATAGATTCTGACATAGAAAGAATAGAAACTTCTATTTCACACTTACAGGAATCCCTAACCTCTCTGTCTGAAGTAGTTCTGCAAAACCGTAGAGGCTTAGATCTACTGTTCCTCCAGCAAGGTGGCCTCTGTGCCGCCCTGTGAGAAGAATGTTGTTTCTACACCGACCATTCAGGAATAGTAAAGGAATCCATGGCTAAAGTGCGAGAAGGTTTGGCTAAGTGTAAATTAGAGCGGGAGCAGAAACAGGGATGGTTTGAAAGTTGGTTTAACTACTCACCTTGGTTAACCACACTATTGTCTGCTTTAATAGGCCCCGTGATCATACTCTTGCTGTTGCTAACCTTCGGTCCATGAATACATGCTAATAAACAAGCTATAAACAAGCTAATAACTTTTGTAAAAGCTAGAATAAACACTGTGCAATTTATGGTCCTCAGACAACAATATCAACAGGTACCCCTGGACAACTCAGCATGTTGAAGGAATCCAAGATTAGATTCACTCTACCCTCATGAGAAGGGGGGAATGAGAGGACAGTAATAAAGTATACCATAGACTTAGGTTAAGAGCATGCTATAACTCAATAAATATGTAATCAGTTGTGGACAATAGCACAGCCATTTTTAGTTTTTAGTTTCTATCTTAAAACATAACCTGTAACTGTTTAAAGTTCCAGTTATGGGAAAAACTGCAAAGCTCCAGTTATTCTTCCCTTATCTCACTTTCCCCTTAGCAACATCCAATCAGGTGCCAGGGGGTAATCACCTAAGTTTCCAGATGTCTCTGCAACTTCCCTAGCTAGTGGACCAAGGTCAGCCCGAGTCAGGCTAGCCAATCCTCCACGATTAAGCTGACCACCAGAGGAACTACCCAATTAAATGGTAACAAAACTGGAAAGCCCCCCAAACTCCTCCTTCCTTTGTGTAAAAACATAAAAGGCATCTGCTTAACGAAATCAGGGCCTCTGAATGTACTCCACTGTGTCAGTTGTCGACAGAGGTCCAGGCTCGAGCTTGTAAATAAAGACCCTCTTGAACTTTCATCGGAATCGGCTCTTTGTGGTCTCTCAGATTGAACATTCGGCCACTACATTTTGAACTCATCAATTTTGATGCTTCTTAGTGCTTCTGCCATTTTTTGGCTTCACCTCTTCTACACTAGCAAAACATTTCCCTTTAAGGACTTTTTCATCCAGGGAAACAAAAAAAAAAAGTTGCTTGGGGTGAGACAGGTGAATAGGGAGAGTTGGGCACAGGGATCATGCTGTTTTTGTTAAAAAATAGATAACAAAACTGCTGAATACACAGTGCAGTATAGGCAGGTGTGCTCATAAATCACGCATCATCAAATGGGCAAGTAGATTGAAAGAATCTCCAAAAAAAATCCACTGAAGCTAAATTCAGCCTCTATAGCAATACTAGCTGTATAACTAACACTGATGCTGATGGGTTCCTAGAACATTTGTTTAGCCTGAGAAGCCTGTAATATAAGGGGCCCACCCTCTGAAAGATGATTTCAGATTTTTTTGATTCCTCCCTTTTATATGACATTTTAAAATTGACAAAATTTTCGGGGCAGAAATTAGATCAGTGATTACCATGGGCTGGGGATCAAGGGAGGGAATTGATTACAAAGGTGCACATGGGAGCCTTTTGGGGTGATGGAATTACTCTGTATCTCCATGATGCTGGTGGTTACACATGCGATTGAGTCTGTAAAAACTCATGTAACTGCACACCCAAAACCGTGAATTTTGCTTTTATAAAATGTATCTCGATAAACCTAACTTTAGAAAAAAATCTTATTCAATATCATACTATTTTTAAAGCACTTATATGTACTAAGGGAGACAGAAACAAATTTTCTAAAACATCCTAACATTTGTTATACCTGACTGGTGGGTGGATCTGCACAAAGTATTATTTTTAAGAACAAAAATGCTATTTTTCTCGAATAAATAGACACTTTTAGGACTGGATAGAATGTTAAACAAATTTTTTTTTGAGTTGGAATCTCACTTAGTTGCCCAGGCTGAAGTGCAGTGGCATGCTCACAAGCACCCTACTGTCAACCTGCTGGCAATCCTTCCGCCTCAGCCTTCCAAGCTGCTGAAACTACAGGCACATGCTACTATGCTTGACTAATTTTTAATTTATTTTTTGTTGAGATGAGGTCTCGCCAAGTTGCCCAGACTGGTCTCGAACCCTCAGGGTCAGGCTGTCTAATCGCTTTGGCCTCCCAAAGTGCTGGGATTACAGGCTGAGCCACTGAGCCCAGCTAGGATATTAAAATTTTATCCAGTACTCTCCTTCTTTCTTTCACAGAAGAAAATAGGAGAGCTAAGAAAAATAGTGACTTTTCTTAATTATTTTCCATTTAAAAATAAGCAACACGTGCCTCAATACTATCTTTCCCTAGCTATATGAGTCAACCACAAATGTCATGATATATTTTGACTGGGGGCAGGGGTCATATTTATCTTTCCAAAACTCCCACTCCATAATCTCAAAGTAAGGTATAACCCCTTGAACAACACGAATTTGAACTGTGTGGGTCCACTTGTACACAGATTTTTTTTCAACTAAATGCAGATCAAAAATAGAGTTTAAGGAGGGCTGACTTTTGCCTAATTTCCACAGTGACTGTGGGTGACTGTGGGACTTGAGTATGGGCAGATTTTGTATGTGTAGGGGTCCTGGAACCAATCTCTCACATATTCTGAAGAACAACAGAATTTCAGAATTTTCCTGAACCGTCTCCTCCAGGTGGATACAGACATTGCCTGAACAGAGACCAGCTCTACCTGTACCACACACAAGTGACATTTTGAAAATGTATGATTTATTGGCATTTTGACCTCAGGCTAATCACCATAAATATCATTCACTTGGTAGAATCCTTGAGCAGGTTGGGTGATTGTGTGAAAACACTGAAGCAACCATTTTTACTGGTAACAGTTCAAGTCACGCATAATGAAGCCCACCTGAGGAACAGAAGGAATTGTAATGTAAGCATTTGGCTTTAGCACAAAGCTACCTGGGTTTAAATACTGTCTTCTTTTCTGTGTGCTGATGGGCAGTTTACCTAAACTTTCCATCTCACTCTCTTCACCACAAAACTGAGAATTGCAGTAGTGATTGCCGCAAGGATTAAATGAGTTAGTTCATGTAAAGCCTTTGGATAGAACTCAACATGTAGGGAGTGCTCTGTGTTAACTGTTATCTCCTGTTAACCTGTCAGTTATAGTGAATCAAAGTTCACAGTGGGGAAGCCCACCTCTAGGTCTTTTGAAGAACTGAATATCTTATGGGAAGTGCAAAAAATTGGTGCCTAATTTTAGGGGTGCAAATGACTAGCCTGCAGGGAAGAGGAGTCATTTGCTCACTAGTGCCCCTTTCTCTGGAAAGTTTATTGTACTCTAGGTGATGAGGCCTTTACAAGAACTTGAGTAACTCTCAGTAAATAGTAGCTGAACATGGCTGAATGGGCTGAAAGGTCATTTGAGTCATGAAATAGGTCAGAAAATCAAACAACTCATTCTAAGCTTTTAAATGTTCAAACATCTCTTTTTCTTTTAAGGAGAGGAAGTGTCTTATTCTCCAACTGGAGGAAACAAAATGTATTTTCATGCTGTTATCAATTCCTTTTATTCCTCTAACTCACTGGCAAGGTCATGAATATAATTTTTAAAAATTGATGTTGAATTAGGAAGTCTGTGTTTTAATTCCAGCCTTCATGTTTAGCTGAAGCAAGACTGTGAGTAAAGATTAAATTTCTAAATTATTCATGAGGTGAGGCACATTGAGAAATGAATAAAGGAGACCAAAAGAAGATAGATTAAGTTAAGCTGTACTCATCAAGTATATCAACCAATGTCATATAAATATTGCCTCCAGAGGCAGCCGTACCTAGAATGCAGTATATACTCGATATATACTGAGTTAATCGATCATCTCTTTGACCAGAGCATACCACCGTTAAAGTGCATAGGAAATAGCTATAAAAAAAGAGTGAAAAAAAGCATGAGATTTGGAGTCAAAAGACTGGGATCCTCAACTTGTCTGTGTGATATTAGACATGTTATTTACATCTCTGAGCCCATTTTTCTCATTTATAAAATATAAATAATACCACCTACATATCCATCTTTTCATGAAGACATAATTAAACAATATAAATGGAAGCAAGCACTCCATGAGCTATAAGATGCTAAGCAAAAGCTTGTCCCTCTTCCTGCTGTTCCAAGACCTGGTTTGGTACAAGTCAGTATTGTGTGTGTCATGCTGCCTCAACTCTTTCCTTTACCAGGCATGCTCGCTTACATGGCTGGTGTATTACATCTCAAAATCTAAACAGAAAAAAGGAAAAAAAATACATGGTAAAGATAAGAAGAGGAAAGAAAAAGCTGACACTTTCCTTTCTGCCTGCATATTAATAAACATCCAATTTTAATTAAAGTGAAACTTTAAAAAATATGGTTTGTTGTTGTCTGGGTGTGGTTGTATTGTAAGATGCCACTGCTCTGTGGGTGGCTAACAGCGACACCAGGCCAAATCCACTGTGGGTGTGAGACATCTAGAATACAAGTATCGCTCCACCCTGTTGTTGTGTTGCTTAATTAACTGGTATGTACAAAGCTGAACTGGAAAACAAGTCTTGGGAGTCAGAGTGATCTCTCATCTCAGCATGGTGATGCAATAGAAAAATGACAGCCTACTTATGGCGGAAATGTCATTATCCTCTGACGTCCGTTTTCCGAGGAGAGAGGCAAGTGTAGAGGTCTGGGCTCTAAATTCCCATGAAAGTTGACCCATGCCTCCTTGCCCGCTTAGCTTATATTTCTGAGCTCCACCAAAAAAAAAAAAAAATTTTTCATAGCCAAAACTGCTTAGCCTCAGGCCTCTTTTCCAGAGGAAAATGAATATAATTTTAGGGCAAAATAGCTGCCTTTGCAAGATCACACTTTCTCCCTTCATTTCTCACTAAGCAGAGAGGATAGCTATAGGAATTGAATTTTGTGAAACAAGGGAAAAAGAAAGAGGGAAAACCTGTTAGATGATGTTCTGACAAGAAAGCACTCAGCTCCCATGAGTGTGTAGTGTGTGAGAGTTCAATACCCAACGAGGTAGGTGTAGATTAATGAATAGTCAAACTACTATGGTCTTTGAGCTGGAATGGGCTCAAAGTACATAGTATATTCAAGTCCCTTCATTTTGTCAGCAAGTTCTGACAAGGGGAAGTCATTGATTGAAGGACAAATAGCTAGAAAGTGGCAGAGCTGGAACTCCTTTCAGTTCTCTTGACTCCCAGTCCTGGGTGCTTTTCACAAGCCAGAACTTCTCTTTCAGTCACCCACTCATGCCTAATTTGGGGATTGACTCTTCTTTTGTCACCCTGGATTCCAGGGAACAAACTAACTCACCTCACATACAGCATTTTATGTAATGGGTTTAGTCTCCAGCTTGCATTTTTATTAGGGGTATTCTATTCCAGTGGCTCTCAACTAGAGGGAGTTTTGCCCTTCAGGGGACATTTGGCAATGTCTGGAGGTGTTTCTGGCTGTCACAACTGGGGAGTTGCTATGGCATCTGGTGGCTAGTGGCCAGGGATGCTGCTGAACACCCTGCTACACACGGGACACTCTCCCCACCCCAACAAAGAATCATCCAGTTCAAAATGCTGATAGAGAGGTTCAGAAAACCTTCTCTATGCTTACTAACTAGAATTGGCTTCAAAGCTCTATTATCGTGGTGATTAGACAGTTCAATTCTGTAATGAAGGACTCTGCTATGATAGAGGAGCTGTGGGTACTGATTGAAAAAGTCAAGTCATTTTTTTTTTAATTAATCTACTAGATTGGCCAGTTTCTCATCTGATTTTGAAAACTAATTCCTCACTCTAGTGAGCTCCATCAATAACTCATTTCCGCCAAATATAAGACCACTTTCAAGAGAAGATGTAGAGTACTGGACTTTCACCTCTGTCTTACTACCCCTCTCCTCTAAGTTTTCATCATTGTTATGTCTTCTATCATCTCCAATGCTGAACTCCTCTGAGATGTAACTTGTGAACCCTCTCTTTTTTTAACTTTTTTTTAGATGGAGTGAGCTCCGTCGCCCTGACTGGAGTGCAGTGGCACGCTGCTGGTCACCGCAGCCTGGAGCTGGTGGGCTCCCGGTGATCCATCCGCCTCAGCCTTCTGAATAGCCGGAATTACAGGTGCGCGCTACCTCGCCCAGCTACTTTTTGATTTATTGTAGAGACGAGGTCTCGCCAAGTGGCCTGGGCGGGTCTTGAACCCGCGGGCTCAGCAATTCACTCACCTCGGCCTCCCAAAACGCTGGGATTACAGGCTGAGCCACTGAAACCGGCCGCGAACCCTTTCTTTACAAGGATCGTCTTTGAGTGGCTTCTTTTGCCGAGTTTACCAATAAATTTAATGTTTGTTCATTGCTCTAATTCAAGCTTTGACATGCTAGCAATGATACACAAAAACATGCAACAAAATAATGAACACCATTCAGCAAGACACCACCACATGTTGATTCGAACACACCTGCGAGACACTGATATACCAAAGGTATGAAATCTTACCGAGTTGTTTGTAAGCACATGGTAGCAAGTTCGCGAATTTAATTGTCAGACCTTGTATTTCACTTAGTATAATGCCCTCAAAGTTCATTCTTGTTGCAACAAGACAAAATTTCCCTATTTCAAATGAATAATATTCCATTGTATGTATGTATATGTCAAATTTTCCCCCAGGATCTTTTTTTTCTTATTGCCACATGTTATATCAAGATACATTCCCATTCCTGGGTAGCTTGGGTAAAATTTCTTCTCCTTGGGACCTGCAGAACTAACTAATACAATGTTTTGCACATGTCTGCTGGTTTCATACACATTTTAAACGATGTTGAGATGTTCGCTGTAATCAAAAGTGTCTGGACACTGATAGTAACCACTTTGAGCACCTCTTGTAATTGCAGACGTCAAATGTGACTTGAATTCATCTTAATGAGTAGTATAATTTTCAATTTTTTCCTTCCTTAAAATGTGTATACATATTTTTGACACCCTCGATAAACCTGTGAGTCATTATTATCCCCATTTTAAGATTAGAAACTGAAATTCATGGGGATGAAATTTCTTGCCCCAAATCATAAAACTAAAGAGTTGTACAAACGGGTTTCAAACCTAGAAAGACATGTCTGCAAAGCCAAGTCATCATGTTCTCTTCCAGGTTTAAATTCCAGAAGTCTTTCTTATGGCTGTACTGGGAAACTATGGGGGGGAGGGGGATGGGATTAACAGTAGCAAATATCTGGGGATGGGAAAACACCTCTTATCAACAGGGTGCCTTGAATGAAACGTAATTGTACACCTAACCCTTAACTGTACCCCACAAAACCATAATAAAAAATATTGATTAATAAAAAAAAAATTCCAGAAGTCTGTGATTTCATATCTCTAACTGAAAACAACAGGGAAATATTTTCCAAAATACTATCTCGTCATTAGACCAGTGGCTAATAAGACTGCTTCGCTTGTTCCCATGACGGAGACATATAAGAAAGTTAATATTATTCCCGTTTCATTGATGAGGACACTTAAGATCTCACCCAACATAGAGACCGTACAAAGCAAACCAGTGCAAAGGAAAAGACACAAGCTTTCAAGCCTGCCTCCACCACTTATAAACCATGTGACCTTTGACACATCACTGATAGAGAAGGTTAAATAGTAGCATTGCTCTCATAAAACAACGTGAGAATTAAGATTAGGTGGAATTTAGCCCAATAATTAGAAAATAAAAAGTGCTCAAGAAATTATTTTCTTCTTCTGTGTCAGGTCCCATCACTCTCTTTTTAAAAATTAAATAACACTGTCCTTAATATTCACTCTCTAAGGTCAAATTATATATACAGGATTTTCTTATATTTAAAGAACTTCATTTTATCCATGCGTATTCATGTCTATTTAGGCTCACTGACTAATTTGTCTTCACCCCACCTTGTTCTAAAAAGAATTTGGAGCAGACAACTCAACTTTTAAATTGAGTTGCCTGGATATAAACAGTGACATGAACATGACAGAGGTCATTCTTTTAGCAGTCTCTTAGGGAAACAATTATGTATAGGAAAGGAAAGAAGTGCAGCTGGACCATGATCTGGAAGCCACGCGTATTTAGAATTGAATGCAGACTCCATCATCTAAAAAAGCTAAATTCCAGAAAAATTGCACTCTTTGAGGCTCAGTTTCTATAACTGTGAAATAAGGAAGAAAGATTAGTTGACCCATGATTTTCTTCCCAAATTTATGATGCAACGTTACCGCGAGAACAGACTGTCAGTTGAGAAATGTGCCCATTACCTTAACATTGAAGCAGAGCAGAGTTCTACCTGTTACGAGGAACATTCTCTGTTCACCTGGTTTTGCAGATCATTTCTCCTCCAGCCTCTTCTCATTCACACAATCCACTAGATTATCCATTTCACATTATTTTAGTGATTAAACGATGAATTGCTTTTTCTTTTTATAGTTGTGTATCTAACAGGGCAGATTCGTGTTTTATATACTTCTGTAACCACAATACCTAATAGAATATCTAAAGACAGTAAATTCCTATTGATAATGGAAACTTTTAATTTTTTTATCTTCCTAAGATTTAAAAAATTAAGTACCAAGAATGCATTTAAAATTGTGGATGTTGTCTAGTCCAAGCAGAAAAGTTCCTGTTATTAATGTTGTTTCAGACCCTATAAAATGCTTTTATCTTAAGCATTCATAAATTCAACAGCTCTGTGAATTTTTATAATTAAGTTTTGGGATAGAATTTCTGGGAAATATAATCAAGTCTAAGCCACATATATTCTGACTCTTGTCAGATTTTTCCCTTACTAAGTATCTATATGAGCAATTTCACTACTTTTTTTTTTTTGAGTTGGAGTCTCACTCTGTCGCCCAGGCTGGAGTGCAGTGGCATGCTGAACTCAGGTGATCCTTCCGCCTCAGCCTTCCAAGTAGCTGGAACTATAGGCGCGCACAACCACATCTGGCTTATGTTTTGATTTATTGTAGAGAGAGGTTTCACCAAGTCGCCCAGTCTTGAACCCTGGGCTCAGGCAATCCTCTTGCCCTCGCCTCCCAAAGTGCTAGGATTACAGCCTTGAGCCACTGTGCCCGGCCGAGTTCATTACTTTTAATTCAATATACACTTTCTCATCACATTCTATTTAAACTTCTTCTGTCTCTCAAGACACAATTAAAACTTTAACACCTGTCAATTTTGATATAATTACTTCCCTCAAGTACTCAACAAACACATTTCTTGATCATGTATCAAATTTACATTTTTAAAAAAGGCAGGTTCAAGCATCCCAACATGCTACAAGAAAATTCAGAGAATTTCAGAATGTGCTGCATATGAACTTCTCAAGGAAAAAAAGAAAAGGCCTGTGGTGAGTTCCTATATGTCTTCTCATGTAAAATGGGTCTGATATTGGCTGCTTCTGCCAGCTGCTCATTCCCCAGCCTCTACCACTCTCAAATCCGTCAGTGTTGTCTGATATATATCCCTGCATCAGTTAAACACAGGGAAGCAAAGGACACAGACTTTAAAATTAGACAAATCAGGATTTGAGTCCTGGACTCACTATTTACCAACTGTGAAAGCACCAGCAAATTACTTACAATTTTTGAACCTTCATTGAAATCAAACTATTTCATAGAGTTATTGTATTAATGAGATAGTATTTAAAAATTCTTAAGATATAGTAGTTATTCAATAAGTGGTAACTATTATTAACTCCTTAAAAAACTAGTCATTCTTTGTGACTTCTATCCACAAAAATCCTCCAACAAATCCTTCCAGCCTTGGAATTAAGATCTTCCTACTCATCTCTATTTTTCAAAGACTGCCTAATTTTTCTATTGCTTACTATTGGAATACATGTAAACTTATATGAGTCCTTTTGAGGTAGGGTAGTTAGCACAGGGTAGACATAGATAGATAATTTTTTCTTAGGCAGGTTTTATGAAGTGCTTAGACATTTTTAAAATTACATTTTACCAGCCGAGCATAGTGGCTCCCTTTGGGAGGCCGAGGTGAGAGGATTGCCAGAGTTCACGGGTTTGAGACCAGCCTGGGCAACTTTGTGAGACCTCATCTCTACAATAAATCAAGAAAAATTAGCCGGGCATGATGACACATGCCTATAGTTCCAGCTACTTGAAAGACTGAGGTGGAAGTTTCGCCTGAGCCTAGTAGGTTGAGGCTGTGGTGGTTGTGAGCATGGCACTGCACTCCAGTCTGTGCGACACAGTGAGATTCCAACTCAAAAAAAAAAAATTACATTTTACCATAGGCAAGCTGGCAACCTACCCCACTCCCTCGGCAAATCAAAAGAAAATATCATCAGATTTAAGAATAGGACAGACCAGCCAGGCTCGGTGGCTCAGCCTGTAATCCTGCGCTTTAGGGAGGCTAAGGTGAGTGCATTGCCTGAGCCCGCAGGTTCGAGACCCGCCTGGGCAGCGAGACCTCATCTCTACAATAAATCAAAAAATCAGCCGGGCGTGGTAGCGCATGCCTGTAATTCCGGCTACTCGGAAGGCTGAGGCGGAAGGATCGCCAGAGCCCAGCAGGCGAGGCTGCGGTGGCCGGGAGCGGCCACTGCACTCTAGTCTGGGTGACAGAGTGAGACTCCAACTCAAAAAAAAAAAAAAGAATAGGACAGACCAACTTTCTGATTCATGGTTTAACATAAACATCACTAAGAAAAGTCCAGGGATCCCTGTTGAAGACAGAGCCCAAATACCACCCCTTAACTAACCAAAGCCATAGGAAATAATAATAAGACCATCTTTTAGCTCATAAACTTATGTATTAAAAATGTCTTATAGGTCTCCTACAAGAGACTTGTAGTGGTCAGAAAAAGGCCTCCTCTCCTCCCATCAAAACTGGAGCGATAGCAATCTCTGGAGTGGCAGTTACCTGTGTCCCACACTTTATAACATGTCAGTCATTGTGAGAGTATATCAGGCCTATTGTAAAAAACAAAAGGTATAGTTTCTCCTGCCCATGCCAACTCTGAGATGTTTCCCTTTCTTTTCTCTCTTCTTTCTCTAGTAAACTTTGTTTTAAAACTTAACTGGCCAATCTAAAATTCATTTTATAGATGAGCCAAAAAATTCACTTGCCCCACCACCACCTGACATCACTTTGTCCTTGAAGCACTTGGCTTATAATGTGCCTTCTCATTATTCCATTTGACACTTTTGGAAGTGTAAAGATCTTGAAACTAGACAGAGACAAACTGTCTAGCTTGAATACAGGCTTTATCACTTCATACCTATGGGATCTAATGGATGTCACTTATCCAAATTCCATCTGTGAAAAGCTGATCGTAATGTGAGTACTGGTGTTGATATCTATAGTGCTTGTAGCTAAGGGTCTGGCACACAGTAGGCACTCAAGATTTGGGAGTGGTGGTGATGATGAGGATGATGGTTTTTCTGGCCCCATGAACTCTCTCTACAGAGAGTAGAGAAAGTTTTTCTCTCAATACTTCAGCCAAGTCCTAAGTCAAGATTGACTTATTCAGCTCACATGTGTTTTTCTCTAGCTACTAGAGTATCTTTCAGCTGAACCACTTACTCTCTTAAGCTTTTTTTAAATATAAATAAAACATTCATTCATCAACCAGTTGTCTTGTATATTGCCAGTAGAATATAATGACTAGAAGAAAAGATTCTGGAGGTGAATTGCCTAGCTTTGTGTCTGCCACTAACTGTGCAAAATTGGGAAAGTTACTTCACCTCGCTTTGCCTCAGCTTGTTCATATATAAATTTTACATCTTAATAGTAGCAATCTATCAATTTAATTTAATTTAAATAATTTAAATTAAATAAGTTCATGTTCATATGAACTGCTTAGAATGGTTCCTGGCAATTGTAAGCTCTCAGTAAGTATTAGCTATTATTATTACTACATCCCCTGTTCTATCTGATATTCTCTTCTCAACTCCCCTCCAAAACATTGAGGATTAGTTAGCCAAAGAGAAGGTCCTCAATACTTAATGACTGGAATTATGATTCAATTACAATTCAGTTTGGATTCACAAGTCTTAAAAAAAACCAAAAAACGATTCTGACAATGCTGGGAAAGTTTGTGGAAACTAGTATTGTTTCTACACTGTGGTGGGAGTATGAATTGGTATAGATAGCCGTTCTGAAGTGCACTATTGAGGGTACATAAATATTCTAAGTGGCCATATCTTCAATCCTGTCATTTAACTTCTTTATGTGAATGAAATGAAAGAACAAGTGTACTATCCTGAACATACAAGTTTGATCATTGCGGTGCTGTTTATAAAAGAAAGTAACAATTGCAACTTAAACGTACACCAAAAGAAAAATAGCAAAATTTAATGTAGAATAACAATGTTGCACTTATTTAGACTTGATGCTATTAACTCTCCAATCCTAACCCTCCATTACCACAGTTTACTTAGGAAAAGTCTCTGGTTATAATTCTATTTCTCAAGCCAAAATCTAATATTCTTATCTGAGTCCTTTCTGTCTAATCTTTCAGTAAGTCTTATGAATTCTTCCTCTACAACATTCGGTGAATTTCTTCCCTACTACTAAGTGAACCAGACACATGAACTGCTGCTCTGACCTTCTCATCAGTTTCCTTTCTGACATCTGGATTTTCACACAGCAGCCTGAGATTGATCGATCTATCTATCTATCTATCTATCTATCTATCTATCTATCTATCTATCTAATCTATAATCTATCTGTTATTTCTGTAGAGACAAGGTATCACTAAATAGCTCAGACTGGTCTCCAACTCCTGGTCTCAAGACTTTTCTGCCTCTGCCTCCCACAAGAGCAGGCCACTATGCCAGGCCCTGAGATAGCTTTTAAAAGCATAAATCAGATTGATGGCCTTCTGATTTTTTTCCATCAAACTTCCCATGTGGGATTAGATCCACAGTCCCAGCCATGGATTGCCAGGTGCTAATGAGTCTTTCCAGTGTCTAGTTGTGCTAGCATTTCTTCCCTTTACTAAGAATATTCAGCACCATCAGTCCTTTCCTTTTCCCTCAGCATGCCAAGATAATTTCTACTTTAGGTTTTTATACCAGATGCTCCTTCTACGTGGAAAACCCTTACCTTGAACCCGAGTGGCCAGGTCATTTTCATTATACAGCTCAACTTGGATATTAGTTTTTCAGAGACTTTTCTTTACAACCAAATCTAAAGCTGACTCTCTTTCTCTACTGTAATAGTTTTTCAGAGACTTTTCCTTACAACCAAATCTAAAGCTGACTCTCTCTCTACGGCATCCCCCAAACCAGCCACTTTCTGTTTCATGGTTTCTTTTCTTTTCTTTATGCAATAATAGCTTTGCATATGGAGTCTTTTTTTCATTAACTACTTACTTATGTGCTATTTATAGTTCCCACTAGAATGTAAGCTTCATAAAGCAAGGATTTTTACTTCATGAAAATGCATTTTTTGGTTATTCTTATCAATATCATTGCCTGTATTACTACCATTTTATTGACTGCCTAGAAAATTTCTACTTGGCTGCCCCTATTTCAGAGCAAAAATAAGAGTGTTACATGGATATCATAAACCACTAATATAATTTCTCCCACTCATTAAAAAAAATTTCCTATTAAAAATAGTAAACCTATTAATTTGCTACTGATGATTTTTTTTTTTGAGTTGGAGTCTCACTCTGTCGCCCAGACTGGAGTGCAGTGGCTGCTTCCGGCCACCGCAGCCTCGCCTGTTGGGCTCCGGCGATCCTTCCGCCTCCGCCTTCCGAGTAGCCGGAATTACAGGCATGCGCTACCACGCCCGGCTGATTTTTTGATTTATTGTAGAGATGAGGTCTCGCTGCCCAGGCGGGTCTCAAACCCGCCGGCTCAGGCAATCCACTCACCTCAGTCTCCCAAAGGCGCGGGATTACAGGCTGAGCCACCAAGCCCGGCTGCTACTGATGATTTTTATTTTACCTCAAATCTTCTCAGTATTTCACATCTCTGGCCATGTATTTGTAAAGTACAGTGTTTATGTAGCTATAAGACTTGACATATAAGTAGAATCTGTGCCAGTCATTTAACCTATCCTAGTGTATATAAGTATCCTCCACAACCTGAAGAGGTAGGTAACATGATGTCTATTTTGTGGATAATAACTAACATTTGTTGACTGATTATTCTGTGCCGGGCACTGTTTAAAAGCACTTTTATGTAACATATCTTCATAACAACCCATTTTACAGAACAAGAGATCATGGAGCAAAGAAATGAATGAACTTGTTTGAGAGTTTACATATATTGTTAATGGCAACATTGGGACTCAAATCCAATTCATCTGAATACAGACTAATTTTCTAAATTCTTTATGTTTTTGTGCTTCATATAAGGACATTTCCTTTGGGAAAGTTGGAGGCCTTGAGAGTTAACGGCCCTGAATGAAAAACACATACAGTAGTAGGCCCTCTGTAGCCATGGGTTCTGCATCCGTGGTTTCACCCAACCACAGATGGAAAATATTTGAAAAAAATTGCATCATGTGCAGATTTTTCTTTTCTTGTCATTATTTTCTAAACAATAAGTATAACAACAATCTACATAGCAATTATATTGTAATCTAGAGGTGATTCAAAGTATACAGAAGAAAGTGCTAGGTTGTATGCATACTTAAATGATAGACTTGAGCATATGTGTACTGGGGTGTGGGAGAAGCCCTGGAACCAATTACCATGGATACAGATGGACAAATGTATGCTAAACAGTTGAACTACTTCATTTATTCCCAAGAAATGCAGTGCTACAGTCAACATCATGAAATGTTTCCTGACTAGGGACGTTGTTAGAACCCAAGGCTCCCATCCTTCTGGCTGCCATCCTTCTTCTCTAACTGTCCTGCTTCATTCTCTGCCTTTGTCCCAGCAACTGTGAACAAACAGGACAGGTACAGAAAGGAAACTTCAATGAGGAACTGCAGTTGCAGGACACAGGCCAACAGAGAAGAAGCCATAACACTAAGTGATGTCCTTGACTGAACAGTGCCCAAGATCCAGACACAGTGAACATGATCATGAATAACCTCATTGTGAGAGCACCCTATGAGGTAGCCATTATTTCCTCCATTTCTAGATGAGGAAGCAGATTCGGTGCACTGAAGCCATTTCCCTTTGAAAATGAGTCTGTCTGACCCCATAAATGACTGTTAAACAGTACATATGTAGCCGGGCTCAGTGGTTCAGCCTGTAATCCCGCGCCTTTGGGAGGCTGAGGTGAGCGGATTGCCTGAGCCTGCAGGTTTGAGACCCGCCTGGGCAACGAGACCTCATCTCTACAATAAATCAAAAAATCAGCCGGGTGTGGTAGCGCACGCCTGTAGTTCTGGTTACTTGGAAGGCTGAGGCGGAAGGATCGCCAGAGCCCAGCAGGTGAGGCTGCGGTGGCTGGGAGCGGCCACTGCACTCCAGTCTGGGCGACAGAGTGAGGCTCCAACTCAAAAAAACAAAACAAAACAAAAAACAGTACACATGTAGATTGCCAAGCAAAATTAGGCAGGAGCTTTGCATGGAACTTTATTTTAAGTTTTTTATTAATGACTTAAAATTATGATAGGCAATTCACCTTAGTAAGTCACACAAAAAGAATGCTACATGTGGGAGGGCTCAGAAGTCAATGAGGGCATCCTGAACTACAACACTGTTTGAGACCTTACATAACAGAGGAGCATAAAATGTTCCCTGCCCAGACTTGCAATGTCATCCTCTCACTGGATGACACATTCAAAGCTGTCATTCCCAATATTGTTATGGTATCATGGTAACTGATTCGGGTCAGAATTCCTGCATTTTAATTCTTGCAAAACAGTGAAAAGAGCCTCTCACTCACTCTCAGACCTCAAAAAGAACTTAGAGTTCATCAAGCACAATCCCTTACACTGTGTAGGTTAAGAAACTGAAGCCCTACTGGCATTAAAACACAAGGTAGCAACTAGAATGACTCTCAAAGACATTATCTGAAGTGGAAGAAGTCAGACACAAAAAGGCTACATGGCATAAAATTTCCTTTATAAAAAGTTTTAGACAGACCAAACAAATTTGTGGTGATAGAAGTTCAAATAGTGGTAAACTCCATGACTGAGGGGAAGAGGCATTGAATATAAAAAGGCACAAGAAAAACTTTGAGGTGTAAAAAAATTTTATACTTGGATCTAAATGGTGATTACCCAGACATATGTATACATGAAAATTCATCAACTGTACATTTAAGATTTGCAAATGTGTACATAGATTATATCAAAATATAACATGAAAAAAGGAGATATTTGACTGTATTTAAGATACCTATCTGAATCGTATTCTTTATTGAATAATACTCAAAGACTCTTTTGTGGTACATTTAGAACTACAGATGAAGAAATCTGAGGTACAAAGTGAGGGAGAATGTACTCAAGATCATGTTATATGGAAAGAGCTAGGATTAGATTTTACATTTCAATACCATAATGACTTAGAAATAACTGGTGTAATAAGTAAGTTTTGGTAGAGATCCCTGTGACATAGTGGAAAATCACAGTAGAAAGAATTTTTTTGGAAGAATATTTAACTTTTCTTTAAAAAACTCTTAACCATGAAAGGAAGAAAATGAGAGTATACATTATCTTAAAGCGAAACAGTCATTTTCATATCTATATTTTATATGTTATATATGTATATATATTCTCAGCACAGAGTGTATATTCTGTTCATCAGGGTGTGAGGGTGAGGACATGGGGGAGGCCATTGCAGATGGCCCCTTGGATGGTCCTGGGTGAACTCGGATCCCTGCTTCCACCTTGTGGGAGTTCAGTGTTGTACCTGTTACATTGGTTTTCTACAGGAGTGGGGTGGGGAAGGATAGTCTCAGGTGGGGTAACAATTCCCTGTGGTGCCCATCTTGGGACAATGACAAGTCCTAGGAGGGGGAGGAGCCTGGCACCCTACAAGACAGACTCTGGAGCCAGGTGGGGCTGAAAGCCAGAGACTTCCCTACTCAGGAGGACAGAGATATTCAGGTATGGCTTCCCCCTTAGGCCCAGGAGCTGGGCTATTGACCAGGAGGTACAAGTAACCCCCTCCTCCCTTAACGGTTTATTCTGAATCAGTGCTCTTCAACATATATTCAAGAGACTAGATATTTACAGTTGTGTTATTAGAAAAAAGCTTTCTAGAGTGAAATATTTGCCAGTTAAAAAAACCCAACAAATTAACTTTACTTGACTGTAGGACATAAGTGCTAAAAACATGAAATTTCTGGAGGAAAATAAAGTGTGCAGCATTTTCTAAAACTATTTGATTACTAATTTCTCTTCAGATTAATAACATTTATTAATCTCACAAAACAAAATGAATTATAGAATATGCTTTAAATTTCAATTTGTTACTCTTACTAGGTTAATGGCCATAAGTTGTCCCTGAAAAGGGGCATTTCATCCTTTGTTTGAATTTTTTCACAAAGGGGCCCCTAGAAGTATAATTCATATATTGCAGCAATAAATTAAAGATCATTAATTTATAAAAGAACTTTTTTGTTAAGGACACAAATCTTTTTGTAGATCTCAGTGATCTTTTCAACACCATGTGAAAAATAAAGAGAAAGGAAGAATTATCTGTTTTTATTATTTATTATTATTTTTGAGTTGGAGTCTCACTCCATCGCTCAGGCTGGAGTGCAGTGGTATACTCGTGGCCACTCCAGAATTGACTTGCTGGGCTCCAGTGATCCTGCCACCTCAGCTTTCCAAATAGCCGGAACTACAGGCTCGTGCTACAATGCCCGGCTATTTTTAAAAAAATTTATTGTAGAGCTGAGGTATCTCCAAGTTGCCCAGACTGGTCTTGAACCTGTGGGTTCAGGCAATTCACTCACCTTGGCCTCCCAAAGTGCTGGGATTAAGGCTGAGCCATCGAGCCCAGTCGAGTTACCTGTTTTTAAAGGAGAGGATACCTAGACTATAATGAAATGATGAGATTCTAATTTTACTAACTCTCAAACTGAAATTTAAACATTATTTTTAAATTATTAATAATTTTACAAGATGTGCTGCTCTAAAGCAAAAATAGTTAAGGATGTTTTGGAGTTTATCACATATGGAGAAGTGAAACATACAGCCACATTAACACAAGATTAGGAGAGAGAAAATAAAAGTATACGATTATAAAGTTATTACATAATGGAGTGGTATAATACTTAATAATCGACTATAAAAAGTTAAAGATTTATGTTGTGAACACTAGAATAAAACTTACAAATTTAAAAAAGATATATAACTAGCAAATCAATAGTGGAGATAAAATGGAATCATAAAAAATACTCAATCCAAAGACAGCAGGAAAGGGAATACAAAAATACAAAAGAACTTGCAAAAATAAAGTAAAATAATAGAGTCAAATCCAATATTATAAATACTTACTTTCAATGTAACTGGTCTAAATTCTCTAATTAAAGGACAGAGATAGACGGAATAAAAAGCAAAAACCCAACTATATACTGTCTGTAGCAAACCCACTTTAAATGTAAGACATATATTAAATATAAAAGGATGGAAAATATATACACCTTTATTATATATATATAATAAATACATATATATCAAAATAAAGCTGTAGTGATTATATTAATGCCTGACAAAGCAAATTTCAGAACCTGAAATATTACCAGAATAAAGAAGAACATTACTAAAAGAAAAAGGAATTAAGTCATCAAGAGATCATCATGTAAAATTTGCATGCACCTAACAAGGCTATCAAATACATGAGGCAAAAATTCATAGAACTAAAAAGAGAAGTAGGGAAATCCCAAGTTGACTTGGAGATTTTTAACAGTCATTTATTAGGCATAGATAGAGCAAGTAAATGAAAATCAGAATGGATAGAGAAGACCATATCACTATCACCAACTTGGCCTAGCTAATATTTGTAGAACACTCCACTCATCAAGAACAGAATTCACATTCTTCACAAATGCACATGGGACACTACTAAGATAACTAATTTTGTATGCTATAAAATAAATCTCAACAAATTCAACAGGATTTGAATCACTCAGATTTTTTTCTCTAACCACAAAAAATTTTTAATTGATAATCTTTGAAGAACAAAACTTGCTCTTCCTCAGTTTTCAAGGTATACACCCAACAGTCTCTCAATCAGAAGTCAAAAAAAAAACTGTAATACAATCCAAATGTAGAATAAATTTTACAGCCGGGCTTGGTGGCTCAGCCTGTAATCCCGTGCCTTTGGGAGGCTGAGGCGAGTGGATTGTCTGAGCCTGCTGGTTCGAGACCCTCCTGGGCAACTTGGCGAGACCTCATCTCTACAATAAATCAAAATGAGCCGGGCGTGGTAGTGTGCGCCTGTAGTTCCAACTACTTGGAAGGCTGAGGAGGAGGGATTGCTGGAGCCCAGCAGGTCAAGGCTGCGGTGGCCAGGAGCGGCCACTGCACTCCAGTCTGGGCGACAGAGTGAGACTCCAACTCAAAAAAAAAAAAAATAAATTTTACTGAAACGGTCTAATCTCAAACAGCTTAATCCTTGATTGGATTAATGTGATTAGGCTATCGTCATATCTAAAAGAAAATAACTGTACAAAAATTAGTAACATTTGTATATACCAATAATGTTCAAACTCAGAGCCAAACCAAGAACCCAATCTCATTTATAATAACCACAAAACCCCCCTAGGAATACATTTAACTAAATAGGTGAAACAAGGAGAACTACAAAAGTAGAACTACAAGAAGATCTACAAAACACTGGTGAAAGAAATTGTAGACAATACAAACAAGTAGAAAAACATCCCATATGCATGGATGGGAAGTATCAATATTATTAAAATGACCATATTGCCCAAAGCAATCTACATATTCAACATAATTCCTATTAAATTGCCAACATCATTTTTCACAGAATTCTAAAAAATAATTCTGAAGTTTATAGGGAACCGAAAGAGAGCCCCAATAGCCAAAGTAATCCTAAGCAAAAACAAATCTAAAGATATCACATTACCTGACTCCAAATTATACTACAAGACTATAGTTACTAAAGCAGGATGGTATTGGCACAAAAATAAACACACAGATCAATGGAACAGAATAGAGAATCCAGACAAAGCCACATATCTATACCCAACTTATCTTCAACAAAGTTGACAAAAATAAACAATAAGGGAATGTATACTCTCTTCAATAAATGGTGCTGGGAAAACTGGTTAGCCACATACAGAAGAATGAAACTGGACTCCTATGTCTCACCACATATAAAAATTAACTCAAGATGAATTAAAGGCAAGAATAATACCCCCAAATTATAAAAGTCCAGGAAAAAAGTAGAAGAAACTTTTCTGGACATCAGCCTAAGCAAAGAATTTATGATGAAGAGTCCCAAAACAAAAGCAACAAAAACAATAAGAGACAAATGGGACTTAATTAAACTAAAAAGTTTTGGCACAGCAAAAGAAATAATCAACAGAGTAAAACAGATAGCCAGGCATTGTGGCTTATGCCTATAATCCCAGTACTTTGGGAGGCTGAGGTGAGAGGATTGCCTGAGTCCACAGGTTTGAGACCAGCCTGGGCAACTTGACGAGACCTCATCTCTACAATAAATCAAAAATTAGCAGGGTGTGGTAGCACATGCCTGTAGTCCCAGCTACTTGGAAAGCTGAAGTGGAAGGATCACCTGAGACCAGCAGGTTGAGGCTGGGGTGGCCACGAGTGTGTCACTGCACTCCAGCCTGGGCGATACAGTGAGATTCTGACTCAAAACAAAACAAAACAAAACAAAAAAACAAAAAGCAAAAACAAACAACCCACAAGAATGAGAGAAAATATTTGCAAATTATGTCTCCAACAAAAGACTAATATCCAGAATCTACAAGAAACTCAAACAACAACAAAAAAGAAGCAGACAATGTCATGAGAAACTGGGCAAAGGACATGAACAGACATTTATCAAAAGAAGAAATACAAACAGCCAACAAACACATGAAAAAATACTAAACATCGCTAGTCATCAGAGAATTGCAAATTAAAACCACACTGAGTCAGAATGACTATTATTAAAAAATCAAAAAACAACAGATGTTGGTGAGGATGCAAAGAAAAGGGAATGCTTATGCACTGTTGATGGAAATGTAGATTGGTGGAAAAAAGTATGGAGATATTTCAAGGAACAAAATATAGAGCTACCATTCAACCCAGCAATTCCACTATTGGGTACCTACTCAAAGGAAAAGAAAACATTCTATCAAAAAACGCACCTACACTTGTCTGTTTAATCTCAGAACTATTCACAATAGCAAAGATAAGGAATTAACCTAAGTGTCCATCAGTGGATTTAGATAAAGAAAATGTGATACATAAACACCATGGAATACTACACTGTCACAAATAAAGAATGATATCATGTCCTTGTAAAAACATGGATGAAGCTGAAGGCCATTATTCTACATGAACGAACTCAGAAGTAAAAAATCAAATATAGCATGCTCTCACATATAAATAGAAGTTAAACAATGGGTACTTGTTGGAAATAATAGACACCCACTAGGGATTCCAAAGTGGGGGTGGAGGATGAGTGTTGAAAAATTACCTATTGCATACGCAGTTCAATATTAGGGTGATAGGTATACATGAAGCCAAATCCTCACTATTATGCAGTATATCCATGTAACAAACATGCACATGGACCCCCTGAATCTAAAATAAATTATTTTTTTTAAAGAAAAAATAAAATGTGGAGTCAGTGTTGGTGGAAAGTAGCATCGTCTGCATGGAAACTTTATAATTATATCATATACTATGTTCAAAATACTAGTTTTAGAAATAATATACAAGCAAAGTAGTAATAAAATATAACTAATAATCAAGAGAAAAAAATACAAAAAGAGCAGACATAAAGATGACCTAGATGTTGTGCTTAGAAGAAAAATAATTGTGGTTAATTGTGATTAATACATTTAAAATGTGACAGAAAACATGGACAAAATAGATGAAAGAATAGAGGATTTAACCAAATAAAGAGTCTTTAAATTAATCAAATGACATTCTAGAACTGAACAAGAAGACACATGAAATTATGAAACTGGTGGACACAACAAAATGAAGAAGTAGTAAACTGGAAAACAGGACTACAGGACCTTTCCTAATTCTGAAACAAAAAAGAAGAATATGTTCAAAAAAAAGAAAGAGAGAGAGAAAATACCACATTTAATGGTGAAATACTAGCACTTGCCTCATAAGGTCAGAAATAAGAAAGGACATCGACTATTACTATTTCTGATTATTATTATAAAGTAAGTTCTAACCAGTGCAATATGTCAACCAAAAAAGCTCACAATTTTGGAAACTGTCCTTTTTTCATATATGACATAATTGTGGATATAAACCATTAACTAAAAGATAAAACAAACTATCAGAATAAAAAATTAAATTGGCAAAGCCACTGGACTCAAGATCAATATACAAAAAAACCAGTGCTATTTACATATACTAGCAACATAATTAGAAAATGAGATAAAAAACGAAGTTATTTACAATAGCATTTTCAGAAAATTAAACACTTAAGAATAAATCTTAAGTAGTGCAAGAACTTTTGCACTGCTAAAGGACATTAAAACCTAAATAAATAAAGAGTTATTCACACTTATGGCCAAAAATCTCAACATTCAAGATGTCAATACTCTCAAAACTTATTTCTAAATGTAATGCATACCCAATCAAAAAGCCCAGCATTTTTCTGTGAGTGTGAAAATTCACATGTGATTCCGAAGAAATTTAAACAGCATAGAATATCTAAGAGGATATTAAAGAAAAGGAACAAATAAGGACAATGTAAGCTACAAGATTCCAACACCTTCTAGAAAACTACAGGAACTAAAAATAGATCCAATAAATGCAATAGTAGAAAAACAGACCAATGGAAAAGAGTAGTGAAACTGGAAATAGATTACACATAAATGGCCACTTGGCTTAGATAAATGCACCAGTTCTCTTCAGTGGCAACAGTATGGTCTTTTCTTTTCTTTTTTTTTTTTTGAGTTGTAGTCTCACTCTGTCACCCAGACTGGAGTGCAGTGGCCACTCCCGGCCACCGCAGCCTCGACCCGCTGGGCTCCGGCGATCCTTCCGCCTCAGCCTTCCAAGTAGTTGGAACTACAGGCGCGTGCTACCACGCCCCGGTAATTTTCGATTTGTTGTAGAGATGAGGTCTCGCCAAGTTGCCCAGGCGGGTCTCGAACCTGCGGTCTTTTCAATAAAGATCGAAACAATCACCCAGGCTCAGTGACTCAGTCTGTAATCCCAGCACTTTAGAGGCCGAGATGAGGCGGGGAAGCTTCTAAAGCAAAGAGATAAGGGCCTTCCCAGAATAGAAAAAGAATGTGTTAGAGAGAAAATTATGTGGCATAGCCAATGTCTAAGTGCACATGAGTAACCCAGTTACAACCCTGTGCCATAAAATAGCCAATAAAAAATTCAGGCTGCCATATAAGGTAGACAAAGGGGCTAAAATGTAATATAAGGCAACACCCCTCTGCGTTTGGGGTTCAACCTTTGGATGTGAATCCTCTGTGCCAGTGCCTGCACAAATAAATGCTGCTTCCTGGCAAAGAAGCCTTTGTGCTTCATCTCTCTCTGTAAAGGATCCTGTCACAGAGGCGAGTAGATTGTCTGAGCTGCGGGTTCGAGACCAGCCCAGGCAACCAGGCGTGACCTCATCTCTACAATAAATCAAAAAAACAATTAGTCGGACGTGGTAGCACGCCTATAGTTCTGGCTACTTGGAAGGCTGAAGTGGAAGGATCTCCGGAGCCCAGCAGGTCGACCCTGGGGTGGCTGTGAGCATGCCATTGCACTCCAACCTGGGAGATAGAGTGAGACTCCAACTTAAAAAAAAAAAAACAAAAACCTGAAACAATCAGATATTTATAAGGGGAAAAGTTGATCTTGATTCCTACTTTATCGCATATCCAAAAGTTTTTTCAAGGTGGCTCATATTTCAAATACAAAAACCAAAATAATTAGCTTCCAGAAGAAGATATGGGCAAATACCTACATGACATTTAGGGTAGGCAAAATTTAAAAAATGGAATACAAAAATCACAAACTACAGGAGAAAAGACTTCATTAAAATTAAAAATTTCTGTTTGTCAAAAAATGTCATTAAGAAAGTAAGTAGGTAAGCCATAGCCTGAAAAAAATTCCTGCAATACATAAATTCTGACATAGCTGACATAGTTAATATACATGATGAATGCACTCATAAAGAAAAGGGAAAGAAATCAGTTAATAAATGGGCAAAATAATTGATCCAAAACCCAAAGAAGAGCGTATTCAAGAGGCCAATATGCATATCAATGGATAGAAATAATCAGGTAGATGCAAATTAAGATAAAAAATAGCATATCATACCTACCCAAAGAGCTACAATTAGGAGGACAAAAAAATGTCAAGTATTGGGTGTTATGCTGAGCAACCTGAATCTCATGCTTTCCCGCTGGGAGTGTAAATTGGCTTAATTGGAAAATTATTTGACAATATCTGCTAAAATTAAACATTTGCCTGCCTATGTCCAAACCATTAAACACGCAGGTATAAACTCAAGAGAAATTAATGTCCACTAAAAGAAATGGACAAGACTCTTTTTTTTTTGGAGTCTCACTTTGTCGCCCAGGCTGGAGTGCAGTGGCACGCTCACAACCACCGTGGTCTTGACCTGCTGGGCTCAGGCGATCCTCCCCCTCAGCCTTCCAAGTAGCCGGAACTACAGGCGCACACCACCATACCCGGCTAATTTTTTTAAATTTATTGTAGAGATGATGTCTTGGCAGGTTGCCCAGGCTAGTCTCAAACCCCTGGGCTCAGGCAATCCTCTCACCTCGGCCTTCCAAAGTGCTGGGATTATAACTGTGAGCCACTGCACCTGCCAAGAAATGTACAAGACTTTCATGATCAGCTTTGTTCATAAAAGCTCAAAACCAGAAAGAAGCTATTGACAGTAGAGTGGATAAATAAAATGCAGTATAATCACACAATGTAAAACAGGTTGAGTATCTCTTGTCTGAATTGGACCACAAGTATTTCAGATTTTGGACTTTTTTGAGTTTTGGAATATTTTCATTATACCAGTTGGGCATACTGAAATATGGCTGAGCGCGGTGGCTCAAACCTGTAATCCTAGCACTTTTGGAGGCTGAGGTGAGAGGATTGCCTGAACCCAAGGGTGTGAGACCAGCCTGGGCAACATGGTGCGACCTCGTCTCTACAATAAATAAAAAAATTAGCCAGGTGTGGCACTGCACGCCTGTAGTTCTGGCTACTTGGAAGGCTGAAGTGGAAGGATTGAGAAGCTCACGAGGTCCACGCTGAGGTGGCTGTGAGCATGCCACTGCACTCTAGCCTGGGCAAAGGTGTGAGACCCCAACTCAAAAAAAAAAAATTCGAAATATGAAATGCTCTGATGATGTTGGTGTTCAAAAAAATTTAGATTTTGAAGTATTTTGGGTTTAGTATTTTTAGATTAGGGATACTCAGACTGAATTGTTCAGTAATAAATTGTAACATACATGCATTCAAATAAGTAATTTTAAAATGTTATATTAAATGAACTAATCCAGACATTTAAAAATATATTCTATTGTATTTCATTTATATGAAGTTCAAGAATAGTTAAAAATAAATATATTCATCAAGCCATTCATTTATGATTTGTGCAATTTCTTGCATATAAGTTATACCCCCAAAATATTTATATACAACCAAGAAAATAGAATTATTAGCTAAAACTCAATTACCTAAAAATAAAAATGAGCTTCTAAGTAATATATTGGTCAAATAAAAAATTTACACAGAAAGTAGAAAATATCTGAACTGATGATAAGAAAGAGATGCCTGCTTAAGAAGGCAGGTAATGAAAAATTAAAATAAATGTATAGCCTCAACCTATAGGTTGTTTTTTAAAAAAAAATATGACAAAATCTCAATGATCTAAGCTTTAATTTCAGCAACTTAGAAAATGAATAGAAAACAAATCCTAAAAAAAAAAAAATGATAAAGAGCAGAAATCAGTGAAATAGAAAATGAGCATACAGTAAGAAAAAGCAACATAGTCAAGCACTGGTTTCTTGAATAGTTCACAAAAATGAATAAACTCCTATGCAGCAAAACGGATCGAAAAAAGGAGAATAAATCACAAACAGTCAATATCAGAAATTAAGGACAGCACTCAATATTCTATGAATAGCAGAATATATAGATACATATAACGAAAAACTAAATGCTGTCAAACTGTAAATGGAAATTAACAAAATAAATTGTTAATCTATAAAACAGTATTGAACAAGCAGAAAATGAAATTTAAATGCCATTTACAATAGAAATATCAAAAACATCAAAACATCAAAATTTTAGGAATGAATAGAAAGATCTGTAAAACCTCTACACTGAAACTTCAAAACAGTGTTTGAAAAGAAATTGGAAGAGTTAAATAAAGAAATATATCACACTCGTTAATAAAAACACTCAATATTGTAAAAATTTTAAACCTTTTTGAATTTATTATATAAATAGCGTTCAAAATCCTAGCAACATATTTGTTGATGGGAATGCAAATTAATACAACTTCTATGGTAAGTGGTATGGAGATTTCTCAAAGAACTAAAAGTAGATCTAACATTTGATCCAAGAATCCCACTACTAAGTATCTACCCAAGGGAACAGTGGTCATTATATGAAAAAGACACCTGTACCTGCATGTTCATCGCAGCACAATTTACAATTGCAAAGATGTGGAATCAACCTAAATGCCCATCAACCGATCAACAGATAATGAAAATGTGGTACATATACATTATGGAATACTGTTCAACTATCAAAAAGAATGAAATGATGTCTTCTGCAGTAACTTTGATGGAATTGGAGAACATCATCCTAAGTGAACTAACTCAGGAACAGAAAACCAAACACTGCATGTTCTCACTTATAAGTGGGACCAAAACCAAGAATCCACAAAGACATTGAGAACAGTGTAATGAATGTGGGAGACTCAGAAGAGGGGGAAGGGTTGGAGAGATAAAAATATCAATTGGATACAATGTACACAGGCAGGGGTAGAGGGTACATATAAAGCCCAGACCAAAAAACTATTTACATCCCCTAAAGCTATTGAAATAAAGAGTAACAATAATTTTTAAAATGTGCCATTTGAGTTTCCTTCATGGCATTGGTCATATCTGTAATTATTTGTGTATTTATTGTTTATATATTTATTACTTCTTTTCCAATGCATTATAAATTCTGCAAATCAGAGGACTTGCCTCCCTGCTCACCACTGTAGCTTCAGCACTTGATATAGTCCTTAAAACAAGGAATATGTCCAATAATTGTGGAACCATTTATTTGACAACTTACATTTAAACACCTACATTAATTACTACTGTGTTCTGAATGATTAAAATGAAGTTTAAAACACACAAAAATCTAAACAAACCAATTAGGTGACTACATGTAAGAAGCAAAGAAAAACAAGCAAAGAATCACAAACACAAAATTTAGGATTTTTCCCTTGGGAAGTAAGAGTAGGCTGTGTGATCTAGGAGCTTCTATATACTGGATAATTTTCTGCTTCTCAAGGTAGGTGACGGGTACATGAGTCTTCATTGTATTATTCTTTTTTTTTTTTTTGAGTTGGAGTCTCACTCGGTCACCCAGACTGGAGTGCAGTGGCCGTTTCCTGCCACCACAGCCTCGCCTGCTGGGCTCCAGTGATCCTTCCGCCTCAGCCTTTCGAGTAGCTGGAATTACAGGCATGCGCTACCACGCCCGGCTGATTTTTAGATTTAATGTAGAGATGAGGTCTCGCTGCCCAGGCGGGTCTCGAACCCCCGGACTCAGGCAATCCACTCACCTCAGCCTCCCAAGGGCGCGGGATTACAGGCTGAGCCACCGAGCCCGGCTGTATTATTCTTTTTATTCTATACAAGCATGCCTGTGTATAAGTTATTAGTGTTACTATTATTTATATGTAGTAAATGCTTAAATTTATAACGTATAATTATTTTTAAGTTTATGTTTCAGTCCTTGGTATTTCTTTTGCCTGAAACAACCTTCCTCCTTTCCCATCTGGTAGAATATTGTTGTTTTGAAAGTGCTGTAGAAGTCTGGGGGGGTTGGGTGGAGTTTAACTCAGCAGGGTAATCAAAGAAAGCTGTGAAGTAGAAGTGTCACTTGAAGTAAACTTTAAGGTCTGAGAAATGGAAACAGAGTCAAATGAGAGTTATTCCAAGCAGTAGGAGCTTCTTAAATTAAAACATGATAAACAATCACAAGTTTAAGAATTTCATTCTTGCTGTTGAGAGGAGTAATGGTGGAAGAAGATTGGTTGGAAGTATAGAGAGACAACGTTGAGTGTCATTCCAATATCCTAATAAGAGCCACTGGAGATTTGTGCCATTTGTAAATAAATAAAAAATAAGAAAAATAAAAAAAAGAAGATGTTTTGGGGAAAGAACCACAAAATCAAGACAAAGTATGGACTGGAATGGAGAGAGCAGGGGAACCGTTTGGAAGATATGGTAGAAGATATAAGGGGCGGAACTGAGAGAGTAGTTTAACAAGACTAATTTCTTTCTAGTTTTTGATTTTATTAAGTATGAGTCAGGTTGCTGAATCCCAGGACATTCTCATTTGCTAGTAACATGAGAAAGGCATGGACATTTCTAAGGAGTTATTTTTAAATTTGTAAAAAGTATTGTATTTTAAGAAATTAACTCACAGCCGGGCTCGGTGGCTCAGCCTGTAATCCGCGCCTTTGGGAGGCTGAGGTGAGTGGATTGCCTGAGCCCGCGGGTTCGAGACCCGCCTGGGCAGCGAGACCTCATCTCTACAATAAATCAAAAAACCAGCCGGGCGTGGTAGCGCATGCCTATAATTCTGGCTACTTGGAAGGCTGAGGTGGAAGGATCGCCGGAGCCCAGCAGGTCAAGGCTGCGGTGGCCGGGAGCGGCCACTGCACTCCAGTCTGGGCGACAGAGTGAGACTCCAACTCAAAAAAAAAAAAAAAAAAAAAGAAATTAACTCACAATATTCTCTTTTGAGCTATCATTTTGCGAAATAAAATTAGTCACACACTAACACATTAATTAACCAAATCAACAGAATGCCAATTTGGGAATTAAGTTATATTACTTAAAATCCTGGAAAGAATAAGTGGTTATTTTTAAGATGCTTAAGCAACTTTACAGAAGCTATTACTTGTTACCATAGTATGCCTCAGAGTTGTAAGGGTCACAACCATTCAAAGCTGAGAATGATATTAGAAGTTATCTAGTTCAATGTCTTTATTTTATGATGAAGTCTGAAGGGAAGAGGTGCTTATCCAAAGTCATAGAGCAAGTTATTTCATTCATTCATTAAGGCAAATATTTATTGAACTTTGTATTATAGTGATATCAGAGCCAGGAATAAATTCGTTTTCAAATGCTCAGCTTAGAGCTCATGCAATCAAGTATTTAATAACCCAACTATTGCCGGAGCCCCACTCCAGCAGAGTCCAAGGATGTACCCCAAAGGTGGAGACGGCATAGGTGATTGTGAGAAAGAGAAAGAGAGAGAGAGAGACTGGACACCTGTTAAAAGGGTGCAGATGCCATTTTATTGTGAGTAGTAGCGAGCTTATATTTCTCTCTGCACGGGAAATAATCTCTGCAAGTTGTTGCCACAGAGCAAGTTAAAATCATCATTACACAACAAATTTTGTAATGCTAAAACGATGCTTAGGTTTAAGTATTCTACTCCTGGCTTGGCTAATGTTCTCTCTAAGGGCGGAGTCTATTTCCACCCAAGACAACATAATCCCAACACAGTGATGTTACCCTGTAAAAACAGTTCCCTCAACCCGTTAATATAAAATCTTAAAATTATAAAGCTTTCATTAAACAACTCCACTTAAAACAAAACTTATATACCAAATTAACTAATATATATATTACAATCTTTCTAAAAAATTTAACTCATAAACTTAACTTCCTATATTAAAATTATCCAGGGAAACAGGTTTTTTCATAATAAAGTCTCTGGGGGCCAGAACAACAGTTTGTGGCCCAGGATTTTGGAGCAGTTCATATGTAGAATATTTCCATCTGGTGGAAGAATGTGCACCTGGAGATTTTCTAGAAGTGCCTGGCAGATGTTTCTTTTCTCATGGACAAGGAGTTTCTTCTTGAAAACTTTCTGGTCTTTCAAGCCCTTTGGTGGTTTTTTCTTATTCGAATTCCTTTATTGTTTTCCTTTCTGGAACACCCTATCTCTAAGGAAAAACAGCTTAGAAGAAACTTCTAGTGATGTTAGATAAAAACCTGTTTTATTCACTTAAATTCTACATCTAAACCCTTTAATTTTTTATATAACTTTAATATGTATCTCAAAACAAACTTATAAATCACCTACATATACCTTAATATTAACTTTCACTACACTTAAATCTTATGCCTTGTATTCAAACACCATAACTACAACTACAAATAATAAGTAAAAAGTATTTCAAACAATTCTTTGCCTAAACAAAATCAGAAACCAGGTCTTTTTACCAGGTGTTAGTCACAAATCCTAACCCTAAAAACAAGATCTGTAACCCATGACCAAGCGAAAGAAAGCCCTTTAAACATGCCTCAGAGTCATCACATGGGCAAAAAGGGACGGGTTAAACAATGTAGTGGAAAGATGGACAATGAGTTTCCAGTAGCCTGTGGCCCAGGGTCACCAGGACCCTGTCAATCTGGTGGGCCTGCAAGGCTGGCTCCCAACAAACTATTAACCAGGGAAATTTCAGGTTATATTTCTGTATCTGAAGTCTTTGGTCCACCAGTATTGGAATCCTGGTTCCTAACCTAGACATACTAAATCAGAATCTCTTGGGGAAGGACTAGAAAAACTTCATTTTGACTAGTTCCCCAGGTAATTTTCATTACCTGGACCAAAAAAAGGGAATGGACCTTTTAAAAAAGAAAGCAAGGATTTTGACTTTTCATCAAATTCTAGTCAGTTATTGCTTGCCTCTTCCATGAGAGACCATGCCCCCCCAAATTTAATGATAATTTCCTCAAATGTTAACAGCTTTATGGTAACAGCAGTATAATGTACTATTTCCAGGAGCTTGCTGAGTGCCTTATATGTATTTTCTCACAGTGATACTATACACAAATATTATTTATTTCATTTTATAGATAAGTGAACTTGAAGCAGGTTATTTCACTGTAGGTTAGACATAGATAGATAAATTTCTTGTAGGTAGTTTTAAAATAGGGTGAGTGTTCAGACATTTTTTCCTATCAGTACACCAGAACTGATCACCCTGTGGGCTGAAATGTGGACTTACCAGTGTAGCCTACCCTTTCAGTTCATGGTTAGCATAATAATCACTGTAAAAGTTTATCAAGTTGTCTGTTGAAGGCAAATTCATGTTCAGGAAGAGCCACCCCCTTATCTCATCAAAGGTGAAGAGATAGTAATCAAAACTTTGGATCGGGTAACTCCAGCCCACCCTTTACCTCATTGTTAGCATAATTACATAATAACCATTGTATAGGTATATCAAGCTTCTTGTCAAAAATAAACATACATCCTTTCTCTTAAGGTACCCATGCCTTTCCAGCATGCCTCTTTTTCTCTGTCCCTATTAAATTCTGTCTTAAAACTATACTTGGTCAGCTCTGAAATTCCTTTCTGTGGTGGGCCTAAGAACCTACAGAGCATCATGCTGTACTCCACCTGGCAATATCTTTGACATCTAACATGGGGCATGAGAAGCTCTGCAATTGCCATCACCCCATCAATTTGTGAGTATGGCCACAGTCTATCTCTCTCTCAACTGAGCATTTCTATTCTGAAATCCAAAATGTTCCAGTGAGCATTTACCTTGAACATAACCTTTAAGCATCATGTTGGTGCTCAAAACCTTTCAAATTTTGAAGCATTTCAGATTCTGGATTTTCTAATTAGGGATCTTCAACCTCTGGTGATTCAAGTTTACATAGCTAACAAGTGAAAGATTTGACTCAGATCTCAGATCTGTTCAATTTATAATTCATGTTCTTAACTAGTAAGCTAAACAAGTGAGCTTAACCATCACCTGCCTTACACCATAACCTTACTATAAATATTGAACAGTGTTGGCTGGCCTAAAATTCTGACCCATTCAATCTGCAAGTGGGTCTCTGTTTGTCATTGACTCATCCTAGTGGGTGGATAGAGTTTCATGTTCCAACCTCTCCTGGTCATTAATTCCCACTGAAGCCAATCAGGCTATGTCCAGAATTATCTCAAGATATGACACATCATCTATTTGATCATCCCAGAGCTTGGTGAAATTGACACCTCATAGACCGTAAGTCCCACTCTCTAGATGAGAGTGGCCAAGACACAAATAATTACTTTCAATAGTCTGGGCTAAATAAAACCAGCCAAGGGTAAAACCATTACCAGATCCAGGTTTCCTAACTCAAAGGCTAAATCACCATAGCTTAAATTTTCCTCAAATGCATTTAAGCTAGGCAATAGAAACAGGAAAAAACACAGAGGGAGTTCAGTACATCACTGTGTTGAAGCACATATAAATTCAGTTCTGTGTGAGTGCTTGGGGATAAGATATTATTAGTCTTTTCACCCTAACTCATTGCCTCTTTGAACTATGTTAGCTATGCTAGAACAATGACTCATTCAGTGTAGGAAGCAATCACATTCAGTGATCCAGAGCCTATGACTTAATAGATTTGAATGACATTCTATACATAATGGAAGAAGAGGAACAAAGGAATGAAATAACAGTGAAGTGAGTAAGATCTCCAGGTGGTTCTGAACAGGAATCAGGAAGGAAAAAGTTCTGTTAATGGGACTGAAAGTTGACTGTGGCAAAACAGATTTTTTCTAAGGTTAACCTAGGCTTTCCAAACTCATTTTAGCTGAGCCATGTCCACATTTGACATGGCCCTGGAGAAGTAGATGCCATCAACACCACTGAAAATAAACTCGATAAATGTGGAGGCTTCTACCCAATCCTTGGCATTTTTCACTGAAAAGTTATAAGTGACAAGAAATCTCCAGAGACTACTCATTCTGTACCCTTGGTGGAGACACAGGCCCCTCCACTCAGCTTCTCAGAGTGGTATAGAACCTTTGAGTAGGAGGGGCCTCAAAGTTCATCTCTTCTTCATTTTATAGGTGATGCAACTGATGCACAGAAAGAACAAGTGACTTGTCTAAGTTCACACAGTGAATCATCATCAAAGCAGAGGCAAAAGCATCCAATGTGCTGTTTCTTCCTCTCAGAAGTTATGTAAGTAAAGTTTTTCTTGTCATTATTTTATATTTTATTGTATTAACATGGTGCAAAAGCTTGATCATTTATGAAATACAACAAATGAAAGCAAAATGCTAGAATGATTTAGCATTGTGAGCATATTTTTGGTGAGAAGGAATGGTGAAAAATGTATAGGTCCCACTGGCTACAATGTTTTCATTTTCTTTAGAGTATAAAGTGATGAACTGATCAACTATTATTCAAATATAGGATAAGTTCTTAAGTTAAAGATGAGTTACATTAGACAACTTTAAGATCGAATAGAGAGTGGAATGGGGCCAGGACTCTGAGTCCAGAAATATCTATCAGTTGAAATCTCAACTCAAACCTAACTCGTTTAGATAATTCTCTTTTTGTAAAGAAAAAGAAAAAAAAATGAGATCATAACCTTTTGGTAAAAAAGAAAGAAACCTGACCAGCCTTGCAGCCACAGATAAATCAGTCTTTTTGAGTTACAGTTCTTTATTCATATAAAAAGACTAATAAGCCTTATCTAAGTCTCAGGACTACAAAGAACTCATGCATTTAGGGCCAGGTTTGGTGGCTCAGGTTGTAATTCCAGCACTTTGGGAGGCCGTGGTGAGTAAATTGCTTGAGTTCATGGGTTTGAGACCAGACTGGGCAACTTGGCAAGACCTCATCTCTACAATAAATAAAAAAATTAGCCAGGTGTGGTAGTGTGTACCTGTAGTTCTGGCTTCTTGGAAGGCTGAGGCAGAAGGATCACCAGAGCCCACCAAGTCAATGCTGGGGTGGCCATGTATGTGTCACTGCACTCCAGTCTGAGCAATGGAGTGAGAGTCCAACTCAAAAAAAAACAGTTTATGTTCATATTCTTCTTATTATTAATATCAGTCTATATAGTACTTACAAATTCCAGAAACTATATATATGTATATATATTAAATGTGTGTATTTATGTGCACCTATACATGGGTATGCATGTACATATATACAGATGCATATATGTACATACGTGTGTGTGTGTATCCATATCTACTTCTGCTCTGGTTTTCTGTGTCCAGCTTGACTGAGTTGCACCCTTTTGTCATAGCAGCACTCCAACACGGTGTATTGTACCTGCCCTAATTTTACTTCTTCTAAACAGTCACCTCCTTCCCCTTCCTTCTGCATGCATCAGACACCTGACACTCACAGGGTTGAGATGGTTCACTTCCCAGACTGATGGCTGTTAAGGTTTAGCATGCCATTTTTTCAGAATTCTGGTTTGTGATTTAAGTTTCACGGGAATTTTTAGAAGAACAAATATACTTTACATGTATTTTTGCTTATTTTTTCCAACATCTACCAAAATCTTCTGTAGAAAATATGTGTACATCTTTGCCTTATGGGATTCAAGTATCAACCCTAGATATATATATATGTAAAAAAAACCCTTTGAATTAGAAGATTTTGAATTAAGGATATGGTCATTTTACTCAGTTTTTAATTTGCAGATGAGGCAGGAGCAATCAACTGTAATTCTCTGAGTGTATACAATGTCTAGCATTAGGGGTTCAAGATTTGAGAAAGTGACATTTCATGTTGAAGTACTATTAGCATTGAAAGTAAATAGAAGAATTGGCAAACTTAGAAGAGGGGAAAGATCCCCCTCTTACTACCTGGAAAGTTGTAGCAAAGAACCAATCTTGGAGATGGGTGGGGTGGGAAAGCATAGTGAGTGAATAAATTATTAGTTCACTTATAATGAATTAATAGTCACTTATAATGAACACTGTCATCTCTTCCACATGGAATGTGCCTTTTATTTGCAAAGCCCTTTTATTTGCCACATCTCATTTTATTCTCACAACAGCAATGCTATGGAGACAAGTCTCATAAACAGTTAGCTAAAGTTTGATGAGGTTAAGTATTTTGCCTGAGGTTCCCTGTATAGGAACTAAAGAAGTCCAGACTTTTTAAGAACTTTTCCTGAAGCATAAATATTTTATTTTCAGGACTGTCATCCAATTCACTACTCATTGCTGTTCTCAGATCACCATATTTAAAAATTATTGAGTAGTTATGTAGAGTTCCAAAGTACAAAAGCTGTCTTTTAATGCAAACTCTTTCTAGAAAAGTGCTACATACCTCATTGCTGAATATTACTATAGTCACCTTCAAAGTACTCTCCTTGGGAAGTTATACACTGACACTAGCACCTAGTCTACCTGTCAAAGCAATTTTGGAGCTCTTTTTCTGGAATGGTCATCAGAGCTGTCATCATAATACCCTTGATGTCCTCAATGTCATCAAAAGATCTTCCTTTCAATATTTCCTTTATTTTCAGCTAAAGAAAAAGTCATTGAGGGCCAAATCAAGTGAGTAGGGAGAGTGCTCCAATACAATTATTTGTTTTCTGGCTAAAAACTCTTACATAGACAGTGCTGTGTGAATTGGTGCATTGTCATGATGTAAGAGCTTTTTGGGGACCATTTTTGCAACATGCCTTTCTCATGCCAAGATTTTCAACTAAGATTTTCCTAACTGCTTCTCTATCAATGCTATCAATATTGATTTGGCCTGCTATACTTCTCATAGTCAGCTAACAATTTTGTTGCACAATTCGATGAATTTTTGCAATATTTTCATCAGTTCTACTTGTTACTGGTCGTCCTGACCTCTCTTCATCAGCAAAACTTTCTCTCCCCTCAGAAAAATGTTTAATCCATTTATACACTGGGGTTTTCTTCATTGCATTTATCCCCATAAACTTAGATTAACACGTTCCTGGTTTCACTTCTGCTCTTGCCAGATTTAACAAGAAATGTGATGTTTGTTCATTGCTCTAATTCAAACTCCAACATTCTTGTGATGGCATAAAAAATCATACTACAACAATAATGAGTGCCACTCAGCAAGACACCACCACACATAGAATGAACACAGCTGTGAGACACTGATATGCCAGTGCTGTGAAATCTTACCAGGTTGTTTGTGCAATGCTGCCAATGTAAGTGCATGATGGCAAGTTTGTGAACTTAATTGTCAAATCTCATAAGTATGCAGCCTACCGACAATATGTCATGGACCGTAGCAGCTAGAAAAATTTCAGGACCTTTTTTCACCACAGACGCCTGATCCTTTACCAGGAACCAGTATTTGACCTATTTGAGAGGGCCTGATACAATGATTTGAACACAGACTTTGGAGTCAAATACACTTGGTTTTCTAACTCAACTTCTAGCTATGCAGTAGCTTGCATAGCCTTTCAGTGATGCACTTTTACCATTGGCAAAGTGGGAATATTAGCAGTGTCTACCCATGGTTGGCTGTGAGGATTAATAAAATGATCATTTTTAACCTATTACCTTAGAGTTTATTACATAGAGTGGGTCAGATAAGTGCTAACTGCTGTTTTTCAACAGTGGCAGCACTAACATCACCTTGGCCAGGAATGCTGCTATAGCATATCTTTTAGGATCACAGATCATAAAATCAGGAAAATATTTTTATTTTTTAATTTTTATTTTTTATCTTTATTTTTTTTGAGTCAGAGTCTCACTCTGTCACCCAGACTGGAAGGCAGTGGCCGCTCCCGGGCACCGCAGCCTCGACCCGCTGGGCTCCGGTGATCCTTCTGCCTCAGCCTTCCGAGTAGTTGGAACTACAGGCGCGCACTACCATGCCCGGCTGATTTTTTGATTTATTGTAGAGATGAGGTCTCGCTGCCCAGGCGGGTCTCGAACCCACGGGCTCAGACAATCCATTCACCTCAGCCTCCCAAAGGTGCAGGATTACAGGCTGAGCCACCGAGCCCGGCTGGAAATATTTTTAAAATCTCTAATGTTTATCTACTCTATCCTTTCCCAGGTCCCATTCCACAAGGATTACATTTCCTCTAAAAGTGTTTACTTGTGGTTTATGACCTTTAATATTTTGGAAAGCTTTTTAAAAAAATGCTTTCATCAATCTCAAACTAAAGTTTTGCATAAACTTTATTGACAGTGGTAGAAGTAGAATCAGCACCCTGATTCTGTCACCTACAGAAACCACAAATATTTTCATATTCCATTACTCAAAATATTGTCTATATTCTTCACTACTTAGAAATTATTCAAAATTATCAGGTAGTTGTTAGTGGAGCTGTTATTAACAGATTAAAGAACAAGCAAATGTATCACTGGATTACACATTTACAGTATTTTGGTAACTGCATTTTAATATGATTGATCTCCTTGTAATCATCTGCATTTTATGCTATGCATTTATAAGTGTTCTGAGAAGAAAACCAGAGGTGTCACCACACCACCCTAGAGTTCTTGGCACATACACAGAAATCTTAAGACCCCCTACCACGCAGCCTGGCAAGAACATGGCCCCACAATCTGCTTGGATACTCAGGAGGATTTCCATCTCCAAAGACAATTGTTCCACATCTGCCCAGGTGGGGTTTTTTGTTGTTGTTGTTGTTGGACACACATGTCTTTATTGGCAGCAACTACAAAAATATGGAACACTTCATGAATTTGTAAGTCATCCTTGCACAGGGGCCATGCCAATCTTCTCTGTATAGTTGCAATTATAGTATATGTGCTGCCAAAGCGAGCACCAGGTATGTTTTTTAAAACTGTGGACAACAAACTCCACAAAGTGTTTACAAAAGCAGAAATCACTGTGCTAAACCACACTTCCAAAAATAAAACATAAGCGAATTATGATACATATCTTGCAAAAGTGTCTGAGTTAACTGCCAAGAGAAGTGTCAACGTGAGCAACAGAATGTCCAAGGTTTAAATCACATAGTAAGTAAATATAGCAAGATTTTAATCCATTTCAGAGTGAATTCTCTCTACAGAATACTTTCTTATTTAAGTGAGTAGACATATATTTTTGCATTGTTGTTCACAAATCACTTGCCTTGCTAAAAGAGGCCGAGAGGAGAGAGAGAAAAAAGCATCAGCTTTCAAGCATTCTAGCCAATCTACCCTCTCTACACAAACCCTATATAATTAAACAAATCAAATTTTCCTTTGTTTCAATTTACTTCATTTATATTAATGAATCATCCTGAGAGAGGGATTTGTGCAATACTCCAGAAATGAGGCAGCACATGTTTTTTTTTAATCATCTCAGAATTAGGAGACAGTTTTCTAATCCAAAAAAACATCAAAAGACTAGCAAGGTTAATGTGCAGACCCAAGAAAGATCCCTTAAATTCTTGCTTTCAAGTTAGTGCTCCCCCATCACTCAGGGCAAGAGAGGAGGACTGTGGGAAAGGTGGGTAGACAGAGAAAGGGAAAAGGATGGTCCTGGGGTGAGTGGAGGAAAAAAGAATTAATAATTTTAAGCTTAATAAAGCATTTCCATTTAATTTCTTCTTACTTCTCCTCACCCCCCCACAAAAAAAGACTATGTTATATTATCAACACTGTCTTGATAAATAAATACAAAAGACAGAAAAAATGGTAAGTGATGTATCCTAATTCATACAGCTGCAAGGAACAGAGTCAAGGTTTGAGATCAAGAAGGCTGGTGAAGAGGCTGTCTCTGACTTGGCCTTGCCCTTCCTCAGTTTGTTCCCTGAGAGAGCTATAGCTGGGACCTTTCTTATGGGAGATCTGACCATGCCACTTTGAGATTCAAAGCTTTTCAAAGCTTTGGGGATGAGTCTAGGTCTTTAAGATTCACCTTGATCTGGCCACTGCTAATTTCTGGTATGCCAAATCTGGCTTCTACAGGCCTTTCAGAAACCGTTGTTGAATATGCACAAATCTTGCAAGTCAGTTCGTAAACTGTTGGTAGCTTGAATTTGGCTACAGTGGAAATATATATACCCCAGAAATTGGAAAAAAATAGAAAGTAAGTCTTTGTTTTTAAGAACAGTTTTACTAACACACTGCTGATCCACACTACACATCATTTAACCACACCCTTTCTCTTCTTTGACCGTGTCCTACTTTCTGTTCTCTGGTAAGTTATGCTCTTCCTTTGCCTAGAACACCATTTTCCTCCTCCTTGGCCCCCGACTTTACTCCTAGTAATGTTCCTAGCTGCAGTTTCTGCATGTCTTTCATCCTGGCATTCATTGCCCTTCAGCCCTCCTCCCTGAAAGCCTGGGTGACATGCTCTGTGTATGCCATCGAATGGCACAACATACTGTCCACTTCTGGGGCAGTGCTGGCCTTCTCCTATTTCTTATCAACTTATGTTACTAGACTGTAAGCTATCGTCAGTGCAGGAACTCCATGTTTTCTTTATTTGAATCCCATTCTCCATCATGGAATTGACTTCTGTCAAATGCTCGATATTTGTTGTGTAAAATAAACGACTAGAGTTAAGAAAGTCTCAGAGGAACAAAATCCCTGAAAAACAGGACTTTTAACTTATTTTCATTCAGAGGTAAGACATCAAGAACTGGAAAAGTCATTGTCGAAACAGCAGGACACTTGAGGGATATAAAAAGACAAAACTGGGGTCTTAAGAGACAGTGTTGCCGGGCTCGGTGGCTCAGCCTGTAATCCAGCGCTTTGGGAGGCCCAGGTGAGTGAATTGCCTGAGCCCGTGGGTTCGAGACTCACCTGGTTAACTTGGCGAGACCTCATCTCTAGAAAAAAAAAAATTAACCAGGCGTGGTAGCTCACGCCTGTAGTTCCAGTCACTTGGAAGGCTGAGGCGGAAGGATCACCGAAGCCCAGCGGGTTGAGACTGCAGTGGCCGGGAGGGTGCCACTGCACTCCAGTCTGAGCAACAGAGTGAGACTCAGACTCAAAAAAAAAAAAAAAGAGACAGTGGTGACAGTTTATTTCTAGCCCAAGCATGACAAGTACTTGTCCATATAATACCATTGCCCCTTGCCATGGATATGCAATGCTTCCTTGCTTGGTTTCAGAACCCTTTTCTGCTGAGCCCAGGAGAGCCTGCCTTGTTGGGCTATTGCCATCAATCACAGCTGACATCTAAGTTGAAACTCGTCTGCCAACCAGAGGAGGTCACGAGGCACAATGACTAATGCCTTCCTCCCAGAAGCGGCTCTGCCCTACTGTTGGTGTCATGTTTGAAACTGAGAGAAGTGAGGAAGCTGTGTGGGAGGGGAGATTAGAAGAGGAGCCTGGGGAAGGACACTTGAGATCTGTCTTTACCTTCCCTCTCCTCCCCTTTCCTTCTTTCCTTGAGTTTCTTCTTTCTGGTTCTAACTCTGTGATTTTTCTCCCCTGCCTATCTCCCTTCCAGCCTGTGAGCCTGTTAACCTGCTCTTTCCACGCTTTAGCTTCTTGAGGCTTCTCTGCTCTTTATTCTAATGACTCCATCTTCCCATGTCCTCTGCTATCCTCTTTCTTCCTCAGTTTCACCTTCTTTTCTACATCCCCCCCCCACCTTTTAACAGGTTCCATATTCTCTCCCTAAGTTTTCTCTTGACTTCTATCTCATTTCCATCTCTTTCTGTCTCAAGCAGATTCTAGAAGAATCACCTTTGTCTTCATCACTATTTTTCATCCCCCCACCCCTTTCTTGATTCTGCTTATCTTTCAAGTTTCAGTTTCTGTGTCATTTTTTTCCCCTGAATTCATCTCCTCTAACAGTTTCCAAAAGGGTAGGAAGACATATTTTAGGGCACTTTTCAAAATAGACACTTTAACTAAATATAAAGTGTTTTACTTAATTAAGGCAAGCCCTCTTGTTACAAGTGTTTACCTTATCTCCCATTAACTTAGAAATATAAAAATGTAATGCTGTTTCTTGAAAAGTAGAACACACACATTTTGGGTTGGAGTCCAAGTATTACCACTAGGAAGAGGCCGCCAGTCACAGACAAGGCATTCTTACAGAGGGTGCAGTTTGCTTAACCTTGTTTTTAACAGGAAGTCACCAGTATTTCATCAAAGTTGGTCATTCTGACTTTGATCAAGTGCAAAAACAAACTTAGAATTAATAAACTAAACAAAAGAAACAAAAACCTTTAAGTACCAGACCAGAAAAAGATGGAGATATATTCCAATAGAACTCTCTCTCCCCCCGCCTTCCAAATTTACTGAATGTCAGCTACAGGAGAGCAATTAGAGAATATTAAATCCAAACCCACCATACTGCTGGGAGACAGTGTGATTGTAATTAAGAACATTAGCTTCAAAGATAATCAGACCTGGGTAGGTTTAAGCTGTCACTTTGAAACTCACTAGCTGTGCTCTAAGTGGTACCTACACTTTTGGGCTACTATGAACACTAAATAAGTTATAAAGTTATGGTAACACAGATAATGTTTAATAAATATTTACTATGAGTTCCAGAGAGGGAAAGAAGATTTCCTGAAATCACATGTTTGACCTAGAGCAGGATTAAGATGAGGCTACCACCAAAGTTACTTTTCTTTGTTCAGAAGCTCTCTCTCACTGGAGCTCAGGCCCCCCCCCCCCGAAATCTTGTTACCAAGTCTTCTGAACATACGTAGAAGCAAACTAACCACTGGCAGAAGGACTGCCTCTGGTGGGTTCCAGGGGATCCAGGGGAAGTCCCTTCTCTTTCAATGCCCACACATACTCAGGCTGATTTCACTGATTCTCTTTTGGGATACAACTGAGAATGTGGATGGGTTTTTCTCTTTCTGGCTTTTCAAGATCATTCTTAGGATCAATCTCTTTTTCGCTTTGGGACTCTCCATGGCGAACCCCCAATCTTGGGTGTCCAAGGGATCCCCATTGAAATGCATTCTAAAAATGGTCTCACGACACTCTCATCTGCCCTAAGTGTCTCATTTTTTCTTCCTCAATACCTGCTAGGAGACCAGGAGGTGGAGTCCGAGGCGGATCTCTTGCCTCTAATTCCTTCAATTTTACTATTGCCACCAACATGGCAAATGGTCTGAGGTTCCTTACATACAAGCTTTTCTCAACATGGCATGCTGCCCAGACCTTTGTTCTTCCTGTGGCATATTTCTTCTAACTCCTTCTCAGGCTAATTTGTCTTCCTCTTGTTCATTCTCAAAAGATTAAGATACAGTTGACCAATCTCCCTCTTTCCTTTTCCCCCCCACTTTCAGCCTTCTCCCTCACTACCTGATAACACTCCAGCAGCAGCCACGGTAGCTATAGCAAAAGTCAAGCCTTATGCACTGCTCCCCTTCCTACCCATCCTTCTTCCCTTCAACTGCCCACACTTGCTCTGGACATCCCTTTAAACCTCTCAAACCCTGGTCATCACCTTCCCCTTAGAGAAGTGGCTGGGATGGGAGGTATTATTAAGTTCACGTTCCTTTTTATTCTTTGATAAACCTCTCTCAAATTAAATCTAAACTGGGACTATCAGCTTTCCTCCTGGACAGAAACAAAGGGATCACATGTTGGTTAACAAAGCCTGTTAACTCACAGGTAAAGACAGCCTATTGTCATTCTTTTTTTTTTTTTTGAGTTGGAGTCTCACTCTGTCGCCCAGACTGGAGGGCAGTGGCCGTTTCCGGCCACCGCAGCCTCGACCTGCTGGGCTCCGGCGATCTTTCCGCCTCAGCCTTCCGAGTAGCCGGAATTACAGGCATGCGCTACCACGCCCGGCTGATTTTTTGGTTTACTGTAGAGATGAGGTCTCGCTGCCCAGGCGGGTCTCGAACCTGTGGGCTCAGGCAATCCACTCACCTCAGCCTCCCAAAGGCGCGGGATTACAGGCTGAGCCGGCTGCCTATTGGCATTCTAATCTGCTTTCCCAAACCAAACTTGGAAGCACTCTAATAAAATCTTATTTCCTATGGCTTTACCATGTGCATTAGTATTAGATAACACCAGTGCTTATTATGTCAGGTTTGCTAAAGGTTTTTTGGGAAGAAAGTTGGGTCACCTTACTGTGCCCCCCCTCCGGCCCCAGGACAGGTGGAGCTTTACGTGCTAGATACTCTCTGTGTGACACAATGGGGTTTGGGAATTGGCCATTCCCACCTAACTGTTCAGTCACTTTATTGAGTCTGCCACATCTCCTGTGGGATGGGCAAAATTCTGAGGACTCTTTGTATGGCGCAATAAGGCATGATAACTGATCACTCTCACTTAATTGTCCACACCTCACAACTATTTTTTTCAAAAACCTCATGCCAACCTCTGATACCCCCTAGACTATAATTTAGTGATTTATACAGGGTCTTAACAAATCTACCTGTTCATAATTGTAAATGAATAGGAACAGATCATTTCACATTCAAGTGGTCTGTTTACTCTAAAAGTTCTTTTTACATCAGATCATTTCAAATGAAAAGATGGTCAAAAATTTTATATGTACAGGCATTTGAAAATTTATTTTACTACTTTACAAACAAGATTATATCCTATGGGTACTAGATGCCCAGTTCCAGAAGTTAGACTTAAAACTACAGGTACCAAGCTTCCAATTACAAAAAATTCTTAAGTTTTTTTTTTTAGCAGACAAGATATCAAAGAAGCAGAAGGGTGCCAATATGGAGCTGCTCGACAGAACCCTGGTAAGAGCAAATCTGCCAAGGGGATGGTGTCTGTTTTTATGGGCACAATCTGCAGAGGCACCTGAAGCGTAGTTGCCCCAAGAGGCCTGAGCCTCCAAGGCTTTGTCCACTGTACAGACCACAGAGCCATTGGGAAGCATATGTGCCCTTTTCCAGAGAAAAGGGGGAACACCTATCTCAGAAAATGGTGGCCACTGAGGAGAACCGGAAATCTGCTAAAGCGCCCAGTACCACCAGCTAACCCTAACAACCCTCAGGTGAATATTAGGGTGCAGAAAACTAAACTAATTTCTTTTTTTTTGAGTAAGTAGGAATCTATTAGGAGATAGGAAAGCCCCCAGCAGCATGAGGGGTCCCGTAAGAGGGTTGCCCCCAAATTAATTTCTTTTTTTTTTTTTTGAGTTGGAGTCTCACTCTGTCGCCCAGACTGGAGTGCAGTGGCTGCTCCCGGCCACCGCAGCCTCGACCCACTGGGCTCCAGCAATCCTTCCGCCTCAGCCTTCCGAGTAGCCGGGATTACAGGCACGTGCTACCACGCTTGGCTAATTTTTTATTTACTGTAGAGATGAGGTCTCACCAAGTTGCCCAGGCGGGTCTCAAACCCGCGGGCTCAGGCAATCCACTCACCTCAGGCTCCCAAGGCGCGGGATTACAGCCCGGCTCAAATTAATTTCTTAATTAACAAAGGTGCCAGCCATCTGGTCCTGGCCACCCATGTTGGAATCATATAGCCTTGTCTTAATCAAAAGTTACTAAAAGGTTAATTCAAATTATAGGTGTAAAAAGTTATCTATAGAAAGGTAAAAAGAAAGGAACCAGAAAACGAAGAGAAGTAAAGAAAGTTGTTGGCATACATGTAGTTTTTTGGGAAGAAAGTGTAGTGAGAACTTAGAGAGGTCATGACACCAAGACTATTACAGGAAGTGGCAACTTTATTACGCTGGCAGGCTCGACCGGATAATGCTTCCAGGTCGAGCCCCCAGAACGGGAGAAGAGGGGTCTTATACCTTTGTTTAGGTAAGGAGGAGGTCGTGTTGAGGGATTACACATTTTCTTTGGAATTTACAAGGTTGTGTTCAGAAAAATCAGATCTTTCAAAGAACAAATGGTCTCCAGGAAATGCAGGTTGAGTAGGGTTGTAAACTGTCAACTTCAAAAGAGGGGTTTTGGATAAGTCTGTGAATTAGTTACTCTTTGGCATTTTCATGAAAGCTGCCAGTCCTTGGCTATTTGGCTTTTTTAAACAAAACCGGTCTGGCGGGTCTTTAGAGCTTGCCACTTGACTTTCTTTTTTATTTTTATTTTTTGAGTTGGGGTCTCACTCTGTCGCCCAGGCTGGAGGGCAGTGGCATGCTCCAAGCCACCACAACCTCAACGTGCTGGACTCTGGCAATCCTTTCGCCTCAGCCTTCCAAGTAGCTGAAACTACAAGCGCATGCTACCACGCCCGGCTGATTTTTTGATTTACTGTAGAGATGAGGTCTCGTCAAGTTGTCCAGGCGGGTCTTGAACCCGCGGCCTCAGGCAATTCACTCATCTCAGCCTCCTAAAGGTGCAGGATTACAGACTGAGCCACCGAGCCCAGCGCCACTTGACTTTCAAAAGGAAATACCTTTAACTGCTATCAGCCCCCTTCCTGCCACAAAAGGATACAAAAGAAGAAATAATTTTGTATAACAAAGGATCTTGTATGGCAGATATTTTCCTATAATAAAATGACTGGTTATTTGGAAAGAAGAAAAGTACAGGACAAAAAGAAAGCATTCAAGTATGTTGCAAAATGGTATGTGTAAGGTTTGTGAAAAATTATGAAAAAAACTCTGAACAATCAAGTTTACAGAAATTTTAGTTATTTATATAAAATAATCATTAATATCAATTATGGTAAAGTTAGGTCTAAATACTACTCAGAGACCAGAATGCAAGCCTCTTAATCAATACATTTTCTCTACCAAAGAGTGAGGTTTTTACTTTTCAAGATCTCTGAACTATCACTTCGGCTAAATGAGTAACTTTAACAATGGCCTGTAATCCTGTGTTATAGCATCATGCTTTCATGACCTTTAACATTTAACAAACTATTCAACACGTAAAGTTGCAGGTTCTCAATTCAGTTTCTCTAGGGTGGGGTAGAAAACAAAAAATAGCTTCAAGAATCACACTTCCCTCACACCCTCCTTCTGAATTGCCTCCACTAATGGCGCAGGTGGTACCTGCAGATCAGATAAATTGTTTTGTAAACATCATCTATTGTTAAACCTAAAAATGGTAACTGAGATCTCTTTTGAATTTTGTCTACACAGGCCTCAGTCATCCACAGTGGTTTATAATTAGCTATAGGACTCTTTTAAAAAGATTGCTAATTATTTAGTCATTATGTTTTTCAGAGTCAAAAGAAAAAAAATCCTTTTTCTTGAAACTATGTTCACACAAATAAGTAAAATTTATTTTCCTTTGTTTTCCAACTTTTACTACACATATGTAAAATAAAAATGGCCTTAATTTTCCTTACTCTTTCCCTCACAAAAAAAGCCCTCATAACTGTCTATAAATTCCCATCACAAAACCCGAAGTCTTAATATGTCATAACAGAGGTTAAAATGACCCATATAGTAGCATTCTAATATTATGTGCGTTTACATGGTGCAGACACTAAAAATACTCTTAACAATTCCATTGGGTTCTGTCTCCTTATCTCTTCCTCTTGCTTTAGGGAGGTAGAAACATCTCTATGCCCCAGTCCAGCAGGAGGCAGCTGTAGAAGATTGACCTCTGTCCCTATTCTCTAGTCATAAATAAGAATATTTTATTTTATTTATTTTGAATTGGAGTCTCACTCTGTTACCCAGACTGGAGTGCAGTGGCCCCTCCTGCCCACTGTAACCTCCACCCACTGGGCTCCGGCGGTCCTTCCACCTCAGCTTTCGAAGTAGCTGGAGCTACAGGCGTGCGTGACCACACCCAGCTAATTTTTTTATTTATTGTAGAGCTGAGGTCTCACCAAGTTACCCAGGTGGGTCTCGAACCCGCGGGCTCAAGCAATCCACTCACCTCGGCCTCCCAAGGCGCAGGATTACAGGTTGAGCCACCAAGGCTGGCATAAGAATATTTTAAAACAACAAGAGGAGGGAATGAAAGGGTGAAAAGGCAAAATGGAGTAAATTTAGTCAGAGTGGCAGCCATTTTAACATTGCTTAACTTTGTCATGCTTTTTCAGTAGCTTACTTCAATCCATCTTATAATGATTAAATAAGAAACAGAACCAGTTTCCCAGAGGTAGTTACTGATAATTGTCTGGCAACCCCCAAAACAAGCTTTGTACTAATTACCCTTTTAGCCAAAATATTTGTCTTCCTGCTATAAAGGGCCAAGTTGATTTAATCTATTGTGATCAACCCTTCTGGCCAATGTGATACAAACCACCATTCCATCACCATGGTGACAGCTCTTGGGCTTACCCACCCACCCAAAAGAAGTTTTAAAAGCTTTCAACCTCAAGTGTTTGCTGTCAAACATTCCTCAAGCATCTGGCCCCCTTCCCAGTCTTGAAGAGTTGGATCCAACCTTCTTCTCTAACTTGCTTTCTAAATAAATTTTTTCCAATCTACGCTTTGTGCAATTCATTGCATCTATCCTGTGACACCAGCACGTTGACCTAACAATTACCTGAACTTTTGTGTTGGTATGGACACTAGATGAATGAAACGTATAAAGTTATGAGAACATAGGTAATGTTTAATAAATATTTACTATGAGTTCCAGAGAGTGACAGATTTCTTGAAGTCTTGACTGGAGCAGGATTAAGATGAGGCTACCACCAGCTTGGTGTTTTTTTTTTTTTTTTTTTGAGTTGGTGTCTCACTCTGTTGCCCAGGCTGGAGTAGTGGCACTCTCACCACTGCCCCACCGTCGACCTGCTGGGCTCTGGTGACCCTTCTTCCTCAGCCTTACAAGTAGCCAGAATTATAGGCAGGTACTACCATGCTCAGCTAATTTTTTTATTTATTATAGAGACAAGATCTTGCCAAGTTGCCCAGGTTGTTCTCAGACCTGCAGGTTTAGGCAATCCACTCTCCTTGGCCTCCCAAAATGCTGGGATTACAGGCTGAGCCACCGAGCCCGGCCACCAACTTGGTTTTTATCCAGTGCTCTTTCAACCCACTAAAACAGTCAAACTATGACCCACAGGTCAATGGCCTGTTCTCTGTTTTTATAAGTAAAGTTTTATTAAAACACAGTTGCATTCATTCATGTATGTATTGCCTATGTTTACTTTAGCATCAGGACAGCAGAGTTGATTAGTTACAATCTGCAGAGCCAAACATATTTTATTAAGTGGCCCTTTACAAACAAGTTTGCTGACCCCTTTGATTAGGACTTGTAGCCACTTCTGAACAGAACATTCCATGTTGGATCTCTTAGGGAAAGTGAGTAAGATTTACCATAAACTTTCCTGTACCTTTGAGTTTCTTACCCTAAAAGGCAAAAGACTCCTGGTGATATGTTACCTTCCTAGATCTTAGTTTGGGCAGTTTAAAGCAAAACACCTTGCATGGCAAGAGAGTAATTTGTTTCCGGTAAAGATTTAGCAGAGTGTTCAGAAGCAAAATTATCATCCATTCTGGCCCTTCTCCCATTTTCACTGAAATCACAATTCTACCCACTGTGCTTTCTGCCAGCTGAGCATCTACAGTGGCTATTCCCACCCCTCCATGCTGCTTTGCTTTCTTTAGCACTGGCAGGAATTCTGGTGTTAAATCGTTCTAAGCTCCTTCTTTTGAATAGACAGAAGAATTAGTGTTCCAACAGGGAAAAAAGCGCTTAGCAAAGACCCCACACACAGTGCTTTTCTCTTGAAACTAAAGCTGTTTCTATGATTTTATTTATGCTGCTCAACTGTTTAGTTTCTGTGATGACAAATGAGATCACAGATGCAGAATTTTAAAATAAGAATAAAGTTATTTATTAATTTATTTTTTTTCCAAAACTGCTTTGCTGAAGGGAAATGGCATGAGATGGTTGGATGAGAACCAGCCACCTCATGCCCTCCCTTAGAATGTCAAACTGGCTTCCTTTCACACAAAACTATCATCTAAACCTCCCAATGGGATTGCCCTTTGACCAGGAGATAAGTCTCAAGGCACTTACATGGGGAAGGGAAGCTCATGACACTGGGAAAGAGAGAGAAAGGTGAATGCTGTCATGACCAGCAAACTCCAAAGAACTCCCTGGGAAGGTGCTCATGATATGCATTTGGAAAGAATTGTGAATTTGGTAAAAGATTAGAATCCATAAAGGGGTCATGTTGTTTATAAAAGACTACTTTTGTTGGGATTTTTAACCTCCACTCTCCTCTCCCACTGCCCATTCCTCCCCTGTTGGTAAGGCACTGTCATGTGCTGGAGGGTTGATGGGCTGTGGCTATACAAACAATGTATTTATGTCTGTATGTCCACTAAGCTGTAAGTTTTATAGAGACAATGTAATTGTTTACTATCCCCATAAGGGACAATTGGAGGACATGAACATAGTAAGAAACAGGGAAAAACTTCCACCTTGGGTGCTGTTAGCTTTGTGGTTATCCGGGTCAGTACCACAAGTCCTTGAGGTTGTTTGTTTTGTCACCAAACCTTTATATTCAGCCACCTAGAAGTTGGCAGAGGCTACAGAGTGATCTCTTTTCCCTCCAGATTAAAATTGCTTCAGGCAGTAAAAATTTAGAGGTACTTTTTAAGTAATTAAATTTAATTTGAAAATCTTGTTATTCCATTTATAAGACTTTAAAGTTAACCAAATTTTATAAATCACTTTTAAATATTCTCTAAAAAATTTGGTGTCTCTTAAAAATGTAATTAATTAGGAACCCTACAAACTTTAAAACTACATTAATAAACTTAATTTCTCATTCAAATGTTTCAATTGACTGGTTTATTGAATAAGCATTTTTTGAGTGCTAATAAAATTTTATAAATTTATTAAAAAGACAAACTCAAACTTCTCTTAGAAACTGTAATACTAATATGAACATAGCAACATCTCAAACTAAAGATGCAAGTATAAATCAATTATTGATTAATCATTTCAAATTTATTTACAAAGCTTTTATTTCAAATAACTAAATTTCCTTGCTTGTTATAAATGTATAAAACAACAAATATTCATAAAGATCATTTTTTCTTCAAGTATAACTGACATACCATAAACTGTATATATTTTAAAAATATAATTTCATAATTTTAGATGTATGTGAGTATATATATATATACATAAATATATAAATATATACACATATATATGTGAAACCATCATCATAATCAAGATAATTAACATTATCACCCTAATTTTTTGCATGCCTTTTTGTCAAGAATTCTGAAAACTCAGTAATAAGATAACAACAGCCAAACTGAAAAACAACAAAGGATTTGGGCAGATATCTGCCTTGTCCAAAAACAATAAAATTGCAAAGAAACATAAAAATATGTTCAACATCATTAATAATTAGGAAAATAAAAATTACAACCACAATTAGATGCTGTTACACACTTATGAAAATGGCTAAAAAGCAAACAACCAAACAAAAAAACGCACTAGCCATCCTGAGTGTTGAAGAGGATGTAAAAGAACTACATCTCTCATATTCAGAATGGGGCTACTTCTTCAGAAAACAGTTTGATATTTCTTTAAATGGTTAAACATACACCAACTACTGAATTCAGCCATTTACTCCAAGAGAAATTAAAGTATATGTTTATATAAATACTTGCACTAGAATACTTAAAGCAGGTTTATTGTGATTGTTAAGTACTAGAATCAACTCAAATGTCCATCAACAGGTGAATAATAAACACATTGTGATATATCCAGACAATAGAATACCACTTGGCAATAAAAATGGAGCAAAATATTTAAGGGGGGGACCCAAAACAACCCAGAATTGTCTTTTTTTGGGGGGGGGTGAGCTCCTTGTACTACAGGCTTCTCCCACTGGGTAAGTGTTCTAGGAACTCATCATAAGATCTATAAAGAAGAATCATCATAAGATTTATAAAGGATTTTTTTTAACCAAAGAAACACTCTGAAGTTTTACAGAACATGGGCTTTCTTTGCTTTTTTTTCCTTACTTTTGGGGAGAAACTATTGGCCAGAATTCAAAGTCAATCACTTCCCAACCCACCACCAACATCACACAACTCTACACCCTAGCTTCAAGCTCAGACACTTATTTTTTAAATTTCCTAATCTTTAGATTGTTTTTAATCAGTGTACCTCCTAGCATTGTTGTGAGAGGCCGAGTTGAGTTCAGTGAAATTTTTTAGATTCTTTCAATCTGTTTGCCCAAATGTGTTTGCCCATTTCATGATGGGTAGTTTATGAGCACAGCTGCCCACTCTGAGGTGAGTGTTCAGCAGTTTTTGATCAAAAATGGGAAGACCCCTGTACCCATCCTCCCTATTCACCCACTCTTGCCCTAACCCAACTTTTTTTTGTTTCCCTGAATGAAAAATGCTCAAAGAGAAAAGTTTTGCCCATGTGGAAGAGGTGAAAAAAAAAAATGGCAGAAGCACTAAAAGGCATCATAACTGATGAGTTCAAAAACTGTTTTGAGCAGTGGAAAAGCATATCAATATGTGTATTGCATCAAATGGAGAGTACTTTGAAGGTGACTGAAGTTTAAACATGTCAGAATAAATACATAATTTTTATAAATAAATTCTGGTTTTGGGGGTTCCCCTCATGTATATGCTGTAATATAGGTGAATCTCAAAATATTTATACTGAGTTAAAGAAATGAAATAAAAGAGTACATAGTACATAATTATAGTAATATGAAAGCTATTAAATTAAAATAGATATCAGAGCAGGGCACAGTGGTTCACACCTGTAATCTCAGCACTTAGGGAGGTGGAGGTGAGAGGAATGCTTGAGCCCCAGAGTTCAAGACCAGCCTGGGTGACATAGCAAGTCCTCATCTCTACAAAAAAATTTTAAAAATTATCCAGGCATAGTGACTTGTGCCTATAGTCCCAGCTACTCAGGAGGCTGAGGCAGAAGGATCACCTGAACCTGGGAGGTCATGGCTTCCGTGAGCCATGAGCATGCCACTGTACTCCAGTCTGGGGTACAGAGTAGGACTCAAAAACAAAAATGGAGACCAGGTCTTAAAATCCCTTGAGCAGACAAAGCCAGTTAGGCCTCATAAGTGACCTTGCTTGATTTGCAAACAAAAGCAAAACTTAATTGAGCTACTTCTTGCAAATGTTTATATTAAAGAAAAACAAGCTCAACCAATTAGAATCAGTCAACAAACTTATAAGTATGTAAATAGGGACTTTCCAGTCACATAGACTGATAAGGGAACTTTATGACTGTAATCAAGTATTTTTTGCATCACTTCTGCATTCACTCCATAAAAGCACGTCTCTTATGCTCCCTCAATGGAACCTCCAAACCACTTTCAGTTTAGAGCTGCCTGATTCATGAATCACTGCATGTTCAAATAAACTCTTTACAATTTTATCGAACCTCAGTTTACCTTTTTAACAAAGTCAAGAAAATGCAAACTACTATATAGTGATGGAAGTTACATTAGTAGTTGTGTGGAAAGAGAGACAGGAATGGAAGAGATGAGTTCAAAGGACCATAAAAAAAAGTTTTGAGAGTTGTGAATTTGTTCATTGTTTTTATTGTAGTGACAGTTTCACCTGCATATACAGATGTCAAAATTGCATCAAATTGTACACTTTAAATGTGCAATTTATTGTGTGTCAATTATACCTCAATCAAACTATTTAAAAAAAAATTTTGACCCACTGCCAGTGAAAAGGCCTTTAATTTTTAAGGCAGAGTATCAAAAAGAGCTTTATTTATTTATTTTATAGTCAACGAATGCCTGTAAATACAGACTGAAAGTAACTTTGATTCATGAGTCTGTGTCAAAATTTAGACTTTGTTTCATGTATTTCTTACTAACACTGTCATGATTAACTTAATGCTATATGACTTTAAATTTCCAAAGGCAATTAAGAATGTTTTAAAAATTATAATAAGTCAAAATGAAATGTGATAAAGTCAATTAACAAAACACTAAGACATTGCATTTTTAAACATTACCACACCCGGTTATTTTTTGATTTATTGTATAGACGTGGTCTTGCCAAGCTGCCGGGGCTGGTCTCAAAACTGCAGGCTCAAACAATCCACTCGCCTCGGTCTCCCAAAGTGTTAGGATTACAGGTTGAGCCACCGAGCCTGGCCTAATTTTAAAATTAATAATACTTAAAAAAAATCAAGGTTTGAAACTTGAAAGCCACTTGATATAAAATCTCTAATTTCAGTTAAATGCTTTAGAAAAATCATAACACTTATAAAGGACTTTTTAACCAAAGAAATACTCTGAAGTTTTATGGAACATGAGCTTTCCTTTCCTTTTATTTATTTTTTTCCTTGCTTTTTGGGGAAAAACTATTGGCCAAAATTTAAAGTCGATCACTTCCCACCCCACCACCAACATCACACAACTCTTTACACCCTAGCTTCAAGCCCAGACATTTATTTTTTAATTTTCTAATCTTTAGATTGTTTTTATCAGCACTAAGATGTCCTTTTGGTGGTTTTCCTGGGTGTTATTTCCAGAAAATGTACTTCTAAATCTCAAAAAATTGAACAATAATGCTTCTAGAGCTTAATTCTGTATGGAGTCAATCTGGTAACTGGGGCTTTCCCTAGAGGAGCAAAATCTACTGGCTCTTGGATAATTTTGAGTCTAGGAGCAGTATATAAGAGTGGCTGGGTTTTATTTGGGCATTCTGTTTAAATGGAGTAACATTTTCCTTTGCATTGTCTGGCAGGATTACCAGGTTCTGCTTCCCTGTTTGGTCATTCATTCTTGGGTAGATTTTACAGGTATTGGAACCTCTCCTCAGTAAATATAGGAAAGATAATCAAGGACTGCCTCTTTTAGCAAGTTTTATCTTTTCATAGATTGTGTGACTACATCTGACAGAGCATTTTATCCTACATCAAGAAGAAACTACAGCTCTTAACTATGTAAAATGAACTGAGCAGGGGTAGAGATTTTTTCTAAGCCTGGAACATGGATTATTCAAGTTGTTTGAATCTTAAAATGAATGAAAGTTTACATAATACTTAGAGGAAAGACAAAAATGTAGGGAGGAGTGCAGAGACTGGGCAAAAAGACTAGCAGAATTTGGTTTATGATTCCCAATAGAACTCCAGGAAGACTCCAACAGAAACTGCTCAAGACTGAGTTTAGCCACAGCATCCCTGGATAGAGTGGGGTAATGAGAAAGGGGACTTATTCTGCATGCTCTTGGTCCAAAGTTTGCTTCCCTCTTTTCTCAAGGGACTATTTGCTTTGATTCTGCCCAAACTAAGCAAATCATCATGGAAAATATGAACATTCACTTCAAGTTATTTTGTTTTGTTTTTTAAAGGCTATCATGCATAAAACTGCATTAAGGAAAGAAGAGCAGTCACCAGCAAAAGCTGGAACTCAACAAACCCCAATTCCTTAACACATGGAAATTACCAACAATAAATATGTATTTAAGTACCAGTACAGACATTTCAGAGTGGGCAAAAGTCAAAATTCTGGCAACACCAAATGCTGGGGAGATATGAAGCAATGGGAACTCCCATTCATTGCTGGTGGTAATGCAAAATGGTACCGACACTTCAGAAAACAGTTTGACAGTTTCTTACAATACTAGACACACTCTTACAACCCAGAATCATGCTTTTTACCTAAAGGAGTAAAAAATGTGTGTCTATGGTTTAAAAAAATGTGGTACATATACATGATGGAGTACTACAAAGCCATAAAATAGAACAAAATCATGAATTTCACAGCAACTGAATGAAACTAGAGTCTGTAATATTATGACCTCTCACAGAAACAAAGATTTGAGTATCACATGTTCTCATTTGTATAGTGGACCTTGAACATCTATCGTAATACTATAAGAAAAGGATTGACAGTGGTGGGAAACTATGGGGGGGAAGGGAAAGGAGGTGGGTTTAACGGTAGTCAGTATCTGTCTGGGGACAGGGAGACACCCCTTATCAACAAGGGTGCCTGAACGAAGCATATTTGTATACCTAACCCTTAGTTGTACCCCACAATATTAAAATAAAAAATATTGATTTAAAAAAAATGTGTCTGCACAAAAAACCTGCACACAGAGGTATATGTAAATAGCAGATTTATTAATAATAATTGCCAAAAATTGAGAGCAACCAAGATTTCCTTCAAGAGGTGAATGGATTTAAAAAAAAAAACCTCTTACATCTATACAATGGAATATTAGTGAATTATTAAAAAAAACCTATTAAACCACACACAAAAATTGGAAGAAACTTAAATGTGTATTGATAAATGAAAAAAAGCTAGTTGGAAAAAATGATATATGGTATGAATTCAAGTATAAGACAGTCTAGAAAAGGCAAACTATAGAGACAGTTAAAAAGATCAGTGGCTGCCAGAGGTTGGGGCATAGAGAGGCACGAACAGATAGAAACTAGGGTATTTCCAAGAGAGTGGAACTATTCTGTATGATACTGTAATGGTGGACATCTGGCATTATGCATTTGTCAAAACCTATAAAACTGTACAACTCAGGAGACTGAACTAAAATGTTAAGTATGAACTTTAAATTAGTAATAATGTATCAAAACTGGCTCATAAAGTATAACAAATGTACCACACCAGTGCAAGATGGTAAGAATAGGGGAGACTGGAGTATATGGGAACTCTGTGTTTTCTGTTTACTTTCTCATTTTTTCAAGTTTTATTAATATTCTCCAACTTATTATTTTCTATTTTTATGTCAGAAGCTTAGTCCTGATGATGTTTTAAATGAAACTTAAGCATTTTCTTTGAGACATCTAGTATGAATTTTCCATGAGTTTACTCTTTCTCTCTCTCCCTCTCTCTCTTCCTCTCTCCCTCTCTCTCTTTTTTGAGTCGGAGTCTCACTCTATTGTCCAGGCTGGACTGCAGTGGCATGCTCATGGCCACAGCAGCCTTGATCTGCTGGGCTCAGGCAATCTTTCAGCCTCAGTCTTCCAAGTAGTCGGAACTACAGTCATGTGCCACCATGCTCGACTAATTTTTTTGTTATTTTTGTAGAAGTGAGGTCTTGCCAAATTTCTCAGGCTGGTCTCAAACCCCTGGGCTGAGGCAATCCTCTTGTCTCCACCTCCCAAAGTGCTGGGATTACAGGCATGAGCTACCATGCCCGGCCTTAATTTTCAATTAGTAGTAAATAATGGCTATTGTGCTATGAAATGGTAATCTGGTCATTTTTTTATATGTCTATATGTGTATTGAGCTATGAAATATATGTCTTTTTTGTTTTATCTAAGCTTTATTGAGATGTTAGATATATGAAAAACTGAGCATATGTGTGACATGTACATTTTGATGAGTTTGGGCATGTATATACTAAACCACTCACAAAAATTGGAATAAACTTAAATACATATTGATAAATGAAAAAAAGCTTGTTGGAAAAAATGATATATGGTATGAATTCCAGTAAAAGATAATCTAGAAAAGGCAAGCTATAGAGACAGTTAAAAAGATACATACCCATAATACCATCATGATAATTAAGGTACTAAACATGTTCATCACCTCCACAAAATTTTGATATTCTTATTTGAGTGTGTCTGTTATTTAACATTTGGTCATCCACTTAACTTATGTTAAAGGGCATAATTGTTAACTATAGGTACTGTGTTGTACTGCAGATTTCTAAAACTTATTTGTCCTACATAACTGAAATTCTGTAGTCATTGTGCAGCAAGTCCCAATTTTCTCTTTTCCTCAGTCACTGGCAACCATAATGCTGTTCTCTGCTTCTGAGTTTCACTATTTTAGACACCTCAAGTAAGTAGATGTATGCAGTATTTGACCTTCTGTGACTGGCTTTATTGGTATGATTTCCTCTAGGTTAATCCATGTTGTCACAAATAGGATTTCCTTTTTTTTTTTTTAAGGCTGAATGATATTCCATCGTGTGTATATACCACAGTTTCTTTATTTATTCATTTGTCTTCCCCACCTCTCCCCTTATTGGTGTTCCCAGTGTCTATTATTTCCATCTTTGTGGCCATTTAGCTCTCACATATAAATGAGAACATGTGGTGTTTGATTTTCTATTTCTGAGTCAGTTCACTTAGGATGATGATTTCTAAGTCCATTAATTTTTAAAAAGGCTATTACTGTAGAATCCCCTCCATTTTAAGCATTGTAGGACAATCACTATAATTGTCACACACACACACACACACACACACACACACACACATACACACACACACTATATATATATATATATATATAATAGACATCATCTTAATTGAAGTACAACAGATAGACTAAATAAGATTGAGAAGTTGAATCTTGCTGCTATAATTAATAGACTTTACAGGGACCTTGAAGGAAGTGCTGATATTTTTTGGCACAGGGTCATAGTTTATCTAACTATGCATTTACAGATTATAAAGAGGTTATAGTGTGTATAGGGGAGGAATAAAATACTATGGATCTCTTCATTATTTAATACTTTACAATTCTTCTCTAACTAATCATGTAGAACTGACTCCATTATTTCCCAGTGCTCTGGAAAGAAGTCTAGAACTAGCAGCCAGATCATCTGGACTTCAATTTAAGTCTCCACCACCACCACTACCACCAAACTGATTTGTGAACTTCATGTTAGAAAAATAAATTGTTGTTCTTTAAAAAAGTTATTATTCTCTAGCCGGGCTCGGTGGCTCAGCCTGTAATCCCACGCCTTTGGGAGGCTGAGGTGAGTGGATTGCCTGAGCCCGCTGGTTCGAGACCCGCCTGAGCAGCGAGACCTCATCTCTACAATAAATCAAAAAATCAGCCGGGCGTGGTAGTGCATGCCTGTAATTCCGGCTACTTGGAAGGCTGAGGCAGAAGGATCGCCGGAGCCCAAGAGGTCGAGGCTGCGGTGGCTGGGAGCGGCCACTGCACTCCAGTCTGGGCGACAGAGTGAGACTCCAACTCAAAAAAAAAAAAAAAAAGTTATTATTCTCAAACATTCAGGGAAAAATTTGTGTATAAAAATTGATGCATGTATATTACATATTATGATAACAAATTTGCCTAATTTTTTAATTAACAAAAATATTTTCAGAGAAAGTTCATGTTCACAGTGAACCAATTCTAGCTACGTCCCATTCTCCAGGAGTGAACTAGGCTTCCCTCTCTGGCAGAGAAACTGTCTTTCTTACTTTTTATTCTATTCTCAGGCACAAAGACGAGCTAATGCTTCATCTTCTGTTAAGAGAGGGAACGGAGGAATTTGTGCACAGGTGAAAAAGAGGTTGACAAATTGAAAAAACTAAAAGACACATAGCATGTCTGAGTGTAGGAAGTGAATAGAGGAGTAGTGTAAAATATATAAAAGCAGATTATACAGAGTTTGGTGGTTAAAGAGAGACACATTTCTAGAAAATTCTGCTCAACATTCTCTCTACTACTAAGCTATATTGCATTTAATGAGGGCTTACTTGCCTTTTGCTTCACTGTGTTATTATCCATATGATCCTAAAAGTTTCACCTTCATCTTTAGGATGAGGGTCTTGAGTAGACTATAATTATCCTCATTTATCAGTCATTATAAGTGAGTACTACAAAGAGAGTGGTCTTCTTTTATGTTGTTTATTTGCTTAGTTTTGTTTTTCTTTATGGTTTTGTTGTTGAAAACCTAAAATTCTTAATTATTGAGTGTGAGTATCAGGGACCCTCAGGGTTCACAGACCCTGATGAAGAATCATGCTACGCCTTCATGGTGTACACCAATATTACTCACCTATCATGCCACACTCTTTCCTTTCTTTCACTTTAAATATACTTAATTAAGCAAGGACTTGTGAGAAATGAACACACCTGTCCAAAAATCAAAGGATGGACACGGAGACGTGGAGTGCAGCAGAAGCAAGACTTTAATGGCAGTCTTGTAAGATTGGGTGCCTGGTGGGTAGGCACACCAGGGCTGTTACAGTTGGCATATTTGTAGTCTAGAATGCAAATCCCTCCCCTGGTCTCCCATAGGCAGGCTCCACAGAGGTTACAACACTTTCCCAGACATGGCCTATATGGCACACATCAACTGGATCATGTAATTAGTTTATTTGCATGTCCTATTTGTTGATTGGTTTACAGGATTTCATTTTGATTGGTTCCCTCCACAATCTAAACATAAAAGCCTGCCAAAGTGAAAGCCTGCGAAAAAGAGAACAAAGAAGCAGGAAGTGACTCAGCAAAGGCATTTAAACATGGCTACGGGTTCATTTTGAAAATAAATCATTCTATTCCTTACAATCTTCCCCCTCTTTTTCTTTAAGCATTTTAAATTTTTTCATTTAACTTAGATTCTGATCTAATCATAAGATCAGTTTCAAATTTATCAAGTAATTTTTGACTCTCCTCTTCAAAATTTAATTCAGTTTTCATAACATAAGTATAATTCATGGGCATTTTTTTTGTTATGGTCATCTCTATGAGTTTTTGAACCAGACCTCTGCCACAGGGAATTAAACGCAACTCAAGACAATTAATATCCCTATTACTGTTATAAGGGAAGTTAATATAGATATTATTGTTCCTTTCCATTTTCCAAACCAATTATCTAACCAATCTGTAGAAGGATCGCTAAAACCAGAGTTTTCAGCTAGTTTATTGGCTAGAGTACTAAGTCCTTGTAATGCTCTGGTGATGGTCCCATCAGGAGCTGTATTGTTTGGGATAAACATACAGCATTGTCCCCTAATATGACATACACTCCCCCCTTTTTGGCTAACATCATTTCTAGTGCTATACGATTTTCCCATGCCATTCTACTTGTAGTGTCTAATTGCTCAGTTACTCCTTTAATTGCATCCCTGATATGATTAATAAATCTCTGCTGATTATAGTAGATGTAATTGATCCAATCTATGTTTTTATTTATAGTCACCCACCAAAAAGAGATTCAAATCCTGCTGCTATTTGATTTTGAGCCTTAAATTCATTAGGGACTCCCTGGGGAACTCCTATGGCATCAAGATACACGTTGGAATCAAATGATCCAGGTACTGGTGGCCCAGGCAGTGAACGTTTACTCCTGTCCTTGGTAGCCATTAGTGGGTTTTGAAATACCAGGGTGAACGGGATGGCCAATTGAATCAAAGCACAGGTTTCTGTTCAGTTGGGTAGCGACAGAGCTCTAAGGGTCTTTTTACCATAGTACCACCAAACATCCACTCAGAGGATGTTGAAGTTCGAGTAGTTGCCCTCAGTTGCTTCAGAGACATCCAGGACATAGGTGCAGGTATACAGATGACCTACAGGAGTGGTGAAACTCTCTCCCCATCTAGAGAAACACATGAAGAGCGATTAGCCTTTCCTATAGAGAAAGAAGGATGTGCTTTTGGATCTCACTTCCACATGGATGGGTAGAGCAAGGAAAGACTTTGGCAAGTCTCGTTATCCCATGCGTCCTTGTCTTGGTATAGGTCCCCCAACACACAGTTCATTACATCAGGGTCTGTGTCCCAATTATTGGGAAATGGAACCACTTGAACTGTGGCTGCCCTGTAGCACAAGCATAACAATTACTTTTGTTAAAGCTTGATACTGTGAATTTTATCCATTCAACCCAGGCATTTGGATTCCCATATCCTATTTCAATTTCCATGGTCTGTTACTTCTATGACGGTAACCTTAGATGGTTCATTTTTAAATCTTGTTGGATTATGTTTCCAAAACAGTGGATGATTGGGGCTCTGAGTTGGGATTTTATTAATAGGCAGTGAGGATGCAATTAGCTTTATCTGAAAGATGCCCAAAGGATCTTCTCCTGATATATCTGCTCCCAGCCCATATTTTCGAATTACTGATGGTTTTCTATCTAGGATTTGAGGCTGAGCTATTGTTAATAGTAATGGATTACATTAGTGATGTTGACAATTAGGAGGGCTTGACCCTCATGTGATTTGGATTTTATCTTTCAACACCTTGTTACGTACCTCTTCAAGAGTTATCCATCCTTCAAACTGGGTAGTCCAGAGAACATTATACCAATAGCAAGGATGCCTAGTCTTTTTGTTGGCACAAGATTTCATGTTGGTATCTGAACATAATAATATTACTTGGGGGCAGAGATATTTCTCTGTCTCAGAAAACTTTCTTTGATGTGGCAGGAATGGGGTTGGTAGCAGTTAAAGGTATTTCCTTTTGAAAGTCAAGCAGCAAGTTCCAAAGACCCACCAGGCCGGTTTTGCTTAAAAAAAGCCAAATGGCCAGAGACTGATGGCTCTCATGGAAATGCAAAACAAAGAGTACCTAATTCACAACCTTCAGTTTACAGTCCCTGCTCGCCCTGCATTTCCTAGAGACCATTTGTTCTTTGAAAGATCTGATTTTTCTGAACACAACCGTGTAAATTCCAAAGAAAATGTGTAATCACTCAACACGACCCCCTTACCTAAACAAAGATATAAGATCCCTCTTCTCTTGTGCTGGGGGGCTCGACCTGGAAGAATTAGCCCGTTGAGCCCGCCGGCATAATAAAGTTGCCACTTCCTATAATAGTCTGTGTCACGACCTCTCTATCTTCCTGCTACATGATCATAAAGGCTTCCACAGGATAAGACAGAACAAGCATCAAACCTGATAGTTAAGGGAGAAGTAGTTTGATGACATTAATGGTAAAAATGCCATTAGCTATTCTATTAAAGGTTGGCAGCACCTTTAAGGTAGACAACAATTCCATGGCTGTTCAGAATTGAAAGGGCCCTTACATAAGCATTTAACAAGGAAAGAAATAAACATACATATAATGAGAAATGCTATAGGTAGTACTATGAGAAAAGGCACAGAGGAATACATCAGGTTTTTCTGAATTTTAACTTTAAGCGTTAATCTGTGATTAACATTAGATCATTTCTTTCTAATAATATAGCTTCATATCTTAAAACTCTGGAATCAGTCAACCAGAGACCAGCTTTTTGATTTAAGATGGCTTGAACCTGGTACGGGATGCTGACTGAGAGAATTCCTCCAAAAGTTAACTTACAGCTTTCTTCCACTAGCAGAGCAGTTGCTGCAGTGGCCTGAACACATTCTGGCCAGCCCCTAGACACAGGGTCTAATAATTTGGATATTAAAGCTATAGGTTGCTTTATCCCCCCTCTTTCCTGGGTAAGTACTCCAACAGCTGTTCCCTGATCAGTTGTAACAAACAATTGAAAGGGTTTTTCTAAGGTGGAAGGGGCAAGAACAGGAGCTGTAATTAAGGTTCATTTTAGTTTTTTCCAAATTCTTTATTTCTTCTTTAGTTCATTGGAGAGAGTTTGGTGCTTTCTCCAATAGCTTTGAGTGCAAATTTTTAGTTTTGAGTGCATATGAATCAATCCATAGTTTGCAGTAACCTATAAGACCTAAGAATTTCCTGAGTTTGTTTTTTGTTTTAGGCCTGGGGTAGTTAATTATTCTAGCTATTCTTTCTGGATTGATTCTCTGTTTGCCTGCACTACTTAGAAGTCCCAGGTGTTTAACCTCTGATTCTACAAATTGTAATAATTTACTTTTAGAAACCCTCAATCCTCATTGTCCCCAAATGGTTAAGTAGTGCTATAGTCATTTCAGACACTTAAATTTTATCTGCTCCAGAGATTAGGAGGTCATCTACATATTATAAGAGATTAGTATCAGGCAGAGGTAGAAACCTCTCTAAAACAATTTCTAAAATATGGCTAAATAAATTGGGAGATTCAGTGAAACCCTGGGGTAATACAGTCCAGTGGTATTGCTGTTTCCTTCCTTTTATAGGATTTTCCCCTTCAAATGCAGAGATCTCTACTTTCAGAAGCCAATGGACATGCAAAAGGCATCCTTAAGATCTACCACACTAAACCATTTATATTCATGAGGAATTTTACTAAGGAGAGTATATGGGTTTGAACTATTTAATTTATGGCCCACAAATCCTGGACCAACTAGTATGATCCATCAGGTTTTTATTTTTTGAGTTGGAGTCACTGCATTGCCCAGACTGGAGTGCAGTGGCACGCTCCTGGCTACCGCAGCCTCGAGCTACTGGGTTCCGGCGAACCTTCCGCCTCAGTCTTCCAAGGAACTGAAACTACAGGCACACGCTACCACGCCCAGATAATTTTTGATTTATTGTAGAGATGAGGTCTCGCCAAGTTGCCCAGGTGGGTCTCGAATCTGCGGGCTCAGGCAATCCACTCACCTCAGCCTCCCAAAGCTCTGGGATTACAGGCTGAGCCACGGTGCCCGGCCTTAATGTAGGACCAGAGCATGGTCGTGCTTTTTAACTGGCAGTAATGGAGTATTATATGGTGACATACCTGGTTCCAAAAGCCCATCTTTAAGGACACCTTCAATCACTGGTTGGAGCCCCTTTCTTCCTTCCACGGGAATAGGATATTGTTTTCTACATACAATTTCATTAGGCTGCTTTAGAGAAATTTGAATTGGAGGGATTTGTAACCCTCCTCTATTTTCCTCTTTTACCCATACCTCAGGACTAACTTTTTGTTCTTCTTCCATGAGATTTGCTACGCGAACCATGAGTTGACCGTGCTCTGGTCCTACATTAAGGCCCAATGCAACAATTAGGTCTCTGCTTAAAAGGTTTACTCTGGTCCCCAGGACAAATAAAAATGACCCTATTAGTGTTTCAGTTTCAGTTTTTATAAGCATATGTTCAAATAGGGACACCAGAAATCCCTCTCCCTTTACTCCAGAAACTTGAAACTTTTCTTGTGAAAAGTGAACATTTTGGGATTTGAAAATTAGAGAGGAACATGCCTCTTCAGTATCAACAAGGAAGAGAGTATCTTTCTCATTGGGCCCTACCTTTAAATTTATCAAGGATTCCTGGTGGGAATTGGAAAAGTGAAAACCTCGACTCCCCTATTCTACATCTAATGCCATGAGAGAGAGGTTATTTCCTCCTCTCTCTTTAGTTTAGGGCAGTTTCTATTGAAGCGTCCTGGCTTTCTACAATGTTAACATTTGGCTCCTTTTGGATTAAAGTTTCCTGTTCCATTCTCTCTAGGGTTGATTTTTCCTTTAATTTGTCCCCTTTGACTTCCTGATTTTGTCCATGGAGGCCTTTCATTCTTTCTCCCAACCACTTTTTCTACAGTACTTATCATAATTTGAGCCTTTTGTTTCTGTCTTACCTCATCCCATTTAACAAACACCTTTTGTGCCTCCCTTAATAGTTCTTCAATAGGTCTTTCATTCCACCCCTCCAATTTTTGTAATTTCTTAGCAATGGCAGACCATCTTTTAGTAAAAGTTAACTTTTAATAGACCTTATCCTACAAGGTCTTCTGGATCTAACCCAATATTTTCTCATCTGGTCTTTGAGCTGCTGTAAAAAGGCAGTGGGAGTTTCCTCCTTACTTTGTTGGATTTCAAAAGCTTTTGAAACATTCTTAATTATTAATTCCCTTAAATCCTGCATTCTTACCCTATTTTTTGGGCTGTTATTGTCCCATCTATTATCAGTATTTGGATATTTCTGTTCAGCAGAGTGTACACCTGGGACTGGGGGATGGTCCTGTTCCTAGATGGCATGGCTGCTCATTGAATCATTCCTCTTTCCTCACCAGCAAACAAAATATTTGTAATTGACATTAATTCTACACAGGTGTATATGTTAGGTCCAAGGAATCGATCAACTTGGTCACCCAATCCTATAGGGTCCTTTAATAGTGATTTCATTTCTTTTTTAAAGTTTCTTACTTCTGTGCTAGTGAGTGGAGCATTCACAAAGCTGATTTCTCCCTACCCCAGTGGAACTTCCCGTAAGGGCAATAGTTTTGAATTTTTGTTTGAATCTCCAGGAGGAAAGGAAAACCTTTCAATATCTTTTTGGCATTGTTCCAATTCCCTTTTCAAGTTAGAATAAATATGTCGGGAGTTTGGGGGCCTTGACTCCCGAATTTCTGATAGATCTGCATTCCTGGCCATTTTTCCTCCTCCACATTCCTTATTTTCCTGAGGATTGTAAGGTGGGGGAATACAGGAAAGTGGATCCCAAGACCTTTCCCTTTCTTCCGGGGTCCAGAATTTTCTTCCCCATTTCCTATTCTAAGGGGGAACATGGGAAGGACCTGTGATAGCCAACAAAGAACATAGTCTCTCTCCTCAGATGAGACAGAGGGCTTATTGTTTACATAGATCACTAAAGTTTGACAAAGCCAGTCTTCATCAGAGCCAAATTCTAACCAAAAGATTGAGGGCTGATGGATTGGATTTTTAGTCCATAAAAAACAGCAAAATTCAATCATTCTGTTTCTTCCCCTTTTTCTTAGTCCTGGAATTGTCATTCCGGTTTTCCAACATTCACCCCAATTGACTATTTGGGGGAATTTTAAGGGAGATTTCCTGACCTCGTTTCCTAAGCCTAGACTATTTATTACCCATTCTTGGTTCCCAGGTAAGCTGTGTGATTTTGGAGTTTCCAAAAAGGGTGCTCATCTTCCCTCACTGGAAGTTTCTCGCAGACCTTGAGACTCCGGTGTTTCCCGAGGTACTCAACTCCCCCTTATTGGAGGTCTCTTGCAAACTTCAGGATTTGTTTTGTCCTTCTCTTGTTGTTTCCCTCACGGGGCAACAAAAACATGGATCAGGACTCCACAACTGCTTTGAATCTTGGGACACGTCTCAGTCACACAAGCTCCGTGAATGACCCAACCACTGAGGCAGTACTTATAGTCCAGTTTTTCTTACCTTGGCTCGTGCAAAAGATTGCCTGGTTGCTGCGGTGCCTGCTTTTTTTGTGTGTGTGTCACTTCTCTTGCCTCTGGAACAACAGTCTCGAGTTTATCTGAAGTCTTGTGAGCAGCCCAAAAGTCCGGTCAGAGTAGGCCCTGAAATTGGGTGGGATGCAACTCCTCTGCTGGAGGTTCCTCTCCCGCAGATGCAGAATGTCCTGGATGAGCCCCCAAATTGTGAGAAATGAACTCACCTGTCCAAAATCAAAGAATGGACACAGAGACATAGAGGGCAGCAGAAGCAAGGCTTTAATGGTTGACTTGCAAGATTGGGTGTCTGGTGGGCAGGTACACCGGGGCTGTTACAGTTAGCATATTTGCACCTTAGAACTTGAATCCCTCCCTTTGGGCTCCACAGAGGTCACAACCCTTTCCTGGATGTCGCCTATATGGTACACATCAATTGGGTCAGTAATTAGTTCATTTGCATGTCCTATTTGCTGATTGGTTTAGAGCTGCTAAAAAAATCCCTTCATTTACATGTTCTGTCTGTTGATTGGTTTACAAGATTTTATTTTGACTGATTCCCTCCACAATTTGAACATAAAAGCCCATCAAAGTGAAAGCCCAAGAAAAAAAGAGCAAAGAAGTAAGAAATGACTCAGCAAAGACATTTAAACATGGCTAAGGGTTCATTTTGAAAATAAATCATTCTATTCTTAACACACTGTTAACTCAAACTTAAGAACCTCTTTGGAACTCATCATCTGTCCTTCAGTTCCTCGTCAACACTACCTTAATTCACATGCCCATGCTTCTGAAATCCAAGTCCATTTCCATGGTCTCCATACTGCACTGTTCTCTGGCTTCCAATCTCTCTCCTTTAAGTTTCACAGAAAATCACCGGGTTATCTATTTGACACACAAATGCTATCGTTTCCCTCTTCTATGAGTAATAGGGGATCATAAGGATCTTTACAGGAAAGATAATGATCATTAGTGTTGCATACCTCTTCCTTCAAATCCAGCCCCGAAGACTTGACTAGTCTTCCCTCTGGTAACTGTCCCTCACTATAATCACCACTACTCTCACTCATCAGACGTTTTTATTTCCTTAAATGGTAAATTCTTGCTTGTTTCCTTGCTTTTGTCTGTGATCGGGATGGCTTTCCCCCTCTGTTCACTTGGCTAATGCTTGCCTAACTACTTGAATGACTTCTCTTCTCAGATGTCTTCTCTGACTTTCAAATGCAGAAACATCTCTCCTCACACACCCATGAAATTGTGTGTTTTCTATAATGTGGTATTAGTCGTATGATGCCTAGTCATTCAATGGTATAATGCACAAATATTTTAGTGGTTGAGTTTATATAATAGTCTTCTCTACTAGAATGAACTTCTCAAAATCTTCATTACTGCCATTTTCATCTTGACAAACTCAATATATAAGATAACTAGTGTATAGGCATGATATATACGATGTATATATGATAGATAGATGATAGATTGATCAAAAATATATTATAATCAATGCTTTGCCACTGACTAGCAAAGATGGATACAAGACTAGCAATGGATACAAGACAAATATACAGTGAATGTTTGTAGAATGAAAAAATAAGGTCCACGGCATTAATCAATAAAAAAAAGTCTGAATCATAAAGATATTTATTTGACTTAGTAGCAAGTACAGGTTACCTTCTATAGGTAATGGGGATGGGATTTGTTGTATTTAAGAAGTTTAAGCAACTTAAGTTAAACAATTTAAGCTTAAACAAAGTTTATTTAAGCAAGAAAGAGACCTAATTTTATTTATTTTCCTTAGAATTTTACTCGGACAACTTTGCCAAAGAGTTAAAGGGCAAGAGTAAGGCTGGAGGCCCAGATGAAAAGCAGACCACGGTCAATTAAGTAAAGTAACCATGGAAGTATGAGGAATGGAAACAATGGCTATGCAGAATGGAAACTTATAGGATTTAGTGATTAATTAGATGTAGAGGAGGAGATAGAGAAATATCGAAAGAATTAAACCTTCCAAGGTTCTGGCATGTGAGATGAGTAGATGAGACCTAGCGATACTAGGGCATGTCATACAATCATTAGAATCATTATCAGTTTCAGACATACTGAATGAAGCATTTCTGGTGTAGATCTAACTACTAAGTTCGAGACATTAAGTGTGTTATAGGTGCTGTGTTGGGAATAGAAAGAAGGCAGGTTTTTGTCTGTAACAAATTCAATATACAGCAGAAAGAATGACATATCCAACTACCTATGATGCCATATAATAAATGCTACACTAACAGAACAAAGTGCAATGGAAACAAAAAGGGACAATTAAAACCTGATGAAGTTTCATGGTTTAGATTATACTGGAGCTGGACTTTGAAGGACAAATTGATTCTTGAAGGAGACAAAAGAGACCTGGTCTTGCCTCCATAGGGCTTACAGTTGCCCTAAATCAGTTAGAGTTAGAGATAGGGAATTAAACAAAATTATAATCAGAAATGTAATACAATACGATAAGGTACATAATTGAAATTTTAGTACCAGTTGAGAATGGAGAAAGAAAAAGAAAGCATAAGCATGGGCAAAAATATCACAAGGCATACTTCTCTATAATCATTTATGTAGAAATTCAGAAAGAAAAAGTCTATATTAAATATCTAGTATCCACCGTTGAAACTAGATATTAAAAATGTTACACCCGGGCTTGGTGGCTTAGCCTGTAATCCCAGCACTTTGGGAGGCCGAGGTGAGTGGATTGCCTGAGCCCACACGTTCAAGACCAGGCAGGCAACTTGGTGAGAACTTGAAGTCTCTACAACAAATAAAAAAATTAGCCAGGCATGGTAGCACATGCCTATAGTTCTGGCTACCTGGAAGGCTGAGGCAGTAGGATCTCAGGAGCCCAGGAGGTCAACACTGGGGTAGCCATGAGAGTGCTATTGCACTCCAGCCTGGGCAACAGAGTGAGACTCCAACTCAAAAAAAAAATAAAATAAAAAAAAGAAATGTTACCCCATTGATGGAAGCATTTAGTAAACACAGTTCACTGAAAAACTTATGATGTTGGCACCAGAAGTTAATCATTAGTTTTTGTTGCACTCCCTTCACTTCTGGTCCAACTCGCTATAATAACACAGACATTTAGTGAATTACTGTTCTCAGTCATGTGACATATCATAATACTTGTATTCTAATTGCAATAATCATTACTTTAAAGCAATTTTAATAGGCACCACATTCTCAAGAGCATACATGTTGAGTATTCCTTGAACATGGAATTGAGAAAAAAATTTTTAATCTTATTTAACTTATGATAATTTCATGCATAATTTTCTTTTTTCTTTTTTTCTTTTTTTTAAAAATAGAGTTGGTGTCTTTCTATGTTGCCCAGCTGGTCTTGAACTCTTGGGCTCTAGTAGTTGCTAAGACTACAGGTGTGCCCCACTGCATCCAACTCATTATTTTTATTTTTTTCTGATAACTTACCATATAAGTGTGTTTTGTGTTTTAAATCAATGTCTTTTCCCCATATCTGATGAAGCTCAACCCGCAAAGGGCATTGAATTTTCTCTCCAATTAGGAAACCATGGCACAACTGAAGTTTGTAATTCACTCATTTTGTTGTAAAACAAGGTCTGATGATTATTCATGGGGCAATCTACTCAAACAAAGAAAGAGAATCTCTTTCTTTGACTGCAGGGAATAAGTGCCTCGTTCATCTGCCCTTCTGTCTCATGTCCTCTGCTGCATTGTCCATCACAAAGGGCCTAGCTCTTGAGCTTCCTGCATGTCCAGCCCTTCAAGTTGTATATCCTGGTTATGTGGGTAATTTTTCAGGTTTACACTGCCCAAGTTCTGGGCCAATTTGGCCTTGGCCAAGGGAGTTATAAAGTTAAGTGCTCAGGTGAACCCTCCTCCTTCTCCAACCTTGACCTTTTCTGCAGTAGAACATACTATAAAAGGGAGACTGAGCCTCTCACTCCTGCTCGGCCACAGATTGGCTTCCTGTGAAATTTAGGGCAGTGACTTCTGTCTTTGAACTTTAGTTAGCTCTTCTCTGGACTCAAGGGATCGGATTACATAACCTCTCAGTTTTTTCTAGGTCTGAACTCCAGTGACACAAGAGCAGAGATGCTGTCGTGGATTCAAGCCTCACCTCAGTTACTTACTGCATATGTGATAAGTAAGTTATTGAAAATCTTTGTACCTTGCTTTTTCTTATTTTAAAAACATGTATAACAATAGCGACTACTCTACAGCTTACTGTGTAAGTTAATTGACACAATGCATATACAATTCTTGACAAAGTAGCAGGTATATAGTAATTACACAATAAATGTTATCCATTAATATTACAATTACCTATTCTCCAGGGTCATGACCCTGGATCTTGATTCATGTAGATTTGTCCTATTTACCAAAGCCATCCACAAACCTGACTACAGTATGACATATTGTATGTAGCAAGAACCACCTACATATTTCATAGCCTTCTTTTAACCTACTCTTGGGGCCCTCCTAGATTGTCTGCCTGCTTTTTACAAGTATGTCAGGTCTCAAAATCCCAAACCTTTCCATCCCACTTAAAGTATGAGCCTTGGTTCGGACATAGGTCTGTGATGGCTCCATTCATTGGGCTCCTTGTGAAAATCTCTATCACAAATCATATTGCAAGGATTTGCACAGAAACAGATTCCAGTTACCAAGTAAACTGACAACTGCCTACTTAAACTGAAAGCCTGGGTTTCGTTCCATGTTCCCTGAACCATGCATTCCCATTCAGCCTTCTGCATTTCAATCCCATGCTCATTATCCACCCTCTTCCCTCTGGTGTTATGTCACCTGCATGAGCTCACTGTGTTCTCTCTGTGCCATAGGAACTCTCAATCTGCTCCTGTGAGTGCTCTCTGTAGGGCTGGCCTCATTACCCACTAAATATCCAAATGTCCACTGCAAAATACTTCCAAAGACTGCTTTCCTCTGGGGTTAGATTCTTGGCACATATTGCTTCTGCACTGGTTTCATAATAAGTAATTTTAAATTCTTGATACTTCCCTTGTCATTCTTGACCACAAAATCTCTTACCCATCATCATCATCAAAGTATAAAACAAATTCTTCTGGCCTGCCTATTCCAGATAAAGTAGACAATATTGATATTGAGTATACTTAAAATGTTAGTAGGTAATATTTATTGAGTGCTTACTATTTTTACTATTTGTCAAACACTGTTTCAATTTTCCTGAATTTTATTGACTCCTCAAACAACACTGGAAGCCAGTTACTACTATATGTCCTTTTTAAGGATGAAGAAGCAAAACTGAGGGCCAAAGAGTTAAAGTAACCTGCCCACAGTAAAATGGCTAGTAAGCAGGTTCCAGCATTCAGACCCAGGTCTCTGACTTTGAAACTCATGCAGCAAAGGAAAGCCATACATGCACATACCACATTCTGATACAAATAGATATTACCAGGAGTCATAGGAATAATATTGATAGAGGGCTGTGGGAGTTTAACAAAGGGAGGAATATTTCCACCTTCTTCTCCTTTCCTGCTTGGAAGAAGAAGGTGGAAATAAGTACTTTTTGGCATTTGAGCTTAACTTTGAGGGAGAGAGAGAAAATTTAAAACCACATGGAAAGAAGAACAGAAACAGTTTGGAGGCAGGAAACCAGAGGAAATGTGGAATTAACATCATTTTATTTTCTTTTATTTTTACTAGAGCCAATCTTATACAGAAAAAGGTGATAAAAATGCTTTTAGAAAGGAATACTGAGACCAGAATTTGGAATACCTTAACTATGAGGCTAAAGATATGTTTCTGAGTAAAAGTTTAAACAGGAAAGAAACGTATTATCATACCTGTGTTTTAGAAAGAGTCTCCAAATAGAGAAAAAATAGAATAGTTTGAATATGGAAGAATATAGGCTGAGAGATTGGCTAAGTTATTATAACTGTTTAGGTAAAAATTATGAAGGTCTAAATTGGGGATAAAACGACAATAGGAATGAAAAAGAGAGGACAGAGATAAATGAAGCTTGTTTCCAACATGTATCACTATAAGAGACTTGGTCTTCAATAACCTCATAAGCTTCTTGGGAAGACAAGACCTATACAAAACCAAGCCGAAAGCATCATTTAATACTTGGTCAGTAAGTGACACAAGAATACAAAGAAAGAATATGTCAACTAAGACTGACATTTCTGGGGAAAATTTTAAACAGAGGAGGGTATTTGAGTCAATGGGGCAACATTTGGCTGTATTTGGGGTCATTTTTGATTGTCATAGCTGGGGAGTGAGTACTACACGCATCCAGTGTGTAAAGGTCAGAAATGCTAGCAAATATCCTGCAATACATGGAGGTGGGGGGGGAGCTCCTCCCCCAACAAAAAAATATTTGGTCAAAAACTTGAATAGTGCCAAGACTGAGAAATTGTTAGAGAATTTTTAGGCGTATAATAGACATTGGGAAAGTTAGTTTACAAGGGAGACCCTCCCAAACACACAGAATTTATTTATAAAAATTATGTTTATTCTTACACAGAATTTATTTATAAAAATTGTGTTTATTCAAAGTACTCTCCATTTGATGTAATACACCTATCAAGATGCTTTTTTCCACTGCTCAAAACAGTTTTTGAACTTGTCAATTTTGATGCTTCTGCCATTTTTTGTTGCACCTCTTTTACATCAACAAAATGTCATCTAGGGAAACAGAAAGAGTCTCTTGGGGTGAGATTGGGCAAATAGGGAGAGTGAGGTATGGGGTCATACTGTTTTTAGTCCAAAATTGCTAACACAGCACTCATAAACCACCCATCAAGAAATGGGCAAATTGTTGAGAGAATTTTAAAAAAAAATTTACTGAAACTGGGTGCAACCTCTCACAATGAGGCTAACTGGTACACTGATGCAGATGGGATCCTAGAATACCTACCTAGTGGTAGAAGCCTGTATTACAGGGTGCTCACCTTCCAAAAATAATTCCTATTTTTTTTGGATCCCCTTCATACCTCTCTCATTCTTTATGATTTGTAAAATAGAGTAATAAGGATAATATTAATAGTTTCTTCTTCCCAGGGTTCATGTCAAAATGAAATGAGATGCTCGTTAAGCATTTATCATACAATAAATCCTTACAAATACTATTGATTTGTTTTCAAAAAAGGGTAACTGAAGGGACAATAATTGAATTTGTAATAAACATTTACAGCTTATCTGAGTGACTATCTGTGGGCAACTGAGTTGAAAATATAATATCAGCACCACTGTTAAACTGTCTACCACTTTAATTTGAGTATCTCACTATCATTCCAAACTCAACTTGTATAAAATAGATCTCATAATTCCCCTTCACTCACCTCCACTGTTTCTGTCAAAGACACATTCCCTTAGTCACTGAGTAAAAAAAAGATGGTAAGTATGATTCAGGCGAACTGTCCCCATGATCCCCATCTGCCACTAATAAATCATAAGCCGTGCAGTATTTATCATTTGATTCCTCTTCTCGGTCTCAGTCTCACGACTGTAAAGAGCATTACATGATATGATCTAATAGGCCTCTTTCAGAACTAATATTTTGTTGCTGTTCCCTATAGTCTTGGCCTCTCTCTGTTTCCATTTCTCTGTCTTTTACTCTGCCACATATATAGTAACAACAAGTAATGTAAATTCTTTCCTGGAAACACTGCACATCTGCTCACGTTTCCCCATTCCCACTGGGGACACACTCAAGCAGGTATGTAATAGCTTTTAAAGGAATATTGTAACAGACTCTTAACAGGGCTTCCTGCTTTCAGCCTTTCTCTTACCATCTACCCTACATGTCATGTGCATCCTCTTACTACACTTCTTTTATGTGCCACTGCTGCACAGAATTCTTCAGTGGCTTCCCCACTGCAAGTCTCACTCACTAAGACTCTTCTACTTGGTGTCGGAGGCTCTCTATGCTCAAAGCCCTCTTTCCAGTCCCATCATCTATGACTCTCCTGCATACACTACCCTCTAATCCAGACATTCTTCCCTCCTTGCCAACACTCTGGTGTGACACATTACTTCCTGCTTCTGTTCCTTACATTGCCATGTCCTCTGAAATGCTTGTATGCATATCCAACCATCCCGTCACTTATTCAAGTAATATTAATTGAGGCCTACTCAGACATAGTTAGCATGTCAAACACTATGGTGAACAAAAACACTCAGCATGGTCGCTGCTCTTATAGAGCTTGCAGTCTAGAGGGACAGACAGATTCATCAAGTGATCACATAAATAGATGGGAAATTGTAAGATTGTTGAATGCTACAACAATTATAAGCACATAGTGCTGTAAGAGAATAATGTGGAATTTGACCTAAGAAGGAGGTGTGGGGCAGGGGCGGGGAAGGTAGGGGAGCTCCACAGAAGGTCAAGTGAGCTGAAATCTACTTGATGAGCTAAGGGCCAGAAGAGGTGAGACACTGTGAGCACACATAGGAATCTCTAAAACAAAGGCGGCTTCCTTCTTACAGATCTAAATGCCCAAATTAAAACTTCCTAGAGTTGCGTATCTATTCTAAGTCCTTTTAACTTTTTTGTTCCTGTCTAGAAATTTATCTTTAAATTTTAGTCTTCAATTTATTTTATTTTATTTATTTTAGAGTTGTGGTACAAGTGAGGATTTGCTACATATGTAGGCTACATGTTGGTGAAGTTTGGGCTTCTAGCTGGCCTTCATTGTGTTGTCGTGTGCCTGCCTCCCTCCTCCAGCCCTTCCTCCCCTAGTAGTGCCCAGCGATTGCCAATCCTACCCTTGTGCTAATGTGATTAGTGTTTAGAACCCACTTATGAGTGAGAACATGTGGTATTCAGTTCTTTGTTTCTTTGACAGTTCACTTAGTATGATGGTCTCCAACTGCATCCAAGTTGTCGCAAAGGCCATGATTTTGTTCTTCTTTATGGTCTCATAATATTCCACTGTGTGTGTGTACCACATTTTCTTTATCCAGTCCACTTTTGATGGGCAACAGGGCTTGTTTCATGTTTTTGCTATTGTGAATAGTGTGGCAATAAACATGCGTGTACAGGTGTCTTTTTGGTAGAGTGATTAATGCTCCTCTGGGTATATTCCCAGGAAAGGGATTACTGGATTGTATGCAAATTCAATTTTTAGGCTTTTTGAGAAATTGCTACACTGCTTTCCATGGAGATTGAACCAACCTACATTCCCACCAACAGTGTAGAAGTATTCTTCTTTCTACACAACCACATCAGCACCTGTTTTTTTTTTGACTTATTAATGATAGCCACCTTTACCAGAGTCAGGTATTATCTCATTGTAGTTTTGATTTGAATTTCTCTGATGATTAGTGAGGTTGAGCATTTTTTCATGTGTCTTTTGGCTGCTTGTGTGTCTACTTTTGAGAAGTGCCTGATTATGTCCTTTGTCCACTTTTTTAATGGGATTATTTGTTTGTTTTCCTCTCAGTTTGTTTGAGTTCCTGGTAGATCCTAGATGTTAGGTCTTTGTCAGATGCATAGCTTGCAAATATTTTTTTCCTATTCTGTGGGTTGTCTCTTTATCTGAGTACTTTTTATATTAACTCAACTCTGTGAGGTAGATGCTGTTATTATTCTTATATCAGAGATGAGGGAAATTGAAGCATAGAAAGTTTGAGCAGCTTTCCCAAGGTCACTAAACTAATATATACATTCTAAAATTACTTAGATGCAATATAGCAAGAAAAAGTAAATATCAATATTTGACCTCGTATAATAACTGTGCGAAAATGTTTAGGAACAAATATATCCAAAACAGTACTAGCATTCAGATTGTTTCCAATTTTTTTCATTGTTATAGTGCAATACAATCAAATAAGGGAAACTTGGAAATAGTAATAGAGAAATTGTTAAATAATTATATAGTCTATCTGTACAACAAATTATCATTTGGCCTTCCAAAATACTATGGGTAACAAACTTTTGACTAACAAAATAAAATGTTTCAGAATATTATTGAAACTGCTAAGGGATGAGAATAATCCACAATCATATATAGTATATGATTCCAACTTTGTTTTTTAAAGGTACTCAGTAAACATTTGAATGCAGCTGCAAAGATAACTTTCTTGGCTGACTGAAGATAAATACATCATCTATAAACAAGGAGATGGTAAATGAGCAGGTAAAAAGTTAATTTAAAAACATAGGGGGAATCTCGTTTTTAAAATGAGACTGGAAGGCCAGGCCTGGTGACTCACACCTGTAATCCCAGCACTTTGGGAGACGGAGGTGAGAAGATTTCCTGAGCCCAGGGGTTCGAGACCAGCCTAGGCAACATAGCAAGACTTTGTCTCTACAATAAATAACAAAATTAACCAGGCATGATGACACATGCCTGCAGTACCAGCTACTTGGAAGGCTGAGGTGAAAGGATCATTTGAACCCAGGAGGTTGAGGCTGCAGTGGCTGTAATCATGCCACTGAACTCCCTCCTGGGCAACAGAGGGAGACTCCAACTCAAAAAACTAAAAAATAAAAATAAAAATGACAGTAGAGACATATTATTGTCTTCATGAAATAATTCAAAGTTTACAAATGGAAGAAACCTATGTCATATTACATCTAAATTTCATTAAAATGAATCACATCCTTGAGGCTTCCTCAGGATTGCAGAAACAAAACTTAACCAAATCTGAGGTACTTTGTCAGCTAGTGTACTGCTACTGCTATTCAGGTTTGACCAGTCCCTTTGACCCACTGGAGCTAGGTCCAAACAAGCCATCTGAACCCAGGGAGTGAGATTTAGGTGTTCTATTGACTTTTTTAAGTATAAGAGTTTAGTAGAAAGAGCCTCACCCTCTGGTCCACCCAAAAGGAAACCTCAACTGTAGCCATTTCCACATGCTCCAAACTCTTCCTGCCTCACCTGAGCCTACTTGGTCTCCTGAGATTCCAAAGCTAGCTATTGTCAACCTCATTTCTCTTCTCTTATTTATGGCTTGAATTTAATTCCCACTCTTCGGAATGATCCCAATTTGAGACTGAAGACTGGACTGTATTAACACAGTACTCAACAGAGCCTGACTTAGCTGAGACCCTAAGTCAAGAGAACAATAGCAAGAAGACCCATGCTCAGAGGTTCTGGAAAAGAACACCAAATCTCTGCTTTCCCAGGCTCACCCTCACCATGAATAGAGGTCTGTAAATTGGTCCAGTTATTTCATCTATGTGACTCCTTGTTCTCATCTGAAAAATGGGTATAAAAAATTTTATCTCATTAGGAATATCCTGTTAAAAAGCTTTTAGCACATAGGTGCCAAGCCTATAAATGTTAGCTATTATTATCCTAATGACATGAACATGTTGATGATTACCAAGAGATGCTAGCCAATTCCTAGTTGGTCAGCAAGTATAAAAATTTAGCAAGACTGTAAACTCAAGGTTGTGTGTTAGTTACTCATTATTTATTTTTTGCCCAGTACCTAGTATAGTGAGTAGCACATAGCTGGCACTGGTCAAATATGGATAAATAAATGGATGAATGGGTCTTGCAATTACCTTCCAACTGCTCAGGATTTGGGCATCCCTGGGAGTAGTAATGCTTCATATACTTGGGAAAAGAGCCTTCCATTTCTGAGAGGGGCAGCCAGGTTTTCTAGTCACATTTAGAACCAGTAACTAGGTGCACTTTTTATCAAGTGGCTGTTTCTTTTCCTAGATTTTATATAATACTAAGCAGAAGTAAGATTTAAATGGACTGCAACTTGTGGCAAACACTGTCTGAGGTCAGTCCCTTGGTTTAGGTAAAACCAACTAGCATTGTTAGAGTGGAAGTCTGAAAGGGCAGAGACATCCTGCCAGACCTTGTTGGCAGGGGTTGGATTTAAATAAATTGCTGTGATCCCAGAAGCCACTCCCCATAACAACCATCTGAGAAGTCCAGCAACTTCTCTGCTTGAGACTCATTAAACTCTATTAAGCAATAGCCAGGGATTCAAGCAATCAAAACCTTACGTTTGTACAACAGAGTGCAAAGAAGGGATTTCCCATGGGTAGAGAAGTCTGCTTCCAAAATTGCCTTCCCAGGGCACCTCCTGCTGCCTACTTCTCATCTCTTCTCATCTGTCTCAGAATAAGGTGAAGAACTCAACAACACAGACAGGTCTTATCACCCCCAGACTGGAAATCTCAGAAACTGGGTTCCTTTTCTCTCATTCCCAAATGACAAGCAATATCACCTCATTAGCATCCTTAGTTGTCTAATTTGCAGTATTGCTTGTAATAAGGAAACAGATTTTTAGGGCTACAATAATCCTTAAGAAGTTATCTGATTCATTGGTTTGCATCTTCTACTCTCTTGAACTGTATACTTAAGAATCACCTATGCAGCTTATTAAAAATTCAAGCTTATTGCTTGAATCCAGCCAGGTTTGGTGGCTCACGCCTATAATCCCAGCACTTTAGGAGGCAGAGGTGGATCAATGGCCTGAGCCCAGGAGTTCAAGACCAACATGGGCAACTTGGTGAGACCTCCACTCTATAATAAATTTTTTAAAAGCCAGATGTGGTGGTCGCATCTGTAGTTCCAGCTACTCAGAAGGCTGAGGCAGAAGGATCACCTGAGGCCAATAGGCCGAGGCTGTGGTGGCTGTGATCGTGTGTGACTGCACTCCAGCCTGGGAGACAGAGCCAGATTCCAACTCAAAAAACAAAAAAATCAAATTTTTAGACACTAAACCTAGGTATTCCAATTGATTTGTGCTTAGGTGGGGCCCAGGAATCTCCTCCTTTTTTTTTATTTCTTCTTTCTTTTTTAAAATTATCTTTCCAATAGATTTTGATGCTTAGTCAGGATCGAAAGTCGCAGACTGTCCAAATTCTTCTAATCTTTAGTCTAACTTGTCAATCTTCTTCATAATATTCATAGCAATTGATCATCAATCATATGCTTCAGAACTACTAGTGATAGAAACCTTCTAGGGCAAAATAATCTTTTAGATAGTTATCTAATTCACTATAATTTTACCCTTTTGTTCTAGCTTTAATCCCCTTGGGACCTTGAAAAATGAATATAATCCCTCCTTCACGTTCCAAGTTTCTTCATTTGACATGGCTCTTTGAGGCTTCAAGGATTATTTGTAAGTCAGCCTCTTCCAAATCATGTTCCAGAGAACTATGTATTAAGATGTCTTCCCTGAAAAGGGTGATCTGCTGTCAAGTAAGTGTACTGCTTGTCAAAAGCATAGGCTGCACTCAGTGGCAGCCGTGCACATTGCACACACAAAGCAAGATGGTGGCCCCTTGCACTGCAAGGGATTCCCACAGAATAAAATAACTGGCCATGTCGATAAACCGCCCTCTCTGGTCCTTTCAATGCTGATATTTCTATTAAAAGAATCTAGTAATTCCTTCTTGTTCCATAAAGCAGTCCCATGTGAAACCTCATAGAATAGCCAGAAGAAGGGAGCATCCTGTATTGAATCTATCCTCAGCCATCAAGGGTCAGCCCTAGGTCACACCCAATCAGGTTTTGCCAGTTCATCACTATCCTGAGGGAAGGGCTGGGTCTGTCTACTCCCAATATAATTCACATGGTTCTCATCAGTGGCAACAGAAGAAAGATTTCACTCTTAACTTAGTAAAGGCTCAGCACATTTCAGACAAAAGATAATCAGAAGTTGAGGAGGTTCATACCTGCTCTTTTCCAGACACTTGGGAATCTGACCTAATTTTGTTTTATGCATTGTATAAACCCTTTGGTGGCCTTAATGAAAGTGTTTAAAATTTACACATGATCTACTAACCTTTTACCAACCTGTTACATCAACTGCTTCTATCCTCCCATAAATGATTCCTGTCCTTCTGTAACTGCTTACATATTTTGTATAGTTGGCTTCACAGTGCATGTATAATTCTGTTTTCTATATTTCACATACATTGTACATATCTTTTATGCTCTTATGGTACTCACATATATAATTTACTATATATCCATTTCTTAACATTCCTCCCAATTTTGTAATTTGAGGTTACTGTAAATACTTACTATGACACAGTATGAAAATGCACTTTTTTGTACAGAAATATTTTTTGTTATCTTCAACCATGTTCTTAATGTGGATTTTTGTGAGTCAGTTTGTTGACTCGAAAGGTGCATTTTAGCAGCAATTTAATGAAAATTAGTATTTTATAGTGCTATACCAATTTTTTATGATATCAGCAGATATTAGAATTCGAGTCAGACAGTGTAGTAGATTACACACTTCATAACAAATTTACCAATAGTGTGTATTTCTCTTCTACACTTGTCTACACAGATATCACTTTGACAAAACTTTTAAATTGTTTCAAACAATGCAAGTTATCCATACAGAAAATAATTTTTAAAATAAGCCTTAAATATTTATTTAAAGAACATATAAATCAAGCATGATATAAGTTAGACCTTGTGGTAGGCAGAATTCTAAGACGGTCCCAAGATTCCATTCCCTATTGCAAGTGTTCTATAGTGTCTCCTTGAGTGTGGCAAATCCTGTAAATAGAAGAGCATACCATCCCCAAAATAAGGTTGTGCTATATGGCAGAGGTAAATAATTTTGCAGGCGTAATTGAAGTTCTTGATTTATTAACAAAGTGAGTTAAAAAAGAGATTATTAACCTGCTGGGTAGTCTAATCAAGTGAGTTCTAGAAAAGGGGATCTAGAGGTCAGAGACAGAAGATGTCAGGAAGATTTGAGTCAGTAGCAGACACTTCTGCAGATCTTGAAGAAGCATACTGCCATGTTTTGAAGAGGGCCACCTTTCAGAGAATAACAGATAACCGCTTAGAGGTTGAGGGCCTCAGCTCAGCAGTTGCAAAGAACTAAATTATACTCTCAATAATCAGTGAGCTTAGAAGACCCAGAGCCCCGAAAAGGGAACACTTCTACACTGTTGGTGGGAGTGTAAACTAGTACAGCCTCTGTGGAGAACAGTGTGGCAATTCCTAAAAGTTCTAAAAATTGACCTTCCATATGACCCCTCAATCCCCCTCCTGGGAATATACCTGGAAGAACTCAAATCATTCTATAAAAAAGATACCTGCACACGTATGTTTATTGCAGCATTGTTCACAATGACAAGAACATGGAACCAACCATGCTGCCCATCAAAAGAGGACTGGATAAAAAAAATGTGGTACATATACACAATGCAATATTACGCAGTCATAAAGAACAAAATCATGAACTTCGCAGCAACCTGGATGGACTTAGAGTCTATAATACTGAGTGATCTTTCACAGAAACAAAGAACTGAGTATCACATGTTCTCACTTATAAGTGGACCTTGAACAACTATGGTAATACTATAAGAAAAGGATTGACGGTAGTGGGAAACTGTGGGGGCAAGGAGCGGGTGAGGAGGTGGGATTGACAGTAGTGGGAAACTGCCTAGGGAAGAGGGGGTCAAACCTCATCAACAAGGGTACCTGCGCAATGAATATTTGCATACCTCACCCTGAATTGTACTCCACAATTTTAAAATAAATTTAAAAAAAAGAAGACCCCGAACCTCAGATGGGATTTCAGTGTCAACTGACATCTTGATTTCAGCCCATAAGACCATAAATCTAGTACCAAGCTAACTCATTCTGGACTCCCGATCCATAGAAACTATGAGATAATAGACCGGGCTCAGTGGCTCAGTCTGTAACCCCAGCACTTTGGGAGGCTGAGGTGAGTGGATTGCCTGAGCTCACGGGTTCGAGACCTGCCTGGACTACTTGGCAAGACCTTGTCTCTACAATAAATCAAAAATTAGCTGGGCGTGGTCACGCGCAACTGTAGTTCCGGCTACTTGGAAAGCTGAGGAGGAAGGATCGCTGGAGCCCAGCAGGTCAAGGCTGCGGTGGCTGGGAGTATGCCACTGCACTCCAGTCTGGGTGACAGAGTGAGACTCCAACTAAAAAAAAAAAAAAGAAAAAGAAACTGTGAGAAAATAAATTTGTGCTGTTTTAAGACACTCTTAGTTGGTGACAATTTGTTTTGCAGTACTAGAAAACGAATACGGCTCTAATACAAATTATTAAAGACTAAAAAATCTTATGATGATGAAAGAAACTAATCAACATTAGAGAGAGAGATAAAACATTAACTGCAAATGTAAAAAGTTGGAGCTAATAATCACTTTAAATTAAGGTAGTGCTTAGAAGAAGTTTAAGTCATAAAGACAACTAAAAAAAAAAAGAGTCAAAGATGGAGTTTCACTCTTCAGATTACGCAAAACAAAACAGCAAAAAACAAAAAGTGTTTTTAAAATCAATGAGAATGGGATTAAAGAATGATCTTTTGGGCCAGGTATAGTGGCTCACACCAGTGCACCAGTACTTTGGGAAGCAGAGGCAGGAGGATCTCTTGAGCCCAGGAATTTGAGACCAGCCTAGGCAACATAGAGAGACCTCATCTCTACAAAAATAAAATTAAAATATTAGTCAGACGTGGAGGTGTGCACCTGGAAGCTGAGATGGAAGAATTGCCTGAGTCCAGGAGGTCAAGGCTGTGATGAGCCATGATTGTGTCTCTACATTCCAGCCTGGGCTACAGAGTGAGACCTCAACTCAAAAAGAAAAAAAAAAGAATAGTCTTTTTTTTCTATCAATGTAAGTAAAATACATTTTAGATGAGTATCTATAGATAACTTTATGGTGAATAATGCTTGAAACTATATTAGAAAATAACTAATAATATAGAAAAAAGACTCTTTCTCTTTACAAATAATTACAAATAAAATTAGATAGAACATAGTTCATGCACTAATAAACAAAACGAAAATAAATAAATTCAAAGAAATATGCAAAAAGACACAGAAATCAAATTATAAAAATGATTCCCTAAATATACATGGACTAAGTTTATATAATTTTTTTTTTCTTTTTTTTTTTTTTTTTTTCAGTTGGAGTCTCACTCTGTCGCCCCAGACTGGAGTGCAGTGGCCGCTCCCGGCCACCGCAGCCTCGACCTGCTGGGCTCCGGAGATCCTTCCGCCTCAGCCTTCCAAGTGGCCGGAACTACAGGCGCGCGCTACCACGCCTGGCTCATTTTTTGATTTATTGTAGACATGAGGTCTCGCCAAGTTGCCCAGGCGGGTCTCGAACCCGCGGGCTCAGGCAATCCACTCGTCTTGGCCTCCCAAAGCGCGGGATTACAGGCTGAGCCACCGAGCCCGGCCAAGTTTATATAATTAAAGCCAAGAAATTTCCAACTCTATCTTAAAATAAACTTAGGAACACTGCTTTTAAAACACTTTAAAAACAAATTTACAGAATGAATTAGAGGCTGGGAAAAGTGAAAAAAAGTTTAAAAGAAGAACAAATTTGCCAATATCAGCCTTAGACAATGAAGAAATTAAATAATTATAATAATAATTGAAGTTATAATTATAAATATACAAAAACCATTTTGAAAAAGTGCCATTAAAGTGGATGACTTTCTATCAAAAAATTCAAAATATCAAGAATACAACACAAGAAAACAGCTGAATAACTTCACTCCAAAAATAATAATCATAAAAAATGTGACTGATCAAGGAGACTATCTTTTATCTTTTTTATATTTTATGATAGGAGTAATAGCCGTATATAGAAACCCTCTTAAGATAAGTGTTTTTGTATGTTAAGCCTCTTACAAGTTTTCTATTTTTATCAAAGCTTTAACCTCTTTGTATGTTATTTTTGTGTTACAAAATAATTTTCATCATGGCCTCATGTGTCTACACACACACACACACACACACACACACACACACACACACACACAAACACACGTGTAAGTATTCCTATGTATTTGGTACCAACAGAAGAAGTAAGGACAGTTCAACATTTTCAAGGAGTTACTAGTCCTCACTTTTCCATAAAGTCTATTTCGGTAGTGGATCATGTAGATTTTTGTAAGTTCAAGTATACTTTATATGGGCTGTGATTAAAAGCTCTCTTTATGTATTCTTTGTTTGTAAAGGCCTATCTCAGCATCAAGTATCTACTGCTAGAGGACAGGGCAGATAATGGCTTTTTGTTTTTGTTCCTAAAATATCCCCTAGTAATGGTACCACAAAGAACATAAACTTAAGCATATGACAGAGTCAAGTTGCTGAACTTCTTGACCTTAATTTTCTCAGCTGCAAAATAAAGCTAAAAATGTCTTGCTTGTTTGCTTTGCCTTGAGATTTAAGAGAAATAAGGACTCTGGAATAACACCTGGCAAATAAGAGGTCAAGCCTCTTTCTATTTCCCAAAGCCTAAATCTGGGATTTTTAATTCTATGTCACTCTTACCAAAAATGGAAAAAGCATATAGTGTCATCAGGATTTTAGTCAAATCAGATTTTTCCTTAATTGTTTTTATTTCTAAGGAATCTGTTCTGTTATTTTTCTTCCTCAGAATTGTTTTAATAGGGATAATTCTGGTGTTGCAACATAGTCACATATTTGCTATTTCTCTCTTCTCCCCACTGCCCACACACAATCCACTCCTCATCCCTTAAGAGAAACACACTCTAGTAGCTGATGAAGAGAACAATCACTGATGTGGCATTGAAGGGCAAGGCTCATGATATGGGTAAGGACCCTGGTTCTGAACTGCTGGGGTTGACCCTTGGAGCATCTACTCCCAACTCTGGAAATATGGGCACATTCCCTAACTCCCCACTGCACCATAAATAAAATACAAAGTATGGTAGTAGCTACTCATAGAGATGTTACGAGTATTACTTGAATTAACATACAGGCACTTGGAGTGGAGGTGACATAGTTAATATTCAACAAGTGTTGGCTATTATTATAATTGCTTACGTGATCTTTGAATGTATGTTGAATTAAAAGTTCATGACTGAATATAATCCATATATTTCAGGCTTCACCAGGATGTGACAATGAGGTGAGATCACACTTCCTTTTTATGACCAAACTGGTCATTAGTTTCTTAGACTAATGATCTTCTGTTCAAAAATCAGCCATCCTCCATAGATTCCCTCTGGTATTTCTGAGATTTTTCCCACTACTGCTGTTTACATATTTGGGAAAATTGAACTTCTGGTTCTTTCACCTTCAACTCTCTGTAGCGCCACCCTTCCACAGTCTCTATTTCCAGTGATCCTTGGAAATCACTGTTCAGTTGGATGCAATTATTGTCCAAAGATCACCATTGTCATTCTTTTCCGGCATCAGCTGGAAAATGTGGTTTCCCCAACCTGGTTTATCTTTGTTGCTCAAAACATCCCTAAACAAAGGCTCTTCTTTCTGCCTAGAATTTACTGAAGCTTTGTGGATAACGAAAGGGAAGTGCAGTACTGAGAATAACTTTAAAATGCTCTTTGCTGACTCCGCTTAATTTCAGGCTCATCAAAAAATCACCCCTTTAAAAGAAAAAAAAAGTCATTTCCTCAGAGAGACCTTCTCAGATAATTTTCTTTCTTTCTCCCTTCTCCTTTTAATTTATTATCATAACCTGAAATTATCTTATATATTTGCTTACTTGCTTACTTGTTTTCTTGTTTTAGAAAGGGAGTTCTTGCTGCTTCCGAAATCTTCAGAACCTAGACTAGAGTACATATGACATACACTCATGTCACAAGAAAGGATGAGTGAATGAATGAATGAACAGAAAACCAGAACTGTCTTGGGTACAGCTAATTTTTGCTCATCTTTCAGGTATCAGCTTGTATATGGTTTCTGCAAGCAGGGCCCTCCCTGGCCCTCTAGAAAATGTAAACTCTCCATGTGAGATGATCCCCTGCACTCTTTATTCACCAGAAACCATTCATTTAATTGTCTTTCTTACTGATTATCAGGGTAGAAATTAATATCTGTTTAATTTCATGTTGTGTCCTCAACTCCTAGAAGAATGTATGCCATATAGTTGATGTTTAATGGGTTTTTATTAATAAAATAATTATTAAAATACAATCATGTACCAATTAATGACTTCCAGTTAATGATGACAACGAAGCCGAAAGAATCCTATTGCCTAATGACTTCTTGATGAACCTGACCTTTTGTAGGCCCAGGTTAATGTATTTTTGTGTCTTAGTTTTTAACAAAAAAGCTTAAAAAGTAAAAATACAAAAAATTTAATTTTAAAAATAGAGAAAAACTTACAGAACAAGAACATAAAGAAACAAAATATATACAGTTATAAAATATGCCCTAACCAGTTATTACAAAAAAGTCAAAGGCTAAAAAAATTTTTTAAGTTTATAAAGTAAAAAAGTTATGGTAAGCTAAGATTAACTTATTGAAAAAAGAATTAAAAAAATAAATTTAGCATAGCTTAGTGTATATAAAGTCTACAGTAACATGCAGTGATGTCCTAAGCCTTCACACTCATACTCCACTCACTCACTGTCTCATCCAGAGCAACTTCCTGTTCTGCAAACTTTATTCACAGTGAGTGGCCTGTACCGGTGGGCCATTTCTTGTCTTTCATACCATATTTTTACTATACATTTTCTATGTTTAGATATAGAAATACTTACGATTGTGCTATGGTTGCCTATAGTATTAAGTACTGTAGCATGCTATACAGATCTGTAGCCCAGAAGCCATAGGCTGTACCATCTAGGTTACCATCTGTGTAAGTAAACTCTATAATATTCACATGCAATATCACCCAACGATGTACTTCTCAGAGCATGCTTTCGTTGTTAAGTGAGACGTAACTGCAGTAGTCAAATTGATAATGAACTAATACATAATTAACAAAGAGCTTTCTTAATAGAAAATACAAAATTGAAGTTTTGTAAAAAAAATTATTTTAAACAAAGTTGACTTGCCCAAGAAGTATATATTTTTATTTTTTGACTCTTTACATCTTTCACTCATGAGTCAGTCTGTTCCCACTATTACTAAATATTACAAAGTCTTTCACTGCAATTATAAGAAACTTTCAGAATAACACCCAACAATAAATGCATCATTTAACCTGTGGCATACTAGTGTCTTCCATCAACACATCTAATGACTAAGGAAATAGTTTCCCTTTGTGTACTTTCACATTATTCTGTAAGAGGGAAAAATTATAATAATCAGTTCTTCTATTGTTACACTTGGTGTCATCAGGAGAAAGCTGCATTCAAAGTGACTTGTCTAGCCCAGTCAATCTACCTGAGAGTTCTCACCCTTCAGGAACGTGAGGATGACAGTGCATTCCCACCTAACTTTTCACGGCCAAAGTGGGGACAGCAGCCATTCAGCTGTTTTGGTGCTTAGGCTTTAAACCCTAGTTTTTATATGTGTTTACACATCAGCAAAGAACACCATTTAACTAAGTTTTTAAAAAATCACAATTTTTAAATAATTGAATGCAATTGCTTCATTTAGAAGCTGACTTTGCTTCTGGTTTGAAAAAAACTGCCGTAGTATGAAACTCCGGTAGGCACTCGCATATGGCAGTCTCTAGGTGTGGTGCCATTGGAATCACAGCAGCACAGCCCTGTGTGCCAGGGCCCAGCCTTAACATCCGGCTCTTAACCAATCGGTTAGCTGTGAAGTTTAGCGCAGAGGCATAAATATTCATTAGTATCCTCATAAACTATTATAATTGTTAAAATAGTCAATTTTATCTTGAAATTCTTGCTTAGGATAACACTAACTAAAGGCATTTAAAAGAGAAGCCTGGTTACTAAGTTTACTGGAAATCTTCAAAAGAAAGATCTTTTAATCAAGCTTAAAAGAATCACCAGGTTGAGCCAAATAGGGAAGAGTCTAGAACACTGGCTGAGTTTAAATTAGCACATTGTGTTGCACATTAACATCATATAATGAGGCATAATTATGTCCTGTTGGTTTAGAGTACAACAGACATAGGACCAGCAATATTACATGTGCTTTCTGCAAAGAAATACAGAATCAAGTTGCACCTTTATGAAGACAAACATTCTAAAAGGACTCCTTTTCTGTTATGACTTTTGAACAAAGCTTCTGTAGCCCAAGTTACATGAAATTCAAGTGTACCTTACAACAAATACTAATATGAACTTAAGTCTTCTCTTTTTGTCTCCTTAAAAATAATTCAGAATCATCTTATTAATAATAGCTACTTACATTTATTGAGGGCAAACAATGTGTCAGGACTCATGCTAATAAAATTACATTAACTACCTAATCTCATCCTTGCAGCCATTGGGAGAGTTAGCAATATATTATGATTCAATTTTACAGATGCAGAAAATGAGGCACAAGGACATTATGTAATTTGCCATAGTTTCCACAAGCTAGTTAAGGAATAAAGATGGATCGAAATAATAAGGTCTACACTAATGTCAATGTGATACACAAATCCACTATTGTCTGTCCATGTTACCACAACCCTTAAAGAAAGGCCTAATGCGTGTTCGAGCGGGCCTGCACATACCTACATTCCCCATAAGTCACTTTAACAAATCCTTTACTCCCATGCAGACACGCTCACTCAGCAGAAAGAAATGAATCTCTATTCACTACCTTTTATCAGTAATCATATTTTTGAAAAATATAGTACCCATGTAACCATAAACCTTGTAATTTGTATAACTTTTTGCATGTTATAACTACTAATTAAAAATATGCTGTAGTGAATAATGTTTTACTTTGTAATAGGCTTCATTAACTCCCTTAATCTATGGCAAGTTTAATCAATTTCTGTTTGGTGTTACTGATAAGAGAAACAGTGAGTTACCCATGGTAACTGGTGTTAGGAAATGTGGACCATAAATGTTACTATTGACAAAATGTGGCTGTAACTTAAGTTCTATATGATGCTCTGTCAGTCCTGTAGTCAACGTATAGATACCAGCAATCCTAAACTTATAGAAACAGACTGTCAAACCTCAAGTGACAAGCAGACCAGTTCCAGAAATGGCAGATGCCAGGGTTCTGTCTCCCTGAATTCTGAATTCAGAAACAAACTTCTTTCTTCCAGTTCTCTGCCTCTCGACTTATTGATGTAGAGAGATAGGAGCTGAGCGTTTACTTGAACTGTAACTAATGCTCTTAAATGTATCAGTATTTTAATAAAACATTGACTCTAAAGTCATTCCTAAGAACTGACCTCTCCATATTCAATGTAGCTCTTTAGTAATTGTGGAACAAAGAAAAAGAACAAAAAGAGAAAAGTAGTTGGCCAATAATTTATTTAGCTAAATCAGACATCTCCAAGGCTGCAAGAGCAAGGTGGTCAGACCCGGAAGAGTCACGGCCAGAACTCTCGCTTCCTCTGGGGCTTCTTTCTCTAACATCTGCTGCCAGTTCTGTGTCAGGATTGGGCTGACCCTGCTTTTTCCCCCTTTTACAATGGTGCCCCCATTTAAACCAAAGTCCTTTTTCTTTGATTATTTCACCATGAGAAACATAAGAGTAGCATTTTCAAAATGAATATAAATGTATGCCAAATAGAGCTATAAAATAATAATTTCAGAGAATAAAATTACACAAGTTTCTAAAGGAGAAGTTTCTGGTTCTTAGCTACTAAAAATAGCAAAATTATGGCCAGGTACTGTGGCTCACACCAGTAATCCCAGCACTTTGGGAGGTGGAGGCAGGAAGATCACTTGAGCCCAGGCATTCAAGACTAGCTGGGCAGCATAGCAAAAACTTGTATCTATACAAAATTAGCCAGGTGTGGAGGCATGTACCTGTAGTCTCAGCTACTCTGGAGGCTGAGGAAAAAGGATCACCTGGGCCCAGGTGGTCGAGGCTGCAGTGGGCCGTGATCACGCCAGTGTGCTTCAGCCTAGGAGGCAGAGTGAGAACCCGACTCGAAAAATATACATACATACAAAATTATTTTCCCAACACTTTACTTACATCACCCCATCCCAGTGACAATGGTACTGTTTTGATTTCCATTTTGTATTTTGCATAGAATTTAGTAACTTGCCCAACCACATACAACTAGTGGTAGAACTAGAATGTGAACTCAGACAGGGCTGATGTTGAAGTCACTTTTGTTCATCATTGCGTTTCACTGGGTCTGCCAACTCCTTCCTCAGGACAGCCCCAGGAACCCTTCCAGCCATGCCCCTGAGTCATCCCTCTTGCCTCTCTCTCAGGGGGCTCAGTACATCATCTGTCTCGCTGGTCTCTCTATTCATCTTGCTTCATTCGCTGGATGACTTCAGAAGAAATTCTAGGAAACTTTTTTGTTCCTTTTTTCTCATTCAAAATTCCTGAACACATAGGTCCTTCTGTTTTGGGAAGCAGTTAGGGTGAAAGGGAATAGAAAATCACATCCTGGCATGATTCTGGTGACTTCCTCCGCAAACCAGGAGGAGCAGACCCACGAAATGATGCTCCTTCCTCACACAAGTGACCATCTCTATTTCCCTGTTCCCTCCCAGAGACTGTCACTCAGACAAGCGTCTCCACCTACCCACTAGTACAAGTGGAGTGGGTCTTAGTGGTAGTAATAACGACAGCAACTAGCATTTATTGGCCTTATCTATTTTCCTCAGCACTTGCTAAGTGTTTCATATTCTCTAGTTTGTTTACCTATCACACCCACATTATTAAATAGGTATTACTATCCCCATCTTGCAGATGATAAAGCAAAAACTCACACAAAGTAAGTAATTTTGTCTAAACTCACCAAGCCTGTAAACTGGAGTTTAGCCCTTGCTGTGAACATTCATCTCATGTTGTATTTGATCCTGCCTCATCAGAATGTAATTAATATTTGAACATAAATATAGGACTGATAAGTGCAAACACACACACAACATGCATGCACGTAAAATCATCCTATGTGCGCCTTATGCAATTCCACACCTGCAGGTATTTTCTCACAGCGTCTTTCAAGTTTCACTCATGGTGCTGTGACCTAGCAAGCCAAATGAGTTCCACAAATAGTATTGATAGTCTGATGCAATTTAGAGGAAGCTGTATTATTATAAACGGACAGTCTGTAGCTTTTTATAGTTTACAGACACTTTTCTCTAGTTCTCGCCTGATGTTTACATCGACTGCGAATGTGCAATCATCCCATTTTGCAGAGAAATCAGAGCCTCTGATTTTCAGACGTCTAAACCTGAAGCCAGAAGCTACAGAGGAAAGAGTGGAGAGTCAAATCTTGGCTCAAAGTCTGTATCTATTTCAGGATGTACCCCCTACTCCCTCCTCCTTCATGTATTTCATGGATACTTTTCTTGTCCTAAACTATTCTCAGTGCGGTTGCTGATTTTGGTTGTCTGTGGAGTCGATCATTTCCCCAGATAGAAATCTCTAACTAATTGCATTATGAGAATGCTTTTCCCTGGGTGGAGTTCTTACTTTTTCTTCTAAGTCTTTCACTGAAACACCTGGGCGCAGTCCAAGGTAAAATGGGTTGGATGGCTCAGTGCCTTCTCGTGCACTGTCAGCTAATGTGGGGTCTGCGTGACTGAAAGCAGGTGATCCCCAAAGGCAGACCTCTGCCTCTTCTCGGCAGTCCTGGACTGGGTCCAACAAGCCCACGCGTAGTCTGGGAAGGCCTTAGGCTTCTACACTGCAGCACTACTGCTTACTACCTTTGTCTTCTAAGTGGAGGAGACAGAAGGATGAAAGGCCTTTCCTGTCTGAAACCCTGCAGCAAGTTTCTCACCTCTACCTTTTCTGATTGCATGCACTCATATAAGTGTGATACATTTTGAAAAATATATCATAACCACTGCCTTGTGGCATCCTTCCACCCCTACCAGCTCTTCTCAGCCTCTCCTGCTTCATTTTTTTCTCATAAAACATCACCATTCAGCAGAGTATATCTTATTTATTTGCTTGTTTCCTTATTCCCATAGATAACAGCAATATACATACTATTTATTTATCAGATACTATCCTTAGTGCTTTACACACACTCCTTCATTTAATCTTTAAAACAACCCTGTGAAGTAAGTAAGATTAGTAGTGAAGAAACTGAGAGGAAGTTCATGGGTTCAGTTTTTAGCTCACTAAGATGGAAACCCCTGTGAGATATTCATGTGTGGATATTCAGGATACTGCTGTAAATGATTCTAGAACTCAGAATAGAAATAACATTGGAAACAGAAATTAGAATCTTCATTATGGATGGAAACTAGGGCAGCAGGGCTGGAGAAGCTCCTTTGAAAGTGTGTGCGGAGTAAGAAAGACGCCAGAGCACTGTGGAGCACCAAACACATCATGATCTGTCCCTGAAGGCTTTACATAAATGTACTTACCGGATCCTTTGAAACTTAACTTTTGCTGAGAGTGACTCCTTTTATGCAGAAAAAAGAGTCCATATTCCACAATCTCTACAAAAATGATGTCTGTGATGAAGAAGGGGAGGGAACTGGAAACTATGCTTGACAGGAGCAGTATGTCTGTGGAATAGGGACAACATGGAATAAAACACCACAGGACAAACACTCCATCGGTCTGCAGTCTTCCAAAGGGTTTCCATGAAGGCAATGGGGAGACTTATTTTTGGCTCAAGGAGTGGAAACTAGGACATGTGTGTGAAAGCTACAGAGAAACTTCTTTCAGCTTGTTTAAGGAAGCGTTTCCCATGGACAGAGCTCTCAAGGTGGAACTGATTGCCTGTCAGCAGCCACTACTGGGAAAAGGCTAGGTTCCAGTTGAGGGCTAGACAGGCTGGGTTCTCTCTGTACCCATGAGAAACCCTTGCTTTTCCCACGCTTGTGAAGAAGGATGCAAGGACAGAACAGTCGTTTTTCCTGGTTGAGCAAGAACTGTGAGACAATAGTTGCGTGGTTCTCAGATAGCTCTTCTTCTTGACAGTGACACGGGTGATGAAAAGGCCAGGTCTGAGCACCATGGCCAACAATAGTGCTCACAGAGTCCCAATGATCAGTAACTTAGTGTTTTCCCAAGACGTTAGAGGAAAACTCTTAACTCCAAGTCTCTCCTGTGCCTGAGAACTCATCAAAAAGCAGAATCACAGAAATCTCCAGGTTGGAATGGTCCCACAGTGCCAGCTGAGCTCTCACTTATGTACCAATCTCCCTCGCAGCATCCCTGATAGACGCCCACTTGGCTTGCTTATGCACATCCAATGACACAAAGCTTTCTGCTTCAAGAGGCAGCTTTCCACTGTTCAAGAGTCCTATTGTTACTGATACAAAGCAAAACAATGGCTAACATTTATTGAGTTCTCACTGTGCCAAACACTGGGTTGAATACTTTTCATGCATTGCGCTCTCGAATCCTTGCCACAAAGTTACTAAGCAAGTTTAGTATTATCCTCATTTGGTGACAAGTGAGGAAATTAAGCATTATAATGCTAAGAATGTGTTCAAGATCACACTACATGATACAGCTGTCTTCAAAGAACATAATTTTCACAGACTTCAGTGACTTATCTGTCACTTTGTAACATATCTGAGAAATTCCTTTACTATTATTCTCTTATTTTTTTCTTCTAATGGTCTTTTAAAACAAAAATTCAAATACTTTGATCACTTCTTATATATCTGCAATCACAAAATAAGTGTACTTGTTGTGTATTTTCCCTTAATATATGTTAAAACAAATTCATAACTAACAAAAGATTGCAAGACGCTCATCCATGTGCTAAATACAAACATCTCAACTCCATCATTTTTATGCACCACATTTTGGGAAACACTGCTTAAGGTTTATTTCTTTTCATTTTTAAATGCTTATTTTTAAACAAAAATCAGATTGGTTGTTGTAATTTTTCTTTTTTGGTGTTAACTCTGCCCTGTGAGCTTGCCAAGGAAAAAGTCTTGGCAGCCTCACCCCCAAATCTCTAAAACTGTTGTTAGAGTGTGTAAGAAGATCAACTGTATCTCCACTGAAAAGTCTCCAGGTTGGTCATTTCTTGCTCCTTCAGCCTCTTTGACGGGGAGGTCTAGGTCCCTCTAGACTGTCCTAGGCAGTTACTCCCACCTGAAATATCATTTTTTGTAAAGCAGCCATAGTTGTTCTATAAGGGCATGCATAGTTCTTCATATAAGACCAGAATCTTCACACTTATATTCAGTTGCTGCTTCCTTGCTCAGGTCAGACCCATCCAGGAGTAGGGACAGAACACATATCTTAGCAGAAAGATCACAGGGACAACACAGAAGACATAAGCTCTTTCCCATTTCTGCTCATGCTTTAGCCATCACTTTAATTATAGGAGTCTGAGTTTATGCAACTAAAATATGAATATAATAATTCTTGTCCTGCCAGCCTCTCAGTATGGTTGTGAGGATAAAATAAGACAATGGATGTGTAGATTTCGTAAACTATGAAGAGTTGCAGACATTAGTTGTCATTAGAGCAGGCCTCATAACCTAAATACACCATTACTTACCCCTTGAGTGACCTATAAATGCAGGACACCTTCCAGCTCTTCTGGAGAATATCAAGTTAGAGACAGTGGTATGTGGACTAGACTCAATGACACTTAATTAATTTCTATTAAAGGGACTGCTATGTGCCAGTCAGTGTTCCAGGTCTTGGGACACAGTGTTGACTATGGGAGATAGGTAAAGTTGATTTCAACTAGAAGAAACCAGTCATTATACTGATCACTAAAAGATTGAAAGAGTTCCATATTAATGGGTACATGCCATTTCCTTGAGTTCTCTAGTTCACAGGCATTACCCCGTCCACTCTAGCCCCTTCCTCAGAAATCCTAGACCTGCCCACAACCCAGCAACTTAACAGAGTTAAAACCCAGACCCCTAGACCCTGTTCCAGGACTTTGCCCTGTAACAATTCTGACTGATTAGTGCTTTGTGGCTCTGGTTGTTAAGTAGTTTGATTGCCACCCTGGGAGAACTGGTTCTAGTCTATTGAAAAGAAACAGTAAACAAGAGAATGAAACAATGGATAATGCAAGTGCAGATCATGATAAGAGCTATAAAGAAAGGTGCTGAGGGTGGAGGGGGAAACCTTAGACGGTATGATCTGGAAAGGCCTCTGTGAGGAAGTGAGATGTGAGTTGAGACAGGATTGGGAATAAAAGAATGAGAGCCAGGCATGCAAAGATCTAGGGGAACAGCATTGCAGCAGAAGGAAGAGAGGAAGAAAAAGCCCTCAGGCAGGAATGAGTTTGACATGTATGAGGAGCAGAAAGAAGGCCCATATGACTAGACCATAATGTAGGTTGCCCAAGGTAGGCATGGCCAAGCATGCGAACAATGGCAGTCTTTGGTAGATTGGATTTTATTCCGAATATGAGGAGATGTCTTTAATGACTTGAGTGGTTAAAATGTAAGTAGGTTACAGTTACATTTACAACATGTCTTATTCTGAGAAACTCAAATCCTAGAAGACACTTTCTTTTATATTGTCTCTCTACTGCAGTTAAAAACCATGAGATCGATGAGATAATATTCTGCTAAATGTACATGGGATTACTGATAGCAGTCCATTGGGTCTACAGGTACTCAGAGACCCTAAGAACAGAAAATGACAAATTTGGAGAAATTTAAATGAGAGCATAGTCAATCTTCAGAGACACTTAAGAAGCTGCCTTGGAGACAATGTCGCCAAAACTTTATTCTTTATCTCATCTGACCTTCACAACAAACAGGCCAAGGGGGCCAAGCTGAAGTTATCATTCCCATAATTAGGAAGTGTCAAATACACTGCAAAGAAAATTATATCTGTGTCCTACAGAGCCATGGGTAAATATTATTTAACCTATTTTGCTGACTGAGAAATAAATTAAGAAAATTTGTCTGACTTTACATGCATTTGTCACAGCTGGGCTAGCACTAAAACACTGGTGCCCTGATTCTTGCCCTCGAGACACTCAGGAAAGAGATGCTGCCCATGACTATCAGGGCAGGTGTCTGAGAACTGACCTGTTTTATCCAGTGTGGAAAGAGCATGTGTGCACACACTCAGTGTCACACACATGGCCTTCGATGAATTTTCATTTCAAATTTTAGAACTAGCTGAAACTTGGCCAGAAAACTATCTGTGAATGGACACCAGCTAACCCCAAATACCTAAACTTTAAATTATGAACCAGATGATCATAAAGGTGTGAGAGAAAGACAAGTGGACCAGAAAGAAAGGAGATGTCTTTTTGTTCATTTTACAAGAAGCCCGAGTAACTCTATCCATAATTTGTGAATATCCTAGAAAATACAAAACAATAGGAGCATACATCACAGTCCTGGTGCAGCACCACTGAAGACATGGGGAGAGCTTAAATAGGAGACATGGGGAGAGTTTTTGCTCACAGGATGAGACGCAACGTCACAGTGTCCTTTCCCACACCTTGACAATGAGGCTTCCCTCTGGACCCTCTTCCCACCTGTGTTGTTTCTACTTCATCCCCACTTATTTCTTTGTCTCTTAACTTTGCCTCACTTCATTCATTCATTTGACTTACTTTGATATTTTCTATCTGTTCTGTTAGTCTGCAATGTTTTTGAGGACAGCAACCACGTATACTTCTTTACTTACTTCCAGAATGCCACACAAGGCATTTTTAATAATGGATGCCTAGCATGATTTTGTTAAATAAAGCAGAATATATACTAATGACTACCATTTACAGAGCAATATATGCTAAATGTGATCCTAAAGTCTTTATTTTGTTTAATTATTTATAGCAATTGAATGATGTAGGTGTCTTCATCCTTGTTTTATGGAAGAGGAAACTAAAGCTTTGGGAAATTAAACAACTTGCCCAAGGTCACATAATTAGTAAGTAGCAGAATTGGGACTCAATTCATATTTTGTCTGATGCAAATGTGGGGTAATTTACATACTAATCCAGGCTGCTTCCTGTATTGACTATTTTGTTACAAAATAGGAAGGGAAGACATGGAATGGCGAGACAGGGACAGACAAGCAGTCACCTGCCTTCAGGAAGCTGGACGGGTTGAACTGCCAAGCAGAGTCCACATTCTTGATGTGTACCTGGGTATCAGAGGGTGGACAGGTGCCTGTGGGAAGGAACTCATTTCACACCTTAAGCTCGTTCCCATCCCCTTTTAATTCCAGACAAACAAACTAAAATGGAGCTGCCCTGTGCTCAGTGTATGACTTGTTAATCCTAATCTCCTTGGAGAAGAGGTGGCAGGAGATGGTTTCTACAAGTCATTGCCTGGTTTTGCAGACAGAGCTGAATCAGAGAAAGAGTTGGCCAAAATGACAAAAAGGCAGACAGGCATCGTAACCCAGGGTGGTGCAGATCTCTTATTATTCAGCCTCTCCCAGGAGTTAAAGAGCAGGATACTCTGAGAACAGTGAGAGTGGAAATTTAGTGGTGGTGGGTCCCAGAGTTAAAGAGCAGGATACTCTCAGAACAGTGAGAGTGGAAATTTAGTGGTGGTGGGGAGGTGTATTGGCGAAGGTGTAACATGCTGGTGCAAATTTTGAAATCCAGTCTTTGAAAAAATTATGGAAATGGATAAGCTAAAGGCAGCACACCAAAGGGTGTGGTATAGCAGAATAAACTCTAATCATGGATTTGGGAAATTGTGTCTTTGAATTTCAGTGCTGGAATGAATCATAAAAATTGCATGGATGACTAATATTTTGAAATGTTAATTAATATGCTTTTGTTTCTCGAATTTGCTTGTTCCTTCCTTCATTCAGTCAGCCAAGCATTCTTCATCATTGCCTTGGGGATAAACAGACAGCAGAAAGCAGAGTCAACTGTTGGCTTCTAGGTTTAGCAACTTGGATATTATGACTCAGTTTCAAAAACATGAGATTTTGAGAAAATATGTGAAAGAAATTTTCTGGTTCCAAGACAAAGGATGGATTTTTCGAGACTGAGAAGAAAGAGGTAGGAGAGACTTAAACGTTAGCTGCAGAAAGAATGGGGAGTCGCAACCAGAGGCACCACATGGACAGTATTGACTTGGCATCCAGGGAATGGCCAGAGCCTACATGAGTGTGCATGATCTGCAGCCAGGACCCGGGGACAGCAGCCAATGTCTTCAGACATGAAGTCTTCTACTAAGGAGCTATGATGAGTCCTGCCTTTTCAGCTTTAATTTGCTGCATTTCACTTTTATTTCATTTTATGGTATTTTCAAATAACTTTTGAAAAGTGATTTTCAAAAACTTCAAGACTGGATTTCAAAATTTGCACCAGCATGTTACACCGTATTATGTACACATTATTTTAGTTGTGGGGTACACGTAAAGATTTATTACATAAGTAAATTGCGTGCATGTCAGATTTGGCCTTCTAGCGGGCCTTCTATCCCCTGATAGTTGAGAGGGTATCCAGTGTGTTACTGTATGCCCCTTATCCTTCCTCTCTGCCTCCCTCTTCTGTCCAGTGCCTGTTCTCACCTTTGTGCTTATGTGCTCACTGTTTAGAGACCACTTATGAGTGACAACATGCAGTATTCAGTTCTTTGTTTCTGTAATAGTTCACTTAATAAGATGGATTCCAGCTGCATCCATGTTGCTGCAAAGGACATGATTTGTTCTTCCCTATGTCTGTGTAATAGTTCATTATGTATACGTATCACATTTTCTTTATCTAGTCCACTTCCCATGGGCATCTGGGTTGGTTCCATGTTTCTGCTATTGTGAATATACATATGCAGGTATCTTTTTGGTAGAGCAATTTATGTTCCTCTGGGAATATTCCCAGAAGTGGAATTACTGGATCGTATGAAAGCAATGAGATTCTCTCTTTGATGGAAGTCAACATCTAACCCACTGATTCTCTAACAGACCTAATAGTCATGCATAATTTCACCCTTAAGCTTGTTCTATTGCCATCCAGTTTACCCTAATTGTCAGCTCTTTATCAGTATCCTAGAATAACTTTATACATATGAAACGGACACTTACAAAAGTTAGTGGTATAAAAGAAAAAACCCTCATACGTGCACATAGTTGAGAATGAAGGAAATCATCTATTAATTTATGTGTATTTAACAGTTAAAAAATAGGCTACCTTCTGCAACAGACAGAATAATGGCTCCCCAAAGGTGTTCACACCCTAATCCCCAGAACATAAGAATATGTTACCTTACAGGGCGAAAGGGACTTTGTGTGGGGACTCATGACAGAAAGATTTCCTTGGATTATCCTGGAGGTCACAATGCAGTCACAAGTATTCTTATAAGAGGGAGGCAGGAATGTTAGAGAGAAAGAGGTGACAACGAAAGGAGAAATTGGAATGACACAGAGCCATGAACCAAGAAATGTGAGCAGCCTCCAGAAGCTGAAAAAGCCTCCAGAAGGAAGCAGCTTGTTAGCAACACAGACCCTTGAGCCCTGTCCTAGATCTACTAAGTCACATTATCTGGATTTGAGCCAGGTTATTCTGATACAGCCAGCCTTTGCCAGCCTACGCACAGTAGATTAAAAAATTCTGAATCTAAACTGACAAATCACTCATCATGACTACTATCACATTCGGGAATTTTAATGTCTTTTACCACATAAAGGCCAAGTGGTCATTTACTTTCACAAGAACTCCAAAAGGGATTATGGTCTCTCACATCTGGAATAATAACATCAGCTTCCAATTTATTGGACATATATATCCTGACAATCAGTGTACTGATATTTTCATGTATTATCTCATTTAATCTCACAGTAATCCTATACAGTAATGATTAATGTTATAATCTACAATGTAAAATCTCTTGAAAAGTTAACTGCAGCTGGATAAAAACGGTAAAGAATGGTTTAGCACAGTATTTGGATTGCTGTTTTGAGTATGACTGGGGTGGCAGAGAATGGACCTCAAACTGGTTCTATTCATTCCTACAAGGCACAGATCTAGGTTTCTTTACCACACAATCCTTCCTCCCATAGGTGTTGAGGAGACATCTCATCATCTCAGTGGAGCCTTAGACTATATCTGACCAACCAAAGTTATTGGTTATCCAGCCCTACAAGTTGGATAGGGTTGAGCAAAATTTTGAGTCCCAAAGAGCCGTCATTCATTGGAAGATGAGTGGCTCTCTCTTGGTGCTATCAGTGGCAGGAACTCTTTACAGGACGTAATGAGGACAGCGAACATAGCTCCATGGCATGCATGATTTATAACACTGGCCCAAATGTCTCCTGTGATTCCATGATCTGCATTTAGTGACATGACTCCTGGCTTGTGATGGATAACGTTTTAATTCTGAGTGCTGATTCCATGTCAATGCGCCTGGTTCCTCCAGGTGTGTTGGGCTCCACTAGCCTCTTCCTTCAACATTTCCTTTCCTCCATACTTTAGCCTCTAGCCCATGGAATTTCTGTTTGGTCTTGGGGGGCCATGTAGTGTGACTCCTACTCTGTATTTCCAAATCTATCATTTTATCATATATTTTGTGTTCTACTTTCAGATTTCTTGCAAATTCTAAAAGTTAGACTTTGGACACAAAATCCTTCTTTTCACACTACTCTCTCAGCCTTGATTTTAAAAGCAGGCAGTATAAGTATGAGGAACAATGATGTGTGAAGGAGAAAAAAATCCACATATACAATATTGTAAAAATATTATTACTCTTCACAATTCCAGACCATATAAGCAATAAGAAATGAAACTAGGAATCATACCCAGGTCTTTTATGTCAAAGCCTATGTGACATCCAGTGTGTCATTAGATCTCTCTGACTGGTAAGTTCAACTCTAAATAGCAGCAACTTCTACACATTGGTCCTGGTTCTGGGCCTATGTTCCTCCTTTTCCAAGGCAACCATTCAGACACTGGAAGAGAATTATTTTGGCAATTTAACCATCTCTGGGCTAAGAACCACTCAGTTCTTTTCCTTTTCTTCATAGACATGATGTTGCCCACCCTTTTTTATCATCCTAGGCCTGCTTTTGAATACGCACGAGTTTTTGTGTGTCCCTCTTGACTCACAAGAGTCAAGTATTATTCTAACCAGGGAGGTCAAATGTCAGCTACAAAAACTTGTCCAGTCTCATCATTCCTGGCAACACACTCCTAAATCAAGGACTGATTGTTACCATGCAGGATGTGTACAGATTCCTAGTGCATCTTTCTGTGAGGTATTTTTAACCACAGATAAGATTTGGGGTTAATTCAGGGTTTGTTTTGTTAAACCTAAAGTTAAAAATCTGAGAGACCACCAGAAAGCCAGCTCCAATGCAAATACATGAGGGTCTTTATTCAGGCTGAGTCTGGGCTCACGTTTGAAACTGACACAGCGGCTTCAGGGATGAGAGCCCCGATCCAGGTTAACATGCACCTTTTGTACATAATTCTGAGGGAGTGGGGTGGCTTTACAAACTTGTGCACACAAGGTTGGATGAAAACTATATGACAGTTACAAAGACTTTGATTGGTTGATTTGAGTTCATTTTGCTTGGGCTCAGGCTTAGTTACTTGTGACAGACAAGAAACTGCCAAGCAGGCGGAATGGAATGCCAGGTAAGCCAGGTTTATGCAATTAATTAACTTGAATCAAGCAGGCAGGAGGTTTGAAGCAACACAGAGCCCACCAGGAGGGTGACTGGCACCACCAAGTCCACCATAATCTTAGCAAAGGAATGTTCAGGAGGAGTTTACAGAGTTAAGTATACACTGTTTAAATCATGGTGAAAGCTTTGCAATTGTCGTCACTACCAGGCACCTATTCGTGCCTAGTCTCATGGGATCAGAGGTAGAATTTTTAAACTACAGTGTATGTGAGGAAGGAATTTATAAAATATATTAAACGTGAGGTGGGGGGGGTTTCAACCTCTCTCTAGAGCAATGGTCACTCCTAAGGCTATAACAAGCCAAGATCCACACAAAGCCTAGGAAAAAAGATTTAGAATGTGTTATGTCGTAGTAGTAGTAGCAGTAGGTCTGGCCACAAAGAGAATCTGAATTACTCACGAGTATTATTTCAGAATATGGATCGTATTTCAGAACCCCCAGACTATAAGGCAGCAGGCTATGGTCAGACATGTTTGCAAAATGATATAGTAAAAAAGATTAGCCACCTGCAGCTGGCTCTGCCAAAAACTCATTTTGGGCCCTTAAGCAATCATTTTACTTCTTTTGACTTTATTTTTCTCACTTGTAAAACAATAGACTTGGACTAGGGTGGTTTCTTAAAGTTTTTTTCTTTTTTACTCACTTTAATCAGGAAAACATTTCTGTACATGCTTACAAAAAACATATTTTTAATTTATTTTAAATGATATATATGAACTACTCTAATATGCTATGTGTAGTATAAAATATACCACAAATAAACATTTTAAATAATTAGATTTTAAAAATATAATCAATATTGTAAGATTTTTCTTTTCATCCTAGTGAATCATTGTAAGCACCTAAAGCAGGAGATGGCAAGAGCCACACAATAAATATTGTAGACTTTGCAGGCCATATTCTTTCTCTTTTAAAGAATATTTTGTCTGTTATTAGTATAGCCATTTTAACTTTCTTATAGTTGCTGCTTGTATAATGTATCTTTTATATTCTTTCACTTTCAACCTATTTGTATTTTTGAATCTAAAATAATGTCTTTTAAAAAGCTCTCTTGTACACTACTGGCAGAAATGTAACTTAAAGCAGCCATTTTGGAAAATGCTAGGAGGGTTTCTCAAAAAAATAAAAATAAAGATAAATAAAATTACCATATGGTCCAGTAAGCCCAATTCCATGTATACAAAGGGATTTAAATAAGATCTTGAAGTAATTATCAGCACTCCCATGTTCAGTGCAGTACTTTTCACAATAGTTAAGACATAGAAGCAACCAAAATGTCCATAAATGGATGAATGGATAAAGAAACTTGGTATATACATGATATATACAATGGAATAGTCATTAGTCAGCTTTGAGAAAAAGAAAATGCTGCTACTTGTGACACTGTGCACAGAAAGACAAATATTGCATGATATCACTTGTACATGAAATCTCAAAAAGTCAAACTTATAGAAGTAGAGAGTAAAATGGTGGCTGCCAGCGATTGGGTGTGGATTGGAGGGTGGACAGAAAAAATGAAATGATCAGAGGGTACAACGTTTTAGTTATATAGGAGAAATAAGTTCTAGTGTCACAGACCGGGGTCTGGAAACGGGGGATTTTTACAATTGTGTTTTAAAATAATGTAAAGTTATCATTTTAAGTGTTGTGACCTCCTTCCTTCCAAATGTTGCAATTGTCTGCCTCTTCCTCTGGAAAACTGTAAAAGAACATGTTATAAATTCCAGAATGTTGTCTAAAAATGTCAGCATGACCAGGAGACTTTAAGGAATGTCAGTGGTCACATATGAGAAAATGTTAATATAGATCTTTAGTCCTGCTGAAACAATGCATAGGCTTCTTGATCTTTTTTAAAAAAATTTTATTGTAAAGATGTGGGGTACAATTCAGGCTTCTTAATCTTAACTCAGGGTGGGTGAAAGTCTAAGAATTTTGGGTATAAATACGGGAATATGTTTGTGTTGCTTTAAGTGGGTTTTTGGTAATGCAGACCTATCTCCCTGTAATCTGGTTGCAGAAATTAAACCCCTTTTCTCCCAGTTTCTTCCCCTCTTCTTTGATTGATTGTGAGGGATAGCAGCTGGCTTGTTAGACCAGACAACAATACTAGTGATCTATTGCATGGCATGGATACTACAGTTAATAATTATTATTGCATATCTTAAAATTACTAAAAGCTAGATTTTTTAACTTTTAAATTTTTAATTTTAGAGATGTGAGGTACAATTCAGGGTTAAGTATACAAATGTTTATTATACAGTACTCTTGTTGATGAGGTGTGCCCCCCACCCCGGGCAGTTTCCCTCAACTGTCAATCCCACCTCCCCTTCCCTGGCAGTTTCCCACTACTGCCAGTCCCTTTCTTATAGTATTATGATAAGGGTTCAAGGTCTGCTTATGAGTGAGAACATATAGTACTCTGTCTTTTTTTTCTGTGATAGATCACTGAGTACAATAGACTCTAAATCCATCCAAGTTGCTGCAAAGTCCATAAAAGGCATAGATTTCAAATGCTCTCTCATGACAAAGAAATTGTAAGTATGTAAGGTGATAAATATGTTTATTAGTCTGATTGAATCATTCATAAAGTACGTATGTATTATAAAGTCACATTGTACTACATAAATATATGCAATTATTATTTGTCAATTAAAAATAAAATGTTCTAAGGCTTACTACATGCATTTTAGTTTATCACAATCTACTTTCCATTTATACTAACATAATTGAAATGAAATATAGAAATATTGCTCCTCTATCGTTATCATACCCTTATTGTTATACATGTTACATCATATATCCTCATACATGTTGCAAATATATTGCATCTTATATATTACAAATCTAACAATAACTGTACTGTATTTTAATTATTACCTTATATAATTTTATGTCTATTAAAGAAGTTTAGATGTGGTGTCTGCTGCAACTACTTGACTCTGCAATGCATGAAAACAGACATGGGCAACACATATGTGATGAACATTGTTGTGCTCCAGTAAAACTATATATAGGCACTGATATTTGAATTTCATATAATTTTCCCATTATGAGGTATTCTTTGATTTTATTCCCTAATCACTTAAAAATGTAAAAACTGTTTTAGATCACAGATTGCACAAAAACATGAGGGATAGGATTTAATTTAAAGGCATAGTTTTCCAGTCACCTGAGCTTCAGCAATGGTATTTTCAACTATTTTATGTGGCACCCTGAGGTTACCCTGATATACCACTAGACCCTTCACTTCATGGTGGAGAAAGTAAGTTCAGAGACTGGGCTCGAGTGTCCTATTCCCATTTCACTAAGAATATTTCTACTTATATTTTGGGTTGTTTTTCAAACTAGAAATATCGCATTTATCAAATGTGTCCCAGGAAGGGAAAAGAGGCAAGAGAGGGAAGGAAGGAAGAGAGCAAGAGGAGCAAAAAAGGAAAGGTAATCACAAATGTTCTGCCTAGATTTGAAATTCTACATTCACCTAAAATACTACTAAGTGTTCAAGAACTCTGGGACAGAACTTTAGATAATCTTGAGATCTAAATATTTGTATATCAGGCTATATTTTCATTTATCTATGCTGAGATCTTTTTGAATTTTTACGTCTAACTTCGTTTTCACAAATAGAAACAACATTAAGGGAAATGGAACATAATCTATACCTGGGCCTTAAAAAAAACCCAGGAGAACAGATATCTTTTAGCACCCCCTTGTGTCTTTAAGTCATGATCACAATAGCCAATCCTGCTAAATATTAATAAATTATTGGAACAAAGAAATTGAGGCAGTGGCAAGTTTGTTATGGCTTAGTTACACTCACCTTCTATATTTGAACACACCTTCTAAGAATAACAGTCCTCAAAAAAAGCACTTTTTTTCTCTCTTCTATCTAAATGCTACCTACTCTTTGAAATAAACTTTATCACCCTTTTATTTTTCTTTAGCTCAGCATAATTATCCCTCCTCTGTATAATTAGAGTCATCAAGATCACAGGTTTTAATGTCAGACATGGGTTTCATTCTCAATTCTGCTCTTCAGTAGCTCTGTAACTTCCTGCAAATTAATTGACCTCTCCTAAATGCTTGTGTGGCCCTCCCATATGAACATAATTGTTTCACCTATGATTGAACTAAGCACAATCACTTTGATTCAAAAGTTTGGGCCTGAGGCACAAGCAACAAAAGCTTACTTCATAAAACAATGTTAACTGGGTTTTTAGAATTCTGTTAAGAAAGTGAAAAGCCACCAACCAAGTGGGAGAAAATAACTGTAAATCATACACACTGGATTTTTTTGTATTTATGTTATTTAGAACTCAGGTTCTAAAAGTTACTTCATCTGCTATATTTGAAAAGTCACCACAAACACTGAATTAGCAAAAATTAGAACAGTTCCCCTAAAGAAATATATACACATATAGATATGTATGTATAGTGATGGGATATATGGATTATAATATTAAATCCTAACAAAAAAACTCATTTGGATGAGTCTATTTACTTTATTTTAGAAAAAGGAAAGCAAGGTTCAGAAGAGATGAAAGACTTGCCTGAGGATGTTCCATTCACAGGTGCCAGAGTTGGGTCTCAGATCTGATTCCCCTGGCCCCGGAGTTGGAGCTTCCTGCAGTTCACTGCACTGCCCTCTACTGTCTCCATTCTTGGGAATTTGTATAAAAGCTGAATCAAGAAGACAGAGAAAAGCCTTATTTAATGTCAGCTGCAAATGTGTGCCTCTGACAATTAAATTTTTTGCTGCTCTGAATGTCTTTGAATAAACACAAAATTACTGTACGTACTGATTTTTTGATTACAAGTACTTTTACCAAATAGGTAAATTCACAATTAGGAAACCTACAAATAATGAAAAGAGACCATATCTGAAAAAGGCCTATTATCCAGGATTTAAAGTACTGTTAAAACTCAACAGCAAAGAAAGTCAGTTTAAAAGTGGGTGAAAGATGTAGACATTTTTCCAAAGAATATATACAAATAGCCAAAAAGTACATAAAAAGATGTTCAGTACTATTAGTTAGGAAAATACAAATCAAAACCACAATGAGATACTGAAATGATCTGAGGAACAATCGGGTGCTATCCCTTGTGGTCAATCAAAGATGAGAGGCAGCGACTAGGAGAAAAGGGAGTATTTAATTTCTATAACCAGGTAATAGGAAGATGCAACGGCATCCTTATCAAAAAGCCTACTCTAAGCAACACATATTCATTCAGGTATTATATCCAAAAATCATAGCCCTTCATCAACCCCAAGTTTGAAGACTATGTGTAGTTTTAGCGTGACTCAAGATTTACATGAACAATTTGTGATATGTGACCACTGATGTGATTCAGAGTCTCCTGGTCACTCTGACATGCAGATAACATTTTGTAATTTGCAGCATGTTCTTTTCAGGAATGGACAGACAGTAGCAACATTTGGAAGGAAGGGGAAGTCACAACGTTTAAAATGATAGTTTTTGGTAGTTATAAAACATAATTGCAACAACCTCCTATTCTCAGAGCTCTGGCCTATAACATTCCAATGTTCTCATGTGCACAGATGGAGGGGAGGTGGGCAATGCTCACCGCAGGTCTTCAAACATACTCCTGTCAGCCTTGGACCTCTCTCCTAATTACTAGGTGGTCTGACTTGTCAGTTGTTTCTTCTTCAGCAAAAGCAATTGCTTACTACATAAGACTGGCCTTCTAGTTCAGTCAGGCATAGCTGTGCTGGGAGAGGAGAAGGGGGTTGAGGACAGCTGGTGGGAGTGGGCAGGAAAGAATGTGCACTTTTAAATTTAAACAGCTTTTATGTTTAGCCTAACTCGGCTACAAAAGAATACAAGTTTTTAAGTCTTTTAAAAATGACTGTTTTAATATAACCCAAATGACCTCTTTTTGGCCTATAACATTCCCCACTATCAGTTATACCCATGATCTCTATCATGGAATTTTAGCTTGCCTTTTTAAAAAAAAATCTGTTATATGATGCTATGCTGGAGTCAGGTTGGAAAATGAACTTAGTATAGAGGATAAGAAGGGACTAAATTCTTTTGGCAAGTCCTTATTAGGCAGTGACTTCCCAAGTTTTTAGTTTGGAATTTGTGTTTGAGAAAAAGGTCAAGTTCAGTCGTCAGTTTCCCCTATTGGCTAATAAATAGTGGGAGGCTTCATGTCACTAGGAAGGCTCATTCTGAGGGTTGTTTATTCCATTTACCTGGCAAGGTCGCATGGAGCTAGGAAGCATATTCCTAGAATTGTGCCTTTGGTGACAACAGTGTCCACATGATTTGACCTGATTTTATAGTCAATTATTTAAAGGCAAGAAGGTGTCAGGCCTAGAGTTTAGTCAAAACAAACAAGCAAACAAACAAACAAACAAACAAAAAACACCATCCTGGATAGGGTTTATATTATAAGCTGTTATGGTCCAGATCCTTGATTTTTCCTTTCCTGTATCTGGCATAGCATTTACAACAGACATCTAAAAATAGCACAGTGACAAGTGTAAAGATAAGAGCTATTCTAGAGTTCATGAGGACTGGCCTGGTCGGATGTTCCTGGAAGATGTCTGCCTTAGTTCTTGCTTTGGAGATGGCCAGACCCCAGGTGACTTCTTACGTTGCAGGCAGGTGTCAGTGGGCCAGCTCAAAGTCTAGGTGTGGTTAGAAATGTGGTTGGGCACTCATACTAGGTGTGAGATGTGACTTCAACTTAACTTCTCCTAACTTTGCAGCACAAGAGTCAGTCAAAACCACCCAGCAAGATCTTATAATTGGTTACAAATTGATAACAATAATTGTGAATTACAAAAGTTTCAAGGCAGTTGCTGTCAAAAGCACAATTAATAAGAAAACCTGGCTATTCTGTAACATACAACATATCTTTATAAACTAATTATAAATTGTATAACTCTCTGTTGGGGAACAGACCAATGCTTCAAGGAAACCCACAGGCTCAGACATTGGTTCTGCACCAGTGTGCTGTTGACATCAATGCTTAATTTGTAGACAACTCTGAATTGATTTCATCTCTCAAAATTAGCCTTTATAATCTCACATGCCCACAATAGTCCCTGGGTGTAGAGAGACTGAATAACTTTAACTTTTGGCCCTATGTCTCATAAAGGTAGTTCATTTTGATGTGGCAGGAGGGGGGTTGGTAGCAGTTAAAGGTATTTCCTTTTGAAAGTCAAGTAGCAAGTTCGAAAGATCCACCAGGCTGGTTTTGTTTAAAAAAAGCCAAATGGCCAGAAACTGATGGCTTTCATAGGAATGCAAAAGAAAAAGTAGCTAATTCATAGCCTTACCGACTGCTCTCCTTATCAGTTTACAACCCCTGCTCACTCTGCATTTCCTGGAGACCATTTGTTCTTTGAAAGATCTGATTTTTCTGAACACAACCTTGTAAATTCCAAAGAAAATGTGTAATCACTCAACACGACCCCCTCCCTTATCTAAACAAAGGTATAAGACCCCTTTTCTCCCATTCTGTGGGGCTCAACCTGGAAACATTAGTCCGTCGAGCCTGCCAGCATAATAAAGTCGCCACTTCTTATAATAGTCTCGGTGTCATGGCCTCTCTATTTTCCCACTACTTTATTCTGGTACCTTAGCTGGGAAAAGGAGAGTTCGGAGATGGTGTGTACCACCTCCTTTGTTGTCGGGGTACGATCTCTGGGGCAACCGGGGAGGCTGGTGTGCAAGGGACCTCTTGATCCATAGGAGGGAGGTCCCTCCCAGGCACTGAGGCTTGGACCATGAAAGCACAACAGGGACCCAAGAGGCAAGGGACTGGCATAAGGAGCACCACCGGACAGAAAGGGTAGGAACAAGGGCCTTTGCATAGACCTGCCAGTAGGTGGCAGAAGAAAAGCTTGATCACCTCCTGGAGTCTGCAAGTAGTCTCCAGCCTTAAGGAAAGGGCTGAAAGGTAGTGAAGGAAACACTGCTTTGAGGCAAAACCATTGACTCCTAGGAATTGGGTGGAGAGTTGTATTGCTGTGTGATTGCGTGTGAATGAGATGGACAGTGGAAGGGTTCTGACCTGACCAAAGGGCCAAAGAGAGTGTTGAGTCCCCATCTAAGCTGGTGGCGACCTCATACAGCTGAGGTCAGTCCCGACAGTGTGTCAGTCCGGGTTGGGGGTTTATACCAACCTGCCAATTGCTAAGAGGTGTCTGAAATATGAGGAGTACAGCTGGAGGACGAAGCAGCTATTTATCCCATATCTCCTGATCCCTCATCTCCCTCATTTGTGTGTGCTTGTCATCTGTTAGGGAGAGGAAATGGGTGGAAACCAAAGTAAAGATACCCCTCTTGGTTGTATGCTTAAGAAGTTTGACAAATGTTTCTGTGAAGATGGTTATGGTGTCAAACTGTCTCGGAGAAAGCTCCGTATGTTCTGTGAAGTAGATTGGCCCTCTTTTGAGGTTGGGTGGCCACCAGAGGGATCCCTAGATAGAAAAACCATTAGGAGAGTTTATAGAATTATAGCAGGAGAGCCAGATCACTCAGACCAATTCCCTTACATCGACTGTTGGCAGGATGTGGCCCTTGCATGGCCCTCTTGGCTAAAGGCTTGCTGGAAAGACAATTGCAAAATTATGGTAGCCTTCAAAACAGCTAAGTCCAAGTGCCCATCAGAGTCTGATGAATTGGCTGACAAACCATTGCTGGCTAGTGAACCAGAAATTCCACCACCTTATTCTCCAAACTACCCACCATTGCCACCTGCTCCCATGTCACCAGCCACTGATAGAGGCTCACAATTGGAATGTCCCCCTAAGCCTAGTTCACCTCCCAAGCAATCAGAGGCTACACCTGAGCCACCAGTTCTGATTCCCCACACTCCACCCAGAAAGCAGCTGCCAGAATGCGTGTCTGACTTCACCTCAGGGGAGTGCTGGGGTGCTTTCCAGATGCCACTGAGGGAGGTTAGGGGACCTATTTATTATAATCAAGAAGGCCAGGTACAAGGTGGGCAATGCTTATTTGTGTACCAGCCTTTCACCACCACAGACCTCCTGAAACCTTCACAGAAAAACCTCAGGCCATGATTGACTTAATGCAGTCCTTTATCCAGACCTAGAGGTCAACCTGGGTGGACTGCTGCCAACTCCTCCTGATCCTATTCAATACTGAGGAGCATCAGAGAATTACACAGGTGTCTATAAAATGGCTAGAGGAACATGCCCCTGCTGGAGCACTCAACACCCAGGCATATGCCCAAAATCAGTTCCCAGAGGAGAATCCCCAATGGGACCCCAACAGCATCCAGGGGCTACAAATGCTTGAATGATATCAGGAGGCCCTCCTAGGAAGCATGAGAGATGGAGGAAAAAAGGCCATAAACATGAGCAAGGTCTCTGAGGTGTTCCAGGGAGCTGATGAGTGTCCAAGCCAATTCTATGAGAGACTCTGTGAAGCCTTTCGATTATACACTCTCTTTGATCCAGAGGCAGCAGAAAAGCAGTGTATGGTAAATGCAACTTTTGTCAGACAATCCCAGGGGGATATCCGAAGTAAGGTACAGAAACTAGAGGGCTTTGCTGGAATGAATGCCAGCCAGCTGCTAGAAGTTGCCACTAAATTATTCATTAACCAAGATAAACAGGCTCAGCAGGAGGCAGATCGAAGGCAGAAAAAGAAAATGGCCATGCTTGCTGCTTCCACTGCAGGGTATCAGATAACAGGCCTGCAGGGAGGAAACAGAGGCAAGGGTCAGGGAAGAAGACAGCCAGGTCAGCAGTTTCCCTGAGTGGGGCCCGGAAAATCTCAGCCTTCCCAGGGATCCCTGAACTCCATCTATCAGCCCACACAAGGGACATCGTGACCTCCTATAAAGTTAGGGAGGAACCAGTGTGCCTATTGTTACCAGGAAGGTCACTGGAAAGGTGAATGCCCCCAACAAATAGCTGATGAGAAAGCCCAACAGGGAAGTGGCCCACGAGGCTCCATTTATCAACAGGACCCACCAGCTCCCAACGGCTTTATGGGCTTGGCCTCCATGGAAGGACTGCAACAAGAATAGGTCAGACTGGGCTCCCTACTATCTTTAGGTTCCCAGGAGCCTGTGGTCAGTATGACAGTAGAGGACCAGCATATGAACTTCATGGTTGACACGGGAGCTGAGCATTCTGTAATCACCCAGCCTATAGGTTCCTTCTCTCAAAAACAGGCTAATGTTGTGGGAGTCTCTGGGCATCAAGCCAAGCATCCCTTTACAATGTCATGATGCTGCAGTCAGTGGCCATGAGGTTATACAAGAGTTCCTGTATCTCCCAGATTGTCCCGTAGCCTTAATGGGGTGAGACCTGCTGGGGAAACTTCATACTCAGATAACCTTTGACTCCCCTACGCATGTAACTCTGAGATTTAGAGGCCCAGAGGCTAAAATCATGACCCTCACAATCCCCTGGGAAGGGGAATGGTAGCTCTGCAGTTTAATGGAAGCCTCACAAAAATCTCCAGAGCTGCTGTTTCGAGTACTGAGAGTGTGGGCAGAGGACAATCCTCCAGGGCTGGCAAAAAATATAGCCCCTGTGGTTGTGGAATTAAAGCCAGGGGGTGAGCTGGTCCAGCAGAGGCAGTACTTCATCCCACACAAAGCACAAGTAGGAATCCATAAGCATCTAGAAAGGCTCTTGCATTATGGAATCCTCTGGGTTTGTCAGTCTGCTTGGAATACACCTCTGTTGCTGGTGCAGAAGCCAGGCACAGACTACCGGCCAGTTTAAGACCTGCGAGCCATAAACCAGGTCACAGTAATGCTGCACCCTGTTGTCCCTAACTCGTATATGCTGCTGGGTCTCATTCCCGCTGAGGCTGCTTTTTTCACATGGCTAGACCACAAAGATGCTTTCTTCTGCATTCACCTGGCCCCAAAATGTGCCAATCTTTACTTTCCAATGGGAGGACCCAACAAATGGCACCAAGGGACAGTTAACTTGAACCCGGTTACCCCAAGGGTTCAAGAATTCTCCAGCCATCTTTCACAGGGCACTAGCCTCACTAGTGTGACTGTACTTTGCTCCATTATGTAGATGATTTACTATTGGCAGCACCAACTCGAGAAAGCTGTATGCAAGGGACACAACAACTGCTTACCCTCCTGTGGAAGGCAGGTTACAAGATCTAAAAAAAGGCCCAAATATGCCAGGAAAAGGTTAGGTATCTGGGTTTTCATTTGTCCCAAGGTCAGCGCCAACTTGGCCCTGAAAGAAAACAGGCAGTGTGCTCAATACCAGTCCCCACCACCCGGTGCCAAATTTGGGAGTTTTGGGGGCTATGGGGGTTCTGTAGAATTTGGGTACCTAACTTCTCCATCATGGCAAAACCCCTCTATGAAGCCACAAAGCGGAGTGAATGGGAACCCCTGCTATGGGAAAGGGCCCAGCAACAAGCCTTTGAGCAGAGCAAAGAGGCTCTCACCGATGCACCCGGTCTGGGACTCCCAGATGTGGCAAAACCTTTCTCTTTATATGTGCACGAACGTGTTGGCACAGTCATTGGTGTCTTAACTCAAATGCTAGGATCATGGCATAGACCTGTGGCATATTTATCCAAACAGCTAGATTCTGTGGCACAGGGGTGGTTGCCCTGTTTATGGGCCCTGGCAACCACAGCACTCCTGCTAACAGAAGCTGACAAATTAATCATGGGACAGCATCTAACAGTCAGGGTGCCTCATGTGGTGATAAATTTAATGGAATACAAGGGGCAATATTGGCTAACCAATGCTCGAATGGTCAGATATCAGAGAATGTTTTGTGAAAACCCACTCATTCACCTAGAGGTAGTAAATACCCTAAATCCGGCCACTTCACTACCCATAGAGTCAGGACAGCCAGACCATGATTGCATTGAAATCATAAATGACATATTTTCTAGCTGTCCAGATTTAGCAGACCAACCCCTCAGGAACCCCAAAGTCGAATACTTCACTGACGGAAGCAATTTCATAAAGGAGGGGGAGCACTTCGCTGGCTATTCAGTGGTAACTTTAAACTCAACAGTTGAGGCTAAACCCCTGTCGATAGGAACTTCAGCCCAGAGGCAGAACTCATTACGCTCGCTCGAGCACTCTGGCTGCTGCAGGGCTGCATGCTAATATCTATACGGACTCCAAGTATGCCTTTACTACCTTGCATGTACATGGGGCCTTATACAAGGAGAGAGGTTTAATTAACTCAGGGGGAAAGGACATAAAATATGGCAATAAGATTCTAGAACTACTATACGCTGTGTGGGTACCAAAGGAGGTGGCAGTCAAACATTGCAGAGGGCATAAAAAAGGAAATGTGATAACTGCCAGAGGGAATCACAGAGCAGATCAAGAAGCAAAGCTGGCAGCAATGAAAGAAACTGTTGGAACAACTGCAATAGCCGTGACACTACTCCACTGACAAACTGGAGTCCCAGCTACTCAGCAGATGAGAAAACATGGTTTGGAACCGAAACGAGACACTACCTACAAGTCAGATGGTGGAAATTCCAGGATGGCCAAATAGCAATTCCAGAATCACTGGCTCCAGCATTTGTCAGGCAATTTCACCAAGGAACACGCAGTGGATAGACTGCTCTTGAAAATTCTCTCAGTAAGTACTTCTATGTCCTCCGACTCTCCAGTATAGCACGGGTGGTCTGTGAACAATGTGTAACTTGTGCTCAAAATAACCCATGGCAGGAACTTAAAGTCTCTCCCTGAGTGCAGCATGTTGGGGTGGCACTCTTTGAGGACCTTATCGTGGACTTTACAGAACTCCCACGCTGCCAAGGCTACAAATGCCTCCTTGTTTTTGTGTGTACTTTCTCAGGATGGGTTGAGGCCTTCCCCACAAGGACAGAAAAAGCCGCTGAGGTGACCCGACTCCTGTTAAAGGAAATTATTCCCCGGTTTGGACTCCCGATTACTATCGGATCGGACAATGGACCGGCATTTGTAGCTGAAGTAGTACAGTTAATGACTAAAGGACTGCAAATCAAATGGAGGCTCCATACCACCTATAGGCCACAAAGTTCGGGTAAGGTGGAGTGAATAAACCGGACCTTAAAGTCACAACTAAGTAAGTTATGCCAAGAAACTCATTTAGGCTGGGTCCAGCTTCTGCCAATAGTCCTTCTAAAGGTGAGGTCTAGCCCCACCAAACAAACAGGTTTCTCGCCCTTTGAGATTCTTTATGGGCAACCACCCCCTCTCGTTAAGGGCATACAGGGAGACTTAAAGGAATTAGGAAGTCTTATCCTAAAACAGCAAATGCAAACCTTAAGTTCAGTCCTTAATGCCATCCATTTTCAAGTCAGAGAACAATTGCCAATTAGTTTAACTATCAATGCCCATTCTTTTAAGCCAGGTGATATGGTATGGGTAAAAGAGTGGAATGTACAACCTCCAAAGCCCCTCTGGAGGGGGCCATTTACTGTTCTTTTATCTACCCCGACCACAGTCAAAGTAGCTGAAGTAGTTCCTTGGATTCATTATAGTCTTCCAGGACTGGGAGTGCACTATAAATCCAGCAGCGCCCATTAAGCTGATCCTTCAGAAAGTCACCGAGCCCAACAAAGGACCTGGAACCAATTTATCCAGCCCTGCTCTAGAAGCCTGAGGATCCTTCAGCCCTGCACTGGAGGTTGACTGATCAACTGACAGCAGAAGATTAAGGATTCAGCTTCAGAACTCAGCAGACATTACTGATAAGCCATTGTTTTGCTTTGTCAACCTTTATATTTGCTAAACTCTGTCATTTGAATTGCTGTAGAACTAACTTTATTTGCTGTAGAATTAACAAAGTTGTCCCCAATGAGTATGTTAGAAAAGGGTTTCACCAGAAAAGGGTTCCATTTTTTCTTACAATAGGAAATTTACTTGTGCTTTTATGTATTTCTACCTAATTTGGGTATCTACCACTTCCCCTATATACCCAGCATATAAATGTATAGAAACTATCTGGCCAGACATAAAAGTTTTCCATCGTTATTCGTCCCAGCCAGAAGTTTGTTATATTGACAAACATATCTGCACCCATAATGGCCAGCTATACTTTACCGGATTATCAAAACAAAACTACCAGTACACTAAAGCTGGTGTCATAGCCTGTAACAACCCTGGAAGCATAAATTGGGTTTGTTGGGATCTTGCCCCTGCACCCAAAGCTGAGAAGCTGATTAAAGAAGCTGTACAATTTGCAGCTCCTCCAGCCACCCAACAGTCAAAGTTAACCCCATTCCCTCAGTCATGGGAAGTAGGTCAAAATCTGTTTATAAATTTGGCTGAAAATATAGCCCGGACACCTGGTGTCACCAATTGTCGGGTATGTGGAGGAGCCCTAATGACTGAAGAGTGACCTTGGAAGGGAAGTAGTCTGGATGCATACCAGCTCCTCCAATGGAACCATTCTGTAACTGTTAGATAACATACCCCAAAAGTGGATCCTCTCCTCAAAAGTAATTGGAGAAGACTGTTTAAGTAAAGCGGGCTCTGCTTATACTCAATAGGTTGGAGAGACGCCTTGCAAAAGAATATTATACTGGAATTCAACCCATCAGACCTGGTGGCCAACAAAGCCTGCTTGGTATTGGCACCTGCTTATGCAACTAAATCTTCTCAGTGTACTATTGTCACCCAAACTATAAGTAACAGTGCAGTACTATCCTCTGAACAGTCTAACCTGTTTCAAGGTGTTCCCATTATAAGTCAGAGCTGGACAGATCTGTCCTTTGTAAATCCAGACCTCTGGAAAGTCCCTAAAGGGCTATTTTGGATATGTGGAAAAGTGGCATATGCCCAGCTCCCAGCATTATGGAAAGGCACATGTACCATAGGAATAATCCACCAGGATTTTTCCTTCTGCCTAACCCAAGGGAGGATGAACTATGCATTCCCCTTTATGAAAGCCTCAAAACACGAGATGCTCGATCCCTCAACCAAGTTCCTAATATAGGAGGGACCCAGGTTTGGAAAGATGATGAATGGCCACCCCAGAGGATTATAAATACCTATGGCCCAGCCACATGGGCACAAGGTGGAAGTTGGGGATACTTCAAGCCTATATGTATATGCTAAACCTCATTATTAGGTTACAAGCTGTCTTAGAATTTATAACTAATCAAATGGCCACGGCTTTTGAGCTTGTTGCTCAGTAACAAGCCCAAATGCATGCAGCTATATATCAAAACCTCTTAGCTTTGGACTACCTGCTGGCGGAAGAAGGAGGAGTATGTGGTAAATTTAATAGCTCTGACTGTTGTTTGCAAACAGATGATAATAGTAAAGCAATAACTGATATAGCCACCAATATTAGAAAGCTTGTCCATGTCCTGGTGCAAAAATGTCAAGGCATAAAAATTGCAATTGGTTTGAAAACATGTTCTCAGGTCTGGGTGGATTTAAGTATATTATTGGATCTATAGTCCTATTGGTGGGATCCTGTCTTATCCTCCCTTGCATAGCCCCAATAATTATGAACGCCATTTCTAAGTTTGTGGAAACAGTCGTTGAACGAAAAACTGCCCCCCATATAATGTTAATACACCAGATTAAGGATGATGATGCTCTAGATCCATGAAAGATCGAGCATCAAGTGGGGGATGATGTGGCAGGAAAGGGGTTGGTAGCAGTTAAAGGTATTTCCTTTTGAAAGTCAAGTGGCAAGTTCCAAAGACCCACCAGGCCAGTTTTGTTTAAAAAAAGCCAAATGGCCAGAGACTGACGGCTCTCATGGAAATGCAAAAGAAAAAGTACCTAATTCACAGCCTAACTGACTGCTCTCCTTATCAGTTTATAACCCCTGCTTGCTCTGCATTTCCTAGAGACCATTTATTTTCTTTGAAAGATCTGATTTTTCTGAACACAACCTTGTAAATTCCAAAGAAAATGTGTAATTGCTCAACACATCCCTCTCCCTTACCTAAACAAAGGTATAAGACCCCTCTTCTCCCATTCTGGCGGCTCAACCTGGAAGCGTTAGCCCGTCGAGCCCGCCGGTGTAATAAAGTTGCCACTTCCTATAAGTCTCGGTGTCATAGCCTCTCTATTTTCCTGCTACAATTTGATTTCACCATCTCCTGGGCCTGAAGATGAGGCCCTGACTGGTGCGATTTAGCAAGAGTCACTGTCTTTTTTTTTTCTTCAGTCCCAGGAACCAAAGCTCTGTAACTTAACAGCATAAGGATTAGTTAATAGAACATTTACTAAAGATGTCAAAGGCTAGAACATTTTATTAAAATAAAATTATAGATTACACCCACTAGAATGGTTATTCTTTTTTTAAAATACAAGTATTGGCAAGGATGTGGAGAAATTGAAATCCTTGGTCACTGCTGAAAGGAGTGTAAAATGGTGTAGTTACTGTGGAAAAGATGTTTGACAGTTCTTCAAAAGGTTAAATATATAATTACCATATGATTCAGCAATTCCACTTTTAGTATATGCTCAAAAGATTAAAACAGGTATTCAAACAAAAATTGCAGCACCATTCACAATAGCCAAAAGATAGAAACAATGTGAATGTCCATCCATTGATAAATGGATAAATAAAATGTGATATGTCTATATGATAAAAATGAATGAAGCCAGGGACTTCAAGATGGCTGAGCAAGAAATCTTGCATTCCCCTCCCCCACAAAGAAGAACCTAAATAGTGAGTAGATAATTACACTTCAAGTGGATTATTCAAGAAGAAACTCTGGAATTCAACCGAGAAGTGACAAAAACCACCTAAATCAAAGATGAAGCAGGGGTGGGGGAGGTGGGGGTGGTGGTGGGATGTAAGCTATTCGTCCAGGATTAGCTGGGAACCTAAAGAAACTCTCTGATGTGGGGAAAAAGTGAGAGACCTGCAATGGTCCACGGTCCCACCATGGACTCCCACAGCCCTAGCATGGGAGAGCCCCACATCCCTTCAGGCCCTGAAGCTAACATAAGATCTGCCAAGAGACTGCACTACACCACTGCTCCAAGGAGGGAGTTCACACTGGGTCCCACATGCATGCTGAGTCCTGATAGCAGCCCCTACCACCCTGCATTCTGCCCTGGGCCCGGCAGGACCAGCATCTCCACATCCCTGGGGTTCACTGACATCCCCCACCTGCAGTCACTGCTATGACTAACAGCTGCTGCTAAAGCCAAAGCACAGGTCACTGGCTGTGACCATACTGCCTCTAGCAGCAGAGACACTATGTATTTTTTTTTGAGCCAGAGTCTCACTCTGTTGCCCAAGCTGAAGTGCAGTGCACGCTCATGGCCACTGCAGCCTTGACATACTGGGCTCAGGCAACCCTTCTGCCTCAACCTTCCAAGTAGCTGGAACTACAGGCATGCACCACCATGCTTGGCTAATTTTTTAAAAATTTATTGTAGAGATGAGGTCTTGCCAAGTTGCCCAGGCTGGTTTTGAACCCGTGGGCTCAGGCAATCCTCTCATCCTTGCTTCACAAAGTGCTGGGATTATAAGCATGGGCCATTTTACCCGGTAACACTGTGCATATTTACATGCTGGGACAGAGTTCTCCACCCACAGCTGTCATCAGTATGGGTTGCCACTGCCAGGCCCGTCTGAAGCACAAGCTAAGTGCAGACTGCAACTGCTAGGGTTGAAGCGCAAGCAAAGCCTGTGTTCTTCACTCACCTGCACATGCTGCTGTCACTGAAAGTAGCCTTACTCTCCCCAGCAGCAAGGCCACAGTACAGCTCCTGCCAACCTCCCACCTATGCACTTTGCCTAGGGCCTGGGGATCACCCCACCCTTGCCCACTGTAGTCAGTGCTTGCATACACCATTGGGGGACTTGAGAACAAGCCTGCCCAACCAGGCATTGCAATACTTCCTCATGCCAGAGTATGTAGTCCAGGAGCCTGGTGAGTGCCCAGTCAACTTCCTAACCATTGGCACTTGAGCACTCCTTCTGAGGCTCTGAGAATGAGCCCATCCACCCTGCCATTACCACAACAGCTGGCACATTACCACAATCACCTGCACATACCACCTGTGAGCCTGAAGACTGGTCTGCCCACCTCATTGTAGCCACTGCCAACACCAGCCCACACTGCTTGGGACTCAAAGGATTGTGCCATTGCTCATACCACATCTTTTTCCCATGGTCTGAGAATTTGCCCACTAACCTGGTCCATCACTGCCACTACCAGCATCCAACAAACCACCTGGAGACCCAAGAATCAACCCACCTAGATTCACTAACATTAGTGCTAGTATATGTCACCTGGAGCCCAAGGACAGGCTTGCTCAGCCCACTGCTGACATCACTGGCCCAAAGACTGGCCCACCAGTTATGTGTCCCAGTCCCCAGCAAAATTTTAGAGCAGCCTCCATTAATAACCACACCCTAAGCCATCAAAGAAACCACAGACATCATGGACACTGTTTACAACTGAAGAAATCAGAGACTACACTACTACACACACCCAGAATTAAAGTCAAAGTGCCCTAACCAACAAACACCATTGACAACCCTTCAGAAAAAAGTCCTCCCCTATGAAAGCAAATTTAAAAAATTTGTAGAAGCAACTGCTACACTGATGTGCAGATATCAATGTAAGGACACAGGAAACATGAAAAACAAAGAAAATATACCTGTAAAGGAACATAATAAGTCTCTACCAACAGATCTCAATCAAAATGATATATTAAAAGTCCTAGAAAAAGAATTCAAAATATTAATTTTAAAGAAGATCAGGGAGATACAAGAGAATACTAAACAAATGCAAAGAAATTAAAAAAACAATTTGGGATGTTAACAGGTTTTTCAAAGAGATAGATTTAAAAAGAACCAAATAGAAATTTTGGAAAGAAAGAATTTGTTGAATAAACTACAAAATATATTTGAGAGCTTCAATAATAGACTAAATCAAGCAGAAGAATCTTATAACTCAAAGATAGTTTTTTGAGTTAAAATAAAGATGAATAAAAAAGAATGAGCAAAGACTTCATGACATTTGGAACATCATAAAATAACCAAACATGCTAATTTTCAGAATCCCAAAAGGTGAAGAGAAAACAGAAGGGTTTGTAAATCTATTTAATAAAATAGTAGATTAAAAAAACACTTCCAGGTCTAAAGATTTTGACATTAGATATACATGGCTCAGAGATTCCCAAACAGATACAGTACAAAAAGTCCCTCTCCATGGCACAATATAGTCAAATTGTCAAAAGTCAAAGACAAAGAGAGAATTCTAAAAACAGTAAAAGAAAATCATCTCATCACTTATAAAGGAACCCTCATCAGACAAACAATAGAATTCTCAGCAGAAATCTTATAGATCAGGAGACAATGGGATATAGTTAACAGACTGAAAGAAAAAAAAACTGTCAGCCAACAATACTATACACAGAAAATGTATCCTTCATAAAAGAAGAAAAAATAAAGTCTTTCCTAGACAAGCAAAAGCTGAGGGTACTCATCAATACTAAATCAGCCCTATAAGAAATGCTTAAGGGAATCTTACATCTGGAAGTAAAAGAATAATACCCACCATCATGAAAATACCTTAAACTAGAAAATCCATTCTTAGAGGAAACACATAAAAAAAAAGAAGACTCAAATGTTACTACTATATAGAACCACCAAACCACAATGATAAATGATAAGAGAGAAAGAAAGAATATACAAAACAACCAGATACAAACTAATGAAATAACTAGAACAAACCTCCACATATTAATAATAACCTTGAATATAAATGTAGCATTCAACTTCCCATTTAAAAGTTGTAGACTAGCTGAATGGATTTAAAAAATAGACCCAGCTATATGTGGCTTACAAGAAGCTCATCTCACCTCTATAGACACATATAGACTAAAAGTAAAGAGATGGAAAAAGATATTTCATGCAGAGGGAAACCAGATGAGGAGGAATAGCTAGACCTGAATCAGATAAAACAGACTTTAGGCCAAGTGCAGTGGCTCATGCCTTTATTCTAGCACTTTGGGAGGCTGAGGTGAGAAGATTGCTTGAACCCAGGAGTTGAAGGCTAGCCTAAGCAACAAAGTGAGACCTTGTCTCTACAAAAACTTTTTCAAAAGATTAGTCAGGTATGAGCTTGTGGTCCCAGCTACTTGAAAGGCTGAGATGGAAGGATTACTTGAACCTAGGAGGTGGAGAATGCCATGAACAGTGATTGTGCCACTGCGCTCCAGTGTGGGTGGCAGAGCAAGATGCTAACACCTCCCCCCAAAAAAAGCTTTAAGAAAAAAGTCAAAACAGATGCAGTAGTTCATTATATAATGACAAAGGAATCAATTTAATAAGAAAATATAGCAGTTCTAAACATGTATGCACCCAACATGGAGTATCCAGATATATAAAGCAAATACTACTAGATCTAAAGGGAGAGAGAGACTCCAATACAGCAATAGTTGAGGACTTCATCACCCCATTCTCAGCATTAGACAGATCATCTAAACAGATCATTAGACAGGAAATTAACAAATAAACATTGGATTTAAATTGCACATCAGACCAAATAGACCTAATAGATATTCACAGGGCATTTTATCCAACAACTACAGAATAAACATTCTCCTTATTGGCACATCAGAACACTCTCCAGGACAGGCCATATGCTAGGACACAAAACAACTTTCAAAAAATTTTCAAGAGTCAAAATCATATTTCATATCTTCTCGCTATCACAGTAGACAAAACTAGAAATCAATAACAAGAGGAACATGAGAATCTGTATAAATACTTAAAAATTAAACAACATGCTCCTGAATAATCACTGAGTCAAGAAGTTAGGAGGAGATCAAAAAAATCCTCAAAACAAATTAAAATAAAAAGAAAACATACCAAAATATATGATATACAGCAAAATCAGTGCTAGGAGGGAAATTTATAACAATAAGCACCTACATCAAGAAAGCAGAGAGCTCAAATAAACATTTTAACAATATACCTCAAGGAATTAAAATTTTTAAAAAATAAAGTAAAATTAGAAGAGGGAAAGAAATAATAAAGGTCAGAACAGAACTAAACAAAATAGAGACTAAAAAAAATCAATGGAGCAAAAAGTTTTAAAAAAAGTAACAAAATCAATAAATCCTTGCTAGACTAACCAAGAAACAAAAGAGAGAAGATCCAAATAAGCAAATATCCAAATAAGGAGACATTATAACAGAAAATACAGAAATACAAAAGATTATCAGAGACTATTATGAACAACCATACACTAGCACACTGGAAAACCTTGAAGAAATAGATAAATTCCTGGACATGTACAACCTACCAAGATTGAATCTGGAAGAAATAGAAAATCTGAATAGACAAGTAATGATATCAAAGCAGTAATAAAAAGTCTCCCAACAAAGAAAAGTCCAAAACCTGATGACTTTACTGCCAGATCAATTTTTCGAAGAAGAATTAATACCAATTCTCCTCAAAATATTGAAGAGCAGGAAATTCTCCCTAACTCATTCTATGAGGTCAGCATTACCTTGATACCGAAACCAGACCAGGACACAACAAAAAGAGAAAAATACAATCCAATATCCCTAATGCACATAGATGTTAAAATCCTAAATAAAATGCTAGCAAATCAAACCGAACAGCACATCAAAAAGATAATATGCCATGATCAAGTGGGAGTTATTCCAGGAACGCAAGGATGATTTGACATATGCAAATCAATAAACATGATACATTACATCAGCAAAGTGAAGGACAAAAAAACCATATAAGCATCTCAATAGATGCAGCAAATACATTGGGTAAAATTCAACATCCCTTCATGATAAAAACTCTCAAAAAATTAGGTAATGAAAGAACATACCTGAACATAATAATGTTCTTATATGACAAACCCACAGCTAAAGTCATACTTAATGGGGAGAAACTAAAAGGTTTTCCTCTAAGAACTGAAACAAGATAAGCATGCCCACTCTCACCACTCTTATTCAACGTACTAGAAGTCCTAGCTAGAGCAATAAGGCAAGAGAAATAAATAAAGTGTATCCAAATAAAAAAGGGGAAGTAAAATGGTCCCTCTTTGCTGCTGATAAGATTTTATATCTAAAAATACTTAAAGACCACCAAAAAACTCTTAGATCTGATAAATAAATTAAGTACAGTTGAAGGCTATAAAATCAACACAAAAATCAGTGCAGTTTATATACACCAATGATGAAATAGCTGAGAAAGAAATCAAGGAAGCAATCTCACTCACAATGGCTACAAAATATAGTAAAATAACAAATACCTAAAAATTAATTTAACTACAGAGGTGAATGATCTATACGAGGGTAACTGCAAAACACTGATGAAGGAAATTGTAAAGAACAGAAACAAATGAAAAGACATTTCATGCTCATGGATCAGAATAATGTCATTAAAATTATCATATTACCCACAGCAATCTACATATTTAATGCAGTCCCTATCAAAAAACAATGCTATTTTTCACAGAATTAGAAATAAAATTCTAAAACCTATATAGAACAACAGCAACAACTAAAGTCCATATAGCTAAAGTAGTCCTAAAGAAAAAAAAGCTGGAGGCATCATCTGACTTCAAAATATATTACAAGGCTACAGAGTAATCAAACAGTATGGTATTGGTATAAAAACAGACACACAGTCCAATAAACCAGAATAGGGAGTCCAGAAATAAACCTATGTATTTACAGCCAAATATTTTTTGCCAAAGATGCAAAGAACATACATTAAGGAAAGGATAGTCTCTTCAATAAGTTGTGCTAGGAAAATTGGACATCCATATGCAGAAGTACAAAACTGGACCTTTATCTCTCATCATATACAAAAAATTACTCAAGATTAATAAAAGATATAAACATAAGACCTGAAAGATACCTGCACACAAATGTTTATCACAGCATTGTTCACAATAGCAAAAACCTGGAACCAACCATGCTGTCCATCAAAAGAGGACTGGATTTAAAAAAGTGGGACATATACATGATGGAATACTATGCAGCCATAAAAAAGAACAAAATCATGAATTTTGTAGCAACCTGGATGGAACTAGAGTCTATAATACTGAGTTATCTCTCACAGAAACAAAGATCTGAGTATCACATGTTCTCACTCATATAGTGGACCTTGAACATCTATCATAATACTATAAGAAAAGGACTGACAGTGGTGAGAAACTATGGAGGGGGTTAGGGAGGGGAAGGGAGGTGGGACTAACGTTAGTCAATATCTGTCTGGGGACGAGGAGATACCCCTTATCAACAAGGGTGCCTGAACGATGTACATTTGTATACCTAACCGTTAACTGTACCCCACAATTTTATAATAAAAAGTATGTTAAAAAAAAAGACCTGAAAGTATAAAACTACTAAAAGAAAACTTAGAGAAAACTCTTCAGGACATGTTCTAGGCAAAGATTTTATGGCTAAGAACTCAAAAGTATAGACAACAAACACAAAAATAGACCAATGGAACTAGATTAAAGTAAAAAGTCTCTGCACAGCAAAGGAAACAATCTACAGACTGAAGAGAAAACCTGTTGAATGGTAGAAAATATTTGCAAGCTATTCATCTGGCAAGAGACTTATGTCCAGAATACAGAAGGAACCCAAACAGCTCAACAGTAAAAATCATCATCATCATCATCGTCGTCATCATCATCACTATCCTATTAGAAAGTGGACAAATAACATGAATAGACATTTCTCAAAAGAATACATACAAATGGCCAACAAGCTGTATTTAAAAATGACTTTAAAAAGACAATCATCAGGGAAATGCAAGTAAAAATCACAATGAAATATTGTCTATTGATATTTGGATATATTTGATATAATTAAAAAGACAAAAAATAATAGATGCTGGCAAGGATGTGGAGAAATGAAAACTCTTATACACTGTGGTGGGAATGTGAATTAGTACAGTCATTATGGAAAACAGTATGGAGATTTCTCAAAGAACTAAAAATAGAACTATAATGATCCAACAATCTAATTTCTAAGTATTTATCCAAAGAAAAAGAAATCAGTTTAACAAAAGAATACCTGCACTTGCATGTTTATTGCAGCACTATTCACAATAGCAAAGATATCAAATCAGCCATCAGTGAACAAATGGATCAAGAAAATCAGGTATATATGAAATCATGTCATTTGCAACAACATGCAAACTGGAAGTCATTGTGTCAAGTGAAATGAGACAGGAACAGAAAGACAAATATTATATGTTCTCACACATATGTGGGAGCTAAAAAATTGATCTCATGGGGTCAGACTTGAATAAAAAAAGAAACACAGGTCAGGAAGTGTGTGTGGGGTTGAAGGAGGAATGACGAAAGACTGGTTAATGGATACAAACATATGTATACAGTTAGATAGAAGATATAAATTCTAATGTTAGATAACAGAGTAGGATAGCAGAGTAGATGACTATAGTTGTCAATAATGTTTTGCATATTTCAAAGTATCTAGAAAAGAGGACTTAAAATATCCCCATATAAAAAGGATAGACATTCAATATGATAGATACCTTAAACACCCTTACTTGATCATTGCATAGTCTATGAATGTAATAAGTGACTCACAAGTATCCCATAAATATGTAAAATGCTATGTATGAATGAAAAGAATAAAGTACTGGTAAATGATAAAACATGAATAAACCAAAAAACATGCTAAGTGAAAGAAGCAGTACACAAAAGGTCACATTATATGATTCCATATATAAAGTATTCAGAATAAGCAAATCCATAAAAACAGAAAGCATGTTAGGATTGCTAGGGGTTGAGGCTGGAGGATGGGAAGTGATTGCTTAATGGGTAAGGGGTATCCCTTAGGATGATGAAAATATTTTGGAATTAGATAGAGGGGATGGTTGCAGAACATTGTGAAAGTACTAAATGCCACTGAACTATGCAATTTTAAATGTTTAAGTTTATGTTATCTGAAATATGCCTCAATTAAAGAAATACATCACAGAGATTCAAGATGGCCACCTAGAAGTAGCCGACCAGCACCTCTCTTGCAGAGCACACCAAGAAGGAGAGCCCCAGCAGTGGGTTACCCCCAGAAGCTTGAGCAGGCTGAGACAGAGGACACAACCCACATCCCACAGAAAACTCTTGGGACACACAGGGAATGAGGAGGACAGAGAGCAGGCAGTCAGCTTCTGAAGCCAGAAGACCTCATCTCCACTAGGTTTGCAAAGGAATTGCAGTCCTGCCTTATATATGAAAGGGGGTGAGTGTGGGAAAATGGAACTAGGTGCTTGCTACTGATAAGGTCTGCAAGCTGCACAGGACTCCAGTCTCATGCAAGAGGCAGCCTGAATACTACACAGCAGTGAGCTGCCAGAGCCAATGTGGAACTGGGAATCCATCCAAGCCCTAAACACTTACAGCCAATCAATCTCTAAGGTCTCATACTCCTGAGGGCAGCACTTGGTGGCCAAGCCTCAGGCCAGGAAAGATCCCCTATCAGCTTCACTCGCACCCAGGGCAGGTTCTACTACAGAGTGCAACATGGGTTTTGAGCAAGCGGTGACAGATTCTGCTGCTTTTGAGCAAACTGTGACAGATTCTGCTGCTTTTGAGTTCTGAATGCAGATCGACCTTTAGTGTGGAGAGAGAGTTAAGAGGAGCAATTAGTAACCCTTATCTCTCCATGGGAGCTTTTGGACAACAGACAGTGCCACCATTCTGACAGTGCTGCCACAGCATCTAACAGGCCCATGTCCCCTCCAGATTCCCACAGAGAGCTCACAACCAGGAATCAGAATGCAGACAATCAGTCCCGGCCATGGAAAAAACTTTGCAGTGGAAAGTCATTTTGAGTTCTGAGCACTACCTAGCAGAAGAAGGAGAGCTAAAGACAGTGGGAGAAGGTGTCTCTGGTCCTGGTGATCCCTCTTTCCCTGTGGGAACTCTTTTATATGGCAGAAAAGACTCTAGGACAGCTAGACCCAGAAAAGCAACAGGACCCACAGTGGTCTGGCCCTCACAGACTACCATCTCCAGGGGAAGGAGAAGTGCAACACATTAGGGGAGCATCCAATGGGACAAAAATGAAAAATTAAAATAAATAATAAATCCCACAAAATGTCACCCCAACAGTAGAAACTCTATCTAACTTAAAAATAAGACAAAAAATAAAAATAAAAAAACAAAACAAAAGAGTTTGTCCTCACCGGTGGGGAAGAACTAGCAAGAAAATAGTTACAATCCCCAAAACCTTAATGAAGCATCACCCACAAAAGGTCATCTCAGACCCCAAGCAATGGGAACCATCTAGAATGACCTGTCCCTGGTGACAGACATAGAATTCAGAGTATGGATGGCAAAAACAGTCAAGGAAAACCACGAGAAGATGGAAGCATAGATCACCCAGGCAACAAAAGCAGTGTAGTAAGTAAAAGTTGAGTTGGCCAATATAAGAAAGGCCCAACCTGAAATCCTGGAAATGAAGAATTCCCTCCTGGAATTTCAAAGAACAATGACAGGCCTCAGCAACAGAATTGACCAGGCAGAGGAAAGAATCTCAGTGCTTAAAGATCAAAATATTGAACTAACCCAGTTTGACAAAAACAAGAAGAAAAGGCTCAAGAAGAATTAGCAAAGCCTCTGAGAGGTTTGAGAGTATGTAAAAGAGACCAAATCTATGACTGGATGGCATCATTGAGACAGAAGGGGAAACTGAATATATCCTAAAACAAGCCTTCCAAGAGGTCATCCAAGAAAACATCCTCTATTCCACTAAAGAGGTGACCATACAAACATAGGAGATCCAGAGAACCCCTGAAAAGTATTACATGAAAAGACCATCCCCAAGACACACACTAATCCATCTCCACAAGGTAAAAATTAAAGAAAAAATCCTAAAGGTAACTAGAGAGAAGGGACAGACCACCTACTGGGGAAGAGCCATCAGAATTGCAGCAGACTTTTCAGCAGAAACTGAGGCCCCATCTTTAACATTCTTTTAAAAAAGCAACTCCAGTCAAGAATTTTCTACCCTGCCAAGTCAGGCTTCATCAATGAAGAAGAATTAAAATCCTTCCCAGACATCCAATCCCTAAAAGAATATGTTACCTCCAGACCAATCCCTTAGGGTATGCTTAAGAAAATTCTAAGCACAAAAATGAAAGAATGGAGCCATCCATTGCAAAACACAAGTAAGCACAGAGTTAACAGAGCATAAAGATCAACCACAGAATTAAAAAAAAAGTCAGGCAACCTCTTAGAAGCACTATGACGGAGATAAACTGTAACATATCATATAACATAACAGTAGCAAACAGAATAAAGAAATATGATCAAACAGTCATCTACCTCTAGGAAACCCATCTCACTGCAAAGGACATCCATAGGCTCAAAGTAAGGGGCTGGAGAAAGATTTTCCAGGAAAATGGAAAACAAGAAGAGCAGGGGTAGCTATTCTTATATCAGTCAAAACAGACTTCAAACCAATAAAAGTCAAAAAGGACACTGAAGGATACTACATAATGATAAAAGTCTCAACTAATCAGCAGTAAATATTAATCTTAAATATATATGCACCCAACATGGGAGCACACAGATTTATAAAACAATTGTTACTTAAACAAAGAGAGGACACAGACATCTGTACAATTATAGCTGGAGACTTTAATACCCCATTCACAGCCCTAGACAGATCATAGAGGCAAACAACTGACAAGAAAATCTGGAACCTTAACTGAACACTCAACCAATTGGACGCAATAGACATCTACAGAACACTTCACCCAACAAGAATTTGCATTCTACTTATCAGTACATGGAACACATGCCAAGATTGGGCACATTCTCAGGCATAAATCAAGTGTGAACAAACTTCAAAAGGTTGAAATAATACCTAGTGTCTTCTCAGACCACAGTGGAATAAAAATAAATATCATCACCAACAGGAAACCCCCAAACACACAAATACATGGAAATTAAGCAACATGTTTCTGAATGTCGTTGCAGTTAACAGAGAAATCAAAGCAGAAAAAAAAATTTCCTGAAAACAAAGGCACAATATATCAAATCATGAAAGTTATACTGAGAGAGAAGTTTATAACATTACACACACGTCAAGAAAATAGAGGGATTTTTAAGTAAACAGCCTAATGTCACACCCAAGGGAGTTGTGAAAGCAAGAACAATTAAATCCTAATTTCAGTAGAAAAAGCCTATTGTGACTAAAATAAGGTCACAATTGCATGAAATATAATCCAAAACATCATAGAAAGGATCAACAAGACAAAAATCTGGTCTTTTGAAAGGATAAGATTGACAGACCCCTGACTAGATTGATGAGAGAGAGAGAGAGAGAGAGAGAGAGCGAGCGAGAGAGAGTGAGGGAAGAAGGGAGAGGGAGAGGAGGAGAGGGAGAGAGGGAGACTGAATACATATAAATTAGAAATGAAAAAGATGATGTCACAACGGACAGGAAATTTAAAAGATTATCAGAGATTGCTATAAATATCTGTATGCAAGTAAACCAGAAAATCTAGGAGAAATCAAGGATTTCCTGGTATCACACATCCTCTCAAGGTTGAAACCAGGAGAAATTGAAACCCTAACAAGACCAATAATAATCCAAGAAATCAACTCAGTTATAAGAAATCTCCCCACAAAAACAAAACAACACAAAAACCATGGGCAACATGGTTTCTCAGCTCACTTCCACAAGACATACAAGGAAGAGCTGATACCAATCCTATTTCAGGCAGTCAAGGAGAAAGGAATTCTCCCTAGCTTATCCTATGAAGCTAATATTATCCTAATATAAAAAAATGACAAAGACCCAACAAGGAAAAGTCAATTTCACTGATCGTAGATGCAAAATTTCTCAACAGTATTCTAACAAATTGTATCCAACAACAGGTTTCAAGGATCATCCAATATAACAAGGTGGGCTTCATTCCTGGGATGCAGAGCTGGTTTAACATTCGTAAGTTTATAAATGTAATCCATCACATTAATAGGTGTAAACCAAAAACCACATTACTATCTCATTAGATACAGGAAAAGCATTTGGTAAAATCCTGCATCTCTTTTTAGTAAAAACTCACAAACACCTAGGCATCGATGGAGCATGACTCAAAATAATGAACCATCTATGACAAATCTGCAGCCAACATTATTTTTAATGGGCAGAAGCTGGAAGTATTCCCCCTAAGAATTGAAACAACACAAGAATGTCCGCTCTCACCCCTCCTATTCAAAACAGTAATGGAAGTCGTAGCCAGAGTAATTAGGGAGGATAAATAAACCAGGAGTATCCAAGTAGGAAAAGAAGAAGTTTTCATCCCTTTTTGCAGATGATATAATTCTATACCTAGAAAAGCCTAGAGAGTCTGTCAAAAACTTCCTTGCACTGATAAGTAACTTTGGTAAAGTCTTGGGACACAAAATCAATGCACAAAGACAGTTGCATTTCTATACACCAACAACAAGCAGGCTGAGAACCAGATAAAAAATACAATTTCATTCACAATAGCCATAACAAAAATAAAATATTTTGGCATCCATCTAACCAAAGAAGTGAAAGATCTTTATAATGAAAACTACAAAACACTGCTCAAAGAAAGCAAGGATGAAACAAACAAATGGAAAAGCATTCCATGCACATGGATTTAAAAAATAAGTGTCATCAAGATGCCCATCCTATCCAAGGCAATCTACAGATTCAATGCAATTCCATCAAATTGCCAGGATCATTTTTCACAGATCTAGAAAAGGCAATAGTAAATTCATATAGAAGCAGAAAAGAGCCTGAATAGCTAAAGCAATCCTCAGCGAAAGGAACAAAGCTGAGAGCATCATACTTCCAGACTTTAACCTTTATTACAAGACTATAGTAAACAAGACAGCATGGTACTGGTACAGGAAGAGACATATAGACCAATGGAAGAGGACAAAAAAACCCAGAAAAAATCATGGTCCTTCAACCAACTCATCTTTGACAATGCCCATCACAAACAAACACTGGGAAAATAAAACCATATTTAGCAAATGATGCTTGGAGAACTGGCTAACCACATGCAGAAGAATGAAATTGGACCCCTATTTAACACAATATACAAAATTTAACTCAAAATGGATCAAAGACTTAAACGTAAAACCTCAAAATATAAGAATCTTAGAAGAAAACCTGGAGAACACCCTCCTGATCATCAGAGTAGGCAATGAATTTACGGTCAAATCCTCAAAAGCAAATGCAAAAATTAAAAGATTGACAGGTGGGACCTGATTTCTTTTACACAGCAAAATAAACCATCAAGAAAGTAAAAACACAACCAATGAAATGGAAAAAAATATTTGCAAGCTAGGCATCTGACAAAGGTCTAATATCTAGGATCAACAAGGAAGTCAAACGAATTAAAGGAGGGGGGAGAATAAACAATAAACAATCCCATTAAAAAGTGGACAAAGGGCCGGGCTCGGTGACTCAGCCTGTAATCCTGCGCCTTTGGGAGGCTGAGGTGAGTGGATTGCCTGAGCCCGCAGGTTTGGGCCCCGCCTGGCCAGCGAGACCTCATCTCTACAATAAATCAAAAAATCAGCTGGGTGTGGTAGCACATGCCTGTAATTCCGGTTACTTGGAAGGCTGAGGATCGCCGGAGCCCAGCAGATCGAGGCTGCGGTGGCCGGAGCGGCCACTGCACTCCAGTCTGGGTGACAGAGTGAGACTCCAACTCAGTAACAACAACAACAACAACAACAACAACAACAACAAAGTGGATAAAGGGCATGAACAGACACTCCTCAAAGGAAAACATTCAAGCAACCACAAATGTGAAAAAATGCTCAATCTCACTAATCACCAGAGAAATGCAAATCAAAACTACAATGAGATACCACCTAACACCAGTAAAGATGGCTATCATTAATAAGTCAAAAAACAACAGATGCTGGCACAGCTGCAGATAAAAGGGGTCACTTTTAGACTGTTGGTGGAAATGTAAGCTAGTTCAACCTCTGTGGAAAGCAGTGTGGTGATTTCTCAAAGACAGAAAAATTGAGCAATAAAATTCAGCAATCCTACTGTCAATTCCTGCAATCCTACTGTCAAATTCAGCAATCCTTCTTCTGGGAATATACACACAGTAACATACATCGCTCTCCCAAAAAGACACCTACACATGTATGTTCATTGCAGCACTATTCACAATAGTGAAAACATGGAACCAACCCAGATGCCCATGGAAAGTGGACTGAATAAAAAAATCTGGTACAGATGGAATATTATGCAGTCACAAAGAAGAATAAAATCATGGCCTTCAAAGCAACTTGGATACAGCTGGAGACCATCACACTAAGTGAACTATCACAAAAACAAAGAAATGAATACCACATGTTCTCACTCATAAAGCAGGTCCTGATCACTGGTCACATGATCACAAGGGTGGGATCAGCAGATTCTGGACTCTGCTGAGGGTTGGGAGGATACACAGCAACCCAGTGGGTACCTGGGCAACTACTGGGGGAGAGAAAGCCAGCTAGAAGTTCTAAATTCACCTGCAAGCAACTTACTTATGTAGTAAATACTCACTTCTATCCCACAATTCTTAAGCAAAAATCAAAATAATTTAAAAAAATACATAAAAAAATGTTAGAATTGGAATCAAAAGTAAGAGTTTTCTTTTTTTCAAGACAAAAACATCTGCAAAGTGTCAGTTCAGAAATAGGCCAGTGAGTGTCTGCTACCTGCCAAGTGGATGGGGGAACACAGGAAAAGCTGCTCTGCAGAAGTACAAAGATAAAAAATAAACCTGAAAGCAGGAGGCTAATTCAGGATAGAAAGATAAAATAGATCATATTCCAGACTCTAGTTTCAGTTATCTTCCTCCTGTCTGTGGATTTTTAAAGACATCTCTTAACCTTTATGATCAACTTTTTTATTTTCTTGAGTGAGTTTTTGTTTTGTCACTTGTCATCAAAATGCACTCTTTAGTATACAGCTCCAGCTGAAGGATACCTCTGCTATGAAGCTGATTTCAGTCCAGAGAAAGCATCCCATTTTGAAAATGACTATAGAAATATTGACTCCTATGACTTGAAAAGACCCTAATAGTGTTTCTTAATTAGACAATTCTTACACTAGCTCTATCAAGTATTATCAGACTCCAATTAAACAACTCTAATAATGAAGGCTTTATTATCTCCATGGGCAGAGCAGTCCATATTTGAGCAACTTTGGCTACTGGAAAATTATTCTGTAAATAGGCAGAAACCCATGTGTCCCAAATGTTATATTACTGTAGTCATTTGGAAGAGATATGGTATCCCTTTCCCTATAACAACTATTTATCAATTTGAAGACAATAACCATATCTCAACTGTACTCCCTCTCTTGCTCCTCTTGTATGTCACACACACACACACACACACACACACACACACGCACGCATACACATATACACAATATCTTCTTCCTATAAATTATCATTTCCAGGCACAATCCTGTCACAAGCATCTTAGAGCAGTTACAATTTCAAGTGACATCAGACTTGGGTTTGATTTTAGCCCTGACATTTATGAACCATGAGGCTCTGGACAAATTCAGTCTCAGTTTCCTCCTCTGTGAATTTCACATAATAAGAGTATTAAATAAAAAAGGACTGTGTGAGGATTAAATTAAATATAGTTCATGTAGAGAATACAGCATAGCATCTACCACAAGGTAGCCATTCTAATAATATTATTGCTTGTTATTGTGATTGGTTTTATATCTAACAACCTACATTAATTTGTCAATGGTCTGTAATAACTGTGATATACAAAAACATCATATTAGTAGCTCTACATGCTTACTATAAAATCAGGCACCATGAGACTGGCAGGTTATCCACATTTAAAGATGAGAGAACGGAGTCATAGTTAAGTCAAGTAGCTTCCCCAAAGTGGGTGGCAAAGCAAGAATTCTAATCCAAGAATTCTGACCCATGCAGAGTTGTAACATTCCACTTATGTCGCTTTAGATCATTATATATCCACACGATGGCACTCAACAATAGAGTGACTTGTTCTGCCACACCCATTCAGTAAGCAACTCAAAATGATGTTCCATGGTGGTAAGTACTTAACCTCATTAACAAAGACATTTTCCTCCAGAAGCAGAGCTTTTAGTATTTAAGGAGAGTAGATAATTGGAGATATATTTACTTTATCTACTAAAGTAGATGTCTACAAGCAGATAAAGATACTTTAATTCAGCATTAAAGAGGTTTGGTCAGTAGCACAACTTTAGGGCATGTGATAGGCACTTAACATATGCTTGGGGAAAATATAGAGGAAAACCCTTTATGAGTAGTAATAGAAAAATAAGCAGCTTTCTATACCTTCCCCACATCAGGCCCCTTATCATAAACTTCACATCCTAATAGCTACAATTTAGTCATTCCTTTGGAAAGATGAAAACAAACTGCAATAAATTTAAACTGTGAACATGTGAATTTTGTGCTTATTATCATTTATTCTTTTCCAATGCATTAACAAGAATTCTTGAGTTTTTTACTAGGCCTCAGTTTTTCCCAACTTCAAAAGATGAATTCAGAGTATCCCATTTATGGTTCTGGCCAATTTTTGAAATAAAATTCAGAAATGAGTAGAAAGTAAATGGAAAAGTGAAGAGAGATAATTTTTATTAAAAGACAAATATTTAGTCAATTAAAAGCATAAAATATAGAAGCTGAAAGACAGGACATGAGGAAGAAATGAAGAGTCACTAAGGCACCATTTCTTTGGATTTTATTGTTATATTTAATCAAGTTGAGTTTTTTTTTTTTTTTGAGTTGTAGTCTCACTCTGTTGCCCAGACTGGAGTGCAGTGGCCGCTTCCGGGCACCGCAGCCTCGACCTGCTGGGCTCCGGCGATCCTTCCGCCTCAGCCTTCCAAGTAGCCGGAATTACAGGCATGCACTACCATGCCCGGCTGATTTTTTGATTTATTGTAGAGATGAGGTCTCGCTGCCCAGGCGGGTCTCGAACCCGCGGGCTCAGGCAATCCACTCCCAAAGGCACGGGATTATAGGCTGAGCCATCGAGCCCGGCTCCTCAAGTTGAGTTTTTATGGTGCTATGAGGATTGGGAGGAGCCAGGAAAAGGGAAGTATCAGAATAATTGAGCTATAAATTACATCCCTGTTGTTCTTTGCCAGGAAATTCAAGTCAAGATTTGAATTTCATTACTTTGAATATTGAGCTTGACTTCTTTGAAATATAAAGAGAACGTCAGGCAGCTGGAGTTTCCAAGTTTATTCTGGTTCCAGCAATACTGTCAGAGGCATCCACATGTGCACACACCTTGCTGGCATGAACAGTTCTTACCTTTTTTGCTCCTCCCTGCTCCACAGCAGAACCTGTCAAATAAACCCTTTTAAATATATTAACAAAGTATATGCTCCCTTGCCACTTTAAACCATGTAACATAAACACAAATCCCTTATACCTCTGATGTTCTTTATATTTTTCAAGCATTTTTTAATCTCATTTGAACTTCGCAGCGTTCCTGGAAAGCAAACAAGGGTCATTACCCTCATTTTACAAGATAAGAGAGAGGAGACTCCTAGAAGTTCAGCAAGTGGCAGAGTTGTATTTTAACTTCAGTCTCTCACTACAAGTCCACTGGGCTCCATGATACTTGCCGCCACACTGCTCAGCTATCCAAATGTACTTCAAATACTCCTTCATGGAAAATTCCATGCATGTAAAGAAAAAAAGCACTGAACTTAAAGCTTTCTGTCATGTTGGGTAAGTCATTTTTCCACTCCGATCTTATTCACTTTTTCAACTATTTGTATTTTAGAAGTCAAATATTCTACATTAGTAATGATAATAGCTACTAGAACTGAAAGCTTACATGGGACAGGCACTGATACTAGGTATACAGACTTATTATCCATTTACTCTTCATAGTCTTGCAAGTTTTCACAGAAGTTAGAATAATGTCTCCAAACTATCAAATAGAAGAACCAGGATTTGCACACAGGTCAGACATATTCTCTTTTCATAATACCAAATTGTCTCAAAACATCTTGATGGGTTATCAAAATATGTGAGTAACTATGAGACTTTATTTTCTCACATATGATGCTTCCTGGTTTACTTAATGTACTTGTTAAATGGCATATGAAAGTCATAATAATAACAATAACGTAAAAACAAAATCAATAGCAAATCGCGTTAAGTGCTGGCTATGTATAAACTGGTAAGCCTATAAATTAATATAAAGAATATGCATTCTCATATTTAATCCTTGAAACAACTTCAGGTAGTAGCTACTTTTATTATCCCTATTTTTTAAAATAGTAACCTGAGAACTGAGAGGAGGGACTTTCCCTACCCTATCCAGTAAGTCATAGAGCTCGGATTTGGATCTGGGTTTGTCTTCCTCAGAATCTATGTTTTTATTTAATTTATTTATTTATTTATTTATTTATTTATTTATTTATTTGAGGTGGAGTCTCACTCTGTTGCCCAGGCTGGAGTGCAGTGGCACACTCATAGCCACCCCAGCGTTGACCTGCTGGGCCCCGGCGATCCTTCCACCTCTGTCTTCCAAGTACTTGGAACTACAAGTGTGTGCTACCACACCTAGCAATTTTTAAATTTATTTCTTGTAGAGACGAGGTCTCACCAAGTTGCCTGGGCTGGTCTCGAACTCATGGGCTCAGGCAATCCACTCGCCTCAGCCTCCAAAGGTGCTGGAATTACAGGCTGAGCAACCAAGCCTGGCCAGAATCTATGTTTTTAAGCCTGTCTTGTTCTGCCTGGATAAGTGAGACTTTTGTGTCCCTATACCTGAACCTTTATCTTGAACCTAGGTGGGTAGAAGGGCTTCTCGGATAGAAGCAGAGGCTTCTCCTCCATGATCTCAGTGCTTTTTTCTTCACACCTAGTCCCTCCCATCTGTTGGAGCTACTGCCCTACGTTGCAGGCATCACCGTGTACTCTCTTTTCTTTTCCTGCTGCCTTAAAACAGAGTGTACTTGCAGATACAGTTTTCATTGATCAGTATACTGGAAGATTAACTTCAGAAAGTAGAACTTGAGAAGAAATATTTCTTTTCTTCACAATAAAGGCTTGAGAACTTTATATGGGTGAAGAAACAACCACAAAACTCCTGTTGAGACAAGCTTTGGTCTGGACTGTGTCCATATTCCTGAAACCCACACTGTAAGCAAGCAGTACATGTTTGGGCATTTAATCTAAGTCAGGAGGCCCCTGTCAAGTCAAATGTAGGACATCTCAATCCCTAAACTAGGAGAGGAAACCCAGCTTTCACTGGAGAAAACCCTATTTCCAAGTCAAACAGGAGGAAAAGCACTTGAGTTCATCTGTGAATTTCATAAACACCAACTCACAACTCCCTCCTCTCACACAACTAAATAAGCATTTCCAACATTAGGTTTCTACACAGCTCAGACACAATCCTGGCCTCCTAGATGATGACAGAGCCACAAGGCTGATCCCACATCCTCTTACACACAGAAACTGAGAGCCAGATACTTGCTCAATGTCAGACAACTCCTAAAAGCTACTCTCCCAATCCCCTGCCTTTCAATTAAACCTTGGTGCTTTCTCTTGGGAAACTCAAACCATTGGGGAATAATCTGTTCGGAAACTATGGAGGACTGCCCTTGGCAAAATTCTCCTTCCCTCCTGACTTTCTAAAATAGATTCTCAAACTATCAGATAACATAAATGGTCTTAGAGAGCCAGACTAACATCTTCTCAAGTTACTGCCACAGAGAGATAGAAAAAAGTGTGTGTGTGTGTGTGTGTGTGTGTGTGTGTGTGTGTGTTGGGGGGTGTCTTTATCAATAAGTACCAGAAATAGCAAACTACACCAAATTAGGGTGTCAGTCTGTCCCCAACCTCCATACTCTTTTCTTATAATTGTATACTAGCTTAGTATTTCCCAAATTTTGATGTGCATGCAAATCATTTGGGTATCTTTTGAAAATGTAGATTTCAATTCATTAGGTTTGCAGGAGGGTTCACAATTCTGCATGTCTAACAGTTACCAAGAGAAGTTGATTCTGCTGTTCTATAGATTACACTTTGAACAGCAAAGTATTAACCCATATTCATAGAATATCAGAGTTTTAAAGGGAAACTTATGTGGTCAAGTTAGAAATATGAAGCCCAGATTTTATAAAGTACTCACTCTTAAGTTATTTATTGATGCTTACACCACTACCCTAAAACCAGGCCCCAATCCCATTGTACCCTACACCATACCTATCACAGAGGACAGGCCAACATGCAATGATGTAGTGTGGAGAGAATTGAAAGGAAAAAAGTCAGTATCACTTTCTTTCTGCCTTGTGATTGTCCACCAGTGTCCACCATTGGTCAAAAAAAAAAGGAAAACAGGAAGCAATAAAACCCACTGATATAACTCCAGTTAGTCAGCCTCAATGGGCAAAGAGCAGGAGAGATAAAGGTGAAAGGTGGTTCTGGAAGGGCAAACTGAAGCTATCTGACATGCATCTGATTCTCTACAGAGACCATGCTAAGCTTATTTCAACTTCCTCTTTGACCCTGAGTGGAAGAAATGTCAAGAAACAAAGTGGGGATTGGGAAGAGAGTCATTCTAATCTGGTGGTTCCCAATTGAAATGGCAATGCATTGGAGAGAGCACTTTAGTTTTACAGAGAACTTAGTTTTCTGGTGTTGCCATTCCCATAGTAAAATATATATTGTATTGTTACTTATTTTAATTTGTACTACAGTTAAGTAATTTTATGGATTTTTGAAATTATATATTTTAGTAGAGTATATATCTACTAACTTTAATAGAATGAAAGGCATATTACAAAATATATGTCAAAAAACACAACATTGCAGCTGATAAGGTTAAAATATTTACTGCTCAAGTCCTTCCACTCATCCACATCACCACTGGCTCTAACTCTGCCTCAAGTCACCATCATCATGGGGATTATTGTGATAACAGTATGATGATTATGATAATCTTCTGACTGTTCCCTTGGACTTTAGTCTTGGTTCACTCTCGTTTTCTACTAAAGCGAAGCAACCGAAAAATAAAATTTGATTATGTCACTTCTCTACTTTAAATCTTTGCACATCGCTCTTAGAAAAAGTCCCAAATACTTTAAAAAGTGTACAGAAGTTTGGATGAGTCAAGCTCTGGATATCTTTCAGCTTCTCTGCACAGCACTTGGTGAACCTACCGAGTAGCTTATGTTTCTCGTATGTTGCTGTGTGCTTTCCAATCGTAAATCTCGTCTAACTCCTATTAAGCTTTTGCCTGTCAACATAGATAACACATTCTGTGGGAGGTTTCCTTGGCCTTCCATCACTTGCCTGTAATATTCTATTATAGCAATTATGATGCTGAAGCATAATCCCCAGATAAATTGTTCTTGTCCCCCAGCAGAAGTGGGTTCTTTGATGGCAGGGATAGTGCCTGTCCAACTCACTGTTGTATCTCTTGTGCATGGCATTGTTCCAGGTACTTTCCAGGTCAGAAAATATCCATTGATAAGTAAATAAATAAGCATATGAACAGTAACCAGAGTCCCATATTTCAGACTGGAACCCAGTTAGATGCATTTTTACTAGAGGTTTTAGCCTCAGATAGAACTGAGTTCTAGCTCTGTTCCTTACAAAAATTGACATTACAGTAGTGAATTAAAATGTCTACATCTTAGTTTGTTTTGTCACTGCTGCTGTTAGTTTTATTTTCTCTTTACAAAATGAGGATAATTGCATAATTGCATCCATCCTCAGGAGTAGGTTAATTGTGAGAGATGGATGAGTTCCTATATGGGAGTAGGTCATAAGAATGGAAGTTATTCTCGCTATACTTTATTGAGCTGTTCAGTCGAAAGAGACAGCAAGAGCATAATTTCTGATAGTGTATAAAATTGATGTTTGGTTTCTTTGTTTTTTAAAAATTCATCTCCAGGTTCTGGGCTACTGTTGATGGCAGCTGATCACAACTCTGTCATAAATAGCTTGGTGAAGGAGGCTTGTGAAGAATAAAGGGCAGCACTCTGATTAATTCAAGCCATTCTCATCCACAATGCATACCTAACTATTCTGTATGGAAATACCTCAGAACACAGGCCCAGTCCAGATTTCAGCAAAAGCACCTGGCTTCAAGGATTGAGAGGACATAAGACAAACTGAGAAATCAATCACCTCTTCAGTCTTTACAGAAATGTCAATGCTAGAAGAAACTCTAGCCATTATTCGACCTCCATCTTCTCAGTGAAAAAAATGTAGAAACTTAGGCCCAAGACAGAAAAAGAGAAGTATTTAAGATTGTCCAGCAAGTTAGATGCAGAATTGTCATGCACACATAAGCCACCAATCCACTACATATTTTAATCACTTTCACCACCACCACCACCATCCACAAAGCTATTATACATATCTTTTCTTTTTTTTTCTAAGATATAATTTACACATAGTTAAATTTTAAGGTGTAGCTTACATACAGTTTAAATTTACCCTTTTAAGCATGAAGATCTGTGAGTTTTGTTAAACAGACAATTTTGTGACCAGACAATATGTGTTGGAGATCGGCTCCGACCTGAGGGGGGTTGGACCTGCACCAGGGAATCAGGATGCGGCGAGAAGAAACAACTCAGAGGCAGTTCTTCTGGGACCAGTCTGGCCAAAAACTGTGTGCCAATTTTATTCAAACTTTTTCCAGCTTATATACCATTTTCTATAACTTCCAGCAATATAACAAATATTTGCTAGGGGTATACAAATCCTGTGACACATAACATTCTTTACAAAATGTGCATCATAAGACCTGTAAGTTCCAAGCACACAATTAAGACTCCATGATGTATGATGTGCTTACAATAAGATGACAGGTGTATAGTTAATTCAATAGTTTCACAAAATGTTTTTTCCCAAACCACTCATGTCTATCCTAATTTTTGATTAACATAAAACTTTAAGTTCTTTATATTAAATGCTTATGATATTATTAAAGTCTTAATCTATTATCACTTATATGTATATTGTTTTTAATCCTACAATAATCTAAATGATTTTTCTTACATTTAAATTCAATAATTCTTAATATTTAATGATTTGCTTAACAATTAAACTTAATATTATATTAAACTTAACCTTTGATTATATTTTATGAATTTATTGTTATAAAACTATAAACTTATTTTATACTTTATAAAAAGTATATATAATTACTCTTATACCTAAAACCTATTTTCCAATACACTCGTGTACGGGAATTTTATTTTAACCACACACAAGTATGTTAGAAAACAGGCTTCGAGCACAAAAACTCTAGTTAATCTATAAATCTAACCAAACCAATTTTTGTCTTTGATAATAAATCTTTAATTATAACAAACTTACCTATCTTATATTTAAATGATTCACATAATATTATATTGAACCTAATATGTTCTTTACTTACCAATTAAATTTACTATTATGCTATATTTTTAAACTAACTGTAATTATTATATTTTAGATTTCACTAACTGCAACTAAGGATAAGTTTATATTTATTATGAAACTATAAATTTACTAGTCTTTTATCTAAGAACTTTATTAAAAGCATGAATTTAGCCTAAGACTTAAAACTTATTTTCTGGTGTGCTAGTACGTGGCTATTGTGTAAAAAATTCTGTTGTCATAGCAACTTACTGACCAATTCAACCTGAGGCAGAAACCGTGACAGGGGAGTTTCGGCACGTTTCTAAGGTGTTCAGCTTGACTGGAGGCAAAAACAATAAAAATAAAAACAAAAAAAATCAGTGTACTAATCAAAAGATCTCAGTAGTGGCCTACGAAAACAGGAACCAAAGTTAATTTCTGAGAAAAGGAAACTTAAAAGCTTAAACGAAACCTGAAAGTTTCTTATAAATAACTTTTGCTGTATAAGTTTTTCCAATCAAAATCATAACATATTGTATACATCTTTATAATATTAATCAAATCTTGTTACCAATCAGCAAACTATATAATAACTGTGAGCATGCATAGGCAGGAAGACAAAAAGTTTATTAAACAGGATCCATGGGGCCTTGTGCCTTCAACATGGTCGCTGAGTGCCAGAGCTTTTCTCTAAACCAGCATACTTCTTGTAAACAGGTGCTCCATAGTTTGTTTCTCCAAGGTCTCGGCTCCCAACAAATATGTATGGCATAAATTGTCCATCCTCCAAAACAATTCCCTTGTGCTCATTTACAGAAAGCCCCTCCCTCCCTGTTCAGCCCCAAGCAACCATTATTCTGTTTCCTGTTCCTATAGTTTTGCCTTTTTCAGAACATCATATAAATGAAATCAGAATGATACAGTTTGCAGCATTTTGAGTCTGGCTCTTATCACTTAGAATGCTTTGAAATTCTTTCATGTTGTTTGGATCAGTGGCTCATTCCGATTGGTGTTGAGTAGTATCCACTATGTGGATGTACCAGAGCTGTTTATCCATTCACCAGTTGAGTGACATTTGGATTATTTTCAGTATGGGAATATTACCAGTAAAACCACTGTAAACATTCACATATGGTTTTTGTGTGAACATAAGTATTGATTTTGCCTGAGTATGTATCTAGAAATGAACTTGCTAGTTCATATGGCTAAGTATATATTTAAGTTTATAAGAAACTGTCAAACTGTTTTCCTTTTTGCATCCCTACCAACAACATATGAGAATTTTAGTTTCTCTATTTATTTTTCAACACTTCCACAATCTGAGTGACTCCTCAGACTTTGTTCTATGTTTATTTTTATTTTATTTTAAGATAACCAAAACTGTTTTGGTTATCTTAAGTCTTTGCTTTATTGAAATATTTTTATTTATTTACTTATTTATTTTTTAAGTTGGAGTCTCACTCTGTTGCCCAGGCTCGAGAGCAGTGGCATGCTCACGGCCACGGCATCCTCAACCTGCTGGGCTCAGGTGATCCTTCCGTGTCAGCCTTCCAAGTAGCTGGAACTACAGACGTGTACCACCTGCCTGGCTATAAATATTTATATTTAAGTGTTAAAGTCAGTCTGTCCGATTCTATTCAAATCATGCTAGAATTGTGATGAGGATTATGCTGAAAGTATAGATCATCTTGGGAAGAATCCACATCCATCCATAATAAATCTCATTTACTTAGATCAATTTTTATTTCTTTGGAGAAACTATGAAGTTTTAAGCATATATAACCTGCACACATTTTGTTAGACTTAAGTTTTGATGCTATTATAAATGGTACAATTTGATTTTAATTTTTGATTTTTCTGTGCCAATACATAGAAATTCAATTGATTTTTTATATGCTAATCTTACATTCTGCAAAATTGTTAAATGCACTTATTATTTCCAGTAACATTTTTGTAGATTTTTTTGACATTTTCTACATAGCCAGTCGTGTCTTGTGTGAAAAGATAGTTTTACTTCTCCCTTTCCAATCCTTTTACTTCATTTTCTTCCTTTATTGTGCTGTTAAGGACCTCCAGTGCAATATCAAAAATGGGTAGTAAGAGAGGATAACTGGGTCTTGTTTCTGATTTTAGGGGAAAAGCATCATCTTTCATTAAGCATAATGTCAGCTGTGGATGTTTTATAATTGTCATTTATCATGTTGAGAAATTTCCCTTCTATTCCTAGTTTGCTAAGAGGTATATACATACATATATGCTATTACTTGTATTATATCTATGCAATATGCAATGAATATTGAATCTTGTCAAATGGCTTTTCTGTATCTATTGAGATGATTATTTTTTTCCATCTTAAATCTGGTTATATGGTAAATTGCATTTTTTTGATTATTCAAATGTTGATTGAGCCTTGACTTTCAGATATCTCCTATTTGGTTAATTTGCTAGCACTTTCTTTGATGCTTTATGTATCTGAGGGATATTGATCTGTCATTTTCTTGTCTTATCATTCTTTTTCTGATTTTGTTATTAGGGTAATATTAGCCTTACAAAATAATTGGGTTAATAAACACAATAAAATATACTCAGCATCATTAGCCACTATGAAAATGCAACTCAAAATCAAAATTATGTACCCTTCACACCTACTTTGATAGACTAAAAAACAGATAATAACAAGGGTAGGTTACAATGTGGAGAAACTAGAATTCTCATACACTGCTAGTGGGAACATAAACTGTTGCAGCTGCTTTAGAGAAGTCCAGAAGTTTCTCACAATATTAAAATGAGTCACCCTATGAACAAGCAATTTTATTTCTATGCATATAAAAACATATATCAATTCAAACACTTAATTGTTAATGTTTATAGCAGTATTATCTATAATAGCCAAACAGTGGAAACAGTTCAAATGCCTATGAATTGATGAATGGACAAATAAAAATTGGAATATTATTCATCCATAACAAGGAATGAAATACTGATACACACTTCAACACAGAAGAACTTTGAAAACATTATGATAAGTAAAAGAAGATGAACATGAAAAGTCACACATTGTATGATTCCTTTTTTATGAAATATCTTAACAGGGAAATCTGTAGCGATAGAAAATAGATTGTGGTTTGGTTGGGGGAAGCAAGCAGTGACTGCTAATGTAGGTATAAGTTTCTTTTGGGATTGATAAGAACTTTCTAAAATTGATTGTGACAATCCTGTGATTACACACACACACACACACACACACACACACACACACACACACACACTGAACTGTACACTTTATTTTTAATTTGTTTTATTTTGAAGTTGTGGGGTACAATTCAGAATTAGTATACAAGTGATCATTGTGCAGGTAAAGTTTGAATTGTACACTTTAAACGGGTGCATTTTATGATGTATAAATTATATCTCAATAAAGTTCTTAGAATAATTAGTTGGAAACAATTCCCTTCTTTCCTTTATTCTGAATGAATTTTTAAAATAGATCTGCTATTATTTGTTCTCTGAATGTTTGATAGAATGCATTACTGGAACAATCTTTTAATAAAGTTTCCTTTGTTGGAAACTTGCACTGATTTAATTCTAATAGATAGAGATATGCAGATTATCTACTTCTTCCTGAGCGATCTTTTCGGTTTGTGTTTCAAGGAATTTGTTCATTTCATCTAAGTTGTCACATCTATGGACATAGAGTTGTTCATATTATTCCTTGTTACTCTTTTAATATTTGTAGGATCTATAATGACATCTCTTCTTTAGACCTGATATTGGTAAGTTGTGACTTCAGTCTCTCTCTCTATCTCTATCTCCATTTCTCCATCTTTCTCTACTTCACAAGTATGTCTAGATGTTTATCAATTCTATTCTTTTTTTTCAGAGTCAGATTCTTGCTTCATTGGTTTTTCTCTATTTTTCTGTACTTAATCGATTTAGCTTTATTTCTTCCATTTGAGTTTAATTTTTTTCCAGTTTCTTAAGAAGAAGCAGAGGTCATCGATTTTCCTTTTATCTAATGCACTGCCCGCACCTTCTTATATGGAGTATTTACTTATTTTTAAATGACGTAATAATTGTACATACATATATTTTTACATTCAAAATGCTTTAGCCTCTTTTGGGCCATCTTTCTTGACTCATGGGCCATTTAGGGCTTTTTAATTTAATTTCCAAATGTTTGGAGATGTTTGATATGTATGACTATTTGATTTCTAGTTTGATTCCCTTAAGTACAAAAGCATTCTTTGTATTATTTCTTTTTTTTTTTTTGAGTTGGAGTCTCACTCTGTCGCCCAGACTGGAGTGCAGCGGCCACTCCCGGCCACCACAGCCTCGCCTGCTGGGCTCCGGCGATCCTTTCGCCTCAGCCTTCCGAGTAGCCGGAATTACAGGCATGCGCTACCACGCCCAGCTGATTTTTTGTTTTATTGTAGAGATGAGGCCTCACTGCCCAGGCGGTTCTCGAACTCGCGGGCTCAGGCAATCCACTCATCTCAGCCTCCCAAAGGCGCAGGATTACAGGCTGAGCCACCGAGCCCGGCCTTTGTATTATTTCAATTCTGTTAAACTTGTAAAGTTTGATTAATTATTTTTAAAGGTCTGTTTTGATTAATGTTCCATTTGTACATGAAAAAATACTATCTGGGTTGAACTATTTTATAAATGTTAATTGAATCAATTCAATTAGTTGTGATATTCAGATTTTTTGTATCCTTACTAACTTTTTTAATCTACTTGCTGTATCAGTCACTGAATGACTGTTTTAAAGTCTCCAACCAGAAATGTCAATTTATATACTTCTCTTTTCTTGACTGTCAGATTTTACGTCATAGATTTTGATGCTCTACTGTTACTTGCGTGAAAATATAGGATTATGTCTTATTAGCTAATTGACTCCTTTGATTATGCAGTGTCCCTCTTTATCTGTGACACTATTTATTGCTCTGAATGGTATTTGTTCTGATATTAATATAAACAGTTCAAGTATTTTTTAATTAGTGTTTGATGATATACCTTTTTGCATTCTTTTATTCTGATCTATTTTTTTTTGAGTTGGAGTCTCACTCTACTGCCCAGGCGAAAATGCAGTGGCGTGTTCACAGCCACCCCAGCATCAACCTGCTGAGTTCCAGCGATCCATCCGCCTTAGCCTTCCTAGTAGCCAGAACAACAGGTCCATGCCACCATGCCTGGCTAGTTTTTCTATTTATTGTATAGACGAGGTCTCGCCAAGTTGCCCAGGCTGGTCTCAAACCCCTAGGCTCAGTCAATACTCTCTCCTCGGCCTCCCAAAGTGCTGGGATAACAGACTTGACCCACCATGCCCAGTATAGCCAAGTCTTAAGACTCAAACAGTAAGAATATACCAAGTTATGGGCCAAGTGCAGTGGTTTACACCTATAATCCCGCACTTTGGGATGTCGAGGTGAGAGGATTGCCTGAGCCAGACTAATTTTTCCATTTATTGTAGAGACGAGGTCTCGCCAAGTTGCCCAGGCTGGTCTCAAACCCCTAGGCTCAGTCAATACTCTCTCCTCGGCCTCCCAAAGTGCTTGGATAACAGACTTGACCCACCATGCCCAGTATAGCCAAGTCTTAAGACTCAAACAGTAAGAATATACCAAGTTATGGGCCAAGTGCAGTGGTTTACACCTATAATCCCGCACTTTGGGATGTCGAGGTGAGAGGATTGCCTGAGCCAGACTAATTTTTCCATTTATTGTAGAGACGAGGTCTTACCATGTTGCCCAAACTGGTCTCGAACCTGTGGGCTCAGGCAATCTTCTTTCCTCAGCCTCCCCAAATTCTGGAATTATGGGCTTGAGTCTCTGTGCCCAGCCCACTTTATATTTAAAGTGGATTTCTTTTGACATAATCTAACAGTCTGTTTTGTAATTAATGTGCTTAAATTGTTTACATCTAATAAAATTTAAAGTGTTGCTAGATTTTTTTTGTTGTTTTCTATCCTTTTGACCTACTTTTGGATTAACTTGCTATTTTCTAATGGATTTCAGTAATCTCCTTTATTGATACAATAGATAAACTTAAAAAAAGATAAATCTCCTTGAATTAATCACAGTTTTCCTTCAATTTATAGATTGGCAATTTATAGTTTTAAAATGACTTCTGTATCCATTACCATTACCTAATTTGTTCCCACAAAACCCTGTGTTTCAGATATTCTTATACCCTTCTCTGGTATAGATAAATTGTACATGACCAGCATGGAAATATTTGCACTATTAATTTAGTGCCATGATCTTTATAATTTAAGATAAAGTCACTGTTTTCATGTGTTACTTTGTGAGGGATGACAAATTTCCTCTTTTGAAATGTTGCCTCCACCCTCAGCCATAGCTCCAGCTTCTAGCAAAACAAAAGCCACTATGCTCTTAACTGTCTTCCTTGCTTCCACCTGACTTGATCTTCAGCTCTCACTCCAGTGGGGCTCCTGTTGAAACTCACTGCATTTATTCAACACTCTCTATTTTCAGTCATGCTGTGGGCAAAGAATTGTTGAAGATAAATAAGGTACGTCCTATGATTAAGGAGCCTGTAGCTTAATAGCAATGGCAGCTATATTGGCAGTAACTCATGATTTAATATAATACGTGGTATAACAGAGGTGTGTGCAGAGTGAGCCCATGAAAGAAGTGATTAATTCTGCCATGGATTAAGTCAGGAATGTAGTCACAATGTCCTTCGGAAGGATATAGTATCTGAAGTATGAGTTGATGGGGTTTGGATATTTCAAGCAGAACAATTAGGGTGATAACATAAGTAAAGTTCTGGAGATATGTCTGGTAAGGTAAGATGGAAAAAATGTGGTTAGAGTGTGGTGGGAGGTGATAATGCCAGTGGTCAACAAACATAAGACATGCACGGCACTATGCTTTTTAATAGCATGATCTCATTTTATACTCATAGAAAGTTTTGTGGGGCTATACTTTTATTACCTTCATATTGAAGATGAAGAACTAAAGTTTAGAGAGTATAAGTGACCTGCCAAATTACACTGTTAATAACTGAAAAGATATTATGTTATTTAACAACGAGGGCAGAAACACCAACTCAGCCTAGCAGACTGGATATAAACAACTAATGTGAGCATTCCAGTCCATGCCAAGTAAATACTAGCTCTGAGGACGTCAGAAATTGGATGCAGCTTGTGCTCTAGAATTATTCTATACTACTTCTGAGATGAAGCTGGAGACATCGATTGTGAGTGAAATATGAAAGACCTTCTCTATATGCAACGAAGAGTCATGGAATTATTAAAGAAGGGACATGACAAAGCCTGTAAACATAAGCATGTTTTAGAAAGATGGAAATGGCAGCACTGTGGAGGACAGCCTGAAATTGGGAGAGGCACACATCAGGAAGACCTTAGATGGCTATTGTAGTAGTCAAGGCAAAGTCCCAAGTGATGACACTTACTGTGGAAGTAAAGAGAAGTTGACAAATTGTAAGGATATTTCAGAGGAGAACTGATAAGAAGTTGTGAGAAAATTGATTCTGTGGTGATATAAATTTTTTTTAAATTCACATTTGTAACTGGTAATTCGGTGGATGGCAATGTCCTTACTGAAATTCTAATTAGAGAAGCAAGAACAGAGGAAAAATGCCTAGCTGTTGGTTTTGATACTTAGTGATTTTTTTACTCCAACCTCCATTCTTTGTTTTCTCCTTCCCTTCCTCTCTCCTTCCCTCCCTCCCTGTCTCTGTCCTTCTCTCCCTCTCTCGCCTCTCCATTATCTCTTCCGAGCATCCTTATTAATTGAAACAAATTTCAAAATTCAGTTAGTTCATGTTAATTCTCACTTCTAATATTAACACTCAAAAGTTTGAAGGTTCATTCCTAGAAATATGCTATGCTCTTCCGTGCCTCTCTGCCTTTGCCGATGTCATTCCTCCTACCTGAAGTGTCTTCTCCACACCTCACTTGCATAGCAAACACCTACACAACACTTTTCAAGGCCCAAACAAATGATAGGTTCATGAACCCCTCCCCCAGACAATGCTAGCCACTCCCTGTTGTTTTCTTTAGGAATCTGTTCACAATGCCATTAGCATCTCTCATATTTAAATTGCAATTATGTGAGTACATGTTTGCCTCCTCAACAAAGATGAGGTCAGACACTGGTGTTTTGTATTTTCTCATCCCTGGTGGCAAACAGAGTACCTGGTAAATAGCACAAGCTCAGTAAATGTTCACTGAAAAAGTAATTAGTAAGTGTATCTGTTGCGTGTGGATTGACTAAATTACAAGCTACAAATGGAAAGGGAATTAAGGTGACCAAGAATATGGCCACTCCTCAGCAGGTATACACCATGGATGGCATGCCTGCCTGAAGCCACAGGCACCCCTTCTGAGGTTGTTTGAAACTTCAACTGCAATCAGCTGAAAACAAGAGTGGGATGTATGATTTCCTTTGGAGCACACAAGGGAAAACATATTCTAGGAGTGAGATTAAGGAGAAACAAGGGTCCTTTAACAATGTCCAAATTTTATATATAATTTCAACTTTTCACATACTATTCTTCTCCCTCAGCCCTACAGGTTACTCTCTGATCTGAGGTTTTACATAAGAAAACGGTCCTGAGAGCTTCTTCAGGTAGGTTTTCTAGATTTAGCAACAAAAAGTACAATAATGTCCTGCTAAATTTAAATTTCAGCAAAAAAAAGACCACATTTTTAGTATGAGTGAAATGCTAAAAATATTGGGAAGTGTTTGGTACATACTTATAACAAAGCATTACTCATTGTTTATCTGAAATTCACATTTATTTGGACATCATGTATTTTCTTCTGCAACCCTAGCTCCAGTTCACTTCCTGCCAAGGATTAAGATAGTGCCATGTAACATACATGTTTGCCATATGGAAGTGAGCTGAAACACAAGCAAACAAAGTGAGCCCATGAGAAAAACAAAGTGATCACAGATGAGTTCATGACACACAGGTTGGAGCACAGTGCTCTTGGTTTGGCCCGGGCTTTTGCCAGCAGCAGCACTGAGCACACACCAGTGTAGCAGAATGTAATCATTAAAAGCAGGAACCTGGGACTCACATATTTTGGGGTCCAATTTCCTGCTCTGGCTCATATATGTGATTTGTAACCCTGGGCAAATTACTTAACTTCTCCAAGCTTAAATTTTCTTATAGGGAATGAGAATAATAATGGTAGTCTCCAACAATTTTGTTGATATGCTGTATCTAGTGTGGTACCTGACTGGAGCAGGCAGCCTATTACTATTATATTATTATTATTAATCCTAATGCTGCTTACACTGATGTCACTCTGGGACAGCCCAAGGTTGAGTGGAATGGAATGGAAGAGTAGAATAGAAGAACAAATTTATTGTTTGTTTTTAGTATGTCCAAGGCACCATGCTAGCTGCTTTCATGAATTTTCTTACCCAAACCTAATAACAACTTTAAGAGGTGTCATTATACCTATTTGATAGACATTGAATACAAGGCATAGAGAAATTAGAAAATATTCTAAGGTCACAGGGTTACTCAGCATGTAAATGGCAGATCTGAAACTCAAACTCAGGTCTGTCTGATCCCAAAGCCCAGGCTTTTAACAACTAATATACACAGTGAGATGGTCCCATGAAAGTGCTAATGCAAACTGCAATTCTTTCCTACCCTGAGAAAAAACGTTGTTCATAGGAATTAAAACATTCCTTATTTCTTCATTCCTATGCCTTCTCACCAAGATAGAAAGGTGTCATAGAAGAAAATTCTCATCTTTGTCTTCCCAGTTTGGGTAAAATCCTCTTTCATAGTCTCTGTTTCTCCTCTATTTTTGCATTTGCTTTTGCCAGTAGAGGATACATCACAGCTTCTTAACTGCTGTGGACATGGCACACATTAAAAGTTCTTTGCTGTTTTTCAGGTTTTTAACTTTGTTGTCGCCTATGTCCTTAAAGTAGGGCAAATAAATAGCCAGAAAATTATATTATGTCCCAATTAACAATGTAAAAAATGAGACTCAGAGTGGCAGTAATTTGCCAGAGTCACATGGAGAATGACTGACAGAACTATTAGAGAAGGCCAGGATTCTCTTCTCAAAATCACTCATTCATTTATTTATTAGATGCATATTCATTTGGTATCTCCTATGTGTATGGCACTATTCTAGAAACTGGAGCTATCTCAGTAAACAAAACAGACCAGAATCCTCACCTGTTGGATATTATCCTCACCTGTTGGATATGTCTTGGGAAGAGAGACGTTAAATCATCAAACAAAAAGTAAGTACATGCGAAGAAGAGGGAATGCAGAGTGTATAAAACACCATAATGGAGGGAATTAGAGGGTCACAGAAGTTTTCTTCAAAAAAGAGACATTTTAGCTGAGACCTGAAGAGAAACAAACCAGGAAAAGAAAAGGAATAAGAACACAGCAAGAGGAGAAAATGGAGGGTCAGGACCTGGAGGAGACTTCATTGGGGTCACACAATGAGCTAGTGTTATTGACAGGAATAGAACCAACTGTCCTGACCTTTGGTGACACACTAATTTTTTGACACCAGACCACTGAGAGCAGCTGACCCAAGACTTGCCTGCATGCCCATCCATCTGCCATCCCTGAGAAGCTGGCAAACTTCTATGTTAAATTACAATATCCAGAGCCTTTGCTTGTCCTACAGCCAGCGTCCCTGTGTTGAGTTAGAAAAATATGCTCCATTTCCCAGGCACACACAGTCACATGTCAAGATTCATGGCCTGATGAACAGAGAGCTCTTGAATGTCATTTCCCACTGGTCTTGGGCAAGCACAGTGCTCAGTCACAAGCACTGAAAGCTTTCTAATGAGGGCAACTATGTCTAGACCACAGCTCTCTGAAGAGGAGAGACAGGGCCCATTTCTTGAGAAGACAGACTGGAGAGGACTAGGAAGGTCATTCCACACACCCCCTGATTGCTTTCAAGGAGTAGTTACATGCCTTGTGAAGAATACTAACAAGGTCGAGAAGCATGGCCTGAGCCTTGGCTCTGAGACACTGGGAAAGCCCACAAAATGATCCTCTGATGCACACAAAGCATATGCTTTGGTCAGTCTCTGTTTAGGTTTCCCCCAATCCTCATCCCAATTAAATAAATGTATAGCAGTCCTCAGGATAACCAGTACAATCTAGATTCGAGTCAAATGTTATTCCCTTGAGTGTGTCCAAAAAGGTTAGTTCACACCTCAGATACACAGCAATATTTCAAGGTCAATATTTTGTTTCACCAAGTACAAATAAATTTAATTCAGTTAACTGTTTTTTCTTTTCTTTTTTTAAAAGATGCTAAACAGACTTTTTTCAAGGGTCCCATGGTGATAGGTATAGGGATCACCACAATGGAGTCTGGCAGGCAGAGGAATGGTCACATTCAATGGACTCTCAAACTATTCTTCTCTTTTTTCCTTTTTAAAATGTTAGCTATGTGACTCAAGTAATTTGTATTCAACTCTAAAAAAAGATAGTTTTGTCCTCATTAAGTCTATAACCTATTGGTGAAAACATTTAAACAGGGATCTCTCAGGAACAGCCAAGGACCACCTATCTCTGCTGCCTGGAAGAGCAAATCTCCAGAGAAAGTGAAATCAAAGTTGAGACCAATGTCAAGCACTGTAGCAGGGGAAGTCAGATGTAATAAGACATTCTGCTCTTAAGAGACCCACAGCAGCCGGGCTCAGTGGCTCAGCCTGTAATCCCGCGCCTTTGGGAGGCTGAGGTGAGTGGATTGCCTGAGCCCGCGGGTTCGAGGCCCGCGTGGGCAGCGAGACCTCCTCTCTAATAAATCAAAAAATCAGCTGGGCGTGGTAGCGCATGCCTATAATTCTGGCTACTTGGAAGGCTGAGGCGGAAGGATCGCCGGAGCCCAGCAGGTCGAGGCTGCGGTGGCCGGGAGCGGCCACTGCACTCCAGTCTGGGCAACAGAGTGAGACTCCAACTCAAAAAAAAAAAAAAAAAAAAAGAGACCCATAGGGTTGGAATAAACTTAGATGCTCACGAACAATTGAATGAATCAGTAAATACACAACAAAATACTATCCATCCTTAAGAAAGAAGGAAATCCCGTAATTTATAACAAAATCCTGAATATTATATTACATGAAGTAAGCCAGGCACAGAAAGACAAATATGTACCACATGGTCTCATTTATATGTGGACTCTAAAAAAGTTAAACTCAGAAGCAGAGAATAGAATTGTGCTTACCAGTGGACCGGGTGAGATGGGAGGAGGGATTGGGATGATGTTAGTCAAAAGAAACAAAATTTCTGTCGGACAGAAGGAATAAGTCCAACAGTTCTATTATACAATATGGTGACTGTAGTTAATAACAATGTATCGTATACTTGAAAATTGCTAAGAAAGTGGTTTTTAAGTGTTCTCGTCAAAAATAAATGACAAGTAGGGGTAATGACCATATTAATTAGCTTGATTTAGCTATTCCAAAATGCATGCGTATTTCAAAATATCATGTTGTAGAGTATGAATATATACAATTTTTATTAGTCAGTAAACAAGTCCTCAAGCTGAAGAGGAATGCTATTAATGTACTTAGTTCAGTAGTGGGGTCAAGGGTTCTGTAGGGCAGATGGTGAAGCCAAACTCCATCTGGTGTGATGGGGAGGGTTATCGTCAAGATTTTAAGTAGGGGGCATTTGGACTGAGCCTATGGTATAAATAAGAGTGATTTAAGGAGAGTTGATGGGGAGGGTGGCCCCAGAAACAGAAAGCAAGAGCAGAGATGGGAGGAAGTATGAAAAGTATGATCATGTGGGTCTGGGGGATCCTCACAAGGAGATGAGTGACAAGCAAGTGTGTAGGGAGGGAAGTAGGCATGCCTTGCCGGTCTGACATATTGCTTGTTCCCTGGCACTGACAAGTATGCCTGCTGATATTCATCTCATCATCAGTGCTGGCATTGAAATCACCCCTAAAAGATTCACTCTAGTGCCATTTATAGATGAGAAGTAGAAAAATCAGGAGGGTTTTTCTTTCTCTGTATGAAAAACGTTTAGTTTGAAAAATAGGGCAGGGCTCCTTAGCAGAGATGCAAGAACAAGCCATGCAGACAACTTGTGCAACAACCTAAATTCCATAGCACACGATGTCACCTATATATGCCCTATAAATGGAGCACTGTCCCAAGTCCATCTGAGCAATTTGTCTGCAGCAGTACCCAGTATTACAAAAATGGCTGTCTCAGTACTTCGGTGGACAATTGTCTTAGGACTACTTGTCTTAATCCTGACCTGCCATGCAGGTAAGTGCTTCTGATCATAGCCCATGAATTGTCAGGAGGTAGCAGTGATTGGAGGAAGCTGGTGGCACTGATCCAGAACACAAAAGGAAAAAGGGGCCTTTGTGCACTGCAGGAAGAGCACTAGACTGGGAGACAAGAGGTGCACTTTCTGATACAAAGTAGGATTTTTGTTAAAAAGTCTGTTTCTGCAATAGCCTCTTTGCTCAGTGAATGATATTTGGAATAAATTTTTCACTCACATTTATATGATATAGTGATACTACTATATTACACATTCCTTGGGAACCAGGCTAAGCATCCACTTTCCTGCCTGTCCCAAGCACATAGAGGACAGAGGGCGGCATGCAGTGTTCCCATTTGTTAATTTATTTTTTGTCTGCATACGACTGTGAGGTCTTGACTTACCATGATTCAGAATGATAGGGCAGAAAACACAGACATTAGCAAACGTTTAGTACCAGAGTCCTTTGATGTAACTTGGCAGAACACCCAGGCAGATACTACAACAGAATTGCTCCAGAGATGGCCATAGGGATTATTATGCCCACTTTACTCCTGAAGTAATCACAATGGTGAAGTGAAAGGTGAACTCTCATGTTGAGGACATGCCCCTACCTTGATCTCTCATGAACTCTGCAACTGTGGTTAAATCAGTTCACTGTTTTCAAAGTCAGTGCCTTCATCTCCAAAATGGGATAACTATGAAGCTTACCAGGTCAAATGAACATGGTTTTTTAAAAAAGTATATATATATATATACTTTTTTTTTGAGTTTGCACTCTGTCGCCCAGGTTGGAGTGCAGCAGCACGCTCACAGTCACCCCAGTGTCGACCTGCTGGGCTCTGGCGATCCTTCTGCCTCACTCTTCCAAGTAGCCAGAACTACAGGCATGTGCTACCATGCCCGACTAATTTTTTTTATTTATTGTAGAGACAAGGTCTCACCAAGTTCCCTGGGCTGGTCTCAAACCCGTGGACTCAGGCAATCCACTCGCCTTGGTCTTCCAAAGTGCTGGGATTATAGGCTGAGCCACTGAACCTGGCCCAAAATGAATATGTTTTTATAATCTCTTCATAAACTAGAAAAACTGTATAATACTGTATTTGTTTAGAACTTCATATTCATGTTGACTAAGAAACTCAACCAGGTAGTTACTGTAAATAAAGGCTATCCAATATTACATTTTAAAAGAGAAAATGTTAATTATTGGTATTGATAATTTATTTTTAGGATGTCAAATTTCTTGATATTTTGATAGCATTTTTCAGAATTTTTATAATCTCCTAAAGATGAGAAAGTGAATTATAAATCATTTTGTTGCTATTGTTATTAATAATAGTAATAGTAATAATAATATAGTGGGTATTTATTGTAAGTTTACCTTGGGCCTGGTACCTTGGTAAGTGGAATATATATGGCATAGGTATATATGTGTGTGTGTGTGTGTGTGTGTGTGTGTGTGTGTGTGTGTGTATACAAACATGATACATAAAATATCTTTTAATCCTCACAACAACACGATGAGGAAACTAAGAGACACAATGGTTAAGCATTGTGTGCAAGGTGACACAGCTAATTTTTTGTTGAAGACAAGAGTCAGACAGGTGTATAGGACTCCAAAGTGTGTGATCCACTATGTTCCAATACCTCTCAGTATATGTAGTCTAAAGGCTGAGGTCAAAATCTGATCTTCGCACACTCAGATCCCAGACTCCTTACATATTGAAATGTTAGCATTTAGTGTCATATTAAAATAAAAAGTCAACAAAATTAAATTGTTATGCAAGTAGATAAATAGGAACACAAGAAAAAAGAACTCACCTTTTATGCAAGAAATTACTGTTTTGCACTTGGCAGATACCTTTAGAGAACAATTGCTTAGATATTGTATTATGTAATGTGAACAATTACATAATGTGAACTGCTGAGTTAAAAAAATTCAGGTTCAAACCTTAGCTTAGCCACTTCCTAGATGAGTGATTTCAGGTGAGTCATTTAATTTCCCTGGGCACCTGTGCTCTCTTATGTAAAACTGTGACAACATCACTAAGTCGAAGGGCAGTGAAGGCACGAGCCCAGCGCCCGTGCAATGGATGCTCCACAAATGTGTTCTGTTTCCTTTTCCTTCTCGGTTACCCAACACTTTATGTGATGGTCATAGCTATCTCTGTCCCTTTTTTTTGAGTTGGAGTCTCACTCTGTCACCCAGACTGGAGTGCAGTGGCTGCTCCCGGCCACTGCAGCCTTGACCTCCTGGGCTCCGGCAAGCCTTCTGCCTCAGCCTTCCAAGTAGCTGGAACTACAGGCGTGCGCTACCATGCTCAGCTAATTTTTGATTTATTGGAGAGATGAGGTCTCACCAAGTTGTCCAGGCAGGTCTCGAACCTGCGGGCTCAGGCAATCCACTCACTTCAGCCTCCCAAAGTGCTGGGATTACAGGCTGAGTCATGAGCCTGGCCTCTCTGTCCTTTTTTACCTTAGTTCTTAGCATAGCAATACACATGAGTAGACTCAAAAAATACTTTTTGAATAAAAGAATCAACAGCTGGATGAATGAATACTTGATGATTAGTATATTGATTTTGGCTATAAGTCCCAGACTGGTGCTCCTAGCAAATCTTTGGTTGTGGCATAGTAAACAAAAAATGTTTGCAAGTCCATCTTTTTTTTACTAACATTTTTTCTAATTTTGGATATAATATAGATGCAAGGCTTCTGACATAATTTGACAACCTCCACACAAAAGGTAGTCACATCTCTTTCATCCAAAGTCACAAGTACTCTTCTAGAAGTTGGGAGTTCTTAAAGTCAAAACTTGTCATGGGGCTGCCAGTTAAATACACAACACTCAGTTAAATTTGAATTTCAGATGAACAATGAATCATCATTTAGCATATGTGTGTCCTCAGTATTGCATGGATTATTTTTTTTTTGAATTGGAGTCTCGCTCTGTCGCCCAGACTGGAGTGCAGTGGCTGCTCCCGGCCACCGCAGCCTCGACCTGCTGGGCTCCGGCGATCCTTCCACCTCAGCCTTCCAAGTAGCTGGAATTACAGGGATGCGCTACCATGCCCGGCTGATTTTTTGATTTATTGTAGAGATGAGGTCTTGCTGCCCAGGCGGGTCTCGAACCCGTGGGCTCAGGCAATCCACTCACTTCAGCCTCCCAAAGGCGCAGGATTACAGGCTGAGCCACCGAGCCCGGCTGGATTATTCTTTTAGTACTAAAAAAGTATTTGTTATTTATCTGAAATTTCAGTTTAACTAGACATCCTGTATTTTCATTTACTCAATCTGGTGACACTGCTAATCAGAGCATAATAAATTTAAAAGATGTAAGTTCCACCTTATCCTGTCACCAGAGTCCAGAGGGGAGGCCACATGTAGCTGTTGTCATGCTTCCACTCCTTTTCATCTTCTGAAAATAAAGACCACTAGGCAAAGTCAGCATGCCCCAAGGGACTGTGCATGTCATCAACCTCTTTTTGGACCCTCTGCCTTCATTCCAAAGGATACTTGAGCCTGAGCTGAATGTGAAAGGCCTGCAATCATTGTCCCAGCTGCTCTCCTACAAGCCACTTATGGGGTCTGAAAATTGCAGACCCCATAAGACTGGTCAGGGGTAAAACTGCATAGTATTTACAAAATCATCATCTACAAAACTACCAAGTGATATGAAAGTGACAGAATTTCTCTTTGTCATCATTGTTATTGCACTATTTTGAATCTTATAAAAGAAGTGAAAGCTGTATAACTTTTCTGTCAGACAATACAGTTCATTACAGAGTACATTAGAATCCAGATTGTAGTACCAGACACACATGGTTTGTATTATACTCCTGCCACTTACTAACTCTGTGACTTTGAACTAGCTTCTAAACCTTTCTCAAGTTCCATTTCTTCACCTTAACTTGGGGTAATAACTGCCTACTGCGTAGATTTGTTGTAAAGATGAAATGAGACAGTGCGTATTGACTGTCTGTCATACGCATGTGTCAACAAGTGCTACCCATCAATATTTCATCTTTAATGTTATTATTAGCTTGGCCTGGAGATTGCACAAAGAAAAGACCTTGTGTGTCACTCTCAGCACTGGCCAATCAGCTGCTTAACTCCGGGAAGGTCCTCTGCCTCCCTGAGTTTCATTTTCCTTCACGATATGGAGCCAAGTCTGCCTAAGTATCAAAGTCTGTAGGTCTGTCTGTTTTTAGAAATAAGTGAGATAACCCATGTGAAGGCTTTGACCAGGCAGACATTGAATGTTCAGCGGATATAACCATATGAGGCTACATAACAGTGAGTGGTACCCTATGTGGAAGAAAGACTTCCTTTCCTTGTACTGAGAATCACCTCAAGTTCTGTTCTGTTTTTATTTTTGCTTTTTTTAGATGATAAGCCAGAAGACAAGCCAGACAACAAGCCAGATGACAAACCAGATGGCTCAGGCAAAAAACCAGAGCCAGATTTCCCCAAATTTCTCAACCTCCTGGGTTCGGAGATCATTGAGAATGCTGTAGAGTTCATCCTTCGCTCCATGACCAGGGGCACGTAAGCACTGAGACAGGCTTTGCTTTTGGTCTAGTTTGTTGTTGGTCATGATCACATAATGACCATATGACATTAAAATAAATTAGGATCAAAACTTGTGACACATGCCACAAAATGAATGATTTTTCATTTAGAAATGTTGCCCTAGTTTTTAAGATATTTTGTGTCAGAATGAACTACCCTGCACTCTTGTGGGGTGAGCACATTCTCATCTAGTGGTTCCATACAACGCTTTCTATCTCAAGACCAAATGGGAGGCAGAAGAGCACTGGACCAAGGGACAGAAAGTCATGCACTGCTCCAGACTAGATGCTATTTTACTGGGTGGTCTTGGGCAAGATCCTCCCTCACTGAGAACCTCTGTTTGCTCATCTTAAAGTCACAGAGGCCCCCCAAAGCAAGCACTGTGGTTATGTAGTGAAATTGAGGGGTGGTAATATGTCATTAGTGAGGGATGTGATGAGTCCTATCTTTATTTTCTAATTTGAGTAGCTCAGGGAGGTTAGCAGAGACAGTCAATGACCACTTAGAGACAACCTAGAGAACCTTTCTCCATGAGTGTTTGCCTGAGATTCCCCAGGCAGGCTACACATCCCAAAGTCTTCCCAGTATTCTCAGCCTGCTTCCAGCCACTGTGAACACATCCTATTCATCCTGCATGTCTCTGATTTGACACTACTACTTTCTCCCATTCTTCCTTCTGGCACATGAATCTCCCCAATTTCAGTGTCCCATGATCAAACTGATTCTTTTGAACTTGTAGATGCTGTTCATCTCCACTGCTCTAAGCAGGTGCTCTCTGATTTTCTCTTTCATTGACCCCTAAGCAGTGTTTGACAGAGTGTGGTCTACTACCCAACTGTTTCAAAATCCCTGGGGGAACTTAGAAAAAAATGCAGATTTCTACATTCCATCTGGCATGTTTCTGGGGGCAAGGGTACAAACATGCTCCACAGAGCCTTTAAAGTTTTATTCATATTTTGTGTAGATGTGAATTTTTTCTTCTTTCTGGAGAAAGTGTTTATGACTTCTATTAGATTCTCAAAGGGGTCTTCAACCCAATAAGGGATTAAGAACCACTTCTGCATAAAATTAATCAGGGATCTTCTCATAATCTCCTATCTGCATAAATCAATATACTGTCATCTGCTTGGGCCTGGTTTTGCAGACAATTCTTCTCCCCAGATTGTTAAAATTCACAGATGTTTCTTTTCTTTTCTTTTTTTCATGTTTTTGGGAAGACTACATCAACCCTCAGTGAACACATCCCTCTAAGTTTCTCCTATGGAGTTTAGGTATGAATAGATACCAACCTAATAGGCCTGTGGGCAGATTTAAAGAGATCATTGTGCATAATTGGTTTGTCCACTAAGAACAATTAAGAAACGTTAGGTCTTATGTCCTTCTGATACAGGAATATCTGAAGAGGAAAAACGTAGTTCAAACATTCTGACAACTAAATGATCATTCTAACATAATTCTTTATTTTCTCTTTTTTTAAAGAGGATTTTGGGAATTTGATGATAAAAAAGGAGACTATTCATCAAAGTGACATTCTCAGGTGATTTTTAACTTAAAATTTACAACTGAAATAATGTATTTTGGACAAAGGAGAAAAAGAATCTGCCTAGTTTTATTTAGTAATTTGTGGTAACCATGCCTACCTACAAGCAGAAAAGGCGTATATCTTTGTTCTTGCTGTAGTTTTTAAAAATTAAGTTAAAGTGAGTATATTTTTATACTGTTAAATGTACTAAGTTAATAAAATTATCTTAAGGGAGAACGCACAATTGTGGGGTGAAATAAGTAAGCACTTGATGTTGAGAGACCTGGCTTCTTTCCCAGAGCAGCTAGAAACTTGCTTTGCACAGTTCAGCCCGCAAAAGGGAGGGTGTAGTGCACTAAGCATCTAAAGCCCCATGTAATTATGCAATTAGTTGCTCATGCAAAGAGGGAAATTTGCTGGCCCTCATTCAGAGAAAGGAATAGCAATCTCTCTGGACCACAGAGTGAGATTCTGTCTAAGCAGGATGGTTTGAGTGCTCAGAAATACTTTATCATCTCTGAAAAATAGAGATTGTTTCTCAATTTAATAAATAAGGAAATGAAGGCTCAGAGAGATTTGTCAGTGTGGCTGTGTGAATGAGGAAGGAGTGCAGGATTGGAACTCAGGAGCCTGATTCCAGAACCTGAGCTCTGTCTTGAGGCACAGTGCTACTGGACAGCAGAGTACGAGAGTAGAGGAGCTAAGTGATTTTAGACAACGCCTCAAGTTCACAGAAGTGAAACCCTGCCTCTTTGATTAGCTAAGTTACCTTCCATGTACCTCCAGGAAGCAAGGGTGCTCCCAGCTTCTGGTCATGATCTGCTCTGGGGATGCTCTTTTACTTTCTGACTGATTAATAACTTGGGTGTGATTAGTATACTCAGAAAACTGCTATTAATACATTGTTACCCCCGAACTTAGCCCACCCTTTCCTATATGCTTCTAAGGATGGAAGCTTGGCTTGAGCACTAGAGTCAAGACATGACCAGTCTATGCACTCTGACTCTCTCCCTAAAGCCAGTAAATCTTCTAAACATAGTCGCTTATGTGTGTGTGTTTCATTCTCATTTTCCCAGGGACCAGCTTACCTCTCATGGCAGGTGTCTCAACACTGCCTTCAGTTGGGCCGCTGCTTCACACCTGTAATCATTGGCACCCATGCCCCAGAGTCTTGGAAAACCATCCTAGAGTTGGGTGTATGAGGAGGCAGAGCCGTCAGCAAGGCATTACAGAGGGGCAGAAAGAGAGAAGACATGGGGAAGATGCAAGCTCAGTTTCTAACACAGCCTCTTGTTGGTTATGTCACCGTGGGCAGGCCAGCTCATTTCCCTGAGTTCTGTTCCCTTCCTTGTGAATTTTAGAAGTGTGGGAAAGTAATTGTTTCAGATTCTAGTGCCAGAATATTTTAACTACACCTTAAAACTTGGAATAGTTGACTGAACCACTGTAGATGCCCTAATGAGCAGGGAGGAACGACTCAATCTGGGGCTTAAAAAAATGAACTAAGGAGAAGGAAACCTCTGAGGGAGATATTAAATGTGGGCTGGTTTGATCAGGAGCACCTCCGCAAGTCCCAGTGACTGTGGATATAATAAGTAGCTTTAAAAGTTGCATTTGTATGACAATTGCCTCATCTAATCAAAAGCAAGTCATCACTTTAGAATTAAGTGATTCACAGCAATGTCTGTTTCCCCAGTTTAGAATATTTGACCAAAGTCTGAGGTATTTCCTAAATTAAAACAGATAAATTGATAGCTACCCCACAGTTCCCCTAGAACATGGATCCCTTTCTTACACATTTCTTTAATGCTTTTTGGTGCATGCCTACTATGAGCCAGATTTGACCATTGATAATAAAATGAACATCACCAGCTTGCCACCGAGAAACACATAGACTGGGTTATCATGTAGCTCAGAGCATCCATAACTGTGGAGGGAAATGACAAAGTTGTGTGGAAGGACTCTGGGAACAGCTTGAAAAAGGGAGACGAGGAGGAGCACATGGAGGAAGGACTGTGCACCATAAAGGCTTTGCAAGAAGGTGAACTCTGAGTGATCCTGCACACATCAGAGGATGAGCAGCATGTATAGTAGCCAGGAAAAAGCCACCTCATCATCAAACCAGCCTCTGCTGAGCCACATTGGTATGATTTCTAGCAGACTTAGAATTTTCAATAGAATTAAAATGTCAGCTCCTATTGTCCTGTATTGCTTGAAGCCAAATGAGTTCAAGTCATCTCTCTTCATGTTTTAAATCATCCAACAGCCTTAGGAATGGCCTCACTAGATCATTAAAATTATCAAAGGAAGTAACAGATAGAAAAGCACATTATGAACTCTTCTTTCTACGTGCATTCACTGGATTGAGACAGCCTCTGGGATGGAAACACAGAATTCCATACCAGACTTGCCAATTCGGAGCCTCTCTGGGAGGGGCCTGGGAGCAAGTCTTCAGAGCAGGAGGTTGATGAGACAGATGAGCGAAACCGCAGGGAGCTTGTCACTTAACATCTCTGTGAAGTCTTATGGAAAACTTTTCTTTAGAATTTAGAGCAAGATAAAAACTACCTCCCTTAAGTCTGTTTTCTCTTCTGATCAAAGACTTGTGTGACCTGATCTGTTCCCTTTCCTCCCATCTATCCAGAAACTCACAGTGAAGCCAGCGGCTCAGTTTATCTTCGTGATTGCCCTATATACATTCTGTCTTCATCCTGGTTTCTGATTCTTTCTTTGTGTCCCTTGAATTGTTCTTTTGCTGTTGTTGTTTCTTATTTCCTCAAATACGTACTAGAATTGATTGTTTCATAAATCCCTGTATTTTTACAATGCAGAAGCATAAAAATTTTAGAGAAAAGGTTAAAAGTTTTTGTTTTGTTTTTTAATTCTTAAGCCCTCTCTGCCTGGTAATTGTTTCCCTCTCTGGCTTGTATTTCTAAGGACACACCTTTCTGGCTCCTGGACAACCCAAGGGCAGCCAAGTCCTGCTTTTCGCTTTTCCAGTTCTTCCCGAATTCTCCAGCTCAGAGGCCTCAAGGCCGTTCCCTCAAGTTCTCAGGATCTAGACCCTGGCTTCAACCAAACACAACACATTTTGAACACCCTGACTTTGTATTTTTGCTTCTAGAGAGTCAGAATACATGTGCCCCCATTGGGCTTATATACCTTAGTTCAGAGAGAAGATTTCTAAGAATGAGAATGATAGTAATTTTTCTGGGCATGTTTAAAGGTTGGATGATGCAAAAAAGTGATATATATATATATAATATATATACACACATATATATATATACACATATATATCCAGAATAATCAGAAAGTGGTTCATAATAAGATACCGGAGGTTCAGACAAAGTAACAAGTTTGAAGTCACGGAACTGGTAAGTGACAGAAAGAGGATATAAAACAGACTCCAAAGAAACAAGCTCTTAATTCCCACAAATGTATGAAGTTTCATAGTTAAAAGTTTCATACATCTTTTTTGGAAAGTATTTCAAAAATATCTGAGCCTACTCTCCTACTGATGCTAGTAAGTTAAATACTGACTTTTTAAATTAATTATTATTCCTGTGGAATAGCTGAGTGTCAGAATGGGAGGGTCATTGAACAGTTTCCTTCAGCCCGTACCTGCCACCCCCACATGCAGAAGTGGGTACCCTGCAGCCGTGACTGTGGTTCTTGCCACCTACCCAAGTGAAATCTGACTCTGGCTAAGCTGAAAATACAGTTCCTCCCAGAAGTATTTAATGTGGACAAGACATGACAAGACTGAGATCATAGAGTAGAATGACAAAGCAGTGCTCTAGTATAGAATAAGTGTTCTGTGAGCTTCTCTGCTGTGTTCCCCAGAGCTGCCCTGCATCCCGTCCTTCCCAAGCATGTAGACTCTGAAAGCAACCCCAGTGTATTTTCAATAAATCTTTTGTTTGTTGGTTTGTCTTCCTGTTTTTACTTAGCCAGAATAGGTGTGCATGCAACACAAAAACCTTTAATAACATAGGTGGATAAACCAAGAGTGAATACCTACTAATTCGATCTGTAATGACTTCAGACAACCTGCCCCCTCCACTTCCTGGGGATGGTGCCAGCTTTAAATACCACATCCCTCTTAACCAAATTATTAGGATGTCTGTAGCGTTCAGCATCTGGCACACAAACTGCTTCTCCCCACCAAAGGTGGCTGCAGAATCTCTTTTCAGATTTCTGGTCACTAATTTCACCTGGATGATGCATTTACTACAACTACCTTAATCAGTGCACTGTCTTATGTGTGAGAAACATGCCTTCTAGAGCTTCTTTGCCCTTATGTTCACTTGTCTGTTGTGTATTTCAAAATCACTCTTTCACGTCGGCAGAAATAAACAGGCACCAAATCACATATGGATTTGGCAATGCTAAGAGTCCATTGTCCAAGATCTCTGGTGATCTATAAAGATGTTGAATATTTCCCAGTTGCTTTACACTGCAGTTTCCTCTTCCTACCCTTTGATGCCTTCTCCCCCTATCCCCCAATAACACCCATTTCTGTAGCCAGCAAGGACATCTGATTTTAAAGATCGAGAATCTCTTTCATCTCTTTCATCTGCGTAGTGTGTTTTATGACCCTTTCACACTGTCATCTCATTGTAACCTCATAATAACAATGTAACTAAAGCAAGCTGCTGAGGCATTATTTTCTTTATATGACAGGTGAAGCAACTGAGGCTCAGCAAGGCTAATTAGTATCATGCCTAAGACACCAAAACTGGTAAGGCTGTATGGGAACTCCAACCATGTTTGTCTAAATCCCTGTGGACACAATCACTGTCTCCAAACCCAAAGTTTCTATCATGAATCAAGTAATTGAGAAAATTTACATTTTGCCCTTCATGGAAATGCAGAACAGAAAGGGTACTTCTATTTAACTAAAAATTATCTCTTCAGAGCAAAGTTACATCTTTAAATTTCTTTATGATGATGGTTAAGATCCCACCTGAGCTGCCCTGGCCCGTCCTTTATCCTATGACCCACTCCTTCACTTCCTCCACTCCAGTCACAGTGGGATTTTTGCTAGTCTTCAAACACTCCAAGTTGTTCCTTCCATGGGGCCTTGAATTTGCTCTTCTCTGTGCCTCAAATGCTATTTTCTGAGATGGTCACATGGCTCCCTCCCCTCCCTTACTATTTTCTCAAATAGCACCTTCTCAGTGGTGCCTTTGTTGATCACTCCATTTAAAATGGCATCTTCTGGCCAAATATTTTATGTCTTCCTTGGGTGCTTTATTTTTTCTCCATAGCATTTATCTTTTTACACAGTATTTAAATAAATAAAAATTTATTTTATTTCTTTTCCTGCCTTCATTCGAATATAAGCTCCATGAGGCAAGATTTTTGCCTCTTTTGTTCAATGTTCCTGGCACAAAAGTGAGCAATTAGAAGAGTGTCTTAGCAGGGAGAAGCTGTTTAATATCTATTTCTTATATCTTCAGTAAATGGAGAAATTTAAATCTTAGAACTTCTTTCTAAGGGTAGGCTAGCAAGGGTCGAACATCCTACTCTCTTGCCTCCAAACATTTCACAGTCTAGATGCAGAAGATTCAGACACATAATCAAGAACACACGCAGCATGGTGTCATAGAACACAGGCATGGGGATGTGGAAACCAGAACCAGGAGCCTTTATGCTCTCTTGGGAGGTCTGGAAAGATGTCTCAGAGGTACTAATATTTGAGTTGTGTTTTGATAGATGATAAAAGATTTGGAGACATGGAGAAAGAGGAAGAAGGGCATTTCGACCACAGAGAAAGGCTGAAACCATAGCTCAGACTGTGTCAATGCTTGCATTCAAGCATGGTCTCACAATCCTTCAAACCTCCCCATAACGGTTAAGAAACAGATACCACTGGAACACCTCCCATACTTTTTCCTTATTGACTCCTTACATCAATACAGATATGATTATTCTCTCTCTGAAATGACGCATGTGAGAACCTGCCAAGATCACCCAGATAGGTGATATTGGAGCCTCAATTTGAATAAAAGTCTGTGTGACTCTGAAGCCCCTAGTTTTTGCTTCTGCTTTGTATGTCTGGGATATGTTTACACTTGTTATTTTTGTTTTTATTTTGAGAGGGAGAGAAGCTACTTTCTAAAGTGCATTACTTGAAAAATGTTTTTCTTCAAAATTCTTCTTCAAAAATAAAGTAGCATATGCTTACCAGGTGAGATGGAGAATGAGGGAAACGTGAAAACATGTATTTATTTATTATTTTTATCTATTTATTTTAAGTCAAAGTCTCACTCTGTTGCCCAGGCTGGCGTGCAACTGCATAGTCATGGCTACCGCAGCCTTGGCCCGCTGGGTTCAGGTGATCTTTGCACCTCAGCCTTCCAAGTAGCTGGAACTATAGGCATGTGCCACCATACCAGCTAATTTTTTGATTTATTATAGAGATGCAGTCTCGCCAAATTGTTCAGGCTGGTCTCAAACTCCTGGACTCAGGCAATCCTCTTGCCTCCACCTACCAAAATTCTGGGATTGTAGGCATGTACTATACCCCCAGCTACAAAAATAGGCGTATTTTAAATCAGCATTCTCTCACTCTTCACACCATTGTCCCCAAACCAGCCCTATCAGAAGCCAGTATTGACTCTGTTCTTCCTGCTTGCTCAAACATATGTAAACATACACGGTAGAAGTTTTTACAGTCCAATTTATTAATTGGTTACTATCTCTCAAAGCCAATTAAAGACAAGAGGCAATAGCTGAGAGAAAAGTTTTAAGTTTTGTAACTAAGTCATAGGGAGATGGGTTGGCATCATTATTAAAAAAAACCACGGAAAGCAACATAAATTTATTCTAGTATTTATTCTTAAAATGCATAGCCTTTTACATACCTCTAGTTTGAAGCCTATGTGCAGTTTTAACATGACTTAAGATTTGCATTAACATTGTTTGATATGTGATCACTGATGTGACACAAAATCTCCTGGTTATGCAGACATTTTAGCTAACAATTTTGAATTTAAAATACATTGTTTTACAGATTTTTTAGAGGAAGGGGCAGACAATTGCAACATTTGGAAGGAAAGGAAAGTCACAACATTTAAAATGATAGCTTTAAATCATTTAAAAACATAATTGCAACAATCTCCTATTCCCAGAGTCCTGGCCTATAAATGTTCAATGTCCTCATATTCACAGATGGAAGGGAGGTGGGCAAGACCCACACTAGGCTTTCAGACTGGTGGTCTTAAACTGATCTTTTAACTACTAGGTAGTCTGGCTTGCCTGGCTGTTTATCAGTCAAGCAAGACTGTGCTAGAAAAAAAGGGGGTGAGGGTGGGCGGTGAGAAAATGTGCACTTTTAAATTTTTTTTTGAGTTGGAGTCTCACTCTGTCACCCAGACTGGAGTGCAGTGGCTGCTCCCGGCCACCACAGCCTCGACTTGCTGGGCTCCTGCGATCCTTCCACCTCAGCCTTCCAAGTAGCTGGAACTGCAGGCGCGCGCTACCACGCCCTGCTCATTTTGATTTTATTGTAGAGATGAGGTCTCGCCAAGTTGCCCAGGCGGGTCTCGAACCCGTGGGCTCAGGCAATCCACTCACCTCAGCCTCCCAAAGGCGCGGGATTACAGGCTGAGCCACCGAGCCCGGTTGACTTTTAAATTTGATGTACAATAAACTGTACATATTTAAAGTGTACATCTGGAGAGTTTTTACATATATATATGCTCACAATACCATCACACGGTTAAGATAGTGAACATATCCATTACACTCAAAAGTTTTCTCTTACCACCTGTGATTCATTCCTTCCTCTCACCAGCCCCTGTTCTATCCACAATCAATGCCTGCTTTGTTTTCTGACACTATAGATGAGCCTCCATTCTCTAGAATCGTTAAGATTGATTTTAAAGTACTTTTGCACACCACGCATTCAGGCACTGAGACAACACTTGGCAATATCATGAGCCTCCTTTTGGCTTATGTGGGTTCTGAGGTACCCTCAGAAAGCCAGAATCCATTATTGATTCTTTTCCAGGTCTAGATAAAGAGGGAAAACATTGGGGATACCTCCAGCTTTTTCATAGCGTCAATGCAATCTGCTTCCAACGTGGGTGGAAAATATGGTGCCATAACTCTACATCAAATTTATACTAGAAATCTAACTTGCAGATAATGCTGCCTCCTGTCCTTTCTTTAGGTACACCCACTAGAATATCTAAAAGATGGATTATCTCAGTAGTTTCTCAGATCATATTACTCATTTATCCATCAAATGCCTACTGACTACTCCTATGTTCCGTGTATTGTGTTAGATATTGACTCTGGCCTTCTGGAGCTCAGAAGCAAGTGGGAGAGACAGACTCATCAAATAATACATAAACATATATATCTTTAGGAGAGTTTATGTTTTGAAGACTTGCTCAGGAAGGAGAAAACGTGGTTCTCTTAGAACCTATAACAAATGTAACTCACCTAGATCAGGGAAACTTTCCTAAAGAAGGGAGACTTGTGTTGAGATCTGGAAAAAAATGACAAGGTAGTTAAATAGGGTTAATTTATGAGAAGAGGGAGAAGAAGCACTTACAGTTGGATGAACAGCGCTTGCAAAAGCCCTGTACCAGGTGGCTTGTGATCCAATCAGGAGAGAAGGCCAAGGCATCAGGGAAGAAAGATGTCTGAGAGGACCTCATAGGCCATTGTCAGGACTTTATTCTTAATCTGAGAACAGCAGAAAGCCACCAAAGGGTTTTAAGCAGTAGAGTGAATATGAGTGTTGTTGCATTTTGCAAAGACCACTTGGCTGTTGTGCAGACTGGACGGAGGAGTATGGAATGAGATGGGAAGCTGACAGGAAAGCTCTTGAGCCCGATAGTGTCAATGCAGATGGGGCCAAGGGAACAATTAGGGGGTGAGGTCGGTGGAAGTGGTGATGAGCGGGATGTGCCATGTCAGAGAGAGAGAGAAGCATCAAGAAGGACTCCTGGGAGTCTGACTCATGTGCGTGGATGTGCGGTGGTGTCATTCAGGGATATGGAGAATACTGGACACAGAACTGCCCATGACTTTCCTGTGCCCTTAAGGTAAAAGTAGGGCCTGTGCCCATGGCACACATGCAGGGGTCCCTCTGCCTGCCTGTCCCACTGTTAGCATGTCCCTCTGTTCCTGTTTGCAGAGCTGCAGCCACACAGTTCCTTGAGAAGCCAAGCTCTCCTATCCTCAGACATTCACATATTCAGTACTTTCCACCTGGAACTTAATTTGACTGAGAGAGGTGCTTCACAATTTCAAGTCCCAACTTAAATGACACTTCCACAGAAATGACCCGAAATAAAACAGGGAACCTCTCATCACTGTTGCCTTTCTTAGAATCTCGTTCTATTCCTTTATATTCTTCTCATAATTTATAATCGCCTATTTGCTCATGTTTATTTGCATAGTCTCTGGGTCTCCCTTTATTCTGCAAAGTCTTTAGGGACATCTACTAGAATATAAAGAAGATGGACCATCTCAGTAGTTTGTCAGACCATGTTACTCATGCATCCATCAAATGCCTACTGATTACTCCTGCCCTCCACGTACTGTGCTATTTAGGTGTGGTCTTGACAATTTGTTTGCTACTGCATGCTCCTTGTCTAGCAAAGGCACTGCAATCAATTATCAACCATCATTGTTGAATCAAAAGTATATAGCAAACGCAATCAATGACTAATAACGATCACTATTATTATTGTCATTACTGTTATCTAACCAGAAAGCATGTTCTCATTTGATAAACGTCCACAGCTAGCTAGTGACAGAGCAAAGAATGCACCTTTTCAAAACTTGAAATGAAATCGGAGATGGTTATGAAAAAAGTGGAGCATTGGGTAATTGCCATTTAGTTACGAGTTCCCAGTGAAAATTGTAATACTATAGAAGGTGCTATGTCTTCTTAAATATCTAGACTATATGCACATTTTCCTCTATTTTCCTAATGACCTATGAGCACCCCCTGCTGTCTATAATTCGGCTTGACATCCTGGTTGCTTTCTAAAATAAATAATGCCGCAAATAAACTGTACTTACTCCTCTGTTTATATCGCCTGTCCTCACTCAGGATCCAGAAATAAGATGACTTATACATGGCAACTCCTGACTCTCCAGCATGTAATAAAATGGGATTTCTGCTGGTCAGGTGGAACACTCACACCTTAGACCTGTCTTGGGTGCCCAACTGCATCTTTAGCAATGGAACTTCTCTGACCTCAGTTGCCTCAGATGTCAACTGTGATTTCCAAGTGAAATTTGCAAATTGCTATCGAAATTCTAGACATCCTATAATTCTTGACCTTGCATTTCCACTTCCAAGATTTTTCTAAAAAGATAAAGACAAAAATTTATGCAAATACATGTGCACTGTAAGACATTTTGTAACTTAAAAAAATTAGAGACAACTTAAATAGTCACACAGATAACAGTATAAAAAAGGTGTATATCATTCATGCATGCATGTTTGTAAATTCTACAGAAAATGCCTTGAAAGAATCAAGCAAAATGTGAATTATGGTTTCCTCTACTTTTGGGAATTATAAAGGGAATGAAAGTCACATATTGGACATGTGTAACTACAGTTATATATAATTACAGTTATATATAGCTTACTATAATTATATTACATATAATATATGTGTACTATGAATTTCTATATTCTGATTATCTTTACAATAATTTTTAAACTTCTTATTTTTAGATAGCTGTATATCCACATGCAGTTTAAAAAATAATGGCCGTTGTTTTGCTAAGCTGTGGTGTGGTCGTGTGTTCTTGAGCTATGGTCAGGCCATGTTTCCTGGCTTTTGCTCCCTCCCCTACCTTGGGGAGGTGAATCTTCTCTCTCTCTCTTTCTCTCTCTCTCTCTGTCACTTTTAAATAAACTATATTTTCTAAGCTAAAAAATATAAATAATACAGTGAGGTCCAATATATTATCTAATGAGTTTCCCCCAATGATAGCATCTTGCAAAATTATGCTGCCATATCAAAACCGATGTGCTAGCATTGCTATCATGAGATACAGAACATTTCTATCCAAGAAGTATTTCCCATGTGGCACACTCAATTCCTTCCTACCCTCACTTCCTCTTTAGCCCCTGGAAATAAAATTCTGTTCTTCCATAATTTCATCATTTCAAGAATGTTACATAAATGAGATTATGAAGTACTTAACCTTTGGGATTGACCTTTATTCACTTAGCATAATTCTCTAAAGATTTATACAGGTTATTGTGCATATCAATAGCTTATTATCCTTTACTGTTGAGTAGTATTCCACTACATTGGTGTACAACATTTTGCTTAAACATTCATCCATTGAAGAACAACTGAGTTGTTTTCAGTTTTTGGCGATTAAAAATAAAATTACTATAAGCATTTGTGTACAGATTTTTAAATAAACATGTCTTCATTTGTCTGGAATGAATGCCCAAGAGTACAATTACTGGATTCTATGGTAGTTGCAAGTTTAGTTTTTTAAGAAACTGTCAAACAAATTTTTCCCAAGTGACTGTACTATTTTACTTTCACACTGGCACTGTATAAGCGATCCAGTTTCTGTACATCTTCAGCAGCATTTGGTGTTGTCACTTTTGTGATAATGTTTATCATCGTTTTCTGCCTGGCTTCTCAAACATATTCTGTCTTCAGGTTGCTTCTTAACTCAATTACTCTCTTTGATATACCTCTGGAAAAAACCTTCAACCTCAGTAGATCACAGCTGTTACTCAGAGCACAGGGGCACAGAACTCTCTCCCCAATCCCATTAGTATTTCAATGAAGGCATAGAGAGTCATCCTCTCAAATATGCAGAACACACCCAACAAGGAGAGATAGTATTGCATGGCTTTATAAAATGATTAATGGCAGAGAACAATGGAGCCAAGCAAACAAGACAAAACTTAACAGAAGACAACCCATCCATTCCACAAACACAGAACCAACATTATCTTCAGGCTATGTGCAATGTACTGAGAATACAGACATTTAAGTTGAGTCACTGTCTGCTTAACTTCATGGTCTAAAAAAGAGACTGAAATAACATGAAAACAGATTTCTCTAAATCTGTGTTATGAATATTTCTATTGACTTAAATAGTGTCTAATTTTTTTTTTTGCAATCAGCATTGAAAAACTATTGAAGAGTTTGAAGTTGGGAAATAATTCTTGTGTTTCAGGAAGCCACCTTTCATATGTGTGGCTGATATATTGGAAGGGGATCTTGGGAAATACAGAGGTAAATACAGAGGCAATTTCAATGAAAAACTGACATAATAGTTCAACAAGTAGTGACAAGGTTTTAAAAAGAGGAGTAGCGGTGGTGATCCAGAAAAATATTTGCAATAGATGTGAACAGGGATGATATTAAGCAGGGCTTGCTTACCAATTAGAAGGTAAGGCTGATGAGGGAGAGCACTTAGGGTGATTTCCAAGTTTCTGTCTCAGGCAACCTTGAAAATGTGTTGTGCTATAAACTGGGATAGGAAATCAGAATGTGGGAGTACGTTTCCAAAGAGAGATGATGAGTTCAGGTGGAAATTTACTGAGCTGAACCTACAAAAGGGCATTTCTTACTGATGACTAACTCTCTTCTCCTTAAAAAGACATACAGACTCTGCCACAGATTTTGGAGTCCCTAACACAGAGATTATATTGGCACCTGTGATAGTGCATGAGATCCCTAATAAAGGTCTTACGTAAAGAGTGAAGAGGGAAGAGGAATTGGGTTTAGAATTTTTGGAGGTGTTAGCATTCTAGAATAGTCAGAATAATAAGGCCCATTTAAAGAGACTGAAAAATAATAGCCAAATAGAAGCAAACTAGAGGGAGGCAAGAGCACATGATTCAATGGAAGAGAACATTTCACATAGAATGGAATGGAGACCTCTGAAGTGATGTTGCTTTTAAGTGGTCACGTAATGTGGTAAACCACATCCTATTAATCCATATTGGGTGCCTTCCCTTTCTAGGGGCAAACTATACATGCGCTTCCTAAAGGAGTCAGGCATGGTCTCATGACTTGCTTGGCCACCAAAATAGGAGTAGAAGTGATATATATCACTTTAAAGAAGAAACTTTAAAGAATTAGCCTATGATTCACCCAACTCGCTCTCTCTGTGGCCATGACAATCCGAAATGCTCGAGACAAAGACTATTCCATCAGTTTTGGTTACAGAATCTAGACAACATGGGGCAGAGCTATAGCCAACCCAAGACGGCCATGTAGTGTGAGGCGTAAGTCCAATGCCATGCACGTAAAACACCGAAACTCGGGGTTACTTATCCCTGCAGCTAGGTAACCTAATCTGTCATTACACATGTGAGTAAAATGAGGAAATAAGACAGGAAGTTTCACAAAGTGCAATGATTTTAGCTGCCAAACAATGAGATAAAGCAATGAGAATAAATCAAGATAAATCTTCATGAAAATGACATTTAGCATTTTCTTAGTCTGGCATCAAACTACTAAGTGTTTAGAACTGAAGAAATGTGACACAGAGAATTGATGGGGTAGATGTTAGAAGAGCTGAAAAGTCAGTGGGAGGGAGGGGGAGGAGGTATAACTGAAGTCCAGAGGCAGAGTCACCTGGCAAAAGCCGGAGCCAAATGCAGAGCCATTGAGGAGGACCTGGCGCCTCGGACATGGAACAGTCACTTCTAGAGACCTCTCCTAAGTAGAGGGGCAGAGGAAGCCACATAATTGTTTTTCCCTTTTCTTACCTCTTATCTGCTTGGGCCTCCCAGGGCAGAACCCAGCCCACTATCAGCTGTCCTGGAACCTAAGAAACACCACCTGCAGTGACCAGCATTGCAGGTCCTCTCCTCCCTCAGCAGAGCAGAGCAGGGTAAGGGCGGGGAACAGGTCTGTGGGCAAACAGTCCCAGGACTGACACAGGCCTGAGTCTGTAGGCAGATGGCAGCCAGCATCAAGGTGGGCAGAAACTCAAGTTTTCATTAGGATGTAAGACTGTCAACAGGAAAGGGATTTAGTTATGTTTGGTATGACTGGGGTAGAACATGTGAAGAAGAAATATAGGTGAGAGTAGACATGCAAACAAAACTAGATTATGAAGGACTTTCATGCCATGCTCGGGAGCTTGAAATCTATTCTATAAGTGACTGTGATATAACCCGAATTATGCCTTGGCAAGATAATTCTGTCAGTATTGTAGAGGATAGAGTGGGGTAAAGAAAAGAGAGCTCATGACCCATTTGCCTAAGGATGGCATAGTGAAGACCTCACTCAGTTAAACCTATAGAGTGGCCCATAATATAATGAGGACTAAACTCTGACTTTTTTCCTTATCCACCTTCCTAACTAAGAAGTTTGGGGAGACACAGCTGATAGACTCACCTGATGGTGTTTTATTATCCTATTGCCATAGGTACTAAAGTTTGTTTTCCAACTTGACTCTGGCATAACATCACATAACAGATAAAAAAGGAAATCAAAATATTTTATGACCCTGCAAAGTCATCTTTTGGGGACTCCTAGACTTCAGGCACCTTGTCGTCTATTGATTTCCAAAATTCCTTGGATAGTTGAATCCCCAGACTCTGGGCACCTTATCCTCTACTGATTTTCAAAACTCCATGGATTGGAACTACAAATTACCAGTCAAAAAATTCTTAAATCCACCAATAACCTGCAATTCCCCCACTTAGATATGCCCCTCTTTCTTGGGCCACACCAATGAATAAATCAGCATATTGACTTATGATTTCTGTAACTTCTGCCCTCCCCAAAATGTATATAACAAAACTACCATTCCCCACCTGGGACCTCCTAGGGATGGTTTTTCTGGGTGTGGTCACTCATATTAGCCAGAATAAATCATCTTAAAATATTTTACAGGGTATGGCATCTTTTAATCAACAATAACTACAAACGTAATAAAAACAAGCTCTCTAGGACACAGACCCCAAACAAATGAAGCTAATAAGTCATTTGCCTTATTGGGTGATACTTTAAAAATTCTTTTTCATTTTTTAAATTTAAAAATTTTCATAGAATTGTGAAAATACGAAAGTAAGGGGTCTGGAAATGCTTTGGGATAAAGTACAGTTGAAAAAATGGAGATGTTTAACTTAGAAGTAATAACTTAGAGGGTTCCTTAAATAGGAGCAACAAATTACTAGTCAATAAATCCTTAAATCCACCAATAACCTGCAAGCCCTCACCTAGAAATGTCCTTCTTTCTTGGGTCAAACTAGTGAATAAACCACCATTTTTCTTTATCCAAATTCCTAACTAAGAGCCTTGAGGAGTCATGACTGATAAGGACTCACCTGATAGGATGAGAAGCAGAGGAGACCACATAGTGATTCTCCCTTTTTCCTACCTCCTATCTACCTGGGCCTCCCAGAGCTGAACCCAGCCCAATGTCAGCTGACCTGGAACCTAAGAAGCACCACCTGCAGTGAGCAGCAGGTGGAGAGCGGAAGGACTGATTATGTCATACTTAAAATGCCAAATTATCATTATAAAAACAGATTTTTTGATCCAAGGAAATAAAAACAGGCTTTATGCGATTGGCAGTAGTGGAAAACTATCAGGGGAAGCGGGGTGGGACTGGCAGTTGAGGGAAACTGCTGGAGGAGGGGAGGGAGGGGCATACTTCATCAACAAGGATACCTGCATGATCAATGTTTGTATACCTAACTCTGAGTTGTACCCCACATCTCTATAAAAAATAAGTAAATTAAAAACAAACAAAAAACAGGCCTTATGATCCAAGGAAAAAATTATCTAGTGAGACCCTTCTGAATAGAACCCTCAGAAATAAAGATATAACAATCTAAAAATCTATTCATTGCTTTATTCATCCTTGTTATGGGTCACTGTATTTTAGGACATTTTGCCTAGAATTGGACAGAACGGGTTTCAGCCAAGGAGGACACACTTCTCCTCCTCCTTTCTCTTCTGCCTTGGCTCTCTCTTCGCCCTGATGTCATACCAAGTGTGATAGGGCCTCCTGAAAGGTAGACGGATAGCAGCAAACATCAGAGCAGCCTACAAGTAATTAGCATGTTTCAAAAAACATTCCCTTTAACTGTTCTGTTTCCACCAGGTTACTGATGGGGAAACAAAGAGTGGTTCAGTCCCATTCCAAACCAAAAAGGTGACAAATGGGAAAGTTACAACCAGAATACACGTCTCTGTTATTCAAATATTTTCTCTGGAAACTGCACTTTCCTTGAGATTCCAGGACATGCAAACGTCCCATGAATATCATCCGTGACGAGGAGATATATGTTTATGACTAAGAACAAGAGGATTGCCCGCCCGGCACCCCCTCCTTGCAGATTGTCCCAAGTATAGTCACCAGAAGCTTCTTCACAGATTTGGAAGCCTCAGGCCCCAACTCGTTCACACACTTCCTCAGCTCTTCCACGAGGTGCTCCACAGAAATGCCCAGTGTTTTCAGAAGCATCTTTAACGGATCCAGGAAGGAAAGAGGACTGTCCAGAGGCAGAGGAAGCACCTTGTCGACAGGAAGCGGCACGTTGTTGTTAAGGAAGGCTGTGGTTGTAGAGAAAAGAGACCCGAGTGACACAGGACATCTGGCCCAGCCATGACTTCAGTACCCTACATGCCATCTATCAGCAGGTCCAGGCCATACTCATTATCTTTTTTTTTTGAGCTGGAATCTCACTCTGTCACCCAGACTGGAGTGCAGTGGCATGCTCCTGGCCACTGCAGCCTCGACCTGCTGGGCTCCGGCGATCCTTCCACCTCAGCATTCCAAGTAGCTGGAATTACAGGTGCGCGCTATCACGCCCAGCTATTTTAAAAAATTTATTGTAGAGATGAGGTCTCGCCAAGTTGCCTGAGCGGGTCTCGAACCCTCGGGCTCAGGCAATTCACTCACCTTGGCTTCTCAAAGCGCGGGATTACAGGGTGAGCCACCAAGCCTGGCCCAGACTCATTCATTCATCTTAATGTCCATTGAAAACTTCCATCTCCCTGGCGCTTTCTTTCCTCAGCTAGCTACATGTCTTTCCTTCTTACATTACTTGGTCTCGTCTCTCTTCAAATGTTATCTCCTCAGAGAAGCTTGAAATGGCCCCTGTGTCTAAGCACCACCTGTCACTCTCTGTCCTGATTTATTTTTTTCTTGCCATTGCCTAAATTTATTAGCCATTTTGGTTGCCCTCATTTCTCATTAGAATGTAGGTTCCTTGGGAATAAGGACTGTACTTATGCCTACTGTATCCCATGCCTAGAACTGAGCCTGACATGGAGTAAGCACTGTATAGATCCTTGTGGTTGACTGACTAGGTGTGTACTTTGAATGTGGAGAGCTACACGTCCCACAGCTTTGAGAACAAAGGAGAGATGCCATGATGAATCTCCATGCAGAGACAGAGACAGATCCAACCACAGCCCAGAAAACTGCTCCCAACCAGTTCAGCTCAACACGGCAAACATCGGTGGGCATTGCCTTTGTGCCTGTTGGTGCAGATACACAGACAGGTAAGACTAGGATGCTCTTCAGATACCTCACACCTCTGGTGGACAATGAAGTGTGGTGTGCTAATATCATAGAAAAAGCTCTGTGGAAACACAGAGGACAGGATGACAGTCTACCTGAGTGTGTGTTGCAGGAATCTCCCAAGAGCGTCTAGAACCTTGTCTTGAGACAACACGTCAGGATCATAAGGTAAAGGCATTGAGCTGTTAGGATGAAAGGGCGGACACAGAATGGGGTGCCTTCTGCCCAGGGAGGTTGTGATGCAGATTTCCAGGGGGCTATGGCCAGGGGATGGAAAAGAAAGGGGGTGAGGCTGAAAAAAATCCAGTGAGGACAGATTTCTGAAGGCTTGGATGCTGTGCCAATGGGTTTGGGATTTTTTTTTCCTAAGGACATTAGAGAGTTTCCAATTTGTAAGGGACAATTACGTTTTATATCTTTGGCTTTAGGAAGATAACTTTCACATAGAAGATGAATGGAAGGAAAAGAGTAGGGACTGGAAAAATTCGTATAATGCATATTTTAATCCAAATGTATACAGATATATAAATTCACACATGCGTGGAGCACACACATGATGACATACATCCTTCTACTGGCTGAGACCTGCCATCGCTCATTTTCTTTGGAAACCTTTGTATTTCTCTCTTCAAATTATAAAAATGGAGTCTGTGCACCTTTTTCCCTTCATCTTCTACCACCTGTTTTTCTTCCAAAATTCGCCCCCAGAGTGGGGATATGTATTTCTTTCTACCCCCCTTTCTGCTGCCCCCTTTGCCTGTAGGTACTTGTCCCTGGAGTAACACAGAGTAACAAATTATTCAAAACTGGTCAAGTTACAGATTCCTCCAAAAATTCAGCAAGACTGGCAAGCCAAAGTTGTCAGTGCAAGTGTGGGCAGTTTTTGTGTGTGTGTGATTAGTCTCCATGCTTCTTATTTTAGACAAGTTGGTGAACATCCCTCCTCTGTGAGCTTTTATATCTTCCTGGGGAGGGTTCTCAAAGCCTTTTGTTCTCTCAGTGAGCAGTGGCCATCATGACAGTCACAGTGGTTCCTTTCAAAAAGGATGAATCAGTCCCTGTTCTCCTCCCAGAAGCCAGCTTTCCTACCCCTACCTGGAAATTAAACCCTGTGCCCCCAGCACACCCATAGAGCTCTCTGTATAATTCATAGCATCTTCATTGCATGCAATAGCATTGCAGCAACTTCTTCACAAGTCTTTTCTCAAGAACAGTACTCATGCCTGATTCATATCTGAGTCTTCTGATGCTTGTCTAGTGCCCCAAAACTTGTAGCCACTCAGTAAATGGATAACTGGCTATCAATAAATGGGTGAGACTACACAAACAAGCTGTAGCCACCCATTCCACCCACTCTGATAAATGTAGCCATCTCAAGAGAACCAATCTAACAACTTTGCTAATTAGAGATTATAGCTAGAATGACTCCATATGTTTTCACAAGCACAAAAGAAATACACTACAAAGTCAGACTCTGACATAAGACTAAGGAAAATAAGAACAATGAATGGCCACCAATGTCTAGCAGTGAATGGACTTTGTTGGCCCTCCGTAGGCATTGGCTAACTTCCTGTGTAGGATACATGAGCAGTAGGGAGCACTTGTATTGGATTAGGGCTTGGATGGGGTGGTGGTGACTGAAATACTTTCCATCATCACCATTTTCTGTGATTCTAAAACTTTTTCCAACCCTATAAATATGTCAAATTATTATGTGTCAATTAAAAATGACAAAAATAAAATAAAAAATAAAATTCCTACCACCATATTCCACTGTCCATGAGTCTAGGTTCATTAGTTGTGTCCTTATTTAAAGAGAGAGAGAGAGAGAGAGAGAGAAATAGCATAATGTACTAGGCTACTTACCAGAGTAACTACAAATGCTGATGGTCACCAGCAGGAAGACTATCACCAGCTTCATGGTAGGTGTCTGATCTTTTCCAGAAGTTTAAAATTCAACCAGAAAACCCAGCAAATCCACCAAGCCAGTGGCTTCACTTGCCACACAGGGGGCGACAGCTACTTTTGCACACACACATGTATTTATACACCCACATGTATTTATATACCCACTGAAGACCTGTACTCCAGCCACAGTCACTTGACTCACTCCACCAAAGAATGGCATAAAGGTCATGTTTTCTCACTAAACAGTTTGGAGGGTTTTCCGCTTTCCCTCAAGTTCCCATGAGAAACCAAGCCCTAAATTATAGTCCTCTAGCAGAATTCTCAAGTCCCTCTCAAATAAGCCCTTGCCCTGGGATGAAAGTGGAGGGCAGAGCCTTCAGAATCTTCCTCCTGGAGGGGCTTTGAGAAGTGAAGGTTTTATGTTGGGATTAACAGAGGTGCTGTCCTCTAGTTTTCTATGTTTTCTTCCAGTCTCCTATCCATTTAAGTGTTGGAGAAGTACATTACCTGACTAGCTACCTGGTTGTGAAGGCTGTCAGGAGATCACCTCAGTCCTAGTGTAAACAGAGTCAGCTCAGTGACATGCAGTGCCACATTCCTCTGGAATGCAGCTGCCCCCATCCCACTCACATGTCCACTATGGTAAGACTTTTAGATCTGTCACCTTTTCTAGTGTCTTTAAGTTATTTTAAGAATCCTCAGGGCATGATTTTGTGCCTTCAAATAGATTCATCAGCTCAGGGGCTAAAATCAAAATGCCTATGGGCATTCCATTCTTACTGTTTGTCTAATCTTGGATCAGAAATTCTTAATCTAGAATGTTGGTCTTCTCCTTATCTAAAATGGGGACATAAATTGTGTGACTGACCATAAGGTGTACAGTCTTGGGGAAAAAAATGTTTTTGGAAGACCACGTCTATACAAACAGTTTGAGTCCCCCACAACAAGCATTTTAGAACCACTGTGGCAGTCAAATTCCGTGTAATCATGCAAAATAATCATGATAATGTGCTGGCCACAGAAATGATCTGCTTCTTCTCCTGTCCTCCCAGAACCAGCTTCCAGTCACGGGACCCAGGATGACTCCACTTGTAAGTTCAGTCCCTGGAGTCCTTTGGGGCCTCTGGTGGGCCTGGCCTGCCAGGAAGCATGCTAGAAAAAGCCTTGGATGGGAGAAACAGGTATAGGAATCCCAGTGGGTTCCGGACCAGACTGAAATCCCTGGCCAAATGATGTTGCTGGTGTCAGCCGTCCCCGCCACCAAAGGGGAGTCCAGAAAACTGAGGAGATACACTGTAAGGGGCGGGGCTTCAGTTGTCCACATCTGAGGGTGTGCTTTTGTTATGAGGATTTAATTAAATGTGCAGGCAATCTGAATTGTACATCTTTAAAATAAAAAAATTTAATGTGCAGACAGAGCATGCTCCTATGCCATGCCAAGATAGATGTCACCTGGGCAGCAGACAGCAGACACTCTCACTGTTGTCCTGCCTGTTGTACTCTTCACAACATATCTTTCCTTTAGCAAATCTACTTTTCTTAATTAAAAAAAATAAATGTTACCTGTTATTAATTTCTGTATGTTACTAAGTGATAACTGCCTTTACTTTATCTTTCTGCTACTTTGTAAACTGCATGAAAGAGATCATGACTTTCTGCCACATATAGTCCTGCCGATTCTACTGTTTTCTTTCTTTTTTTCTTTGAATTGGAGTCTCACTCTGTCGCCCAGGCTGGAGTGCAGTGGCACACTCATGGTCACACCAGCTTTAACCAGCTGGGCTCAGGCCATCAGTCCACCTCAGCCTTCCAAGCAACTGGAACTATAGGTGCACGCTACCACGCCCAGCTAATTTTTTATTTATTGTAGAGACAAGGTCTTGCCAAGTTGCCCGGGCTGGTCTCGAACCCGCAGGCTCAGGCAATCCACTAGCCTCGGCCTCCCAAAGTGCTGGGATGACAGGTTGAGCCACTGAGCCCGGCCTACTGTTTTCTCTGACAGATACTGCCTCTGTTCCTCCTATATACATCCACCTATGCTAGTGACACTGACTGACATGCCAAGCCCTTCCAAAGGGCCAAGGCTGTGTGCAAGGGTATTGGTAAGGTCAATGCTACCCTTTAGTTTTGTCATGATCTCCTTGGGAACAGTAAGCCTGCACTGCCCTTCTCTGGGCTTGTGGTTTGTTTGCTGGCTTTTATCTCCTTCCTTGAACTTCCATCCCTGTTTCTGAACGATAGGAAGCTGGTCTCCAGGCTTCCTTACCAGCTGCATCTGGTTAAGCTCAGCCAAAGGAAGTCCCCGGTCAAAGATGGGAAGGAGGGAGAGAGGTAGAAGGCAGGATATTTCTCCCTCTCTCTGCTTCAGGAGATGCCTGGAGTAATGATGGTCCCTTCACCAAGGTTCCACCTTCTTCCAGAAAGGCCCTTCATCTGTGGGTCCAGCCATACTGGGCAGACCCACCCTTGTTTCAGCTTCAATTGCACAGCCCCAGTTCCTGCTGCATGCCACTTCACCTAGAAGCAGCAGCAACTTCCTGCAGTTTCCAGTCTCAGGGTTGACTCATCACCTGCATTTTTAGTCCCTTGTAAGTGGTCTTTCATGCTAAATTATTCCTATTTGATCACTTGGTATGGTTTTGACTTTTTAGGTAGACTCTCATTGCTACAGCAAGCTAAAATATTATAGAGCTTTCAGTAAACACAGATTTTTCCATCTATAAAAGCAGACTTCTGTCACATAAATGCCAAGTTGTAAATCTGTCAGGGACAGGGCCAAGACCTATTTAAGAGAAAGACAGTATTACACATGCAAAATGCTTCTCCTTCTAGCCTCTAAAATGTTTGGTACTTCTCAGTTTTCTCTGCTGGTCTCAGAAGGTGAGTCCTCTCCCAGGGGCTCCTAAGACCCCTATGCAAATAAATTTCTGTAGGGTTCAGCTAGTCCTCAGCCAGCATGCAGTCTTGACTGGAACTTAGTGGTGGACTTGGGTGGCTTTAGACCGAAGGCAGAACCTGCTCCACACGAAACACATCCATACCCCAAATCCCACAAGTGTCCACATACTAACACCTACAGGAGCAGTGGTATGTGTGTGAGAAATATTGTGGGAAAACAGAGAGGCTGAGACACCTAGACTATCTTAAGAAATAGCAGTTTATTATCATCAGGGCGACTCAGTGGGCTAATGCTCCAAGACTGAGCACCCTGGAGAGAGAGGAGAGGGGTTGTATCTGCTAGTTTAGGTAAGGGAGGGAGTCGGGTTGTATGGCTATACATTTTTCTTTGGAATTTGCAAGGTTGTATTTAGCAAAACCAGATTTCAAAGAACAAATGGTCTCCAGGATATGCATAACAAGCAGGGGTTGTAAATCGATAACTTCATAAAGAGAGGATTTGGGTTAAGGTTGTGAATTGGTTACTATCTTGCATTTCCAGGAAAGCACCTTGTGGCTATTTAGTTTTCTGAAGTCTTATGTCTACCAGGTTTGGATACTGCAGGTCGATCTTTAAAAGGAATAATTTTAACTGTGTTTAGCCCCTCTCTGCCATACGAGTACACTCTCATCACTCATAAACACAGAACGATCCAGCACTTTTGTGACACCCATTTGTTCAACACTGTGTGCCGGGCACTCTGTCAGCAATTAGGCCCAGAGCAGTAAACCAGACAGACAGGCATCGCACCTTCATGGAGCCGACAAGACAGTAAGATGAACAGACAGTAAACAGGTAAACAAACCAAGGAAACAACTAGCAGTGAGTACTGTGAGGAAGCACACAGGTGGATGATGGGGAGCAGGAGGGTGGGGGGCCAGTCAGATGCAAAAGGAGACTTGAATTTGTTTGCATCCTTACTGGCTACATTCTGAGCCATCATTGTTTTAGTCATGTCTTTTTATTCTATATTTTTGTTGCTGTTGACATCTTGGCACCTTGCTGACCCTGAAAGGACTTCCTCTCTAAAGACTGACTAATTCCTGGAGAAGGCAAACACTTCATGAGAGCCTGTCATAAGCCCATACCCCCACTGCTGTTGGGCTCATATCTGGGCCACATTCCCCTGCCCCTATCACACGAGCACCAGTCCTAGAAACCTAGGGACAGCCTGAAATTATTCCAATCAGTCCATATGAAACCTGCTCACCTCATCGTGCTTGTCTTTTCCTAGGAAGCCACAATAAAGACTCCTGCTCACATGTTCCCTCTCCCTCTGCCTCCTGAGGGAGCCTGGTGCTTTCTGCATGCCCCCACCCCTATGGTGTGGCATGGCCCCTCATATTGGGATCTGTGAGTAAACAACACTATCTTTTCTTTTCTTTTTCTTTTTTCTGAGTTGGAGTCTCACTCTGTCACCGAGACTGGAGTGCAGTGGCCGTTCCCAGCCACCGCAGCCTCAACCTGCTGGGCTCCGGCGATCCTTCTGCCTCAGCCTTCCAAGTAGCTGGAACTACAGGTGCATGCTACCACGCCCTGCTAATTTTTTGATTTATTGTAGAGATGAGGTCTCCCCTGCCCAGGCGGGTCCGGAACCCACAGGCTCAGGCAATCCACTCACCTCAGCCTCACAAAGGCACGGGATTACAGGCTGAGCCACCGAGCCCGGCTAACATTACCTTTTCAATGGCAAGATAGCTTTAAAACTACCACCTAGCCTTTTCTTGTGCCTTTATTATGGTACTGCTACTATCTTTCTTGGCAGCAAAATCACTTGTATGAGCATCCTCTTTTCCGGGACAGTGTGTAAACATCTTGTGGAGTGTCTTGCTCATGTTTGGATCCTAACACAAGCCCAGCACAGCTGGTAATATTATTAGGACATGCCCATCAGTGCCAGGCATTGTGCTTGTCGGTGCTACCCACTGCATTTTCAGGACATTCTCATGATAAGAACTTTTATCCAATCTTATAAATGAGAAATCTGAAGCTGGAAGCATTGAATTAATTGCCAGGCCACTTAGATAGTCAATAATGCAGTCAGAATTTGAGTTCTTTTTTCTGATTTGTATTTTGTTACCTTTAAACACGCTAAAAGGTGAAACAAGACAAATTAAATTTAATAGAGTTTAATCATGCAAAGAACGATTCACAAATGGCAGCCTCTTGAACCAGAGTAAACTAATAGACTCCAGTCCAACCACATGGCAGAAAATTTATGGACAGAGAAGGAAAGTGATATACAGAAAACAGAAGGGAGAGACAGAAACAGTTGGTTATAGTTCAGCATTTACTTTATTTGAACCTAGTTTGAATCATTGGCCACACTTGATTAGCCAAAACTTGGTGATTGACACAAGAGTGGGTTACAGTCTACACATCTACCTGGGTTACAGTTTACCATGTGAAAGGTTACAGAGAAACTTCTAGGTTAACCCAAAATATGAAAGTAGGCAGTTTTGAGATAAACTTAATTTAACAAATACATAATCAGTATGCATTTCTAGTAAGTATTGTTTAACCTATAGTAACCCATGAAGACAAATGAAACAAAAAGGAAAAGGATGTCAGTGTTTTAAAATTAAGTTGTTGCCTGGGCCCATGGGTTTGAGACCAGCCTGGACAGCTTGGTGAGACCTCATCTCTACATTAAATCAAAAAATTAGCTGGATGTGGTGGCGCATGCCTGTAGTTCCAGCTACTTGGAAGGCTAAGGTAGAAGGATCGTCTGGACCCAGCAGATCGAGGCTGCGGTGACCATGAGTGTGCCACTGCACTCCAGTCTGGGAGACAGAGTGAGATTTCAACTAAAAAAAAAATTAATTTGGATGTGCTTTTCAAATGTAATTTTTGTGAAAATGTAACTTGTAACCAACAAGAATGGAAATTCAACAGTAGTCATTGAACATGTTTGTTGTGTCAAGTTCTATAGTAAATCCTGGGAATAACAGCAGTAACAAAAAACAAGAATTAATCTTGTCTGCCTTTAATTATAGAAAACTTAATTCTGGCACTTTGGGAGCCTAAGGCAGGAGGCTCACTTTAAGACAGGAGTTAAAGACCAGCCTGGGCATTATAGCAAGATGCCATCTCCAAAAAAATTTTAAATTAATTGGGTGAAGTGGCATCCACCTGTAGTCCTAGCTACTCAAGAGGCTGATGCAGGAGGATTGCTTGAGACCAGGAACTGGAGGCTGCAGTGAGCAGTGATTGTGCCTTTGTACTCCAGACTGGGCAAAGGAGCAAGACTTTGTACCCATCACTGAAAGAAAAAAAGAAAGATGAAAGAAAGAAAGAAAAAAAAAAGAAAGAAAGAAAGAAAAAGGGGAGGGAGAGTAGAGACACACAAGACACTCCACAAAATGCTTACACACTGTCCTGGAGGGAAGGAGGGAGAAAGGAAGGAAGGAAGGAAGGAAGGAAGGAAGGAAGGAAGGAAGGAAGGAAGGAAGGAAGGAAGGAAGGAAGGAAGAAAAAAAGAGAAAACTGTCGGTGTGTTCCTCTTTTTTCATTGAGGGATATAAAGATGTCAACTGAATATAGATGCAAGATACTATTCAGGAAAAGAAAAGATCCTGAGATTTTATCTAACACCCTTCTTTTTAGCTGAAAAGGAGACAGTCTCTGAGAAGTCACACTAGAGACATTGAAGCAGAATTGATCTTCTTGAATTTATTTGCTGCAAATAGCATGGTCCAAAGAGGCCTAAACCCAAGTCTCTATATGAAAGGAGAAAGGGTCTTAAAACTCGTCTCTACAAATACGAGAATATTAAATACAGTCAAAAGTCACAGCTCATTTTACCAACCTCGTGGAACTTGAAGAAGAGCAAAACTGTGTATCTCTACTCCCTTCCCATTGATTGAATCACATTTAGTGACAGCAGGATCATGACACTCTAAGGTGACCATTAGCCACTCTATGTGCTGCAGGAAACTCCAAGCAGAATTATCAGCATGGGAGGGTGGAACACAAACAACAAGGGTCAATCAAGAGTGAAATATGGGGAACCTCAGTGGGAGAAATCAATTATTACTGCAGGATGGATTTTTTTTTAAAGGAAGGCCTCATGAATTCAAGTGGCTCTTGAATTCAAAGGTTTGTATAAACAGAGAGATGAGAAATAAAACCAGAGTTTGCAAAGTGTTTTTTAGAAAACAAACCCAAAAAATTAGGTGGACAGAAAAGAAAGCTTTGTGGGATAGCATCTCTTGCTGGTCTGTGCCCGTCCCGTTGTGCACAGCATTTGCCCACCGCGGATGCCAGATACACATTTAGTTCACCCTCAAGCAAACCAGCTTGGGTGGGAAGTCGTGGCTCCCACAACCTCAGTTCTGTGACTGACTTGCACTTGATATGGCAAGACCTGCTAAGCAGAGAGAAACAGGGATGCTTGAGCTGTGGGTGTTCTGACACAGGGAGGTGTAAAGTAGGTTAGTGTAGAACAAGACAGAAAGACCGTTCTGTGTCAGGAGGACTCGGGGCACACTGCCCACCAGAACCGCACAGCTGTAGTCTACACCGGGCTCCTCAGCAGCAGGGCTCCCCCTGTGCAGTCATCTGTCGGTGACAGTCTCCTTGTTGTGTGGAATAGGAATGGCAGGGAGCTGGCACCTGTGGCTTACGCTGTTGTTGTCTATCTAAGTAATAAACTGGCTAAGTCCAAAAGTGACTTTTTGTGTCTTCATCATCCAAATGAGTCGGGCTTGGACCTTGGCCTTCTGGTCTCATGTGTGTGAGCCCCGCACCCTTCCAAAGAGCTGCCAGACTACAGGTCCCTCATGCGGGTGCAACATAAGAGGAGACTCAAAAATTCATGCTGCACTCTGCCAAGTTATAGATCTGTGCCCAGCTCCTTGGCTGTAAGCCACTTCTCCATTTCTACACGTCCACACACACTCTGATTCTCTTGACCAGCAGTGCAGGGTGGAGCAGCCTTTCTACCAAGGTGAGTGTTTGTCCCACTCTACCAAGGTGAGTGTTTGACTGGGCTTCCCATCTTCCTAGGGCTGAGGTTCTTTTGTGCCTTGGGCACCCTCGCCTCAGTGAGAAAGGGCACAGGCTGGAGTTTCCTCGCTGAACTCATGGCTCAGTCCCTCCTTTGGGGAGGCTACCTGCCTCTCTGGGCCTTAGTTTTATCAACAATTTTATAGCTGGGTGGAGAAAATGCTCTGCCTTCTGGAAGTATTATGAGTGATGAGTTAGCATGCATAATGCTTACAGAAATTAGTGCCTATAGCGTTTGCCAGACACTGCCATGGTCAGGAAAGCTTACAGCTAGGTATTATACTATTGAAATAATGGTTACCACCCATTGAGTCTAGAAAAACCCTGGATTCAATCTTTGATTGCCAAAAGAAGGACCTGAGGAACAACTCACAAATCCAATTTCAATAATCTTTCTTTTTAAGTCTGCCTAAGCAACAACAGCTCTAGTCTTAGAAGTCATTTCCAGTACCTCAGGTTATGAAAACAGAACTGTAAAAATCTACTGGAATTACATAAATGTATCATCAAAATCAAGGAAGAAAAGAACTTTATTTGACAAGTGACTTGTCATAGTAATACATCTTGTTTAGAGCTAAACCCAACACTGTGAGGCCATTTGCAGCCCAGGTCTCTCAGCGCCTGATGTGGCGAAACAAAATACCCAAAGCTTAGAGACTCAAAACAAGCAAAGTGTATTATTTCTCATGACTCTTTGGAATGACCATATGCATCTTCTGCTCCGTTGGTCAGTGTTGACAGGACACTGGGATGGCTAGAGAGCCAGAATCCTGGTGTTTGTGGTCAGAGCTCCTTTGGCTAGGAGCTCCACAGGGGCCATCGGCAAGTGGTCTGTGTAATTCACGAGTTCCAAGAAAGTGCATTCCAAGATATGAAAACTGAAATTGTGGATGCCCTAATGCTTAGCCTCCAAAGATATGCAGTGTCTTTTCTGCCACATTCTTTTAATCAGATCAAGCCACAGAAACAGCCCACATCTGAGAGAAGAAGAACAGATCCTACTCCTTGGTGGAAGTAATTGCAAAGAATGTGTGATCATATTTAATTCATAATGAACTCATATTAAAAAGGGTGTGCAGATTTTCAAAGGATCACATGAGAGATAGCTACAAGATAAATCAAGGAGCTATTGTTTAAATGTTTAAAGGAATATCACAATGAAGTAAAAATAGACTTGGATTTAGAATTGAATTTGAGAGGGTTTTGAAATATATTTTGAAACTACAAGAATGTCAAGTCAGCGATTCCATACTGAAACCCATAAGCAAAGATTAGCTATTAGATTTTCTGTAGAGAAGATTATTATACTAGATAAGAGGATGGATTAGATAATCTTAATTATCCTTTCCAATTTTATCATCATATGACTTCAACAGCTGTCTTAACTTGAGACCTAACTCAAGAAGAAGTTCTCAAGATTGTAACAAATGAACAAAACATGTTAAAATTTATTGCATACCATTTCTGGGACTTTATCATAAGAAGTATCCAACTCAGTAAATGTTATTATTGCACAAATTATTTTCCCTTTGTCTTGAGTTTTTAAGGTTTTGAGCATGATCAGTGAGGCTATAATAATTCAAGTGAAAAATAAAGCTACTTGATCCTCAGCACCACTTAAAACATTTAAAATATTTTCTTTTTGAAAGATTTAAAATAACTCACAATGCTTCACCAATATTTTAAAGAGCAACACTACCACAGGTCCTGAGGCATGGGCTCTTCAGAGTGACAGCCTGGACTAGATTGTGTCTGATATGCTTCCAGCTTCACTTTCTTTCTTTTAGGGTGAAATAAGTCCAAACCAAAGAAAAACATGAGGGTTTGTGAAATTCGATGTTTAACAAAAATCACATTCAAAATGGTGCACAAATGCCCTCTTATAGCCAGTTCAGAAATTGTGCTGTACTTTACAAAACAAAAGAAAGCAAAACAACCACACAAGCAATAGGTTAGTGATCACTTTATGCTAGATCCTGTATTAGAGGGACATAATGAATTACAAAACTTAAACAAAAAAAGAGGAGTGGGGAAGTCTTGTTTTTAGTTTTTGTTTTGTGTCTCAGACAATAAACTAGCTAAAAGAAACACTATCTGAATTGCTGTGGAAGTTTTCAAAACCTTTGTAGTGAACTCAGCTGTGTGTGTGGGACAGGGGTGGGGGTGGGGGTGGGAGTGGGGGGTGGGGCGGGGCGGGGGAGTGGAGGAGAGGCTAGGGCAGAGTCATCAAATTGGCCTCTGGCATGAGAAGACCTGGAAGGCAGCTCCAAGTATTTAGTAGTGTGAGAGGAACCTTTAGGATCCTTCTGTCCTTGATAGATGAACAGACATTCTGATGATCACAAGCTGCATTAATACTCAATTCCCCCTCATTCCTCAGTCCACCGGTCACAAGTATCAACTCCAGGACTTCCAAGATACTAGCATCAACAATTGTGAAAAGCATTGAGAAAGGATAGAGCTAAGTATAAGCCTTGGGCAAAAACTCAGACTGCAACACAAATGATAAGAGGTGCATGTCCATTCCAACAGGACACTTAAGTCAACCATCATCACCTCCCTTTCCCACGAGGCAAAGTGTTTCCAAATAGCTCCAAAGTAGTGACTCAGCTCAAGGTGACACTTCAGATGGTCTTGCCCAGCACAGAGCATAGCGGTTCTATTAGCACCTTTGAAGTAAGCATGACAGTCTATCAATGGCATCCAGGTTACAGTAGACTTTTTTAGTTTCTATAATGGCTGCCAGAATCAAGCTATAAAACCTCATAAATGGTATTAAAATATTAGGCTTTAAAGAAAGTAGCTAAAAAGAAATAATATTGTATTGACATGCAAATATGAATCAGACTAGTCTACTGGTTTAATAGCCTAAGGGCATTTACTTGACCCCAAGTTTATTTTCACTTTACCTCTTTGCATGACTACAAAACCTGACTTCCATCTATTGACACAAGTCTGTCTTATAAAACTGTGCCTTAAAAGTTTGTCCTTCTTCCATGGTCCTCTGCTACAGGGTGGAAAAGAAGTCAATAGGCATTCAAGCATTTGGTTTTAAAGTACTCTGGATGAGAGTTCAAATCAAAGACATATGAGCCACTGGATGTGTAATTATGGCTATTTGTGATGGTGATAGGAAAGGCTTCATACAGTGGCCTCCCTTAGCCAGTGTCTTGAATACGTTCCTGGCCCCTGTGGATGCTTGAAAACTTGCATGGTCCCAAACCCTCTATATACTATGTTTTTCCTATACCTATGATGAAGTTTAATTTATAAAGTAGTCACAGGAAGAGATTAACAATAACTAATAATAAAATAGAACAATTAATAAATTATAACAATATGTTGTAATCAAAGTTATCATGAACTGTGGCCCTAACTTTTGCAGCTTGAGGTACAATAGAAAAACTAGCACAGTTTCATAATATGACTCAATTTCCTACTCTACTTAATCACAACTCACTCCTCTTCCTAAACACCTCTACAAGAATACAAGATCAACAGAATTCAAGCGAATAAATGACAACTTTTAAATGGGGATCAGGTCCTGGGCAGTGTTTTAAACTAGAACCTTAAGTACTCAGGAGGCAAAGGCAGAAGTAAACAAAGTTTCATTACAAAAAGAAAGATTTACTGAACAGTTCACCAAAACTTGAACAGATAAAATATAGGAATCTCAGGACAAAACTGGTGATGAAGTAGGTTCAATCTCTACAGCAGTGACTTAATGCTAGAGTCCAGAATACTGGCAGGAAACTGCCTAAGTTTTACCTATACAAGGTCAAGTTTGGACATAAGCACCAGGTAACATCTGACAGAGATGAGCTAGCTTGATTTAAAAACTTCAAGTGAATACTCAATGTCATCAAGGTCTTTTTGATAATTGTATGTAGAAACTTTGACCCAAGGAACTTGAGAAGATGAGTCTAACGCTGTGTTCATGTATATTGTATATACTAAGTGCTTGGTAAATGTTTAATAAGGAAAAGAGAAGAGGGGAAAAAACTAACAAGAGGCCTCAGTCATGCCCAACATTAAAAAGAACCTCTATCAATAGGTAATATTGAAACAAAAAGTCAAAATACACCAGTAGGAAAACACTGGAAACCATAAAGCTCACAGGGCTTTTAGAACACCAGCACAATAGGAAAATTTAAAAACAGCAACCAAGTAACAACCAGTGTGATGAATGAAAAAGTACCTTACATATCATTATTAGCCCTGAACATAAACAGTCTCAATGCTTCACTTAAAAGATATAGACTGGCAGAATGGCTCAATAATACAATTCAAATATCTGTGGCCTTCAAAAGACCCACTTAACACACAGACTCTTATAGACTCAAGGTAAAGGGGTGGGAAAAAATACTCCACACAAATGGAAACCAAAAATGAGCAGGAGTAGCCATTCTTATATCAGACAAAATGTTAAATTAACAACAGTAAAAGAACACAAAGTTGGTTAAATTAACAACAGTAAAAATTAACAACAGTAAAAAACACAAAGTTGGTTATTATATAATGATAATAGAGGAATCAATCCAACAAGAAGATATAACAACTTTAAATATATGTGCACCAGAGCTTACAGCTTTATAAACAAATTAGACTAGATCTAAGGAAAGAGATAGATAACAGTACAATGATAATGGAAGACTTCACTCCACTGACAGCAATAGACATATTATTAAAGAAACATTGAAGTTAAACTAGACCTTGAAGCAAATGTACCTAACAGACATCTATAGAACACTCCATCACAAAACTATAGAATATACATATTTCTCATCAGCACATGGAACATTCTCCAAGACAGACCATATGATAGACCACAAATCAAGTTTCAATAAATTAAAAAAACTAAATCATATCAAGCACCTCCTCAGACTACAGTGAAATTAAAAACTAGAAATTAACTCCAAGAAGAACTCATGAAACTGAACAAAAACATGGTCAAACAAAAACAATCTACTCCTGAATGATCCTTGAGTAAACAATGAAATCAAGATGGAAATTTAAAAATTCCTTGAAATGAATGACAAAATAAAACAAGTTATGAAAACCTCTTAGACACCGCCAAATCCGTGCTCAGGGAACAATTTATAGCACTTAAGGCCTACATTAATTAGGTTAAAAATCACATATTAACAACCTAACATCACACCTCAAGGAGCTAGAAAAAGCTGGCTCTTTGAAAAGATAAACAAAATTAATAGACCACTAGCTAGATTAATTGCAAAATAAAAAGAGAAAAAAATTTTTAAAAATTAACTCAATCAGAAATGAAAATGGAGACATTACAAATAATATAACGGAAATACAAAAGATCATCAGAGATTATTTTGAACTCCTCTATACAAACAAAATAGACAATCTAGAGAACATGAATAAATTATTGGAAACATACAGTCCCCCAAGCTTGACTCAGGAAGAAATGAAAACCCTGAACAGACCAATAATAAGTAGTGAGATTGAAACAGTAATTAAACGTCTCTGAACAACAGCAACAAGAAAAATCCAGGACCTGACAGAAGCACAGCCATATTCTACCAGCCTTTCAAAGAATAACTAGTACCAATTTTACTGAAGCTATTCCGTAAGATTGAAGAGGTTAAATATCTCCCTAACTCATTCTACTAAACCAGTTTCACCCTAATACCAAAACCAGGAAAAGACAAGAAAAGAATACTATAGACGAGTATCCCTGATGAACAGAGATGCAGAAATCAACAAAATATTAGCAAACCAAATTCAAAAGCACATTTAAAAAATCCATCATGATCAGGTGGGTTGTATCCCTGCAACGAAACGATGGTTCAACATACAGAAGTCAATAAATGTGATCCGCCACACAAACAGAATTAAAAACAAAAATCATATGATCATTTCAATAGATACAGAAAAAAGCATTTGATAAACTCTAGCATTCTTTCTTGATAAAAACTCATCAAAATAGGCATAGAAGAAATTTTACTAAAAACAATAAAAGCAATATATGACAAACACATAGTCAATGTCATCCTGAATGGAGAAAAGTTGAAGGCATTTACCCTCAGAACTGAAACAATGCAAGAATACCCACTTTTACCACTCCTATTTAACATAGTACTGGCAGTTCTAGCCAGAGCAATCAGGTAAGATAAAGAAATAAGTCATATCCAAACTGGAAAAAAAGAAATCACATTACCTCTGTATGTATGCCAATGATATGATTCTATTTCTAGAGAACTCTAAAGACTCCTTCAAAAGACTCCTGGGTTTGATAAATGAATTTGGTAAAGTTTCAGAATACAAAATCGACACATAAATCAATAGCATAAATCAATAGCACTGCTATATATCAATAGCAAACAAGCTGAGATTAAAATAAAAAACACAATTCTACTTACAATAGCAGCCAAAAAGCTGAAATGGCTAGGAACATATTTAACCAAGGAGGTGAAAGATCCCTACAAGGAGAATTGCAAATCACTGATTTAAAAAAGTGTCAAGGACAAAAGCAAACATAAAAACATTTCATGTTTGTGGATTGGAAGAATCAACATTGTTAAAATGACCATATCACCCAAAATAATTTACACATGCAATGCAATCCCTATCAAACTACCACCATCATTTTTCACAGAATTAGAAAAAAAGATCCTAAAATTCATACACAACCAAAAAGAGCAAGAATAGACAAAGTAATCAAAAACAAAAAGAACAATGTTGGAGGTATCCCCTTACCCAACTTTGAATTATACTACAAGACTGTAGTAATCAAAACAGCATGGTACTGGTTCATGAGCAGCACATGGACCAATGGAAGAGAATAGAGATTCCAGAAATAAACCTAAATACTTATGACCAACTGATCTTTGACAAAGCAGAAAAATGCATACATTAGGAAAAGGATACCTTATTCAACAAATGATGCTGGGAAAATTGGGTACCTTCATACAAAAAAAGAAACTTGACCCCTATCTCTCACCATATACAAAAATCAACTCAAGATGGATTAAAGACTTAAATATCAGACTTGAAATTATAAGAATCCTAGAAGAAAAGCTAGGAAAAACTCTTCTAGACATTGGCCTAGGCAAATAATTTATGGTTACAACTTCAAAAGCAAATTTGACAGTAATACAAATAAATAAGTGCAACTTAAATGAAAAAAACTTCTGCACAGTAAAAGAAATATCAATAGAGCAAACAGAAAATCAAGAGAATGAGAGAAGATATTTGCAAACTATACATCTAACAAAAGACTAATATCCAGAATCTGCAAATAATTCAAACAAATCAATAAGAAAACAGCAAATGACCCCATTAAAAAGTGGGCAAATGACATGAACAGACACTTCTCAAAAGAATATATACAAAAGATCAACAAACATGAAAAAATACTCAACATTACTCATCATTAGGGAAATACAAATTAAAACCACAGTGAGATAATACCTTACATCAGTTAGACTGGCCATGATTGAAAAATCAAAAGACAATAAATGCTGGCACGGATGCAGTGAAAAGGAAATGATTATATACTGTTGGTCAGAGTACAATTTAGTACAACCTCTATGGAAATCAGTATGGAGATTTGTCAAAGAACTAAAAGTAGATCTACCATTTGGTCCAGTAATCCCACTAATTGGTTTGTACCCAAAGGAACAAAGGTCATTAAACATAAAAAGATACCTGCACTCACATGTTCATGATAACACAATTCACAATTGCAAAGATGTGGAATCAACCTAAATGCCTACCAACTGATCAGTCAACAATGGCAATTATATATATTATACACACACACATACACACACACACACACACACACACACACACACACACACACACACACATGGAATACTATTCAACCATCAAAAAGAATTAAGCATTTTTTGCAGCAATATGATGAACTGGAGAACATCATCCTAAGCAAACTAGTGTAGGAACAGAAAACCAAGCACTTAATGTTCTCACTTATAATTAAAAGCTAGACTAAGGATCAGCAAAGGCATAGAGAATGGTATAATGGACATCTGAGACTCAGAAGGGGGAGGGGGAAAAAGGAAAGGAATGAAAAATAACCAATCAGATACAGTGTGCACTTGTGGGGGTGGTGGGTACATTTAAAGTCCAGACTTCTTCACATACAATGCATCCATGTTACCAAAAATTATTTATACCCTCAAAGCTATTGAAATGGAGAGAAACAAGAAAAAAAAAGATCCTCTAGCTATAGTAGTTCATGGGTATGTTTCACATCTCTACACGTGTGCGCGCGCGCGCGCACACACACACACACACACACACACACACACACACACACACACTTTCGACAATCTTTATAAATATGTCAGTGGTAAATGTACCCTTCCTTTTGCCCAAATAAAGTAAGGAAGTAAGTCTTTGAATCCTGGAAATGGTCCTGGTGCTAAGCCCAGAAATACTGGTGAGGTACTCAGGAAAAGATAAATAACAAAGATGCATTTTTCCTCTAAACTCAAGTTTCAGTTGTAGTGTCTTGCCTCCCAGACTCACTTGGGACACTGATGGATATGGTGAAAGTGACTGCCATCGGGTTGTCTGATGTACATTCAGTAGCTGGAGTCACCTCCCCTTTCCTCTCACAGCAAGTGGAAAAGGAAACCGTTTTCATTTTTGTCCCAACCTGTTCATAACTGAATAGTGATAGTCTTCCACTAGGAACCACAAAGCTGATCCAAACAAAAAAACCAGGCACAGTGCAAGGAGAAATAGATCCATATCGAATTAAGGTGCCATGTTTTGATTTTTTTCCTTTTGTTTACCAGAATTCTGATATGTTAAATAATGGATTGGAGGAGGGCACCTAGTGGGAGTTTAATGAACACCTAATCTGCCAAGGCCTAAACAAATGGAACCCTTTTTGACCTAAACATTTATGTTATGCATGATGTCACAAATTCCTTTTGGGTTATAAGTAACAAATATCCTGTTAGAGCAATAGTTGTTCAACTTTTCATTTCTGCTTTTGTTAAATCCATATAGAGGAAACACCTACAGGATAGAAAATAGATTAAATACTAAAATAAAGACCTAATTCCTTAATAGGCAGGAGGTAAGATAGAAGACATTTGTCATTTCAAAGAGAGCCGTTTCTAATCTACCAGGATTGATACAATCTAACAGGATAAAGACTTGAAACACATGATTTCAGAGATTAAAGAGAGGAGTTCCTAGGGCAAAATTAATGAACTATCCTGCATAATAGTTGTTCCCATTTTATACCACAATGCAGACTTATTGCTAAGAAAACATTTGGAAAATGTGTAATTAAAATTTGCATAAGCCGGGCTCGGTGGCTCAGTCTGTAATTCTGCACCTTTGGGAGGCTGAGGTGAGTGGATTGCCTGAGCCTGCGGGTTTGGGCCCCGCCTGGGCAGTGAGACCTCATCTCTACAATAAATCAAAAAATCAGCCAGGTGTGGTAGCGCATGCCTGTAATTCCGGCTACTTGGAAGGCTGAGGCAGAAGGATCGCTGGAGCCCAGCAGGTCGAGACTGCAGTGGCCGGGAGCGGCTACTGCACTCCAGTCTGGGCAACAGAATGAGACTCCAACTCAAAAAAAAAAAAAAAATTTGCATAGACAGAACCAAACACTGAAGAAGTAGAAGTTGAAAGTGGAGTGCTTGGAAAGGAATTGGGGAAAGAGACACCAATGGTGGGAAGATGAGGAATGCAGGAAGAGCCTGAGAAAGTCTCCTGGCCATGGCTGGAGGGGTAGGCAGAACCCAGGAATGTCTTGTGGAGAGGCAGGAAGGCATGAAGAGTTCCAGTTACACTGCCTTATGGGCCTCTATGAAACTATCATCAAAAGCTCAAGTCCTAGTAGGATCTTATATTCTGTCCAATTTGTGCCATTTATATCCAAAACACCCAGACAACTAGAATAATAATAATATCTTTTGCAAAAGAATCATCATGTAAAGCCAGTGCTGTGAACTGTGGTGGTGAATTGATACTTCATGTGACTGAGCTCTGGGCAAGTGCTGTGCCAGGAGCTGGAGACACCACCTTTGCCTTCAGTGACCCATTGTCCAGGACATGAATGTTCAACTTCCAGAATGTCCAGGAGAGCGGGGTAAAGGACTTGAAGCAAAGGGGTAAGGACCCAGGGGAAGAAGAACTGGATTCCATCTGAGGAGGTCAGAAAGACTTTATGGAGAAGGTGCAGCTGAGCAAGACATGAAAATTTAAATAGAAACTTAACAGGTTAAAAAAAAAAGAGCACTTTGGAGTAGAAGTCAACTTTATGAAGGAGCTGAGATGATAAGAAACTGAAAAGTCCAAGGCTGCAGGGACTCAATATTTTTGTGGAAAAGGGTAAGAGAAAGAGAGTAGGTAAGGCCAGATTTTACTTTATTTTTGAAAAATTACCACATTTATTTACATGGTTTGAATAATACAAAAAGTTGCCTACTTATGCTTTGATCATTTCTTTATGTAGATAAAAACAAATACAAATAAATTGTTTTATTCCCTCTTTCATACATAAACAGTGGCATAGTATGTAAATATCCTGCACTTCCTTGTTCTCTGCTAACCAATATATCCTGGGGTCTTCCCTGTCAATACCCAGAGAGCTTTGTCCATATTCTTTCTTCCATCATGTTTTATCCTGTGCCTGGACACAGTGCAATTTAAAGACTGAAGACCAGACTTTGGATTTTGAATGTCTTAACAATTTCACATGTTTTCCTAATGGCTCTGAGGAGCCAGGAGCCGTTGCTTGGTGTACGGGTGTGATGAGAACCATACCTGGGGACACTCACTCCAGCAACAGTGAAAACTACAGGGAGGCAGGGCAGGCCTGAGGAGAGGGTCATGTTTAGAGAAGGGGTAAGAAGAGACACAAGATGAAAAAAACCACAGATTCTGTTTAGGGCGCACTCCCAGCAGGGTCTCCAGAATGTTGTGTCAGGCCCACTAGGGATGTGGGTGTCTTGTGTACAATCCAGTACCACGAGAAAGATGCAAAGAATTGCACAAAAGTTAGATTAGAAAATATAATTTTTTAAAAAACTAAATGAGAGAGAGAGAGAGAGAGAGAGAGAAGATTCACTTCTCTAAGGTAGGGAAGGGGGCCAAAGCCAGGAAACATGGCCTAGCCATAGTTCAAAAAGCACATGGCCACACCATAGCTTAGCAAGGCAATGGCAGCTGGATCTCATGGTTTAGTCCTTTTAATTCTTCCCTTTGGTGGGGGAAGGTCATTAAGGTGATTGGGTGGTGGTCTGCTCCACTTATCATGAAGGGGCAGGTAAACACAAGTGCTGATGTCGGGTGATGGACAGAAGGCAGATGGGTGGGTTAGTTATGTGATTGCTATCATGATGGTGGGGGGAGGAGACAAGGGGAGAGGTATTTCCTGCAAGAGACCAATCCACAAGCTTCTTAGCAAAAAGGTGATCTTATTATTATTTCTATGACTTTAGTCAGCTAAGAGGTGATCTTTGACCTTCCACCTTTGACAAGGAACCTGAAAGTTTCTTAGAGATTATTATGCTAAACGATGAATTGAAAGGTTGGGTTCTCCTTGTCTTGCATCTGATGGAGATCTGCCTAGGGGGTGGAGTATGCTGCCAGCTTGTCCTGCAGTAAAATGTCTGAAGCTTTTTAAAACCTGGCTATCGGACATTTATCTATGTCTAACCTGTACTAGATTCAAAGCATGTCAGGCTAAGCAAAAATGGTTATACTGAGGCAAAATGTGAACTAAGTTTACTCTAATTTTCTCAGGGTTCCTCCCCTCAGTATATATCTTAGAACTTCTTTGAAATAGGAATTGAATTATTTAGGTATTGTGGGTCCATAAAGCAATCTATTGTAGAAATAATTTAGAACAGAGGGTCCCTGTTTTTTAATCCCTGCTCTGCTTCCCAATAGCTAGAGACTTCAGGCAAGACATTTTTGGAGGGCACGGCAGGGGTTTTCAAATGAAGAGCTTTATTTTGGATGCTTCCTTGGCTTCCTCCTAGCTCTAAGCATTCTAGAAATCTACAATTCTTACCTGCCTCTCCTGACTCAACATCCATTCTTTTGCGCTTTTTCCTTTGGGATAAAAAGGACTGGAGATCTCCCAGAAAAGTGAGTGGTGCCTGAGAAGGAATGTGGAAACCCACAGATCCCCTGTGACTGGCAACTGCTGGAGATAAGTGCCAGTTTCTAAGTTCTTGTCAGTTTTTCATCATGCAATTTCCCCTAAGATCAGTTGCCCCCAGCAAATCTTCCCCAGTGGGACTTGTAATTTTATAAGTTCCAGGACAAAAATCTTGGTGCAAGGATGGTATGACCTTACACAGCATTCCCGGGATAAGCTTTTCTTCACTGGGCAAGAGCAGTCAGGTTATTTCCCAAGATTCTCACAAGTACTGAAAATTTACAAACTCTAGAATTTCCTTTGGGTAGTATGCTCATACCATAAAATTTGCCATCTGCAACATTTTAAAGTATTCAGGTCAGTGGCATTAAGTACATTCACTTTGCTACACAGCCATTACCACCATCCACCTCCAGAACATATTCATTCTCTCAAAGTCAAACTCCTATCAACTAAACAATAATTCCCCACTACCCACCCTACTCCACCCCTGACCCCTAGTAACCACTATTCTACTTTCTGTTTTTTATAAATTTAACTATTCCATTCCAGTTACCTCATTTAAGTGAAATAAAAGAATATTTGTCTTTTTGTGTCTGGCTTATCTTACTTAATGTAATGTCTTCAAGGTTCATCCATGTTTAGCACATGTTAGAACTTTTTCTTTTTTAAGGGCGAATAATATTCCATTGCATGTATATAGAACATTTTGTTTATCCATTCATCTTTCAGTGGACATTTGGATGTTTCTATCTTTGCTTGCTATGAATAATTCTATTGTGAATTGGGTGTAAAAATGTCTGAGACCCTGCTTGTAATTCTTTTGGTATATACCCAGAAATGGAATTACTGGATCATATGGTAGTCCTGTGTTTAATTTTGTTTGAGGAACCACCATACTGTTTCCACAGTGGCTGTACCATTTTCCAACCCCAGTAGCAATGCACAAGAGTTCCATATTCTCACCAACACTTGTTGTTTACTGTTTCTTGATCCTGGCCACCCTATGGGATGTGAAGTCTGAATTTCCTTTTTGATTGGACACCTCTGTCTGCAGAGCAGAGTGGGAATAGTCAAAAGGCAACATTGTCATTTCCATTATTTTGATTTGGTTTTCATGGTTTACAAAGTGTATATATGAAAGGGTAAATTGAGGCAAGGTGGGCTGGTGCCTCATGAATAATGCAAGATTGCAAAAAAGAAGGAAGCAGAAAGAAGTTAAGTTTATTACTCACCTTTTACAGATGGAAAGGGGGTCAGTACTCAGGCAAGTGTGGCTCTGAAGGACTGAGAACTGGGTGTATTTAAGGCCCTTCAAACAAGGGTGTTTTGGGTCAGAGGGGTTTGGGCTGAAGGGAATGTTTGGGGCTGCATCCTTTAATGTTGACAGCAGCCACATAAATCTTGGATCTTGACATTACCAGGGACTAGCATCTCGTGACCTCGGGTGGTAGACTGGAGGTTGTCAAGGTTGGGTGATATACAGATAACCCCCAGTGGTATGTTAGAAGTCGTTATGGATGGCTGGTAATAATGTATTGACACAAATGCCTGAAACAAAGATTATTAGGAGAAGTGGACATGCTCAAGGAGGTTTGAGTAATCACTGAATTCTAAGACCTGACCCTAGGAAACTGGTCCTGGGAGCCAGCTTCGGGAAAGGTGATTAATGGTTATAGAATAAGAGGGACATGCAGGCTATGCAGACTGCATCTGAGCAAAGCATGTCAGGGGTAAAGCTTTAGCAAAAATGGCTGCACTAGGGCAGAATGGCTGTGCTAAACCTAAGTCTATCCTAAGATTCTTGGGGCCCCTCCTTTCAATATAGATGTCATTTCATGTAATATTCATAAAAATATGGGAATTTGGTGAATATAAGATCTGCATTATACAAAGAGACAGGTTTGGCATATATTTGAATTGGCCCCAATGTCATACAGGGACTCAGTGGCTGGAATTAGAGTCATAATCATCAGCATCTCAATTTAAACCTCATTCTGGATGCCACAAAGCAAGACTCAGAGCTCATGCTCAGGTTTTTCCCCCAGGAACCCATGACTATCCTAAGGTCTGAGTGACCTGCACAGGTTTGAGGAATTTATTAGATCAGTCATATTAAAATGCTGTCCAGGAGGCCCCCACATCCCTGATCCAGACTTATAAATGACTGGTCTCTACCCCGCCTCTCTTCCCAAAAAATACAAGAGGTTCTGAAGTATCAAACAAGGAGCCACCGAGGTAGAGCTGGATTCTCCTGCTGTGTGGTTCCAGCCTACTCAACTGCCAAAAGAAATTGCATCTGATCAGTGGGAGGCTCAGAGAAGCCACTTGTATAAAACAGTGGTTCTCAAAGCATATTCCACAGATTAACACCAAGGGTCTGTCTGGGAGGCTTGTTGCAAAGTCTCTGTCCCCTCCAGACTGATTGAATCATAAATTCCAGGGGCACAGTTCAGTTACCTGGGGTTTTAAAAGCTCTCCAAAGGATTCTGATACATGCCTAATTTTGAGAACCTGTGATATAGAAGAAAGAACTGCTTGTCTTAAGATCAAATTCTAGACCACTCTTGTTAACAGGGTGGCTTTGGGCTGGATACTTCATGTTATTTGCTTTATCTTTTAAAATAGAAAAAGGCACTGCCTTCCAGTGAGTGTTAGCTAAGTTGTGGGCATAGGAAGATTTTTTTGTACCCAAAGAGCTTCTGAGAGAAGTGTTCTCACTATACATACAAATAAGTGTATGAGGTGTTACCTATGTTAACTAGACCTATTTGGCCATTTCACAATGTATAAATATTTCAAAACAACATATTGCACATGGTAAATATATACAACTTTATCTGTTAATTAAAATTTTAAAAAATCTTTAAGCAAATGTGAAGGATTTATTCTGCTGAACAGGCCAGCGCAGAATACTTGCCACACTGATGGACAAAGGTGCCCCCATACTCCCTATCTCTAGATGCCCATGAGGCACAAGGTCACCAGAGAACTCCAGCTTGATGGTTCCAGGGTAGGCAGGAGACCGGCTGGCCTGGGAGCTGTGATGTGACCTGCTGTGCACGTGCACACACACACACACACACACACACACACACACACACACACAGTGAACTGAGTCAGGATCATATTTTAGGAACAGAATATAAAGCACCCAGTGCCGGAAGCTCCACTGAGCCAAGAGTGGCCATGGCAGGTGAGGTTGTGAAGATGCAGAAAGGTTGAGAAAGAAGAGAGAAAGAACATAGAGAAGGTGTGGTCTGGAGAGAAGGCATGAAGCAAGGAGGAGGCAGAGCTGCCTTAATAAGATGGCAGGCCTGGCCACAGAAAGCAGAGGGGCACTGCCCCTTGGCCCACCTCCCAGAACTACCAAGCACCATTGCAGCCCTCCTGGTAAATGACTTTTTTTCCTTGAGTGGGTCTCTGTTTCTTTAAAGCCAAAACCTCAGTTCAACATATTTTCATTATTATTACCGTGTTCAACTAAAGAAGGGAAGACCCAGACTGGCAAGGATGCAGGAGGATGTGTTGTTGCTTCCAGTTACACGATGAGCTGTCATAAGGGCTGACAATGGGTGTACTCCCTGTATCTCCAGAAGCCTGAGCCAGGCAGGTAGATAGAAGTAGCATGACTCATGAGTGCTTGGGTAAGGAAGGCTTTCCTAACAGCTGAATGAAATCAAAGGTGACATTTGCCTCATGACACAGTGATCCCTCTGCCAGTGGTGTTGTGTAAAGTGTTAGAGGGAAACTACAAATGTCTAAGATCTCTTCCTAAGAGTAAGATTTGATATCCCAGTGTAGAATGGTAAAATCAGTGTCCTGAAAGAGTCCACAACATGGGCTTTGATAGATCTGAGACTGGCAATAAGGGGAATATTAAAATCTCCTAGGACCCTACAGGGTTCACAGGAAGGATGACAAGATGAGGCCAGTAGAATTGAGTTGGAGAAGAGGCTGCACTAGATGAAACCAAGGGTAGGAGGGGCCTGAATACCTGTTTGTCAGCAGCCAAGAACAGAAGCGAGGGAGGATTGACTTCTTGGATTTATGCAGCAGTTTTTTTGTGATTTGTAGTCCTGATCATGCATCTGATTCATTCCTTATCACTGCCCACTCATTTATTCTACAGCCCCTTTTACTTCAAGTAATCTGAAAGGTGGCAGGATTGATGGAAAGAAACTTGCAGTGTTTTGGAACATCTCAACAGCAGTTAAATCATTGTATAACTCAACTTCTTTCACGTACTAATCTTCTTATCATGGTGCTGTCACTGCACAAACTCAGTTCCAACTCCTCCCTCCCTCCAGAGAGAGGGTTCCAGGCTGACTGCCCTCTGCTGCTGACGTCTATTGGCTTTTTGCTTCTCACTTCACCGAGCTTAATTAGAAGAAAGGCAGGCTTTGCAAAATGCTTATGGTGTTTTGTACCACACTTTATAGTCAAAATTTCACTTAGGATAATTTGCTTGTATTTCAAAAGTTACTTTGATGAGAAAAAATAATAGGAATACATTTTCATTGTTTAAAAACAAATCCAGGCTGGCCCAAGTGCAGTGGTATTTACCAGTTACAGATTTCTTTATTCCTTCTCTACTCCTACTGTTTCACCTGACTAGCCAAAAAAACAAGAACCCAAACTATACAGCACAGTGAAATTCCTGCTTGACTATGCCCCAATCATATTCTAGTCTCCTATTAATATTCATAAATGGAACCATCTTGTAACTTATTTGTTGTATTTCATAATCTGACATGGGGCTTTTTTGACATCAGCAGGTAAAGATCTCATTGAGAATAAAGTTATAATTTTTAAATACAGCTCTACTTGTCCTGGCCATTTGCTTTTTGAGCATCTGCTCTGTGTTTGGCAAACAGCTGGGTACAGGGAAGAAGAAGGTACAGGCAGACAGGCACACAAATGTCCACAGTATGATGGGATAAAACTGTGAGGTATGTTCAAGGGTGCTGAAAACACCGGGAAAGCATGATTGATTAGGCCTCAGAATACCCCACACACTGCAGCATTTTTCCTAGAGCAGAATTTTCTCACTCTTAATGATGGTAAACATACCTTTCTTCTTCACTGAGTTGGAAAATTAATCATTCAATAAAAATGAGCCTTATTAAGTACTTTGTGATAAGTACTATACTAGCTTCCACGGTAGTCCTAAAGATATATACGACCAAATTACAGCCTAAAGCAGCTTTAAATTTACTAGGGGAATATAAACTTGTGTACAAATATGCAACTCCAGAATACTCCTCTGCATGCGAGAGCCCATGGAGCAGCAGCTCCCATATTCCAGAATGAAATTCCATACAGATGTCACCTGTGAACTTTGGTGGAACCTGGGAAAAGACTTAGGTGTTCAGGGGAACTACTTCAAAGGATTGTGTGGAAATATATATGGAAAGAAAAATTAAAGTGAATAAGGACCTCTGGCTCCTTATCAAATATAAAGGGGCATCACTGGATGGCCACTAGCCTATAAATCATAGATCACTCATCAGCTCCAGAGATTGAGACCTGAATGCTCTGTTTTTTCCATTTTCATTGATGTGGTGCCCCATTCCATGCTACTTAATGGAGGAACTCTGTCTCAAGTTTCAGATAATCTTCCATTCTGAAGTCTGACAGCTTTCTTAGCATTATCTAATTTATGATTCCAGCGTGACTCAAGGCTAAATATCATTGAGCATTTATCATTTATTGGGAGGTAGTGGGGACTTTTCCATTACACATGTTCAAATAGAAACTAGAAAAGTTCATGGAAAGGGTTATCCTTTAAAAAGGAGTTCAGGTATCAGTCAGCTGCCCTGGCAAGGAACAACAGCTGTGTTAGCTCAGTCCTTTGTCTCTTTCTGGGGCCACTGCTGGCACTGAGCAGAAAACTGAAGTCATTCTTCACTGCATCTGTGAATTCTTCTCTGGCTACATCCAGAATATCAGGCGCCATTATGGGGACAAGCTTGGGTGGAAAGAAGCTATTCAAGTGCAAAGATTGATCCTTTTACCCAGGCTTTAAGTCTGCTTTTAGTATGTATGGGGAAGCTGGGTATTCGGCGGTTCCTGAGGAGGGGCCCAGGGGTCTTCGCTGTCCTCTCTCTGCTTCTATCACACCAAATACAAGTGCAACATGATCGACCACATTGTGCTATACCGAGAAGAGCGAGTTGTCCCCATTAAAGTTTGCCAGTCCAAACTGTCAAAATACTTGCAGAGAGTAGTTTTCTGCTATGATCAGTGCACCTTCATCTGCTCCAGTGACGAGAGTCTCCAGCAACACATAGAGAAGCACAATGAACTGAAACCTTACAAATGCCAGCTCTGCTACTATGCGACCAAGCACATGGAGGAACTGGCAGTTACCTTCGGGATGAGCATAAAGTAAGCTGCAACTTTGAGCTGGTTGGATAGGTTAACTTGGAACAGCTGGAACAGATGAAGAAAAAAATGGAGAACTCCAGCTGTAATGATGAGGACAAGGAAGAAGAAATGAACAGCAAGTCTGAAGACAGACAGCAGATGAGATTTCTGGCCACAGAGCTGCTATTAACACTGAGAAGTGTTTTCCGTGTGAATTTTGTGGATGGGCATTTTCTTTTTTCTTTTTCTTTCTTTTTTTTTGAGTTGAAGTCTCACTCCGTTGCTCAGGCTGAAGCGCAGTGGCACACTCATGGCCACCCCAGCACTGACTTGCAGGATTCTGGTGATCCTTTCACCTCAGCCTTCCAAATAGATGGAACTACAGGCATGCCTACCAAGCCCGGCTAATTTTTTATTTATTGTAAAGATGAAGTCTTACCAAGTTGCCTAGACTGGTCTCGAACCCGTAGGCTCAGGCAATACACTCACCTCAATCTCCCAAAGTGCTACTATTACAGGCTGATCCATGAGCCTGTGGACTGACATTTTCAAAGGGCTCTGAGTGGAAAGTCATGTGCTAAGCCATGGCATGGCATTGAACAACACCAGACAGATGCGTAGAGGAGAAATTTGCCTGAAAGAGATTGTGGAGGATAGTGCTAAAGATGCCCTCCATAGAGGAAAAGGAAGATATTGAGGTCACTGGGATAAACTTCCCCAAAGAATGAAACAGTAGCTCTCTGTGTAGTAGCCACCCACAGATCTCTCCTGGAAGATGCAGAAGCCAAAAATAAATACTCATTGGGTGGAATTTCTAATCAAGCCTTACTTGAACTATGGTGAAAAAGTGGGAGGACCAGATTGGACTGAGAAGGTAAGGACAGAAAAGAGAAGACAGAACAAACCTGCTTTTTAGGACTGAATAATCTATTTTCAAAGCATTGGTACCTGTGTGAGTAAGTATGTAAATTAAAGTTATTTAAATGGTTGGAATATGTCCCCTTTTCCATTACTGTATCTTTTCTTCTGGATCTTTATCATATGTTTCATTTGTTGCAGAATATGGAAGTACCTCCCAAGGGCATAGTGAGCTCTGTGGTGGTCTGACAGTATGTGAGAACAAAAGCTCTATGACAGTGGAAGACTTCTTGCAAGGGAGCAACTTTTTAATGTATACCTCTTGAACCATTTTTCTAGTTTTAATACCTTAGGCTTTTCAAGACCTAACTTCAGCCACATTGGGGCAAAAACAAAACAAAAATAACAACAACAAAAACAAAAACAGAAAACAAAAAAAGCGCTTTGCATGGAACAGTTTCCTGTTTCGTAGTATTCAAACTCAAACTTAACCAAGGGGAGTTCTCTGCATTTGTCAGTACTACTTGTCATCTGTTTTGGTTAAAATGTAGAGAGAACTGCTGAGCAAGATGGGAAATGGAGGAGAATAAAGAGTTCTAAAGAAAGGAACACAAATTGTGCTTAAAATTCCCATGTTGGTTTTATCTCTTAAAATACTGTGATTTAAAAAATTTTTTTAGTTAAAAAAAGAAAGAAACAGATTTAAATTATTAAATAACTGTGAATTGTCATCCTTTTTTCTAGGTTAGCTGTTTATTAGTGTTCAACCATAATTTTGAATTTGGTAGATTCATGTAAGCTACTTTTAAGGTGATTGTGGAGTTTTGTTTGCCACATGTTTATTTTTTATCAACTTGAGTGTCACAAACACAGCACAATTCAGTTTTTCATGTAAGTTGTTTTGTGTATGTTGTTACTGTAGTTTTAATATGGGGACAAGAGAGATTTAGTTTTTTTGTGAATAGGAATGTTTTTATTTTAAACTTGGAAATAACAAAGACGTTAACTTTCTTTTTAAAAAAAATTTAACTAAAGAACCAAACATGGCATAGCTCAGCAACTTGTGGGCCATAAGAGAAGGTCCTCTTCACCTTTTGGTTGCCTTTCAAATTCACACATTATCTTTTTCACACAAATAATTTCTGTTAGAATGGGTTAGCTTTTGTGTGTAATTTTAAAACTGGTGTTTTGTTTATATTTGCATTGTGTTTTGTGGCAGTTTCTCATTTACTTGAAAGGACAAAGCAATGTACTAGGATTCACCCCTTCGGTGACAGTGGATAAGAAATAACATTGTATATCTTACAAGGAGCCTAGATAGCTACATTCTTTTTCTTTTTAAAAAAATCTAGCTGCCAGTTGCTCTGTCCCCCATATAAACTTTTTCAGGAAGAGGAAGCTTAGACTAAATCTAAGCCTACACTTGTAATATGGTCTGATTGTGAACAAAGGACTTCATTCCAAAAAAGTAGAAAATAACTTTTCTTGAAGCCTAGGTTTTAGAAGTCTGTGTGAGCATGTGCTTGAATATGTGTGTGTATATGCAAGCGTGCATGTGGGCATGTATGAGTCCTTACGTTTTCATGTTTTATTTTGTTTTTGTTTGTTTGGTTTGGTTTCTTTTACTTGGAATGGTTGTCGGAGGCTGGGGTGGGGATGGGAACTGAGAGTGTCCCACACAGTTTCAAATAAAATCCGTGGAAAGATGCAACATTTGTGGACTAAATGCTTACCTGAAAAGCATGCTATTCTTTTATTTTCTTACTGTTAAAAATTTTTATTTGCAAGATGTTTGTTTTAATTTAATTTTTTTTTTTTTTTTTTTAGGGATGGAGGCCATCATGTGGAAATCAGACAATGGGGTGTTAAACCCAAGAGTTAAATCTGAGAGACCACAAAGAGCCAGCTCTGATGCAAACACACGAGGGTCTTTATTCAGGCTTGAGTCTGGGCTCACATATGAAGCCAACTCAGTGACTTCAGGGACAAGAACCTTGATCCAGTATGGCAAGCAGTTTTTATGCACAATTACAGAGGGAGGGGAAAGAACTTTAAACTTGATTTTACACAATTGGGTAGTTTCTCCTAATGGGTATGGGAACACTTGGGATTGGTAGGTTTCTTTTCTGCCTTGCACGGGTTTTAGCTCATCTGCCTGTGATTGACAGAAACCAGAGTGGAATGTCAGATAAGTTAGGTTTATACAGTCACTGCGTGTAAATTCACTTGAGCAAGCAGGCAGGAGGTTGCTAGTGCCACCAATTCTGCTGATCTAAACAGAGGAATGCTTAGGAGGGCTTGTTTGCTTATCATTTACATAACATAACATGGTCATTATGGGACAACAAAAGCTAAACTTAACAAAGTCTTAAATACAAACGCTGCAAACAAATACAGTGAACGTGGGGTAGGAATTCATATAGTACTAGTTCTAGGGATTTATAAAATACCATAAACATTTTCTCATAGCAAGGTGGTTTTTCTAAAAGTCTTTTGATTCTCTCAGGTTTACACAGCCACTACGTGTAAATTAACTTTGGCATGGGAGCCGGAGATTTGAACCAACATAGAGCCCACCTGGAGAGCGGCTAGCGCCTCAGAGTCTACTGCAGTAGCAAAGGAATCTCTGAAAGGGGCTTATCGCTTTAACATTTACATCCCGTTGTAAAAGCAGAAGTCAGCATGGCAATTAGGACAAGAGCTCTAAATACAAACACTACTTAAGACACTGTATAACTACACAATCAGTCACTACCCGGCACCCGACATGTGCCTAATTCTACGGGGTCTGAGGTAGGATTTAAAGTACTAAGAATTCATAAAATACAATGAACGTGAGGTAGGAATACACAAAATATATAGTGAACGTGAGGTAGGGATATATAAAATATAGTGAACTAAACACTACTTTTACAGCAAGTATGGCTTTTTAAGTTTCTTGGTTTCTTGGGTCCCTCAGGGCAAACATGAACTATACAAACAAGCAAAGATTCACTTTTTGTCTATGTTTGTTTTTTACATGGTCTCATTTCAAATGTATTACACAATTCTACACCTGGATTGGATATTTGTAATAGTTGCCAAAAAAAAAAAAAAAAAGAAAAGAAAGAAAGAAGGAGGAAAAGAAATTGTGATATGCTTTTATCATTAATTTATTTTTCAAATGATATGTAAATATTGTAATCGATTAGATTTTGTTTTGCTAATCTGTCAATAAAAATATGGGACCATTATCCTTTTGACAAGGCTAGAATGTCATTTTTTTCTTTTTCAAATATATCCCTGATATTTTGTAGCTGCACATTTTGGATGCAGTTTTATAATTCTGTTTACTGTAATGACATAGAATTTACAATATTTTCTGTTGTTTAATTTACACAGAGTACTCTTTTTTTGAAGAGAAAATGAATACCAAAATGATAACCTACTGGTTCCAATAACTGGTGTTTCCCAATACTTGATAAAAGATAGGGAGATCCTGAGTCCTTGAAGCCAAGGGTTTAAAAACAAACGAGCAAAACCCCAACCAACCAACCAAACAAACAAAAAACCACAAGTAGTTTATTTAAATTGTTTGCAACATACATTTTGTAATGAAATATGAGGAATTAATAAAGAAGTTTTTCACTTAAAAAGTAAATAAGTAGATACACACAAAATAAAAAGGTGTTCAGGCAACACAGTGTGGTGGTGAGGAGAACTGACACATTACAGGGGACAGAATCTGAGCACCTGTTTCTCTTGTTACTAACTAGATAACATTAGACAAATTACTTTACCTTTTAAACCCCAATTCCATCTTATTTTAAAGAGATGCAGTGATGGTATCAATAATAGGGATGTGAGAGGAATGAGGATGGTCATTAATAATCACAGGCTCTGCATCCTCAGATTCAAGCAACTTCAGATTCAACCAAGTTGATAGAAAACATTCAAAACATTAAAAGTTAGCAATGTGACATAAAAATACAAATAAGCAATACAGTTTAACTACTATTTACACAGCGGTTACATTGCATTGGGTATTATAAGTAATCTGGAGATGCTTTGAAGTATATGGGAGGATGTGTGTAGGTTATATGCAAATACTACACCATTTCATGTCAGGAACTTGAGCATCCCTGAATTTTGGTATCTAACAGGGGTCCTGGAACCAGTCTCTGGAAAATATCAAAGGATGACTGCATTCTAAAAAGCGCATGTACAGGAGTTTGTAAATGGCACAAATAATACCTGAAATCTATTAAGTAGTCAATAAATGTTACATACAATTATTTTTGAGTTTATTATTATTAGACAGCAGATGGTAAAATAATCCAGTTGGCCTTTAAGGTCATTTACAATTTAAAAATGCTATGATTCTTTGGTTGATGTATAGAATTAGCAGGGAGAAGGATCTCCAGGCAATGGGTAATCAGGCCCAAGATAATCTTGGAATTCTCTCATGACTGGTTTCTTTTTGGTATTTAGTTCTCCATTTAAATGTCACCTCCACATAATGTCCTTCCCTGACCATCTAACCTAAAATAAACCCGTCCACCTACCCAGGTCATTCAGTGTTACTTCACTCTGTTATATTTTGTTGTTGTAGTTGTTGTTGTTGTTTTCATCATACCCCCATCACCACCTGATGTTTTCTTGCAGAACTATTTATTTGATCAATATGCCTTTATTCATTAGATTTTCAGGTCTGTCAGAGAAGGGACCTTGTCTGTTTCATACATATCTGTATTCCTAAGACTGAAAAAGACTGGGGCATACCAGGTACTATTGTCTTTTGTAATGAATGAGTAAATAAACAGCACCCAGGAGAAAAGGTGGTATCTCTGCTCTCTAGATCTTTGTCCAAATGTTTTCTTCACCATGGATCTTTCCCAATTTCTTATTTAAAATTGCAAACTTCCTCCCTCTCCACACACAGATGCAACTTTTTTTCTTCCTTTCTAATATAGAAAAAAGAACAACCTGCTTAAATATTTAAGGCATAAGTGATTTTTCTAGAGACATACACAGATATTTCATATCCAAGTGGATATTTCATATTCAAGTTTTGGAATAGAACATGTAGGGTAAGATGGTCTTTAGAGTGGTTAAGAACATGGTTTTGGACTCACTTAGCCCTGTTTTTAAATACCAGCTCTGATAGGCCTCAAGTGTGCCAAGCAAGATTATTAGCCTATGTAACCTTGGTTTTCTCCTCAGTTAAATGGGGATAATAACAGTCCCTTATGTGTTTGTGCAGGATCACATGAGTCTGGTGGCACTGAGCACAGTCACTGTTCTTGGCACACAATAAATACCTTTTATTATTATTATTTTTTTGAGTTGGAGTCTCACTCTGTCGCCCAGACTGGAGTGCAGTGGCCGCTCCCGGCCACTGCAGCCTCGACCTGCTGGGCTCCTGCGATCCTTCCACCTCAGCCTTCCAAGTAGCTGGAACTACAGGCGCGCACTACCACGCCCGGCTGATTTTTTGATTTATTGTAGAGATGAAGTCTCGCTTGCCCAGGCGGGTCTTGAACCCGTGGGCTCAGGCAATCCACTCACCTCAGCCTTACAAAGGCGCGGGATTATAGGCTGAGCCACTGAGCCTGGCTACCTTTTATTATTTAGTTTGTTATTTTTGTTATTTATTGTTGCTACCAGTGCATTTAAAAAAAATTACCATCATTGTTGACTTGAAGAAGACTTACATTTGCCTTCCAAAACTTAAGAATTACCAGTCATGCAGGCCACCTTTCCAGTCCTACTACCAAGTATCCTCATGCCATGGAGGTAGACATTTTCCTAAACTCAGTGCATTTGGTGATTTACCAGCTTCAGAGACTACCAGCACCTTTGAGAAAGACCAAACTTAGGGACAAAACCAATAAGAATGAAGGTTGGGTAAACATTTAATAAAACAGGAAGTTTCAGAACCTTTCCAGTGTTATCTGTCTAGGTATTTCCCTTTATCTCCATGTTTCCACGAACTCAGGAAGAGATCGAAGAAGTGGGATTCCCATTGAAAAGTCATTTGAGGCCTTGACTTAAAGTCCCATTCACATCCCATAACAGTATTTCCATCCTGTGGCTTTCTGGCTCTCCCCGATACATTTGAGCAGCCCAGTCCAGTTGTGGATGCTCTGAAACTTGATAAGTGCTTTTCAATATTTAGCTAATGTCTGTCTTCTGGTTACATTCAATTATTGGTCTTGCTTCTACTCCTTGCATATATCTGAAGGAAAATGTTCTTCAGATAGATCTTCATTCTCCTCATGTTCTTGAATTTTTTTTTTTAATTTATTTTTAAAGCCGGGCTCGGTGGCTTAGCCTGTAATCCCGCACCTTTGGGAGGCTGAGGTGAGTGGATTGCCTGAGCCCATGGGTTCGAGATCGGCCTGGGCAGCGAGACCTCATCTCTACAATAAATCAAAAAATCAGCCGGGCTTGGTAGCACATGCCTGTAATTCCGGCTACTCGGAAGGCTGAGGCGGAAGGATCGCCGGAGCCCAGCAGGTTGAGGCTGTGGTGGCCGGGAGCGGCCACTGCACTCCAGTCTGGGCGACAGAGTGAGACTCCAACTCAAAAAAAAAAAAAAAATTATTATTTTTTTTATAATCAATATTTTTTATTATGATATTGTGGGGTACAGTTAAGGGTTAGGTATACAAATATGCTTCGTTCAGGCACCCTTGTTGATAAGAGGTGTCTCCCTGTCCCCAGACAGATATGTACTACTGTTAATCCCATGTCCTTCCCCCCCCATAGTTTCCCACTACAGTCAGTCATTTTCTTGAACACTGGATGTTCAAGGTCCACTATATGAGTGAGAACATGTGATACTCAGATCTTTGTTTCTGTGAGAGGTCACTCAGTATTATAGACTCTAGCTGCATCCAGGTTGTTGCGAAATTCATGATTTTGTTCTTTTTTATGGCTGCGTAGTATTCCATCGTGTATATGTACCACATTTTAAAAATCCAGTCCTCTTTTGATGGACAACATGGTTGATTCCAGGTTCTTGCTATTATGAACAATGCTGTGATAAACATACGTGTGCAGGTATCTTTTTTATAGAGTGATTTGAGTTCTTCAGGGTATATTCCCAGTAGGGAGCTTGCGGGGTCATATGGGAGGTTGATATTTAGAGCTTTTAGGAATTGCCACACTGCTTTCCACAGAGGTTGCACTAGTTTACACTCCCACCAACAGTGTAGAAGTGTTCCCTTTTTGCCACACCCTCTCCAACAACTGTTATTTTTTGAGTTATTAATAACTGCCATTCTGACTGGAGTTAGGTGGTATCTCAGTGTGGTTTTGATTTGCATCTCCCTGATGATTAGTGAGGTTGAACATTTCTTCATGTGTCTGTTGGCTGCTCAGATGTCTTCCTTTGTGAAGTGTCTGTTCATATCTTTTGCCCATTTTATAATGGGGTTGTTTGTTTTTTTTTCTTTTCAGCACATTTGAGTTTCTTGTAGATCCAAGATGTTAAGCCTTTGTCAGACCTGAAGTTGGTAAATACTTTTTCCCAGTCTGTAGGCTGTCTCCTTGCTCTCTTGATGGTTTCTTTGGCTTTGCAGAAGCTGGTCAGTTTAATAAGGTCCCACTTGTCTATCTTCTCTCTTATGACCTGTGGGTTTCGGGTTTTGTTCAGGAATTGGATGCCAGTTCCAATTTCCATGAGGGTATGTCCTTCATTTTCTAGGGTTCTTATGGTTTGAGGTCTTACGTTTAGATCTCTGATCCATTTGGAGTTAATTTTTATGTATGGGGATAGATAGGGGTCCTGTTTCAATCTTCACAAGAGTACAGGAAAAAAGAATAAAATACACATGCACCAACCCCAAAACCAAAAGAAAGACAAAAAACCAAATGGAAGAACAACAACTCTATAAGAACTCTATGATAGGGAGAAACTCTCACATTTCAATAATTAGCCTGAATGTGAATGGACTAAATGCACCACTAAAAAGACATAGAATGGTAAAATGGATAAAATATCACCAGGCAACAATATACTGCCTTCAAGAGACCCATCTCACTAGAAAGGACATGCACAGACTCAAAGTAAGAGGATGGGAAACAAATTTTCAGGCAAATGGAACACAAAAGAAAGGAAGAGTCGCAATCCTAATTTCAGACAAAATATCATTTAAGCTCTCAAAAACTAAAAAAGATACAGAGGGCCACTACATAATGATAAAAGGTTCACTCCACCAACAAGAAATATCTATCCTAAACATATATGCATCCAACATAGGCGTGCCAACTTTCATAAAGCAACTTCTAGGAAAGCTAAAGAAAGATATTGATTCTAACACCATCATAACTGGGGACTTTAATAGCCCACTCACAACCCTAGACAGATCATCAGGACAAAAAATCAGCAATGAGATCTGGAACCTCAGTGTGACTCTTGATCAAATGGACTTAATTGATACGTACAGAACACTCCATCCAAAGACCACAGAATAGACATTCTACTCATCACCGCATGTTTTTAATCATTTATATATGTGTCAGAAGCTGTCCTGGGCATTAAGGGGATAGAACAGGAGCAAGAATGACACAGTGCCTAACCTCTTGAATCTTACTTTACCCTGAATCTTTTTGTTTCAAGCTAAAATTGCTCAGTTGTTTTTCAGTGTTGCTCACTGAGCACAGTTTCACACCTCTCACTTCTACATGCACTCCCCTAAATATGCTTTCATGTCTCTGTTCTCTTGAGGTCTGGCTTGCCGATTGCCCAGTTGTAGTCTGATCAGTGTCAACATGCCCTCAAGTCAGTTTCTCCTATGACTCCTCATTCTTCCAAGGGGTCAGTCATCAACAGGAGTCATTGATATTCTCACCTATTTCTAGAATCCATTTTCATTTGGTGAGCAAAGATTTTTAGTGTATTCTTTTGAGATATTTCTGATATCCCTCCCTCCTTTGCTTTTGATTTCTAGAATATCGTTCCAGTTCAGACTACCAATACTTATTATCAAATAATTTCTCATTTGTCTATTGTCCCTTCCAATTGAGATCCATTGAATCCACCACCAAAATAATGTTCCTCAAATATAGCTTTGATCAGGTAACTTTCCTGCTAAATTCCTTCACTAGGTCTCCTTTATACTTTAAGTAAAGCCCAAACTTTTAGTCTGGCATTCCAGTAAACCTTTTCCAATCTGGTTTCTAGGATTTTATTTTCCTCCATAATCTCTGACTGTATGTGCTTCATTTAGGCAACAAAACTTGGGGGAAGGCCATGTCTTCTTCATTTTCACATTCTCCCTATACTAAGCAGACATACAGATGATGTTGTATGAACAGCCTCTGTATAGGCTGAGGACCTCTCCACTGCTCTTATCTTCTCCTGTCACTTTCTGAATGCCAAGTCCACTCTTCACAACAGTAGAAAAAACTGGTTAGCAAGTGTCCCTGTGTCACAGGAGCCCATGTTCCCACGATATAATTGGGTCAATGAAGCTCCCTTTTCCTTCTTGTCTTATCCTTCCAGTTTCTTACTCCTGCTTCCTGACAAATAAACAGCTTGCCTTCAGATACCAATAAATGGTTCTTAAGCAAGGAACATGTCATAAAGAATTTATTATGCAATGCTAAGAACTTGCATTTTATCAGAATAGAAGAAAGAGATGAATGAAATATTTTAGTTAAGAGAGTTACAAGATCATTCTGGGCACAGAGGGCACAAAGTGGCAGTTATGCAGGATAAGTATATCTAGAGGTCTCATGTACAGCTTGAGAACTAGTCAATAGTATTGTGTTGTACTGTATTGTATTGTATACTGGGAATTTGTTAAGAAAATATATTTAGGTGCTCTTATTATTAAAAAAGGATAACTGTATGATGATGAATGTGTTAATTGGTGTGACATAGTAGCCATTTAACTATGTATATCACAACATTATATTGTACAACTAAATACATATTATAAAATTTTTAAAATTTTAAATTATTATTATTTATTATAGAGATGTGGTGTATAATTCAGGGTTAGGTATATAAACATGGATCATGCAAATACCCTTATTGATGAAGTAGGACCCTCCCTCCCCTAGTAGTTGCCCTCAACTGCCAAACCTACCCCCCATCCCCTGACAGTTTTCCACTACTGCCAATCGCTTTCTTTAAGTATTATAATTGTTCAAGGTCAGCTTATGAGTGAGAACATATGGAACTCAGTTTTTTGTTTCTGTGATAAATCACTGAGTATGATCAACTCCAAATCCATCCAAAGTTGCTGCAAAGTCCATAATTTGTCCTTCTTTATGGCTGCATAATATTCCATTGTGCATATGTATAATTTTTTTTTTTTTTTGAGTTGGAGTCTCACTCTGTCACCCAGACTGGAGTGCAATGGCCACTTCCGGCCACCACAGCCTCGACCTGCTGGGCTCCGGCGATCCTTCCTCCTCAGCCTTCCGAGTAGCCGGAATTACAGGCATGCGCTACCATGCCCGGCTAATTTTTTGATTTATTGCAGAGATGAGGTCTTGCTGCCCCAGGCGGGTCTCGAACCCGCGGGCTCAGGCAATCCACTCACCTTAGCCTCCTAAAGGCACGGGATTACAGGCTAAGCCACCGAGCCCGGCTGTACAACATTTTTTTTATCCAGCCCATCTTTGATGGGCAACATGGTTGGTTCCATATTTTTGCTATTGTGAATAGAGCTGCAACAAACAAACGTCTGCAGGCATCTTTTTCATAGAATAATTTGAGTTCCTGTGGGTATATTCCCAGTAGGGGAATTGCTGGGTCATATGGAAGGTCAATTTTTAGTTTTTTCAGAAATTGGCACACTATCTTCCAAAGAGGTTTTACTAGTGTGCATTCCCACCAGCAGTGTAGAAGCATTCCTTTTTCTCCACATCCTTCCCAGCATCTGTTGCTGTTTGTTTTATTAAGGATGGCCATTCTTACAGGGGTTAGGTGGTATCTCAATGTGGTTTTGAGTTGCATTTCTCTGATGATGAGTGAGACTGAGCACTTTTTCATGTGTCTGTTGGCTGCCCATATATCTTCTTTTGAGAAGCGTTGATGATGAATATGTTAATTGGTTTGACATAGTAGCCATTGAACTATGTATATTGCAACATTATATTGTACAACTAAATGCATATAATACTTTTTAAAAATTTTAAAAAATTGAGTGTCAAGCATCTTGTGGTGTCCCCAAATGAAAACACACACGGAAGCATGCAAAGGACTCTAGGAGCCTCTGAAAACTCTCCCAGTGCAATGGCCACAGTTGGAACAATTTGAGCATATTGAATTATAACCAAAATATAAAATAAATATTCATAAGACTTTGTACTTATTTATCTTAGTATTTCTACTGATGTAAATCAATTATTGAATACACGAATAAATGAATAAGGGGAAAGAGACAAATCTTCCTTATAGAGGAACTTGAAATAATTTATGGAAATACTGTGATGAGGCTTAATCCATCTGCCTCCTCAAGAAGATGAGGCTTAACCCACCTGCTGCCCTACCCTTACCTCCCACTCCTCCCATAACTTTTCAGTTGAAAAACACTGTCTGGACCAGATGATAAAGTTTAACGTCACCAGTGACAAGTCATGTTTATACCAGTATCAAGGCTATGCAGTGAGGAGGATGTCTCATCTCTGTGATGTTCTTCCCCTAAATCCATAGCTCCAATTTAACCACAAGAAAACATTTTTAAAGAACCAAAATTGAGGGACATTTGAAAAAATACTTGACTACTCTTCAAAACTTGTCCATGTCATGACAAAATAAGAAATGACTGAGAAACTGTAACAGACCAGAGGATACTGAGGAAACATGACTACTAAATGTAATGTTGTATCTTAGATGGATTCCTAGAAGAGGAAAAACTGTGAAATCACAATGAAGCATGGAGTTTAATTAATAGTAATATGCCAATGTTGGTTTTTTAGTTTTGAGAAATGCACCCAGGTAATGTAAAATGTTGACAACAGAGAAAGCTGAGTTAAGGATACATAAGAACTCTCTCTACTGTCTTTCCAAGTTTTTAGTAAATCTAAAAATATCCTACAATAAAACATTTTTTAATAGCAGAGTATAACAGTTACGCAATTTCAACAAATTGAAAATGGTCTAAATTAAGTGTCAGCAAAAAGATGAAGACCAAAGTCAAGATTTTGGAAGCAGGCTTAACATGACCTGGTGACAGTGTCAAGGGACAAAGGAGGCTGGTGAGAGAAAGAGGGGAACTGAGGTCACAGAGTTGGTGAGTGGCATACCAAGTCCTCAGTCCAGGTCCTTTGCCTTTTTAGTACCACTGGACGCATAGCCTAAAGCATGTAGGAATGGCCATCTAAAAGAACATGAGGATATACTCCAAGCACAGGGCAGAGGAATGGAGAGGAATAGAAGGATGCAGATGAAAGATAAATTAGAAAAACTGATGACTGATAGATCAAAGTCATGGAAAAACAAAGACCAAAGATGATGTCACACCTAAGATATGAAGTAATGTTGATGTTTTCAAGAGAACTGGAGAAATTTGAAAAAGAAGAATTGACAGGAAAGGCAATCCAATTTGTCTTATAAAGTATGTTTGAAATGACATCCGAGCACTCAGTGGAAATGCTCCACAGTAGAAAGAAGCCAGGTGCAGTCTGGAGATATACACCATGCATTTGGAGACGTGAAAAATACTAGAAAATCATAAGAACTGGCAAGGGTGAATTCATTAAGAAAATGTAAGAGGGATAGTTAGGAGTGGGAGGGCCAGAGGATAGAAACTACTCCAATTGTTTTCATTGTATTCTTATACTCTCTCTACTGCTATGGTCAATTTACATCTATCCTGTTTTTCTTATTTGACATGTGTTGCTCTTTAATTGATCTTTTGTCCCCAGATACATGGTGCTCTGTAGCTATAGTATTCTTCTTTGATTTCCATACAGTACAAAACATTTTATTTTCTTCCAGTGAACACATTTCTCAACTGGAACGCTTTCTTATTTCTGGTTTGAACATATAGTTTATCATTTCCAGAGAGGTCAGTGCCAGACTGGGAGAAGTGGGCAGCTGCTGGAACATGAGCCTCAGCCCAGTCAATGAGGAAGGCTGGGTGGGAGGTGTTTGCAGCTTCTCTGGGTGGACATAGATGCTCTCCAATGCTGATGGTATGCCCCTTTAAGAAAAGTTAGTGCAAGAGCAGTTTCAGAGTTCCTACAAATTAAGTATAAAGAAAGCTTATACATGTAGAAGGTTAGAGAAAGGGCAAGTAGTCAGTCCTGAGTTTAGCATGAGCCATGGCAGGGCAACAATGGTAGCAGTGGCCATTACCGAACCTTGAGGGCCAGGGTCTGAGCTATGAGCTTTATGTTCCTATCCTTTTTATTCCTCATGATGACTCCAGGTCTACAGTCTCTAGTTCATCATTTCAAACCCCACAGAGATATGAAAACCAGAAGCTTTTGTTTTGTTTGATTTTTGTATTGCATTTGGCAGTAAAATCCATCAAAAGATAATTTAATGATATTTATTTTCTTTATATGATAAGTTTTGCTGAAGAATTACTGGTATAATTTATTAGAGGGTACTGCACCAGACATCACTGGACTCTATATACTGCACTATATCAATTATCTAAATTTTTTTTTAAACTGAATTCTAAAACTTATTTAACCTCAAGGGTTTTGGAGAAAAGACTGAAAACTGAGATACATAAATATACATTTTAACCCAAAAGCACACAGGAAGAGATTTGAACTAAGGTCTGAAATTCTCCAAAAACTGGGCCTTCAATTATTATGTAACATGCTGGAAATGCTTTTATCTTAACAACTGGCACCAAAACTTGTCTTAGGGAAAGAATTGTCTTTGTTGGAAGAAAAAATACTTTGAAAGGAACTTGTATGTGGTATTTCAGGCCTGAGGTGTCATTGGGTTCTACTATAGACCAGGAAGAAAACTGGTTCTGTGGCAGAGAGGGGCTAAAAATAGTTAAAATTATTCCTTTTAAAAAATCAGCCCTCAAGCTCCAAACCTGCTAGACATGGGACATGAGAAAACCAAGTCAATTTCCTGGAAATGCAAGATAGTATCAATTTACAACCTTATCCCTGCATCCTCTCTTTGTGAAGTTATCAGTTTACAACCCCTGCTTGTCATGTTTACCCTGGCGACAACTTGTTCTTTAAGAATCTGGTTTTGCTAGATACCACCTTGCAAAATCCAAAGAAAAGTATATAGCTATACAACCTGACCCCCTCCCTTACCTAAACTAACACATAAAACGCCTCTCCTCTTTCTTCATGTTGCTCAATCTTAGAGCATTAGCCTGCTGAGTCATGCTGGTGCTAATAAATCGCTACTTCCTAAGACAGCTTCAGTGTCATGGTCTCTCTGTATTCCCACAACATTTCTTGGCACACTGGCCAGGAAAGGGAGAGTTCAGAGACAGTGTGTCCCACCTCCTTTGTCATTGGGGTATGACCTCTGGAACAACAGGAGAAGCAACCTCACCTGGTGCTCAATGGACCTTTTGATCCATAAGAGGGAGGCCCCTCCTGGTGCACAGAGGCTCAGATCTCAAAAGCACAACAGGGACCCAAAGAGATGAGGAACTGGCGTGAAGAGCACTGCTTGACAGCTAGGATAGGAACAACGGCCTTTACATAGACCTGCCAATAGATGGCAGAAGGGGAGCTTGCTCACCTCCCAGAGTCCACTAGTAGTCTCTAGTCTGAAGAAAAGGAATGAAAGGCTGTGGAAGGAAACACTGTCTTGAGACTAACCCATTGACTCTAGGATTAGGGTGGAGGGTTGGAGAATGTGCTGTGTGATTGCCTGTGAATGAGATGGACAGTGGAAGGGTTCCAACCTGACCAAAGGGCTGAATTAAATGTTGAGTCCTGATCTAAGCCAGTGATTACCTCATACAGCTGAGGGTGACCCCCTGTAATAGGGTTTTTGCGGGTTGGGGATTTGTACCAACCCACCAATTGCTAAGAGATGTCTGCTATATCTCTGCTAGGAGTATGGCTGGAGAAGGATGAGCAACTGTTTCCCATACCCCTTGTTCTCTTATTTGTGTGTGTCTGCCCTGTTAGGGGGAGGAAATGGATGAAAACCAAAGTAAAAATGCCCCCTTGATTGTATGCTTAAGAATTTTGACAAATGTTTCTGTGGAGATTGTTATGGTGTCAAACTGTCTCAGAGAAAGCCCTATACATTCTATAAAGTAGATTGGCCCTCTTTCTGGGTTGGATGGCTGTCAGAGGGATCCTTAGGTAGAGAAACCATTAAAAGAGTATATTGAATTATAATAGGAGAGCCAGGTCACCCAGACAAATTCCCTTACATCAACTGTTGGCAGGATGCAGTCCTTGCATGGCCCTCTTGACTAAAAGCTTGCTGGGAAGACAATTGCAAAATTATGGTAGCCCTCAAAAGGACCCAGTCTAAATGCCCACAAGAGTCTAATGAGTTGGCTGACAAGCCAGTGTTGACTGATGAACCAGTAATCCCACCACCTTATTCTCCAGTCTACCCACCATTGCCACCTGCTCCAACAGCATCAACAACTGTCAGAGGCTCACAATTGGAATGCAGCCTTAACCTAGTATGTTTCTTAAACAGTCAGTGGCCACACTCAAACCACCTGTTCTGATTCGCTACACCTCACCCAGCATGCAGCTGCATGTCTGATTTCACATCAAGGGAATGTCGTGGTGCCTTCCTGGTATGATTGAGGGAGACTTTGGGACCTATTTATTATGATCAAGAAGGCCAGATCTGATGTGCACAATGCACATTTGTATACTAGTCTTTCACCACCACAGAGCTCCTGAATTGGAAAAATCATACACCTTCCTTCATGGAGAAGCCTAAGGTTATGATTGACTTACTACAGTCATTATACAGACACAGAGGCCAACCTGGGCAGACTGCCACTAACTCCCCCTGATGCTATTCAATACTGAGGAGCATTGGAGAATTACACAGGGGATTATAAAATGACTAGAGGAACATGCCCTGGGCTGGAGCACTCAATGCCCAGGCATATGCCCCATATCAGTTCCCAGGATACCCAGTGGTATCCCAACTGTAACCAGGGATTGCAAATAATTGAACAGTATAGGAGGACCTCCTGGGAGGTATGAGAGAAGGAGGGAAAAAGTCCATAAATATTAGCAAGTTCTCTGAGGTGTTCCAGGGAGCTGATGAGAATGCAGGCCAATTACATGAGAGACTCTGTGAAACCTTTTGGCTATACACTCCCTTTAACCCAGAGACAACTGAAGATAAGCTTTTGGTAAATGCAACTTTTGTTGGATAGTCCCAGGGGAATATCTGATGTAAGCTACAAAAACTAGAGAGTTTTGCTGGAATGACTATTAGCCAGATGCTAGAAGTTGCCACTAAAATGTTCATTAACCGAGATAAGAAAACCCAACAAGAGGCAGACTGAAGGTCTAAAAAGAAAATGGCCATGCTTACTGCTGCCATTATGGGATACCAGAAAACAGGCCCAGTGGGAGGAAGCAGAGGCAGAGGTTGGGAAGAAGACAGCAAGGTTGGCAGTTTCCCAGAGGGAGGCCTGGACCACCTCAACCTGCCCAGAGATCCCTGAACTCCGTCTATCAGCCTACACAAGGGACATCACAACCACCTATGAAGTTAGAGAGAAACCAGTGTGCCTATTGTTACCAACAAGGTCAATGGAAAGATGAATGCCCCCAACAAATAGCTGATGAGAAAGCCCAACAGAAAAATGGCCCATAAAGATCCACTTATCAACAAGACCCACTAGTTCCTAACAGTTTTATGGGCCTGGCCTCTATGGAAGGACCACAACAAAAATAGGCCAGACCAGGCTTCCTACTATCTTTAGGTCCCCAGGAGCCTATGGTCAGCATGACAGTAGGGGACCAATGTATAAACTTCATGGTCAACACAGGAGCTGAACACTCTGTGATCACCCAACCTGTAGGTCCCTTCTCCCAAAAATGGGCTAATGTTATGAGAGTCACTGGGCATCAAGCCAGACAGTCCTTTATGATGACGTGACACTATACAGTCAGCAGCCATGAATTCATACAAGAGTTCCTGCATCTCCAAGATTGTCCCATAGCCTTAATAGGATGAGACCTCCTGGGAAAGCTTCAAGGTCAGATAACCTTTGACTCTCCTAATTACATAACTCTGAGATTAAGAGGCCCAGAGGCTAAAATCATGACCCCACTGTCCCTGGGAAGAGGAATGGCAGATTTACAGCCTAATGGAGGCCTCATAAAAATCTCCAGAACTACCATTTTGAGTACCTGGAGTGTGGGCAGAGGACAATCCTCCAGAACTGGCAATAATTATACCCCTCGTGATTGTGGAACTAAAGTCAGGGTGTGAGATGGCCCATCAGAGGCAGTACTTCATCCAATGCAAAGCACAAATAGGAATCCACAAGCATCTGGAGAGGCTCTTGGATTATGGAATCCTCTGGGTTGGTCAGTCTGATTGGAGTACACCTCTGTTGCAGGTGCAGGAGCCAGGCACAAATGACTATTGGCTGTTCTAAAATTGAGAGCCATAAACCAGGTCATGGTCATTGTATAACCCCATTGTCCTAAACCCGTATGCACTGCTGGTTCGCATCCCTGCTGAGGCTGCTTTCTTCACATGCTTGGACCTTAAGCATGCTTTCTTCTGCATCCATCTGGCCCCAAGAAGCCAGCTAATCTTCGCTTTCAAATGGGAGGATCCAACAAACAGCACCAAGAGACAGTTAACTTGGACCTGGCTGCTCCAAGGATTCGAGAATTCTCCAACGATTTTTGGTAGGGCACTAGCCTCAGCTTTAAAAGACTTTCCAGCATACCAGTGTGGTCATACCCTGCTCCAGTATGTAGATGACATACTGTTAGCAGCACCAACCCAGAAAAAATGTATGCAAGGGACACCACAACTGCTCAGCCTCCTGTGGAAGGCAGGTTACAAGGTCTCAAAGAAAAAAGCCCAAATAAGTCAGGAAAAAGTCAGGTATCTAGGTTTTCATTTGTCCTAAGGCCAGTGCCAACTGACTCTGAAAGGAACAGGTGGTGAGTTCATTCCAGTCTCAACTACCTGGCATCAAATCTGGGAGTTTTGGGGGGCTGTGGGGTTCTGTAGAATTTGGATACCTAACTTCTCCATCATTGAAAACCCCTCTATGAAGCCACAAAGGGGGGTGAACAGGACCCTCTGCTATGGGAAATAGTTCAGTAAGAAGCCTTTGAACAAATTGCACAGGCCAAGAAACTCATTTAGGGTAGGTCCAGCTTCTGCCAATAGTCCTTCTAAGGGTGAGGTCTAGCCCCACAAAACAAACAGGTTCCTTGCCTTTTGAAATCCTTTACAGGTGGCCACCAACTCTCTATAAGGACATATTGGGAGACTTAAAGGAGTTAGGCAATCTTACTCAAAAACAACAAAGGCAAGCCTTAGATTCAGTCTTAAATGCCATCCATTATTGAGTCAGAGAACAGCTACCAATTAGTTTAACTACTGATGCCCATTCTTTTAAACCAGGTGATATGGTATGGGTAAAAGATTGGAATGTACAGCCTCTAAAGCCCCTCCGGAGGGGCCCATTTACTGTCCTTCTGTCTACCCTTACTGTAGTCAAAGTAGCTGATATAGTTCCCTGAATACATTACGGCAGAGTTAAGCCTGCCTCCTATGGTTGAGAATGCACCACAAATCTGTTGATTTCCCATAAAATGACCCTCTGGAAAGTCACCAAGGCAGATGGAAAACCCCAAACGGGTTGCCCATGCCCTGCTGTAACCACTCCGAGGCTGGCTAGTCTATGCACAGCTGAAGTTTGAGGATCCTTTGGCCTTGCTTCAGACACACACCAGATGCTGGCTGATCTATGCACGGCAGAAGCCAGAGGACTCAACGGAATCAGGATCTTACTGATAAGTCATTGTTTAATTTTGTCAGCCTTTGTATTTGCCAATTCTAAACTATTTGTCATTTTATTTGCTATAGGACTGAGTTGACCCCTACAAATTGGACATGTTGGGAAAAGGTCTCACTAGGGTTTCTGTTCTGTCTTATATTAGTAAGCTTGCCCATGTACCAGTACAAAAATGACATGGCATAAAAATTTGCAATTGGCTTGAAAACATGTTCCAGGTCTGGGAGGATTTAAGTACATTATTGAATCTGTAATCCTATTGTTGGGATCCTGTCTTATCCTCCCGTGTATAGCCCCAGCAATTATGAACTTCATCTCTAAGTTTGTGAAAACAGTTGCTGAATGAAAAATTGTGACCCATATAATGTTAATGCACCAAATTGAAGATGATGCTCTAACCCGTGAAGGGTCAAATATCAAAGGGGGGAATGTGGCAGAGAGGAGCTAAAAACAGTTAAAATTATCCCTTTAAAAAAATCAGCCTGCAAACTCCAAACCGGCTAGACATGGGATATGAGAAAACCAAGCCACTTTCCTGGAAATGCAAGATAGCAATGGATTCACAGCCGTATCCCTTCATCCTCTCTTTGCAAAGTTATTGGTTTACAATCCCTGCTTGTCATGTGTACCCTGGAGTCAACTTGTTCTTTGAGAATCTGATTTTGCTAGATACCACCTTGCAAATTTCCAGGAAAAAATGTATAGCTATACAACCTGACCACCTCCCTTACCTAAACTAGCACATAAAACTCCTCTCCTCTTTCTCTGGGTTGCTCAGCCTTGGATCATTAGCCCTCTGTGTTGTGCCAGTGCTAATAAAACACTACTTCCTAAGATAGCCTCAGTGTGTCACAGTCCGTTTTCCTGCAACAGTTGTTTCATTCCTGGGTGGAGAGGAAAAAAAGAGGTTGAAGGAGTGGTGAAAGGTTTGTGAGTTTGGCTACTGCTTAGCAGGAAATGACCAAGAAAGACTTCCAAGTTAGAGTAGTTATAAAGGCTGTTGTGGTTCAGTTTTGATGTCTGGCATGTGGTGCAAATCCTCCCAAAATTTCTTTGAAATCCTCTTGAAGTCTACTGTGCCCATAAGTGCCTAGAGTGAGTGGAGTTTGCCCATTTTATCAGATGTCATGAGATAAAGCAGTGTACTTCACTCTGGAGATAAAAGCAAATATCACGACATTGAGGAGTTTAGTCTAGTAAAAGAGACAAATAAGAAAAATGAAAAGTTGGAATTTCTGGTTTATGTTCTCTAAAAGAAATATGCATATGTATAGAGTTTTTACAGATGATGGAGGAATCCTTCTCACCTGGCAGGGTCTTATTCCAGCCATGAGTCCATGGGGACAGCCACAGTGGCAAGAACGCATTCACATAGTTCTGGAAAGTGCTTCTCTAGTAACTGTCATTTGGGAAAACACTGCTAGGATGCCCAGGGCTAGAGAAAACTTCCCTCTTGAATTTCACAGTTACTTTTGATCTTTCTAAGCTGTCCTTTGTTAAAAAATCTGATAGTTGCAAGCTGAATTCTTCCTTTATTACTTCAACTTATCACTTGCCTTTTATGTGCTGAATACTATAAGGTTCTATAGAGGGTTTATGGCATTATTTTCTTTCTACTTTGGTTACTGATTAAAGAGTTTTGGGCCTGTAAAAAATATTTAGAAAGGACTTGATGACTGTCTTTAAAAATCTACATTTGAAGTAAGTTATTTCACATCTTAAAACCCTTTCTAACCCCAGTACACATTAGTAACTCAAGCAAACTTATTGAAATAGTGTGTTATCTCTTGGTCTCCATTTCCTCACATTTTTTCACTTTATAACTCATTTAAATGAAATATATATATATATATATATATATATATATATATATATATATGCTGAGGAAGTGGTGAGGTTGAGGCTATCCCCATCTGGCTTGTCCAGGTTGGCTGATGGGCTCAATGTCCTCAAAATATCAGAACTAAAAAACGAAACTCATTCATCAACAAGAAATATCAATCCTAAACATATATGCACCCAACATAGGAGCACCAACTTTCATAAAGCAGCTTGTAGGCAAACTTAAAAAAGATATTGAACCGGGCTCAGTGGCTCAGCCTGTAATCCCGTGCCTTTGGGAGGCTGAGGTGAGTGGATTGCCTGAGCCCGTGGGTTTGAGACCTGCCTGGGCAGCAAGACCTCATCTCTACAATAAATCAAAAAATCAGCCGGATGTGGTAGCGCATGCCTGTGATTCCAGCTACTTGGAAGGCTGAGGCGGAAGGATTGCCTGAGCCCAGCAGGTCGAGGCTGCAGTGGCCAGAAGCAGCCACTGCACTCCAGTATGGATGACAGAGTGAGACTCCAACTAAAAAAAAAAAAAGAAAAAGATATTGACTCTAACACTATCATAGCTGTGGACTTTAATACCCTACTCACAACCCTAGACAGATCATCAGGACAAAAAAATCAGCAAGGAGATATAGAACCTCAATGTGACTCTTGACCAAATGGACTTAACTGATACCTACAGAAGACTTCACCCAAAGACCTTTGAATATGCATTCTACTTATCACTGCATGGAACATACTCTAAGATCGACCACATCCTTGGCCATAAATCAAGCATAAGCAAATTTCATAAGACTGAAATTTTGCCATGCACCTTCTCAGACCACAGGGAATAAAAATAAATATCAACACCAATAAAGTTTCCCCAAAACCCACAAAGACAGGGACACTAAAGAGTATGATGCTAAGCAACTCTTGGGTCAACATAGGAATCAAAACAGAGATTAAAAGGTACCTGGGAACAAATGAAAATGAAGAAACATCTTACCAAAATCTCTGGGATGCCATGAAAGCAGTAGTAAGAGGGAAAATCATATCTCTACAAACACACATGAAGAAAATGGAAAGATCACAAGTTAACAGCCTAATAAGTCATCTAAGGAATCTGGAAAAGCAAGACCATCAAAACCCTCACTTCAGCAGAAGAATCCAGATCACCAAAATAAAAACCCAAATCCAGGACATGGAAGACAAAAAGATAATACAAAAAAAATCAGTGAAACAAAAAACAGGTTCTTTGAAAGGATAAAAAAGATTGATGGCCCCCTAGCTAGACTGACCAAGAAAAAGAGAGAAAAAGCCCAAATAAAAACAATCAGAAACACAAATGATAAAGTCACATCTGATCCTGAAGAAATACAAAAGATAATCAGAGACTACTATGTACACTTGTATGGAAATAAACTTGAAAACCTAAAGGAAATGGAGAACTTTCTGACATCACATAACCTCCCTAGGTTGAAACAAGAAGAAATCGAGACCCTAAATAGACCAATAACAAACCAGGAAATCAAGTATGTCATAAGAAAACTACCTACATAAAAAAGCCCGGGACCAGATGGCTTTCCAGCAGAATTCTACAAAACATATAAGGAAGAATTGACATCATTTCTATTGAAAGTATTCCAGGTGATTGAGAAAGATGGAACCTCCCCAAATCATTTTTTGAAGCTAACATCACATTGATACACAAATCAGGTAAATACCCAACAAAGAAAGAGAACTATAGGCCATATCCTTGATAAACATAGATGCTAAAATTCTCAACAAGATCCTAGCAAACCAGATTCAACAACACATTTAAAAAATCATGCACCACAACTAAGTAGGCTTCATCTCCAGGATGCAAGTCTGTTTCAACATTAGTAAGACCACAAACATAGTTAAATACATCAACAGACAGAAAAAGAAAAATCACATGATTATATTATTAGATGCAGAAAGAGCTTTTGATAAAATCCAGCACCCCCTTTTGATAAAAACCCTCGAACATCTAGGCATAGATGGAACATACCTCAAAATAGTAAGAGTCAGCTACAAGAAACTTACAGCAAGCGTACTGCTAATCAGCCAAATTGGAACCATTTCCCCTAAAAACTAGAACAAGACAAGGATGTTCACTCTCATCCTTCCTGTTCAACATAGTTTAGGAAGTCCTAGCTAGAGCAATCAGAGAAGAGAAGGCAATCAGGGGTATTCAAATAGGAAAAGAGGAAGTCAAGTTATCTCTTTTTGCAGATGATATGATTCTATACCTTGAAAACCCAAGAGAATCTGTCAAAAACTTCCTTGCATTGATAAGGGACTTTGGCAAAGTCTTCAGGGTATAAAATAAATGTGCAAAAGACAATCTAATTTCTATACACCAATGATAAACAAACAGAAACCCAAATAAAGAGCACAATTCCATTAACAATAACCATAAAAAAAAGAAATACCTTGGCATCTTCCTAACCAGAGATGTGAAAGACCTTTATAATGAAAACTACAAAACACTGCTTAAAGAAATCAAAGATGACACAAACAAGTGGGAAAATATCCCATTCTTCTGGGTTGGAAGAATAAAAATTGTTAAGATGTCTACCTAAGGCAATTCACAGATTTAATGCAATACCTATCAAATTACCAGCAACATTCTTCTCAGACCTAGAAACAACAATACAAGAATTCATATGGAAACATAAATGAACACAAAGCCAAAACAGTCCTCTGCAAATCAAAAACAAAAACAAAACCCCAAAAAACAAAGCAGGAGGTATCACACTTCCTGACTTTAAACTTTATTGCAAAGCTACGATAATCCAAAGAGTCTGGTATTGGTACAAGAACAGGCATATAAACCAGAGGAATAAAATTGATATTCCAAAAGCAAAAACCTCAATTTCTCAACCAACTCATCTTCGACAAAGCCTCCACCACCTACCACTGGGGAGAGGAGAACCTATTCAGTAAATGGTGCTGGGAAAACTGGCTGACCACATGCAGAAGATTGAAACAGGACCCCTATCTATCCCCATACATAAAAATGAACTCTAAATGGATCAGAGATCTAAATGTAAAACCTCAAACTCTAAGAAGTTTAGAAAATGCAGGAGACACTCTTATGGAAATTGGAACTGGCAACCAATTGCTAATCAAAACCCTAAGTGCCCATGCCATAAAAGATAAAATAGACAAGTCGGACCTCATCAAACTGACAAGCTTCTGCAAAGCCAAAGAAACAACCAAGAGAGCAGGGAGACAGCCCACAGACTGGGAAAAAACATTTGCCAACTCCATGTCTGACAAAGGCCTAACATCTAGGATCTACAAGGAACTCAAACATGCTGGGAAAAAAAATAGCCCCATTACAAAGTGGGCAAAAGATATGAATAGACATTTCTCAAAAGAAGACATATGAGTAACCAACAGATATATGAAAAAATGTTCAACCTCACTAGTCATCAAGGAGATGCAAAGTAAAACTACACTGAGATACCACCTAACTCTAGTCAGACTGGCCATCATCAATAACTTGAAAAATAACAGATGCTGGAGAGGATGTGGTGAGAGGGAAACACTTCAATACTGATGATGGGAGTGTAAACTATTACAGGCTCTGTGGAAAACAGTGTGGTGATTCCTAAAAGTTCTAAAAATTGACCTTCCATATGACTCTGCAATCCACCTACTGGAACTATACCCAAAAGAACTCAAATCACTTTATAAAAAAGATACCTGCCCACATATGTTTATCCCGGCATTGTTCACAATAGCAAGAACATGGAACCAACCATGCTGCTCATCAAAAGAGGACTGGATAAAAATAATATGGTACATATACACAATGGAATATTACTCAGTCATAAAGAAGAACAAAATCATGAACTTCATGGCAATCTGAATGGAATTAGAGTCTATAATACTGAGTGATCTTTCACAGAAACAAAGATCTGAGTACCACATGCTCTTACTCATAAGTGGACCTTGAACAACTATTGTAATATAAGAAAAGGGTTGATAGTAGTGGGAAACTATGAGGGGGTCAGGGGGAGCAGGAAGTTTCAACTGACAGTAGTGGAAATCTTCCTGGGATAGAGGGGTCACAGCTCACCAACAAGGATACCTGCACAATGAATATTTGTGTACCTAACCCTGAATTGTACCCACAATTTTAAAATTAAAAAATTTAAAATAAAAAAAAGAAACTCAGCAGCCTCTCATGAGGAGAGACAAAAAAGCGGCAGGTGAAGTTCCAGTGGCAAAGAAAGTAAAACTGTTACTTAATTGAAGGATAATTGATGAGATTTTAGACATCATATTAAGGTCTTGGTGCCTAGAGTGAGGAGGGTGAGGGTCTTGCAGGCCATGGCACTGGTCGAACTGTCCTGGAAGAACAGTCTAGGCTGTCTCCTCCAGAAAGCACAAAGGCAAAGACACAGGGTTTTTCTTTCTCAGAAGAAAAACCTGAGACAAGACCAAATAAGAAGTAGCTGGTGAAATGGATTCTCTTGCAGAAGAGAAGACTGGAGTAGACTGAATTCATTGTTAGCAAGCGGCTGAATAGGACCGTGAAGTTTATGTGAAGTCAAGGTTCACATAAACAGATGGAGATTCCATGACAGCTTCCAGCTCCTTCTGCGGAATGGTCATTCTCTGTCACCTGAAGCATTTGTGTGTTGGCTGGATGCCCATGAGTAGGCAGGTGGGCTGTAAATGTCAGAGGGAGAGTTGGAATGGATAATTCTCATCCTTCCCAGTCTTGGGAGGAGCATGGTTGCTCCAGTAAGCAATTGAAAGTTCTGGAAAGACATATTGAGACCATCAGCTGACATTTACTGTGCTGTTAAAAAATAGCATTTGCATTCCCCAAGGGAACTATGGGACTATGATGATGATGATGATGGTGATGATGATGATGATGATGACGACGATAGATCAGTCAGTTGACTGGAATCATAAGAAGTCTCCAAGCTTAGCCCTCACTGACACCCACACAGTGATGCACTCACCTACACTATCTTCCATAACTTCACCTCAAAATGCAAGTCCCAGAAAGGGTATTTCAACTGCAATTAGAGTCGTAGTGGTGCCAGTGAAAGACCCTGTTTCAATGAGACCAAAGTATCTGGTAGGTAGGTCAGGGTAGACTTTCTGCACCCTGTATGGGCCACTTCAAGGTCAAGAAACATTATCCAATAGTAAAGAAAAGGTGTCAGAGAAGAGAAGGCTGCCGTCTAATGTTAAGAACAATCAAGAAAGGCTGTGCATCGAGGAGGAAAGAGTAGGTGATGGGAGGAACAAGCAGTGTTATATATAGAGAAAATTCCTGTCAGGTACCTTAGCAGGAACACAGAAAAAAGAAAACAGGATCCAGAAACTTTCCCCCTTGGTTTCGGGAAAGAGTGACTCTGATATTTTCAGTCATTGTGTTGCAGGAAAACAAAGAGACCATGACACCAAGACTATCTTAGGAAGTAGCAGTTTATTAGCGATGGCATGAGTCAGTGGGCTAATACTCCAAGGCTGAGTAACCCAGAGAAAGAAGAGAGGATTTTATTTGTTAGTTTATTTAGGTAAGGAAGGGGGTTGGGTTTTATGGCTATGTATTTTTCTTTGAAATTTGCAAGGTGTTTAGCAAACCCAGAGTTTCAAAGAACAAATTGTCTCCTGGGTATACATGACAAGCAGGGGTTGTAAACCAATAACTTTACAAAGAGAGGCTGTGGGGGTAAGATTGTGAATGGATTACTATCTTGCATTTCCAGGAAAGCAGCTTGTGGCTATTTAGTTTTGTCATGTCCCATGTCTAGCAGGTTTGGGGTTTGAGGGTTAATTTTTAAAAAGAAATAATTTTTAACTGTTTTTAACCCTTCTACCCTTTGATGCAGGGCTCTTTATGGGTTAAAGAGCATCATCTTCAATTTGGTGCATTAACATTATGTGGGCCACAGTTTTTCATTCAACAACTGCTCCACAAACTTGGAGATGGAGTTCATAAGTACTGGGGCTATGCAAGGGAGGATAAGACAGGATCCCAACAATAGGATTACAGATTCAATAATGTACTTAAATCCTCCCAGACCTGGAACATGTTTTCAAACCAATTGCCAATTTTTATGCCTTGTCATTTTTGTACTGGGACATGGGCAAGCTTTCTAATATAAGAAAGAACAGAAATGCTAGTGAGACCTTTTCCCAACATGTCTAATTTGTAGGGGTTGACTCTGTCAGTCCTATAGCAAATAAAGTCAGTCCTATAGCAAATAGAATGACAAACAGTATGGCAATTGGCAAATACAAAGGCTAACAAAGTGAAACAATGGCTTATCTATAAGGTGCTGATTCCATTGAGTCCTCAGGCTTTTGCTGTGCATAGATCAGCCAGCATCTGGTGTGTGGCTGAAGTAAGGCTGATGGATCCTCAAACTTCAGCCATGCATAGACTAGCCTGTGGGGTCCAGCCTCCACTGATCAGGGCCTGAGTTGGGGGGAGGGAATGAGAAAAGAAAGAGACAGAGAAACAACGGGATTGGGAGGGTCCTCTCCCAGGTAGCTGAGAGTGAGAGAGAACTTTTTATTTTTACCACATGTCTCTTATATAGGACAAAAATCTCACAAAGGAAGGTGAAACCATACAAGCAGGATGTTAATGTCTGTGTTAAATCACGCAAGCAGGGTAAGTATCAATGACTAAACTATGCATATCTTAACATCTATGCTAAGCAAGGCAATCACTTAGGATGAGTGGGTTCTGGGCCAGACCTGGTGCTGCTTGGCTATCCATAGAAATGCAACTAAAGCCGGGCTCGGTGGCTCAGCCTGTAATCCCGCGCCTTTGGGAGGCTGAGGTGAGTGGATTGCCTGAGCCCGCGGGTTCGAGACCCACCTGGGCAGCGAGACCTCATCTCTACAATAAATCAAAAAATCAGCCGGGCGTGGTAGCGCATGCCTGTAATTCCGGCTACTCGGAAGGCTGAGGCGGAAGGATCGCCGGAGCCCAGCAGGTCGAGGCTGCAGTGGCCGGGAGCGGCCACTGCACTCCAGTCTGGGCGACAGAGTGAGACTCTAACTCAAAAAAAAAAAAAAAAAAGAAAGAAATGCAACTAAAAGGTCAGGGGAGACAAAGAAAATGTAGGCTTGGTTCCCTGAACATGAGCCAACGAACACAAGGACCTTGCCAGCTTGTGTTCTGGTTTCCTTCATCTCCTTCTTTTCCTTTTCTTTTAAGCACAGTTTATGGACTTGTATTTGGAGCTGCCTGATGGCTCGTCCTCCTGCCCAGATGCAGATTGAGAGACAAAACAGTAAAATTAAAATCAGCACTCCCACTGATATTAAAGAATATATTATAGATCATAGGCTATGTGATGATACCAATTGCTTAATTTTGTCAAGAATATCATTAGCCAATGAGCTAGCAGGCAATAAGGATGACCCAGTTGTAGAAATTTTTACAATATCTTGGTGTAATTGAGCAATATTCAAAGAAACATTATTAGAAGACCAAATTCCCAACAAATGATTTCTAACTAGATTCCAATGCCATTCAGAACCATTATAAGGCTTAGAGGTTACACAAATCCATTGGAATTTTGAATGACATCATAACATAACCCAAGTCTTTAAAGCAGGAACCTGGTCTCTGAGAACCAGGACCGTTTGTTCCAATGCATTGAGTTGCACCTCCAATTTAACATCAATGGCTTCTTGGCTGGATAGAACAGTGGAAATGTTCTTAGCCAGATTGTCCATGTACTGAGCAGTGTGGATCTTAAGTCAAAGTTATTGCTGAAGTGGTGGCTATTGCAATCAGTGTAACCAATGCAGTAACACCAGCAACTACAAGTCTAGTAAATCTTTGCTGGTGGTCAAGCAGGTTAGACATTTGAGAGAGCACATGCCAGCCAGAGTCCTGATACCATCGCCCAGAAATACTTACAGGCATCATAACAAAAGAGTGTTGATGCAATACCACAATTTTCTGTCCTCTATTTTGAGGAGAGACACAATTAGTGAGATTACATCTGGAGCTGGGGACCAGTGTACAGTTGGACGAATCATGCCGGGAGCCACTGGGGTCCTTCTACATTCCCAGGGAAAACACAAGCACTGCCTCATCGCCAGATGAGCACTGGATCAGGTCCTTGTCACTGGCCTGTCAAAGGATCCTTCCAGCGAACCAAAGCCTCTGCTTTAGGAGAAGGATGCCAAAAGCATTCTGCAGCTGATATCCCTTTATTATCCAAATTAAGAAAATTAAAAATAAATAATGTATGTGCCAATAGTGTATGTGGGGAGGAATGTGTATATTCCCCCTTTTTTAATTTTAATAATTGCATTTTGAGTGTTCTATTGGCACACTCCAGTATATCTTGCCCCTGTGGATTATAGGGGATTCCCGTAGTACGAGAAATTTTAAATGTAGAGCAAAATTGGGCAAAAGGTTTACTAACATAGGCAGGGCCATTGTCAGTCTTGATAGATTTTGGAATGCCTATGACAGCGAAAGCTGCAAAAGAATGGGCTATGACATATCGAGTCTCTTTGCCAGATCGGGTTGAGGCAAAAATAAAACCAGAGCGTGTGTCCACTGTAATGTGCACATAAGCCAACTTTCCAAAAGAAGGGATGTTGCGACATCCATTTGCCATAAGTGTCCTGGTAATAGACCTTGGGGATTCATGCCCTCAACAGGAAGGGAGTTAAACTGAGTTTACTATTTGTCTAGCCATTTCTCTAAACAATGAAAATTGGCAACGTAAACTTTGGGCATTCTGATGATGAAGGGCATGAGAAGCAGTAGCTTTGGAAGCAGGAGATTGTAAAAGGAAAGCAAAAAATCACATAGCCTCATCACCAAGGGCATTGCCTTTGGATAATGGACCAGGAAGTGCAGAATGAGCACAAATATGAGCAACAAAAAAGGGCTCCATGTGAGCACGAATATGCAATTGAATGGTCTGTAAAAGAGCAATTACATCAATAGGGGAGGAGGAAGGGATAGTATGAAGACAAGCAGTTTCCTCACTGTAATGAATCCAGGGAACTATTTCAGCTACTTTGACTGCAGTAGGGATAGACAGAAGGACAGTAAATGGGCTTCTCTGGAGGGATTTTAGAGGTTATACATTCCATTCTTTTACCCATATCATATCACCTCGTTTAAAAGAATGGGCATCGGTAGTTAAACTAATTGGTAGCTTATCTCTTACTTGATAATGGATGACTTTTAAGGCTGAATCTAAGGTTTGCCTTTGTTGTTTTTGAGTAAGATTACCTAACTCCTTTAAGTCTCCCAGTATGTCCTTAACAGGTGGGGATGACTGCCTGTGAAGAATTTCAAAAAGCGAGAAATCTGTTTGTTTTGTGGGACTAGAACTTACCCTTAGAAGGACTATTGGCAGAAGCTGGACCCAGCCTAAATGAGTTTCTTGGCATAACTTACTTAGTTGTGATTTTAAGGTCCAGTTCATTCGCTCCTCCTTTCCTGAACGTTGTGGCCTATAGGCTGTATGGAGCTTCCATTTGTTTTGCAGTCCTCTTGTCATTAACTGTACTACCTTGGCTACAAATGCCAGTCCATTTTCCAATCCTGTTGTGATTGGGGAGTTCAAACTGAGGAATGACTTCTTTTTACAGGAGTCATGCCACTTTGGTGACTTTCTCTGTCTTTGTGGGGAAGGCCTCCACACATCCTGAGAAAGTACACACAAAAACAAGGAAATATCTGTAGCTTCAGCAGCGCGGGAGTTCTGTAAAGTCCACAATAAGATCCTTAAAGAGTGCCCCCCCCACATGCTGCACTCCAGGAGAGACTTTGGGTCCCTGCCATGGATTATTTTGAGCACAAATTAAACATTGTTCACAGACTACTCACGCTACACTGGAGAGTCAGGGGACATAGGAATACTTACTGAGGGTATTATTAAGAGTGGTCCATCTGCTGTGTGTCCCTTGGTGAAATTGTCTGACAATCCTGGAACTAATTATTCCAGCTTGTAAGTAGTGTCCCGTTTTAGTTTCAAATCATGTTTTCTCATTTGTTGTGTAGCAAGGGCACCAGTTCGTCAGTGGGCTAGGAAGTAGCGCTGCAGTTATTGCAGTCATTTTGACAGTTTCTCTTACTGCTTCAAGCTTTGCTTCTTGATCTGCTTTGCGATTTCCTTTGGCAGTTATCGCATATTCCTTTTGATGTCCTCTGCAATGTATGACTGCTACCTCTTTTGGTGACCATACAGCAACTAGTAGCTGTAGAATTTCATTGCCGTATTTTATGTCTTTTCTCCCAGAATTGATTAAACCTCTCTCCTCGTATAAGACCCCATGCACATGCAAGGTAACAAAAGCATACTTGGAGTCTGTATAGATATTAGCATGTAGCACTGTGGCTAGCTGGAGGGCTTGAGTGAGCACAATGAGTTTTGCTTTCTGAACTGAAGTTCCTATTGGCAGAGGTTTCGCCTTGACCGTGGAGTCTAAAGTTACCACCGAATAGCCTGCAAAGTGCTCTCTCTCCTGTATGAAACTGCTCCCATCTGTGAAGTATTTGACTTCAGGTTTCCTGAGGGGCTGGTCTGTTAAATCTGGACAGCTAGAGAACACTTCATTTATTATTTCAATGCAATCATGGTCTGGCTGTCCTGGCTCTATAGGAAGTAAGGTTGCTGGATTTAGGGTCTTTACAACCTCAATGTGAATACATGGGTTTTCACAAAGCATTCCCTGATATTTGATCATTCAAGCATTGGTTAGCCAATACTGTCCCTTGTATTCCATTAAATTTATCACAGCATTAGGCACCCTGACAATTAGGTTTTTGTTCCATAGTTAGTTTGTCAGGAGTGCCATGTCTGCCAGGGCTCATAAACAAGGTGGCCAGTTCTGAGCCATAGAATCTAGCGCTTTGTATAAATATGCCATGACCTTAGCATTTGAGTCAAGACCCTACTGCAGTGCCAACACCTTCAAACATGTATAAAAAGAAAGGCTTAGTCACATCTGGGAGTCCCAGACCAGGTGCATTGGTGAGGGCCTGTTTAATTTGTTAAAGGCCTGCAGCTGAGCCTTTTCCCATAGCAGAGGCTCCCATTCATCCCCCTTTGTGGCTTCATAGAGGGGTTTTGCCATGATGGAGAAGTTAGGTATCCAAATTCTACAGAACCCCGCAGCCCCCCAAAACTCCCAGATTTGATGCCAGGTAGTTGAGACTGGAATGAACACACCACCTGTTTCCTTTCAGAGTCAGTTGGCGCTGGCCTTAGGACAAATGAAAACCTAGGTACCTGACTTTTTCCTGACTTATTTGGGCTTTATTCTTTGAGACCTTGTAACCTGCCTTCCACAGGAGGGTGAGCAGTTGTTGTATCCCTTGCATACAGTTTTTTCCAGATTGGTGCTGCCAACAGTATGTCATCTACATACTGGAGCAGTGTACAGCCACACTGGTATGCTGGAAAGGCTTTTAAAGCTGAGGCTAGTGTCCTACCAAAAATGGTTGGAGAATTCTTGAATCCTTGGGGCAGCTGGATCCAAGTTAACTGATCTTTGGTGCTGTTTATTGGGTCCTCCCATTGGAAAGCAAAGATCAGCTGGCTTCTTGGGGCCAGGTGGATGCAGAAGAAAGTGTACTTAAGGTCCAAGCATGTGAATAAATCAACCTCAGCAGGAATGAGACCCAGCAGCATATATGGGTTTGGGACAATGGGGTGTAGAGAGACCGCAACCTGGTTTACAGCTCACAAGTCTTGAAACAACTGGTAGTCATCCATGCCTGGCTTCTGTACTGGCAACAGAAGCATGTTCCAAGCAGACTGAAAACCCAGAGAATTCCATAATACAAGAACCTTTCCAGGTGCTTGTGGATTCCTATTTGTGCTTTGCGTGGGATGAAGTACTGCCTCTGATGGACCAGCTCACACCCTCGCTTTAGTTCCACAATCACGGGGGGTATAATTATTGCCAGTCCTGGAGGATTGTCCCCTGCCCACACTACTGGTACATGAAATTACAGCTCTGGAGATTTTTGTGAGGTCTCCATTAGGCTTTAGAGCCACCATTCCTCTTCCCAGGGGACAGTGAGGGTCATGACTTTAGCCTCTGGGTCTCTTAATCTAAGGAGAGTCAAAGGTTATCTGAGCTTGAAGATTTCCCAGGAGGTATCATCCCATTAAGGCTATGGGACAATTTGGGAGATACAGGAACTCTTGTATGATCTCATGGCTGCTGTCTGTACAGCATCATGGCATCATAAAGAGATGTCTGGCTTGAGGCTCAGTGACTCCCATAACATTAGCCCATTTTTGGAAGAAGGGACCTACAGGTTGGGTGATCACAGAGTGTTCAGCTCCTGTGTTGACCATGAAGTTCATACATTGGTCCCCTACTGTCATGCTGATCATAGGCTCCTGGGGACCTAAAAATAATAGGAAGCCCAGTCTGGCCGCTTTTTGTTGCAGTCCTTCAATAGAGGCCAGACCCATAAAGCTGTTAGGAGCTGGTGGGTCCTATTGATAAGTGGAGGCTTGTGGGTCATTTTTCTGTTGGGATTTCTCATCAGCTATTCATTGGGGGCATTCACCTTTCCAGTGACCTTGTTGGTAACAATAGGCACATTGGTTTCTCCCTAATTTCATTGGGGGTTGTGATGTCCTTTGTGTAGGCTGATAGATGGAGTTCAGGAGTCCCTGGGCAGGCTGAGGTGGTCAAGGCCTCCCTCTGGGGAACTGTCAACCTGGCTGTCTTCTTCCCCAACCTCTGCCTCTGTTTTCTCCTGCTGGGTTTGTTTCCTGGTATCCCATAATAGCAGCAGCAAACATGGTCATTTTCTTTTTCTGCCTTTGGTCTGCCTCTTGTTGGGCCTCCTTATGTCAGTTAAAGAACACTTTAGTGGCAACTTCTAGCATCTGGCTAACATTCATTCCAGCGAAACCCTCTAGTTTTTATAGCTTACATCAGGTATTTCCCTGGGACTAGCCAACAAAAGTTGTGTTTACCATCTGCTGATTTTTGGTTGTCTCTGGATCAAAGAAGGTATATAGCCAAAAGGCTTCACAGAGTCTCTCATAGAATTTTCTTGGGTTTGCTTTGGCTCCCTGGAACACCTCAGAGATCTTGCTCATGTTTATGAACTTTTTCCCTCCATCTCTCATATCACCTAGGAGGGCCTCCTGATACCATTCAAGCATTTGTAGCCCCTGGTTACAATTGAGGTCCCATTGAGGATCCTCCTCTGGGAACTTATTTTGGTGATATGCCTGGGCATTGAATGATCCAGACAGGGCATGTTCCTTTAGCCATTTTATAGCCCCCTGTGTAATTCTCCAATGCTCCTCATTGAATAGCATCAGGAGGAGTTGGTGGCAGTCCACCCAGGTTGACCTCTGATTGTTTAAGAGATGTACTAGGCTTAGGGATGCATTCCAATTGTAAGCCCCAACAGTGACTTGTGCCATTGGATCAGGTGGCAATGGAGGGTAGACTGGAGAATACGGTGGTGGGCTTTCCAGTTCATCAATAAACACCAGGGCTTGTCAGTCAACTCATCAGACATAATGGGCATTTGGACTGTGCTGTTTTGAGGGCTACCATAATTTGGCAATTGTCTTTCCAGCAAGCTTTTAGCCAAGAGGACCATGCAAGTATTGCATCCTGCCAATAGCTGATATAAGGGAATTGGTCTGGGTTACCTGGCTTTCCCACTATAATTCTATATACTTTTCTAATGGGTTTTCTATTTAAGGATCCCTCTGGTGGCCATACAACCCTGAAAGAGGGCCAATCTAGTTCACAGAATGTACAGAGCTTTCTCTAAGACAGTTTGACACCAAACACCATGACAATCTCCACAGAAACATTTGTCAAAGTTATTAATCATACACTCAAAGGGGACATTCTTACTTTGGTTTCCACCCATTTCCTCCTAACAAATGGCAAGCACACACAAATGAGGGAATGGGGGTATGGGAAACAGCTGCTTCATCCTCTTCCCACCATACTCCTCATGGAAATATTTCAGACTCCTCTTAGCAATTGGTAGGTTGGTATAAACCCCCAACCCAGACCAGTCCTATGATGGGATTGGGGCTGGCTTCAGGTCATCACTGGCTTAGATTGGGACTCAACACTTGCTTTGGCCCTTTGTCCAGGTCAGAACCCTTCTGCTATCCATCTCATTCACATGCAATCACACAGCACATTCTCTAACCCTCCACCCTAATCCTAGGAGTCAATAGGTTCATCTTGAGACAGTGTTTTCTTCCACTGCCTTCCAGTCCTTTCCTTCAGACTGGAGACTACTAGCATTCTCCAGGAGGTGATCAAGTTCCCCTTCTGCTATCTACTGGCTGGTCTATGCAAAGGCCCTTGTTCTTATCCTTTCTGTCAAGCAGAGCCCCTCATACCACTTCCTCACCTCTTTGGGTCCCTGTTGTGCTTTCGAGATCCAAGCCTCAGTGTGCTGGGAGGGGCCTCCCTTCTACATATCAAAAGGACTGTTGTGCACCAGGTGAGATTGCCTCTCCCATTGCCCTGGAGGTCATACCACAATGACAAAGGAGGTGGACCACACCTTCTCTGAACTCTGTTTTTCCCAGCCAATACACCAAGAAATGTTGTGGGAAAAAGAGAGACCATGATACTGAGGCTATCTTAGGAAGTAGCATTATTATTAGCACTGGTGCAACTCAGTGGGCTAATTCTCCAAGGCTGAGTGACCCAAAGAAAGAGGAGAGGGGTTTTTTCTGTTAGTTTAGGTAAGGAAGGGGGTCAGGTTGTATGGCTATACATTTTTCTTTGCCATTTGCAAGGTTGTATTTAGCAAAATCAGATTTTCTAAGAACAAATTATCTCCAGGGTATACATGACAAGCAGGGGTTGTAAACTGATAGCTTCACAAAGAAAGGATGTGGGGGTAAAGTTGTGAATCGATTACTATCTTGCATTTCCAGGAAAGTAGCTTGTGGCTATTTAATTTTGTCATGTCCCATGTCTAGGTTTGGAGCTTGTGGGATGGTTTTTAAAAAGGAATAATTTTAACTGTTTTTAGCCCCTCTCTGCCACTATTGAAATTTCTGGACACCTATTTATATTGTCCATAAAAATTAATTACAATGAATTGTAGATTTTCTAGAAGGCTATAGAATATCTTCATGATCTTGGGGCAGGTAAAATTTTTTTAATGGAGTACATAAAAACACTGACAAGAAGGGAAAAATTTGCTAAATTGGACTCAATAAAAGTTAAGAACCTTTGTCTTGGGGGAACTACATAACATTAATGAGCATACCTGATCTAAAACCAGGCAAAGTGGGGACCAAAGGTAGACCCAAACTTTACCTGTTCAATGATCACTTGTATAGCTAATCCTGAATTGTACCCCACATCTTTAAAAAAATAAAGTAAAAGAATAAAATTAAGTAAATAAAAGAAACTTTGTTCTTTAAAAAATATTATCCAGAGGATAAAAATGTAAGCCACTCAGCATAAACAGTTCCTTGCAATGTGTATTGCTGAAGACACAGGAGCCAACAGAGTAAGGAGACTTTGCCAAACACCAGACAAGTTGTCAGTAACAGTGTTAAATTAGAAACCCAGGCTTCCTGATGTTTAAGCCAGTGTTCTAATCATGCATCAAGTTCAATTAAGTATACATACATAGTAATCAGTATATAATCTCTTTGACCAGGAACAAGCAAACAGATCTCCAGGTCTCAGTTTTCTTACTTATAAAATGGAAATAATAATACTGTAGGAATGAAAATGATGAAAATAAAATTCCACAGTAACTGATGAGCAGAAACTTTTGAAAATTTTGGAAGTGGTTATAGCCATAGTGATGATGATGATGGTTCAATTAATATAATTATTATTAAGTGATAGCTTTAGAAGTTGCCATGAGAGACAAAGTGGGAAGACCTCTCCTAACTGAACAAGCACTACAGCAAGCCAAGCTGTAGAGGATAGGTGAACAGAATCATGGGGCCTACTTGAAGAGTAAGTATGAGATAAAAAGAGGAGTCACTTACAAAGCGTCAGGACGTGTCCTGAAGAGTGAAAAATATGGCTGAGGTGTTAAGATGCTGCTATGTCAAAGAGGCCTTTGTTGTCAGGCTAAACATAGTAGGTTCTATGTCTCCAGTTTCTGTCATTTTTTTAACCGTCAAACTTTAGGCACAGGGTGGGAGAATCAGCAGATGTTGGCCAACATTTCATCCCACCAAGTATCATTAACACCCACTAGAGCAATTTTCTTAAGTTTTGTCACCATTCTTTATTCAGGTGAATAATTAGTCCTTGAATCAGAGGGGAGTAGGTAATAATATATTTGTTTGAATTCCCAAAGATAGACATGCATACATATGTACTCGGAGAGATAAAGAAGAACGGGGGAGATTTACACAAGGCAAGGACTATAAACAGGCTCATGTGGCTAATAGTCAGACCCAGTGGAGGACTGTGCCAGCCAGTGGACTGCCCAGCCCAGCAAACAGCAGTTATTTTGTTGAGACACTGATCACATGATGCCTTCAAACATCATTTACAGCTCCAGCCCATGGAAGGAGGGTGATTTTATTTCTAACTAGCAATTACAATGCAGGGGAAATGAGGAATAATATTTTTTACAATATTTGTTTACAATTTCTCTCCCAAATGAATACACCATGATATGTATTTTTGTAGTTGAGAAAGATGATTTACCCAAAGTCATGTCACAGTTGGGAGGGCAGATTTGCTCTGGACCCCAGCCTGTGTTTTTATGGGCTGAGAGGGCTCTTTTAGATCACACTCATGTTATTTTAAGTGCTGTGAAAGGTATCATGAATTTTCCCATCACAGTTTTGTGCCAAGTCTAACTAAAATTGTACCTTAGTATTGCAGAGATTTAAAAAAGTCAAGGTTGTGTGGAGTCTACAAAATACCACTGCAGTGAGCAAACACAGACTCAGACTGGTGACTCAAGACAGATAAGAATAGGAAGTTCCGCCGGGTTCGGTGACTCAGCCTGTAATCCCACACCTTTGGGAGGCTGAAGTGAGTGGATTGCCTGAGCCTACGGGTTCGAGACCAGCTTGGGCAGCGAGACCTCATCTCTACAATAAATCAAAAAATCAGCCAGGCGTGGTAATGCATGCCTGTAATTACAGCTACTTGGAAGGCTGAGGCAGAAGGATCACCGGTGCCCAGCAGGTCTAGGCTGCGGTGTTGGGAGCCGGCCGCGGAGGCCTGCCTGAGCGTTAGGGATCCAGGCGGGCTGCGGACCTTGAGACCACCAGACTGGTTCAGGAGCTGAAGGCCCATTCCCTCCTCCTTTCTTTGTTGTTTAGCGTTACCCACTGGCAGGGACTTTTATGATCTAAGCATGAAGTTCTGAGAATATGACAGGCATGGATGACTCTAGAGATCCAATGTTCCCGTTTCTCACAGACTGTGGTTTCGGCTTTAAACTTAACACAGTTCAAACTCAGATCACATTTGGGAGTCTTATATATAATACAAGCTTCTTTATAAGTATTAAAAATATATTTATAAAATTAGTTTATACATTTAGAGGGCTGTTTCCAGCGTTAGATGGTATAGATTATTATCTAGGGTTACCAGAAATGGCTCAGCACAAACTTTGGGCTGGGCCACATTCTTTAGTAACTGGTTTAAGCCATAATTAAGAGTTGTTTGTAGTACAGGTAAAATTAGCACAGATAAGAAAGGTATTAGGATTTTAGTCAGTTATATTGCTTTTGAGGGATATAAACCAAGCATGAGGAACAGTGAGATAACTTTGGGATTGTCCTTCCTCATGCTTGGGAAAATGCCTGGTGGGTGGGGGATGCCCCCCACCTACCTGGCTTTGTGTTCACATAAAAGTCTTATGATTTGATTGGGATTGTCCTTCCTCATGCCTAAGGAAACACCTGGTGGGTGGGGGATGCACCTCACCCACCTGGCCTTGTGCTCACATGAAAGTCTTGTGATTTAACATGTGAAAATTTGGGATAAAAGACTCACGGTTGGTCCCAATAAACGGCTTCTGCTCATTTCACTGAACAGTTGTCCACTTTCTTTCTTTCTCTTTCTTCCTCTTTATATCTATCCCTCCATCTTTCTTTTAATATCTATCCCTACTACAGAATCGGCTTCTGCACTGGATAGAATCCAGTCTTTCTTTCTCCTTATTTCTCCAGAATATTCGCTGATGCTGCTCCACCTTCCAGGGACCCTCTAAATCTCTTTTGGGGGGCTGGCCCCTCATACTGCGGAGGCAGGGAGTGGTCACTGTGCTCCAGTCTGGGCGACAGAGTGAGACTCCAAATCAAAAAAAAAAAAAAAAACAAGAATTGGAAGTTCCAGGATCAAGATGAAATTTGGGTTTTTGATAAGTGTGCTTGTCTGCTAATACACATTCATATACTAGGCCAGAAAACAAAATGTATTTCCTCCTTTAGGCTCACCATCAAAATGTTTAAAAATCATGGTTTGGTGGAGAAAGCCTGGCCTTTGGCATCAGGCAGGCCTTAAATATGAAAGTTATTGCTGCTGCTGCAATTATTGAAAATGGTCTTGTGACAAGATCTTAGCCAGCTCTCTCCTCCCCATGTTGTTTGTGAGAGCCAAGGAAACAAATCCTTTTCTCAAATGTTAACCCACCTTAACAGTGGCTATTGGAATCTTCTTATTGACACCAATGTTACTATTAAGTAACAGTTGAAAATGAGAAAAAAAAAACTTTGTTGATTCAACCAATATCTATCAATGCTGATACTAAACTCTGAGAGGGTGAACGTCAAATCCATTTGCCTGGCAAGCAGCAAAGAGCTTTTAAGCAGCAGGGGCTCAGCCAGAGTTTGGATTATACCAGTAGTTGAATGAGTAGAAGCCTGTGTGAACTAATGAGTAGCAGCTTACTCAGTGGGAGACACCGGAGACACGGCTGTGAACAGGCAAAAATCTGGCTCTTTCAGAAAAATCAGTATTTACATTTATTATTGTCATACTTTCAGTGAGTATTTAATGCTTACTATTTCCTGCACACTTTGCTAAGTACCATAATAAGCAAAACAATTATATTTGCTCTCTTAAAATAAAGAGATATTACACAATTATACTAATAGGTATAGAATTAACATTAAATGTAATGAAGGGTATCATGAAATCATACAAAAGAAAGGCCTAATCTCAATGCAGAAGTACATGAAGGAAGACTCAGAAAATGCCTCTAAACCTGAATCTTGAAGGTTAAAAGCTTTTTATTGCCCTAGGAAGCAGGGTCAGAGAAATTACCAGTGTAGCATGGCTGAATGAGCAAGGGGAAATTGGTGGGGAACAAAGCAAGAGAGGCAGGAAGGAGCCAAGTTGAGCAGAGACTACACCCTTCCTGAGGATTTTGAGCCATGAGAACCTGGAGAGATTCCATTTGTGTTCTAAAAAGATCCCAGGCTGTCCTATGGCAGCAGCTTTCAGGAGGAAATAACAGTAAGTTTGGGAAGCGGGTTGAAGGGAACTGCAGAAACCCAGTGGAATGTGATGGCACCATCTTGGAGTGAACAGTGAAAGATGGTAAGAAGTGTCCAGAACTGAGGTTATCTTGGATATAGAACCAAGAAGAGAACTTGGTAACAAACTCAGGGAAATGGAAGTGTCAGAACATGAAGTGTGGGCTTGAGCCATCTACTGGAAATAGAAACAGGGAGAAGAAAAGAGGTGAGTGTACTAGGAACACATGAGATCAGAGGAGCCTACAGGACATCCCAGCAAAGATGTCGAGAGAGCACACCACACCTCTGAAGTTTTCCCTTTGGTAAAAGACAAAGTCCTCCCTATGCCTGGCATGGCCTGTTGTGATCTGGCCCCTTACTGCTTCCTATATCCGACCTCCCATTTTTCCCTCTAGCACTTTGCTCTACCCACACTGGCATCCCAGGGGTTTCTCAAACATGTCAAGCCATCTCCTGCCTTGGAGCCTTCTCATTTGCCATTCTCTCTGTCTGGAACACACATTGTTGGGATTTTCAGGGTTTAATTCTTCACTTCCTTCATGTCTCTGTTTGAATATCACCTGATCAGCAAGTCCTTCTCTGCCCACTCTATGATAAGTATTTCTCAGATCCTCCAGAATCTTTATCCTCTCTGTCCTTTTCTCCATAAAGTGTACCATAATCTGATATATTTTATACTCATTTACTGTTTTTTGTTGCCTGTCTTCATCAACTACAATGCAAGGGAAGAAGCTTCATGAAGACATTGTCATTTTTATTCACTAATCTGTCTCAAGAGATGAGTACAGCTCTTGCCAAGACCTGGAAAAGACCTGGGATTTGACTCTACTTGGCAGCTAACAAGTTAGTCTGCTACAGTATAATGAATGGGTCAGAGAAAAGAGTCTAAAGTATTCCAGAGTGGTAGCCAGAGTGCTGGCATTTGCTCTGGTTTCTTAAGCCCCAGTTTTCACATGGTGACATGGAGAACTCCATGTGGCACCTGCACAGCAAGTGGAGTGTATTACAAGAAAACAAGGCAAAGCTTTTAAAAATCTCAAGTCTTTTTATTTTAAAGATATGGGATTCAATTCAGGATTAGGTATACGAGTGTCATAGTACAGGAAAAGTTTGAGTTTCCATTTTTTTCTCTTAAAAATATCAAGTTTATTGAGATATAAATAATAGTATTTTTTAGTGTATGGAGATTTCCCCACATCAAAAATTTATTTTCCAAAATATGAGTAGTGTTACAGTTGAGTAACCTTGGGAAATGTCCTGATTTCCATCTGAGATCATTTTCCTTCTCCCTGAAGGACTTATTTATTTTTTATCTTTATATTTTATTTTAAAGAAGTGGAGTACAATTTAGGATTAGGTATACAAGTGGATATCATACAGGTAAAGTTTGAGCCTTCTTTTGGTTCCCACTTCGCCTGGTTTGAGATCAGTTACACTAGTTGATGTTATGTGCTCCTCCTTCCTCCCCTGGTGTGTCTTGCTACTGCCAATTCCTTTCTTATAGTATTATGGTAAATGTTCAGGGTCTGCTTATGAGTGAGACATGTGATACTCAGCTCTTTGTTCCTGTGATAGATCACTGAGTCCAATAGACACTAAATCCATCCAAATTGCTGTGAAGTCCATATGTTTGTTTTTCTTTATGGCTACATAATATTCCATCATGTATATGTACCTCATTTTTTTATCCAGTACAGTTTCAATGGGCAGCACAGTTAGTTCCTTGTTTTTGTTATAGTAAATACTGCTTCAGTAAACATGTATTTGCAGGTATCTTTTTGGTAGAATGATTTGCGTTCCTCTGGGTATATTATCAGTAGCAGGATTTCTGGGTCATGTGAAAGGACAATTTCTAGTTCTTTTAGAAATCATCCCACTATTTTCCATAGAGGTTTCTGATTTGCATTCCTACCAACAGTGTAGAAGAGTTTCCTTTTCTCTGCATCCTCACCAGCATCTGTTGTTGTTTGTTTTATCAATGATGGCCTTCTTACTGGAGTCAGGTGGTATCTTCATGTGGTTTTGATTTGCATTTCTCTGATGAATAGTGAGGTTGATCACTTTCTCATGTGTCTGTTAGCTGTATGTCTTCCTTTGAGAAGTGTCTATTTGTGTCTTTTGCCCACTTTTTAATGGGGCTATTTGTGTTTTTTTCTTTTTGGTACATTTGAGTTCCTTGTAGATTATTGATGTTAGGCCTTTGTCAGATATACAGTTGGCAAAGATTTTTTTCCCATTCTATGGGCTATCTCCTTGCTCTCTTAATGGTTTGTTTTGCTTTGCAGAAGATTTTCAGTTGAATGAAGTCCCACTTGTCTATCTTATCTCTTATGGCATGAACATCTGGGGTTTTAATCAGTAATTGATTGCCTACTCTGATTTCTGTAAGGGTGTCCCCTATGTTTTTAAAGATTTTTATAGTCTGGGGTTTTACTTTTAGGTCTTTGATCCATTTAGAGTTGATTTTTGTATACAGCAATAGGTAGGAGTCCTATTTCAATCTTCTGCATTTGGTTAGTCAGTTTTCTCAGCACCATTTACTGAATAGGTTCTTTTCTCCCCAGTGGTTGGTGGTGGGAGCTTTGTTGAAAGATAAACAATTTTGATGAAGTTTTTTAAAAAGGAAAATAAATCCACCTGAAAGTTTCCCTGGTAGGAGAGATTGCCCTTATTATACTAGACAGTAAACAAACCTGCCCTTTGCTCTTGAAAGAGATATTTTATCTTCCAAAGCCATTCATTATATTAACACCCCTGAAAAGATGGTCCAAAACAAACATGATCAGTGCTTCTACTCATGAGACTTGTTGAAACATGAGGAAGAATGGAAAACTATCTCCTGACAACACATGCTGTACAGTCAAGCGAAAGACCAACCTTTTGAGTTCCTAACTATTATTATTTCAATTTTCAGATTAATAAATCAAGGCTCAACCAAAGTAAGTCAACTTTCTCAGAACATACAGCTGCCAAGCAACCCCAGCCAGCACTGTCTAGCTCCAGAGTGTGCACTTTAAGGAGCTGAGTCCTCCCCCTCTCTCCCCTGCCCCTTCATCTGCTACTTTAGGTTTGATGAATGGGTGACAAAAAAAGAGGGAAAAAAGAAAGAAGAATAAGAAGGTAAGAGTGGAAGACAGGAAGTAAGAATGGAGGTCTTTCCACTATCTGTACCTGCTAATCTATTCAGAACTACAGAGTAAAAGGGAGTTTGAGTTCACCTTACAGATGAGAGCAGTGGGGCTTGAGAAGGGAAAGCCTTCCCGTAACCACAGAGGGAGTTAGGATTAGTACTAACTAACCACCAGCCATACTTTCCTGGCAAAACCTTGGCCTTGCATATTCAGGCTTGTGGGGGTCCTGCCCCTGCAGGGATTGGAGGTCTCTGGCGGTGTGATGGCATCAGCGATTTAACTGGAGGGATAGATATAAAGAGAAAGAAAGGGGGGAGAAAGAAAGAGACTGGACTCCTGCTCAAGTGACCAGAAGCCATTTAATGGGTGCAATCCCAGGACTTTTATCCCCAAACTCTGCAAAGTTATCATCACAGGAACTCCTGCTGCTATGGTTACACAAAAGGGAGCATGTGCCTTTCACACGAACAGGTCCAGGCACACACAAGACACCCCCCACTCTCAAGCAGATGTGTTTTTCAAACATGAAGAAAAACATGAAGCTCTTATCCAGTTTCTATGTATCCTTAATTGTTTATAGCTACATAACATTGTTCAATGCTTACGCCCGAAACCAACATAATTATATATTACATTTTACTATTCTATGCTAATTCAAACTAGTTTCTATGAAATAGTTTTTGCTATAGTTACACTCTCCTAGCACCAGCAAACCTAGTTCAAACTTCACTGGCCCCCCTGAATCAAACTAAACTAACCACACTTCTATAACAAAATGGTTACTTAAATTTTCTTAATCTATATAAACTATATTCTAAAACCTATATCTATAAATTTCTAAAATCACATCAAGAGAACCTGTGACTTGTACTAAGGTCCCTCAATGTCACTCACAGTTAAACTTAAATTGTTTAAAAGCAAAAACCATAAACTGTGGAAAATGAGAACAATAGACTCCCAAGTTAGTTGTGTTCATTCCGGTTTCAGAGTCCTCTGTTAGAGCCAGCAGGAGCCTTTCCTAGTTCCTTGTGCCAAATGGAAAAGGAGGGAGGGAATGGAGTCAACAGCTCCTGAACACATCCTATTGGTCTCGGGGTCAACGGCCCTTCCTGATCCCTAATGCTCAGTGGGCCTCTGTGGCCAGCTCCCAACACAGGCTCACCTGGCTCCCTTCACATTTCTTGCATGGATGGCATTTTCCAAATCTGGAGGCCAGGCTGTGTCACAGAGTTAATCAATTACCAAGGAGGCCTGTGATGCAGCACAGCAGGTGGGGCCCATGCCATTCGCTATAAGGCCTTGCCAGTCCCAACATTCTGAAGAGTAGTGGAAAGAGCCACGTTGTTTTCAACTGATGCTGGACACAGACTTCAGCCATGAAGGTGACAGCCATCTTTCTTCTCAGTGCCTTAGCCCTGTTTACTTTATCTGGTAAGTGTCATGCAGAGTTTTCAAATTTGAGTGAAATGTTTTTGATCTGTTGCTTTGCTGAGCACATTACCTTCTGGACTGTTGACACAGTCTAGTCTTAGATAGATCTTTTGGTACCAATGAGATTAAATGAGATCTACTGATGAGAATTACAGGTAGAAGGATTTTTAACATAATGTAAATAAAACAATTCTACTAATGCAAGCTGTCCAGAGATAGAACGGTTTTCCTCTGGTAACATGGCTGACCCTTTGCCAGGAATATGGTAGAGAAAAAATATGGAAGTATTTCACCCTTAAATATCCTTCTAATTCTGTAAATGCTTAAGGTCAATTTACAAATTTTTAATTCTCATGTAATTGCATGAATTAGATAGTAGTGGCTTCTGGTTATTCAAAGTTTGACTGATTAAAAAGCGTAGTTTGGATCTGCAGAATGGTATGAGGTAAAACCTACTGCTTGAATGATGATGGATACATATCCTCAAACTACATCTTGACAATGTTGACAGTCAATCTTGAAGCCACAGAATCAAGATCAGTTCCCTTTTTATCATGAAAATGGTGAACATTTTCAACTTTGCCTCTGACCTAGTGTAGAATCCTGAGCATAAACTCTCACTTTCCTGAGAAGAGGAAGGATATTGTTTGTTGTATTTGCTAAATATTTGTGGGAGTAATGGTCCCTTTCCCCTCCTTGTGCTTATTAGTTAATAAAAATAGATGCCCATGGTGATGAGCAGCTGCTCATCCAGTTTTAGACTCAACTAGACTCTGAAATCCAATGGGCCCAACAACATCAGGCTCTGGTTGTCCCTGGGGGTCTTCTTCTCCAAGGCTATAGATGCCTCACTACTTTCCACCATGTTTAGATAGGAAGTACTACCTCCTTACCAAAATCACTTCAGGGAGTGTTGGTATTAAAATTAAATTTCATCAACATTTCCTCCTTTGGGTGCTATCAGACAGTTCCCCTCCCTTCAATAAACACATCCATAGCTCCCATTCCCTACATGAGGGCAGCAAGACTGCTGCTATTTTCTAAGGGAATACAGTGGCTATTGTGACTATCTGTAAATTCGAGAAGTATGAGCTGGACTTACAGTGGGTGTAACACTGTTGTAGAACTAGCTCTTTGGGAACTGGTGGTGAGTTGGCAAAAGAGGTCAATTTTTTACCATTACACGCAAAAGGGATATAGGTGTAATTGCAAAAGTTAATTTTGCAACATAAGACCTGGTTACTGCTACTAGTAACTGTTTCACAGTTAGTCTTATGAACTCTCCATACTTTCATCATACACTGAGATAAAGATACTTATGCTTCACTAACTCTGAGGTCAAAGTTCTAGTAATCAGTGTGATAAAGTAATTGGTGTGATAAATACCTTTGAAAGTTATTTGCTCTGTGTATGATAACGTTTCAAGCAGTTAGTACACAATTTGTATTTTCAAGGAAATAGATCAGCCTTTCAACTGAAATACCAAATGAGATACTTCGATTATAATCCAGTTTTTACTTAATTTTCTCAAGGTTTCAGCAGGCAGAGAATGGATGGAAGCCAGTCAGATGTCCTGGAAAGAGAATGGAAATCAGCAGGGGTAGGGAGTGGAGAGAGCCTGCAGAAAAGCTGCAGTCTGCAATGAAAGAATCTGAGTAAAAGTGGATCTGGCCTCTCTCATTTAGTACCCAACTGAATTTATCTGATTTGTCTTCCAGGTAACACTGGGGCAGACTCCCCGGGAAGAAAGGTAAAGAGAACTTTGCAATGTCTTATTTCTCAGGCTGGATCTGTTTGATCCCATGAAAACATAGTCTGACTGTCACTTTCAGTTGAACCTGAAGTCAAGAGGAGGAAGCTGAGAGCCAGGGAGGCTCACCCTGTGAAAGGCAGTGACAGCATTTCCTCCACAGACTTTACTTGAAGGACAAGTGCACCGATGCTTAGATGAGTTCTATGTAGTCGTATAGTGCTTACTGCGGAGGGGTTTCTATATATACCAGCACTAGCTGTAGCATAAGTATTTGGGGTGGAAGCCTTCTCACATCCACTCCAAGCAGTCTTTCCACCTTACAGCCAGTCTGTCTGACCATGTTGATCCGCAGATCTCCCAATCACTAAGGTACAGTCCTAATTTATAATGAATGACAGAAGTAATAAACTAGATTCTTCCTCTAGAGAAATACACTAAATCTAACTTTTACATGTAATGTCAGTACATTTAGAAACCAAAGAAAGTAGCCCCTTCTCATTACATTCATATCTAGTGGGAGGCAGCAGATTAACCAAAAGTTCTTGAGTGAATAAATGATTGAATTTGTAATAAATATTGTGAAGATTAGGAATGGACCTAGTTAGAGAGCTGAGGAGGGTGCCCTAGGTATGTGAGAGTGATTCTGAGCCATAAAGGGTAATGAGTATTAGCAAGACACTACTGGTGGGGACATGTGGCAGAATGAAGTGGTCAGAGCAGAAACTCAGGAACTGTAGGGACTGAACTTGAATTCTGGGTCTGGGAATTACTCAGCTGTGTGACCTTGAGTGATTTCATCACTTTGTGCCTCATTATCTTCACATAAAGAAGAGTATAATCACAATAAAAGATAATCATGAGGTTTAAATAGAACACTATATGAAAAGCAGTTAAGCACCTCATCTGGCCTATAACAGTCGTTTGATAATCACAAATTCTTGCTGGGGTAGAATGCAAAGACTCTGCAAATGGTAAACACCCAGTGCCTTCATGTGCCCATGAGAAGGCCAGTGTGTGGGAACCACAGTGTGTAAGGAAGAGCATGTTCCAGGGTGTGGTTGACCTGAGAGAAGTTGGCACCTGCTGTGACTGTGAACTTGAGTATGATCTCATTCATCTTATGTAAACCTCATGACAGCATTAGGGGATATGTGGGGAAATGATATTATTGTTCCCATTTTGTAGATGAGTTTCAAAGAGGCCCAAGGACTTGCCAATGTCAGGCAGCTTGGAAATAGCAGAAACATTACTTAAAACCAGGTTTTCTACTCAAGATATTGGATTCTTTCTCTTGGAACATGCAGTGTCATTCTGCCAATCATAGTCATACCCTGGAGAAATTAAAACCACTTCACAGATTTTGCTACAAACTCAAAAAATGGAGAATAATGGGAAATGACTCTGTTAAATTCCATTTTTAGGCTAATTGTAATAATGAAGTGAATGGATGAAACAAGATATGCAATCCTGTCTGTGGGACAGATGGAGTCACTTATTCCAATGACTGCATGCTATGTCTTGAAAATTAATGAGAACATACTTGAACCTCTTAATTTTTTTTTTTTTTTGATTTGGAGTCTCACTCTGTCACCCAGACTGGAGTGCAGTGGCTGCTCCCGGCCACTGCAGCCTTGACCCGCTGGGCTCCGGCGATCCTTCCACCTCAGCCTTCCAAATAGCTACCATGCCTGGCTAATTTTTTGATTTATTGTAGAGATGAGGTCTCGCCAAGTTGCCCAGGTGGGTTTCGAACCCATGGGCTCAGACAATCCACTCACCTCAGCCTCCCAAAGCACTGATATTACAGGCTGAGTCACTGAACCCGGCTTAAAAAAATTTAGTTAATTGTCTTCAAACTTTTATGTATATTAGCCCTCTAAATTCTCAGTCAATATACCTATAATAAAACTCTTACCATGAGAGAAACAAAACGTCTGCTTTCTCCAAAAACAATTCTCTCTCTCTCTTTTTTTCTACTTTTTATATATCTAGTATGATAAATATGATTTTTTTAAAAAAATCACTTGTATGATAAAAATCCACATTTTTATAACAAAACAGTTGACAGTTTGGGAGATATTTTAAAAGTTCATATACACAAAATACCATTAACTTAAAAAAAATTCTTAGTGATTGCAATGATTTTTATTTTCTACAGCCCTGAAATATGCAAATACAAAATGTCTAGATTGTGTTTTTGTAACATTTTTATTTATGATCAGGAGAGCCAACCTCAATAAAGCTTCATTTTCTGAAATGCTTATAAGTAGGTGATGGTACACACAGAGAAATCGATTTTCTATCTCACTCAACAACTGAAAACTTTTCATCAAGCGTGGTCCTGGTTTCTACTTTGCTTGTATTTATGCCTAAGAGACATGGGCCAGGAGCACAGACATGGTGGTTCCTTGTAGCTTGGGGCAAATGCCAGGAAGCAAAGTGTAAGAAGTGAAGTAGAGACACAGATTTCTTACTGAAAGTGTCAAGAAAGAATATGAAAAGAATGCCACTTAAATGGAGCTCTGAATTTTGACAGCATTGAAAGAGCATTTTAGGTTAAATAAAGGTGTGGAATGAACAAAACAAATACAAGGGATTCCACAAGTGACCTTAGTTAGTCTGGGATTGACTTGATATTAAGGTCTTTGAGTCAGACTCAATGACTGCATAAACTTCCATTATTCTCCTGCACAAGTCCCCTTCCTATCATACAAACCATATTCTTGGGCTGTTTTAAACTACTTCAGAAGTTTTTCAGAGTTGAGCACAAGGACTGTATAAATAGGTCCCAAAAGTGAGAGGTCTAATATCCTGAACTTTTAGACCCAAAACATTAGGTGTTCTGCTTTATGGTAAATCTGTTTCCACAATTAAGGTTTCTAAAAGGAATTTGAGGTCACTTGTTAAGTTTCTCATGACCTATGTTGTTGACATTAAGATCAAACATTCTATTTCCATCTAAGAGGAGAAGAGAGAAGAGAATAGCCTTGAGACTTGGAAAATGTCCAAGTGCCACCCAATATTTAAAGTGAAATATTAGGAAAATATGAGCATAAGACTGGGATACCTTGTTCTCTTAGACTTTAAAACATACCAGTTCCTGCTCACTATTCTTCCAAAAATATATACATATGGAAGAGACAATTGTATGCCAGAAAATGTAACTTCTATTTCTATATTTCTCAGATGAGAAAATTTAGCTGTAGAGAGAAAATATGGCGTTCTCAAAAGCAACATACTTCTTAATGTACTATACTGCCTTTATTTCTATGGTCCATTAGAATCTCAAGTAAATCCATTATGTAGTATTTAAAGCCAGGCTCTGACCCTATTTGTCAGGTTTTAAGACAAGTAGATAATACCAAACAAGGGCTTGCATATGGTAGTTTCTTTGGTCATGACATGCTTACTGGATATAGCCAATAAAGACTTTTTCTATTTCTTCTATGTCACCTTAGGGAAACTGTACTGGCAAATTATTTTCTATAGACCAATGCTGTCTGACAGAACTTTCTCTAATGAAAGAAAAGTCAATTTCCATATTCAATTTAATTTTCTTTATCTGTGCTGTCCCACACATAGCTACTGGCCACTACTACTTATATATGGCTAGCACAACAGAGAAACTAAATATTTAATATTACTTAACCTTAACTAGTTTAATTTTGAATAGCTACATAAGGATAGTGAACATATTGAGCCACAGTGAGCAGCATAGCTACAGAAAAATTGAAGTCAGCTGTTGTTTACTCTGTTTAGGTCTTTATGTTTTTGTATACTAACTGACTTGGAAATAAGTATTATGATCAGTTATTGATTATAGAGCAAGAAAGCATTGAAAACTCTTAAGATGAAGAGTCAATAAAGTTCAGATAAATGCATGTATAAAAGTATATGGAAGTCAGACATCCTCTGTAATAGAAAAGTAGATTTTCGTTAGCTAGTATAATCAAGGAAAGAATAGTTGGAAAGTGAGAGATCTAGAAACATTCTTATAAGAAACATTTACAGGGCTTTGAGATGGTTAGCTGAGAGAAGAGAAAACTGGTTTGAGAAAGTTGATGTGGAGTGAGTACAGAGGTTTTTATCTGGAAGGAAGAATGTTTAGAATCAGCAGGAATCACATGGGATAAGGACAATTTACTTTTACAAGACCTCATAGACATGAATACCCCAACTTCTTTTTTTCCCCTCTTTTAATTTGTATTTAAAATTATGGGATACAATTCAGGGCTAGGTATACAAATATTCACAGTACAGGTACCCTTATCAATGAGGTGTGCCCCCCTCAGGCAGATATTGACTACTGTCAATCCCACCTCTCCACCCACTCAACCCCCTCACCAGTTTTCCTCCACTTTCAATTCTTTTCTTATAGTAATATGGTGGCTGTTCAAGGTCCACTTATGAGTGAGAACATGTGATACTCAACTCTTTGTTTCTGTGAGAGATCACTCAGTATTATAGACTCTAATTCCGTCCAGGTTGCTGCAAAGTTCATGGTTTTACTTTTTTTATGGTTGCATAGTATTCCATTGCAATACCCAGAGTTCTAAGATGGAAGCTCAATCAGCTATAAGGTCCTGTGATCACTCAAGCTAAGTGGACACCTGGTAGCTGGGGCAGTGGCATCAGGAGCACAAGAAGCAATGGTAGATTCGAGGTCAATTTCAGGGGTTCCCTGTAACATCCACTAGATCTGAAAACTGTGTAAGGGCAGACATTTTTCCTTTTGCTGTATCCCTAGTGCATGTAATAATAACCAATAGCTAGCTGATGAATTAATGAATACATGAATGAATAAATCAAAGAGAAAGATAGAAAAATAAAAATAAACTTCAAACCGATTTTAAATAAAGTTGACTTTTTTCTATTGTTCTGCTCTTGTAATCACTTTTTTGTTAGTAAAGTTTAAGCTGACTTAAAAAAAAATTCTATATCCAGGAAGTGCCAGATTCCTGTCCTCATTCAAAAATCTCAGCCTTGCTGAGAACTAAGGTTCTGAAATCACATAAAGTCACCAGGATGCCTGGCTGGCCTGATTGTTGAATAAATGCATCTGAATACACCTTGTTATCCTCATATGCTTTTTCCTGAAAAGTTTGTCTGTCTATACTGGGAATAGGGGACTTAGACAAGACTCCAAATAGACCAAGTTTTAGAAAATACAGCAATCCTGTAATTTCAGATAAAGTTCTCCTTACAATGACCAATCCTGTTCCATTTTTCTCATATCCTGAGGCCTCTGTCTCAGGAAACATGACTGCAATATTAAGTGAGAGGGTACAGTTGATCATAAACATGCTCAATCCTGCAGACTAGTATTTTAAGGGATAAATGTTATAAATCTCTCAGTCTGGAAACATTTTGTTACCACATTTAGGTAATTGAACTAATTCTTTTAGGTTTCCTTGAAATGAGAGCATCCATTGTGCCTGGCACAGGTTTACACATACAGGCTTAGAACTGCCTATCTGGTGGAAGAGAGTTGAGTCCTTGAGTTTTTCCACATATCCAGAATGTAGATGGTAGGTCAGACATGATCCTCTCAAAAAAGTGTTTATCACTGAAAATACAAAAAAAGAACATGTTCTCAACAGTGCTGTGAAGCAGAAAGAAAGTTCTTTCTTCTCCAACAGAGGCAATTCTCCATTAGCTACCAAGGTGAGTGGTCATTAAGTAGAACCTAGGGTTGTCCCTGGCACTCAGTGGTTGGATGGAGGACTTTGGCTGTGCTTAGGCATTGCTCCACAGGGCTGATGAGTGTGTGCTGGGCTGACCCTGGGGGCAGGGCCTGATTCTGAATTAACTTCAGGAACAGTCTCTTCTACTATCAAATCATCTTCAAGAGATAACCTCACAAGGAAAAAGGGGCTATAGGTGAGATGATCTGGTCACAGGGACATTGTACAGTTCATCTTGCTTTCTGTGAGAGCCACAATAACCCTATAAGATAATCCTTATCACATAAGTAAACTTAGAAGAGTGAAGTCACCTGACTAATATCACCAGCAAAATGGCATTCAAGCTTTTAATCCAGAGCTGACTCCAAGTCCAGTGTTCTCCCTCTAAACCTCAATGGCCTTGTGTGGATTATTCTTTGCTTATTTCTCCTACAGGAAATTTAGATAACATGCTCCTATTCAAAGGTCTTTCCCATTAAAAGGGCCTATGTGTTTATAATCAGGACAGCAAATAAGATAGACATAAGAAAGCGACCCCAAAGAAAAAAATATGTACAGCTACTTAAAAAAAAGAGAAGGAAAAACAGCTTGAATTTCTGAGCTCATGTAAAGCTAGCCTAGCATTGAGAGCTGGGTAGAGGGCTAACAGAGTCTGAGATGCATCAGGCTTTCTCATTTATAGCAGGAAACAGATCACCCATGGAGAAAGAAAATAACCCATCAAATGCTATTGCACACTTGGAAAACATGTTACCTTACAGCACATTACCGGACACTAATTTAGGTAAATTTCCTCTGATATGCAGAATATACATGTCTTGAGAGTTAAATCTGACCACTAGTGGATGCTGCAGTTTGCCAAGTGACTCAGCAAAACCAGCACCTGACTGCTCTACCAGAGAACAGAAGTTAAGGATGCAAGATGACTTCCAGTGTCTTGTCTGCGATGAAAGTCATTCATAATGTTAAGGAAGTTTGTCACAGTAAACAGAGATTAAATCATTGAATGCTACAAATTGCCATGTCCAGTTGTACCATTTTACAAGTCTGGAGAAGAGAGGCTTAGAGATTATAAGCAAAAGTAAGACATACACTCAGACTGTTTGCCTTAATAACTATTAATAATATATTAATAACTTAATAACTATTCTCTCTCTCTCTCTCTCTCTCTCTCTCTCTCTCTCTCTCTCTCTCTCTCTCTCTCCTCCTCCTTCTCCTCTCCCCCCCGCATCCCCCATGTGGATTGCTATGTTCAGGTATGGTGGTTATGTTTGTTTGGGGTTTTTTTGTTTGTTTGTTTTTTGTTTTGCTTTGTTTTTGAGTTGGAGTCTCACTCTGTCACCCAGACTGGAGTGCAGCAGTGGCCGCTCCCAGCCACCACAGCCTCGACCTGCTGGGCTCCGGCGATCCTTCCACCTCAGCCTTCCGAGTAGCTGGAACTACAGGCACGCGCTAGCACACCCGGCTAATTTTTGATTTATTGTAGAGATGAGGTCTCACCAAGTTGCCCAGGCGGGTCTCGAACCCGCGGGCTCAGGCAATCCACTCACCTCGGCCTCCCAAAGTGCTGGGATTACAGGCTGAGCCACCGAGCCCGACCCTGTGGTTATGTTTTAAAAGAGAAATTTACAAACCAGATTGTGTTTAGAAGAGAGAAATTACCAATATTGATAAGAATTTGAAATTTGGCTCTAAGCTGAGTGATTGAAAGAGTCGGAAAATTTGGGCTGAGAAAGGGAAAACCCCTAGAACTTGGTGAGTCTTTTCAAAAAATTTAAAGCAGAAACTGTCCTATTTTCACTTCTATATTACAGACTCAAAGACAGTATCAAACACCTGGGAGGTGCTTGGTTGATGTTTTGTGTTATGTAAATGAGTAGGGAGGAAAAAATGAACATGTTCTGGTTGGCCTCAAAGGGTAGAATTTAGACCAGTTGGGTAGAGATTAAAGATTTGCTTATTTTGGCTAAGTAGGAAAACGTGCACTACAAAGGTTAAGATCAAGACTCTGATTTAGAGAGCTTAAACTTGAATCTGGCTCTGCCCCTATCTGGTCTTGTGTCCTGGGAGAAGTTAGAGAATTTCTCCAAGTCTCAGTTTCCTCATCTCTAAAAAAACAGTTGCCATATACTAAGTGCTCAAAATGTATTAGCCATTATTATTGTTGCTGTTATTCTTGTAATCCCTTAAACGCACCAAAAAGGCAATTGATTGTCTCCTAGTTAATAAACATTTCTGTAATAGGAACATCCTTTCTTCACTGCATTATTGAAATCTTAGGAATTTTGTGAAAGACATTTCCTCAACTGGGTAGATAATTAGACTAAAATCTCTTTGCTTTTAATTGTAAAAAATTCCAGAAGTATAAACCGTACCTCCAAAATAGAAATTCAAGTGTAGTGGCTGAAAACAAATTTTGTGGACTAAGAAGAGTTTTGCTGCCCTAGGAGGGAATAGGGTAATAGTCCCAGCTCACATTATTAGATCCCAGTCACTGGATAAAGGAAAGAATTATGATCCTCATTAAATGCAGGACAACAGTACTGTAGGTAAACTCCAAGAGAGGTCAGAGGACCTATGCATTTTTATACCATTTCCTGTATTGGTTTCAGAATAGTTGAAATTTGAAGTTATCCGAAGGAAACTGTGTATCAAAAATTTTGCCCCATTGGAGAAATAAATGTGTTTGAAATTAAATATTTTTCAAAACTAAATTATATTAAGCCTCTTGAAAAATAAGAACTTGAAAAATATTGGCCCTTTATTTCCATTTCTCTGACCCAATTTATCCCCTAGAAACTTAAGCTTATTCCAACTACACATATGTAGAAATAAATTTTATTTGTACAATAAAGGAGAAAATTAAATAAAACCCTTTCACTTTTCCAAGCGCTAGCAGTGCCAACTATTTCTTTTGTTTTTTTCATTGTTTAATGGTAGTTAACTTTTAGTTAAAAATATGGAATATGTAGATAATAAAATTATGTTCACAAGAAAGGAATAATATAGGTCTTCTGCTTTTAAACAAATCAAAAGTCACTAAAAAGTCAGCAACAAAAACAGATGAAATAGGCTAGTTAGAGATCAAATCAAAAGCTTCTTACTTGGATGGGATGCTCTTTGTGGCTGTTTCTTTAGTTGTGTTAAAATTAAATAAATGAAAATGAAGACCATGGTTTAGATACACCCCAGTTAACTGCCTGCAGATGTGCAACCAAAATTTAAATCATCTTGATTTTCCCTGAAACCCTAACCCTGAACAGAAACAGCACAGATATTAGCATTTTGTTCTTTTCAGCATGATTTAATGAAATTAAACTAGTAGTTATAGACAAATCAACTTTTACAGCTCAGTTGCCTTAAAAGCAAATGATAGCCAATCATGAAAAGGTCAGAATACTTCCTCCTTTTTGCACTATAAATTGCTATAATTACTGTAAAATTGAGATTTCATGCCATCTTTCAGTTTGAGTTTTTCAGATTGTGAGAAACAAACTCACTCTTCCAAAATCAAAGGATGGACATAGAGATGTGGAGTGCAGCAGAAGTGAGACTTTAATGACAATCTTGCAAGATCAAGCATCTGGTGGACAAGCACACCCGTAGCCATCACAACAAGTAATTTATCTTCTAGTACACACAAGTCCCTCCCCAGTTAGCTAAGAACTGCAAGGTTAAATCTGTCCTGGATATCACCTAAGGAGTTTCGGTCCAAATAAGTTTAAAATAAGTACCTGCTGCTATTTGATTGGAAGGCTGCAGTTTCTTTATTTTTAAGTTTTATTTTTCTTAAGATGATGTGACTATCATCACATCTCCCTTTCTGATGAACTTTTGGTCATGTCTGATTCCTAGTACATGCTCTTGGTCACATTAGCAGATTTCTTTCCATTTTATGAAAATAAATCATCTATTGTGTTTCACAAGTTCATGAACTATTCTTTTGTATGTATAATAAACTCAAAATTCTAACTTTATCTGATTTTATTTTTGACAATAATAGACAACACATTCTACTCATTGCATATATAGTCATCAATAAAAAGACTAAAATAAATAACTTTTTTAAGTTTTAAGTTACTCCTTGTTGAAGAAAGAAAAAGAAATCAGAGAAAATCAGGGATTAGGAGTCAGTGAAGGAAAATTTGCAATTCAAATACACTGTAAGAGAAATTTATAGCTGTGAAAGTTAGAGGGAAAAAGGCAGAAAGAACCATGCATATTATTATTATATTTGAGTTGGAGTCTCACTCCGTTGCCCAGACTGGAGTGCAGTGGCATGCTCCCGGCCACAGCAGCTTCGACCTGCTGGGCTCCAGCGATCCTTCTGCCTCAACCTTCCAAGCAGCTGGAATTACAGGCACGCGCCGCCATGCCTGGCTAATTATTTATTAATTTATAGTAGAGATGAGGTCTTGCCAAGTTGCCCAGGCGGATCTCGAACCTGTGGACTCAGGCAATCCACTCACCTCGGCCTCCCAAAGTACTGGGATTACAGGCTGAGTCACCGAGCCCGGCCAACCATGCATATTATTAAACAACTCAAAGCATAGAGATAAACATCTGAATAAATAATGAATGAGAAGCAAAGACAAAGACTGTGAAAATTTAGTGAGATCTAGAACGAATGTGGTTCTGGAATCCCACATGCACAATAAGTTGTCTTTTGAACTACTCATGCTATATTTCAGTTTTTTAAAAGCACTTTTTATTTGACTGAAATAAAATGTATGTGTTTTTCTTTAAAACTTACTACTACATATTTAAAGTAATTTAAAAAAATCCCAGGGACACACACATACCCACACACATACACACATTCCATCTTTGTAACTTTTTCCTGGCTTATTAAAATGCAGGTGTCATCTCCTCTGGGGACCCTTGACTAGTCTCTACAACTCACTAAGTGCCTTCAATTTTAAAAATATATTTATTTTATTTTAAAGATGTGGAGTACAATTCAGTATTAGGTATACAAGTGGACATCATGCAAGTTTGGGCCTCCCTTTTGTCCCCACTTTGCCTGGTTTGAGATCATTTACCCTTATTGATGTTGTGTTTCCTCCGCCACCCTGGCAGTATACCACTATATAAATACTATATTTATATAGTATTATGGTAAATGCCCAGGGTCCACTTATGAGTGAGAACATGTGGCACTCTGTTTTTTGTTTCTGTGATAGATCCCTGAGTATTATTAACTTTAAATTCATCTATGTTGCTGCAAAATCCATCTGTTTGTCCTTTTTTATGGCTATAAATGTAAGACATTTTAAAAATCCAGTCCAGTTTTGATGGGCAGCATGGTTGCTTCTGTGTTTTTGCTATTGTGAAGAGTGCTGCAATAACCATGCGTGTGCAGGTATCTTTTTTGTAGAATGCTTTGAGTTCCTCTGGGTATATTACCAATAGGGGGATTGCTGGGTCACATAGAAGGTCAATCTCTAGTTCTTTTAGAAATCACCATACTGTTTTCCATACAAGTTGAACTAGTTTTCATTCCCATCAACAGTGTAGAAGAGTTCACTTTCCTCTGCATCCTCACCAGTATCTGTTGATTTTAGTTTTATTAGTGATCGCCATTCTTACTGGGGTTAGATGGTTTATCAATGTGGCTTTGATTTGCATTTCTCTGATAATTAGTGAGGCTGAGCACTTTTTCACGTGTCTGTTAGCTGGCTGTATGTCTTCTTTTGAGAATTGTCTATTTATGTCTTTGGCCCACTTTTAAATGGGGCTGTTTTTTTTTTTTTCCTTTTGGTGAGCTTGAGTTCCTTGAAGATCCTATATGTTAGGCCTTTGTCAGATATATAGTTGGCAAATATTTTTTCCCATTCTGTGGGCTGTCTCCCAAGATTCTTGATGGTTTCTTTTGTTTTGAAGAAAATTTTCATTTTAATGAGGTCCCACTTGTCCATCTTATCTTTTATGGCATGGACAACTGGGGTTTGGATCAGGATTTGGTTGCTTACTCCAATTTCTGTAAGGATGTCTCCTACATTTTTTAAGATTCTTATAGTTTGAGGTTTTATGTTTGGATCTTTGATCCATTTAGAGTTGATTTTTGTGTATGGTGTTAAGTAGGGGTCCTGTTTCAATCTTCTGCATGTGGTCAGACAGTTTTCTCAGCACCATTTACTTGAATAGGTTCTCCACTTTCCTGTGGTTGTTGTTGGAAGCTTTCACAAAGATGAGTTGGTTGAGAAATTGAGGTTTTGCTTATGCACTCTCTATCCTGTTCCATTGATCCGTATGCCTATTCTTGTTCCAATACCAGGCAATTTTGATTATTGTAGCCTTATAGTAAAGTTTAAAGTGTGGAAGTGTGATATCTCCAGCTCTGTTTCTTTTGCTAAGGATTGTTTTGGCATTTCGTGGCCATTTATGTTTCTATATGAATTTCTGTATTGTCATTTCCAGGTCTGAGAAGAATAATGTTGATAATTTAATGGGTATTGCATTGAATCTGTAGATTGCCTTTGGTAGGATGGACATCTTAACAATGTTGATTCTTCCTATCCATGATCATGTAATATTTTTCCATTTGTTTGTGTCTTCTTGGATTTCTTTTTAAAATATATATATATTTTTTTAAATTGTGGGCTACAGTCAAGGGTTAGGAATACAAATATTCATTGTGCAGGTACCCTTGTTGATGAGGTATGTCCCCCTTTCCCCACACAGATATTGACTACCATTAATCCCACCGCCCTTCCTCTCCCTGCCCCCCCATAGTTTCTCGTCACTGTCAATCCTTTTCTTACAGTTTTTCAAGGTCCATGTATAAGTGAGAACATGTGATGCTCAGATCTTTGTTTCTGTGAGAGATCACTCAGTATTATAAACTCTAATTCTATCCGGGTTGCTGTGAAATTCATGATTTTGTTCTTTTTTATGACTGGATAATATTCCATTGTGTATATGTATCACATTTTTTTCATTCAGTCCTCTTTTGATGGACAGGTTGGTTGGTTCCATGAACTTGCTATTGTGATCAATGCTGTGATAAACATACGTGTGCAGGTATCTTTTTCATAGAGTGATTTGAGTTCTTCAGGGTATATTCCCAGTAGGGGGATTGTGGGGTCATATGGAAGGTTGATTTGTAGAGCTTTTAGGAATCACCACACTGATTTCTACAGAGGCTGTACTAGTTTACACTCCCACCAACGGTGTAGAAATGTTCCCTTTTTGCCACATCCTCTCCAGCATCTATTATTTTTTGAGTCATTGATAATGGCCATTCTGACTGGAGTGAGAGGGTATCTCAGTGTAGTTTTAATTTTCATTTCTTTGATGACTAGTGAGGTTGAACATTTCTTCATGTATCTGTTAACTGCTCGTATGTCTTCTTTTGAGAAGGGTCTGTTCATATCTCTTGCCCCCTTTGTAATGAGGCTATTTGTTTTTTTCTTTTCAGCATGTTTGATTTCCTTGTAGATCCTTGATGTTAGGCCTTTGTCAGACACGGAGTTGGCAGATACTTTTTCCCAGTCTGTGGGTTGTCTCCCTGATCTCTTGATGGTTTCTTTTACTTTGCAGAAGCTTGTCAGTTTAATGAGGTCCCACTTTTCTATCTTATCTCTTATGGCCCGTGCATTTTGGGTTTTGCTCAGGAATTGGATGCCAGGTCCAACTTCCATAAGGGTGTGTCCTGTATTTTCTAAAGTTCTTATGGTTTGAAGTTTTACATTTAGGTCTCTGATCCATTTAGAGTTAATTTTTGTGTATGGGGATAGATAGGGGTCCTGTTTCAATCTTCTGCGTGTGGTCAGCCTATTTTCCCAGCACCATTTACTGAATAGGTTCTCCTCTCCCCAGTGGTTGCTGTTGGAGGCTTTGTCAAAGATGAGTTGGCTGAGAAATTGAGGCTTTGCTTCCAGAATCTCTATCCTTTTCCATTGGTCTATATGCCTGTTCTTGTACCAATACCAGGCTGTTTTGATTATTGTAGCTTTATAATATAGTTTAAAGTCTGGGAGTGTGATACCTCCTGCTCTGCTTTTTTTGCTGAGGATTGTTTTGGCTATTCATGGTGGTTTATGTTTCCATATGAATTCCTATATTGTTTTTTCTAGATCTGAGAAGAATGTTGCTGGTAATTTGATGGGTCTTGAATGAAATCTGTAGATTGCCTTAGGTAAAATGAGCAGCTTAATAATGTTGATTCTTCCAATCCCTGAGCATGGGATATTTTTCCACTTGTTTGTGTCATTGTGGATTTCTTTGGGTTGTGTTTTGCAGTTTTCATTGTAAAGGTCTTCCATTTCTCTGGTTAGGAAGATGCTGAGGAATTTCTTTTGTGTGTGTGTGGCTATTGTGAATGGGATTGCACTTTTTATTTGGTTCTCTGCCTGTCTGTTGTTGATGTAAAAGAATACAACTGTCTTTTGCACATTTATTTTGTACCCTGAGACTTTGCCAAAGTCCTTTATCAGTGCAAGGAGATTTATGACAGATTCTCTTGGATTTTCAAGGTATAGGATCATACCATCAGCAAAGAGGAATAATTTAACCTCCTTTTTTCCTATATGGATATCTCTGATTTCCTTCTCTTGTCTAATTACTCTTGCTAGGAATTTCAACACAATGTTGAACAGGAGGGGTGAGAGTGAGCAGCCTAGTTTTGCTCTGGTTTTCAGGGAAAATGCTTCTAGTTTCTGTCCATTTAAGAGTATGTTGACTGTGGGTTTATCGTAAATGGTGCTTACTATTTTGAGGTATGTTCCTTCTATGCCTAGGTGTTCAAGGGTATTTTTTCAAGAAGAGATACTAGATTTTATCAAAGACTTTTTATGCATTTAGTGATATAATCATGTGGTTCTTGTTTTTACATCTGGCTATTTAATTACATTTATGGTCTTGATAATGTTGAACCAGGCTTGCATCCCAGGAAAGAAGCTTACTAGGTCATAGTGGATGATTTTTGAGATGTGTTGTTGGATCCGATTTGCTAGAATCTTGTCAAGAATTTTTGCATCTATGTTCATTAGGGATATTGAACTGAGGTTCCCTTTCTTTTGTTGGGTATTTACCCAGTTTGGGTATCGATGTGATGTTAACTTCGTAAAATAATTTGGGGAGAATTCCATCTTTCTCAAGTGCCTGGAATACTTTCAATAGAATTGATATCAGTTCCTCCTCATATGATTTGTAGAATTCTGCTGGAAAGCTATATGGTCCAGAGCTTTTTTTTGGTAGGTACTTTTCTTGTGATGCAGTCCATTTTCTGGGTTGTTATTGGTCTATTTAGTGTCTCAATGTCTTCTTGTTTCAACCTTGGGAGGATGTGTGATGTCAGAAACTCCTCCATTTCATTTAGATTATCAAGTTTGTTTTATACAAGTGTGCCTCATTGACTCTGATAATCTTTTGTATTTCTTTGGGGTTCATTTTGACGTGATCTTTTGCATTTCTGATTCTGTCAGTCTGCTTGTCTCTTTTTCTTGGTCATTCTGGCTAGGGGTCCATTAGTCTTGCATATTCTTTCAAAGAATCAACTTTTTGTTTTTTTCACTTTATTCTGAAATTTTGGTCTTCTATGTGCTGTATTTGATATTTTACTTTGGTGATCTGGATTCTTCTGCTATAGCTAGGGGTTCACTGGTCTTGTCTTCCCAGTTCCCTTAGGTAATTTGTTAGGCTGTTAACTTGTAATCTTTCCATTTTTAAAAAATGTGTGTTCATAGAGATATAAATTCCCCTCGCAGAACTGTTTTCATGGTATCCCAGAGGTTTGGTAAGAGGTTTTTTTGTTTCTAGGATTCTTTTAATTTCTGTTTTGATTTCTGTGTTGACAAGAAATCATTCAGCATCATGCTGTTTAGTGTCCATATCTTTGTGAGTTTGGGAGTAGTTTTGTTGGTGTTGATATTTATTTTTATTCACTGTGGTCTGAGAAGTTGCATGGTAGTATTTCGATCTTATGAAAAGTGTTTATGCTTGATTTATGGCCAAGGATGTGATCAATCTTGGAGTATGTTCCATGTGGTGATGAGTAGAATGTATATTCTGTGGTTGTTGGGTGAAGTGTTATATAGGTATCTATGTAGTCCATTTGGTCAAGAGTCAAGTTGAGTTTCCAGATCTCTTTGTTGATTTTTTTTACCTCAATGATCTATCTAGGGTTGTTAGTGGGGTATTTAAGTCCCCAGCTACAATAGTGTTAGAGTCAATATCACTTTTTTGTTTACTTAGTAGTTTATAAACGCTGGTGCTCCTGTATTGGGTGCATATATGTTTAGGGTGGATATTTCTTGTTGATGGATTGAAACTTTTTTCATTATGTCCTTTTGTATCTTTTTAAATTTTTGATAGCTTAAAAGTTGTTTTGGGGACTTCCAGCAAGATGGCGATGGGGCAACCTGGTCTATGAAACCCTCTGCAAAGGAGAACTGCAGTGGGTCTCTGGCTCTCTCCCTGGGGGCTGCGGACCCCAACATCGCAGCCTGCTCCTCACAGAGAGCTCTGCCGTTGCCACCGCTGGGGCACCGAAGCGGTCCGGACAGCCACTGCAGCACAGACACAGCATCCGCTGGCGCCACTGCCACGGCCTCCATGACGGCCATAGCACATCATGCCACCCATGCTGGAGGTGATCCACGACTTCAGTCCTTGAAGCCCCTGCAGGCTACTACCTCTCCTGTGACCATGATGTCCTGCCTGCCGTGGGTCTTTCCTGTGTGCCCTGAGGCAGGCTTCCATCTCCAGCCTCTGCCGGGTTCCTGTCTGGCCCCACCCCCTCTGGGGCATGCAGCTGAGACAGCACCACCTGCTGGTGATTCAAGGTAACAACACCAAAATGGGAGAAACAAGCTTGAAAAACACAGGCCCAGAGGGGTGAACGGAAATTGATCTGAACTGTCCTTCACAGCAGGCCAGGGGCAACTGACCCTAGCTGTGAACTAATTTACCAGCTTGAAAAGAAAGCTAGAAATCAGAGCTGAAAGGACATTGGACTTAAACAAAAAGTCTCAGTGTGCTTGATTGGTTCTGTTAGTTTAATGACTTAATTTTATTCCTACTGTATTTTTCCTTTTTTTTTCTTTTTTCCTCTTCCTCTTCTTCTCTTTTTTTCTATCTGTAAACCATATCTTTGTATAGAGGAACAGCACACCAAAAAGTGGTTGGTTGGCTTGTATGTTAGCATCATTGTATGTTTTATTTTATTTTTGTATGGGAGCTGGTTAGTCTGTAGCTGTGGTCTACTGTTTTTATGTTTCGGTATAGGTCTCTCTCTCCATTTGTTGGTACACTCATTTGTTTCCTCCCTTACTCCTCTATCTCTCCACCCCCTTCTTCAACCCACTGTCTGCTCCATTCTCTTCCCTCTGCTAACAACATTTTATTTCAGGGAGTAAACCTACAGCCCCACTGCACGGACAGATTCCAAGGCAGTGGGAAGTGGGTTTCAAATTATGCATACACCTGCCAGCGAATACCAGGACCAGCAGATAGATTTTGAATCACCATTCCCCCCTTAAAGTAAATCTCAAAACTGAAAAAGGACCACCCCCAACCTACAGTGCAACTCCAGAGTTGAACAAAGTAAGAGGGCATACATAAAGAATAGGAGATTGAACAAACAGAAGTAAAACCAATCCCTCTACCCTTGAATAACAGAATTGAAGAAGATGGTGACATGGAGAGAAGGAAAAAGTAGGGAGGGGGAAAACTGCACAAATGAAGAAAAACCAAAAGAAGAATATAGGTCTCACACAAACCCCTGGGAGATCAGACACTGAGAAAACAGATTCTGGAACACCAACAATGAAGAGCCCCCAGAATGACTGGTCACATGCAACAAACCCAGACATCAAGACATTAATAGAGAGAATAAAAAAAAATTGAGAAGAGACAAGAGGAAAATAGGAAGGGGCTGGTGTCAGAAATAACAGCAGTAAAGAATACTGTGATGGGAATAAATAACAAACTAATAAGCATGGAAAGCAGAATTAGCCAAGCAGAAGAAAAATCTCAGAGCTTGAAGGCCAAAACACAGAACTATTCCAAACTGTCAAAAGCATAGAAAAGAAGCTCAAAAAGACAGAACAAAACCTTCAAGAGATGAATGATCACTTCAAGAGACCGAACCTAAGAGTAATTGGGTTTCCAGAGGCAGAGAGAGAAACAGAGGCCACACTGGAACAAACATTTCATGAAATCATTCAAGAAAACTTCCCTCTTCTCATGAAGGATGAAAAAATTCAAACACAAGAGATTAAGGCAACCCCTGCAAGACAACAAATGAGAAGACCAACTCTCAGACACATTATAATTTGCCTAAACAAAGTAGCTATAAAAGAAAAAATCCTAAAGACAGCAAGAGAAAAAGGTCAGACTACCTACCAGGGAAGACCAATTAGAATAGCAGTAGATTTATCCACAGAAACACTTCAGGTTAGGAGAGCCTGGAGCCGTATCTTCAAAGTTCTAAAAGAGAAACAATTTCAACCAAGAATAACCTACCCAGCCAAACTAAGCTTCATTCGTGAGGGAGAATTGAAATATTTTCCAGATATTCAATCCCTAAGAACCTATGCTGCCACCAGGCCACCTCTACAGGAAACACTTAAGAAACACTTAAGAAGAAAAAGAAAAAAGAACAACAACATTCTTCACAAGAACAGGCAAAAGATTAAAAACACATATGAACCAACTCCAAAACCCAACGAAAGACAACAAACAAACACGAACAACAACTTTGTAAGAATCTTATGACACGGATCAACTCTTGCATTTCAATTATTAGCCTAAATGTGAATGGACTAAATGCACCACTGAAAAGACATAGAATAGCAAAATGGATAAAATATCATTAGGCAACAATCTATTGCCTTCAAGAGACTCACCTCACTAGAAAGGACACCCACAGACTCAAAGTAAGAGGATGGGAAACAAACTTTCAGGTGAATGGAATACAAAAGAAAGGAGAATTAGCAATCTTAATTTCAGACAAAATACCCTTCAAACTACTAAAAATCAAAAAAGATACAGAAGGTCACTACATAATGATAAAAGGCTCAATCAATCAACAAGAAATATCTATTCTAAACATATATGCACCCAACATAGGTGCGTCAACTTTCATAAAGCACCTTCTAGGAAAACTAAAGAAAGATATTGACTCTAACACCATCATAACTGGGGACTTTAATACCCCATTCACAACCCTAGACAGATCATCAGGACAAAAAATCAGCAAGAGATCTGGAACCTCAATGTGACTTTGGACCAAATGGACTTAATTGATACCTACAGAACACTCCATCCAAAGACCACAGAATACACAGTCTACTCATCACCACATGGAATGTATTCTAAGATCGACAACGTAATTGACCATAAATCAAGCATAAGCAAATTTAAAAGGACCAAAATTCTACCATGCACCTTCTTGGACCACAGTGGAATAAAAATAAACACTGACACCAACAAGGTCCCCCCAAAAGCCACAAAGACATGGACACTAAACAGCATGATGTTAAACAACTCCTGGGTCAATGATGAAATCAAAACAGAGGTTAAAAGATACATGGAAACAAATGAAAATGAAGAAACATCTTACCAAAATCCCTGGGATGCCATAAAAGCTGTACTAAGAGGTGAATTTATATCCCTACAAACACACATGAAGAAAATGGAAGGAACACAAATTAACAGCCTAACAAGCCACCTAAGAAAGCTGGAAAAGCAAGACCTCAAAAACCCAAATTTCAGAAGAAGAATCCAGATCACCAAACTAAAAGCCCAAATCCAGGACATAGAAGACAAAAAGATAATACAAAAAATCAATGAAACAAAAAGCTAGTTCTTCTAAAGGATAAACAAGATTGATGGTCCCCTAGCTAGACTTACCAAGAAAAACGAGAAAAAACCCAAATAAGCAAAATCAGAAACACAAAAGATAAAGTCACATCTGACCCTGAAGAAATACAAAAGATCATTGGAGACAGTACACTTGTATGGAAACAAACTTGAAAACCTTAAGGAAATGGAGGACTTTCTGACATCACACAACCTACCTAAGTTGGAACAAGAAGAAATCGAGACCCTAAATAGACCAATAACAAACAAAGAAATCAACTACATAATAAGAAAACTACCTACAAAAAAAGCCCTGGTCCAGATGGCTTTCCAGCAGAATTCTACAAGACATTTAAGGAGGAGCTGATACCAATCCTACTGAAGGTATTCCAGACAATTGAAAAAGATAGACTCTCCCCAAATCATTTTAGAAAGTCAACATCACATTGATACCCAAGCCAGGTAAAGACCCAACAAAGAAACAGAACTACAGGCCAATATCTTTGATGAACATAGATGCTAAAATTTTCGACAAGATCCTAGCAAATCGGATTCAACAATACATCTCAAAAATCATCCATCATGACCAGGTAGGCTTCATTCCTGGGATGCAAGTCTGGTTTAACATTCATAAAACCATAAATGTAATTAAATACATCAACAGATGTCAAAACAAAAACCACCTGATTATATCATTAGATGCAGAATAAGCTTTCAATAAAATCCAGCATCCCTTCTTGATAAAAACCCTTGAATATCTAGGCATACGGGGAACATACCTCAAAATAGTAAAAGCCATCTACGAGACACCCACAGCCAACATACTCCTAAATGGACAAAAATTGGAACCATTTCCCCCGGAAACTGGAGCAAAACAAGGATGTCCACTCTCAACCCTCCTGTTCAACATAGTATTGGAAGTACTGGCTCGAGCAATCAGAGAAGAGAAGATAATCAGGGGTATCGAAATAGGAAAAGAGGAAGTCAAGTTATCTCTCTTTGCAGATGATATGATTGTGTACCTTGAAAACCCAAGAGAATCTCTCAAATACCTCCTTACACTGATAAAGGGCTTTGGCAAAGTCTCAGGATACAAAATAAATGTGCAAAAGACAATCGATTTCTTTACACCAATAATAAACAAACAGCAACCCAAATAAAAAGCACAATTACATTCACAATAGCTGCAAAAAAAATGAAATACCTTGGCATCTTCCTAACCAGAGATGTGAAAGACCTTTACAAAGAAAACTACAAAACATTGCTCAAAGAAATCAAAGATGACACAATGAAATGAAAAAATATCTCATGCTCATGGATTGGAAAAATCAACATTGTGAAGATGTCCATCTTACTTAAGGCAATCTACAAATTCAATGCAATACCCATCAAATTACCAGCAACATTCTTCTCAGACATAGAAAAAACAACGCAGGAATTCATATGGGAACACAAATGACCAAGAATAGCCAGAACAATCCTCAGCAAAAAAAAAAAAACAAAAAACAAAGCAGGTGGTATCACATTACCAGACTTCAAACTTTACTATAAAGGTGCAATCATCAAAACAGCTTGGTATTGGTATAGAAACAGGCATATAAATCAATGGAATAGAATTGAGATTCCAGTAACAAAACCTCAATTTCTCAACCAACTCATCTTTGACAAAGCCTCCACCACCTACCACTGGGGAGAGGAGAACCTATTCAGTAAATGGTGCTGGAAAAACTGGCTGACTACATGCAGAAGATTGAAACATCTATTCCCATGCACAAAGGTTAACCCCAAATGGATCAGAGACCTAAATGTAAAACTTCAAACCATAAGAACCTTTGAAAATGAAGGACATACCCTCATGGAAATCAGAACTGGCCTCCAATTCCTAAACAAAACCCGAAACCCACAAGTCATAAGAGAGAAGATAGACAAATGGGACCTTATTAAACTGACAAGCTTCTGCAAAGCCAAAGAAACCATCAAGAGAGCAGGGAGACAGCCTACAGACTGGGAAAAAGTATTTGCCAACTCCAGGTCTGACAAAGGCTTAATATCTTGGATCTACAAGGAACTCAAATGTTCTGAAAAGAAAAAACCAAACAACCCCATTATAAAATGGACAAAAGATATGAACAGACACTTCACAAAGGAAGACATTCGAGTAGCCAACAGACACATGAAGAAATGTTCAACCTCACTAATGATCAGGGAGATGGAAATCAAAACCACACTGAGATAACACCTAACTCCAGTCAGAATGGCAATTATCAACAACTCAAAAAATAACAGCTGCTGGAGAGGGTGTGGCAAAAAGGGAACACTTCTACACTGTTGGTGGGAGTGTAAACTAGTGCAACCTCTGTGGAGAGCAGTGTGGCCATTCCTAAAAGACCTAAACATCGACCCCACAATCCCCCTACTGGGAATATATCCTGAAGATCTCAAATCACTCTATCAAAAAGATACCTGCACATGTATGTTTATCACAGCATTGTTCGCAATAGCAAGAACCTGGAAGCAACCATGGTGTCCATCAAAAGAGGACTGGATTAAAAAATGTGGTACATATACGTGATGGAATACTATGCAGCCATAAAAAGGAACAAAATCATGAATTTCGCAGCAACCTGGATGGACCTAGAGTCTATAATACAGAGTGACCACTCACAGAAACAAAGATCCGAGTATCACATGTTCTCACTCATATAATGGACTTTTAACATCCAATGTAATACTATAAGAAAATGACTGATAGTAGTGGGAAACTATGGGGAGTGAGGGAGACGGGATTAACAGTAGTGAATATCTGTCTGGGGATGGGGAAACACCTCTTTTCAACAGGGTGACTGAATGAAACGTATTTGTATACCTAACCCTTAACTGTACCCCAAAAAACCATAATAAAAAAATATTGATTAAAAAAAAGAAAAATAAAGAAGCACACAAAAAAAGTTGTTCCGTCTGATATTAAAATCATGACTCCTGCCTTCTTTTGTGATCCATTTCCTTGGAAATTTGTTTTCCATTCTCTAACTTTTAGTCTTTGTGTGTTCATTGTTGTGAGACTAGTTTTCTGAAAGCAGAAAATTATTGGGTCATGGTTTTTTATCCAGTTTGTCATTGTGTGTCTTTTCAGTGGTGCATTTATTCCATTCATGTTCAGGCTGATTATTGAAATGTGATTGTTTATCCGTCATGAGGATCTTATACAGTTTTTTCTTTGTTTATCTCAACTTTTGGGTTGATGTATGTGTGTGTTTTCAAGTTTGCAGTTGTGATGTATTCTCTGTTGATCCTGTGTTCTGCTTTCTTGGGAAGTAGGTGGTTATTATTTTTCTTCCTTTCTTCTGTGCTTAATACCTTTTTAAGTGGTTCCTGTAGAATTGGTCTGGAAGTTGCATAATCTCTTAGGGATTGAATTTCTGGGAAGGATTTTAATTCTCCATCGTTGATGAAGCTGAGCTTTGCTGGGTAGAAAATTCTTGGTTGAAATTGTTTGTCTTTGAGGAGTTTGAATATTGGACTACAGTCTCTTCTAGCTTGTAATGTTTCTGTCGATAGGTCTACTGCTATTCTGATTGGTTTTCTCCAGTAGGTAGTCTGACTTTTTTTTCTTGCTGTCTTTAGGATTTTTTCTTTTGTACCTACTTTTTATAGGCAAGTTACTATGTGTCTAGGGGTTGATCTTCCCATTTGATGTCTTGCGGTGTTCTCTGTATCTCTTGTGTTTAAATGGTGGTCATAAATCTGGTGAGATGGGGAAAGTTTTCTTGGATAACCTTCTGGAATACTTGCTCCAAGGTGTTCATCCTTTCCCTTTCTTCTTCTGAGATGCCAGTCAGGCATAAGTTTGGCTTCTTGATATAATCACACATCTCTTGGGGGCTTTGTTCTTTCTTTCTGAGTTTTTTTCCTATGTTTTTTTTAAAGATCAGATTGATTTCTTGCTTTGGTCTTCAAGTTCTGAGATAATTTCTTCTGCTTGATTAATTCTGCTTTCCATGCTTGTCATTTTGTTATTTATTTCCTGGATGAAATTTTTTATGGCCACAAACTCTGTTGCAAGTTATTTGAGTGTTGCATCTTGTCTTTTTTAGTCTTATTCACTCTTTCCATTCATTCACTAATCCCTGTTGCATTCTGGGGCCAGTCAGTGGTGACTTCCGTTGTTTGATCTGAGGTTTGATTTTTAAGGTATGTTCTCTTTGTTACACTGGGAATTACCTGTGTTCTTCCATTGATTTTTCTCATTTGTGACAGATCTTTCTTTTCTCTTCTCTTCAGTTTTGTATTCCATGGCAGGAGGAGAGGCCTTTACTTCTGATGCTTGCTCAGCTCTCTATTCTTCCCTGATCAGGGCTCTTGATTTGTTCTATTCTGAAACAGGGTTGTTGATGGTAAGCTTTGCTGTCTCTTGTAGTTTTGAGAGTAGAATAAGGGGGAGGATGGGGAGCTACTTACAAATCACAATGATTGTGGTATGCGTTCCCTGAGGCACAACCCCCACCATCACTCTATATGATTATGCAATAGGTATGTGCATGTACCCCGTGTCCATGATACAGTAACATTAATGAGGAGAACAGAGAAATTAGAATGAAACAAGACAGACAAAACCAAAGCAAAAACCAAAGCAAAAAGCAATTAAACACACACACATGAAACAAACTGGAAAAAGAAACAAAGCACAAGAAACAAAAATAAAAGAATAGGAAAACCTAATACACACACACACACACACACACACACACACACACACACACACAATGCAAAATGGAAAAAAGAGAAAAGAGAGGGGAAAAAGGAATGTAAATCAAACCCTCACACACACATTCACACACATATTAAACAAAAAAGAGAAGAACAACAACAACAAAAAAGGAAAAAACTGAAAGATGAACTCTCAATCATTCACATACATACATAAACAGAAAACAAAAAAAGATAGAAGAAAAAAGGAAAAGTGAAAACAAAGATGGGGGAATCTATATCAAACCTAACATACATGTTCATGCACAAAGGAAAAAGACAAACAAAAAACAAATAAACAACCTGCCCTCTGTGGCATGTCCTGTAATTTTTCCTCTCAGTTGCTCACAGTTATTACCTTTCCTGTCTCCTACAGAGCTGTGGCTCATTTGCAATCTCCACAGTGTCTCACTTGGGGACGGAGGAGAAGGTGGTGGGGGTGGGTGACATTTCAGTCCTCCCTGCCCACTCTAATATGGTCAGGGGAATCCCCTCCAGTGGGGAGGTGGAGAATTAACTCTTCCTCAGGTGTTGGCTGGGGGCATCCCAACCAGACTTATCCTGGAGTAGAGTTCTCCTATTGCAACTGACTTCTAGGCTCCTCTAAGTTCATCCCTCTCAGTTGTGCTCCAGCCATGTGGTTCTGATGCTCAGAGGATTGCAGGGGAGGAGGAGGTTGGATTTGCCCAATATTCAGTGCTGATCTCTTTGGGGTCTTCCTCACCCTTTTCTGGTCACACCCTTTGTCTTATGGCTGAATGAGGGTAGGGTGTGGGGTTCCTGGGACTCAGCACTTGCCCTGTCCCTCTAGAGTTTGTGTTTTTGGGATAATGCTTCTGGGTCACGAAAAATTCCTGAGTAGTTAACCCACCTTCACAGAGATCAGGTCTGTCAGTCCATGGTGAGCAAGCCAGAACACTTCCCTGCCCAGTTTTCAAGACGGTGGCAGGGTACCTGTTTCTTCTTCTCCAGTGGGGTTCTGCTTCTAGGCTTCCTCACTGTGCTCCCCCTGCAGCCAGTGTGCAACCGGACACTGTGGTGGTAAGACAGAGCTTGGAGCCAATGATGACTCCCAGCAACTTCTTTCCAGGAGGAGCTTTGCTAATTTTTTTAAAATGGCACTCAAGTGGATGGGGCATGAAGAGAAGGAGCGGGGAGTACACATTTCAGTGGAATAAGTAACTCAGGGAATAAGCAACCCAAGTCCATAATAAGGACAACATCCTGAAAGCAACTTGAAGCCACAGACAGATTTCTTTCTTTTTTTTATAATCAGTATTTTAATTATGATATTGTGGGTACAGTTAAGGGTTAGGTATACAAATATGCTTCATTCAGGCGCCCTTGTTGATAGAAGGTGTCTTCCCATTCCCAGACAGATATTTACTACTGTTAATCCCATCTCCCTTCCCCTCCCCCCCCATAGTTTCCCACCAATGTCAGTCATTTTCTTATAGTATTACATTGGATGTTAAAGGTCCACTATATGAGTGAGAACATGTGGTACTCAGATCTTTGTTTCTGTGAGAGGTCACTCAGTATTATAGACTCTAGTTCCATCCAGGTTTCCGCAAATTCATGATTTGGTTCTGTTTTATGGCTGCATAGTATTCCATCATGTATATGTACCACATTTTTTAATCCAGTCCTCTTTTGATGGACACCATGGTTGCTTCCAGGTTCTTGCTATTGTGAACAATGCTGTGATAAACATATGTGTGTAGGTATCTTCTTTATAGAGTTCTTCAGGGTATATTCCCAGTAGGGGAATTGTGGGGTCATATGGGAGGTCAATATTTAGAGCTTTTATGAATCACCATATGGTTTCCACAGAGGCTGTACTAGTTTGCACTTCCACCAACAGTGTAGAAGTGTTCCCTTTTTACCACACCCTCTCCAGCAACTGTTATTTTTTGAGTTGTTGATAATTGCCATTTTGACTGGAGTTCAGTGGTGTCTCAGTGTGGTTTTGATTTGCATCTCCCTGATGATTAGTGAGGCTGAACATTTCTTCATGTGTCTGTTGGCTGCTTGGATGTCTTCCTTTGTGAAGTGTCTGTTCATATCTTTTGTCCATTTTATAATGGGGTTGTTTGTTTTTTTCTTTTCAGCATGTTTGAGTTCCTTGTAGATCCAAGATGTTAAGCCTTTGTCAGACTTGGAGTTGGAAAATACTTTTTCCCAATCTGTAGGCTGTCTCCCTCCTCTCTTGATGGTTTTTTTGGCTTTGCAGAAGCTTGTCAGTTTAATGAGATCCCTCTTGTCTATCTTATCTCTTATGGCCTGTGGGTTTTGGATTTTGTTCAGGAATTGGATGCCAGTTCCAATTTCTGTGAGAGTATGTCCTTCATTTTCTAAGGTTCTTATGGTTTGAGGTTTTACGTTTAGGTCTCTGATCCATTTAGAGTTAATTTTTGTGTATGGGGTTAGATAGTGATCCTGTTTCAATCTTCTGCATGTTGTCAGCTAGTTTTCCCAGCACCATTTACTGAATAGGTTCTCCTTTCCCTAGTGGTAGGTGGTGGAGGCTTTGTCAAAGATGAGTTGGTTGAGAAATTGAAGTTTTCCTTCTGGAATATCAATTCTATTCCATTGGCCTGTATGTATGTTCTTGTACCAATACCAAGCTATTTGATTATTGTAGCTTTATAGCAAAGTTTGAAGTCAGGTAATGTGATCCACCTGCTTTGTCTTTTTTTTTTTTGCTGAGGATTGTTCTGGCTATTCTTGGTCGTTTGTGTTTCCATATGAATTCCTGTGTTGTTTTTTCTATGTCTGAGATGAATGTTGCTGGTAATTTGATGGGTATTGCATTAAATCTGTAGATTGCCTTTGGTAGGATGGACATCTTCACAATGTTGATTCTTCCAATTCATGAGCATGGGATATTTTTCCACTTGTTTGTTTCATCTTTGATTTCTTTGAGCAGTGTTTTGTAATTTTCATTGTAAAGGTCTTTCACGTTTCTGGTTAGGAAGATGCCTAGATATTTCACTTTTCTTGTGGCTATTGTGAATGGAATTGTGCTTTGTATTTGGGTTTCTGTTTGTTTATTATTGGTGTAAAGAAATGCAGTTATCTTTTGCACATTTATTTCATATCCTGAGACTTTGCCAAAACCCTTTATCAGTGTAAGGAGGTTTTTGACAGATTCTCTTAGGTTTTCAAGGTACACAATCATGTCATCTGCAAAGAGAGATAACTTGACTTCTCTTTTTCTATTTGGATACCCCTGATTGCCTTTTCTTCTCTGATTGCTCTAGCCAGGACTTCCAATACTATATTGAACAGGAGGGGTGAGAGTAGGCATCCTTGTCTTGTTTCAGTTTTCAGGGCAAATGGTTCCAATTTTTGTCCATTTAGGAGTATGGTGGCTGGGGGTTTCTTGTAGATGGTTTTTACTGTTTTGAGGTGTGTTCCACATATGCCTAGATGTTCGAGGATTTTTATCAAGAAAGGATGCTGGATTTTATCAAAAGCTTTTTTGGCATCTAATGATATAATCATGTGGTTTTTGTTTTGCTATCTGTTGATGTATTTAATTACATTTATGGTTTTACGAATGTTGAACCAGCCTTGCATCCCAGGAATGAAGCCTACCTGGTCATGATGGATGATTTTTGAGATGTGTTGTTGAATCCGGTTTGCTAGGATCTTGTTGAGAATTTTAGCATCTATGTTCATCAAAGATATTGGCCTGTAGTTCTCTTTCTTTGTTTGGTCTTTACCTGGTTTGGGTATCAGTGTGGTGTTTGCTTCGTAAAATGATTTGGAGAGAGTTCCATCTTTCTCAATCACCTGGAATACCTTCAGTAGGATTGGTATCAGCTCCTCTTTAAATGTCTTGTAGAATCCTGCTGGAAAGCCATCTGGTCCAGGGCTTTTTTTGTAGGTAGTTTTCTTATTATGTAGTCAATTTCTTGATTGTTATTGGGCTATTTAGGATCCCAATTTCTTCTTGTTTCAACCTAGGCATCTTGTGTGTTGACAGAAAGTCTTCTGTTTCCTTAAGATTTTCAAGTTTTTTCCATACAAGTGTACATAGTAGTCTCTAATAATCTTTTGTATTTCTTCAGGATCAGATGTGACTTCATCTTTCGTGTTTCTGATTGTGTTTATTTGGCCTTTTTCTCTCTTTTTTTTTTTTTTTGGTCAGTCTAGCTAGGGGACCATCCATCTTGTTTATCCTTTCAAAGAACCAGCTTTTTGTTTCATTGATTTTTTTGTATTATCTTTTTGTCTTCTATGTCCTGGATTTGGTCTTTTATTTTGGTGATCTGAATTCTTCTACTGAAAATAGGGTGTTGTGGTCTTGCTTTTCCTTCTTCCTTAGATGACTTGTTAGGCTGTTAATCTGTGATCCTTCCATTTTCTTCATGTGTGTTTGTAGGAATATAAATTCCCCTCTTACTATAGCTTTCATGGCCTCCCAGAGATTTTGGTAAGATGTTTCTTCATTTTCATTTGTTTCCATGTATCTTTTAACCTCTGTTTTGATTTCATCATTGACCCAGTTGTTTAGCATCATGCTGTTTAGTGTCCATGTCTTTGTGGCTTTTGGGGGGACTTTGTTGGTGTTAATGTTTATTTTTATTCCACTGTGGTCCAAGAAGGTGCATGGTAGAATTTCGGTCCTTTTAAATTTGCTTATGCTTGATTTATGGCCAAGTATGTGGTCAATCTTAGAGTACATACCATGTGTTGATGAGTAGAATGTGCATTATGTGGTCTTCAGATTGTGGGTTCTGTAGGTATCAATTAAATCCATTTGATCAAGAGTCACATTGAGGTTTCGGATCTCGTTGCTGATTTTTTGTCCTGATGATCTGTCTAGGGTTGTGAGTGGGGTATTAAAGTCACCAGCTATCATGGTATTGGTGTTGATATCTTTTTTTAGTTTACCTAGGAGCTGCTTTATGAAAGTTAGTGCTCCTATGTTTGGTGCATATATGTTTAGGATGAATATTTCTTGTTGATGGATTGAACCTTTTGTCCTTATGTAGTGGCCTTCTGTGTCTTTTTAATTTTTGATAGCTTAAAGGGTATTTTGTCTGAGATTAAGATTGCAACTCTTCCTTTCTCTTGTGTTCCATTTACCTGAAAATTTGTTTCCCATCCTCTTACTTTGAGTCTGTGAGTGTCCTTTCCAGTGAGGTGAGTCTCTTGAAGGCAATAGATTGTTGCCTGGTGATATTTTATCCATTTTGCCATTATATATCTTTTCGCTGGTGCATTTAGTCCATTCACATTCAAACTAATTATTGAAATGTGAGAGTTTATTCCTATCATAATGTTCTTACAGAGTTGTTGTTGTTCTTCCTGTTTATGTGTTGTCTTTCTTTTGGTTTTGGCATTGGTTTATATGTGTTTTTAATGTTTTGCCTGTACTCTTGTGCAGAACATTGTTGTTCTTTTTTCCTTTTCTTCTGTGTTCAATACTTAAGTGTTTCTTGTAGAGGTGGTCTGGTGGCAGTGTAGGTTCTTAGGGATTGGATATCTGGGAAAGATTTCAACTCTCCCTCACTGATGAAGCTTAGCTTGGCTGGGTAGGTTATTCTCGGTTGAAATTGTTTATCTTTTGGAACTTTGAAGGTTGGGCTCCAAGCTCTCCTAGCCTGGAGGGTTTCTGTAGATAAATCTTCTGCTATTCTAATTGATCTTCCCTGGTAGGTAGTCTGACCTTTTTCTCTTGCTGCCTTTAGGATTTTTTCTTTATACCTACTTTGTTTAGGCAAATTATTATGTGTCTGGGAGTTGGCCTTCTCATTTGTTGTCTTGCAGGGGCTCTCTGAATCCCTTGTGTTTGAATTTTTGCATCATTCATGATATGAGGGAAGTTTTCTTGAATGATTTCATGAAATGTGTGTTCTAGTGTGGCTTTTGTTTCTCTCTCTGCCTCAGGAAGGTCAATTTCTCTTAGATTGTGTCTCTTGAAGTTATCATTCATCTCTTGAAGGTTTTGTTTTGTCTTTTTAAACTTATTTTCTATGTTTTTGACAGTTTGGGTTAATTCTGTGTTTTAGTCTTTGAACTCTGAGATTCTTTCTTCTGCTTGGCTAATTCTGCTCTCCATGCTTATTGGTTTGTTATTTATTTCCATCACAGTATTCTTTACTGCTGTCATTTCTGTCATCAGCTCCTTCCTATTTTCCTCTTGTCTCTCCTCAATTTTTTTAATTCTCTCTATTAATGTCTTGATGTCTGGGTTTGTTGCATGTGACCAATCATTTTGAGGGCTCTTCATTGTTTGTGTTCCAAAGTCTGTTTTCTCAGTGTCTGACCTCCCAGGGATCTGTGTGAAACCTATATTATATTCTTTTGGTTTTTCAGGGATGGAGGGATTGCTTTTACTTCTGTTTGTTCAATCTCCTTTTCTTCTTGATGTATATCCTCTTACTTTGTTCAATTCTGGAGTCGGACTGTAGATTGGAGGAGGTCGTTTTTGCAGCTTTGAGATTTACTTAAGGAGGGAGCTGTGGTTCAAAATCTATCTGGAGATCCTGGTATCTGCCAACAGGTGTATGGATAATCTGAAACCCACTTCCCATTGCCTTGAAATCTGTCCATGTAGTGGAGTTATAGGTTTACTCCCTGAAATAAAATGAGGTTAACAGAGGGAAGATAATGGAGTGAACAGTGAGGGGAAGGGAGGATGGAGAGAGAAAGGAGTAAAGGGGAAAACAGACGAGTGTGCCAAGAAATGGAGAAAGAGACAAAAGCTAAAACAGATAAAAACAATAAACCACGGCTATAAAGTAACCAACTCCCACACAGAAAAAACTATAACATAAAATGATGCTAACATACAAGCTAACCAACCTCCTTATTGGTGTGCAATTCCTCTATATAAAGATAGGGATTACAGAGAGAAGAAAAGAAAAGGAAAACAAAAAGGATAAAAAGGGAACAAAAGGAAAGAAATAGAATCAAGTCAGTAAACTAACAGAACCAATCAAGCACACGCTGAGACATTTCGTTTAAGTCCAATGTCCTTTCAGCTCTGATTTCTAGCTGTCTTTTCAGGCTGGTAAATTTGTTTACAGTTAGGGTCAGTTGCCCCTGGCCTGCTGAGAAGGGCAGTTCAGATCACCACTCAATTCACCACTGCTCGGTTCATCACTTAGATCCAGCTGTGTCTATCAAGCTTCTGTTTTCCCGTATTGGTGTTGTTACCTTGAATCACCAGTAGGTGGTACTCCAGATGGTCATTATCTCAGTTGCTTGTCCCAGACAGAAGCCACAGTGGGAACCACTGCCTCACGGCACATGGGAGGAGACCCACAGCAGGAGATCCACAGTGTGGCAAGATGTCATGGTGGCAGTAGTGGCGGCAGTGATCTCAGCAGATCTTGCCTGCAGGAGCTTCACTGTCTGAAGTCGTGGGTTGCCTCAGGCATGGGTGGTGCAATGTGTGATGGCAGCCATGGTGGTGGCAGAGGTGATGGTGGCTGCAGCAGCTGTGGTGGCTGCACCTGCAGTGGCCACCCAGACTGCCATGATGCTTCCGCGTTGGTGACAGCTGAGCTCCGTATGAAGAGCAAGCTGCTGATGATGGGATCTTCAGCTCCCAGGGAGAGAGCCAGAGTCTTTTTGTGTTCTCTTTTGTGGAGAGTCTCATAGACCAAGCTGACCCATTGCCATATTGCCGGAAGTCTCGATAAATACATTTTGACCCATTCTTTGGACTTTGAGTAAAAACTCAAATGCTTATTGACAAAAATACAAAACACAAAACCATCAATCTTCTAAAATAAAAACTTGTCTTTGGATTAAATAAAAATTTCATAGATTGTCAAGTCAGAAGTATGAAATATATAAAAATCTCAATAATTTGGACTTTATTGACTCTCAAAACTTCTCTTTTGTGTATGTTGTTAGTTAACATAAAAAGAAGGAACTGACTGAGAGAAAATATTTGCAAATTACTTATCTGATAAAGAACTTACAGCCAGAATCTATAAAGAACACTCAAAGCTAGGGCTCAAGAAAATTAAAAAAAACTCAATAGACAGTGGCATGCTTTATAGCAGTGAAAAGAGAATAAAATAACAAAATGTAAAAACATGGGTGCATCTCAAAATAATTATGCTAGGTAAGGGAAGTCAAATGCTAACAAGGACATATTATAAACTTTATTAATATAAAACTAGAAAATGCAAACTCATCTATGGTGGTATACATCAAATGAATGCTTTTCTCAGATAAAGGGGTGGAAAGAAGACATGTGAGTATGAGTAAATTGTCTAGCTGGTGGACATATCTATTTTGATTCTAGTGAAGCTCTCATAGATAGACAAATATAGTTGTTGCTATAGATGTAGATATAGACATAAAATAAATTGTACAAATAAATGAAAGTTCCAGTGACCTTTAGGGAAATAGGAAACTGACATTGACTTAGACCCGAAATCTTTATGTCTGCAGCTATGATTTCTGACTATGGCACCAGAAGATTCTTTGGTGGATGTTTTTCAATCAAGGTGTAGATTTCAAAAGGCTTAATTCTCTTTTTGCATTAATAACAAATGATGGGAAGTCATAGTTCGGAGGTAAAAATATCCCCTCTCTGCTCCCAAGTCTCTCACAGGGCTTGTAGGACTGAGGAGAAAAGCCAAGAGTCTTGAGGGAAAGAGTGTGTACCATGTGTGACTTTGCAAATGGCCTGTGGCTGAGCACAGAAATCTGGAAGTCCCAGGATAAGGCATTGGAATGATAATTTTCACCAAGGTATAAACCATGTGTTTTTTTATGAAGAGTTATTAATCTAAGAAGAAGACATAGAATATGTGTTTTTTCATTTTGTTTTTTAGGCCTCAAGGTACATAACACAATTTTTCCACTGGGGAACATGACTATTTAAAAAAAAAATTTATTTCATTTATTATTATTGTTTTTTTAAAATGTAGAGATGAGGTCTTTCCAAGTTACCAGGGCTGGTCTCAAACCTGCAGGCTCAGATGATCCACTTTCTTCAGACTTTCATAGTGCTGGGATTACAGTTTGAGCCACCAGCCCTGGACAGTTTATTTTTTTAAAAGTACATATTTTGGGATATATATCTCAAATACATATATATTTAAATATATTTGTAATATATATTTTAATATTAATATATTAATATATAATATATATTTAATCTGACATCCACTGAATTTTATTTTATTTTTATTATTTTATTTTAAAGATGTGGGGTAAAATTTAGGATTAGGTGCATACATGGTCAATGTACAAGTGAAGTTTGGGCCTCCCATTGGTCCTCACTTCATCTGGTTCAGGATCAGGCACACTTACTGATGTTATGTGCCCCCCTCCCTCCCCTGACAGTGTCTCACTACTGCAAATCCCTTTCCTGTAGTATTAGGATAAATGTTCAGGATCCAATTATGAGTGAGAATATGTGATACTCAGTTATTTGTTTCTGAGATAGATAATGAGTATGATAGACTCTAAATTCATGCGAGTTGCTGCATAATTTTGTCTTTCTTTATGTCTGCATAATATACAATTGTGCCTATGTACCACATTTTAAAAATCTAGTACCCTTTTGATGGGCAGCACAGTTGGTTCCATTTTTAGTGATTGTGAATAGTGCTAAAGTAAACATGCATACACACATATCTTTTTGTAGAATGAATTGCATTCTTCTGGGTATATTTTCAGAGGAGGGATTGCTGGGTCATATGGAAGGTCAACTTTTAGATCTTTAAGAAATCACCACACTGTGTTCCACAAAGGTTGTATTAATTTACACTCCCACGAGCAGTGTTGAAGTGCTCTCTTTTCTCCTCATCCTCCCCAGCATCTGTTGTTTTTTGAGTTATTTATTACGGCCATCCTGACTGGAGTTAGGTGGTATCTCAATGTGGTTTTTATTTGCATTTCTTTGATGATTAATGAGGTTGAGCATTTTTTTCATGTATCTATTGGCTGCTTATATGTCTTCTTTTGAGAAGTATCTATTCATTCCTTTTGCCCACTTTGTGTATGTGTGTGTGTTTGAGTCTCACTCTGCTGCCCAGGCTGGAGTGCAGTGGCACACTGCTCATGGCCACCACAGTCTCGACCTTCTGGGCTCAGGTGATCCTTCTGTGTCAGCCTTCCAAGTAGCTGGAACAACAGGCACATGCCACTACGCCCAGTTATTTTCTGTGATTTCTTGTGGAGATGAGGTCTCACCAAGTTGCCCAGGCTACTCTTGAATCTCCAGGCTCAGGCAATCCTCTCACCTTGGCCTCCCAAATTGCTGGGATTACACATTGAGCCACTGCGCACAGCCTTGTCCACTTTTTTTTTTTGAGTTGTAGTTTCACTCTGTAGCCCAGACTGGAGTGCAGTGGAATGCTCCCAGTCACCACAGCCTCGACCTGCCAGGCTCTGGCAATCTTCCTGCCTCAGCCTTCCAAGTAGTGGGAACTATAGGCTCATGCTACTACACTCATCTAATTTTTGATTGTAGAGACGAGGTCTTGCAAAGTTGTCCAGGTGGGTCTTGTACCCACGGGTTCAGGCAATCCACTAACCTCGGTATCCCAAAGTACTGGGATTACAGGCTGAGCCACTGAGACTGGCCACCCACTTTTTAATAGGGCTGTTTTTTTTCTTTTGGCACATTTGTGTTCCCCTTAGATCCTGGATGTTAGGCCTTTGTCAGATATAAAGTTTACAAGTATTTTTTCCCATTCTGTGGTATGTCTTTCCGCTCTCTTGATGATTTCCCTTTCTTTGCAGAAGCTTTTCAGTTTAATGAGGTCCCACTTGTCTACCTTATCTCTTATGTCATGGGTATTTGTGACTATAATCAGGAATTGGTTGCCTATTCCAATGCCTGTAAGGGTGTCTCCTGTGTTTTCTAAGATTCTTATAGTTTGAGGTTTTACATTTAGGTCTTTGATCCATTTGGAGTTGATTTTTGTATATGGTGATAGGTAGGGGGCCTGTTTGAGTCTTCTGCATGTGGTCAGTCAGTTTTCCCAGCACCATTTACTGACTAGGTTCTCCTCTCCCTAGTGGTTTGGTGGAGACTTTGTTGAAGATTAGTTGTTTGAGAAATTGAGGTTTTGCTTCCAGAATCTCTATCTTATTTCATTGGCCTATATTCCTGTTCTTTTATCAATACTAGGCTATTTTGATTATTATAGTCTCATAATAAAGTTAAAAATCTGGAAGTGTGATAACTCCCACTTTGTTTCTTTGACTTAGAATTATTTTAGCTATTTGAGGGTTTTGGAATTTCTGTATTGTAATTTCCAGGTCTGAGTAGAATGATTTTGTTAATTTTGTGGGTCCTGCTTTGAATCTGTAGATTGCCTTGGGTAGGATGGGCATCTTAACAATGTTGATTCTTCCAATTCATGAGCATGGAATATTTTTCCAATTGTTTTAGCCTTCTTTGATTTCTCTGAGCAGTGTTTTGTATTTTTTTTTAAAGATCTTTGACTTCTCAGTAAGATGGCAAGGTATATATATATTTTTAGTCTTATAGCTATTGTGAATGGGATTGGTTTTTTATTTGATTCTCTGCTAGTTTGTTGCTAATGCGAATATAAATGTGATTGTCTTTTGCCATTGATTGTGTACCCTGAGATTTTGCCAAAGTGTTTTATTAGTGCAAAGACATTTTTCTCAAATTCCCTTGACTTTTTCAGGTTTAGGATTATATTGTCAGCAAAGAGGGATAGCTTAACTTCTACTTTTTCTTTTGGGAACCCCTGATTTTCTTCTATCTATTTTTTTTTTTTTTGAGTTGGAATCTCACTCTGTCATCCAGGCTGGAGTGCAGTGACATGTTCACAGTCACTACAGCCTCGACCTGCTTGGCTCAGGCAATCCTTCCACCTGTAGTTACCACACCAAGCTAATTTTTTATTTTAGTTGGAGTCTCACTCTGTCACTCAGACTGGAGTACAGTGGCCACTCCCGGCCACTGAAGCCTCGACCTGCTGGAATCCAATGATGTTTCCGCCTCAGCCTTCCAAGTAGCTGGAGCTACAGGTATGCGCTAACACACCCAGCTAATTTTTGATTTACTGTAAAGATGAGGTCTCGCCAAGTTGCCCAGGTGGGTCTTGGACCCTCAGTCTCAGGCAATTCACTCACCTCGGCCTCCCAAAGCACTGAGATTACAGGTTGAGCCACCGAGCCCTGCCCAATTTTTTTTAATTGTACAGACAAGGTCTAACCAGGTTGCCTGGGTTGGTCTCAAACCCTCAGGCTCAGGCAATCCTCTTGCCTCAGCCTCCCAAAGTGCTGGGATTATAGGTTTGAGCCACTGCACCTGGCCTTCTTCTCCTTTCGAATTGCTCTAATTAAGACTTCCAACACTATGAGAATGAGCAGCCTTATCTTGTTCTATTTTTTAGGAGAAATGCATCCATTTCATGTCTGTTTTGCAATATGTTTGTGGGTTTACTGTAGATGTCTCTTGTTATATTGAAGTGTGTTCTCTCTATATCTAGGTGTTCAAGGGTTTTTTAAAAAATCAAGAATAGATGCTGGATTTTGTTAAAAGCATTTTCTGCATCTAAAAATATAATCATGTGGTTCTTGTTTTTATATCTGTTTACATATTCAATTACATGTATGGTCTCTTGCAGATGTTGAACCAGCCCTTCATCCCAGGGAAGAAGCCTAATTGATCATGGTGGATAATTCTTAAGATGTGTTTTTGGATCTGATTGGCTAGAACCACAATAAAGTACTTCAGCAGAAATCTTGTGGAAACTGTTTAGCCAATTTCAAAATTTGCATAGACATATAAATGCAAAGAACAAAGTTATCTTTAAAAAGAACACAGCTGGATGACTTAAGATGCTATATGGTAAAATGCAGATTAAATCTACCATAATCCAGGCTGTGTGGTAGTTTTAAAAGGATAGACTCAAGGTGAACTAGAAACATTACAGCCCAACTCAGACCCACACTTTTAGGCATTTGGCAAAAAATTTGCAGCAGGCCAGTAGGGAGTAGATGAGTCATCTCAGCAAATGACCTGAAGTCAACTGGTTATCCACATAGGAAAGAAATGAACTCTAATTCCTAACTTACACTATCAATAAATTTCAGTGACAGATGGGTTTTAAATCTAGATGTGAACATTTAGGCTAATCTTGGTGGCTCAGCCTGCAATCCCAGCAATTTGGGAGGCCAAGGTGAGCGGATCGCATGAGGCCATGGGTTTGAGACCAGTCTGGGAAACTTGGTGAGACCTCGTCTCCACAACAAATAAAAAATTAGCTGGGCATGTTAGCACTCGCCTGTAGTTCTGACAAGTTGCAAGGCTGAGGCAGAAGGATCACCAGAGCCCAGCAGGTCAACCCTGTAGTAGCAGTGAGTCTGCCACTGCACTCCAGCCTGGGCAACAGAGTGAGACTCCAACTCAAAAAAATAAAGTGAACATTTAAATCAATATTTGTAGTCAATCATATAAAAATATTTTTTTCACGACCTTAACATAGGCAAAAATTTCTGAGAAAAAAAGTGAACGAACTGTTAAAAGGAGAAAAAATGATAAATTGAAACATTGAAATTAAGAGTTTCTTTTCATCAAATCACATCTTGAAGAGAATAAAAATACAAGAAACAAGTGTGGAGAAACATGTCTGGTGAAAGTTTCACATCTATGATATGCAACTAATTCCCAGAAAATGATTTTTTAAAAACCACATAATTCACTAGAAAAATGGGCAATCATTTGACTAGGAATTTCACATGAAGATAAGCAAGTGGCCAACAAGCACATGAAAATTTCTTCACATGCTTACTCATCAGGAAAATGTACATTTAGCCTACAATGTGATAAAAATAACTGCAAAATGAATTTGTGGAGAGCTTGTCAAGTACTGAAACTTTCTTACACTTGTTATACATAATATAACTTGTTATACATAATATATATGTAAAAACTTGTTATACATTATATATGTATACACTATATATGACTATAAAAATAGTCATTAAAAATGTAAGTCATTTAGGGTTAAAGCTGACAAAAATTGTGGAGACAAACTAAATGCCTAAATAAATAGAGAGAAATGCATACTGAGAAGAAAAGGTCGTTTTTTGATCAATGGTGCAGGGACACTCAGAATGCAAAACAGCACACTTCAGAAAATGTATGGGTGTTCTCTTATAAAGTTAAGGAAATGCAGAGGTATCTATGGTGACAACACAGACTAGCTCTTGTCTGGAAGACATGTTGGAAGACAGGGAGCCAGGGCCAAAAGGAGGATCTACAAAGACCACGAGGGGACTTGGAGTGGTAGAGCAGAGGTGGGAGGTTCACAAGTGCACACAAGGGTTCAGAAGAAGCATGTTTCACGCTGTGTGTGGGTGCAGTTCATTGTGCATAATTACACATTCATGAGACTTTTGACAAAAGAAGTTAGATTTCTGGTTTTCACTCCAGCATACAACATGCTTACAGTCATCACTCCTGTCTGTGCAATAGAAAAACTCACACAGACCAAAGATCAGCCACTCTTTTTAGGTCAGTAAGAGAATTGAGGTCACCGGGCAAACTACCACTGCCCACATTGAAGGATCGACAGCTGGACGCAGAATTGCTGCTTCCCAGAGCACAAGACCCAAACCCCAGACCATGATCTACAAATGGCTGGTGGCTCCATGTGGAAGACTCGGAGAGCCCATGATTCCTGAAGGGTGTGTCACAGAAGGGCTCCCACACTCGTGGCAGACCTTGAGAGGACCTACCAGGTTCTCACGGCGAACACTGGAGAGCTGTACCTACCCTGGCGCTTCGGGGTGGGGCAAGAAGAGGAATACGAGTCACCTGGACACACACCAGAAAATAATTTTCCTCTTAGCAGGGTCTGCCTGAAGAAGAAAGAATTCACCAGAACCTGACTGGCCTGGGGGAAGTACCATACACAACTGGAGCCTGTCACTAACCTTATTTAAAAATAAATTTCTAGGCCAACCAAGGTGGCCGATGCCTGTAATCCCAACAATTTGGGAGGTTGAGGTGAGAGAATTGTTGGAATCCAGGGGTTCAAAACCAGCCTGGACCACTTGACAAGACCTCATCTCTACAGTACATTAAAAAAATTAGTCAGGCATGGGAGTGCACGTTTGCAGTTCAAGCTACTTGGAAGGAGAGGTGGGAGGATCACCTGAGCCTAACAGATCAATTTTGCACTAGCCATGAGTATGCACTGAACTTCAGCCTGAGCCACAGAGTGAGTCTCTGGCAAACAAAAAATAATAAAATGAAATAAAAAAAATAAAGAAAGAAACACATCTATTAGAGGAAGGCAATGGAGGAAACAAAAGCAGGAACACAATAAGGCTTGGACTGTGAGTTTTACAACTAAAGCAAACACTGAACACCAACTAGCTCTTATTGCAATGGTACAAGGACCACCCTCTTAAGGGCCTTTACCCCACGAACATGGAAATCATTAAAAAAAATTATTGAGTATTTTCAAGGGACATTCTAGACACATTCCCACTAACCTTCAGAAGTTAACAGACAACTTGAAAAGCAGTAAGGGAATAGTATCTTAAAACAATAGCCAGGAGAGTTAGAGTCATGAGAAATTGGATGCCCTATAAAAACTAAAGACAGCATCTTAATATGTCCCTGAATTGTTTCCAGAAACCTGCCCTCCACCCTTACCCCATGGATCTGTGGGCATGAAGTCCTCAGTTAAGTGGAACTAAGGACTGAAATCTAACCAGTGTTCTTGTTCTGAATTTCTTCCTGATAGGCATGAAGGAATTGCCATCACACATTCTTTTCTGCTAGTTACATATTTTTAGACAAAACTTTACCTTGCTTCACCAATCAGAAAATCTTTAAATCCATCTATGACCTATAGACCTCGGGTTCATAATGTCCCAACATTAGGTCAGAACAAAGTACAACCTCCATGCACTGATGGATGTCTTTGCTTGCAGTCTCTGCCCCCTCACTTTAAAAAATCTTTTTCTGTAAGTCATCGAGCACTTTAGGTCATAAGTGTGAGCTGCCCGGTTCTCCTTGCTTTGCCCCCTACCATATAAAATCCACCTTCTCTTACCACTATCCTGGTCAAGTACTTGCTTTTGCTTCACCAAGAGAGTGAACACCAATTTACTTCTATCACATGATCTACTTAACAATAATACCACACGCTGAAGGCCCATTTACTCAGTGCCTTTTGTCCAGTGCATTACGTTTGGCTTTCAACAAAAAATTGCAGGTATCTTACCCTGCTCAGGTCACCACTACAAAATACTATCAAGTGTGTGACTTAAGCAACAGGAATTTATTTTCTTGAAATTCGGAAGACTGATGTGTAACTACACAGAGTCCCCATAGCTGGCTCCTGGGGAGAAGACTCTCTTTTGGTCAGCTTCTTTCTTATCATGTCTTCATATGTGCAGAAAGAGAGGAGGTGCAAGCTCTTTGGCATCTTCCTATAAAGCCATTAATCACTTCATCAGGGCTCCACCCTCATGATCTTATTTATACTAAATTGCTTGACAAAGGTCACATTTCCAATTACATTCACAATAAGGTTAGAACTCCAACATATAACTTTTAGGGAGCACAATTCATTCAGTGACAAGGCATATTAGAAAAACATCAATTGGCCGGGCTCAGTGGCTCAGCCTGTAATCCCGCGCTTTGGGAGGCTGAGGTAAGTGGATTGCCTGAGCCCGCGGGTTCGAGACCCGCTTGGGCAACATGGCGAGGACTCATCTCTACAATAAATAAAACTATTAGCCAGGTGTGGTAGTGCGCACCTGTAGTTCCAGCTACTTGGGAGGCTGAAGTGGAAGGATCACTGGAGTCCAGCAGGTCGAGTCTGTGTTGGCCGGGAGCGTGCCACTGCATTCCAGTCTGAGCGACAGAGTGAGACTCCAATTAAAAAAAAACACACAGCTTGGAGAGCAAATATGAGAGACACACTGACAGATGGCAGAAATGTGGGAATTATTAGACTGGGGATATAAAACAACAAGTAATATACAAAAAATATTAGTGAAAAAAGTAGTCAACAAACACAAATATGTACATCATGTACATTGAGAGATGAAATCTATTTAAAAATTACACAAATAAGAAAAATACCATAGCAGAACTAAAGATGATTTATGCTCACTAATAGACTGAACATGACTGAAAAAAAGAATCAATCAGCTTAAAAAAAAAGACAATGTAACTTCCACACAACATCCTGTTACATAATACCTATTTTGTTTTCTTCATTTATTAAAATCACATTTTAACAGTGTTGACTTTAGAATAAAACAGAAAGGTGAAATTTAAAAAATTACCTGTATCTTCACAATCTGATTAAATTTTTTTAATCAGTCTTGCTCTCTTGATTAGGCTGGAGTCCAGTGACATGATCATGGCCACTGCAGCTTCGACCTGCTGGGCTCAGCCTCCCAAGTAACAGGAACTGTAGGTTTGTGCCACCATGCCTGGCTAAATTTTTTGATTTATTGTAGAGATGAGGTTTCACAAAGTTGCCCATGCTGGTCTTGAATACCTGGGCTCAGGGTATCCTCTTGCCTCCACCTCCCGAAGTGCTGAGATTATAGGTGTGAACCACTGCACCTGGCAAATATTTTAGAACAATTCATTTTATGTTCCTCTTCTGATAAAATTTGTAATGAAAAAAATGTGCAATTTGAGGTTTTCATAAAATTAGTTTTCATTAAGTAGCCAAAAGCATGCAATGGTAGAAACAAACAAACCAAAGTGTCACCTACTTACTCTTTCTGTGCCATTGACTTACACTTTGTTCAGTTACTCACATACTAATTATTCATACAGTGCTGCCCTGTGATAATGCTGAAGAGCATGGTGAACAGCCATGATAATGAATCTCTCTTGCTCACAGTTTTCATAAGGAGACAGACAGGTAAACTGAGGCAATGAGATTTGATGGAAGCATTTTTAAAAACTCACAGCATTTTTCCTAGGTGTGTGCATCATGAATTATTGTCTGCAGAGGGCAAGCTCTCCTCCAGAGAATGTGATGCTGGCTCAGAGTCTGGATGCCTAGAAACAGTGTCTCCTGCACCAAGGAGACAGGAGATAGGAGATAGGCTTGAGCACAGCACACAACTCATGCAAATTCACATGTGTGCTGTGTCCCTGGGCAGAGAGCTAGTCTGGCATCCGTGTGGGCTGAGGTTTGAGTTGGGGAGAAAGCAACAGGATGTGCGTCAGGTGGTGGAAGTCATCACACAGCCATGAGGGGAAGGCTTAAGCATGGCCACCTCTCCAAGATTCTATTGTGAGGAACCTGGAGCTGATTCTCTGGGTCTTAGAGACAACTGAGTGGTCTGGTAGAGGCAGAATAGACTTTCCTCGATCAAACTTTAGTCAGGCTCTTCTGAGCCCTCTTCTCACCTAGGTTTCAGTCTTTTCCTAAGTCCTAGCTTTGGCCGGCCAAGCCCAGTTTGAACAGAAATTCTGCTAAATTATTCCATACCCTTGATACCTGATACCCCTGATATCTGGATCATGTTTCTCATGTCCCATTCTTGTCATGTAATTCCTTGTCCCGCCTTTTTCAAGACTCCTGTATGGCCACTTTTTTTGGGGGGGGTTGGAGTCTCACTCTGTCACCCAGGCTGGAGGATGGTGGCATGCTCCCAGCTACCGCAGCCTCGACCTGCTGGGCTCGGGTGACCCTTCACCTCAGCCCTCTGAGTAGCCCAGTATTTCAGATGCATGCTACCACTCCTAGCTACTTTTTATTGCACTGTAGAGATGAAGTCTCATCAAGTTGTGCAGGTCTCAAACTGGCGGGCTCAGGTAATCTACTCGCCTCGGCCTTCCAAAGTGCTGCTATTACAGACTAGCCATCAAGCCTGGCCCGTAAGGCCACTTTAGCAAGAACGCCTTCCCTTTGATGTCTACTCTTAGTTGTCCCTCCACTGACCCTTTGTCTCTGTTCCTTAACTATAAAACCCACTTGTCCTTGTGGAATTCACACTTGAGCTCAGTCATCCTCCCTACTGTGATTATCCTAACACCTATCGCAGTAGTCTTGAAGCATGTCTTTCTGACCATTTTAACAAATGTCACAGTCATTCTATTTGACAAGAAGACCCCCATGCTGCTATAAGACAGGATGTTAGTAAGGAGGTTGATTCCCTCAAGCTGGACACGGATGAAGAATAGGAAAGGACAGAGGACCAGATGCAGGCATCAGAGAGGCCCTTGAGACAGTGGGGAGAAAAACCAGGGAATTCTCATGGAGCCTTCCCCTCCACTGTTCTGAAGCCACCAAAAAGAAGGTTCAATCAAGTATGCTGGGGTTTTTATTTTAGGGTAACATTTTCAACAAGATTCTATGCTTTGCAAATAGTCTGCATTAGGTGGAGAGTGTGAGTGTGAGTGACTCAGAGGAAGCAGGCAGACTATAGGACTTTCAGCTGAAGTAGCCCAGGACCAGGCAGGGGTCTGGCCACTGCTGGAGATGGACTTTAACTTAGCAGAGCCCGGGGGACCAGGGACCAGACTGGAAGAAAGGCAACTCGACCAACTAAACCATTTTACTGTTGTCTGAGTATGTGCAGAGACAACTTCATTAATATGGGTGAGAGACAAATCCCTGGAAGCTGTACATTATATATCAATAAGGACAGACCATCTTTCACTTAGTTTCCTGGTTCTGTGGACACAGCAGATGGTGACTAAAGTTACCAAGGGAGGAATGTCTGCCCAAGACAATGAGACATGCCTTGAGGGCTCTTTTCTTAGAAACTGCCATCTTTTCTTCCTGGAAGAACTGCTCTCTTTAGCAGTTGAAAAAGTTATCTCAAATAGCAACATTGGAACATATTTTTTGAGTTATGTAGAAGGAGCTATTTGGTTCCATACTGTAAGGCAAGTTCGGAGAAAAAGAGGACGAGCTGAGTGGTTAGGTTAAGTAAAAGAAATTTATTAAAGGGAAGATAAGAGGAAATTGGCTTAAAAGAGAAACCAGCACCCCTTTGTTTTTGTGGGTCCCTTTTATACCCCTAGCTGGGATCTGGTGGTCATGTAGCACACATAGTCCAGAGAAAGCAGTGGTTGGTGGTCACGTTGTCTCGAAGAAGCAGTTTTAGATGTTGGTGATATGGCTTTGAGATGCAATTCTTGAGAAAGCAGGTGTCGGCCATCAAACTGTTAGTCACAAGATGCCGTTAAGCACCCAACCTGAGGATGCAACCTTGAGAAACCAGATGTAGGCAGCAAAAGCAGCAAGTGACAGGATGCTGTTAAGGGGAATGCGGTCAGCTTCACAGGACATTGAAAGCTTACATCCCATCTGCGAGGTTCACGTAGTGAATTATTTTAACAATGGCCCCCCTACCCTTTCCCCCCATGTAAGCCCATCACTCACCTTAGGGTACACATGGAAATTGCATCCATTGGCCACCTAGCAATGTACCGTTGTTTCACATCAAGCCTCAGGTGGTATCTCCTGCATCCATTTCCATCCCAGGGGCCCACATAGCTGTGCTCTGCTAGGAAGCCCTGAACTGCAAGCTGGACCTCAAGTCTATGCCTCACCCACTCTCAGTAGATTTGGGAATAGGACTGGTGATGAGACATGAACTCACAAGCACAAATCACCCCCCCCCACACACACTCCAGAACAGTGAATGTGGTATTATAACATAAATGCTGTATCTTGGAAATTATTTTAACTTATCAATTTGAAATGATAACTTTTTCAATATTCAATAATTAATTAATCCATAAGTTTTTTGTGCAACCGTTTTTTTTTTTCACAATATTCAAAATTCTAGACCACCCAATTCTTATGAGTACTTGGGAATCATAACGCCTGTGAAGAAGAGTGTACAATACTCTGAAAAAAGCAAAACAAAACTAAACAAAATACCTCATACCAGAAACACAGGGACAATCACAGCAGGCCTGAAGGGATTCTGTGTGCTCTTTGGGAATGCAATTAATATATCATACTCACTTGTCCTATGATTTTAGTATATTTCTCATTTCCATGATATTGATTATTATGACAATAATAAAACAACTCATCTTTTGGTAGAATACTTAATTACATTAAGATTAAAGTATAACTTACATAAAATAAACTATACTGTTCTTAAGCACACAGCTAACAAAATTCTTTTTGATATGTGTTCATTTTTTATATTATAAAGATGTGAGGTACAATTCAGGTCTAGGTATACAAACGTTGATTATGCAGGTACCCTTGTTGATGAGGTGTGTGCCTCCCTCACCTAGCAGTTTCCCTCAACTGCCAATCCTACCCTCTTCCCCTGACGGTTTCCCACTACTGCCAATTCCTTTCTTATAGTATTATAATTGTTCAAGGTCCACTTATGAATGAGAACATATTATCTTTGCTTCTGTGATAGATCACTGAGTATGATTGACTCTAAATCAATCCAAGTTGCTGTGAAGTCCGTATGTTTGTCCTTCTTTTTTTTTTTTTTTTGAGTTGGAGTCTCACTGTCGCCCAGACTGGAGTGCAGTGGCCACTCCCAGCCACCGAAGCCTCAACCTGTTGGGCTCCGGCGATCCTACCACCTCAGCCTTCCAAGTAGCTGGAACTACAGGCGCATGCTACCATGTCCGGCTAATTTTTTTGGTTTATTGTAGAGATGAGGTCTCGCCTGCCCAGGTGGGTCTCGATCCTGCAGTCTCAGGCAATCCACTCATCTCAGCCTCCCAAAGGTGCAGGATTACAGGCTCAGCCACTGAGCCCAGCTGTTTGTCCTTCTTTATGGCTGCATAATATTCCATTGTGTATATGTACCACATTTTAAAAATCCAGTTCAGCTTTGATGGGCAACATGGTAGGTATGCATTCTTTTTTTTCTTTTTTTCTATCAATATTCTTTATTTTGATATTGTGGGGTACAGTTTAGGGTTAGGTATAAAAATATGCTTCGTTCAGGCACCCTTGTTGACAAGGGGTGTCTCCCAATCCCCAGACAGATATTGACTACATTAATCCCACTTCCCTTCCCCTCCCCCCCATAGTTTCCCACCACTGTCAGTCTTTTTTTTAATAGTATTACGGTGAATATTCAAGGTCCACTATATGAGTGAGCACATGTGATACTCAGATCTTTGTTTCTGTGAGATGTCTCTCAGTATTATTGACTCTAGTGCAATCCAGGTTGCTGCAAAGTTCATGATTTTGTTCTTTTTTATGGCTGCACAGTATTCCATCATGTATATGTACCACATTTTTTTAATCCAGTCCTCTTTTGATGGACAGTATGGTTGATTCCAGGTTCTTGCTATTGTGAACAATGCAGCGATAAACATACATGTGCAGGTATCTTTTTGGTAGAGTGATTTGAGTTCTTCAGGGTATATTCCCAGTAGGGGGATTGCAGGGTCATATGGGAGGATGATATTTAGAGCTTTTAGGAATCACCACACTGTTTTCCACAGAGGTTGCACTAGTTTGCACTCCCGCCAACAGTGTAGGAGTATTCCCTTTTCACCACACCCTCTCCAGCAACTGTCATTTTTTGAGTTATTGATAATTGCCATTCTGACTGGAGTTAGGTGGTATCTCAGTGTGGTTTTGATTTGCATCTCCTTGATGATTAGTGAGGTTGAACATTTCTTCATGTGTCTGTTGACTGCTTGGATGTCTTCCTTTGAGAAGTGTCTGTTCATATCTTTTGCCCATTTTATAAAGGGGTTTGTTTTCTTCTTTTCAGCACATTTGAGTTCCTTGTAGATTCAAGATGTTAGGCGTTTGTCAGACCTGGAGTTGGCAAATACTTTTCCCCAGTCTGTAGGCTGTCTCCCTGCTCTCCTGATGGTTTCTTTGGCTTTGCAGAAGCTTGTCAGTTTAATGAGGTCCCACTTGTCTATCTTCTCTCTTATGGCCTGTGGGTTTCAGGTTTTGTTCAGGAATTGGATGCCAGTTCCAATTTCCATGAGGGTATGTCCTTCATTTTCTAAGGTTCTTATGGTTTGAGGTTTTACATTTAGGTCTCTGATCCATTTAGAGTTAATTTTTGTGTATGGGGACAGATAGGGGTCCTGTTTCAATCTTCTGCATGTGGTCAGCCAGTTTTCCCAGCACCATTTACTGAATAGGTTCTCCTCTCCCCAGTGGTAGGTGGTGGAGGCTTTGTCAAAAAGGAGTTGGTTGAGAAATTGAGGTTTGGTTTCTGGAATCTCAACCCTATTCCATTGGTCTATATGTCTGCTTTTGTACCAATACCAAGCTGTTTTGATTATTGTAGCTTTATAGTAAAGTTTGAAGTCTGGTAATGTGATACCGCCTGCTTTGGTTTTTTTTGTTGGGAGCCAGCTGTGGAGGCCCTCCTGAGCATTAGGGATCCAGGCGGGTTGCGGACTCTGAGACCACCAGGTTGCATTCAGGAGCTGAAGGCCCATTCCCTCCTCCCTTCTTTGTTGTTTGGCATGACCCACTAGCAGGGACTTTGATGATCTAAGCATGAAGTTCTGAGAATATGACAGGCATGGCTGACTCTAGGGATCCATTGTTCCCACTTCTCACAGACTGCGGTTTCGGCTTTAAACTTAACACAGTTCAAACTCAGGTCACATTTGGGAGCCTTATATATGATACAAGCTTCTTTATAAGATTTAAAAGTATATTTGTACAATTAGTATATACATTTAGAGAGCTGTTTCCAGTTTTAGATGGTATAGATGATTATCTAGATTTACCAGAAATGGCTCAGTATGAACTTTGGACTGGGCCACATTCCTACGGGCCCAGCATCCACATTGGGCTCCATTCTTTTAAACTGGTTCTTTAGTTACAATTAATGTAAGGTTTTTTCTACTTATTATAGAAACTGAATTTATTTTGTTCATAGAAAGTATGGTAGAATAGGTCATGCTATATCAGGGAATTATGTTAGTTCAAGCATGATCAAACATGATACTTTAAGGTTTTATAAGAATACAGCTAACTTTAGAAATTTCATTATTCCCACTTTCTATTAATTGTGGTTTTGGCCTTAGTACATTTACAGTTTGTATTTGGGTTTTATTTTAGAAACTTTATTACTGACAATCAGTTTTATATATTAGGATTAGGAATTAGAAACTTTTATAGAAATTAAGATAGATACATAGGATTTTAGAATAGCCATTTTGCTAAGAGATTATAATCAATTGTTCTTGGAAACTGCCCAGCATGATCTTTGGACTGGGCCACATTCTTTAGAAACTGGTTTGAGCTATAATTAAGAGTTTTTTATAGTACAGGTAAAATTAGCACAGAATAGAAAGGTATTAGGATTTAAGTCAGTCAGTTATTGGGAATGCATAAGTTTTAGAAGTTATTGATTATTAGAATATTATGATGTTAGAATTGTTGTATTGTTTGTGAGGAACATAAACCAAGCATAAGGAACAGTGAAATAATATTGGGATTATCCTTCCTTATGCTTGAAGAAACACCTGGTGGGTGGGGGGATGGCTCATCCACCTGGCTTTGTGTTCACGTGAAAATCTTGTGATCTTGCCTGTGAAACTTTAGGATAAAAGGCTTACAGTTTGTCCCATTAAATCAGCTTCTGCACTAGACAGAATCCAGGTATCAAGGGTATGGATTAACTTAGCAGAATTTCTGTTCCTGAAACACAAGGTTTGGACAAATACCTGTAACCTGTATCTCTAGCAAGAGAGAGCTGAGTTCTGTCTTCAGAGAATCCTGTCCTGCCCTTTCCAGGCTATGCACTTTCCCCTTCCCCAGAATAACAAGAGCAGCTAATGTGCCTCATGCTGTGGAGAGTCTAATATGTAATTAGAAAGCAGGAAAAGTCCCTTTGGAAGCCTTCTGTAGTTTGCTTAGCTGATGAATATGAAAAACTTGAAACACTAGAGGTGAATAGTTGGGCTCCTTCATTGAATAAGAAAGGACAGTTACTCTAGTATGTCTTCAGTTCTACCCTTGACTAGTCACAATGCATGACCTTTTCTACCAAATCATATCTGTTGTTTGCCTCACCCTGTCTGCTGAATAAATACCTACCCTGCCCCAGAATGTAATACAATAGCTGTAACTGAAGAGAAGCTTTGCCTGGGCTCCCCGCTTCAGAATTTCTGCTTCAACTCTCAGAGATATGCCACCATATTATTACATCCCATTCTGGTCCTCAAAACAACACCACAAAAGGGCACCAGCCTGCTAGTCATTTCTACTTGGTCCTATTCCAACAGAAGCTGCAGTGACACTGGGTCCTGCCCAGTACAGAAGCCATAATTTACATACTTCTGTACCACAATTTTTCTTTTGAGTAGGAGTCTCACTTTGTCACCCAGGCTGGAGTGCAGTGGCATGCTCATGGCCACCACAACCTCCACCTGTTGGGCTCAGGTGATCGTTTTGCCTCAGCTTTCCAAATAGCTGGAACCACAAGCATGTACCACCCTGCCCAGTTAATTTTTTAGGTTATTGTCGAGATGAAGTCTCATCATGTTTCCTAGACTGGTTTGAACCCATGGGTTCAGGCAATCCTCCAGCCTCCTCCCAAAGAGCTGGAATTACAGACATGAGTCACCGAACCTGACATGCTGTATTAACAGCCACTTTCTTCACTGTCTTTTTCTTCATTGCTTCTTGGTGGGTCTATCTCTTGTTCACTGGTATCTGTTATTTGGATTTTGGCGGCCAATGGTGATATTAATTTATTAGTTTCCATCTGTAGGAGTGAAGTCACTCTTTTGTGTTACAGAGACCGTAACACTGGGGTTGGGGCTGCAGTAGCCATGATTGTGTCACTGCACTGCAGTCTGGACAACAGAGTGAGACACACACACACAAAATTTTTTAACAAATAGTTTTAAAAACATTTTTACCTTTATAAAATTTTATTTTATTAAAAAGACCACTTAATATCATTATTTTTTATTTTATTTTTGGAGTCAGAGTCACCCCTCATCATGCAGGCTGGAGTGCAATGGAATGATCAGAGTTCACCACAGCCTCCACCTCTTAGGCACAGATAATCCTTCCACCTCAGCCTCTCAAGTAGCTGGGACCACAGCATGTGCCACCATAACTGCCTGATTTTTTGTAGTGATGGGGTCTGTCTATGTTGCCCGGACTGGTCTCCGGAGATTAAGTGATCCTCCTGTGTCAGGCTCCTAAAGTGCTGGGACAGCAGGCATAATCCCGCCATGCCTGGCCTTTATTTTCATGAATTTAGGAGGTATAAATACTTTGTGTTCCGGTCTTTAATTGCATCCACCACCTCCCCATGGGCATCTTGTACCTAACAGGTAATTTTTCATCCCTATACCCCTTGTGTCTTCCCCTTCTAAGTGTCCATTATACCATTTTCTGTCTCTTTGGGATTATTATTATTTTTTGGAACCTAGTCTAACCTCTTGAGAGGATTCTTAATTTTGCTCTCACATATAAGTGAGAGTATGTGATGTTTGTTTTTTTGTTCCTGAGTTAGTTCACTTAGTATCATGGGCTCCAAGTTTATCCAGATTGCTGTCAATGACATTGCTTCATTCTTTTTGATAGCTGAATAGTATTCCACAGCATATATATAGCAAATTTTGTATTATACATGATTGGCTTTGGACAATTATGTTGATTCTACATCTGTGCAATTGTGAAATGTGCAGCAATTAACATTTGAGTGCAGGTATCGAAAAGAATGCTTTCCAAATAGAGTCAATATCATCAAAATTCAGGAAATGTCTGAATTTTGACAATAGGGAATTAATTATAAGATAGTGGCTCTCCTTTTCTAAAAACTTTGATTATAAATTATTTGGTTATTTGGGCTCTTTTTTGTTGTCATGTAAATTTCAGAATTATTTTTTTCTAAGTCTGTAAAAGATGGCACTGGTGGGTTGATAGAAATTGCACTGAATCTGCAGATTTCTTTGGGCAGTACAGACATTTCAGTAATGTTGATTCTTCCAGTTCATGAGCATGAGATTTTTTTATTTGTTTGTATCATCTTTCATTTCTTTCAGCAATATTTTGTTTTCCCCATTGTAGACATGTATCATCTTCTTAGATAAGATTAGCCCCTTAGATAAGATTATTTCCAGGTGTGCGTGTATGTGTGTCTATTGTAAAAGGGATTGTGTTTTTGATTTGGTTCTCAGCTTGAACGGTGCTGACATATAAAAATGCTACTAATTTTTGAACATTGATTTTGTATCCTGAGACTTTACTGAGGTCACATATTGAATCTAGACGTACTTTGGTGATGTCTTCACCATTTTCTAAATACAGAAGCATATCATCTGAGAATCTGACTTTCTCTTTTTCTACTTGTACACATTTTATTTATTTCTCTTGCCTGCTTACTCTGACCAGAACTTCAAGAGCTATGTTAAATAGAAGTGGTGAGAGTGCATTTCCTTGTCTTGGTCTAGTTTTGAAAAAAAGCTTTCCTAATAGATGCATAGGTCAATACAACAGAACAGAGAGCCCAGAAATAAAGCTGCTCACCTACAACCAACACCAATTGATCTTGGTAAAGTGGACAGACATAATCATTGAGGAAAGGACATTCTCATCTGTGAATAGTTCTGGTAGAATTGGCTGGGCATATGCGGAAGGATGAAGCTCAACCCCCACCTCTCACCATATGCAAAAATGAGCTCAAGATGAGTTTAAGACTGGAATGTAAGACCTCAAACTATACATATCCTAGAAGAAAACCCATGAAACACAGTGCAAGATACTGGCCCAGGCAACAAATTTATGTCTGAGTCCTCAAAAGCAATTGTAGCAAACACAAAAATTGGCAAGTAGAACTTCATTAAACTAAAATGCTATGCATAGCAAAAAGAAACGTTGAACCAAGTAAATAAACAATCCACCAAATGGGAGAAAATATTTGCAAACTATGCATCCAACAAAGGCAGACTATTCAGAGTCAGTAAGGAACTTTAAAAAAATCCCCAAAATAAAAATAAAATCAAATAATCTCATTAAACAAATGAGCAAAGACATTAACAGACACCCTTTAATATAAAACATACAAACTGCCAGCAAACAAATGAAAAGAATGCTTAACATCACTAATCATGAGAGAAATGCAGACCAAATTCCCAATGAGGTATCATCTCTCACTAGAAAAATGACTATTGTTAATAAGTCAAAAAAACGACAGATGTTGATGAGGTTGTGCAGAAAAGGAACACTCTACTGTTGGTCTGAATGAATGCAAGTTCAGTCCTTTGCAAAGCAGTTTGGAGTTTCCTCAAAGATTTAAAATTAGATTCACCATGCAACCCAGCAATACCAATACTGGGTATATAGCCAATAAAACATAAATCCTTTCACCAAATGTTACCTGCATGCATCTGTATATTGTGGCAGTATTCACAGTAGAAAATACATGAAATCAATCTAGGTGCTCATCAGCAGTGGATTGGATAATAAAAAACATAGTACAGATACACTATATAATACTACACAGCCATAAAAATTGAAGTCATGTCTCTTGTAACACCATGGATGCAGCTAGAAGCCATAATCCTAAGCAAATTAATGCAGAAAGAAAACCAAATGCCACATTCTCTCTCTAATACGAGAGAGCCAAACACTAGGTACATATGGACATAAAGATGAAATGATGGCCAAGTGCCGTGACTCAGCCTGTAATCACAGCACTTTCAGAGGCTGAGGCCAGAGGATTGCCTGAGCCCAGAGGTTCAAGACCAATCCGGGCAACTTCATAAGACCTCGTCTCTACAATAAAGCAAAACAATAAACCAAGCGTGGTAGGACATGCCTGTAGTTCTAGCTACTTGGGAGGCTGAGGTGGGAGTATCGCCTGAGCCTAGGAGACAGAGTGAGACTCCAACTAAAACAACAACAACAAAAAAATGAGATGACACTGGGGAATCTGAAGGGGGAAGTAGAAAGGGGGTAAGGATTAAAAAATAATCCATAGGATACAATGTCAATTACTTGGGTAATAGATTAAATAGAAGCCTTCAAAACCTCACCGTGTAACAAACTGGAATTAAAAAAAAAAATATATATATATATATACACACACACACACACACATATTGCCACACAACTACCATAAAGCATGTGGGATCAAAGACAGAGGAACCAGATATATTCAATAGGGAACTAGCGAAGTGCAGGGCCATTCTTGACATTTTCCTAAAGTGAAAATGAAATGAGATAACTTACATATAAAAGTATCAAAGTCATCTAACTGGAAAAAATTCTTTAAAAACTATCTTAAAATCAATGCCAGGTGCAGTGGCTCAACCCTCTAATTCCAGCACTTTAGGAGCCCAAGGTGAGATGATTGCCTGAGACCAGGAGTACAAGACCAGCCTGAGCAACTTGGAGAGCCCTTGTCTCTACAGCAAATCAAAAAATTAGCTGGGCGTGGTAGCACATGCCTGTAGTTCCAGCTACTTGGAAGGCTAAGGTAGAAGGATCGTCTCAGTCCAGCAGGTCAAGACTGAGGTGACTGTAAGTGTGACACTGCACTTCAGCATGGGCAACAGAGTGAGGCTCCAACTCAAAAAAAAAATCTTAAAATCAGAAGTAAGCAAAAATTCTATTTAATAGCTTGATTTAATTTTTCATTTTACTTGAAGTGCTAGGGTTTTCATTGTTGAAAATAGTGCATGCTTTAGTGTTAGATATTTGCTGTTAAAATATGCAATATTCTTCTTTCTTAGATAATATACTTTGATGCTCACAGGAACATTCCACTCGAGTTGTTGTCATTCTCACAAAGGACCCAGGCTGCCAGAGGAGCCGCTGGAGAATTGCAGGTGACTTGGTGGGCAGGGAGGGAAAAATCATGGCAAAACTCACAGTGGTCTTAGTCTCCACCAGAAAGTGATGTCTGTCACTGGCCAGAACAAGTCACCTGAGCATGTCTGACTTCAAGAGAGAAGGAGTGGTGGGTGGGCGAGTATGCAGCAAATGTTAATGAACAGCAATACAGCATACCACAAAGACCTCTGGTCCTTTCAGAATTCATTCTATTGTCTGGAGACAAATCTTTCTGCCAGGAAGTTCAGACTCCACATTCCCCCCAAACCTCTGAACCTCTCTCTTTCCATGCCTTACCTTTTCCCTAGTGAGTTATTCTCTTCTGATATTCAATTGATTAATGTTTATTTGAACAGCTATGATGAAAACCCCACTTTTAAGTGCTATGAGTTTCTTTTTCAATCTTACCCTCCAAAATCTACATATAAATCTCTTTTCTCATGAAGACTTTCTTGATTGCTACAGTTCTTATGAAGTGCTTTGAGTTCCTTTACTATCACAAATGCAACTGCCCCTGCCTCTCTGATTTAGGACACAAATGCTCTACAGCATTTTCTAATATGTTTTCTGGTTGAATGTTTGTTTCTTTGACAAGATGACAGACTCGGAGTAAGGGCAGTGTTTTCGGTGTCTGCCCCATGACCGTCACCCTCAAGACCTTGCAAAAGACCAGGCACAGACACATTTAATCCTTTTAAAATGTAAGTGTCCAAAGCAGAAGGAACTGACTCAAGCTTCAGAAAGTAGCTGTGAGGACAGGGTGGCAGGAAATGACAGAAAATCTGAATATGGAACCGAAGCAGCAGCTCAGAGTTTCTTGCCTTGAAGTGACAACAGCCAGAGGGAGTCAGGTGTGGACACGAGAGCTGGGCCCTCAGACCAGATGCTGGCACTAGTGGAGTGGATAATCTGAGTGGTGGAGGAGTCATGGAACACAGTGTCAGAGGAACAAACTAACTGGCTCTTAGTCAATGGTGGGGGGCAAAATCTTCACTGGTAGGCTTTTAAGTTTTTGTGACCAGAAGGCCTGGCTGTGGGTGGTGTAGAGAATGAGCAACTGGGGTGGAAACAGAAGGGCCCAAGGCACAGGACCCCGTAGCCTCTAGGACACTAGACCATGCAAAGAGTTGCCTAGTGCCTGCTGGCAGTCTACAACCTACTTTCAGTCCTGTTGCAATGAGGTGTGGTGTTGGGCGGAGAACCACAGAGATGAAGACAAAGTAGTCCTTGGAGAGTGTGTGATCTCATGGGAGACAGCACTTAGGAAATGTGAAGGTCAGGAAGCAGTGGCTAATATACCTTAGTGCTGATGACCCAGTACTTCTGCTGGAGGCTCTGTGGAGCCATCCTGGGTCCCTGGGGCTAGTTTATTTGATTGTAGGATCACAGAAACCCAGAAAATCAGAAATGGAGGGGACTTTACAGATTAGCCAAATTAGTTCTTCATTTATTTTCCACCAGGGGAATCAGAGAAAATCAGTGATTTGCCAAGTTATTTAAGTTAACACTTGTGAATCACCTAGTCTGGTAGTTGGCAATTGAGCACACCCCCTGAGAGGACAGTAATAAAGTATACCATAGACTTAGGTTAAGAGCATGCTATAACCCAATAAATATGTAATCGGCTTGTGGACAATAGCACAGCCATTTTTAATTTTTAGTTTTCTGTCTTAAAACATAACCTGTAACTGTTTAAAGTTTCAGTTATGGGAAAAACTGCAAAGCTCCAGTTATTCTTCCCTTATCTCACATTCCCCTTAGCAACAACCAATCAGGAGCCAGGGGGTAATCACCTAAGTTTCCAGATGTCTCTGCAACTTCCCTAGCTAGTGGACCAAGGTCAGCCCGAGTCAGGCTAGCCAATCCTCCATGATTAAGCTGACCACCAGAGGAACTACCCAATTAAATGATAACAAAACTGGAAAGCCCCCCAAACTCCTCCTCCCTTTGTGTAAAAGCATAAAAGGCATCTGCTTAAAGAAATCAGAGCCTCTGAATGTACTCTGCTGTGTCAGTTGTCAACAGAGGTCCAGGCTCGAGCTTGTAAATAAAGACCCTCTTGAACTTTCATTGGAATTGGCTCTTGGTGGTGTCTCGGATTGAACATTCGGCCACTACATTTGGCGGATCCCAGAGACCCCCCCCCCGAGACCCCAGTCCAAAGGGTATTCAGGCTGGCATTCGTAAGTTGCTCCCGGGTTAGCACATCTGTGTTCTGTTTCTCAGGTGGAGCTCCACACTTTGTTCTGAGGTTGGCATCAGGCTAGGCAGACGTGCTGGAAAGCTGCCAGCCGGGACTCGTGGGAGACGTCTCACATCCCTATCCAGAAGACGAGGTCTTCATCTGTGGGGAAGGTCAGACTCATAGACGGTCTGTCTCTCCCCTATCGTACTTTCAGATTTGTTTTCATGGCTGCTACTGTCTGTCTCTTGTCATGTCTCTTGCTGTTTTCCCTTTTGTCTTGTTGGTTGTGTTTGTTGGGGCGACAGTACTGACGAGTGAGATGGGACAGACACAGATAATGCCATTAACTCTCATGACTGAAAACTTTTCAGAACTAAAGGAAAGGACTCACAATTTGAGTGTCGAAATTCACAAGAAGAAGTTCCGGGATTTGTGTGCCACTGAGTGGCCTGCCTTTAATGTAGGCTGGCTACGGGAAGGGACTTTTCTAACAAGTGTTCTTTTGCAGGTCAAGAATGTCATCCTCCAAAGAGGCTCCCAGGACCACCCAGACCAACTACCTTATATACTGGTCTGGCAATATATAGTGGAATCCCCTCCCCCTTGGGTGAAACCCTATCTTCCTACCCCGTTAAAGGCATTGAGAGTGCTCACAATGCAGGAGAAGGGGCCGGAACCTTTGGAGCCACCGGAGAGTGTGTTGTCACAGCCTTGTGAGAAGCAGAATCCCTTCCATAAGCAGGAGAAGGGGGTGGAAACTTCAGAGCCACCAGAGAGTGTGTCATCACAGCCTCGTGAGAAGCAGAATCCCTTCCATAAGCAGAAGGGGGCGGAAGCTTTGGAGCCACCAGAGAGTGTGTCGTCACAGCCTCGCGAGAAGCAGAATCCCTTCCATAAGCCCCCAAATAACCCCTTTTACCCCATTCTCCCTGATTCTAACTTGGAAGAGATGATTTCCCTCCCCATATCAGTCAGCTCCCCCTAGGGCTTCAGCCCCACCTGCACCCCAAGCCACCACCGCCGCTGCTGCTGCTGCAGAGGTGGAGCCAGGAGCTGCCGGGGAGGGGAGGCAAGGAGGAGAAATGGATGGACCAGCCGCAGGGACTCAAGGGAGAGTCGCCAGGGCAGGTGGTCCTGGAATGGGCCCAGCTGACTCCACAGTAATTTTGCCACTGAGAGTGGCTGGGCCCCCAGATGAGGCCGGGAACCAACCCATGCATTATTGGCCATTTTCCACTAGCGATTTATACAACTGGAAAACGCAAACTGCTACTTTCTCTGAGAATCCTAGAGGGCTGATTAACTTGCTGGAAAGCATTCTCTTTACCCACCAGTCTACCTGGGATGATTGCCAGATGCTTCTACAGGTATTATTCACCACTGAAGAAAAAGAAAGAATCCAGACGGAGGCCCAGAAGCTGGTTCCGGGAGTTGATGGACAGCCCACCACCAATCCTGATCTTATCAATGAGACTTTTCCCCTTTCCCGACCTGAATGGGATTTTAACATGGCAGAAGGTAAGGAGAAACTTCAGGTCTACTGCCAGGCTCTGATGGTAGGTCTTCGGGCAGCTGCTTCAAGCCCACTAATTTGGCTAAGGTATATAACATAAGACAGGACAGGAATGAGAGTCCAGCCTCGTTTTAGAGCATATTATGGAAGCCTTCCGTCAATACACCCCAATGAATCCAGAGGCACCAGAAACCAAAGCGGCTGTGATCATGGCATTCGTTAATCAGGCAGCACCAGATATTAAAAGAAAGCTGCAGAAAGTAGCAAGATTAGGAGAGAAAAGTTTACAGGATCTGCTGGAGGTGGCTGAGAAAGCCTATAACAATAGGGAGAGTCTATCCTATCTATAGACATAGTGAACGGCAGACCAGGGAATTAGCCAGAATTCTCCTAGCTGCCACCACCCACAACCCCAAGGAAAAACAGAAGCGGCTAAAAAAATTGGCTTCTGAGTCAGGCAACAAACCGGGGGACCCCCAGCCGGATCACCCCAAGATAGGGAGAAATCAGTGCTTCTACTGTAAGGAGGAAGGGCACTACATAAAAAACTGCCCTAAGCACCCCCTCCAACCTGAGGACAAAGTGACTGTACTTGTAACTGAATAGGGAGGCCAGGACTCAGAGTCCCCCCCCGAGCCCCGGGTAACCTTGGAAGCAGGGGGGAAACCCGCGACTTTTCATGTGGATTCAGGAGCGGAGCAATCCGTATTATTAAAATCACAAGGCCCTCTCTCAGACAAAATCCCATGGGTTCAAGGAGCTAACGAGATAAGACAGGCACACTAGACCACTAAGAGAACAGTGAATTTAAGCACTGGTACGGTCACCCATGAGTTCTTAGTTCTTCCTGATTGCCCGTACCCTTTGTTTGGGAGAGATCTGTTGACCAAAGTGGAAGAAAATCTCAGCTTTTGGTCAGATGGGGTGACAGTAACAGATTCAGTTGGGCGCCCCCTGCAGATTCTAACTGTAAAATCAGAAGATGAATATAGGCTGTGTCAGGCCCACCACCCAGAGATGGAATTGGACGTTCAGGACTGGCTTCAGGAAACTCCCCTAGCCTGGGCAGAAACTGGAGGAATAGGGTTGGCTAAACACAGGCCAGCAGTGTTTGTGGAACTAAAGCCCGGAGCGGACCCAGCCCTGGTCCGGCAGTATCGAATCCCTGTGGCAGCACGAAATGGGATAACCCCCCACATACGGTGGCTGCTGGATGAGGGAATATTGTGGCCTTGTCAGTCTGCCTGGAACACACCCTTGCTGCCAGTGCAAAAGCCAAATTCAACTGACTACCGGCCTGTTCAGGACTTATGGGAAGTAAACTGCTACACCCCACGGTCCCTAACCCCTATACCCTCCTCACTGCCCTGGCCCCGGACAAGGTTTGGTACATGGTATTAGATTTAAAAGATGCCTTTTTCAGCTTACCGTTGACCCCACGGAGTCAGGAGATCTTCGCCTTCGAGTGGCTGGACCCGGAAAGAGGAATCAGTGGGCAACTCACTTGAACCCGGTTTCCTCAAGGATTTAAAAACTCTCCCACCATCTTCGAGGAAGCCTTACATGAAGACCTGGGTGAGTTCCGTAACACACACCCCACCCTAACCCTGTTGCAGTACGTGGATGATATTCTGCTAGGCGCAGAAAATCGGGACGCATGCTTACAAGGCACCAGAGATTTGCTGCAAACACTAGGTGCTCTGGGCTATTGAGCCTCAGCTAAAAAGGCTCAGATCTGCAAAACTGAAGTAAGTTACCTGGGCTACAAACTGAAAGATGGGCAGAAATGGCTATCAGATGCCCGGAAGGAAACGGTATTGAGAATTCCACAACCACAGAATGTACGACAGGTATGTGAGTTCTTAGGATCAGCTGGCTTTTGCCGCCTATGGATTCCTGGGTTTGCTGAGCTCGCCCGGCCATTATATGAGGCCACCAAAAATAAGTCTGACCTCATATGGAGGACATGAACAGATCTTTTGAAACTCTTAAACAAGCCCTGGTGTCAGCCCCAGCTCTGGACTGCCAGATCTGACTAAACCCTTTTTCTTGTTTGTTGATGAGTCTAAGGGAATAGCCAAAGGAGTGCTGTTGCAGCAAATAGGGCCATGGAAGAGGCCAGTGGCATACTTGTCAAAAAAGTTAGACTCCGTGGCTGCCGGGTGGCCCCCATGCCTATGAATCATCATGGCAGTTGCCACTATGGTCAAGGACACTGACAAAATCAACATGGGAAAGAACTACATGTCACCACCCCTCATGCTGTGGAGGGAGTTCTAAAACAACCACCCGACAGATGGATAAGTAATGCCTGGCTAACTCATTATCAAAGTCCCCTTTTAAACCCAGCCAGAATCTTGTTCCAGGCTCTGGCTACTCTAAATCTAGCCACCCTGCTACCCGGCCCGGACGAGGAAGGCCCCCTGCACGACTGCCAGGACATCCTGGCGCAGGTCCGCGGAATACGGGAAGACCTCCGGGACTGGCCCCTAACCAACACTGAAGAAACCTAGTACACAGACAGCAGCAGCTTCGTGCAGGGCAGAACCAGGTATGCTGGGGCAGTGGTGACTACAGAGACTGAGACCTTATGGGCAGCACCACTTGTGGCTGGAACCTTGGCACAGCGAGCTGAGCTCATCGCCCTCACTAAAGCCCTAGTCATGGGAAAAGGGCAGAGAATAAATGTTTATACTGACAGCAGGTATGCTTTTGCAACTGCGCACATTCATGGAGCCATCTATAAGGAGAGGGGGCTCTTAACTGCAGAAGGAAAGACTATCAAAAATAAAACTGAAATCCTTGAGTTGTTACAGGCACTCTGGCTACCCAAAGCACTGGCCATAATACATTGTCCAGAAGGAGACACGCCAGTGGCACGGGGAAACCATCTGGCAGATGCTGAGGCAAAAAAGGCGGCCCTTTCTGTGAACCATGTCCTAGTGACCACACTGCCAGACCCTGGGCCCCCGGATTTGCTGAAAAGCCTGAACTATACAGAGGAGGATTTAAAATGGATAAATGGGCAGCCTGGAGTTATGTTCTCAAATGGCTGGTGGTGGATCCAACACTGGGATACGACCACCAGCAAATGGGATGTTATCCTTCCAGAACAGTTGGGTCGGCAACTGCTTATAAAAATGCACAGAGGTACCCACATGGGAACCAGAAAAATGGAAGAATTAATACACCATGCAAACATAGTTATGCCCAACGTTCGACAAATAATCGGACAGATTATAAATCAATGTCAGGCTTGTCGGGTTGTCAATGCAACCAATTCCAAACAAAACCCGGGGACCAGACTTCGAGGAAACCAGCCAGGAGTGTACTGGGAAGTGGACTTCACTGAGGTGAGACCAGGAAAGTACAGATACAAGTATTTACTAGTGTTTATAGACACCTTTTCAGGGTGGACGGAAGCATTCCTTACCAAGAATGAAACTGCACAGGTGGTGGCCAAGAAACTCTTGGAAGATCTGATGCCCAGGTATGGCTTCCCAGTCCAGATCGGATCAGACAATGGCCCCAGCTTCATCTCTAAGGTAATACAGGGAGTAGCTCAGACCCTGGGGGCGGATTGGAAATTACACTGTGCATACAGCCCCCAGAGCTCAGGACAGGTAGAAAGAATGAATAGAACCCTAAAAGAGACCTTAACTAAATTAGTCCAGGAGACTGGCGGGGACTGGGTGACTCTCCTTCCCTTTGCACTATATAGGGTGTGTAACTCACCCTATAAGCTAGGGTTTACTCCTTTTGAAATCATGTTTGATGTGCCTCCACCGGTCATACCTAACCTAAGAACAGAACTGTTAACAGACATAGATGATCAAAAACTCCTTTTTTCCCTCCAAACTCTGCAAAGTGTCCACAAGCAGGTGTGGCCCAGACTGAAAGCCCTTTATGAGACCGGACCACCGCCGACTCCCCACAACTTCCAACTGGGGGACTGGGTGTACGTCCGGTAACATCAACATGAGACTCTGCAGCCACGGTGGAAAGGACCATACGTTATGATCCTGTCCACCCCCACCGCCTTGAAGGTGGAAGGCATCGCGTCTTGGATACACCACACCCACGTCAAATTTGCTGACACCCCTGCTGTGCTGAAAAACTACACACCCAAATGGAGCAGCTGACTGGACAAGGACAATCCTCTAAAGCTAAGACTGTGTTGTGCTTCTTTTCCCTCTGCTTCTTCGTGACAGGGATGGAATCCCTTTGGGCAGTCCCTAATCCTCACCAATCTCTAAACTTAACATGGCAGTTGTTAACCCTCAGGTCAGGAATCAACAGAATAATTTTTCAAACTTCCAACCTTGCTCCCCTCAACACTTGGTTCCCAACCCTCACATGTGACCTAAAGGAAATGTACCAATACTCTGATTGGGCTGGCACGGTAACCAAAGTAATTTCAAAGCTAGGCTATAACAAGCAGTATCAGTTTTATGTATGCCCCGGCCATGACCAGGACGAGGCATGCGCAGACCCCAGCCAATATTATTGCCCAGCATGGGCCTGTTTCTCCACAGGCACCATACCTTGGGTCCCTGCCAAAACCAATGACTTAATCACTATAAAAAGAAACCCCTCAGGTTATAAGAAGGGGCCCTGTCAGATTCAGGGTATGTTTGTGGCACCCTCCCTCTCCTACTGTGACCCCCTCATGATAGACTTCACCCCGGTGGGGTGCCGAGTTACAGACTGAACGGTTGGGAAAACATGAGGAATCAGGTTATATGACGACCCTAGAACAGGATGGCGTGATCTAGGGAGTCTTTTCATGATTAGACTAAAAGTCCAAACCCTCAATGCCATCCCGGGGCTCACCCGATCTAATTTTGGACACCATATTCGGGGGTTTGCACCACCCACAGATAAGCCAACTACTGAATCAATTCCTAGACCCGAGTCAAGCAGTGTGCTTTTCACTACTGCCATGCACACCCCTCGCTGCGGTAACACTGCAGCTATTTCCTCTATAAAGAAAACCCCTGTACTAAATACATCCTCATACTTTTTCTGGAACGCCTCCTCCCACCCTCTCTGGGACATACTAAGCAATGCCTACCTTTTTCTCAATAGAACCAGGCCCGATCTCACCCGGTCCTGCTGGCTATGCTGTAGTCCCCAGCCACCTTATTATGAAGGCACTGCAATTATAGGAAACTACACCACGAGCCCGAGTTCCAATGCTTGCCAGTGGGCCCTGAGCACGGAAATAAGCTTGACCCTACAGTCAATCTCTGGGAAAGGAACTTGCGTGGGCAAGCCCCCTTCGGGAGTCCAATCCTTATGTGCCCAGACTTTCCTTGTAGTCTCCAATGATTTTCACCTGCCCCCCGAGAATGGATGGTGGATGTGTCTCACTGGCTTAACTCCGTGTTTTCATGGGCAGGTACTCACTTAGTCTGAGGGCTTTTGCATTTTGGTACAGTTACTCCCCAAAATACTGTACCACACTGAGGAGGACGTATTCCAGTTGCCGAAACAAGGAGTGTACCCCTGGGTTAAAAGGGAACCGGTAACTGCAATAAACCTGTCAGTGTTGCTAGGCCTAGGCCTTGCTGGGGCAGGGACAGGTATCGCCTCCCTAGCCACTTAATCCCATCATTACAGTAGCCTTCAGGCTGCAATAGATCCTGACATAGAAAGAATAGAAACTTCTATTTCACATTTACAGGAATCCCTAACCTCTCTGTCTGAAGTAGTTTTGCAAAACCGTAGAGGCTTAGATCTACTGTTCCTCCAGCAAGGTGGCCTCTGCGCCGCCCTGGGAGAAGAACGTTGTTTCTACACCAACCATTCAGGAATAGTAAAGGAATCCATGGCTAAAGTGTGAGAAGGTTTGGCTAAGCATAAATTAGAGTGGGAGCAGAAACAAGGATGGTTTGAAAGTTGGTTTAACTACTCACCTTGGTTAACCACACTATTGTCTGCTTTAATAGGCTCCGTGATCATACTCTTGCTGTTGCTAACCTTCAGTCCATGTATTAGAAACAAGCTAATAACTTTTGTAAAAGCTAGAATAAACACTGTGCAACTTATGGTCCTCAGACAACAATATCAACAGGTACCCCTGGACAACTCAGCATGTTGAAGGAATCCAAGATTAGATTCATTCTACCCTCATGAGAAGGGGGGAATGAGAGGACAGTAATAAAGTATACCATAGACTTAGGTTAAGAGCATGCTATAACCCAATAAATATGTAATCGGCTTGTGGACAATAGCACAGCCATTTTTAATTTTTAGTTTTCTGTCTTAAAACATAACCTGTAACTGTTTAAAGTTCCAGTTATGGGAAAAACTGCAAAGCTCCAGTTATTCTTCCCTTATCTCACTTTCCCCTTAGCAACAACCAATCTGGTGCCAGGGGTAATCACCTAAGTTTCCAGATGTCTCTGCAACTTTCCTAGCTAGTGGACCAAGGTCAGCCCGAGTCAGGCTAGCCAATCCTCCATGATTAAGCTGACCACCAGAGGAACTACCCAATTAAATGGTAACAAAACTGGAAAGCCCCCCAAACTCCTCCTCCCTTTGTGTAAAAGCATAAAAGGCATCTGCTTAAGGAAATCAGAGCCTCTGAATGTACTCCACTGTGTCGGTTGTCAACAGAGGTCCAGGCTTGAGCTTTTAAATAAAGACCCTCTTGAACTTTCATCAGAATTGACTCTTGGTGGTCTCTTGGATTGAACATTCGGCCACTACACCCCCCTCTATGTCAATTAGCTTGCCATGGTCCCTCAGAGGCTCAGTCACAGAAATGAGGTGGTCACAGACTCTTCTGACTCCCAGTCCCTGTACTTTGCAGATGCAATAAGTCCGCCTCCTGAGGAAGCCCTTGGTCGTGTCTGACATCTGGGCACTAGGCCTCACCAAATGACTCTTCAGTCCCCACCTCTTGATAACACCTCTGGCCTTCCTGATTTCTGGTCAGTGGGTCAAGGATCTTAAGTTGCCTCTGTTTCAGAACCTTTTAACTATGCCAATACTATTGTGTTGTTCTGGATACTTCCTATTTAATAGTATTTCCTTTGGAGATGGGCCTTCATGCCTGCACTCTCCTATGGGAGGGAACAGTGGATACGGTGCTGGTGCTTGGCCTGAGTCCAAGGAGCATAAAACAACAGGCAAAGCTCTTTCACTCAAACTGCATTTCTGTGTTTGGGGGTCTACACATGACTGCAGAGGCAGTCGTTTCAAAGGGCTATGTAATTGTTAATGGCATCTGCCCCTCTGCTTTTGAGGCAGAACAAGGGTGGGACTTTGCTTCCCTCATGTATTTAACCACCAGATTTTTTAGTGACGCTCCAGCTAGAGCCATTCTACAGACCACAACCTTTAAAAACTTACTTCAGTAGGCAATATTTTACCATGAATCTTGCTTTGGACAATAGATCCCAGACCACTGCTTACCCACATATGAACAAGGCACAGAGAGTGGCCAATTGCAACACTTGCTTCATTATAATGATAAAAACCTCAACCAAACATAGAGGCTCAGGACTTTAATCCCAGCATTTTGGGATGCAGTGGCAGGAGGATATGTTGGGCCTGGAAGTTTGTGACTACCCTAGGAAATATGAGGAAACGTCATCCCTATGAAAAATACAAAAATCCCGGAGTATGGTTTGTGTATGCCTTTAGTTCCAGCAACTCAGGAGACTGAAGTGAGAGGATCACTTGAGCCTGAGAGTTTAAGGCTGCAGTGCGCTATGATTGTACCACTGCACTCTAACCTGGGTAATATAGGGAGACTTTGTCTCTACAAAACAAAACTCAAAAATTCCCAAAGTAGTTTTGGCTAATTCATCATTTTTTATACTTGAGATTTATTTACACTATGACTGCATGGTTAAAGCTTCTTAATCCTGCTGACATACACCTTCTTGATGCTCCACCCCTTTTCTTCCATAATAAAAGGCCCTGGGCAGCCCTCTTCAGGGAGCCGGCTCTCAACTCTTCCTCCTGGGCTGTCTCCTTTGTATGAGTTCCCAGTAAAGCCTTGCCTGGGGATGTGTTTTGGCCTCATGTCAATGTATATCACATGAGAGCCTAGGAATCTGTGGTCACTAACACTTTTCTTCAGATGAGCTCTACTTTGGGAATACGTCTGCCTGTTGCAGCTGATTCAAATCTTTTCATTTGTGATCCTTCTGCCCCTTGTGATAAGTACAGAGGCAATCAAGCTCCTCTGTGAAATGACTCAGAACTATTTATCTCTGATCACAATATTATATTTATAAAGGTTTACAAGTCACATTTTAAGGAGGAAAAATATCAAAACTGGGATTTTATTGTTAGAATATTTATTAGTGGTGGCTGCAGGCAATGGCTGCCTAGTCAGGTAAGGTGTGTGAACCTTGGTGTTCCTCAAAGCTGGGCTAAGTCAACCTTAGCTAATCACAAAGGACTCTTTGGGAAATCATTTCTTAACTGGTCTCTGTAAATTACATTTCTTTTATCTGTGCATGCATTTACTTAAAATGTTTCTGACTCTGCTCCCTGCCCAAACATATAAAAATTTTCACCAGACAGCTTACTACATAAGTATTCAGTACTATTTGAAGAATGCAACTTGGAGTACTGCCAGTCTTCACAACACTGGCCATCAGTTTCTTTCTGCCTCTCGAAACAAGAAAGCAGCCTTTTATTTTATTTTTATTTATGTAGAAGTCTCACTCTGTCACCCAGGCTGGATGGCGGACAATGGCAAGCTCATGACTACTGCCAACTCTACATGCTGAGCTCAGGCATCTTTCCATCTGAGCCTTCCAAGTAGTTGGAACCATGGGCATATGCCTCCACACCCGAATAATTTGTAAAAAATGTATAATAGAGACGAGGTCTCACCTATCTGCCAAGACTCATCTCGCACCAATGGAATCAGGCAATCCTCTCACCTCCACCTCCCAAATTACTGGGAGCAATTGCAGGTGTGAGCCACTGTGCCCAGTGTGAGCAGCCTTTATAATAATGCCGTCAGGTACTGGCTGCAACACTCTCCTGCAATGCTTTGTTCCTTTTTCTAGGGAGGATTCAAGCTTTTTGGCTATATTGACTTCACCTTGCATCCTTTAAATAGCAAGATCTTGTCTTTACAAAAAATAAAATAAATAAATATTCAGGCATGGCGATATATGCCTGTAGCCCCAGATACTTGGGATGCTGAGGTGCTGAGGTGGAAGGGTCACCTGAGGCCAGGAGGTCGGGACAGTGGTGAATCATGATTGTGCCATTGCACTCAATCTGAACAATAGAGTGAGATTATGACTCTGAAAGTAATAATTATTACTACACTCTCTATCCTGAGTGGCATGAGGTCAGACCAGGTACACCCGTGTTTGTAGTGTTCCATAACGTCAGATTTTTACTGATGCTGGGGCGATCTTATAAGCCACAAGCTACATGGAGTTCCCAAGAAGACAATTCTCCTTAGTATTTCCCATTTACTAGGTAGTAAGAGCTGCAGGGAGGCAAGCTCAAGTCACTCCAAGAGTCAGCCAATATTGTACACTGTAGATAGTAGTGCACTTAACCAATATGTAAAAATCATAGATTAAACATTCCATGTCAAACAAAGTAACATTGTATGTCAAAAGGAAATGAATAGGAGAAAGGGTTAGTGAACCAGTTCAGGGGAGCCAAGGTGAGGAGTTTTCCTGTGCTGACTTGAATGGCACATTCACATCATGCAAGAACGTGGTCAGTCTCTGGTGGGAGATGACAGGAGCTTATCACAGGGACAGCAAGGTGGTATCTATTAAAGTGATTGTTTTGATCTGGTGAAGTCCTGTTCTTTTTATGGCCATAAAGTCTTCTGTCCCTGTTGGCATGAGGCCTTTTAGGAAATAAGATGAAGTCTTTTTCTAAGATGGAGTTACTTGTGTCAAGAGTGCCCTGTACACTCTCTGACATAATGATCTTTTCTACTTTAAGTTGTGAGCTTTAAAAATAAAATGCTATGGTCATTAAGTTATTAAAATTTAAAATATAGACACTTTTATTTTCCATCAATCTTCCTAAATCTGACACAAATACTGAAAAGAAAAATGTGTGTTTACTGGGAACTGCCAATGTCTTCTTGATTGATTTTGCCTGGCCTGACTTCCACCTCTTCTTGCTCTGACATCCAAGCCTGGGATCTTTTGATTCTGCTTTGGAAGTGGGAGGCCTTCTCTTCCTGAGGAATCTGGGAGACATGGTAGACACCTTGAAGTGGCTGCCTCTGGGCTGCAGTTACTGTGAGTGCAAGAACCTACCAACAGCACCAGGATAATGTGGCCAGCATTAAAAAGTGCACTTCAGTTGTAGAATTTCTTCCCAGAAATGCTTCCATGGTGGTTGGCCTGTCTCTAGACTGAGGCATGAAATGACTGACCCTTGGTGGTCACAGCACTGTCCTAAGGCTCGGGCAGGGGGATACTCACAAATCCTGGACTTTCAGATGGTAGAGATAGAAGAGGTCCTCACTGTCCCCTGCATTTTCATATAGATTTCTGGTCTCTTACACAAGCCCAGCTAAGTGGTGCCCCCAAGAGTTGTGCTGGGGTCCCCGATGGGCAGGGCACCTCTAGATGGGGGCATGGTTTGGGAGATTCATACTTGTTAATGACTAGAAACCATAAACCTCAATTTAATATCAATATTAAAATATTATTTTGCTTTTAATATCATTATTGTTTAATTTGAGACATAAAAACTGGCTTCTGTTTCCAAACCAGAGCATTCTAATCCAGATATGAATAAGACAAAGTGGGCCTCCAAGAAGCACATGGCTGATCAGACTCAGAAATCCAGGGAGTGTTTTATACACACTACATGGTGACATGGGTGGAGGCAGGGAGATGAGGGAGGTGGGTGGGGAAATATGAACAAACTCTGGGATGCTGGAGGAAGAACCAAAAAAAACCAGATCAGTCACAGGATGATGGATGGGAGGGCTTTCACATGCAAACTTGGTTTCTTCATTTTCTCTGCCCTCTCTGCCTCCACCCTCATTTATTTGGTCTATTTTACATTCTGGGATGAAATGCACCATGTGGTGTCATCAGTTGATGGCCTGTAAGCCAAAGACAGGACCAGAAAATGTGACCTCAGGTCCCAATAGGAAGTCCCACATGGGCTCTGGGGGCCAGTGACATGGCCTTATCTTCTCTTGTCTTGTTGATGTCCAGCTAGGTTGGAGGAAGTAGGGCTGACTGGGTGGAAGAATGACTTGAGGAAAGAATCTGTGGAAAGATGAGTCCCAGAAGAATCTCCCATGTGGAATCTGATTGCTCTCAGGCACCCCAGAGGGAAGGAAGAGGAGAAGGAGGAGCAGGAAGAACCTGAGGTCCAGACTGGGAAGCAGAGGTGCTGTTCTCAGCCCCAGGTCCAGGACACCTCAGCCCACTGGGTGACTTCTCATATCGTGCTTTGTTCCTGTTAAACTAAGGTCTCCTGAGAACACGGACTGAATGCTAACAAGAGCAGGGCCCAAGTCACAGCTTTCATGGAGAGGGATGGTTGGTTGGTGGGGGCATCTGAGGGACTGGGGAGCTGAACTGCCTCAGGAGATGCATTCATCATCTTTCCCACTGTCTGGCATGCTGGATAGAAGCTGAGAAGTTCTCAGGTGGTGAGTTGGGAACGTGAGGACCACAGACTGGGGAGCTTGGCAGGTGCCAATATTTCAGCTCTGTTATGGATTCTACTGGATTGTAGCTGTTACCTAGTTTTATTTTTCTCTCTCTCTTTTTTTTTGAGTTAGAGTCTCACTCTGTTGCCTGGTCTGGAGTGCAGTGGCACACTCACAGCCACTTGACCTGCTGGACTCAGGTGATCTTTCTGCCTCAGCCTTCCAAGTAGCTGGACCAACAGGTATGTGCCACCATGCTACCTAATTTTCCTGTTGAATGGAAGTAAGATGGAATCAGTGTGTGCAATGAGTAGCCATTGTAACATTGCTTAGCTTTGTCATGTTTTTCTAGCAGTTTACTTTAAATTATCCTCTAATTACTAGCCAATGACAGAACAGGTTTCTCTGAGGTACTTATTGATCATTATTTTACAGTCCCTTTCCAGCCTGTTTTGTAAACAAGTTAACCTAATCAACTCTTCATGCCACAGACTCCATAAACATAGCAACAGTCATGTGACTAACCACCAATCTGCCTGCCATCCTTCACCTGATGTCAGTACCTGTGCTTACCTGTCCTTTTCACGATAAAGTGGAGCAGACCACCACTCAATCACCTGATGACCTGCTCCCATCAAAGGGAATGTTTAAAAGACATTCATCTTGAAACAGCAGTCAACATTCTTTGCTAGGCTATAGTCTGGCCATGTGGTTCTTTGAATGAGGGTCGCCATTTTTCCTAACTTTGACCCTACCCTACCTTGGGGAGGTGAATCTCTCTCTTCTTTCTGTCTAATATACTTTCTAAAAAGCTATATTATCCCATCTAACTTCCATACATATTTTTGCATCTTTCAAGTGTCATTGGATTGCACACCACACCCAAGGTGGTCTGACCCAATATTTTGGAGGAACTACTAGGATTTTTAACCCAACATTTTCAGCGGTCCCACTGAGATTCTGGTACCCAGCATATGTTTTGTATCCACTTGTGAGGAAAGTTACTCCTTCTTTCAGAAATCAAGGTGGGAATTGAAAAATAATGCAAACTGTTCAAACTCAGTAGCTCTTTGTTTTTGAAGAGTGCCATGAAGTCCCATTTCTAGTCATTTACATCAGTTTTCAGAAGTCCACTTGAGAAACACCCTTGGCAAGGAGACACAGGGTTGTATTTTGTGACATCTTAAGAGCTTCCCAGCAGAATACAGGACAATCATATTTGTGTGATTCTTTCTGAAATCAGATAGTCAAGAGTCAGGGAGACAACAGAGAGTAGTTGCTCAAAGCACAGCTCTAGAGTCCTGCTGGCATAGATATGAGCCCTTCTTCTACTTCTTCCTGCTGTGGGACCTGGAAGAATCAGGAGTCCTGTGTCCTCATCTGAGAAATAGAGATGATAATAATACTGGCCTCAGAGGAAGGTAGGGAGGCTCAGAGAGCTGTCAGTACCTGACACAAGCTCAGAGGAACATTGGTCTTTAAAGAAAAGAAAGGAAGAAAAATAGAAAAATCAAAACCCAAAACCCCCAATGATGTCAGACTTATTACCAATTAAGATCAAGTTGACACCAAACTAGAAGATTCATGGTTTGTTGAAACTTCCTCATGCATGAGGGGATAAAGATGAAGAGTGACGGAAGAAACACTACCCAACAGAAGAGTGACGTGTTTCTGTCTTGCAGAAATCACTTGTTGCTGTTGTGTCACTGACTTAGCAAAGTCATGTTTGCACAGGATTGACCTTATTTTCTCATGAGACAAAATCTATCTTCCTCCCACACCAGGAAGCAATGGCAGGCATTCTTATCCTTCCAGCCTAGTGCTAGCTCTTACCTTAGGAAAATATATCATGTCTGTTACCCTTTATTTTAGCAATGGTCCCACAGAGTTAGTCCTGGCACTGGACAGCAGGAGTTCCTTGCAGAAGGGCTCAGACATGTCTAATCACTGCAATGGTGCCAAAGCCTCAAAGCGACCCTCCTGTGACTGGGATCCCCCACCTGTCCTTCCTTTTTTTCTACTCCTTTAAATGTAATTCTCAAACCACTCAAGGGCCTAAAATTTTGCAGTTTCTCCCTCAAAATGAAGCCCTGGTAACTCTAGAGCAACAAAATCACCCAGGAGCCCACGAGAACCCTTTGTATACTGTGGCTCCTCCAGGATATCCATGGAGGCACCTGGCCCACACTGGGTGTTGCCCACATGGATGACAGCACAACCTCTAGTAGGGGGAGGGTGGCGGTGCCTGCTTCAAGGGGAGGGTGTAGCTCCCACAGAAGAGGGCTCACTCCCATCAAGCCTTGTGCCTGGCTATTCTGAGTCCTAAGCCCTGCTTCTGTCTCCAACACAGAGTGCACACTCACAGGAGGAGCTCACCTTGTTTTGCTTCCTACTTGCAGAAGTTTTACAACAGGACTGCACTCCTTTGATATGCTCTCCATTGAGATGTGGGGTCTGCATCCCCTCCCCTTGGTGCTGGACCCATCTTAATGACTGGTTGGCCAGTTGATTATAAAAGAAGTAGTGCCCTGTCACTTCCACAGCTGGGTCATACAGATGGATGTCTCCACCTGATTCTTTTGGGAAATTCAGATTTGAATCTCTGAGCCACATGTGAGAAGTCTAAGGCCCTCACGTTGTGAAGACACAAGCAACATGGAAAGGTCACCTGAAGGTGGCCCAGCTGATAGGCCCTGGCTGAGGTCTCAACCAAGCACGTGGGACTGAGGATGCCCCTAGATCTGCAGTCCAACTGTACACCCAAAAACTCAGTGTGCCCACTCATCACTCCAATGTGGCTAGTGTGACTGAGAAGCACAAATGTCAACTTTATGTCATTTTACTTAATATTAACTTATATAGTGCCTAGGCTAGTGGCTGCCGTATTGGGCCACACAGCTCTAGATAACTCTTGGCTGAGCCACTGACTCACCCAGCATTCCAGTCCTCCTTCAAAGACCCATAGAACATCATAGAACAAAACAAACATCATAGAACAAAAACATCATAGAACAAAAACAAACCATTCTGCAGTGTTCTTTCAAAAGTCCTGGTTCACAGATATGGTGAGCAAATTTAAATGGGTTTTTTAAGGCTGAAAGTTTTGGATAATTTGCATAATGCAATAAATAAACAAACCATTGCTATATATCTAAAGCCCCCACCACCATGCCAGGTGGCATAAGTAGGCTTTCTTTAAGTGTTTGAAAAATGAATGAATGAATGAATCTCCATTTTCTAGAGAAAAACAATGTGATGGTTCATCTTCTGTGTCAAATGTGACTGGGCCATGAGATGCCCAGATGCTGGTTCAACATGATTTCTGGTGTGTCTGTGAGGATATTTCTGGAAAACACTGGCATGTGGATTGGTGATTGAGTAAGTAGAAGCTTCTCCATAGTGAGGGTGGGCATCACTCAGTCCACTGAGGGCTCGAAGGGGAAATAATGATAAAGGAGGTAGAATTTCTCTCTCTACTTCACTTCTTCGGCTGGGACATTGATCCTCTCTTGTTCTTGCCCTGGGGCTGACCTCATGGCTCTCCTATTTCTTGGGCCTCTGGACTCAGCCTGAGGCTCACCACTGGCTTTTCTGGGCCTCCAGGTTGCAGAGAGCAGGTCCTCGGATGCTCAGTCTTCAGCATCCCAGGAGCCAGTTCTGATTCTCTGAATAACCATGGTGAACACAGACAGCTAGTGAGGACAAGGTATCTTCACACTGTGTGCAATACCCCTTCACATGATGTTTGTTGAAAGGACAAAAGTCTGGGCATGGTGGCTCAAGTCTGGCATCCCAGCATTATGGGAGGTTGAGGCAAGAGTACTGCCTGAGCCCAGGAGATTGAGAAAAGCCTGGGAAACTTGGTGAGACCTCATCTCTACAATAAATGAAAAAGTTAGCCAGGCATGAAAGTGCATGCCTGTAGTTCTAGCTATTTGGAAGACTGAGGCAGAAGGATCACTTGAGCCCAATAGATCGAGGCAGCAGTGGTCATGCGAGTGCCACTGCACTCCAGCCTGGGTGACAACAGTGGGACTCTAACTTAAACATAAAAGCCAAAAGAAAAGCCAAAATGGGGTAACCTCAGCCATTGTGGGCAGAAGGCTTGGTGTTGGCTCATGTTTTTGGCTAAACCCTCCTTCCATTTTCCCATGATCAGCACACTCCCAGCTAAATGCCTTTTTGTTCACTAAGTCAAAGACATTTAAAAATAATATTTGGGTCTTGAAACTTTGTTTTACAGACCTTGCACTACTCTCCCTGTCTATATGATCAACTATCTGAAACTCTGGTCGTTGCCATACTGGGCAGTAAATTGCCATGACAACAACCTCCCCCAGTCCTATGTTACATTTCACAAAAATGCTCCTGTTCTCAACCTTTTAGAGGAAACCTTAGAAACACCCAGTTTCAAACATTCAGCACCCAGTGTTTCTTCAGTGTTTGGACCCCTCTTCAACCTTGAGGAGGTAGAAGAAACTTTTTTTCCTCTAATTTATCTTCTAAATATACTTTTTCTCAGTGACTCCTTGTGAAATTCTTTGCTTTTTTCCCACTACAGGACACCAGCACACTGACCTAACGGTTATGTCTCTATGAAACAGGAGAAATAGCACACCGAATATGTAACTTCATAAAATTAGTGTACTCTGGTTGATGGTATATTTGTACCTTTCTGTGGGACTTGTCCATAAAGCATTATACTTTCTGATGATGACAATCTTTTGGTTCTTTAAAAGGGTGAAAATGTTGGACAGTCATGTGGCAGTGCACTCTCCTGACCTTCCCTGCCTGGGTCTTGGGGGAGCCCTGTGTGAGTGGGTGGTCAGGATGAGTGCCTGTGGAGGGGCTGAGGTGGGGGAAGCAGCCCATCTGAGAACAAAGTCCCTGGGGTGTGTGAGGGCTACTGCAGATGGCTGCTGTTGCCTGAAGCCTCCGTGGGAGCCCAACATGAGTCCTTGTCTTGGGGGTCATTGTCATGGCCTCTCCAATACTGCCAGAATAAGTGAGAGCTTTCTGTTCTGGAAGAGGTAGATGGGTGGTGGATTCTACTTCTCTCTGCCAACAAATAATTAGTTTCTTTTACCCTATTTTAAAATTAATTTTCAAATTTATAATTGACCCACAATGAACGTACATACTTATGGGGTATAGTGTAAAGTTTCGGTGCATGTGTACATTGTATAATTGATACAGAGACCCACTAATGTCAGTCCATATTGCCACAGCCCCTAGAGAAGGGCATAGCAATGTGCAATATTCCTGAGAGCTAATAAAATGTGCACTTCCCCTTATCTCCTATGCACTCCCTGTAGTCTAGGCTCCATCAACTGAAAGATGAAAATCTTCTTTTATTCCTTTTTCTGAATGGTTATAAGTTTGAATAATATAGTATCAATGTAATTGTAAGCCTTGTGATTTGTGTAACTTTTGTATCAATGTAATAATAAATTTTGTGATTTGTATAACTTTTGTGTAATGCTTGATGTCTCAGGTCTTGTAAACTTCCTTTACTCTATGGCAAGTTTGATTAACACTTCTGCCAGGCACTACTGATAAAAGCTATAAGATATCTCTGATACCTGGCACCAGGAAGTCTGTACTGAAAAATGTTACTATCAATAACTGTGGCTGAAACTCAAGTTCTATACAATGCTCTGCTGGTCATGTGGCTAATGTACTAACAACTCTGGACTTATAAAAGTGAACTGTAAAAGCCCGGAGAGTGAACAGAACCATTTTAAAAGGCCTCAAGTCTGACTCTGCTCCCTGGATTCAAAGACAGAAATACACTTCTTTGTACCAGGTCCCTTTGTACCCTTTGTACCCTTTGTACCAGGTCCCTTTGTACCCTTTGATTTATTGGTATCAAGGGGAGCAGTCAAGCGTTACTAAGACTATAACATAAGTACCAAATCAAGATGAGTCCATATCCACCACTTTAAACATTTGTTATTCTTTGTGGCAATAACATTTAAATACTTCTCTCCTGGCTATCACAACTTTGTTATTTGCTAGGGTCACCCTACAGTGTAATAGAACACCTACCTTAGGCTCCTTTAATTGCAAACTAGTACACACACTGATCAACCTCCCCCTGTCCCACAGCTGCTGACAGTCACCCTTTCCCTCTCTGTCCTATCTCCTTCCCAACAGTCCCTGGACACCTCTCAGCCTCTTGACCTCTCCTTGCTGGCTCAGGTCCTGCTTCTGCCTCTCTCCAGCACACTTTTTTTCTCCTAACTTTTTAAAGAAGTCTCGCCAAGAAAATCTCCATAAAATGCAAATTCACACAGACCTCAGAGTGTTCACATGAAAGCTGGCCTCCTGCAGGGTAGATGCTCTGAAGACTTTCCTTGTGTTTCGATAATAAACAGAAATGAAGTGAGAAGCAAGAGGCCTCATCCAATGGAGGCTAAAGAGTAGCTGCAAGTGCAGGGGCGCATTGATGTGACCTCAGCATGGGGAATGCCCAGAGGATGCCACTTTCCTCCACAGGCTCCAGTCCTCTCCCCACTCCTGTCCCCGCTTCCAGTTCAGTGGGCAAAACTTGCACCACACAGGAACAAATTGGGAGCCTCAGCAGTACCAGACCCTGCCAGGGTTGGTTTGTTTTTGCAGAAAATCTAAATGATTAGCTATCAGTTCTGTGAAAGTTTAACATTCAGATTGGACAATTCCTGTCACACCCAACTCCATAAGAGTGGAGAAGGTAGGGGAAAAAACACTCAGAACACACAACATTGTTCTAGGAATGCAGTTATCTGCAAGTCCAGCTGCCAACACTGGCAGTTGTCACCTAAAAACACTTTTATCTGCAGCTGCAGACACAAACAGCACCCAGTATAGGATGCATTTTGCCTGCACTTCTGCTCACCCATCAGAGCTCACCATCTGCCAAGCTTTACTAGTGCCAGCGAGCTTTCTCAAAGAGGCTTATGTGACATTCCTCTTTTCACAACACCTCCAATCTTTTCTTTGCTCTTGAAAGACCTCCTGGTCCACATATATGTGCCCCAAATTTAAATTCCTTCTTTTTAAATAAAGTGTTAAATTTAGAGACTCATCTCTACATTTTAATTTTGATTTGATACTTCAAATTCTAATAACTGCATATACTTTTTCAGAGAGTTGTCCAATCAGGGGCTCTTCACCAAATTTCAAGCTTCTTAGCTGTTTTTTGAGTTAAGTCCTAGGGATACAAAACACAGGAGGTACCAAATGGTTTAGGAAAAAATGTTCTGAGACTACAAATTCAATGAACACAGTCTCTCCTGGGCTGCCGCTGCCTTCCTGTACCTCCTTACCTCTAACACCTACTTTTTCAACTCCAACTCTGTCCAGGTGCCTCCTGCTCCAAACATCTGGCATTTGTGATGCTCAGTGCCTAGGAAGCTCTTGTTGATGCCTTCCTGCCATGACCCAAAGTCTTCATCTTACATATATCAAACTCTTTGCTCCCTTTACAGAGCCTGATCCCTTCCAGCACCTGCTGATTCAGAATCTACCTAGTATGTGCCACCATCTGCCTGCTTTGTGCAGGACATAAAGCTGCCCACAGCAGACACTACAGGTGCATACCAGGTGTGCCTACCTGGAGGAGGACAGAGATGTGTAGACAGATCAACTGCATAGGAAGATGGACAAGAGCTACATAAGAAAATAAGCAGTATGTTATGAATATAAAGCATGATTGATTAACAGGATCTGAGAGGAAGGGAAAGAAAAAAGACAATAAAGAATGTTACAGGCCAGGCTCGGTGGCTCAGTCTGTAATCCCGGCACTTTGGAAAGCCGAGGCGAGTGGATTGCCTAAGCCCGCAGGTTCGAGACCCAACCAGGCAACTTGGTGAGACCTCGTCTCTACAATAAATAAAAAATTAGTCGGGTGTGGTAGCGCGTGCCTGTACTTCCTGCTTTTTGGAAGGCCGAGGCGGAAGGATCGCCGGAACCCAGAGGGTCAAGGCTGCGGTGGCCGGAAGCGGGCCACTGCCCTCCAGTCTGGGGAGGGAGTGGGACTCTGACTCAAAAAAAAATGTTACAAAGAGAGGTTGCTAATCAGCTAGGTCCCTAAGAGATGGAAGGGGACTTCCAAATGGGGAAAGTGAGAAGCATGGCCTTGTGGGCGGAAAGTCCAGTCCCTGCATGGCATGGAGTTCTGATGAGAGGGTCAGCAGGTGGCTCTGCACAGGTGGGCCAGGGGTATGTGCCAGAGGGACAGTGCCTAAAGAAAGTGTCTGCAGAGGCTTGAGACCAGGCACTGCCCTTTGGTTGAATGCAAAGTTGCCAAGGGAGAATTCAGAATCAGTGCCTTCTCTGGTCATGATGCTAGTGGTGTCTGCCCAGTAAGTGATGCCCCAGGTGGTACCTGCTTCCCACACTATGAGCCATGTCACTTTGCATCTTCCACAGCAAAACTACTCTAAAACAAACAGGGACATTCAGCTAAAACATTAGCCCTCATTTGGCCTTGCTGCCTCACAAGTCTTTCTGGTATCCACATGATATACACAAACCTGTTGATGCCAACATTATCACATTCATGTGACTCTATCAGTGTGACATGAAACACACACAGTGGGAGAGGACATTCATTCTACCTTTTCATGTAATCATAAGGCAAACCAGTACTTAAACAAAAGCAATGTACTTGTTATGGCAAAGTGTACCTACCCTCTTCTAAAAATAAAAACAGAACAAAGAGCTGGAAAGAATATTAAGGGCATTAACACCAGATGACCTGCTTTGAGTCTCATCTCTACCACATTATTTTGTGACCTACAAAGGGACTCCTCACCACAGGAAGTTTCCCCATGGGCTCCAGTGTGCTGAGGGCTTTGAAGAAGAAACGATATGTGGCATCTGGGTCTTAGTAGTTGCTGCATAGATGCAGGAAGAGTATGTGGGTGGAAAATAAAGATGCTGTGGTTAAACCTCACATCCTTTTGGGAAACTAGCCCTCTGCAATTTGTCATAGAATGAATAAACAGATTCCAAATATTAAGACAATATATGTTCTCTCTGCATAAGTTATAGCCCTTGTCTTAAAAAAAATTTGTCCTCTAATTTATCAAATGTGTTTCAAAATTGGAAATGAAACAAATTAAACTGGAAGAATCTCTGTATACACAACAACCTGAATATAAACAAAGGGCAGAACAGTTTTCAGGCTGCAGATGTATTTTGTAATCATGGAGGTGTGTCCTGGGGGTTAGGTGTTTAGCCATTGTCTGGTAGCTCATTATCCAAAAAGCTGCCACCAACTGGATTCTGGGAGTCAAAGTGAGGAGATGAATCAGGGGATGGCCTGAGTCTGAACTTCCACAGAGGCTAGAGCTTGGCAGAGGAGAAAAAGGTCAACATATTAGACTAAAACCAGGTTTCCTTAAGGAGCGGATGAGGTTTACTGACAATACAAGGATGTCAGAAACACAGCTCATAAGGAGTCTTGGACGTCAGAAGTGAGGTTGCCCAGGGAGATGATGCACAGAGCACTGGTCATGCAGCTGCCGCTCCTCAGCAGGCCTCACCTTTGAGCGCAGCCAGCTATCTAGCTCCACTCAGGCTCCTCCTAGCAGGCTCTTACAGCCTTGTTCTCTCCCTGTCTCCCCACTGACACAGTGGGAAGTATTCTTCTGTTCTTGCCTCTAAGACTAAAGTGAGAGACATTGGGAGGACTTCCCAAGAAATCTCCTAATTCCAGACATAGACCACAACTGCAGTGAGAAATGCTGACCTGGAGTTTCTGCAGGCAAAAGAATGGGCCTTTGATCTTTTGATAAACAAGACCCTCTCGTGTCAAGTTAAGATTAAAGAAAACTTCTCCCTGCTCATCAGAAAGGGTGTTCAGGCATAAAGGGCATCAAATAAATTAATTCTAGAAGGAAGAACTCGATAGGAATAGAAATGAATAATATGCACATATTCTCTATCCATAAACTTTAGATTTAATGACAATGAGTACAAAATTTGGTAAAACATGCTTAACTATTTAGGAAAAATAAAGTTTTCCAAAGAAAATCTTTAGAGCTTTTGTCATTCCAAAATTGTCCCTGGGTTCAACTGTCTTCAAACTGGAGGGAAAGAATCATTTTAAATTGTATAAAGTCAATGACTACATCAAGCATCATCTCTCATTTCAATATAAAACATGTGGATGCAAGATTAGTCACACCAGGAACAAACAAAAGGCCCCTCTACAGTAAATATCTTTGATTTCACAGGAGGCATTAATTCTCTAAGTCCAAGCAGTTATCCTCGGTGGATACAAATGCAGTTTACTACTTAATACAAAGAAAGATGAATAAGGAGCCAGCATGCCATTTGGAGAAAATACTGTATTAGAATTATTAACTTAAAACAATATGTAATATCTCTCTCATTTTGCTAACCCTACCTGTACAGTAGTGGTCAGCAAAATTTTTCTGTGAAGAATCAAGCAATAAATATTTTATACTGTAGAGGCCATAGAGTCCCTGTCAGAAATGCACAGCTCTGTCCTCGTGGTGCAAAAGCAGCCATAGGCAATGCATGCATAAATGAGAGTAACTGTGTGTCTATTAAACTCTATTTTCAGAAACAGGATGAGGACCAGGTGGGGCCTGTGGGCCATAGTGTGCTGACATCTGATCTAAACTTGCCCCTCCATCTATGCTTTGCCTATTCTCACTGTCTCTTTGATCAGGGCCCCGGTCCAGTCACTAAAGCTGTGAGCAAAAAGCACCTGTTTGGCAGGTACAGTTGTGGTAGACATGGAGTGGTGACTGTCACAAGGGTGTCGGCGGGAAAATTTGAGTCTTTGTCAGAAGCACAAATATTATACAACTGGAATTTTACATAAAAACAAACAACTGGAAACCCAAAATGTATAATAAAATGCACATCTAGAATAGCAGAAACAATTTTGAAAAGTAACAAATCTGGAGGACTAAAGCTTCCTGATTTCAAGCCTTTAACTACAGTAATCAAAAAAGTGCAGTGTTGGCATGATAAGGATACATAAAGAAAGCAATGGAACAGAATCAAGAGTCCAGGAATCACTCCACATATATATATAGACAATTGATTTTAGAACAGAATGTGAAAGCAATCCAGTGGAAAGAGCTACTTTTGACAAAATTTGCTGTAACAACTAGATACATCTATGCAAAATAAAGAAATAGATAGATACATTTTGACCCATTCTTTGAACCTTGAGTAAAAACTCAAACGCTTATTGACATAAATACAAAACATAAAACTATCAATCTTCTAAAATAAAAATTCCTGTATTTTGGGTTAAGCAAAAATTTCATAGATTGTCAAGCTAGAAGTATGAAGTATATAAAAATCTCAATAATTTGGACTTTATCAACTTTTAAAACTTCCCTTTTGTATATGCTGTTAGTGAGTATAAAGAGAAGGAACAGACTGAGAGAAAATATTTGCAAATTACTTATCTGATAAAGAACTTACAGCCAGACTATATAAAGAACACTCAAACCTCAAGGAAAAAAAAAACTCAGTAGACAGTGACATGCTATATAGCACTGAGAAGAGAATAAAATAATGAAACATAAAAACATAGGTGCATCTCAAAATAATTATGCTAGGCAAAGGAAGTCAAACACTAACAAGGAGATACTGCAAATTTTATTAATATAAAACTAGTAAATGCAAACTCATCTATAGTGGCATACATCAGATAAATGCTTTCCTCAGATGAAGGGGTGGAAGGAAGCGGTGCGAATACAAATAAATTGTTCAGTTGGTGGATGTATCTCACTATTTTGAATCTAGTGATGCTTTCATAGATAGATAAATATAGTTGTTGATATAGATATAAAATAAGTTATATAAATAAACAGAAGTCCCGGTGGCCTTTAGAGAAACAGGAAACCAACATTGATTTAGACCTGGAGTCTTTATGGCTCCAGTTGTGGTTTCTGACTATGGCACCAGAAAACTCTTTGGTGGATGTTTTCCAACCAAGGTATAGATTTCAAAAGGTTTAATTATCTTTATACATTAATAGCAAATGATATGAAATCATAGTTTGGAGGTAAAAATTTCTCCTCGCTGCTCCTAGGTCTCTCACAAGATTTGCAGGACCAAGAAGAAAAGCCAAGAGTCTTGAAGGAAATAATGTGTAGCATGTGTGACTTTAAAATGACCTGTGGCTGAGCACAGAAAGGTTGAAGTTCTAGGATGAGGCATTGGAATGGAAATGTTCACCAAGGTATAAACCATGTGTTTTATAGGAAGAGCCATTCATCTAAGAATAAGACATAGAATATGTGTTTTTTTTTGTTTGTTTTTGCTTTTTTTTTAGGCCTCAAGGTACATAACACAGTTTTCCCACTAGGGATCATGATTGGTTTTTTAAAATTGTATTTTATCATTATTATTATTCTTTTATTGTAGAGACGAGGTCTTGCCAAGTTGCCTGGGCTGGTCTCAAACCTATGGACTCAGGTGATCCACTTGCCTTGGACTCCCAAAGTGCTGAGATTACAGACTGAGGCACCAAGCTGAGACGGCTTAGTTTTTTAAAAGCACATATTTTTGGATATATATCAAATACATATATATTAAAATATATTTACAATTATTAAAATACATATTACATATTTAAATATATATATTTAATCTGACATCAACTGAATTTTATTTTATTTTAATTATTTTATTTTAAAGATGTGGGTACAATTCAGGATTAGGTGCATAAGTGGTCAATGTACAGGTGAAGTTTGGGCCTCCCATTGGTCCTCACTTCACCTGGTTAAAGATCAGGTACACTTACTGATGTTATGTGACCCCCCTCCCTCCCCTGACAGTGTCTCACTACTGCAAATCCCTTTCTTGTAGTATTATGATAAATGTTCAGGATCCACTTATGAGTGAGAACATGTCATACTCACTTATTTCTTTCTGAGATAGATCGATGAGTATGATAGACTCTAAATCCATCCAAGTTGCTGCATAATTTTGTCTTTCTTTATGTCTGTATAATATGCCATTGTGCATATGTACCACATTTTTAAAATCCAGTACATTTTTGATAAACAACACAGTTGGTTCCATTTTTTTAGATTGCGAATAGTGCTAAAATAGACATGCATACACAAGTATCTTTTTTGTTGAATAATTTGATTTCCTCTAGGTATATTCCCAGAGGAGAGATTGCTGGGTCATATGGAATGTCAACTTTTAGATCTTTTAAAAATCACCACACTGTTTTCCACAGAGGTTGTATTAATTTACACTCCCACCAACAGTGTAGAAGTGTTCTCTTTTCTCCTCATTCTCCCCAGCATCTGCTGTTTTTTGAGTTATTTATTATGGCCATCCTGACTGGAGTTAGGTGGTATCTCAGTGTGGTTTTTGTTTGCATTTCTTTGATGATTAATGAGGTTGAGCATTTTCCATGTGTCTATTGGTTGCTTATATGTCTTCTTTTGAGAAGTGTCTATTCATATCTTTTGCCCACTTTGTGCGTGTGTGCATGTGTGTGTGTGTGTGTGTGTGTGTGTGTGTGTGTGTGTGTGTGTGTGTGTGTGTTGGAGTCTCACCCTGTTGCCCAGGCTGGAGTGCAGTGGCATGCTGCTCATAGCCACCACAACCTCAGTCTTGTGGGTTCAGGCAATCCTTCTGCCTCAGCTTTTCAAGTAGCTGGGACTACAAGCACACGTCACCATGCCCAGGTAATTTTTGTGATTTATTGTAGACATGAGGTCTCATCAAGTTACCCAGGCTGTTCTTGAATCTCCAGGCTCAGGCAATCCTCTCACCTTGGGCTCCCATTGTGCTGGGATACAGACTGAGCCACTGCACCGGCCTTGCCCAGTTTTTAATAGGGCTGTTTGTTTTTTTCCTTTTGGCACATTTGATTTCCTCTTAGATCCTGGATGTTAGGCCTTTGTCAGATATGCAGCTTACAAATATTTTTTTCCCATTTTGTGGAATGTCTCTCTGTTCTCTTGATGATTTCTTTTTCTTTTCTTTTTTTTTGTGAATGGGGTTGTTCTTTTTACCTGATTCTCTGCTAGTTTGTTGCCGGTGTGAATAGAAATGTGACTGTCTTTTGCACATTGATTGTGTACCCTGAGGTTTTACCAAAGTGTTTTATTAGTGCAAGCAAATTTTTGGCAGATTCCCTTGCCTATTCCAGGTTTAGGATCATATTATCAGCAAAGAGGGATAGCGTAACTTCTACTTTTCCTTTTGAGAACACTGATTTTCTTCTTTCTTTTTTTTTAAGTTGGAGTCTCACTTTGTCACCCAGGCTGGCATGCTCACGGCCACTGCAGCCTCAACCTGCTGGGTCCAGGCAATCCTTTCACCTCAGCCTTCCAAGAAGCCAGAACTACAGATGTACCACACCCAGTTAACTTTTTTTCTATTGCAGAGATGAGGTCTCGCCAAGTTGCCCAGGCTGGTCTCAAATCCACGGGCTCAGGAAATCCTCTCACCTCAGCCTCCAAAGTGCTGGGATTATAAACTTGAGCCACTGTGCCTGGCCTTCTTCTTTCTAATTGCTGTAGCTAGTACTTCCAACACTATGTTGAACAGGAGGCATGGTAATGGGCAGCCTTGTCTTGTTCCATTTTTCCAGTGAAATGCATCCATTTTATGTCTGTTTTGCAATATGTTGTCTGTGGGTTTATTGTCGATGTCTCTTATTATTTTGAAATATGTTCTTTCTATGCCTAGGTGTTCAGGGTTTTTTAAAAATCAATAGATGCTGGATTTTGTTAAAAGCATTTTCTGCATCTAACAATATAATCATGTGGATCTTGTTTTTACAACTGTTGATGTATTCAGTTGCATGTATGGTCTTGCAGATGTTGAACCAGCCCTTCATCCTGGGGAAGAAGCCTACTTGATCATGGTGGATAATTCTTGAGATGTGTTGATGGATCTGATTTGCTAGAATCATAATAAAGTACTTCAGCAGAAATCTTGTGGAAACTGTTTAGCCAATTTCAAAATTTTCATAGACATATAAATGCTAAGGACAAAGTTATCCTTAAAAAGAACACAGCTGGATGACTTATGATGCTAGATGGTACAATGAAGATTAAATCTACCATAATCCAGGCTGTGTGTGATGGTTACACAAGGACAGACTCAAGGTAACTAGAAACATTAGAGCCCAACTCAGACCCACACTTTTAGGCATTTTGCATTTGGCAAAAGGTTTGCAGCAAGCCAGTAGGAAGGAGAGGAGTCATCTTTGCAAATGGCCTGAAGTCAACTGGTTATCAACATGGGAAAGAAATGAACTCTGATTCCTAGCTTACACTATCAATAAATTTCAGTGACAGATGGGTTTTATGTCTAAATGTGAACATTTTGACTGGTCTCGGTGGCTCAGCCTATAATCCCAGCAATTTGGGAGGTTGAGGTGAGGGGATTGCTTGAGGCCACCGGTTTGAGACCAGTCTGGGCAACTTGGTGAGACCTTGCTCCACAATAAATAAAAAATTAGCCGGGCATGCGAGCACATGCCTGTAGTTTTGGCTACTTGCAAGAATGAGGCAGAAGGATCACCTGAGACCAACAGGTCTAGGCTGTGATCATGCCAATCCATCCCAGCCTGGGCAACAGAATGATACTCTGACTCAAATAATAATAACAATGATGATGATGATGATTACAGTCACATAAAAAAGTGTATGGAACTTGCGAAATAATTAAATTAGACTAACTTAAAACAGTACATTCTGTTTTATTACATGTAAGTAAAGTTTAAAAACAAGCAAAATGAATTCAGAGGGTGGTATATTTTGTTAACACTGGGGAAGAGGCCAGTAATTTGGGATGAGGGGATGAGTAGGACTCATGGATGGTTTGTGATGCTTTATTTCCAGTGGTCACATATGCTGGTTGTGTCCCTGTTAGATGAATTATTACTAGATATAGTAATGACTATCTCTTGTCCAAATGTTTGGGAGCAGAAATGTTTCAAATTTCATTTTTTCCATTTTGGAATATTTGCATATACATAATGAAATATCTTTGGGATAGGATTCAATATAAATGTGAGATTTATTTATGTTTTATATATGCCTTATGCACATAGCCTAAAGGCCATTTGGTGGGATATTTTAATTTTAATTTTTTAATTTTTCAGTTAGAGTCTCACTCTGTCGCCTAGGCTGGAGTGAAGTGGCACAATCACGGCCATCCTAGCATCAAGCTGCTAGGCTCCGGTGATCCTTCCACCTCAGTCTTTCAAGTAGCTGGAACTACAGGCATGCACAACCATGCTTTGCTAATTTTTGATTTATTGTAGTGACAAGGTCTCACCAAGTTGCCTGGGCTGGTCTTGAACCCATGGGCGCAGGCAATCCACTAGCCTCAGTCTCCCAAAGTGCTGGGATTACAGGCTGAGTCACTGAGCCCAGCCTATAGGATATTTTAAAACATTTTTGTGTATAAAACAAATAATGTGTATCTTGAACCATCAGAAAGAAGAGGGGGTGCTATCTCAGCAACTCATATGGACAAGCTGTAATTGCATGTCATCACTGTCACTCCTGGCTCTGAATTTACATGCAACCATAAGCAATCATTTTATTACATTTATTCATGCATAAATAAAAAGCATAACATGCTATTAATATGGTAAAATAGCACACGTTCAAGATAACTGAACACACTGTAGCTTCACCAGAACACTGTTATCAGCTGTCAGACAACAGTGATGACAAACAATGCTTTCAGATCCACCCATGATGTTGGGTTTTGATTAAAAGGTAACGACTGTCAACTGTATCTTATTTTAGGTGAGATAAACTTCAGCAGCAGTTGAGGAACCAGGAAGCGGACCTTCTAAAGATGAGGAAGCATTCACCTGGAGTTGGATACTTTAATAAGTCTTTGCTCCAAAGTCATCTGCCTCAGTAACAATGACATTTGCATTAGAAGTCTTTCTTTGATTTTAAAAACTGCCACGGATTATTGTCCTGTTATGAATGCACGCTGCTCTAGTCCTTCAATAATTCCATCGTATGTTTCCACCACATTGACCACAGGGGCTTTTTCCACAGTGCTAACAACATGATCTTCATCACTATTAGGGTCATAATCTCCTTGACTCTGATTTCTGTAGCTCACCACTGGTCAATGTGTAAACAACTGAAGCCTAACTATTGATGTTAAAACCTTCTTCAATACACTTCTTCCAGCTTACTTATGGACTCTGAAGGTATATATGTAAGGCAGTCAGAAATTTTTTTCACTTGATATCCAGAATCCTTCAAAGTCACCAACTTGTTCATCCTTATCACGTAACACATTCTCAGACTGGAGTTGGGTAAGGCATCACAACTCTGTGTGCAGTCACTGTGTTGTTACAAGCATGGCAATAGCACATGTGGCATTCTCCATGCTAAACTCCTTTTGAAAACACTGCACATCCTTACCTCCCTCTCATACTGCTAACAGGCTGTTCAAGAGAGTGTGTTTATATTTATTTATTTTTTTGATGTAAGTATAATCAGGTCACATGACTGAACTAATGAAGTCACAATTAGGGAAAAGTACATGGCATACGTGTAATATTTAGTGACAATTTCAGCTGGAGATGAGCAAAGCAATTGTCACGAAAATAACAAAACTTCAGTTGCCCTCTGTTGGGAGTCAGCCTTGGAGGTCTACATGATTGACAGGTCCCGGTGGGCCGAAGACCCCAGGCCGCAGGGCTAGCCCAGGAAACTGAGGCCCTTCTGTCTTCCACCTTTGCTGTTTGATATGGCTGAAGAAATTCTGTGCAGTCATGGAAGAAGAAAATGGCATGTTTATGCGAAGTACTCACACCTAACCTGAGAATGTCATGGTTCGTTTCCCATTTTCCCACTATGCCGCTTGGCCTTTTCTAACATATGCAAGGGTTAAACTCTGAAGCACATCAAGAATGCTTTCTTTCACTTGGTTATAAGTTACTAGATATTGCTTGAGTAAAAAATGATATAAGTATATTCACTCCTTATTTGATTTAGAATTATGCAGCTTAGTGTTCAGACATAAGGTTTTTTAGAAGTACAAGTTTATGGTAAGTTCATTATGAGCTCATTATAAGTTCTAACACTTATCTAGGAGTTATGTAGGTGATTTATAACACTGTCTTCACAGACTTAGGATAAAGATTAATCGTTAAGGTTTTTACTTAATTCTATAGTAAAATTTTAAGTAAACGTTTATAGAGTGGGTTTTCACTGAATTCATAATATACTAATTAGATACTTTTATGATAATTAACTAAATACAGAAAGCAACCTTGGGGGCCTGGGAAATGTGATTAAAAGCTTCTTTTGAGTTTCCTTTAGAAATAAACACTGTAGGATAAGAGAAAAGTAACGAAGACACCTGGACAAGAAAGGCGATTACAAAAGCTTTGAAGGTCGTAAAAGCCCAAAAGAGAAGAACTGCTACATGAAGGACCGTGCACCTGGGAACTTTCTTGAAGCACTCCAAGGACTGTAATTTGGGACTCTTTTGAAGAAAGTTGCTGGCAGTGCTATTCTAGACATGATAATTGTTTTATTCATGTATTAATCATAATTGGTAAATGTAATATCATACAAGTTTATATAATCAATATACATATGTATGAGGGTTGACAAAAATTATTAGGCTCTGGTTATGTTTAACAAGGTTTTTACTTTGTGTCATTAATTAAGTCTTAGTGCTATAGTTTAGTGTTTTATAGCTACTTTGAAGATTGTTTTAAGTTCATAAGTTTAAGTTCACACAATGATAAAGCTGGTGCCTCAAAGATAATAATTGCTCCACCGCCTATCTTAAGACAAAGATGTTTTCCAGGAGGTTGCCAAGCATAAGGGAAAACAGCCAAATCACCATTATTCTAAACTTAAAAGCTCATTGGCAATTATGCAACCATAATAATTTTAGTTGTGTTAGTTTTATTTCATTATGTTTCATTCACTTTATATGTTTATTCAGAGTAAAGATTAGTGTATGTATTTTCACAGTAAGTGACTTTCATAGTTATTCTTTAAAAGCTAGCCACTGTTGTTTGGTCAAGTTAATGGGCTTCATATTCCTGCTATCACTAGGTACAATCTATAGTTTTGTTTTAGTGATTTTTAAGGCTTTTTTAATTAGACTAGTAATGTGGAACCGAAATCAAAGTAAACCTTGTATGCATTATGTTTAGTTTAAGTGAAACTCCTTTTACACTTATCTCAAGACTCATTAACTGAAAGTAGATACTGTTTTTGGCTTATTCGTTTCTTCTAAAGACCGCTAGATGGTGGTAACTTTTAAAACTTATGTACGTGAAGGAATTTTCTTTGTCTTGCCCCTTTTACAAATGCTATAAAAGCTTTCTGTTAACTAATAAAGGATGTCATCTGTTCAGGAAGCAGGTGTCCGAGTATAAGATTTTTGTCTTTCGCCTATCCGTCTCTCCTTCAGGAGATCTCACGACCTGGCAAAGGGGCTGGACCCCTTCAGCCCTCCAGTCCAGCTTCCCTGCAGTGAGTATGTACCATCAGAACACAAAGTATGTGAAACAAATAGAAAAAGACTTTCAAATATATGCCTACTTTTAGCATAATATTGGCTCTGGTAAAATAATTTACTCCTTGAAAATTGTTGAAGACACAGTTTTTGCCTGTCACAACAGGACTACACTGAGGTGTGCCAGCTGCGTTAGCACATTCCAGCATAGTCATTCTGTCCTGAGCATCCTTCATTCTTGCAGGGGTGTCTCCTCAGCTATAGTCAGTGTCTTCTTGAGGCAATAATGCCAAAGCAGTGCTGTGTCATCAGCATTGTAGACTTTTGCTGGCATCAGATTGTTTTTTGCTTATTTATTTATTTAGAGACAGGGTTTTGCTCTGTCCCCAGGTGGAGTTCTGTGGTATGATCCTGGCTCATTAGAGCCTCAAACTCCTGTGCTCAAGTGATCCTCCTGCCTCACACTCCTAAGTAGCTGGGACTACAGATGCAAGCCACCATGGCATCTGATTTTTATCAACAGTGACTTTGGCAAACTTATCAATAAATTCCCTCACTGCTTCATGATCAGCAGATACTTTGTCACAACAAATCTTTAAACATTTAATGTCTTGTCTTAAGTACCTGCAACCAGCCTGTAGAATATGTATAGTTCCCTTCCATTTTTTGTTCTTTGTGATTTTTTTGTTTCATGATCAACATAGGGCTAAGTGACATGTGCCACCTAGACTCTGATGAATCCACTCTTTCAACACACAATAAAAATCTTCATTTTTAGCTCTATGCAGTGTTCATTATCATTTGTCCATCACTTCTACATAGAACTTTAACTTTATTTTTCTGTTTTATTAGGTCATATATGGTGTCATTCCAACACCATGCTCTTTTGTAAGATGCTCCACATGACACCACTGTTCAGTTTTCTAATAGATTGACTTCCTGTGAGATATCTGTCTTCTAGCTATCTATCTATCCATAATAGATAGATAGATAGATAGATAGATAGATAGATAGATAGATAGATGGTTGCTTTTTAAAAAATCACTGTTTTAAAAAAATCTTGTTTTTTCTTGCTTTGTAAAAACTATATCGACTATATAGAATGTTCTTGTTCCAAAGATTGCAGTGTAGTCTGTATATGACCTGCTCAGGGATTATAAGCATGTTTTCTATACAGTTTCAGGGTGCTTATAAAATATTTTGAAAATACAAGTAATTCCATGCTGAGTATATTAAGTTGAATTTTATTTAATTAACACATTTTATTTTTTCTTAGTTGGATAGTCCTATTTAAATCAAATTTTATTTAGTTATTGTTATTTCTACTTTACAATTGACATAATTGAATTTATCAATTCTAAAGGACCAATTTGTACTGGTAAAAACTGGAGAGGATTCATAGGTCATGGGATTGTTTTAACATTTACATGATTTGAACAAATGTAAGACAATGGTAAGTGTACAATAAGTGTTCTGTAATTAGACATGAATATTCTTGTTGGAGTGAGTTTGTGGCTCCATATAAGAGATTGAAAATAGCCATAGAGAAGTGCATGTATGTTGCATTTGGAGAGAGGACACCGGTACACAGGCTGTACAACTGACTCTGAATCTAGAAAGAGGAGTTCTGCCTCCATTATTTCCTATTTTTAGTGTTTTCCATTCTCCTTCTCTCCATCCTTGGTTGCACATGCATTCAAGGCCTTCTCTTTCACTGCCTGTGTCATGGCTTCAGCTTCCTCACTGTTCTCCCCACTGTATAATATTTTGCACAGGACTTTGTGGGCTCTGATGAGAAGTTTGGATTTGTTCAAGGTGGTAAAACATTGCTTTCAACTGGAGAATTGGAGATGACTTACAGGTTATAAATGCAACATTCTGATCACTTAATTGAGATAAGACAGATTTAGTGTTCTTGGGCCATGGGAGCAAATCAGGCAGTTAGTACTGTTTGCCTTTGCTTTTAAAAATAAAAGTTATTAGATTCTAATACAAAGTGTTGTAAATATGAAATCAGTTAGAGTAGGTGCTAAAAGCATCGATACCAGTGGGTTGTATCTAAAGATACATGAGAATATATGAAGAAACATGAGAATTTGGAAATCTTTTAAGAGGTAATATATCTTAGAAATAAACTCTTCAGGAGAGTTCATGGCAAGTGAGGAAGTTAGAATTTTATTTTTCATGAAATACTTATATCATCACTTATGTTTCCATATTGGGTGTGGATGTTAAGTTTTTGACAATAATAGAATAATCTTTGTGTATTCAAATTTTGGAATAATTTTTCTTTTTCTAGATTGACATTGAAATCTTGTGGAATTTCTCACTCAATGCAGTTACATCCCAGTCTTTAATATTAGTTGCCTAATTGTAGCTAACTCCTTGATTATTTGCTCTAGGGGAATTTTCAAGACAATTACAACACTTTTCTTAGTGCTTTTGCAAGCAGACTTGTATTCTGTGCTCACTGCGTTGATTGAGGTGACACTGTTAGCATCACCTGCCTCCTTAGTGTCTTTCTCACTATCACCATCTGCACCAGGAATGCCAGATGCCCTGAGAATAAAGTAAAAGCCCAAAGAACATTAGTCTGTCCCATGCCATTTGCTGGGTCCTGAACATACTGGTAAATATCAGAGATCTTAAACTAGTACAACCTCCGTGGACAACACTTTATGTTGACAATACCTAAAAGATCTAAAAATCGGCTTTTCATATGACCCCACAATATCCCTTCTGTGAATATACCCGGAGAATCTCAGATCACTCTATGAAAAAGATACCTGCACATGTATGCTTATTGCAACCTTGTTCACAATAGCAAAAACATGGAACCAACTGTGCTGCCCATTGAAAGAGGACTCAAAAAATGTGGTATATATGTATATATATACACAATGGAATACTACACAGCCATAAAAAAGGACAAAATTATGAACTTCACAGCAACTTGGATGGACTTAGAGTCTATAATACTGAGTGATCTATCACAGAATCAAAGAACTGAGTATCACATGTTCTCACTCATAAGCGGACCTTGAACAATTATCGTAATACTATAAGAAAAGGATTGGCAGTAGTGGGAAACTTCCCGGAGGTGGGGGGAAGGTGGGATTGGCAGTAGTGTGAATCTTCCAGGGAGGGGGGCACACCACATCAAGGGCACTTGCATAACATACATTTGTACACCTAATCCTGAATTGTATCCCACATCTTTTTTTTTTTTTTTTTTTTTTTTTTTTTGAGTTGGAGTCTCACTCTGTCACCCAGACTGGAGTGCAGTGGCCGCTCCCGGCCACCGCAGCCTCGACCTGCTGGGCTCCGGCGATCCTTCCGCCTCAGCCTTCCGAGTGGCCGGAATTACAGGCATGCGCTACCACGCCCAGCTGATTTTTTGATTTATTGTAGAGATGAGGTCTCGCTGCCCAGGCGGGTCTCGAACCCGCGGGCTCAGGCAATCCACTCACCTCAGCCTCCCAAAGGCGCGGGATTACAGGCTGAGCCACCGAGCCCGGCTTATCCCACATCTTTAAAAAAAAAAAAAAAAAAAAAATCAGCGTTCTTATGCTATGGGTGGCAAATGAACTGAAAAAAATCACAAAAGTTGTATATTTTTGATACTCTTTAGCTAAGCTTATGACAAAAATATACACTCAGAATTTGAACCATTACTATATTTCCAAGAAATTTTATTTTTAAATTTGACAGATAAAATTATATGTAATTACTGTGTAAAATATGATTCTTTCACACACACACACACACACACACACACACACACACACACACACACATTGTATAATGTTTAATCCTAGTTAATTAACCTGTACTTTATCTCACATCATCTGTGGAGAAGAACATTTTGACTATCTTAGCATTTTTTAATCATACAATAAATTCACATTAACTGTAGTCACCAGGCTATAATTATGTATCTTTGACAGATATTTCCTCTACTCTCCTCTCTCTGAAAATTTGTAAACTCTGGTGCCACTATTTTACTCTCTGCTTTAATGAGATCAATTTGTTTACATTCCACAAATGAATGAGATCATAACATGTTTGTCTTTCTGTGCCTGGCTTATTTCAATTAACATAATATCCTCTAGATTAATTTATGTAAAGGAAAATGACAGAATTTTCAGTTTGTATAGCTGAATACCATTTCATTTTTATGTATACCACATTTTCTTTGTCAATTAATTTGTTAATGAACACCTAAGCTTGATCCATATCAGGCTGGTGTGAATAATACTACAATAAACATGAAAGTGCAGATACATACTGATTTCATTTTCTATGAACATATACCCACAGTGAATTATATGGTAGATCTATTTTTAATTTTTGAGAATCTCCATTTTGTTTCCCATTACTGTACTGATTTATATTCACACAACAATTTGCAAGGATTCTCTTTTCTTTGTGTCTTTGCCAACATTTGTTATCTTTTGTCTTTTTAATAATAGTCATTATAATGCATCATAGTGGTATTGAATTGTCTTTTTTGGATGAAAACTTATGCTGAACATTTTTTCTTATATCTGTTAACCATTGGACTACCTTCTTTGAGAAATGTTCACTTAGAATTTAGTTCATTTTAAAATAGTTATTGTTTTTTATTGTATAGTTGTTTGAGTTTCTTATGTGTATTTGATATTAACTTCTTGTTAGATGTACAATTTGCAAATATGTTGTTTATATGTTGTTTCAACATCATGTTGATTGTATCTAAAGCTATGCAGAAGTTTTTTAGTTTGAGGTAATTCTGTTTGCCTATTTTCACTTACATTGCCTATGATTTTAAGGTAAAACCTAAAAATTAATTGCCCAAGTCACTCTCATGGAGACTTTACTCTGTATTTTCTTATAATAGATTCAGAGTTTCAGATCTTACATTTACGTCTTTAATATATTTTGAGTTGATTTTTGTATATTGTGTGAGAAAAGTTCTCATTTCATTGTTCTGCATGTGGATATGTAGTTTTCCCAACACGATTTATTGAAATTCTCCATTGTATTTTCTTGTCATCTTTGTCTAAAATCACTTAGCTGCAAATGTATGGATTTGTTTCTGGACTTCTATTCTGGTCTATTGGTCTATGAGTCTGCTTTTATGCTGGTAACATATTGTTTTTGCTACTATACATTTGTAGTATTTATTTATTTATTCATTTATTTAGAGTTGGAGTCTTACTCTGTTGCCCAGGCTGGAGTGCAAAGGCATGCTCATGGTCACCCCAGCGTTGACCTCCTGTGTGATCCTCCTGCCTTTCAAGTAGCCAGAACTACAGGCTCGCGCTACCACGCCCTGCTAATTTTTTATTTATTGTAGAGACGAGGTCTCACCAAGTTGCCTAGTCTGGTCTTGAACCCATGGCCTTAGGCAATCCACTCACCTTGGCCTCCCAAAGTGCTGGAATGACAGGCTGAGCCACTGTAGTATATTTTAAAGTCTGATAGTTTGGTGTCTCCAGTTTCATTCATTTTGTTTAATAGCTTTTCTGTTAAGGTTCTTATGTGGTACTATATAAGTTTTTAGATTTCTAAACACTGTTCTATAAAGAATGTAATTGGTATTTTGATAGGGATTGCATTTAATCTATAGGCCAGTCTGTGCAGTATAGACATTTTTAACATTAATTCTGCAAATCAATAAGTGACAGATATCTTTTTCCTTTCTTTGTATTTTCTCTAAATTTTTACATCAATGTGCTTTAGTTTTCAATACAGAGTTCTTTCACCTCTTGGTTAAATTTATTTCTAAGTATATATTTTAGTAGCTATTGCAGAAGGAATTGTTTTCTTGATTTCTTTTTTAGAGAGTTTATTGCTAGTGTATAAAATGCCTTTGAATTCTGCAAGTTGAATGAATTTTTTGATTAGTACTAACAATTTTTTAGTGGCATATTTAGGGCTTTTTATGTATAAGAGTAGATCATCTGCAAATAGGAATAATTTGACTTCTGGGCTTCCAGTCTGGACTTCTTTGGTATTTACTCTCAAATTGCGCTGGCTTTGTCATCCAGTCTTATGGTAAACAGAAGTGGAGATAGTGGACCTCCCAGACTTGCTCCAAGCACTGAGAAAAAGCTTACAACACTTCTTCCTTTAGTGTGAAAAAACTGTTCTTTTGTCACACTTGGACTTGAATGAGTTGAGATGCATTTCTTCTATACCTAATTTGTTGAGATATTTAATCATAAGTATGTTGAATTTTGTCAAATCCTTTTTCTATATTGGTAAAAAGGTTATAGTTGGTCCTAGGATCTGTATTCCTGGTCAGAATATGGGAGGAGGCATTGATACCCAGGGAAGGCCATAAGGATCTCATATGTCACGTTCTGTGGGCATGACCTGCTTATGATACCTACTGTGAGTGTCTGACTCCTTGACTAGACAGAGGTCCAGGGTTTGTCATCTGTTTTGTTCATTGAGTTGTGACAAGTGTCTAGAAACTGTCTGCACAAAGCAAGTGCTATGTGTGTTGAATGAATAAACCTCAGTTCTGTCTTCCTAGATATCTGGCAGAAACTGGAGCCTCTCTTCCAGTGTCTAGGGACCCCTGTACTCTCTCTGTCAAGCACAAAAGCCAGCTATAGGTAATCTCAAATCACCTTTACAAAGGCTAACACAGATTTACTTTCTATGAGTTTTTCCAACTATAGAGGGACATGGACTATTGAGGCAAGAGACACAGAACTTCTTCTGTAAGTGGGGAGAGAAAAATAATTAAAAATGGTTTACCATGGTATACCTGGCAGCATTTTTACAGGACCAGGAACTAGGAACCTGCAGACATGTCTTAGGCCATTTTATTCTTACAAGAACTCTGTGAGGCATATTTTCTTAACACCCATTTTCAGAGGAACAAATTGAAGCTTGGAGAGTGGTAATGACATCCTTAAGACACAGCTAGTAGATGGCAGAGTCATCACTGTTCCTTGGAGACCACAGAGGCTCACCTACTGTGTTTCAGGAACTGTGAGGTGGTAGTGAAGTCCTGGTAGGAGCCCAGGAATGAGATGAAGGAAGAGACAGCTCTACCCTGGGAGGCTGGAACCTTGACTCCAGAAGCTGTTTCCTTGAGCCTGGCTGGGGTGTTGGCATCACGTAGATCTCATCTAGGCCCAGCGTAGATGCATTGATAAAACAGGCGGGACATGAAGGGAAATAATGTCAATGACAGCACCATTAATCACCAGAGGATTGTGATCTGAAGCTGAGACCAGGAAGCCCCAACCCTTGAGGGACTTTTGCATGTAGAGGACAAGAATGTCCATGGCCAAGAAAGTTCTAGGATTAAATGTAAAATTTAATGTGAGGGCAGAGATTGATTACTCTATTAACACCTTTGAGGAAAATGTATCATGTTTTGTGAGCAGTGGAGCAACAGTTTCCACTGTATTAACAACCTCTAGGAAGAGCATCAACCATGTGAGTCCTCAAACACCATCTTCACTATAGAGACGAGAAAACACGGGCTTTGGAGTATTACATGGCTGCTCAATAGGACATGGGGCAGAACTGACAAACTTTCACAGCGAAGGCTGCATGGAATTTCCTCTAAGTGTCCTGAGACTTGGTCTGCTCCTGACAGGGAGGAGAGGGGCCTGGGGAAGCTTCACTTACTCCTCCTTTTGGTGAATTGCATAGGGAAAATCTTCCTAGAAGAACCCTTTTGACTTAATGCAACAGAAATGCTGGGAGACGCCAAGGTGGGAGAAACCCATCTCAGGGTCAAGGATCTAAGCAGAAGACTCAGGAAGGAGAAAAAAGAAGTAGGTATTACACAACTGAGAGTTGACTCGTGGTGTCCATTGAGAAACTGGAATTAAAAGGGAATATTATTTAACCAAATAGGCCATTTTCTGGGAGTTTATCATTTGCAGGGGATTAGCATATGTTAAGAGCTAAATTATGTCCCCTCCCCAAAATTTATACATTCATGTTCTGACACCCTTTGCCTCAGAATGTGACTGTATTTGGACATATGGTCCTTAAAGAAGTAATTAAGTTTATGTGAGGTTATTGGGGGAGAGGACCCTAATCGAAGATGTCTTATTTTATTTTTGAGTTGAAGTCACTCTGTCACCCAGACTGGAGTACAGTGGCATGTTCCCAGTCACTGCACCCTCGACCTGCTGGACTCCGGCGATCCTTCCGCCTCAGCCTTCCAAGTAGCTGTAACTACAGGGGCTCACCACCACTCCCGGCTATGTCTGACATTTTTATAAGTGGTGGTAAAGATACAGAAAAGCATTATAGAAGACCCTGGGAACACAGAGATAGAAAGCAGCTATCTACAAGCTAAGGAGGGAGGGCTCAGAGAAGCCACCCCAGTCAGCAGCTTGATGGCAGATTTCTAGAATCCAGAAAAGTGTAAGGAAAACATTTTTGTCGTTAACTCTCATGGTCTGTGGTGCTGTATTATGGTAGCTCTAGCAAAGTGACACACATAGAATGTTTTCATCAGCATGGCTAAAATGGCAACTGAATTTTAACATATCAGACTCCACCAGTATCAAAAGTTTGCACTACTGTGGGAAATGGCCTCCCTTATGGAATTTTATGAAACATGTGAGGGCACATCTCTTGTCCTGATGGGCCCCAGGATGGGTTCTGTGTGATGACACATTGTAGAAAACGTATGGACATGCATCACTCCTTTTTTGTATAAAGCCCCTACTTTTTTGTGTAGAAGCCTCCCTAGGACAGTGATGATTTGTAACATTTGAAGAAGGTCTTGTGGGCAGCTGAACTCCTGCTACAGGAGGTCTTGCCCAGGAAGTTAAATCAATAAACACATCAGCAACATGCAAAGATACTCATAGCCTAGTGTAAAGTCAGAACAAGACTTAAGTGATTTCTCTGATATTCCTTCAGGTATGTGAACAGGAAATTTGCATCTACCCAAATTGGGGGTGGAAACTAGTAAATTCCAGATTCCATTGGGAGGGTACTGTTTACTCAAGTAAAAAAACTCAAAACAGACACCAGAGACCCCCCATATTTGGGCCTGGGTCCTGGGACACTCATCTTCTCAAGTCCCTTCTGTGAGACCGCTCTTTTCCCACTTTCTCCTCAACCCAGTGCTGGCCATGTTTGGTGGTGCTACATCTGCCCTTTCCCCAAGAATTTGGAGTCATTGGAGCCATCAAACAGACCCTGTCAATCCCCTGCATGGAGCATGGCAGAGAGCATGCCTTGCAGCTGGGCCAAACGGGTGGGAGTCATCCTGGAATACAATTCACTGGCCCACATGTCTGTCCCCACAAGGACCATCCCGTTTGAAACTCTGCTTCCTAGATCAAGCACACAGCACATCTACATTAACCTCCAGCCACAAAGAGAACCATAACAGCTTGAAGTTTTGGGATTCTCATCTGAGTAGAAAAACATGGTCTCCAACCTTCATCTTCCTATCCTGCCATCTGTGACTTGGGATATACAAATGTTAACAGACACACCAGGCTTTCCAACACTTGACAACATTCTTCTGTGCAAGAAGAGGACCCCTTACCTCTAGCTCGCCCATACACATATGGTGATGGGGAGGTGTGAGGCTGCCCAAATGGGATCCTATAAGAGGCCTGGCCTAAATAAACCTTCCATGGGCTGCCCTGTGTTGCCTGTGGACTCCCTGCCAAATGCTCAGAGGTGTCAGGTGTAAGAAATGATCCAACCTCTGCATCTCTGGAAAAGTTTCTCACTTTGTGCCTTGCTCAGATGACAGTTTGAAAAAGTCAGAGTATAGCAGCAGAAGAGCATCTTGCTCTCTTGTGCATCTCTCATCAGTGGAGTTGGAGACATGGCTGTCTCTGGGATGTGAAAACTTGCTACCAGAGTTCTAAGTTTCATTGGGATCAGTCACCAAGAAAGTGAGATCACTTATTCAAGATTTTATTGCCTGGGACCTCCCTTTCCTCAGACCTTCCCAAAAGCTCTGCTGTGCTGCTGACTGCTCATCCTCCCCCATATCTGCTCTTTATATGTTCACAGTTGTAAAAACACAGCCCCCTTCAGTCCCTGGAAAAACCTGAATGCAAACAGGGCACCAGAGCTAAGGAGATTGAGTTGAAAAGGATTTTTTTTTTTTTACCATTTCTGTGACCATAATTAAGTCATGTCTTTGGGGGCCTCCCCAGACTCCTAACATGAACTGTGAGGAACATGCCAGTATTTCCTTCCCAGGAAGCTCAACTGGTGTGCATGAGATGACACTAATATAACTCATTGTGTAGTCACACGTGCACACCTACAGATGGAAGAATTGTAAGAAGAGGTGGGAGCCAGTATGCAACACAACTGAAACATGCCTGGGTTCCAGCTGTGTGAAAGTCACTACCCTTCTTGACCTCGTTTCCCATCTGCACCAGTAAGAGGTTGAGATTAAAGGACATTCAAATGTCAACGTCCTCTGACAGTATACCTTCCAGTGTCTTCACATTATATCTAGAATCAGACTTATGTATCACATCTCAGCCTCTGTGGTGGGCACACTCCACAAAAGCTCACAGCACTAAGTGCTTATTTTTGACTAAGAGAATTCAACAAAAATGACAGGAGATCACGCTTGTTCTGGTTCAGGTTGTTATAGCAAAAAACCATAGACTGGGCAGCTTATAAAAAAAACATAGATGGGCAGCTTATAGAAAAAACAAATTTTATTTCTCACAGTCCTGGAGGCTAGAAGTGGGAGATCAAGGTGCCAGCATAATTGACTCTGGTGAGGACTCTCTTCTGAGTTGCAGACTGCAGACTGCAGGCTATTCTCTCTCTCTCTCTCTCTCTCTCTCTCTCTCTCTCTCTCTCTCTCTCTCGCACACACACACACACACCACACACAAACACACACACACACACACACACACACACACACACACACACACATACTCACACAACTGAAAGAAGTCTGGGTTCAGGCTGACACAGAGAGGGAGAGAGAGAGCAAGAGAGAGAAAGTGAGCACTCTGGGGCTTTTAAAAATAAATCTAGTCATTGCATTGGGGTTTAGAAGTTTAACATATGAATTTGGGAAAATAGATTTATTTTATTGCAACTTCCAAGATTTTATTACAAATCAATTACCATTTTTCTCTTACTTTCTCTGTCCCTGCAGCCCCAGGTAGGAGCATCTCAGAACAAAACTGGCACCTGCATGTTAGGGTCCACAAGACAGTGACTTTCTAGGGTTCTTGGGGGAAAGGCAGCAGGATCTGTGCCCCCAAGGGCAGTGAGAGAGTCTCCAGAAATTTTCCATTTTCTCTTTTTCCCTCTACCTCCTGGGATGTGCTTTTCATTCACAAGCTACCCTTGCCAAACCAGGACAGTGATTTTCCCTCAATTCCAAATGAGGATCTCCAGGACCCTAGGGATTATGCTTGCTCCTGGACTTTAGAGCCAAGGTGCAGTGCCTGGGCATCTTCTTTCTTATACCAAATCCTCATTCAAACCCCCAAACTGTGCTGTGTTCTGAAGAATCCCCAAGGAGCAAAAAGCATGTTCCCATGTTCTCAGCACAGTGATTCCTCAATGCAGAAGCAAGGTCGACTGATCCTTTCTGAGTATGAGAAACTCCTACAGACACCTACTTCAAGAACCCCAATTTATTTAGGAGAAAATAAAACTTTCTCTCCTATAGTCCCTGCCTAAACTAAGGCAGGTGGAACAATCCATGTTCCAGGTGTCCTCAGAGATAAATGGAGGGACCTCAGTCCTGTTATCTTGAAGATGAACTGGAGAAGAGCCTCAGCCCAGGCAAAAGCCTGGGAGCCTGAAGTATCCTTCTGCCCATGCTCTGGGCCCCTGGGCATGTATGTGGAGATTAGATGCTCGTACATAATGCAGGGCTGCTTCCAACCTCTTTCTTTCCTTCTTGTCACTTCTCAGTGCATGTTTCTTCTGTGGTCCCAGCTCCATGGTCCCTGAGTTGTGCTGTTTGTGTTTCTGGGCTTCTGTGAGGATATGGAATAAAATGGCCCCCATGGAAAGGAAGGGAGCAGGGGCCCCTGAGGATAACAGAACCTCTCATTTCCAAAGCAAACCTGATGGAGGGGGTGGAGCTGAGGCTCAAGAGGCCAAGGCCTTCCCTTTACCTTGGACTGTGCCCACCTCCTGGGGTCAGGAGCAGTTCCTTGTATCTTTCTGGGTCTCAATTTCCCAGTTGGGCAATTAGGAGTTGGATTTAAAAAAGCATGAGTAAAAAAAAAAAAAAAAAAAGCATGAGTATGTGCTCAGTGAGGACATCATGCCAGGCTCCAGGGACACTGAATGGGGTACTGCATTTGCAGGCTTAGATGTGTGGGGCTGCACAGGATTCCTGGCCTGGCTGATGAAGGGAGACAGGAGCAGGGAGAGCTGAGGCTCTTGTCCAAGGCAGAGGACACGACTTCAAATCATACATGTGTCTGGCATCTAGGGCTGTGCTCCTGAGGTCTATCCAGTATGGTTCCTACCTTCAGCCTCTGCTTGCTCTGTGCGTCCCATCCTCTCTGGGATCCTTGGACAGCCCCAGTGCCATAAGGTGGGGGCCAGAGGGCACTGGACAGGTGGACTTGGAGAGCAGAAAAATAACTTTTCTATTTCAGCTCAGCTTTAGAGTGTATGGTCAAAATTTGAACTAGACAATTAAGTCATATTATGACTGAATCTGAGCATATTTTATGTATGTAAAACTATGGGCATTTATTTTTCTATGAACTATGAAATAATATCTTTTGTCAATTTTTCTAATTTACAGGTGGTCTTTTTCTTGTCAATTTCTAGGAGCTCTTTCTATATTGGAAATGTGAGCCTCTTTCTGTATTGGAGATGTGAGCCTTTTCTTTATTGGAGATGTGGCAAATAGTCATTCTGAGCTTTTTAAAAATTTTCACCTCTTTTAATTTATGTTTTATTTTGTTTGGTGGTCTTTTTTTGTCTCTCATTATTTGTTTGACTTGTTTTTTGCTACATATTTTTAAAATGTAATTTCTCACCAAATTGATTTACAGAGCAATATAACAATAAATTTATATGTTGTAAAATTCATTCTGTTACATGCATAGTCACACCATAATCCAGATGTAGAACAGTTGTGGAACAAGATAGAGAATCACCACAATATTTCCTTCTGCTCTTTTGTAATCAACCCCTTCTTAATACCTAGGCATTCACTGATCTGTCCAAAGGGTCAAATCCAATCACTTAAATGATCTACATCACTGTGGGAAAAGTTATAAGCATACAAAACTCACAAATCAAATTTTTATAAATGAGATATTATTTTAAAAATTTTACATAATAAAAATGAAGCTTCACCTTTTACTACAGATATTTATCTTAGAAGAATCAAGTTCACCATTGCCATATATATGCCTCAAGAGTAATATTTAAAAATATATTGTAAAGAAATATAGTAAAAAATGAGATATTAGGCTGGGCTTGGTGGCTCAGCCTGTAATCCCAGCACTTTGGGAGGCCAAGGTGAGAAGACTGCCTGAGCCTGTGGGTTCAAGACCAGCACAGGCAACTTGGTGAGACCTTGTTTCTACAATAAATAAAAAAATTAGCCAGGTGTGGTAGTGCACTCATGTAGTTCTGATGGCTTGGAAGGTTGAGGTGGAAGGATCACCAGAACCCAGCAGGTTGATGCTGGGGTGGCCATGAGTGTGACACTGCACTCCAGATTGGGTTATGGAGTGAGACTCCAACTTAAAACAAATGAGATTTTAAATGACCTGTGCAAATTAAAGCACAGTTTATAAAGTTGTCTTAATGTTGTAAAATAACTAGTCTAGTTAGAATCAATGCATTCTACAAGTGACCTACTTGAAAAACTCACCTTAGTCATATTTTTATAGAGTGTGTGAGACAGAGCCTTGCTCTGTGATACTGACATATTATTAAGTTTTAGGCCAAGGCTGGTTGATAGAAAAACTACTTTAAACAATGGAAATGAATTCTATATGCAACCAACTCAGCTGTAGGGCAGAGATTAAAAATTCCCAGATAAATATTTCTATAGATAATGGGAAACATCTAAAAATTCACCCATGCCACCACCACGAAAGGGACAAAAAAAGGAAAACCTGTATCCTGTTATGTCAAATGTCAGAAATTCAGATACACCTCACTTACTTTCAAAGCTTCCAGATTCTTTCAAGTAACAGACCTTAAGTTTATCAACATGTTGAACTCCATTAAGCCAAGTTGTGCCTGAAGGTTAAAAGGCTCTGCATATAATGGCACGTACACACACACACACACACACACACACACACACACACACACACGCTGGGATAATGGGATCTGCAGATAGTTTCTGATCATAGCTCATCCCTCAATTAAATCTCAAAACTGCAAAAAGTACAGCTCTCCACCTGTAGACCACCTTCAGAATTGAACAAAGCCAGAGGATCCACATAAGGAAGAATAGGAGATTGAGCAAACAGAAGTAAAAACTACCCCCATCCCTGAACAACAGAATTAAAGAAGAGGTTTAAAAAAAAAAAGAAAGAGGAACATCTACACAAATGAAGAAAAACCAAAGGAAGCATATCGGTCTCTCACAGACCCCTGGGAGGTCAGACACTGAGAATACAGACTTTAGAACACAAATAATAAACAGGCCCCAGAATGACTGGTCTCAAACCAAAAACCCAGATATCAAGACATTAATAGAGAGAATAAATAGAATTGAGGAGAGACAAGAGGAAAGAATGAAGGAGTTGATAACTGGAATAAAGAGATAATAGCAATAAATAACAAACTGGTAAACATGGAAAGCAGAATTACCCAAGCAGAGGAAAGAATCTCAGAGCTTGAGGACCAAAATATGAAACTAACCCAGACTGTTAAAAACATAGAAAAGAAGCTTAAAAAGGCAGAAAAAACCTCTGAGAGATGAGTAATTATTTTAAGAGGCTGAACCTAAAATTAATAGGAATTCCTGAAGCAGAGAGACAGAGACCACCCTGGAACAAACATTCCATGAAATTGTCCAAGAAAACATCCCTCATCTCATCAGTGATACAACCATTCAAGCACAAGAGATTCAGAGAACCCCTGCAAGACAGCAAATGAGAAGTTTGTTGGTGTGGGAAAGAAAATTTTCAAGATGTCTCACTTTGGCATCAATATTTCCCTTTCTTGAGCTGTTCTATATTTTTCACTCTAGGTTACTACTAACTCTGTATATTCAGGGCATAAAAAATCACTGCCTACACTTTAAAAGCCTATTTTCACTACTTATTTTGTATTCAACAGTACTGGGAGGTGGAGTTCTATGGTTCTATGAGCCATAAATTGGAAATATTCTCTTAACTTACTAAAGGATCTGTCAGAAAATGGTGTTTTGGGAAATAATTTTCTAGAAACTTTTATAATGTTCTCTTCTCTACTGAACACAGTAGAGAAAGGGTGGCAATTGGAGATTCCCCAGCAAGAGTCATGTTACATTTTTCTTTTTTATTAATTTTTAATTTTAAATATGTAGGTTACAATTCAGGGTTAGGTATACAAATGTTCATTATGCAGGTCGTATGTGGTATGTCCCTCCTCCCCTGGCAGTTTCTCGCTACTGCCAATCGCTTTCTTATAGTATTATGATAGTTGTTCAAATTTCACCTGTGAGTGAGAACATGTGACACTCAGTTCTTTGTTTCTGTGATAGATCCATGTTACATTTTTCTAATAAAACAGGTCTTGCTTCCTCTAAACTGGACCAAGTCATCTGTCTGGAGCAAAAGAAGGAGTCCTGGAATATGAAGAAACAAGACACGTCAGCCAAATTCCCAGATAGGTGGGAGTGAATGAAGCAGATGGTGAAGGTGAAAGATCCTAAGTCCAAGGAGTAAGCCAGAGCTGGACAAGGAATTTGAGAAACTCTGCTCTTATAAAAATGGTTTTTGAGAAGACTGGGACTATTTATTTTGTATTCACAGAGGGAATTTTTCTTTCTCATGCTCTTAAGTTCTTTAAGAACCCTCTTACTGTGGTGAGATCCAAAGTTATGTTCATGGTTTATGAGGGACTGCATTATCTGACTGCTCTTTTATTAATTGGGTTCACAGAAACATCTGCACATATTTTTGAGAACATTCATGTTGTATAATCTTAAAATTTGTTTTTTCTTAAGGTTTTATTGATGATGCATGTTGCATCTTACAGGTAGGTGTTTCACTTCTAATTTTTTGGTATGAACTAAGATTAGAATTTGAACTCTATATGCCCAAATTTCTCAAAGTAATATAGTTTAATCTATCTATTCACTTCATAGACTTTAAATATACTATGCTACTGGAGAGTTTAGAACATTACTAAGCATTTATAATACTCCCAAATGTTGCCTTTTTAAAAATAACTACCATTTTATAATTTTATCTTGTTTAGTGTAATGGCTTCCAGGATGGTATCATTTATTGTGTTTATGTATGTTTTTTTAACACACATATTTTTTACAAATAAAGACTGTACATATGTATTGTATGCAATCTAATGATTTGAGATATATATATATATATATATATACACACACACATTGTTAAATGATTAATACAATCAAAATAATGAACACATATAATCTCAAATACCATTCTTTTGTAGTGAGACTATTTAAGGTTTAGCGCCTTACAAATTTTAAGCACACAAAACACTATGAACTATAGCAACAATGTTGTACATCAGATTTCAACATTTATTTACCTTATAACTGAAGCTATGTACTCTTTGAGAGACATCTATTTTCCCTACCTCTAAGTTCTGGAAACCACCATTATATTCTGTGCTTCTATGAGTTCAAACTTTTAAGATTCTCCATCTAAGTGAGAACATGAAGTATTCCTATTTCTGTGTCTGCATTTTATCTCACTTGGCATAGTGTCGTCCAGCCCATTCATGTTATCGAAGTGGCAGGATTTTATTATTTTGTATGGTTACAAATTATACTAGTGAATATATTATAATTTTTAAAAATTATTCATCTTTCCACAGACATTTAGTTTGTTTCCATTATTTTGGAAATTGTGATTAATGCTGGAATGAACACAGGGGTGTGGCTATTTCTTTGAACTACTGACTTCAATACCTTCTCACCCAGAGGTGAGATTGCGGGATTCTATGGGATTCTCCTTTTTTATTTTGTAGAACTTCATACTGGTTTCCATGATGACTCTACCAGTTTACAACTTACCAAGAGCGTCTGGGATTTACTTTCCTTCAAACCTTTGTCAACATTTGTTATATTTTTATATTAGTCACCTTAGCAGGTCTGAGTGATATTTCATCATGGTTTTGATTTGCATTTGTCTGATAATTGGTGATGTTGCACACCTTTTCATATAATTACTTTGCCACCTGTATGTTTTCAATGGGAAAATATCTGTCCTGCCTTTTGCCTATTTTTCTTTTTTTTTGAGTTGGAGTCTCACTCTGTCACCCAGTCTGGAGTGCAGTGGCCACTTCCGGCCACCGCAGCCTCGACCTGCTGGGCTCCGGTGATCCTTCCGCCTCAGCCTTCCAAGTAGCCGGAATTACAGGCATGCACTACCACGCCCGGCTGATTTTTTGGTTTATTGTAGAGATGAGGTTTCGCTGCCCAGGCGGGTCTCAAACCCGCAGGCTCAGGCAATCCACTCACCTCAGCCTCCTAAAGGCGCAGGATTACAGGCTGAGCCACCGAGCCCGGCTTGCCTATTTTTCAATTGGACAATGATGATGATGATGATTTGCCTTTGAATTATATGAGTTACTTATATATTTTTAATATTAACCTCTCATTAGATCTATGATTTGCAAATGTTTTCTCCTATCCTGTAGATTTCTTATTTTATTTGTTAAATCATTTACTGTGCAGAAGTTTTTAGCTCAACTTTTAAATATTTGCTGTTGTGCTTTTGACATTATATTTAAAACTATTGCAAGACCAACACCAAAGAGATTTTTTTCATGTTTTCTTTTAAGATTTTTAAGGTTTCATGTCTTCCATTAAATTATATTTTCTTTGGAATTAATTTTTTAGTTATAGTTAGAAATGGTCTAATTTTATTATTTTGTTTGCGGCTATTTAGTTTTCAAAATATAAGGTATTGTAGAGAATATACCTTCTACCTTGTGTATTCCTGGTGTCCTAGTCAAAGATTAGATGACCTTATATGCATGGGTTTATTCCTGGGCTTTCTATTCTATGTCATTGTGTTTTTGTGTTAGTTTTTATATCATATTGTTTTTATTAGTATAGCTTTGAAAAGTAGTTTGAAATCAGAAAGTACAATGTTCCCAGCTTTGTTCTTTTTTCTCAAAATTGCTTTGGCTATTTAAAGTCTTTTGCAATTTTGTGCAACTTTTAGAATTGTTCTTTTTGTTACTGTAAAAAATACCACTGGAATTTTGATGAAAATGCTTTGACTCTATAAATCATTTTGGATACTATGGCACTTTAAGAATATTTTACTAATCCATAACTATAGAATTTTTTAAAAAAAATTTTGAGTTAGAGTCTCACTCTGTTGCCCAGACTGCAGTGCAGTGACACAATCCTGGCTCTTTGCGGTCTCAAACTCCTGGGCTCAGATAATCATTTTACCTGAGTAGGGGGGACTATAGGGTGTAACACCAAGCCTGGCTAATTTTTTGATGTTTTGTAAAGACTAGTTCTCACTATTTTGCCTAGGCTTCTCTTTTTTTGAGTTGGAGTTTCACTCAGTCACCCAGACTGGACTGCAGTGGCCGCTCCCGGCCACCGCAGCCTCGACCTGCTGGGCTCCAGCGATCCTTCTGCATCAGCCTTACGAGTAGCCGGAACTACAGGTGTGCACTACCACGCCCAGTTAATTTTTTGATTTATTGTAGAGATGAGGTCTCGCCAATTTGCCCGGGCGGGTCTTGAACCCGCGGGCTCAGGCAATCCACTCACCTCAGCCTCCCAAAGGCACGAGATTACAGGCTGAGCCACCGAGTCTGGCTGGCTTCTCTTGAAATCTTGTTCTCAGGCAATCTTGCCTTGTCCTCCTCGAGTACTAGAATTATAGGCATGAACCACTCTACCCAGCTGACTAATATGGAATATTTTCAATTATTTCTGTCTTCTTCAATGCCTTTTATTGATATATTATCTTAATATCTCTCACCTTCCAGGTAAAATTTATTGCTAAGAAATTTGTTATTTTGATGGTATTGTAAATGAGATTGCTTTCTTCCTTTTATATCTGAAAGTTTGTCGTTAGTGTATGAAAACAAAACTGATGCTTGGATGTTAAATTTATACTCTGATAATTTACTGAGTGTGTTTATTAGTTCAAACAGTATTTGGTGAACCCTTTTGGGTTTTCTATATATAAGATCATGCGACTTACAAACAGCACAACATTTTAACTTTTATTTTTATTTGGATGGCTATTTATTTATTGTTTTGCCTAACTGTTCTGACTAGAACTTTCAGTACTATGTTAAAATGACACTTTAAGAATATTTTACTAATCCATTAAAAATGGATACAAGATAGCCTTGCACTGGTGTCTGTGCATTTGAAGAAGCAAACACCATTTCAAGTTTTTATGAACTTGTTTTAGCAGGTAAAGATTTTCTCTTGTGTCCCAGACTGATTGAATCTCTTCTGTAACTGTAGTGGAGGGAGATTGTAGGTGGGTCACAAGGCTTTGTTGGGTTACCCATTGTTGGGCTGTAACTAGGCCCTTTGGTGGATGTTAATCCTGTCTTTCTGGGCAATCTGGAGTGTTTTCAGGACTGATCTGTAGGGCAGGCACTAGGACAAATTCTGCATTTGAATCTGCATACAACGGGCCTGATATCAGGTGTGTAGATGAGTGGGGTAAGTGTGGCCCCCATTGAGTGTCTGAAAGGTTTCTTCTAGGTCACTTTGTGGGTTCCTGTACAGAAAGTATTGGCCATGAGCTGTGGCTGAGAGGGCAGAACTGAGTTCCAGGACTGGTTTTGGGACCACAGTCAAAGCCAATGTTTGCAGGCCTGCTTCCAAGGCCACATAAGAGCATATCTTATTTTAGATCTCTGCCTGAGAAGAACCATTTACAAATAGTGGCTGGGAGAACTTGGAGAGAGTTTCAGGGTCACATGCAACCAAATGGGATGGGCCGTTTTCTGGTGTGTAGCCAGAACCATGAGTTTGCCACTTAAATGAGGGCCCGCCCTCTTAAAATGTCCCTCCTGGATTTTGGGCTTCACCAGCATTCCACAGCCTTCTATCCCACTCCTAGAGCTCACATAAAGGGATTTTGTCCATGGATAACTACCAAATTATTATCGCTATGGAGCAATATGCAAGTAGGGGCTTCCTCTTTCTCCATTTTGCTAATGTCACCACCACTATATATTTTACTTTCTGATTTTTTTCTATTTCAATTTTTAATTAATTTTAAATTCAAAAGTACAGAATAATATCCTAGAATTTACATAAGTTATTTAAAAAGTGTTTTAAATAACTAGTACACATTCCATATTTATTATAATGGTCACTTGTAAGTTTAAGTTGACTGCAGACAAAAATAAATTATTAGAATTTTCATCCATTTTCGTCAACCTATATCTAAATTATAATGCATTTTGTTCCCAATCGTTTATTTTATGTATCAGTGACTCTCATCATATATTACAAAATTCATATTTATCCTCTGTTTATAAATGCATGAGTATTTTCTAAAGGCTGGATTATAGTCTTTTTATTTTTTATTTTTTTACATAAAGGAATATAAAACTATTGACCACTGTTCATCAGTATTTACAATAAAGTAAACAATATACAGTTGGATAACATTATGATTACTGCAAAGTTGTTTTTCCTGGCTGCTGCTGAACCAGTAAAGCCAATACTGAAAGGACTACATGTAAGGAATGAGTTGGGGTAATGAAAAAACATGCATGTAAATTAGTCTAGATTACAAGTTTGTTCACCCGTTTATGACAGCAGGCCCTAAACCACCAATATTTCTAAATGTCTGACTAGGCTTCCATGAGCCAAGTCTTAGACATCCCACGAATCACAACCTTTCAGTCAATATAACACACAGATTTCAACTTTTTGTTAAGGAATGGCTCACTAGAGGAATTGTTAAATGTCCATTTAACTAAGTCTTATTTAGCTAATTAAAACACACCAAGATTTTTCTAGTTTCCTTATCTGAATGGTGAAATTGTTAGTAGTGATAAAATTTTTCCCTTTTAGTCATTTTGCAAACAAACCACTACACTTATACATATTAATTCTAATTTAGCTGCTGTTAAAATCATCCAATTTAAACTATTCTATTAATCCCAGAATCATCTATTTAACTTGAAATGTTTGGCTTCAAAAAATTTTCAATTGAAGTAATTTATTTCTTAGGCTGCTCATAATGACAGCATTTCAGAAACAAGGGTTTACCCAAATTTTTGTTTTTGTTAATATTTAAAAACAACAATGAAAAGGAAAACCATCTGCATATGTATTTTATGTATACACACACAAAACAAAAAATCCAGAATGGTCCTTAGGCATATGAGAATACAAATTCTGATTGAGTAATGACTATGGAAATTTCTCCCAACATTTAGAAAAGCTGTTCTCTAATGCAGAGGAAATAATATACCATGGTATCAAATGTTATTTTCTGAGAAAGGAAGCAACTACAGAAAGTTTTTATTTGCTCAAAGTAACCAGTGATACTGATGCAACCCCCCCACAACTCTCCCAAAACTACTTTCAAAACAAACGTATCAAACTTAATTTTCATTAGAATGCAGTTATTTCATCATACTAGTATATCAAAAACCAAGACCCAGATTTTATATATATATATATAAATATATATAAAAAGCAATGCAAACAATTATTGAGCTTCGTCTTCTGGACAAGAATGCCAAGTTAGTCTCTCCTCATAGAAAGCAATTACAATCTGAGGACATTTCATATTTGCCTCTTTCGCCAGCACCAGGTCTGCCTCATCTGAATCTTTCCATTTCATGAGAAGCATCAGTTCTCCACTGATGTCTGTGGCACCAGTTATTCTTTCAGGATCAAGACCTCTTGAAAAGCCCCTCGATTTGTCAGCAGCATCTCTTTACTTCTTTGATTTGAGGTCATCAGATTCACTGTCAGATAAAGACTTTCTTTTTGTACCATCTTTTTCTTTACCAGCTTTTTGAGAATTAAGAAATGCTTCAATTAACTCTGGACAATCTAAATTTTCTTCAGGCTCCCAAGTATTGTCAGCATCTGTAAATCCCTTCCACTTCAGGAAATATTCCACTTTCCCATTCGCTACACGTCAATCCAGTACTTTTTCCACCACAAACTCTTCAGGCTCTGCCTCTTCAACCTTTTTACTCCTTCCATTCTGTTTCCTTCCCATCTTTTGAAATGTAGTTTTATTGGAGGTCATTGTTTATTGCAGACTTCAAGAGCTATTATTCGTAGCCTTCGAGCTGCTCCGGGTCGCAGGATCTGCGGCCTAGTTTTTTATTTTATATAAGAATGGCATCTACATATTAATATAACAAAAGAATTATTAATGTCTTTTAAATGCTTGATCATTAAAATATTCTCAATAGAACATTTTTATCAATAATTGTAGTGCACTTTTTTGTGTGTAAAATTTTACTGCCATTCACCACATGCTAATAATTTTAAATACCTGATATTTGTGGGTGCACAGTCACAGTTAAGCATAGTAATCTTTAAAAAATTATTTTTCAATAGAACATCAATGAGGCTTATAGTATTTTTTTAATCAATATTTTTATTATGATATTTTGGGTTACAGTTAAGGGTTAGGTATACAAATATGCTTCGTTCAGGCACCCTTGTTGATAAGAGGTGTCTCCCCACCCCCAGACAGATATTTACTACCATTAATCCCATCTTCCTTCCCCTCCCCTGCATATTTTCCCACCACTGTCAATCATTTTCTTATAGTATTATCAAGGTCCACTATATGAGTGAGAACATGTGATACTCAGATCTTTGTTTTTGTGAGATATCACTCAGTATTATAGACTCTAGTTCCATCCAGCTTGCTGCAAAATTCATGATTTTGTTCTTTTTTATGGCTGCGTAGTATTCCATCGGGTATATGTACCACATTTTTTAATCTAGTCCTCTTTTGATGGACAGCATGGTTGGTTCCAGGTTCTAGCTATTGTGAACAATGCTGTGATAAACATACGTGTGCAGGTATCTTTTTCACAGAGTGTTTTGAGTTCTTCAGGGTATATTCCCAGTAGGGGGATTGCAGGGTCATATGGGAGGTCAATATTTAGAGCTTTTAGGAATCACCATACTGTTTTCCACAGAGGTTGTACTAGTTTGAACTCCCACCAAGAGTGTAGATGTGTTCCCTTTTTTGCCACACCCTCTCCAGCAACTGTTATTTTTTGAGTTATTGATAATTGCCATTCTTAGTCGTTTGTGTTTCCATATGAGTTGCTGTGTCTTTTTTTCTAGGTCGGAGAAGAATGTTGCTGGTAATTTGATGGGTATTGCATTAAATCTGTAGATTGCCTCAGGTAAGATGGACATCTTCACAATGTTGATTCTTCCAATTCACGAGCATGGGATATTTTTCCCCTTCTTTGTGTCATCTTTTATGTCTTTGAGCAGTGTTTTGTAGTTTTCATTGTAAAGGTCTTTCAAATTTCTGGTCAGGAAGATGCCAAGTATTTCATTTTTTTTGTGGCTATTGTGAATGGAATTGTGCTTTTTTATTTGGGTTTCTGTTTATTTATTATTGGTGTAAAGAAATGCGATTGTCTTTTGCACATTTATTTTATATCCTGAGACTTTGCCAAAGTCCTTTATCAGTGTAAGGAGGTTTTTGACAGATTCTCTTAGGTTTTCATGGTACACGATCATGTCATCTGCAAAGAGAGATAGCTTGACTTCCTCTTTTCCTATTTGGATACCCCTGATTGCCTTCTCTTCTCTGATTGCTCTAGCCAGGACTTCAAATACTATATTGAAAAGGAGGGGTGAGAGTGGACATCCTTATCTGGTTCCATTTTTCAGGAGAAATGGTTCCAGTTTTTGTCCATTTAGGAGTATGCTGGCTGGGGTTTCTCGTAGATGGCTTTTACTATTTTGAGGTATGTTCCCGTATACCTAGATGTTCTAGGGTTTTTATCAAGAAGTGGTGCTGGATTTTATCAAAAGCTTTTTCTGCATCTAATGATATAATCATGTGGTTTTTGTTTTGACATCTGTTGATGTATTTAATTACATTTATGGTTTTACAAATGTTGAACCAGCCTTGCATCGCAGGGATGAAGCCTACTTGGTCATGATGGATGATTTTTGAGATGTGTTGTTGAATCCGGTTTGCTAGGATCTTGTTGAGAATTTTAGCATCTATGTTCATCAAAGATATTGGCCTGTAGTTCTCTTTCTTTGTTGGGTCTTTACCTGGCTTGGGTATCAATGTGATGTTAACTTTGTAAAATGATTTTGGAAGAGTTCCATCTTTCTCAATTGCCTGGAATATCTTCAGTAGGATTGGTTTAAGCTCCTCCTTAAATGTCTTGTAGAATTCCGCTGGAAAGCCATCTGGTCCAGGGGTTTTTTTTTTTTGGTAGGTAGTTTTCTTATTACATAGTCAATTTCCTTGATTGTTATTGGTCTATTTAATAACAATTTAGGGTCTCAATTTCTTCTAGTTTTAACCTAGGCAGGTTGTGTGATGACAGAAAGTCCTCCATTTCCAAAAGGTTTTCAAGTTTGTTTCCATACAGGTGTACATAGTAGTCCCTAATGATCTTTTGTATTTCTTCAGGATCAGATATGACTTCGTCTTTTGTGTTTCTGATTGTGTTTATTTGGGCTTTTTCTCTTTTTCTTGGTCAGTCTAGCTAGGGGACCATCGATCTTGTTTATCCTTTTGAAGAACCAGCTTTTTGTTTCATTGATCTTTTTGTATTATCTTTTTGTCTTCTAGGTCCTGGATTTGGCTTTTATTTTGGTGATCTGGATTATTCTGCTGAAATTAGGGTTTTTGTGGTCTTGCTTTTCCAGATTTTTTAGGTGGCTTCTTAGGCTGTTAATTTGTGATCCTTCCATTTTTTTCATGTGCGTTTGTAGGGATATAAATTCCCCTCTTACTACAGCTTTCATGGCCTCCCAGAGATTTTGGTAAGATATTTCTTCATTTTCATTTGTTTCCAGGTATCTTTTAATCTCTGTTTTGATTTCATCATTGACCCAGGAGTTGTTTAGCATCATGCTGTTTAGTGGCCATGTCTTTGTGGGTTTTGAGGGGACCTTGTTGGTGTTAATGTTTATTTTTATTCTACTGTGGTCCAAGAAGGTGCATGTTAAAATTTCAGTCCTTTTAAATTTGCTTATGCTTGATTTATGGCCAAGTATGTGGTCGATCTTAGAGTACGTTCCATGCATGATGAGTAGAATGTGTATTCTGTGGTCTTTGGATAGAGGGTTCTGTAGGCATCAATTAAGTCCATTTGATCAAGAGTCATATTGAGGTTTCAGATCTCATTGCTGATTTTTTGTCCTGATGATCTGTCTAGGGTTGTGAGTGGGGTATTAAAGTCCCCAGCTATGATGGTATTGGAGTCGATATCTTTTTTTAGTTTTCCTACGAGCTGATTTATGAAAGTTGGTGCTCCTATGTTCAGCGCATATATGTTTAGGATGGATATTTCTTGTTGATGGATTGAACCTTTTATCATTATGTAGTTGCCTTCTGTATCTTTTTAAATTTTGATAGCTTAAAGAGTATTTTGTCTGAGATTAAGATCGTGATTCTTCCTTTTTTGTGTGTTCCATTAGCCTGAAAATTTGTTTCACATCCTCTTACTTTGAGTCTGTGAGTGTCCTTTCTAGTGAGGTGAGTCTCTTGAAGGCAACAGATTTGTTGCCTGATGATATTTTATCCATTTTGCCATTCTATGTCTTTTCAGTGGTGCATTTAGTCCATTCACATTCAAACTAATTATTGAAATGTGAGAGTTGATCCCTATCATAATGTTTTTACAGACTTGTTGTTCTTCCTGTTTGTGTGTTGTCTTTCTTTTTGTTTTAGAGTTGGATCATGTGTGTTTTTAATCTTTTGCCTATACTCTTGTGAAGAACATTGCTGTTCCTTTTTCCTTTTCTTCTGTATTCAATACTTTCTTAAGTGTTTCTTGTAGAGGTGGTCTTGTGGCAGTGTAGGTTTTAGGGATTGGATATTTGGGAAAGATTTCAATTCTCTCTCACTGATGAAGCTTAGCTTGGCTGGGTAGGTTATTCTTGGTTGAAACTGTTTATCTTTTAAAACTTTGAAGATAGGGCTCCAAGCACTCCTAGACTTGAGAGTTTCTGTAGATAAATCTGCTGCTATTCTGATTGGTCTTCCCTGGTTTGTAGTCTGACTTTTTTCTCTTGCAGACTTTAGGATTTTTTCTTTTATACCTACTTTGTTTAGGCGAATTATTATATGTCTGGGAGTTGGTCTTCTCATTTGTTGTCTTGCAGAGGTTCTCTGAGTCTCTTGTGTTTGAATTTTTTCATCCTTGATGAGATGAGGGAAGTTTTCTTGAATGATTTCATGAATCGTTTGTTCCAGTGTGGCCTCTGTTTCTCTCTCTGCCTCAGAAAGGCCAATTACTCTTAGGTTTGGTCTCTTGAAGTGATCATTCCTCTCTTGAAGGTTTTGTTCTGTCTTTTTGAGCTTCTTTTCTATGCTTTTGACAGTTTGGGTTAGTTCTGTGTTTTGGTCTTCGAGCTCTGAGATTATTTCTTCTGCCTGTCTGAATCTACCTTCCATGCTTATTAGTTTGTTATTTATTTCCATCACAGTATTCTTTACTGTTGTTATTTCTGACAGCAGTTCCTTCCTATTTTCCTCTTGTCTCTCCTCAATTTTTTAAACTCTCTCTATTAATGTCTTGATGTCTGGGTTTGTTGCATGTGAGCTCTGGGGGGCTCTTCATTGTTTGTGTCCCAGAATCTGTTTTCTCAGTGTCTGATCTCCCAGGGGTCTGTGTAAGACCTATATTCTTCTTTTGGTTTTTCTTCATTTGTGCGGTTTTTCCCCCTCCCTACTTTTTCCTTCCTTCCACTTCACTGTCTTCTTTAATTCTTTTATTCAGGGGTAGTGGGATTGCTTTTACTTCTGTTTGTTCAATCTCCTATTCTTTATGTATGCCCTTACTTTGTTCAATTCTGGAGTTGCACTGTAGGTTGGGGGTGGTCTTTTTTGCAGTTTTGAGATTTACTTAAGGGGGAAGCTATGATTTAAAATCTATCTGCAGGTCCTGGTATTCGCCGACAGGTGTGTGGATAATCTGAAACCCACTTCCCACTGCCTTGGAATCTGTCCATGCAGTGGGTCTGTAGGTTTACTCCTTGAAATAAAATGTGGTTAGCAGAGGGAAGAGAATGGAGCAGACAGTGGGGGGATGAGGGGGATGGAGAGAGAGAGGAGTAAGGGGAGAAACAGACGAGTGTACCAACAAATGGAGAGAGAGATCTAAGCTGAAACATATAAAAACAATAGACCACGGCTATAGACTAACCAACTCCCATACAAAAAAATAAAACATACAATGCTGCTAACATAGAAGCTAACCAACCACCTTATTGGTGTCTGTTCCTCTATACAAAGATATGGTTTACAGAGAGGAGAAAAGAGAAAAAAAGGAAGAGGAAAAGAAAAAAAAAAAGGAACAAAACTTAAGGAATAGAATCGAGTCATTAAACTAACAGAACCAATCGAGCACACTCTGAGACTTTTCATTTAAGTCCAATATCCTTTCAGCTCTGATTTCTAGCTGTCTTCTCTAGCTGGTAAATTAGTTCACAGTTAGGATCAGTTGCCCCTGGCCTGCTGTGAAGAACGGTTCAGATCACCATCAGTTCACCACTCAAATCTGGCCTGTGTCTTTTTCAAGCTTTTTCCTGTTTTGGTGTTGTTACTTTGAATCTCCAGGCAGGTAGTGCTATCTTAGCTGCTTGCCCCAGAGGGGGTGGAGTTGGAGAGGAGTCAGGCAGAGGCCAAGATGGGATCTTGCCTCAGGGCACATGGGAGGAGACCCATGGCTGGCAGGACTTCACGGTGGCAACAGAGGTGGCAGCGATCCCAGCAGAACTTGCCTGCAGGGGCTTCAAGGACTGAAGTCGTGGATCACCTCAGGCACAGGTGACGTGATGCACTATGCCACCATGGAGGCTGTGGCAGAGCCATTGGCTGCTGTGTCTGTGACTGCAGAGGTTGTCCAGATGCTGTGATGCCTGAGCAATGGTGACTGTCGAGCTCCAGCATATAGTATTTTATAGATAAATATTTCTCTTACTCTTGTTTGTAATTTCATAATACTTTATTTCATTTTCTAGGTAGATTTTTTGAAATCAGTTTATAGTGGTTTTGGTTTTGCTTGTTTGTTATAATTTTGGATAACAATTTGCAACTTTGCATATATAATTGAAATGTGGAGTTTAGTTAAAATATAAATCAGGAATGTGTCTGCGAAAATTAAGTTTTACGTGTGTATTTTTCTTAATAACTATGACCCCAAATTTGCTTCTGACTTACTTTGTATATTTTTTTATTAATTTTGAATAATTGCTTTATCATGTCTAGGTGAGTAGTCATGGAAATAGTCATAATTTCACCTTATGTTTATTGATGAATATATATTTTCTTTGTATAAAACCTGTTTGTAATTTGAAAGGTAATGCTTGAAAAACTTTATAACTGTCCTTTTTTTAGTTGTCATTTAAAAAATAATTTTGGTAGGAAAACATAGAACATTAAATTATTTTAAAAATTATATTCAGTGTGCAGTTCAGTCATGTTATGTATGGTCACATTGTTCTACAAAATAAATTTATAATTAAATCTCTTATTTTTATATATTTAATTTTAAATGTTTTTATATATTATACAAAGGAATGATACTTTTTATTGGTGTGGATATTCAGTTTTCAACACTATATGTTGGACAAATTGTTCTTTCCCCATTGTCTGATCATGACGATTTTGTGGGAGATCATTTGATCATACACAACAGGGTTTATCCCTGGGCTCTCTATTCTGTTTTATTATTTATTTGTCTTTGTATTTGGTACCACACAGTGTTTTTTGTGGCTTTATTTTGAAATCAGAATGTGTAAGGTCTCTTGTTTGTTGTTTGTAAGGATGGTTAGCTATTCTCATTACCTTAAACATGTTTAGGTTCTTACTATATTTTGCAAAAACAGTACCCTTGGGATTTTAATAGACAGATATTACATTAAATGGGTAAATTACATTACCACTGTGGGTAGTAATGACCGAGCAATATTAAGTATCTGACCCTTGAGCAAGAATATTTTCAAATGTTTGTTTTATTTTCACATATTTTTGTATCTGCCAACTTTTTTTCTGCTTTTGATGTCCAGCTTTATTCCATTATGTTGAAAACAGATACATTATGTGATTTCAGTCTTATTAAATTTGGTGGCATTATGTGCCCTAAAGAAATGTGCCAAGTGTGATAGACAATATTGTGTATTCTGCTGCTTTTGGCCTAGAGGGTGCTGCTTACATCTAGTAGATCTAATTAGTCCACAATGTTGCTCAAGACTTTGTTTTTTATTGGTCTGCTGTATAATATTTATATTTATAAGAAAGAGGACCACCACTCACAGGGCTCACCCTTGTCATTACTTTCATTGGGGATTAAGAATTAACCTGAGTAATCCCCTGTCAGCCCCATAGCAGTTGCTCTGTTCTCCCACACCACTCCTGTATTCACTACAATGCCAGGTGAGCTTCCCTGTTTGCATATTCCTGCTGTTTCCACACTTCCTCTCCAGCCACAAGAACCATGTGTGCTGAAAATGTTCAGTTTGCTTCAGTTTACTCATATACTTCATCTTGAATTCCTAAAAAACAAAATGAATTGTGTACTCAAGTGTCTTCATGCCTGGCCACTGCTAGGCACATATGTGCTTAGCAATACTTGTTGAACTGAGGTGAGTAACTGTGGTCTAGCAGAAAACCACAACAGGGAAACTCAAGGGCTTGGAGCCACTTACTGAGTGCTCTGCTTCCTGGTTTTATTCCTAAAAGGTGGCATAGTAGGTGCTTAGTCTTGTAGGCTTGGTGGCTTCTGACTTTACTCTCTGCCCTTACTCACTTGTCAAGAAACCCTTCTAACCTCATTAACTATATGGTCGAACTGGGTACTTTGTGGTATTTACTTTCTAAAGATGGAGTGAAAACTGACATGAATAAATGTAGAAATTTCAATTCAGTTTCTGAAACATAATGAGCACATACAATTATCAGTTGATGCCAATATTCTAATTTATTTCCATGTATGGGTAGCTTGGAAGCATTGACCAAGTTCTATGTAGGGTTTCAAGATCCTCTTACTTCAGGAAGAAAGGAGAACTAATGACAATATGGTAGGCTGTTCTAAACCTCTGCTCACAGAAACTTCATACTCTTCAATTTTTTTTTCTTTGTCTACAATTTCAACAGGAAGACTTCACAATTTAAAGTATTATTCTAAGAGCATGTGACAAATTATTTTAAGAGCATGTGACAGAAGGATTAGAGCATGTGTCATATCAGCAGTCACATATGTTAGCTAATGAAAATAAAACACAACATGCTTCACATTTCCTCAGGATGGTTCTATAATTAAGAAATTAATAGAAGGGTATCTCAACAACAAAAAGAATTCATGCTTTTTTGGATATTTTAATATTTGCCTAAATGGGGAAACTGGCCCTAAAAATTACTCTGAAGAATAACGTAATTACTTCCTTATGGTAACCGCTTTGGGTACCAAAACTGAAGAAATTCAATAATTTAGTAACTATAATGAAGGCTTTAACAATGTTTATCACATAAAAATAGTCATAGACTTATTATGTGATTGTATCATTGTTAGAACAAGTGACTTTCCAGTTTATTTACATCTCTCTATTTTCATAAACATGTTTTCTAAGGAGACCAGAAGCATTGAGAGTTCACAATTCTCCCAAATGTGTCAAGAGTAGCAATCAATATCCAATACAGTAGTCACTGGGAACACAGCTGCTGAAATGTGGCTCACTCATGCTACAATGTTCCCTGGGTACAAAATGCACACCAAATGCTGGATGTCAACTCCCCTGTCCTTTCCTTTTTTACAATTTAGGAATCCGATTGCAGAGTCACCTCCCAAGGAGTATTTGTCTATACTTAATTCCTTATGCTCTGTGACCTGAAGTTAACTCCATTTTTCCTCCACCCTCAACCTGTACCCCTTGCAGGTAACTCTACGTTTCACTTTGGTCATGGAAACACCATCCCTGTTTCTTCTGCCTGCTGTCAAGGCGATAGTGTTTCTCATCACCTGAGGAGCTCAGAGCAGGTCAGAGGCTGCTGGGATTCATGGAGCACACGTCCAGATTCTCCATGGAAGACAGCAAGTATGGCTTGGGAGTCAGTGTCACTTCCAGGGGTCTGCCAGTTAGAGAGGGCTTGTGGAGAAAGGGGAGAAAGGAAACTGTCTAGGAACACAGTTCTGGTGAGAATTCCTTAGACCAGAGGAGGAGAGCATCACCTCTCATGTTTGGGAGGTTTCCATGTTGTCCCATGCCTGGGATGGCAGAGATCAAGCGCTTCTTTGTGTTCCATCCAGCAGCCTAAGCATTGCCTGATCACATCCTGTTGGCCTTCCATTCATGGGAAGTCAGGTGCTTATTGAGAGTTGCTTATGTTTCAGGTGGCATGGAGGGGGAGAGAAGCTCCATTAGTTTTTCTTTGTTGCTGCAGGGCTATTGCCATGTCAAGACGTGGTAAGTTTGCTTTTCTGCAGAGTTTCTCTGTAGAGAGACGTGACACTTTAGCAGCTGGGGCTTACTCCTATTTTGCAGGAAGTGCTCCATGAGGTGGCCCCTCTGGTTCCCCATGCTGCTGTCTCATCTGACAAGATAAGAATAAGGAACAATGTCAGGTTTGTGGCTTCATGATGGTTTTGGGTGAGGCCCAGTGTCTTTGTAGTTTATAGGGCTGCATTATCCAGGAGCACTGGCCTTCTGCCGTATGTCCTGTCTCCTTGTAGCTGAATAGGGAGGAAATTGGCATCGTGACCTGGCTGTAAAGAGGTGACCCACAAGATGAACACAGCCCTCCTCGGACCACATGATACCTCTTTCTCCTTGCCCTCTATGGCAGTGTTATCAACAAGGTAAGACTGTGATCCTAGACACTGGTCTGACATATGAGACTTGTCTCTGAGAGTGCAGGGGACTCATCAACTTGCAGAAAGTGCTGCCACCAGGGAGCCTGAGATCTGGAACCCACTGAGATCTTTAGGGGCTTCTATGCAACCTGACATCTTTTTTAATTTTAGGTGTTTCATTTCAGCCACTCATAATTGCAAAATTATTTTTTGCCTGGTTCTGGGCTAGATACTGTTGAAAACGTAAGAGGTAGAGAATGTGGCTTGAGGGAGCTCTTTGGAGATTGCCACACTTAAAGCAGCTGGAGAACGACTTGTTGTGGCAGAAAATCAAGGACTGTCTTAAATGATGCTTAGAGTGGGTGAGATCAAGTTGGACTGTCTTAAATGATGTTTAGAGTGGATGAGAGCAAGGTCATAGAGAGCTCTGAACCCACAAGGCTTTGGGCTGTAAGTAAGGATAGGGAAACAAGTTGAGGAACATGAACAAAAGCAAGAAAGCAGAAATCTGCATGGCATGGACTAAACCATGCACACCCTGTTAAAGTATCATTGCTCAAGAGTCCTTCAGGGCAGTGGTCTACATGAAAACTCCCCAGCTGTCAGACAGGTCTGGATGCTGAGGCATTGTGGTGTTGAGGTGGAACACAGAGCCTGACATCCTTAGCACTCCTGCCCATCACCAGGGGCTTTGCTGTGGACAGCTCTACTGCATGAGTAGGGAGACAGAACTCCTGCCCCGCTATGGGACTGGAGTTTCTACTGAAGAACTCAAACACTCTGGGACAAAACAAACCAGCTGAGGAGGTGCCCCACCCTCACCACCCACCTGTTTGTACCTGGGAAGGTAATGTTTCACTGTGTCTGAGATCTGTCTGTGCTGTAGTCACTGACTAACCTTTTCTCAGTGAAGAGGACCACACAGAGTGGCACGAGAGAAGACAGTATTCATCAAGCACGGGTGCTTGGTGCCTGCATGGGTAGGCTTGTTTAGAGCAAGGTAGGCAAAGATGAGGTGGTGGCATGAGACTGGGCCCGTTGTCTGGGGTGCAGTCTGGTCAGAGAGTAACCAAACATAGGAAACAGAAGGGATGGGTGATGGACAACTCTTGCTCCCTTTCCTGGCCACAGTGCCCTTCAGATTCTGGAAGGAATGCCTTCCTTTCTGGAGGTTGTATTTATGGCAAAAACTGGAAAGGCTGTCACTTCTAAGAATCTGCTGTTGACTTCTGAGTGGTGGGTGATGCCAGTGGGCTCGGGCACTGCATGTGTGACCTTCCCTCCAGGACTGATCTACTGTAACCTTCCTCAGGTTGGTGAGAGCCAGTGTGAGCCTGTGACTGCTGCTACAACTTGCTATTACTTGAAATGCATGTGCTACTTTGGGGGAACATGAGTGGGTGGGTGGAAGCTTTAGGGAAGACTAGAGGGCTTCAGCTGGCTTTCCAAGGAGTTTGGGATCATTGACAATGACCATGGACTGGTTGTCTGCCTGTGCCTAGATAAAGTGAATGTAACATCTGGAATGGTGAATGCAGCCTTCTGAGGAGAGAGGGGAGAGGCATAACTGGAGCAGCTCCCTCCACTGCTCCTTCTTTTCTCCTTATTTGGCAGAGGCTGGAGATGCTGTGTAGATTGCCGTAGATGCCTTAGAGCACAAACACATGAGAAGACCCAGGAATGGGGGTAGCTAGCATTCCCAGACCCAGAGAAGAGAGACTGGAGTAGATCCAGAAATCTCCTGGGTGCCCACCTCACCAGTCCTTGCCCCCAGGCCCAGAAGAACAGGATCTGCTTGAAGCCCTCTGGTCCAGTAGGAAGTGGGGAGAGGAGGAACTTTTTCCTTAGTTGGATCCTTCCCTTCCCTGCTCCCTCTCCCTTAGCTTGGGAGTCCTGAAGTGAGCAAAGTCCTGGGATATAGCTCTGTGGCTGCTTAAAGGGAGATCTGAAAAAGTGTGTGTCTGTGTGTTCATTTGCAGAAGTCTTGCTACCAGTTGAGGCATTACCAGTATCTCCACTGTGGGGAGACCCAGAATTTGTTTTCCACATGTAAGAGAATGCCATGGCCCCATCTGCCATGAAGAAGCATTTGAGGTAGACATTTTCCCTGTGGCAATTCTCTTGGTTGGGTTTGTGGGAAAGAGAAAGTGGGTAGGTGATGTGTATCTCTGATCATCGACACAGCTGATAATTTATGTGCTCCTAGGGAGTAAAGGCTTTTTTTATTAAAAGAAGAAAAAAGAAAAGTGTGCCCCTTTCCAAACTATGATACTTTAGGATTTTTGAACCACAGAGGCCAAGTCTGCACATCCCCTGGAATGGCCTGTTTTGACATTGGAGTCTTCATGCTCAGCAGAGAATGAAAAGAGGCCTTGAGAACACAGAGAGCAAAGTTCTGTCAGGAACCACGCAGAGGCCAGACCATAGAGACAGATGCTGGGACTTGGAGGCTGGATCATACAGACAGGTGCTGGAACTGGCACGGCTGTTAGAATCTAAAGAACGAGTTGTTCTGAAGATACTGATTCTCTGGCTGCCAGAGGACCTGTGTTTGCATGCAGATTTCATATCATCTTTGTCCTTTCTATTGCTTCTTGACTTTCCGGTAGGTGTTGCCCAGTGTCTTCCTGCTTCCTTCCCTGTCCTCTCTCTGCCTTCCCCATCCTCCCCAGCCCACCTATCTTTGGGAAGCAGCCTGGCATGCTGACTCATGACATGCTTCACTCTCATTTTATCTCTAGAGGGTTTAGAGGATACCTGGACCAATCGCTCCCTTTCCCTTCCCTCCCCCATCTCTGCAATGCCAAGAGGACTTGGGGGCAGGCAGAAGGCCATCATGGGAGGTGAGCATTTGGTTGCAGCTGGACTGCCATCAGAGTTGCTCCTGGAGACAGTATGAGGAAAACTGGGGACGTGCGTCTCAGAATCCGGGAAATCAAGAACACACTGGCCACACAGAGCTGTGTCTTTTGCTCCTCACTTGCTCAGGTGGAGCGGGAAGGCGGTTCCACTCCTCTGCTTCTGGTGCTCCCTTGGACAGGGACCTGCCCCTCACTCTTTGGCCCAGAACCTGTCCTGGGGACCAGCAGAGCCCAGGCACTGCTCTGGGTGACCAGCTGTTTCAATACCCAAAGTAGTAATGCCTGTGGCACAACTGTAGCTGGACATTTTTGGGTGTTTTTCAGAAAGTCGATGAAAACGAGTGTCATTCTGGACTAAAGCGGTTGCTCGTTCTTCACCAAAAGGGAAGCCAAACCCCTAAAACCACTTCTGTCCCCTGGAGCCCCCTGCCCTCCTCCAATCCAAAGTGTGGCCGGTTTTTGTCTTCCCATTTAGTTTTCTCCTTCACTCTCCTTTTTTGAGCTTAATTTATTAAAATAGTTGCTGTATAATTTATTTTTATAAACTATAAAAAATTACAAAATGGTTAAAAATAGACTCTCAGACCAATATTAAATGAGGTGAGAGGATCTGCGGGTAGGAAAGGGAGAGGGAAAGATGTTCTAATATAAACAAAGCAAATATATATGGGGTGTGTTCTGGTATTTTTCTGAACTGGGCGTGGGTGGGTGCTAGGATGTCCCTGTAGATTAGTTTCAGAATGGGGTGTCTGTATATATCGTATTCACAAGCATGTTTGACTTTGTAAAGGAGTGTTAGTAGCTCCTGCAGGTCCTGTTTGGAAATCCCATGTACATTTCCCCCCAGTTTTTGTAAGTGTCAGTGCGGAAGACATTTGCCTCTTGTGTTTGTTTCTCCTTCTTAGGATTGCTGTACCAACCCAAGTCTTTTTAGGTAGGAGTGAAAAGAGATTGGAAATAAAAATGCTTAAAAATTGAAATAAAATACATGCCACATTTCAGAGAATTAGCCGAAATAGGAAGTTTAAAATATTTTATAAATAGCTGTTTTGCACTAAAAGCGTGTTGAAATTATAATTCTTTAAAGTAGTTTGCTGAATAAGTATAATGAAAATTTTGCTTGCTATTTTTTACATTTTTAAAAAACATTGGCTCATGGAAAAAAATAAAATTATATTTGTGTCTCACATTTGTAAGTTGTGTTATATTATTTGACAGCATTGATCTGGAAGAATCATTGGTTGAACCCCAGTAACCATTATGCTTTTTTTCAAATAATGTGAGAAATAAAAGCTTAATTTCACATTACAAGAATGTATTCCACAGTAAATGTATCAAATCTATTAAGTGTTCACAGTAATAGCAGCATAGCAATATACTATAGTACTATGGTGATAAATACTGGATATCCAGCATAATTTTTTTCCCATGCTATGTCCAAGATAAACAGCCAAATAATAATCAGAGTTCTCTTTTGTCTCCCTTATTGTTTACATTTTTTTGTTAGTGAAAAATAGTCAAGCATACATCTTACAGAATATACTATATTTATTGATATGTTATACTAGTCAATTTGTTACAGCTTAAACATACAGCACTGGATAATTTTAATAGGATTAGCTAAACAAGATAAAAATAGAGGTATATGGGATTGTTTTAGAGACCACAAAACATACTTTCTTGTATGCAGGTTGATCTGAGTGCTTCTTTCTCCATTGAATAACGTGGGAAGTTTCTGGGCCAAGTGCTACTAGACTTGCCAACATTCTGAGCTTGAGAATTAACAGCACTTTAGGAGTGAGACTGGTGGAGATAGAAAGGTAATCCACACAGAACATGTGTGAAGGATATGGCATAAGAGAGGGTTTAGGCATGATAGAAATCAAGATAAACAAACACACACGCGGAGCAAGATTAATTCAACGAGAAATTGATTTTAAATTTTACAAATGTTCTTTAATACTGTTAGTGACCTGGAATACATGGAAGAGACAAGTCACCCAGGTCAAAATAGCACTAATTTAACGTGTGTCTGCATTTCTCCTTAGGTCATTCATTTTACCCATTGTAGGTTCCAGTCAGTGAAACCACATGATTTCACCCTTTGGTGTTCATGAGTCTGAAAGTGGGGGCCTATGTGGTCCTGACTTCCCTCTTTGTTTTCCAGAATAAGAATCATCTCACTAACACTGTTCTCACTTGAAGCCAGTGAATACTAGGAGGAGATGCGAAACCCACATAATTAGGACAGCACTGCTGCAAAATTCATTATCATTCAGCAGTGAAAAGTCCACTATTTAACATAGTTTTTGAATCAAAGTCTTTATGAAAAAAGTGGTATTGAGATTTTGGAGAAAGCAGATATCAAAGGAATTTTAAAAATAGAGATACACAAATTCTTCCATATTGCTGCAAATTATTCTTTCTTATTTAATTGGATATTTTAAAAGTTATTATCAAAAGTTTATTATCATATTTCTAGTTGCTTTAGAAACTCTGAATTAGAAACTTTAGCAAAAATTAAATGATATAAATAACGGAGACTGTAAATCTAATTCTCTTTCAGTTTTTAAAAAAAGTTTGTTTTTTTCTAAAAGGAAAAGAATAAGAGGAAAGATGAAGAATAATTTTCAGATGTCCAGGCAAAATAAAAATTCTTCGTTATAGAACTCAAATGCAGCAAATCAAAATACATAGTGGTTTGAAAACACCTCAAAATATAACAACTCAGGAGTTTAAGTCAAGATGACCTACCCAGGAGGCTGTAAAAATGCATTTGAAATAGAACTGTGGAATGGAACTAGTTTAAAATGTAAAGCAGCTCCAAGCACCAAACTTAGAGACCTTAGCCCTAGTAGAAACAAAAGTCATTAAAGCTACAAAGAAACAAGTGTAAAGCAAAGCTGAACCTGCTTCCCAGGAGTGACATTCACTGTAGCCAAAGGTCCCAAACCCATACCCACAGGTGTAACTCCTTCCTGTTCCACCAGATTTCCTGTCTCTCAGACCAAAAAGTGCACAAAGTGAAAGTCATTTTCAGCAAGAAACAAATGCACAACTTATTTCCTTTCTTGACTTTATGAAATCAGATAAACAGAAACTTGTCTAACTCATTGCTGGGTTGAGGTGTCATATAATTTTGACTAAAAATTACAGTAAGTTATTCCTTTGGGGGAGTCTTCTAGGGGACAGCAATATTGACTCCAATATAGACTGACGCCAACAGAAACCCTGTGTGCAAGGGTGGAATGAAGTCAGCTCCTTTTTATACTTGAAATACAATTTTTTATCCACAAAAAAATTGCACAAATCCTTGAAAATAAACTTTCTTTCCCTACCAAAAAAATACATTGTAGTATGCATTTATTTATTTAATACATATTTATTAAAATCTGATTATTTTAAATAGTGAAAAAAAAACTAAACTTACATTGTCTCATGTTCTTCTACTTTCTCATTTATCCTGAACATTGCTTCAGGATAATTATATAATTATATTAAAATAAAATTAAAATTTTAATTATTATAACTTTACCATAAATTAAAGTCCTACATGTACAGAGAAAATAGTCCCAGGCCCTGTAAATTACCTCAGAGTGTGAACAACAATGTTATAATTTTCAGAAAAATACGTATTAAAATTAAATATAAAATAATACTAAATTATAAAAGATGAACACAATGTTCAACAGGTCAACATTGTAGTTTGTAATGCAAATCATAATTCAAAAGTCATTTTATATTTTTAAATATGCAAGTGGTGACTTAAATGATTTGGACTCATGTAAAAATTATTTCAGATAACATTCTATAACCATAATACTTAGTATTCTAAAGAAATTTAGGAACCTTTGTCATTTGAGCCAAAATATCTTAGGAGGCTAAAATTCAGATTGTCCCAGGGCTGCCTTCTGCCATAGGATGACACCACAAGAAGACTCCCATTAGAAGTGGTTTCCCATACACAAAATACCATGACATCTTTCTAACCAAAGAAGTGAAAAAGCTTTACAATGAAAACTACAAAACACTGCTTAAAGAAGTCAAAGATGACACAAACAAATGGGAAAATATTCCATGCTTGTGGATTGGAAGAACCAACATTGTTAACATGTCCATTCTAACCATGGCAATCTACAGATTTAATACAATATCCATCAAATTACCAGCAGCATTCTTCTCAATCCTGGAAATGACAATACAGAAATTCTTATGGAAACATAAATGACCATGAATAGCCAAAACAATCCTCAGAAAAAAACAAAACAAAGTGGGAGGTATCACACTCCCAGACTTTAAACTTTATTATAAGGCTACAATAATCAAAACAGCCTGTTACTGGTACAAGAACAGGCATATAGACCAATGGAACAGGATAGAGATTCCAGAAGCAAAACCTCAGTTTCTCAACCAACTTATCTTCAAAAAAGCCTCCAGTAACAACCACTGGGGAGAGAGAGGAGAATCTAATCAGTAAATGGTGCTGGGAAAACTGGCTGATCACTTGCAGAGGAATGATTCAGGACCCTTACCTATCACCATAAACAAAAATCAACTCTGAATGGATCAGAGACCTAAACATAAAATGCCAAACTTTAAGAATATTAGAAAACACAGGGCCATTGCTTCACTAAACTCTGCTGTGGCCATGTACTCTTTTAGCTATTCCCACCATCATGTTTCCTGAGTTTGGGCCCACTCCCCTACCTTGGAGAGATGAATCGTTTCTTTCTCTCTTGCTTTTTAAATAAACTATATTTTCCGATCTAAAAAAAAAAAAGAAAGAAAACACAGGAGATACTGTTATGGAAATCAGAATAGGCAACCAATTCCTGATCAAAACTCTAAAAGTCCATGGCATAAGAGATAAGATAGACAAATGGGATCTCATCAAAATGAAATGCTGTTACAAAGCAAAATAAATCATTGAGAGAGTGAGGAGACAGCCCACAAAATGGGAAAAAATATTTTCCAGCTATATATTTGACAAAGGCCTAACATCCAGGATCTACAAGGAACTCAAATGTGCTGAAAGGAAAAAACAACCTTATTAAAAAATGGGCAAAAGATACGAAGAGACACTTCTCAGAAGAAGACATATGAGCAGCCAAGAGATCCATGAAAAAATGCTAAGTCTCACTAATCATCAGAGAAATGCAAATAAACACCACCTAACTCCAGTATGGTCATTATTAATACAACAAAAAACAACAAATGCTGGCAAGGATGTAGAGAAAAGAAAACACTTCTACACTGTTGATGTGAATGAAAACTAGTTCAATCTCTATGAAAACAGTGCAGTGATTCCTAAAAAAACTATAAATTGACCTTTCATATGACCCAGAAATCCCTGTTCTGGGAATATACTGAGCAGGGCATAAATCAGTCTACAAAAAAGATACCTGCACATGCATGTTTACTGCAGCACTATTTGAAATAACAAAAACATGGAAGCAACCGTGCTGCCCTTCAAAACTGGACTGGATAAAAAAATGTGGTACATATACACCATGGAATATTATGCAGTCATAACAAAGAACAAAATTATGAACTTTGCAGCAACTTGGATGGATGTAGAGTCTATAATACTCAGTGATTTATTATAGAAACAAATAATTGAATGCCATATGTTCTCACTCATAAGCAGATCCTGAACATTTAACATAATACTCTAAGAAAGGGATTGGCAGTAGCCAGAAACTGCCAGGAAAGTGGGGTCCCTAACATTAATAAGGGTACCTGATTTCAAACCAGGCAAAATGGGGACCAAAGAGAAGTCAAAACTTCACCTGTACAATGACCACTTGTGTTCCTAATCCTGAATTGTACCCCACATCTTTAAAATAATTAAAAAGAAAAAGTGGTTCCCTCTACCTAGAACTCTCTAGTCTCCATAATTATAATAAAAATGTATTTTTAAAATAAATAGCCCACCTGTTATATTCTTTTACAGCAACAAAGAATAACTTAGACACAAGTAGAAATCGACTAGCAAAATGGTGAGAAACATCTCTTTTTTTTAAGTAATTACCTGAAATATTAATGGAGCAAGTATATTATTGAAAAGTAGATATTTGAAGTCCATTTTTTAAAACTAGTGATTTATATGCTCTTACAAGAGATTCACTTTAGTTCAAGACAAATATAGGCATACAAAATAAATGGAAAGCAATATATTATGCAAATAAGTAACCAAAGAGAGCTGTGTGCCTATATTAGTATTAGACAAAATATTCTTAAATTCAAAATTGTTACAAGAAGTAAAAGATACTACTATTTATCAATGAAATAATAGATGCAACAGAAAATATAATTATAAACATATACATATCTAACATCAAATAACCAAATTACACAAAACAAAAAAAATTATAGTGAGAAATAGGTAGTTCTACAATAATACTTGGAGATTTTAGCACCCAGTTTTAATCATAAATAGAACACTAGAAATATAAATAATAAGAATACAGAATGTGCGAAAAACCTTACAAACCAACTAGAACTAACAGACATATGTGAAGCATGTCAATCAACAACAGTAGAATATATATTTATCTGAAATACAGATAAAGTAATCTCCACAATTGATTATATGTTAGGTCACAATGCAAGTATTAATAAATTTTAAAAACTGCAACCACAAAAAATTACTTCTCCTTTCAGAATGAAAAGAATGTAGAAAGTAATAACAAGAGGAAAACTAGAAAGTTTATAAATATGTGAAAATTAAGCAACACACTATTTAAAAAATCTATAGGTCAAGGAAGAAAGTTACAAGGAAATTAGAAAATATGTCAAGACAACTAAAAAATACACAACATACTGAAACTTATGTAGTGCAGCAAAAGAAGTAGTTACAGGAAATTTTATAGCTGTAAATACATTTTACTTAAAAAAAAAGAAAATGAGTCAACTCAATTTTATACTTTAAAAGACCAGTAAGAAGATAAATCAGCAAACAGAACACTCAGGGAAAACATAGTAAAGTTTAGGTAATTATTATATGATGGAAATTAAGCATATAATTATGCTTAGGATGACACCACAAAAAGACTAGGATGGCGACACAATAGATGGGTCATTGAATAAAGGGAAAAGTAGAATAGAGATAGAGTTTGAATCTCCTCCTTACAATTGAAGAGTAACCTTTGACAAGTTACATAGACTTCTAGGCCCCTCTGCTCTTATCTGTGAAATAGAAATAATAATAACAGGCGGTCTATTTCACTGTTGAGAGTAGGTCAAAAGTTACACATAGAATATCCTGACTTGGGGCTTACAATGATGAATTCAAAGTGGTTAACTCAGAGAATAGTAATGATAAGAATATGACAACATTGGAGTGAATGTGGATTAGTAGTTTATTTGGGGCTAGGTGTGATGGCTCCTGCCTGTAAGCTTAGAATGTTGGCAGGCTGAGGCAGGAGATACTTGGTCCCAGAAGCTGAAGACCAGCTTAGGCAACAAAACAAGACCTCATCTCAACAAAAAATTAAAAACTTAGCTGGGCATGGTCATGCATACCTGTAGTCCCAGGTACTGAGCAGGCTCAGATGGAAGGATGGCCTGAGCCCAAAAGGCTTAGACTGTGGTGAACCTTGATCATGCCATTGCACTCCAGTCTGGGTTGCAGGGTAAGATCCTGACTCAAAAAAGAGCATATTTTGTAGCACAGTCAGCATTTCTACAATACATTAAATTAATATCTTTCTGTTTACTATTTACAGAACTATTTAGTTGTTTTCCAGTACTTATTGATTGTAAACACCTCATTCATTTTCAGGGAGACCTTCCTGGGGTCACATACAGTCTCTAACTGTGCTGTCTACCTCCTAGACCTCTACTCACTTGCCTGATAGAAACCACAACTGTACTCAGCTTGTCTCTTTCTTTCTATGTGTTTTAATCAAGACACCTGCCGCTATGTCAATAATACCCAATTCTAGCTACAAAATTGTACTCACAATGTATACATTCTGGGATTATCTTCTCATTTAATCTCATAGGTTTACTATATTGTGGGTACTCATTTGAACTATGCATTTCAAAAAACACCTTAGATGAAAAACTTTGGAACACAATCAACAAGGAAGAATAGTTTATAGCATACATACTGCAAAACAGTCATCTTTCTAGTATAAAACACTAAAAATAAAATTCTAAAGAGTTAATACTTTCAAAGAATATTTGAATAATATAATTTTTTCTACTAATTTCAGACTATCTTTTACTGATAAATAATAACTTTATTTTGTAACAATTTTGGCTCTAAGTATAATTTTTCAGATACTATTTTAGTCACACAACTCTCTTCGGTAAATATTTGCATGGTATATGTTTTCCATTTATTTAGGAACTCTATTTATGCTTCTGAATCTAAAGTGAGTTTCTTGTAAGAGCATATAAATAACTGATTTCTTTAATGAGTCAGTTACTACTCTGTCACCCAGGCTGTATTACAGTGGCATGACCAAGCTCATTGTAGCCTTGACTTCCTTTTTTGTAAAGGTGTTTGTGAGTTTATTTATTTTAATACATATTTTTTAAAATTGTGGGGTACAGTTAAGGGTTAGGTATACAAATATGCATTGTGCAGGTACCCTTGTTGATGAGGTGTGCCCTCCCTTTGCCAGACAGATATTGACAACCATTAATCCCACCTCCCTTCCCCTCACTGCCCCCGCATAGTCTCATTCATGGGCTCAAGCAATCCTCTTGCCTTGGCTTTTTAACGTGCTGGGATTATAGCTGTGAGTCACTGCATCTGGCCTGATTATTTATTTATTTACTTTTAACTTTTAATTTTATTTTTTATTTTTTTTTTATAATCAGTATTTTTTATTATCGTTTTGTAGGGTACAGTTAAGGGTTAGGTGTACAATTACGTTTCATTCAGGCATCCTATTGATAAGAGGTGTTTTCCCAGTCCCAGATAGATATTAGCTACTGTTAATCCCATCCCCCCCCCATAATTTCCCAGTACCATCAGTCATTTTCTTATAGTATTACATTGGATGTTCAAGGTCCATTATATGAGTGAAAACATGTGATATTCTGATCTTTGTTTCTGTGAGAGGTCACTCAGTATTATAGACTCTAGTTCCATCCAGGTAGCTGCGAAATCCATGATTTTGTTCTTTTTCATGGCTGCGTAGTATTCCATCGTGTATATGTACCACATTTTTTTAATCCAGTCCTCTTTTGATGGGCAGCATGGTTGTTTCCAGGTTCTTGCTATTGTGAATAACGCTGCGATAAACATACGTGTACAGGTATCTTTTTTATAGAGTGATTTGTGTTCTTCAGGGTATATTCCCAGCAGGGGGATTGCAGAGTCATAAGGAAGGTCAATATTTAGAGCTTTCAGGAATCGCCACACTGCTTTCCACAGAGGTTGCACTAGCTTACACTCCCACCAACAGTGTAGAAGTGTTCCCTTTTCACCACAGCCTCTCCAGCAGCTGTTATTTTTTGAGTTGTTGATAATTGCCATTCTGACTGGAGTTAGGTGATATCTCAGTGTGGTTTTGATTTGCATCTCCCTGATGATTAGTGAGGTTGAGCATTTCTTCATGTGTTTGTTGGCTGCTCGAATGTCTTCTTTTGTGAAGTGTCTGTTCATATCTTTTGCCCATTTTATAATGGGGTTGCTTGTTTTCTTCTTTTCAGTACGTTTCAGTTCCTTGTAGATCCAGGATGTTAAGCCTTTGTCAGACCTAGAGTTTGCAAATACTTTTTCCCAGTCTGTAGGCTGTCTCCCTACTCTCTTGATGGTTTCTTTGGCTTTGCAGAAGCTTGTCAGTTTAATAAGGTCCCATTTGTCTATCTTCTCTCTTAAGTCCTGTGGGTTTCGGGTTTTGTACAGGAATTGGATGCCCGTTCCGATTTCCATGAGAGTATTTCCTTCCTTTTCTAATGTTCTTATGGTTTGAGGTTTTACATTTAGGTCTCTGATCCATTTGGAGTTAACCTTTGTGCATGGGGATAGATAGGGGTCCTGTTTCAATCTTCTACATGTGGTCAACCAGTTTTCCCAGCACCATTTACTGAATAGGTTCTCCTCACCCCATTGGTAGGTGGTGGGGGCTTTGTCGAAGATGAGTTGGTTGAGGAATTGAGGTTTTGCTTCTGGAATCTCAATTCTGTTCCATTGATCTATATGCCTGTTCTTGTACCAATACCAAGCTGTTTTGATGATTGTAGCCTTATAGTAAAGTTTGAAGTCTGGTATTGTGATACCACCTGCTTTGTTTTTTTTGCTGAGGATTGTTCTGGCTATTCTTGGACGTTTGTGTTTCCATATGAATTCCTGTGTTGTTTTTTCTAGGTCAGAGAAGAATGTTATTGGTAATTTAATGGGTATTGCATTGAATTTGTAGATTGCCTTAGGTAAGATGGACATCTTCACAATGTTGATTCTTCCGATCCATGAGCATGGGATATTTTTCCACTTGTTCATGTCAGCTTTGATTTCTTTGAGCAGTGTTTTGTAATTTGCATTGTAAAGGTCTTTCACGTCTCTGGTTAGGAAGATGCCAAGGTATTTCATTTTTTTTGTGGCTATTGTGAATGGAATTGTGTTTTTTATTTGGGTTTCTGATTGTTTATTATTGGTGTAGAGAAATGCGATTGTCTTTTGTACATTTATTTTGTATCCTGAGACTTTGCCAAAGGCCTTTATCAATGTAAGGAGGCCTTTAACAGATTCTCTTGGGTTTTCAAGGTACACCATCATATCATCTGCATAGAGAGATAACTTGACTTCCTCTTTTCCTATTTGAATACCTCTGATTGCCTCGTCTTCTCTGATTGCTCTAGCCAGGACTTCCAATACTATTTAACTTTTAATTTTAAAAATGTGGGGTACAATTCAAAGTTAGGTGTACAAATGCTCATTATGCAGGTACCCTTGCTCATGAGGTGTGACCCCCCCACACACACACCTGGCAGTTTTCCACTACGGCCAATCCCACCCCCCTGCCCACCCCAGCAGTTTCCCACTACTACCAATCCCTTTCTTACAGTATTACAATAGTTGTTCAAGGTCCGCTTATGAGTGAGAACATGTGCTACTTGCTTCTTTCTTTCTGTGATAGATCACTCAATATTACAGCCTCTAAATCCATCCAAGTTACTATGAAGTTCATAATTTTGTCCTTTTTTATGGTGGCATAATATTCTATAATGCATATGTACCACATTTTTTTTATCCAGTCCTCTTTTGATGGGCAGCATGGTTGTTTCCATGTTCTTGCTACTGTAAATAATGCTGCAATAAACATGGATGTGCAGGTATCTTTTTCATAGAGTGATGTGAGTTTTGTCAGGTGAAATTGCAGGGTCATAGGGGAGTCGATTTCTAGATCTGTTAGGATTCACCATACTGTTTTCTACAGAGACTGTACTAGTTTACACTCACACCAATAGTGTAAAACTGTTCCCTTTTCACCACATCCTCTCCAGCATATATTGTTTTGGTTTTTTGTTTTTTTTTTTTTTGAGTTGGAGTCTCACTCTGTCACCCAGACTGGAGTGCAGTGGCCACTCCCGGCCACCGCAGCCTCGACCTGCTGGGCTCCGGCGACCTTTCGCCTCAGCCTTCCAAGTAGCCGGAATTACAGGCATTGCGCTACCACGCCCGGCTGATTTTTTGATTTATTGTAGAGATGAGGTCTCGTTGCCCAGGTGGGTCTCGAACCCACGGGCTCAGGCAATCCACTCACCTCAGCCTCCCAAGGGCACGGGATTACAGGCTGAGCCACCGAGCCCAGCTCCAGCATATATTGTTTTTTGAGTTATTGATGATGGAGATCCTGAATGGAATTAGGTGGTATCTCAGTGTGGTTTTAGCTTGCATTTCTTTTGAAGATTAGTGAGGCTGAGCATTTTTTTCTGTATCTGTTGGCTGCTCATATGTCTTCTTTTGAGAAATGTCTATTCATATCTTTTGCCCATTTTCTAATGAGGCTGTTTTTTTTCTTCTTTTCAGCAAGTCTGAGTTCCTTGTAGGTCCTAGATATTAGGCCTTTGTCATATATATAGTTGGCAGATATTTTTTCCCAGTCTGTCGACTGTCTCCCTACTCTCAATGGTTTCTTTGTCTCCCTGCTCTCTCATAGGTTGTCAATGCGGTAAGGTCCTACTTGTCTATATTATCTCTTATGGCATGGGCACTTGGGGATTTGATCAGGAATTGGTTTCCAGTTTCAATTTCCATAAGGGTGTCTCCTGCATTTTTTAGTTTGAGGTTTTTTGTTTAGGCCTTTGATCCATGTAGAGTTGATTTTTGTGTATGGTGATAAGCAGGGGTTCTATTTGATTCTTCTGCTTGTGGTCAGCCAGTTGTCCCAGCACCATTTTTACTGAATAGTTTCTCCTTTCCCCAGTGGTTGATGGTGGAGGCTTTATCGAAGATGAGTTAGTTGAAAAATTGAGGTTTTGCTTCTGGATTCTCTATTCTGTTCCATTGGTCTATATGCCTGTTCTTATACATTACCAGGCTGTTTTGATGATTGTAGCTTTATAATAAAGCTTGAAGTATGGGAGCATGATGCCTCCCAATTTTGTTGTTGTTGTTGTTGTTGCTGTAGATTGTTTTGGATATTTGTGTTCATTTATATTTCCGTGTGACTTTCTGGATTATCATTTCCAGGTCTGAGAGGAATGCAGCTGGTAATTTATGATGTATTGCATTAAATCTGTAGATTGCCTTGGGTAGGATGCACATGTTAACAATGTTTATTCTTCCAATCCATGAGCATGAAATATTTTTTCCACTTGTTTGTGTGATCTTTGATTACTTTGAGCAGTGTTTTGTAGTTTTTTTGGTAGAGGTCTTTGACTTCTCTGACTAGCAAGATGCCAAAATATTTCATTTCTTTTGTGGCTATTGTGAATAGCGTTGTGCTTTTTATTTGTGTTTCTGTTTGTTTATTGTTGGTATATAGAAATGTGACTGATTTGTGCACATTTATTTTATACCCTGAAACTTTGCCAATGTCCTTTTTCAGTGCAAGTGTTTTTTTTGTTTGTTTGTTTGTTTTAGCAGAGTCTTTTGGATTTTCGAGGTATAGAATCATGTCATCTGCAAAGAGGCATACCTTAACTTCCTTTTTTCTTATTTGGATACCCCTATTTCCTTCTCTTGTCTGATTGCACTAGCTAGGACTTCCAATACAATGTTGAACAGAAGGGGTGAAAGTGGGCATCCTTGTCTTGTTCCCCTTTTCAGAGAAAATATTTCCAGTTTCTCTCTGTTTAGCAGTATGTTGACTGTGGGTTTCTCATAGATAACTCTGACTATTTTGAGATGTCCCATCTATGACTAGGTGTTCAAGGTTTTTTGTCAAGAAGGGGTGCTGGATTTTATCAAAAGCATTTTCTGTGTCTAATGATATAATCATGTATTTTTTTGTCTTTACATCTATTGATGTGTTTAATTACGTTTATGGTCTTGTGGATGTTGAACCAGCCCTGCATCCTGGGGATGAAGCCTATTTGGTCACAGTGGATGATTTTTGAGATGTGTTGTCACATCCGGTTTGCTAGACTCTTGTTGAGAATTTTAGCATATATGTTCATCAAGGATATTGGCCTGTAGTTCTCTTTCTTTGTTGGATCTTTACCTGGCTTGGGTATCGATGTGATGTTAGCTTCATAAAATGATTTGGGGAGAGTTCCATCTTTCTCGATTGTCTGGAATACTTTCAATAAGTTTGGTATCTGCTCCTCCTTGTATGTTTTATAAAATTCTGCTAGAAAGCTATCTGGCCCAGGGCTTTTTTTTTTTTTTTTTGTAGGTAGTTTCCTTATAGTTGATCTCCTGGGTTGTTATTGGTCTATTTAGGTTCTCTATTTCTTTTTGTTTCAACTTGGGGAGGTTGCATGATGTCAGAAAGTCTTCCATTTCATTTAGGTTTTCGAGTTTGTTTCCATACAGGTGTAAATAATATTCTCTGATAATCTTTTGTATTTCTTTGAGACCAGTTGTGACTTGATCTTTTGCATTCCTGATTGTGTTTATTTGGACTTTTTCTTGGTCAGTCTAGCTAGGGGGCATCAATCTTGTTTATCCTTTCAAAAACCAGCTTTTGGTTTCATTGATTTTTTGTATTACATTTTTGTCTACTATGTCTTGAATTTGGGATTTTATTTTGGTGATCTGGATTCTTCTTCTGAAGTTAGGGTTTTGGTGTTCTTGCTTTTCCAGCTTCCTTAAGTGATTCGTTAGGTTGTTAACTTGTGATCTTTCCATTTTCTTCATGTGTGTCTGTAGAGATATGAGCTCCCCTCTTAGTAGTTTTAACAGCCAATTAGTAGTTTTAATGGCATCTCAGAGATTTTTGATAAGATATTTCTTCATTTTCATTTGTTTCAAGTTATCTTTTTTTTTGAATCAGAGTATCACTCTGGTCCCCAGGCAGGAGTGCAGTGGCATGCTCACAGCCACCCCAGTATTGACCTGCTGGGCTCCAGCAATCCTTCCATCCATCTTAGCCTTCCAAGGAACTGGAACTACAGGCACATGCTACCATGTTCGGCTATGTTTCAAGGTATCTTTTAATCTCTGTTTTGATTTCTGTGTTGACCCAGGAGTTGCTTAGCATCATGTTGTTTAGTATTCATGTCTTTTTGGGTGTGGGAGGAACTCTGTTGGTGTTGATATTTATTTTTATTCCACTGTGGTCTGAGAAGGTGTATGGCAGAATTTCAATTTTATGGAATTTGTTTATGCTTAATTTATGGCCAAGGATGTGGAAGATCTTAGAGTAAGTTCCATGTGGTGATGAGTAGAATGTGTATTCCATGACTATTGGGTGAAGTTGTTGGGTTCTGTAGGTATTAATTAAGTCCATTTGGTCAGGCATCACATTGAGGTTCCAGATTTCCTTGTTGACTTATCGATGATCTGTTTAGAGTTGTTAGTGGGGTGTTTAAGTCCCCAGCTATGATAGTGTTAGAATCAATATCTGTTGGGAGCCAGCCACGGAGGCCCACTGAGTGTTAGGGATCAGGGAGGGCCGTGGACCCCAAGACTGCTAGGATGTGTTCGGGAGCCGTAGACCCCATTTTCCTCCCCCTTTTGCCATGTAGCACAAAAACAACCTAAAGGAACTCTGCTGGCCTAAGCTGAAGGCTCTGTGACTTGTGACAGGCATAGCTCACTCTAGAAACCCATTGTTCCTGTCTCCCATCAACTGTGGTTTCGGCTTACGTATTAGATATAATTCAAATTCAGGTCACATTTGGGAGCCTTTTATATGGTACAAGCTTCTTTATAAGATTTAAAAGAATATTTGTAGAATTAGTATATACTTAGGGAGAGCTGTTTGCAGCTTTTCAATGGTGTAGATGACTATCAAGAGTGGCCCAGCACAGAGTTTGGGCTGGGCCACATTCCTGAGAGCCCAGACATACTTTGGACTGGGCTGCATTCTTTTGGGCTGGCTTTAGTTACAGTTAGTGTAAGGTCTTTTTTCTACCTATTATAGAAATTGAATTTATTTTATTCATGGAAGGTATTGTAGAATAGGTCATGCTACGAATCATGTTAGTTCAAACACAATCAATCATAATATTTTTAGGTTTAATAAGAATATAGTTAACTTTAAGAATTTTCATTGTCTCCACTTTCTACTATTGAAGTTTTGGCCTTAGTACATTTACAGTTTACACTTAGGTTTTAGAAGCTTTGCTTCTGCTAATCAGCTTTACATATTAGAATTAAGAATTGGAAAACTTTCATAGAAATTAGGATAGATATATAGGACTTTGGAATAGCCATTTTGTTAAGAGATTGCAGTCTATTGTTCCAAAAGGTGGCCCACCGTGGACCTTGGACTGGGCCACATCCTGTAGGGCCCAGTGTGATCTTTGGACTGGGTCACATTCTTTAGGAAATTGGCTTTAGCTATAATTAAGAACTTCCGTAGCATTGTGTAAGTAGTAAAGTTTAAGATAGTCATCATGGGTTTTGTGTGAGCTTTAGAAGTGATTGATTATCAGAACATCATTAGGCTAGTAGGGACTGTTGCACTGCTTTTGAAGAGCATTAACTAGCAAAGGGAACAATAAGACAATCTTGGGGTTTGTCCCTCCTCACACCTAAGCATCTGGTGGGTGGGGGATGCCCCTCCTGCACCTGGCTTTGTGTTCACGTGAAAGACTTGTGAGACTGCCTGTGTAAAATTTGGGGATAAATACCTGCTGTAACTTTCAATAAACGACTTCTGCTCATTTCACTGAACAGTTGTCCACTTTCTTTCTTGCTCTTTTTTCCTCTTTATATCTATCCTTCCATCTTTCTTTCTTTTAATATCTATCCCTACAGATTCGCTGACACCACCACATCTTCCAAGGGACTCCCCAAAACTTGCAGGGGCTGGCCCCCTGCAAATATCTTTTTTTAGTTTACCTGGAAGCTGCTTTTTGAAAGTTGGTGCCTCAATGTTGGTTGAATATATGTTTAGGATGGATATTTCTTGTTGATGGATTGAACCTTTTATCGTTATGTAGTGAACGTCCATATCTTTTTAAATTTCTGCTAGCTTACAGGGTATTTTGTCTGATATTAAGTCTCAGGTTGGTGGTGGTTTGCAGTCACCTCTGGAGGAGATCTCAGGGTGCATGAACCTGAGTCTCCCCTCAGACAGAATTTCACTCACCCACCTGCACACTCCCACTTATGCAGAGAGTTTTCATGGACACTTGTTTTGTCATAGACTCTCTCAGTCTGACCTGTTCCATTGCCATCTTGCTGGGAAGCCCTGATTATTTATTTTAGAAAAGATATTCTTTAAATATCTGCCTTTAAAAAAGATTTAATTCATACTAATAATCATACTCATTCTAATAATTACTGATTAGAAAGCAATATATTCTTCCATGAACTTTAACAAAATTGAAAATATAAGTAGTTAAACAGGAGGAGGATATGTGGTACCATAATTCATACAAAACACATACTAACAAACTAAGCAATGCCAACAGAATCCAATCTCTTAATCTTCTTTATTACTTAGCATGGATCATGAATACCTTTGCTCATCATCTATAAAAAAGAATCCAAAATGGAAACAGTCATGTCGGAAGTATATAAAAATCAGTCAGGATGGCCTGAGGAGTTGAATCACAGTCACATGAACAGTAGGGTGGAACATAATGGATTGAATTGGGCCAAATCATAAGCATTGTGAAGTAGCAGCTGTATTAAGCTGAGGCTGGTTACACTGAACCTGTTTCTAGATTTCCTATGGTGCCAAATAAAGCTCATCATCACTGGAGACATTCTAAGCTGTCAACCTGCCATCATCAGTCATGGACTGTGTTAAATGTCTTCCCTTGTGTAAATGTACAATCAGTTTTTATAAGCCTTCCCACAACCTTGCATGGACAGACACCATTTAGCTGCTTGTTAGATTTGGGTCTTCCAAATAGCAATTTCTAAGACCCCAATTAAAATGCCCTCTCTTGGCCAGGCTCAGTGGCTCAGCCTGTAATCCCAGCACTTTGGAAGGCCGAGGCTAGTGAATTGCCTGAGCCCGCAGGTTTGAGACCTCCTCTCCACAATAAATAAAAAGTTAGCCCCGCCCACCGGCCTCCTGGCCAGCAGGTGCGGCGGCCGCGCCCCCCCAACAGCGCCGCGGCGGGGGCGGCGACTGGGGGCGGGGCGCCCCGGAGACGCCGCCGCCGCCGCTGAGGTCGGGTGGGGCGGGAGCTTCTGCAGCGGGGCGGGAGGCTGAGCTTGGGTCCGGCCGGCGGGGCTGCCGGGATCAGCGGGAGAGCGAGCGAGAGAGCTCGAGAGACAGAGAGAGACAGAGAGAGACCGAGAGATATCGAGAGACAGAGAGGATCGAGAGACATCGAGAGACACCGAGAGACGTCGAGAGAGGCCGAGAGCGCGCCGCAGCCGGGCAGGGGCAACGCGGAGCCGCCGCCGCCGTCCTCGGGGCTCGCTGGCGCCCAGCCCGGACGAGCATGGCCTCGGCCGCCGCAGCCCTTCTCCGGGTGCTGCTGCTTTTCCCGGCTCGGACCTGGGGCCCTGCGGCGGCAGGAAGCCCACATGAGTGTGATGCCCCACTGGCCTCCGCCTTGCCTCAGTCGTCCTTCAGTGGCTCTTCAGATCTGTCCAGTAGCCACGACCCTGGGTTTGCAAGGCTTAATCGAAGAGATGGAGCTGGTGGCTGGACCACACTTGTGTCAAATAAATACCAATGGCTACAAATTGACCTTGGAGAGAGGATGGAGGTCACTGCCGTGGCCACCCAGGGAGGATACGAGAGCCCTGACTGGGTGACCAACTACTTGCTGATGTTCAGTGATGGTGGGAGGAACTGGAAGCAGTACCAACAAGAAGAAAGCATCTGGGTATGTTTCCTGACACTCATAGTTGCTACATGTTGCTGCAGACCTATAAGTGAACAGAATTTTAAGAATTACTTTGAACACGCTTTCTAAGTAAAAGCAAGGTGACTATTTTATTGAAAACATTGAAAGACAGTCTTGTCTTTATACCCTTAAATAGTGTGAAAGTGTAAGAATAGCATGTTGTATACAGTTTATTTTCTCTTGGTTTGCTTAACAAAAATAATTTGGCATTGCTTCTGAAAAAAACAAATTGGCTGGGTGTGGTAGCATGTGCCTGTAGTTCCAACTACTTGAAAGACTGAGGAGGAAGGAGCACCAGGGCCCAGCAAATTGATGCTAGGGTGGCCATGAGTATGCCACTGCACTTCAGTTTGGGAGATAGAGTGAGACTTCAACTCAAAAACAAACAAACAAACAAAAAAAACCCTTTCTTTTGCTTACTGTCCTTACAGTGTTGGTTTTATTTCTATTTAGTTGACACACCAAATATGCATCATGGCATCATTGTTAGAGGTTTCCCTTCATTCCAAATGCACATTCATTTTTTCTTCCTCCTGCTTCTTTTTCTTTTTCTTCCCCTTCCTCTTTCCCTTCTCCTTCTTCTGTAGAGACAGGGTTTCACCATTATGCCCAGACTAGTCTCAAACTTCTGACCTGTAATATTCTTCCTATTTTTGGTTTTACAAAGTGCTGACATTACAGGTGTGAGCCACCATGCTCAGTTCATTTTCAGCCAAAGCTGGGATTAAAACACACTTATGCTCATGCCGTAGGGATGCTTGATGATGTGCACTAAGAGATACCCAGGGAATGGAGAGTTGTTTGTTGTGCCCAGGTTTCTGACATTTGGGTCAAGTTCCTCTAATGATTTATGTTAGTGAAGCAGAATACAGAGTGGTACATGTGGATCTCTCTAAGGACGTGTCTGGAGGGGCCTGGGCTGAAGGGAGACTGTTAATGTGTTAGACAAGGGCAGCTCTGCTCTTCTGCACACAGGCCATCACACTGCAAGTTGTCATGTGATTTCCCATCTCCTGTAATCAGCAAAACTGATGAAACAAAGGATGGGAGTTCTGAGGGGAAAATTTCTTTCCCCATCCTGCTATTACCATGTGATTTCCACCCACTCAAGCACAGGCATAGTAGAACTGATGAAATGATACCCCACCCCGGGCAAGTCTCCATCCTCAAGAACTCCACCCAAGCACTCTTTCTTCTTGAGTTTCCTGTCAAAACTCACACAGACCCAGAGGACTCCTGGCTTATCCTTACCCCACACTTTGAATTTACAGCATCAATTTGGTCCTTCCACCAGGCTTCTAGATTACTCGAGTATAATCTTATCTGCCCAAGTAAACCCAGGAATGAGCCATGTCACAGCCTGTTTGAGCTAGTATATGTAGCATAAAACAGTCCTTCCAGCAAATCTATACTGTTCCCACCCATGGGTCCTTGATCACATCTTCCCCTTTTCAGCCTCTTAATACTATTTCTCTTTTGTGCTCACACAGTGTACCAATAGCCATCTGTCAGCATCTACCAGAATTCAGATGTCCAGGAGGATTACAAGACCAGGTCCCTAGACCCAGCTTGTGTAAGAGCGAATGCAATTTAGATAGAGAAGGCTGAATTCTCCCACTCCAAAAATAATAGTAGAGATTTTACTCCTTTCCTTATAAGATTTAAATTAGAAAACTTTGCTTTTTAGATCATTTATTTGCCTTTTTAAAACATATGAATCCTTTATAATGCCAAATGAGCCTGTTTTCAGTCTTTTTGACTGAAGAATGTCTTTCTCCAAGACATGGGGACCATGGTTTTGAAATGTAGGTATCAAGGCAACTATTGGCCCATCTCACAATTTTTGTAGGAGGGTAATGGCCTCCTTCCAGCAGGCATCTAGCACCAAGTTGCAAAACTATTTTCTCTCAGAAATGTGAGTTTACTTTTCCTTTGAATGAAACCAATTAGCAAATGATGCCTCCCTGATAATTAGAACAATTTCAGATGAACCCTGTACGACAAATGACATTGCTAAGTCTTCTCAGTTGAGGGCTATAATTATTTATCTTGAGAACATGTATGTCATGGGTTGAATCTGCTTGTTTCTATAAAATGGCGACACAACTTCTCTCTGCAATCCTTAGGTGTTTTGTCTTTCATGCACACCTCATTCTGTTTTATGTGTGCCATAGAACAATTTTATCCCTTTTCTACCTGTGTGGAGAGGTTTTTCTGTGTTGGGAGGCAAGTTTCTTTTAATTATATCTTCCAAACACTGTCCAGAATTGCAAGACCCAATATGGACATAAAAGTTACCCACCAAGCTTCACACTGGAGGAGCCATGGCAGCTGCCCAGCAGATTCCCTTTTTGGCTTTCTGCCCTCAGCCACCATGGTCCTGTGAATATCTCATCTGCCCCCCAAATCTGCACACAAGGTGACCTTTCTGCCCATCTGGAGTCTGCAGTTCCACTTAGGGCTCAATTAGATCAGATTTTGAAAAGATGATCAATAGCATTTTTATTAATTCAGTACTTCTTTTAACTAAGTCATACTTTTGCAATTTTTTTTAGGCATGCAATGTATTGTACACATTATAGATTATGGTAGAGTGTCAACATAAACATAACTTTTATGTGCACTAGGAAATCAGAAAACTCATGAGTCTTATTGTGATATTCACTTCGCTGCAGTAATTGATTTATTACTGTGGCCTAGAACCAAACTCTCAAAATATCTGAGGTATGCCTGTATAAGAAAACAAAAGAGATTGACAGTTGAGAGAAACTGCCAGGAGGGAGGGGCACACCAAATCAACAAGAGTACCCGCATAATGAACTTTCGTATACCTAACCCTGAATTGTACCCCACATCTTTATTAAAAAAAGAAAAAACAAAACAAAACAAAAGACAAGCCAGTGTCCTCAAGGGACTTTGCAATTCAGGTAAGACTGGCTTGGGCTAGCCTTCTCCCAATTCACCAGGGACTGTGGGACAAATATTCTCTGGGTCTCCATAGGGACTTGCATGGGCAAGGAGACCTAGCAGGTTCTTAGAAATATTTGCTATAGTGTGGAATTCATGTTAATATTGTTCTTGCTTTTTTTGTAGGAAGCAGAAATCACTCCTCAAAGAGAAATTGAGGCTAACAAGCCATTTTTACTCTACACAGCTGTCCACACTTTATTGATTCTCAAAATAAAAATGAACAATTTCCCCTGTATCTTTTCTGAAGGTCCTTGTGTATATGTGTTAGTTAAATTTGGATACTTTTCCTCCTATTACTCTGCTTTTTGTGAGCTGATTTATCAACGAACTTTCAGAAGGCCACGGGTTCTACTTGGGTCCTACAGTGTCTCAAAGATATCCTTTAAATGGCATTTTTTGAGTAAAAGAAAAAGAGAGAAACAAAGTTCATGGGGGAACTGGACAAACTTAAAGCATCATTGTGGGATGAATTCAAAAGTGTTGTCAAGCAGAACTCTATGCTAGAACAGGTATCCAACATAAAAGGCTTTAAGTTCTTTGGCTGAAAATCTGCTTAGTTGCTCTCAACATACATTTTTTCTTCTGTACTAGTTTCATATCATCTGCTGTTGGAAGCTAATACACTGGTGAACGCAGACATCAGAGTGGCTGGGGTTGAATCAATGCTGTATCACATATGAGCTGTGTGACCTTCAGTGAGTAAGTTAATCTCCCTTAAGTTAACAGTAAGTTATCAGTTTGTTTTCTGTAAGGCAGGCTGCTGAAAGTGTTAAATTAGCACCTATACAGCACTTAATATTATCTGGTATATAGTCATTTCTCCTTAATTTTACAAAGACCTTTTATCACTAGATAAGCGATGAGACAAACTATAAGTTAATGCATTTATCTCCCAACAAACATTTTATGAGTGTTGAATGCATGTCAGACACTGTGTGGGGATCTATGGAGGTTACACATAAATTGCTCACACTTAAGTTGTGACTGTATTTGCTATTTTCCAGCCCCTGTGCAGTTCACTTCATATTTCCTATCTTCTAATCATCATCAGAATCTCACAACAATACCATTCTCAAAGTAGGTGCATCCGTAGCTCATTAATTTCAATTTTTTAGAAAGATATAATCACTACTTCTTTGCCCATGAAGAAAGGGAAGCCACATCACTTGCATGAGGGGTACAAATTGAGGAGGATGCAGCTGCCTCCTCCCAGGCTGAAGAAGTGTCACCTTGCTTAGGGGCTGCCAGCAGGCCCAGCACCTCTCAGATGCTTATTACCTCACATACGACTTCCTACTGCCCTTCATGTAGGCATCCCCTTCTCTCCATCTTCATTGACAGATGGTGAAACAGGCTGGAGAAGTTCAGTGCCTCGTTCAAGTCTACATGAGGCCCTCTGTAGGTGAAATACAAAGTGTCTACCCTTCACATCATTTTCTCAGACAGAATTTCTACACTTGTAACTTCCACACATGAGCAGCTTCTTGACATCAGACAAACCTGTGCGTTCCAGGCCTGGCACACCCCCTTCCTGTGGACACAGTACATCTTGTGAGAGATCACCGGCATACCCTGGCCATGGTGGCACATGCCAGTAGTCTGAATTACTCAGGATGCTGAGGTGGAAGAATAGCCCAGAGGCAGGATGTAAAGGCTGTGGTGAGCAATGATTGTTGTATTCGTGCAACTGCACGCCAGTCTGGGTAAGAATGAGATCCATTCTCAGAGTCCCACAGCTGAATTGGTTGCAAAATCCTGCGAAGTTATCTCCCAGTAACTTTCATGCCTGGTCCTGGTTGAAGAGCAACATGGTGAAAGGTGAACGTCCTCTTCTTTTTCTAACTCTGTGGAAGGTCATGGAGACCACATAGCCCCTCTGGACGTGCTCCAATACTGGAAGAGCCTCCAAGGAACGGTCAGGAGAATCTGAGCACGAGCCCTGGGCATCTCACTAACTGCCCCTTCGAAACTAAAGTAACGCTCAGCCCAGGTGAGAAAAATCTAGATCAGATCTTAATGAAATGACATCACAAGGTGGCAATCAGCAGTTCTAGCACCATCTTTCAATGCATCTGGTATCTTTACACTAGAAACAGACTCAGAAACCATGGGGCCTGGAGGCCCAACTAGACACACTCATGCACACTGAGGTGGCCTCTGCCACTTGCCTGCCTATCCAGGGACCTAAACCTGCAGCTCCAAATTTCAACCCCAGACTTCTTCAGGATGTTTCAGAGCAGGGTCTGGTAAGGCATCTCTCCTCCAGCTTTTCTTTCCTTGCTGTAACACCCAAGAATATAGAACAGGTGTGAGCCCACATAGAGTCAGCATACAAGGCATCAGCACAACCACTTCCCCTGCTGTCTTCCCTGAGATTATTTTCTGTAGGTTCAGTAGTTGCTCCACTAGCTAAACAAAGTCAATATAGAAACACAATATTGACACATCCCTCTGAACTGGAACAGAACCCTTCCTTTCAGGATCCCTCTCATCCACCTTTTGAAACTCCTTTTCATTGCAATTAAGGAAATCAATAATTGGGAAATGGAAAATGAAATAGAAAGGTGAGTACTAGCAACCAAATCCATGCAAACTAGCGCCCACCTCCCAGGGTGTTCTGAGCATTAACTCACATGACATTGGGTCTCAGTCCTCCCAGGGCACTGCAGCACATTTGTGAGCACAAAGCACATGCTCAAAGAGCATTCCAGTAATGCACTTGCACATGTCATTTCTCAAATGCCAACTTACTCTGGCATTGTTGCCTTCAGCGGCCTTCTGTAAACTTTAAATGGACAGAAAATTTTGTAATGTCTTCAGGATGGAAATTATAGTATTCACTGGAAACTAAAAGTATTTGTGTAGTGATTAGTTGCAAGGGCCTCTGTGTGTTGTGCCTGCTTCCTCTAGCTGAGTGCTACTGTTCCAGGGGAGCAGCAACAGAACTGGCAGGGGACTTATTTATAAAGTCCATTCAGTAACCCCTTTCTAAACTCTCAGAATCACATGATGTAAATGGACCTGGAATACCAAATGATTTATGTGCACATTGAACTTGAGAGGCAATGCTTAGCCAAGCTGTTTTCATCCCATGCTTTCAGTTAGGCTCACATGGCCAGCTGGAAGAAAACCCATGGCCTGCGCCCTCCCCACAACTTTTGGCTATTGGTCTGGGTAGGAGCATCCATGTGGTTTAAATTAAGTGCCTCGCATGATGCTAAAGTGAGCCAGGGTCAATACAAGAGATTTCTGAGATATATTTATGGGAGTGAAGTTTAGACTTTGTTCCACAGGGTGGTCATAGGTCCTGTTCTGCTTGGGTTTGGGGTGGGGGGTGTCAGGTTAGTGTGGCCCATATTCCCATTGCTTAGCCAGATTTTCTGGCATCTCTTGCAGGAGCAGGCACCCGAGGGCAGGAAAATTTTTTTTTTAAACCTCACATTTTGGTTTTCTTTTTCTTTCTTTTTTTTTTTTTTTAGTTGGAGTCACACTCTGTGACCCAGACTGGAGTGCAGTGGCCACTCCCGGCCACCGCAGCCTCTCGACCTGCTGGGTTCCAGCAATCCTTCCACCTCAGCCTTCCAAGTAGCTGGAACTACAGGCCCACGCTACCATGCCCGGCTAATTTTTTGATCTATTGTAGGGATGAGGCCTTGCCAAATTGCCCAGGCAGGTCTCGGACCCTCGGGCTCAGGCAATCCACTCACCTCGGCCTCCCAAAGTGTGGGATTACAGGCTGAGCCACCGAGCCCAGCTATATTTTGGTTTTCTCATAGAAGTTCATTGTACCTGACTCTTTCCTTTGAGAAAGAACATGGTAGTGTGACCTTTTCTGAATTTCTAGGTCCTTCTGTATGTGGATGTGGTAGAAGCGGGGGAAGTTATTATGCTGATGCCTTTAAAGACATAATCCAACATGTGGGTGGTTTTGTCCAGATAATCTCACTTGAGAAGAAATCTCAGAGGAGGAGGAAAAGAAAGAAATAGCTCATTCTCAGGTAAGTGTGTCTCAGGTCAGAGGTTGTGTCCACTTTTCTTTTGTGAATGCCACGTGTTAAGAACTTCCGAAGCATAACTTCTCAACCACTGATTTCCCTGCCTGATGCGTGTGTTTCAACTATTAAAAAAATTACTGATAGTCAACTAGTCCTGTAAGATACTTCTCTCTGTATACCAGGGCCTTCTCTCCACTTAGTTTGTCATAGCTTCTTATATACTATGAGCAATTCTCACTATAAATGTATATCCTGGAATATTGAAGACATTTCCTTTGTGGTTGTAGAACATGGAAAAGTGTTAACTCCCAAGTTTCCTGCTGAGTATGTGTTCCAAACTTTGAGTACAAACATGTACTGTTTAGAAGAAAAACATGTACTGTTTAGATTTTGTCTGAATCCTGCATCAGTTCTATGAAAAACAAAATTTAAAAAATGCACTTGTAAATATAATGGCATTAAACTGGTCACAGTGGCTCGTGGCTGTAATTCTGGCATGTTGGGAAACTACAACAGAAGGATTGCTTAAGGCTAGAAGTTCAAGACCAGCTTGGGCAACAGAGCAAGACACAATCTACAAAAAAATTTTTTAATTGCCTGGCATGATCATACACACCTGTAGTTTCAGCTACTAAGAAGGATGAGACAGGAAGATTGCTGAAATCCAGGAGTTTGAGGCTGTACTAAGCCATGATTGCCAGGAACTACACTCCAGCCTGGGTGACAGAGTGAGACCTTGTCTCAACATAAAGGAGAGGACATTAGTTTTCCAGGATAGCTCAAAGTTCTGAAAAAGAGAATATAATTAGGAGATACTCACCCTTTATGGTGTTAAGGACTATTTAAATATACTATTAGAGATTATAGAACATGGGATATGTCTGCAGCTTGAACTTTGCATGAAATGTTTCTTTATGGTTAGATTCAGATTATAGTTGATTTCTCCTTTTGTCCAGTAATATCACAGAAGTGATGTTGTATTCTCTGTTTGCATTCACAACCGACACTTGTTTGTTCTTTTACAGCTGACACTAATTTCATTCATTTGGTTAAGGTGCTTTCTGACAGATTTATCCACTATAAAGTTAACTATTTTTCTATTATTAACAAATTGGGTATCACATTTCATCTGGAAGTTCTCCTTTCTTCTTAATCTCTTTTTGCATATATTTTGCTTTGGAAAATGAAGATTTTCTTCTTTGTTTACTGGCCAGATACATTGGAATAAACCAAGGCACTGCCACTAGCTGGATGTTGAACTAAATATTCTTCATGGGTCAGAAGCATTAGCACCACTGGTGAGCTTATTAGAAGTGTAGAAATTTAAGTCTCACACATAATCTGAATCAGAATCTGCCTTTTAACAAAACCTCCAGTTAATTGCACACATTAAAATTCAAGAGGTACCTTCTGATTCATTTTGACTTCCACATATAAGAAACACACAAAACTTATATTACACAATGTAAATATAGGACTCAAAAGTGTTTATGCTTGTGTTAGTGTTCTTAATTTTATATCTTATCAACCACAGTATAGAATCTACAGTTTAGTGAATTTATGCTATCCTTTTTCCACAGAGTTAGAGAATGCATTAGAGAAAATTTTTGAGTTAAACAGTACCATAGTAAATGAGTCTAGTCACTCATATCAATCAGAACAAATTCTCTTCACACTCAAACATTTCACTTGGAGTTAAATTAAGGACTCTTCTCATGACCATTTTGAAAATATGTGCTTGTTTGTTTACAGAGACTGTTGACATTCAGGAATGTGGCCATAAAATTCTTTCTGGAGAAGCAGGCATGTCTGAACTCTGCAGAATTTGTATAAGGATATGTTGTAGAAGACTGTAGAAACCTGGTCTTTCAGGGTGAGAATAACTTCAAAACACAATTCTTACTCCACAATAAGGGTTTTATTTTCCTTCTTTGTAGAATGTTTCCTGGGAGTTTATGTTTTGCATAAGTGGGTTTCAGATTCCTGCTTTCAATGAAACATTGAAAATTTGTTGATAATAGTAAAGAAAATCTTTATGATAGCTTGTCAGTAATCTTCCCCTCTTTTTGAGCTGATCTGTATTCACTATAAATTAGTGATAACTCTAAAAGTTCTCGGTATAAAAAATTATTGCCCACACATTAACATGTCATTTTCATCACTTATTTTTGATTCAGTAATACTGAGTAGTCCTTCAACAGTACTGAGAAGTGGAGCCCAGAAACCATGAATTTGAAATATGTATACAATAAAAATATATATATATAAATTTCTAGGCCTGTTAGAAAACAGCATTTTGACAAATAATTTTCTAGAATCTTCTATAATGTTTTTTTTTGCTACTGAGCACAATACTAGGTTGGTAATTAAAAAATTTTGTAGATCCTAGATGTTAGGACTTTGCCAGACACACAATTGGCAAATATTTCATTCCCAGTCTGTGGGCTGTCTGCCTGCTCTCTTGATGGTTTCTTTGGCTTTGCAGAAGATTTTTAGTTTGATGAGATCCCATTTGTCAATCTTATCTCTTATGGCATGGGCAGTTGGGGTTTTGATCAGGAACTGGTTTCCAGTTCCAATTTTCATAAGGGTGTCTCCTGCATTTTCTAAGGTTCTTATAATTTGAGGTTTTATGTTTAGGTCTTTGATCCAACTAGAGTTGATTTTTGTGTATGGTGATAGGTAGGGGTCTTGTTTTAACCTTCTGCATGTTGTCAGCCAGTTTTCCCACCAGCATTTACTGAATAGGTTCTCCTCTCCTCAGTGGCCATTAATGAAGGCTTCGTTGAAGATGAGTTGGTTGAGGAATTGAGGTTTTGCCTAGCTCTCTATCTTGTTCCATTGGTCTATATGCCTGTTCTTGTACCAATACCAGGCTGTTTTGATTATTGTATAATAAAGTTTAAAGTCTAGGAGTGTGATACCTCCTGCTTTGTTTTTTTGTTTTGTATTGCTTTGTTTTTCCTGAGGATTGTTTTGACTATTCATGGTCATTTATGTTTCCATATAAGTTCCTGTATTGTTGTTTCCAGGTCTGAGATCTAGAATCTACAAGGAACTCAAATGTGCTAAAAAGAAAAAAAAAATCCCCATTACAAAGTAGGCAAAAGATATGAATAGACATTTCATAAAAGAAGACATACAAGCAGCCAACAGGTATATGAAAAAATACTAAGCCTCACTAGCAGACAAAATAATACAAATTAAAACTACACTGAGACACCACCTAACTCCAGTCTGGATGACCATCATCAATAAACTCAAAAAACAGATGCTGGATAGGATGCAGCAAAAAGAGAGCATTTCTACACTGTTGGTGGGAGTGTAAACTAATACAACCTCTGTGGAAGACAGTTTGGTGATGCCTAAAAGATCTAAAAATTGACCTTCCATATGACCCCGCAGTCCCCCTACTGGGAATATCCCAGGAGGCACTCAAATCACTCTATGAAAAATATACCAGCATTCACATGTTTATTGCAGCATTATTCACAATAGCAGGGAACATGGAACCAACTGTGCTGCCCATTGAAAGAGGACTGGATAAAAAAATGTGATACATATACATGATGGAATATTACATAGCCATAAAGGATGACATTATGAACTTCACAGCAACTTGGGTGGACTTAGAGTCTATAATACTGAGTAGTCTTTCACAGAAACAAAGAACTATCATGGACCTTGAACAACTATCATAATATTATAAGAAAAGTTTTGGCAGTAGTGGGAAACTGCCTGGGAGGGTGGGGGGGAAGGGGAAGGAGATGGGATTGGCATTAGTGGGAATCTGCCAGGGTAGGGGGGGAACAACTCATCAACAAAGGTACCTGCATAATGAACATTTGTATACCCACCCCTGAATTGTACCCCACATCTTTAAAATTAAAAATTAAAAAATATATATATATTTTAAAAAGAACAATCTTCAGCAGGAGTCATGTTATTTTCTCTAATAAAACAGGTCTCACTTTCTCTAAGACAGATTTGATTCCATGTCTGGAGTAAAGGACAGAGCCTCAGAATGTAAAGAGACAGGAGATAGTATCTAAATGCCAAGGTAGGTAAAGTAAATGAAGCAGATGACATAGGTGAGAGGTGCAAAGATCAAGGAGGAAGCCAGACCTTGAAAGAAAATTTGGGAAGATCTGCTCCAATAAAAATGGCTTTTCAGAAGCCTGGATCTCTTTCTCTTGCTCTCACAGAGGAACTTATTCTGTCCCATGCTCTAAAATCCTCTAAGAATTCTACTCCTCCTCTGTGATTTTTCTTTAAATAAACTGTGAGAAAAAAAGTTCTCTTCATAGGTTATGAGGAACTGCATAATCTGACTGATCTTTCATTGATTTGGAGTCACGAGAATATCTGTGCATGTTTTTGAGGACCTCTATGCTATACCATTTTTAAAGTTCCTTGTTTGCCTCATGTCTGAAATGTGTGAGGGGAGTAGTGGAGGTATTGGATTTGGATTCAAGAAATCCCAGAAACGCCATGGACAGAAGTTTTTATGGGTTTTTTTCTGAATTATTTTCAATTTTATGAAGATTTCAAATGTAATCCTACAGAACTTCAAACTCAGTAAATTCACAAAATATTTCCTTAACTACAAGAAAATCTCATGTTATTCTACTTCTAAATTTTATTTTTGCTCATATGAACAAAGATTAGAAATTTAAACTCTGTATGCACAAATTTCTCCTGGGTCATGGGCTTCACTTAAACAGGGTTTTACAACTTTATGTCTGGTTCCCAAAGCCACATAAAAGGACTTTTCCCATGGATAACTGCCAAATATTGTGGGGGGATATACAAGCAGGAGCCTCCTATTTCATCATTTTGCTGATGACACTATCTCTATATGTTTTACTTTCTGACTTATTTCAATTTTTAAAATAATTTTAAATTCAAAAGGACAGAATAAAATTGTACAATTTATGTAAAAAGTGGATTACATAATCAGTAGGCATCCTATATTTATTATAATGGTTACTTGTAAGTTTCATTTTACTGCAGGGAAAAAGGAGTCGTTAGGATTTTCATCCACATTTCTCAGTCTGTATCTGAATGATAATATCATATATTCCTGACCTTATTTTATTTTCAGTAACTGTCATCATATTTACAAAATTTGTATTTATTTATTATTTAGAAATGTCTTTTTTTCTAAAGACTGGCTTACAGCCTTTTTGTTATGTGTGGAAATTGCATCAATATATTATCAAAATAAAAATGTTGTTAGTGTGCTTTAAATGCTTATTCATTAAAAACTTAATAGAAACTTTCATCAATAACAGAAGTACATTTTTAAAAATGTGAAACTTGACCCTCTTAAACAGACAAAAATGGGAATCATTTCTCCTGAAAACTGGAACAAGACAAGGATGCCCACTCTCTCCCCTCCTGTTCAATATAGTATTGGAAGTCCTGGCTAGAGCAATCAGAAATGAGAAGGCGATCAGGGGTGTCCAAATAGGAAAAGAGGAAGTCAAGTTATCTCTCTTTGCAGACGGCATGATTGTGTACCTTGAAAACCCAAGAGAATCTGTCAAAAGCCTCCTTACACTGATAAAGGACTTTGACAAAAATCTCAGGGTATAAAATAAATGTGTAAAAAACAATTTCATTTCTTTATACCAAAAATAAACAAATAGAAACCCAAATAAACAGCACAATCCCATTCACAATAGCCACACCAAAAAAAAGGAAATACCTTGGCATCTTCCTATCTAGGGACGTGAAAGACTTTTACAATGAAAACTGCAAAACTGCTCAAAGAAATCAAAGATAACACAAACAAGTCGAAAAATATCCCATGCTAATGGATTGGAAGAATCAACATTGTTAAGATATCCATCTTACCTAAGGCAATCTACAGATTTAATGCAATACCCATCAAATTACCAGCAACATTTTTCTCAGAGCTAGAAAAAACAATACAGGAATTCATATGGAAACAAAAATGACCAAGAATACCCAGAACAATCCTAAGCAAAAAAAAAACCAAAGCAGGTGGTATCACATTACCAGACTTCAAACTTTACTATAAAGCCACAATAATCAAAACAACTTGGTATTGGTACAGGAACAGGTATATAGACCAATGGAATAGAATTGATATTCTAGAAGCAGCACCTCAATTTCTCAACCAATTCATCTTTGACAAAGCCTCCACCACCTACCACTGGGGAGAGAAGAACCATTCAGTAAATGGTGCTGAGAAAACTGGCTGACCACATGTAGAAGACTCAAACAAGATCCCTATCTATCCCCATACACAAAAATTAACTCTAAATGGATCAGAGACCTCAATGTAACACCTCAAACCATAAGAACCTTAGAAAATGCAGGACACACCCTTATGGAAATTGGAACTGGCATCCAATTCCTGAACAAAACCTGAGATGCACGAATCATAAGAGAAAAGATAGACAAGTGGGGCCTCATTAAATTGACAAGCTTCTGCAAAGCCAAAGAAACCATCAGAGAGTAGGGAGACAGCCCACAGATTGGGAAAAAGTATTTGCCAACTCCATGTCTGACAAAGCCCTAACATCTTGGATCTCAAATGTGTGGAAAAGAAAAAAACAACCTCATTACAAAGTGGGCAAAAGATATTAACAGACACTTCACAAAAGAAGACATACGAGCAGCCAACAGACACATGAAGATATGTTTAACCTCACTAATCATCAAGGAGATGTATATTAAAACTACACTGAGATACCAGTCAGAATGACCATTTTATCAATAACTCAAAAAATAACAGATGCTGGAGAGGATGTGGTGAAAAGGGAACACTTCTACAATGTTGGTGGGAGTGTAAACTAATGCAACATCTGTGAAAAGCAGTGTGGTGATTCCTAAAAGCTTTAAATACTGACCTCCCATATGACCCTGCAATCCCCCTACTGGGAATATACCCTGAATAACTCAAATCACTCTATGAAAAAGATACCTGCACACATATGTTTATCACAGCATTGTTCACAATAGCAAGAACCTGGAAGCAACCATGCTGTCCATCAAAAGAGGTACACAATGAAATACTATGCAGCCATAAAAATCATGAATTTTGCAGCAACCTGGATGGAACTAGAGTCTATATACTGAGTGATCTTTCAGAGCAACAGAGATCTGAGTATCACATGTTCTCACACATAAGTGGACCTTGAACATCTATCATAATACTATAAGAAAAGGATTGACAGTGGTGGGAATCTATGGGAGGACAGGGAGAGCAAGGGTGGTGGGATTAATGGTAGTCAATATCTGTCTGGGGTTGGGGGGACATCCCTTATCAACAAGTGTGCCTGAGCGATGCATATTTGTATACCTGCAAGGGGACAGCCCCTGCAAGTTTTGGGGAGATTTAGGAGGTCCCTTGGAAGGTGTGGCAGCATCAGCAGTCATTCTGGAGAAATAAAGAGAAAGAAAGAGAAAAGGGGGAGAAAGAAAGAGACTGGACTCTGTCTATTGCAGAAGCCATTTATTGAGAGTTATGGCAGGTATTTATCTCCAACTTTTAGACAGACAGTCTCACAAGTCTTTCATGTGAACACAAAGCCAGGTGCAGGAGGGGCATCCCCCACCCACCAGATGCTTAGGTGTGAGGAGGGACAAACCCCAAGATTGTCTTATTGTTCTCTTTGCTAGTTAATGCTCTTCAAAAACAGTGCAACAATCCCTACTAGCCTAATGATGCTCTGATAATCAATAACTTCTTTATTTATTTATTTATTTATTTTTTTGAGTTGGAGTCTCACTCTGTCACCCAGACTGGAGTGCAGTGGCCGCTCCCGGCCACCGCAGCCTCGACCTGCTGGGCTCCGGTGATCCTTCTGCCTCAGCCTTCCGAGTAGCCGGAATTACAGGCATGCGCTACCACGCCCGGCTGATTTTTTTGACTTATTGTAGAGGTGACGTCTCGCTGCCCAGGCGGGTCTCGAACCCGCGGGCTCAGGCAATCCACTCACCTCAGCCTCCCAAAGGCGCGGGATTACAGGCTGAGCCACCGAACCCGGCAATCAATAACTTCTAAAGCTCACGCAATACCGACGATGACTAACTTAAACTTTATTACCTTTCTATTCTATGCTAATGCTGCGGAAGCTCTTAGTTATAGCTTAAGCCAATTCCTAAAGAATGTGTCCCAGTCCAAAGATCACGCTGGGCTCTACGGGATGTGGCCCAGTCCAAGGTTCACGGTGGGCTGCCTTTTGGAACAATAGACTACAATTTCTTAACAAAATGACCATTCTAAAGTCCTATATATCTATCCTAATTTCTATGAAAGTTTCTAATTCCTAATCCTAATATATAAAGCTGATCATCAGCAGTAAAGCTTCTAAAAATAAAACCCAAATATAAACTGTAAATATACTAAGCCCAAAAGCACAATAGTAGAAAATGGAGACAATGAAATTTCTAAAGTTAACTGTATTCTTATTAAACCTCAAAATATCATGATTGATCATGCTTGAACATGATTCCCTGACGTAGTATGACCTATTCTACAATACTTTCTATGAATAAAATAAATTCAATTTCTATAATAGGTAGAAAAAACCCTACACCAACTGTAGCTAAAGCCAGCCTAAAAGAATGCAGCCCAGTCCAAAGTATGCGCTGGGCCCTCAGGAATGTGGCCCAGCCCAAACTTTGTGCTGGGTCATTTCTGGTAACTCTAGATAGTCAACTATACCATTGAAAAGCTGAAAATAGCTCTCCATAAGTATATATTAATTCTACAAATATACTTTTAAATCTTATAAAGAAGCTTATACCGTATAAAAGGCTCCCAAATGTGACCTGAATTTGAATTATATCTAATACCTAAGCCGAGACCACAGTTTACGGGAAACAGGAACAATGGGTTTCTAGAGTGAGCCATGCCTGTCACAGTCACAGAGCCTTCAGCTTAGATCAGCAGAGTTCCTTTATGTTACTTGCGCTGCATGGTAAAAGGAGAAGGAAAATGGGGTCAATGGCTCCCAAACACAACCTAGTGGTCTCGGGGTTCATGGCCCTCCCTGATCCCTAACACTCAGTGGGCCTCCGGGGCCGGCTCCCAACATATACCTACCCCTCAAATGTATCCCACAATTTTAAAACAAAAATATGTTAAAACAACAACAACAACAGCAACAACAAAGAAACTTGACTGCCATGTATTACATGCAAGTGTTTCCAAATACCTGCTCTTCATGGGTGCACAGTCACAGCTGGACATAGTTGTCAACTAGAAAAAAAATTTTTTTGATAGTGCATCAATGTTGCATATAGGATATCATTGATAAATGTTCCTCTTATTCTTGTTTTGTAATTTTACATTTCTCTGTTTCATTCCTAGGGTAGGCAGATTTCTTGACATTAGTTTATATGTTATAATATTGAATGACAATTTGCAACTCTGTATATACTTAAAATGCAGGGTTTAGTTAAAATATAAATCAGGCATGTGTCTATCACAGTTAAATTATATATGTGTGTGTTTTCCCAATAACTATGACTCCAACTTTGTTTCTTCCTTATCTTGTATATTTCTTTTCTTGACTAATTTTCAGTGATTGTTTTATCCTGTCTAGGTGAATATTATAGTCATGGAAATCATATCAATTTCACCACATGTTTATACATGAATCTATATATTTGTGTTAGAGAAACTCTTTTGTGATCTTGGAGATAATTTTTGAAAAGCTTATAACACTGTATTTTTTTAGTTGTTATTTATAATTTTGGTGAAGACATACCACATTAATTTCATCTTAGATCCTTTTGAGTGTACAGTTCCAGTCAAGTGAAGTATATTTACATTGTTATATAGACTCTATAACATTTTCAGCTTGAAAAACAAAAAAGGAAATAACTAAATACCTGTTAAATAAAACTGAACATTTCACCCTCTCATCAGGCTTTGACCAAAAAACAAACAAACAAAAACCCCAAAATGCTACCTTCTGTTTTTGTGTTTGCATAGCTCATATAAGTGGAATCAGAGAATATCTGTCACTTTATTATGGATGTATTTTAGTTAATGTAAACTTTTCACGACTGATCTTTATTGTAGCATGTGACAAGATTTCCCTTTTCAAGTCTAAATAACATTCCTTTGCATACGCCATATTAAAAAAAATGTTTATCAGTTGAAGGACATCTACATTGCTTCTGCCCTTGGATTTTTGTGAATTATGCTCAATAAACATGGGTGTGCAAATATATTTTTCAGATACTGCATTGCATACTTTGGATAAATGGCCAGAAGTGGCATTGCTGGATCATATGATAATTCCATTTTTAAATGCTTGAGGAAACTCTATACCATTTTTCATAGTGCTGCATTATTTTCCCCCACTGACATTTCATGAGAGTTTTTATTTTTCTATATCCTCAACATATTTGTTTGTTTAATTGTGGACATTCTAGTGGGTGTGAGATTATATCTCATTGTAATTTTGCTTTGCATTTGTCTAAAAATTAGTAATTTGGAACAACTTTTCAAATACTTTTTGGCCAGTTGTGTATGTTCTTTAGAGAAATGTCAGTATAATCCTTTGTCAATTTTTAATCAATTTATTCACTTTGTGTAGTTGAATTTTAGAAATTGTTTATATTTTCTAGATATTAACTCTGATCAAATATGTGATTTTCAAACATTCTAACCAATGTTGTAGGTGGCATCTTTTTCTTCACTAAATTTTCATTTGATGTGTAGATATTTTAAAGCTTGATGTTATCCCACATTTTTTTTTGTTATTGTTGCTTATACATTTGATGTCATATCCAAGGAAGCAGTGCCAAAACCAATATCATAATGTTTTCCCTATATTTTCTTCTAAGAGTTTTATAGTTATATTTCTAATGCTTAAGTATTTAATCTTTTAAATATATTTTATATATTTGCAATGAAATGATAAAACTTTATTTTACTATGTAGATTATAAACTTTTGATACTATTTATTGAACAAGCTGTCTTTTCCCCATTGTGTGGTTATGGCAATCATGGAAAATCATTATATCATATACAAAATGCTTTATTTCTGGATTATCTATTGTTTCTTCTTTTATATATTTTTGTGTTAGCACCACATTGTTTTTCTTTTTGTGGCTTTGTTTTGAGATCATGAAGTGTAATCTCTCTTTGATCTTCCTTTTTAATAGTGGTTAGCTATTACTGGCTCCTGTAAAAATTTTAAATTTTGACATCTTTGCAAAAGTAAAGCACCATTGGGATTTCAATAAAGATTACATTATATTTGTACATCAATGTGAGTAGTACTGACTTAAAAATATTATATCATCTGAACCTTGGACAAAAATATCTTCAAAAGTTTGTTTAATTTCCACGTAGTTTTGGATTTGTCAGTTTTCCTTCTGCTTTTGATTTTTAGTTTTCTTCCATTTTCATCAGAATAGATATCTTGCATAATTTCAGTCTTCTGAAATTTCATAAGACTTGTTATGTGTCCTAACAGAATGTACCACATATGATTGAAACTCTTGTGTATTCTTCTACTTTTGCATAAAGAGTTCTACATATGTCTATTGAATAAAATTGATCTATAATATTGCTCAATATTTTTTATTGACCTGCTATCTGATATTTGTATTTATTATTGAAAGTGGGCTCTTGAGGTTTCTTACAATTTTTTTGTGTTGTTATGTTTTTCTTGTTACACTTCTATCAATATTTGCTTTATATATTTGAGAGCCCTAATTTAATATACACATAAACACAACTACTATAGATTCCTGGGAAATAGACCTATTTTATGATTACATAATATCTATCTTTGTCTTTTGTGACTACTTTTGTTTACTACTTAAGTTGTATTTTGTTAAAGTAATTATGATGCTAGAATCTTGTTTGTTGCTAGTCCATTCAGCCATTATATTTTTTCCTTAGAAAAGTTTAATTTATTTATAATTTAAAAAATTACTGAAAGAAATACAGTTACTATTATCCCCCAAATTATATTGATGATTATAGAGAATATACCAATATTAAAACAGATAATTTATATTTGTGTAGGTTAAAATGAGTAGGAGATAGATTTTTTGAAGAGTTATAATTACACTCAAAATATATTTATTTGCACTTAAAGTGTTTAGGATTTTGAAAAGCTAATGTTGATGTACTTCAACTCTAAAATCACTTAGTGCTATGCCTTAATTCTTAGTGTTTATATGAAAGCACATGGTCAATCTTTGATGCATCAGACACATGAGAGGTCCCTTTATATTAGGAGAGTATTATTTATATACATTTTGTACATAAAATATAAAAGACACTGCAATACAAGATGTAGGGAAAAAATCTAAGTGGAGAGGCTCTTTGTGATTGGCTTACAACAGTATTGTGATACACGTGTTCAGAGGAATATTCTATGTATTAAAGTAAGAGAGGGATATTTAAAATTCTAAAAGTATTTTTTTTTACCAATTACACATTAAGATAATAAAATGCAATGGGTTTTGAAATAGTTTTCTCATATTATGAACTTTATCTGTTTTTACATTAAACAAAATTGTAACATGTCGAGTGTTGTACATTGAATGACATATCATTCTGATGCTAACATTAATCTACTCCAACTTACTCAAAGTTGTAGGTAAAAGATGGTAACAATATACTCTTAGGTAACACAGTGAAATGCCATATCTAGTGATTCTTTTCCTTACTGGCTTTCAACTTTATTTGGAGAATGCTCTTTTCATAAGTTTTTTATATATAAATATATTATATATGCTCTTTTTGAAACTATAAGGTCATTTTAACTGAGGAGTCTTCATAGGCCATGGGATTGTTTTGTCATTTATGTGACTTGAACAACAGGGCAGTGGTTGCTGTTCAATAGATACTCCATAATTAGAAATGAATATTCCTGTAGTAGTGAAGTTGAAGATATTTAGGCTAAGGAAGTTGCATGGAACCTGTATGTGGAGAGAGGACACCTATACCCAGGATTCACAATGGACTCTGTAAATCTAGAAAGAGGAGTTTTGCTTATCTCATTTCTTAGTTATCTTTCAGTCTTTTACATTCCCCTTGCCTCCATCTCCAGCTGGGCATGCATTCCAGCCCTTCTCCTTCTGCCATTGTCATGACTATATCCGCTTCACTGCTTTCCCTTCCCCATGGTATTTCACACAGGACCTGTAGGTTCTGATAAAAAGCTTAGAGTGGTTTAAGCTGGTGAGACATTAATTTTAACTGGTGAGATGGAGGCCATTTTTAGGTTATAACTGCAATATTCTGACTACTTAATTGAGATAGGAGTGACTCAGTGTTTGGGGGTCAGAGGAGCAAATCAGGCCATTAGCATTGCTTGTCTTTGTTTATGAAAGAAGCGATTAGATCTTAACACAAAGTGTGGAAAATAATGAAATCAGTTATAAGTAAATCATTAGTACCAGTGGGTTGTATCTTGTAAGCACTATATAAAGAAAAACATCAGAACTTGGAAATCTTTTCAGAGATAATTAATCTTAGAAATAAATTACTCAGGAGAGTTTGTAGAAATTTTGAATTTTATTTTCTATGAAACTATTTCTATTAAATTGTTATTGAGTATGGATGTTAAGTTTTAAATAATCATAATGAAAGTTCTCTGTATTTAAAATTTGGAATAATATCTCTTTTCTATGTTGATATTAAAATCTTTTTTAAATTTTTAAATCTTATTAAAATTTTTCTAAGAGTTTTTGAATATTATTCTAACTGACAGACAAAACAATATACATTTATCATGTAAAACAGGATGTTTTAAACTATATATACATTGTCTAATGTTTAGTTCTAGTTAATTAACACTTTACCTCACATAGACATAATTTGTGTGGTGAAAAATACTTAACATTGTCTGTCAGCATTTTTCAAACATACAAGAAATCATTCTTAACTATTGTCATGAAGAGGTAAGTATGCATCCTTTAAAAGATGATTTCTCAACCCTCCTCCCTCTAAGCTCTAGTGCCACCAATTTACTCTCTACTTCAATGAAATCAATTTGTTTATATTTCACAAATGAGTGAGATCATGAGGTATTTGCCTTTTTGTGTCATTCTTATTATAATTAACATAATGTCCTCCAGGGTAATTCATGGAATTTTAAATGACAGGATTTTATATTATTATAGTTGAATAGTATTTTATTTGTATTATATCCCACATTTTTATCAATTATTTTATAATGGACACTTAGTTTTTTTTCCATATCTTGGCTAATGTGAATAGTGCTACAATAAATATCAAGTGCAGATGTCACTTCAACATACTGAGTTCTTTCTTTCTTTCTTTTTCTTCTTCTTCTTCTTCTTTTTTTTTTGATGTGTGCCCACTGATGGGATTGCTGAGTCATATGGTAGATCTATTTTCAATTTTTTTGAGAAATCTTCATTCTGTTTTCCATGACAGTACTAATTTACATTCCCAACAAGTTTACAAGAATTCTTTTTTTTTTTTTACATTTTTGCCAACACTTGTTATCTTTTGTCTTTTTAAAAATAAAATTTCAAAATGATTGAGTTGGTATCTTATAGTAGTTTTTATTTACTGTTTCCTGATGATAATTGATATTGAGCATTTTTTCATATATCAATTAGCCATTTGTATTCCTTCAGAAATATCCATTTAGGTCTTTTGCCCATGTTTAATACTTATTTGTTTTTTGTTGTATATTTATTTGAGTGTCTTATATATTTTGGATATCGCTTTTGTGGCAGATATATAATTTGCAAATATTTTATCAATTTCTATGTTGTTTCCTTATTCTGTTCATTGTATCTGGTGCTGTGCAGAAAGTTTTTCATTTAAAGTATTTCTATTTGTCATTTTTCATTTTATTGCCTGCTATTTTGAGATTAAATTCAAATATTCATTGTAAAGATCAATGTCATGGAGACTTTACTCTGTGTTTTCATGTAATATTTTCAGAGTTTCAGGTTTTACATTTAAGTATGCAATCCACTTTGAGCTAATTTTTATATGTGGTGTGAGATGATGATATCATTTCATTGTTCTGCTTGTGGATATCTAGTTTTCCCAACACCATATATTGGTCTGTCATTTTTCTATTGTATGTTCTTTTCACCTTTGTTTAAAATCAGGCAGCTGTAAATGCATAGATTTATGTCTGTGTTCTCTATTCTGGTCCACTGGCCTATTGGTATGTTTTCATGTCAGTATCATACTGTTTTGATTACTTTAGCTTTGTAGTGTATTTCAAAGTCAAGTAGCATGATGCCTCTAGCTTTGCTATTTTTGTTTTATTGCTTCTGCTATTCAGATTCTAATGTGGCACCATATGAGCATTAAGATTTTTGTTTTAATCTGCAAATAATGTCATTGGTATTTTGACAGGGATTGAACCAACTGTAGTTTGTTTTGTGTAAGTGTAAACATTTCAACATTAATTTTGCCAAACAAAAAACAAGGTTTATCTTTTTACTTATTTCTATTTTATAGAACTTTTTACTTCGATACTCTTTAGTTTCCAGTGTAGAAATCTTTCATCTTCTGGTTAATTTTACTTCAAAGTAAATTTTTTGTAACGATTGTAGAGGTAATTGTTTCTTTGATTTCTTTTTCAAGATAGTTTATCGTCAGTGTATAGAAATGCTATTGACTTTTTAATGTTGATTTTATATTATATAAATTTACTGGATTTGTTTATTAGTACTAACAATTTTTGGTGGGATCTTTAGGGTTGTCTATACAAGATTATGTTATCTGCAGATAGGAACAATTTAACTTCATTTCAAATCTGTATTATTTTGATTTTGCTCATAAATTGTTCTAGCATTATCATTCTGTTCTATGTTAAATAGTATTGGCCAGAGTTGGTATCCTTGACTTGCACCAGCTGTGAGAGAAAAAGTTCACATTTCTTCATTTAGGGTGATGTTAGCCATATATTTGTCACACACAGTATGTATTGGGTTGAGCTGCATTTGTTCTACATGTAATTTGTGGAGAATTTTTGTTATAAGGGATGTTAAATTTTGCCAAATTATTTTAATACATTGATTTAAATGTTACAACTGGTCTTGGGATGTGTTTCCTCATTAGAATCTGGGGAGATGCATTGATACCTAGGAAAAGCTGTGAGAACCTCACGTCTCACATTCTGTGAACATGATCTGCTTATGAATTCTACTGTGAGTGTCTGACTTCCTGACTAGAATCGAGACCCAGGGATTGCAATCTGCTTTGTTCAGTATGTTATGCCATTGTCTAGACAAGCAGTTGCACAAGGCACGTGCTCTATATATATGTGTTAAATGAGGGAACACCAATTCAAGCAATCTGGATGGCTGAATGTTCCCAAGGCCCCCATTCCAGCACCTAAGAACCCCTGTACCCTGCACTTTGTGTCAAGGCAAAGGCCAACCATGAGGAATCTCACACTTCTGTTAACATGCATAAATGGGTTTGCATTCTATGAGTTTTCCCAAATATAGAGGGACACTGGCTATCAAAGCATGATGCAGAGCTCTTCTTTGAGGGAGAGAGAAAAAATAGTAAATATGAACCACCAAGGCATGCACAGCAGAGTTTCAACAGGGTCAGGCACTAGGGACTTGCTTGTCATGTCTTAAGCTATTTAGTTTCTACAAGAAATGAATCAGGCTTGATTTCTTATTATCTACTTTTCACTGAAGTAAAGTGAGGCTCAGAGAGCTGCAGTGACATCCCCAAAATGCAGTTAGTAGATGTCAGAGTCACCACTGTGTCTTTGAGGAGGCTGACAATCCCACACTGAACAGCTGCTCCAAGAATTTTGAGGAGGCGGTGAAGTCTTGGTAGGAGCCTGAAAAGGTGGTGAAGTAGAATAGGTTTTACACTAAGAGGCTGGAAACAGGGACTCGAATGGCTGCTCCCTCATGCCTGGCAGGGGGCCTGCATCATGTGGATATGCTCTAGTTTAGGATAGGCTCATTTTTTGTACAAGAAGGGACAGGAGGAGCATGCAGTCAATGATGGCACCATGAGCTACTGCAGGATTGGGGTCTGGAGCTCAGACCTGGAATCCCCAACCTTTTAGGAAACTGTGCATAGGGAAGACATGAATGTCTATAATAAACAATGTTTTAGGATTTTCATGTAAAATTTGCTGTGGAGTCAGAGATTGATTAAACCAATAACAACTCCATAGCATCTTCATGGTATTCTGTCAAATGTGGAACAGCAATTTCCATCTATATTAAAAACCTCTAGGACAAGGATCATCCCACAGAGTCTTCAACAATATCTTCATCATAGAGACAAGAAAACACAGGCTTTGGGGTGTCAAATTACTGCTTAACAGTACATGGGTCAGAACTAAGGACCTTTCTTAGCAACAGCTGTATAAAATTCCTTCAGCTACTGAGGATCTTCTCTGCTCCAGATATGAAAGTAAGGAGCCTGTAAAAATCTTATTTTCTAACTATTTAAAAGACAGCGCACAGGGCAAGACACCCTAAGAGAACATTTTTGACTTAAGTGTCACAATTGCTTTTCTTTCTTTAACATTAAAGAGAGTCTTGAGAAATGATTACAGCACTCTCAGACCTGGGCAGAGGAGAAATGCTGGGAGACGCCAGAGTGAGAGAAAGCCCATCACAAGATCAAATATTTCAGTAGAGCCTCAGGGAGCATACACAAACAGGTACTAAACAATTGAGAGGCAACTCAAATGTATCAGTTGGGAAGCTGACAATAAAAGAAACAACATGACTGTATTTGCCACACTAAGAGTAAATTGTCAAAAATTAAAAGAATGTTAACCTCCTGGAAAACATGGATGCCGAGAAGTAGCTGCATTCAAAGACATCTGATCACAATGTGTTGGATACAGTCCTTTTGGAAAGTAATCTAGTTGTAGCTACTAAAAAATGTACATATGCATAATCTTCACCAAGTAATCACTTTCCTGGTGGAGAAGTCTATCTCCTGAAGGAGATTAATGTGTGCTGCAGGCTGAATTGTGTCCCTACCCAAAATTAGGTGTACATGTTTTAACACCCAGAGCCCCAGAATGTGACTGTATTTGGATATGTGTTTCTAAAAGAGGTAATCAAAGTTGAGTGAGTTCATTGGGGTGAGCCCTAATCCAATATAATTAAAATTTTTATATGAAAAGTTGGCAAGGACATAGAGAAGCACAAAAGAAGATCCTGTGAACACAGTGATAGGAGGCAGCCACCTACAAGCCAAGGAGAGAGGCCTCAGAGAAACCACACGAGTTGGCAGCTTGATGTCAGATTTCTGGCTTCCAGGATTGTGAGAAATGAAATGTCCATCTGTTGTGTGGAGCTATTATGGCAACCCAAAACACTGCTGCAGCCTTCTAGGACTCACACAGGATATTCCCTGAAGCATGGCTGATGTGGACACAGAATTTGATGATGTTAGGTCTCCCCAAAATTGAAAGGCTACACTTTTGTGGGAAGCAGCGTTACTTACAGAATATTAATAGGACACGTGACGACATGTCTTGTGACCTGGTGGGCTACAGTGATGTGCTCTGTGGGATGATGCATTGCAGATAAGTATATGGCAGAGCTTAACTTGTTTTGTCATAGCCCCCTCACCCCCATGTGAAAACATTCATAGGTTATAAATCTTGAAGAGGGACTGGTAGGCAGTGGAGTGGCTGCTACAGGAGATACCTGGGAAAGGCACTGTAATAAAAACCAGTAAGAACAGGGAAATTACTCACAGCCCAGTGTTAAGTGAGAACAACATAAGAGTTGTTTTCCAGTTTCTACAAGTATCTGAATAGGAAATTTGCCCTTAGCCAAATTGGAGGTGGAGAGTGGTGAAGGCCAGATTGTTTTGTGGGGGAACTGTTTGTCACTCAAGTGGGAAAATCTTAGGGCAGATTCCAGGAAATCCCCATATTTGGGTCTCAGTCCTGGGCAACTCTGGTCTTCTCAGATTCCTGTCTGCAGAGCCCCCTCACTACCCACTGTCATTCCAGCCCAGCACTGACTACGGTTGGTGGCATGGTGCACCTGCCTATCCTGCATGTAGATAAAGGAGTTTAATCCATCAGCTAGCTCTGCACTATCAATAAAGGTGGCAATGATCTGGCTTGCGGATTTCATAGGGAAACAGTGCATTAAAAATTCTGCTCTTCAGATCAGGCATGTGGGAACATCTGCATAGACTTCCAGCCAGGGAGGAAACAGATGGCAGTTTAAGTCTTAGAATTCACATCTGAGTAGAGAGACTTGGTCCCTAACATTCACCTTTGCATTCTTCCAGCAATGATCTGAGGCATGAACCTGACAGACTCACCAGGCTTCTAATGCCTAACAACCTGATCCTGTCAAGGAATGGCCCCTCCATCTCTTGCTTTCCTGACACACACGGTGATAAGGAGTGGTGTGGGGCTGCCCTGATGGAATTTCACAAAACACCTTGCTCAAACGGGCCTGCCATGGAATGACCTATGTGTGGGTACTCACTGCCAAATGGCCAGATGTGTTGAGGTTGAGGACTGAGTCAACATCTACATCACCAAACACTCCCACTTTGAGCCTGGCAGGGCCCACTTTTGAGCCTCAGAAAGTCAGGAAATGGCAGAGAACATCTTCCTCTGTTGAGCATCTCCCACCAGGTGAGCTCTATATGAGGCCATCTCTAAAATGTGATGCCTGGTTACCTGAGTTCTAAGTTCTGCTGGGATCTCTTATCAAGAAAGAGAGTTTACTTTTCCAAGCTTCTATCACCAGGATCCTTTCTTCCACAAGACCCTTCTGAAGGCTTTCCTGAGCAGCTGATTGCTCACTCTCCCTCAATGTCAACTCCTAACCTGTTCACAAGGATGCAAACACAACCCCCATTAGCTCACTAGAAAGATCTAAAGGCAGTCAGGTACCTAGGCTTGAGGATGCAGAGCTGGATCAGAACCTTTTGTTTTCTTACAATTTCTCATTCTAGACATCTTTGTGTGTTTTGGGGGCCTCACCATCTCCCAGCATACACAGGGGTAAACACGCCAGCATTTTTTTCCTAGGAAACTCATCAGGTGTGTTGAGATAAAACATATACCTGTATGGTATAATGCACACACTTAGAGATAGACAATTTATAAGAAAGGGTGAAGGCAGCATGGGACACAACCCAAATAAACTGGGGATCCAACAGTATGACCTTGGGAAAATCACTTCCCCTCTTGGCCTCATTTTTTATTCTATACTAGTAAGGGTTGGGATTAAATGACATTAAGATATCATCATGCTCTGACATTATACCTTCCCATGCCTTCCTATTATATCTAGAATCAGACCCATGTGCCTTATCTGAGCCTCTGTGGTGGGCAGAATTTACAAAGACTTCCAGCACTAAGTGGCTAGTGACTCACTTCTGACCAAGAGAATCCAAAAAATATGATGGGAGATTACTCCTGTCGTATTTCAGGCTGTCAGAGCAAAGTAACATCAACTGGATAGTTTACAAAAAAACAAATGTTGGTGACTAGTTTGTCAGCATGGCTAGGCTCTGGAGAGAACTCTTTTCCGAATGGCAGACTGCAGTTTAAGTTGTTTATTTACCTGGCAGAGAGTAGTGGAGGTGAGCTCTCAAGGATCCTTTTATAAAGCCAAACAACCAATCATGAGGACCCTGCCCTCAGAACCTAATGACTTACCACCTCCTAATACCATACCATTGGGGATTAGGATTTCAACATATGAATTGGTGGGAAGGAAGGAAAAATATTTAATCTATTGTAACTCCTAAGGTTTTTATTACAACACACAACACACACACACACACACACACACACACACACACACACACACTCACCTGCCATTTCTCTCCTACTTGCTTTGTTTTATGTTTTTTCTCTCAATCTCTTCTCTGTCTCTATCTGTGTCTTTCTCTTTCTCTCTCTCTCTCCTCTCTGTCATAATCCTCAGACAGTGGAAAAACCACTGATGTGATGAGTTGCTCTATTTAGAGGCTCACATAACAGGAAACTGAGTGAGACCTGAGGCCACAGATACTCAGGTTCTCAGTCCACACTGAATCTTGTCAATACCCACACCAGTGAGTTTAAAGCTGATCCTCCCTGAGTCCAGCTTCAACTGGGACCACAGTCCCTGCCTTATGGAGGCCTTGAGGCAGAGGCACCTAGCTGAGTTGTGCCCAGATTCTGGTCCAAACACATTGTGAGACATTAAATAGTTGTTTAAGGTGCTGAGTTTTGGGGCATTGGACCCTCCCTTCCTCTGCTCCTCTCCCCCAGGCTCCTGCAGCCACACCAGTCCTTGCTCACCCTTCTGCCAAATTTGTTTCCACCTACAAGTCTCTGTACAAGGGGTGGCTTCTGTCTTACAGGTTGCTCTTACACTTGTGCATGGCCAGCTTCCTGTTGTCATGCTGGCTTCAGCATCAATGCCACTTTACTGAGACATTTAGGTCCCCTGAGTCAGTGACTCTCAAACTATCCATACCCAAATCCTACTCTATTTCATTAGAGCTCTTGTTCTTTCAAATGCAGGTGCTTTAGTGTTTTGTCCAGCTGTAATCAGACTGTGGACTCCTAAGCACAGGGAGCATAATGGTATTACAAGAACCGCATGCTTAATCCACAAGGGCACCTGGCACTGGGTGAGTGCTCAGTGCAGAATTGCTGAGTGTGAGTAAATGGGATTTTCAACTTCCATTTCTGCTTCTCACCACCTCATCGTGTAGAGATTATTCATCATAACAGGAGGTGTAAGTTGGGTCTGAGGCAGGGGATGGCAAGAATGACTCAACTTGCCCCTGTTTCACCTGGTCCATGGACACAGGAGTTGCCACCCCATAGTGACCAGCACTAGCATTGCAGCCCCTGGAAGGATTGTGGCAGAACAAAACAGTCCTCAAAATAGTGTCCCTCAAAAGTTCCAGGAAGACAAAGAAAGAGTATACTCTAGTGCTGGAGTCCAGCTCCAGTAGAGAGTCAGGGCTTGAGACGGGGGAATTGGGAAGCAGCAAAAAAGAAAAGATGAAAACGACAGGATCCTTCTTCCTGGGGAGAGTTCAAGACTCTGCCAATTTTTATTTATTTTTCACAAGCTTATATAGGTTTTCTACTCAACCCTGTACCCACAAATGTATCTTGTGTTGCTAACCAAATGCCCACGTACATCCTTTTTGCACTCACAATAAGGTTGACTTTTAACAATTTCAACCACAGATGGTGTTTTTCTTAAGTCAAACATTTATGAACATCCTGGTTTTCTTCCTAACTTTCTTATAACTATTTACTATTATAGGCCTATAATATCCTTACCCTATAAAGTTAAACCTTAACCCTAAGTCTTATTTAATTTACTTACTACTATATATTGATTTCTATTAATCTTATTTCTATCCTTATATCCCTATATTTTAACTATCACTTATACTATTATGTATCTCTTATCTTATTAGTTTATCTTATCTTACTATCTTATTATTAATATTCTAAATTCTATCTTCATTAAACTACTTATTTAATCCTAAAATATCTTAACCTATTTTTTTAATCTCAAACAGTTGTTTTCCACCAGCTCTCAGCTGGGGTCTGTTGTTTATGAGGAAGTGGTCGACTCCTTTTTCTCGGCCTCCTGCTGTTACTGAAAAACATCCTTACACACCCTAAGGGGCACCCTTTTTGCTGCAATCTCACCTCCATTATGCCTATGTACAATTTTTGCTGTCAAATGCCATCATCCATTTGCGCATCTATTATCTCAGTTAAAGAGGGAACATTCTCAAGCCTATGCACGCAATCCTTCAAAGTTAGGGAAGGTCTGTCAACAGGATCCATGGGGTTTTGCCTCCGTCATGGCCGCATTTTACTGGGGCCTTGCTCCCAGCCGGCGTTTTTCCTGCTTTCAGGTCCCTTTTACCTTACTTTTACTAGTGATTGTGGCTCCCGATACTCTAGCTTCAGGGAGAGTGTGAGGGACCATAGAAGAGTCCTGTGGTAAGGACAAAGAGAAAGTGACGTGGTGCAATCAATGTCTAAGTGTGCATGCATAACCCTGTTACAACCCTGTGCCATGAAATACCCAATTGAAATGTATGTTGCCATATAAGGGAGACAAAGGGGCTAGAATGTAGAGAAAAGTTAAAAAAAAGAGTATATAAGGCAACACCTGTTGTGTTTGGGGCTTGGCCTTTGGATGTGAATCCGCTGGGCCAGTGCTGACACAAATAAATGCTACTTCCTGGCAAAAAAAAAACCCTCGGTGTCCCATCTCACTGTAAAGGGTCCTACCACATCTCTGTGGTCTTACCTGGAATATGCAAATGGTAATTTCACCTCCCTTGTCACTGGGGTGTGATCCCTGAGGTGCTGGGAGAAGTGACCTCACTTGGCGCCAGCAAACTAATTGATCTGTAGGGGACTAGCCCTCCCAGCATGCTGGTGCAAGGACCCCAAGAGCACAAAGGAAACCAGTGAGGCCCAGGAACCAGCCAAGGGAGCGCCACCCATCAGATTGGTAAGAGCCTGGATTTGTTTTGGTAAGCTTGCCCCTAAGATGCAGAAGGAGAGTCTGATCACCTCCCAGAGTTGCCCGAGTAGTCCCATAGGGGAATGAAACCACAACTCTAAGGTGCGGGGTGGCAGGTTGGAAACATTGTGTGAGTGTGAATGAATGAGAAGCTGCTCAATGAGAGGCTTGATGTCCCATCTCTCAGCAAAGAGTCCTACCACAGTCCCTTGCTCCCTCTTAGCCTTCGTCTCCTGGGGTGTGTTTTCACTCATGAGGCATCCTCACCTCAGCCAGGGCAGTGATTTCTTCTACTTCCAAATGAGGATTTCAAGAACATGACAAGGATCAGTCATGTCTGGACCTCAAAGTCAGGGTCCAGTGCTCTGGAACATTCTGTCCTATCTCAAATCCTCTTCCATGCAAATTCACAAACCTCTCTTCTCTGAAATCCCTACAAGGAGTGGAGTGGAAAACACACTCCTGGGGTCTCAGCATGCAATGGGTGACCTATAGAGAACCAAGGCCAGCAAGCACACATGGCTGTGTGGAGCCCTGTGGTCACCCACTCCCAGTACTTCAAATTATACAGTAAAAACTCGAATCCTCATCTCTGCAGTCCTCACCTACTCTAGGGTATGTGAAACCATCCTAGTTCCGAGAGCCCACAGAGGTAGATGATGGGACCCCAGTTCTATCCTCTTGTGGCTGAGCTGGGGAGGGCCCATCCAGGAAGAGCCCTGGGAGCCTGGAGCCCTTCCATTCCAGCCTATGCTCTGGGCCCCAGGTGTGACCAAGGGGAGCGGGCGCCCCATCCCAAGACAGAGCTGCCTCCGACCTGTTTTTTTTCCCCCAGTTACTTCCCAGTTCTTGCTCCTCTTCTGCTCCAATCCATATCATCCCCATCTGAAAACTGTGGAGTGTGAGTGTGAGTGTGCATGCTCACACTTCTGTGAAGATATGGAGAGGAAAATGACCTCATTTGTGTCAGGGAGGGAGCAGCAGCCCCTGAGGATCACAGAATCTCTCATTTTTAAAGTGATCCTGATGGGTGGGATCGAGCTGAGGCCTAGGAATCAAAAGTCCTACCTAATACTCTGGCCTCTGCCCACTTCCTGTGGTCTGGACCAATTTCTGTCTCTTTCTTGCCCTCGGTTTTCCAACCGTGCATGTAAGAGTTGGATGCAGAACTGCATAAACTTCTGCTTAGTGAGGAAAAGGTGCTGGGCTCCATGGACACTGGATGGGGTGTAATGTACAGGCCTGGGTATGTGTGGGTGCACAGGCATTCTGACATGGCTGAAGTGGGTGGACAGGAGCATGGGGCATCCAGGGATTCTGTCCAGGACAAAGGACAGTGCTTGCTCCTTGGCTTGAGCTCACACTCGGACCAGGCATCAAGGACTCTCCTTCTGAGGCCTGTTCTCTGTGGCCCCCACCTCTAGCTTCCACTCTGTGCATTCCACATCCTCTGAGGCCCATGGACATTCCCAGTGCTCTCAAATGGGAACAGAGGGCACTGGATCAATTGGGCCTGGACTTTTCTATATTGTCTCAGCTTTAGTATCTGTGGTCAAAATTCGAACTAGACAATTATGTCATATTTTGACTAAGTCTGAGCATATTTATGTATGTAAAGCTATGGACATTTATTTTCTGTGAGCTATGAAATAATATCTTGCCAGGCTCGGTGACTCAGCCTGTAATCCCGCCCCCTTGGGAGGCTGAGGTGAGTGGATTGTCTAAGCCCGCGGGTTCAAGACCCGCCTGGGCAACTTGGTGAGACCTCATCTCTACAATAAATCAAAAAATTAGCCGGGTGTGGTAGCGCGCACCTGTAGTCCCAGCTACTTGGAAGGCTGAGGTGGAAGGATCGCCAGAGTCCAGCAGGTCGAGGCTGCGGTGGCTGGGAGTGGCCACTGCACTCCAGTCTGGGTCACAGAGTGAGACTCCAACTCAAAAAAAAAAAAAAAGAAATAATATCTTTTGTCAATTTTTCTACTTTGTGGATGGTCTTTTCCTATCAATTTCTAGGATTTTCTTCTATATTGGGAATGTAACTGCTTTATGATATGTTACAAATAATCATTCTAAGTTTTTAACTTTTTTCTCTATTAATTATCATGCTTTGTTTTGTTTGGGGGTATTATTAGTCTTTTGTTTCTTTGTTTTGGGATTTTGCTAGGGATTATTAAGATGTCATTTCCCCTGAAATTGATCTACAGATTGATACAATTAGAAAACATTCTTTCAGTAGACATTATGTGGAAACTGCCTAGCCAATTTCAATTTTACAGAAAAATACAAAGATACAAGAATAATCAAGACAATTTTGAAGAAGAATAAAGTTGAAGGATTTATAGTGACAGTTATCAAGACAAATTAAAACTATGGCAATCAAGATCTCGTGTGGTATGATAATAAGTATAGACACAAGGAGAACTAGAAAGACTAGAGTCCAACTCAGGCCCACACATTGGAACATTTTGACAAGAGAGATGCAGCAGAGCAGTGTGGAGATGAAAGGCATCTCAGCAAATGGCCCATAGTTGATCAGTTATCCATGGGGGAAGAAAATAAGCTTTGATTCCTAACTCACCCTATAAATCAAATATCAAATCCAGGTAAATTTTAAATTTTAGTGAAACAGTTAAAAAAATTTGTATTAGTTAACATAAAAATATATTTTTATGTTGGATTCAATAATTGTGTTTTTGAATGTTTCTGTGTGTGTATTCATGAGAGATCACAGTCTGCAGTTCTTTTATTACAAAGATTTGATCTGGTGTTATTATCTGGCCTCATAAGATACACTGGTAAGCTTTTCTCTCTATTCTCTTTTTTGCAAATGTTTGTCAAGGATTAGTATTAACTTTTTATTAAGTAATAAAAAGTATTAAGTAATAGAATTTACCAGTGAAGCGATCTGAGATTGGGCTTTCTTTGTGGAAAAGTTTGTCATTAATTTAACCTATCTACCTATTGTAGATCAATTTATGTTGCATTTTGGATTTCTAAACTTCAAGTTTAAGTGTGTGTCCTGTATTTGTAGTTCAAAAAAGTGCCCTGGGATTTGTAAACATGGTACATAGCTGAGACAAAAAGAGTAGAAGACAAATTCATAAAGGTCGTATAGGCTGGTTAGAATATTAAAAAGATGCATTAAAACTTACAAATCTGAAAACCCATCACAACACTCACTATAAAAGGGGACAACCAGGGGATCACAGGGCTGAAAATATAACCTCTGAACACTCTCAAAGAAAAATAACACAGATAAAACTTATTCTTATTTCTTAATTTCCTTAGACTATTCTCAATATTGTAAGCTCCAAAGTGTGTGTGTGCACACATGTATGTAAATTGTAAATACAATGAAAAAACAAAAAAACATTAAATGAATCATGAGCAAAAGTCCCAAAGACTGTGGGTTTAGATCAGACATGAAGAAATGAGAATGAGGTGACTTCAAAATGAATTTTATTATGACAAACTAAATCTTGTTTAATAATTAACAACATAGAGGCTTTCTACTGTTCAAGTTTCTTGAGATTTTAATGCCTTCATGGGCCACAAATGGACATTTTAATCATCATTTTTTTCCTTTTTATTTTCAACCTATCCTCATATCTTCTTTGTCTTACAATTGAAAGAAGCATAGGCACCAGAGGACACTGACTTTATTGAATTTAGACAATGCTAACTTATGAATTTCAATAACTTAATTAATGATTGCTTGTCAATTTTGGGAAACATGTTTTATTGAGAAAACTACAACTTGAAATTTTCAGAGAAAAATGCCCAAAATAGAGAATATACATATATATATATATATATTCTAGTGTCTAAATTTAACGTTTAAAAGTCTTTTTTAAAAATTTATTTATTTATTATAAAGATTTGGGGTACAATTCAGGGTTAGGTATACAAACATTGATCATGCAGGTACTCGTGTTGATGAGGTATGTCCCCCTCCCCTAGCAGTTTTTCTCAACTGTCAGTCCCACCCCCCCTCCCCTGACAGTTTTCTGCTACTGCCAATCACCTTCTCACAGCATTATAATTGTTCAAGGTCACTTTATGAGTGAGAACATATGGAACTCAGTTTTTGTTTCTGTATTTTTGATTTAAAGAAGCTATGTCCTTAAAATTTAGTTAATTATTACTCTCATTACTAAACAATCTCACTCAAAATAGTATGCATTACATTTTTTCTCATTTTATTCAGAAAACACAATATACTAAAATGAAATTTATTAGAAGGACATATTTCAGATCAGGCTGAATATTACTTGCCTCCACTTATGCAAAGTGGCCATTAACTTTACAGATACTTTTTAAAGTTTTCAAAATCATGTTTCTTGGACTATAAATGGATATTTCATAAAATTCACCTATTAAATGCATAGTCACACCACAATCTAGATGTAGGTCAGTTGTAGAGCAAGATGCAGAATCACTTCAAAATTTCCTCATGTCCCCTTTCAACCAACCCCTTCATGATCCCTTTGAATCTATCAAAAGGGTATAATGTGATCACTAAAATGACCTGAAGTTCTATGAAAAAGTTGTAAGTATACAAAATACACGAAATAAACTTTTTTAAAAAGTGAGATTCTTCTCAAAAAGTTTTTTTTAAAGCACAGTGAAAGAATGAAACATCATCTTTTACTACAGATATTTATTTTAGGAGAATTAAGTCCACCATCACTATACTTATGCTTCAAATGTATGATTTAAGAACATACTGTAAAAAATTTATCTTTAGACTGGTCAAAAAATGTGGTTTTAAAATGACCTTTGTGAATTAAAGCAAAATTTATAAAGTTGTTATAGATTTTTGTAAAAGAAATAGTCTAGTTAGAATTAATTCATTTTTACAAATGACCTACTTGAAAAACTAGTCTTAGTCACATCTTGGTAGAGTATGTGAATCAAGATTTAGGCCTTGCTCTTTGATACTGAACCTTCATCAAGTTTCAGAGTCAGGCTGGTTGATAGATTAAATAATGGAATTAAATTTTTGGAAATTCTCCACGGGACCAACTCAGCTTAGGGCAGAGATAAAAAAATTATTAGATAAATATTCACATAGATAATTGGGAACTCTCAAAATTCACCCTTACCACCACAATGAAAGAGACAAAAAAAGCAAAAACTTCTATCCTGTATATATCAAAGGTCACAAATTCAAATTCACCTTATTCCTTAAATGTGAAACCTCAAGCTATAAGAATCTTAGAAGAAAACTTAGGGAACATCCTCTTATACAAAGAATTTATAGTCAAGTTCTCAAAAGCAAACACAGCAAAATCTAAAATTCACAGGTGACACTCTATAAAACTAAAAAGGTTTTGTACAGAAAAATAAATAATCAAAAGGGTTAAGAGACAACACACAGGAATAAAAAAATATGTGCAAATTATTCATCTGACAACGGTCTAACATTCAGGACCTACACAGGACTCAAATTGTTAGAAAAAAATACAAATAGCTCCATTAAAAAGTAGACAAAGAAAATGAGCAGGTATGTCTCAAAGGAAGACAGTCAAGCAGCCAACAAACATAAAAAAAGCTCAGCCTCACTAATCATCGGAGAAATGCAAATTAAAACTAAAGTGAGATACCACCTCATACCAGTCAGAATGGCTATTATTTTTTCCCTTTGTTTTAAAGATGTGGGGTACAATTCAGGGTTAGGTATACTAATGTCCCTTGTTAATGAGGTATGTCCCTCCCTCCCCTGGCAGTTTCCCACTACTTCCAAATCCCTTTCTTATAGTATTATAATTGTTAAAGGTCTTCTGATGAGTGAGAACACATGGTACTCTGTTCTTTGTTTTTGTGATAGATCACTGAGTATGATAGATTCTAAATCCATCCAAGTTGCTGCGAAGTCCATATATTTGTCCTTCTTTATGGCTGTATAATATTCCATCATGTATATTTACCACATTTTAAAATCCAGTCCAGTTTTGATGGGCAGCATGGTTGGTTCCATGTTTTTGCTATTGTCAGTGGAGCTGAAACAAACATGTGTGTGCAAGTATCTTTTTGGTAGAATGACTTGAGTTCCTCTGGGTATATTCCCAATAGGGGGATTGCTAAGTCATATGGAAGGTCAATTTCTAGTTCTTTCAGAAGTCACCACACTATCTTCCAAAGAGGTTGCACAGTTTGCATTCCCACCAGCAGTGTAAAAGGATGGCTATTATTAAAACATTTTTTAAAAAAGGTATTGGCAAGGCTGCACAGAAAAAGGACAGTTGCTGCATTGTTGGTGGAAATGTAAGCTAGTTTAATCTTTGTGGAAAGCAGTGTGACATTTTCACAAAGAACTAAAAATTAAGGTACCATGCAATCTTGTAAATCCATTTCTGGAAATAAACTCATAAAAACATGAATCACTTTACCAAAAAGATACCTGCACATATGTGTTCATTGCATTAGTCACAATAGAAAAAATCATGGAACCAACCCAGATGTCTATCAAAAGGGGGGTGAATAAAGAAAATATGGTAGATATAACCAAAGAAATACTATGCAGCCATAAACAAGAACAAAATTATGTACTTTTTAGCAACATGGATGCAGCTGGATACCATCATTCTAGGTGAACTAACACAGAAACAAAAAACATTAAATACAACATGTTCTCACTCATAAGTGGGCATGGATCTCTAGATGCATGAGCACAAAGGTGGGAAAAACAGATACTGGGCACTCCTAAATGAGGGAGAGAGGGAGGAGAAATATGAGACATACAATCACACCATGGGTACCAGATATACCACTAGAGGAGAGAGGGTTCACTAGAAGCCCAAACCTCATCTGCACACAATTTACTTGTCTAGTGAATATTGAGATGTACCCTAAAGCCCTAAAATAAGAAACATGAAAAAGTAAAATTAGTAAAATCACAAAACAAGCAAAAACATCTTATCTACTTGAAATGCTTCAAGATTCTCTAAAGTGCCAGATATTAAGTTTATCAGCATCTTGAACTCCACTGAGTCAAGTTGTGCATCAAGGTAAAAAGACTCTACAGATTTTTTTTTGTTAAGTATCAAAATGTGGTATTCCCAAATGATTAATGGTAACAACAAACAAACCCTTTTATTAGTGATTACCATAACAAAAAAAAGCTGAGTCTTTGGACCGAATCTGTGTGCATGAGATAAGCCCCCAAGTCATGGTTATAAGACAGGGATGGAATCAGCTCATCTCCCTCCAGGTCCTTCATAATATGTCACCTGTGGAAGCAGTACAAGGCCTGGCCTTGGGATTGTCAGAAAGAAGAGCCACCAGAGAAAACACTGAATTTACTCAATTGTTGGAAAACAAAACACAGAGAAACACGTGGTTCCAAATATTTTATACATAAGATCATTTCCTAGGTAATCTTTATACATAAGATCATTTCCTAGGTAATCTTACCCCAGTGGGTTGTTTTGTATAGTCTCAGTACTTCTCATGAAACTAGAAGTCCCCCAAAAACCTAACTTCACAGGAATAAGTACCAAGTCAGATTTCCCCATGCACCTCCCTGGTTCAAGAGATTTCTGGTGGTTCCTGCAGTCTGTAACTGTGTTCATATGTGGGGAAGAGTGGTGGTTCTCAAATGAAGGTATTTTTGTGTTTCGAGGATATTTACCAGTGTCTGGAGACATTTTTGGTGATTAAAAACTGATGGTTTCTACTGACTTCTAGTCAATAATGGCAACACCATGATGTCCCCTTCCCAATCAATAAATAATATCCTGGCACCCAAAGTAGAAAGTGCTGAAGATATAAAGGTAATACTTTCTGAGACTTTTTTTTTAAGAACACAATATCCTCACCAATGTGGGATGTTAAATCAACATTTTTATGGTGTCCCATTATCTCTGCTTCCTTTTGTTACACCCTGAATTATTCTCTCCCCTTGGAAATAGCCAGACATGTGACTTGTTCTTGACAATTGAATATGGCAAAGGTGAGGGGATGACCCTGAGGATGACCTTTTCTTATATCAGACACAGTAGAAATCTATATTTTCTTTATTTCTTGTGTTGGCTTTCAGAATAAAATGTTTTCCTCCAAACATAGTCTATGGTCTTTTCTGCATCATTGAATATTTTTATTTTGTAACTGAATGGTAAATGTTAGACTTAATGTGTTAAGATATCTTAATCAAAGTCTTTAGTGATTGTAGATTCTACTGTTTTGACCATGAACAAATCCATATTTATTTTACATATTAAAAATTTTACTGTATTGGGTGTGATAATAGTATTTTCCTTTTAAAATCTTCACTTGTTAGATATAGTTAATAAAATTTTTGCAAAATTAATATTGTATCTTATGTTTGATTTAAAATACCACAAACATATTAGAAGTTTATTAAGTCAGTGTGTGGGTGTCACGGGAAAGATGCAAAGAATTACACAAGGTGTAGATTAGAAAAGGTTTATTTAGAAGGCAAATTAGAGACAAAAGGTGGATTCACCTTCTCAAGATTGAAAAGGGGGCCTGAGGAAGCATTTGATGCTGAATGCTTGAAGCTGGGTGCTTATAAAGCTTTCTTTAGAAGGCTGGGGACAGGAGCATTCCTGTGACATGTAAGGGGTGGGGAGCTGTTGTTGTCATGGATGAAAGAAGTTCGGTGCCAGTAATGACTCCACACCAGGCCAGGACCAAGAGGTTTATTAAAAGGGTTGTTACAGAGAAGATCTGTAACCGAAAAACAGGAAAAAAAAGAGAGAGAGAGGAAGTGGGAGAGAGGTGGAGAGACAGCTGCAGAGAGAGAGAGAGTGACAGAGAAAGAGAGACGGAGAGAGAGAGAAAGAGACTGAGAGAGAGAGAAAAAGAGAGACCAAGAGAGAGGAAGAAAAACCAAGAGAGAGAGTTGCAAGGAGAGGGCTGTATTTATCAGTCCGACAGGGGCCGGAAGGGGCCATGCTATGCTCCTATTGGAGGAGCTGCATGGGAGTAGGGTGGGGCCAATGCCATATTATGGTCCTATTGGACGCATAACAAAGCTGGGTACTGATTGGAGGCTTGCAGGTTTGAAATTGAGGCCAGAGGGAAGGTTTGAAATTGACATGCCCGGGGAGGTTTGAAATTGGCCACACCGGGAATTGTGCTCACAGAAGCCGGGACCCAGGGCCTTTGTTGTTTGGTGTGTCGGCGCCATTTCAGGAGCGGCCCCTCTGGTCGCTTCCTGCACCTTTCAATGGTGATTAGTTGTTGTGAAGGGCAGCCGCCAGAGAGTTGATTACTAGGTAGGGAGAGTAGCCCAAGGTCTGTTAAACAAAGTTTCAAGACACAAAAGTCCTTGGATTTAGGAATCAAAATGGCTGAGACTGTGTTGTTTATGGGAAAATTGTAGGAAGGCTGGAGTCATCAAAATGTTGTGTTTCTTTTATCTTGGTGTCCAGACAGTTTTTCACACAAGATAACTAGAATCCTAATGTCCATTTTCTGGGGTGAGGTTATAGTTTTACTAGTTCTACTCATCAGTGACTTTAAACAGTGGAGCTTATTAAACTTAATTCAGAGCAAGAGAGTTAGCAAAGCCCATTACACAATAAAATAATATTTACTAAAGTATGCCACTAATTGGCAGTTACAACAAAACAAAAGCAAAGCCAACACCCATCTCCTGGCCGAGGTAACCCTGTTTTGGCATTTTTTGTCCTTTTGCTGTTGATAGTTGAAAATTAAAGGCAAAATAACCTGGTGCTATGTACTTATTGGGCTTATGTAATTATTATTATCACTGTTAAGTTTTTAAATTTCCATGGAAAGTTCTAAATAAATAATTTGATCCTATTTATAAGAACCTTCATGCACTGCACGTTAGCTCCAGTACAGATGGAAAAAAGGCAAAAGGATTTTCCTGCGGGGAGCTGCCAGACTCTCCCCTTCTACTCTTTTTCAGGGGAACTTGGGGCTCTAGTCGCCTTGGGACGAGGGGGCTGTGAATGGGACCCCAGCCATGTGGAAGAGCGTCACCTTTTCTATGGGGATGTGTATAGGTGAGTTTGTAGATGTGTTTTTCCGGGACTTTTTCTTTGTGTGGGCCTGGGGGTCGCTGGAGGGAGTGTGGTGGGTGGTGTTGAGACCAGTTTTCGAGGAGAGTCTCCAGGGGGTCCTCTGCATTGAGATCTCCATCAGGGAAGGGGCCTGGGGAGTCTGGGAGGGACTCATGGGTCATCTCCAGTGTGACTGAGGCACCTGTGTGTTGGTCTCTGGGAAAGCACATTTTTAGGTGTGGTGGAGGAAAGAAGCCATCTCTGAGTTGGGGGAGGGGGGCTGGTTTCTCCTGAAAGGTGGGCTGGAAGTCTGAGAAAGGTCTTGAAGAGTTTCCCTTGTGTGTCGGAGTCGCAGTGTAGGGTCTCGGAGGAGCACCTGGGCTAGGAGGCAACTGTGGAGTCTCCTGCTGGGTGGGATATGGGGATGAGTGTGTCCTCAGTAGGTCGCAGCAGTGTGTGGCAGTGTTGCTGAACAGGAACAGGTTTGGGGGGGTGTTTTAGGAGGGTAACTGTTGAGTTCCCAAATGAGGCGGTGGATGGACATGAGAGTGTTCCAGGTGGGCGGAACTCAGAGGGGGACTCACAGGAGTAATCTGAACCATGTACTGACACAGCTTTCTTGAGTCATGTTGGATATGGGATACGCCTAACTCTACCAGTGCACCCTCATGCATATTCCGAACAACCTGCGAGTCCTAGTGGTCTTCAATACGTTAGTGTCATTTTCTTCACTTTTTTAGCCTGGTTAAATTAATCACATTTCTGTCCACTAATACCCTTTGTAATCTCTTTTTTCTTCTTCATGGTGACCAACGTGCACTCTTACTTTGCCGCCTTCTCTCCTTCTCTTCCTTTGTTATGCCTTAAAATGGACAAGAAATAGATTTCATTTTCTCAATTTGACTTTGGTTTCTGAAAGTCAGAAATAGCCTTAGTATGTTTATTTTTTAAAAGACTTTGGGATAAAAAATAAAAATAAGAGGCTTTAGTGAGGTATATTTTATATACATGATAACCACATAATTTAAGTATTCAATTTGTAGTTTTTAGTATATTTATATAGCAATGCAACCAAAATTATAAACCAAGTTAATTTAAAACATTTTTTCTTTAGAAACAGGGGTTTGCTCTGTTACCCAGAATGGAGTAGACTGGCATGATCATGGCTCACTGCGGCCTCAAACTCTGGGCTCATGGAATTCTCCCACTTCAGGCTCCTGAATGGGTGAAACTACAGACACATGCCATCACCCCTGGTATTTTTTAAAAATTGTTTTTTGTAGAGACAGGATCTCCTTACGTTGCCCAGGCTGATCTCAAACTCCTGGGTTGAAGGGACTCTCCCACTTGGGTCTCACAAAGTGCTGGGATTACAGGCATGAACCACTGTGCCCCAACCAAAAACACAGGGTTTTCAGGGGGAGTGTTAAAATTTTGATTTAAAAAACTTACCAGGAAATTTGCATTGAATTGGTATGTCCTTTTGGGGAGGTAGTTTGATGTTAATATTAACTGTCGTTATCCTTGAACATTGGATATCTCTCAATTTATTTAGTTATTTGATTTCTTTCAGCATTAAAAAACTTTTTAGTGTAAAGGCTTTGCCCATTTTATTGTATTTATTTCTAAATATTTCTTTTTGAAGCTGTTATTAACGGAGTTCTCTTCATTTTTTTTAGATTGATTGCTTTTTTATACAAAAGTACAGTTTAATTTTGCATGTTAATGTTGTGTTTTGTGACATGATTAACAAGTTTATTAGTGCACACAGGTTTTTAGTAAAATTTTTACACATTTTTAATATAGCCTTATTACGTGTGTAATAAAAACTGTTGTGTTTTCCAATCTGAATGATTTTTTTACTTTTCTTGTATAATTTTCCCCATAAATACCTTGAGTACAATGTTGAATACAGTGGCAAAAGAGTAATTCTTGTCTTGTTCTCAAACTTACAGGTAAAGCATCCAGTCTTTTACCATTAAGTAATATGTTATCTATAGATTTTTCATAAATATTTTTTAACAGGTCTCAGAAAATTCTCTTTCTATAATTTGTTGGGTATTTTATCATGGATGAGTTTGGACTTGTCTAATTTTTGTATGTGCCTGAAAGGACATATCATGGACTTAATATACCCAATATGCACCCATTTTAACATCGCCTAAATCTCATATTTTTCTAGAAGTTCCCTAAACTTACCCTCTGATCACTAGCCAAGGACAGAATCAGTTTCTCAGGGGTAGCTATTGATAATTGTTTTACAACCCCCTCCCCAGCTTGTTTTGTACTAATTCGCTTTTGTATTTTAAGTATTTGCCATCACCCACAAGAACCAAGTTAACCTAATTAGTTCCTCATGACCTCTGTGACAGACTCTACCACCATGGCAGTAGTCATGTGACTAACTCACCCATCTGTCTGCTGTCCATCACCTGAAGTCAGTACCTGCGCTTACCTGCCCTTCGTGATGATGTAGAGCAGACTCTCACCCAATCACCTTAATGATCTTCCTCCATCAAAGGGAAGGATTCAAAGGATTCAACCACAAGCTACCATTTGCCATTGGTTTACTAAACTCTTGTGTGACCATATGCTCTTTGAGCTATGGCCACCACCATGATTCCTACATTTTGATCCCCTCCCCTACTTTGGGGAGATGAAGCTCCTCTCTCTTTTTCTCCTTCTCATTTACTTCTAAATAAATGATATTTTCCAGTCTAACTTCTGTGCAATTCTTTGCATCTTTCACTCAGCAATGGATCGCACATCACATACCCACACCTTTGGTAGTGTGACCTAACATTCTGGAGGCCCTGCTGGGTGTGTGGGTGTGGAAGTGTGACCTAATAGTACCTATTTAAATGATTACTTTTTGATCTTTAGTTAAGTAATATGCATAATATATTGATTTATGTTTTGATATTAAACCAGCATTACATTTGTAAAACAAATTTACTTGGTTATAGTGTGTGATAATTTTATATGATACTGGATACAATTTGCTAATATTTCTGAGAAGTTATGTGTATTCATATGAGATATTAGTCCGTGGTCATTTTTACTTGTGATTATTTTATATGGTTAAATTAGCTAATTAATTTAAAAATGTTTCTTTTCCTTCCATTGCTAGAATTTTTTCACAAAGAATTGGTATTACTTTATTAAATGTTGAAAAAATGTATCATTTAAGCAATTTGACACTAGGCTTGTCTATGTGGAAAGATGTTTAATTATATTCTCTGTTATATGATTATACTTTTTTAACATATGTCTATCCATATAATCTATTTTTAAAATTTACTTTCATAATTTGTGCCTATTAAAACATTTACTTCTGTTTTGTAGGTTCCATAGAAATAGATTTTTTTAGGCATTTGACAAATAAAAAT